>OY282588.1:23127222-27927222 GCA_958298965.1 Chrysolina haemoptera
CAGTTCTGTGAATTTTTGTGGGTCTAAAAATCCATACTTCCACAAACTCGCAGCATACCACTCCATGATACAGAGACTAATAAATATCCCGCAACACCAGTCAAACTTTCAAACAGAATTAAACAGGATCAAACAGATTGCCGTCAATAATTGATATAAAACATCCACCGTAGACAAAATTTTAAAACAAAAACAAAACCGCAAAACTTTGAATTTAATCTATCCTCAAATCAGAGAAAAGAATGACCGTCGTTTTCCATGTATAACATATCTCGGTTATTCAACAAACAAAATATCTCGTTTCCTTCAGAAGCAAGGTATAAATGTAGCATTCAAGACAAATAACAATTTGCATTCCTTTATAAATAATTCAAAGTCAGCTCGGGACAAATTTAAAAAATCTGGGGTCTACAAGCTCAAGTGCGACGATTGCAATGCCTTATATATAGGCCAGACTGGCCGTAGTTTTAACCAAAGATTCGATGAACATTTGAGAAGTTACAGACTAAAAAAACAAGATTCAAACTATGCCAATCACCTCATAGAAAATAGCCACAATTTCACACAAAATCCGGAAATTCTACACATTCAACCGAAAAGCCTAAAATTAAATATATTGGAATCTATAGAAATCAAAAAACATCTTTGTGATAAAAACAGCTTAGTTCTGAATGATCAGATAGACCTGTATAATTCACCAGTCATTAATAATGTTATCTGTAAGTTCTCAAATGCCCCTTGATACCTCTACCTACCTACTTTCATACTTTCCCAAATGTCCCTTGATACCTCCCTCTATCTTCCTTAATGTTACGTTTAGTATTTAAGGAGATGACCCTCTGTAATTAGGTTAGTTTATAACTGGCTCAGAAGATGACACAGTGTGTCGAAACAGCTGTTAGCATTAAATGTTAGTATTGTGTAAAAAAATCTTTGTGAAGTATTACTTTCACTCTACCCATTCATTTAAAATGCTATCATAATATCTGATACAGGTTATTCTACAAGTTCAAATGTTAAAATTGATACATTCCGCCACATTTCGAAAGCTCTTTCGAACACAGCAAGGTATTCATCATACCTCTTATGCGGATAACGTACTAGATACCACTTCAAATGAGTTTTATTAGATTTAGTTGAAATGCGATAAGCGTTTTCACCATGTTGACATCTAGGTCTAGCAATCAACTCCATCGTATCATTATTCAAAGTTCCATCTACAGGTAAATTATAACGTTCTTGAAAATCACGGAAAGTAGTTGAAAAGTCTGTCAGCGAACTATTATCAACATATCCATATATAACTAGATAGTTTTGCACAAAAGTGAATTTGCAGCTAGTACTGGTAGCAAAGCAACCAACACGATTATGATCACCCTCAAGGTAGTCTAGTACAAAAATGAGCAGCACACTAATTGTCTACGAGATAATATATACAATACGCAAAGCTCATTCTCATTCGTAAGAAAAATACAACATTTCTATTTCTAGATTATAGATAGCTAATTGTATTAAAAGAATAAAAAAAATGTATTCAATCGATTATGATTTCATGAGCCACAGCAACGCGTGGAAACTAGAAGAGGGTCTTCGTAATGTTTTATATCATACTGAATAGACCCTCAAGTGCATTTCTCGAAAGTTCGACTATCAGGAAGAGGGCGTGGGGAGGAAACTTCCTGGAAATATCTAAAACATATAAATGAAATTTCTAGAATATAGAAAGAAAAGTGAAGAATGTTTTCGAAGATTCTAAAAATATCAAGATCTTCGTTGGATAAGCTAGCACATAGCCTGCGTAATAATGTTCTAGAACATACTGAAAATACAACTGAGTAAGTTTTTAAAAGTTCGGTAACCAGGGAGAGTTCGTGGTGATGTAACTTTCTGGAATATTCTAGAGTATGAAAAAGACATTTCTATAATATAAGAATGAAAATTCCAGAATATTATTGTAGCTTCTGGAAAATTCGAGATCTTCGTGGAATGAACTAGAACAGAGCTTTCATAATGTTTCATAATATACTGAAAAGATCCTTGATTACAGTTTTTGAAAAGTTGGCCATCAGGGAGAAGGCATGGTGAAGAAACGTTCTGGAAATCTCCAGGAAATAAACAATTTAAAAATATACTTCTAGAATGTTCTAGAACCTTCTAGAAAGTTATAAAAATTTCGAAATATTCGTGGAATAAGCGTAATGTTCTAGAATTTACTGAAAAGTTACTCAAGTAAAGTTTTCAAAAGTTCGTTGAACAGGATGAAGAGCATGGTAATGAAACGTTCTAAGTACTTAATTTCTGTAAAATTAAATGAAAATCTGGAATATTTTCGAGATTTCTATGAAATTCTAGAAACTTCGTGAAAATCGTGAAATGAACCAGAGTAGTGTATTCGGAAGGTTCTAGAACGCACGGAAAAAAACACTCCAGTGAAATTGTTCAACATCATATATTTTTTACCCGGGCAACGCCGGGTGTTACAGCTAGTTATATCATATATTTCCAAGGTAACTCGGTTCGTTGGAATAAATGAGATATGAACTAGCTCTGGGCATGAAACTAAAACAATTGGTTGCATTAAAATAAACCATTATTTCATTGGGAAATACTTTTTCTTTCTGTAAACATCTTCCTAATCACGTATCAGCCACTTGATCATAATCACCTAGAAAACACATACAAGTCCAATGATGGAATTCGAAAAATAAACTGATATTACTTGTGTAAGATTCTTGAATTTATCTTTATCCCAATCTTTTTATCCCAATGCTTAAAGTTTTATTTCAAGTGGTTGATTCCTTATGAGAAAATGGTGGACAAAAAAAAATTTTCCAAAGAGAGAATGTTTATTTTTCAAATTATCAAAGTGAAACTTCATTCAAACTAGTCATTCATATGTTATTCCGCAAGAATATATAATGTCATCCTTCGAATTGATTACTTCTTTCCATATCACAATACTGCAATTGGCCGTCCACCATGTTGCTTCTGTCTCTGAGAGATATCTAATGACGTTCTACGAAAGTCAATTCGAGTTGATTGCCTACGCCACTGATCTCATTCATTTCGTAACAATGTGTGTAGGGTGGAAGGGGTACCCTAGGGGCAACGAGCAAGGAGATGTAGCTCTTTTATTGTTTTAAATACTCTAACAAATCCGATTGGAGTATAGAGAAATACTAATTAGTTACAGCTTTTTCATTAAAACTCGGTTTTCCAACACAGTGAGAAAGCTTCATGAAATGAGGATAATAGGGAAAGTTTGTCAACATTGGTCCACCATGGTCCAGAATCACTGAGTGAAGATTATTTCAATATGTTTTTTCAGTCTGCTTCAGAAATGGTAGATAAATTACAAGATATATTATGTGCATGATAACTTCATGGTATGCATGGACAAATTTTGACCAAATGCAGATATAATTAAGACACAAAGTGAATACCAAGTGTCATCGAAAAAATGTGTTATAGTCAAAGTAATTTTTTCATTCACTTATCTCCCTAAAACTTATGAACATAATATAAATATATTCAACAACATGACAACAGATCAACCTATGGAACCGATAGATAATCGTAATCAAGTGGACGTGGTATACACTGATCTCAGTAAGACAGTAAGGCCTCTGAAAACGAACAAAAAAAAAACTCTGCCGTAAACCATCAGATCTTTCGACTTTTAACTTGAAATTTTATGAATTAGAAGTAATAGTATACTGAAGTCTTAACCCAACACCAAACCGATATTTTAACACCTCTACACGTGTTTCAGTTACCAAATGACTATCTTCTGGGGAAGATTAAACCAAATCTACAAATAATATTGTCCTTATTCACACTCTTGGATAGCACTGCAAAGTACCTGCGTTTCATTTACCTTCAAATAATTTTGCAATATTGCCTTATTTACTAACCAGGTAAATTTTCAATTGATTGGATGTGATGATTGCATAATGTTTTATCAAATAACATATTACGTCAATAAAATATACAGTTCACTGTCAGGCCCTGGTCCACCATCATTAGACAAAATTTTATTAAGTGTAATTATTTTTCATCTTTCATAGGAATATAGCTGTCTGTTGTTGTTAAGTTGCCTAACTGATCTCAATGAAGTAATGTCTGTGGAAATGTTTTGTTGCAATAAATCATGTGTTGTTTATATTTCACTACAATTGGTCCTTTAGTCTGTCCACAATATTCTGCCTTATATTTGATTTCGTATATTCCAGACTTTTTCTGATTCCCGACTCTGTCTTTGGGGCTGTTCAAAAGACTCTGTTGTGTCTGACTTGAAAATATTTCCAGAATCCTTGGTGTATTGATGGTATGGAACCAATTTATCTTGGTTTGTATCATTTTCTTCATTCTTAAGAGGGGGGTAACCCTTTCAGTGGCTATTGGTGAAACAAGGAGCTGGAGAAATCAAAATACTCGGAGCTTGCTCAATAAATTGGGAATTATTTTTCACCATCTGAAATTTGACAGATTCGCTGTTTTTTATCTCACAAGGTGAAAGTACTCTGAGACATGCCTCTTAAAAATATACCTTGTAAAAAAAAATTCAGGAATTCATCCAAAATCGCATCGTCAAAGTAATTTTTGCTGAACTCCTGCATACTCAATATTGGATAATGTTTTGTCACTGATTGCATTGAAAGAAATATCAACATGTCAAGTAGTGAAGTAATCTTGCACACCACCGTGAAAATTCAGTTCCAACCAGATACAAAATCTGTGAATAATTATAAAAATAATTCAATTTCTACTACTATGTTGAAGAATTTTCAAATAAACTGAAATATTCTTTGTGAACACAATAGTCCGTAATGAAATTTATGTTGAAGTATTATTTGAACATAAGTAGATTGAAGTATATTCTCGGTTTAATATTTTATCGGCCGTAGAAAAAATAGTATGCAACGATCATGTAATGGCTATAATACACTAAACTAACAGAGATTCCTATATGACCCTTTTACGTCTAATTGAGCTACTTATTTTTTCATACAAGGAAATTTGAATGTCTCGTAGGTACGCTAAAACAATGCAATTCAACAAAATGAAATCCGGACTTATTCATACAAATTTTCCATAAATATATTTTGTAGGGTTTTTTGTTCATACCTTGAATGGGTTTTGCAGAGTGGCTATTTAGATGTCGATAAATGGGATTTTCGAATTGTACTTTTGAATTATGTCTGATGTTCTTTTAAACCACACATATTATCATCAGTTATATCAATTCCAATAAATATACAAATCATCCATCCTAATGAAGGAAACATAGAATTTTCATTTTTATAACCTACATTTGAATTCTGCCTTACAGAAGAATTCTAGACAATATAGAGTCGGCTGTGGTCAGAAAATCAAAGAGAGCGTTCGAGCAATAGACAGTTTCGAAAGCCTGAAAGCGTTCCAGGTCAAATTTACTATGAATGTTGTAGTAAATCACACCGAAATGAGGTGGAGTGAGATGCTCCGCCTCAGTCACTCGGGATTCTTTACTCCCCTCTTCAAAACTTAGATTTAGTTGGACTTTTTTCAGTAGGAAAACCCCTTCTAAACCTAATTAATTTATTTTTAATAATATTATCTATAATACCCGTTACTAACTGCTATTTCTTTAGTTGTTGCCTTTCGTTTTTCAAAACTCTCCTGCGTAAGAGTAAACGTCAAAAGACGATGCACCAGAAAATGTATACCATCAACTTTGTCCTTTCCCAAAGTAATTTTAACTTTCAGGAATATACCTGCAATTGCTAGTTTCTTTCCTAAAGACATCGCATTCTACCCTTCCACATTCAATGCTTATCATCAGAACCTCAAGGAATAGAAAATATCGCTTATTTTCGAATTTTCATGTGAATTATAGTGATGGAAATTTATTAAATGAAAAAGAAACAAAGTGTTCGATATTCGATTGTTTACTATCGAAATTTTGAAAAAACAATCACCCTAGAAATGTCAATAATATATTTAGTAAGATGTCAAGAATATTTATCAATGTAAAATACGGAAGAATAAAAGAATCAGCACTCGCTAATCATGTTTTGCAACAAAAAAATTCGATAGACTTCATTTGTAAGTATAACAGTGTTTGACCCACCCCCGCATCCCCTATCTTATTTTCGACAGTTCAGAATAACGTGGTTCTCGACCCAATTGACAGTTTGTAGGGGAAAAAGGATACGAGACCAACCGGCACAAAAAAACGACCTACGAAGTATTTCAATATAACATAAATCAAGTGGTATTTTTATTGTTATTTATTTTAGGAGAATAGCAACTGCCCCACATTCCACTTCAAAGATCCCCAGATTCATACTTCTAGATGAAATTCTGTTCGAGTTTTGATGCCCTCTCATATTATTTATTCATGGTGTGGGAATAAAAAATACAATGCATTCGATTTCTGATTGAGAAGCCAACATCATACACATTTCACCTTTAGGTGGCTTATACCGACTATTTCACCCATCTTATAATTCTCACATAATCTTCCCAATTGTAAACCAAAGACAACTTGTGTTATCACGAAAATATCAGCTGTCTTTCAATTCTGATTGGAAATTGGAGGATCAGCTTCGGTATTTTCAACGACGTAACCATGACGAAATTAATACCTCTGATAGTTCGACAATAATAAATATAACTGTATTTGTCAAAATAAGTTGCTTCGGTATAAATTCAAATGAAATTATGGAGCAGAACATTATAATATTAATGATTTTAGTAATTAGATCATGATTGTAACACATTTTTCTTATTCATATTAATCAAGAAACTTCATTCGTGAAATAGTTTAATTAAATTCAACTCGTGATTTAATTTATTTCAAAAGTCTATCTTTTATTTCTGAACTGAATTGCTTTCACCTGCGGACTCGTGGTGTTTTCTCGAAGCAATTCAGTTTCTCTCAGAAATAAATGGAAACACTTATAGCAAAAATTCAGTCAATCGTGGTATTACTCCTGACAATTTCCCTCATATTATATAAACAAATCAAATTCCATAATTTTCTCATTTCAAACCGATGAGAAAAAGATTTTTTAAGAAACACTGCCTACAGCCCGTGGTATTTTCAAATCGGTGTATCGCTTTTTCCTTGTGTATACATTTCCATGTTTACGATAATCACGGGAAATATAGAAACGTCAGTTTGACGGTTCAACTGTTCAACCGACATTATTGACATAAGATGAACCGTTCCGTTTAGTCGATGATAAAAACTATGTATTCATGAAATTGTCTGATCGAATATCCCTTCTAAATGTAGAATTTTCAAAATACTCCACTTCACTTCATGTTGCTGTACAAAACTCCACTTGTGTTTCTTAGAAACACAGATTTCGTGCCAGCAAACTGAAAGTATTTTTTAAATTTTTAAAATTTGTCTGGTTATTACTACTGAAAATTAGTAATATTGAAAGAAATATTTTGAATAAAACTACGGAAAATATGATGAATTAATTGAATTAAATAATTATCACTTTGCTAATAAGACAGATATACAGTGTGTCTCACTTCTCACGGAAACACCCCCGCATTTTCCGTAATAATTGAGTTAGAATGATGAAACTCTCAGGACAGATGAAAATGGTCAAAATGCACCTACCACCACAATTCGGTTGGCCAAAGGAATATACACTGCCCACCACTCGCGGTGGAACAACCCATTTTCGAAAATTTGCGATAATATAATTATAGTTATGGACGTCGAAAATAACTGCGAAAAAAAAAACGTCTATCGTAATCCTCGGTTCCCCCTCTTTTTCTGAAGAATTGCGAAAATGAAATCGGAACAAACCCGTAAAAATAGTAGAAAATATGGGACCATCGAATTATTCGATTTTTAAAAATTACCCCTGTACCACCCTTCTAAACAAATTGTGACATCTCGCACAATTGAAACAGGAAAAGTAGTAAGATTAGTGAAAAACATGGGACATCTGACAGCCTGACAGCATGCGTAGAAATTCAAAAAATGTCCGACTGTGTCGGTCGTGGAAAATTACGAAAAGAAAATGTCGATTGGAGAGGTCGGACCTCTCCCCATCGAAAAAATATGCGATGACTCACGAAAGTTGAATTGTATGAATTCTTGAAAAATCTGGAAAGTAGGAGATTTGAGCCGGTTCTGGGCCTCCCCCCACCACTATGACGTCATCAGTGACCTTGACCTATGACCTATGACCTATGACCTCGACCTATGACCTTGACCCATGACCTTGACCTATGACCTATGACCTTGACCTATGACCTCGACCTATGACCTCGACCTATGACCTCGACCTAGGACTTGACCTAGGACTTGGGCTTGCCCTTAGCCTTGACCATGATGTATATTGTTGGGAGGTGTTCAGGGTTTGTGTTTGTCCTAGAGATTGTGATGACTTGATTTTTTTTCATACACGGACAAGTACCTTTTGCCAAGTACTTAATATATTTTTCTTACCTCAATGTCTTTCATGTATACTTACTCTGCCATTGTGTATGATCTAATGTGTGGAGTACGCATAAAAATCTAAACCGAAGTATAGAGACGTCTGCACGCCACGGATATCCAGTCAGATATGTGAACTGGCGTCACACACCCATACACTGCGGTGACTCATCGACTACTCTCCGTCCTCTCTTCATTGATATGGTGGGGATGGTTCTGCTGTGACGTTGTATGAATAGTCGAAGCGGATAGAATTTGTTCACCCTCTCTCCCACTCATCGATATTACATATAAAGGAGGTGGGAATGATTGTGAAATCAGTATTTTGTTGAGTTTTGTGCTGAGAAGACGACATCGATAAAATGTATTCCTGTGGTTGTGGTAAATCGTTCACTCGTAGTGATAATCTCCGTCGGCATCAACTTCAAAGTTGCCAAGGTGGCCCTTCTGTGAAAAGGATTAAGTTAGATGTGGCTGCATCGACACCAATGTACACATGCAATTGTTGTAATGTGACAATTCCTACATCCCAAGTTAATTCTCACAAAAGAACTCTCCAACACAGGAACAATGCATGTGTGCAAGTGAGTGATGGCATACAGATTATAAGGAATGCTTTCAAGTGTAGAATTGTGAGTTATAGAGTGGAAAGTACCAATGTTTACACTGAATATATGCCATTCTTCAATGAGATCAGGGAGAAGGTTATTGGATTACTTGAAGAGGCAATAAAGGTTCACAAGATCTTTAAAGTGAATATGGAAGTATTTGGCAGCTACATTGTTCAAACACGGGATTTGAGTGACACGAAGTCATTCAATTCACAGAATAAAATTGTGGATCAGTCTACGGATTTGGGTGCATTATTCGATGGATTCCGTGATGTCATTATTGCTCAGACTACGGAATTTGAAGAACGTGATTCAGGTATTTATTTAAAGTTTCATTTCTATTTATATGAATAATAAATTATTGTTATGTTTCAGGATGGAGTTGTGAAAAAATTAAGTTCCTCGAAGTGAACATCAACAAGTATAGTCCACTCAGCGGATGTTCGTATGTGAAGCTGCCCGAGTTCATTGAGACAAGAAAAGGCGTTGTGAATATTCGTAATGAAGATCAACATTGTTTTGCATGGGCCATCACATCTGCATTGTTTCCTGCGAATGGTAGAGTGTCAGAAGTTTCCTCATACCCCCACTACGCCAATGTCTTGAATGTAACAGGTATGGATTTTCCAGTTAAACTTCAAGCTATAAAAAAGTTTGAGGACATGAATGATATTTCAATTAATGTGTATGGGTTAGAGTCAAAACTTGATAAGGGTAAAATGAAATATGAAGTGGTTGGTCCGTTGCGTTACTCACAGAGAAGACTTAGAAGACATGTTAATTTGTTACTTATAACAGATAATTCTGGCAATAGTCATTATTGTTGGATTAAAGACCTTTCTAGGTTAGTTTCAAGTCAACTATCTGCGCATGAGCATAAAAAATATTTTTGTGATGGATGTTTATTGTATTTCTCTCACGAGCGATTACTGTTACGTCATCAGTTGCATGACTGTAATCACTTGAGTACTACAACACCATCAGTCAATTTCAGAATCAACAAATATGGTAAAATGTTACCGGGTAATGCACTTATGTTTGAAAATTTTGAGAAACAAATGAAGGTGCCATTTGTAGTTTATGCTGATTTTGAATCAGTTCTCAAACCCATTCAAACTAGTCAACCCAACCCTAAACACTCATTCTCGAATAAAACATACAAACACGAACCTTATTCATTTGCTTATTCGATAAAATGTTCATACAATGATAAATTATCGAAATTTGTTACATATAGGGGTGAGGATGCAGCCGAGAAATTTGTTACAAAACTTGAAGATGATTTGAGAAATATTTATCACAATTATTTGAGGTATCCAATTCCTATGGCTGCACAAACCCCCGCGGAAGAAGCAGAGTTTTCTTCTACACAATTTTGTGGAATATGTGATAAACCATTCACGGGTGGTGATGTGAAAGTGAGAGACCATTGCCACCTCACTGGAAAAAAAAGATCACCTGCCGCACATTCCGTATGTAACTTAAATTTCAAATTGCCAAATTTTGTTCCAATCATTTTCCATAATCTGAGTGGGTATGATTGTCATTTGTTCATAAAAGAACTGTATAGAAACAAAGACAAAGTGGATGTTATTCCACAAACTAAGGAAAAATACATTTCTTTCACTAAGCATCTATTCACTCACACATACACTGACAAAGACGGAAAAGAAAAAAAGAATTTTTTGAAAATGAGATTTATAGATAGTTTCAAATTCATGTCGAATTCTTTGCAGAACTTAGGTGCTAACTTAACATCCGATCAGTGTATTGAGATGCATAAACATTTTCCACAAATTGACAAATTCAATTTGATGAGACAGAAAGGTGTTTTTCCATATAACTTTGTTGATCATATTGACAAGTTGAATTATCCAACTCTACCCACTAAAAATCAGTTTTATGACAATCTTAACGGAGAGCATATATCAGATAAGGATTATATGAGAGCGAAACTTGTTTGGCATTTATTCGAGTGTAAGAGTTTAGGGGAATACTCGGATTTATATTTGAAGTCCGATGTTCTTCTATTATGCGACATATTTGAGAATTTTCGAAATATATGCTTAGATAAATATAAATTAGATCCGGCACAGTATTATACAGCGCCCGGAATATCATGGGATGCAATGCTGAAGTATACGAATATTGAATTGGAATTATTGACAGACATTGACATGATTAATTTTTTCAAAAAAGGAATACGGGGCGGAATAAGTCAGTGTAGTGAAAGGAAGCATATAGCTAATAATAAATTTTTACCCGATTATAACCCAGATGAACCTTCATCATACATATCATATTTAGATGCAACTAACCTATATGGTCACAGTATGTCACAACCATTACCCACCAACGATTTTGCATGGCTAACACCCGATGAAATAATCAATTTGGATGTAATGGGAGTGGCATCTGATAGTCCATACGGTTATGTTCTTGAAGTAGATGTTCATTATCCCCAAGAGTTACATGACAAACATGCTGATCTTCCCTTTCTCGTTGAAAGTTTAATACCACCACACTCGAAATCAAAAATTCCTAAATTAATTCCAAATTTAAATGACAAAAGAAAATATATTGTACATTATAAAAACTTACAGCAGGCTGTGGCCAATGGTCTTATTATTATGAACACACATAGAGTGTTGAGATTCAAGCAGTCATGTTGGATGAAACCTTATATTGATTTGAACACTGAAATGCGAAATCGATCTAACAACAAAGCTGAAAAAGATTTCTATAAACTCATGAATAATGCAGTTTATGGGAAAACAATGGAAAACGTTGATAACAGAATTGATGTTAGACTGGTTACGCATTGGGAAAGTATCAAGAGGAAAATTGGTGCTAGCGCCCTAATATCACGTCCAAATTTCAAAAGCTGTTCAATTTTTTCAGAAAATTTTGTTGCTATTCAATTGGGCAAAGTTAATGTATTGTACGATAAACCGCTATATTTGGGATTTTGTATTCTAGAATTATCCAAAACAGTCATGTACAACTTTTTCTATGGATGTATTAAACGTCATTATGCAGAAAATGCCACCTTACTCTACACTGACACGGATTCTTTAATTTTGAAAGTAAATACCGATAATTTTTATGATTTCATGACCAACAATATATGCGAGTTTGATACTTCCAATTACAACGTAGGAAACCAATTCAATATTCCTATTACAAAGTCAATTCTGGGTAATTTCAAAGATGAATTTCCGAATGATCCCATAATTAGCTTTTATGGTACCGGTGCCAAAGCATATTATGTTCAGTCTGTAGGTAGTGAATTCAAAAAAGCAAAAGGTGTCAAAAGATCCGTCATAAAGAATGAATTGACATGTGAAGATTATAAGAAAATTGTCGAACAGGGTGGTCTAATATTCAGGAAGATGAACTCGTTCAGAAGCATATTGCATGACATGTATACTGAATTGAAGAACAAAGTTGCATTGTCATACCATGATGATAAACGGTTCATCATTCCCAATACGACACACACTCTTCCTTGGGGTCATAGCGATATAGAATTCTACCAGAATGATCCAGTAGAGAATATTCGTTGGGTTTCCAATATTATTCAATCTTTTTCCCAAGAGAGTCCTTTGGATCAATTACTTCATTTATTAACAGCTGAATTGAACAAATGAAATATCATTTCAAATGGAAAATTCACCACCATACTTATTTATTTGTATTTGAGATGTAATTACGCTTATTATATAAAAGTCAAATTATACTAGTCAATTTTAGTTAATGTCTTGTCCAGTTACCAAATATATAAAAATATATAAATATACACGTTATTCTGATTTCCTATTGTTTCATTTAAGAGAATAAATATCTACACAGAGATATATAGATTTTAATTGTCTTGAAATCATCAGTATGAAAGATATCAAGGTGGAAGAAAGATGTCCAAAGCTATTGATAAATTCGGCCGTAGACGAAAATGGGGTACTGTCAAAGTTCGAGTTCTTCAAGGTTCCCAAGGTCCTCAAGGTATGGGATTCAAGCTTTCGCCTGACGACCAATATGATATGCAAGGTAAAAGACTGAAAAATGCTGGTGAACCGATAGACGAGAGTGATTGTGTAACTCAATTATATCTCAATGAACAAATTACGGAGACGAAGGCACTTGTCCTTAAAGCCTTGCAGGCTGCCATACATGCCACAATGGCTAAGATTGTACCTGAAGCCCGTCAAGCATTCAATGAAAAAGTAGAGGAGGTGACTGATGATCTAGATCGCAAATACAAAAATCTAAAAAGTGATGTGGATATCAAAGTATGGGATGCTACAGCCACAATGACACGAAAAATATCAGAGTTGACAACTGAACTCGATTACAACAGCAAAAATCTGAAAAATGATTTGGATGCCAATGCATTGAATGTCACATCTGCAGTGATGCTGAAATATAATGATTTGGAAAGAAGGTTAGCTGAATTGGAGAATAAACATCCTGATGTTTGGCTCACACATAGACCAAAACTGTGGGCTCCAGGTAGTGATCCAGAACCCGCTGTTTGAAAAATAAATTTGTATTATGAAAATATTACAAATAAAATGTTCTAAATCAATGTTGAAATTTTTCATTTCTTACTCACCAAATATATTATAGAATTTGGTAGTGGGTGAGTTCTTTTTGAAAAGTATCAATTCAAGTTATGGAAACTTTGTACATTTTTGCCATTGAGTGGCGCAGATGCGTGTGTTTATGTTCTTTGTGTGGCCCTGAAAAGGGCCTATTGGGTGCTCCGAAGAGCTGGGTGCCATCCCGCATATTTATGCGGGACGACCACGGGGGGGGGGGGGGGTGAGGACTTAGATGACATCGTCATCCTCGTCATCCGATGACACCAAGATGATGGTGTCATCATCGGAGTCGTCCTCTACGGGGAACTCGTCCGGGTCGAGGTCCATATTTATGTCCTCGACACGGATATGGACCACTTGGCCATCATCCTCGAACTCATCCTCCGAGGAGCTATCGAAGTCGTCGACGCGTTGATCCATATCTTCGTCGTCCGAAGTCGACGGAGATGGATAGTTCCACACATCTGTGGAGTCCGACACCTCATTCACCTGAATCGGACCCCGTGGATCTCGATGGTAAAATGGATCCTGCCTCTCACCCTGGTATACCTGCTGGACCTGTACGGCAGAGACGATCTGATATCTTGCTATCATCGCTTCCCGTTCCAAATCATCTTCGAATTCGGCACAATGTCTCGGAGACGAGGTGGAGTCTGGAAGAGGCATCTTGGAAGACTGATACTATAATCTGAGCTGGCATTGAATTTATACTAGTTCGGGGGTGGCAGTGTAGGGTGGGAGAAAAGAGTGGGGGTTTGAAGGCTGAGAGAAATCAGGAGATGGGAGAAATACACATCATATTATTTTATAAAATATGTAAATAAAATATAAATAAAATATGTATATAAATAAAATATAAATAAAATATGTAAAAACATAATTCAGATGAATTGAAGAAAAATGCCCCATCCTCCGCATTGTTCAATGTGCACCAGACCATTAAATGTGCACTCCTATTTCACTTCATCTTTTTTTCTATTTTTATTCTAAATCTACATATACAAAACTTATATCTACTTACAAATAACTTAACCTTAACCTTAACATATCTAAAAATTAAAATTAGCAAATTGCTCCAGGTTGCTTCGGAGCCGTGCCACCAAAGCCACCCCCTGCGCCTTGGCGTCTTCCAGCCTGGTGACTAGCTGGACCTCCCGGAGACTTTGCTGCCGATCGCGGGCCATCAGCTCTGCCTGCTGGCGCTCAAGCTCTTCCAGCTGGCGGTTGAGTTCTGCCCGCGCCAGCTGACTGTCATCATAGTCCCGCTGGGCCTCCTCTATCCCACGCTTTGCCCGTTGCACACTCATCTCCAGCTCAGGTACGATAGGTGCTGGAGGGTGGACTTCTTCAGCAGTGGGTTGTGGAGGGGCAACTTCAACGACAGGTGGTAAAGGTGCGTCTATAACCGGTGTCACAACAGTTGAGGATGTCTTCTTGGACACCCTTCTTCTGCTGTTGTGTGCGTGCTTCCTCGATGATGATTTCTTCGGTGGTTTTGGAGGCAGGAAATCATCATCGCTGTCAGCAATTTGGATTATAGGCAAACCTTCCATCGACGAATTTGCTCCTGCGTCACGGGATCTCTTGGAAGCAACTCCGTTAATGAACCCACCTTGCCGTCTGCGTTGGTCCATCGTCAGCGACTGCATTTCGGGGACCTCTCTCCTGATGACGTCCATAACGTCATTGAAGTGCTCTTCGTCTGGCATTTGAGGTGCGGCGCCATCCACCCTGATGTTACTCAGGATCGTTATTGCTGCAAGACCAGTTAATGCGGGAGAATCCATAGCTAAACATACAAAAAAAATTAAACGGGTTCATGATTACAAGATTGTTAACTTACTCTCAAATTATTACAGCTTGCTATAGTCTGCTAATTCAGTTGGCTGGTGGTTGATCTGGCGGGTGATCTTGTGGATGATGTGGTAGCTGATGTCAGTTCAGAAGAGTGACTGAAGATTATTCGGAGGAAGTTCTTGTTTTAAACACTCAGACCTCCACCCCACTCCTCTTCTTCTTCTCCGACCTCCTACTCCAATCCCCACTCCGACCACCCACTCCTCTTCTTCTTCTCCGACCTCCTACTCCAATCCCCACTCCGACCACCCACTCCTCTTCTTCTTCTCCGACCTCCTACTCCAGTCCCCACTTCGACCACCTACTCCGACCTTCCACTTCAATCCCCACTATGTCTTAAGCCACACCTCTTTCTTTAGCCAGTATCCCTCAGACCAGAAAACCCCACCCCATCATAACCCCACCCCTATTTCAGCTCTGTTATTTGTTACAATGTACACATCCACCTACGGGACAGAGCAGATATAGGGGTGAGTGACAAGAATAACAATTATGAGTGGGAACATTTGCATACTCGAGTGTATCATGTGAATTAACATGCTGATACCACTCACCATTATTATTCATGCCGCAATACCGTACAAAACAAATATCACATAGGAAGCGTTTTTCATTATCACAAGTTTTGATAGTAACAAATGAAAAGCTGCAACAGTACAAATTTGTTGCAACGTCTTCTAACACCTCTGTCATATTTATCTGATGGGCATTGCTCACGATCGTTTCGGGGACATCCTCACAGTCTGGTACAATTCCATCGTCTACTTCTGGTTCTTCTCCGTCATCTTCTAGGAACTCTTCTTCGACGAAGTCATCCCCAGCGGGTATGTCTTGGCGGCCATCTTCAAAATCTACCAGGTCATGGAATTCGCCATTGTCACCATTCTCACCCACTACAACTTCATCTTCTTGTTCCCAAACAAACTCGTCACCTGCCAACACATCAACTTGATTGTTGGCATCTAATTGGGAGAGGGCTTCCAATGCAAAACCAACTTGATCAACCATAATTGCTTTACAAACACAGTTTCTAACAGAAAATACAAAAGTCGAATGAAATGTTAGGATTTTGGACCGATTTTATATGTTACAATCGTGAGTGGGGGTTACCACCTCCACTAAACCCACACTTCATCTCCTGAGAATAGCAATTCCTCCATTAACCTAGATTTCCTCGTCATCTAATTAGTGACGCAAATGCAAACAACGAGGATACAAAAATACTGAAGATATTTAGGAAAAAATATTTGATTTTCGAATTAAACCACAGAAACATGACAAAAATATATCTTCAATTTTTTTTCTAGTAGAATCCACCCATTCAAATCTTTTATCAAGTATGACATATTTCGATAAAATCCATTATAACGTGGATAAAAAAATCTTAGAGATTATTAGGAAAAAATATTTGATTTTCGAATGAAACCGCAGAATCATGACATAAATATATTTTCAAATTTTTTTCTATTAGAATTCATCCTTTCAAATCTTTTATCAAGTATGACATTTTTCGATAAAATCCATTATAACGTGGATACAAAAATATTAGAGATTCTAAAAAGAAATGTTTGATTTTCGAATTAAAGTGCAGAAACATGACAAAAAAAATATTTTCAAATATTTTTTCTAGTTGAATTTACTCTTTCAAATCTTTTATCAAGTATGACAAATTTCGATAAAATCCATTATATCGCGGATACAATACATTACAGCAATTCCAATATGCACTGATTCAACCCCGCATGGAAACGCCAATGATACCTGCCGTCTACAATAGCTTTAATATTTTAGTAACTGACCGGTGAGGGTGAATTTTACCTGAGATGACCGTAAATTCATTTCATTTGGGTAAATTTTTATTTCATAGCGTCTCTTTGCGATAGTTCAGTTGTGTTTTATCTGTAATGGCGTTAGTAACAAAATCTCAATCAGAAAGTGAAGCGGCGGTTAAGGCACTGTTGGACATGGAAAATATAGTGCCGACTATCATATCACCCATTAGAGAAAACGAAATTGTGGAACAATCGCCTGTGAAAAGTGCAAGGAAGCGTAGTAGGCCGATATCGAAAATAGACAAATTCAAAGAAATCGTCAAAAAAGCTAGCCCATATGCCCGGAATGCATGGAGAAAACCGAACTTTTCATTACAACCGAGTGTTAGGGAAGAATATAGAGTGGAGGACTTTAGCGACGACGACGAACCAACAGAACAACAGACAGACAAACCAAAAGACACAAAAAACACTACAGACTCAGGGAGTTCTTCTACAGACACAGATACTTCATCTACAGATACAGACACAAAACAGACAGACAACAAACAACAAAGGTCTACAGAAACGGAGAATTTTGTCAAGGAAAGCAAGCGTATGTTTGCTTTACTGGAGAAACTTGATTTATCGACTGATACATACAATGAAAATTTGAAAAAACTGAACAGTACATGTGATAGGTATGAAAAGAAATTTCGGGAAGCTCAGATACAACGTGACCAACTGAAAAATAAGATAGGAAAGCGTGAAGAAGCAATAGAATTCAGGAAGCAGATGATGGAAAACTATGCAATTTTTTTTTCAGGAAATGATTAATATGCAATTTTTTTTCAGGAAATGATTAGTTGATGAAAGTTCTGAAAGGAGTGCATATATATTAATTGGTCGATGTACACAGTGAAGGGCGATGTAGAGGGGCCCTTCACGGACTTTCATTGATTAATTATTTGAAATAAAAAATCCATTTTAAGCTGGGATCGGAACAAAATTCTAGAAATGAAAAATAAAAATGGAAATATTCATTGATTAATTATTTGAAATAAAAAATCTAATTTAAGCTGGGATCCGAAATGCAAAAAAAAATTATAATCGAATAGAAAAGAGAGGTTCATTGATTAAAAAACGATAAATAAAAAAAACTATTTTAGGCTGGGATTCGAACCTGTACAGCGCAAAATTCTAGATATGAAAAATAAAAATGGAATTATGCAAAAAAAATATAATCGAACAGAAAAGATAGGTTTTTTTTTTGATGGGCGAGTTCAAGGTCACAAAACCAAAAAAAGCCCGAGAAATAAATCTCTTAATATCACCCTCCACCCACCTCCTAGGTGATATAGAGAGATTTCTTTCTCGGGGCACACTGCAAACTCACCACTGAGCTACGCAGCCTCCGAAAGAATTAGTCAAATTTCTTCTATATGAATGTTTTAAATCAAACCCCTGAAATGTATGCGACTAAATATACATGCTCCTACAATTCCGTAAAACTGAAGAGTTGGTCCATCTAGTGCCAAATAGCACAACACATATAAACTATACCAACTGAGCTAATGCGATCTCCGAAGGAATTCGTTATAGCTACCTCTAAAGACCTTTATTTAACCCCTCATGATAAATTCCCCCAAAGAAAATATGACTTTTTGTGATAGAAGTGCAAGTAAAAGGAACGTATGTGAAATATCTTGCAGTTTACAGGCTTGTAAATTGTACATGCTTCAAAAACTCTGCATGGGCAATTTACAAGCATATATTTTTGACCCTTGCTTGTGTTTATAAACTGCTAACAGTTCACATACGTTCCTATTCAAAAGAGATATTTTCTTTAGTTCAGAAGTATTAACTTTGTTAATACTGGAGGAATTTAACATGAAGGGTCAAAAACCCTGGGTGGGCACCCATGTATCTGAATCTTGGCGTATCCACCAGCCATTGAAGTGCAGAATGTTTTGATTAGGGGCAATGCATTGAACCGCTTTTCAGATATTTTGCTGCGATTTTTTTTATATATTTTTTTGGAAATATATGATCATTGCGAAAGTTTTTCATCATAGAACTTTTTTGAAATTCCCACTTATGAGTGAGATATGATTTTTTTAAATATTGATATCGAGATTTTGTTGTAAAATTTATTTCAAGTATAACCTACAATTTTATATTTTTCCTTGGAAGATATGATCATTTTTAATGTTTTTGACCAACAAACTTTTTCTTTATTATCATTCATGAGTGAGATATAATTTTCAAAAATAAGTAGGAGTAGGAGATCTGAGCCGGTTCTGGACCTACCCCCACCATCATAACTTTCAACCAGCAAATTATTTCGCGGTTCGATTCGCGGCCGCGAATTTAATCGCAGTTCGATTCGCGGCCGCGAATTTAATCGCGTTTTGATTCGCGCTCGCGAATCAAAACAGCGGTCAAGGTCTCGAATCCGCGGATTCGTCCGTAGGTCTATTATTTTGAATTTTTCACTTTCTTGATGTCCAACACTTCTTTTTCCTATGAAGTTTGTGAAGGTAACTCCTGGGAGGGAGGGATATCTACTCCCTCTCCTTCTATGGTGGTTTGTTGTCATGTTCATTGTGCGCATGTACCAGTCGACTTGTTTGAATAAAACTTAGAGTCGCATTAACATCAGCACCATTTCTGTCCACATCCCATTGATATCACACATTCCTACGAGCTAAATATGAACTCATTACCAAATTTGTCTGCTGAAGAAGAAGCAATGCCATGTATTGCAACAAATGATGACTTTGGTTTTGAAGATATTCCGGTATATCACTTGTCATCCCAAGAAGGTTTCATCGATGAATATAACATTGATGATTATCTGAAGATGGGAGATATACCGGAACCTTCAGAAAGTGTTGATCCAACCCTTTCACAATTGTCACTACCAAAATGCCCGTCACTTCTCTCTCCTCTTAGTGTCGATACGAAAGCGAAACCATCTAGGAGAAAGTGTGCATCTACTGCTTCAAATCCCAAGAAAACAAGTAAGGGTGTACGGAAACCCCGTAAGAAGAAAGTAGATGACACCTTCAAGAATGTGATAGGTGATTTGGAAGATGTATCGCTTCATTCTTTTGGTCCACTGCAGCGTTGTGGAGACATGCTTAAGAAAGCGAAATGCAGCATCGTAAAATCGAGAGCTATCATCGTCAAATGCGATGACGATGTTCGAAGAGGTAGCATGGACGACGAGGTGGTTCTTCAGAAGCTCGATGCAAAGATTGTATCATCGAAGGCTGAACTGATCAAAATGTGTGAAGATGCAGATAAACTCCGTTTCAAAATCACACAGAAGAATCAGTCCGCCCTTTGTTTGAAAATGCAAGCTGAGATTGAGCTTCAGGAGTCCACTAAACTTTTTGATATGGTAGCATCTGTACGTGATAAGTGGCGAAAAGAGTTTGATCACGCATTCCAATCTGATAGTGATTAGCTCTGAGGATTATGAAATGTTATCAATGTTGTGAGTTGAAATGAAAGACTTTTTCAAAAATCTATGAAGTGGGGAGGAGTATGCAGATTATTTCGGTTTTGGCATACACTGGGCGTTGCGTTTGGTTGGGGCAACGTTCACCACTTCATGATTTATTCATTTTGAAAAAAAACTCAAAAATAGTTCTATATTTTCTATAGTTTATTAATAATCTTACAGCTTAGTGAGAATAATAAGTAATACAATTTCATTCAAATATTAAACCATAGCACTTTTGTGTAACCATGAATTCTTTCCGCTTGGAAGGCCTAACCACTTAATGTATAGTTTATTTCCTTTCCTCCTCAACACTTTTTCAACTAGGTATACGTCAGGATTTTGCGTTATCAATAATTCTTCTCCATAAAAACATCCTCTAATCGGGCTCCCATCCATGTCTTCAAGAATATAAGTTATGGGGTATGTTTGGTTAATTTTAACAATTTTGAATAGTTCTGTTGTGTAATTGGCAGTGTAACCCTTTTCGAAAATATTCTTGTACTTGCTTATACGTACAATATCATTCATTCGAAATTTGGAAATACTTTGTTTTCTTCGAGGGATTACTTTGGAACTTTTGAATTTCAGTTTTGTTGCTGGCATAACATCGATTGGTTTCATACCAATTGTACGATGCACCTTATTGTTATATTTGCTTGTTATGATTGGAAGAATATTCAACCATTTGTTGTGTCCCATCGCTGAAAATTCTCTATAAAGCCACGTCTTTATTGTTCGAATTACTCTTTCAGCTATGGCCGCCTTGCCTTCATGGTGCTGAATGTTGAATAATGGTTGATCTTATATTTTCGCATCAAAAATGAAAAAGAACTATTGAAAAATTCTGATCCTTGATCGCTTTGTAGATGTTTCGGGGAATAGTTGGCTTCTTTCAGCACATCTTCCATTGCATTGGTTACAGCACTACCTGTTTTATTTTTAATCGGCTTCGTCCATAGATATTTCGAGTAGCAATCAATGACCACAAGAACATATCGATATCCTTTGTTATGTTTAGCATAAGGTTGTAATTCGGCAAGATCTATTTGCCACAGATCTGCAAAACCTTTGACGGTGGTGGTTCTTCTGATGAAATTACGTCTTGCCGGCTTATGTAACTCATTGACAACTTGTCGTTTGACATCACTTATTTCATTATCCATCTCCTCGCAATCACTTATTTGTTTTCATTCAGACAAACAATTTGACAATGTTACGGCATCATATAATGAGAACAAACTGATCATTTTTGCTGATGTATTAGATTATTATACCTTCCTCACGTAATTCTTCAATTATGGAAATTATTTCATTATCATGTCCAGTGTGTCCAGCTGACTTTGAAGATATCAATAGCCGCAAACGAGCGACTAACTCCTTGGGTGAATTCCAGTAAACATAATTCGCAGGTTTGGGATCATACATTTTCTGCATTTTCTTTCGATGGAACCCTTCACCTTTTTTTGTCCTACTTCTGGTCGTCTGATAATGTGATAAGTTTAGTATAGGTTTAATAACTTCACGGAATTTTTTAGATTTCGGGTGTTTGAAACCATTTCGCAGTAGATGTTGTTTGTAAGGTGCATTTGTTAGCCTCAATATTTTAGCATATGTATGACGAACTTCATCATCATCATCAACTTCAGGTGGGTTTTTCAAAAAAATCATGTTGTATAACTCCAGACTACTTGGGAATTCATGTGTTCGTGTTTTATTTTTGTTCCAAAATAATATATTTCCATCACTGAAACGTACATTGTGACTCCCCATTTTCAGTTTTTGTGTAGTAGGATCTAACCGTATGCCAAATATTCTGTCATAAGCTGCATTCTTAGTTTTGACATTTTCCAAATGTCTTTTCAAAACATCTCCAGTATTGTCTTCAAAATTATCAAATACGGACTTTTCATCTTTTCCGAATTCTTTGATGGTATCTGTCTCACTGTCAACAGATGATAATTCACTACTATATGATGAATTATTTCCCACTGAAGTACTCCTAACTTTTATTGGAGTAGACTGAGAATTCACTTGCTTCATCGAAAACGTCGGCTGTGGTGGCTGTGGTTTCGTGGTAGCAGCAGCTGAAGAAAGAACATTTAATGGCTTCATTATGGGATCATAGAGTTTTTCAAGCGCCATTCGATTTTCAATAAGTCCACTCTTGATAGAGTTAAATTTCTGCCGTACAGCTTCTGTTGTCTCAACAAGTTGGCGTTTCAAATTCAATTCATTGTTTTTATCTTCAACTACTTTATCATTTTTTGTCTTCATTTTGCTTCACAAGAGAGAGAATACACTGAAGTAACCTCTATGCAATTCAGCGATCGATTGAATGCGTATTGTATTATCATGGATATATAAAACTATCGAACCCCATGCGATATCTACCTTCATGCATTTTTCTATCCTTATCAATGACCAAAAATCCATATTGATCCTCCCAACATTTAACACACATCAATTGGAATTGCTTAAATGTTACATCGGGTGACACGTGATCCGAATAAATATGGTGTAGATTCGTTTCATCTTGCTTGAACATTACGATAAAGTTGGTATTATCTCGCACTAACTGTTTGGGCACTCGTGAATATGTTTGAGCAAGATAAAAACAGTCAACATCTTTATGACGTCCCATACAGAAATATGATCTTATAATATCCTGTTTTTCACATATTACATCATCGAAAATGAAAACAGAATTTGGTTTGGCATCGGATGGTTCCACTATTTCTGCATTATTACTGAATGTATAAAATCCCAACCCCTTGATGGGTTCCAATACATTTCGTAGGAATTGATATTTGGGTTGATTGAGTGATTTCGAATAGAGATAAACATTTGTGAATCGCAGTCCTTGTGGATGTGTTAAAAGAGAGATCATGGCATTCGTCTTTCCACAATTCGATGGTCCGATAATGAGTCCTCGAACAGATGATGGAAGTAGTGGACCATGCCGCAACACTTTCTGTCCATTCAATCCACAACCGAATTTTTCATCTAGATTATCTACAGCAAACTTTTCTTTCTGCTTCACAATGCGCATCGTACCGTGGTTGGAGACTATGTAAGCGATGATATGCTGTGAACATTTCATTTAAATGAGTACCATCAAACGATACGGATGTGTTCGTAGTGGATGCAGAAAAAGCGGTCGTGGATTCGTTAATAATTTAATAAACAAATTGCCGTTCGAATTACATTTACCCGGAGGATATCAGTATTGTGGACCCGGTACAAAATTGGAAAAACGTTTAGCCCGCAAAGATCCTGGAATCAATAAATTGGATATTGCATGCAAACAACACGATATTCAATATTTGAATCATCTAACTGATCTCACAGCGAGACATAGAGCAGACAAAGAACTCGAATACGCAGCTTGGAACAGGGTTAAATCGAAGGACGCTGGTATTAAGGAAAGAATAGCTGCCCTACTCGTTACCAACATTATGAAATCAAAGAGACGTTTCGGTATGGGTTGTAGTAGTACTACTGTGAAGACAAAGAAGAGGAATCAACCGAAGAAAAAGAAGAGAAATCAACCGAAGAAGAAGAAAAATAATCTCATAAAAATCGCCTTTGGTTCTGGGGTGGTTCATAAAGTGCGGAATGTACTGAAAAAAGCTGGGGGTGAGCAATTTGTGACGAATAATTTGAAAAAAGCCACCGTAGTGGCATTGCATGCAGCACGTAAATACCTCAAAGCTGCCGGTGGAAAGAAAACGATCCGCACGCCTCGCATAATTCCAATACCTAAAGTCGGAGGGATTCTACCATTGATACCAATTTTTGCTGGATTGTCTGCGCTCGGAAGTTTAGCTGGTGCTGTTGCAGGCATCACCAGAGCTGTGAATTCAGCAAAAGCAAGCAGAACCGCCCTGATCGAAGCGAATCGTCATAATAGGAAAATGGAAAGTGTGGCATTGGGTAAAAGTGGTAGTGGTATATACCTTAAACCTTACCGTAAAGGACTCGGACTCTATTTGAAACCATACAATCCAAAAAACTAGTTGATTCCCTACCTCGAAAACCTCTCACCGACATCGATCTCACTTATTATGCCAAGAAAATGAAAATTCCATACTTTCGCGGTATTTTCATGCGTGATACATTACCCACTAGAGGTCCACGACACCGCGAGACCGCCATTGTCAATTTAGATGGAATAAGAGGATCGGGAACACATTGGGTGGCATACAGCAAATGTGGGAAAGACATTACATACTTTGATAGTTTTGGAAATCTACCCCCACCAATAGAGTTGATTCAATACTTCCAGAAATGTTCGAAAGTGAAAATTCTATATAACTATGATCGCCAGCAGAAGTTCAACACAGTTTTCTGCGGTCACTTGTGCCTGAAGTTTCTCTCTGAATTATTATAGAATGGATAAAACTCCAGCAATGACTCGAGAGGCTATTAGGACGATGGGATTATCACTCAAAATGTATTCAAAATATCGGACCTTGACAAGAATGGATCGAGTGATGCTTGCAAATATGCCGAAGGAAGTGATACTCGCATGCGCTGCACATGAGATTGCTTCTGTTTGGGAAAAGTTACCTAAAAGTCTACAAGATGATGTTGATATAATGAAATATAGATATTGCAATGACCACCACAATCTTGACGGCGAAAGCGTTTCAGATTCTGATGTGAATGATGGTCCTATACCTCGAAAAATATTCTGCTGTTATTGCAATATAAAGGATATGAATATTGGTGCTAATAAAAATGAAATGGATATTGATGAACCATCTCCGAAAAAGCGTAGGTTGTCCCGAGTGTGTTGTAGACAACAATAAATTGAAGTGAAATCCATAAAATGTATCAGTCATGTCACGGAAGTTCGAACTACAAGCTGTCGGGACGAGTGTCTTGAGTGCAGACTTTTTCCCACCCGTTGAATTGGATAGAAACAGTCGTTATGGATTGGGACTTTTAGGATTCTATGGATGCAACACAGTAAATAATATAACTGAAAAAAACAATGTGATCAGTTTTAGAATCAGTGATATAAGTTCACCAATACTTCAGAAGTACACAATTGAAATTCCATGTGGTGCCTATGAAATAGATGAGATCAATGCAGTTATTCAGAAACATATCATGTTTCGATTGTTTCATGGGAAAAATCAAAACGATACCAATGCAGATGATATATTCTACCTACATGCCAATAATAATACTTTCAAATGTGAGATGCGATCAAAATATGAAATTGATCTAACTCATCCGAATTCCATAGCAAAGATGATGGGTTTTAATTTTGATAGATTTCAACCGAATCAGATACACGAATCCTCACATCCGATAAATATAACAACTGTGAGACTAATCCGCTTAGATTGCAACATTATATCTGGTTCATACATAAACAATGAAGAATCCCACATTCTTTTTTCATTCGATATCGATGTGGAGCCTGGATTCAATCTCACAAAAGAACCACACAAGATTATATATATGCCCATCAGTCCAGAAGGTCGTCAGTTGATTCACAACATCACAGTGCGTATTTTGGATCATAATAATAATCTCATTGATTTTGGAAGTGCAGAAGAGATTGTTATAATTTTGGAATTGAAAAAAATCTAATAACTATTATGGGTTTTTGTTATAATAGACAGAATCGACAAGGATTTGAAAACATTCCACAAATAGCTAAAAAGGAAGGTTCGAATAGAAAAAGGCTCATTCCAAAAGTGTACGCTAAACAGTTAGCACACCACACTGCTCTCTCGCTGAGAGATCTCAAATTTTTGAAATCAATTGGACTGAAAGTAAGGAACAATGGTGCTCGAAACAAATAGTGAAAAGTTGAATATATTTGACGAGCCGATGCTCGATCATTCCCTCACAAGTTTACATGAGCATACATATAAACCATATGGATCACCATTGTTTAGGAATTCAGATGAAATTCGAATTGCAATCAATAATCAAGACGTTATACTTGACATTGCTGAGAGTTTCATTTATATAGAGGGTAAATTCACACCTAAAGATGAAACAAAATTATGTTATCTCTCGAATAATGCAATCGCCTTCCTTTTTGATGAAATTCGCTACGAAATGGGTGGTGAACAAGTTGCTGTGGTCAGGAAGCCGGGGATAACATCTACAATGAAGAATATGATATCATTTGGACAATCGCATGCTAACACTTTATTGACAACTGGATGGGGACTTTCGGAAACTAAACAGGATATCTTGGATACAACTAGTCACGTATTCAGTGGTAAATTACCACTGAAATATTTGATGGGTTTCGCTGAAGATTACAACAAAAGTATCTTGAATGCCAAACAAGAAATGATTTTAATAATCGCTCGATCCTTCAAGAACTCATATATTGGTGAGGTTGATGCTGATTTGGAAATCAATAAAATTGAGTGGAAAATAAGACACATAGTGCCAGAAGATAAGCACAAGCTCAAACTTTTAAATAGAATCAACAAAAGCGGTCTGAATGCTAAAATCAAGTTGGCTTATCGCATGTGGGATCTCTATGAACTTCCATCACTACGTGGCACGTCTTCAGACATATGGGCTATCAAGACAACCAACGCCCTTGAAACACCTCGTTACATCATCATTGGATTCCAAAGCACTACCACTTCTGAAGACAGGACAAAGGACATCACTAAATTCACAACTGCTGATATCAATAACATTCGTGTGTACTTGAACTCTGAAGTATACCCATATGAACGTTGGAATTTGGATTTCGATAAAAAACTCGATACTTCGGCTTATTATGCCTATGAGAACTTTCAACGAAGTTATTATGATAAAGATATGAGTGAACCTCTCATGGACATTGGTCAATTTCGACAAAATCCACTATTCATCATTGATTGTTCACATCAGCCGAATGCCACAAAATCATCAACTATTGATATTAAGCTCGAGTTTGAAACTAGGAAAGTCAACTTCCCAGCCAACACCAAAGTATATGCACTCATTCTGCATGATACATTTTTGACATACAATGCATTGGATGGTTCAGTTCACTGCAGATATTGATGAAGACACACACACACACATTTTTTTCATTTTTCTTTCTTTATTCATGTAAAAGAGAAATAGGTAAATAAAACATGTGTAAAACATTTTTATGTTTTTTTATTCAAATATCATTAGCTTAGAATTCAAATAGTCTTAGGTATGTACAAACAATCTAATATAACTTCTTCTTCATCTTCATCATAATTTTCTCCTTCTTCGATTTCACTATCATCATCATCCAGTTGGTACTTTTTGATGATGTCTTCAGGTAGGTATGGTAGGAGGCGGTGGAGAAATCTTTTCAGCTCACATTCAATCATTGCGTCGCAGAGGTGATGTAGATCGAAAGAACCATCTGTATATTTCTCGCAGAGATCCACACCCTTTTTGTAGTTCTCGTAATCACGCATACAGTGTTGGATCCTTTCTTCATCATAGCATACGCTCAGGTCATAAATGGTGGCGTGGTGAGCATCCTCGCTCAAAGCACGCAACTCAGAAGTTAACCTTTCAACGGCGGAAGAGATGTCTATGGCTTCGGTCCAGTGTTGACTTGCATACATCATCCACATTTTTCAAAAATGAAGCTATGATCAAAAAGAAATTATTGAAATAAGAATGCTACAAAAATAATCAGTACTACTCACATTAGACTTTTGATGATGTCTCCACCGAAGAGTGTGTTTAACAATGTATGAAAAGTTTTTATATTTTCCTTACAATTATCACCTATAATATAAAAGAATCAGAATTAGAAGATATGACAAGTGGAAATTATATATTACAATTATTCAGTGAGATCAAATTTGACCAACGATCTCGTTTTCATGCCGGCAAAGCTTTGTGGACTCTGACCCAAATATGCTACTGTATATTTACCACCTGATGAATTGATGCATGCTACATCATCATCGGTAAATTGTTCTGAAACGCGTTTTGGCAGCCATGTTTTGAATAATGTATCATTGCTTACATCAAGTAGTATCAATAAAATGGATTTACCAAACCGGGTAGAACAAACTGACATCGTCTTAATTGGGTAAGCTTCATTCAGTGGCAAAGATGATATTACTTTTTGCTCTAACACTTCCATCTCTTGTTTAATTATAGAATTGATTTTTTGTAAATCTACTTTTGGAACTGACATGATGATAATATATATGGAAAATATAAATAATTTTCAATAGAAAAACACACTCACTGATCTCTCTCACTGTGTAGGCACTGAATAACTTCACTACTCTTGCTGACTGCTCGACTGCTAGGTATACAACTTCTGATTTCATATCACCATACCAACTTCTTTTATAATAGATAGTGAACCACCCCCCACCACAGACTTATGAAACATGTATGATACAAAGCCCCCACCATGCGCGAGTTTGCATCGCATCGATAGAGGGCGGAGAGTAAATAGTAGTCGATGAGTCACCGCAGCGTATGGGTGTGTGACGTCAGCGCGGATCCAACCCACCCTATCGAGAGCGAGGGTGGATGCGCATAGCGTCACGCGACCCCTCCTCCCACCACCATCGCAAGGTATACATCACTGGAGAGTAATCAGAGTTCACATATCTAACTGGATCTCCGTGGTGTGCAGACGTGTTGTACCCTCTCTATACTTCGGTATAGATTTGTATGTGTACTCCACACATAAGGGTCATACACAATGGCAGAGTAAGTATACATGAAGGACATGGAAGACATTGAGGTAAGAAAAATAAATTAAGTACTTGGAAAAAGTACTTGTCCGTGTATGAAAAAAAAATCCAAGTCATTATAATCTCAATGTCAAACACAAACCCTGAACACCTCCCAACAATATACATCATGGTCAAGGCTAAGGGCAAGCCCAAGTCCTAGGTCAAGTCCTAGGTCGAGGTCATAGGTCGAGGTCATAGGTCAAGGTCATAGGTCAAGGTCATGGGTCAAGGTCATAGGTCGAGGTCATAGGTCATAGGTCAAGGTCACTGATGACGTCATAGTGGTGGGGGGAGGCCCAGAACCGGCTCAAATCTCCTACTCTGGAAAATATATGCAAAAAAGTCTAGTTCTGAAATGCTATATAGAGAACATGTAGGAATTCAGAAACATTTCAATTTGAAAACTGGTAAAAATGGTAAGAAACATCGGGCAGTCGAATAATTCCTGTATCTTGGCCTGTATGGGTCGTGTCTATTAAGGTAGGGTACGTGACGAGATGCTGGATGGCAAGAGATATCGAACAAGCCCATGCCCCTATCGCACCTGGCGAACTTATTCAGAAAAATAATTAAACAAATTCTAGTGCTGAAAAGTAAAAACTAAAATAAACGATTTTTTTTTAATTCATGCTTTTATTCATAAGTTATTAAACTATAAAGTGAGTAATGATATGTAGTATATGGAAACAAACTTCCAAATTTCAAATATTTTCTTGAAAACTTGAGACCGGAAATGTCGTAACACTTGGAATGATTTAGGATACGAGTAGGTATTTCCAAGTTGCTTCATTAAAATATCTGCTAGTAGAGCCCATCGGTAGAAACGAATTTTTCAGGTAAAAATTACTTTAGAATTAGTATTAACTTTATTTCAGGCATATCTAAGAAGTTATGTAGGTAATTTCTCATTGATCATTATTATGTTTAACAAATATGTCTTCCCTTCGTTTGAAATGGAATACATTATAATTTTTTTACATCTTCAATTACACGCAAGATGAAAAAAAAATGTTATGGCGTACGATTGAACCATCAATCTTCTCGGAAAAATATGTGTGAAGTTGTTTTCCACAATTTTTAAAGAAATTTGGTCTGAAATGGACACAGAAACAATTGGTGTTGAAATTTCGCAAACTTTTGTTCATCCTAATTTGTTGTAATAATATATCATATTCTGTATATTTTTTTGAATTCATTTTTCACAATCTATCATTTTTTTATCACTTATTTAACTTGCCCTGTTAGCATACGTATGTTCGTTTTGGTCAGATATTGCAATTGTTTTTTGACCCATTTATAGTTATCCGAACACCTTGAAATTAAGTCTTTATATTTCTGGTGACAATGCATTATGAAATTTTTGGTAGAGAAAAATAAAAAAGGCGGATGAGTTTCGTGATTATGGTCCGATTCGATTGTATATTATCATGTGGGGGTTCTCGAGGTCGGAGATTATGATTTTTTTTGTCAAAATTAATGAATTGAATGAATCGGCTCCAAGATGGCGGATTTCTTGTGAAAATTCGTAAATTCAAGTTTTTAGCTCCAAGATGGCGGACGACGTTTGTATTTATGGACTAACTCCCTTCTTAATTGGTAGTTGGAGTATTTAGGATCATGAGTGTTTCGTTAAAATTCAAAAATTAAGATGGCGGCTTCAGGATGGCTAACGAGTGAATATTTAGATGGACTCCTCGTTCAGGAGCTAGATAGCTCAGAACTCACAGGAAAGAAACCTTGTTAAAACAATTTTTCATCAGAAATCCATAAATTCATGCGAACTAACTAAAAAGCAGGAAACAAAATATTGTTTTCAATTCAGTTCATCAAAATTCATAATTTAAATTCAGAATGCACAAAACTGCATATAAACTTTACACAAAGCTCTATGTTTTTCAAAATAGCTGTTGGAGAAAATAAATTCAAAATACTTACTAATGTGTCAGACAGTTATTTGAATATCTCACCACTGCTTTTTTGTTCTCTAGCTAGCTATTCCTTCCTTCTTAATGCGTATAAAACTATAATTATTTTGACGAAATCGATCAGTTTTTGCCAATTCTCAATGATCAAAAAGCCAATGAACATGTTGATCTTATTCATTTAAGTTAGGCCTATAAAGCCGAGCTCTCTTACTCTTTCAACTTAGTTGCCAGTAGCAACGAAGTCAACTCAAAGAATATAAGATGGCATTAGGATCCTTATAGTAAATCCGTGCCTTGGCGTGAAAGTTCCCTCATAGGGGTTCACAGGATGAAGGAGCATCATCCAGTTTTAACGGACGTGGGGGGGAAATCAGGTCACGGATAGACGTGGCCTCTTGAAACGAGCAGGGTCATCAATAAAGTAGTCTACTACTACTGCCCTTACTAGCGAATTCAGCACAATCGAATACACGCTGATTACGCTCACGGACTAACTGCTGAATAAAAGGCAGCCTCGGATCATCGTGGATTCGCACGTTGCGCACGAACCAAGAAGCATTTGTTATAATCCGCAGACATTTGTTCAGAACCCATTCTAGACTCAAAATATGGCCATGGGCTGCATGTCCCCAGGCGGCTGATGCATACATCACGATAGAATGGACCATCGAGTTGTAAAGAACTGCTTTGTTCTTTAGACTTACTTCTCCTGTTGAGGAGCGAGAAAGAATAGCCAGTCTAGAGTGCACTCCAGCTCTCAACTCTTGAAGGTGTGGGCCCCAAGTGAGCCAACGGTCAATGGTTAGTTCTAGGTAACTGGTCCTCGGCTGCCAGTCGATCCCCCTTCCCTAGATCGTCACCCTCGTCTGAGGCAGATCGCGTTTTTTTCCTAAGGAAATTAACTGAGTCTTCGCAGGGTTGACACGTATCTTCCAGTCCCGGAACCATTGCTTGATATTGTCCACTACAGATTGCAGATAGCCCACCCCGAGTTCCGGATTCGACCAACGCGATAACATCAGCGAAAAGGGAAACCTTCACATGTTGTGTTGCTATTGAAAATCGAGTACAATACCGAGAACAGTACGACTTGAGGAACTCCCGCCTGGATGTTTTTCGTTTTCTAGAGAACATTTTCGGCTCTGACCTGGAACGTTCTGCCTTACAAAAAGGAGCCCAACTATTTCAGCGGACCTCAAGGAATCCCGAGAAGATTCATCTTGTAGAGAAGGCCTTCGTGCCATACTCGGTCGAAGGCCTCCGCTACGTCGAGAATCAAAGGAAACACGGATTGTTTCTTATTCGACCCACTGATGGTCACCTCTACCATCGCGAGGCCTGCAGCTCCGTAGAGTGACCCCGCTGAAATCCAAATTGAACGTCTGGCAGAATGTTTCTGTCAGTGACTTCGTCGCTGAGCCTTTCCAGCACGACTCGCTCAGTCAGCTTTGACACCGAACTCAGAAGAGAAATTGGCCGATGATTTTGTAGAAACATCAGGTCCTGATCGCTCTTCGGAATCATGACGACGACGGTGTGCTTCCACCTACCGGGAAAGTGCCTTGAGCGTATAGAGCATTACGTAAACTCGTGACTTTCTGAAGCCCCTTATATGCGCTCTCAGCTCATCGTAGTCATCGTCCTCCCGAAGAACGCGCCTCACCCGTGTTTCCACGAACTCATCGCGATCAACTTCGTCTTCGTCATCGATAGTAAGCACAAACTGTCGCTCCATCGTGTCTGCAAAGACTTTCGCCTTGTCAGTTGACGAGTAGCACATTCCGTGCGGACCGTGAAAGGGTGGAAACTCTCTTCTCGGGTTTTTTCGACCTTTGACAAGTCGCCAAAGCTCCTTGTCTCCGGTTGCGAAACCAGCGAGAGTTTCGTTTCATCTTTCAATCCTGTAATACAGGATCGCGTTTTTGACTTTTTTTTTGAACAGTGTCCTCTGAAAAACTCGTCTGGGTCCATTACGCTCTCTGATAAGGGTTTTAATCCTCATCGGTAACCCATTATAAGATTTCAGAGGACCCCGCTCACTGGTCATGGACGCCTCAATAGCGTCATTCATGGTACGCTCGAAACGCCGTACGGCATCTTGCAACTCTGCTGGAGTCTGGAGTTCCTCAAGCGCGACATATGCGTCTTCGAAGACAGCCGTGAAACTTTCCCAGTCCGTTAACTTCCTCAGTTGAGTTTCCCGAAGAACTGGATCATCAATTACGTATTGTGAAGCGCAGAGTGAGCGTTCTGCCAGAATGGCAACACCGCGTCCACACTTTGAGGGCACAGCCATTGACGAGTGTTGGAAATCACAGCTGGACTGGACACGCCCAGGAAACTTGTGGAAAAGTTCCGTCATCTGATCAAGTGCAGCGATTATATCACCAGATGCTGTGCTAGTACGGACTGCACTGGTGGAGGGCGTGGGAGGGGCTTTAGGGCCCGACGCAGTTGCGTGAGAGGTACCAGTGCGGACAGCACCAGCACCAGCAGGAATGACGGCCGGGGTACGACCGGCTGGAATTGCCTGCTCGACGACAGTGGGGGTTGCCCCCCTTGCTGACCCCCTCGCGTAACCCTGGGTGAGCTTTGAGTAGTTGGGGCACCCCCTGTAACTGACCACATGGGTACCTCCGCAATTGGCGCACTTGGCTTTTTCAGCTCTAGTTTTTGTGCACCCGGAAGATTTGTGCTTTCCGGCACACTTGACGCAGACTGGAACTGCCATGCAACTGCGTTGGGCATGCCCGAAACGCTGGCAGCCCTATTGGTGGAGGCAATTGGTTCCACCTCCGGATTACTGGTTAAAGCGACTTGGCTGGGAACTCATTTACGACAGTGTCGTTATCCGGCAAGTCCTGCATCTGATCAGGGTTTTTCAGAGTCTCTGGAGTATTAACTCCAAGGCCAAGATTGACCTGATCGGACGCATCTTTATCCATGGCTGTTTCAGCCCTCAACTATTCGGCCTCCTATAAGCATCTGAGCGAATTTGGCTCGAAGATGTCGAGGTGACCGACGCAGTTGAGGACTGATCCAGCCTTCGCCCGCAGGGGTCCGCTTGTGCCTGCTGGATTCCGGCTGATCGAATTGATCAGCTATGCGGACGGATGACTACACTAAAGGGGCGTCGGGGTGCATAATTCGCTGGATATCCCTTGGCAGGAGATCGAAACGAATTATGATATGACGGAAAAGGAGGAGCAGCTCTCTTTTTTCGGCATTCTCTAACAAGTTATCAAGATTCGAACTCATTATTTAATTTGAAGCACAGTACGGATACGTTGAGCACCAGAACAGCACAATAAATAATATTAGCGAACAATATCAAAGTGCACTTACCCTCGTCTGGTTCTTAACAGCAAGTGCTCCACAACAGCATGCAAAGTTCCTGCTGTTTCCGACCGGATTTGAGGTAGGGACGGGAACAAGGAAAAATTCTTCAGGAGTTATAGCACTAGTAGTCCTTTTTCTGCACTATTACACTTCCTGGAGAATAAGCTGGATGAGTTTTGGAAGGTTAGGATCTTGGTATTTCTGACAGATGTCAAAAAATTTTAGTTTTTGCTCCCCACACTCTGCTTGCCTTAGGTGCTGCAGGTCAGTGGGGACTCTAATCTCACGTAGAAGTATTCGGCGAATGCGCCAATATCGCTCTTTGCAATTTAATCGTAAAATATCCACGAAAAAGCACGTGGTTTTTCGGAGAGCTTTTATAAAACGTCAGTAAACGTCAAAGTGACAGCTCTGACTGACAGACAGACGACGATGACTGGTTGATGATGCAAGTCCGGGAGTATTTATCCTGGCTGAACTTCAGTAGGCTCCGCCCCCTGGATTATCTCCGTCAAATTACCATATAAGAAACCCAGTAACGAACATTTCCTCACAAAAGAAGTAATACGAAGGCAGGAGCTTCGGCGACTCCAACGACAACTTAACAGATATTATAGTGAGATTACTAATCATACTTCATATGTTTCAGGAATAAGGATTTCAACGAAATTAAACAAACACGACAGGGCCTTCAGCCATTGCCACTGTAACAATTCAACTTATGTCAACTGAAGTCAATATACGGGGTGAGTGCTTTGTTACCTTACGTTTGATAATTTTGTTTACATTGTGCTTGCGAAGTACTTACTTCAAAATGAGTTCAAACCTTGAAAACTTACTAGAGAACGCTGGGAATAGAGAGCTTTTTCTTGTTCTTAGACATATAATAATCAGGATTACAGGGCCCTGACGCATATGCTAGTGGATGGAAAAATCCTCTATAAGTTCAGAGAGGATAAGCCCCTCCGGGTTATCTGTAGAGGTGCATCGGAATACATCCCCTCTAAAGACATCATGGACGACCTGAACAGAAAGGATTTCAATCCCGAGATGGTGGCCCGATTATACGGATGCAACCAGAAACCCCTAGTGCTCGCTCTGGTTCCGAAGTCCGAAGTCAAAATTTATGAAGTCTCAGATATCCCGAAAATCAGGATAACTGTGGAGCCCCAGCGATCACGTGGATCAATTGGTCAGTGTCATCGTTGCCAGCGCTTTGGGCATTCCCAGCACAGCTGTATGGCTATACCGGTATGCGCTTGAATGTGCAGGGAAGCACAAGACGAATACCTGTGTACAATGAACCGATGGTAGTCGCAAACTACAGGATCTTCCGGAGAGACCATATTGGTAGAGGTGGAGGTGGTGTTGCCGTTCTGGCGAAACGCTCACTCTGAGTTTCACAATACGGAATCGATGATGTTAGTAACCACGGTATGGAAGTGGTCGGAATCGAAATTGAGACGAGTAGGGGCACTCTTAGGGTGGCCTTTGCATGCAACCCTCCAGGCAATCTGAAACAGGGTTAAACGCTGAACTCTCTGCTGTAAGAATCCAACACTCCAACGATCATCAATCAATCAATCAATCAAAATACTTTATTGTCCAAGATGGTATCTTATTGACAAAGCATTGTTAAGGAATAGAGAAATAAAATAGAATGAAATAAAATAAAATCCACATAATGCACAATTGAAATAGGCATATGTGCACATGCACATTCGATAAACATTAACCAAAAAATGGTTGATGTTACTGTCATTATAAATGAAGTATACTATGTACACATATAAAACATATAGTAAATAACAATAAAACATACAGTGTATAACATAAATGAACAAATAATGAGAGTATAAGCATCAAGATACAAAAATAGGTTCAGGTGATTAAATGTTAAAATGTTAAAATCGATAGAATTGTATATAAAAAAAACACATAGGTTAAAGCTAGGTCAAATTAAGTTGTCACTAGTATTCCTGCAGGCTGTAGTATCCTTTCTTCAGGAGTTCACATTTAAGAAATGCAAACTCTCTTTTACAATATTTTACAGAAAATATAAAACACATGAGTTTGCATTTCTAAGAACATGATGTTGGTAATTGGAATCAAGGTTGCTATCCTTGACTGTTGGCAGTAAAAATGTGTGTCGTGTACATACAATCAGTAATTCAGAATGTTACGATACGAGGACTAGTTTTTATATTGCGAACGGTCAAGAATAGCACGCCAGGTCCATATGTATTAGCTACTTCTCGTTAGTTTTTACAATGGTGTCTGAATTCGTTAAGGATGTTTCTTCTCCTTGTAACAAGACGATAAAATTAAATCAAAGATATACCACCTGAAGTTGTTTGTCGGAAATAATTGGACCGCAAAAACTACTACCTTGAATTTGCTCTTTCCAAAAACTTTCATGTAAAAAGTTCGAAATAAAAAATCATTAGGTTGAAGAGTTTTCCAGAAAAATGTTTCTGGTATTAAATAAATTTCAAATATTCTTCATCTGTTTGATGATAATTGTCATATAAACTCTATCAATCTTCCGAAATAGAGTAGAATTTTATATTACTGCTCTTTGAAACAATGTGATATTCCAATGATTTCATCAAAAAAATTAATTTCCACAAAGCTAATTATTTAATTATTCCAATGTTATATCAATAACCATAACTTCATATTTTTCATTTTTCACCATCAGAAACGCTTTAAATAATCATTTGACGTGATAATCACAAAGATAGGGAAAACACAATAATAAAACGGTGATGATGTTTCTGATAAAGGGATGTAAAACAATGTATACGACAAACTAACGGCACGAACGAGGGGTGAATAAAATTAATTCCCCAACTTACAGTCGTGCATGCATTATTGTACATTTGGTATGACTAATCTTTCACGCCCCCTTCCGATCCTGTACTGTCCAAAACAAACCTTTTTTTATTCGGTCCAAAGTTCGAGAGGGCTTTGAAAATAAAGCGAAAGTGGAAATTGCTGAGTCTGTTAAAATTGTGTTCAACAAAACCAAAATCAATTATATGATAAGCAAACGTACTATAATGATATAAGTACACTTCTGATCAAATTAGTTTCAGATGTTCACAAAAATTTAAACGAAACAACACAACAGGCATACCTAATTAATTTTGTTCAGGAAACATACAGTACATCAATTAATAATAAGTATGCTAATAACTAATTGATACTAGCAAGAAAATATCATATTCAAGAAAAAAATCTGTTTGTACAGTAACAATTTTTCAAACACAATTTTACGAAAAAATATAATAGCGGATTACCTTGGTTTAGCCAATTGAATTCAGCTGATATGTCAAGAAGAGTAATTCGACCACGCCACTGAAAGAGTTGCAGTAAGAAAAGCTTCGTTCGTCCTACTACCTGTTCCCATGTTTGATATTCATGCATATTCGGGCATTCGCCTTGTTATCTTTCTTTCATTCATGACTCTAATATGTAGTCAACTCATTGCATGTTACTGTAATTAAGATTGCACGACAGAACCAGGTGAAAATTATGTAAAATTAATCAGAATTGATATGAATGAAAATTATTAACTTCGACGGCATACCTTCGTGTAAAACTACGTTGCATGACCTCGCAGCAAACTATGAACCTTCTGCACGTCATAACAATCGTTAATTTCATAATACAATATGTTAGCTACGGATGTAGGTACTGTCAACATCAAATATAGAACGCAAAATGGATTTTTTTTCCTGGGGGTTTTCTTCGGGGATGTTTTCCGGTTTTTTCCGGTTTTTTGGGATATTTTTTCCGTTTACCATAAAGAGAAACACAACATCCGCAAACATATTTCTTCATATCAAACAATTATTTTATTTGAAAATCTTTTCCAAAAGTCATGAAAGCAAAATGTTATTGAAATCGCTTCCTCAATACTTGGCTATATGGATGCGAAAATTTGGGATCTGGAAGCAGATAGTAATGAAAATAATTTGGTGGTATCTAGTAATGAGTAATGTGTTCTAAAAAAAAATACGACCAAACAACGGACCCATTAAGGCATTACCAATGTTTCTTGTTGTGATTATGAAATAGGATTGACTTTCCATTAATTACTTTATCAATCAGAAGCACATAATATATAAAATATGATGCCTAGATACGTATCAGGGTTCATATATGGCAACTTGACTCCCTCTCTGTCTCGACTTCCAATATGACATGGCAGTGTTGCCAACCTGACTAAACTTACATGTGACATCTTCCTTCTTCAATAATAATCCTTAAACCTTGCCAGAGGTTTAACAACTCTGCCTGACCGAGTTACAATACAAGGAGGTGCGTTATCTACCCTAAGATGCAAAATTAGATTTGGACATATCAAGCAGATTATCTTGTTTTTTGTTTTTGTTTCTGAAGGTAACTGATCAATTCTCGGATCAATCCATCGACTAAAATAATCAACATCGGTCGAATTATCATATCCACCATAAGTTAAATTATTCGCTGCAATTTTATAATAATGTATGTAGGATTTCTACTATTTCTCAGACATACTTCATCCTTCGAATCAAAATCAGATATATGGATAATGAAAAAAAATCTTGTTCTAGCCTTGCACTTTTTTCTGCCACGATGCGCACCGTTATGAGTTTTTACTATTTCATCATTTTAAAATAATAAATCATTGATAAAAAATAACTCGTTACGTATTCTGAAAAAGTTATTGAAATCACTACAGCCAGGTTCAGTATTATTGGGTCATTATTAATGTAGGAAACAATTTTGTTTGGAGAACTATAATTTATAACTTACTTTTTGATGAGTGTTGTGTTAGGATCAGACAAAGGTAATTCTATTCCATTTTGGTAAACCATTTCGATAATTTCAAATCCACTGTCGTGGTTTTTTATATTTGGGAACACTCTAACAATACAACAATGCATCTACTTGGAAGATACTTTACAGAATAGTGGTATTTCAACGGCTTTCATTAGAGCTTCTGTATTCTATTGCACTGAGGGTTTGTGATCAGTTTTCACAAGATTTTTTTTTCCATAACCGAAGGCAAACAAATTGTTAGTATTTCTTTGTCACTTATAGGATAATTGATTTAATTTCCAGTTAAACTTCTCGAGCAGAATGCTGATCATTTTGTAGGAAATATCCACCCATTCCAAATTAAATATCGTCTTGTGTCTCAATAGGGTCTGAAGAATTAAATATTTTTGGATTAGTTTTGATTGTAGTCGGTGTTTTATATAATTGAAAGCTCAACCGTCCAAATGAATGGTATATTTTGCTTTAAGAATTTTCTAAACGGCGACAAAATTTGGGAATGATTAGGTATAGTTATATTTAAATTAAATAGTTGAGCATTTCATAAATTCTCAACAATTTTCTTTCATTTCAAGGCTTTTTCAGTTTCAAGACAGCTTCAATATACTGACGGTCAGGTGGATTTTTATCAAACTTAATCCATATTTTCTAGCCCTATCTACAGACTTGTTCAAAAGTGTATAATGTTTTTCTTAATTATCAGTAGCAATAATGAAGTCATCAAAATTGATTCCAATGCCGAGGTCCCCAAAAAGATTTTCATTTGTTCTTTGGAAAACCTTTGGACTAATATAAATGCCAGAAGGAAGTCTTTTGAAGCAATATTTCCGAAAAACATGTTGTGAATGTACATATTTTCATACTTTCATTTTCAAGAAGAATGTTATGAAACGCAACTTTCAAATCAAATACTATAAAAATTGAATTGGTACTCAATTGTAGGAATGGAATATTGATGATTACAGATATGTTGAGATGTGATGGGTCTAGACAAAATATGATTATGTTATTTGCTTTCTGAACAAGAACAATATTGTTTAGCCATTATATTGGTTCCTCTACTTTGGAATCAGGAGATTTTTACAAGGGTCCTTTCAAATGGGACATAATCTTTTTTTAGTAGAATCTTATAGCTAATCCAAGATAATCCACCTGTGCCTCGAAAAAATTTAATATTTATTGATGAATTCATCTTCGATATTAAATTTCAAGATCAACTCTCTGTACCAAATAAAGTTGTTTACACTCATTGAGATCCAAAATTGGCAAACTATCTGTATCTACCAACAGGACTCTGATGATACAGTCAGTCCCCTTAACAAAACATCTTATATTCACGGACCAACAAGTTTGCATCTTATTATTGTCATATGTTATTAATTTTAATTAATTTTTGACAATAGGTCCCTACAGGCTATTGAAATTCTTCAAAGGTAAACAATTACAGGCAGCCCCCGTTTCTATTTTGAACTCAACGGGTGTTGTCAATGTTTGCAGATAGCGTATAGCGGAAGGCAAAGCGGACTGTAAAGCGGAATAAAAGCGGACAAAGAGTTAAAACAAGTTGAAAATGCACTGACCTTGATCCTTGCGTTACTCAATAGGTTGCAGCTGCAACTTCCAACTCCAGGCTGCGGAAGGTTTATGGAACGTATCGTTAAGCGGGTTTCGTGGTTTTTTTCAGCACATAAGCACAGAGCACGATGCCCACACAGCGGGTTTTTTCTTAGCATGTGTACTGTTTTCGTATAATTTGATTATATGTATTTACAGACTTAATTATTGAGAATAAAAATAAAATAGAATTCTTTCAATATCCAATAATATGAACAGAATATAAAATGAGGGGAGATCGAACTTTCTCCCGCCCGAAAATTATATAATGATTTTAATTAGAAATGTTGGGCATTGGTAATGGACATAACTTTACCAGCGCCCTCTTCAAGATACCTTGTTTGGTACGAACATCCGCTTCGCGGGCTACACCATCTCCACCATAATATAATTTATCAATGCACCCAAGACCATTGTATCCAGAGATACTAGAGGAATAGCATCTAGTCATTTTTTTCTTTGCTGGAGAGTGTGGAGATATTCGTTTTTCCAACGTTTCCATATCTCTTGGTGGAAGCGTTGAATTAATTGATATCTATTCAATCTATTTAACTTTAGATGATCCAAGTCCGGATCGGGCAATGAACATAAAGGTTCTAGGGTCAAAAAATGACCTGGTGTAATGACCGACAAATCAGAAGGATCTGCACTCATTGGGTACAGTGGGCGAGAATTCAAAAGAGCCTCTGTTTGTGTTAAAAGAGTATAGAACTTTTCATAAGTCATAATCGGTGATCCAACAACTCGATACATATGAGTCTTGACTGACTTTACACCAGCTTCGGCGAGACCTGAAAAATGCGGTGAACCTGCTGGATGGAATTTGAACTGAATACTTTCAGAATCAGCAGCATGTTTGAAAAGTTCGAGAATCTGATTATTTGTCCCAATAAAATTTGAACCACAATCGTAATTGATTGTTGAGCATCTACCAGGGCGTGCAATGAATCTACGAAGTGCAGCAATGAAAGCCTCCGTTGTCAAGTCAGATGCTAGCTCTAAATGAATGGCTTTCGTGGAAAAGCACACGAAAAGACATATATAACCTTTAAACACCTTGAGAGGACCTATATAATCTAGTCCAACGCACGAAAATGCCTTAATTTGAGACACCCTCAAAGCAGGTAAATTTCCCATAGGAGGCTGATAAGGCTTGGGAGACAGTTTCCAGCATTTTTGACAGTTTGATATAATGCCTCTCATAGCTCGTTTTGAGAAGAATATCCAAAAATGCTGGGCTAGTAGTTAATGTAAAGTTTGCACCCCTGGGTGCAGGTAAACCTTATGAAAATCTTCAATAATCAAATCAGTGATACATGATTTTCGCTGTGAAATAATGGGGTGTTTCCTGTCGTAGGTTAAACAGGAATTTTATACGACCGCCTACCCTCAGTAAATCTTCTTCGTCAATGAATACGTTTAGCTTTCTGAAGGGTTTCGAAGCAGGCTTACACTTCTTCAAGTTAGAAAAATCTTCAGCAAAATGTGATTGCTGTACAGCTTTAACAATCAAACAAAGAGATTTATTCAAGTCAAAAATAGTGAAAGCTCCTATTTTCTATTCTTTCGGGTAACAACAGTTATGGATAAAACGTAACAATTAACCGACTATTCGTTTGATTTTCGGAAGAGAAGACCATTTATTAATAATGGTATAAATGAAATTATTCGAATTGAATGCAGCGAGCGTGAGTTTTCTTTCTTCCGACAATAATTCTGTATATTCTGAAGTGCTGGCATAAGTCACTTCATTTGTTTTAATAGGCCAACGATGTTTTTCAAGCGATAGCCATGGCGGACCATGAAACCAATTCCTAAATTCCATTATTTCTGAAGGAAAAAGTCCACGTGTTGCACAATCGGCAACGTTATTTTCTGATGATATGTGGAACCAATTTGAAGGTGATATTCGGTTTTGAATGTGTGTAACTCGATTGCTTACAAATGACTTCCACCTATGCGGCGAAGACTTTATCCAGCTCAAAACAATAGAACTGTCGGTATATCCGAATACTTTGGAAAATTTCAATCTATTTTCGTACGATGCGAGGACCCTAGAAAGTAAATTGGATAATAAAACAGCAGCGCATAATTCCAATCTAGGAAGTGAAACCGTTTTTAGAGGTGCTACTTTCGATTTAGCACACACAAAAAATAGTTGTCGAAAATCGTCAGCTGATTGTTCCCTAAAATATATCACGCATGCGAAAAGGCATAAATTTCAATATTCTGGTAATCATCGAATAATAATCGACGTGGAATTTGTTAGTTGGACAATGAGCTAAGCTCCGATTTATATCGAAACCATTTTTCGCATAAGTCATCAGGTGAAGACTCATCCCATTGAATCCCCAAACTCCAAAGGCGAAATTTTGTTAGTATGGACGCTGGAATGGTGACGTGCATTACAAAATCTACACGTCGAAGTTGACTTACACTGGACAACAGAATGTTGAGAACTCAAACAGTTTGTACATAATTTATTTTGTTTAACAAAATTGAATCGGTCATGTGGTAGTTTGTTAAAATATTCCGAACATTTATAAATGGAATGATCGCGTTTGCAAAAGACGCAGATGAACGATGCTCGCGAATTTGTAAAAAATGTTGCTTATGGTTTCATCGGATTCGAAAAATTTGGCGGATTTCTACTCTTGCTCGGAAAAGAAAGTTTTGATAGCGAAAATTCAATGGCATCCAAAGCACATCGTTTCAACACAAAAATTTTTAAAGAATCGAATGTGGGAGTGGCGTTATGGGCGAGTTTTTCATCCAACTCGAAACACGTAACAGTTTCTTGGTCGAGGCGTTTGGAAAACATGTAATACAGTATGGAATTCCATTGATCGATGGGAAATTTCATGTTTCTCAAGGCAGCTAAATTTTCGGAAAAAGTATCCAAGAGAGATCTAAGACTGCGTATATTCTTCAGATTGGTTACTGGATGGGCATTATCTATCTCCTGGAGATGAGCAAATGCGATTAATCTCCTATTATCATAGCCTTCCAGAAGAGATTTGTAAGCAGTGTCATAATTATCATTAGTCATGGGCGTAATTTGAACCAACGTTTATGGTGGACCTCGAAGGGATGACACCAAATAGTTGAACTTCTCTATTTTGGAAAGTTCATCATTGTGTGTATTAGACTTTCGAACATATCCATGAATGGTTCGAAAGTCCTAATGTCTCCAGTAAATTTCTCTGCAGGAATGTCTCCAGGAATTTCGAATTTTGGAAGTTTCACATTGATACTATAATTCCTACCGGTAGATGAGCTGTCATGAGGTGACGGATCTTTCACTTCGAATAGAGCGTGAAAAACAGCTTCAATGAATGAAAGATTGAATTCAAATTCCCTCCGTTCGGTTTCATTTGATGATTGATCTTCATCAGTTAGCGAAGTCAAAGCCATCAAATTTAAATGATTTTTTTGAACTCTTTCCGAATTGATTCGAGATGTTGGCATAACATTTTGAATTGTAATCTACAGAAAGCATCATCTATTGCCTTAGAGGCAAATTCTTTTATTTCTTTTGCCTGATTGGCACAAATAAGACGAAAAGATCTATACTGTTTTATTTATTTAACAAAGTTTTTATCAAGAGTTCAATGAACTGAACTAAAAGGTAAATATTCGAAGTGCGGTATCGAGTGACCTTGAATTTATTCAAAACCCAAGCGTTTTTTGCGATATGAGAATAAAACAATAAATCGATTGATGAATGAAATGAGTTCTGTCGCAGTTTTGACATTGAAGGAATATTATTCTGTATGAAACGCGTTTTGAAAAATATGAATTTGAAAATGCAAGATCCTTGGCTCGAATGAACCAATGTCATGTTCGCAGATAGCGTATAGCGGACGGCAAAGCGGACTGTAAAGCGGATTAAAAGCGGCCAAAGAGTTAAAACAAGTTGAAAATGATCCTTGATCCTTGCGTTACTCAATAGGTTGCAGCTGCAACTTCCAACTCCAGGCTGCGGAAGGTTTATGGAACGTATCGTTAAGCGGGTTTCGTGGTTTTGTCAACACATAAGCACAGAGCACGATGCCCACACAGCGGGTTTTTTCTTAGCATGTGTACTGTTTTCGTTCTCGTCACTTGGTAGGCTTTTCATTTCCTCCTGAAGTACCATGACGTGTTCTGCGCGCAGGCGCTTGGTCGGAAATGGTGCGAAATTCAGCTTGTATAATTTGCTTATATGTATTTACAGACTTAATTATTGAGAATAAAAATAAAATAGAATTCTTTCAATATCCAATAATATAAACAGAACATAAAATGAGGGAAGATCGAACAACTGGTTTAGTATCAATTGTTACTAATACTGTACAGGTAGTACTTTTGTTGTTAGTTATAACATTATCTGATATAATACTTTCTGTAAACAAAATAGGTATCGCTGTCATCTATCTGTTAACTAAATCTACTTCAACAACTACTTCCTTTGACTCAATAATTATTGCAGTTATTGCCAACATAGTATCCAACCCACAGCAAAGTGATTTGGTTTACCACAAACAGAGCAAACTTTGCTAAATGACAAACAGTTTTTCTGCCCATGATGTCTACCACTCTTCAGACAGTTGAAGTTATCATCAGACTCATGTCTGTTGCTTTAATATTCACTCTCAACTTTCTGACGTTCAAGCTATACTTATTCAATCTTATTTATTCAATGATTTTTTGTACGAAAACTAGAAAGAATTAAAAAAATCAGCTATCTGAATGAAAATGCGAATTTTCACTTTCAGATTTTTCTTTTCTTTTCAGTCTATCACAATATCTATCAGATGTAGTTCAATGTCCAGCGTGGCTTGTGCCGGGGAAGTAGTTGTTTTCTGTAAGATGTTACAAATAAATCGCATTTTTCATTTTTCAATTTTCATGGAGGATGTTCCCCTCTTCAATACCTATGTTTCATCATGCAGGTCTTTTGCTTGTGATTTCCTCATTTCTTATAAGTAGGTGGGAGGGAAATAATCATTTCCGAACTTCGACAAATCAATTCAGCCTTATCATAGGTAAGCTGTGAGAGTTGTTACAGCCTTTATTGCATACCACTGTCTGAGACACCACTAACAATTCTATATCTTGAATTCGAACAAAGTTCGAAAAGTATGCCGAAGAGTTTCAAATAACAAATTTCGACAAAGTCGAATTTCCCTTATCTTCACACTATCCCACAAAGTGGAAAATCTGAGGCAAATATCTGCCAGAAAACAACTACTTTTCCGTACGAACAATGAATTACATCTGCCAAGAGGCCACAATTGCAAGTGCTAATTGCAATTGAGAATTATTAAGTATTATCTCCCATTGGCTGAGAATGACCACCTGCAGACATCACATGTTTCACGGTTTGTTTACCACTTATCAATGCAAGAATAGGTCGGACAACATAAGAGTTATCCTGGCCCACCCAATGAACGATAACACCCAAAACTCAAAAACAAGAAGCACTCCTCGGTAGAACAGACTTCGGGAAGGGTTGATGAATGAATTCGAACAAAGTTCGAAAAGTGTACCGGTGAGTTTCAAATAAATGAAACGAAAAATTTCGACAAAGTCAAATTCCCCAACTCTCCACACTATCTCACAAAGTGAGAAATTTTTCATTTATTATTATTATTATTATTATTATTCTCAAATTTTCCACTTTGTGGAATAGTGTGGAGAGATGGGGAACTCGACAAGTCGAAATTTTTCGTTTCATTTATTTGAACCTCTCCGGCACACTTGTCGAACTTTGTTCGAATTCATTCAGTGCTTCTTGTTTTTGAGTTTTGGGTGTTATCGTTCATTGGGTAGGCCAGGGTAACTCTAATATTGTCCAACCTATTCTTGCATTGATGAGTGATAAAAAAAAAAGTGAAACTGTCAGCCAATGTGAGATAATTTTTAATTCTCAATGGCAATTATTACTTTCAATTGTGTCCTCTTGGAAGAACATTACACAAAATGATGTCAGATGGAATTCAATGTTCGTTGGGGGAAGTAGTTGTTTTCTGACAGAATTTGTGGAATAGTGTGGAGAGTTGGGAAATTCGACTTTGTCGAAATTTTTCGTTTCACTTACTTCTATCTCTGTTCAGTGAGTCCTGGAGAGTTCCAAAATTACACAGACTAACAATCTCTTTAATTGATATTGTCAAGCTGTGTGCACGTATCAATATAATTGAATAAAGCAAAATTTTTATTTCGTGCAGAAATATATTTTTCTACATTCATGCAAAAAGCAATACTTTATTGAACTATATTTAGTGGAAAAAGAAGTTCTTTATTGCACTCATATGTCATTCAACCTCAACGTGTTGTCATCATGACAAACATAAATGTTCAAACCCACTACATATTCAACAGATATTCTGTGAGATTGGCAATACGTTTTAAACAGTTACATATTTTATATTATTTTGTATTAATGTTAGCAGCCAGAGCTGAACAAACAATGCATTCCCGAGAAAAACTCCATAATCAAAACTGATCCGCTTTGTTCTGAACCGTCTACCTGCATAGATCAAACTGTCTGTACTATGACCACACCTCGTGATAACATACGCACTCACGGCTACTATGATTTTGATTTTTATAATGCAACTGTGGTTATAGAAACATCAGTGAAAAATTATTTCTGACAATTACATAATTGAAAGTTTTGAAATGAGTATTATTAATGGAAAATAGATGATAGCTATCTGTTTCAATGCAAATCGACAGAAATAATAAATTATTCAAGTTGCGCTGTTCATTTTCCAACACCTATTGCCGTACATTTTTGCTTTTTGAATGAATGTAGAAAAAATGTTGGATGCAACTCGTGCAAAAATGGTTTATTGCACTCAACAATTTCACGTCGAGTGCAATAAACACCTACTTTTTGCACTTGTTGCATAAAAACTATTATAAAATCGTAACAGAGCGCTTTCGACTTACAAATTCATCATCAGTGCTTACCTGAAAGTAAGTTATGGTTGAAAATAATTTGAATTAAATTTATGACAATTGAAATTTTGAAATAATAAAGTGATCATAAAATGTTAGAAAAATGTGATTTGAAATAATGCCAACGAAGGTTACTTACTCGTCAGGTATACAAGAGCCAAAACCATAAAAATATCATGTATCCAGAGGACCATGCAGGTGGTTTCAAATTAAGACATTTTATAACATTAACAGATTAAATCTCTGAACCAGCACTCTACCATTGCTGCCAGAGTGGACGCCAGTTATTCTGCCTTACAACCATTTCATGGGCGGAACGTTATCTTCTTTGAGCTGGACGAGGGCATCCAAGGTAATGTTCGATTGGACCAATTTCCAACGAGAACGCTGCTATAGCGTAAGAAGGTAATTTCGGCTCCACTCATTTCAAAACTGGAGTTGCTGGTGGGAGTTGTGCGTATTTCGGTGTCATTGTTTTATGGACTAGCCAACATGGCATTTCCAATCAAAAAATGGAAAAATTAAAAAGGGGTAGGAGAGGGCGTGAATTCAGGATTGACTGCACGACTATCGTGAGCATGCTTTCATAAGTGACCTTTGAATCCTTCAATACTTTTCCCAAATGATATTCAGAAGATTTTATCGCGGCCTCTCAAATTCCACCAAAATGTGGAGACCTGGCGGGTATGAAGTACCAGGATATTTTATTTTCTTGAAAGTAACAATCGTATTGATCAAGGAATGATAGATTCAAAATCATGTTGTGTATTCTTTTGAGTTCATTATATGCACCTACGAAATTTGCAGCATTGTCTGAATAGAGATGTTGACATAATCCCCGACGTGCAACAAATCGCTTAAGAGTATTTACGAAGCTATCTAATGTTAAATCGGTGACGATTTCAAAATGTACAGCCTTTGTTGCCAAACACACAAAAATTGCAAAATATGATTTTATAAAGGTTCTAATTTGCGATTTGTCATTCTTTATTACGTACGGTCCCGCGTGATATATACCAGTGAACATGAATGGTCTAGCAGGTGTGACTCTCATTTAAGACAATTTACTCATCAGTTGCGAAGAAGTTGGTGGTTTGGTGCAAAAACAAACTATGCATTTTCGTAACATACTGCGAATAGCATGTCTGTCATTTAAAGGCCAAAATTCTGTTCGCAATTGGAACAAAATTAACATACCAGCATGCAGATTTTTATGATGCTCGTGTATTATTAATAATTGCGGAGTCAAAATTATCGGGTGTTTTTCAATATAAAATTACTGCTAATTATTCAAGCGTCCACCCACTCGAATAATAGAGTTTAAATCTGAAAAAGGATTCAGCGGAAGCAGCTTACTCTTTGGCTGTATGGATCTACTTTTTCTCAAAGAAATCATTTCTTGTCCAAAAACTGCTTGCTGAACAATTAAACATAGTTTTGTGGTCGAATTTTCTATTTCGGTTTTAGTTCGAAAATATTTTCCATCGTTCAAAATAACCTCTTGGGAGGTATTCATGTTGAAAAGGGGAACATTCTCCATAAAAATTCAAAAATGAAAAATGTGATTTAAACAATTACTTCCCCGGCACAAGCCACGCTGGACATTGAACTACATCTGATAGATATTGTGAAAAGACTCTAACTGAAAAAAAAAAAAAGAAAAAAATTTGAAAGTGAAAATTCGCATTTTCATTCAGATAGTTGATTTATTTCATTTTCTCTAGTTTTCATTGAAAAAATTATTGCATAAATTAGATAGGGAGAATGTTATTAAAAAATATCACTCACAGAAATCGTTCATTTCATTGAAGCAAGGTTCGCTTCTCTTGAATTTAATCCCCAATACATTTTGGTCGACGAAAATCTGTTTCGCTTTGCCAAGCTCTTCGGATTTTGGCAAATGTCTATTTAATTTTTTCTTGTTATTTCGGGTATTATGTAAAAATATAAGTGAATATGTAGTTTGCCTTCGTTACTTCCGAAAGTTTGATCCCCTCGACATGATGTCGGCTGGATTTTCAGGCGATCTAATTTAACGCCATTCACAGTTTTCAGTGAGTTTTTTGATATCTGTGACCATGTTCAATAAAAAAGTTTTCCATCGATTAGGTTGGGAGTTCAACCATGCTAATACGATCAACGAGTCTGTCCAAAGATATATTTTTTCGACATGAAAACGTAAGGCTGATCTTTCCTTTTTGCAATAAATGCGCAGGTCAAAGAGCTCCAGATAGCTGCAATCTAGGTAACTCCACGCATTCATCAACTGTGGTATTTTACCCTCAACTTTCGGTTTTTATATGAATACAGGTACCGTAAACACATTCTGAAGAATCAGAAAAGCCGTGAATCGTAGATGTTTGATAATTTGAGGATAATACATGATGCGGTATCTTTATATCATTCAGTTCTTGAATATTTTTTGAAGAAATATAACCATATTTCTTCAACATCCCCTGGAACTGACGAATCTCAGTCTTGTTGGAGTTACCATAAGCTTTTCGTTAGCAATTTAGCCGCAATTACACATAAACCAATGAGACCCAAAGGATCGAAAATCCAAGCTATGATTGATAATATATTTCGTTGTTTTGACTTAAAGTCACAGTTCACCGAAACATACCATCCTTGGAATCCCATACAATGAGTGTTTTCACATTGATATCTTTCATATGATATATCGCTCGCTCATCCGCGTTAGAGTCGTCAAAAATTCTCGGATCATTTGAACCCCATTTCCGCAGGTTGAATCCTGATGCTCATAGAATGGTCAATATTTGATTTTTGAGTTCTATTGCAGATAACACATCATCAGCACCAGATAGAAGATCGTCGACATAAAAATCAGTTACTATGACGTCACTAGCATTGAGATATTTCAATTTATTTTTGATACCTATCTGATGCAGCACTCTTGTTGAAAGAAACGATGCACTTGTAGTCCCATTAGTGACTGTGTTCAACCTATAATGAGATACAGGGTCGGTTGATTTTTTCTCCAAACTATACATTGCAAATTGCGTTGGTTTTCATTGATAATGATCATCCTGTACATTTTGGCGAAGTCTGCCGCTATGACAATGTTATGAGTGCGCATTCTCAATAATTTACCAAAAAGATCCTTTTGAACCTTGGCACCCACCTTCAACACGTCATTTAGAGTCAAGCCACTGGAAGTTTTGCAATACGCGTCGAAAACCACACACATTGCATGATGTAGCAAGTAATTCCCGGATTCATTCGATTGATTTCCAATATTTATTACTGTCATCGTACTGTTTTTTCAAATCAATATTTTTCATTCAGCCGTATTTAAAGATTCACCTAAATTAGCATGAATATCTTTGATAGGTAATGAAACGGTACAACGTCGGGTATCATTCTGCTCAAAGTGCGCTCGAAAATATAATTCACATTCAAGTTCTTCAGTTAACAATTTAGCGTGATGCACACTTTCGATAAGCCAAAACTATTCTAATTGTTCGTTCAATGAATGTTTGAAAGAATTTTTATTCAAAAAACATTTATCATGCTCTTCAGCTTCATAAATATTGTGAGAGGAAAGCCCTTTTACTAACCAACCAATTTTCGTATCCTGAACAATTGTTTTTCCGTTTCCCAAATGAATCCGATTTTTGTGGAGCAACTCAAAGAATATGCCTGCTCCCAACAAAATATTAATCTGGTTCGCTATACTGAAATTATGGTCGGCTAATTGCACGTATTTTGGAATATTCAACGACTTGCCATCAAATGAAAACCGAATAATACTTTACGCTATTTTTTCGAACAGTAAAAACTGAAGTTTCCCTTCATAAAAACAGTCAATGGATGAAATCGTAGTTTCGATTTTCTGACTGATATTCAATTTTGATTAGCCTATTCCTGTTATCAGTAGGTTGATTTTCATCGAATCCAACTCAAGTCGATCGAATGATTCTTTTGTGCAAAAATTAGACTGACTACCAGAGTCCAGCATTGCTTGGCATTCGACTGTTTCTTCTATGAAATATACAAATAATGGAATAGTGGAAAACAATATTTGCGATAGATGTAGAATGCCATCATTTGATGATGAAATGGTTGAATACTCATTACCTAATGTATATGAAGATTATTGGCACTAACGACCACACTGCGTCTTGTCTGATCATGCGCGAAAACTTGTGTTTCGATTCGTGATTATTATTATTATTCTTACCTATATGCAATATTGAATTGTCCTTTTGATTGCTTGTAGAACATCCGCAAATTCAAAACTCATGCGCAAAATGTCCTTGCCTAAGACAGTTCAAGCATAGTTTTGTTTTCATCCATTCTGATAATCGATACTTGATTGGGAAAGATAATAGTTTTTCACATTTGTATGTGACAATTTATTTTACAAAATAAACACTGAATGCCTGTGATTTTTTCCAAATTTGAAGCGTCTCGGTTGCAACAAATAATTTTTCTGCATTATTTTTTGATTTGAATTTATCTGCTATTTCATTATCCATAGTTTCTAACAGTTGATATATGATATATGAATTTTTTTTAATTTCAACATGGCATCTGATGTTGGCAGATTTTGTTTGATAAAATTCCCCCATTCTTTTTTGGTATTGTTATAAAATTTACTAGATGATAGATACACTAAAAGTGTATCCCACATCCCGACTGGCTGCCCTAAACTATCCAGAGATCTGAAATGCTTTAAGAAATTATTAACAAGTTTTCTAAGTGCCATTTGTGTTTATTTCGTTACTGTCTGCAATTCAAAAATACCTTTCACGTGACGCTCTTTAAGAAGTTTCCAGGCTACAGAATAGTTCACTTCACTTCTTAATGGATTGAATCACATGAGATGAATCACCCTTCAGACAAGATTTAAAATAATAAAATTTTTGGATATTATTCATGTTTAGATCATTACGTATGAGAGCATTGGATTTGTCAAAAAAAGCTTCATATCCACCATTAAAGTTAGGTAAATTGATCATTGGAAGTCGCACCTTGTTTGCCTATATGGCAGGAATATTCAGAGGATATGTGCATTTTGCTGATCATTTGCAATTGTTTGAATGATAATTTGAGAAGGAATTGTTCGTTGTACTTTTGAATGTTGTTGTTCAGCAACGCTTTTGTTTGAAACTTAAAATGTCTCAATCAACAAGTTTGCTCGAGAGATACCATCATGTATTTGTCCTCAAACGAATTGCGGCAAGTTGCATGACCATCGAGATCATTCGGTTCTGATTCCCTCATCTCACTTTGCATGAGATCGAATTCAACCAAAACACCTGTCATTTTTCCTGAAGGTAGATTTAGTTCGAGTTGATTCTTTCCGTTATTCTCATTTTCGATTTTTTCTACAAAACTTTTAAATTTAGTTAATTGACGTTTCAAATTGGAATTTGTTTTTTCGAAACTTTTTTGTTCAGCCTCTGCCATTTGAATGAAATAGTTAAATTTTACTATATTCAAATGTGAAAAAGTCAAACAGCTCGATCGAATCACGAATAAATAAGGTTCACAAGTGATAAGGAACAGAAAATGGAAAAGGAAAAAATGGAAATGGATATGACCTCTTCACAGCTGCCGTAACTGACCATTTGCGTCTGTTTCGCATGTCCGGAGAACTGCTACCGATAACTGATCTGCTTGTCAATCTGTCTTGTCGATGATTCTCAACCGTTTAAAATATCTATATGGCTTGGAGGACTATGTTGAGGATGTTCGTTTTCAAATGTACGGGTTCTTATTGATAAAAACGATGCTTTTTATCTTATCTCTGATGTATATTTTCATATCAAAAAGGACGGGAACAATGTTCCAGATACGTATAACTACCAAAACAAGCGTTAATATGCAAACTTTTCAATAAAAAATGTGAACATTTATCAATTGTCTTGATGAGAGACAGTTTCAGCTCAAGAACCATAGTGCTACTACGTCCTATGACAGGCCATAATCTGTGGGAGACGTGCCGTTGAAACGTAAGTTTGTTATCCAGGGTTCGTCTTCGTCTACCCATGTTAATAGGTTTGGGTTGTGGTTCGATGTGCCTTTATCTGGAACGGAGATACTTGGATACTTGAAATAACTTGTATGAGAGCTATGTCGAGTATGTCTGGCTGTTGTCCTTCTCTCTCCGCTAGTGTGTGGCTCTGTGTGTTGGGACTACCATAACTTCGTCTAACTGCGGGATTTGGGTCTCCGCCAGGTGTCTGCCGCGTGGGTTTTTGTTGCGGCAATTCCTGTCTCTGGATTTCGCGTTGATGGAATCCCCTATTGCAACCGTCTCGTCGGGTGGTGGATCGATAATAGCTTTACTAGGCCAGTATTGCGTTGATTGGGACCTGGCGAAATCTATATATATATATAGAGAGCAGATTCTGAGCGGTCCCATGCCGTCCACTTTCATTCCGATCTCTACCGATTCGCCAAGTTCTGGAAGTGTGTCTTTGTTATGCTCTAGGACTGATTTTACCTCTTCTCTGGATCTGGGTCCTGGTCTGTCGTTCCTATAGCATGTGAAGCTTGGGATGACGGATTCCTTCCCTAGGTTCATTGGTTTCTTGTAGTCTTCGTCTACACCACGTCTACCGAAATTCTGGAGATAAACTCCATTACATCATTTTTGCGCGTGAATTCGTTCTGGCAATACTGTCCCACGTGCTTGTCTTCGGTATCAGGTAGGTGTAAAATTAGGTCAATGGTGTCGGGGATGATCCTTGGCATGTTTTGATTCATCTTTGCTCGAGTGCAGTGTTCGTGTCGGTCTTCTTCTTGGGGCTAGTCCTTGTCTGGGCGGTGCTAGTCCATGTTTGGGTAATAGCAGGTCTGGCTTAAACCCTCTGCTTAAAAAAACTGCAATTAGCCAGGTGCTTGCTGTCGTTGTTTGCACACATTCGCGGTTCATCTCTAGGCTTTTTACATTCGTGTGGCAGTTTATGACATTACTTCTGTGCGAGTCCGAACTACTGGCATTGGAGTACTATACAAATTCTATTTCTACCTTAATAATAAGGTCGAGTAAATCGGTTAGGCTGCAGATTTTTGGTTACTTCTTGGGATTTTTACCAAGAAAATAATGATGGAGCCGTCCTCGTTCTTCCCGATGTTATCCTGGTATCCTTACCTCAAGTTCCTGAAGCTCCTTTCTCACCTCTGATATGAGAATAAGACCTGATTGAGTTTCCTTGTGATCCGGGTTGAACGGTTGTCTAGGGCTTTCGTCCTGTCTTCATGGGCTCTGAGCAGTTAATTTATTTTGCTATTTAACTTTTTTTCCTTGATGTCGCACTTGTATAGCTACGCACTGTAACTCACCTAAACGCTGCACAAACATTGCACTCGCATCGCACTGTATCAACACAACACTTCGTCGCTACTAATAATAATAATTCTAAGAGAGCTTCTGAATACACGTCCACTGTGCTTGGTGTTAGTCATCTGAATAATACTTAACTGATTTATTTAAAATGATTCATAAAGAACTTTATTAGTTACGTGAAGATTTTCCAGGTATGATAGTGCTATTCCACCCCAACGCAATATTCCTGTAGACTATGAGTGCATAACATTTTTTTGTCAACAGCTATTGTATAAAATATTCATAATGCATGTGTTTTCTGAAGCATCATGATTCCATAAACTAATAGTGAATTAAGATATCATTATTCACTGGTCTGTCAAGATTCAATGTGACAACCATGAAGGAAATTCTTCCGATGTGCTACGAAACGTCAAGTTAGAGCTTATTCTATTTTAAAGGTCAATGATTTGTTGGATCGAGTCGGTAGAAGCAAAGTTTTAAAATGGATGCAGCTGGTGAAAATGAGTTCAACACTGTGTGAATACAAATGTTATTATTGATGTCAATAAAAAGTTGATTTTCTATTTCAATTATTAATTATATAGACAATCAATGTTTTGATTCAGTGTTACGCACATGTAGATCTGGAATATTCTGATTCGTGGTCAAAGCATATTATTCTACTAGAATATTATGGCTATCGTCCATTTAGATGATTCTAATCATTTGTTTAATTTCATTGTGAGAAGTTATTCAAATATATTGTGAAGAACATCGGCCCCAACACTGTCTCCTTAGGTACACCACATATAACTGTTTCTCCCTTTTTTTTTCGAATTTTTCTGTTCCGTTTTCTATTTGTCAGGTGAGTCGTTTGATGTACCTTGTACTCCGATATCATCTAGCGTGGCTTAAACCATAGGATGGTCAACTACGTTGAAAACCTCAGTTAAATCTACGAATACGCCCAAAAATTGAATATTCCGTTCCTTGAGTATATTCGTGAAAGCTGATGGAAGGTTATGTGTTCAAAAATATATTTAATATTCTCATTCTAATTTTTTCAACTACTTTACTGAGATAGAGTATTGGGGAGACTGGTCTATAGTTTGTCAGTTTTTTTACTCCAGTTTTGTACACTGGTGTCTCCAATGATAATTTGAAGCTTATGAAAATTAATCCATGTAAATTACAAAGTAATTCTGGAGATATCGAACCAAGACTTCAAATGGAGAATAAATGAACTGTCCAGGCAACAGTGGTATACTAGATGGCAAAATTCTAATAATATGTTAATTGAAATAAACCCAACCATCATCAAAAAATAGAGTAGAAGGTGTAAGCGGAAGACAAGTTTTCCTTTCAAGACTACGCATTGGACATACCAAACTAACGCATCAACATATCCTCAGGATAGAGGAAGCCATCAAATGCGAGCTCTGTGGAGTCAACATCTCGGTAAAGCGCATCATCTCGGAATGTCCCGGGCAAGAGCGACAAAGAGTATCTAATGGACTATCGAACGACCTCCAAAAAATCTTCAAGAAAACAACCTAAGGAATCTCATGAAATTTCTCAAGTCAATAAATATCCTGAACAAAATATAGACACTGTAAACTCTGGATTGTATATAATGTAATTTATTGTAATTCAATGTAATGTTATTTAATTATTGTTCCATCGCTAGTAACTTCTAATGGTTGATGCGATTTATTTGAAATAAAAAAAAAACATGTAAATTTAGATAGGTTTCAGCGATTCCGCTTTCGGGACGTCATATCCTGGAACTGTTTTCTCTTTCAGTTTAGAAATCATGCTCATTATTTCAAGTTCATTTGTTGGTTCCAGAAAAATTCAATGAATTATTTCCCTAAGCATTATAGTTTCGATTTCTATGATTTTTTTTGGTGAGTTGTTTACTACATTCACAAAATTGAATTAAATTTATTTATTATTTCTTTGAATCATTTACCAATTCAACATTTTCGTTCTGTATTTTAATAATTTTATGCTATTCGGGGATTTCTATTAATATTTGTTTCCTGCTTTTATTAAATATTTAACTTAATTTTTCAATTTCAAATAATAATATGTTTTCGACACTTGGTATAAGTAGATAAATTCTGTTTTTCTGAGACGAGAAAAAGTTTTTCATTTTATTATCCATCATAGTAGTACTCGCTGTAATAGGTAAAGATGAAACATAATTGTTTTTGGATTTGAAGATAAGAATCTACAGACCAATTTACACCATAAATGAACTGATGATGAAGGTAGAACGTACTACAAATAGTATTCATTCTGATTTAATAAATCAGTCGATCATCCTTTCTGATGATGCTATTTGTGGTATCGAAACGACTGTCGAGTTTGTTTATTAAAGTGTTTCGGTATTCCTCAAATTATTGAACAAATCAATTGATACAAACATTCCAACAAATATTGTTCAAATGTGAGAGTACATTTTATTTCCTTGAGACTGCATAATATACCCACAAACAAACCATAATCATCTTTGAACGCTCTGTGCAAACACAGGTATATTTCAGTTGACTACGAGCAGAGCATCGGTCTTACAAATCAAATCAAGTCCGTGGTTATTGCACTTGCAAACCTCACTGAAGCCGAGAAATAGCATAGTTTGTGGTTTCCCTAATTCCATTACTCCAAACTGCTTGTAGTAGCATAACGAAGTCAAAATTGTGTCCTAACGACCAGCTTTACCGAAAGCGGAGAGAAACGTGGTCGTAATGAACAATATTGAGAGTTAGTTATGGAGTTTGGAGATTTTCTCACGAATAATTTTCAGTAGGTCAGTTTCATTGAAGGTGTGAATCCAAGTTCGGCAAATTAATGAATTCTTCTGGACAGAGGACCAACCAAAATTATTTCATCGTCTATTGATAATATATACGTATAGAAAAATGTACTATGAACCTGTTAGACACGTTTTGTAACTAATGATTTTTAGTTATCTTCAAAAAATCATACTAGATAGAAGTTGAAAAAAAATACCAATGATTTTTAGTTAGTAGTAGTTTCAGTTAGAAATACTTTGGTGATCTCGACTATTTTATTTTCAACTCGGCTACGACTTGTTAACAAATATCAGTTCTTGATTACCAAACTAGCATTTCGCGCACTAGATTCAAAAATAACTATTGTGGTAACTGAAGGGGAAAATACTAGTTGCAGATTCTATCATGGGCAGATCGATATTTTGACTCAATATATACATTACTTTGATAACAACTTCATTAAAAAATACAAATACATTTGAATCAACATTTTACTTAAAATATGAAATATAAAATAAAATAAAACTGAATATGGTCACATTAGTCTAAGAGAGGTCGCCTTTCACATTTCTGTTTAACGGATGAAACATACTTTTCATGAAGTGTCATGAATAGACGAATATGCACAAAATGGGTTGCCTATCAAAATGTGGTCCAGACTATATACAGTGAGTTTCAAAAATTTGCACCTTATGGAGAACTTTTGTTTTATCGATTTGTCAAAAAAATTTATAATTCACAAATATTAGTGCATTTCAGAATACTTGTATATGATTTATCACAATTTTAAATTTCCAAACGGTGTACAGGGGGAAAAAATAGGAATTTATTATCGACATTATCAAAAAGCTCATTCAAGAAGGTTGTTCAGAATTGGAAACAATTGAAACTTTGACTGCTCATTTACAAGTATGGAATGCACTAATTTTTATGAGGAATGCAATTTTCTGACAAATCGATAATAAAAAAGTGTTTTATATGGTGCACATTTTTAAAACTCACTGTATATAGTCTGGACCATATTTTGATAGGCAACCCATTTTAGGCGTATGAAACTTCATTAGAAGTATGTTTCATCCTTTGAACAGAACGGTGAAGGTCGACCTGTATTCGGCTCCTGTACTATATGTTAATAGTCAGCGGGAACCAAAGGCAGCACATACCTCACGATTATTTTAGTAGTATTATAATTATTGTTATTATTATTCATTGGAACACGAGGCCTACGATCCAGATCATCCATGGAACTTAGACCAGAAAAGTTAACAGATATAGAAGGGCGTTCATGAATTATCGTACATCAGTTAAATTATAGCAAAATGAATTAGAGCCCAATGAGGAAGCGACGTGCTGCATACAAATCCGATCCTTTGGATAATCAGGACACAGTTAAAGATTGCGTTTAGTACGGGGTGTTCAATCCGACTCGACACCGCATGGGTCGAGCCCTCCTTCTGGTCATTAGGAACGATGCAGCGGCGTGGCAATAATTGCTCCCCTTCAGAAAGGACCTTAAGGTTGATTCAGATTGTCGTCGAGGGGAAATTTCCTAACAACACTGGATTTCTATTAGTCAAAATCATGTTCAATACACGAAAAATAAAAGCAAGAAAACAATTTATAGAACACAATACCTACTACTATTTTTTCTGATATGGCATTTCCTGGTTTATAATTTATAAACTCAATTTATACACTTTTCGATGTTTGAGGATAAAATTGACTTCATCAGGTTTTACATAACGTTATTTGTTATGTAAACTACTATTTTTGTTTTTTCATCTATAATTAATATATGAATAGTTTTTTTGGAAATAAGCTGAGATGTTTTGTTTTCATTTCATCATTTTCATTACGATTAATTTGATACAGCAAACTATTAGGTCGCAAACAAACTTTCATCCACAAACTCAAAATATTACGGTAGAGACTTCCTTTAAAAATAGAAAGAACATTCAAATTCATCAAGTAACCTGTGAACAACACAAATGATATAACAAAACCATCAATCCAAAAACTAATAACACATCTCCTTGCATAAATGATATTATTAACATGTTTTTCAATCAATATCGTACACAATAGTTCCCTGATTTACTTTTGCAGAAGTGAGGTAAGAAGTAGGCAACTTTACCGATGGTCCATCTACTGCTAAGAATTTTCTATGAATCCGTTCATTCAAAATCGTTTTGGACCTGGTCTGAAAAATGATGTACTGCTTCATTGATAAAATAAAATAGATTCAGAGATTTGTGAAAAACGAACGAAATGAATGAAATTACCAACCATATTGCAGGTATCCATCTTACAAAATAACAAAAATTTACTTTCAATTATCCGTCTTGCGTTAATACAAATAGAATAGATGTCATTATCCTCAATTGTAATTTCATTGCTATGTCATATGCGCCATCGATCTAATTTAAATTTCAATTGTATCATTTTCTTCGTTTGCGATTTTGCTTTTTGTACATTGATGTTTGTGTTCGATTACTCAACATTTTATCACTTATACCTCACATCATAGACAAATCCAATGGCATACAATATTTCTATTTCCATTCCACATGCATTATTATGGTACTTTCATTTCCATTTCATCTTCATGTGCAAAATACACGTGACAAGAGAAATCGTCTAATGTCACATCTCCTCATGTGAATAGGAAATTCAAGTGCCATTTAAATTCCACTTGAATTCAATTATGAATTTGATGTGCATGACAGTTGAGTGCAATAGGATATTTAATCGATAAAAAAAGTATGCAACATTTATATTACACTTTGATACCTGTAACATCATATTGAAAAGTCCAACAGAAAAGAAACGGCAATCAATTTATTTGTTGACAATTCAACATCGAACAAATCGAAGACACCAGTGATCTAAAAAACTGAAAACATCCAATGAAACTAGTAAACCAACAGCAGAATCACAACTTAATATTTTATATATAAATGCACAGTCTCCGAAACAAGTTGAAGGAACTACAGTGTCTCGTGAAAATAAAATATTATGATATATTAGTGATTGTGGAAACCTTGTTGTACAAAAATGAAGTAAACCAATTCGTAATTAATGGATATACAGCTGTGCATGCATGTAGAGATACTAGCCGGAGTAGCAATATATATTAAAGAACACATCAAGTTCATTGAGATGAACAATGTTGGTGGCGACAGTCAGTACAACATGATCGGGATGAATCTACAGGTAAATGGTGTAAAAATTATAGCATTATATAATTAGTGATTGTAACATAAATTTATTAGATAATACTGAGACCACTGAAGAACATAAAAATTATGTTATATTGAATGGGTTTGAAATCCGAAACAATATAGGCATGGAATATGCAACCAGAATTACAAAACACTCACATACTATCATTGATCATGTTTTAGCAACAAGTAAAATAGAGTGTTGAGTAAACATTGAATATAGCATAATTTCTGATCATAATATATTAGAAATAGAATTGTATTCGAAAAATAAAAACTATAATGTAATCAAAGTTCAAAAAACATTTGAGAAACTAGAAAACTCAAAATATGAAGATAATTTGAAAAATCTATTGGAAACTTCTATACTGGTCGATGCATTCGAAACATTGATCAATCTTATACAAGAAGCTAAAAATAAGGCTACAAAAATAATTAAAATGAAAATTACGGAAAACATGATTGGATAACCCCCCAGTTTTTAGAACTATTGAAAAGAAGAGAAGAATTATACAAACTAATGAAAAAATTCCCGCAAGATCAACGAATCATATGGGATTTCAGAAATAAAAAGAAACAAGTTGAAAATGAAAAAAAAAAAAAAACTAACTTTTTCAGAAAATAATGGAATGATGCTGATGGAAATCCAAAGAAACAATGGAATTTTATAAATAGCCTAATAAAACACGAAAACAAACAAACTAGTGTAGATACAATAGAGGTAGATAAAACATTGATAACCGATAAATTAGAAATTGGAAACAAATTTAATGAATATTTCCGTGATATAGGTCAATCAATCGTCAATAAGATCAATGTAAAACTTATTAGTAACCCACTTTCACATTATTTCGATGAAATCAATATAAAAAACTCTTTGTACCTATATGATACTAACATTAAAGAAGTAAGAGAAATTTTGAATGAAATGAATAAAAACTCTGCTCCAGGTATTGATAAAATTTCTGTGAAAAATGTATAAATAGTACAGGACATGATAATACCAACTTTAGTCAATTTGTGAAAATTCTTTTCAAAAGCCGTATCATGAACTTCCTCACTGGATATGTGGAATTGGACAAGTATCCATATGGTTTTCAGAAACAATCGAACACCTAAAGCGATACAACAAACTTCCTGAACCATGTGATATCGAACTTGGATGAAAAATTTGTCCTAACAATATTTATTGATTTACAAAAGGCATTCGATTTAGTGGATCATGAAATACTACTCAAAAAAGTGTACCTTTTAGGTATAAGAGGAAAAAGCGCAATTATTTAAAATCATATTTAAAGGATCGGGAACAGTATGTATCTCTGCATAGAGTAAATAGTGAAATCGCGAATATAAACTGAGTCTCACAAGGCTCAGTACTTGGACCACTGTTGTATTCGCTACACTTCTTAAATCTCGAAAAAGCAAATCTTAAAGCTCGCTATTACACATTCGCAGATGATACCATTCTAGTATATGAAGTCTTTAATTCGGGAGAACTAGAAGCTTTGGTAAATAGTGATCTAGAACTATATGCTGAATGGCAACTAGCTAATGAGTTACAAATAAATGTGAAGAAAACAAAAATAAAAATAAAGAAAGTTGGGACCCAGATATCAGAATTGGGGATCAGGCAATTCGATCATACCAAATATCTGGGATTGGAAATCGATGACAAATTAAATTAAATTAAATTGACAAAAAAAATCGTACCAATGATTGGAACACTTTATATATGTCAGAGCTACTTGAATCTACAGAATACACTTATGATATACAGAGTGTAACATATGTACGTTAAAATATTCACGTGATGTATTCCTGAGACAATTTTAAGAAAAAAGTCTAAATAAACTTGTGTCCGGAAATGCTTCGTTTCGGACATACAGGGTGTTGAAATTGAATTTTTTTGTACGCTTTTTGAAAATTACTTTTGAAAAAAATAAGTTATTTGCACGAAATTTGGTACCCGGATTTTTTTTTGACGAGGAAAATCATAATTTCGTATCAATTTTCATGTAACATCTAGAGGGCCTGCGTACGCTGTCACTTATTCACTTCAAATTGCCCTAACATTATTCGTAGTAAACTTTTGGTACTTCTCATGAAAAAAACTCATTCCCACACCTTTTCCAAGTAAAAAAGGTTCATTTCCTCAACAACGCTGGAGGTGATCGTTTTCGAGATATTTACAATTTTCTATATTGATGCATGTTACTTAGCTCCTAGGGAAGTTGCTGAGAACATTACAAAATCTAAGTATGTGGTAGATCTCGTTAAAATAAACTTTTTTCCTATAAAATGTTTATCGGAAAATGATTCGTTTTCGAGATACAGATTGTTGAAATTTTTCTAAGCAACTTCACTTAGCGCCCTAGGAGCTAAGTAACATGTATCGATATTACCTCCAGCGTTGTTGAAGAAGTATACCTCTTTTAATTGAAAAAGGTGTGGGAATAAGATATTTGCATGAAAAGTACCAAAAGTTTACTGTCAAAAATGTTAGAGCCATTTGAAATAAATAATGACAGGGTACGCAGCGCCCTCTAGATGTTACATGAACAATAATACGAAATTATGATTTCCCACGTCAAAGAAACCCCGCTGACCAAAGTTCGTGCAAATAACTTATTTTTTACAAAAGTTATTTTTAAAAAGCGTGCAAAAAAATTCAATTTCAACACCCTGTATGTCCGAAACGAAGCATTTCCTGATACAAGTTTATTTAGACTTTTTTCTTAAAATTGTCTCAGGAATACGTCACTTGAATATTTTAACGTACTTGAAATACACCCTGTATAGTGCTTATTTTCTTTCTATATTCCGTTATCTGATAAAAAACTGGGGTTATGTTCTCAAACATTATTTGAAAAAATGAAAATTCTACAAAATAAGGTGGTAAAAACCTTATTTGGTTATGATTTCAGAGCTAATATAGAAAAGATCTACCATCAAACTAAAATATGGCCGCTCGAAAAAATTCTACAAATAGAACAATGTAAATTTATTTACAATATAACAAAAAATTAACGAACATGAATACGTATAGTTAATGAAATACATTTGTATGAAACTAGAAGTCAGAACCAATTTCATCTACCCCAGGTAAGAAGGAACATTGCTTTAAATAATCCCTTTTCTAAATGTTTTTAATCATTCAACCTTTTGCCAAATTCTATAAAAAATAAAGATAGTTACTCCTCGTTCAAAGCGGAAATTATGCAATACGTTAACGGCCATTAAATTTAAAATATGTATGTACCGGTACCAGCAGTTATTGCTGATTAGGAACAATGCTTCACAAATAGTTATTTACCTAACAAGTGCGGAAAGTAGTACTTTTCCGCACGCGACGGCAGTTGCACGAACCACGCGGAGCGGAGTTCGGACAAGCCGTTAAGGGCGGAAAAGACATTTTCCGTAAGAGTTAGGTACAATATTTTTCCTACGAGTGTTTTTGTCCATCTTATTTATAAAAAAACAAGGTTTTATAATAATGCTACAAAATGACTAATAAGATAGAATAGTTACATATATCATTTAGTTAGTCCTAAATATCCTCATTTTCAACAATATAAAAATCGTGCGGAACAGTAAAAATCGTACGGAAAAGTAAGAATCGTACGGAAAAGTACAACTTTCAAAACGAAAAATTGTGCGGAAAAGTAACTTTTCCGCACGCTCGTAGGAAAAATATATATCATATACATACATATACAGTGACCGCCAAAAAGTATATACCATATGGAAAAAAGTTTATTATCAGAGTATTGGAAAAAAGGTTCTCTGGAAAAGTTTGTGCATGTCCGATAACCTAAAAATCAATTTTGACACATGTCACGTGATCGCTGGTATGGTGGCAAATTGAAAAAAATTACTATGAAAAGTCTGGTAAAATGGCAAGATATCGAAAAAAGTTATTTAAAAAAGTTTCTTAGAATTCAATTTTATACACATATACAAAGTTTGAAAAAAAAATGTGAGAAAATTAAAAATGAAGATTTTTTTTAAATATTTTCCTAGATGTATAAAAATATCAAATTATTTTCTCATGAATAGCTTGACCATACTGAAATACTTAGTAATTATTTAGTATGATCGAGCCAGAACGAACTAACCTTAAGCAGACATTTCAGTGCGTGGAAATTGAATACATACATTTTGCGAGGAGTAATAATCTAGTAAGATCAAACCAGGATCGACTAAAATTAAGTTGACATTTGAAAGCGTGGAAATTGAATTGGCGTTAGTAATTGTACGGTTTTTTGTAGTACTTAGGTACCTCAATATTCTCTGACTGACCTTCGAAAGTTAGGCTGTCCCCCTTTTGTTTTTGATTTTCCTAGCTTTGTCATAACATATTTATTTGCATGTCTTAAACGTCTATGCCATGTTTCTTCGACTGACTAATTATATTCTTCCTTTGGTGATATAATTTAATCTATGATTAAGACATACCATCCATTACTGTTTTCAAATATTAACTAAAAATGTTTTCCAATGATTGATGTTTTGTATTTTTCTATAATTATTGTGTGTCCTTTGGATGCCATTTTTGATGCAGATATCAGGTTATGTTTTATTCCGGGAACTCCAAGGGCTTCTATGGTAACCACTTGCCTTGAAAATTTGATTTCAACTTTCCAGTCTTATCTGCTTCCAAGATTTGCCAATTTGCAATATGGATTTCAACACAGTTCTTCAATTTCAAACATATATTTTTCCAGGCTTTCCTGTACAAAGTTATTACTAGCCCATGAATCTATCACGAAATAAACTTTATTTTGGACTTCACTACAAACATTTGCTGCATACAATGCTAACCCATCATTTTCTACTACGTAAGCTTCTTGATATCTGCCATTAGTCATATTTGTTTGCTTGTTAATTACCTCTTACCTCTATCTCTTGCATAGCGGCCTCTATAGTCTGGTCTCAAGGTTTCTCTTGTTGCACCTTTAGATATATTTATTCCGTTAATTGTTTTACGGCACAAAATCCATTTTATCATCTGCAATAGTCTCTATAGCTGATTATAACTACCATAAAATATTTTGAAGGTAAATATAAAAAAATGGCATACTAGGTCATTTTTATCGATACTTGATCCTTGGTCTTTAAGTTTTCTTATTAAATGGTCTTTTAGTCTTTCATCTACTTCAGATTCAACAATTTTAGTCACAATGACATTTTTGTGAATGAGCTCGTTCTTACAAAAACACCTTTCACAGTAGAATTTAGTCCTAGCCTCACTTGACGACATCTCAGCATGTGAGTTTTTAAGTGCTTCGCTGCATTTTCCTCTTTCGAGAATTAACTTCATTCTGAATTCCCAGTTGTTGAAACTATTCGCCTCTAGGATCGGCACTGTTATATTGTTTACTGCCGCCATTTTGTTTTCACTCGCAAAGTTCAAAGGAAGATACCCATTTCCAAACTTGTTTTACTTTCCCCTTTATCTTCCCAGTAGAATTTAGTCCTAGCCTCACTTGACGACGTCTCAGCATGTGAGTTTTTAAGAGCTTCGCTGCATTTCCCTCTCTTGAGAATTAACATCATTCTAAATTCCCAGTTGTTGAAACTATTCACCTCTAGGATCGGCACTGTTATATTGTTTACTGCCGCCATTTTGTTTTCACTCGCAAAGGAAGAAACCCATTTCCAAACTTGTTTTACTTTCCCCTTTATAATGTCTACAGTTCAGTTTTCGCAGACTTCTGGATTCATAATCTTATAAAAATACTTTTGGTACAGAAAACAACGCTTTTGAATGCAAAAGGTTTACTGAATATGAACAACATAACAAGCGACTACACAGAACAATCAGAACATAGTTATTGAACCTCAGAGTAGTGAAAGACCGTAGAGATGCCTTCTCCATCCTTGTCTTGAAGTCAACATGTCTTTGTGTACCTTATACATGTTTAGTCCGAATTCATTCGGGTAGTTTAGTGTATGCCCGCTCATTTCATTCGGATCAAGTTGTCATTCTTCGTTTGTATTATGGCCTTATTACTCTGAATGTAAACAAACTATCCATAACATTTCACCACCCGTCACCCCCCTCGCCCACAAATTGTATAGAAAAGGATAGTTCATGTTCACTTCAAAACAAGTATTTGTATAAATATAGGCAGGAATTATATCGTCCGTTCCCGTGTGAAACGCTGACCATGCTGATGCAGGATCTCGCGATTCCAGGAAACTGATGTGCAAGCATCTTAATCTTCATGGGGCGATTCATTTAAGAATTCAGTTATATTTTTGCTCTTGTACTGTTCAGACCTATTTTGTTAATAAAAATTAGTTTTTAAAAAAGGACTTTGACATCCGAAAGTTATATTTGGCGCAGTCGGTAGGATACTCGATATTGAACGTATCGAACGTGCTGTTTTCGTATCTACGATTAATCGAGTATCGAACTCGTTGTTTTGTTCTGTGGAGGTGTTTGTGAAGGAGCGGCTCTTCAAAAACCAAGAGGAACCCTAGCTATGCTCAACAGGCAGATCATCGGGGAGTGGAACAAAATCGTCCAGTCTCGCAAGGAAGTCTTCTGGAAATCAAAAATCGAGGAACCAGTCGTCTACCTTATAAAAGCCTTATAAAAGGATGCTCAAAGTTCTTACAATTTTAATGTAAGTTATTTTTAAATGAACATTGACAGTTTGACGCAAATTCTAGGAAATTTAAGTCTTAATAACGAAAACCCTTCAGCTGATCCTATAGTTTCTTTGCCTAGTACTTCTAATAATTTAAACAAGAAAATGGCTAATACATTCAATCCTCAATGCCTAAAGTTTGATGGCAATCCTAATGATCTAAATAGATATTTATCAGTTTGTGATTCAATAATTACCAATTTTTATAATGCTGCCGAACCGGCAAACTTTCAAAATGTTTATTTGCTGAACTGTCTCATTTTTAAATTATCTGGTAATGCAAAAATACTAGCCAACATACAAAATGTTTCAAATTGGTAAGAACTCAAGGACACATTAACAAGAAATTTTGCCGATCAAAGGGATGAAACTTGCCTGAACAGAGATATGGTTATGCTCAGGCAAGCCCCTAGCGAAAAGCCTCAAGAGTTCTATGATAGGTGTTTAAATATATTGAACCTTCTGTGTAATTATATTGATGTACATGAAATCAGGGTGGAATCTAAAAAGTGTAAAAGAGATCTATATAGTAACTTGGCATTGAAAACCTTTCTTTCTGGGCTCAAGGAACCTTTGGGTACTACCATACGCTGTATGCAACCCAAATCTCTCAGTGAAGCATTACAGTGCGTCTTACAAGAAGATAATGTACATTATTTTAAAAATTTTTCAAATAAAAATATATTTAGAACCAATTTTTCGCCTCCTAGAGCACCAATTCAGATCAGACAACCAAATTCTTCTCAAGTTAATAATTTTAGTACACCGAATAACTTCTTTAGACAACAAAATCTTCCTTCACAACCAATACCGAGCCAACCAAGCCAACCTCAAGAATTCTTTACCAACGCACAAGTTTTCAGGCAACCATTCCAAAACAGGAACGTTTTCAGGCCAAATCAATATCCAAACCAAAATTTCCCAAAACCTACACCCATGAGTGTATCCACTAGAAATATGTATAACAAACCAGTACCGATGAGTGTTTCGACAAGAAATACCTCTAATTATCGGCCGAGCCCCTCAAATTCATTCCAAACCCAACCTCAGCAAAATTTTATGTCAGAGGAATTATTTAATATGGTGGCTAGCGACTACCAAAATGATCCAAATTATAACGAACAAGAATATTACGCCGAAGAAGATTATACGGAACACTTTGACGAATTTCAATATCACGATAACGGAAATCAAGTTACTAACTTTGATAATTCTGAAGAAAATTTTCAGGAATTGTCAACAACAAAAAACCAAACTTAGTCCCGCAAGTTATTTCATTCAATAATTCTTGTTCTAGTGAATTGTCATATATAGCTTTCCCTGAATATGATGTGAAATTTCTCATTGATTCGGGATCCACAAAATCTTTCATCAATCCAGAAATTGCTCAAAAACTTTTTCCAAATTTGATTAAATACGATCCTTTTATTGTTTCGACAGTTTTTCAGAAATCTGCTCATAAATATAGCGCATCCATGCCAGCTTCAAAATTAGTCAATGTACCACAACAAAAACATTTAAAATTTTTCCTTTTTAAATTCCAGAATATTTTCAAAGGATTGATTGGTTTCGACAACTTAAAACTTTTACAAGCTAACCTAGATTTTGGCAACGGCTATCTTATTACTCCTTACGCGAAGATAAAACTTAGGTTTCAGGAAACAAAAAACAATCTCAATTTAATTACGATTGCTCCAAGATCCGAGCAAGTGATTCAAGTCAAAACATCAATTCAGAATGGTGAAATAATAATACCTCACCAACGTTTCCATAATTGTGACGTTCCAGAGTGTCTTACTATCGCAACCAAAGGCAAAGCTCTCACTACAATTTTGAGCAATACCACAAAACCAGTAACCTTAAATTTTTCTAAACCGATCACTGTTGAACATTTCGATAAGAACGAAGTTCAAAAAATTGATTTTCATAATTTTGACGATTCACCAAAACAAAATTTAGATTCTTCAAAAATTCGTTGTGACCATTTGAATGACGAGGAAAAATCCAAAGTACTTTCATTATGCAAAGAATTTTCGGATATTTTTCAATATGAAGATACTCCACTGACTTTTACAAGCCGCGTTAAATACCAAATTCGAACATCCGATAAGGTACCAATATATACCAAATCATACAGGTATCCATTCATTCACAAGCAAGAAGTCGAAGATCATATCAAAAAAATGCTCGATCATCGAATAATTAGGCCAAGCAATTCTCCTTGGTCATCGCCAATTTGGGTGGTTCCCAAAAAGGTGGATGCTTCTGGGAAGCAAAAATGAAGGGTGGTCGTTGACTATCGTAAGCTCAATGAGAAGACGATAGACGAACATCACCGATCCCTGTCTCAAAAACTACCAAACAGATCAAAGGATTCTTAGGTCTGTTAGGCTATTATCGACGTTTTATAAATAATTTTGCTAGGTTAACTAAACCACTAACTAAATGCCTAAAGAAAGGCGCAAAAATCGAGCATAACGCAGAGTTTTTGGAATAGTTAAAAAAAATAGTTTTTTTCGTTAACCTGTGCGAGCGAAGGATTAACGAGGTCTTACCCTTTAACGTGCGATTCCTAGCACGATCCGAGGAGAATAGATCTCGAAAGGAGGTCGTCCATAAGTCACCCATCCAAACCATACCTTCGCATAGCGTTGCTTGGCTTGAGAAATCGATGACCCACGCGCTCTTCCGTTCGAGCTATCCCCTTATTTGCAAGAACCTTTTGATCAACGATCCAATTCTGCTATAACCCTACTTTTCTAAACCTCTTAACCTCACCACGGACGCAAGTAAATTTGCCCTGGAAGCTGTTTTCTCCCAAGGTCCTATTGGCCAAGATTTGCCAGTTGCATACGCATCTCGGACCCTGAATGACTGAGCAAAATTACTCAGTAATTGAGAAAGTGCTGCTTGCGATCATATGGTCTACCAAGTACTTCCATCCATATATTTTTGGGAGAAAGTTTAATATCATTACCGATCACAAACCTCTTCAGTGGTTATTCTCCCTGAAGGACCCCAACTCAAAATTGTTGAGATGGCGGATCAAACTGGACGAATACGATTACAACATACTATACAAAAAAGGCAAATTGAACACCAACGCCGATGCTTTATCCCGTGTTGAAATCCATACTAAGGATACAAAAACCTTCTGGGAGGAATTGGATGATATACTTGACGAATCACAACACTTAGCAAACCAAGGTGTTATTTTCGGTGGTCAAGAAAACCCAGTGACTCGCTGCCTTGAAACCCCGGAATATCAACCCTCTTCTGATATTCAAATCATTGGAGAACCCAGACAAAATATTCCTACCATGACACCCTCTTACGAAACAAATGAAGACAATGAATTACCTGCCACAAATAATGAAGACAGCGACATCCTTTCTTCAGAGGCACTACCTGATACCAACCGCACAGGCGAAAAAACCCTACCAACGGAAGACAATGAGTTACCTTCCACAAGTAGAGAAGAAAATGACAACATTTCCTTAATAGTCCAACCTAATACCGAACGTACGGGAGATGAACCCCTACCAGAACCCGAAGACCACGAGAATAACACCATTCACTCAAATTCTAAACAGAACCCTGTTGTGACAATTCCAATAGCGCAATGTGCCGTGAACCTATGGCTCAATCAATTGATTATAAGCTCAGTTCTTCATTCTCCGGCTAAACCCAAAACTACCATTCTACCCGAGAAAAAGATTCATATTCAAATATTACAAAATGATACAGAAAATGATATCCTAAGTTTTATTAAAGAATTTATCGTCCCAGGGGTGCAGTATCATGTCTATTTTGAAAACCCTGAACTCTATGAACCATTTTCGGCAATAATTGAAAAGTATTTCAAGTGGCCCTCTATCAAATTCAAAAGGTGTACGAAAAAGCTTTTGGACGTCACAAAAAAAGATGACATTCAGGAAATTATTCGAAACCATCATGAAGGTAAATCAAATCACCGGGGTGTTGATGAAACTTTCGCAAGAATAAAAGAAAAATACTACTAGCCGAATATAAAAGAATCTATTCAAACATATATCAATCAATGCGTTACTTGCCAACAAAGTAAATATGAGCGAAACCCCATCAAAATGAAGCTGAACATCACCCCTACAGCATCCAAACCTTTCGAAATTGTTCATCTAGACACATTTACCATCGAAAATACAAAATTTCTTACAATTATAGACAGCTTTTTGAAGTACGCACAGGCATATCTAGTTAACTCCTTGACAGGTTCAGAAATAGCAGATAACCTCATTCAATTATTTTCTCATCACGGTATTCCCAAACGAATTATCGTTGATAATAGTACCGAATTTAATAACTTCCTTATATCTGAACTTCTTGCTTTACACAAGATAGAAGTTTATTTCATATTACCACGTCATCCGCAGTCGAATGGAATGATAGAATGGTTCCATTCTACCATTTAGGAACACATTCGCCTACTCAACACCAGAGGATTTTTGAAAACTCCTCCAAAAATGAAAATGTTGTACGCAATTTTAGCATACAACCACTCCAACCATTCTGTCACAAAACTCAAACCAATCGATATCATTAGTGGTCACATTTCAACCAATGACCCTTTCAATATCGAAATTGATCGAATATTATTAAATGATTACACTATCAATCATAAAGAACGATCTTAACGTCTCCATTCAAAAATTAACTCAGATCTTATCAAGCGAAAGGAAAAAATAATAGAACGGGAGAATAAAAAGCGCGATGACCCCATTGTGTTCAAAATAAAACAAAAGGTTCATGTGAAAAAACATTTTAGGCGGAAAGACGCGAATAAATTTCAAAAACCAACTCAAATCAAAAAGGTCGACCGTACTATGTAAACAATATCTACGGAAAACCAAGAAAAAATTCACATGGACAATTTAAAACGTCCCCTCAAAAAATACCCATCTCCCATTAAAAATTAATTAATTTTTCAGATTATCTGGACCTCTCGGACTCCAGGAAAAAGTATCTGAACAAAACCTAAAGAACAATCCAGGACTTATTCCTCTCAAACTTGGAACAGCCAAGGTAGAAACAAACGCGTATGCACTCATTCATTATTACGATATGAGTCCACTAATCATTGAGGTGAATAAACTGAAATTCCACTCCAAAAACGTGAGGACACTTGTAGGCGGTCACGGAGACTACTCATGGGACATGTCACATTATTTGAAAATATAGAAAGAAAAGTAACTGATAGATTTACCAACATTTTACCACACCCGCTCAGAACAAAACGTGGTGTTATAAACGGCGTTGGATCAATTTTCAAATCAATCACAGGAAATTTAGATTCCAGTGACGGGAAAAAATATGATCGTCTGATTAACAAATTGCAAAATAATCAAAATAATCTAGTAACGAACATCAAAAGGTAAAATTCACTTTCAATATCATTAATCAATCAGTTCAATACTACAGTTCAGCAAGTGAAACATAACAACTTTTAGATTCAAAAATAAAACAAATTGCGAAAATTGTTGAAAATCAAACACATAAAGAAAATTCTATGTTCATCAAAGATATTATGAACCAGATAATCAACACATACGAGATCATAAACTCAATTTTACAAGATGTCGAAAATTCAATACAATTTTCCAGACTGAACATTCTTCGTCCAAGTATAATAAAAACTAAAGATTTGTTCAACGAACTGCAAAAATTAAAGAAGATTTTTAACGAAGACCAATTACCAATTGAAATAACTTTCGAAAATACTTTGCTATTTGAAAAAATTATAAGTCTCGAAAGCTATATCCCAAACTTCAGAATAACCTATATTTCACATATTCCCATCACCCACTCCTCAAAATTTGATTATTTTCATCTTTTCTCTATTCCAATATTAACTAAGGGTCAGTTTAAGGCTGTCGTACCTCAAAATGAGTATTTAACAAAAAACGAGAAATTGTATGCATTTTTGAGCGATCCTTGTTTGGAGATCTCTCATCAAACCTATATCTGCCCGTCCACTGACATCAGAGAGTTGACAGACGATAATCCATGCGAAATCCAGTTACTCAATGTCCAAAACACTTCCACATGCAAGGAAACTACCATCCATCTATTGAGACCGGTCATCGAAAAGTCATCTGGAATAAAGTACCTCCATTCTTCAAAATACAGAAAACATTTAATAGGAATATTTCATTGCCATCTCATGAACCATTCAGATTCAAATTTTCATTAATGTGCAACAGTATTTAGATATCGTTCAACAAAGTTGATGAAATTTTTTTTTTTTTCAGAAACCAACGACCTTACATAAGTTTTTGATAACCCATTATGAGTTTCTCGATAAGCACCAATGTTTACCACGAATAATTTCTTTTTTGAAATCAATGAAAAAAAAGTTCGCCAAGTTTTTGGCGGACAGTGTATAATATGTATGATGTATGTGACGGAATTTTTTAATGTGGTTCATGACCCGTGACCCGTCTTACTCAGTCGTCACATCTATAAGCCGTCACTTTGGAGACATGCCGAACATCTCCTTCTTAGGGCTCGTTCTTTCAGCGAACGGTAAAGCTGCCTCGGGAGATGTTCCCTGAGGCATACAGCCTGCAGTAATTCAAGAATACCAATTTTCACCTTCTTTTTCTCTGCTCTCACGATATTCCCTGAACATTACAGGATCAACTTGTTCGTGTGAACAAAAAAAAAACCCTAAACGAATCAATTTTTTTTTTCAAATATATATTAGTTGTTTTCTGGGTCTTTAACTCCTCATAGAACTAGGGAATGAATATATTATTAGACAACATATATGCTTATAATAATTGTAGAAGACCAAACAGATGGTTTTAGATAATGTGGGTTAGGAGAGAGCTGAAATTGGGATGTGAATCGTTTTGATGTTTGTTTGTTTGTTGAAGACCAATTACCAATTGAAATAACTTTGCTATTTGAAAAAATTATAAGTCTCGAAAGCTATATTTCAAACTTCAGAATAACCTATATTTTACATATTTCCATCACCCACTTCTCAAAATTTGATTATTATCGTCTTTTCTCTATTCCAATATTAACTAAAGGTCAGTTTAAGGCTGTCGTACCTCAAAATGAGTATATGAAAAAAAACGAGAAATTGTATGCATTTTTGAGTGATCTTTGTTTGGAGATATATCACATCAAACCTATATCTGCCCGTCCACTAACATCTGCTGACCTGCGAAATCCAGTTACTCAATGTCCAAAACACTTCCACATGCAAGGAAACTACCATCCGTCTATCAAGACTGGCCATCAGGCAACTGCACAACTCAAACAAATGGGTTGTCCTTCTGCCGTCCCAACAAACGACCAGGCTCAAGTATGAAAGCCAAAACGAGATCGAAAGCCGGCCACCTGGAAGTTACCTATTTGACATTCCAATTGAATGCCAGTTATCCTGTGGATACCGAATTATAATCAATGATCACCAAGTCACCAATAGCGAACCAATCATCCTACCAGACCTAGATGAAAGGAAGTCAGATCCACCCAAATCAAGTATAGGGATCCAACTTGATGACTTGAAACTGGACGAACTCCACTCAATAAAGACAGCCATAATGGAGAATGGACCAATAATATCCTTAACACATCCCAAGTTTTTGGACGATGTTCATCTACCTGCTCCTAATATCAGTCTTCGTATACATGGTCCCCCAGAAGATAGGCTTCAGGGGATGCAGAACTAAGACACCAAACGAACAACAACAGGAAATCGAGATGTCTAGGGTTCAACTTTCTCGCTAACCCTTCTACGTTGAATCTTCAGGGGGAGGAATTATATCGCCCGTTCCCGTGTGAAACGCTGACCATGCTGATGCAGGATATCGCGATTCCAGGAAACTGATGTGCAAGCATCTCAATCTTTATGGGAAGATGAATTTTAGAATTCAGTTATATTTTTGCTCTTGTACTGTTCAGACCTATTTTGTTAATAAAAATCAGTTTTTAAAAAAGGACTTTGACATCCGAAAGTTATATTTCAGGGCATCTCTATGTCTTTTATTATTCTGAGTATTGAACAATTTACATACGACGACAACTACTATGCTTCAGGGAAATCACTCGCCATCTATCTAGAAAATTCAAAACTAACAATTTTGTCGGTAATACAGACGAGTATAGTTTGAAGGTCAATACACAATAATACGGGTATTCAACAGGTATTTGTATAGATATAGGCAGGGCATCTCTTTGTCTTTTATTACTCTGAGTATTGAACAATTCACAGACGACGACGACTACTATGCTTGAGTGGAAACACTACGCCATCTATCTAGAAAGTTCAAAACTAACAACCATGTCGGTAATACAGACGAGTATAGTTCAAAGGTCAATACACAATAATACGGGTATTCAACAGGTATTTGTATAAATATAGGCAGGGCATCTCTATGTCTTTTATTACTCTGAGTATTGAACAATTCACAGACGACGACGACTACTATGCTTGAGGGAAAACACTATCTAGAAAGTTCAAAAATAACAACCATGTCGGTAATACAGACGAGTATAGTTTGAAGGTATACACAATAACAACATATTTAACTGTTTTAATGTAAATATATCCCTACTTGCTTGTAAGTCAAACAAAATTTTACATTTCTTTGTGATTGGCGTGTTGTACTATGAGAAACAAAGTTAAACTCTTCATGTAATTCGGTTCTGAGTATTGGTAAAAATAACCATTGGGTTTGAGGTTGATATATGGGAAAACGATTTTTAAACAACCCCTTCGATCGATTACAACAACATCTTATCATACAATTTCCTCTATTCCAATGAGAAAGAAGTGAAAAAGCACATATTGATTTTTAATTCATTTGAAGTTACACTTGTAGTAGGCATGAGATTCAAAAATGTATCACTACCAACCTCTGAAATATACCTACTTGGTATCATTTCGATTTCAAAAGATTTGAAACAATTTGGTGTTTGTTCAAAACTTCTGGAGTGAACATTCAAGAACACATGTTTTTCAAATTTGAATGATATCGTATCATGGTGTTCATACATTCTATTTAAAAACCAAGCATATAAGAAGGACTTTGTAGTTTTTACTTCCAGGGTGAAGATAGAATAAATGCACCTATGTTTTTGTAGGTTTACTATTCGAAGATCATAATTTCACATTTAAGAAAACGTGATTATTTACTGAACTAAAGAGGTGGATACCTCACATAATATTTGTATTTTGTTCCTTATTACCAGTCATTTGAGAACAGTTGGTTGAATTCACAGTATTTTCAGGTTGTCATGACTAGAGGGACTATATTATTTTCATAGGGACCTAAGTAAGTGGTTGTCTGATTTTTTTTGGAATTACAAGGAATTTATAGAGGCGAGATAGAGTAAATTCTTTGTTCTTGTGTAAACTTTATTACTAAACACATAAACTACATCTATTTCAAATTATTGTACAAAACATTTTCTGAAAGAAGTTTTGGCAATGTAGCAGAATGAAGCTGTGAACAGTATCTTGATGGGCATGTACAACATTTTTGGAGAATTATATATGAAATATATATTTTATTCTGCTAAGCATGTAACGTAAATGTCATGAAATCTCTTGAAGAAATTTACTCTAACAATTCCAAGACAAACCATAATGATGATAATAATTGTAACAATAATAATAAAGGCCTTTACTAATTGAATTGAATTTTACAATAAGAAATATTAAGAAAATAGAAAATTACGGCGAGACTTAGATCAGTTACCTTCACACAGATGTGTGCAAGCAACTGCCTGTTCTTCTACCTAACCCCAAATGATTGCAGAGGACGTTCAGAAAAAAAAAGTACAGTTTTCTTATACGTGCCCATGTTATGAAATAATGTAAGTTGGTCATTTATATAGACAGTTGTTTCAACATCAATTATCTACTGAGTTCATTTCCGAAATCGTATATATATAAAAGGTGTTTTATTCAACGATAGTGAGAAAATACCAAACCAAATATGAAATTTTTTCAAAAAAATCCAAGGCTTGATGAAAACCTAAGACATTCATTGTGTGGATCATGATTAATTACTGGGAAAGCTGCAAGCTATGGTTTTAAAGGGTCTGGTACATTCTGGATGAATTTTCATTTTTTGTGTTTATTGAATCATCTTTGATTAATCGCGTTGGAACAATGAAAATGGACAATGATTTCAAATTTAACTTCATCAACGTTATAGTAGGGTAGGGACACATTTATTTTATAATCACAGGCCCACATCTGAATATATCTTGCGCAAAATTATGCATTGCGGCAAGTTGTGTTTAAATCACAAAAAGAAATTGGTGAAAGTATAAGTATCATTTGCTTAAAAATAACGAAAGTAAAATAAATAAATTACTTTGGCGATGTGGTTATTTTTTTTTTTAATTAAATAGTTCTGTAATAATCAATCAAAAAAGCCTGTTTTCGCTTCGAAACAAAAAAAGATTGATAATTATCCTAAATAGAAGTTTTTTGCTGATTTTTCTGTAGAAGCAATAGTTTACAAGAAATTCGATGTCGAAATTTTGCCAAGATTCCCAATATGGATTTGCGCGCGAATTTGTTCATTTTAATTTCAAATCAATTCAATTTTATTAATTTAATCTTTCCGAAGATATACATCTCACAACAAGAAGCCTACCGATAAAAACTAATAATTGTTGGAAAACTACTCAAGCTAGGATTAATTGGTTTTTGAAGGTGATAAGAAATACTTGCATTTCTTGCCATTTTCAATGGTTATAGGTATATATAAATATATAATAAAACATGATGAGGGTTATTATCGTATTTATAACTGCATACAGCCCTACAAAAAGTAAAGGGCTTCAATATAATCTATAAATATGTTCAGTCATAGTCAAGGTATTAGTTTGATATACAAAAGGTAAGAAATACAAATTAAAATGGAAATAAAGAAATAGATAAAAAATGTCATCACTTTGAAATCTACCAAATATATACCAATGTACCTAATAACCTAACAATCTAGTAGCGCTAATGACGAAGTTAGTCCTCTATGTTCTTTTGGTTTCGGAAAATAGCTAAATATGTTGTGGAAACTTGAAGTGACCATTTCATTGCGGATTCAAACTATCCTCTATACATATATATACTATACATCATTTTACTTTTGAACCGGAAAAAAAAATGTAACGCACGCCTTCGGGATGCCAATTTAAATGGGACAAGAATTTTGATCTGACTTCGACTTATAGTGTCTTGTGCAATTTCAGTTAATTTTTGAAACCGAAGTAAATGTAACGCATACCTTTGGGACAATTTAAATGATACTAATTTTTTTTCTCTTAGGTTTCAATTACACTTCAAAGTGGCGGACATCAATTTGACATTGTGACAATAAAATTCCAGTTGCATTTTTATGGTACTTGGAGTTCTGCGAATATACAATGAATGTCGAATTGACAAAAAACGAATTGAATGTAGTTTCTTAACTGCTCGACTTTTAACGGGATGTCGCAGCTATCGAAGTCTAATTTAAATATTATTCCAGTCTTTTGTCGATATTACATATCTATTCGCAGTACAGGGTGCGATATCTGTAATTATTCGGCTGGTCTTTTTACCATAAGCGGAAGTGTATCTATTTCAATTGTTTCCTTATTATAAATCAATTTTTGGAAAATTAATTGAGTTTGGTGATATTCTTTAGTGTTTATAGTTTCAGAACAAGTCAATTTGAAATTGCGGCCGAAGACAATATTTCCATTACCAAGCGTATTTTCTCGATGCCGTCTGAATTTACTATCAATGGTACTGAAGACAAAGTTTCTTCACATTATTATTCATCAAAAAACAAAGAATTTTAACGAGACTGAAATTAAACACTATGGTCTCTTCTAGCAGCTGATCACCATTATATTGTTTCGCGCCTAAATTTTTATCGCCACCTGACGGTAACGCATTTCGCGAATGGGACTCTGCTGTCATGCACATCGAAGTCACAATCAAATTCAAGTGAAGTTGAAATAGTACTTGAGTTTCTGTAACATATAAGGAAATGTGACCTTACACGAGTATTCTTGTAGTTTTATTGCTCATCAAGTATTATTGTCGATGATATATAACGAAAATCAAAAATCAAATACCGTAATAATGCATGTTAAATGGAAATGAAATAAGAGGAAAACCAGCGCCTTGAACGTTTATCCGACCTAGCAATGGCATTTCAATTTGTGTTCATTATAACGGCTCATAAGATGATTTCGGTGAGGATCGTTGTCCTTGTAATTTCAAATGAAAACGTTATTTCCATTCCGAATCAATGAATATTTCATGTATTCTGCCAATTGCTGCGAATGACAGTTGTTGATATCATTTGAATATTTCACATAACATCATAGTAGTACATATGCCATCGAAAACATATATAAAAAGTTCTATTCCTAATTTAAATACCGGTTGACATAATAAACTTCTTTGCAAATTGATAGACCAGATGTCTTAGTATTACTATTTCCAATAGGAAAATACAATTGAATTGTTATTATCAATGAAAGAACAGTCAACAATAATAATATCTATTCCGTTTTAAAGCATGTCGCATAAAAAAGAAGATGAATTCAAATGGGAGTTTACAGTCAAGTTGAATAAAAAGTACAACGGCGTGCCATACTTTTCAGCATGTCACATGTAACAATATATTCCAAATAATGCCTTTGTTCCAGGTGTTAATTGCCTTTTCGGAGACCATAGTAGTCTTTCATGCTGACTATAAACATATGGTGAGTGCGAAATATAAAAACAACTCTTTATATTCATAATGCAACCACAAATAATTTTAAGGGGTGTAGTCGCTTTCATACCCCGCTACTTAGAACCACCTGCTGAGAGTCTACGGATATGTGCAAGTAAAAACCACAAAAGCTCGCATTTGTTGACGGTTTCTCAATGCCCCTAGCAACCCTCGGTGCACAGATGAGCTATTCGACCACGCAGGATCCTGCAATCTGAAATTTCTGCTGGAGACCAGTCGAACACAGATATTCGCCTGCAGTTTCTCTGCAATGAAGTTGAAATAGTACGGAAAATAATTGCAATCCACCAACATATCAAGTATTTCATTCGTCCAACCATGTCAGAAGTTCTTTTTCATTCTTTAATGTGCAAGGGCCAGAAGTAATAATAATAATAATAATATAATATTAAATGAATATTGAATAAATATACTTACTTGAATGAATTAAAAACTTTTTCTTGTAATTGGTGAGATTTCATAAAACAAAAAATATACTAGAATAATAGAATAGAGTGGGCTGGAGGCAAGGGCGGATTTCCATGATGGCCTGCCAGGATGGTGTTTTCAACTCCCGGGTATACCACAGTCGCGTGAGGGGTATAGAGGTCCTGGACACTAGATGTAGATAGAGCATGTCAAGGGTATCCTGAGTCCATTGTACATTTGGTGCATGCTTGTCAAGCTTGAGCAGCCTAGGCTATATACACAGGCGTAACGCCTCGCTACGAGTGTTGTATTACGAGTGTAATACTACCACCTACGACACTTGTGCGTTATAGGCGAGACACCGGTGTCACTTCATGCCCCAGGGAATACTGAGCCCGTTTTGAAAAATGAGAAGTGTCGAATCTATTGGAACTAGTGTTACTCACTCTTAGGCAAATACTAGCCAACCAGCCTGTTGTCGTCCTTTTCGACCTTCAGAATAAAACTATATTCATCATATAGTTGGCGAAACGGACATTGTCCAAAAAGATAAAGAAAAATTGAATTGGTTTCAATCGTAGGGGTACTTGGTGAAATGACGTGCTGCTCTCTAACTTGAAAATCATATCGGATTGCCGTTATACGGCAGAAATTTCAGTTAGGCGAATGCAGAAGGCCATTATTCTTGATTTCGAGATTCAACGGATTGAGTGAAGATTAAAACGATTATGGCATTGATATTTATCTATTTCTATGAACATTGTTTTGCCATGCTGTAATGCAACACCCTTTGTGAGATTAATTTTTATCCGAATGGAGGAACTCGTGAGCAACAACTAAGATGCAATAAGTTTATTTCTGCGACATTTTAATTTCGAATTAGAGCACAAAAATCAAATCTATGCATAATACTCAAAATAGCAAAAATCGATTTTTTGACACCCTGTAGCTCGAAAACTGGTCATGAGATCAATCTGTAAATTGGACTATGTGATGAGGATGCGAAGATCTACAATATATCAAAATTTGAGCAAAATTAGCCGTAAGCCATTTTACGTAGTGAATGTGCGGGGTCCTCTACTGAATTATCAGGACGTGCTACTCGTGTGGTATCTTCTGCTCTGGTTTCAATTACTGTGTCATTGCATTATTTTTTGAAGCAGTGATTATTCAGCTCAGATTGAGCAAGAAAAAATACACGTTCGGTGTTATATACCTGGTGACCCCTCAATTTTTCTATAGTTTTGAAGATACATATTTCAAATTTGGTATGTCGCTATAGAACTTGAATACGCATGTTTTGACACCACTACTGAAAATTAACCACTTTCGTATCAACCGGAAGTAACTTCGAACTTTTTTTTCAAATGACACTACTCTGTACATGTTTTTTCAATATCCAGAAGAGGACGCAATTAGTGATATTAGGGAACATAAAATAGCGAAAGAAAAAAGCAGCATTTGTTTTAATCTTTATTTTTCAAAATTATACAACTTTTTGTATCTTTATTTTTATTTATTTTTCTATTACTATTTTGTTTTTTTATCCTGCCCCTGGATACCATCAGTACCTACTGACATAAAATGTAGAACTCTTATACAGGGAGAATAAATAATAATTAGACTATCATAAATAACACAGATATATAACATCTTTCCTTCTCAAAAAAAAAAAAACAGTTATTCAAACCATCAATACAAATCATAGGATTCAAATTTTTGTGGTAATTTTATTATTCGTCCACTTCTTGTTCTACTGGAACCAGATATTTCTCTTCCAGGTCTAACACTAACATCCTCAGAAGACTCAGATTGAACTTGATTATTTATTGAATCAGAACAAAATTTAGATGAACTGATATCTAAGTGTGAAAGAGTGTCCGGTTCAGATTCATTCACATAAAAATTAGTATCATTTGACTGAATTTTTCTAAGGTGTTCTTTATTTCTTCTCAAAACCCTATTATGAATATTATCTCTAACCAAATATGATCGCGGCGTGTCAAATAATTTTATTACCTTTCCAGGTTCCCATAGATTGCCTTTTTTAATCATCACATTATCACCAACACTTATATCCGGTCTTCTCTTAGAATGCCTGTCATAAAATACTTTAGATTGATTTTTATTTTCGATCATTCTATTTCTGACATGTTCGTGATTAATATTTTCGAATTTCAGTAAATTGTGATTCATTGGTATTTTAGTTTGAACTCTTCTATTCATCATCAACTGACAGGGTGAAAATGAAATACCTGTCAAGGGAGTATTCCTATATTCCAAAAGACCCAAATGATAATCTGAACATTTTTTCAAAATATTTTTTGAGATTGCTACTGCTTTTTCAGCTAACCCATTTGATTTTGGATAATGTGGACTACTAGTTATAATTTTGAAGTTCCAAGAAAAAGAAAATTTTTTTAATTCATATGAACTAAGGGTTATTATCAGCAATTAATTCATCAGGGATTCCAAAAATTGAAAAAATATTTTTCAAGCACCGAATAACCTCAGCACTAGACTTATTTTCGATTTTAAAAAAATCTATCCACTTGGAATAATAATCTATTACAACAAGATAGTCAGTTCCAGCAAATGAAAATATATCACTAGCTATTTTCCTGAAAGGAAGTTCTGGTATGTCGTGACAAATCATCTCTTCTTTAACATTATTTTTTGAATATTTCATGCAGATGTGACATGAACCAATCAGGGATTCGATATCATTATTTAAATTCGGCCAGTAGAAAATTTGTCTAGCACGATTTTTAGTTTTGCAAATTCCAAAGTGCCCCTCATGTAGAAGTGATAGCATATCTTTCCTCAAATTTTTAGGAACAACAATTCTCTCATCAAGAAAAAGTAACCCATTGACATACTGTAAATCGTATTTTCTATTCCAATAACTTCTCAAATTCAGGGGAACTTTATTGTAACGTTTGGGCCAACCATTTTTTCTGAAATCAATTAACTTTTGAGAATCATGATCATACAATATGACAGTTTTGAATTGTTCTTTTCTCTGTTCAGACATATTCAAATGTTTCTCAACACTGTGAATTACTTCAGTTAGTTCAACATCATCACCATTATTTTGATTCAGAAAATTTCTGGATAAAAAATCAGCAATGTGTAGATCCTTGCCAGGAATGAATTTCAAAGTAATAGAATACTTCAACAGTTTGATTTTCATTCTTTGCAAACGGCTCGAAGCAATATCTGCAATAGGTTTTTTCATAATGGTTAATAATGGCTGGTGGTCTGTTAAGAAAGTAACATCAGCTAAACCGTAAATGAAATTATGATACTTTTCTGCAGCAAAACATAATCCTAACATTTCCTTTTCAATTTGTGAATATCTTTTCTCTGTATCAGTCAAACTACGGGATTCAAATGAGATTGGCCTATTATCTTGTAACATACAACAACCCAAACCATTTTTCGATGCATCACTCTGTATGATGACCGGTTTTTTACTATCAAAATTATTGAGGACAGGTGCTCTGGTAATTATGTCTTTAATTACACTTAGTTCATGATCATGAACAGTCAGCCATTGCCACTCAACTGAACTTTTCAACAAATTACGCATATTAACTGTAAGTTCTGACAAATTTGGAATTAATAACCTTAAATAATTGATCATACCAAGCAGTTTTTGTAAATCATTTTTACATGTTGGTGGTTCAAGATCTGTCATGGATTTTACTTTGTTTGGATCAGGTTTCCAACCATCTCTACTGAAGATAAACCCAACATATTTCATTTCTTCTAATCTATATTGCAATTTATTCAAGTTGAATTTTATATTCATTTCTCTAGCCCTATGCATTACTTTTTGTAATGTTTTATCATGCTCCTCAATATTTTCACCTGCCATTAATAGTACATCAGAGTAAATAAAAACACCCTTTATATCTGAAAAATATTTTGAATTCATTTTTTGAAAATATTCTGGAGCCACACAAATGCCAAAAGGTAAGCGATTAAATTTGTATAATCCAAAAATTGTGCTGAAGGTACATATGTTTGAAGATTCTTTATCTAGTTCAACATGATAAAAACCATCTTTTTTATCAACAACTGTAAAAAACTTTTTTCCCAGTAAAAATTCTTTCAGATCTTCGATTTTTGGAATGCAGAAGTAGTCCCTTACCAGATTTTTATTCAAATCTTGAGGATCAATACACAATCTAAGAGAAGAATCCGGTTTTTCAACAACAACCAAATTGCTTACCCACTCGGAGGGCTCGGTAGCTTTCGAAATGATACCTTGTGTCTCTAATTCATCCAACTTTTTCTGTAGACGACTTCGAATGCTTATGGGAACCCTTCTAAGAGGTATGGCCACTGGAACAGCTCCATCTTTCAATTTAAGGTGGCATTTTTCATTGAATTTACCCAAACCTTTGAATATGTCTTCATTTTTCAACACAAAGATATTTTTATCAGCTGGCTGTGAAAAAATCTCATCAATTCGTGCAATCAAATTAAGTGTTGAGCATGTATTGATACCTAATAAAGGACAAGAATTTGTATCTACTATTAAATATTCAATTTTATATTTGGAATTTTTTATTTCACTTATCAAGTAAGCTATACCAATTGCCTTCAATTCATGACCATCGTAATTCAAAAATGTTGCTTTAGGTTTTTTTAAAGGAATTTTTTGATAATTTTCTAGCTTTTTGAATAATTTCAATGGCAAAGTGTTTGTTTCTGAACCTGTATCTAGCTTAAAATTTATATATCTACCTTGTATTTTAACCGTTTCAATCCAAGCCTTCTGATTCTGACCTTTACCCATTAAATTATGAACAAAGAGAATATCCGATTCCAGTTCTGTTGCACACTTGAAACAAAGATATTTTCCTCTTCTTTCTTCGCTTTTGTAACTTTTCTGGGGATATTTTCGTTTGACTTCTTCAATCATCTTTTCATTGCTAACCAACAACATTTGGTTTTTTGTAGTTTCTGATGCACGGCACATTTCAATTGCTTTATCACAGGATAGATCGGCAATGCCTAACAATTTTTCTTGTAAACACCAAACTCACAATTACTGAGTAATTTTTTGACATCTGTCACGAAATGATTGAATGATTCATTTTCTTCCTGTTTCCTGTTGTAGAAAAGAAACCTTTCATAGACTTGATTCTTTCTAGGGTTGCAATAATCCTCGAACGCTTTCACAACATCGTCATACACTTTCTCCTGGTTTTTATTCAATTTGAATGTATTGAATAATTCTACAGCCTCTTCTCCAGCGAAGTTTAGTAAAATTGATATTTTGACTTCATCGCTCAATTCTTTTCCTGTTGCAGATATATAAATATCTACTCCTTGCTTGAATCTTCTCCAATTTTCTTTCAAATTACCTTCCAGCGATAGGTTTTGTGGCTTCCTGAGAGCTTCCATAGTTGTTATGTTATGTTATTATACAATAAATGACTATTCAATGATGTATATTAGTTCTTAGGATCCTTTTTTCGACTGCGCCATGTTTTAATCTTTATTTTTCAGAATTATACAACTTTTTGTATCTTTATTTTTATTTATTTTTCTATTACTATTTTGTTTTTTTATCCTGCCCCTGGATACCATCAGTACCTACTGACATAAAATGTAGAACTCTTCTACAGGGAGAATAAATAATAATTAGACTATCATAAATAACACAGATATATAACAGCATTAATTGAATAAGTAGAACAAACTGTGACTTCGTTGAAATAAAATTAGCTTGAGTATATTGCTTTCTCAATTATTTCTTAGCCGCCTACGTTCAAGAACATTCAATTTCAGGAACACTCATCGTGATACCTGATTGTATCTTCGTTTCCTTTAGAAATTCTCCAAAACTTTTTACACTAGTAATTTGACAATTGATCATAGTTCGATTGAACAATCAACCGGTTTTCAACCTATTTGCAATTTTGAAGGTCAGTGTTATCAAAAATTGCGTTCTCTTCCGGATAATGAACACTGGAAATCGTCAATTTTCAGTAGTGTCATAAAAATATTCGTATTCAAGTACTATAGCGACATACGAAATTTTAAATCTGTATCTTCAAAACTATAGAAAAATTTGGGGACGGACCTCACCTCGTGGTCACCCGGTATATACCCCCAATAGTACAAATGAAGTGTATGGAATGGATTTAAATTTTTTTCCAGAAAATATCTCGAATTTTAGCAAATCGTATTTACATTGTTGATGATTTTAATATACAAAAGATATTAGGGACTAGCTCCAATCATAAAATTCATAGTGGAAAATTTGACTTATTACACGAGTTCACTGATTTTGACTCCCTCCAACAACTTAATCATATTAAAAATAATTATAGCCTGAGCTTGGATCAGGTAATGGATCTGTCATTTGTGAAGGAGAACGATTACAATCCCGCTCTAAACACCCCTATTTCTTCTGAAGGGAGAAAAGGATCTGCAATTATTTCACTAGAATCGAAGTATAACTTTTCAAAAGATGATTTTTTCGAAATGAGTCGCAGGTTTAGAGATATCGAGTGGTATACAGTTCTGAATGAAAGCGATGTTTACATGGCTGTAGGAATTTGGTTCACAAAAGAAACAAAGTATTGAAGGATAGAAAAAGAGACACACAGAAAATTGAAAATGCTATCAAAATACCACGAAAGTAAATTCAAAGAGTTATGGTGCAATTAAAAAAAAATTAAAATAATTGGAAAAGAAGAGAGGATTTATTATAAAACAATCGAAGATAGTATGCATACCGAAGTGAATGAATTTTGGATTTTTGTAAATATAAAAAGTCAAATAATACAAACCTAGGAGTTTCTGTATATATAAATGAGTTTGTGGACGAAGGTAAAACCGCTGACGTATTTACTAAATTTTTTTCGTCAGTCTTTTTTTTCTGAACCTGCAACGTATAACATGCATTTCAGAGATACACCTAATGATGTAGGAATTTGTAATTAGTTATTTAACATAATCTCTTTATGCGAGTCTGAGGAACTGAAGCCCAAGAAGGCTAATGGTACAAATGGTATTCCTGCTCATATTTTGAAAGGCTGTAGTGAATGGCTGAAAGTCCTATTGATTCATATTCACAACTTGATCATTAAAACCACGTCATTCCCAACTGCTTGCAAAACTTTTATAACAATACCAATACACAAGTCGGGGAACAAAATGGACGCAGAAAATTATAGGGCCATTTCCATAATGGCCAAACTAATTAAACAAATCATTTTCATCAAACTCAGCAATTATAGAACGGGATCCGAAGACAGGTCGACCTTCACCTTTCTGATAAAAGAAAGAAACATACTTCTTATGAAGTTTCCTAAATAGACGTATACGCCTAAAATGGGTCCAGACTATATACAGTGAGTTTCAAAAATTTGCACCATGTGGCAAACTTTTTTATTATCGATTTTTCATGAAAAGTATGTTTCATCCGTTAAACAAAACGGTGAAAGTCGACCTCTCTTCGGCTCTTAGACTACAACACTCATTAATATGTAATACCCCAACAACAATCAGCACAAATCTATTGATATTTAGCAATAAGGCGTTTGATGCGTTAGAAAATTAATCACAGCTGGATATTGTTAGTATACAAATACAAATACATGCGTGAGAACTTACGTAACACTTGAAATATCAGGAAGTGTGGTATTTAGACCTATTGGACAAATCGGCTCACAAATATCATTTCGTATACTTAGTTTTCAGCTTACATTCTTCAGAAAACTGAATGAACGAGAAGAGCCTTCGGATATGGGATTCTACTTTCGATGGCCTTGAGCAGAGCGACAGTACCTCCCCTAATGAAAGCTAGCACTTCCCAAGATCTTTCGATGGGGAACGAGGGTAACAACACGCAAGTCACTACGAGGAAGATGAAGACTCTCCACCAAGTTTCAACAAGGAGGCACTCTCAAAGAAGACCTTTGAAGAAGCACTTGATGAAGACAGACTCGAGAAACCTCCGAAAAAAACATTCACCAGACAGATCCCCAGGTGAATCAACATCCAGAGATTGACTCAGCACCTAGTGGGTCAAAGGATATTCAACCCTCCTCCCACCAAGAGCATTTCATAAATTCACCCGGGAAAAAGCAACCCTCCTCCCACCAAGAGGCTTGCAATAAAGCACAAGGTAAGAGTGAGGGAACACAACCCCCTGCCATGGAAGATCAATGCTAGAAGAAGACAATCAACTCCTCTCCCGACCTAGAGACTTCACCTTCCACGGAGGCCAACACCCCATCGGAGACTGATGAAATCCCACCTAACAGTGGCGAGGCAGATGAAAAAAAATGACAAACTTTGCTCACCTTGAGACCTAACTAGCAAGTATTATGCTAAAGGAGGGTATGCTTTTGATAGGGCAATTTGGGCTATTCCTGAAAAAACATTTGAATTATTTCAATTTCCTTCAATCTAAAATAAGTTATCTTGTTTACTATATTTTTATTAATTATTTCCAAAAAATGCAAAGTTGCTCTTGAATTAATTCAATAACTAATTGTCAGAACTAACATTTTCCATTTATTGTACATTGAAACCCAAGATAAACACATACGGTTTGTTGCCAGAATGTATATTTTATCATGTTTTGCCACACAAACTCTGCTTTAAAAGAACTTATTTGAAGATGTTCCGGAATGGTTTGGAAGTTGAAATTTTGGGAAAATGTTTCTTTTTTATAGATCTGAAAGTGTAGAAAATTTTATGACCGGGAGCAGTTGGCCCAGAAAAGCATACGTCTTCATATTACAGTGGTAGCTACAGATGATATTTCGTCTGGTGATCATTTTGTTCGAGTGGGACCCCCTTTTCTGGACGCAAATTTAGAAAATGACGAAAGCAAATATTTGATAATTCGTACCTACTTTGGAAACAACTCAAGTTTAAAAACTTGATATTGGTATCAAATTATGAGTTTTTGAGGACAAGGAATTCAAAACATTCATTACTTTATACATATATAAAATTCTTCTTCTATTTTTCAAAATGAATAACAATAGGTATACACGGTCCAGCAACAAGGGCGTGGTCTTCCATATCTCCCTCCAATATGGTGATAGATAGATAATGATAAGCCCCTGATTGCTTATCATTATAAGTAAAGAGCACTTGTTTTATAAAATTTATAATTAAAATACATTTAGGTTTATATAAGTATAAAAATCGAAAATTCTAAAACAACTGAAATATGAATGGGAAAGACTGGAAGAATTTTAAAGTAAAAGTGTGAAATGAAAATGTATTGATGTAATTAAAAATGTTTAAATGAATATGTAAATTATAAACTGAAAACTATAGAATGTTAAATCCGATAAATACTACAAATAATATATGTTCAATAAAATTCAATAAATAATATAATTGAAAATGTGTAGATGGATGATTTTATCAGTAAAATTATACTAATTTCTGGTCCACACAAATTGAAAATTATGGCACTCACATAGAGTTTTTTCTGTGAATTTATTTTTTTAAATAGCAATCTGTAATTTTTATCAGTTGTACTACATGAGAAATAAAGGATACTTTATGAATCTTTTTTCGAAAATATTGACAGTTTTCGAAATTTTCAACATGAAAGCTTTTTTTCTTCGAAATTCGTTATTCATTATATTTGAAATTATAAAGTTGTGCCAAGTCTCATTAAAATTCATTCCTGGTGAAATATTGTATGTTGGCGACTCTCTGAAACTATAAATCCAAAATCGATATGATATGTGATAAACAGGGTGCAAAAAACAATGTTTCACACATGATAAAAAAATGTTAAAAATTTGCCTTATATCAAATGGAACACCCTGTATGTTACCGATTCATAAAAAGCGCCAACAAATTTCACCAAATATAATATTTATTGTAAATGTGGATGTAGTCGGAGGACTGACATCAGCACATGACATGATGTAATCGGAGGACTTATATCATTGGGACATGTTTCGAAGGATTAATCCTTCATCATCACCAAAAGTATGGTCACAACATCAAGAACTAGAGAAAAAAGAAATAGGTTGAGAGGTTATAAATTTTGACATGAAATTTGGAGGCGAGAGAGCAGTCGTCACGTGGTAAAGATGAAATATCAATTATACAACATCAACTATCGGTGAAAATTGGAAAACTCAATATTAAAATAAAAAAATGTGAAAGTTCCACTGCTGAACGAGTTTAACGTAAAACAGGTGAGGAGAAATTTATTTTTTCGAAAATAGATCGATGAAAATAGTGCGGAGTTGAAAAGTTTCGAGCTATCAAAATTTGTTATTTCTTAAGTGATGTTCATTTCTTTTGAGAATTTGAAATCATTAATTTGGATAGTAACGAGACGGTGAAACAATGAATGAAAAGATACAAATTTGTGATTTTGTGGGGGGTTGAGTGAAAAGGTATGATATCATCATTGGTTGTACAAAAAAACTTCGAAAAGTGCTAAAATGTTATCAACATAACGGTGCCAGAATAAAAATTTTGAGAAACTTGGATGTGCTGGAATGGTAGATTCAAATATTGATTGAAATTTTGCATTTGTGGAAAATTCGATTCTTGACATGATTTTTGGGTTTGTAACCTTCTACAATCTGATGAAAATGAAAAAATGTACAGATTTCTTTGGATTAACATTTTTTTCATTTTCAGATTGTGGAAGGTTACAACCCAAAAAATCATGTCAAGGTAGATTCAACATTTGACATGAAAACTTCAGCAAAGGAATATGGTTGGAGCGCATAGCTAGACCCGATTTTTGAATATAAAAAGAATTGTTAAATTGAAAGAAGTTTTGTTCGAATTGGAAAAAAGAAGCTGTCTAACCAACATCATCTATGCTGGAAAAAAGATTTGAAACATCAAAAGAAACTGAAATGCAATCAGGCGAAATAGTAATGGATACTTGAAATTTTGTTTGTCTATTATTGAAGAAAGTATGGAATTTAACCAATTGGCTAATTTGGGTGCAAATTAATTTGTATATGAAACTACTGGCCTGATGGGAATATTTTGATTATGAATTTTTGGTAGTTCATATAATCTTGTAGTGGAAGGGTTCATATTAGAGAGAAAAAATGTATTGTAATATAAAAATACTATAATGTCATTAAGTTCGTTAAATGTTTTTTTACATAAGGTATAAAATTTAGAGGTGGAGTTGAATCTGATATTAGAAAAATCATCACTGAAAAGGCACAATTCTCCTTTGGAAATATAATCAGTTTTATTCATGATAACAATACAAATACCTTTGTCAGCTTTGTTTTAATTTCTTTAAAATTCTCTGAAAATTGTAAATATTGTTATTATTATTTGGAATATTAGTGTTGCAGTTACCATAATCGAAATGTGAATTCAGGCAGACTGAAACTTCCTGCTCGTGAAGCATCTTTTAAATTTGTCTGAACTGACCTTATAATGCACTCGGATTCAAGAGCCAAGTTCTCAAGTTGTGAGGTCCTTGAATTAACTGTAATGTTGAATTTTGGAATTTTTTCAAGAAGTAATTCATCATTAGTACTGAAACTAGTTGTAGAAAGATTCAGTAATATGGAGGAAAGAGGAAAAAAATGTGTTTGAGAGATGGATATAAAAGGTTCAATGTGAAATAATGTTTCTTGATTTCTTTTTCAATCCATGTGATTTGTGGTATATGTAAGGCCATTGTGGATGAGCGGGATATAACTCTTGTAGCCAGAGAAATATATCCAAGGGTGATATTTTTTCTTAAACATTCATTATTGGACAAAATATCCAACATAACCATTTTACTTTTTAGTATGCTCTTCTTGTAACTTTGGATCAGTGCAGCTAGACTAGCATTGTTTATCGAACGAAGGCGTGACTTAAGTGAAAGTGAGTTGAAACTGGGTAGTAAAAAAAACTTACAGTCGAACCGCACCAAATATAATATTTATTGTGAATGTGGGTGGCACATTACAGAATGAAGTAGACTGCTACACTACTTTATAAAAAAAAGAGATATTTTTAATAACAATGAAAACCACTAGAAAGCAAATGGTAACATAGCAATCACCGACTAACTCAATCGGGGTGCCATGGGTTCTATCACAAGCCAGCCCAAAACACAGACTGCTCCTGATCTCTGAGGGAGATTTCTAAATGGAAGTTAAATTGTTATAAAGTATATGAAGCTCTGGTGGGTATATGTAGTTTGATGACTACGCTGTTCGAGTGTTGGGGTTAGGATGGGAATGAAAAGCCAAACGCTCAGTTTACAAACCTCTATTTCTCCCTCAGGATGTCAGTAATAACCATTTAATATCCACAAGGATTTCAGCAATATTCACAAGTAAGAAATACCTGGTAAGGTGTTGTCCAAGTGCCTTCCAAACTCCGTTGTGATCACAAAGGGTTGACAAGTGGAAAGGTCACAACCTAGAAATTACTTATTAAATGGGACTAAAAGTCCAAGAGGCAATAACACATAACACAAATATTGTTCGAAATAGATTATGGTAGAGGTAGGTTTGTAAACCACTATATATTAATATATATACATATACAACAACCCACAATGATAGGGCCACAACCTATCACAAACCAAAAGTATAGCTTCCACAATTAAATCTGCACCCTAAGGGTATGCAGCAAATACTATCTTGGCACCGAGGGTGCGCACAAATAGTCAAATATATTAATAAAACAAGTGCTTCTACTAGGTACGTACTCCCCTGAAGTACAGAATCAAAAACAATTTGTATTATTTAAAAGAATGAAGTTAGGCCAAGAAAGGTTTCGTAAATTTGGAAAAATTATTTGCTCTCCGTTTGATATGTTCTCCCCTGAAGTTCAGAAACAAAACAATATGTAATATTCGAAAGAATGAAGTTAGGCCAAGAAAGGTTTCGTAAATTTGGAAAAATTATTTGCTCTCCGTTTGATATGTTCTCCCCTACTTTTCCACTCCCACAACCGTTACCATAGATTAATATTTGAATAAGTGAAGCTTCAGAACTGAATTTAGGCCAAAAGAGGTTTTGTAAATTTGGAAAATATTTAATGAAACGTAGAATTGTCAAAGAATGCTATAGTTACACCAGTCTCTGCTCCTTCAGCCAAGATACTCAGGATACTTTGGCCTTAGTACAGCTGGTAAGTCCCACACTTTCGTCCTATCCGAGGCAGCATTACTACTAGACTACTAATGCCTGGTCTCTACTGTCCCTCACAAGGCTTCCGGTGTCCTGAGGTGGATGGAACGGGCTTGTTAATAACTATAGGAGCTACGCTACAGTACTGGGTAGCTTGGTCCAACAACTACGCCTCTGAGACTATCTATGGATGGAATTGACAGCTGGATTCACACGGATGATACAGGGCAACCAAGACAGTTTGGTATATCCAACCCTTTCACCTTTGGCCTTAGTACAACTGGGAAGTCAAACACTTTCGCCGTATCCGAGGCAGCGTTACTCCTTGACTACTGATGCCTGGTCTCTCCTGTCCCTCACAAGGCTTCCAGGGTCCTGGGGTGGATAAACCGGACCGCTTAATTCACACAGATGTTACAGGGCAACCACGTAGTTTGATACGGCTCGAGATCCAACACTCGTGTCTTAGTAGGTTCAATGATTCGTTGTAACGGTTTTTTCGGTGAAATTGATGATTAATTGTTAAAATAACGGTTAATGGGTGGAGATGAAGTATCACTTCATAAAGGCAGCAACAATCTCCTAGATACCTTGGGCTTCACAAAATGGCGGCAGCGACATCAATACTTCTAAATCCCCATTCATCAGGGTAATCTTGGTGATATATTCCATAAAACTATGACTATTCCAGTCCAAAAATCAGCCAAGACTATTGAATCATGTAAAATCAATGAAATCCACTAATACGTGATAAAATATTAAAAATTGATCACATGCGTATCGTCACACACCTGCCTTCGTGAACGTTGCAAACGGAAGAGAGCGAAATGCGCAGATTACTCCCTCACATTATCGAAAATCAAAACAAAAAAATCAAGTCAACTGGTGGTGGCCTTCTTCGACTTCTTCTCAACTCAGGTTTGTTCGTCTGTTTTGGATTCGTTCCACTGACCAAGCCGATTATGTCCAATGTCATCCATAGACATAGCGAATATTTTTGGTGATTATATAAAAAAAACACTTATGGAAAGAACATGAGAAAAATTGTTAGTGAAAATCAGAAGATGTTATCCAAATTGAGTTAATTATAAGTCCATCAAAGTGCAAGTAATGTCTTCCGACCAATAAACTTCAGTAACCTAACCGAATGACGTAACTGAACCAACCCAAATATACGTCTTCTTCATGAGTCAATAACTGAAAACAAGGACAGAAATATTCAACAGAAGGCTCATTAGTTTACATAAAAAAAGTGAAGCACTTTCTACACTGGGTGTGAATCTTACTACACCGAACTGTACCTCGAAGCATACTAAAAGACCCTTAAAGTGAAAATAACTAAATGTCAGATTCGAAGTAACCTTCAAAATTTACAAAACAATAATAACCATTCTGACTATGATAGATATCCAGTTGGAAATTGCCTAATAATGCAACACAAAAGACAAAAGGTCGATATAACAAAAACTACATAATTTTATGACTTTCAGAAGTTGTTCCCAACAGTTATGAGCTCAAAATCAAGGTAGGTGATCCAGTAATGAACTATGATTAGCAGAAAAAAAAAAACGTCCAGTAAAAATTCACAAACCAATATACCGATTATAAGAAGTATAAATCAATTCAGTGGTCTTATTCTATACTATAGGCAAATGTCCATCAAAACGGAAGGTAGAATTGTTAGCAGGGTTTTTTTGTGATTTTATACTAAAGAAGGTAACAGATCTCATCTGCATACAAACGACAAAATTTGATTTTGAACCGTAACAATCCCCCCTCTCCTTCCGGAGGAAGTAAAGTTCCATGAACTTTGCTGACGATAAACCTAAACAGAAAAGCAAGAACATCAACCAACAGTGACAGTCCAATGGTATGCATAAAATCAACTAATCTGGGAAGTTATTGTCCAGATGTGACTGGTCTACTTTGAGATCTTGAACATGCCAAATTCCCTTCTGGTTTCCTAAATGATCTTCTAATTCATATGTCCAAGAACCTACTTTCCTACGAATCTTGAAAGGTCCAATAAACTTGGGTGCTAGTTTGGCTGTGAAATAATTAAAAGCATCTGACTGAACTTTATTTCTACGCCACACCATATCACCTGCTTTGAAAGAAACAGAACGCCTACGAGAATCAAATATCTTCTTACTACGCTCTTGGGATTTCTTAAGACGAGCTTCTATATCGACATACATTTTCTGAAAACCCTTTTGACGTTGTTCAATTTCGTCATCAGGATCTAAATTATGTTCAGGCACCTGATCCAAGTAATCTTGACCATAAAGCTTATATTCCCTACCAAAGTTAATGAAGTATGGACTGTAACCCACGGTTTCATGACGAGCAGTACGTATTGCACAACCAATAGCTGCGAGATTTACATCCCATTTCCTATGATTACCTTGTACATATGAAGAAATCATGGTCTTAACGACTCTATTAACTCGTTCAGTCGGATCGGCCCGAGGCAAATAAGAAGCAGTATACGAAATATTTGTTTTGTATTTCTGACACAAGGCCTGAAACTCTTTACTCTTCATAGGTCCACCATTGTCACAGATGAGGTATAATGGAGCTCCATAAACAAGAAAAATAGCCTCTTCCACACACTTTGAAAGTGACTTACCAGTGGCCGTTCTCAAAGGAAAAACAACAACATATTTACTGTAAAAATCGGTAACAACCAGACAATGCAAATTACCTTGTGATGAACGAGGAAAAGGACCCATAAAATCTAAGCTTATCATCTGCCAAGGTTGTTGAATATTAGGACGAGTTCCCATAAGACCTGCAGGTGGTTTTTGCTCAGGCTTGTGCTCTGCACAAACTCTACAAGACTTGACATATTTAAGAATGTCACACTTCATCTTTGGCCAATAATAGCGACTTCGAACTTTCCAAAAGGTTTTAAAACTACCAACATGACCAGAAGTAGGATCATCATGACAACGCATTAAAATGTCCTCCGGGATTCTACATTTTACATATTTGAACAAGATTTTATTTTCAACTCTCCAAGTGCCAAATTGGTCAGGATGATTTTGGACTTTTCTACACATATTTATATACCAAACATCGCGGGTTTCATTAGGAAAATTTGCTTGATTATCCTCAATAGCAGCAACAGGAACAGCACGAGACAAGAAATCAGGGACTATATGGTCTTTACCTTTTCTATGAATCAACTCAAAATCATAAGGCTGTAAGCGGAGGATCCAGCGGCCAAGCCTACCTTGCGGTTCCTTGAGTCTTTGTAACCAAAGAAGTGAAAAATGATCCGTAATGACCTTGAAATGAACTCCCTCAAGATAATGACGTAGCTTTTCAATAGCCCAAATGACAGCAAGAGCCTCACGTTCCGTTGTGCTGTAATTTCTTTCCTGACGGGTAAGTGATCGTGACAGAAAACAAATGACCTTTTCACCCTCTGGAAACTCTTGGGATAAAACACCTGCTATACCATACGCGGATGCATCAGTTTGGAGTATAAAGGTTCTATTAAAATCAGAACATGTTAAAATAGGGGCCGTTACAAGAGATTCCTTGATGCTACGGAACGAATTCTCACAGTCAACAGTCCAATCCCATTTGACACCCTTTTTTGTTAAATTACTCAGTGGAGATAAAATTGAAGAGAAGCTAGGTATGAAACGTCGATACCAAGATGCAGTACCTATAAAACGTCGAATTTCTTGAACATTTTTGGGAGCAGTCACATCAAGAATGGCTTGAACTTTCTCTGGGTCAGGATGGAGACCGCGCTCATCCACTATATAGCCTAAATATTTTAGTTGAGGCAGGCAAAATTTACACTTTTCACGACTGACTACTAAACCAGCTGCATGTAAGCGATCAAAAACCACCGACAAAGTTTTGAGATGGGAATCAAAGTCTTGAGATATAATGACGATGTCATCAAGATAAACTAGAACTGAAGGCTGCAACTCTGGTCCCAACACAGAATCAATAATTCTCATCCAGGATCCAGGAGCGTTGGTAAGACCAAATGGCATGCGCAGAAAATGAAATAACCCTCGTCCAGGAACCGTGAACGCAGTATATTCCCTAGATTCAGGTTTCAAAGGAATTTGAAAATATGCTGATTTAATGTCCAAGGAGCTAAGATACTTTGCATCCCTCAATTGATCCAAAATATGAGAGATATATGGTAATGGGTACGCATCCTTTTTAGTTTTAGAGTTAAGTTGGCGAAAGTCAATACAAAATCTATAGGTGTCATCTTTCTTTTTAACGAGACAGACTGGTGATGACCATGCACTCCTTGACGGTTCAATAATTCCCTTTCTCAACATTGACTCAACCTCATCATCAATAATTTTCTGTTTAAAAGGGCTACACGGATAGTACCTCTGTTTGATAGGCTTAGTACCAGGAATGAGTTCAATTTCATGCTCACCAACTGTGCAATAACCCAAATTTGTTCCCATTAAAGCTAACTTTTCTTCAACTAACCTATTGAGTCGAGTTCTTTGTTCAGAAGTTAAAGTTGTATCACCCTGTATACCTTGATTGGGTTTAAACTCAACTGAATCTACATCATTAGTAAAATGCCAAATATCATTCCGAAGGTCTGGAAGAATATTCATGATTCTCCAAAAATCAATACCCAAAATTAATGGTTGTGAAATTTCATTAACCACCAGTATATCTATCAAATGAGTTTTCTCCATTAATGAAATTGGTGTAGAAACATGACCCATACTCGAACAAGACTGGCCATTAGCTACTGTGCAGCTAGTAAAATTAGAAATAAGAGATAAACCAAGACTTTGTAAAATTTTAAAACCCGAATGATTTACCAAAGTTCTCGAACTACCACTATCAAGTAAACCCAACATTGTGTAGCCTAAAATCGTGACCTCAATATAAGGACGTTGATCTCCTTTAGCATGAGCAATTATATAATTTAATAGAACTGTTTGAGGAAAATTATTATCATTATTATTACTATTCAAGTTAGAAGAAAAATTATTTTTATTACTATTATTATACAAGTTGAAAGTAGTGAAATTATTATCATTATCATAAAAATTATATGTGGAATTATCAGTTGAAGTAGAGGAAAACTCACCACTTACTAGTTCCTCCGAGTTTCGTTTCCCGAATTACATCTACTACAAGTTTTGACAGTTACTCCAGACAACCCGCAGTTAAAACAGTGCAACCTTCTAGGGGCAGTACAATTTCTATTTAAATGACCAACTTTCTGGCAATTAAAACAAGTTACCGGCTTTCGCATACTTGACTGTTGCACTTCATGAACAAAATTTTTGCTAGATTTTACTTTAGAAGTTGAGGCAACAGAAAATTCAGAGTCCACAAAATCTATATTTTTCTGAGAAGGCGGAATGTAATTATCAACACGAAACTTTTTAGTTTCAAGTTTTAAACATTCATTTTCAAGTTCTTGTAAGGACCCAACCTGTGGTAACTGTGATGTATAAAAGGGTGACAAATTTCTTACAACAATATCCAACTGCATCTGTTCAGTCATGAGACCATACCGTCTGAACATAGACCTCATCGAATTTAAATAGTAAATAATGGATTCGTTAGTATCTTGAGTTCTTCTCAAAATATTTTCAAACAGTCTAGGTTTGTAATCCAGAACAGAATAATGAGTAATCAAAAGATCGGAAAGTTCTTGCCAAGTATTAAAGCGATTTCTATTGTTCACAAACCAATTACGAGCTTTTCCTTCAAAGAGTTCATAAGCTGAATCAAATAATTCTATTTCAGAAACTTTACGAGAAACTCTTAACTCAGAAATTCTATCCAGAAATTCATGAACTGACAGTTCATCAATATTTCCAGAAAACTTAATATTCCACTTATATATTGGTAAAGATTTAACATTGACTGTAGTGGTGGTTGTAGATGTCAAAGGGGCGGTATTAGTTACATTTACTATATTATTACTAGTACTTACAGGTATTTCTGCCATTGTAGAAGACAAATTGTTTAAATCAGCATTTTCAAAAAGTAAACTTAAATTTGGATCTGTTTTAGAAACCGTTTCTAAATTATCAAGAGCTGAAAGAATTTTCGACATGAGCTCCGCTCTAGCAACACTAATCAAATCATCAATTGGTATGCGATCACAACGATTTAATAAATGAACTAACCGAGACTGAAGTCGTTCAAATTTAGTTTTAGAATTTTCTCCAGGGACATTAGCTAGAGCAGAAGTAATCTCTCTCAATTTATTGGTAATGATTAACTGTTCATCCTCAAATTTCAGATTGTATTCCGGATATTTCAAAGATTTTCCCCCTTTTTCATATTTTAGAAGTGGTCGTAAACAAGACCTGAGTTCTTCCACAGTTTGACTATCCTGTGTCAATATGCCACGAACAGAAAGCTCATATCTCAATTCATCCTTCTTTAGATAATTGATGACAAGCCTAAAGTCCATGTTGAAAAAGGAAACAATAACTAATAATTCTTTATCACCAAGTAAAATACCTGTAGAAAATATACTTGTTCTCGTACAAGTGTATCAATAATTCAATAACAAATAAAAAGAAATAGTCAAGGATATCAATCCCTCAATAAATGACAAACATTAAAAATGATAAGTCCAATTTAAAATGTTGTATGCAATTTCCAAAAAAAAAAAAATTATTTTACTCTCAAATGTTGTCTTCAGGGTGAGACTTCAGATTATCAATTTAGTAGATTGATTCAAAAGAAAATAAATACCTTTATGTAGAAATATTATTAAATTTCGAAAGTGAAAGAAAATTCAATTTCCATCCAATTCCCAATACTCGAAATAAATTTCAAAGCAAAATCAAAAGGCCCCACGTTGGGCGCCAATCTTGCTACACTACTTTATAAAAAAAAGAGATATTTTTAATAACAATGAAAACCACTAGAAAGCAAATGGTAACATAGCAATCACCGACTAACTCAATCGGGGTGCCATGGGTTCTATCACAAATTTATACCGTGCCAGTGATTTGAAAAGCCAGCCCAAAACACAGACTGCTCCTGATCTCTGAGGGAGATTTCTAAATGGAAGTTAAATTGTTATAAAGTATATGAAGCTCTGGTGGGTATATGTAGTTTGATGACTACGCTGTTCGAGTGTTGGGGTTAGGATGGGAATGAAAAGCCAAACGCTCAGTTTACAAACCTCTATTTCTCCCTCAGGATGTCAGTAATAACCATTTAATATCCACAAGGATTTCAGCAATATTCACAAGTAAGAAATACCTGGTAAGGTGTTGTCCAAGTGCCTTCCAAACTCCGTTGTGATCACAAAGGGTTGACAAGTGGAAAGGTCACAACCTAGAAATTACTTATTAAATGGGACTAAAAGTCCAAGAGGCAATAACACATAACACAAATATTGTTCGAAATAGATTATGGTAGAGGTAGGTTTGTAAACCACTATATATTAATATATATACATATACAACAACCCACAATGATAGGGCCACAACCTATCACAAACCAAAAGTATAGCTTCCACAATTAAATCTGCACCCTAAGGGTATGCAGCAAATACTATCTTGGCACCGAGGGTGCGCACAAATAGTCAAATATATTAATAAAACAAGTGCTTCTACTAGGTACGTACTCCCCTGAAGTACAGAATCAAAAACAATTTGTATTATTTAAAAGAATGAAGTTAGGCCAAGAAAGGTTTCGTAAATTTGGAAAAATTATTTGCTCTCCGTTTGATATGTTCTCCCCTGAAGTTCAGAAACAAAACAATATGTAATATTCGAAAGAATGAAGTTAGGCCAAGAAAGGTTTCGTAAATTTGGAAAAATTATTTGCTCTCCGTTTGATATGTTCTCCCCTACTTTTCCACTCCCACAACCGTTACCATAGATTAATATTTGAATAAGTGAAGCTTCAGAACTGAATTTAGGCCAAAAGAGGTTTTGTAAATTTGGAAAATATTTAATGAAACGTAGAATTGTCAAAGAATGCTATAGTTACACCAGTCTCTGCTCCTTCAGCCAAGATACTCAGGATACTTTGGCCTTAGTACAGCTGGTAAGTCCCACACTTTCGTCCTATCCGAGGCAGCATTACTACTAGACTACTAATGCCTGGTCTCTCCTGTCCCTCACAAGGCTTCCGGTGTCCTGAGGTGGATGGAACGGGCTTGTTAATAACTATAGGAGCTACGCTACAGTACTGGGTAGCTTGGTCCAACAACTACGCCTCTGAGACTATCTATGGATGGAATTGACAGCTGGATTCACACGGATGATACAGGGCAACCAAGACAGTTTGGTATATCCAACCCTTTCACCTTTGGCCTTAGTACAACTGGGAAGTCAAACACTTTCGCCGTATCCGAGGCAGCGTTACTCCTTGACTACTGATGCCTGGTCTCTCCTGTCCCTCACAAGGCTTCCAGGGTCCTGGGGTGGATAAACCGGACCGCTTAATTCACACAGATGTTACAGGGCAACCACGTAGTTTGTACGGCTCGTGTCTTAGTAGGTTCAATGATTCGTTGTAACAGTTTTTTCGGTGAAATTGATGATTAATTGTTAAAATAACGGTTAATGGGTGGAGATGAAGTATCACTTCATAAAGGCAGCAACAATCTCCTAGATACCTTGGGCTTCACAAAATGGCGGCAGCGACATCAATACTTCTAAATCCCCATTCATCAGGGTAATCTTGGTGATATATTCCATAAAACTATGACTATTCCAGTCCAAAAATCAGCCAAGACTATTGAATCATGTAAAATCAATGAAATCCACTAATACGTGATAAAATATTAAAAATTGATCACATGCGTATCGTCACACACCTGCCTTCGTGAACGTTGCAAACGGAAGAGAGCGAAATGCGCAGATTACTCCCTCACATTATCGAAAATCAAAACAAAAAAATCAAGTCAACTGGTGGTGGCCTTCTTCGACTTCTTCTCAACTCAGGTTTGTTCGTCTGTTTTGGATTCGTTCCACTGACCAAGCCGATTATGTCCAATGTCATCCATAGACATAGCGAATATTTTTGGTGATTATATAAAAAAAACACTTATGGAAAGAACATGAGAAAAATTGTTAGTGAAAATCAGAAGATGTTATCCAAATTGAGTTAATTATAAGTCCATCAAAGTGCAAGTAATGTCTTCCGACCAATAAACTTCAGTAACCTAACCGAATGACGTAACTGAACCAACCCAAATATACGTCTTCTTCATGAGTCAATAACTGAAAACAAGGACAGAAATATTCAACAGAAGGCTCATTAGTTTACATAAAAAAAGTGAAGCACTTTCTACACTGGGTGTGAATCTTACTACACCGAACTGTACCTCGAAGCATACTAAAAGACCCTTAAAGTGAAAATAACTAAATGTCAGATTCGAAGTAACCTTCAAAATTTACAAAACAATAATAACCATTCTGACTATGATAGATATCCAGTTGGAAATTGCCTAATAATGCAACACAAAAGACAAAAGGTCGATATAACAAAAACTACATAATTTTATGACTTTCAGAAGTTGTTCCCAACAGTTATGAGCTCAAAATCAAGGTAGGTGATCCAGTAATGAACTATGATTAGCAGAAAAAAAAAAACGTCCAGTAAAAATTCACAAACCAATATACCGATTATAAGAAGTATAAATCAATTCAGTGGTCTTATTCTATACTATAGGCAAATGTCCATCAAAACGGAAGGTAGAATTGTTAGCAGGGTTTTTTTGTGATTTTATACTAAAGAAGGTAACAGATCTCATCTGCATACAAACGACAAAATTTGATTTTGAACCGTAACAAGACGGACTTACATCAGTGGAACATGTTTCGAAGGATTATTATTAAAAGTAGGGTACCAACATTTAGAACTTCAAGGAAGATAAATACTAATTTAGGGATATTGAATAACAATAATATATTTGTAGTTTTTTAAATTTTTATTCACAATTTTTTATATTTCATCAAAATTTGTGAATAAAAATATTGAAAACTACAAATTTATGTCATCGACATCTTCCGCAACAGTGGCGGTTCCCTTTGTGAGGGGTTGTGGTTTGATCTAGTCAGAAAAAGATAAGTCATTTTAACTTTAAATTGGTTCAAAAACTTGTGACCATGCACGTGTTCGAATTTCGAGTAACAAAAGAAGAGTTGACGTCTGTCATGTGACAAGTCGAGAGAGCAGTCGTCCCGTGGTAAAGATGAAATATCAACCATACAACATCACCTATCGGTGAAAATTGGAAAACTTGTTATTAAGATAGAAAAATGTCAATCCTTCACTACTTAACGAGTAAGAATAGGTGAGGAGAAATTTATTTATTCAAAAAAAGATCTAAAAAAATCTCAAAAAAAGTTTTAAGCTATAAAAATTTGTTTGTCCGTTGACATTCCAAACGTCTAAATTTTTAATTGCCTAAGTAATTTCGAGGGTCTCAAGAAGATTGAGCTTTTCCTTTTATCACAAACAGGTGAAATTTTTAAATCAGAGTTGGAAAAAAAATTACGTTTCTCATTAATAATATGGTGATTCTCTTTCAGAATAGAAATCTGTTAAAATAACGTGTTCTGCTAGTCAAGTTTCATATTTGAGACCTGTCTGGCCAACATAACAATTATTCCATTCAGAATTAGAACAATTCAATTTATGAACACCCGACCTGTCCAACATAGGAACCCTGTGTTTTTAATTTACCAAGAAGTTTTTTAAATCCAACGGAGAGAATCAATGACTTACATGGATAAACAATGCTAGTCCAGCTCCACTTATCCGAGGTTACAAGAAGAGCATACCAAAAAGAAAAGTGGTTATGTTGGATATTTGGTTCAATATTGAATGTATAAGGAAAAGTATCACCCCTAGATACATTTCTCTGGTTACAAGAGTTACTTCCGCTCATCCTCCAAGGCCTTACATATAGCACGAATCACATGGATTGAAGAAGAAATCAAGAAACACTATTCTACATTGAACCTTTTAGATTTAACTCCCACATATTTTTTTTCAAGCTCTCTTCTTCTCTACACCCTCTTGAATGGGACGTTTTCGATTCAAATTGCAGAAATTTGGGTTCTCTAAAGAGTAAGCTAAAATTCACAATCCTTAAAAAAAAATCACATTTCAATATCACTTAATCCTATATCACTCGCTCTCATGAAACTACACAAAAATTTTCAGATTTCAATTTACACAAGAGATTACTCAATCTTTCTACAACTAGTTTCAGTTCGAATGAAGAATGACTTCTTAATCAAGGTCTAGAATCCAACATATAAGTTAATTTGGGGACCTCACAACTTGGGATGTTAGCTGTTGAATCCGAGTGCATTATAGAGTCAGTTCAGTAAAATTTAAAAGATGCTTTACGAGCAGAAGTTTCAGTCTTTCTTGATTCACATTTCGATTCTGGTAACCGCAATACTAATATTCCAAAAAATAATATTAATAATAATAGGGAGAGAGAAACTTTTTCTGGCGGGTCAATAAATTCTCTCTCACACTCATTCGGCATATGGAGAAAATAATAGGCGATATCTTCATAGTCTTTGGAGATAATAGCATCAAACTTGCTGTTGTTGGATTTCTTATGATCGTCCCTAACCGATCATGCAATGATATACCGGGTGTTCTATTTAAAAAAATTATTGAAGATGGCGCTCAGCTGCCATTTTGAAACTTTTAGCTGAAATTTCCTCATGAAAAAGTAGGTTTTTATCTCCTATTTGAGCCTTCCAAATTTCGTTGCGATATACCAGGTGGTTCAAAAATTAGTAGGGGGGAACGGACTTTAGACTAGCACTGTATATCGTAATCATGAGCAAAATGGATTATATTTCCAAGTAGAATTATTCATTTACAATGATGTTTTTTTTAATATCAGATTCAACCTCACCTCTAAATTTTATAACTTATGTAAGAAAGAACATTTTATGAACTTAGCATACAATAATTTCTTTCTCTCTGATATGAACCCTTCCAAGACAAGATTACATGGATCACCAAAAATTAATAAGCAAAGTATACCCATCAGGCCAATAGTTACATATATATATATATATACAAATTCTCCTGCATCCAAATCCAAATTAGCCAATTTGTTGAATTCCATACTTCCTTTACTAATAGACTTCTCCAGTCGTGTTTCTGTTAGAAACTCCTCAGAGCTTACAAACAAAATTTCAATTAATACTATTCCGGCTATTTGCATTTTAGTTTCTTTTGATATTTTAAGACAGCTTCTTTTTTCCAATTCGAATTTACCTACTTTTCACATTTTGAACTTATGTTCTCCTGTGAATCTAGTTCTCAAACAGAACTTCTTTCAATTCAACAATTATTCTTATGTTCAATTTTGAATCTACCACTTCAGCACGTCCAAGTTTCTTAAAAATTTTATTCTGGCACCGTTATTCGCTTTTTCTTGAAAGGTTTTTGTAGACCTAGAAGATAATGGCACAAATTTCTAGATAATTGAAATTATTGTCAATATCCACAAACATTAATTTGAATGTGAATGAAAATGATATCAGAGTGGTAGTAGAATTTTCATCTTGTTTATCTTCTAAACGGGTAAATAAAGGCATGGAGCGATATTAAGGGGGTTGGACAAAAACCATGCATCAACTGAAAGAATAAGAAGGTGTTTCATTACGAGAAATTTGTTAAAAACATAACATATCCTTCCATAGCAGTAGTAAAATATGGATTTTGCCGTAAAAAATATTGTTCATTAAGACTGTGTCGAAGAAATAGAAATAATCTTCATGTCATTTAGGTTTAATGTTTGCCGAGCTGTTACGTACAATATTTGACCAAAAATGAATTTTAATGGGACTTCGCACAACTTTATAATTTTAATTATTATGGATGGCGAATTTTGAAAAATATTTTCGAAAAGAAAAAGAACAACAATTATTATTGATAATAAAAATTTGGAACCGCTATAGGTATTCAACTAGGTGAAGAAAAACCGTATACAATATTTCTCTTCACCATATCCATCACTCATTGTTAAAGTGCGTTCAACGCACTCTAGATGCATTTATTCTACTCAGAACTTTGTGATCATAATAAGAATTGTTCCTAGAATACAAGAAAGTAAAAATGAACAGGGTACTGGGTAAGTTGGGGTCGTTTCCAGTAAAACCAATAGTGATGGAACAATGGGACAGTATGCAATATTGTAAATTTTTCAAGCTGTGTAAACTCTCGAAAGTATTTCTTATCTGAAAATTTGTTGACACCTGGTATAGACTGACTACGAATCAATTTTAATATTGCGATTTGTTATAGAGACGGTATGTATTAACCATTATACGTACAGCAGTGGTCCTAATTCTTGTTGAAGATCTGCACAATGGAATAGCTCTTTGACGTCTACTCAGTAAATCTTAGTAACTGCCGGGGGTTGGCCACAGGGGGTGAATTGTACACGTTATTGCGTTCCACTGCATGCAACCAATGTGACGGTGTCGGTGAATAATACATTTGCTCAAGACTTTCCTGGCATCTGTCAGTTATATATCGAGGATCGAGCCAGGTTCGCTATAAATTCGAAACTTGTGGTTGGGAGTGAATTGGCTTCAGATTGTTTTCAATATAACAGTCACTCCTCACTTATAACGACAAAATTATCCGTGCTTCAAGAACGTAAATGGAAGTGTTTCAACCGAAAACTAGCCCTCGAAAATTATTCTGGGTATTTGTATGAGTTTAGATAGCAGAAACCTTTGTTTTCTATCGAAATCAAAGCACGCTGTATTTCACACATTGAGCATCAGAAACTCCAAAACAATTTTTTCATAAGAAAAATCCAAACCACCTTTTTTCCAGACTTGAAAATGTTCATCGTTCTTGAGCCTTCTTCATTACCAAATGGGGTGAGCGATATTAATACGTTCTAAGGAATGTTGGTATTGACATGTTGGTCACAGCTTGTAGAATAATTGAAACGAGTGATTCAGTTTAGTTTCAGTTTATTCGAAAGAAATATCACGTCTTATATCGACGAATTCATGCACACTCATTATGTCCCAAAAATAGAGGTTCGACGAAAGAGGACAGGAACGCAGAGCCGACGCAGAAGAAACAGTCCCCCACCCAGAGAATACCCATGGACTGAGGAAGTTACGAACAAAAGTTCAACAAAAAGATAATATTTATCTCGAAAACTTAAATACTATAGGATTCAAAGATTGTTTTAAGTACTCAACAAAAATCAACTCCGTTAATTTTTAATTATTAGTTTACTACAAAATTTGATTTTCATCCTATCCAGTTGCATATCTACCCCAGTCTAATATTTGTGAAAAGAGTGTTCAAATACCTGTACATAAAATTTTCGTCGGATTTCTGTGGGAATATACTTGAAATAAAATGTGTATGTATTGAAATAAGATGAACACTTTAAACAAAAAATGTTATGAACGCAGTATATCAAACACATTGTTCATGAAGATCACTTGCTCAACTTATAATGATTAGTAACAATCAGCACTATAATGAAAGACTGAACGTAGTGTAGTATAAAGCAGGGCTGCCAGAAAAAAAACCAAAGATAGTAGGATTTCTGAACTAAATTTTTGTTTACGTTCGCTCCTGTTACAAGTTTTGAATAAGTCGTTCCGGGATATTGCTGAAAAATCATCAGCTGGCAAAAAGTTATTCGGAACAGATTTCGACGAAAAAATCAAAAACTTGAAATCACTCGAAAAAAACTGGAAAGGAACTATTACCCGAAGCCCCTTAAAAGAAACATTTCAGCTCCGGCAAAAGAGCGAGGTAAATTGTCAGAACCTACTACAGACAAAGTCTGTGAGCTAACGGATAACAATAAATCCTATGAAAGTTTAGCAGATAAATATGAAATAATACCTGCAAGTTTCCCGAATTTATCAAGAACTTATCTGCTCCAGATGGTGGTGATTTGCTCCCAGGAAATTCAATTACTGATCATATGGAACATTCACCGCCAAGCTTTTTCAAAAATTGTAAAATATTTGACAATTTGATTTCTCAAATGTAAATTCTCATAATTTCAGTTTGATTTAACAATACAGAGCGTTCAAGAACTAAAGAGAACTTTATCAAGCACCCCCAGCATTTTTTTACATTTGAAAAATTAAATTATCAATTATTTTTTACTTTTCAGTCCATGGGAAGTAAGGCGTGTTCTTTAGTTTTTTTAAACTATTAATTTTTTTTACTAACAAATCGAAATCTCCGACCCCGAAAACCATACCAATTTTGAATCGAATCTGACCACTCGTCCATCATCTTGGGCCGCCATCTTAAATTCATAAATTTTTCCAAAAAATTCATAATCTCTGACCCCGAAAACCCTCACACACTAATTTTGAATCGAATCAGACCATAATGACATCTTGGAGCCGCTATCTTTAATTTATGAATTTTGACAGAAAATTCGAAATATACGACTCACTTATTAGGTCATTGAGGAAATTTATTACATACGATAATGAAAAATGGTTAGTTGGCTGAAATATATTATTCTTATTAATTCCGAAATCAGATTAGATCTGGCACTAATATTTTTTAATGAATTGTGGTAAACAAACATATATATATAGAAGATTGATTTTTCAGCATTCAAAAAAGACATCTATTCTGCAACACAGAAATTTCAAATTTTCAGGCCACTCGTACCATTGCAAATCTTGAATTGTGTGTGAAATTTCGGGACTTTGCATTTCGCTTAGATGTCTGGAAGTACCCTGAAAGTTTAAGTTCTTTTTTGCATGGAAAGTGCGGTACCGAGCTACAAAGGCGGAACTATAGTATAAGAGACAAAGACAGGTCAACCTTCGCCCATCTGTTTACCGGATGAAACATACTTTTTATGAAGTTTCATGAATAGACGAAAACACCTATAATGACTTGCCCATCAAAATGTGGTCCATACTATATACAAATATACAAAAATTTGCACCAAATAGAAAACTTTTTCATTGTCGATTCGTCAGAGAACTTCATTCTTCATCAAAATTGGTGCATTGTAGAAAAATTGTATTCAAGTTATGAAAGTCCTAAATTTCCAAACGGTGTACAGGGGGAACAAAGAATTTTGTTCAAGAGTAAACTACCCTGGCTGTGATTCCAAATTTGAATATTGTTTTCAACTCTAAACAACCTTTTGTATGATTTTTTTAATGTAAAAATAAGGGGGAAATTCACATTCTATTCAAAATTGGTATTTAGGAGTTTTTGAGTTCGGCGAAAAAAAAGTTTTTTAATGTTTTCCCGTTAATTTCGAGGTAAAGTTGAAAAAGGTCTTTCGTAAAAGTTTCATTGTTATCAATTACCTACTAATTTTAACCGCAACTTTTTCTGATAGAATGCATATTTCGACCACAAATCGTAAAAAACCAAGATCTATCCCTCAAAAAGTATATTTAGCTACTCCTACCCCCCTGCCGAAACTTTCATTGAGGCGTTTTGAATTTTCTTGATTTACTCATAAGTCACCCAATATTTTCCGACCCTCCACTTACTGCTGAGAATTTTTTTGTCCAAAAATTATTGGCCCTGTTCTAATATAACACTCCCATTAAAGGTATCAAACACTCTTGGAACCTACTTCCACCTGATTCAAATTATTTTGCTTCATGATTTCTTTCATATTCAGTACCTGGAAACGGCACTAAAGAGAATAAAATTCTGAACAATTTATGATATTTTGCATGACTGAGTGGTAAGAGCAATGTATAATTGCAACTCATTTTGTTTTCACAATAACCAAGCAACATCGCTTAGTGATTTGGTTAACTACGTTGAAATATGTCATGTATGTAGGTGATCAACGATATGGGGAATAATATTCAATTATTGATTATAATTAGCACTTGCAATAGTGTTTTTCTTAATAAATTTCGCACAAATATATGTGTACTTCAATATTCGTAAGGGTAAGTTATGTGAGTTATTTGCTCATATTATTCACTTTGTGGGAATGTGTGGAGAGAAATTTTTAGATTAAGTTCTGATAGATCTGAATTGTATTTTGGAAACTCTCTATATTATTTTTTATTTATTTCATTCCTGAACCTGCATTACAGGATACGATTTCAGACCGTCACAATACCAACCGTTCGTATTCTGTTAGTCTGAAAAACGAGACTTCATTAGGCATGCAGCCACAGTTTGTGGCTGCTGCAGACATGTCCCACTAAATCGTAGTATGCTCTGGCACAATACAAGAGCGTTGGGAAGCACTCACACCACAGAAATCCTGGCCCGACAGACGCATTAGTTAAAGCAGGACCCACATCATTTAAATCGACTGGAAGAAATTTCAAAGGTTCATATTTGCAGAATATATGGGAAATTTAAAACAAAAGCATATTCACAAAATAATCATTCATTATATAGAAAGTTATTGAACATTCATAAGATTTCATAGAACCGGTTATTTGAGATATCAAGTGAATACTGAATAACAAATTTTATATCTAATCTTCAGATATAACATTCACATCCAGAATAGATAATGCACCTTCGATTGAATGTCTGAAAACTTATAATTTCTAGAAACCATTCTTGGATTGTATTTGAGCTGTTTATATTGTTATAATATCCTATTATACTGGGTTTTTCCGAAATAGATTACTGATTCTACATGCCGGATGACATTTGTTCTCAGTCCTGACAAGGTCTGCACTGAAGATCGACAGGATCGTGAAAATAGTAATAATAGACATCTATTTTGATCAACATTTGCTAGTTGTTACAGGAAGAGTTGCAAAATATATTATATTCTTCGTCAGATGTTGGACAGAGTTCATTAGGAAGTCGTATGGTGTTGCTGGATTATTTTCTGATCAATTATTGCCGACAAAATACCTGTATTAAAGAAAATTTTATGAAATTATGGCCTTTTACAAAGTATGCCCAATTCCACAGGTGGAATATTATTTCAATTGATGAAATGCAAGTATTTTTTATGCCAATATATTTTTATTCGTATTTTTTTCACCTAACAGATATTTATTTATATATCAATATAGGTACAGTGTGATCTTTTATCCATGCATAAATAGGTGGAAAAGACTTAATACATATCTCAGTGAAGATATTTTATATTTTGTGTGTTAGTCCTGTTTGAATGGAAACTCACTATGTGTCTCTATTTTTTTTGCTGTAATACCTTCGAAATAGTTTGAAAATTTTAATGTGGCATCACTGGACATATTGAATAACACAATATGTGTTAAAATGTTTCATTAAAAGAACATGGGTTGAGAATAATCCCGCCTTCCGCAAATTTTCTATACTATAGGAGTTGTGTCGCCAAGTATCGAAGAGAATAGTTATTTACCTAACAAGTGCGGAAAGTAGTACTTTTCCGCACGCGACGGCTCCGCGTCGTTCGTGCAAGCCGTTAAGAAGAATTACTGGAGAAAAAGAAGATCCCATCGGCAGTCCATCAACTTGGGAGAAGAAACGGCCCTCTTCTTGAAAGTACGAGTTATGAAGGCAGCACTGCAGTAGTTACAATATCGCTTGTACGGATAGCTCAGTCCTTTTTTGAAGCTGAATGTCTTCTTCTAGTTGAGAAGGGGAACATTCTCCATGAAAATTGAAAAATGAAAAATGTGATTTATTGTAATATCTAACAGAAAACAACTAATTCACCGGCACAAGCCACGCTGGATATTGAAATACAATTTTTATATATCGTGAAAAGGAAATAAAAAATCTGAAAGTGAAAATTCGTATTTTGATTCAGATAACTGATTTTTTTAAGTCTCTCTAGTTTTCATTGAAAAAATCATTGAATACATTAGATAAGGAGAATGTTATTGAAAAAATATCACTCACAAAAATCGTTCATTTCATTCAAGCAAGGTTTGCTTCTCTCGCATTCAATCCCCAATACATTTTGATCGAAAAAAATCGATTTCCAAGCTTTGCCAAGCTCTTCAATCCTCCTGAAGATTGATATTTTTTTAATAACATTCTCCTCATCTAATTTATTTAATGATTTTTTCAATGAAAAATATCTATCAGATGGAGTTCAATGTCCAGCGTGGCTTGTGCCGGGGAAGTAGTTGTTTTCTGTTAGATATTACAAATAAATCACATTTCTAATTTTTCAATTTTCACGGAGGATGTTCCCCTTTTCAACATGAATATCTCCCGGTTATCTTGAACGATGGAAAATAGCGACTAAAGTTTGTCTTTCAGTCGCAGATGATTCCACAACACATTTTATGAAGGTCCTCTTCATATTTTCGAACTAGTCTTCTTCTAGTTTCCTCTTGATGATGGTGAGGGATTCTTCTAAGGAGACATTGGTGTAAAGGCTCTCCACGTCAAAGCTGATGAAACGATCTTCAGGTCCTAGTTCAACATCTTTGATAATGTCTAAAAATGTTTGTAATTCTTGACGAAAGAACTGCTATTGCCCTGTAAGGGTTGTAGTATCGGTGGGAGGTACTTTGCCAGATTATAGGTTGCGGGAAAAGGTGATTTGTCTCAATGGTAGGTCGGGTTTGTGAATTTTTAGAAGACCGTAGAGATGAGGTGGTTCACTGTAGTGTGGCGTCAAATGTGACCGTTCCTTATCTGGAATGAAGGTTTTATACTTCGTCATAATTTTTAGAAGACCGTAGAGATGGGGTGGTTTACTGTAGTGTGGCGTCAAATGTGACCGTTCCTTATCTGGCATGAAGGTTTTGTACTTCGTCATAGTGATGTAGATTTTCCTTTCTATCGTAGTTGTTGGATCCTTCTATAGGAGTAATTACGTAACGTAATTACCGTAATTAACGGCAGATCTATAAAACATCGTGTAGATTCTAAATTTGTCAGTATTCCCCTGAACACGAGCAGATTCAAGCAATTGAAACGTAGTGAATAATTCAAAGAAGTAGAAATCTTTCATAAACATATACATGAACCTTACAAAGTACTCCGACTGAAAGGCTGTAAAGTATAGGAAACTTGCGGAAGGCCGAAGGCAGGATTATTCATAATACATTTTCCGTTTAAAATGATTTACTAAAATTTTTGGGAACTTATGAATTGATACGGATATCGTGCACTTCCTTCTCTCTTTGCACTTCGTACATGTCGGCTTCTCGTCACTATCCAAAGTTTCTTCCCTTTTGAATGAATCCAAGCGATGTGATAGTCTAAGTTGGCCTGTTCTATGAGGTATTGGGAGTGAAAGATCCCAGAATGGATCGAAGGTGACTAAACAGTGACCACAATAGGTACATTCCGATGTAGATTTCAACTTGCCAACGAATATCTACAATTTTTTATTTGTCCGTCCTTAAGTATCTAGACCATGAATCTAGAGCCTTCTTACTGTCACTTAATTTTTCATCTATCTCTGTCATAATCATTTTGGGCTTCTCCGTTGCTCTATTGACGTCTAAATGTAGACCATCTAACAGGAATCGCAAGAAATCGTGAGCATCTTCCTGGGCATAACCAATGAAACCTATTCACAACTCTATCTGACCAATTTTCTGACCAAAGTTCCTTGATAACCTTGGCAAATGCTTTTATCAAAGCTCCCTCCCTAGATATGTCAGTGTTTATATCCCTTGTGTAGGCGTCTTTTTTAAAATAGTCCAATAACCATCTTGTGTTTGCTAAACACTAGATAAGACTCTTCATATAACAAGTATTGCAATATTTTTCAGACCATTGAGATCTAATATGTTGAAGGCACTTTTTCTTTAATAGGCTTGATGGTGTTGAGGATCACACTGCATTCATTACTACCATCTTCTTCTGAGTAGTATCCAGTGAAGTGGTTGTCTTTATTATTGAAGTAGAGTGAGAGGGAACTAGCGTTAAGACTGCTGGGTATTGAATTGGAAGAAATTAATGAAGATATGAGTTTTGGAGAAGATGATGAATCTACCTGCTTGTACATTTTTTCAAAGATCACCATCCTTTGCAACTTCAGAATACGAGAATTCATCATTCACTGATATACTTTGTGGGCGAATAAAAATTTCATCGAGGCTCTGAGAGGAGGAATGGTACCCAATATAGAAGCAGCATTTCCTCTTTGGATTGCAACACTTATACGTTGTATAAAAAAGGATCTAGATCTAGAATCATTCGTTTTCTTGATGAGTTTCTGTCCAATGGTTTTTATAAAATCGAAGGCATAGCTTCCAAAAACACCGAAAGTTTCGATGGCCACTGGAATGGATCTGTCAAATTGCGGCACTTTGTCAATTTTGCTTTCTCTGCTGATTCAGCGGCTCCACCACTACTCTTGATGTTGATCCGATATGAAAATTAGCAACAGTGTCGACACAGGTGAAATACCAGACTGATGGTTTGCCCTGACTCTATGGAATGAGAGATATTCCATCGGGTCGTTTTCCATCTTCTCGACTGATTCCCAAAGCTTCGAGTACAGAAGGAATTTCAGTAGTCGACAAAGCTCGTTTGATGAGATCATTTACAGTTGAAGAACGACCGAATTCAATTTGCAGCTCAATCCATGGGTTCCCTTCTCTGTGATGGTGAATCTACAATGACATGTATGACTGATACAAATACAAAATATAAAACTATAAATATACAATACAATTAAAATAAATTCATAGACCCTACAGCCTTCTCGGATTCTAAATTATCTTTACTTAAAAGTATCTGTAACTTATACGAAAGCATAGTAGACGGTAGGTTCTCCAGATCTGAAAGGTCTTCCCGACAATAAAACAGTATATACGCCGTTTCAGGGGGTTTCAAGCGGCTCAGGTTCTCCGGTGTGGCTTTAGAAACATGCGCGTCATTGAATTTGAACCATTCCGTTTTATCTCTGGCAAGCGTGTAATAGTGGCCGGAATCCACACTTGAACCGCAATGGAACACAGCAGCATACAGCTCATATTGACAGTTATCTAGTGTGAGGTGTTCATCTAAAATAACTCACTGCAGGAGCTTGGTGTGCTGGTGTGAAGCTGGGTCATAACGAAAGTGTTTTAGAGTGAGTATCAGTCTAGCTGGTGCTTCCACTATACTGGTGGTCCTCTCGCTGTCTGTTAATCTGCTGCATAAATCACAGTGATATTGGTTATCGCCTGTTAACTTTTCGTGTTGTAAGTGATACTCCATCAAGGATTCTACTGTTTGGTAACGGCATTGTGTGCCTCCATACTCTGCAGTAAATGCAACAATTTACTCCATATTGATTGTTAAGGCTCAATTTCACTTTATTAGCATTCTTTATAATTAGTTTAATATTCTTGTGTACATCCTATTGAAAAACTCAATAATAAGACTCACGGTGTTGTTCTATAGAGAATCACACTGATTCTGATTTAATAGAAAATTTCACGCCAATTAGGTAAGTGAGAGAATCACCAGCAGTTTGTATGCCCTGTTACAGCTCAAGTTAGGCTCGAATGAGAGATCCATCAGATGTTTACCACATAATGATATATTCAGTTTTTTTGTACATTAAACTCTTGTGGGACTATGAAAATAACATTACTCAAGCTTTCACAAATCAGTTATGAGATTGCTATATGGTCCAACCATTTTCGAATAGAAAAATCATTTTACCATCACCATTGACATTCGCAGCTACTTGCTTTATTTGAAAAAGGGCGACACTTAGTGCGAAACTAACTCCAAATATCACAAAAATGCAACAAGAAAAGAAAATCATATCAAACTACAACTTCGCACATCAATGTTTCAAAATTTACCCTCTTCAACTGGTTCGAAGCAATCCAATTCCCACCTCCAGATATGAAGGGTAGTTTATTATCTATCTTCCAACTGAAAATTAAAAAATATCTGTTGGAGACTACTTTTTATTCCACCGATGAATATTTTTGGGATTCATCCATACCCTAATAGATCTTCCTACTATTTTGTATTGTACCTGTATTGCTGTTGAAAAGGGGAACATTCTCCATGAAAATTGGAAAAATGAAAAATGTGATTTATTTGTAATATCTAACAGAAAAAAACTACTTCCCCGGCACAAGCCACGCTAGACATTGAACTACATCTGATAGATATTATGAAAAGACTCTAACTGAAAAGGAAAGAAAAAATCTGAAAGTGAAAATTTTTACAATTATTATGTTTCATGTTCTGCTTGAACCAACGCAGAAACGCAAGAGTGCTATAGCGGGAACGGGATAAACACGGGTCGTCATTCTACAGCGGGATATATACCGGTGCGATTATTCGTATTCCGGAATGAGGGGAAATACGAATAATCGCACCGGAATGTTTGTTTAATTATTCCGCTGTAGAATGAGAAGCCAAGTCCATTCAGTTCCCGCTATCGCTCCCACGTTCCGTCGACTGTTTGAGAAGACTTTTAAAAAGATCTTCCCTAGCTAGGACAAGTCTCTAGAAGAATTTGAAGGGTTGCTTCTAAATGCGCAGCCGGTCGACGGAAATAACAATGTTCAACTGACAATTTGTATGTCATTGTGAAACATGATCATGCAAAGGAACGAATATTCATTAATACCACCAGAAAGTGTTTCAAAACATTAAAAAATTGTTGAATTTATGGTATAAAGCATCTGCGGGTGAATATTTTTGTTTACTCAATTTCAATAATATCGTAATTATTGAGACTAACGACATGAGTAATCCGATCTCGCTTCGATTGTTCCTGCGTAAACGATAAAATAATTTGTAGCAATGTACTGAAATGAATCCCAAATTATATAATAGGTCTTTTACCAATAATGTTCAACAAACAAATTAATGAATGTTCATATGCAAGCATTTCCATGACAACTAATATGATTTTATCAAATTTGTAGAGTGAATTGTAGAGCTCTGTAAATACGCGACCCATTCACAAACGGCTATTGTTATTAGTGATAATTCATGAAAACAAGTTGAGCTAATGCGATTCCATAATAGTTAAATGATCTCGTCGATTGAAATACAGGATTAACAGAATTGACCCTGAATTTGTACTAATATAAAGAACTTTCACAACTTTCCAGCAGCGTTTCTTCCAGATTTTTCGAATTGTTTTTAAGTTCTTCCTGCATATATTCAAATTTTGTTGCATTTTGTCTTCTTATGATTTGGTATTTTCCTCGAGTTTACTCAATATGGAACTCATATCAATTCCAGAAACTACGAATGAGAAGGTTTCAGAGTTCTCTCCTTCAGCAACCAATCCATCTGAAAGTCTCTTCTGTAGTACAGCCTTCTTACCAGTGATTTGAAGTTCTCTCTCCTCCAATTCATTTCTTAGTTCCGCCTCTTCTGAGTCAATCAATCGCACTCTGCCCGAAACCATTTTGTCTTATTTTTAACACCAAAGCTTTTCGATTTATTGAATTTTCTACGCGGGAAGTGTAACAATTTATACTCCCATCAATGCACAGAACTGTTCACGTCACGAAAAATGTTTATCAGTCACTGTATTTTTTTCGTGAGAACAAAACTCGAACAACACAACGAAATACTCTGTATTTTATTTTCAAAATCCCGATTCTGACACCAATGTGATGAACTTTCACAACTTCACTCTAAAATATACATTTCCAACACTTAGAATACAGAACACGCTAATTTATGTACACAATCACTGGGCTATAGATTTATTTCGTCTGTCCAAATCTTTCAATATTCCATTTTTTCCACAGGCGGCGAATATCAAGCTTTTTATAGCTGAAAATTGTCCGTCCCGTCGTTTCGAGAATACTTCCACTTGTTTCTCGGGATTCCAGTCGCTGTTAGAAGTCCACGGCCGTCTGATAGATTCATACCGAACAAAATATGTTTACCGTGGCGTTCTTGAGCGGTGATGTCAGCTTGTTTATGTATTCTGGTTGATTCATCTGTTTCTTCGGATACGCTACATTCTTAAAGACATTTCGTCCCGATATAGCATCTTTGGAGTGTGTAGGTACCTGCACGACTCCCCATATCTGCACCGTGAAATACGATGGAAGTAGTACTCCACAGTCTTCCTGTTCGGTCGTTGAAGATAGTTACAGAACACCAAAATCTTAATGCTGCTGGAATTGAATATCGTTTTCAACATGCTCCTAATGACTCTCCAATCCAACCCATCAAGCCCTCAGGACAATTTTGGGATTGCCAAATCCATGAGATGGTAATCCATTATCATATCTCTCAATCTAGTGAGGCTCTTCCGGACGTCTAAATAGGACGGTTTATCTCTATAGATTGCTTCATGGTTGGTAGGTAGAAAATGTTTCTCTGGCCCTTCTTTAACTGTAACACTCCTCCAACTTATGGGCTCTGCTTTCGCAGTTCCTAGAGTTGACCAAACTTCTTCGAATTCAACGCAGCTATGGACTTTCGGAGGTCCTCTACCACACAGTGCGCTAGCGCGTAGTCAGTAGGTGCCTGGAAAAGGTCTTATGACTCCTCTCGAGTAACCCTATGTGAAACTTTCTGCCCATTTCAGTTCTGGTGTTCTGAGGCATAAGGAGCCAACCTATTGAAATGGACGACTCTAGGTTTTCCTCGGGGTGGCATTTGGATCCGGTAGACGAGGCAATTCCTAACTTTCATGATCTTATATGGACCTTCCTACGAACTCTGCAATTTAAGTGAGAAACCGCGGCGACGCTTAGACTGGGTCGCCGGTCTTGAATGTTCTAGCTTCTGCATTGATGTCATAGATCCCCTTCAGGTGGACGGTAGCTTGGCGGTCTGAGGCGCAGGCCGTTCAAAACTTCAGTATGGCGGTAGTCGATTCGAGCCCGATGTAGGTACGAGGATGTCGTCCATTATCTGCCAGAGTTTGCTGACATACCCTTCTCCTGCATTGTTTTGCCCTGGTGGTGTCGCAAACATCAGGTCACAAGGCATTCATAGCTTTCGTCCTATAATAATATTTGCAAGAGTTGGCCAGTTAACTCGTGCATTGCCTTCAGGAAGATATAGAGATACTGGTTTCAGTCTCTTTGATGTGCAGAGACTACTTTGGACAGGTGGCGGTTAAATGTCCAATTCATTCGTTCTACCATGTCGGATTGCGGGTGTAGAGCTGTTCTGGTTTTTCGAATATCCAACATTTTGCACATTTCCTGGAACAAGTGGGATTCAAAGTTTTTACCTTGGTCCAAAGCAGCTCCAGTGGAACACCAAATGCCGATCCTTGACCAAGACATCCGCGACGGTAATGGCTTTCTGATTGGATAGAGCGTAGGCTTCTGTCCATTTGCTGAAATAGTCCATTTCCACAGGGGTGTAATTGTTTTTATGATCAGATTCAGGAAACGGGCCAGCGATATCTATTGCAATCCTTTCAAATGGGCTGCCTACGTTATACTGACGCATCGAGGCCTCAGGTCGAGTTAACGTCAACTTGACAATTGACAATTGGCCCAATAGAACTTTTGTCCAATTCCTGCAGATCTTTGTCACTCCCAGATGTCCGGTGATCCCGTCATCTACTTCTCGGAGCACTACCTGTCTCCTGGACTTGGGTACCAATGTCTGGCGTCTTTTCTCTACGTCATCCTCGAATTTCAACACGCGTTTCAAGACTCCATTTTCCAACGTAAGGAAATTCCATTGTGCCCAGTATGATATAACCGCTGGAGAATATCGTGCAACTTCTCTTGTCCTTCCTGGATCTGAGGCAGGACGGCTCCAAGCCCTACGTTACTAGCGTCAGTGTCCAAGATGAATTTTCAATTGGGTGAGGAATAGCCCAAGATCGGTGCGTTGATATAGGATTCATTCTATTTCTTGGATTAATATTGGCATTCCGAAGACCACTGGAACTGAGTCTGTTCTTCAATCAGTCTGTTTAGTGAGTTGGTGATGTTGGCGAACCCTAACATGTATCGACGGTGGTAGGTGCACAGGCCAAGAAAACTCCGGAGCTGGTGGATTTCTTTTGGAATGGGCCAGTCTCTGACAGCTTTGATTTTCTGGTCGTCCAGTGCTACTCGTTCCCCACAGACAATGTGGTCAAGGTAATGGAATTCAATCTGGAACAGATGGAATTTCTTAGGGCTCGGTTTCATTCCAGAATTCCCCAGGTGCATGAATGTCTCCTCTAGATTTCTCACATGATCTTCGAACAATCTGCCAACTACGATGATGTCGTCGAGGTATACCAAGCTCGTTCTCCATGACAGACTTATCAACACAGTCCCTATCTTCTGGGGCCAGTTCTACCTGCCAATATTCGCTTTTCAAATATAGAGTCGAGAAAACTGTTGAGCCAGTCAAGGTGTCTAGAGTATCGTCTTTTTTTGGGAAGGGTTTTACATCGGCTACGCATGTGTCCAAGTTTCCTACAGTTTCGGCATCTTACCAGTCTCTTCTCGGGCAACGCTTCCTTCATTACTTTCCTAGACTCTGTCACCGAGTTGAAACCCGTTCAGCAAAAAGCTCAAATCAAAGCTGCGGAGACTGGGGTCCTCCTGCAGTTGCACAAGGATAAGCCAATGTATGGGGTCTTCTTCAAGAACATTGAAGACCTTGGCTTATCCAAAAACCTGACCTTTGCTTTCCTCAGGTCAAGTGAGCTGAAGTCGGAGACCAAGGGATTCACAATGACCTGCCAGGATTGCGTCTTCAACACTCCGGTCTATCGTAGCCGCGTGATGGATATAGAGGTCTCCGATTCTAGATGCAGAGCGTGTCGTGGGGCGCCTGATGCATTTGCTCTCAGCATGTCCAGCATATGCGGTCTCAGCCTATATCCACAGGCATAACGCGGCTCTACTAGTATTACCATCTACGAGACGTACGCTAGAGACGCTCCGGGGGATATTGAGTCCGTTGTGGGGAATGAGAAGTGCCGGATATAATGGAACTACTCATTCCCTACCCTCAGGCAAATATAAGCCTGATGTAGTCCTCCTCGACCATCAGAGTAAGATGATTTTCGTCATGGAGTTTTCGGCTCCTGGTGAAACGAACATCGTCCGAAAAGAGGAGGAGAAACGAACTAAATATTGACCCAAACCATTCTGTTAAAATGGTGGTTCTGCTCATAGGGGTCCTTGGTGGAATGATGGACACACTGCTTTCGAACCTGAAAATCATACCGGCTTGCCGTAATATGGCAGAAATCTTAGTCGGACGAATGCAGAAGGCCGTTATCCTTGGTTCACTGCGTCTGCACCTAGTAATCGCTTATCCCACGGACGTGGGGAGTGGTTATCTGGGTAAACGATCCAGCGCGCCCTCCGGATGTGTCAGAGCTCTGGAGACAGGGCCTGACTGGAATATCCTTCTAGGAAAAAATATATATAATAATAATAAAATTTATTCATTAGGATCATCAAAGATGATATTGAACAAGTCAGTGGAATGAAATTATACAATACAGATAACATACACTATAAAGAACAATGGAAAAACATTACAATATATGGAGCACTGTCATTAAAAACTGTATATACAAACACACAAACAAATAAAGTATAAACGTATAGCTTCCATTTTGATGGTTCAAGTCTGGCCGGTGTTTTGGCAAAATGTAGGTCCAAGAATAGTCCTAGTTGCACCTGTATCCAGCAGTATGGTGCAAGGTTTGTTGTGAGAAAACGGTCTGCGAAGGCTCCTTTGTTCTGCTGTTGGAGGACTTCTTTCAACATCCGGATTTTACTTGGGCTCTTGCAAAATTGTTTTGCAGCCTCAAATGTCAAAGCACGTGCCAGTGCATACACGAGATGTGTTGGACGATCTAGTATCAAATGCTTGTCTGGTTTCTTAGTCTCGAAGTCCATCCAAGAATGCCTGAACCCTAGCAACTCCATTACCTTTTTCGGTGTGGCTGGATATGCAAGACGAATCAAGCGTACAACGACTGCTTCAAATTTCTGTCAGGATTCGCTTGACTTCTGGCAGCGGTTTTTAAGCTGTGATTGGTATACATGTTCTATATGGGTCTGTCCATACCGTAATTCTAGATGTTTAATCTACTGCTCGTAGTCCTCCTGCTCTTAGGCCGTGAGGGTTTGTGGAATATTTGTGACTTCTCCACGCAATGCCAGTGTTAACGCTACAGTTTTTGCATACCATCCATTCGCCTTTGCTGCAGCTTCAAATTGTCGGCGGTAATTTGCCCATGGTGTTTTCCCATCAAACTGAGGTGATTTCATGTTTCCGAACTGATTTCTACATCTTTCAAACCCTTTTGAACATCATCAAAGTTCAACCTCGGTTCCAGCATTGAATTTTCATTGCCAGATTCTTTGTTATGGGTAGTGTCAATCTCGTTTTCCAACCCACTGATTTTCTCATTTATTTTGTTGATTTCCGCCTCGAGTCCACCTTTGATTTTATCACTGATTGTTTCCTACAATTTTTTCATCTCTTCCTCAATTTCATCTTTGATTTTCCCCATCTCTGTCTCGACGGTCCCCATTATTTCTTCTAACTGGCTCGCCACACCACAGTTATCCTTTCAGTTCTTCCGTCAAACCATTCGAATATTCCAGAACTTTCTCTTGAAGTTCTTCCTTCAAAATTTTCGAATTTTTAAAAGTTCTTTCTTCAAGCTATTCGAATTTTCTAGAAGTTTCTCTCTAAGTTCTTTTTTAAACTATTTGAATTTTCGAAAAGTTTCTCTTGAAGTTCTTACTTCAAATTATTCGAATTTTCTGGCAGCTTTTCTTTCAAATTTTTCGAGTTTTCTTGAAGTTGTTCCCTCAAAGTATTCAAATTTTGTTTTGTCTTTCAATGATTTGGTATTCTCGTCAAGTTAGCTTAATATTTAACTCATTGCAGTTCCAGAAACTTCGAATAAGAAGTATTCAGGGTCCTCTCCTCAGCAATTGATCCATCTGAAAGTATTTTCTGGTGTACAGCCTTTTTACCAGTTGTTTGAGGTTCTCTCTCTCCCAATTCATTTTTCAGTTTCGCCACTTTTGAGTCAAACAATCGCACTCTCCTCGAAAGCACTCTGTCTTTTTTTCAACACCAAACTTTTTCGATTTATTGAATTTTTCACGCGAGAAGTGTATCAGTTTATAATCCTGTTAATGCACACAACTGTCCACTTCACGAAAAATGATTATCAGTCACTGTCTATTTTTCGCGAAAACAAAACTCGAATAACACAACGAAATACACAACTGTCTACTTACACGAACACTCTGTATTTTATTTTTAAAATCCCGATTCTGACACCAATGTAAAGAACTTTCACAACTTTACTCTAGAAATATTTATTTCCAACACTCAGAATACAGAACACGCCGTTTTTGTAAACAACACAATGTAAATGTAATTTCTGTGTTCCTATCAATCATAATGGGTCTATCATGGGAATACCAGTAATTAGTTTTTTTGAAGACGAATAACTCTCAAAATGTGAATCATAGACGTAATGAAATATTTGCTGGTAGCAAACCAGAATTTTCATTACATTTTTCTGGAGTATGCATCTATTAGAAGAACGTACATCAAATTTGCCAATTATTCTCATTGGTATAGTAAGTGAAATTTCAAAGAATGTTATTATTTGGGTTTTTTATTAGTCCACAATACTTTGGCAATACAGGCAATGGAAGTCCGCAATGAGACTAATCAATTCACAACATTGTCTAAAACTTTCAAACAAACGCTACTTTATGTTGGAATATTGAAATTTATTTCAATGTTCTTTGTGTTCACTGCTAGATTAGTATACGTTTCGTATATATAAAAGGCAAGTAAACAATTCATGCTCATATGTACAAAAACGGCTGGGTAAGATTATCGGTCTTATGTGACCGACCCAACTGTTTTTCTTATGTGTTGTGATTCATAAACTCATTATTTTAGATGGTAAGTAGTCCCTTCCGTTCAGACCTTCCAAGTGCATTCTTCTATTCAGTAAAGTAAATCGATATTCGTAAAACAAAATCCACTGTGTATTATTTTCATCCCATAACCAACAGGTTATGGGTCCAGGCATTGAATTGACTGATAATGACGTGTGCATAATTGAGAAGGTTTTGTGTAGTAACTTTGTGTAATAGCGACTTCAGTTTTTAAAAATGGAAAGTGGAAGTGCAAAAAGGAACAATAAACCATTTGATGGTGAAAAGTATGGTTTATGTAAATTTCGAATCGAAGCGATTTCATCCAAAATTGATATGATACAAGTGGTAGACAATGAAATCCCCGATCCGGTTACTATGGAGTGGCAAGAACTAGAGCGTATTGCGAAAAGCGTTATAGTGGATTACTTGTCAGACTCATTTCTGGGTTTTTCAAATGAAGAATTTACGACTGAGGAAATTTTGCAAAATTTCGATGAAATATATCAACGAAAAAATGTAGCGTCTCAATTGACATTAGGAAAGAGACTATTGAGTTCAAAACTTCAGGGCGATACCTCAATGATGCCTCAACCCAATGATACCTCAACACTTTAAGGTATTTGATGATTTATTTGCCAAATTGCTTGTAACATAAGCTGAGCTAGTGAAAACGAACAAAGTGTCACACTACAATTGACACTTCCGAACTCCTATGATGGTGTGATGACTACCATTGAAACCCTATCAGAGGATCATTTAAGCTTGGCATTTGTTTAAACACGCTCACTTGATCATGAGGTAAAACTGTCAAATGAAGATAAAGATACCAGTTTGAAAGTACTCTTACGTGACAAGCAACCTTCGCTATCGCACACTCAAAAATTCCTGATCAAGTTTCACAAATCGTCCCAAAATAATAGGTTCAGAAATATGAAAAAATCAAACAGTGCCAAATGTCACCACTGTGGAAGGCCTGGTCATTTTGAAGGAGATTGTTTCTTTCACAAGAAAGTATTAGAATATAAACAGTCACAAAGACAAAGAACTGTACAAACTGTGCATCTGAAACCAAATAAAAATTAAGGTTTTGTATTTATGCTTCGAAATAATTTTTCACCCCTATCTAAATATCTGTCGCGAAAAATAAACAGTACGTAACTCCAACATAGAAGGGCTCAGTGGAAGTTTTGAGCAACGTGTGAATTCAAGGAATTTTGGAAGGTGTCCCCTACTGACCAGATGTCCCCTACAATTTGCTATTAGTGGCAAAAATGCAAACTGCTGGCCTCACAATTATCTTCAACAAAAGATGTGTTGAAATATGGAAGGTCGGTAAGATGTTCATACAAGTTCAGTAGTTAAACAGTTTGATGTATGTAGATTTTAATTTTCCCTGATCTTTCGCATGAATTTAGTTTCGTGACTATGAAATATGGCATCAACGTCTAGGTCACACAAGTAAAAATAAATATATAGATTTAGAAACAAAACAAATGATTGAAGATGTTTCTCTTATAAATCATATTAAACCTACTGACAAGCTATGTGAAGCTTGTATAAGTGAAAAACAAACACGGATACCCTTTATTGATCATAAACGTAGAAATTATGTCAAAAGGTCGTTGTTTATAGTGCATTCTGATGTTTGTGGACCCATAACTCCATCAACTGTATATGAAAAAAATGATTTTGTTTTATTTGTGGAACATTTCACTCACTATTATGTAACTTATCTTCTCAAAAATAAATCAGATACATTTTCAGTTTTTAAGGATTATGTGGCAAAAAGTGGAGCCCATTTTTATTCAAAAATTGATCTCTTTTACTGTGATAACGGTGGAGAATATTTGTTGTCAGAAATGATACATTATTGTATGGAAAAGGGCATAACTTATCACTTGACTGTTCCACGTACCCCGCAGTTGGATAGTGTGTCAGAGCGTATTGTGAGAACTATAACTGAAAAAGCTTGTGCAGTGATAAATGGTTCACAGTTAGATACAGCTTTTTGGGGAAGCGGTTTTAACTGCTACCTACTTAATGAATATTCTCCCAGAAACGTTACAGAATTTCCCAATTCTGAAATTGATATTTGATAACAAAATGGTAACATTCTCACTCTTGATAATGAACAAATATTCTACAACATTTGCTGTCTTATGAATTTTGCGTGTATTTCGTTCAATCACTTGTATAAGAATAATATTCTGACATTGTTGTAGCAATAATTACGTTAGACTTGACTGGCGTCATAGTGACAAGATATGCTAATAAAACCATTACCATCACCAAAATTCGTGGAGTTCAGAACTAAGTTAGGTCTAGAGTGAGTTATTGGTCTAATCGGGGTTTCCTGGGGTTTCCTGGGTTTTCCCAATTCAATCAACAAATGTTGGACCCAATTTGTTATTGTTTCCCAGGCTGCACAAGGAAGGTATTAGATTATAAAATAGACTGTAATATCAAATTTTGGTGCCAAATAAAATCACTTCAATTGACACAATCGTGTTTTTCTCAATTTCATAACAATTGACTTTTTGGAGCTTAGCTCCTTTAGCCAATTAGGTCTTCAAATGTTTTGCTAAGTTCACTATTAATTTTTATGGGGGCGTATTGGAGTATTGACAAAAATAATTTCAATTTTCTTTTTCTGCACTGCTATACTAGTACGTTTTCTACAGTATCGAAAAGTTTTCATCTTGGGTATGGTGGTTTTATGAGAGCATGTAGAATAGCTTGCTATATGTTGAGAGAGCATTACAATTCCTCCTTTACTCGATCGAGGAAGTGATATCTACGTGAGCTGTCAATTCGTCGGGCGAATTTATGTCATATTATCATAATATCGTTGCCTTCCTTGTTGCTCGCGTAGATTTCTGTCTATAACCCAGATGAAAAGTTTCCGATACTGTATACAGTAAGTACTGTATACAATGTATATGTATATGTAAGTAAGTACTATATACAGTAAGTTTTCGATACTGTATACAGTATCATGAATAGCCTACGTGTCTTTTATATTCAGTATCGGAAAGTTTTCATCTTATGTATGGTGGTTTCACGATAGCGTAAAGAATAGCTTGATATATGTTGAGAGAGCATTACAATTTCTCCTCGATACACTTGAGAAAGGGATATCGACGTGGTCGGAAACTTATTTTATACAGTACTTACTGTATACAGTATCGGAAACTTTTCATCTGTGGTATGGTCAAAAATCTACGCGAGCAACAAGGAACGCAATGATTTTATATTGCCGCATCAACAAGAGAAACGCACTACTGTTCGCCTCTCCTGTTACCCTACCGGACGTATTAATGGACCACGTGGCAATGCGACGCAGCTCACGTCGATATCCCTTTCTCAAGTGTATCGAGGAGAAATTGTAATGCTCTCTCAACATATATCAAGCTATTCTTTACGCTATCGTGAAACCACCATACATACGATGAATACTTTCCGATACTGTATATAAAAGGCACGTAGGCTATTCATGCTGATATGTACAAAAACAGCCGAGTAAGATTATTGGTCTTATGTGACCGAACTGTTTTTTTTTCTGTGTTGTCATTCAAAAAGTCATTATTTTAGATGGTAAATTGTCAGTTACGTTCAGACCTTCTGAGTGCTGTACTAAACTTGGGGGGTACCCCTTTTGTAGGTGTGTAACCTTACCCCAAGGTGACGCATCAACTTGTCGTCACGAAAAGTACTGACCTTTAAGAGGGTCGTTAAGTTTAATTATGGAAAACTGTTTTACCTGTACCAGTCTTTATTTTTGCTTTTTCTTCTTTCTCTCGGTGATACACTGACTCTACAGGTATCTGAGGAAAAGTTCCCCAGACCAGATTTCCTTAAAGGTTTTCAAAGAACCTCTGTGACCCAGGACAACCCAGATAAAATAATTTGGCAGCAATGCTATCACCACTCCGCGGTTTTTAGGATGTTAGAAAAAAAATTATCTGGTGCGGAGACGCCAGATAGGAATAAAAATTAAAGTTCGGTCTATCTGGTTTATCCTGGCCGTAAGGGCTAGAATTCGGCTGCCTGCACGAAGAGGCAGTCTTTTGGTTTTGCAAGTCTTTGCTCAGGTATTTTTGGGAGTAGAGAAGGAATTTTACAAATAATAGTCGACCGTCGGAAAAACGATATCTATTAAGAAAAAAAATAATAAAAATATCTCAAATGTAAATAAAACAAAACCAAATAAATGGCTATATATATAGATAAATAAAAAAAACTATTTGATGAGTCCAATTTGCGAGGAAGTCTCTTGGTGATTTTACAAATAATCACGAAGGAAAATGTCGAATTAAACAAAAATTATATAAAATGCCAAAACCGTTTCTATATCAATAACAAAATAAGTTCTCTTAGGGAGTTCTTTCAACGATTTCCAAATCAGAATTATCAACTGTGTCTTCCACTTAGCGACACTCACTATGATTCCTACGTCTAACCAGAGCCAAGGTCCCTAACTATTACTTTGAACAAACTATGGGTTGGTGTTCTGAGAAGATCTGGCTAAGTGCAAAAGATAAGCATTCGTAGCAGAGAAATGAACATATATGAGTTAGTTCATGTATACATCAATTGGGTTTCTTACCAAAACAAAAACAGCTAATCCTTTATGTATTTATCGTCTGGGATGAAACACTCTATTTGAAATCCCGGTCATAGACGCGTCTTTTATATATTTAATTTATCACAAGAAATAATTCTAGAATTTTAGATTCTAGAATTCGGATGTTTCTAAGATGGCAAATTTTCGATATAAAACTATACACAAACCGTTGGAAAAATGTGCAGATATAAACCGACCTCCCGACCACAAACGAAAACTCAGTTTTCTGACTGATTTCTACCGAACCGCGCGCCTGACTGACTTTCCCTCGACATTTCTGATCAGAGGTCCCCTCCCAACATTCGTTGGAGGTACCATTTTTCGAGTCCTCCCTCAGGAACCAAATTATCAGTCATTCGTCCGTTGGGCCATAATTCAGATTTCTTCACGATGAAAAATGAATTAGTCCCGCCCAATTCAAGATGGTCGAATTTTTCTGCTGAATCAGTATTTCCCACGTTCAGTGCCTAAATTAAAAATTAATGCAAGCTGACCCCCGTCAGCAAAATTCGTAAGTGTCAGGACGTGTGTATCGCTTTCCAACTAAGCAGTCTCCCGACTCAATGGTTTCATTCATTGATTTGCTTACTATTAATACAAGGCCCTATTCTAAACTCGATATTTTAAATGGCCTTTTTCCGCGGTAGACTAAACAACAGGCCGCAATTTCTATAAGGAGATTACTTGTTTTTTTTCTTGTCGTGTATGAGATATTTCCGATGGGAACGAGTTTTAAGATTTTGTATTTGTTTCACGAATTAAATGTCTTTCGATATGACTTTATGCATTTGAGAAATAAAATAACCCATATGGCGATTGTTACAGTGCGTTCTTCTGTTGAGTAAATTAAATCGATATCAGTAAAAGCGAATCCACTGTATATTGTTTGCATCTCATAACCAAAAATGTATGTACACAATCACTGGGCTATATTCGTTTCTACTATACTCCATACTTTCTTCAGACGGCGAATGTTACGATTTTTATAGCTGCAAATTGTCGCCCCGTCGTTTCGGGAATACTTCCACTTGTTTCTCGGGATTCGAGTCGCTGTTAGAAGTCAACCAGCCGTCCGATGAATTCATACCGAACAAAATGTGTTTACCATGGCGTTCTTGAGCGGTGATGTCAGCTTGTTTATGTATTCAGGTTGATGCATCTGTTTTTTTGAATACGCTACAATATTTTAAATTAATTATATACGGCAACAATTCGAAATCAACTCACAAAGTGCAGCAATATCTGAATAAAAGTTACCAAAGTCAAAAAAATAGGTCTTTTTTTTTCTTCCACAATGCCATTAGGTTGAATATTTGAATAGTGGATATAAAACTCAGACTTTCCATCCAAAATGGGTACATTTTAAAAATTACCATACACTAGTGAAGGCTTTGCTATAAAAATCTACGGAACAATATAATGACAGAACGAAAGCTGATGATAAAAAAAATATGTTGATACTGGTTGATTCCGTTGCGAAAGAACTTTTCTCAGTATTATCGAAATTGCTAGGCAACCTCATGCCTTGTTGAAAAGCAAGTGAGTTATGATGCCAGATGCCAATCCCGTAAAGTGCTAGCTTGAAGTGCGTACCTACCACACTGGATAGTGCTGTAGGTTGTCCGGGATTTCCTACAGCTGAGAAGGGGATATGCCACTGGAGCACTACGACAAATGATTTAAAATGAAGTCCTCTGCCCGCAGATGATATGCCTTTGGGTACACTTCACGAGTATTCATGAGGAAATATTATTATTATTATTAATAAATCTATTTCTAGCCATATGACAGCAAAAAATACATATAAGAGACTCAGATATCTTGAAATGGAAAACAGAAAAGATACATATCATTGCGAATCGTTTAGGTTTTTGAAAGATTGAAGGTTTTATTTTGAGTGTAAACATATATCGCCTCAAGCTTTCAAGAAAATATTAAAATATTTACTTGAGGTATTTGTTGGTCGTCCATTAAATATTATTTTCCACTTTTATTCGATAGTAGATAAAGAAGTAAGAGCTTGTTCTGAAAAAAATATCACTTTGAACATTTCAGCCTCAAGCTTTCAAGAAAATATTAAAATCTTCACTTGAGGTGTTGGACGTCCAGTAAGTAAATATTATTTTCAACTTTTATTCGATAGTGGGTAAATAAGTAAAAGCTTGTTCTGAAAAAAAATATTACTTTGAACAATTAAGTATTGGAATTTGGTTAAGAATAATCCACACCTGCATTGGAGTCCTGAAAATGCATTAACCTCCAAATTTTGAGGGAGTCTGTAGGCGTGTCCCAATATATACCAGAGGGATGATCAAAGACTAACTACTATTCGAATGGCATCTTCCAATTTCCTGACGATATTCACAACGCAGGAGGACGAGCACGTCGTAGAGCAATATTCGCTTTATCCTTGTATTCCACAATAATGGCACATAGACGAGGATCAGGGTTTTATGTTATTGCTGTAAATACCTAGGGAATCATATTTCTATCGATAAATACATGCTCAATTGCATGAAAATTGTGTCGTCATGGCAAACAGTCGAGAAGTATATAAGATATTATTTGTGTGAAGACAAAAAAAAATGAATGCATTTATGAAACATATGATCTCGAATGTATTTTACAAAGATTAATATGCATCTCTAATTTTTTCAATATTTTTAAATTATTGTAAGGGATAATAATGAAGAAATAACCTGGAAGTGTATTAATGGGGAGAAGGTAGAAATTTCAACACTACTATACCTCTCACGGCATCATCGATTACACGAGTAAGGTGCATATTCACCAGGCTATTGTGAAAGCAAGGAATATTTGTACATATCGCTCGAAATGAGAGTTGATTGGTCGATTCTAAGAAACTGAAGAAAATTCATTGACTGTGAGACTATGCGTGTATTAATTTGTATCAATATTAATTTATATTTGTTAATACTAATTTCAGGGTAAAATGAAAAGATTTTTTCAAATGGCATGGTGGGTCGAGTGATACCTCATTCGAAACGTCTTTTAATTCCATATATGACGGCAAAATTTCAAAAAATATTCATCCAAAACAAAAAAAAACTTTTCGGTTCAATGATAGTTCGTAAACTTTTGACAACAAAAAAATGTAAATTTTTCAAAATTGCCTCGTGCCGCCATTTTGAAAGATTTTTTGAAATCACAGGTGGGGTCAAATGGTAGGTATCTGAATTGAATCTTCTTCCATTTTTTTATACGATAACAAAATTTCCGACAAAAATTTTCATCCAAAACAAAATGGCGGTATATAGTGTAAGAGCTTTGCTATGAAAACCATTTATTATTATTCAATTTGCTTTGTTATCTGTCTGCTGATAATAATATGTAATATTCAGGTACAGAGAACTTTTGTAGAAGGGTACCTTGAAAAATTTTATGATTTTACTGAAACTTTTATTAGGATTCGAAAGGTTTCTCTTAGCGGAGCTCTAACGTTTTGTACCGAAAGATCAAATAAGTTATCATTCGACCCCCGATGCGATTTCAAAAAAACCGAATTCGAACTCTCGTCGACGTCACCGACTCCTAACTTTTGACGACGTTACCGAATTGTGACTTCACTCGACGTTCCCCGAATTGTCACTGTCCCCCAACTTTTCCATCCTTACCCAAAGCTGGTAGGAAATTTTCGTAAACCCATGTCTAAAGCATTTTGTCGATCTCGGTCTGCGAATGGATACATTATTGCATACAAATACCATTCGTAAGATTGTTTTGTCTCGCTATCAAGTATCAAGTTAAAATATTGAATGAGTTTTGTCCAACTGATATGCTAGCATTCGCAGTTCGCCCAAAATATTTCAATGAATAAATCAAATTACAATATCCCAAGTGATGACCGAATTATACAGGGTAAACTATCAATAGGTAGCAATGGTCATTGTTACAAACCATCATTCATTCAACGATGGCCGCGAAAGCCTTTCATAACCAATTTTTTCGTTTAGGTTTCACAGGCTGAGAGATGTCCCACATTTTTAACTAAGTTTCCCAATGGAGTCCAACATACAAAATAACACAAAGAACGCTTAGTAAAATCAATAGCTATAATAATTATACGCTCGTTGAAGAATATACTATTACTACACAATAGGTATTCAAAATCGGGTCCTATGTCCATCATACCGTGAAATGTATGAACTCTTCAACGTGTTGATTTTTCAAATATACAGTGTGTAGTTTAATTACCTATTTTTTTTTTTTAGAAGAAGCGGCAACACCAACTTGAGTCGGTTTCGGTAATTTAGTTCCTGCCAAGGATGGCGTGATTGATAGCTGCTGCCATTGATTACCCATTGTCGGACTAATAACGGGACCCTCAGATTCTTTTTCACGGTAATTGCAGCGCTGCGAGCTCAGTAGGAAAAGGATGTCCACAAATAAAAAGGGCGATGCTTGTAAAAAGCTGTGTGTGTTTATGATCTTAGTAGGAAATTGGTCTGCATTTCATCATCTATCATTGATGTATATAAAATAACTAGAGTGTTGGTTAGTCAATTCACTATTGGAATCAAAATCAGTAGGTCAGAAAAACACTTTGGCTCAAATACTGAAAAAAAAACAATATTCAAGTATATTGCGAATAAATAGAAGATGTGAGTGAATATACCGAGTGACAATGGCACTCTATGACCGACTTGAATGCGGTTTGGTATAGAAGTAGATATGAGACACGTTTCAGATTGAGAAACAAATTAGAACGAAATGGATGTTTTTTCCAGAAATTCCAAAAACCTAGAAATTTTTAAACTTTTTTCAGTTTTTCGCTAATAACTTTTCAACGATACGTTTTTAGAAAAATTCTAATCTGCAATAAATGTAATTGAAAATCATTTATTTTGAATTACGAACTCATTAGAAAAATGTACTAGTTAAAGAAAACGACGGTGTCCAACTTCCTAATTGCTGATCAATCAAGACTAAAGTAACAGTTAGAGTAACCACCAGATTTTCATTTACACTCCATAGTAATATTTTCCCAGATTTGTCTTCAATTTCTCAACAAAAAAAATGCACATGAATAAACAGAAAATCAAGCTAAGTTAAATGAGAACTTGAATACATGTAGGTAATAACATTCACCCAAGGATGCAAAAAGTTAGATTAATGGTCGATCATAATAGGAAAAGGAAATTCGAAATTATGATAATTATTTAGATCAAGTAGTAGAGCCAATGTAGCTTTCATTAAGTTCGAAGAACTCTTATTTTTGTAAAGAGTGAAGAAGGCGCACGGACCAGCGAATATTTGAAGGAAATTGAAGAAGCGGTAGGCGGTGAATGAATGGCAATAAATAAATGATTGAAATGAAACAGGATAAAAACAATGTGAGCTTTAAATGTGAATTTTAAACTGTAATGGTATTTGAGAAATCACAAAGATTTTGCAAATTACAATTCAAAGCATGTTGCCGTTAAATCCTTAGTTTAAAATTGAAATTGAATTGCGAAAGAAAACAAAAAAACAAACGATATTTGAATGTATGAATCCGAATGTGCAAAGAATCTTGTGAATTTTTCGCGACAAAAAAAAATATTTCATCTAACGGTTACCAAATTGAATCGTCAAATCGTCAGTGAATCGAACACGACGACCTGAGCGCGTCCTACATGCATGTAGCGTTATTGGAACTGGTGAAGCTGTTGGGGCAGGTGGCGGTGTTGCTATTAGCTGTGGGGCTGGCGGTGGAATTGCATCCTGTTGTAACGGAGTTTGATTCTCTACCAGAGCAACAGAAGGAAGTCGTCGTCGTCGTCCGTGGTGCCCTCTCGTGCATCGATGTTCTGGGCGATGATGTAGGCCGGTTTAAGGCGTTCAAGGGAGACTGGAATATTTCTGCCACGCATCGCGAAGGTGAAGTGTTTCTTGTCCTGAGATATAACCTCGTAGGGACCATCGTATGGTGACTGAAGCGGTGTTCTTGTTGCGTCGTATCTGACGAAGACGTAGGTGGTTATAGCCAAATTTTTTGAAGACAAAGATTTTTCGTCCGCCGTGCCTGGTGCCATTGACTGGACGGAGCGCCTGGAAATGCTGGTGCAGAAATTCGCCAGCAAGATAGATTGGTTCGTCGTAGATCATCTCAGCAGCGGTGCAGATCTTCCTTTCAGGGCGCACGGATCCCCAGGAGAGCTGTTGGGAGAGTAAGGTTCACCGATCAGATTGTAGGCACTTCACAGAAGCTTCCAACTGACGGTGGAAACGTTCGACCATACCGTTGGCAGCAAGGTGGTAAACCGTGGTCCTGAGGTGGTCGGTGCCCATCAGCCGGTTAAAACAGCGAAACAAATGCGATTCGAATTGTCTACAATGGTACGTAGTCAGACGGAGAGAAACGCCGTAGCGCACGACCCAGTTTGTGTAGAAAGCACTTGCTACGGTCTCTGCTTCCTGGTTCGGGAGGGGTATTGCTTCTAGCCACCGTGAGAAGCGATCGACGCAGGTGAGGCAATACTTGTAACCCTCGGAGTAGGGCATGATGATGAGGTCGATGTGGACATCCTCGAATCATCTAGATGGTGCTGTAAAATTGCCAATCGGGGTAGAAAAATGTCATGTGACCTTGGCATGTTGTCAAGGGATGCAGGCACGGGCCTAGGAACGGCAGTCAGCGTTGATGGTAGGCCAGACGTAGCGTTGCTTCACCAGCTTTGTCGTCTCCTTGAAGCCTTAGTGTGGTCCAGCTGCCCTCTGATGGGCGGCAGATGACCAGTCGCAGCATGGACTCAAATTCTTTCTTGGCAGCGTTTGGTTTGTCCAGGGGTGGGCGGCGTGGTTTCGAAGCAACGGGTTGTCTTGGCATATTGTGTATGTGATATTATCCATGTTGTATGTACCGTCGGGACGAGTGATCGCCGGAAATTGCTGGAGCAGGGTATGATATGGCGAGTTACCAGTGATTTTTTTGATTCCTGCGACCGTCGCGCACCTTGCTTCCTGTCCAGTGACACTCACATTCGTTGCGCGGTCGGGTAATTTTTCATTGCGCATGTCGACGAGAAGGTTGAAATAGGATAGAAAGTCTACACCGATGATTACCTTTGACTCATCCGCTATCACAAATACCCACGTGGAGTTGCGATGCAGAACCTGGTTAAGCGTGAGCGGCATCAAACCGTAGTCGGCGATTGTGGGGCCGTTAGCTGCGGAAAGTTCGTACCCGGTTTTCACCCGTCGGCCACATACTAATTTCCGCGGAAACACACACAAATCGATACCGGTATCGATCAAAAAATCTACCGCACTGTTCCGGTCTGTCAAGAATAAACGACGCGGGGTGGGGCAACCGTCACTTGCCACCGCTAGTGACTTCCCGCGTCCGTGACACTCGCGACCTAAGCGCATGGTTTCTCGCACTTATCCGCGTTCTTTCCGAACCAGTAAAGCGGTGGTACCAGCACATTCCACCGACCCGGTTGTCCAACTACGAGCGCAAGCGGCTGCGCGATTTTGATCGGTTGCGAGAAAGCTGGGGGGTGCGCACATTTATAATTTCCGCATGACCAGAGAACGGCCAGTCAATAGACTTCAAAACGGAGAACATCGCGGTTAGGAAAGCCCTTTTCTCCCAATGGTTTAGACCCCTGAAACTATCCCTGTTTTTGTAGAAGGCCAAGCAGAAAAACCCCAGGTCGCCTACGTCATAGAAAATCCCGACATAAATTTAATTTCAGCAGTAGGTACCTGAGATTTCCATCGCCATTACGGGCATTTGAAAGGACAGCCGTGAAACCTAAGTTGATGGATATTGGAACCATTGTGTAATAATGCTCTTATACAAAATATTTCAAAATAAAAATTGATGAGGGGAAAAAACCCTATAAAATCAAGTTTGCTCCTCGTCAACTCTTTAGAGGTTCTAGGTTGTAGGCTTCAGAAGAGTATTCCTACAGGGAATGAGTGGGTTTCAGAGCTATGATGTTCGCTAAATGATCAGCTTCTGAGGAAGATGTGTTGAGTGAGTTACCATGGTACCTAACGAACAAGAGATTGACAGATACTATCATGGAAAACCGAGGTACAGTCGTTTTTTTTTCAGGGAAAAATAATCAGAAACAAAAGACTCGGTTATTTTGAGTAAGATTTTACCTTCAAGTGAGGATACAGTAAATTCAATTTCAAGTGACTGTCTATTTTATTCCAAATTATTCCATAGAGTTTGAACAATTCAGTTGAAAACTATCGTGACAAGTAATTTTATAGTGCTTTGTAATTTGCGAACTATTGCTGCAGAGAGGCACGTAGAACGTTTTCTGTGAATTAATTGATGATAGTGCATTACCAAGCCATCTTTTGATGAGGGAGAGATCAGATTTTATTTTCGTTTACAATTGCGACCATGATTCTCCTCCATATAATCCACTGAAAATAAGTTATTCAGTTATATCATGAAGGGTACTGATTACAGCATCATTCCTTGTGGTGACCCATATTCTTCTTCTTTTCTTCTACTGTGTGAGTGGTGTATTTTCACTTGATGAGTTCTCTTTTCAATGTATGATCCATGCTTTATTAGTATCTGGTGGTTGACGGTGTTAAAAGCCTTTGTCAAGTTCAGGAAGACTACCGTACATGATTTTTATTGTCAACTACCGACTATATCCTTCTTGAAATCCAAACTTTGACACTAAGGTAAAAAACAATTAAAATGTATTGTCTTTGCGACATGTTTCGATACACAGTATTTTCATCAAGTAACGGACACGTCAATCCAAAATCCAAACTATGAGTTTGATTTGATTTCCTACTTCTTTATAAAGTTAGGTAACCATTGCCAACTCTGTCACTATTACCGATACGTATTCGGAGACATAGACAAACTAGTAGCATCTTCTATGGCAATCCCGATTCTGAAAACAAAAAACTTATTGAGAGTTGCATTCTAAAAATATTTCAAGGAATTATATTCTTTTGATGAAATGCCCTAATTTAATCTCGTATTTCGAGTCAAGATCACATTTTCAACAAAAAAGCTCATTTAACGTTTTTGTGCTAGAGTTGACAAGAAGAAAGTTATTTAGAAAATATACCGTTCACCGGATATGATACCCTTTGATTTATATTATTCCGAAACGATGATAACGAAATCAAAGGTAATGGTGAATGACTTGAAAAAAACTGTAAGAACCGTGTAATGAATAGTAAGTTTTCATTGACAAACTGTATTGAAAGTAACGCGTAATTCGGAAGAACGCTTCAAATACGTGTTCATCAAGAAAGCAGTGTTTCCGATCATTTAATCAATCAAGAAGAGATACTTGGTGTATGGTGATAAATCGCTGACTCAAAGCTTCTATTATGTGACCATTTCTATTACTGATAAGAGGCAAAACCCTGTAAACCAGGTGGATATTTCCGATAAGAAGGAGCCAGTTTGAATCAAAGAAGCACTAATTAAAGAAATCTGCATTGCATTGTTCACAATAAGCTTGTCAAGAGAGAAACAAGATGTTCTGCAATACCAGGACCACGCTTATTGCCATAATCCTATAAAATAGGAATAATTGGGTTGAAAATCCATCTAAATACAGCTACTTTCCTGGCTAATACCACGACGAACGTTGGATTACATCTAATGAATTTCCGTGCAGAGTCCTACAAGGATGTCTCCGCAATTGTTAGTTGCATGGACATTTTCATTGAGACATTTGCACCACCTATAGATCGATTTCTGGGTTCTTGCCCTCATCAGTATAGGGTAGGTCTCTGCAGACAATAACTAACGTCTGCAACAAATGATTCTACAAAATCTCCATGTAAAGGCAGAAGCTGAGACACCGCCAACGTTCGTCGTGGTATTAGCCAGGAAAGTAGTTGTTTTCTGATGGATTTTCAACCCAATTATTTCTATTGCATAGGATTATGGCAATAAGCGTGGTCCTGGTATTGCAGGACATCTTGTTTCTCTCTTAACAAGCTTATTGTGAACAATACAATGCAGATTTCTTTAATTTGTATTAGTGGTTAGATTAATCACGCAAGTTCTAGGCTAGGCTGCGGGCGGTGTCTCAGCTTCTGCCTTTACATGGAGATTTTGTTGAATCATTTGTTGCAGACATTAGTTATTGTCTGCAAAGACGTACCCTATACTGATGAAGGCAAGAACACAGAAATCGATCTATAGGAGGTCCAAATGTTTCAATGAACATTTCCATGCAACTAGCAATTGCGGAGACATCCTTGTAGGACACTGCACGAAAATTCATTATATGTAATTCAACGTTTGTCGTGGTATTAGCCAGGAAAGTAGTTGTTTTCTGATGAATTTTCGACCCAATTATTCCTATTGTATAGGATTATGGCAATAAGCGTGGTTCTTGTATTGCAGGACATCTTGTTTCTCTCAAAGAAGCACTCGCAATCGGATCCTCCTTGCAGAACGTTGCACAAGTATCTGATAGATGTAGTTCAATGTACTTCATGATATTAGCCAGGAAAGTAGTTGTTCTTTACCAGATAGTTGCCTCATATCTGGTTTGGAAACACTGTTGGAGACAAAGGGAATTCGACTTAGTTATATTATTTTTTGTCTACTCCACTTATCGGACCATGTCCGAACCCTACCATTTGTTAATAATAACACAATTGATGAAATGCCCAAATTTCCAATGGATAAATATTGAAACCGCCTTCTTGATATGGACACATATTAGAATAGTTCTGTCAGCACTATGAGCTGCTTTCATTACAGTTCGTCAATGAGTACCTATACTAAAATTACAGGGTTCTAACAAAATTATACAACGAATTCACATCATGTTTGATTTCTATAATATCGATTCGGAGAACTACCAAAAAATTCTAATTGAGAAGTAACGTGAACGAGAGGTTCACTTCTACCGAATTAAAATGATTTTTCCAAATAACTTCCTCACTTTCAACGTCAGCAAGAAATATCTTATAGAAGATTTTTGGTGGGAATGTTATCCTGTTTCAAATTCATGAAAAATATAGGGCATTTCATTTCTTGAAAAACTTTGAGAATGCAGAAGTCAATTATTTTTTAATCTTCATAATCGAGATGGCCATATAAAATGCTAGATTTCCCATTCAATCAAATTCGTATTGTCAATAACGGAGTTGACAAAGGCGCCGACTTAATCCACAGGATGTATAATTAATAAGTCTCATAATTGTGTTTACGACTTTTGCTTCTTCTGCTGTTGATGGGAAAACAAAATTTTGATTCATGATTTTCTTTTATCTATAGTTTTTATCTTTGGACAATTTTCATCGATATTTACGAAGAGATCTTTAAAATTTTCTGCATATTCTCAACATTTTCAGTTGATTTGTCTTCCACATTTATTTGGGATATGGAGCTATTATTCTTCAAAGGCTTGATAAACTCATTGATAGTTTTCCGTAAGTTCTATGAGTTTCCATATTTTGTCTACCTGGTTTTATAATGATGAATTTATTCTATTTGTTTTTCAAGTAAACTTTTTTAATTGTTTTATTTAATTCTAAGTCCTTATGTCATTGTTTGATTGTACTACACTAAATAGTGATAAGCAACTTTACAACATAAAGCCATATTGAATCTTCATTCATTATACATCAACTTACCTTTATTTGATGATTTGAATAAGGCAAAGAATGGTTGGTAAATTCCGCGAGGCCATTCCGGCTCTGGTTATGTCACTCCGGATTAAAACAGATATCAGAATTCCGTGGCAAATATTTGCAGCAGTCGGCCGATATCAATTGAGCAGTTGGTAAATTGGCCACGTATGCCGCTAAATGTCCGTGTCGTTGTCGAGTGATTCCGATAAAATCCATTATCTACGATGTTCCAGGAACGGAAGCTTCAAGGAGGACCTTTTCAGCTCGATTACGTTAAGGTTCGGTAACGATGGACTGTTTGGTGAAAGTTGCTATCGAAATTCAATCGTTCAATTACCTGAATACGCAGGGTTGGCAGAACTTGGATGTATACTGATCGTCTTTTTTCATAGATGAGACAAAACTGATATTTCATGATGAAAAAAAAAAGATAATATGTGATATTCCATTTTTCCATTATTTGAAGCTTGGTATGACAATTATCGAAAAGATTACCGATATACAGGGTGTAATCTAACCTCTTGCACTCCCTTAAAGGACGAGTGGCTAATGCCATTTTATAACGAATGGCAGGTGTGAAAAATTCGAAAAATAATTGTGTAAAGTTTAAATTGTGTTTGAAAATTCGTCAAAATTTTGGAAACCGCTCTCCGCCGAACGTCAGCAGACTGGAGCAGAGTCGCAATAATAGTGTAACTGCCGGATGAAAGAAACTGTGTAATTTCGAACAGCGGTTTCCAAGATTTTCCGAAGTTTCCAACCAAATTTAAAATTTTCTAATTTTTTTTTCGAATTTTCCACAACCCCCATTCGTTATAAAATGGCATTATAGATACACCCGTTCTTCACTGGAGGGCAGGAGGTTAGATTACACCCTGTAGTATTGCATCATCAGGTAATCAACCAAGAAAGAGTTCTGCAATCCAAGGCTTTTGCTATGGAACATCTGTTCAGAATCTTCCTCTTCTATGTTATAATATTGTAAGCGAAGTGGTCGATCTACACCAGGCACGGAGCTGAAGTGGTTCATAATCCACTTTTACGTATATTGGTAGGTCCGGGGTCACCCTTGCTTGCACAAGCTCTCCTTTTGAGGAGTTTTCTCCGAAAACCTGGGAGATTCGTAAAAACAAAAACAATGGTGAACTACCATTACTTACCGAACATTAAATGTAGTACTGGTCTATTATGTGCGAAAGACCTGTGAAACGATTTCACCAATTTTATTTGTACAAAAACCGTCAACTGCATGACTTTGTAGCAGATAATACAAGGTTATCTTCCTATTTTATTTTATTCCCATACCATAAAATTCGTCCTGAGCCCTTTTCTTGTAATTAGCAGCATATTAATATGTCACCACCATCTCGATGTATAGATGTTAATGACAACGGCCCTGGCCTTGAGAAAGCCAGTACAGTGTTCCCTTGTAGGGCATCTGGATGTTTCCTCCTATTTAGTGGGTCTCTTTTCCGAAAAGGCAAATGGATTCATGCCCCACGCGCGAAGAGGGTCTTTTAGCAAGATTGACTTGATTACTAGTGAAGAGAGTGTTTGTTAGAGTTTAAATAAAATGCAGAGTTTCAACAATAATACATCTATTAACAAATGAAAATGAAATTTAGAAAACAATTGAAAAAATAATGAAACGAATAATGACTAGGTTCAAAGCTGGCTTAGCCTCTTTACTTGAACTTTGGGTTGTTAAAAAAGGGAATGAAATGACATTTCAAGTTGCAAAATCAAAGAAAATTATTGATTGAAAAACATGTTAATAATATTATTGATACAAGGAGATATTAGTTTTTAGATGGATGGTTTTGTTATATTATTTGTGTTAGTTACAGGTTACTAGATGAATTTCAATATTATTTTACTCTCAAAAATAAAGATCTACCGTAATATTTTGTAGTGTGTGGTATAAAATTTATCGCAATGAAATGCTCTTTTTTTCTGACTCGACGAGCCACTATGTTGCCGTATGACAAAAAAGAATATTAAAAATTATTTAAAAATTAAATTTTACCCATCGAAAACCGTGAAGTTGGACTAAAATTAACATTTGAACGTATTCATAGCCCTTTAGATTCAAAAATAAGTTTCGAAATTTTAAAAACGTTTAGTTACAAAAAGTAACAAATGATACATGGTTGAATTCAGAATGTCATATGGGACAAAAAAGTGAAAATATACCGGGTGTCTCATTTGAAAATAGAAAGTTCATATCAGTTCCGGTGATACCGGAAGTTGCATGAAGCTGAGTCTTTTTTCATAAAATGCATTTAATGTATTATATAGATCCTCATTCGCTTCTTCCAACTTGAGTAGCAACACCTAATCTGACAACAGAATTTGATCCAAATCGTTGAAGCCGTTTTCGAAATACAAAAATTCACATACCTAATTATTATTAGTTAAATCGTGTTTTACAAGAAAACCCTATCTAAGTACTTATGTACATTCAAAATGTCACGATATAGCCGCTTTAGAGATAAAAATATATTGTTTCGTCATCCAGTTCTGAGGTAAGTATGTTTAAAGTTAGTTTGAAATCGATTGCAAAATTTGTTCCGAAGGAATATTATTTTTATTAGATTTCAACATAAGTATTATGCAATAATATTGCAAAAACGTAGGTAGTCAAAATACAAAATCTGTGTGCTTCATGATGTTGAAGTGCCTTCTCTTCAAATATTTCCACCATGATTCTCCACATGGTGGATGAGGCAAACATCTGACAGAAAACAATTACTTTCCTGGCATACCATATCTCATATTATCAATACCGAACATTTATCATTTTAATTTATGACAAACATGTTAAACTTTCCGGTCTGTTTAGAAATTAAAAGGCCAATTTTCATAACACAAAATTTAGTAAAAATCTAATGAACATTGAACAGTTGATAACCTTTCAATTAGTTAATGTATGTCTTATAACATTTTAGCGATGCATTTAAATTAGTAATAATTATACCATAATAATTCATTTCGTAGTAACAATTTAACGAACATTATTAGCTCCCTCAATTCATTAACGCCTCAACATATTCGCCTTCTCTCTCTATACAGGTAATTGTTCTATCACGAAAGTTTTTAAATACCCTTCTAACCATAGCCGGAGTGAACGAAAAATTTTGAAGAATTTTTCGTTGAAACGTACCAGAATCGACCCAGAGTATGGTGGAGGTATGTTGATGATGTGTTTGCTGTTTGGAATCTGAGTAGAGATGACTTGAAAGTATTCTTAGACTACATTAATAAACAAGAACCAAAGATAACATTCACATTAGAAACAGAAAAAGATGATGAACTTCCTTTCTTAGATGTTTTGATAAAAAAATCAACATCTCGAGTCAACACAACTCTTTATTGAAAGAAAACACATACCAATAGATATCTCCATTATAACTCAAATCACCACACCAGCGTGAAAAAGGGAATTGTCAAATGTCTTTACAACAGGGCACAAGTGGTTTGCAATTCAACACAAAATCTGAAAGAATTGAATTTTATAAAGTCCGTTCTCAGGGAGAATGCTTATCCAAATGAATTCGTGGAAAAAACTATTAATGAAATTGAAAATAGTACTACACTTTACAATCGAACAACACAAAACACAGACATGCGACATCTCCATACATATCCAACAAACAACATTATACCTTATGTCCCTGGACTGTCTGAAAAGATAAAACGGATGGGCCATAGGTATGATGTAAGAACAACATTTATAAAACAACCAATACATTGAGATCAATACTGACACATACAAAACCCAAAAACGCTGGTGAATGTTCAAAAAATAGTGTTTACAACATACCTTGTTCGTGTGGTAAGAGTTATATAGGTGAAACATAAGGAAGAACATAAAAGTTACATCAGAAATCGAAAAATAACGGGTTCGAAAATATCCGAACATATTCTAACATCTGATGGCGATCATATGATGGAATGGAATAATACCAAATTTTTTTTGAGAGAATCAAATCAAGAAGAAAGAAAGTTAAAGGAAACTGCGTGCATTCTTTTATCGAACAACTGCTTTTCAACCAATTCCATCGAAATGGACCGCACCTGGTTACCTTTCCTCAGAGATGAAATAAGAACTAATAGAATGGTGATTGATTGATACCGAACACCTTATGTATCAAGATACCAAATGTCAATCGAAAGAATGTATGACAGATTTCATTTGACTCTGTCAAAGAAAGCTCTTATTTCCAAAACCGCAATTCAAATTCAGTTTCTTCAGCGTCTTTCCAAGAAGTTTTGATAACGGAGGCAGATCCAGCCTCCGAAACGTCAACAATTTTCAAAAAAAGAGAAGTATTCTTCGTTAATGTTTTTTCAGATAGGAAAATTCAGTGTAGGGTACGTTACTGACAAAAATTAATTTGTTTCAAGACAGCAGTCTTGTGAAAGCAGTAACTTATCGGGCAAATTATTTAATTTTGCCCTTCTACACTTGTACAGATTTCTTTGGATTAATTTTTTTTCATTTTCAGATTTTGGAAGGTCATAAACCCAAAAAATCATGTCAAGAATAAAAATTCAGTTATCCAAATTTTTACTTCATCCAACAAATCTCATATACCTTACTGAAATGTTATTCTGAAATGATAATGAGTCAAATATCGTACAGTAAATTCACGAATAGAAAACTTTGTTGAAGGAAGAAAACCTATTTCATTATTGTCTACATGTTACGAGTTTCCGATGAATTCGTGCAGGAATTCATGTTCATGTTCTACCTATTAAATGAGATTCAACCCACTTCAGACTTGATTTACGGAAACCCAAATCATGAAGCACGAAAAGAAGTATTTTTGAATTATAAACGGAGTACGGCCCACCTGAATAATAAATACACCACTTGATCTGACTGATTTAAAAATAGCATATTAGAAGGGAATTCTGGCGAACAAACAGAAATACTAATGAATTCGATGAAGAAAATTCTAAATGGATTTGGAAAGTTTCGTTCACCTGATTCTGTAAATACAAGTTAATCGTATAGAATCTAAAAATTGTATATTGCTTCATTCCCAGTTCAATATTTTGAATATCATAAAAGTTTTACAATTATAACTGCGTTGATTCTCTCGAAATATAGCCCGTTCTGAACAGATATAACATGCCTAAATTACATCGGTGTTCGATAAAAACTGAGTCCGAGCGATTTCTCCCAATAGTTACGGAAGTAGGAAATTTTAATTCATTCCGTTTACATTTATCAACTATCGTCAAAATGGTATTCTTCTAATTTGATACAAATGTTATCCAAATGATGCATCAATTTCTGGGGATTTCGATATGACTTTGGAAGATTTGAAAAAGGCCATAATTTTCTAGATACTGATTGATCTAGAGCTCAATTTCAATAAGTATGAACTGATTTCCCAACTCAATGCAAAAACTGATTTTGAATCCAAATTCCAACCATTAGACCCTTGCACAAGGATCCTTAATCAGTCCGTCTGGGTGCGCTAGTTTCAACAATTGGCAGTTTCTCTCGTGAAATTACTGATTGGCAAAATTATTTCGTTTAAGAAAGGAATTCATCCAAAAAAAAGGTATTTTATTATCACTGTTGGATGAATTACCATATGCTCGCTCGAGAACAGAATGCTCTGATTTTCTTTCAGGAAATTAAAAGAAGATATGAACCTTCTACCTCATTTTCAATAGAAATGATTAGTATAGTATTTGAAAGGATCAATGCTTAGTCTGAAATGGATACAATTCGTTCATTGCATTCGCTGGATTAATTATTTCACCATCCTGATTTTCCCACTAGACACATATCAGTTTTCAAAGATGATTTAAGAATGTAGAAAAATCCTGTTTTATGAATAGCAGGATCCAGTGTTCAGAACCAAAACACCACAACCACGTCAATTTCACTCGTGGCTCGTTTCGCCAACAAAATTGCATCCTCAAAGCATTTTAAGGTATACACGCCAAAAACACCAAAAACTCATTTATCTGGGTCTCGGTGGCCGCGCCGTCACCGGCCTCGTGCATGGCATAACACGTCAAAAGGTAAGGGCTGCTTCTTCCCTAGCTCGCACAGGTCTCTCGAGGACTTCTGAAGGTTGTTTGTGAGGGGGCAGCCGGTTGACGGGAGTAACAATTTCAACAACAATAATAACAATCCTATGATTCAGTGACTTTCGAGTTCTAAAGTTTTTAATTATAATTCTTAACAAAATAGTGTTACATAAAGAATTTTCAAATCAGAAATTTACGAGGGGGAAAGCGCTGAGAATGTTGTGTACACTAATTCCCAAAAATCGTAAGTGATTCCTCTAATAACCAAGTAACTTCCGAGTAATACCCAGTAATTCCCGAGTAACACCCCCTAAATAATGCCAGTACTGCCCGTCAGAAAAGTAATAAAAAAATAAAATCGTATCTAATGTGAGGTTTGTTGTCGAGTACAAGTCGGATGACCTTTTTTTCTTGTTTTTTTCATTGCACAATTCGGATTTCCCCTACTGCTCGCTAATTTTTCAGACAATTCCAATTCCAATTCCATATTTTGACGACCTTTTTTGTGCTCTTCACCGATTATTATTGTGCAGTAGTTGTTATCTCACTTCCGAATAAATTCCTGTAATACCCATATAATGCTCAAGTAATGCCCAATAATTCCTGAGTAATTTCTCCAATACCCGAGTAATACACCAGTAATACCTGTAATGCCCAATAATTTTCAAGTAATGCCACTAATTCCCCCGAGTAATTAATTTAATTCCCGACTAATACCCTAGTAATGCCACTAATACCCAAGACAAGTACACCAAAATTCCCCAGCGGTTTCCCCCTCGGAAATTTTGCTCCTTTATCTGATGATATCGCTTCAGCAGATACGGTAAAATGTCTAGGATATCTTCTTATTGGTCTACATGAGTATTCAAATAGAGGGGGGGGGGCGAACATGTTTACTTGATTGATAATCAAAAATCCTCCAGTTCTAAACTCTGCTAGTGTTGTGGCCTTAATCGTATTTTTCTTCTGATGAAATAACAAATGCACCATTACGTCGATTCCTTCAAATATAAATCATGCCCTAAATGTTATAAATACTACTTACAATAAAATATTAACATATATCATAACTTCGATCATACCTGAATGCTAATGCGTATATGTACGAATCGAGCAGTGTATGAAAAAAATAATAGTTTAGAAAAACTAAAGAACACGCCTTACTGCCCATGGACTAAAAAGTAAAAAATAATTGACAATTTAATTTCTCAGAAGTAAAGAAAGCGTGGGTGCTTTCCATCTATATTCTCATAATTTTTAGTATAATTTAACAATACAGAGCGTTCAAGAGCTCAAGAGAACTTTATCAAGCATCCCACGCTTTTTTAACATTTGAGAAATTGAATTGTCAATTATTTTTTACTTTTCAGTCCATGGGAAGTAAAGTGTGTTCTTTAGCACACTGAATAATTTTCCGTATGTGTGGTACCTCCAACGTGTGGGAAACAAAAGTAGAAAACATACGAATGGACACATTATTATAGTAATATACAGTGCAGCTTTTGATGGTTCTGTTAACTTTTGAACGGTTTGACGTAGACACATGAGAAAAAAAATTTGAGAGTTTCAACAATACTACTTTTTGAAATAAATAATATGGTTATTGCTTGAGGGGGGGCCCATCATATCAAAATGTTTGAATGGCATGGGGGATCAAGTGTCACATCGTTGAAAAGAGAATTCAATTCTCTATACAACCATCTGAATATTTTTGAATTTTGTTCATAATTTTTTCTCAATTTCTATTTTTATGCCTTTAGAATTTTTTTAGTTAATGTGCCCCCAGCGCCATCTATCGAGTAATTACAATGCTTTTCTCTCAAAAAGTAGTATCGGTATTACCTATCAAAAATTTTTGCTTTCATTGTTCCACATCAAACCGTTAAAATTTAACGAGGTATGAGTAGTATTCAAGTAGGGGGTTTATGCCAATCCTGGACCTCCCCCCACCACTGACCTTGAGAGTGACCTTGGGGAATGACCTTCAGAGGATGATCTGGTTAGTGGTTGGTGACCTTGAGGGTAGTCGACATTGGGGGTTGATGACCTTGAAAGTTGGTGACCATGGATTTTGAAGGATGAATTTGAGTATGGGCCACCTTGAAAGTGTGTAACCTTGAGATCAATTGAGCTTGAGAGTGGATGACTGTTCAATTGGTTGACCTTCACTGTAGACCGATATCTTTGAAGACTATTGAGTAAGAGGGTGTATTGAAATGAATTTAGCATTGATATATTCGGTTGAAGTGACCTTGAATATTTTTCTATCTTCATTCATTTCAACCTCAAATATACCCCTTCCCTTCAACGATTGCTATAAAAGCTAGAGAGTAGATACTTACGAATTCAGTTTGCACCGCCCATAGTACCAGAGTGAGCCTTCATAATCAGTTTTTCCGAGTTGGCATCGAACTATAGTGCACCAAAAGGAACACATCGCAATTCAGGTGAAAATATTTTATAGTTTTCTACCATAATTTCTACATATTCGAAAATGGATACCCTAAAATTTGATTTTGAAAAAATAAATTCTGCTATTCAACACATAGAAACTCTAGAACAAAGACCTATAACATCACTAACGATCGGTAAAGCTTATAAAGTTGAAAAAATGGCAATGTATTCTACAAGATATGGTAAATCTATTCAGGTAATTCTGTTGGAAGATAATGTCAAATTCAAATCATGGCTTCCGAAACGAGTCACCGAGCAATTAACAGATGAGATTATTCAAATGATAAATTCATCAAAGTCCAAAGTGGTAATAACATATATAGGGCAGAGTTCTCAGGAATTTTCTGGTGCGAAAACCCGATCGTTAGTAAAGTTCGATGTGATAGAGTAAAAGTATAATTATAATATGTAAATTCATGGTAGAATATAAAATATTGTTAATCCACCTACTCAAAACGTAAGGTGAGTATGGTATAGCTTGTGATAATGATTTGAAACTGATAGTCACTATTTATTTTTCAGAACTTCCATACAAAGATGTGGATGCAATATTCCAGCGAGTTGTGGACAGAGGCTGTAGATATAGATTCTGCAATTGAAAGATTGCGTTGTGAATTGAATGATTTGAGTTGGGATGCACTACATTCGGCAAATTATGATATGAACATTTGTTTTGATGTTGAGGAGGTCCGACGAGTTTTGGAGCTCAGCAATAAATATGACTTTGGTGTAAAGTTGTGTAACAAATATTCCTATGGACTCATTAGTTTGGATGAGTATTGCAAGCAGATGATTGAAGCGGAAATGAGAAGATTTTTATCAGACCTGATTGCATATTTACCAGGAGATATAACAGAAAAATATCAACTGAGAAAAGACGAGTATAGCTCAGATGGAGAAGAAGGGAATGTGTGTGAAAGTGGTGAAGTTTTGCAGTCTACATAGAAAATTATTTTTAGTATGCATATATTAATATTCATTTTATAAATAAAAACAACATTGAAAGTATTTTTTTTTATTTACTACTATATTATGATACATTCAAAATATGAAAAATAAGATACATATCAATAAAATATTATGATAATCCAATCTGAATTGAACCATTGAGTGCACTATAGCTCAAATAGGCATCGTGTAGTATAAGTGCATATACTTTCGTGTTGGCGGGAAATTTTGTCTTTCGGGTTTCGAACTCAATTTTGATGTCGACGGTGGATGACTTCATGGCATCAGGTTGATGGGAGCAATCGATGACGAAAAGAGGATTATTCCGGAAGCTTCCAATATCCATCATTGGTTCACTCATAGGCTTGTTGTAGTAACTGCGTTGGAAATTTTCGTAAGCATAGTAGGCTGAAGAGTCCAATTTTTTATCGAAATCCAGATTCCAACGTTCGTATGGAAATACTTCAGAATTCAAATATAAACGGATATTATTTATATTTGCATTAATAAACTTCGTCGCATCTTTTGAAATATTTTCGGAATGATCTGTGTCTTAGAACCCGATAATGATGAATCGAGGCCTTTCGAGGCTATTGGTAGTTTTCACAGCCCATATGTCTGAAGCTGTATCACGAAGTGATGGTAACTCATAAAGATCCCACATACGGTAGGCCATTTTGACTTTGGCACTACTATTTTTATTAATTCGGTTCAAGAGCTTCAATTTCTGGCGATCTTCTGGTACAATATGTCTGATTCTCCATTCTATTTTTGTGATTTCTAGTTCAGCATCGACCTCGCCTATGAATGAATTTTTGAAGGATCGAGCTATAATCAGAATGAGTTCCTGCTTAACATTCAAAATACCCTTGGTGTAATCTTCAGCGAATCCCATAATGTATTTTAGGGGCAGTTTGCCGCTGAAAAAATTACTTGCAGGATCCAGTATATCTTGTTTATTCTGATTGAGACCCCAACCTATTGGTAGTAAACTATTCTCATGTGTTTTTCCGAATGATACCATAGTTTTCAATGTGGTTGTTATGCCTGGCTTTCGTACAACTGCAACTTGTTCACCACCCATTTCGTAGCGGATTTCATCAAACAAGAAAGCCAGAGCATTATTGGAAAGATAACATCGTTTGTTGGGCTCTGAAGGTGTGAATTTTCCCTCGATATAAATGTAGCTATCTGCTATATCGAGAATTAGATCTTGAAAATTGATGGGAATTCTGATTTCGTCCGAATTCTTATAATATGGTGATCCATACGGCTTATATGTATGCTCATGCAAACTAATCAGGGAATGATCGAAAATTGGCTCTTCAAAAACTTCTAACATATCGCTTGTAGTGAAAGCGGCCATGTTTTATTTCTTCTTGGTATTCCTGATCTTCAAGCCAATTGATTTCAGAAAGTTTAGATTACTAGAGCTGATGGTATATCTTGATTGTTTAACGGGCTCACGTGAAATGAATCGGTTTATGATTTTTCTCTTCTTTATATCAGCATGATCCTCAACCCCATTGTACATACACCGTTTCGGTTTCAATCGCCGGACATTATAACAAAACCCCATTGTATTTTCTTGACAGAGGTCAATATTACAATTTTTTCAACTCCAATTTTATAATTATTCTTTCACCATTGAACTCGATCAGATGCCCACGATCGTCCAAAATGCGCAGAGTAATGTTGTCGAGATACTGACCGCCTTCGGGCTTGATTGGCATATAAATTATATTTCGTGGTTCCTTTGTGAGTTTGTATCCTGGCTCGACATCAATATCGAATTCGAAAATGCTGTGACATTCCTCACCATTCAAATACGCTCCAGAAGTGACGTTACAATCCACACGGATTATTCTCACATTATTGATATTCACAGGTAATGTTGATTCATGTGTTTCACCGATACCAAAGACCTTAGGCTCGAATCCTAAAAGACCAGCGATAGAGTTTTCATGTAAGAGGTTGATGTAATATTTCGATCGCATTTCACATTTCAGAGTATTGTTGTTTGGATGTAGGAGAAACACATCATCCATATTCTTTTCGGTGACATTTTCAGCCAGTTTCTCTTTAGATCTAATGGATCGCTGTATAACTTTATTGATTTCATCAATTTCATAAGCGCCAGGTGGAATTTTAATGGTTATGGGTGGAGAATTGATTCGTTTTGAATAGCTGATCACATTATTCTTCACAGTAACATTGAAAATTGAATTGTAGGAATAGAAACCATGTAAACCCAAACCATAACTGCTACTCGTATCCAATTCGACTGGTGGGTAAAAGTTAGCGCTCAACTCGCTTGCGTCTCCTGATAGCGAGAACGTTCGTGACATGACTGTTCAATTGTTAGTATTCCAGGACATTTTATTGCTGGAAACAGAAATGATACAGCATCCGTCTCTTTTTTGGTGGTGATGTTAAATGGGTGTCAACATCATTTTTTGCTACTACATTTACATCCTTCACATTACAGTAGCAACAAAATATTTTTCGGGGTATTGGTCCATCATTCACATCAGATGAACTGCAAGTATCAACATCATTATAATGCTCCTGGCAGTACTGATACTTCAAGACATCAATATCATTTTGAAGGTGTGGTGGTAGTTTATCCCACACTGCCGCAATTTCCCCAGCAGCACATCCAATCAACACTTCTTTGGGCATATCAGAAAGTTGTTGTTTACTCATTTTATTCAAACTACGTAGTCTAGAATATGCATTTAATGAATGCGCCATCCTCTTTATGCTTTCTCTATCCTGGATAGGGGTTTTGTCCATAGTGGCTTACCGTATAGAAACTGCAGACACAAATGACCACACCACACTGTATTGAACCGCTGGTGTCGCTCATAGTTATAGCAAATTTCACTAGCTGGTTTTGGTCCACTGTGAAAATAACGAATCAGTTCTTTGGGGGGAGGTAAATCACCAAAGCTGTCATAGTATTGCACTGATCCTCCATTTTTTTTATATGCCACCCAGTGTGTTCCTGGGCCGTATCGGCTATCTAAATTAACTACTGCGGATTCACATCGATGCGGTCCTGAAAGTGGAAGATCGTCACGCATAAATACACCGCGAAAATTTGTAATTTTCATTTTCTTAGCGATTAATTTGATGTCAATGTCAGAAAGAGCTCTCCGGGGTGGCATACTCATAGGTTTTTTGAATTCTGATGCTTTAAATATAATCCTAGACCTTTGCGGTACGGTTTCAAATACATTCCTTTGCCACTTTTACCGAGAGCAATAGCTTCCATGTACTTATTGTGGCGGTTTGACTCATTCAACTGGTCTCTACTAGCTCTTGCTGCTTGTACTGCTTTAGTTATACCTGCTGCTGCTCCAGTAAGAGTGCCAAGTGCTGATAACCCAGCAAATATTGGTATGAGTGGTAGAAGTCCAACTTTGGGAATTGGTATCACCCGAGGTGTACGAATTTTATTTTTTCCTCCTGCCTCTTTTGTGTATTTACGGGCTGCTTTCAGCGCGATTTGGGTGGCTTTTCTCAAATTATTTGCAACAATTTTACCTCCTCCTGCTTCACGTAAAACATCTCGCACCTTTCTTACAATGCCAGAACCGAAGGCTACTACCTTTCTAATATTTTTTGCTTTTTTCTTCTTAATTTTTCTCATAGCTCGAATATTTCCCTGTTTACACGGTTTAGTTGACTCGCATCCCATACCAAATCGACGCTTTCCCTTCATTATATTTGTAACCAACCAAGCAGAACCTTTCTCTCCAAGAGAAGCGTTTTTGTCTTTGAATCTGCTCCAAGCAGCTTCTTCAAGCTTCTGGTCTGCCTTGTGCCTACTGTTGAGATCCGAATTCAGTGAATAAGCAATATCGTGCTCCTTGCATGCGAAATCTAGTTTATTTATGCCGGGATCTCCTCTTGCCAACCTCTTATGTAATCTTGTTCCAGGACCACAGTACTGATAACCACCAGGTAGGTCAATGGGTAGTTTATTGATTAGAGAATTAACCAAACCTCTACCGCCCACTTGTTTACGTTTACAACCGTTCTGATTGAGTTTTGTCATTTAAATAAAAGATCCAGCGAAGCACTGCACTTATATAGTCTCTAGCTGTCGTACAATGCGCATTGTGAAACAGAAACAAGAGTTTAAAATCGATAATTTTGACGAAAAAGTAAATGATGGACTGGGGAGGCACAGTGAACGACGCCATGGATCTCTCCTCCCATTATCAATTAGGGGTCTCATTAATGGACCTTCGAATTGTGGGAAGACAAATGTGATGATTTCTTTACTAACTCACCCACTGGGATTGCGATTCGCGAATGTGTATGTTTATTCAAAATCTCTATATCAACCCAAATATGAGTATTTACGAGGAGTGTTGAAGCCGATTGAAGGATTGGGATTTTATACTTTTGGAAATGTCACGTCTGGAATAGTAGAACCATCAGAGGCTAAACCTGATTCGGTATTCATCTTTGATGATGTTATGTGTGAAAAGCAAGATGTTATTAGAGCATATTTTAGTATGGGGCGCCATAAAAATGTTGACTGTTTTTATCTAGCCCAAACATATTCCCGTGTTCCGAAGCAATTGATCAGAGATAATTCAAATTTCATTGTAACATTCAAACAGGATGACATGAATCTCAACCACATTTTTTCTGATCATGTATCGCCAGATATGACGTTTAAGCAGTTTCAAGATATGTGTGCAAAATGTTGGAATGACAAATATGGATTTCTAGTTATCGACAAAGATAGAGAACTACAAGAAGGTCGTTACCGTAAAGGGTTTGACAATTTCATATATCTCTGATGTTTTTTAGATATTTGGCTCAATCTGAAGTTGAACAGGTCAGTGATACGTTAGCATTCAAAACGTCAATACTATGGACGAACAAAAAAGCGATGAAATAGATTTGAAACGGAAATTAATTGAGGCAACAGAGGCAGTTCGAAAAAAATTTAATTACATTAAAAATAATCGCATAAGCGACCAAGTGGCGATTTCAAAAATATATGAACCAATAATCGAACCACTGAAAACTATATCATCTAATACGTCCAAAATAAATCCTTTACCGGTGGTGAGCCACTCAAAAAAATTTACCAAATCCATAGAGAGTAGTACCCCGCTCCCAAAATTGAATTTTATGGAAAGTGATGACAAAGACGTGAAATTTAATGCTGAAGAAACATCGATAATGCATACACCATCATCCTCAATGGTAACCACAGACCCCGAATCACCAAAGGTAGCGGACAGTAATGGGGAAGTCTCCAGCCATATTCAAAAGTTGTTATCTGGAAATTCTTCATATGATACGATATTCGGTGTCCGGTTAGACCCCATTACGAATAAGCTAAAAATGGGCGATTTCAATGTAGACTTTATTGAAGGAAGAATTGTATTCAGTAAAGATGGTAGGACCATTGGTACTTACCAAGGCACATCCAACTTATACAAGTTGATATTCATGAAAGTACCTCCGGGAAATATGTCTGCTACTGAACTGAATATATATGGTGACATACTCAGATTAACAAAAGCAGCGTATAAAAATCACGACCAAGCACAGGGTTTATTGCCTAATAAATGGAAGAAATATCAAAAAATAATCAAGCCATTATTATCTGTAGACAACACATTGGAAAACCTTTCTATAGGAGGTGCTGGAATAATGAAAATACCATCCCGAAAACTATTTGGTGGAAACAAACCCATAAGTTACATTTATTGGAATAGCTTGGATGAATTAATCGACAGGCTTCGACTCCTTTGGAGTTCAAAAATGGCTGGACATACAGGGCATGATAATGAAATATTATCAATAATAGAAGAATTGCGCGAAGAGGGTATAATCTACTGAATGTGTATGTATATTATTTCCTGAGTGTGTGAATTATGTTCATTCTTCTGAAGATATTCCAACGATGAATAACACAATCGACAAATTTGGTCGTAGACGGGGTGGTGTGAAGGTGATTGTTGGAAGATCAGGAGTTGGATTCATCCTCACAGCAGATGGAAATTATAATATTCAGAATAAACGTCTGTGGAATATTGGTGAACCCTCCGACACGAAAGATGCTACCACTAAGGGCTATGTTGATGACCGCATAAAAGAGACTAAGGAGTTGACCCTGTCCGCTGTGCAAGAATCAGTATCATCAGTAATTCGTGAAGCGAGAGCATATTTTGATTCCAAAATTACTGAACTCAGATTTGTCATCGGCAAGAAGTCGGATAGCTCAATCGAGCAAATTTCCAAACTGGAGCAATTAATCCATACTTTAGAAAAGCGAATCGTTAAAGTAGAGCAGTCAACAACCAAGGCTCCACCTAAACACTGGAGGACTGGGCAATTAGCTTTACCGCCTTCCTGGGAACCGACTTCTGTAATAGAGAGTTGAAATGAGTACCGCTAAAAGGCAAGTTGTTGAGGAACTGCATAAGCCAGCTCGACGAAATTTTCCACGAAGGAAGACCATAATTAAAGGGTTTTCAGATTTATGGCAGATGGATCTGATGGAGATGCAGCCGTATGCAAAAGAAAATAAAGGTTATAGATATATCCTCATCGTAATAAACTGTTATTCAAAGTTTGTATGGTCAAGACCGCTGAAAAATAAAACGGGAAAATCCGTTACCGCAGCAATGGAGAGTGTGTTGAAAGACGCAAAGTACACACCGAAGAACTTGCAATCCGACCAAGGCACTGAATTTTATAATACAAAATTTTCCTCGTTGATGGCGAAACATCTGATCAATCATTATTCGACATTCAGTACTAAAAAAGCGGCAATTGCGGAACGAGTTATTAGGACATTGAAAAGTTGGTTGTATAAAGAGTTTTCAGTTCAAGGGCATCACAAGTGGTTGAAAATTCTTCCGCACATAACGGATCAGTACAACAATAAAATTCATAGCAGCATTGGAATGAAGCCCGTTGAAGTGACATCATCCACGAAACTGAATTTGTATGAACACGCCAAAATACATGCGAAATATAAAAGAAGTAAATTCAAAATAGGAGACGTAGTTCGAATAAGCAAGTACAAGAGCATATTCGATAAAGGTTATACAGCAAATTTCACAACTGAACTTTTTAAAATTGTTAAGGTAAATAGTACAATGCCTGTAACCTATGAGCTTGAAGACATGGATAAGAAACCAATAAAGGGTTGTTTTTATGAAATGGAGTTGAGTAAAACGAAGCAGCCCGACATTTACTTGGTGGAAAAAATTTTGAGGAGGAATCATGGGAAAGTAATGGTGAAATGGCTTGGGTTTCCCAACGACAAAAACTCATGGATTGATGAAAGTTCGATCGTATAATTGAATATCTGTATTTTTTCATCAAGTAGCCATAAACTGATATTAATTCGATATGTGAATTTTATGAGTTATATATTTATAGTGAAATCGTTGATATAATGTTTCTCTCATTACTATAAATGAATAAAAAATTAACAATACTTGGTGCAATTTTTTATTTTTCGTTAGTCATACAAAGTGTTTATTGATGTTCAATCACTTCATAAATGTATCTCCTTATTGGAACCACATGGGTTTTCCTCAACTCTTCCCGCTCGGCTCTCTGATCTTCGTTCAAACACCAGCATTTGAGCAGATGGTCTATTCTGTCTTTGAAAAAAAACCCGACACATTCACATAATGTCAACCCCATTCGACACTGTTCGCATAGGTTTTTCCAACAGTCTGTTTGGTAGCTGTCACAATTCGTACATCGCTGGAAATCCAAGGTCGCCTCTGCTCTGCAATCCCTACAGTCTTCTCTAATAATACCAAAGTTTGTGGTGTCCATTCTTTCACCACACTTTCGGCATTCCGTCCATAAACCGAACCATTTTGTCACTTTTTTTGGAGTCTTCGGAGGGTTTATTCTTTCACACTCTTGACACAATCCAGTGCAGGTATTGATAAAACTCGGTGGCCATGCAATGTCACAGTTATGACATGACAAATTTTTATCAATCACTAATGGATACACTGCAATTTTTGGCTTAGAATCCCACTCTCTTGATGTCGACATATCTAGAAATGATGAAACTTGTGTGCTATAAAGAATCGCATAGAATGATCCACCTCATTCAGCGACCCTCATTATATACAATCCAATATACCCTCCACCTAGGTATCCTCCGAAGGCCTTGAAGTCCAGTGACCTTCATGTTGAGTGACTTTCAAATGACATTCGAGCACTGAATGACCTTCGAATATGGAGTGACCTTCGAATATGTAGTGACCTTCGAATATGGAGTGACCTTCGAATATGGAGTGACCTTCGAATATGTAGTGACCTTCGAATATGTAGTGACCTTCGAACACCAAACGACCTTCGCATCTCAAACGACCTTCGAGCAACGGGTGACCTTCGAATTTGAAATGACCTTCATCCCCTCACAGTATTGGAAAACCATATAAGGAGAGGACGAATACCACCTCTGCATCAGTTTCATTGAAATATCAGAGTAGTTCGTATTGAAATGGCAGCTCAACAAAATGATAGAATGAGTGTGTTACGAGACCTAGTGGCTATCGATATAAATCATGTCGAAGAAGATGCAGAAGTGGACGATGACATAGCTGAAGAAGTTGCAGCAGTGGACGATATAGCTGAAGAAGTTGCAGCAGTGGAAGTTGTTGAAGAAGCAGATGTTGCGGCAGAAGGAGCTATTGCAGTTGCCGCTAACGATGATGATGGTTCTAGCGAGGATGAAGGGATGTACGAAGATGGCCCTGATGTAGATGGTGAATATAGGTGCGTGTTCAAAAATATAAACAGTGTGAGGGATGTCGGTAGAAATATGTATTGTTCGATAATTTCATGCTGGATGGTAGTAACAACCACCGAGGATCGTAAGGTTCTATGCCACAAGTGCTTCATGCTGTACAGTGAATTAGTCGATAGTGAACATTATAACAATGTAGATCTGCATTATAAAACGGACTTCAATAATATTCCCGATTACGACTGTGTGGCTTGTGGAATGACTGTTTGTCAAGTGCGCCTAATTGACACTTGCCTGTTTTGCAATACAAGTTTTAAAAAAATATAATTTTACAGAGCGACTGCAAATTTCCGAATACTGGAATATGGCCCTGCAGACAGTTCCAGTGATGTGCATCGGTGTGGAAGTGTTGCTCGTGTTTCTGTTCAGGAATACGAACCGCCGGATGACATAAGCGATTGTTCAACAATTGAATTGGACTGGGAACATTTACCAGATCAAAGCCATTGGTGGTGTCCGGCGCAATTGTCTGAAGAAGATGGCGGGGAAGAGGTTATCCGAATGGAAGAGGCATGCGATTGGACTTTTAGACTTTGAGTCGGGGTGTTTATATTAGATTTGTATAACGTATAGCATAATAATAGGGAAAAAAAGACTGAAATATATATTTTAAATGAAAATATGTTTCATTCATTTGATGATCGATAGCTCTATAGTGAATAATAGCTCAAAAAAATTATTCAAGTGGTATAAATACTACTAGCGTGTACATTTCAAAGAAACTGTGTTTGGAAATGTCTGATGTCACTAACTAAACATGTGAGATTTTTTTAAATACTCTGAAATTTCTTATATCTATTGCAACATATTTTCAGACACACATATAAAACATATTCGCTTTCCTGGGTGTATTTCAGCTTCAAAATATACTTTCAAATAGTGAGATATATATTTTCTAATAAAAAAGTGTATGTAATTTATTAAAATGAAAGTGGCATGCTCATCTGTGCATCAAAATGTTTAATGAAAAACTAGTGCGCATCCATTATTTCTAGCTATAGTTGGTATTTAACCAAAACTCGTTGTGATGTATATGAATTGTATCAAAATATAACCAAAACCTTCAACTGCGCATACATTTTTACCCCACATTTTGAAATAGCTCCATTTTGGTTTAATGCGCAAACGGGAGCTTACAGAAATGCGTAGTAATGAAAATTCATTTTTCGAACACTCCCCTGTTGTTAAAAATGCTCTCATATACACTTCATATCTTTCTTGAGTATTTTAGTTGGTTGGAGAGGGAATATTTCTTTGAAAATTGTGATATTTTTATCAGCAGCCATGTAATATAATACATAACGGAAGTAGTGAATCCAACTGCGCACCTATATATTCAATAAAAAACCTATGCGCATCCAGTTTTCTAGTCTGGAGAACATTTTCAGTGCATATATGACAGAGAATCATAGACATGTATGGTAGCATGGTTAATGCCACCCACTGCGCATAACTTTTCTCTGTCACTTTCCTAAAAGTTCCGTTTTGGTCGCATACCTAAACCAGTTACCTGACTTGTGCGCAGTTGATTTCCCCTCCCCCCCCCCACACCCCCCCCTAATTAGCCCCTACCCCACCCCTTCCTTAGTGTGAGGCCATCCGAGTTCACCCACGTATCCAGTTTTTTTTTCTCGAATTGCTCGGAACGAGGGTCTTTCCCCCCCAACAACTAACCCATCCCTCCCCCTCCCCCCTCCCCCCCCCCCTCCAAAACAACATTTTATTTTTTTATTTATGATTTATTACAAATACGAACATACTAACATACTAACATGTACTTAAACTTAATCTATCTTATTAAATATACATATTCAAATATTATTAAATGATAATATTCATTTTAATAATTACAATAATTAAAAACCAATTATGTATACAAATACGATATGAATATATACCCCCTCCCCCCTTCTACTTTAAAAAAACACAAACCTTTATTTACACTCTAATACAAATACGAACACACTCAACTAACATGTACTTAAAATTTAATCTATCCTATGAAAAATATACATTCAAATATTATTAAATAATTTCGTATCAAATATCTTAATTATAATATATATATATATATATATATATATATATATATATATATATATAATACAATAATCGAGGGAATTGGGATCGGAAAAAAGGATCATATTCACACGCAAACACACCTATACACACACGCACATATTCATTTCTCCATAAAAACTTTAACCTTCTCCTGCAGCAATTTAAGTCGTCTGCTCTCTCGATTGAGCGAGAGCTGCGACTTAATTGCTTTGGCCTTCAGCGTTGGCAAACTTTGCCTAAGCTGATTACTGTCACCCATAATTCGTTGCTGGCGTCCGTCGAGCTCTTCCAATTGTCGTTTCAACTCCTCCTTTCGATTTTTTATTTCTTCGAGCTCCGTATCGTACGCCAGCAACGATTTCAGAGACCTTTGCAGCAGCTTCTCGATGTTCTAGATATGCTCGGGCTTTTTTGTTAACAAAATCCGAAAAAACATCTACAATTTTCTTATGTTGTTCTTCCGCATTTTGTGACCAAACACTGCCATCACTTCTACCACTTCCCAAAATTGGTGATACCGATGAACTTCTACCAGAAAACACTTCAGAATGATCTACCGATCGATTCGGAGAAGTGAAACCAACGGATTGCTTTGCCGAGACGGGACTTGCAGGTGACCCACTGGACACCGAAAATTCGTTGGAACCGGCTCCGTCATTTTTTGAGGCAGATTCCTGTTTTTTGGGAGAGTTAGCCGGGGCCGATGATTGCACTACCTCTCTTCCCAAAATTACCGGTGACGGTGAACTATCTTCGGAAGATAGAACTACCGTTGGAATCGGACTACCGACGGATTGTTTCGATGCCAGAGGTCTTGTGAGTAGTCCTCTCAGCAACGGAAATTCGTTGGACTCAACTTCGTCACTTTTTGTGGTAGACATCCTTTGTTTTTTGGGGGAGTTTACCGGTGTCAATTCTTTCCTTTTGGAAGACTTATTCAACGATGAAGGACCCGCTTCATCGTTGCTTATGTCTTCACATAAGGGGGCATATGGTAACAGAGGTGGAGTGAAGCCCTTGATGTCCGCGAAATATTTTTCCATTTCTACATCTCCGAATTCTTGCATATCTGCCACCGATAAGCTGGAATAATGGAAACTCGGTATGTCTGTGCTGTGAATTTGTTCAAAATCCAAATATTTCGATTGGTCGGTTGCTGTTTGTTCGGGTTTCTGTATCCTAACATCACTTAATATATTTATTTTTTGAGTCGAACAACCAGCAACCGAATCTTTATTTTTATCATCAACCGCGTCTCTAGTCTTTTCGTTAACCGCGTCTTTATTTTTTTCAATATTAATTGTACTAAGATATGCTAACGTTGCCAGCATACTAACAACCGACTTTCCACTATCCTGAGAATTGGGACTTTTATTACCTTTCATTTCGGTTATCCAATCACACCACTCTTTCACAATATCAATAAAAGCACGACTCACAACTTTACCAGTGGGAAGAACAGGGTACAATGATGCATCATGCCACCCTCTAGTTTGAGTAACCTCGCACATCCCCTACTCCGAAATTGTACAGAGCCTGCGCACAGGTAGAGATATTGAAAAGAGACCACTACAAGGCCAAATTCTTTTGGGTCACCTTCATACACCCTGATCGTTCAAAGCAAAGGAATGCGGTACAGGTACCCACGCCTCGCTACCTGCTGCTAGACAAAATAAGGAATGCGGCATAAACTCGCATTCTTCAAGACTAGACCACTCAAACACAGTATGGTCGATAAGGACCTAAGGAATGTACATCGGTACAGTTTTTTCAAAACGTTGACTACAACGAGACGAAAGAATGTTATTTATTATGTCTATTCAGTCTATACATACACGTTAAAATTGAAAATATCTATTCATTCAATATGTGGATGCTATACAATAAATTTTGAATATTTTTATGCTACACTATGAAATTAACATATATGAGTAGAAACAATTCGGAAATGTAATTTCAATATCGAATATTCATGCTTCGAAAATTGTGTTTTTTTTTCTTTCGATATGAGATATTTCTGGATTATTCTCCAACATATAAGTGGAACCGTTTTTCAGTACCTTGTATGTCAAAATATAGGTTGGCATAAAAAAAAGGAATTCAAATATATGATATGAAACGTATCAAATTATTGGTTCAAATATTCGTGAAAACAGTTTCATAGCCAATTGTAGATGAATATTCCCTTTTCACGCTATCGGATGAATAATATAAAATTTGTTGAATGATAATTAAGGATTTGCGTTCCCTTACTTCGACTTATTCTGCTTCCAGTAATGAAATCAGCAAATCCAAATTGTTGACAGGTTGTGAATTATTATGAATCGCAGATTCCACAATGTTTGAACACCATAACAGATTTTGTTCGGGGTCCGTTTGATAAAATTCAATATCGTTGTGGCCCCACGGCAATGTTTTTGTGGTATTGGGTATAATGAACCGCTTGTCGTCATGGTGTGACAAAGCGACTTTATTTTTCATTTCAGTAAATATGTCGTGGGTATCACTTTTGAAACTATTCATTTTTCTAAGTATTGAACCACCCTTCTCAACAATATTTTTATAGTCACTTTCGTGCAATTGTTTGATAATGACTGACTTTTTGACGCCTTTGGCTTTCTTCAATTCATTTTTAACGGACTGAACAAAGTAAGCTTTGGCCCCAGTACCATAAAAACTGATAATGGGGTCATTGGGAAATTCATCTTTCATATTCCCCAGAATGGGTTTTGTAACAGGAATGCCAAAATCGTTTCCGATGTTATAATTGGAGGTATCGAATCTTTCTATATTTTCGATCATGAATTCGTAAAAGTTTTTATTTGCTATTTTCAATATAAAAGAATCTGTATCTGTGTACAGTAGTGAAGCGTCATTTCCAAAATTACTTTTTATGCATTTGTAGTAGAAATCGTACATTACTGTTTTTGATAAATCCAATATACTAAATCCCAAATAAAGTGGTTTATCGTAACACACTCTTACTTTTCCCATATGAATAGCGACAAAATTTTCTGTAAATATTGAACATGTTTTGAAATTTGGGTTGGAAATCAGACAATTAGCCCCCAATGACCTTTTTATATTCTCCCAATGAGTAACCAGTTTAATTTCCCTTCTATTTTCCACATTTTCCAGAGTTTTTCCATACACGGCATTGTTCATTAACTTGAAAAATTGTTTTTCGAATTTATTCAAAGCTTTATTACGCATTTTTGTATTCAAATCGATATATTTCTTAAGCCATGACGATTGCCGAAATTTCAAAACCCTATGTGTTTTCATAACCATCAATCCGTTTTCTATAGCTTGTTTAAGAGTTCTATAATGAACGATATAGTTTTTTTTATCTGATAAGTTCGGTATCAACTTGCAAATATTGGATTTTGAACCTGGTGGAATTATACTTTCGACTAGGAAAGGTAAATCCGAATGAGAATCATGTAATTCTTCTGGATAATGAATGTCCACTTCAAAAACATAACCAAAAGGAGAATCAGCAGAAATACTCATCACATCCAAATCCTGTATTTCACTGGGTGTCAACCAGGTGAATCCACCAATGGGCAAAGGTTGAGACATGCTATGACCATACAAATTTGTTGCATCCAAATACGATATGTAAGATACGTCTTTTTTGGCATCGTAGTTAGGTAGATATTCATTGTTTGCGACATGCATTCGGTCACTACATTGACTTATTCCACCACGTATACCTTTCTTGAAAAAATGTATCATGTCAATATCAGTCAAAAGCTCCAATTCAACTTTTGTGTATCTCAACATAGCGTCCCAAGATAAACCTGGGGCGGTATTATTGGGCAGGATCCAATTTATAAGTGTTCAAACAAATCCTCCGAAAATTCTCGAATGTATCAGTTAACAGTAAAACATCCGATTTCAAGTACAGATCTGAATATTCTCCCAAACTTCGACATTCAAATAAATTCCATACCCGTTGTGCCCTATCATAGCATTCATCTGAAATTTGTTCGTCATTTAAGTTATCATAAAATTCTTCTTTCGATGGTAGATGTGTGATATCTAATTTTTCCATACAATCTACGAAACTGTATGGAAATACACCTTTCTGTTTCATCAACTGAAACTTTTCGACATCCGGAAAAAACTTTTTAGTGTCTATGAATTGATCTTCTACTAAATTTGCACCGAGATTCTGAAGTGACTCCGAAAGAAATTTATAGCTATCAATGAACCTTAATTTCATGAAATTATTCTTCAATTTTCCATCTTTACCCAAATAGCTGTGTGTGAATGGTGAATGATGTATTTTTCTTTGGTTTGTGGAATGACATCAACTCGATCGCCCTTGTCGAATAATTCCTTGATGAATAAGTGGCAATCATATCCGCTCATATTATGACAAATAATTGGTATAAAATTTGGAAGTTTGAAATTCAAATTACATTTAGAATGAGCTGCACCAAATCTCTTTTTTCCGGTCAGGTGACAATGATCTCTCACTTTGACATCACCATCTTCGAATATATTATCACATATGCCACAAGTCTTTGCATCAGAAAATTCTTTTTCTTCTGTCTCAGATAATTGACCCATTGGAACAACATTTTTTAGATGTTTATGATATATATTCTTTAAATCGTTTTGAATATTTGAGACGAATACTTTTGCAGTATCGACCCCTCGATACGAAACAAATTTGTCGAATTTTTCTTCGAAAGAACATTTTATGTAGTATGCAAACGAGTATGGTTCATGAATGTGAGTTCGGTTGGTGTAAGAGCAATCTGGATTCGGTTGACAAGAATCAATTGGTTTCAGAATTGACTCAAAATCTGCATAAACGACAAACGGAACTTTCATCTGCTTTTCGATATTCACAAATTTCAATATATTTTCAGGAATGTATTTACCGAACTTGTCGATTTTCAATTTTTCAGAAGGTGTGGTTGTACACACATGATTGCAGTCATTTAATTGATGCTGGGTCAATGATTTTCCGTTAGCAAAATATAATAAACAACCATCACAAAAATATTTTTTATGACCATTGGCAGAAATTTGGCCAGAAACTAATTTTGACAAATCCTTAATCCAACAATAATGATTTTTTCCCGTTTCATCACTGATAAGTAAAAGATTAACATGCCTGGTGAGTCGTTGTCGTGAATAATGTAGTGGACCTAAAACTTCATATTTCATTTTAGATTCCTCAAATTTTTTTTCCAACCCATATACATTTATAGAGCAATCATTGGCAACTTCGAATTTTGAAATTCCACTTAATTTCATCGGAAAATCCATACCTGATACATTCAGCACTGATTGAAAGGGTGGATAAGAAGACACTTCGGAAACCCTACGATCCGCCGGGTAAAGTGCTGATACCACAGCCCATGCAAAACAATAGTTATCCTCATTTCGCACATTCACCACACCTTTTTTCGACTCGATATAATCTGGCAGCTTTATATAGGAACACGCACCAAGAGGGCTATACTTGTTCACATTCATTTCTGTGAACATGATTTTCTTCAGGCTCCATCCTGCAATAGAAATGATTTTACATTCAAGGTATGAATATTGATTTTTGGGCAATTTATATACCTGAGTCACGATCTTCGAATTCTGTACTTTGTGTCGTTATTGTGTCGATGAATTCATCCAAAACAGCATTAAGATCCATGGACTGGTCAACTATCTGGTTCGAAGAATTGAAACACTTTACCTCGGATAATTCCTGGGTCTGCAGAATATGTGAGCTGAATAGTTCCATATTTACTTTCACCGCACTATGTATCTTCAACACACCTTGCAATAATGAAATCATTTTCTGTTTGTATGCATCAAAAAATGTTTTGTAATCCACATAGTTACTACCGCTCCCAATCCTATAGCTAACTATTCTACATTTGAAAGCACTTTTGATAATTTGCACGTCTTCACCCAATTGAATGCAAGAATTAGATCTGTGTTCGAGTGTTCTTCGATGTGAAACCATCTGACCCATTGTAACTGGTTTATTACAACAATCACAGAACTGCATATCGTTTTGCGATATGGGGCTCAATTTAGACCGTTTACTAGGTGGCTCACCTGTCACCGCTGTACAGGATTGCACTTGATGGCGATGTAGATTATCACTGCGAGTAAAACTTTTTCCACAATTGCAAGTATACATTTTGCTCGATTATCGGCTATTCAGAAGGAACATGAGGTCTGAAACTCGTGTTTCTTTTTATATTAGTGGTTGAGGTGGAAGAGAGGGGATGAGTTCACTTGCCCTCAAGGACATTTGTATTCATGGCTTCCTTTAGTTACATGTCAAGGTTACCATTCCTCAGGGTCATCGAAACTCTCAAGGTCACCAACCCTCAAGGTCACTAACCACCAAGGTCACTAACCACGAAGGTCACCATCCCTCAAGGTCACCAACCCTCAAGGTCACCAACCCTCAAGGTCACCAACCCTCAAGGTCACAAATCGTCAAGGTCGCCAACTCTCAAGATCACCAACTTTCAAGGTCATTCACTGGGCAAGTGAACCTCTGAAGGCTATTCTCCAAGGTCACTCTCAAGGTCAGTGGTGGGGGGAGGTCCAGGATTGGCATAAACCCCCTACTTATTCAGATCCGCATTTATATTTGATATTTCGATTTTGAATAGCAAAAAATATATTAACGAAATAAAAAAAAATTTATGGTTGTAAAGAGAATTTTCTTTTCAACAATGTGAACTTGACTCCCCATGCCATTTAAAAATTTTGATTTGATGTGTCCCCATTTCCCCTCTGTCACGCATTTTTTTTTTGGTGTGTTGGCATCGACTACTATGGTCATTAGCCACGTGTTCTGGATAGGCCTTGTTACTAACTCCATACGCCACCTTAGAAGCAGCATGATTATTCGTGGTCCCGTCAATCATGAAACGTGGGAAAGGTATTCTTCAATAACCCAGAATTAATTTCTAACGAAAAAAAGTCTGGTTCATTGAAGAATCGAACTCACGACCCTTGGATCATGAGCCGAGCGCTTTGGCCACTGCGCTACCTCGGTCGCCGGGGGGGGCTATTAAAAGTCGCATTGTATATATTACCTTCCACAGATTCAATATCCGTTATTATAGGGACACATTTACTCTGATATACCGTAGTTGCAAGAAAACACATTTCTCCATTTCTAATTGCCATACGGAACACAAATAGTTACAACCAGATATCTTTCAGATGAATGAGACATCATTTGTTCGTCAACCTCCCCAGAAGCGCCACTGGAATCAGGCTATCGCTCCGCCTGATTAGAAGTCATCTTATACAATATCTGTGGTTCCATGCGAATCAACAACTGCAGACTGTCAGATTTAGTTGATTATTACTCACAGAATTTACTTAATGAGATATTTATTTCGACACATTTTTGTTATTCGTGCATCATGTTCGCGTACCTACACGGAAAGTATGGTTGAATCCAATAGTATTCACTTACACTTGTTTCACAATATGTGTTTTGTTCTTTAAAAAAAATTATGTACAGTCAAAAAAAACTACCGCAACTCCTGACAAAATTATATAGAATAATTTTGTGGAAGAAGAAATAACTGGAGACAGTCAAGAAAAATATTTCATTAGGAAAGTCAGAATTGGATAATCTTATGCCAAATTGGATGTCAATTGCCAATCAGAGATTTGAACCTATGATTTTTTTCTGAAAATAATGAAAAGCGGGGATTTGCGCAGTGGTAACGCCGGGGCTTCGTGATCGAAAGGTCGCGGGCTCCATCCCTAGGCAGCGCAAGATTTTTTTCAGTTTCAGATATGAATTTGAGTGATTGAATCTTGTTGCTGGCTGGGGATAATCCTCCACGATTCACTGTTGCGTTAATAATCAACATTGCTGTTCCTAAGGTGGCGTATGGAGTAAGTAACAAGGCCTACCCAGAACACATTATATCCACAGTAATTAGACCATCAGGTCTGTTTGGATATAAATATAATATAAAAATAAGAATAAAAATAAAAATAAAATTAAATAAAACCCTAATACCTGGATGGATTCCTATGAGTTGCTATGCTTACCTAACAAATGGTCCTGCGATGCTGAAAATAATACCTTTTAAAGGGTAATCTGCGATGTATTGCCCAAAAATGGTATGACGAAAAAATTCAAAATGGTGATGTTAATAGATTTACTTGGACAGAATGGAAGGCAAGTTTTATAAAAACATTCTTGAGAAAAGATACCAAGAATCCTTATTAGTATTAATATTGTATTACATTGTTCAACCAACTTTAGTGGAAGTGACTAGCTGGGTATATGGCACCAGCGCGCCCTCCTGATACGTCGAAGCTTCAAGTCAGGGCCTAACTGGAATAATCTAAAAGGCTATACGAATATATCCAAAATAATGGTACTGGTTAGAGCATATAGAATTATCAGTTCAGATTCCCTTCTCTGCTTGGTCTGTGACCATGAGAAAGCAGGAATCGGAGCATTTTCTAAAAAGCAGAGGCCCATGCAGCCGATGAACTTGGTCCCGTTTTCGACTTTGAACGGGTTAACCCAAACTCTCTCACCAACTTAGAGCCAGTTCAGCAAAAAACTCACAATAAAGATGCGGAGATTGAAGTACTTCTGCAGCTATATACATGAGGATACGCCAATATATGAGATCTTCTTAAAGATCAACGAAGACTTTGATTTATACGAATATTTGACTTTTTTTTCCCGAAAAAGGGAGGAAAATGCGAAAAATATCTGGAATTACTCTTTGAACTCCGCGGGCTCCACCCAAACCATTCTGTTGAAATGGTGATTTCATTTATAGGGCTCCATGGTAGAATAATGTAATCGTATAATAATCATAACCGGAAGAATGCAGAAGGACGTCATCCTCGATTCACTTCGTCCACTCAGGTAACATGAACCTCGAATCCAGTAATCACTCACCTCATGGGACGTGGGGAGTGACTAACTGGTAAATGCAACCAGCGTGTTTCGAGGCGCCGGAGACAGGTCCAGACTGATATAGTCCTAACCGAAGTTAAGAATAGAAAATCCCCTCCATAAACACTCGTAGATCACACCCAAAATCATAGCCTCCACGGGTAGAGAAGGGTTATTATTATTTCTTGTCGTGGTGCTCCAGAGCGACAGAGCGACAGATTTTTGATAGAACATTCACTTTCCAGCCGAAGGATAACCCGGAAAACCTACAGCACCACGATCGGTGTTCCCTCACAAAATACTTGATTTTCAACAATGCATGTTGTATTTCAATACCCGGTATCACCATCAGCAGTACCCTTCTATTGCCAAAAGTAAATTTCAAAATTTAGGTTTCATGCTAAGAAGTATTTAACTTCCCGTCAACTTATTATGGCACAAATCCGACCTGTCCTGAAATACTGTTCCCATATATGTAGTGCAGCACCCCAACACACATTGAAACTTTTAGATTTTGTGCAAAAAAAGAGCCATTCGTTTTGTTTTCGCTCACTTCTCTGGAACACCAAAGTTATATTGGCAATCTGTCTCTGTTTTATACATATTTTAATAGACCGTTAGCGGTCCCATCGAGATTGACCTGTCGATTTCAGACTTCACATCTATGTGTCGTCACTTTGGAGACATGCCGACCATCTCTTTCTCAGGGCTCGTTCTTCCAATGCACGGCGAAGCTTTGGATATGGCTGTCTCGAAAGGTGTTCTCTGAGGCATACAGCCTTCAGATATTCAAGAAGTTCACCTATTCCTACTCACTTTTTCTCATCTCCCAAGATGTTTTCTGAACAATACAGGATTTTTCGTTTCGTGGGAACCAGAACTAAAAAATATAAAGAAATTAACGGGCTGCACCTTCGAAAATCTGGCCGATGCCGACTTACCGGCTATTATAATTAATTGATTTATTTGTCTTTATGCAATTGTATGGATATCCTTGATTGTTTTATTTTTTATTTTCAAAATCTGGAAACTCAAGATCCCAAAGAACTATTCAATAAACAATTTGTCTCTGGATAATCAAATTATCAGTCCATGAGTAGTAGTGGTACTGTAGGGTGAAATGCTATTCACTTATTGAAATTAAATTTAAACTCTATATAATGTCTCGAAACATATTATTATTATTATTAAGTATTGAGTTTTTGCAATTGACCGATTGTTAAGATTATATAATTTCAAGAAAAGAACAGTTTTCTGCCAATATTTTTTTTTTTTTAGTCACTATAGTTGTGATAATTTTCATGATCTTATATTGCCATATGACCAATATTTCTTGATTTTATCGAAAATACTATGATACCAAGATCGTCAAATATTCATATTTTCTTCATGCAATATTGCGTGTAGGTATAATATTATACCAATGTTTTCCTGATACTGGCCATCTCTGGTTAACTCACTAGTGACTAACGATTTATACATATAATATAATCAACTGTTGACTAATAATTTGTAACCTACTAGTGACTTAGTCAAACTTGTATATTAATAATCAACAATTAAGTTGATATGACTATATAAAAAAAATATTGTTGTCATCTCGTTTCTTTGGTTTTTCGGAAGGTACAAATTAGGAAACAAACTTTAAGATCCGATTGGTGGTTAAAACTGACTTTATGAAGGGCATGAGAAAGAAACAAAATAGTATCTGTCACCTCTTAACATACTGAAATTGTCCAGAGAATTCGTCCTTATCAGTGTTGATTCAATGTCTATCACTGTCAGGGAAAAGCCATGCTGTGCGCGCGGCGTCTCTAGAGGCCGTCGCGACGCTCCAGACGCTCACTCCGTATTGCGACGCGCTCGTGGCAGCATCCCCATTAAAACGTTTTTCGTAACTCCCGGTTAAGTTTACGTACGCTCCGCATATTCGAACATATGTCTCGTCATTATTTATTTATTTTTTGTTGATAAAGATCACTGTGTTTGGCACTTCGGTAAAGGGTTGTTGAAGTGTTTGTGGTCAAACATTTTTTCAAGTAGCATAACATATATATTTTGGATATATTCAGGTATTTTAAAATAGGTGAGTATGTAATGTAAAATTATGGTTTTTTGAAAAAGAATGACGAGAGTAAAATGTAAAATAATTATTTTCAAGAGCGTACTGTTTGAATGATTACCAATTATTCTTCATCATGGGAAAATTCTGTTAGTGATAACATTTTTGGATCGTTATCGATTATCGAGGCGGTTTGCTTATTGCAAAATGATGAGAAATATCTTGAATATTATCTTTGAGAAGAAAATTTGCAAATGGGAATCTCAAATAATTTTAACCACATGGTAAGAGAAACATATGATTTATCCAGTGCTTCCAGATAATGTAATAAAAATAATGATTATGAAATTACTTCCTCTCATAAAACTCGTATATAAGTTTACGAAGAGCATATTTACCGTACCGCTATACTAGGTGTGTCTTCAGTGTTGACCCTTGAATAAAAATGGAAAATAATTTATATAACTTTTTATGGCCAGGTTTTTCTTTAGTCTCGAGTGCTATGAATACTTCAGTTGATCAAAAAATATATTAAGTCTTTCTCAAAATTAACCATTTTTTTGGATGAAAATGATATTCAAATGCATTGAGTAACCTATGATCAACAGAACTGATGCTACAAAATCTTTAATCATCAATGTTTTTCAAACAATAACGTAGGGATAAAGTTATATTATATTACTTCTTTCTCGTTCCAGAAGCGAGCTGAAATGATATGTGGCCAAGACATTTTGTTTCAAATAATCTTCATAATTTGTTCTATCAGTGTTGGTCACAGGTTTACCCGAATTATTCCCATTTAAATCTCAGAAGAGGTTACATTTTACAAAAGACCCAACGTAATCTCCTTAAAATTTTCAACGGAAGTTGTTTGAAATGTAATATTGAGTGATATCAGATTGATCTTGATAAAACGCAATTGTTCAAAAATAATTGATAATTCTAATTCAGAAATGAAATTTTGCACATCATATACATTTTAACCGAAATTATTGAAGGTGTCATTTTCACAAAAAAAATCAGGACTGAAATTAGTGATTTGAACGCATCCTTATACCTCTATACTGAAAAATGAAGGATATATGGCACTGACAATATATTTCCTTGCTTAATAACCAATCAGTGGATTTCAAATTTTGAAATTCAGCCAATAGAATCGGAACTACAGTGAAAATATAGCGTGTCGCTGTATTTTCACGTTGATAAACCTGCTTAGTTTTTGTTTTACTATCTGTCAAGTGAAAATAATGATTTGAATTATAAACGTCAAATTTCTGTGTTTTCAGTAGTTATCTTTATTTATCAATATGAGCGATCGTTGGGGACAAATGTCCATTGGTATCATAGATGAGGCCGTGGAAAAGAGTATTCCATTGAATACGGCTAGAAGTAAAGCATCAATTGCTGTAGTGACACGATTTTCCTTTATTTCAAATCGATATATTGTCGTCCTAAATATAATTCGTGGTATGATTAAAAACCTATAATTGTTTGGAATATCAATTCATTGGCAATCCTAATGCAAGAAAATACAACTCGTCTTGCGGACTCGTACAATTTACAGCTTTGGGATTGCAATTCATTAATATTCCAAAAAATTATCGGTAATAATCATAACACTTATTATATTAACCCTGATTATATGAGTTTCGGGGGTTCAACAACATTCGTGATATAAGATGATTGATTGAAAGTTATCTTTGGCCCAAAATGGCGGAAGCACCCCAACAAAAATTATTCATTTTGAAACCCTCTCTGATTCGAGTATCGAAAAATAACGAAAATTTACAAAAAATGTCAGCTGTTCCAGAATACGATGTATGATTGCTGTACTGGATACTTATAGTAATGTCCATAATTGGTAGTCGAAATCTATTCCTGTGTAATGCAGCTAGTTCTGTTCTTCTCCAGACACTTGCTTTTGTTCGTGATACAAAACTAATATAAATGAATCATGCAAGCATTTGATCTAAAGAAAGAGCTAGTGAAAATATTCAATATTGGATGAAATATTATTATTTTTCTCGAAGACATCAGATGCAGTAATTTTCAAGAATTAATTGATAGGTTTGTTTATTTGAGAAAAATATACAAGAAGATTCTATTAAAAGTCGAAATTGAGAATTTCCCTGAAAAAATAAATAAATATTTTTCTTCATTCACAATGGTTAGTTATACATAATAGTGAATGGGTTGATTTGTAGAAATAAAGTAATAGTGAACATTTCTTCATAACTTTTCTGATCAACCTTCGGCAAGATTTATTGAACGCTTCAGTAAAATCCTTATTGCAGTTTGATACATTTTTCATTTCTTTCAATTGAATAGAAAGCATACTGAAGGAGCAAGTAAAAAAACTCTCAGAATGTGTAATTTTGTTTATGTTCCTCATTTGCTCCTTTCTTTATGATAAATGTATCACTGTGTTTTCTGTTTTCGTGTCTTGAGAATAACACATACATTCCGAAATAGTCGGCAGAAAAATCTAAAATCCACGCACTCAATGAAATGTAGGAATTGGTTATTGTTCATATGGCATATGGTACTTGCAGTATACTATATGAATTTTTGTGATTGCAAATCTTGACATATCCGAAGATTTCCTTTAAATTTTTCGAAATTAAAAATGAGGCGTGTCCACCATTTTTAGGAGGCTTTTGTTACTAGAAGATGCATGCGACCAGTTTGGGCCAACAACTTACAATCTCCAACCCATCCTACAACATATAAATAATTCAACGTATCTTTTACGTAGAACCTCATGTAAAATACTATGATTGGTATATCAAATAAAACACTGCTCTCTACTCGCCGATCATACACACACTTATGAACCTCGATATATCCGTGCTGGACACCATGATTCACCCGTGCTGTATCATCCGTTTATTTATGTTATCTGTATACTACTCCCTTGTTTAAATTAACTTTTTTTATGCATTTGAAAACGAACTTTCTTAATGATATTTACAATTATAATGACAGTAACAATATAATATAATGTCTTGAATACTTTTAATATATATATATATATATATATATATATATATATATTTATTTTTATGAAATCATAGAATTCATTTTATGGAAAATAAAAAGCTCCAAGATGCCAATACTTTGCCTGATTTATTTCTTTGATTATATTGAATATTAATACTATTAGTTCATCCTGAATAATACATAATATATATAATGAATAATGAAAATTTTAATGAAAAAATTCTGTTTTTTTCAAATATAATAATAGTTTTTTCCTACAAAACTCAGGTCTTCCTATGGGCTCACCATTGAGTCCCATTCTGGCAGATATTTTTATGGACAACCTAGAAAATACCCTCATCCTTAACAACCCCCTTTCTAAGAAGCATATTGTGTTTTGGTTCAGATACGTGGATGACGTACTAGTAGGTTTTGATGGTTCTAACAGACAAATCAATCAATTTTTGAACTTCCTAAATAGTCTACATAACAAAGTTAAATTCACAGTAGAAATCGAACAAAACAAGAAGCTTAACTTCTTAGATCTGAGTATTTCAAGAGTTAATAATAGTTTTCAATTTAATATATACCGGAAAAACACCTTCACAGACTGTACAATTCCCTTTGATTCTTTCAGTCCGATCTCACACAAATTGTCTGCGTTCCCTTTACCTGATAAGAATTTCCAGGATGAACTAAACATCATTAAACAAATTGCGGTAAACAACCAAGTACCAGTTTCTTTAATAGAGAAATTAATATCAGGTAAAACTCAAAAAACGATTAAGAATGAACTATACCCAAATATTGAAGAACGTTATACACGTAAATATAGGAGCATTACTTACTCAGGTAAACTTTCAGAAAACATCCAAAATTATTTTTCTAAATTCAAAATAACAACAGCTTTTATAAGTAATAATAATTTAGGCGGAATTCTATTCAATGCAAAACCTAAACGAGACAGAATGAAAAAATCAGGGATATATAGATTAGAATGCGGGGAATGCTCTGCAGTATATATAGGCCAAACCGGTAGAAATTTTGACGTAAGGTTCCGTGAACACGTCGGTTTAGACAAAAAATCAACAACTTCATCTCTTGGTTCCAAATCGTATTGTTGTGGTGCCCTCACTTCCTTGCTATCCTTTTCCTTCATTCGTTTTATCCCGGTCTCTCATTTCATGAACTGTCGACCGTTCTCAGCAGTAGTTGAATACCATGAGGCTGTAAAGTGAGCAGCTGTTACCACAATGTCACTATATTGACTTATTACTAGGCTTCCATAGGCTCTAACTGCTCATTGTTATTTACTTGACCAACATGATAAGCGACTGCTAATTTTTTGTTCTCCCATATTCCAAACCTTTTAGTTACATACTCACTTTCCGAAATAGGTGGGCGAGGTTAAAAGCCCCTTATGGGGGTCTCTTTACCTTGGGTCCTTTGTGAACCCACATGTTCATGGTCTCCTTCTGATTCACCAGTGCCAGACCACCACTTTCGATCCCAATGCGGTTCAGGTCAGGTGATTTTCCTGATCCTTCCTTGGCCAGTTTGCCTGCCTCCTATTTTCCGTGGACACCTAAGTATTCAGGAACTTTTGTCAATGGAAACTTGGAGTTGGATCTTTGATCTGATCCACTATGACCCTTGCAGTAATATTGTGGAACTCTGTGTGCTCAAGTGCACACTGTCTAGCTTGGTCTCCATAGCTTTGACAGTGGTCCTTTAAGTGACCATTGGCCTTTGGTTTTTCTTCCTGTACTGCATGCGTTTTGATCCTGTTAGACATTTGCAATGATGTAATATGAGCAGTACTTATGCTTCCTGACAAAACCTGTACAGGCAATGGCTTGTCAGCAGACCAAAGTTTTGAATGTAGATATGTTGTGATCCAGTAGAATCTCTAGAGCAGCCGTCGGGGTTATTTTCATCATACCGGTAACATTCAGGTACGCTGGCCTTTGGATTTCACTCAGTAACCTGTATGATTGTCCCGACTGTCATGTCCTGATACACTTCACTACTGATCCGAATCAACCCCGTGCATAGCTATAGAATTCTACCCCATCCACTCATCCAGTGCCTCTAGTCTTATGTGTCGTCTAGTCGATGTGGAAGGAGATTACACATGGGCATTGCTTGTAGGTACTGACTCCCGTTCTAAATGGGATATCCACTCCACGGAATAATGATAGGTTAAGGCCTTTCAGCACTCTAGAGAAGGTTGAGGCAGCGTTTTCTGGGTATTGATTGATAGTGCTCTTGCTCGCACCACTGGCATACAGCTACACCTTTTCAGACTTTCCCAAACGTGAGAAGAAGAAATTAAGGTTGTGATAGATAAATCGCAGAGAGCCAGATCCGGACAATGGAATGGATGCACGCAAATTGATGAGTTTTACTGTTGTACTTGATCTTTGGAAAATAAAATAATATTACTCCCTAAATCAATACTAGTTTTGCTTTGCTTTTAAAACAAATCAATAAAAGTTCATCCGAATGTAAATTAATTAGTTGCAAACTGAATTTTAAAGACTGAACATGTTTTTGGTCCTTCGCAAAAGTGATTAGGAATTCAAATGAAAATAAATTCATGTACAAGTTTTTGTTGGTGAAGGCTATCAGATATTTTTGAACGACCCATAATCTATCATTTTGAGGCTTTCTTGTCCGACTCGAGACAACGTTCATCTTTTCTTGGTGATAAGCTCACTATTTGTCCTTGAAATGTATTCCAGTGAGATTTAATTCCCTCTGTTACCCAGCATCGAAACTCTTCTATGAAATGGGTTTTGGAGAGTCCACAACAAAGTTCACTGGCCCGATTCTCAAATGTCTACTACCCTATGTCGCAGGTGCAAAATATCTCCATGTCTTTTTAATGCTTGGTCGTGAAAAGTGATAAAAATATTTTGTAGCATGCGACATAGGCTAGTCGACATTTGAGAATAGGGTCCCTGGGACGTGAAATTGTGTTACCTTTTCTTTGGCAAGGCAGTCTCATACCACAAGCCCAGGCAGATTTTCAGGGGGTGATTTTATACACCACGAGTCATATATAATGTTAAAGTACTGGTCGAGAAACAAACGTTAAGCACTATGCCGTCAATTTTCTGCGGTACAGGTAAGTGTACAGGTGAGTGTACAGGTGAGTTGAAATGTCGTAAAATAGGGGGTACTTTTTTATTACAGTATACATGACGGCACTATTCTCGTTAAAGAGGCAATGAAAAGAGAATGCTCTAAAACCCAGTGCCGTCAAAAAATAACGGTACCGGGAGTCAGAATTTTTTTATGAAATCGTTGATTTTACCCTCCCTTCCCAGTTAATCGAATACTTGACGGCGTTGATTCAATTAACTTTTCCTTTTCTTGAATAACTATAATACATTTATGCCGTCAGAAAAGGGTGGTACATAGGGTCAGCAATCGCGAATCAAAACCCGATTTTTACCACTTGTGATAAGTACGCCGAAACGTGTGATGGCAAATATACGTTGCACGAAACTGTAGGAATATCGTTCCAACACCATGCAACTGAAGGAAGGACCGAAGTTACATGCGGGGACGGTGAAGAATCATCTGAACCACCTAGAAAAAGGATGCGAAGACAGTTCACTGGTAATTCCTTAGAAATCGTTTATTTTACAGTGAAACCAATATTTCAAGGAGATTCATTCCACAGGTTTCTGATCAATTAATTTCTTATGGTATAGTAGACAATCAGAAAGTCATAAACTTATTGCAGAAATACGAAGTTTTCAGGAAAAAAAACTCTAGATAGATACCACAGAAAGACACCAAAATTCTCACTTGTATATGCGAAGATGATAAGCAATTATTTAATCTTCGATAGGAGTGTTCGTACAGGGGACGTACAACTATTCAGATATATTTTACCCCCGCTTATAAATGCCTTTTTCACGTTCAACCATCAAAAATACGCTCGATATCTATCACTATGTGTTTTGTAATGAAATAACGAAAATAAAATACTCAGAAAACCATTGGGATGCCGTTACAACGGGTCCGAAGGGTTGGTATGGTCACGTGAATTTGTATGAGAACAAGGAAATTTTCCGTGTTTTTAAACAGGCTGTCATTGATAAGTGTACAAGTTGTTGTTTTGAAACTGCTTGAAAAAATATGGCATACCGATTGAGCACGGCTAAGTACTGTTAACACTGCAAACATTTTGAACAGTTATGTAATAACATTCCGTGATTTTACGCAGTATGCCATTTCATGTTCATTAAGTTTGTGGTAATGTAAGATGTATATGAAATTGGCATATCGTTTGAGATAGTAAAAACTACAGGCATAAGAAAAAATATTGCAAAATATAAACAAAAATGTCTGCGTTTTTAAGCAGTATGCCTTTCTGTTTATATGATGAACATGGTACATGTAGTTGGAGTAACAAATGGCATACCTATCGATAGGGTCCAAGCTTGTCGAAAATATAAAAAGTGATTCAAAATATAGATAACCTGTGTAAGAGAAACGTGACAATTTTAGTATATAACATTACCAGTGCGAAAAGTGCCATTTGCCAAAATCACTTTCGCACAATTAAAGTATATGCACTATTTTTCCTACGACAACGCCATAATTTTACCAAATAATTATCGATATTATTGACATGGGTGCAAGAAAAATACCTACTAGATCAAAATCATGATTAAACATAGTTTTTTTATAATTATTATAAATACAAAATATTCACTTATAAAATATACCTATGTTACAAAGAAATATATGCGATTAGATAGCTCAGTTGGTATAGTGTTGGATTTGCAATGCGCAGTTACCTCTGTTATTCTATTGAAGTACGACGTTTTTCCTTCAAATAAGGGGTAATTCCCACAGTTCTGAGAGGTTCAAAAATTTCAGACATCATTCTCTGAAATTCTGCTGGGGCGTTGCAAACTCGAATGGGACTCTCAAATATTCAAATTGGCCCTTCGGAGTGACAAATGCTATCTTGTGCGTGTGGTCAAGATGCAATGGTATTTGGTGGTAGCCGGAAGCTAATTCCATTGTAGAAAAATATTTGTAGCCCCCAAGAGAGTCAATAAGATTCTCTATAACAGGTAAGTAATGGAAATATAATTTTCTCTGTCATTCTATTCAAAGCCCTATAATCGACCACAAGTCTCTTTTCAACGGACTAGCATATTCTAAACTACACTTTTTAATTATTTCCGCAGAAAGCAACTTGTCTACTTTCTTTTTCATAATGTTCTTATCAGGCTGTGAGAGCCTGTAAGGTCGAAATGAAACAGGTTTTGTGTTCGTTGTTTCTATTTTCATTATAACGGAATGTGACTTTCCCAATTTTTTTGAAGAAGAAAACAATGAAATTTCTGTAGGATATCGTATAATTTTATTTTATTTTCTTCGTCCAAGTCACCATGGTTAACTTTGTATTGAAAAAGTTCTACAAGTTCCGAATTTTTGAATGTTAGTTTGCTTCCAATGCGATAATAAGAAATTTTGGGCTTTCGGTAAAATTACGGTCAATCAAAATGTTAAAACATCCTTAAAAACTTTTTTTACGATATACAATGTAATATCCGTAGTACAGCGTTCCATTGTTACTGCTGTTTTTACAAATTCATTCACCACCACCACATTACCATTGAATCCCGATAAATGCACTTTTTCCTGTAAATAGTTAAATTGCAACATAAGTTTGACAGCTAAGTGTTTTTATATTGTTAGGATCCAGGGCACTAAAGTGATAACACTCGGATAATCACAACAATACTATATATCAACTGTCAAAATAACACTGTAAGTAATAAATACATCCACACTTCACGATATCTTAAATCGGAATGACTCTATCCCCTGACTGACTACATCACCACGTCACCCGTAATCTCTGTGTTACCCTGCCTTTCGGGATGAGTATACCCATATCGCTAACATCCGGCCATCCTGCTAGGTATTTCGTCCTCGACACACCATCGCGTTCTGTAAAAAAAAATGGGCATTTTAGAACTCTTCATATATGTGGAAGTAGACATCAGTATTGATATTCAAGCAGCTCACTGCTTTCTCTGGTCCGTGCAATCTGGTTTTATCCTTGATCAACCAGTGGTCGTATAGTCAAAAATAACCCTTCTTTATTTATTCTTGCCAGCATCAACAAGACTGCTGTCTGTCCGTGCAATCTGATTGTATCCTTGATCAATCAGTGGACCTACAGTCATCATATCAACATTACCAAGACAGCTGCCTATCCGTGCAATCTGATTGTATCCTTGATCAATCAGTGGACCTACAGAGTCATCATATCAACATTACCAAGACAGCTGCCTATCCGTGCAATCTGATTGTATCCTTGATCAACCAGTGGACCTACAGAGTCATCATGTTACTTATCGCATTTCATTCACTTCATAAGCCATTAGCTGCTGCTGTCCGCATAATCTGACTGTATCCATGATCAGTCAGTGGACTTGGCAGAGCTATATCTCTGTATAAATATACATTGTACAATACATTTGCTTACCAAGCTGAGTCATCTCTGGCCACAAATGGTTTCATGTGCTCCACTGCAATAACACCATTGTACAGTACTCTTCCTTTACACCTCTCGGAACCAAGTTCTTCCTTCACTCTGTATCTATCATTTCCTATTACTTGTATAACCGTGAATGGACCCCTGTATTTCTCTTTCACAGTAATAGCGTTTAGGGCTCTGTAATCAACACAAAGACGTTTCTGATTATTTTTTTTGTTCACCAATAGAACGGGGCTGGAATACGGTGACCGGCTATTTCGAATTATTTCTGCTTCTAACAACTCTTGCACAATGTTTCTCAAAATTTCACGATCCACTTCTAATTCAGTAAATTTGTATTCGACAGAGCCCCTAGCGGGAAAGTTGTGGGGTAGTTTCGATTTCTTCCGTTCTACATATATTTTGGGGTGCTGAATCCGAATTTGAGGTTTGCTAACAAATTTTCGTGACGCAAAATTGAAAGAAATGCAAAAAAAAGTTAAAAATCAATTTTTTTGTAGTTTTTCGCCTATAACTCGAAAACTATAATTTTTTTCTTGATAATTTTTCTATTCAAAATGAAAGTACGTAAAATTTCCTACAAATTTCACTATTTGTTTTTTTTTTTCGACAAACAGTTCGGCCTCAAACGCTATTTGAAAATTGGCGTATTTCTGCTGACTCAGCAAATACCCATTTTTTTCACTTCAAAACTCTATTGATTATCAAATGATATTTTTTTGTTAATTTGGAATTATATTGCAATAGAACTCAAGGTAGAAAAAAAAATTTATTCGCTTGTCAACACCAAAAAAAAACACCAACCAAACCAAATCGAAAATATTCAGTCATAGGACTTTGACAGTCTAGTTGCAGGTTATGTCGGCTCTTATAATATATTGTGATATATAATAATCTTTTTAATATTTTTTCAAGATGTTTCATCGAAATTTCAAGTTTTGTACAATTTTTGAAAAGTTACCTTCATCATATTTTATAAATAAGGTATGCGCAGAGAACTGGGAGGCATCCACTCATTAGCTCAATAACAAATTAGAGTTTTGTAGTGGAAAAGTGGGATTTTCCTCAGTCAGCCGAAATAAGCCCATATTCCAGTAGCGCTTGAGCCCGAACGGTTCGTCGTAGAAAAAAACTTGTAATGTAAGATTTTCAGAAAATTGTATGCTCTTTAATTTTCAATAAGAAAGTTATCAACGAAAAATTCGTAGTTTTCAAGTTAAAAGCAATTAACCGTAGAAGAAAGAGATTTTTTAGGGTTTTTGGCATTTTTTTCAATGTTGCGTCACGAAAATTTGTTAGCAAACCTCAGATTCGGATTCAGCACTCCAAAAAACATAGAGAATGGAAGTAATCAAAACTACCCCAAAACTTTCTTGGTAGAAATACAATTTGATTAGATTATTCGGCCATCCTATAATAATTACGTGAAACTGGCTTATCAGTTGTCAATTCAGTTTTCATGGTAACACATTCGATTTTGCCTAAGCTTTTGAATTCTGGTGTGGCAAGGCAATCACCAAATTCTCGAAGTATACTTTTTATTTCGGGCATTTCGTCAAAGTTAGATATTTCTGCGATTTGGTTCACCGAATTGATTTGTTTTTCGTGAAATTTTGACCTATTATGCATTCAAATTCCATTGAGTCATCGTTCAGAATATAGATCGGACATGAAACTGTGACTTCACCCACGGTAATATCTGCCTGAGCTGCTTCAGTTACAACAATACCATTACCTTAAAATCCTGATAACTTCACAGGTTTGTTCAATTTGAATGCCTTCATCCCTAATCTACAAGCAGTGTCATATTGAATAATAGAGCAATCACTCCCGAAATCGATAAATGCTGCGACAGACTGATTATTTACAAGGACGTACCAGAGAAACTTTTCTCTATCTGAACTGTTAACGAGTTTAACTCTCGGTTCATACTCGACTCTAGAACTTTTTTCCCAATTTTTCGTTTTCATACAGTTTATTTCGAAATGGCCTTTTTTGTTACAAAATTTACAAATTAGATGACGAGCCTTGCATTCATTTTTTTTGTGCCCAATTTTACCGCAACAAAAACATTCGATATTATTTCTATGTTTATTATTGAGTGCCTTGTTGTCGTAATTATTGAATTTGCGTTCGGACTGAGTCAACGTTCTACTGGAACTGGGAATTTTGTAAGTAAATGACCTTTAAAAAATTGCAGAAATTTGACCAGATTCACTATTTTTTATCTCACTAGGAAATTGTTTTTTTCGAAAAAGTAGCCTAGGAGATGCCTGTCTCATACATTTATCTTACTTGTCAAAAAAAAAAAAAAAATTGCAAGAAATTATCCAAAATCGCACCGTCAAAGTGATTTTTGATGATCCCCTGCATACTCAATATTGCATCACTTTTCTTCACTGGTTCGAGCGGCCTGACTTGAATATGTACTTTTACATGGATACTATGGATGTTTGAATGGACTGTTGTTTCATTCATCAAATTTGGAACTGATACTGAAGTTATTCATGAAATTTTAGCACAGGAGATGAAACCAATATAAATTGTAGATGGGATTATTGAAGTTGAGAATATGTCAAATGAATAAATACTGAAATTGACGAATATGGTTGTATTTCCACACGACAATTTCTTCATCAATTATTTCGTTGGTTTATCAGATATACTGACATAATGACATGAAATGGTTCAACCCAAGAACATTTATCCAACGACCAGTATCATAACAGACCGAAAGTTACTAGAAATTGATAGATAAATTGCCTTAAAATTTATGAATTATTGGAGAATGAAAATTGACGACAAATTTCCGGTTACACCTTTCAATAAAACTCAAGTTCACAAAATTGATAAATTTATTTGATCGTATAAATTGACAAAAATTGTACCCGAAACAAAGAATTTTCGAACAAAAATAACGGTTAATTTTATAATATGAAGAACCCAGGTCGTCTCTTTGATTCACAAAATTTTGTGTGCAGGTGATAGTCTAGATATAGCAAGACATCAAACGAACGTCAGTTATCAGAGTAGTGGTAGACCATGGAGAAAATGTCAATTATGTAAAAAAAGTAATAGCGTAAAGTGAATTCAAGTCGATTGAAAATTCTCCAAACAATTTCCATTTATTTTCAATATAACGAAAAGAGGGATGTAATGAAAATTTGTATTCGGCGAGTTTGTGGCTTCTAGTTTTCGGAACATATAAAAATTTACCACCAATTTCTTCTAAGCATCCCTATCACAACAACTGGTGCTAATTAGTCGAGTGTCTGTCGTCGTTGGGTAAATACTGTTTTCCTTGCTGATCTGGTAAGTGCGCACACTCTACTTATGTTTCCCTAAATCCACAAAATCTAAAACATGTTGTGTTCTAGATATTGACATAAGTGTCGATAAAAGGGTCACGCAAGATGATTTTTGACTTTCTATCAGAAACTCACTTTTAATGTTCCTCCAAAAAATTGTTTCGTCGGTATGTTCAATTAATACCAAATTTTCTTTGTACCAATTATCGACACATTGTTTTTCTGCGATATATCAAATTGAAGGTAGCACGGATAATCTTGCTATCGATAATACGTACAACTCTATGTCGATAAATGGTGTGACATTCTGTCGGTGACTGAGACTCAGAACATAAGATTTGATTTCCAATTTTATGGAAGCTAGTTTTTATTATTTCAGTTCTGTTATAATAACCAGTTCAGAAAATGTTGAAAATTTTCCTCAATATCAATCGACATAAGACCATAATTCAGTTTGATGATTTTATTATCCGTTCTTTTACAAGTGTCGATTATCAGAACATTCATGTGACGGTAATTGGTTATATTACGTTTTCAGTTTACTCCATATTTCAAAAATGTCCAGAAGGCTACAGTAATCATATGTATGATTGCGGAGTCAAAACGTTTATATAAACGTGGTGTATATGCAGTGCTGATTTAACCATGAGTCTTTTGGGTGCTATAGCACAAGACGGCAAAATCTTTAGGGCGGTACGCGCGAAGCGCGTGTTATTTATTTGTTTATTTATTTATTTATTATTCATACAATAATTACATGAATAAATATGTAATTAGGTACATTGTGCACAATACATAATACATAATAAAATAAACTGAAAATTTTCAGAATTTATAAAATTGACAAAATGTAGACACGTGAATATATAGCTATATTTATATGGTTTTTCCTAAATTGATTGAATTGTAAGAGGATTGACACAACCTTCAAAGTTCTTCACAGAGATATAGATATTAAATGCTCCAAGATTGTCTTACGAAAAACTCTGGTAGAGACTGTCCATTCTAGATCTATTAATGCATTGAATTGATTCGCTAGTCGAAACATGTTTACCGTAGGTGATCTCGAGATGTTAAATGATGGAGGAATATTAAACATTGGAAACTGGCGCATTCTTCTAGTTGGCACGTTAAATCTAATTAAAGACAAAAGTTCAGGGGAGCTAATTGTACTATTTATAATATTATATAAAAATACCAATACTGAGAGTTGTCTTCTATTTTCAAGAGATAATATCTTGAATTAATTCCTTAGAGTTTTCCTTCTCATTATCTGGTAGTCAGGGTAAACGTGATGTTTTTTAAAATAGAGTAACCTTAAAAATGTATTTTGAATTTTTTATAATTTGTTTAAATTACTATGAGTTTCCGTGAAACAAATTAATGAGCCAAACTCTAACTTGCTCCTCACCAAGCTATAGAACAAAAGTTTAAGTGTGTTAATATTATTGAAGATAGATAGATAGATAGCGTTTATTTGACTACGTTATGCAAATACATACATTTGTAGCAAGTCAAGTGTTACAAGTAGAGCCTGATGCTAGAATCAGAAAATCACTGAAGGATAAAATGCTTATACATACATAATAAAAAAGATATGAGATTGTCTTATTATAAAACCTAACATTTTATTAGCTGACTTTAAAATATTTTCAATGTGTATGACAAATGAGAATGTGCTGTTGTAAGTTATGCCTAAATCTTTGATTTCAGTGCAGCGTTGCAAGCTTTGACTACCCATTAAATAATTAAAGAAACATGGTTGCTTAATACGCGTTATTGTTAAAACGGAACATTTGCCTAAATTGAAAAATAATTTATTTTTATAACTCCTTTCAAATACCCTATCAATGTCATTCTGTAACATAACGCAATACCTAACTGTTTCTATCTTTTTAAATATTTTGAAGTCATCTGCGAATATAAGGCCATCTGATGATACTAGTGCTTTAGGCAATAATTAATAAAAAGTACAAAAAGAAGAGGTCCAAGGTTGGAGCTTTGTGGCACTCCAGAATTTGCCTAAAATTTCCCTGATGTGTTTCCGTTGTGTTTAGTCATTATATATCTGTTTTCTAAATACCTTTTGAATAGACGAAGTAGGTTATACGATAATCCAAACCTACCCAATTTCTCCAGTAATATGTCGTGATCAACTTTATCGAATGCCTTGCTGACATCCGTATATATAACATCAAGCTGAGATTTACATTTCATTGACTCAAATACATGATTACTAAAAAGAAACAGATTAGTATTAGATCATTTTTTTGAGACAAATCCATGTTGGTGAGGTACTATACATATAGTTTTCAACATGTGTATACAATTTACAATATAATATCTGTTCAAAGAGTTTGGCAGGGGCACACATAATTGAAATAGGTCGATAGTTTTCGATATTCATTTTATCACCAGCTTTAAATATGGGACATACCAAACCTGTTTTCCAGGCTGAGGGAAATATACTAGTTTTTAAAATAAGGTTATAAATATGAATTAGAGGCTGCCTTACCCACTCACCACAGGCCTTTAACATATAAGGTGGTATTCCATCAGTCCCCTCCGACTTTTTGGGTTTTAGCTTTTTTAGTGCAACAGCAAAGTCTAACTCACTAACTGAATTAAGTACGAAAGTATTATTTGTTGCGTCCAAATCAGAATTAAAGATCAAATTGTAAGTGGCCTTTTTGTCAGCATACACTGACGAGAAAAATGTTGCAAATGATTCTGCAGTTTTTTCCTCTGTTACCTCTACTCCGTTATATATAAATTTATCACTATTATAATTTTTCCTACTATTCTTTATATAATTCCAAAAATTGTTTATATCAGCAGTTACTTCCTGCCCTAATTTATTAATATATTTCTTTTTTTCTATTTTTATAAGCTTGGTTACTTCTCGTCTCAATCCTATGTATTTATTATTAAAATAACTAGAAATATTTTTTAGTTTTCTATACCTTTCTTTTTGCTTTAAGTTACTTTTTATGTCGTTAGTGAACCAAATAGGAAACATTTTAGATTTTTTGTAATGGACATATCTTGGCACACATTCCTCTATAATGTTATTCCAAATTCTATAAAAATGATTTAAAGCTCGATTCACATCTAGTTTTTCGTTCAGACCCATATCCCAACTTGTATCTCTGGTACGCTCTGTTAAAGTAAGAAAATTGGCCTTTTTATAGTTGTATCTTGTACAGTTTTAGTAATATTATTTATGTTTTTATTACAGGTCCCCCCATTTGTTATATTTTTAATACAAATTTCAAGAGCAGGATGATATTCATCTTCTTTAACGATTGGCACAAAATCTCTATTAACTGTACAATTCTATAAATTATTTTCCGAGGAGATTAAGTACTAAATCTAATGTTCTTCCAGATTGTTCTTTATGTTATTATATAATGTGAAGCCGTTGAAATCCATAAAATCATGAAAACTCTCAAGTATTTCGTTTGATATGTTCTTATTATAATTAATTCCAGTTATATCAGGTATATTAAAATCTCCAAAAAGGTGAAGATTATCGGATATTTTTATATTATTTTGTAAAAATTCAAAAACTGATTCATACACGTTAATTAAACTTCCTGAAGGAATATATACACCACAGAAAATGTACTTGCAACCTTTTGCTTTAACTTCAACTATAATTGCCTCAAAAAATGTATGTTTTTTAATAACTTTTAATACTTTATATTGTTTTTTAATTGCTAGAAAAACACCACCACCGGTTTTTTTATTTGTAATTTCTAAATTTCTATCGCATCTTACCAAATTGAAAATTCCTAAATCTATTACCTCTCCATCATTCACTCCATCCTGTAACCATGTTTCTACTGCTATTATTATATCGAAATCACCAATCAATGAGTTCCTAAAAAATTCAGAACATTTAGTGTTCAATCCTCTACAGTTTTCGAAATAAATATTAATAAGTTTCGACATATTCAGTCTTATGTGAACTCGCACTCTACCCTAAAATAATTTAATTTAAAATCAGAATTACTGCCTCGAAGCGGAATTTTAATCAAGATATTTCATATCAAAAACTAAGTAACAATTCATTACGAAATACTTCATATTCAAATATTTTTAATTAACAAGCCAGTTTGTTAGAAGACGAATTGAAATAATAATTTTATATCATATAAGTTCTTCAGTCATGTACAAAAAAATAAGCTTTGTTTCTGCATATTAAGAAGTGAACCCTACTTGAAGGAAGGTAAATTCTAATCATTACTTCCAAATCTTAAAAAATAAATTATAAACGAAAAAATAAATGTAATAAAATATTATATGAAATAAGAAATATGTGAAAGCCATTTTCAAATACTTTAAATTACAATAAGTCTTCCCATCGTGTAATGGGGCCTACAACAGAGACCAGACCAGGTTTATTCATTAAACTGAAAGAGAGAAAAAAAAACAAAAATATTCCTGCAAAAAAAGAATCGTTCTTGATAAGAGTTCTTCTATTTGGTTAAGTCCTTCACATTCTGAATCAGCCTGACAGCGTTGTCACTCTCCACGAAAATTCTGCCATTCATAGACCATGCTGAATGATTTCCATATTTTGCTTTTGCGGCTTTTAAGAGCTTCTATGCCCCATCTGTTAAATTTTCATTTACAAAAACGGGTGAACCCTTTAGGTTTGTTCTTGCACTGAATATTTCTTTCTTCTTCAGTAGTGACACAAAAGTAACAATTACTGACCTCGGAAATGTTTGCCCTTCTTTATGTTTACCAATCCTATGTATATTATAAATTTCCCAGTGAGTGCATTTAGTTTTCATGGCGTCATTAAATAGGCATAACACTTTAGATATTAGATTCTCTTACTCCTCTTCTTGTATACCTGATACAATTAGTGAATTTTCCCTATTTTTTAAAATTCAATCTGATTCACTTGGTCAGCAACTTTTCGGATTTCTTTTTTATTTGTCTTCACTTCTATTTCCATAATAGTAAATCTTGATAACAAGTTATCTAATTTATTTTCTATAGACTCAAAGTCATGCCCCATTAGTAACGACTTGATAAATTTACAATTCACGGTGATGTTGAAAGAAAACTATAGAAATAAAATAAATATTGTTCGACATTTTTGATGTGAATCTAATTGAAACAAAAATCAATAGGTACAATATCGCCAGCTGGCTTGTTGGAGAGGTAGCCTACGTCGGCTGATCGGCTTTGCTTTAACTCTTTGTCAAGTCAACGAAATCAAAAGTGCAAAGATTTGGAAACTAAATATTGCAACCAGATAAGAATACCCCTTGAGAAAAGTATTCGTCATTCTCACGAACACGCTATTGTGTCGATAATTGGGACATTTACCTTAGTGTTATCTAGAAAAAAAGTACCTTATGAAAATTTTCTTCATTATGTACTATTTGACAAAATTTATTCCCGATAAAAGTTTGTGCTTCCCGAAATCTAAACATTAACAAAGTGTAGCAAAACACACGTAATATACAAGGCGCATTGGAAAATTTGATTTTGAGTCCAAAGTAAGGTATAGATAATATCGAAAAATGTTATTCAAAAACTTGCCCAGTATTAAAAAATACATCTAGAATTGAAGATATCGCCATCTAAGTAATGTTCATTCAAACGACATCATCATGTATACAACGGTTCCTCAAAAATCGTCTTATATTACAACCTGCCCAACTATTAGGTTATTGAAGTGAATTTCAGAATTGTTGGTGCAAAATTATTTAAATATTTGTTAACATCTAACCTTGCTCAAAATAATACAGTATCGAAACAAGGAAATAATTTTAAATAATATCGAGTGATAAAAAAATCATAATTTCTGCCTTTCCATCTAATAATAATCAAAAGTACACTTCATTATGTAAAAAAATAATTTCGTACAGACTGAATAAAATATAACTGAAATTATCGCTGGCGGAATTTTGACCAAGCTGATAAATAACCAGGTAGGTGGACGGTGGACGTTATAAAGGGGATTTATACAGCACGTGAAATAAAATAAGAAATAAAATACTTTATTTTGAAAGAAAATCATTAGCGATCATACAGAGATAAAATGAGAGAAATAAAAGAGATTATATTCAAAATTCCACATTTTGATTGTTAGCTTCTCATTTGTTATAAATCACTCAGCTTTATAAACACTCGTTTTATTTTAGGAGCTGTATAAACCCAACTTTATATCGTCCACCGCTCTCATTTCCCACCTTTTCATTATTCAGCTTGTCAAAATTCCGCCTGGGTGTGATATTTTATTTAGTATATATGAAATTATGTTTTCACATAGCACTCCACATAATGACATGTTCCTTTGATTATTAATGAGTTCGGCTGAATCTCGTCTTGGATTTTCTTTAATTATTTTTGTTCGCTTACATGTCTCCATATTCCTAATAAACAAGTATTTCATAGATAAATAAATTAAATAATTAAATTTGATTTTTTTATCACTCGATATAATTTAACATTATTTCCTTGTTACCGTACTATTTTGAGCAAGCGTAGGTGTTAACAAAAAATATAACAACAGTTTGCACCAACAATTTGGAAGTCTACTTCAGTTCAAAAGAAAAATTTCAACAGGTAACCTAATATTAGACTATTTTTGATGAACCATTGTATACATGATATTTAAAAGAACAGTGTTCTATGTCGTGCCAAAAATTATTTCACTTTCCGTCAAATCATTGTGATTTATAAGGCACAAAGACGACCAGTCTTGGGTTTCCATATATGGAGTGAGGCACCCAAACACACAATGGAACTTTTAGATAGTGTTAAAAAAACATTCGTCTCGTCGGTGATACTCCATTCACAAGCTCGCTCACTTCTCTAGCACACCGCAGAAAGATTGCCGATCTGTCTCTCTTTCATAGATATTTAGATGCTCTTCCGAAATATCATCAATCGTTCCACCGTCAGCAGTCCCATCGAGACTGACCCGTCAAGCTCAGTCCTCACATCTATATGCTGTTACTTTGGAGACAAGCAGAACATCTCTTCCTCAGAATCGTTCAAAAAAATATAGGCAAATCAGGGATAAAATTTGTACTACTCCCTATAATATGGATTTTCATTATGTAAACATGTCAAGTAGTGAAGAGTTACCTTGCACACCACCACAAATTTATAACGAAGCAAAAACTGTCTATGAAAATTCAATTCCACCGAAAAAAAAGTATGAACAAATATAAAGATAACTATGGACTGTTGATTTACAAAAGATAATTTTCTTTATTTTATGTTAAAGAAGAAGTACTATGAAAGAAATTCAAATATTCTTTGTAGCCACAATGTCCGTATTGAAATTCATGTTGAAGTAAAGTTTGAACATAACTAGATTGAAATAAAGTTCTGTTTTAATTTTGTTCTGGTCGTAGAAAAAATAATGTATGCAACGATCATGTAATTTCTATCAACACACGCGCAAAAGATTAACGACAGTCGCACGAGATTTACGACGCTCGCCTACGTCTCGTGTCAACATGATCGTTACATAATATACCTACTATTTATCCAGTATTGGCCCCTGTAGGTATATGACTTCCAAGATGAAAAAATTATTCAAGGGAATTGACAAACATTTATTTTCTATGCAGCCTTTTTACGTCTGATTGCGCTACTTATTTTTTAACATACGAAGAAATTCGAAGGTCTCGTATGCTAAAACAATAAAATTGAAAAAATGCAACAGCAGACTTCTTCATAGAAATTTTCCATAAATATCTCTATTGAAGTCCCGTAGGGAGTTGTTTTCATATCTTGAATTGTTTTTGCTACTTGGATATCGATAAACGCGATATTTGAATTTTTCATCAACCATATTAAAATTCTGCCATTTAGAGAATAATGGACAATGTAACAATTATTGTAAGCCAGTTGTGGTCGTGAAAGCGTAGACCGTTTGAGTATTTATACAGCCTCGAAAGCCTTCAAGAGTTCAAGGTCAAACTTACTATGGAAGTTGTAAATATTTTACACCGCAATGAGTTATATTTTCTTTATCATGGGACTCCTCCTCCATCATTTGGGTTTATTACTTCCCCCTTCACGCTGCATTTTTACTAGGACATTTTTCAGAATGTAAACTCGTTCTTAATTTCAAAAAGGCTTTTGTACAATTTCTAATCAAAGATTGGGCGGAACTACACAACTGAGTTCTCATAAAACCTACCCAAAAAATATTTTTAAATTATGACATTTCTGAGCACTATACTTGTAATGGCCATGAAGAAGCAGACACAAAAATTATTTTTTGTACAACTGACATTAAAAATGACGTTTTTAATTCATTGACACATGAACTAAAAACTGACGTTTTCACAAAATCACTTTTAACACTAGTGTTAAAAGTACTTTTAACACTAGTGTTAAAAGTAAAATGACAGATGAGATGATGGATACTCAGTAATATAGATCTCTCTAATAGAAACACTTTAATCAGATATTAATACTATTATAACAATCAGAATCAAAATTACTTATAAATATGTATTTGGCAATTTGTACAATTTGTGATATTAACTGACGAAGTAACTGCAGAAGCTTCATCGCCAATCAATGATGGTGCTATTATTGAAGTGGGATGATCAAATAATGCTGGGAGAGAACTAGAACTTATACCAGGAAACATTTTATCAGCTATTTTATTTTTATTTTCAATGGAATCCTCGATATAACCCTCAGCTACAGTTGAGGACTTCCACCCGCCATGTCGTTTTATTGTAGTCAAATTTGCTCCTGAATTCGCTAACAGAGATGCTGAAGATCTTCGAAAGCAATGGCCGGTAAACTGCTGCGGATCTGGTAATTTCAGAAATTCAGCAATAGTGGAAGGCATCTTCCCAAAAATATTTATTCCAACTGGTTGAATAGTGCATTTGTAGTTAGAGTAATTCAGGAAAAATCGACGGTGAGTAACAGAAGTTGGGCGTAATACAGCATATTCACGGTAATAATTCACGTAGTGTCCAACGATGCAAAAACTTCTTTGAATGTTGGTTTTGGTATCCGAAATATGAATTAGTTATGACTGTATAGTTTCTTCAATGTCATCTACGCTCAATTTGCAGAGTTCTTCACGACGGCACGCTCCAAATAATCCAAAAATGGTTGCCACTTTAATCATAAGATATTTGGTATCGGGAGCTTCATTTAAAAATCTGTCAATCTGTTCCCCTGTCAGAATTTTCGATTTTTTCGGACGGTATCCGACACTTTTTCGTTTCAAAAATGCGACTAATTTATGGTATTTACTTATATCCACGTTTTCCTTGATTTTCAGTTCAGCTTTTATCATAGAGAATTTAGACCACAGTGTTGATGATTTCCATAACTTCGATTTTTCTTCGAAATAAACTAAAAGTACGCTTTCGCTGAACTTGCCTTCAACTTTCTTCAGTTGACTCCATTCGATGAATCCATTATAAGCAATATGATATTGTTGCCGTGATTTTTCAGGCAACAGATCTAAAGTTGCTCTGTTTGCAGCTTCTTGAATTTCTGGTGGAAGAAAATCATCTGAATCATCCATTCCAACTTCCATTATATTTATATTTGCAACAGTAATAGCTACGAACACAAAGAAGCTAGGATCGTTTATTAATTTGTGGTAACTAATAAACAACAATTATTAGGCAGTTGTTTTTTACCTGCCTGTCATGCTTGCAATTTAGATTTGAAATACAAAATATGGTTATCAATTATAAAGTCCATGTAGCTAGATCCGTAGAGCATCTGACTTGTAATCCAAAGATCGTGTGTTCGAATCCTTATGGATCTTATTTTTTTTTTGTTTTTTTCTTACTAGCAGTAACTGTTGAACAAAAAATTTTGTATGATACATTTGTTAAAAGTGATTTTATTTTGCTCGTGGGGTTGCTCCACTCGCTAACGCTCGTTTCGCAATATTCCCCACTCACAAAATAAAATGCCACTTTTAACACTTGTATCATAAATAACTATTTCATACCTGCAACCTCTCAAAAAAATCGCGTATTTTAATTAGATGCTCAGATACAGACATTTCAATTATTATATTGTCCAATATGAATAATATTCTGGAGGAACGTGATGGGCAAAAAATGATTCACCGCAAAATATGGATGCAGCTAGGTACCGCCAATAACGTCCGTAATTTAAATATTTGTACTATTTTTGAGGAGTTAGGAGAAAATCTATGCACTTCTTTGGCTGTGTTTCATGCATTTACTGGTTGTGATTAAACTGAGGCCATTTGAAATTTTGAAAAATTCGACAAACCATCAACAAGCTTTTGGTACAATAGGGTGTCCTTCAGTTATTCCAGATATGCAGGCGATGCAGGATATTTTAAACATAATCGATGAATTTGTGTGCTTTTTGTACAATGTACGAGCTGTCAAAACAGTAAATGAGGCAAGATCTGTCATTTTCAATAGAATACATAAACCTAAATCCGAAAATGAAAATTTCAGAAAATCAACGGCAAAGTTGGAAGCAACCTCTTTTCCTCCTTATTCCGAATTAGAGCAGCAATTTCGAAGATCTATGAATATATCGCAAATTTGGTATGATTCTCATTTAAAAATCCCACCACACTTAGCCCACTTAACACTTATGGTTGGACATTAGATAAAAATAAATTTGTTTTCCACTGGTTCGATGGCGATGAAGTTCCAGCAAGCGTGCAGGACATTATTGTACAGGATGGGAGAACTGAGACAGAAGATGATAATTCAGGTATGAAACAGATTTCTTGCAAAATTAATTTATCAATTTTTGTAATATTTTTTCAACTATATATTGTATTAATATTTTACATCCGGAGGAATTTACTGAAATGGATTCTGCAAGTGAATCTGATATAGAGATATAAGAATCATGAATTGTTAAAAAATTGTTATTGTTGTTGTTGAATGAATAATATTATAGTATATTCCACGATCTGAACATTTTTTTAATTTATTTATTATGAATTTTAATAGAAATACCATGAATATTGACTAACGCTTTTAAAACTTTATGAAAGACTAATGCCTTTTTTATGAAAATTAATAATAGTTATCTAGTTTATATTCTTTCATACAATTTTAATGATTTATACATTATTATTCAAATCCTTAATGACTTATTTTATAATATATCTTATACTGCTTTTTTAATGATAAATCACATATCTGTGCATGTTCTGTGCATATTCGATTTTTGGACAGAAAACGAATATTACCAAGATTATCGTTAAAATTTTGAAATCCTCTCATTACGTAAAGTTTCCGTTTAATGTTGACGGCACCACAATTTTCAATTACTGTTTAATATGGTCAATATTATATTGTTAATGCCGTCTTGTAATTTTTGACCAAAATTATGACCAAAATGATAGATAAAATAAGCCAAAAGTAGCAAGAGATTTCACGTCAAATGCATAAAATATAACAAGGAAAAATTGACGGCACTAATTTTTTTATGTTTTTTAATGTTTAACGAAGTGCTATTCACAATAATATTTCAAAAATATACTCTCATGAATGTGGAGGCAATTTTCAATTTTTTTTAATTTTTTAATTTTTATGTTTATTCTGTATTTCAATTCGGTACCATGAATTGTTGACGGCATAATTATAAAACCATAATAATTAGTGAACGAATGAATGACCTTATAAGAAAACATTGATTTTTTGTTCTAAAATTTTACCACCATTTTCTGACGACATTCATGTTCTATAGTTTTTTAAGGAAAGGCAAAGTTAACTGAATCAACGCCGTCAAGTATTTGATTAACTCGGGAGGGGGGTAAAATCGCCGATTTCAAACAAAAATTCTGACTCACGGTACCGCTTTTTTTGCCTCTTTAACGAGAACAGTCCCGTCATGTATAATGTAATCAAAAAGTACCTTTTTTTTTAAAGACATTTCAACTCATCTATACAGTCACCTGTACCACGGAAATTGACGGTATAGTGTCTAACGTTTGTTTCTCGACCAGTACTTCAACATTATATATGACTCGAGGTGTATAAAATCACCCCCGAAAATGTGTCTGGGCTTGCAAGTCAGCTCAGACTCACAAGTGTTTTTCGAACTTCCAGTGCTGCTTGACTATCTGACAGGTAACAGATTTTTTTCTCTGGATGCCTCTACCGAGACACTTCTGGACACATCTCTCTATCATGTACTTCTGGTCGAAATATTGTTGGGATTTCAACAGGTTTTGAAAGCCTAAACTGGACTCTGCAACCTTAACATCCATCTTTGATTCATCACAGTACCACTCTGATTTTCCATTTCCAATAATTGAGGTCCAATTTGTGTGCAAATTCGGTATAATAGTTATTTATGGTACTAGTGTGTTATGTTGAAAATAAGTCACGCGAGAAAGATCAGGCCTCGTGGTATAAATTCCTAAGTGACTTAGGAAACATAACACACGAGTGGCATATAATGTTTTGTCCAACACATGACAGTTATGATTCATTATTAATGTCATTTTAGACAAGTAAACTATCAAATAATACACTAGTGAGTTAAAATCCATAAGTCACTAGGTAGTGAGTCATAACTGTCATGTGTTGGATAAAGTAATTTATGACCACCACTTCAACTGCTTTCCGAAGCCGACTTAATTGCATGTTATCTGTAGTCTAAGGTTAGGGATTACCTCTAACATGAGGAAATGCCCGTAAATATTTCGATTTATATTGGATTCTAGGTTTCTTTTTCTGGTGAAAGGATCAATCGTGTTTTTTAGGGGGCTGACCTTGAGGTATTTTCTCATGCACCACGTCAGAGCCGATTGCATTCACACAGACCCCACATATTCTGTTAGCCATTGTGACAATATTTTTAGCGTATTCCTGGACATTAACCCATCTCAGGTTTCACAATAGCCCGTTAGTACTGCAATCAAGAATGACGTATATCCTCTGGTTCAGGACTGAGGAACCGGGTTTTTCCCTGGGCTTGAAGCAACGTGTGTTATCCACACATGTCAACTGCGTTGACAAGGCTGTTGTCTTGAATGAAATTTTGAAATTAAGTTTAAATAAACTAAAATACACTTCTTTTTCACAACGAAAAACATTGACTTTTCGGAGACTATTAGATAATTTAGAACTTGCTGAAATTCAAACACTCCACGAAAACTAACCAATAATTATTGAGTTAACTGTGGGAAATACAACTTTTTCCTCATGTGGTAATGAAGAACACTATTTGGTAATGATTTGTAGATATTAAAATCAGGGATAATAGTGTACTTTATGTCGACGACAAGGAAAATGTGAGGCTATTCATTTTCTTTTTCAATTTAGATGGAAGAGGCGATAAACCACTGGGGATTATGTATGATTGCTGGAAAAGCGGTGGAGTTCTAGAATAACAATAAGGTAAAGACTCTGTTTCGGTAACATCATATAGATATAATGCTTTGTTTCGGTTGATAGGGCTGATAAATGATGGGAGTGGTGATGGCCAATGATGAGGAATAGAAACAGGTTCAGTGAGAAATATCGAATATTTGTTTAGTAGGACGTAGTAGGAGGATCCATATTTTCGGTAGGTCAACGGAAAAACATGAAATGTATTCATTAGCTGCGACTACTTCAACTTTCGGTGAAAGATTATCTTTATAGAAGATGCAGTGGTCTTAAACACGCCTAATAACAACACAAAATTGTTACGAAATATCGACTATTTACCCAAAATTCAGAAAGAAAGGCGTGGAGCAGCTATATTTGACGGTTCACCACGCTTCTAGCATAAACAAGTGCGCATGTGGAACTGCGGGATCGAAAGTAGAATGGTACGGGTAGACGCTTTTCATTTGATATTAGTGAAATTGTCAAGCTGTGTTCACGTATCAATATAATTTAATGAAGCAAATTTATTATAGTATGATTTATTGAATATATTTTTCTACTCATGCATATAAAAATTATCATTTTTCAACCGGATACCCTACGTTAAAGTGATAGTTTCCATCTAGAGGTGATAATGAAACAAATGAATATTGTCATACGACCCGACGGGAATATACTGAAAATAAATTAAGGATATTTGACACTAATGACAGTTAATCTCATTACTTGGCACTTAAATCAGCAAACAAATGTCACTTTGTTTGACAGTTCATAAACAGTTCTAAAAATTGTAATCCACAATTTTGTAAACAACATCTTTCGTAGAACAATAGGATATTGTACAATGAGCATGAAATGGGTCATTTCATGAAAATTGTACACCATACTTTTTCTACGGCCATCTGAATCATAAACAAATCTGCAATATTTTCAATAACACTTTTAATTATAAACTTTCCTGCCGTCATGATTCCCATAATACATACAACCTAAAAAAGGAATTGAAGATACAAATATTGAAAATTATAATGAAAATCGAATACTATTTATATGGGATTTGAACCCTCAACCCCCACTTTCCAAATACCGACTGTTCGTTACTCGCTGCTACGAGCTCACATAATTATATAATGAAATTAATTGCTACAGATACTTCCTGCCAACTATTCGAAAATATAGAATTCCATTGTCACCAATCTTCTTATTGAAAAGTAGCGGTGTCAATGTCAAATCATCCTCTCTACTACTCATTTTCGATTACTCATTTTTCTAAACGAATTTTGTAAATACTATGTTAACAAACTTGAATCGATCTAATATTATTTATGATCAGAAAAATAATAGTCTAGTAGTTCATGAAAGTCGTGGGAAATGATATATATATATATATATCCTGTACTGAAATGATCATTACAGTACAGTTTGCTATATGGAAATAAAAAAGTGTTTACAATCGGCCTTGATCGATAAAGCGCATAAAATGGGCATATTTCCATGTGGTCGTAGAAAATTAGCATTTCCTACTTAAGATGAAATACATTTTTTCATCTCGTATTGAAAAATATTCTATTTTGCACGAAATACAAAATAGGCTTCATTAAATCTTTGATATTATCTTGTACAAAATGTATTTCATAAAGAGTTGCACTGGAGATATTAATTGGATATTGAGCTGCGGAAAGAAAAAAGAAGTCTTCCTAATGAGTTGTTAGATTGATTCACAAATAAGAAATGTAACTTAATCTAATATCCTAATCTCATTTCTGCTTTTTCGACCTTGGAATTAATTTGTTACGCCATATTCCTGAGCATTTTGTTCTTAACTCAGACAATATTTTCAATGTAATCCCAAAAATATCCAGGGGCGTCTGATGTGGCGATCGAGGAGGCCACCTAATCGGTCCATATAAGAGAAGACAAGTTCTCCAAGCGATCTGCGATGTAGTTTCTAACAGCAATTGCGTTATTATGGTCGGTGATTTCTGACACCAAAAAAATCAGAACAGGATGGTATCCAATGGAAAAGTAAGAAAATTTGAAGAAAAAAAGGAAAAACAAATTACGGGTGATTTGAAGTCGGGAAGGGGACAGGGGTAGATTTTAAGGGTGGAAAACGGTTTGTCACGATTTCTGGCAAAAATACGAGTCCTACCTACACATGGAACCTTTCACAGATAGGGACACAATAGAGCTTATAGGTCGAAGTATATTGACATAACCACTGAAAAGAAGAAGAAGAAGCATGTCTAGTGTTCTGCAGCATGAATAACACTCAGCTCACAATGTTGGACTGGTTGCAGAACAATGTAATTCATATCGTGAATGATGTATGTACCTCACAAACCTAGTCAGTAAAATTATCACTACTATAATTAGATATCAGACCCACCGGCCGTTCATAAGGGTATATTGGCAATGAGGCGGCCAAAAGTCGATTATGAAAACTTGGTACCAAAAGAGAAAAAAAAATATACGAATAACGATCAATAATTTTGCGTTTGTAGACAAACTCACTATTCATTCTTAACGGATGTGAAAACAGTTGCAGATGTGTGAATTTTTATGGGAATCCGCTTTGAAATGATTGTGTTGCAGGAAACAGAGTTCTTTAGAGACTCTCCAACGTGAATGATCAACAACCAGTAAAGTTATCTGGCTGAAACCGATGATATGTTCTTCACGTTACTGTCACCCTATTCGATTGAGATTCATAAAAAAATTGCAGTCATACTAAATGAAGAGATTAGTTATATTTAGAAGGCCACGAATGTGAGGCATTCATGGCCTTCGTGGCAAACGAGAGTGACGTTGGCAAAACCTTCTAGTTAAAACACGAGTTGATGCTTACCATGACAGACGGTAATGTGTGCTATGCTACCACCAACATAACATACACAATCAACGTCGAAAGATTTTATTCATTTGAAAATTGTTATAGAAATCAATCCGGAAACACTTGATTTTGGTCTTTCTTATCTGCATGCCGGAATATGTTATTCCGAAACTCTCTATTTCCTACAAAAGCTACCAGTGTACCAGTAAAAATATGGCAACTGAAAGCAAAACTAGATATTGTGTATTGCTGGAGATGTTGCAATACGAGGAAATGACGAGACAACCAAGTTTATGTTCTAACTATTTATTACATACTGTCAGTGTCAACTGAATGAATACGGTAGGTAGCAACAACACAGGGGGGTAGATATATCGTAGACAATACAATCTCCCCCATTAATTGAAAACATAGCAAGGCGAATAAAAATTGTAAAATTCGATAGCCGTCTCCTAACTCAATAAGAATCTCGAAACCTCTCCGGCAGTCTCCTTGTGCGAACAGGTCTAGTAACAGGACCTGGCGGCGTGGAAGGAGGCAGCGGCGTGGAAGGAGGTAGCGGCGTGGAAGGAGGCAGCGGCGTGGAAGAAGGCAGCACCAGTGATGGGTCTGTACGGGGAGGTGTAAACTGTGGGCACTGTGGCGGCGAACCTACATGGAGCGGCGTAGATTGATGACGGTGCGGAGGAAGACGCGGAACTTCAAATGTCTGTGTGGGACCAAAGGAAACGGTCTTCTTAGGGCGCACCAGTGTGTTTCGGAGCTGATTGATATGACGTTTCAGCATCCTCTTTGAACCATCCAAACGAACCAGATAGTGTCGTTGTCCGTACCTTTGCACAACTTCACCAAATTCCCAGACTGATTTGTTATTTTTAAAGATGCGTATCTGCACTCTCTCCCCCACATAGAATAATCTCTTGGTAAACTGCGTGGACTGTGAAGCATGATGCTTAATAGGGAAGAATGCGTCCAGGCGGGTGCGGAACTTGCGTTTCAGGTAGAGCTCAGCAGGTGAACTTCCGTTAGCAAGTGGCGTTGCCCTATAGCGAAATAAAATTTTCCTGACTTTATCTTGCATGGGAATGTCCTCATCTGAAGCAGCACGTAACTTATTTTTGAGAGTCTGTACATTTCGTTCAGCAAGGCCATTTGTGGCTGGATGGCCAGGTGCGATGAACTTTTGGTATATTCCATTAGAGTGGCAATATTGGTGAAACGTTTCACTCTGGAATATGGTCGCATTATCCGATACAAGGTGAGATGGAAACCCATGCGTGGAAAAAATTTTGTTGAGTAGCGAAATTGTAGAAGCAGTAGTGGGTGCACTTTTCACTGGCTCAACTTCTGCCCACTTCGATTTAGCATCGACGCAAACCAGAAAGTGGTGACCCTGGAATGGTCCAGCGTAATCAATGTGAATGCGCTCCCAATTTTCTGACGGTTCATCCCAAGGGTGATTAGGCGCTTTAGGCGGATCAGACCTGGTGAGAGCACATTGTTCACAACCCTTAACCAGTCGTTCGATTTGACTATCAATACTGGGCCAGTAGACGTACTTCCGGGCGAGTTGCTTCATTTTCATTATTCCAAGATGCGTTTCATGTAATTCTGCGAGGACTTGACTACGAAGTGATGCGGGAATGACAATGCGATCTTGACGAAAAAGAGTACCCTCATGAAGTGTGTATTCAGAGTCCATACACTCATTTCTTAGCGACTCAATGATTCTCTTGAGTTCAGGATCTTTGGTGGTTTCATCGCGTATTGTCTCAAAGGTTACTTCTTGACTTGAAATTTGCACAATTTCCTCAGCAAAAATTTGGTTTACTTCTTCTCCGATCAATACATCCATTGATGCGAAAAGTTGGTGTACCGGAGCACGTGATAGACAATCGACATTCTCATTCTCTCTCCCTGATTTGAAACGTACTTTGTAATCGAAGCCTGAGAGAAAAGACGCGTAGCGTAGTAGGCGGGCACTAGTCATCTGCGGTAAGCACTTGTTGTGTTGAAATATTCGAGTAAGCGGCTCATTGTCTGTGACAAGGGTAAATGGCCTACCAAAAACGTAATTGAAAAAATGGTTCACTCCAAAGACAATTGCCAGAGCCTCCCTATCTAACTGACTGTAATTAATTTCCGATGATGTTAATGAGCGGGATGCGTATGCAATAGGCCTTTCTACTCCTTCTATAAGATGGCTGAGAACAGCAGCAACACCAACAGGACTGCCGTCACACGTAAGAATCACAGGCAAGCTCGAATCAAAAGGTACCAGAACCCTATCGCCACAAAGTTCATTTTTCAGTTTCAGAAAGGCAGATTCACACTCAGAGGACCAAGAGAATCTTTGGTTATTCCGTAAAAGGCGTCGAAGCGGGTACGACAACGATGAAAAATGCGGAATGAATCTAGAGTAGTACGTGAGAAGTCCAAGAAAACAACGAACTCCATCTGCGTCTGTCGGACGTGACATTTCATTGACAGCTCTGATCTTTTCAGGTGATTTGCGAATCTGATTGTGTTCTATAACATGACCAAGATACTCGATTTTCTGCAAAAAGAAGGAACACTTGCTGCGGTTAACATGTAGGTCATGTTCAGCAAGGCGTTTGAGACAGGCACGTAAATTGTGAGCACACTCATCCAATGTAGTTCCATGGCAGATTATATCATCAAAATATGCCTCAGACTTTGGTAACCCTTGAATAACTTGCGAAATCACTCGGTTGAACTCAGCTGGTGCGGTTTTAATGCCAAAACTGAGGCGGTTCATCTTGTACATTCCCCGATGGGTAGCTATAGTTTGTATCTGAGCGCTCTCTGGACAGACTTTCAAGTGCATGTAAGCCTTGAATAAATCGATTTTACAAAAGTATCTGGACCCACGTAAACTGTGTAGTATATCGTCTATTCGTCTAATTGGGAAACTCGCAGAAATCAACATTTCGTTAACCCCACATTTGTAATCCACACACAAACGTACTCCTCCATCTGCTTTGGGTATCACGACGAGAGGGGAACTCCAATCACTGGTTGTAACAGGTGTGATAATTCCTGAAGCTTCAAGTGAATCCAACTCCTTTTCAACACGAGCACGTAAGGCATATGGAAGATGGCGCTCTCTTGTAAAAATGGGTTTGGCCCCCTGTCGTAGCTGTAACTTGACTTCATAATTTGGCACACATCCGATCTTCTCGGAAAAAACAGATGGAAACTCGGCGATTATCTCTTCAGGTACTTCAACTGAATTTATTGAAGGTGGACTGGATACATATTGACTCACAGTGTCAATCTCCTTTAGTTCTATGTCAAGATTTCTGATCCATTCTCGACCCAACAATGCAGTATGACCTGTTGGAACAATGAACAAATCACTGCGGGTTTCTTTATTTCTGTAAGTTACTGTAACAGACACCTTCCCTTTTGGTTGTATTAAATTCCCAGAATACGACCTGAAAATCGTGTTAGAGGGCTTGATTGGCAACTGTAAATTAAGCTTGTTGAAATCATCTTCGTTCAAAAGTGAAAATCTAGCTCCAGTATCAACTTCCATGCGTTGCGATTTGCCATTGATGAAAACTGTAATAATATACTTATCAGCATCTGTAACAACTTCGAACAGTTCAACAACTTCTGTATCAAGGCAGGAAATACCATAAGGTCGATCAACCAGCTCTACATCAGTGATTGTATTTGCGGAATCCGATCTACTAGGTTTCAAATTTTGCGAAAGTGTGGCTATGCAAACGCGTGAAACATGCCCTTTGCGATTACAAGAGGTACAGTGAACTGCATTATAGTCAATCCGGCATTCAGCCAGTCGGTGAGAGTTTTTAGCACATCTTGTACACAAATCCTGTATGCCTAATGCTTTATAATCGATGCGATTCCTGTTTTGAAAACGGTTTCTGGCTTCCGGCGATTTGAATCTGTCCCTACGGAAACGAGGGCTAGGCGATCGGTAGCGATATTGCAAGTTGTTCCGTGAACTGTCACGTTTGCGATAACTGTTACTGAAATCACGGCGAGAACGTTGTGATGTCCCAGTGAGGCGGTTCGTGTCACTATGTCTTGTAGAGGGACCTGAATTTGACGGTTTTGATAGTTCAGCACTTTCGATGCGGGCAGCTTCCAAAGCTGTAGCTTTTTCCAAAATTTTATCGAAACTAGCCACTGTAGACTGTAGAAGTTGTTCCCTTATCCAGTTGTCACGCAATCCTCTAATGAACTGCGCTCTGAGAAACATGTCATTCACTGAAATAGCTTTACTACATGAACACTCTACTTTGAACTCACAAATAGCCAAATCTTGCTGTAGTGCGGCAACAAATTCAGAAATTGATTGACCTTCCTTCTGGTGGATATTTAGAAAATAGTGTTGGGACACAATCATGCTTCTTTTAGGCGTGAGCATTTTTTCTAGTTCTGCGACGAGAGTTTTATATTCTAGCGAAGTAATTGACTTATCTGGTCCTAGAAAAACAGCTAGAGCATTATAATGCGTAGATCCAATAGAGTCACATAAAAGTTGGGCTTTTTTCTCGTTTTCAGATAAGTTTTTCATGGTACAGTAATTTTCAAATCTCTCAATATAACATGTAAATTTTTCCTTGCGAGGATCGAAGTTTTCGAACAGGCTTACTTTGGCAAGGTTATCCTTTTCAGGATCACTACGTAACTGCTGAACCAAAGTTTGTACCATCTGAGCTTGAGAGGCAGTAAATGCTTCCATTAATTTCTTCAATTGAGATTCATTCATTCTTGCTATTTTCACTTCTCGATACTAGAACAGCGGGAAGTTTGACTTGTGCGTGATAGACTTGCCGTTTTAACGTGAAATCAGTCAATCGATTTTTTTTCCTTCGTCGCCAATTATTGTTTATTGCTGGAGATGTTGCAATACGAGGAAATGACGAGACAACCAAGTTTATGTTCTAACTATTTATTACATACTGTCAGTGTCAACTGAATGAATACGGTAGGTAGCAACAACACAGGGGGGTAGATATATCGTAGACAATACACTAGATAAAGCTACATAAAGAATATTTGAATTCAAAATGAATTTCGTACAAAGATGGGATTGATCGTTGACTCACCAATTGATTGGCATGAAATGGCAGCCGAGACCACTGATATTGATGTTGATTCAATATATCACTCACAAAGTGATACTAGAAATCATACCAAATGCATATAAGATAGACTCAGAATTGTTCTCTGGATATGCTAAAAAATTGCAAAGCCTTATATTGCGTTCTGCTTGCATCCTATGACTTCAATGATGCATGAAATACTCGTAAATGGATATGCGGTGATAGAAATGGCTTTGCTGACACTTTCAATAGGTATTTTATCAATAGACGTAAGGTACTATAGTAATAATAATGTTTATTCACAGAAACTACAGAATTATACAAAACTTACAGAATTATTAATACTACAGATACAATTATTCAGCTGTCTGAAATTAAACTGAAAAACCACGAAGCCGAATGGCTGTCCGTGGTTGTAGTGGTAGCAGACGCTACCCTATAATATGAATAAATTATTAAAGGCTATAAATAGTAGTGTATATTAGTATTATATGAAATGGGATTTAAATATGGTAAAATTCTCTAGAAATGATGAATGAATAACGAACATACAATATGAACTATAAACTAAATACTAGTATAAACTATAAAGGAGATACTGATGGAGAAAAATAATGAAAATGATAATAAATATAATAATATTCAACTGGCGAAAAAAAACTCACAATAAGCATTTCCATCTATATAGAGAACAATTTGTACGAACATTTTCCATGGAAAGGACAGGGCACAATACCCTATAAAAATGGCTTTCAGGAAAATTTGATAATTTTTTATTATTTTGTTTGATCTAAGGCCTATTCAATTTTGAGAAGTTATAAGAAGATCTTATAATTAGGAGAGCCGCTAGAGCGCGGCAAATTTGAACAATTCGAAATGCTTCCATATGGCATTTTTCTCACAAATTCATGATTTATTTGATTGTGATAGGACCATAATGCAAAAATCTCATAAAATCAGGAGACTATAATATTCATACGTGTACAGTGAATACCAAAATTTAATAGATTTAGCAATTTGAATTAGTGAAGGAGATGAAATAACAAAAAAGTTGTTATTGAAAATATTTAAATAAAAAACAATTGGTTACATGGTATTATGACACTAATCAAAATACAACAGTGTGGTTGAAAGGACCCCGTATGTTTACTACATACAATGGCTTTCAGCTAATTTTGCTCAAATTTTGTTATGTTGTAGATTTCGGCATCCCCATTACATGGTCCAATTTACAGATCGATCCTGTGACCATTTTTCGATCAACAGGGTGTCAAAAAATCTATTTTTGCTATTTTGGGTATTGTGCATTCGTGACCTTCTTAATATAACCAATCTCTTCATTTATTATGACTGCAATTTTTTTATGAATCTTGTTTGTTTCTGTTCTTTTCCAACGTTCGTGCAGCTTTTACTCTAATTGTGGTCACGTCGAAGATTTAAACCTTCAAACATTCAGTATCGGTTCTTCAGGTACATATAAGATTTTTTCTCCATAGAAACATGTGTCCTAACTTGCTTCATTTTCGAGATAATAGGAGTCAAAGTTTTCAGAAAAATCGGTTTTTATTCAAAAATCTTTTGACTGATTTTGATAAATTTGGCATGCTTATTTGCGGTATAAAAGTTTTATTTTTAATGTACCTAGAATAAAATAATATATATATTTTTTTAACGCTGACTTTTGAAGACGAATCAAGTTTTGACTCTCACTTATATGAAGAAAAAAATCTTATATTCACCTAAAAAACCGATCCTGAACGTTTGGCGGTTTAACCCTGGGTCACCCTGTGTATGAATAATAATGAATCCAACCTTGTCCCGTTTATACGCTAACTATATAAGTCAGTCTGAGTCAACTGCCTTTCCTAGGAGGGTGCTGGATGGTTTTTTTCAATGGAACATGTTACAAGATCTGAAGTACCTACATGAAGAATTCAACTATATCGCAGAAAATCAATGTAATCGTAGCATTCATACAATAAAAATTGACCGATGAAATGACAAAGTTACTTAATTTATTGATCATACAATATGTACAAATCAGTAAATAGATTTGAGCAGTGCTAAAAAGGCGATTAATTATTCAAGTATTCCTTTTTTCTGAAAAAAATATAATGGTGAAACTCAAGTTATGGAAATATTTTTCATTGATTTAGTGAAGTTATTTGGAAAACCAGAAAAATACCTATGAAATATAATGTTTGAGGAGCACTCAATGATTCGATATTGTTCATTTTATGTTTTGATGATTTTGCCTATTTGTCATCTGCATTCTTTTGTATAACTTATATCACCCTATGTTTTTCGTCCGTTTGCAATATTTTTTTTTTGTATTTCTTTTCAATATGGCGATTTTCCGGTACAATTTGAATATCAAAATGGCGTTCATATTTGCACTTGACGTGTTCACGTCTGGTGCAAAAAACACGCTCATTTCTCCACTTATTATATAAATTGCTATGTTCATTTGAGAAAAAGTAGGTGTTTTTATCGAAATCGTCACTTCAGATCGCTGTACTTTGATAATAATTATCGATGGAGGTCATCACGACAATAATGATAATACTATCCTATTCACGAAGTGATCCAAAATCAAATCTCTCACTATTAACGGCGAAACCAAATGATTATCTATTATATTTAAAAAAATATAAAAGTTTTTTAGATTTTTGACGTTGAAAAATAAGCCCTGGAAATGGAGATTTATTTATGAAATTTGGTGTCCTAGTGGACTTTTTGAATGTCTATACCTAACGAAAAAAAATTATTCAAATTGGTTAAAAAAGTTTTATAAGGGTGCTTCCATCTTAAATGGGTCACACTGTATATATTTGTAAAATTTTACATGTGGAAAAAAATTTGAATAAAAGACTTTTTTTGGAAATAACATGAACAAAAAAACAGAAATTGACAACCTTAGTAAAATTTACTCCTATATTCTTCTACCACGAAATCATTCACCAAATAGTAATACCTGAAATTCTCTCTGTATAATATTCCTCTTTCTTTGACATATTAATGTAACCTTTCTTTCAAATTCCTTCAAATTTTTCTTGTCAAGTTTTTCTTTTTCATTTACAATTTTAGTTTTATATGATCTTAAACATTGAAGAAAAACCTCAAATTGCACAGTATGTATAACATTTTTCACTTTATTAATTTATTGTCCATACATTCATATTGTAGTCCTCGATAAAGCAAATTGAAATACATAATTATTAAAATTTGTTCAAGATCATTCATCGAGTTCGAAAAAATGACAATATTCCTACAAAATTCGCGGACAAGTTCCTATATTTCCTGCAACTCAGATAATAATCCATGGAGTGGCAACACGTGAATGGCGTTTTGAGTATGTGGGCGGAGCAAGAAAAGCTTCGCAGGGCTTGAAAAAGCTTCAGAATCTTGAAAATAGCTTGATACCAAGCCAAGCTTATATTTGCAATATTCAAGCCAAGCCAAGCTTTTTATTTTTGAAAGCTTGACTTTCAAGCCCAAGCCAAGCTTCTATATTTCAAGCCAAGCTACTTGGCTTGGTGACACTCTACTTTTGTAACTCTGTTGTCTAGTCTACTGATATGATGGCCTATAGTTATATAACTGCGGCGTGAATTCAATCAGTGAGGATTACTTGGGAATTATTACTTTTAATGAGAACAATAACACTCAGACGATGTTATTTCGATTATAATTAAAATTTCAGTGATTTCCAATTTAACGGGCAAATACACATATTGAATAATACGATTATTATGCATCTATATGGTAGCGACGTTAAAACAAACAATTAAGTAGATCTGACTAGTTTTGTTCATTCATGATGTGACAGATAACTTTAGATAATCATTTGGTTTCACCGTTAATAGTGAGATATTTGATGTTGGACCACTTCGTGAATAGGATAGTATTATCATTATTGTCGTGATGACCTCCATCGATAATTATTATCAAAGTACAGCGATCTGAAGTGACGATTTCGATAAAAACACCAACTTTTTCTCAAATGAACATAGCAATTTATATAAAAGTGAAGATATGAGCGTGTTTTTTGCACCAGACGTGAACACGTCAAGTGCAAATATGACCGTCATTTTGATATTCAAATTGTACAGGAAAATCGCCAGATAGTCCCTAATAAAAACTACCTATAATTATGTTAATGGGTAGGAAAGGTATTTAAGTAATTTCAATGAAGAATAGTTTAATGTACTACATTCGCTTGAAAAAGATACTGTGTATCGAAACATGTCGCAAAGACAATAAATATTGTGGAAATTTTAATCGTTTTTTTTCTTAGTGTCATAACCATGGATTTCCATCAAGTAACGGCCACGTCAATCCAAAATAGAAGGACTAAATCTCATCCATACATACCTTCTTCATCTTAACAAACACAATCAATTAACAAATTAAACATAATTGTTTCAGAAATAAATTCCCATTTCCATAGTGTTTATTATTGACATGTGAATTAAAATCGTCATGTCAGGAAATTTTTCCAAATTTTTCAATTTTAATCGATGACATATTTTTAATAAGGTTCCTATCCTCACCTAATTTCAGCAATTAAATTTTAACATATCAAAATATTTAAGGAGAAGTGTTTATGTTTAATGTAGCTGACTTCTCTATACACTTTTCGTAAGTACTAGAAAATTGTTTTCTCATTACTGATTGAATTGACATTTTTTCTTTTGTAAAATTCATTCTCGAAAGCTAGAACTGAATAAAGAGCTCACACAATTCCAGTGTCTCCGACTGCAATATCTATCAATTCTGTATATACAGTGCGGCTTTTTATAGTACCCCCCCCCCTGTTAACTTTTGAACGGTGCCGTAGAGAGATAAAAAAAACCGTTTCGAGGGTTTCACCGATACTACTTTTTGAAATATAACGCATTGTGATTGCTCGATAGATGGCGCGGGGGGCACAAAAACCTAATTTTTTTAAATTGCATGGGGGGTCGAGTGACACATCGTTGAAAAGAGAATTGGATTCTCTTTTCAACCATCTAATTTTTTTTAATTTCGTTGACACGTTTTTTCACAATAAGCATTTGAAGTGTCAAGTGTAAGAGCGGATCTGAATTCGTTTCCTTACCTTACCTCAATAACTTTTGAAGGGTTTGATGTGAAATAATGGGACGGAAAATATTTTGGGTGGTATTAAAATAATAATGTTTGAAGAAAAATACCTTAATTGTTCTAGTGATTCACAATTGCAATGAATACCACGAAATACGGTCAATAAAGACAATTCACAACATTAATAATTATTCATTTTGAATTCCTTTCAAAGCTTACTTAGGTATTAGGGTATCGAAATTATACCCATTTCATTTATTTTTAATGACAAAAGTAATAACAGGTACTACGAAAGGACTATTTATTGGATTTGTTTAAATGACAATAAATAATTAGTTACCTATAAAAGTACAATGGATTGATGAATTATTGTATTCATATTCACTGAGGAGTTTTGTCTACTTATAATGATTATTTACTTTGAATATTTGATATCATCATGGTTCGTATACGTCCTTTCGAAGAAAAAATTCAGCACCTTTCAGCAAGATGGGCCCCTCCTCACTTCCAACGTCAAGTTCGAGAGTATTTGGATGTAATATACCCTATGAGATGGATTGTACGTCGTGGACCAATCGAATGGCCGGCACGATCACCAGACCTTACACCTTGTGACTTCTTTCTGTGGGGATACGTCAAATCCAAAGTGTATGAGCAACAATCCAACTCTTTGGAAGAACTTAAAGAACGAATAACACGGGTTTGTGCTGGTATAACTGCAGACATGTTGAATAATGTTCGGCAGGAATTTGTGAATCGAATTTTTTATTGTCAAGAAGTATTAGGTGGACATTTCGAACAGCTGCTTCGTTAATTGACAACAATTTTGCTTCTAATTATTTAAATACTACATGTCATAATAGTTTGTTTTCTTTTTGTTACATTGACACTTAAAATGCTTATTGTGAAAAAACATATTAACGAAATTTTAAAAAAATTAGATGGTTGAAAAGAGAATCCAATTCTCTTTTTAACGATGTGTCACTCGACCCCCCATGCCATTTAAAAAAATTAGGTTTTTGTGCCCCCCCGCGCCATCTATCGAGCAATCACAATGCGTTATATTTCAGAAGGTAGTATCGGTGAAACCCTCGAAATGGTTTTTTTTTATCGCTCTACGTCAAACCGTTCTAAAGTTAACAGGTGGGGGGACTATAAAAAGCCGCACTGTATATATAGAATGCTTATTTTCGACTGTATCTATAATATTTTATGTTTTTTTTGGAGAATTTGCGGTTATTCAGTCAGTTCAGGAAGAAAAACTCTACTTTCCCAAGCTTTCGCAAATTCTACAAAAAAAAATATATAAATATATATTTATATATATCGAGAAGCTATACTCATATACTTATTTTCCTAACGAGTGCGCAAAGTGTTACTTTTCCAAACGCAAATATGCGAAGCAGAGTTCGGATAAGTTGGGGCGTGTGGAAAAAGAACTTTGCGCACGTGTTAGGAACAATATTTTTATCTACAAACTTCATATCAGATAACAACAAAAATAAAAATAATAATTCAGTCAATAATTACCAATACACTTGAAAGAAACAAATGCAGGCACTATCAGAATTGAAAGAGATGTATGAACGAATATACTACCTAATGTTCTCAGTGTTCTAATCCTGATAACGAGTTCGAGGTTATCGAAATTGTATACAGTGAAAACAACGATACAAATGATTTTGACTAAGAATTGTTGAGTTTCACTGAGATTTTTTATTTATTTTTTTTTTTTTTATTTTCTATACATTCTACAATTCGAATAATATACCAACTTCAACCTGAAAGTATCATTTTGACAGTTGAAGGATGAAATAATTTCTGGACTTGTAGTCAGGAACAGCAAAGCTTTAGAAATTCTAGGATTATTGTTATTTTGATTATAAAAAGAGTTGTCTTGTTCGAGGGCCCATATTATGACTCCACAATTGTATCTGTATAAACAGTAGATTGTAAGAATTCAAAAAGGTAAGCACTTACCACAAAAAAATAGCAATGCTCAGATAATGAAATAAAAATATTTATTTATGTGACAAATTTATTATATAAAAAAAAATATTACGTGAACATAGATGTGCTTTGGCACAGTAAGAAAGGGTAAGGGGAGGTATAGTTTGCCCTACGTAACTCTCGAGAGCACGGTGTTAACAACAAGAACACCTAGAAATAACTGTATATAGGTAACGGACCACTATTATAAACTACTTTAAAATCGCTTGAAACAAAGAATGGCTGGGTTACACCTGAACAAAAGCTCCAAGAATATTTCGCGGATATAGCCACCAGACTAACGGCCAATATCTTGAAACCTCTGGTCACATTCACTAAAATGAAAAATAAACCACTATGTGGTACTTATTCTTCTCCTGGTATGGTTCTTATTTTTCCTCCCAAAATCATTTCGTTTATAATTTACTGTTCTCTAATGCGAGATATATAAATATGCCTTATAATGTGTAATACTTCTGGAATTTTCTAGCATTCGATTTGGCAGTTTTAGAGCGGAATTTATCCCAAGGAAAACGCCTGAAAGTGAATATAAACTTATAATCCGGTCACCCTGATAGCAAGTGCATATGATTGACACCTGATTTATGTGAAACTTACCTCTGAAGCAGAATTCCCGATGCTTTCAGAGACGTTCAATAAACCGAATTAAACCACCCAAATTATATCCATCAGATGCTCAAAAAGACAATCAAAATCAATATGAAGCCATAATCCATAAATTGACCATGAAATTGAACTTTCACATACAATCTCCTTAGTGCATATATTATCATCGGGAATATTTGAAGTGAACGATTTTTCGAAAATTATCTCGAATCGCTAATTTTCTTAAAAAATGGTACAGAATTTAAATTGTTGGTTAATAGTTCAAGAATGAGAGAGATACGGAAAGAAAATTTCACACCAAATTTTTTTTTAAACACTTTGAACAATTCGACGTTTTAGAATTAAACTTGTCAATAGTTTGTTAATTTTGTCTAACTCGTCTATGGAATGAAAAAAGTCATTATGACAGAAAAGTTGTTAATTTGTATTATGAAATTATCATGACTGATACTTCAGTAGATTCAGAATATTTCAAATTTTAAATATTACTTCAATTCTACGGAAGTACTTATAATTTGATCACTTTTATTAGGGAATTCAACTATCTGGATGACTTTTATGAGCATTAGAATTAATCAGTTTACTTCATTGTCAAAAACTTCAAACATATGTAAAGTTTTAAAAAAAAAACTCGAAAATTTAGGAAAAACTAAAATCGCTAAAAACGTATGTTCAACCATGTGACTAACGTAAAAAAAAATTCATTGTAATCACTTTCACCATGGAAGAAAAAAATTCTCGGAAATCGATGCGGTTGCCATTGTATGTCAAAATAACATTAATCAATTGGTCGATAATTGTTGGTGTAGAATTTTCACTTATAATCTCCCTAGTGCTTGAATTCAAGCACGCGGGGGATTCGGTAAGAAAATTTCACACCAAAATATATTAAATTAATGGTTAATTCAACTGACTTGTAGATTATTCTGAGAGAAAACAAGTTGTAACATCAGAGGGCCATGAATGGTTTTTGTTGATATAATGACAGTTACGCGTTGGTATTAGTGGCGGTGTTTATATGTGAGAAAGGAAAATTCATTTTGCGACATTTTCAACCTAAAATTACATTGCACATCACGCAGAACTAAAATAGTTTTAACTGGTCCATGCAGATTGTCCATTGGGAAGTGATGTGGAAAGGAATTCTTGCAAATTTCAGCCGAGTATTCACGAAAAGATAAGTTGAATAAAATTGTTTCAAATATTGAGTTCATCAAGTCAAGCATAGATTGATTTGATTGATATACATTTTTTACCGATGGACCTATTCATCGTTGAAATGCAAGTTCTCAAAATATTTTCAGACACATTCGAAATATTTAGTGAATATATAATTATGAAATATTATCTCCTTTTATATGAAAAATAACATTCCATTTGTACATAAAAGCAAAATGTTAACTATCACATGTCAAATATTCGACAGAAAAATTTCCACTTATTAATTTCGCCCAGGATACCCAGGAGGATAAAAATTTCCGGAAAATTTTTGGGTTGCCAAAAGTGAGGTGTGAAATTTTCTATAAAATCTTATCATCTACTACATCGACACTGACAAATATCTACCTTTCATTCATCAAAGGACAGCACACAAAAATGAATTTCATCAAAATTCCATAATTTGTTGATATTTTGTTTGGTTTGAGACCCAAACAATTTTGGTAAGTTATAAGAGTATCGTATGATTAGTAGAGCCACTAATTTGAATTATTGGTTGTCTGTAAAGTCGGGTTAACGGACGATAATTTTACATAAGAAAACATTGATGAAAAATGGCAAACTTTTATGAATTGAATTATTATCAGTGAATTATCATTACAATACAAAGAAGGAGTTCATTGAAATTTTTTTTTTTTTTCGGTAAATTACGATGAAATTGAAATCATAACTCCATGGAACTGATGCTTTTGAAAATGTTGCCAAAACCTGCTTGATATGATAATATATTTTTTTGCACTTCGTTAACTCTTCATTGAAATGTAAATATTCTTGAAACTCTGGTTCAAAATTTAAATTTTCAATTTTAAAATATTATTTACAGTTTTTGCAAATTTAATTTAAATAATTATAATAAAAATTAGTTATAGAAATAAACCGAAATCAAACCAATGTCAATAGATTGTTAATTTGAAATGATGAAATTGGACAAATGAATAAAATTCTTTAAATTGCTACTTTTAAAAAGCCTGCCTAACCTGTTTAATATTATAGAAGATTTTCTCGCACGGTGGTTGGCCAGTTCAACTGGTTATTTTAGACAAATCGTTATAACATGTGTGAGGTTAAACATTAATTTTCAATCTTACATTAATAACTACTCACGATAATTTTTTTTTAATTGAATACTAAAGAAAAACATTTGACTTTTTATACGATCTTTTACAGAGTCATAATAATTTTTCCCTCAAAATATTAACACAACGTATTATTACTGCACTCGCCGACCAATGATACTTTTTTTTAATAATCAAAGAACAAATATATGATATTATGTCGCTAATCAAATTCTTAAAATGCAAGAATTAATTATCTTTTTTGCCGCAATTGTTGTTGTAATAAATGATGGAAACCACATAAACTTTAGAGCAAATTAATTAAAAATTAGATTTTTTCAAATTGCATGAAGTTCTGGATCATGTACAAGATTGCAAATTTGTAAATGCATCAGGTTGGAAATTTGCAAATATGTTTCAAAACTTTTATAATTATTTTGAGACCACCTTGATCAAAAAAATAACCAGAAAAGATATATGTTTTGGTCAACGTGCCTTATCACTGGCTATATTACGGACTATAAACCGTTGTTCGAAAAGTGCGCAACTAGAAAAGATAGGATATTTTTACTGTTACATCAAGCGTTCGCGCAAGAAATGGGAATTTCACATTTTCAGCTATGTTGGTAGAACTGTAGTAGCATTGTGATAGAATTGTAGATCATTACGATATGTTTCAGGTGACCATTCACAAAAAAATTTGTAGCAAGAGCCAAAAAACTGTTTACCATTTCCCGTTTTAGCAGAAAATATGACACCGATACTTGGCAAGTTCACTAGGAATAAAAACTGTTTGTTTATTCATCTGAAATAATCACTGAATGCGGAATATACAGGGTGTTCCTAAACATCTTGTACACCCGAAGGGGGGACATTCCTTGGCTAATTCAACGACTAAAAGTTCATATAAACATAGGTCCGCTAACGCTTTGTTACCGCGATCTACGGGGTGTTGAAATTTCAAGATTTTTTTTGTTTTCTTTTTCTCTATAGATCCTGGAGATATTGGGCTCAAATAAGCAGGTAACGTTATAGGGCGTACATCAATGGACATGTCAAATGTTCGTAAGAATCTACAGGGTGATAGTTTTTATTGGCCATGCCCCCATTTCTCTCCCTGAAATTTTTTTATGTTCACCGCTGGTGAATTCTTAAACTCGAAATAATATTTATGGTTTGTTTACAAACTTTTTTATCACGACCATTACGACCATTACCGAGAAAAAAAAAAATTTTTGTTTTTCATTCGCTGAAATTTAGTTTATTTCCCGCTGTTTACTAAAAATTATAGCTAAAGGCTTTTGCAACAACGATTTATTATACATAAATCTAAAATGAAAGCCATAATAAAGACACTACGTTATGATAATTTTTGAAAGTGACCTCCTCCATTCCTTATACACTCGTCCGCTCTTCTCATTAATGGTCGTACTCTGTCAAATACCCCCGGAGTATTTCTTACGGTTTCATTTGCATTTAATATTCGATTTCGTAAGTCATCAATGGTATTCATAACAAATTTATACCATACAATTACCAATTTAAACACATGCAAAGGCACCTAACGACTCTACATGTGAACTGTCAAAATTAGTGTCAACAAGCGACTATCCACAAAAACACGTCATTTGAAAATTTTACTTTTTTTCAGCAAATTACAAAAGGTCATTTTCAATTTTTTTATTCAGATGTTTTGTATAATAAAATTTTGTTGCAAAAGCCTTCAGCTTTAATTTTTAGCAGACAGTGGCGAATAAACCAAATTTCAGCGAATTACAAAAAATTGTTTATAATTTTTTTCTAACGGTCGTAGATACGGAATAACTACAAGAAACAAAAAAGTTTAGGGGGAGAAAAGGGGACATGACCCATAAAAAAATATCACCCTGTAGATTCTCACAAATATTTGACATGTCCATTTATGTAAGCCCTATAACGTAACCTGTGTTTTCAATTTGAGCCAAATATCTCAAAAACTGCAGGATCTTTAAAGAAAAAAACGAAAAAAAACTTGAAATTTCAATATCCAGTAGATCGGTAACGAAACATTTGAACTTTCAGTCGTTAAATAATAAGCTAAGGAATTTTCCCCTTTCGGATGTACATGATGTTTAGGAACATCCTGTATAGTTATGAACCCTAGAGATGTGCTCTCTACTTCATTAAATAATGCAATATATTCCCAACGTTACCTACATGAGATCACATCAGAGGCTGGAAGCTCCGATGATACAAATTGATGAATAAAGAGTCTTCAGAGGATGAATAAATTTGGAATTATTTTTTGAGGTTGACTGAACAACTGGTAGTAGCTTTGAGGCATCACAAGCATAATTATCATATTTGATAACTCGAGACATTTCGTGCGTTTGTCATACTTTCGAATTTTCAAGAAACAGGGGAACACTGTTCCGTACGAAGGACTATACAACAAGTTGAAAGTTGAAAAATCATCATCATCATCATTGACATACTTCATAAGGGATCCTGAGTGATATAAATCAAATACCGTTGGACAAGGAACAGCGAGCGTGTGTGTTCCGCGTTTGTTTGTTGCGAAGTCTGTGGTAGGAACTCTCAAATATTGAATAATGTAAATGTTTCAGCCGCTTTATCGGTTTACCTGTTTGGCTGCGGCTCGGTAATGTCCTGAATTATTCAACCGAAGATGCAGAAAGGTATTTTAGTTTGTAAAACATTTAGTTTTAATCTATGATGTGTGGTTTGCGGAGTATTGAAGTAACTCTTGCTTGTAGTCAGGAGAATAGTAAATTTATGATCAACTGGGTGTTGTAGAAGAAAATGCAGATTATTTCATGGAATCGATTTTTGTTTCAAAACGATTCTGATCATTTAACAAATTAACAGCCGTATGCATAGTCATTGGCCAGCGACTCTCTAGAGGTGCGTTTTTTGGCAATGTGTCAGTTGCCCTAAATACCTCCAAGGCGTTTGATCGCGGTTGGCACCAAGCACTCTTAGTCAAACTTCCAGCTAGCCCCCCCTCCCTTTGTATTCCTTGCTATTTAGCTTTCTCTCAGACAGATCTCTCCACGTGGTGGTCGATGGAGTATCATCTGATACTATACCAATAAATGCTGGTGTTTCGCAAGGATCCATTCTAGCACCAACATTGTTCCTTCTTCACATCAATGATTTTTTAGAACCTACCTCATGTCCAATGAACAGCTTCGCAGATGAAATTACCCCCCTCATACCGCTTTCTTTTCCAATGCTCTGATAAGAGCCAGTGAATGTACAAATGAACGGGGGCGAACCTTAAATGGAATAAATACGGCAGAAATTCTAAAATGGGTATCCAACAACTTGGTGAAATTCATTGCGAGTAAAACCCAAGCATGTCTTTTCTCTATTTTCTCTAGATCTCACAGTGGCTAGCTTTACTTTGTCAAGAATATCTATACCAATGAAAAAATATTCCACTTCAATGCTTGGTAATACCATCAGCAGTACCATTTCATGGAAGAACCATATGAGGTCCATAGCCAATAGTGCCTCTCAAAACTTGGTTTTCTGTTTCGCGCCAAGAATTATTTCTCTTCGCGTTAACTGATTATGATTTATAAGGCACCAATTCGACCTGATCTGGAATACTGTTCCCATATACGGAGTGCAGCACCCAAACACACATTGACTAATCTATTGGATTCGGTAAAGAAAAAAGAGCCATTCGTCTCGTCGGTGATACTTCGCTCACAAGCTCGTTTAATTCTCTGGGACTATAGATATTTTCATATTTTCCGAAATATCATCAATCGTTCCACCCTCAGCGGTCCCATCGAGACTGACCCCTCGAGCTTAGTCCTCACATCCATATGCCGTTACTTTGGAGACATGCCGAACATCTACTTTCCAGGGCTCGTTTTTCCAACGAACGACAAAGCTTTGGAACTCGCTGTCTCAGGAGGTATTCCCTGAGACCTACAGCCTTCCAAAATCCAAGAAGTACACCAATTCCTACATAGTTTCCACCGGCTCTGACGATGTTTTTTGAACATGAAAGGATTTTCTTTTCGTGGGAACCAGAACAAAAAAAAGATCCTGAATTACGAGTGTGCATGACTCAACCCAGTATACTTATATTAATATTGAAGTAGTTTTACGTCTGTAGATGACTTGAATATAAAAATGGGTTTATGGCATAGCAGTCGGCCTTTTGCGTTACCGCTATGCCATAGATCCTCTTCAAAAAAACAGCGAATCACATTTCAAATTCAGCTCTGTGTGAGTATGAAATTACGATTAGGGTTAAATGAAAAGATGAACACATTCTTGCATGCCTACATAGTGAAACTCTATTGATTTATCGACAGACTTCAGATCAATAGTTTCAATGGGTATGCATGCGAAATTCAGCAACAATATACTGGTTGGTTTTCGCCACGACATGATCTAGTGCTACAAAAAATTGTCCGTATAATATTTATATACTGTTGCGAAGGGAGCCGACCACGCATCTGAGCCGCGCGGGATGTTACCTCGTCGACAGAGGCATCCACGGTTTGTCTTCTGTGAAGTGGTTTTGGATGAAAGCCCAGCCCCCGGCAGAGAAGGAAGTGAAGGAGAAGAGGTAACCTAACCTAACCTAACCTAACTTATGCTCCTGAAAGATCTAAAGTGTGTCGCAAATTCGTCGATGATCTACGCAAAGTCCGCGGAAGATCATGCGGAAATCAAGGTGACTTTGAAGACCGCGGAGGTCGAATACCATACCTTCACTCTGCCGGGAAAATGAAGAAACTCCTTTGTTCTGTAGGGGCTGGACCATAGCCCAGACATTTGGACATCAAGGAAAACTTGGCCAGCCAGGGCGTCCTAGCTGTCGCCAATACGGTACTGACCAATACAGCGGAACAATTATATCTTGTCCAGACGGACAATAAAGTCACTGTAAATTACTTGAACGAAAATGTCAGAGCAATAGATGGAGTCCTGGTTAGGTGGGGGATGAAGTTAACAATAGAACAGCCACACAATGTTACAGGTGCCAGGTTTGGGAACATGCTGGGAAGCCCTTTGACTAGGGACATCACAGCCATTATATTTATCAGTCGCTGGATATTCTATGCTACACCCTAGAAAACGAGTAGATGCTCACGACCTAGGCATGTACACAATCCGGTTCTTTACTGTTTTTCCGGGAAATAGAGTTACAATCGTTGATGAATTTGATCGCCTGATGGCTGTTCATGAATTAACAAGATTTCCCCTGCATAACTTGCAGAAGGCGGGGTATCATGTGAAGCGTGACCAAGCCCAGGATCCGCAGAAATAGTCCACAAACATCGTGGGGTTCAACCTGCCCGCTGGAATCCAGAAGGTCAGGTATTAACCTCGCTCCGGGGAAACAGTCATGAAACTTCCTTCCTCTACCCCTAACCTGCGGTTTCAGGATAGTTCCAGCTATCCCGAAAAATATTTCTGCGTTATACTCTGTGCAGACCTAATTTAATATTTACAATCAATTCTTTTTGGGTTTGGCTTGTTTGGTCTCTTGACGGTGATGCTCGGATCTTCAATCTATCATCTTGCATCACCCTCTCACTCTATTACTTCGTTTCCGCTTTACTCCTAAGAGTCGTAGCGTGATGACGAATAACCTTCAAAACTGGGCTATCAAATGCAAGGAATATTTTTAAAATTCGATAAGTATTTTCAGGAAAAAGTGCGTTCAAACAAAAATAAAAAGAAAAATCTCTTCAGCTTTATTATATCTGTATAGATTATTTGGAATACATACATATAGGATATCTAATGAACGAATATTCTAGAAATATGACATGCTGTCTTGGATGGTATATCCATATTTCGGGTTGATGCAGTATATCGTCATTATTAGCAAAATTTACGTACATACCTTTTCAAAAAGAGAAAATGAAAGCAGAAAAAACTCTGTTCCGTTGTTCATTTCTTTTGCAGGAACTTTTACCTCCAATACAAAACCTCATAACAAAAAAATCTCACTTGATATTTATTTGGGACGATTCAGACAACTTCTGCTCACGAAAAACTCCTCCAAACTTTTTAATAATAACTTGTGAAGTTATTGTATTCTGGGGACGGTCAGGTCAGACTTTTGTCCCAGAAGACGGAATTGATGAAAACTTGACGAAAAAGCAAAGAAAATCTTAGACGGATTTTTTCGAGATTTGTAAACTTTCAGTCGGATTGATATTTTAGAATTCTTCATGTTCACGTGAGGAATGAAAATATTGGAAAGCAGCTTTAAAATCTTCAAGGAAATTTCATTGTGCATGTTGAAAGTTGTTTCGTTTGTGTAATAGAGGATGTGACAACACATAATTTTTGTTACTACATCGAAACGTTTTCTGACATGGCCAAGAAAGTCAGTGTTAACACGACTAAACTTTCTAGACATCAATATTATTGATATAACATAGTACCTGTTGGAACAAATATGTCATATGAGCTGATCATGAGTCATCGTCAGTCCAGACGAGTAACGCCGTTCGTGCGAAGGCGCAGGAAAAACGGAAGTCGCAGTTTTATACTATCAATTTGATTTTGTAATTGAAATAATACATCAAACGTAACTTGGTCGAAATAATAGATATAAAGTCCATAAAGTTACAGTCTGTTAACTTTTGAACGAATGGGAATTTTTCTGCCGAAACGTCTTTGGATTATCTATATAAGAGCAAAATTTGAAACGAAAATATATCCGAAACAAAATGGAGGTAAATAATTTAAGAACTCTTATTGAGTAACCCCACCCCTGTTAACTTTTGAACGGATTGGAATTTTTCTTTGAAATTTTACTCTCTTCAATAATAGCCGATGAACAACTTTTTGACAAAAAAAATGTCAATTTTTCAAAATGGCGTTGGACCGCCATTTTTTAAAGTCGTATTTGGAGTCGTATGATACCTCACTTGAATCGTCTTTCAATTTTCTCTACAGAAACAAAATTCCAGACAAAAATTTTCATCCAAAACAAAATGGTGATACATACCGTTAGAGGTCTGCTATGGGGATCCTAACGAATTCCAGTAAAATCATCAAATCTTTCAAGGTACCGTTCTACAAACGTTGTCTGTACCTTGAGTTGACTTATTATTATCAGCAGACAGATAACGAAGAAAACTGTACAATAGTAAAGGATCCTCATAGGAGAGCTCTAACGTTATGTACCGCCATTTTGTTTTGGATGAAAATTTTCGTCTGAAATTTCAGTATCGTATAGAAAATTGGAAGACGATTCAAATGAGGTTTGATTCGACCCCCAACGCGATTTCAAGAAGTCTTTTAAAATGGCGGCACGACGCAATTTTGTATGATGAATATTTCTGTTTGGAATTGTACTATCATATAGAGAATTGGAAGACGTTTCGAAAGAGGTATCACTCGACCCACCATGACAAAAAATATATCTGTCTGCTGATAATAATAAGTCAACTCAAGGTAAAGACAACGTTTGTAGAAGAGTACCTTGAAAGTTTTGATGATTTTACTGGAATTAGTTAGGATTTTTCTTTGAAATTAAATAAAAGTTATTCATAATTGATAATCATTCATTAAACTATAATTTTATATCATTTTGAAAGATAGATAATCTTTTTTGGTGTCAAAAAAAGCTAAAATTTCAAATAAAAATTCCAGTCCGTCCAAAAGTTAGTAGGGGGGGTTACTTTATGGACAGACTATAATAATATTTCAAGTAAGTATACCGTCTATTCCAGATGCACGTGCAACGTTAATACTTTCAAGGAGACAAATGAGGTGAAAGAAAGTCATCTTTATGAAATTGGTGGTAAGCCATCTGGTGTAATGTGATTTAAAGAGAACAGAATCAAAGTTTTCACTTGGTGAGTTGGAAAAGCGTGGTATCGGTCTTTCAAACCTGAAATCATATTTATTCTTGAGATTAAATAAAAGTTATTCATAATTGATAATTATTCATTAAAGTATAATTTTATATCATTTTCCAAATTTCCAGCCAGGATACCTTCATAGAACGACTTCTCCATCAATTTCCATGTAAAGTTTTGTAGTTATTTTCTGGGGTAACTCCACTATCGCATAAAAAATAAAATACGACCTCTTATAAGAGCGGGTTATCATTTTATTTTTTATGTTTCATATAATGATAATAATAGTAATTTACGTAACAAGTCCGGAAAACACTGTTTTTTTGGACGAGTTTACAAGATTGTGAGTTCAAAAAAACTGTTTTCGGACGTGTTGCATACACAATTTTTTCGGTAAACGTGTAAGATAACAAATCAAGACACATTTATTTTTTATATTTCTTTGTAGAAGAAAATTTCGAACATTTTAATTCTTATTTGTATTGAATATCGCGAATATGCGAACAGAAGATAGGTACTAACAGAAACATTCTAATTCTTATTTATATAAATATTTATACTGAAATTCGAGAATTTTCCGGACTAGTCCGGAAAGTACGTACTTCCCGGAGTAGTCCGGGAAGTAATACTTTCTCAAAGAAAAATCGTCCGGGAAGTACCTACTTCCCGGACGATTTTTTTCGGACGGTTGCCGAAAAATAATTTTTATTGTGCACATTCAAAAGCACAATGGGCATCCGATATTGCACAATGCATTTTTCGATCGAGCCCTTATTGAAATATCAACATTTCAAAATACTAGAAGATAGCGAATAGATAATAATACATCAATTATACGTAGCATAAACACATGTGTTATTGAGAAAAATTATACTAAGAGAAGAATAATAAAATTGACATTATCGGCTTCCTGAGATTTATGTGATAAGCAGCCTCTTTTTGAGGCTGTAGGTTGAGCTTACAAGAGACAATTAGGTCAGTTATCATTGTACAGTATACTATTGTGTGAATGAGATGTCACTATGTGCAATATACGAGTTTTACTGAGGCTACTGAGGAGTCAGATGTGCTAAATACGAAAGTAAGTAAACCATTCTTTTTTTTAACGTTCTCTCTAGATATGGAAACATTTTGGAAAAAATCGCACAGCATATCCATTGAGAAGGGAGGAGAAATAAAGATAATATGGATAAGAATACAATATCGCTATAATGAATTAGATGCAGATGAAAATATGTGTGTTAATTATATGGCTCCCATTTGTGTTTTTATTTCAAAAACTGCGTCATTTGTATTTTTTATTCGATTACACTATTCATCTGAGATATATAGTAGTAAAAAATGTTCTAGTTCTAAGAAAAATAGAATCCAATTGTACAGAGGTAGAGGAAACAATATAACTGAAGATTGTAAAAAAGTTAATAGTATAGTTTTGTTTATTCATTTCAATACCTAGCTACAAGGAACCTATTTTATTTTAATTTATCGAATGTAATGTGGAAAAGATCAGAGAGCATATCCATTAAGAGAAAAAGAGAAGTATGGATACGAATCGTTGATTGTATATATATTCAAACCATCCCCAAAAACTTGTTGGTATGCACCAGTTGCCTAATACCTCGGCGTTGATAGTGCAAATAATATATGGGTCAATTCCATCAACAAATATTTAGAATGACTAAACTGTTGATAAAAATCGAGATCATCATTTCCAATGAGTTTGTATTTCGAAAGGTTCTTGGTCACTGAACTACTTACTTGTTCGTCTGATTCTGATGTTTCAGATACTGTCTATAATATTGTTGTGATCCACCCTATATTTTTGCCTATTGAACCAACCCATATTTTTGCTTTGTTGTAATTTCAAACTGTATAGTGCTTCTAGAATAATTATTACGTTTCATTTTAATTAGTCAATGCAAGGTTATATTATTAATACTTACTTTTCTCAGTAGACATATGAAACTTCTCTCCTTATCAACCACGAATCTTCATTTGATACGTAGGAAATATTAATCCAGTAACTTGTTTTATGCACATACAATTATTCTTAACAAATTTCTTGTTCATTTTCAGAATAGGAAACAAATATAGAGTTCTCGATTATATTGTCCATATGTAATGCATTTTAACATTTTATTCTCAAACCTTTTTTCCATAATTTGTGCTCTTTTAGCAAAAACTCACTTCAGTTAGTTCTTAAGAAAACTTCGACATTATAACAACGTATTTTCTGTAACAACTTGCTGAAAACTTTTGGAAGTGTCTAATAAACGCCTATGGGGAAACGCATTTTCCATCTATCATTTGGTAACCACTATAAGTATTCATTATCTGAGTAACGTTCTGTGACCACTCACAGATCTTCCAATTTCCAAATAAGGAGAAGGTTACAACAATATACGTTCACTCACCAAATCTTATTCATCTACATCACCTCATATGCCAGCAGGAACTAAAAATGTGAAAAATGTTTACTAAACCTTACAAATATTCAAATTATTTAGTGGAATTTTTCAATCAGTTTTTGATTGATACTTTAATCAGTGGTGGAGCTCTGACTAAGATAATTCCTGATCAAATTCGAGTGGATGTGACGTTAGAACTTGATTGGCTTTTATGCAACCATATTCCACGTTGACTGGCAATCATTATAAGTTCACGTGGCATTGAGTTAATATGCCATCAAGTCTTTGATCGGTGTTTCTCTGCAACCCAATCTGGCATATAACGCCATGTTAAATTTTTAACGTGACATCAAATACTTGAGGGAGTTTTATGCAACCGGCCCTAGGTCTTCTGAAAGTAATTATCTTTTCATTAACTCCCAATGGAAGTGTTGGTGATGGATACCTTGGTAAACCCACCTTCGTTCATTACTGCCTCATTCTCACTTTGTATAAGAATTCAAAAAATAACCTCTTATTACTTAAATTTATGAAAATGAAATTTTCATTTTTCCAACTAGAGTTAACGGTAAAAGGAAACAATATTTTCCAGGTTTAATATTCCGGACCTCAAGATTAAACCAGGAGCTGACAACTTAAATATTTTAAATATTCAGAGTTTAGAATAAATTCGCCAAAATGCAAATCATCACAGGTTTTATATACTGAAAAGATTAACCGTGCAATAATACAGACAGAAGTTATCTCGAAGAGGGAATATATAATTTCATACCTATTAATATACCGTTTTAATGACAGCCCTTGGGATCACATTTTTGGTCGGCATTTGCATTTACCAAGACGACGCGATAATGCGATGAAAGGCACGAGAGAGGAACTTGATATCGTCAACCAGTTATGGAAAAAAAACTTCGTTATTGTGTTCGTATTATTCATCCACATACTTAATGCGTTTCTCGCTATTGAATCATTATTCAATTTGGTGAGTGGATGGTAATCAAATTTTTTATTTTTACCGAAATTCTTCTGTGGTGGATAACAATGAAAAAAATTAGAAGGGCACAATTTGAGTATTTGAAAATATTACCAACTGCGAACCAAAACCAGACACGCCGTAGACTAGAGAATCAAACCAGTGCCTCCCAAACAAAAGAAACTGAAAGCGATTCCATCAAGTTTTTTAAAAATTTCGAAAATTTTTGATAGCTTCAAAAACTAAACTTCTTGTAATATTATGTACCATATAAAAGTCCATTTTCTCAATCGCTCCAATTTCAGAAACACCCTGTATAGATATGAAAATAATGTTTATATCACTCACAAGTCAGGAGGACAGATTTATTAGAACTGGTAGTAGGATAGAGTTCCTAACATTAATAATCAATCTGAAAAGAGAATACCAGATTTTAAACCAGTTTTATCACAAAATATTTTCAGAGTACCTGAAAAACATTAAGTATATTAGAATATAGGAATGTAGGCTTTCGTCATTGTTTTGGTTGGTTTCGGGTTTTACCTCGGTCTTCTTCGGCACCGAGAGAAATCCAGTTATACAAGTCTTTTTTCCAAAAAATCTTATAGATGCTAATATAAATATTGTACCCAATAAATGCTATAACGGTTGTATTTCTACAAACGTTAATTTTCTTCATTTTTACTGTAGAGCATGGCCATATGAGCAAAACACTGAGTTGTGAGTTCCTGAATATGACTTACTATGTTTTTGTTGAATAATATCTTATATTTCAGCTCGAAGAATCTTGCTGAATAGTCCAGCAAGGCTGGATAATTTAGCATTTAATAAAAAAAATTTAAAAAAATGTTTATTTGTTTATTCTCAACTGTCAAAGTCACCTTTGAATTATTTGATTTTGTCTCAACATTTCATAGATAGTTCTTCTTCTTCTTTCTCATTTAGTTTGACAATTAGAGCAATTACCCAGTTCTGACAAAATGTGGGAAATCCGTCCAAACCATAGATGATATTTTTAACCATCACGCAAAGAGAGATGGTGTAATTGAAGCTTTTATGCATTTTTAGATGTTTGTTTTATTGTATCTAAATATGAGCCAGCTGTTAATGAGCTGTTCTTTGTTAATTTGACAATTGGTAACACTGGTTACATTGATGTGAGGAGGAGATTAAGTTTTGAATTTCCGTTTATCCTCGATTTCGTCCGTTTCTGCGTCTAGTCTCACCGGAAGAACTCTCTGATTGTTAAATTTTTATTTTGAAAATCGTCAAATTAGAGTCAACAAATAACATTTATAAAGAGGTATTATCTATTTTGAATTCAAACTGGGATTCATTGAAATGCATATTTTTGTCATTTATAATGCTTTTAAAATTATTATTTTTTATTATTATTTTTATCATAATGGGGTGCTGAACAACGGTCGTTCGACCCATCGGCGAAACGGCGTCATTTCAATGAGTTCCGTCTTCCGTCATACATGTTGTACCTACCTTGTGTGAGAGATTTTCCGGTACATACTTCTATATAATACATTAAAACTGCATTTTTTGACAAGTGACTCAGCTTCATGCAACTTCCGATCTCACCGGATGTGATATAAACTTACTAATTTTGAATGAGACACCAAGTTTACTTTAATTTTTTTTTGTCTCCATATGACATTCTGAATACAACCATGTATCATTTGTTACTTTATAGAAACAAAAATTTTTCAAAATTTCAAATTCATTTTTGAATCTAGATAGCTATGAATACGTTCAAATTAATAATTATTGTCTATTCATGAATCATTATTAGTATTATTTTTAAAATGGCAACATAGTGGCTCGTCGGATCAGAAAAAAGAGCATTTTTTAAGATAAATTTGATAACGCACACAATTATGCCTCGAAAAAACTTTCGTTAACAAACTTGAAAATAGTAAGGCAGATCTTTCTTTCTGATATTAAAATAAATTCATCGAGTAAATTGTGCACAACCCAAATGATATAACAAAACCATATCCAAAAACTAATATCTCCTTGATGCATAAAATGTTTTTCAATCAATAGCGTTCACAATAGTTTCCTAATTTAGATTTGGATAAGTGAGGTTAGATATCGACAAGTAATGTTTTTTCCCGCTGCCGACACTTTAAATAAATAGTCCATACATGCGTAACAACAAAACAGGTAAATATCCTATATCATTCGTTTACTAATTCATCTTGACAACGGAATGTGAATAATGTCATTTACATTCCTAGGGTAATAATGACAAGCCTCGGCTTTGCCCCGGCTCATACTCGCTCACCTCGAATATTAACACGTTTTTACATTCCTTGTTACTTAAATAACTATTTTTCAATACACCTTAATTACTTTGGTGTTTAATTTTGAGGAAGATCTTAAGTAATCTTTTCAAGTTTTTTTGACGAGAGTTTGTTTGAAACCTATAACAGTGAAGCGGTATCAACATAATCGTAATTTAATTCACAAAATTTCCATTTAAAAAATCAATAATACAATTTCTAAAATTGAATTGTATGTACAAAGCAGAAATATTTCGACTGAAAACAATATACCACAAAATTGTTAGAACTTGCTGAAGCTGAGTCAAAAAATGCAGTTTTAAGTCGTATACAAATCCTCCAATAATATTTTCACTATGTTGTCATTTGAAAATAAAATAGTAGGAATGAATTCAAAATTAAATTTTACACAGCAGATGTATTTTTACCGAAAACCGTTGTATTTTTCCCAATACCTACTTTGGGACTAAAATTGATAATTTGAATGGATGCATAGCCCTCTAGATTAAAAAGTAAAAATTTAATTTAAAAAATATGGTCATTAAAAGTAGCAAGTGAGACGTGGATACTCAGAATGTCATATGGAGACAAAAAAGGTGAAAATCTATCGGGTGTCTCATTTAAAAATGAAAAGATTTTACCACTTTCGGTGAGAACCAAAGTTGTACGAATTTGAGTCACTTGTCAAAAAGTACAGTTTTATATCTTTTACAGATCCTCCAAATTTCATTTCAAAATCTACAAAACCAAAAAAGTTATAGGGGCGAGCCACTTTTCGTGAACACCTGGTTAAGTTAAGTTATATTATAATGCAATACAAAATTCTTCTTGAATCATGTTGCTTGGCATACATAATTCCAATTTTTCTGAGTCAAAATATAAAAATGCAGTTTGTACATCACTTTGTTTCAGTAAGATGTTTGAGTTGATACATATTTTATATAAACTAGTGAGTCTATTCATTCAATTCAACCTAATAATCTACAAAAGTCTGGACAAAGCAATTCTTTGACATACCACACCCTCAGCTGTTCCTCTTCATTAGTGTATTGTTTACTGTAATTATTGTTTTCTATTGATTAGCATATACTGCCATTTTTCGACTATTTCTATTCATTGGGAAATCCTGGACAAAATTTATAATGATGCATTGTGAACTGGAGTCGAAAATTACCATATGTCCATATAGGCTATATAGCAGTAGAAAACAACACATGTAAATAATACACTAAAGACAAGATAACTGCTATGGTGCTGGGTACTGAAAATTATTATACCACTGATAGGTCTGAAAGAATGTATAGGTGCTGAAAAATTATAAATAAAATGAGTACACTTGGGGTTACTGATCAACATAATAATGATAACTCACCTATGTTCTACTTATAGGTGAACGGTTCAATTGGCATTACTGAGTTGGATAATGACTGGCTAGTGAAGTATTTAGTAAAATATTGTTAAAATTGTTTTTTCCATTAACCAGCTGTCGTCCCCTTACGAACGGCAGCCCTCAAAAGTCGAAACTTGTGCGAGCCAAGGATGAACGAGGTCTTACCTTTCAATGTACAATTCCTAGCACTCTTTCGGGCCATCAGATAAAAATCTGTAGTCGCTAAGGATTCGAACCTAGCCGACCAGCAGTCAATGGTTTCGAACGCGAAAGTGAATAAATAAATAAATAAATAAATAAATAAATAGATGTTTATTGTATACAATTAAAACTACATTTCACAGGTATTGACATGTCACGAATCTCTATTCCACAAACTTCTAAACCAGGGGGGAAAGAAAGGAGTGGGAGATGGCGCAGAAGTAGCAACTCTCCTGTTCTCGATCAGGAGAACAGGAGAGCGCCCTGCCAGACCGAACCTAGTAACCCCCGGGAAGGGGCACCGTTGTCCGGCCACGCTGGTGTTAACGTAAAGCCGGAGATTTCATCACCCGCGGTGATATTAATCAGTAAGACACACGCCTCCTGCATAGCTTATGCGTGTTGTATCATTTTGATTCCATGTAGATAAATGTTTGCAATAAGTTGCTGAGGTTAGTTGTTTCGATGATCATCCCGGAAAAGGCTGAGATAAAAAACCGGGTCGAGGTACTTGCGCTTAGGAGTTAACTTTCGATTTGGTTCCCTAAGGAACCGGTTCTTCCCGTCTCTCCTGGAAGATGTCCAGCGTTTGATAGATGAGGCCGCCGTGTTTGCGGGGCTCATTATCGTACACCCTAAACTTAGTAATGTCCTTGGTGAGAGGACTTTTTTCAATGTAGTATTTATAGAACTTGTAAGACAAGTTTCTAATATATGTCGGAACTGAGTCGACGCCAGCAAGCTCCCTAAGAGTTTCCAATCGAATGTATCTGCTGTTGTTTATAATACGAAGCACTTTGTTTTGCATCCTGTCCAACCTCGCTAGAGGTGTGGGCTTAAGGCTGCAAATACTGGACAAGCGTACGTTAATGATGGTCTTATGATTTGTTTGTAGAGAAGGAGTTTATTCTCCACACTCAGTTCTGAGCCTCTAGCTATCAGAGGGTAGGTGCGCTTAAGAGCACCACCAGCCTTCTGTATAGCCAGAGTAATGTGTTTACCAAAGTTAAGACGCTTGTCCAACTGTACTCCCAGGTATTTCGCAGTATTCACGTTTTCCACAGCTTGGCCATTGATCACCAACTTCCTGTATAATTTCGAGTATGTATACTTCTTAGTGGAGTTGATGGTCTCTGACTTCGCCGGGTTCACCACGATCTTGTTCTCCGCCAAATATGGTACGACCTTCCTATCCAAGTGAACTTGGATCCTATATTGGGCAGCGACGCTTGAGAAGGAATGGGCAAATATGGCGGTATCATCAGCATATGTCGCCGTGCCCATATCCCTTCTCTCGCACTGAGGAAAGTCGTACGTATTTAGAGAGTACAAGTGTGGTGACAAATTCGAACCCTGCGGAACATCTGATTCGATAGAATACTCTGCGGAGCGAGTGTTATTTACTCGCACCATAAAAGTTCTCCCAACAAGGTAGGAGTCAACCAATCTTACTAAATATGAAGGCATACCTGCCATACCGAGTCAAAGGCTTTTTTCATGACCAACAGGACCATGACCGTATTGAGTCCGCGATGAGCTGCCTCTTTCACCCCGTGCACAATTCTAACCACTTGAGAAGTGGTACTATGGTTTTTCCTAAAGCCGAATTGCACATCGGGGATCATTTTGAGTTTCTCCTCGAGATTCAATAGCCGTCTCAAGAGGATCTTCTCGATCACCTTGGCGATCACACTCAAGAGTGAAATCGGACGATAACTGTCGAGTTTATGGCCATCCTTACCAGGTTTGAGAATGGGTATCACCAGCGCCTTCTTCAGACAATCTGGGTAACACCCCCATTTGATAATAGCATTTATCAAATGTATAAGCTGGGCGAGGATCTTTCTCGGCGCGTTTTTGAGTAAAATGGCATCCACACCGTCCGGCCCTGGTGCCTTATTCGTCAGAAGCCTTTTTATGACTTTCGTCAGTTCCTTATAGTTTGTCATAATTTTGACAAACCTATGAGGACCAATAGGGAAGGGCAGAGACTCTCTAAAGTCTTCCGTTATCTTAGTATTTCGTCTCTGTCCCTCACTAACGTCCGGCACCCTTTTGTGGACGCCTGCGAAGTATTCCCCAAATAACTTAGCCTTCTGAGGGTCCGTCGATAGCGTCTCGTTACCATTCGCCATGACAGGAATCGGTGCGAAGCGTCTAGAAAGTCGCTTCGTCATCCTTCACAAAGAATTGTCCCGAGTGTCTAGTTTTTCCAGCTTATCCTTCCACACCCTGTCGTTATTTTTATTGATAAGTCCTGAAATCTCCCTTCCTAAACGGATCATGTCGTTTTTGTGCTCAGGATTTCGTGTTCGCTGCCACTTTTTCCGCAGGGAGTTTTTCTGGAAGATCAAATCCTTAAATTCAGGTGGAACGATATTCCGGTTACTCCTGACCACTATCTTTCTGATAGCGCGGTCTCTAGCGACCTGAATGTTACCAATTAGAGCAAGGGTAACCTCCTCAATTTCATATTTCGAAATGTTTGACTATACACGACTTGATCGATGTCATAACATTCCAAAGCCATCGGTACTCTTTCCAATCAGCATTCCGGTAATCGTACTTAGTCGTGGGTGGCCTTTCGTCCATCCTGCACTTTAACCGGAATACGACTGGATCGTGATCCGAAGTCATTTCGTGTATGGCTTTGAGTTCGCTCATATTCGTGACATTCTTGTTCACTACCAAATCGAGAAAAGTCGGAGTGGTCCCGGTCCAGGGGTAATGTGTTGGCTCTTCCGAGTGCACAATTACCGCGTTGTTATCTAGGGTATATTCCCATAGCGTCTTACCGTTGGCGTTCGGCTGTGTATTACCACTCGACACGCTTTGCGTTGAAATCCCCCGCCAGCAATACCTTATGACCGGTGTTACACAGATTCAAGTCGACGCCGGAAAATCTTGCATTCGGCGGATTTTATACCGCGAATACGCAGGTCCCGTCAGCTAGTTTGACACCAACGTGTTCTATAGAACTTTGCTGTGGTGAGATCCGCGCATGCGCGATACCATCCTTGATAAGGATGGCCACTCCCCCCCCCCCTCACTGCTTGAGGACGATCTACCCTGATAGTCCAGAAACCATTTAGACTGAATCTATGATCCGGTCGAAGCCATGTCTCGCATATGAGCATAAGGTCAATCTTATGCCTGTCAATAAAGTCAATAATAAGCAGAAGCTTATTATTGACCGAACTGGCGTTGAACATGCATACCTTCATAGATTGCTCAATAGTTGTACCGCTGGCTATCCCAGAATGTCTACGGTAGCCATGGCCTTTTCCAGCGGAGTTTTTGCCTGTGCGAGCCTGACGATCAAATCGTCTAAGGCAGCGTTTTTCAACCTTTTTCATGACACGACCCCCTTAGTAAGAAAAAATATTTCGCGACCCCCCAACCCTTCGCTTTTTACCCGACTGCGTCAGAAGGAGGGTAATGTTTTTCAAGCGTATGTATTTTTCATGTATGTTATTATTTTACCAATATTCAATCCATACAACATTTTTATGTTTTCATAATTAGAATTTGGATATAAGAACATAATGAAGTACCTACGTAAAACACATTCTTTTACTTACAACGAATATGTCGCCAATTGATAACTAACGCAATTTACGCGCATAGGTACGTACGACCAAGGCCGATGCATGCGAGTTGTTGAGTGGACGAGCGAGCGAGACACAAAGAACAAAAACAAAAACAAGCGCAACCTTCGCATTAGGATGGACGAGTAGTCATAGGATTTTATTCTTTGTTATTTTGTTTGTAACATACAAATGTTTACGAATATATCCTTTTTGTTAACATTTTCATAATAAATCTATCTTTCTAAACTTTATTGATTTTTTTACTGACGCGACCCCCCTACAGAAGCTTCGCGACCCCCCAGGGGGTCGCGACCCACACGTTGAAAAACACTGGTCTAAGGCTCTGCACAGCTCCGAAAAATTGATCAAGCAACCTCGTGAATCTTACCGATTAACCCCGCTAAGTTTTGAAGACCGGCGTTCCCTTCCCGGGTGCGCCTGTGGCCCGGAGTCTGGTTTGGTGGTGTAAAGGGGATATTAGGAGACCCTGGGTTATTCTGTATACGTCTTTGTTCTGCTGGACCATTTCGGTGGGCGTTACCCTCCTCTTGACGGGAATGGCTAGCCTGCTGTCTCGTGTTGTGACCACCCTGTATTGGGGCGTGGCTAGTCTGCTGATTCTGCTGTTCTCCTGATACTGCTGGAGCTTGTGTCTGGCCTCTGTTCTGCCAGGGGTTGGTTTTTGGGGTTGGCGCTCGTACATAGGTCTGCTTGGCCTTTGGCTATTGTCTTGCATTCCTTTCTTCGAGGAACTCAATTCTGGATTTGTACACCTTGCACTCAACACTGTTCGCTGGATGCGGACCTTCGCAGTTGGCGCAGATTGCTGGCTCGTGGACCGGTTTTTTGCAGGTGTAAGTCTGATGGGCTTCTGCGCATTTTAGACACCTAGGCTGTCTGGCACAGTTGCTGGTGTCGTGCCCGCATCTCTGGCACCGATGACACTGGACGATGGGCCTCTCGTTTCTACGTAACTCCCAGGTTACTCTAATATGTAGTAACACTCTCACTGTCTTTATCAGTTCATTGAGAGTTACATTTTTGGGGGTAGTTGCGAGAGGCTTGAACTTAGTGTTCATCCTCATTATCCGGTCCACGGTGATGCCATAAACTTCCTCCATTTCTAGAGCCAGTTCTTCTAAGTCAATGTCCGCATCCAGCCCCCTGAGTACGAATGCGTGAGTTTTGTTCTGAGGCAAGGTGTACGTATGGTATTCTGCTCCCATCTTTTTCAAAGTTCCAATAATGTGTTCTTTGTCTACTGGATAACTCGTAAATATCTGGGTTTCACTACCAGTATATTTAATATTGAAGTCACCCTTCAATTCCGACTTCAATTGGTTGCTGAGTTTCCTGTTTAATGTTAGCCTTCCCTGGATTACTATTGGCGGGAGCATCTTAGACTTTTTTGCCTCGTTTGGATTTTTGTTGCCTGTTGGCTGTGGTGTAGTAGTAGTCGTCTTTTCGATGTTTTTAGACTGCCCTTCTTTCCGCGCGTTTTCATCCTCAGTGAGAGGTTCGTCCTCTTCAAGTACCTCGAATGAATTATCGGTGCTTACTGGGTCATTCATAGTAACCTTTTTTGGCTTCCCGGTTACTTTCGGGATGGAAAAACCTTCACTTCCCTTCTGCGGGCCTGGATTTTTGCTGTGGAGATCAGGAAAGTCAAGTTTTTGACTTACAATCTTGTTCGGTGATTTTATTAGCCTTTTCGTTTCCATTAATCTCGTCATCTCCGTTCTGTGATGAGAGGAGAACACCTCGGTGTAATATTCCCTGATCTGCTCACATGCGGCTTTTATAATCATCATGTCCAGCAAACCGGGCATTTCTGGAAGTGATTTATAGGACTTTTCATATTGTTCTATTCTTTCTTCCACTTTAGCCTTTATGATAGAATTAATTTCATGAATTCTTCTATTTACGCTCTGGCTAGATATAACCGAAGAGTTATCTCTCGACCTTCTTCTGGTGAGAATCTTTTTCCTGTCAGTCCTACTTCGGTCATCCTCTCCTTCAGATGACGAAGAATTTTTCTTCGAGAGTTCAGCATTTCTGAGTTCTAAGAGATTTTTGTTTTCTTGCATTTGTTTCATTTTCTCGTCACGCTCTTTTTTGTTCTTTCTGTTGTATGAGTTGTAGTTGGTGTTGTTCAAGTTTTTGTCTCTCTTTGTAGAATTTAGCGTTTTCGTTTTGCTTTTTGGTTTTTAGCATTTTCGCAACTGGAAGTTTTGTGTTTGTGTTGAATTTTGGCCAAGTTCCATATTCACCACACTTTCCATATTCTCTTTGGCATTCATCACACCTTCCAAAATTTTAACTTCATTTTGTGCCAAGTCCAGTTTTCCCCATACTTCCCATAGTTTTGTTGATTTTTAGATAAGTCAGGTTTTCACCGTACTTTCCGAAATATCTTTGGTATTTTGGCTAAGTCCCATATTCACCTGACTTTCCATCTGCGATGAGGCTTTCACCACACCTTCTAATTTTCGGCTGGAAATTTGGCCAAGATTCACCACAGTTTCCGAAGTTTGAACCGAATTTTGACCGTCCGACATTGATCATACTTTCCATATTTTCTTCATAATTCAGGCTAAGTCCAGCATTCACCTGACTTCCCATAATTTCCGCAGAATTTCTTCTAAGTGCGGTATTCACCACACTTTCCATATCTGAGTAGAAATTTTGGCCAAGTCCTGTTTTCACCACATCGGTTAAGTCCAAGATTCACCACACTTTCGATATGAATTTTCGGATTGGTCCGGTTTTCACTACACTTTCCGACTTTGTGGTGTTCACCCCACTTTCCGACTTTGTGGTGTTCACCACACTTTCAATTTTGTACCAGTATTTCTTGGTTGTTTCTGGACTTAGCCCTTCACTACACTTTCCAATTCCTCGCTCTCGTTAGCCCAGGACATATTTTCAGTAGGAATTGGAAGTGGGTGTGTGTCAGATGCGCTACTATGAGGGCTATGTGTTCGGTGTTCAGATTTGTGAAATTCCTCTAAGTGCACTTCTGCCTAGACTGCTACAGAATTTCTCAGGTCTGCTTCATCAGCTATAGCGGACTAAGCAGAATTTTTCGATTTATAATCGGAAGTGTGGTGAACATGATTTTTATTCTTGCGGGACTTAAGTATGTATTCGCTTTCAAATTCAGGAAAGGTATTGTACTCACTCTGTATTTGGATCAGATGCTGTTCCTTCAAGAATTGTAACCACGTCTGCCATGTACCATCAAGTGTGACGTTGACTTGTTTCTCGACAAAGCTTTTCCGAAGCTCATTAAACAGAAACTGCGAAGTTTGTGCATCAAGTACCATACGGCGTTGTTTCTCGCTTTCCTTACGGAAAAGCTCATCCCATCCTTCGTTGGCTTCCGAATACTTCCTGGCCAAGCTTTCAAAGTTCCTGTCTGAACTCTGAGAAGAAGCTTCATCTTCGGATGCAGCTTTTAGTTGAAGTTCAGCTTGGAGTCTTCTCACATCTTCGCTGCTTTCTGAATGGTGGGAGGAAGGCTGAGTGTCTTCCACTTCTGAAGGCGTGTTCTGGTGGTGAGGAGAGAGACGCAGATCATCTGCGAGTTTCTCTTCGTCTTCACTTTCGGAACTGACGTCATCTTGGTGGGAGAGGGGTGAGGCTTCAAGCACGGCCTTCTGTTGCTCATGGCGAGGGTTATACACTTCTCCCACCTTTGACATTTGAGTATCCTGCGAAACCCGATCAACGTCCAGCTACTCGATCCAGCTGGGGAAATAGATTCATTTTCCTGGTTTGGCGCGATCACGCCGACGTTATCAGGCTCTGGATTAGAAATTAATAGTTCAGGGATTGTTTGGACTGGACTAATGCTGTTCCTGTCCACTTCCGTTGTTGTATTTAGCGGAGTGCTAGCTGTACATTTCGCCTTCTTATTCTTCTCTTTCTCGAGCATGAATTTAAGGCCTTGTTTCTCCACGCTCATATCATCCCATATTCGGAATGATTTCTCCAAGTCGGGCGATGAACGACTGATCGTAATCGCTTCCCTTTTATCAATGTTACCTGGATGCTGTTCAATTGTAACATTCCCTGAATTTAACAATTTATTAGAGGACAAAGAAACCTCATTTGAAATAGTGTCATCCTTAAAAGAGGTTGATGATTCACCTGGGTCACTCTCGTATTTAAGTTTTTTATCAGGAGGAGATTTTCCTTCCTGGCTAGCACTATCGGGGGATGAGATAATAATTACACAGGGAATTGTAGTGTCAGTATCACTGGGCGGGATAACTGTGTCTTTTTCACGTGGAGGGAGATTAGTGTCACTATCACTGGGGATGGAGGTGGCACTATGCACTGTCTTCGGCTTTGAAGATGATGTAGAAGAAGTGCTCTTCGGAGGTGTTTTCTCCGGCTGCTTCCTCTCTTTCATGTTGCGATCAACTTCACTTCCAGAAGTGGCATCCGAACCGGATCCTACTGATAATAATGAGGAAGGGGCTCTGGCTCGACCACTGAAGGGTTGTCGGGGCACTCTTCTCGGCGTTTTTGCTCCTCCCGCGCCACTTGGCATGACGGGGGAGCGTTGTGGCTACCTCTTTGACGAGGACCGCTGAATCTGTCGCTCTTATCGAAACTCGATGGAAGTTTCAACGAGGTTCCAATAAATAAATATCGCTACACTACGTAGTACTTGGCACCTACGCACTTGCACCATCGATAGCACGTTCGATAGCACGTGCGACCCATACGGCAAATGCAGTCGATGACGACTGCTACGAGCTACCCAACCCGACTTCACTTGAGCAGCAGTTTTGCAATCGGCACCAACCGCACATTGCAGTCCGTCTATTTCCAGCCTTAGTGATCTTTATTCTCCGTGTACAGCGAGAAAAAAATTTAATAACTATTATTAAAACTTTGGCACAAAGTAATTGGCCCCTAATAAATATTTTAATTGTTTTTTTGTCGATTTTATTTGGCATAAGGAAAAAGTTATTTGTGTTATATATCTTGAAATATAAATATATAAATATAAAAAGAAATATAAATATATCAAGTTGTTTGTACTTAGTGCAGCCGTTGATTGAAGTATGGATAGTTTGATAATGGTAAATACTTCATTGTCAGGGTTCTTTTTTTATTTGCAGCAAATACTTCAATTGGAGCTCGTAAGTAAAAAATAGATTGCTATTATTAAAATAGTGTCGAGTGCACTAGTGCATTTGGACCTTTTTTTTCGGCGCAAGTCTCTCGTCGACTATAGAGGTTGCTCGTAAGGGAGCAGCCGGTTGACAGAAATAAAAATTTTAAAAATTTTCAACAACAACTCAAGTTCTTTCAGTTCAGATAATTGTCAAATGTGTACCTATATACCGTACATACACCACTTACTGAAAAACTCAAAAACACGATTCATCAGCAATACACAGATGATTGCAATTGACCACGTTAAAACATTTCTCAAAACTCACTGCTTACTTGACAGGAAAAAATATCACATGGTGGTAGAAAAAAAAAAAAAACAATCGAATGCTTCAAACTGAAACTGCAAAATTCAAAGCTAAATTCGATACAATATAGTACAGTCGGTGTCGACATTTCCTACAAAAAAATTTGGCATAGGAAATGTTTCTTTTAAACTGTTAGAAGAGACCCCATGCAAGTATTTTGTATTACCTTCAAAACCCGATTCGATTTTTCGTCATAACTTCGAATAATTAGTTTTTATGTACGGACCACGCGCGAAGAAATTTAAATGAACATATTCGCGCGCAAATTTATATTGGCAATCTTTACAAAATTCCAACATAGATTTTTCTCGTAAACTATGACTTGATCATGGGCGCCGCTACTTGAGGGCAAGGGGGGTCGACCGCCCTCCCCTGGATTTTAACCTCAATAGTCCAAATGTGATAAACGTAAACTGCGAAAGTCTCAAATAACAGCTGAGCTTTAGTAAAAAAAAACTGCCCCCCCTGAAATTTTTACTAGCGGCGCCCATGGACTTGATTGTGGAAAAAATTATTAGATAACTCTCTGTAATCAATACTTTTTTCATACTTCCAACGGTTGGCGAGTTATAGTCGAAAACTTGCTTTTTTGACCAAATGGTGTCTTATTTGGGCAGAAAGCCATGTTACCACATGACGGAATTTTGTGGTTTTATGATGCATAGAATCTCTATCAAAAGTTTATTGAGGAAAACTTTCGTGCTAATTTTTTGGGTAGAACGAATGAATATTTTATTTCAGCGACTGTACCTAGTATTATTTGAGTACGTTCATACACACTTGACCAAAATATAATTGAGAAAGTGGCTAAGGACAATTGAGGACACGATTCTTTTTCAATGTTTCCTGAAGATCTAATTCATCCTCCTGTTTCAGGAATGTGCCACAGTCACGGCGAACAAAACCTATCAAGCAACGAATTACTGTCCTCGAACTCATAATTCATCAAAACTCAATAAAAAAAGTGCCAAACGATGTCCGAAAGCGCGTATAACTCTCCGCTATTTACGAGAAGACTAAACGAGTCCTGCTGTAGCTCCCCTGCGAGGAGCATCAGGAGCCACCATGGAGACGACCTTACGGATTCCGACGGAGAAGGCGATCCGTTGTTCACGGAAACTCCTGGCTCTCCCGACCAGACGGTCATTTCCGGATGGCTGAAGTTCCGGGACAATAAGAAGGTGAGTATCTCAAAGTTATAAAAGTATTTATTCATCATCCGTCTATTGAAAGAGAAGTTTCGTTTAGAAAATGGAGTTGGCATTGGATACATTGGGCTCATAAAATTAATTTTTATTATCTCAAAAAAAAAAAGATTTTTCTTCATTGTATTCCTTCGCTAATTTGATTTTGGTCCTGGACCACGTCTTCATCTTTGTTCATTGATAATTCCTACCCTTCTACATTATTAAAAAATATCCTGTTTAGTACTTCCACCATAGATATACCTAATACAATAAATAATATTAATAATTCTCAAAATGTCACTGCTATCAATGATGTAGTTGACAGAAATCCAATTCAACAATTTTTCTTTACCTCACTTCCTTATATAACAGATGTCTCATCTAAGCTTGCTCGAATTCTCAGAGAATTTGATCATATAAAAATTGCTAATAAAACAGTTTTAACAATTAATTCCATTTTTACCAAGGTGAAGGATAAAATTCCTACCTCTCAATCTCAATTAGTATATTGTATTCACTGTTCATATTTATTACTTATTGATAAAAAACCGACAGAACAACTGTCAAATAATGTTTCAAATTAATCTTTAAATAATTCTTTTAACAATTCAATAAGAAATATGCTCGCCCTTTTGAGTTGGTACAATTTGGCTGGTTTACTCACAAGCAGAGAAATCGTGGACTCTACCTGTCAAACTTCAATTCATAATTTTCTTCTTTCAATTACATATGTCATTTGTCTGTTTCCTAACCAAGATGATAGACACGTGCTGAGTATTTCCACATGTGGAAATTATCCATATACATTTTAAAAATGTGTATTGATTGACTAATTATTATAATTATTGACCTTTTAATGTTATTTTATTATCAACTTCATGTTTCCCATTCGATAATGTTGTATCACTTTCATCACATCATTTTGCAATCAACCTCAAAGACACAGTAAGTATAGCTGTTACTGGGCTTCACTCCATTTTAGTATACATTCGCTTATTAATTGTAGCTTCCCTGAAGATGACAGTAACCACTGTTGAAATATTGGAAATATAGTGTTAAAAGAGTAATCGTTTTGCTTGCTGCTTACTCAAATAATCTTCCCAATTGCATCCTAACTAGTCAGCAAAGACTACCGTTCTACTATATATATATATATATATATATATTGTCATGATTTTATAATCCACAAGTTTAAAAATAAGAGCATATTTAAAATTCAGATAAAAATTTTGCATCTCAGAGGAAATTCTCCAAATCAATATCGAGAATGTTTCAAGTACCCTGTATAATATCAGTAAAACCACACTCAACTGATGACATAACAACTGTCAAACAAAATACAGGGGATTTTAAATTGATGAAAGCAAGAAATTTACAATATGAAAGTGAATGAAAAGATTTTTGTATGAATTGTAATTAAATCATAGAAATACTTACACAGAAGAATTACATAAACAATAAGTAATTTTCAAATGAATTTAAATAACTGACAACACCAAGGAAGTATGACATTCACTTATTTCTGAACATGAAGTCATGCTTTAAGGAAATTCACATAAATGAAAATGATAAAGCCTAATTTGAGACTTAGAATAAGAATCTAGAAATTTCAAACTAATTTAAAATATCCATGTTATTTTCTTAAAATTAGTATTCATTTAATAAATAATTGTTAAAGTCATTAGTTGATAGAATCTTGGTATTGTTGCTAGGATATTCTGATAGTCAGATTTTTTTTTGGTAAACAAGGGAGGAAAAAAATGATATCGAAAGCAGAAATATTGAGAAATTTTGGAGCAACAAAAAGTTACTAAAATAAGTATCCAGTTTTTTTTTATGAGTATGAGTATAAGTGAAAAGACAGTACCAAGTGCTACGAATAGTTTCAAAGGACGATTACCTTGTGAAAAATCCAAATAGACATTCTATTGGGAATGCAAAAGTCCCACGTCCCAGCAGCCAAGATGGAGTCTACGTTGAACGTCAGAAGGAGATGGTAGAGGAGCACCCACAAAACCAACACACACAGGTAAAGGCCTTTATCATAAATCGTTGCAACGTAAACTGAACATAATATATGCATATATTTTTCTTCGATTCCATAAACATTTTCCATTTTATTCGAATAATTCCGGGAGTGTTATTTACTTTACTTTTCAAGTGATCGTTGAAAACAAACGCGGGGTCAGTGACACTAACGGTGAAATCTCGGAACATTAGATTTAGTTGAGATAGGTTAGTGGAAAATTCACAATTGCCAACCCAAACATGTTGAAATATAGTGGCTTCACCATAACAATTTATTGGACATGCGCATAGGAATAAGGTTAGGTTATACTGGTTAGAGTTTGTTTATATTTCATATCGTTTCAAATTTCAATCAGGCTGAATGTCATGAACTTCATGAATGAAGAATTTCCCATTTATGATTATTAAAATAATTTTGATTATTGAAATTTCCTGTGTTTTTTTTTTTTTTTTTGCTGGAACAAAATTGAAATTACTGAAATTTTTTTTACTTTGAAGCTGGTACCCAAAGAATCCCCCTGGGATGCAAAGAAATGCTCCACTGGAAAACAAGGTAGAGTATAAACTTTGCATAAGAGTCTCCAAAATCGAAACAATAATAGTGATAATACATTTCATGAACTTTAAATTGGCGAACCCTGAGATTATTTAAGAAATATATAAAATCAAAACAATATTAAATAGACAATATATTATGGATAAAAACGAACACCATAAAAAATGGCGACCAACGTGGGTGGCATTTGTGGAAAACCAAAAAAAAAACGAGGTGTAAAAATTTTTTTTTGAAGTAATAAAAATATATAAACAATAATGGAGTCCAAAAAAAATACAAGAAAGGGCAAACAAGGAAAACCAGGTCCAAGTCAAGAGGGAGATCTGGAGAAAGAAGAAAATGTAGAGGAGAACATGCAAGAAAGTGGAGATGCCACAGTAGAACAAACGAGAACACTGCAGGAAGTCAACATAGAAGATTTAATGAGATTTTTAAATAAGAAAGACGAAGAAAGAAGAGAAGAAATGAAAATACAAGAAAATAGAAGAAAAGAGGAAAGAAGAGAGGAAATGGAAATATTAGAAAAGAAAAGACAAGAGGAAATGGAAGTTCAAGAAAGTAAAAGAAAAGAGGAAATGGAAATTTTAGAAAGACTTATACAAGAAGGTAGAAGACAAGATAGAGAACAAATAGAAAGGAAAAGACAAGAAGACATAGAAAAGCTAGAAAAGGTTATACAGGAAGTAAGGAGAGAAGATATGGAACAACTTGACAGACAAAGAGGAGAAGATATTGAAAGATTGAAAACACTAATACAAGAAGGAAGGAAAGAAGAGATAAAAAAATTAGAAAAGATCCTGCAAGAAGAATTGAAGATCCATGTAGGGAAAATCAACCAAGAATTAAAAGAAATAAAGCAACAAGTGAATAATACAGTAGAAAATTTTGTCCTTGAAATGGCCAACAATAGAAGAGAAACAGATGAGAAAATTGAACATGTGGAAGAGAAAATACAACATTTAGAAGACAATGTAGTACAAGATAGAGAGGAAAACAAGAAAGAAAAACAAAGACTAGAGAAGAAGATAGAAAAAGAAACTAAAAGCCTACAGGAAAAAATTAAGAGTCAAGAAGATAGAATGAATGGACAGGTTACGGAAATGGAAGAAAGAATTAATCAAACCGAAAATAAAGTGAAACAAACAAGTTGTGAGGAAGTGATTATTAAAACTCTATTCAATAAAGTAAATGAAAATAAATTAATATTTACAGGTAATATCAAACGACAACACCCTGTACCTTTCATTAAATATTTAAAAAATCAATTCTCTGACAATTTAACTTTCACCAATTTCAAAGAGGTTATAAGAAGCCAACTACAGGATGAGGCTTTATTATGGTTCAATAATAAAGAAACTGAGTTGAACACTTTTATAGAATTTTCAGATAAATTTTTGACTTATTTTTGGGGTCCATCCCAACAAAAATTAATTAAAGATGAATTGTTAGGAGGGAAATATAACCCTAATAGAGGAACATCCTTTCACAAATATGCTATGCAGTTGTATAGCACTTCACAATATTTAGATTGCAAATTTTCTGAAGAGTATATTGTCAATTTAATAATACAACACTTTGATAACAATCTAGAGGAGATTATGATGTTATATAATTTTAAAGATATGGATAGTCTCTGTCAATTTTTGATCATCCAGGAAAGAAGGCGAAATAGTTATAATACTCTGTCAAATAGAATAAATAATAATGGAAGTATTTTTAGAAGAGACAATGAAAGTAATAGATATGAAAATAATAATAACTACAGACAAAGGAACAATGACAGGAGATATAATACAGAGGATAGAAATTATAGGAGTCACATGAATAATAACTATGACAGAAATGGTACGAGTTTTAGGGAAAGAAATGGTAATATGAGATACAATGAAAATTACAGACAAAGGAACAATGACAGGAGGTATAATACAGAGGATAGAAACAATAGGAATCACGTGAATAACCACTATGACAGAAATGGTCCAAATAATACAAGTAGTAGAAATTTAAATAACAATGGGCAATACAATGAAAACGACAGGTACAACAGATCTCGATATAACAATAATTATTACTATGATAACAGACAAAGACGTAGAAGTGAAGAAAGACAATATGATAGGGACAGAAATGACAACACCACACTACGAAGCAGAAGTGCAGGGGAAAGAAATAATAGACAGGTAAACCAGATACAGAGAGACATACAAGACATAGCAGGAACATCACAAGACAATACTGTTCAACATGAACAGAATTTTCAATAGAAAACCTACCAAAATTTAACAAAAATAATTATCAATACTGCACAGGAATATATCAGCATCCTAGAGAATTCATTGATATAGAAAAAAATTTTAAATTACAAATAAATAAAGGTTTAATAAAAATTCCAGGTATATTTTACAATAAAAAAATTGAAATATTGGTAGACACAGGTTCAGAAATATCTTTAATAAACTACAAAATAATAAGAGAACAAAAATTAGAAAAATATTGCTGTGGAATGCCAAAGGTAGTTTTGGTAGGTGCAAATAACAAAAAAATATATGAGGTTAACAAAAGAATAAGTGGTGCGATTACTTTTAACAATACAGAATATACAAAACAATTTTTGATAATAGAAAACCTGCTACATGATGCAATTATAGGTACAGATGAGTTAGACAGACATGGAGTAATAATCGATTATGAACAAGGAAAAATACAAATAGGCGAAGAGACAATAAAATTTACAAAAATTACAGAACAAGACAACAAACAAATAGTACAAACAATTAACAACATGAAATCACAACAAAAAAAGGAAAAAATTACAGACTATGAAATAAATTGTGGAAATAATATGAGAACAAAAATACAAAATTTACTTAGCACACATTTAAACTTGATAAACGATGAAAATAGAGTGACAGACAAATACATGCATAAAATTGAGGTTAAAGGCATACAAAATTTCAAATCAAAAACATATCCTATTCCTTACAAATACAGGAAAGAGGTCAATCACGAAATACAAAATATGTTAGATCAAAATATCATAGAAAAATGCAATTCTAAGTTTATAAATCCTATAGTCGTGGTGCAGAAAAGTAATGGTGAACTAAGACTATGTCTAGACGCTAGGAACATTAATAAATATACAACACCACAGTACGAAGCTCCGTTAAACATCGAAGCAATATTTGGTAGTATAACAGGATCAAAAATGTTCACAAAGATAGATTTAAAACATAGTTTTTGGTTAATTCCACTGCATCCAAGTAGTCGAGACTATACAGCTTTTTCAATAGATGGAGTCCTATATCGATTTAAAGTAGTACCATACGGTTTGCAAAGCTCGTGTTCAGCCTTAGTACGAACAATACATGCCATACTTGATAAGTACAACGATTTTATTCTTCATTATATAGATGACATCTTGATTTATTCCAAAAACATGGAGGATCACCTAAAACATATAAAGTTATTATTGGACGAATTAGACACAGCAGGTTTGAAAATAAATTTGGAAAAATCAAAATTTTGTCAGGACAAGGTAACATTTTTAGGGTACAAATTGGATTCACAAGGAATTAGTATGGATGAAGGCAGAATTCAAATAATAAGAGAGTATAAACGACCAACAAATTTAAAAACATTGAGAGGATTTTTAGGTGTTATAAATTATTTTAAGAAACTTATGCCTGATATAAGTGAAAAAACACTACCTTTAATAGCTATGTTGAAAAAACAAAGTAAATGGAAATGGGGGGTTGAACAAGAAACAGCATTTAATATAATTAAAGAAGAATTTGCAAACAATTTGAAAGTGTACCATCCAAATTATTCACTACCATTCATACTTAAAACAGATGCAAGTATAAATAAATTAGCAGGAGTACTATTACAGGTACAGGAAGGGAAAGAAGTACCAATATGTTTTGTTTCAAGAGTTACCAAGTCATACGAACAACACTATAGTATAACAGAATTAGAATTTGCTAGCATAATTTTCTGCGTTTCGAAGCTAAGATTTTATTTGCTAGGATCCAGGTTTTTCATTGAAACAGACCATATGTCACTCTTGAATGTTATGAATAATAAGTTGTTGAACAATAGAATTCACAGGGGAGCCTTATTACTCCAAGAGTATGATTTTGAAATTAAATATATTAAAGGGAAAGATAATATAATAGCAGATGCGTTGACAAGATCTGATGGAATGATAAAAAAGGATAGGACTTTACAAATAGGGGTAAATATTTTAAAAGAAAAGGAAGGAATATTTTCATTAAAAGAAATAGTTGCAGATCAATTGAATTTAGGAGCAAATGAAATTAGAAAATGTAATAAAGTAAATGAGATCTATATAAAACAAATAAATGAACAACAGTTGTATGTAATATCAAATCAATTAGCAGTGAAAATCTTAATAGACTTACACAATAATAATGGACATCCAGGGACACGAAAGACATGGCTGTTATTTAGAGAAAATTATTATAGCATAAAGGACCTCCAAATAATAAAAAAAATAACTAGTACTTGTGAAATTTGCCAAAAATATAAAGGAAAAAATTACATGAATGTAAACATTCCTAAAAATATCCTAGCACAGAAAAAACTTGAATGTATAGCAATAGACTTTATTAGTGAATTAATAATGACAGAAAGAAATAATAGGCATATATTCGTAATCGTAGACATTTTTACAAAATACATTAAATTGTATGCATGTTCAAGAACAAACGTTAAAAGTATACAGGAAAACTTTAGAAATTACATGACAGACGTGGGAAAACCAAATAAATGCATACTAGACAACGCGACGTACTTCAACAATGACAGATTCAAAAGATTTTGTGAAAGAAATGACATTAATCTTACCTTTACGAGTATCAGACATCCTGAAGCGAACCCAGTTGAACGTTATATCCAAGAGGTTATAAAGTTTCTTAGAATATTGTCCATAAACAATCATCGTGACTGGGATAGGAATTTGCCACAAGTAGAGAGTTTCTTGAACCAGCTACCAAACACTGTGACAGAAATGACACCACATACTCTAATGACAGGGGAACCACCACTACGACATTGGCTGAAAGAGGAAAATAAACAATTAGAAGATGTACTGGAACAAGTAAAAGTTAAAATGGAAAAAAATGGAAAAAAATACTTAAAACGAGCGGAAAATAAGCGAAAACAAAAAGTTAGGTTTGAGAAAGGTCAATTAGTTTTGGTCAGAGCAAATAGAGTAACTAATTTAAAACAAGACCTTTGTGCAAAGTTATTACCTATCTTTGAAGGACCTTATGTCATAGATAGCCAAAATAATGTCAACAGTTATAGACTAAAATATGTGAATGAAGATAAAATGAGAGGGATATTCAATATTAATGATATTTATTTATATAAGCCATGTGAAATAACTTAAAAGGAATTTTGGAAGTATGAGATAGAATTTTGCCATGTTCCAAAGAAAAATCCTATCTAATACTTGAGGTATTTGTCATGATTTTATAATCCACAAGTTTAAAAATAAGAGCATATTTAAAATTCAGATAAAAATTTTGCATCTCAGAGGAAATTCTCCAAATCAATATCGAGAATGTTTCAAGTACCCTGTATAATATCAGTAAAACCACACTCAACTGATGACATAACAACTGTCAAACAAAATACAGGGGATTTTAAATTGATGAAAGCAAGAAATTTACAATATGAAAGTGAATGAAAAGATTTTTGTATGAATTGTAATTAAATCATAGAAATACTTACACAGAAGAATTACATAAACAATAAGTAATTTTCAAATGAATTTAAATAACTGACAACACCAAGGAAGTATGACATTCACTTATTTCTGAACATGAAGTCATGCTTTAAGGAAATTCACATAAATGAAAATGATAAAGCCTAATTTGAGACTTAGAATAAGAATCTAGAAATTTCAAACTAATTTAAAATATCCATGTTATTTTCTTAAAATTAGTATTCATTTAATAAATAATTGTTAAAGTCATTAGTTGATAGAATCTTGGTATTGTTGCTAGGATATTCTGATAGTCAGATTTTTTTTTGGTAAACAAGGGAGGAAAAAAATGATATCGAAAGCAGAAATATTGAGAAATTTTGGAGCAACAAAAAGTTACTAAAATAAGTATCCAGTTTTTTTTTATGAGTATGAGTATAAGTGAAAAGACAGTACCAAGTGCTACGAATAGTTTCAAAGGACGATTACCTTGTGAAAAATCCAAATAGACATTCTATTGGGAATGCAAAAGTCCCACGTCCCAGCAGCCAAGATGGAGTCTACGTTGAACGTCAGAAGGAGATGGTAGAGGAGCACCCACAAAACCAACACACACAGGTAAAGGCCTTTATCATAAATCGTTGCAACGTAAACTGAACATAATATATGCATATATTTTTCTTCGATTCCATAAACATTTTCCATTTTATTCGAATAATTCCGGGAGTGTTATTTACTTTACTTTTCAAGTGATCGTTGAAAACAAACGCGGGGTCAGTGACACTAACGGTGAAATCTCGGAACATTAGATTTAGTTGAGATAGGTTAGTGGAAAATTCACAATTGCCAACCCAAACATGTTGAAATATAGTGGCTTCACCATAACAATTTATTGGACATGCGCATAGGAATAAGGTTAGGTTATACTGGTTAGAGTTTGTTTATATTTCATATCGTTTCAAATTTCAATCAGGCTGAATGTCATGAACTTCATGAATGAAGAATTTCCCATTTATGATTATTAAAATAATTTTGATTATTGAAATTTCCTGTGTTTTTTTTTTTTTTTTTTGCTGGAACAAAATTGAAATTACTGAAATTTTTTTTACTTTGAAGCTGGTACCCAAAGAATCCCCCTGGGATGCAAAGAAATGCTCCACTGGAAAACAAGGTAGAGTATAAACTTTGCATAAGAGTCTCCAAAATCGAAACAATAATAGTGATAATACATTTCATGAACTTTAAATTGGCGAACCCTGAGATTATTTAAGAAATATATAAAATCAAAACAATATTAAATAGACAATATATTATGGATAAAAACGAACACCATAAAAATATATATATATATATTATTTATTGTCATATTCAGGAAAGCTACAATATGGAAAGACATTTTTGAAATATTGATGAAGAAAGAACCAACTTACAGTGTTGTGAAGTTATGTAGCATGTTTGTTGGTTCATGTCATCTGTCAGGTACAATATTTTCTCTCATAATAGGAGCAATCCTTTCAAATAATTCACAATTTTCATAAGATTAATGTTCCAAGTATCCCCATCCACAAAACTGTATCATTAGGTTATAGTGTAATCTGTCACTTCCTATTAAAAATAATTCACCCCCACTCCACGTGGCAACATGGCACGATTCCGTGAAGGTCATGTCATGTGTCACATGTCGTGTCAGTCTATTTGAAAATAGTCTCATGCGCGGTTGTTTTCCTCCTCAAGGTACAGCACGTGCTTTTAGTAATAGCAAACAAATTTTTAAATCCATTTTAAAATGTATCATCAGTTGAGTGTTCGCATCGAAATTAACTCTTTGTGTTACCAGTGAAGTTTTATTCCCAGTTCTCTCCATATAATATGATTATTTTTAACATAAACGCCACATAACCTCACAACACTGTAAGTTGATTCGTGGTTTTTCATTCATCAATATTTCAAAAATGTCTTTCCATATTCTAGGTTCCCTGAAGATGACAAGTGTTGCACAACTTTACACTTGGCTATACCGAACTGAAGAGGTCTACTGAGTCCGAAACGGATCCGTCTACGGTTGTATGATGAGGGTCTACCCACTAATTTTTTCCTTTGTATTTATTATTCCCCTCAGGAAGCCATTTTATGGTGTTCTACTTTATTTATATATTCCTGGGTTAGGATGTCACGCAGGTAGCTATAGCTGCCTCCGTGGTAATGTTAGTTCAAGCCTTGTAAACACGAGGTGTTCTGACTTTAACCACAAATGTGTTGCTGGCTCCTGTGGTTGGCTCTTATATTTGTGTGATCTTGCGTTCAAGTGTTGCACAACTTTACACTTGGCTATACCGTACTGAAGATGTCTAATGAGTCCGAAACGGATCCGTCTACGGTTGCGTTATGAGAGTTGTTCCGGCTTTACATCTGTCCCAGTATATTTGCAATAACGTCTAACAACCGTTTGTTTATTTTGTCAGACAGAACTTTTGAAAATACGATTTACTTTCACATTCATACCTTTCATTCTTTGTAACAACTTTATATGAAATACGATTCAATTACAGTCCACTAAAATAACTTCATTCATTCATTTGCGCAAAGGAGGAGCAGTTAGTTTTTAAAATAACAAAAACCTCTCCCCATACATTTTGGTCCATACGAGCGAATATTTCAAGAAAATTGCATTCAAGTTTGGGCAGGCTAACTGCTGCGAAACGGAAATCGTAGAGCAGCGTGGAAAGCAGCGACTGAAGTCGACGTTTTGCAGAAAAGGCCAAGCAAACCCGTGAACTATTGGATGATAGAGATGAACAAGTAAGCGGGAGGTCCGTTTTTGAAAATACTTATTTCCAATATGTTTCACAAGCGGAAGAAATGATAGAAGGAAAATTAGAAAACGCAAATTTGTCATATTCAGGCACTACAAGTGTCACTACAAATGTCAGTGACAATAATTCATCTACATTGAGTGGTGTTAAGTTACCGACCATCAAATTGCCAACGTTTCAAGGTTCATTAGAAAACTGGCTTGAATTTTATGATATTTTTGATTCACTTATAATCAAAAATGCACAAATAAATAACATAAAAAAGTTTCACTATCTGAAATCATGCGTTACTGGTGAAGCTTCTCGTGTTATCAGTTCTTTAGAAACGTCATCGGCTAATTTTGATATTGCATGGAATCTTCTATATGACAGATATAATAACAAAAGGTTGCTTATTAACAATCATATAAAGGCTTTATTTCATCTTCCATCAATTAATAAGGAATCTTCTCTTCAACTCAGAAATTTGATTGATAATTTAAATAAAAATTTGCGTTCACTCGAAGCTCTAGAACAATTCATTACAATAAGGCTGATTCTTTTATTGCTCACAAACATAATATGGTTCATAGAGGTGATCACAAAAAGACAACATTTTTTGCATCAAAATACTCATGTTCATTATGCAAAGGGTCACATAAATTATACAAATGCCAAGATTTTGAAAAATTATCAATACAATCAAGAATTGAGCATGTCCAAAAAGCAAATCTTTGCATAAACTGTCTTAATTTTGGACACTCGGTTAAAGATTGCAAATTTGGAGCATGTAAAAAATGTTCATTGAATCATAATAGTTTACTGCATTTGAATTCAAACGTTTCTACAGAAAGGCAGGAAACTGAAATTCATTCAATTGATTCAGAAAACAGATCCACAACTCATGCTAGTTATAACAGTGGAACAAATTATACTTTATTATCCACTGCAATAGTACACGTAAATGACAAATGGGGAAAAACACATAAGTGTAGGTTCTTCTTGATAATGCGTCTGAATCCAGCTTCATAACAGAAGCTCTATGTAATAGGCTCGGTTTGGAAAAAACAATTTTCAACATTTCTGTCATAGGAATTGGTCAAGTTTCTTCCTCAATAAATCACAAATGTGAAGTTCATATTCATGCAAGACATTCTGGCTAGTCATCTAGTTTATCCTGTCTAGTTATTCCAGAAATATGCAACCACATGCCAACTCAATATATTGGTACATCTTCGTTCAACATTCCTTCCAACATTATTCTTGCTGATCCACAGTTTTTTATTCCATCTTCCATAGACATGTTAATTGGAGCTGATTTGTTTTGGTCTCTTCTTTGCGTAGGACAGATAAGACTTGGTAGAGGTTGTCCAATCCTTCAAAAAACAAAATTGGGATGGATTATTTCTGGTCCTTTCTCTACATCAGACATATCACTGTAATTTCAAAAGACATCCTAATGTACAGACTCAGCTTGAAAAATTCTGGGAGATCCAAGAAATGTATTTTTCTCCAAAGCCGTTGTCTAAAGAAGAAACTGATTTTGAAAATAATTTTGTCTCCACCTTCAGGAGAAATGATGATGGCAAATTCATAGTTTCAATTCCTTTCAAAAACAGTCTTGATACATTAGGCGATTCAGAAGAATATGCAAGAAAAAGGTTTTTCAATCGTGAGAGAAAACTTCAGGTAAATCCAGAGATGCATAAAAAATATGTTGAATTTATTGATGAATATATCAGATTGAATCATATGTCAAAGGTACTAGATAGACCTACACAAGTAGTTAATTTCTTTCTTCATCACGGCGTTCTCAAAGAGGACAGTTTGACTACGAAATTACGAGTCGTTTTTGACGGCAGCTGCCCCACGAGTAGTGGCGTATCGCTCAATCAAATTCAAATGGCAGGTGCATCTTTACAAGATGATTTATTTTCTATTCTTTTGCGCTTCAGACAATTTTCATATGTAGTTTCGTCAGACGTCGAAAAAATGTACAGATGTGTTTGGTTTGCTCCTGAGCAAAGATCTTTGCAGCAAATCTTCTAGAGAGAAAATCCTTCACAGCCACTTCAGATTTTTCAATTAAATACAGTCACTTCTGGCACAACAAGTGCTTCGTTTTTAGCAATACGATCAGTTGTCCATTGAATCATCCGACACATTTTCTTTAGCATCCAGGGCAATAGCTCATTATTCTATGTTGATGATTTTTTGCATGGTGCAGATTCCAAAGAGGAACTTGCGACTATTTGCAAGGATGTTTCCAACATTCTTCAAAAGGCAGGTTTCCATCTTCGTAAATGGATATCGAATGATGCGCAGATCCTTAAAAATATAAATTGTTCCAATAATCACATTGAGCTTTTGAAACTTGGGATAACTGAACATTTTAAAACACTTGGTGTTTTTTGGTCATCAAATACAGATGATTTGTGCTTCAAAATCACATCATTAGATCTTGGCAAGTCTAAAACCAAAAGGTCGATTCTTTCTAGTATTTCACAAATTTATGACCCACTAGGTTTGTTGAGTGCATGCGTTATCACTGTCAAAATATTACTTCAAAGATTATGGTCTGCAAATTTGGGTTGGGATGAGACGGTTCCTACAGAAATTCATTTAAAATGGTATAAGTTTGTTCCAGAAATATTTCATTTGAATTCTTTGAAGATTCAGCGTCATATTAGATTCAGAAACAGTGTCCGCACTGAATTGCATTGCTTCTGCAACTTGCATGTTTATCCGAAGCATTAATGAACAGGGTTAGGTTATGTCACATCTCCTTTGTGCCAAATCGAAGGTAGCTCCCCTCAAGGTTCTTACTATTCCTAGGCTTGAATTAATGGGTGCACTAATATTAGCGAGATTAGCAGACAAGGTTTGTAATTCCTTATATATGAATTTTGATGACATATTTTATTGGAGTGATTCAACCATAGTACTTTCCTGGTTAAGAACTTCTCCAAATCTACTAAAGACATTTGTTGCAAACCGAGTAAGCGAAATTCAGTCCAAAACTGATATCACAAAATGGAGGCATATAAATTCAGGCGATAATTCCGCTGATTCGGCAAGTCGCGGTGTCAATCCAATGTCATTGCTCACACGAGAAATTTGGTGGCACGGTCCTCAGTGGTTGTTGTCAGATCCAGAAAGTTGGCCAGGTCAGAATAGTGCATTTACTTGTGTACTTCCAGAAATGAAAAATTCCATATCCACATTGCTATCTAAAAAGGAAAATTTCAAATTTCCTTTCGAAAGATTTTCCAATTATCTCAGATTGATTCGTACTGTTGCTTATTGCATCCGTTTTGCATACAACTGCCAGAAGAAAAGCCTTAGTGATACATTAACTGTAGATGAAATGAACAAGGCGACTTTAGCTATTGTAAAGCTAATTCAGCGTGAACATTTCAACTCGGAGTACACTGCTTTATCTCAAGGTACACCTTTGCATGCAAAAAGTGCATTGTTGGGTGTAACTCCGTTTTTATCAGAAGGGATACTAAGAGTAGGTGGAAGACTAAGAAATTCAAATTTCAATTATGACAAACAACATCCTATTTTGCTTCCCAAAAATCACGAATTTGTGAAACTTTTGTTCCGTTATGAGCATATAAGATTGGGCCATTTAGGACCTAATCAGTTACTTTCTTCAATTCGAAACAAATTTTGGCCAATTTCAGGCAAAAATGTATCGAAACAATCCGTGCATTCATGTGTTCGTTGCTTCCGTGCTAAACCTGTTAGCATGGCTCCTTTAATGGGTGATCTTCCCTCCTCAAGGGTAACACCATCCCCTCCATTTTTCATTACAGGCGTTGATTACGCAGGACCTTTCACCTTGAAAGATAAAAAGTGACGCGGTTGTAAACATATTAAAGGATATGTAAGATATGTTTCACTATTTATCTGCTTTAGCACCAAGGCTATACATTTAGAATTGGTGACCGAACTCAGCACTGAATGTTTCATTGCAGCCTCACGACGTTTCGTGTCGCGCCGAGGTAAACCTTTGCGTATGATTTCGGATAACGGAACTAATTTTGTAGGCGCAAAAAACGAACTGCACAATTTAGGTCAGTTTTTGCAAAATTCCAGCAGCAAAATCGTAGAGGTAAATGCATTGGAAGGCATCAATTGGACCTTCATTCCTCCCTATTCACCCCACTTTGGCGGATTGTGGGAATCAGGGGTTAAGTTAATGAAGTTTCATTTGAAACGGATTATGGGTAATGCAAATTTCACTTATGAAGATTTTTCAACCATCCTGATACAGGTGGAAGGTATATTGAATTCCCGTCCGTTATGTCCCTTGTCAACAAATCCTAATGACCTAATTTCTCTCACTCCTTCGCATTTCCTCATTGGCCGACCCATCACAAGTATTCCAGACCCGGACGTGCAAGAGATTAGGCAGAATCGTTTGTCGAAATTTCAACTCATGCAGCAGCTCATACAGCATTTTTGGGCTAGATGGTCGTCAGAGTGCATAAATGAGCTACAGTGTCGCAAGAAGTGGACGGTCAATCAAAAACATCTTCAGATTGGGGATTTAGTCCTGATTAAAGAAAATAATCAATCAGCTTTGTGCTGGGCACTTGGCAGGGTCCAGGACCTTCATCCCGGGAAGGGTGGCGTACCACGAGTGGCATCCATTCGAACCTCCAAAGGGGTTATTCGCAGGGCAATCAATAATTTGTGTCCATTGCCCTTGGAAGAAAACAGTACTTCTCCAGTTGAAAAGACCAAGTGCTAGTTCCATGACATTTCATTTGTGCCTTTATTGAAAGTTGGAGCCTTTCAAGATGGGGGAGTATGTTCCGGCTTTACATCTGTCCCAGTATATTTGCAATGACGTCTAGCAACCGTTTGTTTATTTTGTCAGAGAGACAGAACTTTTGAAAATACGATTTACTTTCAAATTCATACCTTTCATACTTTGTAACAACTTTATATTAAATACGATTCAATTACAGTCCACTAAAATACCTTCATTCATTCATTTGTGCAAAGGCGGAGCAATTAGTTTTTAAAATAATAAAAACCTCCCCAAGGGTTTACCCACTAATTTTCTCCTTTGTATATATATATATATATATATATATATATATAAAGCAATTGTCGTTAAAGAAAAAAATATCTTATGATTTCCTGATTTATAAACAGATTTTGATGAAATTCTGAACAGTGATATTTCGTGACTTCCTAAATACAATGGTGTTACCGGAATTTTTATGAAAGTTCTGAAATTGAATTGGTGAGTTGATTGAACGACATATTTTTCAAATTTCATTCCATCTAACTTTTTTATTGATTTAACGTAATTTACATAAGAACCATTTGAAAATGTCCGGAATCCAGTGATGTAGACAGATTTTTTTTAATCGCTTTTTTTAGATTTTTGACCGTGAAAAATAAGTTTAGTTGGCCCTGGAAATGGAGAATTACTCATGAAATTTGGTATCGTAGTGGACTTTTCGAATGTATTTAAGTTTTATGAGGGTTCTTCCATCTCAAATGGCTCACACTATATACATAATAATTTGACGGTTCGATATTCCACCAGTTTTCACAACTTTTCACGGAAAGGATGGTTGGCGACCGGGCCTTACCAGTGGGGAGCAGGAAGGCGAAATGTTTTAAAGTTAAATTATTTGACGGTCAGACGTTTTTGACTGATTTCACAGAATTTTTCTATTTTGTTTTCGCAAGTTTACGCAACGTTCTTCGAGCCGTCTGAATGAACTGTCTTTTCTGTAATTTTTGATGTCCGAAACCATTGAAATTGTTTCTGAACTCATATGCGTTCTCTATCTAGCCTTCATAGGGCAGAGGATAGAGTTTTTTCTTCATTATTGTGTTGTTACCAGTTCCTTGTGAGTGTGAAACATTTCTGCAAATTCGAATGCAAGGAAGTGCTAGAAAAATGGATTGCAAATTTTACACCGGAAAGACAGTCCAACAGACACACATACGAACAAAGCAAGTTGAATAGAATCCTGAAAAAAAAGTGCAACAATGTGCAAGTTACATATTTTCATTATTAGGAAAAATCTAAAATTAAGAATTGAATTTTTATTTTATTACCAAAAATACCCTCTTATTTGGAAAAATAAATGCTGCAAGCTTTTCAGACGAGCAATAGACAAACGGAAATTGAAAGCGATTCAGTCAATTCTTGAATGGAGCAGTCGAGAAATACTGAACTCTACTGGATTAAGAATTGTTTTCACATCCACAGTGAACCCCTTGACTAAGAAAATTAAAAAAATGCCCTACATACCCCACTGCAGTATATTCGCTGATTCAACTTGAACTTATCTTCCATTCAGAAAGTTCTTACCTCTCTTCACACAAATAAGTGTCAGATGAAATTGAATGTATAAAAGGAAGTAATTGTTTTCTGTCACATGTTTGTCTGATATTTTCTACTTCATGGGAATGTGTCGAGAGAAGGGTATTTTGACTTCGTCGATATCATTCGTGTCATTTATTGAAAACTTTCCAGTACACATTCGACCTTTGTATGAAGAACTTTGAAACATATCATGTTTGCAAGTGGTCATTCCCAACCAGGTGTAAAATAATATTCAATGCTTGATTACAATTAGCACTAATACTTTACTCCTCGAGAAACTTTGCACAAGTAGACGTCAGAACTAATTCAATGTCCGTAAGGGAAAGTAGTTCTTTTTTGTCAGATATTTACCTCATATTTTCCATTTTGTGGGAATGTGTGGAGGACAGATTATTTCGACTATGACCAAATTTTCGTTATATTAATCTGACATATATATAGCGTCATCTTGATGAAAGATCAAAAACTAATATTGACAACTAATTCAGGACTAATACGGGTCTGCTCATGCCCCTTCCTGGAGGAGACATTTTTCTTGCTTCAGTAATTAGAGTTAACCAATCACGATGTCCCTCACCATCCTCCCCCCTCATAAAAAACGAGTGAAGAGTTCTTTTTGTTGGCAAATCTTCAACAGAAAACACTTCATATTGTAGAAGCTTTCTTACGAATCTACCAGATATCACACAACGTCCCTTTTTATATTCAAATAGATAGATGCTGAAGTGAAAAAATTTAATGAAGAACATCAATTTTCATTTTTCTTTAATATGAAGAAATTTTTACTTTTAACCATGAATGAAAAGTTATCCGATTCATTCCAAATCCTTTATTTCAATCCTTGAAGGACTCATAAATAATTAGAACGGTTCCTGAAGAAATTAATCCGGTCCCAGTCAACTGAAAATGGCAAAACACCCAAAAGTTTCCACTTAATATTTAAATACAATCATGATAATCCCTCTACCGGGAGTTTGATATATCTGAGTAATTCATCGTATCCTCAAATACTTTCAGCAAGTTTATCAGTCTTCTTAGTGAACACCCCATAAAATCTACTTAGCGTGGACATTAGGTTGAGCCTAGAGAGTAAAAATAAAGGATTAGCAGAGAAATCGATATGACGCTCTTGTAATACCTTTTTTCCCATTGTCCCCAGATATAATATCGGGAGAAGCTTCAAACAGAATGAGAAATAAGTTTTTCTTCATCAGAAACAATCCTCCTTCAGATTATCTAGGATTATGACGCTATAATTTAGGAAGCTTGACAAGCAGCTCGAATTGGCCTGTAAATTACGTGTGACACAGGGACGGGCAAGAAAGGTATATTTTAATTCACAAAAATAATCAATGAGAAGCGACTCTGGATTTTTTTAGATCCAACAAATTTCCAGATTTGACCTTAATTTTAACGTACTTGTGAAGAATCTCGTCATTACTAGCTCGCACAAGTCTCCGGAAGATTTATGATCGTCATTCGTATGACGGATGACAAATAGAACAAAATTATAGTTGTTGAATTTGTTAAAATTGCTAAAATTGTTAAATTGTTAAAATTGTTAAAATTGGTAAAATTGGTAAAATTGTTAAAATATTTGAAATTGTTGAACTTGTTAAAATTGTTGTTTTCGTCAACCGGCTGCACCCTTACGTGCAACCCTCAGAAGTCCTCGAGAGACTTGTGCGAGCTATGGAAGACGTAACCCTCTACTTTAAACGTGTGATGTCATGCACGAGGCCGGTGATGGCGTAGTGAATCGAACCTGCGTACCTTTGATTATTAGCAAGCGATCACAACTTGTAGAACTACCTTCGCCTCAGCAACTACTTGAATCAGCAAACTGATTTCTAAATACACCATTATTCACGCTGGATATACAGTGTGTCCCACTTTGAGCAGCCACACCCTCGTATTTTCTTGACAGTAAATCGATTTCAAAATTTGTTTTTTATTACACTTTACTGTCAAGAAAATACGAGTGTGTGGCTGCTCAAAGTGGGACACACTGTATATAAATTAGCATATTTTCAACTTATATAGATGTGGAGTAGCCATAGTTATTTATGCCTATCCCTCTCAGATTGCATTCAGTACCCCATTTATACAAGGTGTACCAAAATTATATAACAAATTTCTTTCAAAAAATGATACCATACATTACTTGTCATATTCTTTTCGATAGAAAAACAGAATTCGTTTCTAGCAAGATATTTTAGATTGAAAACTCGTGAAATGATCAGATGAGAATCCATTCATATTCAAGGGGATGTCTTATATTTACCATATAGCACAGGCGATTTTTAAATACCAATGATATATTGTCAGATTTATTTTATGAAATGGCAATTACCACTTTTTTTTTATACGTAAAGAGGAGGCAAAATGGGGTAAATTTCAAGTTTTAGTATTTGATGGTTCTGCGGGGCTCTACCTAAGCCACTATGTTGAAATGTTATTCGTTTCATTTAATTGGAACTTTTTGGCGCACTCTTCGAACTTTTTCGAATAAACACAGTGAAGTTGAAATTTCAATTGATTTGAAAAATTACGAAATCCTTTTATTATCGTCGGTCCTTGATATATGTGAAATTTTGGATTTTTTGGACTATTATCATTATATTATTATTATGAAATTCTTATATTGCAATCAGCGGTCCCTGATATTTTTTTGTAATTATTATGAACCTTCCAGGCTTTTGAGCGGTTGAGCGGAGAGAGAGAGAAATCCGGAACCTACAGCTTAAAAAGTGTATTTCGAACCACTTTAGCTCCGTGATGGCGGTGGGGATCGAACCCGAGCTGCCTGGGTGAGAGCAAACGATCCTAACACCTCGACCACCTCGCCAAATTTTGAATTATTCGGACAATTGGAATGGAATTTAAAATTCCGCATCATCATTATTGATATTATCAGGGTTATTATAATAAGTGGTATGAGTATTACCGATCATTTTTTGATTAGTATTAATTCATCAAGTATTAATATTCCAAAAAATTATAGATTTTTAATCATACCACGAATTATATTTAGGACGACAATATATCGATTTGAAATAAAGAAAAATCGTGTCACCTGGTAATTGATGCTTTACTTCTAGCCGTATTCATCTATGATACAAATGGACATTTGTCCCCAACGATCGCTCATATTGATAAATAAAGATAACTAGTCAAAACACATACATTTGACGTTTATTATTTAAATCATTATTTTCACTTGACAGATAGTAAAACAAAAACTAAGCAGGTTTATCACCGTGAAAATACAGCGACAAGCTATATTTTCACTGTAGTTCCGAGTCTATTGGCTGAATTTCAAAATTTGAAATCCATTGTCACATCGATATTATGAAATTCTCGTATTGTCATCGGTCCTTGATATGTATGTCAAATTTTAGATCATTCGGATGATTGAAATTGGGTTAAAATTGAAGTTTAAAATTCCTATCATCATTATTATTACACTAATATATTAATATTTTTTTACTGTTTTCGGTCCTAAATATGTGTGCCAAATTTCAGATTATTCGGACGATTGGAAGTGGGTGAGATAAATTTGAAAATTCATATAACTATTATTATTATCAATAACAAAATCGCATTTTTTCAGGAATGACACCTATGAATATATATACATATGTACTGAGTAAGCAAAACCTTAATAATAAACAAAATTCCAACGAAATCGAGGAACACGGCTGTGGAAATAATCCCAAGAAAAACAAGGATTATTATCGCAGATGAAGTTGAAGAACTCGGTGACACCGCACTGATCACTCAGTCACTTCTGAAAAATAAATGTACTGGTGACGTGCGGGCAAATAAGATTTCATTCATGCCAAGGCAAGCCCTGAACCCATATGTTGATAAGTGTCTGTAAAAAAAAATATCCAATGCTAATATCCTTGCCCTTGTCTCACACAGGAGGTATTTGACACTATTCATACTCTCATCGGACATACAAGAGCAAAGAGCTATATGTTATTATCAAACTAATTATACTTCACTGTTACTTTCGAAGCCGAAAATTGTCGATATCGTCAATGAGAACTTTCTGTTGACCAATTTTTTTTGCATAAATTCAATTAAGTGAAGGATCTGTATTGCTCTTGTATTCCGATCAATGATTCCTCGAAAAAAGTTTCAAAATGAGCATGTTTTTTTGCACCAGATGTGGATACTGGAAAACGAGCATAGACAGTGAGCCAACACCTCGTGTCCAAAGAACAACCTATTTTGTATTTTGATTGAATACCGCAATTGAAAAATTTTACGTAACTACTAGAGGGACAAATTAAGAAATCGATCAAACTGAAGATAAAATGTATAAAGAATTATTGAGTGATTGTTTGAAATTGCTCTCAGAAACTGTAGAGAACTTCTCACTAAATATAACGAGTAAGCCATGATCATATCTTCATTCACGATATCAACTTTTCATCTAATTTCCACTGACAAAAACAATAACTGTATACTTCGTCGTATCTTGAATTTTTTTGGTAATATCAGGTGTCCTGTAGCTTGTTTTGATTTTCGCACAATTTCCAGAGGAATTGATAGTATTTCTTAATCCATTTCACTAGTGATAACGTGCGATGACAGTAATAAATATCAAAATAGTAGGAACCTTCGGTATTATAATCACAGATTTGAGCAGATTTTAGTCACATGACCACATATCAATCGTATCAATTGGTAATAAACGAAAGAAACGGATATGATCAGCGTGAGCTTGATTCTATCAGAATGTTGTTAACCAATAACCACATTTTAATTTGAGTTGTATTCTTTTGTAAAAAATCTTAAATTTGAAATTTGAACTTTGGCTATTTCAAGGTAATCATTTCATTTCGATTTGAACTTTCAACAAAGAAGTGATAGTAACAACCAACAATGTAACATAAATATAACTCACACTTTCAAATTAATCGCTTTCTTCCGCCAAAATTTTTCGAGCAATTAGATCAGTCTCGGACTGAACGGATTTCGAAAACTAATCGATCAAAATTTACCTCCCCTACAATCGGTTGCAATAAACGAACGATACAGACTAATCTGATTAGCCCGACGCCGACGTAAATACCGAACGCGTTTACTAAACACGAAAAATTACTGGCGTTGTATTTTCAATTGAAAATTCGAAATCACTAAAAAAAGTCTGAACAAATATTTTTTTTGTAATTACCTATACCGGGTGACCACGAGGTGAGGTACGCCCTCCAATTTTTCTATAGTTCTGAAGATACACATTTCAAATTCGGTATGTCGCTATAGTACCTGAATACGCATATTTTAACCCCTCTACTGGAAATCAGTTGAAAAATGGCGGTGATACAGTTGATTGTTCAGTCAAACAAACTGGGCCATGAAATTCAAACTTAAATTATCACAACTGACAAACCACATCAGGAGTTATCATAGGAAGCTTCGAAGTGCCATACAGTTGAAAACTGAGTTTCTCGTGTAATTGCAGCTCCGATATAATCCAACAATTATCAAAAATTTCCTAAAAACGGAATAGTACCCATTAAAAAATGCTCCCAACTGCTATTTCTCAAATGGCAACATGGTCTTTTCATTTCGTCGTGATAAAAAATTATTAATTATCAGATTACTCGTGTGAAAAGTTTTGAAGAATTCTCAAAGAAATCGCAAATACAAGATGTTTTATCATGAGTGTTCTCAACATTAGATATTCTTCAACGGAGGCGGCCATGAACATAAAAAAGCGAAACAAAAAAGCAGCATTGATTAAATACGTAGAACAAACTTTGACTTCGTTGTATTGCTTTCTTAATTATGTTCTAAGCCGCCTAGGTTGAAGAACATTCAATTTTAGGAACACTCATCATGAAACCTGATTGTATCTTCGTTTCCTTCAGGAATTCTCCAAATTTTTTCACACGAGTAAACTGATAATTTATGATTTTTTATCATGACAAATTTAAAAGTACATGTTGCCATTTAAGAAATGGCAGTAAAAACATTTCTTTTTGGATACCATTCCGTTTTTAAGTAATTTTTGATAATTGTTGGAATATATGAAAGCTGGAATTAACTGAGAACCCCAGTTTTCAACGGTATCGCACTTCGAAGCTTCCTCTGGTAACTTCTGATGTCGTTTATATTGATAAACGACATCATCACAATAATTGTGTGATGATTTAAGTTCGAATTTCATGGCCAAGTTTGTTCGATTGAACAATCAACTGTATCTCCGCCATTTTTCAACTGATTTTCAATTTTGAAGAACAGTGTTATCACAAATTGCGTGCTCTTTCTGATAATGAAAATATATGTACAGGGGGTCATTTAAAAAAAGTTTGGGGTCACTTCCGGTTGAACCGGAAGAGGTAAATTTTCAGTAGAGAGGTGAAAATATGCGTATTCAAGTACTATAGCGACATACCAAATTTGAAAAGTGTAGGTATCTTCACACTATAGAAAAATAGGGTGGCGTACCTCACCTCGTGGTCACCCGGTATCGTGACGTACGAACACGAAATTTCAACTTTGACTCAAAAATGTTATCGAATATTTGACTTTTTTTCGACATTTCCGAATCAACTTTTATGTCAAAAAATCTGCTTCAAAGTCAAAACTTCGAATATTCACTCGACATTTCGACTTAAATTGAAATTTCAACTTCATATATTAAATTCAATTCAAATTCCAATAACACTGGCCTCACATAAAATAATTATTCTCATCATGATTACTCACCCTTCAGGTTGTTGATAAAGAGTATATAATCAAATTCTGTAAGTCACATGCCCTGTAAACTCTTTCTATTACTCATTTCGAAATTCTATATACGGGTAATAACCTCATCCGGAAACATTTTAGTCTTACTGTAGAAATATCTTTACCGGACTAATAACGTAAATAGCTATTGATCGATTTTCGTCAATACTGAAATTATACCAAAGCCATTGATAAAAAAATCAACAAGATACATAATAGTGAACAAGTTTAGAAAAGCAAGCAAGTTTTACTAAACGAGTTAAGCGTTTGAGTACGATCGAGCACAGCGAGCGCGTAACTTAAAAGCTACATGAGTTTAGTTAAACTGCTTTTTTATCGAAGTTTTTTTATACTAATTTTTTGTATTTTGTGTTAGTAAATATAATAGTTATTTGGGTACCGAGGACGAAAGACTGTCTGTTATAGTCCGGCCTGCCGAGGCTGGCAAGCAGGCGAGACAATAGACAGTGTTTTGTCGAGGTGCATATTTCATTTTTTCGTCGATCTTTTCAAATAACGTACTAATTTTCGATTTCCGAATAAATAATCGACTACTTTTGTGGGCAAATATTTTTCGTTTGCAAACACTTCTCGTCCGCAAACGTTTTTCCTCCGCAAACGCTCTTCACCCGCTGTGGTCAGTATGAGACGGCATAGTGACCACAGCGAACGAAAGGCGTTTGCGGACGGAAAGTGTTTGCGGACGAAAAATTCTTGCATTCAAAAATGGTATATGTTTCGTCCGGAAATTAGTACGGAAATGTTATTTTTTGTAGAGGTCGACAAAAAACAAATAATCATGGATATGAAAGCATTACAAAGTTATAAATTTAACAAGTTTCATAGTAGGTACCTGTGTAGAATTTCCGTAACCTGGTAACCTGAGGCGGTGTGTTTATTTCCAATAACAAATAAACAATTTTTAATCAAACTGTGTTTTATTGTCAGTGACACTACTATTCAGTAAAGTAAGAATTGTATTTGGAAAAATGCCACTTCATCAAACTATTTTAGATTGAGGAAATTGTGTACACTAATTCCCAAAAATCCAAAGTAATGGCTCTGATACACAAGTATGCCACTAATACTTGTAAGAAGAATTAGGTTTGTTGTCAAGTTCAATTCTGAAGAATTTTTTTCCATTGCACAACTCTGATTTTCGCCACTGCTCTCTAATTTCTCAGATAATTCATGTAATTTCCAATTACCATATTTTGAGGACCTCTTTTTGCCCTTCAACGATTATTATTGTGCTGTAATTGTTTTTTCACTTCCGAATCAATTCTGTAATACCCATGTCATGCTCCAGTAATACCTCCGTTTCCCGAGTAATGCCCAATAATTCCTAACTAATTCCTCTAATGCCCGAGTAATACACCGGTAATACCTGTAATAATTTTCCTGTATGCCTCTAATTCCCGATTATTACCCGAGTAATACCACTAATACCCAAGACATTTACACCAAAATTCCCCAGCGGTTTCCCCCTCGTATATTTCTGAATTCACAACAAAATTTTCTAAATAATCGCTTGGAATTTATTGTGTGATTATTCTGTAAAAAATAAACTTCCACATGAAGCGACCACATCCAAGTAGACCACTTTTCAGGTGTTGGTAATTTGGTAGTAAATTAGAAATGTATTTGAGATGCTTGATAATAATAAATAATTTATTTCTCAGTCCCTCCAATGTCTACGTACGGTTAGTTTATGCTGCGGTTCGATTATACTGAATAATTACTCGCAAAATGTATGTATTCAATTTTCACACATTATATTATTTTATTTTGTGGTGAGTTCAAGCTTTGTGTGCAAGAAGGTCGTGAAATGATTTACACGCTTTCTCTGACTATTCTTAATCTGCGAACTAAATAACATGTACCCCGTTTTTTCATATTTCTTGAAGCAAAACCAACAACCTGAATTAAATTCAAAATTAAACCTAAAAGAAGTAACTCAATACTGGGACAATCAAATATAGTTCAATCATAGTGAAAAGACAACGTAAATCTCTCAAAATCTGAAATAACTCGTGGTTTTGACTTCGTTTTAAATTCACTATTCACCATAGTTATGAACTATTATTTGTCCAGTAGTAACTAACGTTACTATTCTGAAGAAGAATGCAAACAATTATTGTAATTAACAACGTACGAATTTGCCGTATTTTTATGGTATTGGAGTCGGTGATCCAAGCTTTGTAGGAGCTTTGAACTACACGTAATTGCTATTGGCACATCGAACAACGCCGAAGTTAAATATAATTAATGAATAAATCGTGATCAAAAGCGAGTCCCTGCAGTTGGTGAAACTTTCTGAAACGTGGAGGATTAACATAATCGTGTTATTTATTGAACTGAAATCACTTTTGTATCCATTTACTTTTCTAATTGAAACAATTAATGGTTCCTTTTGGCGAACCTCTTCCAAAATATTTCCGAAAATTCGAACAGTGTGAACGACTGACAATATACTAGTGAACACAGGTAGTCAAACTTTGTTTGGAGTCCTACAGGATAATGTACTTATACCCACACTGTTCAACAAATATATTCTACTCACATAACTAAAATGGCATTTAACATACGGCTGTGTACCGCATCAGTTTGTCACAGTGTGAAGCAATAATTGCAAAAATTATCATGGGAAATCATTATTTTAAATATTTTACCATGGTTACTGTTGTTCACTGGTTCAGTGAGCCATGAAAACCCATCTGAGAGACTAGGACTGTCAATTGTGGAAAAGAGAGATCAATTTGCGAAATTTAAATGACACTGATACTAATATGGATAACATTATACCAATATGAACTCCGAAAACTTACCGAAAATTACTTATATAGTGTGCTCTCCCCACCAAAATAGGTAGAAAATAAGTGGAATTTGTAAATATAGACCGAAACAATAACCTTTTTTACGTGTAGGAACGCGCCGCCCCTGGATGAAACTGGACAGCCAGAATCCTTTTCTAACTTTCTTCAGTGTAGCCGGTGGTTTGAAATGAATTCCACCATAACTTTCCATAGTCATTGCAAAAAAGAAACATTTTTTACAACACAAGAACATTTACAATCATACTTATCATAGTAACTGGCATACATTAATTGGCATGAACTGATTTACGATAGGAGTAAAAATACAATCACTCCATAATATATCATTGCAAAATAAAACTTCATTCAATGAAAACTGTCGAATTGGCGCCATTGGCGGACATTTTTGAACTTATCAAATATCTTAACCGTTTCATTAAAATTATTTGGAGGATACAGATTATGTGATAGAATATTTTTTTTCGTATCTACAGACACAGTGGGCATTAGTTGTGCAATGTGTGGAGAACCAAGGCAAATTGGGGACGAGTAAATAACGACCAACAGGATTTTGCATGCAGAGATCGTAACATATCGCAATACTGAAATGCTTCAGTTCTCGTGGTGAGGTGTCTTACGGAAGCATAACAGGGTTTTCACCTGAATAATCCCAATACGTGAGTAATGCAGTAGAATAACCTTGGAGTTACCTCATTTAATTCACGGTAAATAGTAGTAGTTCACCCTATACATATATGAAGCCAGAAGTAAAAATGTAGAAAAAAATCACTTTTAGTAGAAAAAGCTGATATCATTCAGTAATTTGAATAAAATATGTAACGCGTTTATAAATTCCACTCGTTTGTTAAACACCTGCTCTGCTCCGTTGCAGAAGGGAGTTTATGATATAAAATGCCTCCATGAAGAAGATACAGGATCGGCAGTTTTGTCAATTATGATAAACAGTAATCTGTATAAAATAGTAAATAGTGTGAAGAGGTACACAGATCCTATTTATTTTACAAAAGTTTTGTTCATTCCTGTTAGTCTATTTACCATAATAATATCAGTGATTGTTACCACCAATATATCTTTTTATTTGTGTCCTGATTTCCAATGTGGTTTTCACTCCTTTGTGTTCTTGAACATAAAGTGTAACCCATTTAAAATTGAAGCACCCTTATAAAACATACACCTTTGAATCGATTGGAGTGATCTGTTTTCTTAAAAATACATTGAAAAAGACCACTGGGATAGCAAATTTCAATAATAAAACATCATTTTCAAGGCCAAATATTCTTATTTTTCAAGGTAAAAAAAATGCAATTTGTTTTACACCACAACAAATTCATGAAAAACTTGACTGGATTTCTAATGGGTTATTCAACAATTACATTGGGATGCGTCTACCAGTAAAACAGTTTGGAAAAGAAAGTTTAAAAAAAAAATTGTTTTATCAACCCCTGAACTTTTTTAAAATTCTTACTGCACCACTGAATTCGATTTATCATCGATCAGAATTGTATCGAAAAGGAATTTTTTTTATTTTTAGCCAGTGAAGACACATCGATCCTGCCTTCCAGCTTCTTCTAGTTTGTTTGTCAGGTCTAGAGCATGAATAGTTTAAAAAAAAAATTGTATAGCTACGTAGAATTTTCAAGTGAAATACATTCATATGGTCTTATATTTTTATAAATATTGATAAACAACCTAATATTCTGTAATTTCTAGAAACGATCCCAAATTTGATAGGTGTAGCCGATCGATGGTAAAAAAATCTTAACGTCATTTTGCTTTATATCCAGAGCAAAAACTGTTAAGAAAAAACAAATTAGCAACTATTGAATAATAAAAAAAACATGATCTGGAGAAAGGTCACCGATTCGATGTTCCAAATTTTATATTAATTAGACAAGACTAAAGGTTACTTGATCTATCTTCAGAGTATGATTAAGAATAAGGGCCCTATTCCGCATAGTCCTTCATTTCAGTAGATTTTTGCTGGTCTCAATGGTACAATGAAGGGTTGTGATGTACCAATTTGTTGGATAATTCTCGGAAAAGTGTGGCAAAAATAATACAAAACAAATATAAACAAAAAATTGTGTCCGCTTTGAATGAAATTTGGATGCTCCTCGAAAATAAGAAATATTGTGAGAAAATCTCTAGTTACTATGAAAAGGTCCGCATTCAACACCTTCTTCCGTGTCGGATTCTTGTGTGGTATTGATGTAATCAACTTGCAGTTCACGAACGAGTAATATTTTCATTTTGCCGAGTACAAAATATTATCGTTCCACATCTGTTATTAATAATACATTAAAACGATTGGGCCAGAAGAATATTATTAATGGATTTTTGTCACGGAATGAGTGAAAATCGATAGAATTATACAAATTTGGTTCAGTTGCGGTATGCAAGATTGAAGCGATATAATATTTTTACATGAAAACAAAGACTAAGAAATAACTCAAAGTTAAAAAAAGTAGAGTGTGGGTTTTATATTCGTTGAATATGATGATTGCTATTCATTTGTATCCAATTGTTTTTTCAGGGTTTCTTTTAATAATCGTTTGCCGAAAATCCACCAATTCTTACACTGTATTGATCAAGATCTATTATAACAGCCTTTTTCTGAACTAGCTTTGGACACTGAAGCAATAAAAAATTCGGCTCCATGTGGGTGTGTAGGTGTTGGTGTGTGTGTGCGTGGGCATTTGTAGCCATGCGAGGACTTTCGTCCGTACCAGATAGGTCTTGCGAGGACACACACCCTGTCCTCGCAACAGTTTGACTTCATTTTGGTATTCTACGCATCATTCCAACCTCGGATGTACCTATAAATAAAAAAAGACGATGTCCTCTGAAGACCATATTACTACGGACGCTTAGTTTACCAAACACACCGCTAGGCGTGCAACGATCGATTGATGAACACACTTCTGTCCAATTTCTACATTTCATCCGAGGACACACAAATTCAAAAATTTACACAAATGATAGTGAGATATCTGCCTTTGCGAGGACTCGATTTGTGTGTCGATACGAGGATCTCTTCGGCATTTATTTGTCGATACGAGGACCTCTTCGGCATTTGTGTGTAGATACGAGGACTCCGAAGCCTTTGCGAGGACTCGATTTGTGTGTCTATATGAGGACCTCTTCGGAATTTGTGTGTCGATAGATACGAGGACTCCGAATCTATAAAAAAGCAGGTGAAATATTTTAAATAACATTACATTTTGTATTGAATACCTAATTTGTGTGACGATACGAGGACATCATTTGAATTTGTGTGAGGATGCGAGGACGTCAAATGAAATTAATTATATTTATTTTTCAGAAGTTCGTCAAATTGTGTGTTGGAGTAAAGACATCATTTATGTCGCGTTGCGAGGACTTTTGTGTAGGGTGGGAGGTTGTATACATATTCCATTATATTCACGGCTTTTCCTTTTTCGTATTTCGCAGTACTGAGATTTTTTATGTCCACTAGAAATTGCTCAAAACTGAATGGTTAATATTTCAGAGGAGCAGCGTATATAATAATCCCTAGGTATATATTTTTTTCTCTTGATGTTCAGACCTAACGGAACATCCTGTTATGTTCGGGTAACATCTCATGACATGAAGGAGAAAAGATACGAATATGTATGAATTTGAAGGTTTCAAGCATCAAATAAAAACACCAAACTTTGCTCGACCAAGAACTCCAATGCTTGGCTCTTCTCGAGAAAAAGGACTTGTTTCCAAGAAGAATTTTAAGTTTACATTCCTTTCGTTAATCTCAAGTGGAAAATGATTATTATATTCATATTGTTCAAATGTGGCTGGGGCTATAGCCAAATATTATTTATTTATTTATTTATGTCTTCTGATAAGATAATCTCCTAATTTTTACTATACCGGGTGCCCGTATTTCGAGCTCCACAATGGGGATCTCAGTTATTATAAGAGATACGAGGTCGGTTAGATTAGGGCAAAGTTGCGAATTTTCATGCTGAACAATTATCTGAAAGAAGATTTGATGTGATTTTTAGTTTTCGAATTATTGGAAAAAAACGGAAATTTGTAATTTTCGTTTTTATTTTTTCAAGCGAAAACCAAAAGAACTAGACGTTTTTAACTAGGAATCTAAATCTGTCATCGTATTTTCCAAGGCATTCTTGATGCCAGAGTTACAACACTCAAATTTGGTTTTTCTTATGAGCGCCATATTAGATTTTTGCATTTTTGAAAAGTATTTTTTTTTCCTGATCACAACGATCTATCACACAGTATGATCGAATCTTACATCCTGATCAAAATTAGGAAAAAGTCGTTTTTGCGAAGAGTGCTTTGGAAAGAACGCCAACAATTTTGTTTAACAAACTAAAATTTGACAGTTCAGATAAATATTTGAGCAGAATTTTTTCAAGTTCTAATACCATTTTCAAATGAAGAAAAACGTGATATGCTTCAGATTTATTACGCCTCTCATCGAAATGCGCAAATTACGTCGGAAACGTATTTCCAGCGGTATCCAGAGAGAGAGCAACCATCTCAGAATTATTTTCTATTGCTCCATAGAAATTTAGCCGATTATGGTTTTTTTCTAAAGCCTAGACGAAGGTTCAACGATAGAGAGAATATAAATGAGATAGCAGTTTTGCAAGCGGTGAGTGAAATAGAAAAAAATTTAATAGGATTTTAATCTTTTTCCTTTAGGTTCAAGATAATCGGTCCGTGTCCACACGGGAAGTTGCAACAAATCTTGGCATATCGCATCAAGTGGTGTGGAGGATATTAAAGAAACACAAATATCGTCCATTCAAAATTCACATCACCCAAGTTCTCCATCCCGGAGATGCTGATCAACGGGTAGAGTTTTGTAGATTTGTAATGAACCAGTTGGAGCAGAATCCAAATTTTTTGCGTAATGTAATATATTCACAAACATGGGTATGTTCAATCGACACAATGAACACATTTGGTCCATTGAGAATTCACATGGACATCAAGAACGGTGGCCACAAGTACGCTTCGGCGTAAATGTATGGGTCGGTTTATTGGACGACACACTAATTGGCCCATACATTTATGAAGAGAATTTGAATGCCGATCGATATTTAAATTTTTTGAGGACCTTCCTTACGGATTACTTTGACAACAACATTCGTCTCAACCGGGTGAATACCCTCTGGTTCCAACAAGACGGCGCACCGCCGCATAATGCTAAAAGAGTTGCTGAGTGTTTGTCAGAAATGTTTCCCGGTAAGGTAATTTCGAACAACGGAGAAATACGTTGGCCAGCGCGGTCACCTGACATTTCTCCGCTGGATTATTATTTATGGAGAACTATGAAAGATTTGGTTTTTAAAACCGTACCCATCGATATTGATGAACTGAGAAGAACCATAATCACCACTATTAGGACTAAGATAAAAAGACGGGACATATCGCGAGCTATTCATAATCTGAGGAAACGAGTAGAATTGTGTTTAGAAGTGGAAGGTGGAGTATTCGAGCATATTTTATAAGTTTGTTTTTTTTTGCGTAAAATAAACTTCTAGCTTATCATGTCGTTCCTAATTCAAAATCATAGTTTTTAGGTAGGTAAGCTTGATGGAAATGTGACCGTTTTAGTCCAAAATTCAATTGAAATATCAAAATTTAGATTGTTAAACAAAAGTGTTGGCATTCTTTCCAAAGCACTCTTCGCAAAAACGACTTTTTCCTAATTTTGATCAGGATGTAAGATTTGATCATACTGTGTATCATTGTAGTCAGGAAAAAAAATACTTTTCAAAAATGCAAAAATCCAATATGGCGCTCATAAGAAAAACCAAATTTGAGTGTTGTAAATCTGGCATCAAGAATGCCTTGGAAAATAAGATGACAGATTTAGATTCCTCGTAAAAAAGTGCCTTAAGGACGTCCTAGTTAAAAACGTCTAGTTCTTTTGGTTTTCGCTTGAAAAAATAAAAACGAAAATTACAAATTTCCGCTTTTTTCCAATAATTCGAAAACTAAAAATTACACATCAAATTTTCAGCATGAAAATGCGCAACTTTGCCCTAATTTAACCGACCTCGTATCTCTTATAATAACTGAGATCTCTATGGTGGAGCTCGAAATACGGGCACCCGGTATATTCTCTTTTATTGTCGAAATATATTACTTTTATTGGTTTCTGTTTTTATAATTAATATTAAGGAACCATTCGTTTCGAAGAAATCATTTGTAAATTTTGTGTTTTACATCAGAAAAATTCTAGTGGAAGACCTCAGGGGTGATCAAATAAATAAATTGAAAAACTCTCGGGTAAGTTGAAACATCGAAAACTGCACTTGAGTTCAACTTGAGCTTTCAAATTTTAAATGCAGCTTCTTCAGGTCCAACTTTCCACTGCTTCCAACCCTTTGAATATCCTCTATTTTTTTCTGTTTATTTCTGGTAATCTGTTTCACTAAACCAGGTCGGTCCCTGTAATATCTGCGACGAATGTTTCTAGAGCCGAACTTTTCATCCGAAAACAACTGGTATGATCAGACAGAGAAGGAAGCTGATGAAAAACGTTAAAAAATCATTACTTTTTCCTTTTATATGTTCTTGTTTATATACATTAATGAATATAACATTTTTCTATGCTCATCGTAACCTTTTTTGAGCAATTCAAATAAACTATAAGTTATATCAACTAGAAAAAAAATCAGAGATATTTACACTTTCAATAATCAGTCAGTAATTGGAACCAAAAAAAGCGCTGTAATTGATCGAATGTCATCTTAAATGAACGTTCAGAATCAGTTGAATCAACACACTCCTTTAGTTTTCAATTGAACTTGTTTCGTCAAAAATATGTATTTACATGCCACCATCCAAATTGGCGAAAGAAATAACCTTCACAAATACAACTCATTCTTCAAATTTCATCTGAAATTTTTTTATTTCCATCACTCAAACGCGTTTATTTGGCATTCAAACAAACCGAATTTAAAAATAATCGGTTTTTCGTGGAAAATAAAAATTTTAAACAGTAATTACACAGGTGGTGGAAATTTTTTGATAATTTTAACTAGATGCACGAATCTTTGTTGCTATGGAAATCTCACAAATGGACGAAGTCCTCGAGAGTGGGATTTCTCATTAGCAATAAAGACGAGTGCTAATCTAATGAAGATTATAAAAAAATTGTTATCACGAATGTAATTCGGCGTGATTATTTTTTTAAACTATTTCACAAAATAATAAACAAATATTATATAATACTTCACAGTGTCATCTTAACAACCAAGTCAATGGCTAACTTTCTTATGCATTCATTTGAAAAAAGATCCAATCAAACAACGTGCAAAACATGTCGCTGTAAATTGCTACTAAGAAATTATCAACGAAATGATTTTGCCAATCAGTAATTTCACGAAAAATACTGACATGAAAAAATTGTGAGCAGTTTTTTCCAATGTCAGTTTTTCGAGTAGAATTATTATTTTTTCATATCAGAAAACATCAAAAATAAAATATTCCTAATTCAGTTCATTATTTTTAATTAAATTCGAAAGAAAGAACTAACTATACAAAAAAAGTACATATCAGTGTGTCAAATTCGACAGACGCACGCTTGACAATATTATAATCATTTGCCATCAAAGAAGGTGCTTAAAAAATATCCCTTTTTTTTTGTTTTAAGCTGGAATACAACTATCGGAATCACGATTAAAAGGTAAAACGGTTCATCACATTGCATATAATAGTCAACAGCTGCTAAAACAAATATAGATATTCCCTACCAATGTAATTTTTTAGGTGTTTTTACTTTTCAGCACGACGCCGACGTGGAAATTAAATCAACAGTTATTCTTCAATACGATAAAGAAATTTTCTTCCAGCCAACCAACCTCTACGACTTCTGGAACTGCTCATGATTCATTTAATTTGTCCTCACATTCAAACACAAACGCGGATGAGGTTTCCTCATCGACACCCAAATAAAATCTACTCACGTTGACCCTCAAAATACAATGCCAATATTTTTCAAACAATCCTAAAATATTTACTTCATTTGAAGTCCTCGCATCTACACACAAATGCGCAGATGATGTCCTCGCATCTACACACAACATAATTCAGATGATGTCCTCGCATCTACACACAACATAATGCAGATGATGTCCTCGCATCTACACACAACATGATGCAAATGAGGTCCTCGCATCTACAGACAAATGCGCAGAGGATGCCCTCGTATCTACACACAACATAATGCAGATGATGTCCTCGCATCTACACACAAATGCAGATGATGTCCTCGCATCTACACACAACATAATGCAAACGAGGTCCTCGCATCGGCATACAAATGAAGTTATCCCATTACACACACAGAATAAGGCGCGAATTTAAAGAGTCCTCACAACCCATGGCAGTTACGGAGTCCTCGGAAGCAAAACACAACTTCTTCTATTCGCAATTTCAAAGAATCTGAGTTGGTTTTGGGATTGCTTATGAAATTTCATCCTCAGTAATATGAACGCCATTGGTCTGAGACGTCTCCTTTACTGTGTCCTCGGAACCTCATAGATAATTCCACGGTCCTCGCTTTGCCCCCCATTCACGTATTGGTGTCTGTGAGATAATTTTAAAATGCAAAATCAAAGGTAGTCGATAATACCGGGTAGCCCGTAGCCCATTGGTCTGAGGCGATGTAGGTACGAGAGATTTTTTTGCAAATACCTAATTTTGGATGGATAGGCCACACCATGCCTTGCTGAGAAGGAAGTGTATTGTGAGTAGATGCCAATCTCGTCTAGTGCTAACTTAGAGTGCACACCCGTTAGTCGCCGGAGCGCCACGGCAAACAATAATAATAGCCGTCCTCTACCCGCACAGGCTATATGCCTTTTAGTATACTCTATGAGATATGAGAAAGTATTATTATTATTATTATTTTCATCCGCAAAGACTGTTTCAGTCAGGCCCTATCTCGATACATCTGGAGAACGCGATGATGTCATTTGAATTGATTTTTATTTGTTTTTTCCTATCTGTTTGGATTATATCAGTCGGACCCTAGCTCCATTTATTCAAATAGTCACTCTCCACGTCCTTGGGGTGAGGAACTACGAGTTCCGAAAATTATCTGTCCTGAGCAGACATAGTAGACCGAGGATGACCGCCTTCTGCGTCCGGCTAAGATTTCTGCCGCATTACGGCAAGCCGGTATAATTTTTAAGTTAGAGAGCATCGTGTCCATCATTCCACCAAAAAACCCTATAATTTTGATAGAATGGTTTGGGTACAGCCGTTTCTCCTCATCTTTTCGGACGATGTTCGTTAGGCCAGGAGCCAAAAACTACATAACGAAAATTGTCTTACTTTAATGGTCGAGGTGGACTGCATCAGGCTCATTGGCTTGTATTTTCCTGAGCGTGGGAAATTTGTAGTTCGAATATATTCGGCACTTCTGCACTTCTCCACAACAGACTCAATATTCCCGGGGCATAAGCAACACCGGTGACATATGCTGGACATGCTGACAGCAAATGCATGAGGGTTTCAGGTACTCCACGACACGCTCTGCATCTAGTGTTGGGGACATCAATACCCATCACGTGGATACGATAGACCATGGTGTTGAAGACACCATCCTGGTGGGCCATTATGAGTCCCTCGGTCTCCGACTTCAGCTCACTTGACCTGTCCTCGTCCACTTGTGCAGCTGTAGGAGGACATCATTCTCCGCAGCTTTGATGTGAGCTTTTTGCTGAACGGGTTCCAACTCGGTGACAGAATTTGTGTTCGTCCGTTGAGATTCGAATACGAGACCAAGTCCAGCAGCGTGTCCAGTATTCTACCAAGGCCGCCTATAATCAGAACCACCATTTTAACAGAATGGTTTTTGTACAGCCTGCGGAGATCGAAGAGTAATTCTCGATATTCAGTCCAGTTTTTCTCCTCTTTCCGGACGATTTTTGTTTCGCCAGGAGCCAAAAACTCAATGTCGAAAATCGTCCTTCTTTGATGGTCTAGGAGGACTACATCAGGCTTATTTGCTTGTATTTGCCGCCACTTCTCATTCTCCACAACGCACTCAATATTATCCGGAGCATACGGCAACACCCGTGTCTCGTCTATACCGTACGAGTGTCGAAGATGGTAGTACAATACTTGTAGCACCGCGTTATATCTGTGGATATAGGCTGAGACCGCATAAGTTCGACAAGTAGACAGCAAATACATTATGGTCTATTACATTATGGTCTAAGGCGCCCCACGACACGCTCTACATCTAGTGTCAGGGACCTCTATGCCCATCACGCGACTAATTAGACCAGGGTGTTGGAGACACCATCCTGGCATGCTATTATGAATCCCTCGATCTCCGACTCCAGCTCACTTGACCTGAGGAATGCGTAGGTCAAATTTTGGAAAGTTCTTATGGAAGACCCCATGCATTGGCTTATCCTCATGAAGCTGCATGAGAATCTCAGTCCCCGCAGCTTCAACGTCAGCTTTTTTCTGAATGGGTTCCAACTCGGTGACAGAGTTTGGGTCACCCCATTCAGTGTCGAAAAGGAATGCTCCAATCTCAGCTTTTTCATGGTCACGGACCATGCAGAGAAGGGGATCTGAACTCTTGATAACTTCAAAGGCTCCATCCAGTACAATTCTATTATGTAAATACACCAAACTGAAAAGTCCACGGCCTCCCTGTTGTCTGGTAAAGTACAATCGTGGAACGGACGATTTAGGATGCAAGCTCCAATGGAGATGCATCATTTTGCGTGTTTTTACAGCGAGTTGTCACAAGTCCTCTTGAGTCCATTTCATTACTCCAAAGGAGTGTCGGAACGGCAAGCATATTAGTTGCAGCAACTTTGTTCTTCCCGACAGTTCTGATGACCAGATCTGTCGGAGTTTATGCTGATACTTGCTGCGGAGATAGTTTTTAACTGTGTTTTGACCTTGTTAGCTCATATATCTGTTTTACACCGAGTTAACTGCGGATCGTATTCGCATGTACAGGATGCGGGTAAACAACTTGTTACATGCATTCAAGCATATTATCGGTCTGTAGTTCTTTGGATCAGACAAATCTTCGTTTTTGGGGATGAGCACGATTCGCCCCTCGAAAAACCAGTCCGGAATCTGGTGCTCCCCGTCTAGCCATTAGTTAAATACCCATATCAGATGAAGATTTCTTTCACCAATAGTTATTCATCCCACCAGAAGCTGGAACAGCAAAGTCCTTCAAGCATTTGTCGAACTTCTTCCAGGGTTATCAGACTACGCAGCTCATTATGCGAAGCCTCCTGCAAAAGGCTTCGAACTGCGCTAGGGCTGGGATTTCTACATTAAGTGGTTGCGGATACTCATAAATATTATTCTGTACTGTCACAGTGTACCCATGAAAAACCAGTACACCGGCACATAAATACTGGTTGAGACAACGAATATCAGTAAACATAAGACTTGAAAATGCCAAACAATATAGTTAACGAAATGTAGGAAAACATCATGCAATATACGTCGTTGTATAAACCCGGAAAATATAATTCAAATCTCTTTGTATCAGTTCTTTTGTCCAAATTACCCATTAGATATCTCTGCTAGATTCATGCGAGTTAAGTTTGGGAGCCTCCGAACTTAATTTTTAAAAAACAAAAATTACTTTCAAAAACTCGAAAACTGAAAATTACGAGTTACAACGTTTATCCATTAGCAATGTTAAAGCCAAAGGTACAATTATAACTGAGAAAAATAGTAAAGAGCAATTATTTATAAGTTCATGATATCTCGAATAAAAATGCAGCTTCCAGCGGAATTTCGGTGTTCAGCGTGAGATCTCCGATGTAAATGCACTCTGGAGTACGGCCTTGGCTATCTGCATAGTACGGGGAATCGGTACATAACACTTCCCCCCTTTGTTTGGAAATCGGGGTTGATTTAGCGATCCTGATTTCCAATCCTTAGGCTTTCTATTGGTATGGAATGAATTGATGGTTCTGATGCACTGGTGGAGGTTGGGCGTCTATCTCTCCGCTTGTACTTCTTTAAATATATTGTTAAGATGAAGTAGGCTGCAATACAGGCTATGGAGACGTATAGTAGAACGGTCCATATATTGGTATGTGAAAAAATGAACGGTTCGTCTTCTTGAAGTTTTTCCTTAACGTTGTTCAGTCTATCTCGGATGGTTTCTAAGTCGTCGAGGTCCAGTGATTCAAGATGAACTGGTGGCATTTCTTGAAGGTTCTTCTTGACATTTTCTTCTATGTCGATATCTAGGTGTGGCATATTTATGATTTTGGTGACAGCATTTGGATTCTTGTGAGTCTGTAGTGTGGTGGAGTCGATTTTCATCTTGCAATTCTCGGAAACTTCTATGACATAGGTGCCTTTCAGGGATGACATTTCTTCCTCGGTACCACAAATTGATAATGCGGTAGTCTCGTTGGGGAATATGGCGATCCATTGGTTGACATTTATTTTTTGAATTTTTTGTTCTTGAAGTTTGAGGTGTTCTGGGTGGCAGTTGTCATAGTTCTTGGTGAAGCGAATGAGTTGTACTTCACACGGCGTCTGGAGATCCATTGGGTTCCATTCTGGCAAGGTACAAAGGGCTTCTCCGGGAACGACTTCTTGGCATGGTTCATTTGAAAATAAGTAGTGATGATCGTTGAGAAAAAGGAATTTGGTTTTAGGGACTATGATTTGGAACAGGTTATGTTTTGTTTCGATAGGAAGGGAGTAAAGGTGGTAGTAATTGTATCTATAGTGTTCTGTAATTGGTACTTCAAGGATAAATACTATTTTAGCATGTTTTTGGTAGGCCTTTATATTCGTTATCTTTTCGAAGATGACAATTTTATCTAGGCTCGGTTCGTATGGAAGGACGGCATCGTCTAGGTGGTGAGAGATGAACATCAACTCTTCTAATAGGTCATCGACTTCTATGATGGATGGATGAAGCACTCCAATCTTGGCAAAGGTAATTGCTGTTTCTAGGTCTTCCAGAATTCTTATGATTGCATCCATGGCAGCTATCATTTGCGTGAAAACAGTATTTGAATTCAGCAATTCGTACGTATCAGCATTTTTAAGGAACTGTTCTCTAATGGCTTTTTCAATTTGCAAAAATTTTGTTTGAATATTTAACTGGTTTGTCACGATCGTCTGTATTGATGAATTGAATTTTTCGATCGCCTTCGTAGTGAGTGGAATTTGTTCTTCTGATAGCATCTTTTGTTTTGTTTGTTGTTCTTGAAGTTTTTGTATGGCTTCTTCAAATTTAACTCCATCTTCTGCATCCAGATTTCCTGTTATTGCTTTAACGAAACCGCCCATAACGTTTATCAGTCCGCGTCTTTTACAGTGCAGCGATGTTGTTGGGAATATCTGCGTGAGTTTTCTTCGAATTTCGTTGGAGAGATTGTCCATTAGGTTGATGTAATTGAGCTCTCTGTGGTGGTTGGTCCCATTTTTCCCAAATTGGTAAGTGGTTTTCATTTGATTGGTTATGTTTTGAATTCTTTCATATTCTTCAGAGATAACTTTAAGATCGAATATCCTGATGAAGGTCCAGTAGTTGACGATATTTCGGGCTGTACCAAGCTTTTGGGGTAGCAGTCCTGGGTTTTCTGTTATTTTCATTGTTGTTACTCCACTCCGTTCGGCTGATCCGAGGGTGCAGCAGGTGGATCTGGAACAATAGGGTGTCTTAGATTGTCGAAATGTACTCTGCGGGTTTGATTTTCGGAATTTTCTATAATGCAGGTGTTGTCTTCATTGATTTGGGTGATTTTGCTTGGTCCTATATAGCGGTTTTTTGATTTGTTCCTTTCGCTTTCCGGATTTTTCTCGAACACTTGGTCTCCGACTTTAAAAACATTTTGATTTGTTCGTTTCTGGTTTCGATTTGTTATTGTCCTGGTTTTATCATTTTGTAGTTTTTCTTTGACTTTCTCGTAGGTCAAGGATATTTTTTTTCGATGATCTTCCACGTACTGTCCGTAGTATTGGTGATCGTAGAATATATCATATGGATTCCTTGAAGCGGTATGCCCATATAAAAGTTCCAAAGGAGTGTATCCTGTTGCTGAATGGATCGAGTTGTTGTAGCCAATTACGGCGTACGCCATGAGTCTTGTCGGTGTATCTGTAGAATGTTCTTTCACGATTCGGTAATGTTCTGTTAGAGTCCCATGTAGTCTTTCAATTAATCCGTTGGATTGAGGATGTTGTGGTGTGGTAAAATGTACATTAACCTTGTGCAATTTTAAAAGTGATGAAACAGTTTCGTTTTCGAACTCTGTTCCGGAGTCGAACGTTATAGATTCTGGTACTCCAAAGTTTCGAAAATATTCCAACAGTTTATCTGCTATTTCTATAGCGTTCTTGCTTTGGACAGGGTACGCTTGACCAAACTTAGAGAATGCATCCACTATGGTGAAAAATGTTTGACCTTCGATTGTGAATAGATCGGAGTTCAATTTCTCGAAAGGTTTTGTTGCGGTTTCCGTAATTCTGAGAGGTATTATTGGTCGATGTCTTTCGTATTTGGTTTTCTTGCATACCAAACAAGAATTGATGAAATTTTCAATTGATTTTTTCATGTTAGGCCAAAAATATTTTCTATTAATATTTTTGTAAGTTTCATTTATACCGCGATGGTTAGTTTTTCCTTCATGGTAATTTTTGATCAATTCTTCTTGCTCCGCAGGGTCTTCTATGGTGATCGTCCTATTCATGCACCTTATCAAAATTGGGTGGTCTTTATTGAATGTTATACAGAACGTCTTACAAAAATCTCTGTACATTTTCTCCTTGTCGAAATAACAGAAGTATTTTTTCCGTGGTTCACAGTATTGAATCAGAAAAGTTTTGATTTCATCTTCGTTGTTGTCTTGTGATATTTGGGCATGGATAATGACTTGTTTTCCTCGTCGAATGATTTTGGGTTGCACAGGGTTGTTGAAAACTGTGGTGATGATAAACTGTTTTTCCTTTTTATCGATTGAATCTTGAATGATCGATATGCTGTCTGGTGGGTCTGAATCTTGTCTGGAGTTCACAGTGATTTCTGTATTTTCTGGTGTGGGTTCTGGTGGTACTGGATTTGTAAATTCAATTTCTTCTGAGAGTTCAGGTGGTGAATCAGGTAACTGATGAATTGTTTCTTGATTATTGAGATCCATTGGTACTGGAGTGTTCAGTTGGCTACGTTGTTCTAATTCCCTGCTCACTAATTCGTCGAGCAGTTGGTCTAGTTCGGAGTCTACTTCAACCTGTGTCGATGTGGCATCGATATCCATTGGATTAAGTTGTATTCTGGAAAGGGCATCGGCATTTGTATTATATTTGCCCTTTTTGTATATCACATTATAGTCATACTCTTCAAGGCGTAGTCTCCATCTGGCTAATTTCATATTAGGTTCTTTTAGAGAGAAAAGCCATTGAAGTGGGCAATGGTCAGTGTAGATGGTGAACTTCCTTCCGTATAAATCCTTATTTATTATTTATTTATTTATTTATTATTATTATTATTTACGAAAGGTCTTCGTAGCCCATATAATGGCCAATAGCTCTTTCTCAATCGTTGAATATTTCTGTTCGGTGTCATTTAGTGTTCTCGATGCGTATGCAACTGGTTTGTCTTCTCCAACTTTACCTTGTGACAATACGGCTCCGAGGGCAACGTTACTGGCATCCGTAGTTAATATGAATGGCCTTGAGAAATCAGGAAATTGTAATATTGGATCATTCAATAGAATTTTCTTGCAATTTTCGAAGCTTTCAATGAATTCTGATGAATGAATGACCTTGGCATTTTTCTTTAGGCATTTGGTCAATGGCTTCGTGAGTTTAGCGAAGTCTTTTATAAATCTTCGATAGTAGCCGAGTAAGCCCAGGAATCCCTTTATTTCTTTTTGTGTCTTTGGTATAGGAAAATGTTGGACGGCTTTCACTTTCTCCGGGTTTGGCTTGACCCCTTCTGGCGTGATGATATGCCCGAGATAGGCGACCTCTTCACTTTTATCTAGTTGAATCTTGAAGTTTGATTGCCTCAATCTTTCGAAGACTTCTCTCAGACGCTCTAGATGTTGTTGTAAGGATGTTGAAAAAATTACAATGTCATCGAGATAAACCAAACACTTTTCATTCTGTATGCCTCGTAAGATGTTGTCCATTACGCGTTGAAACGTCGTTGGAGCATTCTTCAATCTGAATGGCATGCGTTGGTACTCATAGTGACCGTTTTCCGTACTGAAGGCCATCTTCTCTATGTCACGTTCTTCCATTTGAACTTGGTGGAAGCCTGAAGCGAGATCAAGAGTGGTGAAATATTGGCTTCTCCCAAGTTTATCCAATATATCCGTGATGTTAGGAAGCGGATATTTGTCATCCACCGTTTTCTGGTTGAGCTTCCTATAATCTTTTACCAGTCTCCATTTCTTTTTTCCAGAAGCGTCCATTTTCTTGGGCACTACCCATATAGGTGAGCTCCAAGGTGACGTAGATGGTCGTATAATTCCTTGCTGTAGCATCGACTGAATTTGGGATCTGACTTCTTGTTGGTGCACTTGAGGGTATCTGTAAGATTTGGTAAATATTAGGGTATCATCTGTCAATTTTATGTTGTGTTTGATTTGGTTATTGAAGGTGAGAGGTACTTGTTCGCAGTGAAATATGTCCTTATATTCGAAGCAGAGTTGTTGAATCGCTAGTTTTTCTTCATGATTCATGTGTCCTAATCGTAAGTTCTTCAAGTTTTCGTTTTGAAGGTTCTCATAGTCATTTTCGAAATTATTGATCTCGAAGGCTTCTATCGGATCAATTTCGATAGGTTCGAATAGATCGAAAGAGAGTTTCTGATTTGTTGGATTGATTAATGTCGTAAAAGCCTTCTGATTTTTCACCAACACGTACGCTGCTGGCATCTCCAGTTCTTGGAATTTTCTGAATTGTATCACTCCTTCATTGACAGTTTTGTCGACAGGTATTTCCACGATGTGTTCTGTTCTTGGCAATAATTCAAGATGGAATATGGAATTTCTTGATTGCATTGTTCGCTTTGGGCTAGCTTGATCCTTGTCGAAATTGAGTGGGATGAATGCTTCCTTCGTGACCAGTGCGTTCTTGCTCAGATCAACAGTTGCTCCAATATTCCGGAGTAAATCTATTCCAATGAGTCCATCATAGTTGGGGTTGAAGTCGAACATATAAAATTTCTGGAGAATATCTTGTCTCTTGAAAATTTTCGGTAATGGTATAGTGATACTATATTTGTGTGTAGAGATGTTGTGTGCAGACTGTATTTGAAAATGATCTTCTTCGATGTGGTGAGGGTAGAAAGTTTTTGCAACATTTGGGCTGATTAGTGTTTTTGTGGATCCTGTATCGATCATGAATTTCATGTTAGTTTCTGGTATGATGATATATGGAAGTTTGGAAATTGTTGTTGCATTGATAATCACTATGTTGTTTGATCTTCATGTAATTCGTTTTCATATTGAGATGGTGCTGTTTCATTGGTATATTCTGGATAGTAGTTTTCTTTTACCTGATCAGCTGGATAATATTGATCGTACTGAAAATCTTGATATTCCGCCGATTGGTCTCCATCTTCTTGCCAAAATAGTTCTCCTGCTACGAAATTGGGTTTAGGTTTCGTCTGGGTATTTTTTGAAAAATTTCCCGAAGATGTGTCCATAGGGGTTGGTCTATAGAGTGGTCGATATTGATTGGACTGGAAAACATTCCTTTGAGGTGGTCGGAATTGTTGGCTGCCTTGAGGTTGGGTGGAATTCCAATTAGGTTGCCTTGAAGGTGGTCTCTGAAATGTTGCCTGGTTTGAAGGAGCGAATGGTCTTGATGGTCTAGGCACAAAATTTTGACGATTTTGTGAAAATCCTTGAATGGGTCTGAATGGTTGATTTCTTGTTTGAAAATTGCTGAAATTTGTTCTAGGTTCTCTTCTCTGTTGCTGAATCAGATTGTTCGTTCTGTTTCTAGCGTATGAAATATTTTCTTCGCATAAAACTTGAGAAAGTGCAGTTTCAATATTTGCTGGTCCTCTTGAACGAATTATCGATCCAAGTGGTTCTTTCAGTCCGGTGAGGAAGGCTTTCAATGTAAGGTTGTCGTATAAGGTGATCTTGACAGCTCTCACTTGTGCGACTTGTTCGTTGCATGCGAGGTTCGAAAGAAGTAGGCTTCTAACATTTTGACATCTGGATCCAAATTGTTGGGGTGATTCGTTCATTTCTTGTCTCAGAAGCATGAGATCTCTGAGTAGTGAATTTTCGTCGCGTTGATCAGCGAAGTTTCTATGAAGTAAATCTCGAAGTTCTTGCCATGACTTGACTTCTCTTGATCCTGTGATAGTTTTGGCTCTCCCTGTAAATTGAATTGATTGACTATAAGGTCACATGCTTCGATGGTAGCTAGTTTTAAATGCGGCCATTTCATTTATTTCCTCTTCTGAATTATTTTCACTTGTGTTGTTTTCAAGAATTAAATTTGAAATGCGAGCGGTAAGTTGATCAATATCAGACATAAATATTTTGCAGAGATGGTGGGAGTAATGATAATAGGAAAATTAGGAAATGAGCAATCACTTACATTCAAATAAATATGATCCTCATTGGTCCAAATGGGCAGGTAATCCTTTGCTTGGTACTGGTAGTCCAATAGTTTGGCACTGATAATCCAATAATTTGGCACTGATAATCCAATTATTTGGCACTGATAATCCAATTATTTGGCACTGATAATCCAATAATGTCTATAGTTCAATAAAAGTTCAATAGTTCTTATGTATAGTTGGAAATAACTCCGACGATTTTGTTCGAAATCTTCCGGTTCGTGAAGTAGCACTGGGTACGCGTCGATATTAGATCGCGAAGGGCCGGTGCTAATCCTTAAACGACTGCGCCAGTTAAGTTTGGGAGCCTCCGAACTTAATTTTTAAAAAACAAAAATTACTTTCAAAAACTCGAAAACTGAAAATTACGAGTTACAACGTTTATTCATTAGCAATGTTAAAGCCAAAGGTACAATTATAACTGAGAAAAATAGTAAAGAGCAATTATTTATAAGTTCATGATATCTCGAATAAAAATGCAGCTTCCAGCGGAATTTCGGTGTTCAGCGTGAGATCTCCGATGTAAATGCACTCTGGAGTACGGCCTTGGCTATCTGCATAGTACGGGTAATCGGTACATAACATGCGTCTCACAATATTGCCTCATCTACTAATCAGGTAATGTTGAATTGAATGGATATGCTAATTAATAACAGCACGTGATGATAAACAATAATTATATTATCAAGCTATACAATAAACTATTAGGTATTAGTCCACCATCACTATTTATAATTTTATTGTGTTTACTTATTTCTGAGCTTTCATAGGCATCTAGATGCCTGTTGTTGTTAACTCGTCTCAATAATCTTAATGAACTAAAGTCTATGGAATGGTTTTGTTGCAAAACCTGATTGGCGACTGCTGATTTTTTTGTTCTTCCGTACTCAAGATGTACAAAGTTTTCGTTACAACTTTAAAAGATCTTTTGATCTGTATATAATATTTTGCATCGCAGTCCTTACATTTAATTTCGTAGATTTCAGACTTTTCTGAATTCTTGACTTTGTCCTTTGGGTTACCCAAAAGTCTCTGTATTGTCAGATTTATTTTAAATACCACCCTCATACCTAGTTTCTTGAAAATCTTTCAAAAGTTCATATAATGGTGGAATGGAACAGATTTATTTCTCTTGGTTTTTATCATTTCCAAAAGTTGAGATTACGTTCGTTCTTAACCTAAACTTTTTCTTCCTTATAATATATTATCTATAGTACCCCTCGGTAAACCGTTACTAGCTGCTATTTCTTTTATTGTCGAGATTTCTTTGTTTTTTATTATAATTTCGCTCATGTAGGCAATTTATGCCATTGAAAAGCTAGTGGAATAATTTTTTCTATTGAAATATTTTAATTGTAAAAAAAGTTTAAAAAATTGATCATTCGGTGAGACTCTGTACCTCTGCAGACTCCTGAAGAAGAACGAATAACAGCAAATTGAAAATATTATTTTGTATGACCATAAAAAATATACAGGGTGGCCCATTGAGTGCAAGGCCAAACTATTCTAAGACCGATTGAATTGAAAACTTTCTCGAACCAAAAATCCAAAAAGAAATTTAATCCTTGTAAACCCAACAAGCCGGCATACAATCATGCTAGAACTTCAAAGCCTATAACGAGACTATTGCAATAAGACTCTTCCTTCAATTTCCAAACATAATGCAAACGATCATTTTTTTTTTCCCCTGCTCTTCTCATTCATATAATTCTGTCTGCCTATGGATTCTACCTACTCTCCTGTCAATGGTTTTGTAGTGTGTGAGTGTTTATCAAGGGAGCGATTTCATTCAATCGCCTCCTCGTGATTCCATCAGCGACTTACAGCACCGCAATATCCGATCTGAGGTTCTTCATCGGCTTCAATAAGAGATTAGTTTCGCAGTCCTTGTTGCGAGTTCCTTACAGTTCCTTCCATCCACCTTCTCGTGAATGCCCTGGTAGGGCTATTTCTCGTTCGGGTGGTGCGGCGGGCGCTGATGATCCGTTCACCGGCTATCAGTCCCGCAACACGAGATACGAGGACCCCCTCGGCTTCCAATTAAGACAGGTTTTCAGAGTTCTCGCAGCAAGTTCCTTCGATCTGTGACATTGCCATATTCACCATATCTAAGGAAATAAATAATGAGTATTAGGAACCCAATAAACTTGATGAGTGGGAGTCAATCCTGTTTGATGAAGAAATCAAAATCAAGAACAAAATTGTAAATAATGAACAAAATTTGAATTTTGCGAATGATACTTCGTAAGTTTCGTGTTTATTGGAATCCATCAGTATACCTATTTTGCATTACACAGTCGGTGGACAAATATTAATCAATCATACCCCATTTTTTCACACCAACTTAGGGTGGGTATTTTTGAACGAACCTTACATACCAATATCATAACCTTAAAAATACTCATTCATACTTCATCAACGAACTAATAAAAATGTATTCATATTTTCAATGTAGGTAAGTGACGTTGAAAACTCTTTGTCATTTCATGGGCGTATCACTCTGGACAAACTCTCAAATAATTTGTATTTAAGGTAAAGTTATTTTTTTATCAACTGATACGGGATAAGGAATATATGATGATCATATATAATATTCAGGAAAACTCCAAGAGAATATTCTCACCATTTGCTGTCCTTGAAAAGTAACCAAGTGGAAATATACTGAATTGTGTTTCCAAGAAGGAAATCCTCTTTATCCTCTTGAATATTCACGTTCAGTGTACTCCCTGGGAACACTATACATAAATATTCTTGAGCATTTCATTATTCACGCAATTTACCGAGAATAAAAACAGAAGAAGAATTTGGCGTTAGTCTGGCAATGTTCAGGAAATAAATTAAACTTCATATCCCTAATGACTGCATTTATTTCAATTTTTTAATGTTTGGTTTACGCAGTATGTAAATTACCCCTGAAGATGATAAATCAATGCTATATAAATTGATATATTTGCGATAAACATTGTTATGAAAAACAACGTTTTCAAAAATGTGTTCGTGAATATTGCTTCTGCTGAATGGTAAAAAGTAGTGCTGTCTAGTGTCTACTGAACTTCATTGGGTCTTCAGGTAGAAATCCAGAAATAACCATGAAACTGCGAATCTGCTATTTTCTAGAATTACAAATTTTAATGACTAGCGTAATGTGGTAGGATTTATATATCAAATCAAACACTCGTTCACTCTTCGACCATACACACACCAATGAATAATGATAACTCCATGCTGCACACTCGCAACGCACCTTGATCCACTCGTACCGTTCCACTTGTTTGTTGCATATCTTCATAAAGATGCTGAAGTTCTCCCTTTTTTTTAATGCCGTTGAAAATTAATATCATCCCGTATTCAAATCCTCCCTACTCATTCACCCACTGAAATAGATGGTCAGATTTGTAATGCCTCTGCAGATAGATCTCTCACCTTGAGCCAGCTTAATTCAGCAGCTTCTTACACTGGAACATTTCAACGTCTTCTGGCTTTTTGAGATGAGTTCTGACCAAATTGGTGACTTTTCTGATCACCTGAGTATCCTGGAGCTCTGTTACATGAAATTCGATATTAGATTTTTGACCTGGTCCATTGTGAGACTCCGAGTGCTTCAGAGCGCACTGTCCAGCATGATCTTCACGATGAGACTGCATGCGCTTTGATTTCGTTATACCTTCGCAATGACATAACATATTGAGTGCGATCTCTTCTGTTCCATGACAGAACTTGTATAGGCTCGTCAAGCTCAGCTGCCGATATGAATGGAGTAACTCGTCAGTAGACCTACATTCACATCAAATGAGAATGTGTGGTTCTGATTCATCCAGCAGAACCTCTAGGGTTGCCGTCGGGTTTATTACCATCACACCGGTAACACTCAGATACACTAGCTTTTGGATGACAATCAGAAAACTGATGGTTCTCGACTGTTGTGTCTTGATTCACCACACCACTGAACCCTATGCTGTTTTGGGCCTCATCAACCTCGTGTGTAGCCATATGTTGACTTTTTGATTTAACTCCCATAACTGTGTCGTCTTTTCGTTGTTGAGATTACATATGAGCTTGTGGTCAAACGATACTCCAACGTTTTCTAAATGAATTCTCATTCGATATGTGCCTGATACATCGTTCACATAATTTTGTTTTCCTTTTGAGCAGCACAGAAAATTTGGCGACCTAGTTCTTCTAGAAACTTTTTCATACTTGACGTTTTTCCGTGATATCGCTTTCTACTTAGCAGATCACTTATATCGTCACTACTTCCGTTTTTCCACCCTCTTGTTATATTTATATCTGCCGGATATGTATCACCTAATAACCCCGATAACTAGCAAATCCTGAAGAACTCAGAAGAAGCTTGAAATTTCACGAATTTCAGAAGAAAATTCTATATCCATATATTTCCTAACGTCCTTTCACTTTCCACTTCTAGTGCACAAACTATAACAGACAATAAGTATTGTGCGAAAAAATACGGAGGAGGAAAGGCCACAATTTTTTTCAATGGTATCACTTTCTGATGACGTATCAAAGTTAAATTCTTGACAATCACTTTTGATGCTTCCTGACCTCATTCATCTCATACATGAACCTGAAGTTGAGATACAACAGTCTCAATTGCTTCCGTAAAAGTCTTACAGTGTCTTAACCCAACTACCTAATCACCTATTGCTTACGCCAAACTCCGTAAATCCATGGATTAAAACCTAACGAAAAAATAAGTAAATGTGGATTAAGTAAAATATTAGTTCAACTCCGAGTTATTATTAACCAGTACCTAGAACTACTCCCATTGAGATATAAATCACAAATTTATTATAAATGAATATTTTGCAAACTCACCTACGAGGTGAACTGCAGTCATTCAAATTTTTGTGAAAATGTTTCAGATAAAATGACTCATAAATGCACTGATTTCTACACTTCATTTCAAACAATCTGCTATGTAATGGTATCAACTTTAAAGTTTACCTAGCATGTTTTATAAGTTTTTTGAACCCAATCCCAGTTTCACAGTAGTAAATAGTGAAATCGGGTAATAACCTAGACTCTATCAACTCTATTTTATTTGTTTAAAATCGCATTTTTTCAGGACAGACGCTCACATAGATAAACCTCGATTTCTCTAGACATTTTTTTGACTGTCTTCTTAGTACGGTCTTGGTGTATTTAAATTTATTTTCGAATAAGGACGTTGTCAATATAAGCGCATGTACCCCAAACCAGAAAAGACGCGTATTATGCTTCTTAACCTAGTGAAGTGAATTTGAAAATATATACATATTTCATATACAGGGTGTAATCTAACCTCTTGCACTCCTGTGAATTTCGGGTGTATAATGCCATTTTATAACGAATGACAGGTATGCAAAAATCAAAAAAAATGAGGAAACTTTGAATTGTGTTGGAAAATTCGTCGAAATTTTGGGAACCGCTGTCCGCCGTACGTCAGATTCCAAGATTTTCCGAATTTACCAACAGAATTTTAAATTTCCACAATTTATTTTCGAATTTTTCACACATGCCATTCGTCATAAATTGGCATTATATACCCGTTCTTCACGGGAGTGCAAGAGATTAGATTACACCCTGTACCTACTTCTTAAAATGAGAACTAAACAAGATCGAACAAACTATTTGAAATAAATAGTCAATAATTCAATTGAAAACACAAAAACTAATCTTCGCGGAAATTTCAAACAAAACGCAGCTTTACTAATTTAAAAATTTTGTTTTGTTTCGAGTCAACTGTTCTTTTAACGACCAATAGCGCTACAAGAATTGGCGATCACGTGGCTGCAAGCAAGCATGCATTGGTCATTGTTTACTTCGTACGTATTTTAAAATTACATATACTGTAATAATCCAGTAACTACAGACAAACTCGAGCATAAAGTGAAGAATGAATTGTAGCACTCTGAAACTCGGCACATGACATCTCGACATCATGTTAGAAAAAAAAATTGTTTACCAAAAAAACACGGGTGGACCCTAAAAAATGTTTCGCTTAAAAAAATAAATCTCTTTTGTTGTTGTCTCAGAAAATATAAGATTTATCAAAAAACGACTTCGATAGGTTGGGAGATAATTCAATTCTCCACAAGAATGGTTTTCAGTAATACCTAATGAAATACGCTCGTTTTCTCAGAAAACGTGGTTTAACGCCGACGTCACATTACATGTTCTTGCTAACCCGCCACTGGAAGTTCAGGCAGGGCCAAAAATTAGATTTGTCATAACTTTGCCAAAAATTATACTAGAAGCTAAAGAAAAAATGCATATCTTTCCTGAAGACTTCCTCATGCAAAAATATAACATGTGAGTATCTGAGTACCTAAAATATGTTTTGTCCCACTTCACATAAACCTTCTACGATATTTACGGAGGATCCGAAAGTCAAGGATATTTTAGTTGATATGAAATAATTATACTGGAGCAGGAATCAGTATCCTCTTTGGACCATATGCAACGATTTAAGGCTAGTGAGACAAGTCTCACTTATACATACCAAAGAAAAACCTGGGTTTTTCTCTTTCCTAAGTTTTCAACTCACCCATAATCCCGGCAATTTCTTCAGTAAATGTTGAAAATAATCGCTCATACACATCCTACATAAAAATGAAGTATGTGATTTCAAGCTTGAGGTTTTCACTTCACAATAGTGTTATTAAATAAAATAATATATATATATATATATATATGGAACTAGTAAATAGTGGGGCTTTGCAGCAAAATCAAAGAGTACTACTTTAAAGTTTGTCCAAGCTTTCGGAAATTTAATAAATCATTTCCATCATCAGGGATACTACAAATTGCATGTGTAAGTAATATAAAAAAAAATATATATGTATTGTTAACTTACATCTTTGTTGAGATTGTGAGACGCGATGTTATTCAACAATAAGTGACACATTGTGCAAGATGAAAGTTGATATAAAACATGTAAAATTCATGTAACGTATTTTATGAAAAAATTTTAAGACATCCTACCAATTTTACATGTTTTATATCAACTTTCATCTTGCACAATGTGTCACTTATTGTTGAATAACATCGCGTCTCACAATCTCAACAAAGATGTAAGTTAACAATACATATATATTTTTTTTATATTACTCACACATGCAATTTGTAGTATCCCTGATGATGGAAATGATTTATTAAATTTCCGAAAGCTTGGACAAACTTTAAAGTAGTACTCTTTGATTTTGCTGCAAAGCCCCACTATTTACTAGTTCCATACCTAACTAGTCAGCAACGACTACCCTTCCTCTATATATATATATATATATATATATAAGAAGAAGGGGAGCAGAAGTATTCGCTGACTTGTTAGAAACAAAGCTCGGAAACTATTTGGGATAGCAGCAAAACGCAAGTGTACTCTTATAACATTATATTTCCAATATTTCGACAATGAATATTGTCATCATCAGGGAGCTACAAAATTTTTTTTAATGATTAATATAAATGAAAAAGTGAAAAGCCAAAAACAGTACTTACAATGTCATTGAGATTGGTCGTTTTTAGATGTTGTGAGAAATGAACAAGACAACATTACAGGCATGTAACACATGGAGCAACAATAAAAGTTAATATTGATATGTTTTAAAGAAAACTACACCGGTTTACCGAAAAAGCATGGCAACAGGTGGTACCAACGGCGTTGAAAAGAAAATGGTGGATTAAATTTGAATTAATTTTGAAAGGAATGTCAATTGTCACTGTCATACACAGCAGAAAGAGCTTTGGCTGCTAGGGTTATTGTACAGTTCCAATTGCTACCAAAGAGGGATTTCATGAGAGAACATTCGTATGGGAAACCATTCCTATGGATAAATAAATTCCATTCCCATAGGAATGGTTTCCCATACGAATGTTCTCTCATGAAATCCCTCTTTGGTAGCAATTGGAACTGTACAATAACCCTAGCAGCCAAAGCTCTTTCTGCTGTGTATGACAGTGACAATTGACATTCCTTTCAAAATTAATTCAAATTTAATCCACCATTTTCTTTTCAACGCCGTTGGTACCACCTGTTGCCATGCTTTTTCGGTAAACCGGTGTAGTTTTCTTTTAAACATATCAATATTAACTTTTATTGTTGCTCCATGTGTTACATGCCTGTAATGTTGTCTTGTTCATTTCTCACAACATCTAAAAACGACCAATCTCAATGACATTGTAAGTACTGTTTTTGGCTTTTCACTTTTTCATTTATATTAATCATTAAAAAAAAATTTGTAGCTCCCTGATGATGACAATATTCATTGTCGAAATATTGGAAATATAATGTTATAAGAGTACACTTGCGTTTTGCTGCTATCCCAAATAGTTTCCGAGCTTTGTATATATATATATATATATAATTTTTTTTTTTATTTATTTTTATTATTGAGTTTGTAAATTTTTGTTGATAAAGTACTTTATAGAGTTCAAAATAATAATAAACTGTATTATTATTATTTTATAGATTTGAGATTTTGTTTGTTGTAGAAATTAGATTGCAAATGACTTTCGTAGATAAATTATAGTATTCAAATTGTAATTTTCAGATTGCCCTTGCTAGATACTTACTCTTTTTTGTAGATTTTACCTTTGTTTCTTTTTCAGGTCCCTAGCTGCTTCTAGTCGATACGCCACATGAAAATCTCTTTATCTCAGGGTAGAATTCAGGAAACGGAATATTTTGAAATGTATCAGACAAGTGAAATGTAAATAATAATTCAAGAAATAAATGTATCATTCAAATCAAAAATTACTTTTCTTTATTTACACAAATATCTCAAAGAAAATGTAAAATACCATCAAAATTCTTTCATTAACAAATTTTACCTACCCCTACCATTAGCTAACTTATATTTAAATGTGATATGAAATCTTTGGCGAAATATACAAAACTCAACAATATTCTAGCTTCGGTATCGTGACCGTAAATCTAGCCACTTCCAATTGAAGTATTTCTTTGATTATTCACTTGATCAGTCTAGCCTTCACTTACAATGTTATGGCTGTGTCTAGGTCAGGAAAACCATCAAAATATTACTTTTCTAGTTACTAAATACTATCAATAAATAGAGTTCTGGAGGGTTAAAAGTTTTGTGCACTATTGGGAATGAAATTGTTTATGATAACGGGATAAATGTTCAGGATTGTGGAGAATGAGGTTATTGTGCACTATTGCGGGTTGAAAACAATGGTTTTTGTTTGGAAGTTCAGTAATACCTTATTTTGCTGCAAGTGACCATTTCTTCAGCTGCTTCCAGGTTCATGGATTTTATATGGAAAAAGTTGTTTCAGGTAATGAATTTTTGTTTACCTTCTGGTCTGTAATGAGTTGACACAATTTGTTGAAGTTTTGTGGTTGAATTTTGGGTTTTATTCGCAATTTTCCAATTCTTTCTTCTTTCCAAAAATAATTCCAACCGCTTGCCTTTGCAACCTTGTTGATTCCCCCGATTCTCCTTTCTCCGGTTTCCAAGTGATTTTTCCAAAGGTTTTTAAGCACTCCGAGATCACTTTTGATGTCATGTCGCACTGTTTTTCACTGTTATTTTAATATACCTCATTCTAATAACAAATACATTATATCCTAAATTCTTATTTTCTATTTACTATAATTTTGTTAGGTTTTCACATTTTCTTAATTTTTTTTTATTTTTCAAATATCACTCACATGACTCTTTTTTGACCTTACAATTTTCTCGTCCTTTTTGTTTGACATTATTCTCCTTGTGTCAAATAACTACAAATGTGATATACAAAGTGTTTTTATTTTTAAATTGCAGTTTTTCCTGAATTTTATTGAAAATCATTATTTTTCAAAAATTTCAATTTGAGTTTCAATTTTTTTATGTTCCTAATAAAATGACTGTTATTCAAAATTTGTTATTTTTATTTTAATACTTTAAATAATGGCATTCTTGGAAAGGTTATGTACTCTCCATTGACTCGCCATTGACTTACGATTACTTTCATGTTTTGTCAGTACTTCTATGTCGTTTGGTTTAGTAAAAGGTTTTTCTGATTATACTTCATTATGAATGTGGAGTTTTCTATAAATTGCATGATATTTATTAAAAAAAATAAGTATTTGCTTGGGCTTCTGATGAAATTTATGACATAATAATATTTTTTATTTTGAAATTCTACATTAACTATTTACATCATCTAGTTTCATAACAATATATATATATATATATATATATACGAAATTTGGACGTTGTACAAAAAGATGGGTAAAATACAAAAAAATTATTACTTACAACTTGAGGTTAAAAGTAAAAGTCAACGTGCACAACATGAAACGTTCCATATTTTCAATAGTCACTCAGACATGGATACATCAGTATAAATTAATTATTTGTTAATTGAAACATTACAATATTTTAAAAAATCTTATTTTATATGGAGCACATGCTTTGTCTGCAGGAAAGAGACATCAACCAGAGAGAGAGGGCGAATCAATTTTGAGAGATGACAATATGTCAACGAGCAACCAGTATTACGAACCAAGTACTACCAAACAGTGTAAGCAACCTACACGAGAAGACGGAGTCTGAAAGCACATCAGTACCAACCTTTACCTCGGTTTTGAAAAACCGGAAATAATAATTCCATATTCACTACACTATTCATGATTTTCGGATCATCCGCAAACATCTCCATGAAGTGCGACAAAACACATTTCAGGTACTCAAATACTCCCATATTATATTTGCATTAGAAGGTAGGAGTCTTCAGAAACGACATGAACTTTTCGTTTTCCTTCTTCGATCATTTTAGCAGAGTTATGACCAATGAAACATTCGGCTCCACCAGAAATTTCAGCGGCGGGTAAGGGTGAAACTAAAATTTGATGTCGGCGTTCAATCACGTTTTCTCAGAAAACGAGCGCATTTCGTAAGAAATCACTGGGAATAAGTTTTGTGGAAAATTAAATTGTTTTTCACCTTGTTGAGTTGTTTTTCCGATAAATCATATACTTCCCAAGATTACAGCAGAAATCTATTTATATATTTTTAAACGAAAAAAAAAAAAATGTTCGACCCCTGGAATTTCAGTAAACAATTTTTTTTCGTGTTTATCATGGTTCCAGCTACTAGCATACTTAGTTTGGTGGTGATACAATCGATTCTTGTCTCAAAACCCAGTCGTACTGGATTATAAAACATTCTGGCATTGGTGCATTCAAAGGATTTCACGAATTTTTCAGAACCTTCGAAAATATTTCTAACTATATTATTTCTCGAATTGAACCAAATTACACATAGTACGCAAAATTTCATCAAAATTGGTTGGGTATTTTTGAGTTTAGCTCGAACAAATATCGTAAAACGGGATTTGTTTCTTTTTTTTGTTTCTTGGATTTTTATATATTATATCATTCACTACTTGAATCTCGACTTTCACATGCTGGGAGGCAATACTCACAGAAATAACACATTATACGAAATTTATACTTGAGAAGCATAAAAAAAGGAATCATAGCCTTTGTTTTCGATAGATATTTTCGTCTAACTGATTTGGAGAATAACTATTAAAACGAAAGCATGTTTCATCCACAGGGCATGTGAGAACTTTCATTCTTATTCGTGAACCACAAAAGGAACACACATGCAAAGGTCAACACTTTTTAAATTATTTTTTGCGAAAAACTCAAAATTGGTCAACATGATTCGATAATGATGTTTCCCATCAACACAATCAATGAGAATCAAGTTCTGGAATATTTCATTAAGTCTGATTTTCATGCACAGGTAATGCTGTATATGGTTTAATCAATGGAACCCACTTTTCGCTTCATGTGTATAACATCTACCATTCCATATACAGCGTGATTTACGTACGCCGTGCATTAGAAGTTTTTTAACTTACAGTTGGACTAGAAACTTGAAATTTGGTATGCTGTCATAATTGATCATGTGCGTTCTACCTCAAATGTTTTCAGCCCTACAACTATACAGGGTATGCCAAAAGTCGGTACCAACTTTCTTATTTTGAATGGAAACCTAATATTTTTTTGTCACGGTTCGACTGGCCTTCTGATTATGACTTCAGACAACCTAAGTTATGTTTACTTATCTATCACAGTTTTTGAGATATGTCCATTTTTCTGAAAAAATTACGGCTGTAGTAGTTTACGAAAACATGTGTAGCCCGCAAACCGTTCAAAATTAGGAAACCAAATTTATGGAGCAGTTAGCTGGTAGTCCAGGCTAACACCTGATGTCCCATCGACGGTCCCATTTTGTACCATATGGGCGCAGGCGATTTTTGAATGTCGCAATATAAAATTGTCAAAAACTCAATTTTTTCAAAAGGCACCTACCATTTTTTTTTAAACCATTCGAAAGAAAATTGAATTTTAGGATGAGTTATTTCAGCATTCCCTATACCCAAGTTCAACCTCTATCGAGTTATTCAATAAAAATCAAGAAATGCCTTATCTTGCAGAATGATTATGTGTGTATGCCATGGAAACAAAAGAAAATTGTAATAATTTAATCAAAAATATTGAACAATATTGACAGAACTCTAGCGTAAATGTTCATTATGACCACCATTGTTGTTCAAACATTCTATTATTCTACTTTCAATAGATTGCGTAGCACGTCTGACTTCGTTGGGATCGAGACTGTCAAAAGTCTGTATTATTCTAAGTCTCAACTCATATATTGTGAACTGGTGAAGAATAGACCAAATTTTTTACCCTACCCCAAATATAAAAATCTAAAGGGGTAAGATCTGGAGATCTTGCAGGCCAGAGGAAGGGTCCTCGATTTCCCCACCAACGGTCCTCGAACACGGATGTCAATGTGGTAAACACAGTTCGTGTATTGTGCGGTGGTGCCCCATCCATCTGGTACCATGAATGTGCAGCTCTAGCCAGTGGCAAATTGTCAAGAAATGTTTCTATTACGTTTTGAAGAATTTCTACATATCTGTCACTATTCAGATTTTCATCGTACATAAAGTAGCGTACCTCTTGGTTCATTACCAAACAAAACACATTTATTCGAAATTGTACTTGATTTTCAACTTCGAACACCATATGTGGATTTTCAGAAGCCCAAAAATGTCGATTGCGCCTATTGTAAACTCCCTGCTGACAAAACTTTGCCTCATCAGTCCAAATTATGTTGTCTAAGAATCCGGCGTGCTCTTGTATTTTGAGTAATAAGTCCTGGCCAAAGTTTACTCTACGGGGAAAGTCACCTGGGTGTAATTTTTGCAATCGGATAAATTTGAAAGGATGTAGCTTATGGCGGTGTAAAATGGTTTGTATTGCAGAGTATGAAAATCCCAATTCCAAAGACGCCGTTCGTATTGAGGCTTGAGGATATGCTTGAAAATATCAGAGAATGGTAATTTGATTATCGTCATTGCCAGTTAGTGGTTTGACTCTCGTAACGGGTCTAGCCACCTTCCCAAAATGTATAAAATTAGTTTTCAATCGTGAGAACTTGCCCCGTGTCATCCTCGGTAAGTTTGGATATTTCAAATTAAACTCTCGGACAGTTCGCTGCACAATTTTTTGACACATGCCGTGGATAACAAACAAGTCAAACACAACTTCGTTTGTATAATTTTCCATATTCCAATCAACTTTATTTAAGAATTAGCACGACTCGTTTTTACTTTGACAGAATAGCACCTTCTTGTTTACAGTTGTTTTTTGTTTTCATGGCATACTTGAATAAACACAAAAGCATTCGACAGGATAAGGCATTTCTTGATTTTTATTGAATAACTCGATAGAGGTGGAACTTGGGTATAGGGAATGCTGAAATAACTCATCCTAAAATTCAATTTTCTTTCGAATGGTTTAAAAAAAATGGTAGGTGCCATTTGAAAAAATTGAGTTTTTGACAATTTTATATTGCGACATTCAAAAATCGCCTGCGCCCATATGGTACAAAATGGGACCGTCGATGGGACATCAGGTGTTAGCCTGGACTATCAGCTAACTGCTCCATAAATTTGGTTTCCTAATTTTGAACGGTTTCCGGGCTACACGTGTTTTCGTAAACTACTACAGCCATAATTTTTTTCAGAAAAATGGACATATCTCAAAAACTGTGATAGATAAGTAAACATAACTTAGGTTGTCTGAAGTCATAATCAGAAGGCCAATCGAACCATGACAAAAAAATATTAGGTTTCCATTTTAAATAAGAAAGTTGGTACCGACTTTTGGCATACCCTGTATAGTTGTAGGACTGAAAACATTTAAGGTAGAACGCACATGATCAATTATGACAGCATACCAAATTTCAAGTTTCTAGTCCAACTGCAAGTTAAAAAACTTCTAATGCACGGCCTACGTAAATCACGCTGTATATCTTAATTATAATAAATATACCTATGTTCGGAGCACAAATTATCCATATATTGAGAGGTAACATTCAAGAAACTGATAGTAAACATTCCGAAGACGAACGCAATTATATGAAGTCAATAATAATCATGAGCTCATTAGAAGTTGGCTTAGGAAACAAGCCCGATTAAACACAAACTTTGGGATGTGGAAGTTGTTACGCAAAGCTAAGGCACCTACTTCTTGTTGAATTAATAGGACAATCATTTCACGTGCTTCAGCACTGTTGAATGGTAGGAACTCCAGAATTCTAACATCCACTGTCGAGTATGCTTGGAGTAAAGAGTGATAATCACGTCCGACATTTGCTCCTTGTTGTTGTGGTAGTGGATAACAGAATACATAATTAGAGTTGCCGATACAATAATTATCAGAAGATTCGTTAGGGCAAATGAAGAACGAAAACTGTTGCTAACGATTTAAGAAATGGAATATTGGAGAGAGTAACACATTCGTGATATGGGATTTTAATGTGCCTGTAGCAAAACGATTATGCATAGTAGATATGAAACTAGAATATATCAATAATAACTGTTTTTATTGATCACGCCAAAAATTTTAAAGTTTATAAAGGACCTTGAAATAGTTTCAAAATTTGGGAATGAATTGATCAAATGCCTCTTAATCAGACTTTTAACCTTTATCAGAACAGTTCCCTTGGTTATGTTAGTTAAATCTTCGAGAGTTCATAACTTTTTTCAACGACCATCAATCTTTGATTCAAGGGACTTCTCTCATCCAGAGGCACTTGTTCTAATCATTCCCAAATTTTGAAACTATTTCACGTCAGACAGTTTTTCTATAAATTTGGTGTTTTCACTAACTAGCCGTAATGAAAAAAAACCTTTTTAAACTTAAAATTTATCTCCAAAATTATATTTTGAGTAAGAAAAATAAAGAACTTCAAAAATTTCAATATTTTTGATTGAAAGCGTAAGGCTCCATTCAAGTAGGAATAATGGCGTACCGAACTTTTAAAAAAATAGTAAAATCTATAAAAGTTTTTTACACAAAAAAATTCATTTTTTTATTCTCACTTCAAATAAATCAAATGCATTTTTTTTTGCACATGTAAGCATTAGAATTTGTTATCTTATCTGTATTGAAATGTGCGCCAGTTCCCCAGAAATGTCCAAAATTCTTACGAATTTCTACACGTTTAAGCCTTCAGAGGGGCAAGAGGTTAAACTTTAATTAAATATATAAAATCCAAAGTTTATTGCCATTTCCACGGATTTTTGTGATTCAATTTCCACAAGTTTCCGCAACTTCTTTCGAGAAGGCGAAAGCACCATCGACCGACAATTTTTCCAGAGGGACAAGGGGTTAATTTCTTGAAATTTTATTATTTAAGTTTTTTTTGCCGTTTTAACAGATCTTCAGCAAGTTTCCGCAATTTCTTTTGAAGTCGAAAACCTACATGCTTCCAACATGCACTGAAAAGTAAAAAATAATTGACAATTCAATTACGCAAATGTAAAAAAAGCGTGGGGTGCTTGACAAAGTTCTCTGGAGCTCTTGAACGCTCGGTATTGTTAAATTAATCTAAAAAATATGAGAAAACCTATAGATTGGAAGCACCCACGATTTTTTTAAATTTGAGTAATATTATTTAATAGTAAAAATGTACCATCTGATGATTTGTTAACGATTGAGGTAAGGTAAGGTGAACTCTACCCCAATGGGCACACGTACGTTCAACGTTGAAAGAATACGTTACGTTACTTCCTCAACAAGTCATTAAATATACGTTTAACAATCGTTATGTTAATTCAAAAATAATTTTGAATCAAACTCGCTTTATGCGATTCATTTATCAATGTTTATGATACGTTCCTCAATCTTTTATTTGGTCAAAACAATGTTGTTTTATTGAATATCCTCGATGTTCAAAAAACCTGATTGAAAACGGCAATAAAGCGATAATTAGTAAGCAATTGGTTTAATTAACGTTTTTACACGCGACATTTTTTCGTTGAAAAAACGTTCGGTTTTCAGCCATTTCACAACGTTATTTCAACGTCCTTGTGCCCATTGGGACGTATTAAGGTTTTGAGAGATATTCTCATTCTTTACATTGGATATTTTGTTCCATGTTTTATAATGGCTATCCTTTCTTTTTATATAACCTGAACAATTGTGTATACCTACATTCCACTCACCAGGTTTTGTTCGAGTATCAACAGACAATTTTGGTCTGCATGCCCGGTATGATACAACAACTCTATTTCACAGATGATTTTCATTCAAGAGTGAGATGTACTTGAGCCTGGTACATGAAATGTTTATTATAATTACAACCTCACTATACATTATAACTACACTGCATTACATTTCCACTAACAAATAATACACGTCGATACAAAGAATTTTTGATAATGAGCTTTATTGTGATCAAACAAACAAACGAAGTATTATTCATTGGTCAGCCATGAACAAACCCCATGATCTTGACCATAAGCAAATGATGCGTTCCTCATGCAATAGCTTCCTACGTTTTCACTAGCATTTCATGGGTAAAGTTTTTATAACGGGACAATTGCATGGTCGAAGCGATTCCTAGTGAAGTATTAGGTCTCTTAGCATGAATAAAACTTCTATGTGAAACCCTGATTGCTATATTAATGGCACAATCATATCGGATTCAGTTGTATGTAGAACTTTGTTAGAATTTATATAATTATAATCAAAATCGTCATTCCGGTAAATGTCCAAAACGCAATGTATAATGTTCGAAGAATATTATTCTGTAGTGTAATTATTTTGGTGTGCTTGAAGTTATTAGTGACACAATTTTTGAAGTGTCTACTCCCATATATCGCAGACTTCTTCCGACCAATTGTCAACGGTCAATGTGGAGTGATGTCCGGACAGTATCCGTCATTTCGGTAACGCAACAAACATATTGAAATATTTTGCTCCTATGAAACTCGTGGCTCCGCGCATGTGCTCTTAAATATAACTATTATATTCAGTCCAGAAATGTCGGTAAGGTTTCATAAATATCTATAGTTATCTTTGAATCAATTAGTGAAAGATGGAAATTTCGTGAGTACTCTGGCTACTGAAGGGCTTTAGTACAATGATAAAATATTTTTTGATTTCTGCACTCAAAATGGCAGATGCGTGTCATATTAAAAAAAAAATTTAAGTAACGAGATAAGTATGTAGTGTAATATCTCGTTTCATTGAATCTCAGCAAATCTCAAAAATCATGTGCCATATGCAATTCTGAGAGACAGAGAACATTTGTAGATATCAAAAAATATTTTTTGTGCAACTTTCATTAAAAATGACGTTTTTAATTCGTTGACATATGAACTAAAAACAGGTTTTCACAAAATCACTTTTAACACTACTACAAAAAATACTTCTAACACTAGTGTTAAAAGTAAAATGACAGATGAGATGATGGATACTCAGTAATATGGATCTAATAGAAACACTTTAATCAGATATTATAATCAGAAAACCTACTCAAGAGTAATTATTTATAAAAGTTCACACATGCATTTAGCCGTTTGTGCAATTCGTAATACTTAATTCCTTTCGAAGTTAGAAACGGGGTAGTATTCAGTCCAACTGTAGAATGTCCTTCATCACTGACAAATAATGACATTCATAAATAAGGTGCGTTGGGTTTTATTACAGTCGGAGCGTCTGCCTTGTAATCCAAAGATCGTGAGTTCGAATCCTTATAATTTTTTTCTTACTAGCAGTAACAGTTGTACAAAAAAATGTGTATGATACATTTGTTAAAAGTGAACACTTGTATCATAAGTAACTATTTTCAGTTCAATTGATGTCGTTTAAAGCCATTCATTCAAAGAATTCGCTTATAAAAGTTCTAACATAATTTACCGCCATTTTGTTTTGGATGAATATTTTCGTCTGAAATTTTGCAGTCGTATACAAAATCAAAGGACAATTCGATTGAGGTATCACTCGACCCCTATGCGATTTAAAAAAATCTTTCAAAATGGCATGAATCAAGGTAGGAGCAACATAGAGTTAATAGTGATTCTGCTCTCATCTCGTTTAGTAGTGACCTGACCTACATTGCAATAGTTCTCTCTCGATCTCTCTCATCATTTATTGTCCGTTTCTGCTTCCATTTATGGTGCATTATGAACATGCTTCGATGCTGGAGATCCGTTTAGCATCCGGCCTTTAACAGGCGTAGACAGCGGAGCTGTGTCGAGTGAATGCTGTATCGAGGGGATGCTGTATCGAGGGAATGCTGTATCGAGGGAATGCAGTTTTTTTGCTCTAGACAATAATTGGTTCATTCGTTTGCATCGAGTTGTAATTTACACCACATTTTGAATCGAGTGTAGCTGAGTGCAGTTCACACAAAGAAATGTGTCAAAACAATCCGCAAACGAATACTGAAGATCGGGTGTAAACTACACCAGGTGTAGGAAAGTGCTGCACCTCGATGCAAAAAGAATGAACTTACTGCATCTCTATTTGAATTGATATGACACGTCAGAGACGACGGACATCACCTAGACAACGTTTTTCCAGTTTAAACTCAGATCAAAGCCTTAAGGATATTATTGCCAACATCACTAGATGGCCTTTTATTTGGTGACAGAACGCCCGAAGGCAAATAGGGCTACTGAAAAGGCTGGAGTAGAGCTCCATAAGACTATAAGAAGAATGAGAAACCAGTAAACAACAAGGTGGGATATGCAACAACACAAACCTCCTAAAAAGGTTTATAAGGCTTACCGCAGGACTGAAAAATCCAAGACTTATGTGAGTTCTATAATCTTCCAGTTAGAGTCAAAATAATTTTGCAAATAAGATTTTGAATCTTGGTCTATAATAGGTTGATAGATGGAGGTACATAATTATACATAATGTATTTCTATCACCTATCAAAGCCTATTGTCTTCAAACTTGTTTGTTTCGACTTAAAACTTTGAACATCTACATATGGTCATTGAAATGATAGCTTGATGAGTTCAGTTTCAATCCTACGAAAACGAGCTTTGCGAAAAATATGCAAAGTTCACCCTAGAGATTCGTGTAGAGAGCTTTTTAGAATACACAAAATACTCACAATTATTTCAATTTTTATAATGGAAACTGTGTATCTCATACACAAACATAAGAGAAAGTTCTCTAGTAATCCGAGTCATCATGTTACACGTCAAACCAGTAATAACCAACTGAATCTTCCAACTCCAAAATCAAAACTGGTAAAAGATTCAATATTCCATAATGGACTTAAAATGTACAATAATATACCAAAACTTATAAGAGAGATTGCTCAATATGATCACTTCAGACCAGCCCTGAAAGAGTTGTTCTCCTCCAGACCATACTACAAAGAAGTTTTTTGATGAGGAATTTTAATAACGTGATATATGTTTATTGATATACGTTTATTGCTTTTTATAATACATTTGTAATACATTTTTATATATACACATTTTTTACAATTTTAATTTTCTTGATGTTTTTTATATTTAGTTGTTGACAGTTATGTGCACCGTACATTTATTATATATATATATATATATATATATATATATATATATATATATATATATATATATATATATGTATATTTCCATGTTTTTATATTTATTATTAATATTTTGACTGTTATGTACCTACACCGTTACATTTTCATAAATATTTATATATATTTTTATTTCTATTGACCATTCTTCTATGTTTTTGTTGAGTTTTGACTGAAGTGTATATCGTCATATCGCATTATTTATTGTATACCTACTATTGGGTGGTCGGTGGTTTGGCGGTCTAAGGCGCGGGCCGTTCGAAGCTTCAGTATAGCGATAGTCGGTTCGAGCCCGATGTAGGTACGAGGGATTTTTTCTCAAATACTCAATATCGGAATCGATAGACGACCACAGGTCTTGTTGAAAGCAAGTGTATTGTGTGTTGTCTAGATGCCAATCTCGTCTAGTGCTAGCTTGGAGTGCACGCTGGCGACCCGAGGTGGTGCTGTAGGTTTTCCGGGTTTTCCTGCAGATGAAAAGTGAATAACGCCACCAAAAATCAGTAAGTCGCCCCGGAGCGCCACGGCCAATTATAATAATAGCCGTCCTCTACCTGCACAGGCTATGCCTTTGGGTACACTCTACGAGTGTGTATGAGGGAGTATTATTATTATTATTATTATTATTATTATGCTTTATCTACAAAATTAATAATTTTTTGACAATAAAGTATATTTATTATTATTATTATTATTATTATTTGAGAACATGGCGTGAAATATAATCATAAGATCAAACGAACTTACTTTAAGTTAAGTTTGATCTTGATTATATGGAGCGCCTTGTTCGAAAATGATCAGTCCCGTCCATACTCAATGACGAAATGAATTCCTATAGCAGGGATCGGACATGAGATTCCTGTACCAATCCGGGTTTACATTCTTCACAAACCATCCATGATACAATCATTTTTGAGAAACTACCCATTAGTGCCAGTGGTTAGGATCCCGATCATCATTTGAAACGAAAGGGTACAGAATGACTAGAATTAGGTTGGTGTAGTGAAGGTGAGCTACAGGACGCGACGGTACAGAGATGGGTGCGTTTTGTTGGCCTGAAGCGACACGGTTGCTTCAAATTCTGCGTGTTCACAGGGGAAACAAGTGGAACTACATTTGATTATCTTTGAACAATCCGTTTCATATAATTAAGATCGAACTTCACTTTAGGTAATTTCGTTTGATCTTATGATTACTGTTGATTAAACAGTTTACCAGTAGTACTCCATTCCATATATCTAACAGAATGCCCTTGTGAAAATGTTATATTAAATTAGCGTAAGAAAATATATAAATCTTCAATAAATAATTAAATTTCATTTGTGACGCCACGACATACACGCAGTTAGATATTTGCTGACGACATTTATAAACCTAAAATATTCATACCTTGACCTTGCAAACAATGTGTCATTTCCGGCCAGTCTCATTGTATTTTTATCTAAGTATTGCGTATTGTGATATTTTTTATATTATTTTTTTTACATTTGACATCGATTCGTTTGTTCGACCTCACGACAATTCATCATTTTCTCAAATATTAATATACAGAGTGTAATCTAACCACTTGGACTCCCGTGAAGGACGGGTGGATAATGCCATATTATAACGGATGGCATATGTGAAAAATTCGAAAAAAAAAATTGTAAAAATTTTAAATTTTGTTGGAAAATTCGAAAAACCTTGGAAACCGCTTTTAGAAATTACACAGTTTCTTCCATCCGGCAGTTCCAGTATTATTGCGGCTCTGGTCCGATCAGCTGGCGTTCGGCGGACAGCGGTTCCCAAAATTTCGATGATTTTCCAACACAATTTGAACCCTCCACAAATTTTTTTCGAATTTTTCACTCCAGCCATTCGTTATAAAATGTCATTATATACCCGTCCTTCACGGGAGTGCAAGAGGTTAGATTACACAATGTATTTGACTGAATATTCCTTTCAGTACAGAAGGAACATGCAAGCCACTGTGCCAACCCTATCCAACAATTCTAATCACAGACATTCATTTCGTGCTTTTCTTTCCAAATCGAAACTTCTAAAATAAATTATATTCGAAATTACACAAATTTCATTAAATTTTTACTATTCCTGAAACAACTAAAACTTCGTTCCCTCCTTTGTTTCAAACTATTTATTTTTCAGTCGATAGTTGTTCCATTAAGTGTGTGCCCCATATATCAGTCTCACCGTGTGCCAACTTAATGTGGTTTGCTCCACTCTCTCGATACATTTGAAGCGTGTAGTTTGCGGGATTTGCAACTTTGTTAATGCCATGTGAACGGCAAGCGCCATACGTTAGAGAATCGTTTTAGCGTAAGTTGGGTGTCCCAATAGTTTCGATGTTGTGACCGACACATCGAATTAATCCCATACAGTATCTCTCATGTGGTTTGAATCCATATACTTTCTCTTAGTTAGAAAAGAACATTAAGGCTGTTCCCCATATTCGCTGAAACGTCTGCTCAAATTTCGAGAACATCTCTAGTCCGATTTCAATGAAGCACCTATCTGTTCAAAATATTGTATTCTTACTTGGAAAGTTATTTTCAATTTTCATTGAAAACTATTTTGAGCCAAACTAATTGAAGTATAGTTTTTTTTTCGAGTCAAACTAATTTTCATGAAAGTGCATAGAAATTTATTATCTCATATTGTATATATATATATATATATATATATATATATATATATATATATATATATATATATACATATATATACTATATATATATATATATATATATATATATACTACTATATATATATATATATATATGTAGTGTATATAGTGTATCAAAATGGCATAATAAAAGAGCCGTAACTTAACGCCATCATATCGATGCGGATAAAACTGAATTCGTTGGCCTAACAGTGACAGGTACATTCGTAAGAAAATGTAGTCATCCGACTACTTACGAAATGTCTTTGTAAGCATTCTTGAAAAGGATTGGTTACGTTGTATGATGTGTTGCCTCGTAAAAAAGCAGAAAATCAGAGTTTCTAGTCAATGACTGAAGCCGCAGAGTACTTTTTTGGGAACCTTTATTATCAGAGTTTCTTTTACTAGAAAACTTAAGACATGTTTGGGTTGAAGATTTTTTTTTGTAATATAATCACGAGCCAGTGGTCAAATAAAACGCTTTCTTCAGATGTTACAGTTTTAATGCCAACGTTTCGGGCGAAATTTTCTTTCTTTCTATTGAAAATTTAAGATCTTTTAATGAACTTAACAACTTAACAACATTCGGTTATATACTAAAATAAGTTGAAATTCTACTTCACAAATATTGCACTTTTCGAGAAAAGTTGATTTTATAGCTATTAATGTAACGAGATTATTATGCGATTTATAATAATAAATGATGCTCTGCGCCGAGTCGCCTGTGCAACCTCCGAGATTTATTTAAATTGCATAATAATCTAGTTGATGTAACTAAGCTTTATCGTATCAACGACATTGACAACGATGTTGTGAAAATGAAATCAACAACTTTGGTTATGTCGCGTTATTGTCATTTGAGTGTGCCATTTGGTATCTGTTATGAAGTAATAAAGTATTGCATTGTAACTAATGTATAAGTAATGTATTGTTATGATATTATGATGTTGATAATTTGTAATGAAGATTTAACTTAAAGGAAGCTTAATATCCAATGATACAATAAACAATATAATATTACCAAGCAACTACAATTAAATATAAACCATTTAATAGCTTATGAAAGATTAGGTTGAAAATGTGCAGAATGTTATTGTGCTATTTTGATTTTTGTTCGATATTTCAAAAATATCACGTTTTTTATTTTTTAATTTGCATGGAGAATGTTCCCTCCTCTTATATTGTGATGATTATAATTCATCATTTTTAGAAGCATTATCATAGTTGAATGTATTGAATGTGGAATCAGTTATTGATTCACCTGAAGGTGGTTGCTTGCGTGGTAGTATGGGTTCCTTCATGCTAATTCATTCGTACTTCCTGAAATTTTGTTCAGAGTAATGGTTTTCTACGTGTTGGAAGTTGTGTCATGTATGAAAGAAGACTCAAAATCTTCATATATAAAAATATTCACCTCACTAACTAATATCTAGTTAACTTGAAACATAAAACATGAAACATGAAACATGAAACATGAAACATGAAACATGAAACATGAAACATGAAACATGAAACATGAAACATGAACATGAAACATGAAACTGAAACATGAAACATGAAACATGAACATGAAACATGAAACATGAAACATGAAACATGAAACATGAAACATGACACATGAAACATGAAACATGAACATGAAACATGAAACATGAAACATGAAACATGAAACATGAAACATGAAACATGAAACATGCAACATGCAACATGAAACATGAAACAAAATAACATGAAACATGAAACAAATACATGAAACATGAAACATGCAACATGAAACATGAAACATGAAACATGAAACATGAAACATGAAACAGCGAAACGCGAACGCGAAACGCGAAACGCGAAACGCGAAACGCCGAAACGCGAACGCGAAACGCGAACGCAGAACGCGAAACGCGAAACGCGAAACGCGCAAACGCGAAACGCGAAACGCGAAACGCGAAACGCGAAACGCGAAAACGCGAAACGCGAAACGCGAAACGCGAAACGCGAAACGCGAAACGCGAAACGCGAAACGCGAAACGCGAAACGCGAAACGCGAAACGCGAAACGCGAAACGCGAAACATGAAACGTGAAACGTGAAACGTGAAATGTAAAACGTGAAACATGAAACATGAGACATGAAACACGGAACATGAAACATGAAACACGAAACATGAAACATGAAACACGAAACAAAACACGAAACAAAACATGAAACATGAAACATGAAACATGAAATATGAAACATGAAACATAAATAATGAAACGGAACCATACATTTCAGGCCAAACAAATTAATTTGATGCAGTATGTATACCTTTACGAAGGTACTTTATCGAATGGCATTTTCAAATTTTTGGTACTCCAAATATTTCGGGAAATTAACTAATGAAATAAAAATTTATTTGAGTTTTTCAATTCCGGCTAAACAAATTGATTTGACCCTGTATATGTACTTTTCTGAAGGTCTTTCATGGAATGACTTTTTAAAATTTTTGGTCTCGAAATACAATTGAAAGAGTTGGTTTTCATTCAATTGAAATATTCACATAGCCTTATAACTCCAACATGCATTTCGTTAGTTTTTAGACCTAAATAAGTTTAAAATTTGAACATATTATGTTTTTACAAATCTCGATACTTCCTGTTGCCTGACTAGTAAGCACTGAAGATGACGCAAGTCGAAAGCGCTTTGCAATAAATAATAAATTTATACACTTATATACAAATTATTCGCTTCATTCATTACTAACAAGTGTATTCAGCTTCCCGCATTCATTCAAAATTAGCGTCTGGCACAGTTTAAACAACAATAAAAATATCTGGCAATAATAGATTCATGTTGCCAAAAGTTCAATAAAAATAATAAAAACAGAAATCTACGAGAGCAACAAGAAAAGCAATGATATGATAATACCACATAAATAAAAAAGACGCACTACTGCGCGCCTCTCCTGTCACCTCGCCCGATATCCCGTCCTCAAGCGAGTAGAGGAGAAATTTCAATGCTCTTTTAACATTATAGAAAGCTATTATTCACGCTCTCATAAAACCACCATACCCCAGATGAAAACTTTCCGAAACCGTATATCGGTGACGGACGTAGGATCGGAATGAACTGACGAAGAAGAAACGGTTACATGTTCCTGCATACGATTTTGTTCTTGTAAGATTTTGGATCCAAGAAACAGTTTTCTATACACGGGCACTGACTAAATTTATGGGTGGAGACTTAGCAGAAAGTATGTGTCATCATCCTGCTTATGCTCGAAATGCTGCTAATATTGTGGCAATTTTTTTTTTCAATATGCATAAGTTCTTGTATCGTGTCATCTTTAACAATTTTGTTTTTTTTTTGTGGAGAATTAATTTTCTTTGATTCTGATTGATCCGTTGCTGACTTCTTCTTTTTATTGGAGGAGGATTGTTGGTTTTTTTCAGTTTCAATTCCTTCCAAAATTAATTATGACTTATAAAGTATTATCTTTATCATATATCAACATAAGGAGTTCAAGAAACAAATTAACGGATATTGAATTGTATATGAAGAAAGAAAACTTTGACTGAAACCTGGTTATATCCAAATGAAATCAAATACATTAAAATTCAAGACCACTCAGAAGTCCACGAATGCAGAAAAACCAAACGCGGCGGAGGAGTGTCCATATTTTTGAAAGAAACGTTAGAGTTCAACGTTCTTGAGAAGAAAACTTTGGGAAATTGTGAATATATTATCCTTGAAATAATATCGGTACATCCTAAAATAAAGATTGGCATTATCTATCGACCTCCTGATACGAATCCAATGGATTTCTTGAAGATCATCAATAACATCACTGGAACACACAAGAATTTAATTTTATTGGGTGACATGAATATTAACTTATTAAAACAAAATTCTTTAGTAGATGAAAACAAAAGTACTTATAAAACTAGTGGTTACAAAATAGTAAATGTAATTGATAAACCTAATTATACTCGACAAAATCATAACAAAACAAAATCTATAAGATCATGTTTTGACAAATTTTCAATTAGATAGTATAAAATATATTAAATATGAAGATTACCATATTTCTGATCATAACGTATCAAATATAAAAACTGAAAAAATAATAAAGAAAACAAACCGAAGATGATAAAAAAAGATATAAAAATTCTAGTCTATTCAGTGACATACCAACATTTGAAGAACTTGCCAACTGAATAAAAGAATACAAAGAAAAATCCAGTGAAACCAAAAACTTCAAAACACGAAATAACAATAACTGGATAAATAAATCTGTGATAGATAAAATGAACGTTCGAGACAAATTATACCAACAATTGAAAAAACATTGAAATAATGATTGATTAAAAAAACCCAATGAACAATTTGAAAAAGCAGATAAAGACCTTAAAAAAATTTGGGATATTATCAAAAGCAATATTGGAAATGAAAAAAAATAAACAATCCATAAATCAAATTAAAAGTGAATCTGGCACACTCGTGTGGCAGACATATGTAATGAATTCGTCAGAAATTGGAATAATTTTATCAAAAAATTCAAAATCAAACCAATAATATCGATAAAAATAATAATTTGATAAATTTCAGTATGCTTTCATGCCAAATTCAAATACCTACCCAATCAGCAATAAGTGATTTGATTTCATGAATGGAATTTTTGAAACCTTAGATGAAAGTAAATAAAGAGTTGCTATTTTTTCAATGTGAAAAAAGGATTCGATATGGTAAATCATACAATATTACTAAAAATTTTAAATAACTGTAGGGTGAGAGGTCACTAATATAAACTTCTTGAAAATTACTCTGAAAACCGTATTCAATATGTTGTTATTAACGAAAATAAAAGTATTGAAAAACAATCGACTAATAAAGTTCCCCAAGGTTCAGTACTGGCTCCAAGTTTTTATTTGATCTATGTTAATAGTATAACCAAAATAGTATTGATAGGGAAACATTTTTCTTTTGCAGATGATACTGTACTTTATTATTAAGCCAGATATAAAAAAAATTAGGAAACAATATCGAAAAAGATATTCTTGTATTTGAAAAAAGGATAGATGAAATGAATCTGACTATTAACTTAGAAAAAACTTTCTGATTTTCAAACAAAAAAATATTGACCAAATTAAATTGAATGTAAAAATAATGTATAAAATATTGGATGTTGAAGTACACAAATATCTAGGCCTATTGATTGATAATATCGATTGAAGAATCGATTTTTTAAATTTTCAGATTCAAAATCTCATTCAAATGCCCATATTGTTTCGCATATCAGATATCTAATAACAATATTGCCACCTTGGAGTAAAAGAATATATCGTTTAATGAATAAAGCAATAAAAGTAATATTTGAAAAACATGGGAAACACCATCCATTGAATTATAAAAAATATTAATCATTTTACATTAGAAAAAAAAATAAATTGGAAAGAGCCAAATTTTTGTACAATAATTTGCAAAAAAGTAACAGTAATTTGACAAAAAAATCAAAATGACATGACTATAGAAACTTACAACAAACTTACTGATGATATAAAAAAATCGAAGTCTATTCATATTTTCTTGAAAATGCTCAAAAAAAATTGCTTTTACATTGATTGCATTGCTTGTTGCATAATATAATCATTGATTTGAAAGGAAGCCCAGAGTTCATTCAAAATACTGACTCTCAAAATACACGTGATCGAAACGTTGGAACACGAAGTTTTAACAGAGCTACTACTACTGCCTATGACATTAGGAACAAATTTATGCAATATTTCAACGCTTATTGAAAACAATTTGGAAAATAAGACAGTGATTTAGTTCCATTATTATTTGTTTAACTCTCTCTTGTGATAATGTTTGCATTTTTGATCCCACAGGGATCAAACTAACGTTATCAATAATTCGCAGTCCATGTCGTCACTTTACTGAAAACACCAGGGAAATGCAAGCTAGTACGAACAACTATGAAAGAAACAAAATATATTAGGCGGTGGTTATATTGGATAAGTATTCGTACGGAAATTTAGTCGTAAAAATTCGTACTAATTCGTAAGAAATCGTCGAAAGTAAACAAATGCGTATATTGATATATTTGTGGTTATATTCTATACGACCATTTGTTACGAATCCGTACGTAATTTCCTTACGACCAAAATATTTTGTTTCTTTCATAGTTGTTCGTACGACTAGCTTGCATTTTTCTTGTTTTCACTGGAGTGAGAATATGGATTGCGAATTAGTGATAACTTCAGTGCACGAAAGAAAATCCATGTGGGATTAAAAAGCAAACAATATCACAACAGAGAGTTACATAAAAAAATCTAAAAATTTTTCGTTATATTTTCTTAATTCTTCATATGCGTTTCCAAACTCTCTTTTTTTTATTTCTGAATAAAAAAATAGTTATCAAGCGGTTTTCTTCCTTTTCTTTCGGTTCAGTAAAAAATATTTCACTAATGGTGAAGATTCAAAAAAATAAAATTTTGATAGAATCCATAATCAGATAATCCCTACTGTGTTCGCATGAAATAAACTCATCCAATATAACCACACAAGCCTATTAAATTCATAATAATTGATTCGTACAAATTCGTACGAACACATTTTCGTATGAATTCTCATACAATGTAACCGCCACCTTAGTCGTATGAAAATCACATACGAATTCATAACAAATGGTCGTTTATAATACAACCACAACCATGTCAATATACGCATTTGTTTACTTCCAACGATTTCTAAGAATTCGTACGGCTAAATTTTTTTACGAATTCTTATCCACAGAAACCGCCGCTTTAGTCAGTCACTACGAATCTGAAATCAAAGGAATACTCGATTCTAGTCAACAATATTATATCAAACAAGTTCAGAGAAGCGAGTTTTTACTGAATAAGTAAGTATAGCTTTTGAGTACAAGCAAGCACAGTAACTTGAGTAACTTGAAAGCTATACGAAATTAATGAAACTGCCTTTTTTACGAGGTTTGTTTATACTATTTTTTACATTTTGTGTTTGTGACTATAGGGACCATGCAGTCGCTACCACTTTTTACATTCATTTTTATAATCGAGAGCTATGGCAATGTTCAGTTTTGTTTAAATAATGTTTTTTATTGGTAGTAGTAAACAAGGTTGTCAAAAAGTAATATATGTTTTGTCATCTGAATTTGCCATGATGATTTAATTCAATATAAAATGTAAATAGGAGGAAGACAAACACCTCCTAAGTGACTATAAACAAATATTCATAGAAATAAAAGCATCACATAGTTGATACCTGTGTAGATTTTCCGTAATCTAGTAATCTGACACGGTTTATTTATTTACATAACAACAGTTCACAAGTTTCTTCTTTGTGGGTCGAATTGAGATTAATAATAAACACATGAAGACATTTCAAATGCTGCTCGAGGAGCGTCTATGAGCTGACTCGCAGGAAATCCAAGAAAAAACACGAGAAAGTATATAAACTATTTTGTAATTGGATGTTTTCTGTTAAACTGTGTTCTACTGAAAGTGGCACTACTATATGGTAAAATGACAGTTCTTCAATAAAAATTTAAAAAAGAATGCGCTTTACTTCCAACATTGACTAAAAAGTTAAAAATAATCAACAAGTATGGGTACCACTGGCGCCATCGAACTACTATTCTGTCGTGAAACATGTGAATCAAGGTACTTTTCATTTCAGCCACTGATAAACAGCAAGGTGAATAGGTACCCGACCGATTTTTAATAGTACCCCAGAGCATTTATCAATTTGGCAGATTTAGTTTAGTAGCCTCATGTGATTTCTGAGGCAATCATTTGATTTTCATGAGTTCTTCTCGATGTTTAAAATCCAATTTATTTTATACAAAATAAAGATAAAAATATTCATCTGCACAAATATTTGATTACACTAATTTTTAATTTATTTCTTACTGTGGGTTATACCTTACTTCACTTCTGCACTCATTTGTTCGAATATCTAATTTCTGACTCTGATCAAAAACTGCCCGTCTCGCCATAGAGGTTCCTATATATAGCGTGGTGAAATGGTTCTCGAACAAACTGAAATAGTTTCATATTTTTCTAGTAGCGACGGCTTCACAAATGTGTGGACTTTGTATGTGGAGATTGATGGGGTTAATGATAGTTAGCAAAGTTCCACGAACCAGCTTTATTTACCAAAGCAAGAAAGGTGAAACATATTTAAACGATATATACGACGAAGGTGTGCAATATGTGCAACATAAAAACGACTGGATTCTAAAAAAAATCAACTATAATATAAATTCTGTCGAAAGAATTCATACACTTGGTTATGGCAAATAAGTGAAACTATTATGAAATTATCACATTAAAATGGTCAAATAAAATGGTCACCCTCTCATAAAATAAATTAAAGCTTGCTCTAATGTTTGTTATATGAATGTATTTCGAAGCCAGCACTCACCAACATGAAATTCCAATAATCTCTGTCTGCAGGTCTATTTTCAAATTGTCACATCGTTCGAAGTTTCATTCCTGTCAGATACACGAAAACTGCTCGAATTCGTTCGCAAACCACTTGTTTTATTGATATCAAAATAAAAAATGTTTTCAAGTTCATGTCTGAATCATCATTAACTTATATTTGAATGAGATATCACCTCAAACTCAAAATAACTCCCTCATTTCGACAATAACAAACCATCCCCAAATCATGATCAGAATATATTTATTATTATTATTACTTTTGAACTAAGAAAAATGCTTGAAGCCCGTATTCCTTTACAAACTATTACCGATTTGAAACAGACAAAACTCTTATTTAATATTCATCATCTATTATTATTATTATTATAAACGACAAAGAAAACTACAATCGAGGGGGCACGCTGAAAAAAAACATACGGTCCCTATCAAGTTAAAAAGATTGTATGAGTTCTATCGAACGGAAATGCTAGCATTCGCACAAAATAGTCAGAATTTTGATAAAAGCTCTGAAAGTGGTGGGTTCATGAAACCACATAATTTCCAAAACTTTTCAGTCGGTTGCTTCCGTTTTAGATGGGACACACTGTAAATATGGCATCCATGTACTGAAAAATATGGGGACACTCTGGCCGTAGATATCTCCTAAGAGTTTGATCGCATTGGCAACGTAGAAATTACGGCTTACTCCATGTTGAGTTCTTTGCAATCTAGGTATTGGTTGATGGACTTTTATACGATACTCCTACTATAAAGGCCGGTGTTCCGTACGACATCATTCTAGTCCCAATAATGTTAACAATAATTTGGTGGATGTGCAGGTTTTTGCGGATGTAAGAATCCTTCATTCATACCGCTCTATCTTCCAAAGCATCGATATCAACCCGTGAAACGAGGGAAGTACGGATAAGGAACGTGCAAAATTCGGTGAGGTCCTTTGCTAAATTTTCCTCTCAAGACCTTGTGTCTTTTGTATTTCATGCGAAAAGCTGTTTAATTTTCCGTCAACTGAGCATCATTTGAAGGACTCAGCTCCGATTAATCCTGGGTTATTGTTCCCACATAGAGACTGCAGCTCCTACACACACTGCGAAGATTCGAGAATCTGTACAAAACAAGACATTTGTTTAGTCGGTGATGCTTCGCTTATAAGCTTGCTCACTTCTCTGAAACACCGTAGATATTATGGCCATTTGTTTCTGTTTGATACATATTTTCATGGAAAAATCTCTAAGATATTAATAACCGTTCCACATTGAGTAGTCTTATCGGGACTGACCCATCGAGCACAGTCCCCATGCGAGCCGATTCAGAGCCGGTCTCAAAATTGTCACATTGCCTCCTTCCTACGGATATTCCGCCCCGAAATGTAATCCTGGAAGTGTATCGATAATTTGAAGATTCTCCATTTCTGTACCGTGCTGTTAGACGAAAGTGGCACTCCACCATCTTCTGGTACGGTCGTGTACAATGATTGGAACATACCAAAATCTTGGCACCTGTGGATTGAAATATCGTCTCCAACATGCTCCTTATAACTCTTCAGTCCAGTTCGCCCGCAGGATAGTTTTGTCATTGCCAGGTCCACGAGATTCTACTCTACCATCATGTCCCTCAATTTCGCAAGGCCATTCCGTACGTCTTCATAGGCCCGTTTATCTCGAGACTGCTTCTTGGTGACTGGCCTTTTTGCAATTGTAGCACCCCTCCAACTGGCGGGTTTTGCTGCCGTAGAGTCGACCGAACTTCTTGGAGAACACCACAGCGATTCCTCTGGACATTTGGAGATCTTCTGCGACACAGTGTGCTAGAACGTAAGCGGCAGGCACCTTGAAAAGGTCTCGTGGTTCTTCTCGAGTTACCCCATGTTGAATTTTCTGCCCGTTTGAGTACAAGGACATAAATTTGTGGAACGTCGTCGCATCCTCCGGTGGTCTGAGGATGCGGACTTGGTCGTGGTTTCCAGCGTAAGGGGCCAACCTATTGAAATGGACGACTCTGTGTTCTTCTCTAACTGGCTTTTCAATTCGGCAGACCACGTCATTTATCCTTTTGAAGATCTTGCAAGGACATTTACACGAGTTCCGCAACTTTCGTGATAGTCCACGACGACGTTTGTGGTTACACAGCCCAACCAGATCACTAAACTGAAATTCTCCTCCATCGGCCTTGATGTCATAGGTCTCTTTCATTCGGTCGCTTGCACTCTGGATGTTCAAACGGATTATTTCGGGGATGTCTTCCATTCTCTGCCGAATTTTGCTGACGTAGCCTTCTCCCGTAGTGTGGTGGTGACTCAAACTCCAGGTCACAGGGTAGTCGCAGCTCTCGGTCCATAATAATACAAGCAGCGGTTTGGCCAGTCGACTCGTGTACTGCATAAAGATAGGCCCTCATGAACAAATGGAGATACTGGTCCCAGTCTCTTTGGTGGTCAGATACCACCGATAAGTGTCGGTTCATCGTCCTGCTTACCCGCTCCACCATTCCATCGGACTGTGGATATAAAGCTGTGGTTCACGGATATTTAGCATTCGACACATTTCCTGGAGTTACACTCGAAATTTTTGCCCAATTGGTGAAGTAGTCCATTGCCACAAGGATATATTTATTCCCGTGGTTAGATTATGGAAACGGTCCAGCGATATCGATGAGGGTTCTTTCAATTGGGCCGCCAACGTTGTACTGACTCATTGGGGTCCTAGGCCGCGTTCGAGGTCCATTGCTTGCGGCGCATATAGCAAACTTTCTGCACCAACCTTGAACGTCTGCTTGACAATTCGCCCAGTAAAACCGTTATCTCACTTTCTGGAGTCTTCGCCACCCCCAGATGTCCTCCAGTGACACCATCATGAATTCTTCGAAGCACTTTCGGTCTTCCGCTTCTAGGTACAACTGTCAGAAGTATTTCTTCCCTACCATTCTCAGACTCCAACACACGCTTCAGAACTCCATTGTCCAGGGTAAGGGAGATCCATTGGGCCTTCGGTCCATTGAGCAATTGGTCTTCAGTAACTCTTTTTCCAGTCGATAATTGAGCCAAGATCTTCTTTGTCTTTCTAGATCATGTTCTCATTCCAGTTATCATTAACCACCGTTGTTCTACAAATTGTCGACTATTTCTCCTCTGCTCGTCGGCAATGGGAACAGTCATCTGGATATAGCCTTCGCGACAAGTTATCTGCATTCCTATTACTGGTCCCTGCTCGAAGTCGAATTCATGGAGTCTCTCAATCTAACGTGCCACTTGCCCCTCAGGATTTTTGAACTATAGAAGCCACTTAAGGGAGGCGTGGTCAGTTCTCAACAGAAATTTTCTAACACGTACTTGTAGAAGTGTTCTACTCCTTTTAAAACAGGTAGCAGTTCCCGTCGGTTGACACAGTAATTCCGCTCCGGTTTACTGAGGGACTTGCTGAAGTAACCGATGACTTCTTCTTGTCCATCCTAGATGTGAGGCAAAACAATTCCAAGTCCGACGTTGCTGGCATCCGTGTCCGGAATGGATTTTCCGTTCGGAAGAGGAAAGCTTGGAATTGGCGCATTGATTAATGCACCCTTCAGCTTTCTGAACGAATATTGGCATTCCTTTGACCACTGGAACTTTGTCTGTTCTTCCATGAGCTCGGCCAATGGTTTGGCGATGTTAGCAAACCCCAGCACGCATCGGCGTTAGTAGTTACGGAGGCAATCAGATGGTTCAATGCTGTACTGAACCACCTTCGTTCTACCCCCTTTTCCTTGTCCGGTGTCGAAGACATCTTGGTATTTCATCACTAAGACTTTAAGCCTGGGCTAATGTGCCGGTTCTATGCCGGTTCTATGCTATGTTGATGACCAGCTTTTCCAATTCTATGGGTAGACTGTTGGCTTGGCTAACGGTATCTCGTACATTCTTGACCACAGAGCAGTTCCTCAAAATTGTTTCTTTCTTTAAGTTAACTGAATGGTAATTGACATTCATGTCAATACTGCATGGTACAGTACTGGTATTAGTTTATCAGCGCGCCGCAAGATCTTCCCAAGTGAGCCTCCAGAATGGTTTCAGCATTCTCGGTATGCTCATGTCTTCAGCCAACACGACCCGTTTCATCTCTTCAACTCTTCCGTGGAGTATCAGCTCTTCTAAATAAATTTCCAGACGAATTCGACATCATATAGTACTTTCGGAGATATTTATCGTATATGACCTGCAGTCTTTGAGACTTGAGGGATACACAACCTTATACAATGAAGGTGCATTCAATAAAAACGACGGTGTAATAATCTATGAAAAAAACTCTATCATGCACTCAAACAACATTAAAAAAGGGGGGGAAATTGGAATGTTGGAAAGGAACGCAGAAATAAATGGTGAAACTTGCGATTGTATCAGTATAACTTGTCTACTTTGTTTGAGCTTCCCTTCCTCGTTAAATTCCCGACTGGCACCCGCGGCTTACTACTTATATTATTACATAACAACAACAAGAAGGCACAATTTTTTCCATCTTTCAATTTACATAAGAATCAATATTTTTTTGACGTAATAACAAATATATTACGACTCACGACTTGAGTGCAGACTGAGCATACTACCGTGGCCTGTGTTACATAATATCTAAGTTATTGTTTTATGACCTTTTGCAATAAAAAAAGGGCCACATTGAATCGGACTATAATGACAAATCATCTCGTCCGCCATCATCGAATTATGGATTTTGAGACAAATACGAAATGTACATCCTGAAAAATCCCCACATACCAATTTTAATTCGAATTTGACCGTAGTCACAAATCCCGTCTGACATATTGGAGCTGCTATCTTGTTTGTAATCATTACTTTTGACAAAAAAATTCATGATTTCTAACCCCGAAAACCCTGACACACCAAGTTGAAATCAAATCGGACCATCATCACAAATCTCGTCCGCCACCTTGGAGTCGCCATATTGTAATTTCTACAGTGACCGCCAAAAAGCGTGTACCATATGGAAAAAAAGTTTTTTATTAGGGTATCGAAAAATATTCTGGGAAGAAGTTTGTGGGTGTCCGACAACCTAAATATCGATTTTGACACGTGATCGCTGTTATGGCGGCAAATTGACAAAAAATAATATGAAAAGGCAAAAAATGAAATAGCAAGATATCGAAAAAAATTATCATCCCACCCACTAACCACCCTAAGCAATACCAAGTACTTCGCAAAGCGAATATATCAAAAATAGAAGAAATCTATTTAACAATGAGCTAATCAAGTTCAACACTAGCAATTGCGGAGATAGCCTTGTAGGAACTCTGCACGGAAATTCATTGGATGTAATTCAACGTTCGTTGTGGTATTAGCCAGAAAAGTAGTTGTTTTCTGATGGATTTTTGACCCGAATACTCTTATAGTATAGGATTATTCCAGTGAGCATCCTGGTATGGCAGGACTTCTAGTGTTGAACTTGGGTATTGCTTAGGGTGGCTAGTGGGTGGGATGGCGCTCGTAGTTTGGTTAAACACCGATCTGCGGGTGGTGTCTCAGCTTCTGCATTGAAATGGATTGATGATCAAATCATTTGTTGCAGACATTAGTTATTGTCTGCAGAGACCTACCCTATACTGATGAGGGCAAGAACCCAGAAATCGATCTATAGGTGGTCCAAATGTTTCGATTAACATTTCCATGCATCAATTGCGGAGATAGCCTTGTAGGAACTTTGCACGGAAATTCATTGGATGTAATTCAACGTTCGTCGTGGTATTAGCCAGGAAAGTAGTTGTTTTCTGATGGATTTTTGACCCGAATACTCTTTTAGTATAGGATTATTGCAGTGAGCATCCTGGTATGGCAGGACATCTAGTGTTGAACTTGATTAGCTCATTGTTAAATAGATTTCTTCTATTTTTAAAGCATTTGTGTAGTTCTCTTGCAACTACGGAACAACTCTTTCAATATCGTTTGTTGATGTTATTGAATGACTAAATTTTTGGCGAAGTCGCGGACAGTAGCTAGCTTTCACATTTACCGGCATAAAAAGTACCCTATGGGTTGATAATATTATGAACTATTTATGTGTCAAGTTTGATCTGAATGTGTTTAGCCGTTATTCGTGATGAAGTAAGAAACATCGAAACATATAAACTTTTACTTCTATAGTATCATCAGGATTTCATTTCGCACAAATGCAAAATACATTATTTTCTGTGCTAGTTCACAGTGCGAAATGATACGTTTCTCAAATGTGTCGCCGGAGCATAAATAAACAAATCAGGTGAATGAAATCTTGTAGTTAATAAGTGCACTCGCAACGGCACTTATATGATGTACAATGAGTCGGCAGAAATTTCAGAATAATATGTATTGCGTAATTATTCGGCCTGTCTTCAGAATTTGAATGGTACTTCCAAATTCACTGGGAATAATTGAGATAAATATTTCTATATCTGAATGAAATAAATATTAGATATACAAAAATTGTAGGATTCGTGAAATTTTCGTAAAATCCTTTTCTTTTTCAAGTGTCAAAAAAGTCCACTTTTCTACAGTTGTTGCAAGACGACACAAAATTGTATGCGACGACAATGACAGATCCAAATAACAACGAAATGCTGCAAGAGAGCCACTTTTTGTTTTCTGTGGCAACTAGAACCCTATAAATATTAAATGTTTCACTGATAATATTCAAAGCGTTTTGACAATGGAGTAAGTGTTACCAAAAATTGCGGAATATTTTTCACAACAATAATCTATACAGGAACCATTGAACCTAATTAAAACTAGCTTTCAGAAACTAGATCATTGACATTAATGATTAATGATATTGGTGGAGTTGTTCACCTATCAAAATAACGATTTATTGATGATCATGACCTATGAATTTAATATAAGTAGAAATGGAATATTATAAAGGAAATCGTTGATAGTCCGAATATGAGTTTTTCTTGACATTGCGCAAAGTATTCGCAGAGCTACGATTATTGTTTATTTTAAAGGAAAATATCATGCAAAACATAACGTAACCACGAGTAAACTAAATTATAATAAAATAACCTCTAGATGGACTTAATATTTTTACATTTTCTTTATTTCATTACTATACCATATAGACATTATTATACAATTCTCGTCAATTCAAACTAATCCCTATATAACTTAATAAATCCATTGTGATTCATATAGCATCTCAGTTAAATACGGCGTGATATCTATCATCCCTTTACGCTCTGGTAATATTATAATAACACACAAAATTAATTTTATGAAATAAATTAATACGAACACAGCATGAGAACTTCTTGACGCTTCCGTCGCTTCCCGCTAACATCTGAAAACGCAAAAGTCCTCAAGTCTGTCATTGTTGCTTGATAATCATATAGTTCTTGGGATTTCATAATTTACTCTTGCCACTCAAGCTTCCATTCCGTGAAGATGAGTGAACTCAATTCCCCTACGGTGGCGTTATCGCATTGTTTTCACTTCTGTTTTCTCTTCCATGCAGGTTCTTCGTTTTAAAGTAGACGTGCTTATGTTATACGAAGTCGACAGAGTGGAATAATGTGGCGAAAGGCAAAATTCAGTACATTCAGCTCATAATTATCAAAAAGGCAAAGAAATGGATCCTTTGCACGTATTACTAGGTGTGAAATAGTAACTGTTAAGACTATTATTACCGATAATATTTGATGATGATTTCATTCCTGAAGCTAAAATAAATATAACTGATGGTTATAATTCAAATCATTATTATCACCAGACAGGTATTAAAAGGAAAAATAAGCAGCTTAACGATTGTCGCTGTATTTTCACAGTGATATCATTTCTTTCGGCTTAAATTCAAAGTTTAAGATACACTGATCTGCTGTTTAGAGGAATGAGATAAATTGTCGGCAAAAGGTTAACGAATTTCATCGAACGAGAGGGTTGGTAGCCGAGTGGTTAGAAGCACAACATTTCCTTCATTCTGACTACCGGTTGTGTGAGTTCGAAGCATAGTGACTGTAATTTTTTTTCTGATGACCCGAGAAAGTGCAAGGAATCGCACGTAAAAAGGTAAGACCTCGTCAATCTCTGGCTCGCACAAGTTTCGACTGAAAAAAATAACTATTTCCAGTTGTTGAATATATTCCTATTTCAAAATCAATGAGCTGTTTGGTTCTTTACATAAATTGTCTTGACTGTGGAGTGTTAGAAACAGATTGTAAAGGACTTTCAGTATTTTGCGAAGGCATCTGGCTAAAAATACGAGAAGAAGGCTTTCTGCCTAAATGCCGAAGAGAAATTTTTTTACAAGAATGAGGATTTTTACAATCTGTTGAGGAATGTGATTTTCGTAAGCAGTTGTTACATGCTTTAAGTTTTCTGATTTCGTTGATGAGTTGTGGAACACTGAGTTTCAGAAAAGTTGCACATGTAAATATGAAATGATCCTTTTGACAAAAAATGCACACTGGATCTGTTGTAGCAACGTGCGCTGAACTTGAATCGTGGTGAGTTTTTTTTCATAAAATGTTACGGCAATGAATGACAAACTTTTTTGTCCGAATTTAAACCCTCTAATAGTTGACACCTTTGATTTAAAAATGAAGTAAATTTTTGGAATGTAGGTAAATCCGATTTAAGCTTCAATGCGTGTTCCTCACATTCACGTTTTGTGGTGGAATCTAATTTAGATGATACTATATGAATAATGGGTGTGTCCCATTTGTCTATAGGTAATCCTGAAGATTCAAGACTACTTAAATGTTGATTGACAGAATCAATTATATTTCTGAGTAGAATGTGAGACTCTTTTTGCACGTTCTTCCCTCATATTATAACCCTCTTATTTTGATACCGTTCGCAAAGGAGATCCCACGCTTTATTGTAATTTGATTCAGAAACTTTCAAAGCTGTCAAGACATTTGCAGCTTCACCTTTGATGCAAGATTTCAGGTACCAAAATTTTTGAATATTACTTATAGATAGGGAGTTATGAATCATGGCTTTGTAAGTATCAGAAAACTGAAGCCACTTTTCATAAGAACCATGAAATTCAGGTAAATTTAATTTTGGTAACTTAGAATGTGTGTTTTGTATAATTACTAAGTGAATTATTTGGAGAATTTGGAAGATTCGTAGTGATGTTTGCAACGACTGGAGGTGATGTAAATTGTTTTATCAACCGTTTTGCATTACAAAAAGTTTTGAAATAAAAGTTTTCAATTTCTTCCCTCTCAGTGAGGTGATCCACAACTGTGCTATTTTGTCTATCGGTTCTAACTCCGTTTGAATATTTTCTAGTTCATTCCATAAAGGATCCATCTTTTCTAAGCGTGCACATAATTCTTCCAATAGAGAATCATCTTTTATGGTTTGTAAGAAAATTGAAAAATGTGTGATATGTGCCTTGATGCTATCGCGTTTGTGATGTGAAGTTTTGATTTCTTCTTGTGTCATTTTGACGAATGAGAAACCAAACAAAGCAATAAAGAAGTTGAGAATAAAAGGAAGGATAATTGGTTGAGGATAGAAGGGAAGCGAGCCTTACTTGAAGTTTGCTTTTCTGCTACCTGCTACTTTCCAGTCTAGCCAGTCTTTTGAAATTCCAACAAAAACCAATACTTGAGAATGGAAACTGTTTTACTTTTTTGTTGATTTTCGTCGCTCGGGTTTTTCAGCTAATCAATCAAGGTTTACTTCGCGGTGCTTCAGCTATTGCCAGCTCCTATATTATACAATTGGAAACTGTACACCATATGTCGCTACAAAGGTTCAGTATATATGCATTAATTCTGGGCTTCATGCCTGAGTATGAGATTTTTGTTACAATTTTGGAGGATGAGTATACACTGGCATGTTTTGCAGCCATGTCTGCCTTTTCATTACCAGGAATGCCTATACGGGGAGGAATCCATACCAGTTCGATATTTCTTCCGTGGTTTATCATCTCGTATAACTATGAATTAATGTTCTGCAGGATGGGATGTTTGGGGTAGAGCTGTTTGATACCTCGTACTGAGCTCAGGGAGTTAGTGAATATTACCGTATCTTTGGCGTTGAGGTTTGTAGAGAGTTTTGGTATCACAATTTCACTCACATTCTTCATTCAACACTCAAACCAGAATACGCTGATCTATATACAACACTAACTATAGGTAACCACAATTACGGGGATGTTATTCATTTCTACTATTCAAATCTTTCAATGCTCCTCTTGAGCGACACGCACGGCCACTTATAGTTGTAAACATTATTTCGCGACATTTCTAAAGATATCTTCAATTTTTCATTCCCTTCCAGTCCAGAAGTCTCAATGTCACTGCTCCAGCAGTCACGCCACACCTATTACTGCTATTTTTCCCTAAGATAGTTACAGCACACCAAAATCCTGATGTCGCTGGACCTGAAAGATTTTGGTCCAGGATCCTATCTCTCAATATGGTGAGGCTCTCCCAGACGACTTCATAGGATTTTCGAGATTGCTTCTTGGTTACCATGTGTCTATAGCCCTTCTTCAACCGTAACGCCCTTCAACTTCTGGGATCTGTTTCCGCAGTTCCTGGAACTGACCAAACTTCTTTGAAAACTTTGAAAACACTACAGCTATGCCTTTGGACATTTGCTGGTATTCTTAACAGTGCGTTAGCGCGTGGTCAGTAGGTGCCTGGAAAATTTTTTGTGACTTCTGTCGAATTACTCCATGTGAAACTTTCTGCCCATTTAAGTATAATGCCGTGAACTGGTGAAAGGTCATCTTCTCTCTGGTAGCATGAGTGTTGAAACTCTATCATGATTACCTGCAAAAGGAGCCAACCTATTGAAATGGACGAATCTTGGTTTTTCTCGAGGTGACTGTTAGATCCGTTAGACGAGGTCATTTATTATCATTGTGATCTTGTATGGATCGTCCCACGAACTCAATTTCGGTGAGGAGCCACGGCGTCGCTTGGGGTTGTACAGCCAGACTTCTGCGTTGATGTAATGTAGAGCTGTTGTTGTTGATTTTCGAATATCCAATATTTGATATTTTGAAATTCGACATTTGCGATGGTAATGGCTTCCCCATTGGCTGGAATAGTCCATTGCCACAAAGATGTATTTGTTTCCATAATCAAAATCGGGAAACTGACCAGCGATATCTATTGCAATCCTTTCAAGTGGGCTGCCTATGTTATACTGACGCAGCCTATGTAATACCCCCATTGCTGGCACTGCATACGGCATACTTTCTGCACCAGTCCTTCACGTCAGCTTGACAATTGGCTCAATAAAACCGTTTTCTCTATTTCTACTGGAGAATAGCGTTCGACTTCCCGACATGATGATCCTCAGTTGCCCTTTTTCCAGCCGATGAACAGTTGAAGGTATGGATCTTCCTTTTGGTCTTTCTGGATTTTGTAATACTTTCAGTCATCGTCAACCACCCTGGTCCTACGAACGGCTGCGTCCTTGAATTTGCTCGATCCAGCGTGCTACCTGTCCTTTGTAGTTTTCAAACTGTAAAAGCCATTTGAGGCCTGCATGATCGGTCCTCACAGGGAATCTCCTTCCGTAGACGTATTTGTAAAAATGTTCTACCCCTTTTAACACAATAATCTGGTTTGCATAGGGTTTTGCAGAAATAGCTCAGGATCGGTGCGTTGATCAACGCTTCTTTCAGCTTCTTGAATGACTCTTGGCATTCTGGAGACCACTGGAGCTTAGTCTGTTCTTTGGTCAGACTGTTTAGTGGTTTGGCGATGTTGATGGGTATTTCACACTTGATCAAAAATTCCTATTTTTGTTCTACCTGTACACCGTTTGGAAGTTTTCAAATTTTGACAACTGATATGCAAGTATTCTGTGATGCAATAAATTTTATGAAGAATAACATTTTCTGACAAATTGATGATAAAATAGTTTTCGATATGATGCAAATTTTTTAAACTCACTGTATATAGTCTGGACCACATTTTGACAGGCAACCCATTTTAGGCGTATCCGTCTATTTATGATACTTCATAATAAGTATGTTTCATCCGTAAAACAGAACGGTGAAGGTCGACCTCTTAGACTATTAAAACACCACTTGTGCTAACGCTTCCGGTCGCCGAGTTCCATCACCTATCCGCGGTAATCGTAATTCGGTACACATTTTTCTCCACGGTACCGAAGGCAAAGGGATCATACGATTACAGACAGATAATAAAAGAATAATTTTTTCCTATTTGTACTTATATCACAAAAATCGAAAAATCAATAGATATGTAAGTGCGTGATAATTGAATAGATACATTTTGGAAGAAGCAATTATTTAGCCTGATCTAACCAGAACTATCTTACCTTACGTAGACATTTGATTGCGTTGAAATTTAATACAGACATTTCGCGAGGAGTAATTATTCAGTCTGATCTAACCAGAAAGAAATAACCTTACGTAGACATTTCAGTGCCTTTTAATAGGAAGAAGGCAAGAAGCTAGTGAGATGTAATGGCCAGTTTTGTAACCATAAATGGTAAGTAATTCAATACAATTTACGCTTGGTGGAAGAACACGGCTATGGAAATAATCCCTAGAAACACAAGAAGGGTTATTATCGCAGGTAAAGTGGAGGAACTCGATGACACTGCTATCAAGGTGTTTCGCAGAATACGTCTCGTGACGCGGAAGTATATTCAATTATGTTTGATGCTCTCGTGGTATTATTACTGAAAATTTACAAGGACACTTTTGATTAGATAATACTGGTCAATTAGTCCTTACACGGAAAACATTTCGTTTCATAATTTTTTTGAAAAAATGCGATAAAAACGTTGTCTTTCAACTTTAAGTTCAACTTCTTTAATCTTATAATAATGTTTCCACACCCTTTATATTACCTCGTTAAGATGTGAGAAAGTTTCAGAAATACAGTCTACGAACTGAAATACCGAATCATTTCAATTCATTCTCAAGAAAGACGCCCTATTGTTCACTCGAGGATAATTGGAAATCTTAACGTAGATAACTGAATATTCTTGACTTTATTTACTTAATGTAACAATGTCTTTAATTCTATGTACTTAAAAGTTAATGATTACGAGTTTCGTGAAATGAATTGAATTTTCTGTACGACAGTGTCTGTCTTTGCTGTAATCACCGGAGTAAATGCATTCCACGGAATAATCGATACTTCAACGGAAAATTAAAGTAGTTCTTGTCTTGTGTTACGGAAGAATTGGTTTAGTACAGCAAAAAAAATTTCAATGAAATAAGATATATAAAATTCCAAAAAAATGCTATGTAGAGAAAAAGTAATAGCGAAGAAACTGATATTCGACATATTGTGTAAGTAGTGGCTATCAAGCTTTGAAACAGGATTACAAATGTTTTCATTGCATGTTGAAACTAGTAACAGAATTCTCAATAAAATATTCGTTTATTCACTTAGCATGGCAGCTGTTCAAGAAAATAGCTGGAATTATTGATAACTTCAAATAGATTCTACTCAGAGGAATGAATGTGAATATACGGGATCTGAGTGTTTTTGTTGTAGGTACCTTTCACCGATGTTTGAAAATTCTACCGTGGACTGACTGTTGAAAAATAACTGAAACTTTTTATCGTTTATAAAACGTCAATTTCAATTAGGTCTGATACGCATGATTGAAAATTCTCGTTATATCATATTCATACAGGGTGTAATCTAATCTTTTGCATTCCCATGAAGGACGGGTGTATAATGCCATTTTATAGCAAATGACAGGTGTGAAAAATTCGAAAAAAATTGTGGAGATTTTAAATTTTGTTGGAAAATTTGTATAATCGTGGAAACTGCTGTTTACACAGTTTGTTCCATCCGGCAGTTTCAGTATTATTGCGGCTCTGCTCCACGTCAGCTCACGTTCGGAAGACAGCGTTTCCCAAAATTAAGACGAATTTCCCAACAAAATTTACACAATTTTTAATTTTTTTTTGTTTTTCGATTTACTTTTATAAAATGGGATTATACACCCGTCCTTCACGGGAGTATAAGAGGTTAGATTACAACCTGTATAACTACGTTATTTAATTCAAATTTAACTTGTTGAGATAGAGACATTCAAATATATTCATACAACGTCCCTAGATAACGTTGAATATATTTGGTAGATGAGCGGAATATTTACCTACGTTTTTCAAGTGAATTAATAATACTTCAATAACAGCTTGAACCACGAAGTTGAATTGAAAAGATAAGGATGGGATAGTATTGGGGTTGCGGAAATGGTTGGAGTAAAAATGTTGGGTATATTAGAGAAAAATTGCCCAATCCAAAGTCCCTCTATACGGAGTTTACAGAAGTGAGATATCTTTTTCGTATTTCGAGATATTTTGAATAATGTGAACATTTTTTTTACATTAGTGTTTATTTATTTATGACGTTATTTCAAAATATATCAAAAAATAAAAAATACCTCTTCATTGCCACTTTTTGAGTTCAACAGATTCTACTGGGACGTTTCTTTTTTGTGGAAAGTTTAAATTGTGTTGGAAAGTTCGTCGAAATTTTGGGAACCGTTGACCGTCGAACGTCAGCTGACCGGAGCATAGCCGCAATAATACTGGAACTGCCGGATGAAAGAAATTGTGTAATTTCGAACAGCGGTTTCCAAGATTTTCCGAATTATCAAATAGAATTTAAAATTTCCAAATTTTTTTGTCGAATTTTTCACACCTGCCATTCGTTATAAAATGGCATTATACACCCGTCCTTCACGGGAGTGCAAGAGGTTAGATTACACCCTGTATATATTTTCAGCTTACTTTAGACATTACTTAAAATCACTGGCAGGAAAGATCCAATTGCGGCTCTAAACGCTTGAAAAATAATAATTTGAGAAAGTCATAATGGAAAGTCAATAGGTACTACCTGTGTTGATCATTAGTCCCGAATTCATATAACTTATATTAATAAAAATGTATACCATTAGCTGTATTGATCTAGGAATAATAATAATTTCAGGTAGTACCTTAATTATCAAAAAACGTATTTAGGTTTAGAATTTAATGAAAATTAATTTAGCGTTTAGTGTATTAACCCTAGTGTCATATACAAAACGAAAGTTATTTGGGTAGGTGGTCTCTTCATTACAGAGAAAAACAGATATACTGACAAATAGATAGGTACGCATTCAGCAGTTGCCTGGCGTGCACAATCGCCAGATCTGATACCTCCTGACTTTTGACCTTGGTAGTACATAAAAAAATATGTTTATCAATGTAATTTTCAACCGGAAGATGAACTGGTTTCAGAAGCATTTCAAACCATCAGATGTACTCGCAAAAATGTTGAGGGTTCCACAGTTAGATCTACTGTTTGAACGGATTGGTTATTTGTGAAAATTATGATACAGCGCTACCTTCGGATGTGTCGGACTCCGGAGGCAGGGCGTGACTGAGATATTCTTTCCGGATGAAGAATAATAGTGAAATTTGTCAGCATGGTACAAATTTTACAATCTATCCCCAACTGACTTCACACAAAACTCAGAACTGTACGAAAATGCAATATTGTTGTATAAAATGCTAATGATAATACAATAATAATTATAATGGATGAAATATAGTTTTAAAAAATTATAGAAATACGGTTTATAGTTACATGAACTGAAAATGAAGAGTGGGTATCTGATTCAAGAAAAAAAGCCAACCAAAGCACCGAAACTACTTCACTTTCACTCGACGCGCGTTTCGTTAACAAAGTTTGCATTCTCAAGAGCAATAAGGCTAATACCAAATCTTCAAAAAATACCTTAATTTTCGTGATCACAGCATTTACTAATAGTTATGGCAATGAAAAAAATTAAGATCAATGATATCAAGCACCATAACATATTTTAATGTTAAAAGTACAATTTCAAATTTATTTCTAATTTCCAGTTTATACATTTCTACCATGGAAGCGTGTTTCGTCAGCTTCATTAAACTATTATTTTATTTAAATATTTAATTGAAACCTTTAGGTTGTGATTGTATATGGTAATAAATATTTCCGTTCATTTTCATATTCCAGTTGTTCGAATAATTTAAAATATGAAATGGAGGAAAAAGACTGTCTATGATTTTTGTTCGAAAATATGAATAAGATATTTATAAAATCTGTTGTGAAATCATCAGCGGCTGAAAGACAAACTTTAGTCGTTATTTACCATCGTTCAAGGTAACCTCTTGAAAATTGAAAAAATGAAGAAGGTGATTTTTTTGTAATATCTAACAGAAAACAACTACTTCCCCGGCTAAAGCCACGCTGGGCATTGAACTACATCTGATAGAATTATGAAAACACTCTAACTGAAAAGAAAAAAATCTGAAAGCGAAAATTCACATTTTCATTCAGATAGTTGATTTTTTTAATTATCTCTAGTTTTCATCAAAAATTCATTAAATAAATTAGATAGGGAGAATGTTATTCAAAAATATCACTCACAGATATCGTTCATTTCATTGAAGCAAGATTCGCTTCTGTTGCATTCAATCCCCAACACATTTTGGTAGACAAAAATCTTTGCCAAGCTCATCAGGGGGAATGGAAGCAATTATGCACATCAAGGATGGAAATGATGATTCCACAAGAGATTTCATGAATATCCTATTCATATTTTCGAACAAAAATCAAAATGCAATGCCCGTAACAAATGTCAAAAAATAACTTTCATGCGTGATATGTATAATTGCTTCTGAGGAGCCTGATTTCCAATTCTTCCCATTTTCCTGATGAGCTTGGCAAAGCGAAATAAATTTTCGTCGACCAAAATGTATTGGGGATGAAATGCGAGAGGATTTGCTTCAATGAAATTAATCATTTCTGTTAGTGATATTTTTGAATCACATTCTCTCTATCTAATTTATTCAATGAATGTTTAATGAAACTAACTTAAAAATAACTATCTGAATGAAAAGGCCAATTTTCACTTTTCAGCGGAAAGAAAAAAATTTCAAATTTCAATATACGGATCACATCGTCATGTTGGTGACCCATAAGAAATTTCACAAAATTTCAAACATATAGCACAAATGGGCACAAAATACCCATAACGTATATGGATCACCAGCTTGACGCACCTCCAATTTTCGCAAACTCTGAATTATATTCCTGTAGCTTTTGGAGTTCGTTTAGTTCCAGCGGTTCCAGTAGTTTCCGGAGTCAACCAACTTTCACAGAATATACCACAGCGATTTTATTCACATCAGGGTTGCCTATAATATTTCCAAAAATAATTATATTTTTTTTTTCATATAACCAAACTGTCATTTTCTTGTAAGTAATCGGCTTCGAATTGAAAAAAAAAATTGTCATGTTTCATTGCGACTGTTTCATAATAATAACGATTATGGTATCTTCATTCACTTACTTGGTGAAAAAGTAACACACAAAACACTTGATTTAAGTAAGTTAGTAAGTAGGTATATTAAGTACGTATATGATAATTTTCAATGGGGATGACGAATAGAAAAAATTTATTTACTATTTACAGCTCCGGAAATGATATTTCTTCCATTGGTTTTACAATGGGCTAGAACGAAGAATTACTCTTGTCAGTGGAGCAGCACATAATAACAGATTCACCCAGTGGATTAACAACTAGACCACTGTGGAACGTTTCCCTTCGTACTATTGTTCCTCGAGTGATAGCGGCATACTATGATAATATTTTGATTCAATCCAAATAGAATCAAATGAACTACATGAACCTCCTTCCAAATATGAAACATCTCAGTATATTTTATTTTTTATTCATTATGAGTATGATGATGAGTATTTCTCATGTATCTTCCTCAACAATGTCACTTTTCGGAATCTTAAAACTCGTCTCTCCTGCTTTGCTCCTAGGCTTGAAATCGATTATAATCGTAATAGTAGAACCGTTCATGGTATGAAGCTCCGGAGAATAATAAAATATTCATTCCAACATAGCTCCGACCCCAACTTTTCATCTTATTCGAACAGACAGGATTGAGTGCACTAACAAGATAGTGATGCATGGAAACTCATGCACGAATATGTTCAATACATGAATGATTTCACATTCTTGTTAACTATGCATTTAATATGAATGGAAAGGAATCAAAATTTTGATTTGAGATGTGGAAAAATTGCATTAAAACACTCTTTCACTACCAATGTTTTTCCAAGTTCTTTGAGAATATTTTTGTTTTCATTCACACGCCGTTCGTTTTTGACATAATAGTTATTTATGCAACAAGTGCAAAAAATAAGTGTTTATTGCACTCGACGTGAAATTGTTCGACGAGGCCGTTGGCCGAGTTGGAAAATTTTTAAATAAACAATTTTTGCACGAGTTGCATACAACAATTTTTCTACGTTCATGCAAAAAGCAAAAATTAATTATTGAGGTGTGGCACTAGGTGTAGGAAAATGAAAATCGTCATTCAAATAATTAATTGTTACTATCAAATTGCATTGAAACAAGTCACAATCATCTATTTTTCCATTATTATTATTACTCATTTTGAAACTTTCAATTCTGTAAAAAATCAAAATCATAGTAGCCGTGAGCGCGTATGTTATCACGAGGTGTGGTCATAGTACAGACAGTTTGCTCTATGCAGGTAGGCGGTTTAGAACAAACCAGATCAATTTTGATTATGGAGTTATTCTCGGGAAGACATTATTTTTTCAAGTCTGGCTGCTAACATTAATACAAAATATGTAACTGTTTAAAACTTATTGCCAATCTCACAGAATATCTACTTAATATGTAGTAGGTTTGAACGTTTATGTTTGTCATGATGACAGCACGTTGAAGTAGAATGACAGATGAGTGCAATAAAGAACTTCTTTTTCCACTAAATATAGTTCAATAAAGTTTTGCCTTTTGCATGAATGTAGAAAAAATATATTAATGAGACCTTATAAATTCTCGTAACCCATTTCCACTCAGGTTTCATTCAATTGCATCTAATGAATATTATATAAATTTCCTAGTAGGAAACTTCCTGAGAGAAGCCTAAATTATACTAATGGATTGAAAGTTAAATTTTGTGGAGAAAATTTGTTTCTTGACATGATTTTTTCCACAGTCTGCAAATGGTAAAATTTCACATCAAGGAAATTTAAAAAATAAGGAGGGTAATCGAACCAGTATGCGAGTAATGTGACACTTTTCAGTAGGAAATGTTGACTCACGACACCGTAGGTGGAGTGCGGCAACTCCTATCGAATTTGGCATATTTGTTGATGTCTATATTATTATTATAAACGTTGCCTTCACTTTCGAATAAGAAATCCATTGGAAGGAACTTTTCACTGTGAAGCTACTTTTTCTTTACCCTATGCCAAAAAAACTCGTATTCTAATCACGATTTGCTTTGTTCAATTTGATATCTGCTCATGATAATTTCATAGTTATTGTTACGTAAATAGTTTTTATGTTTGAATAATTTATTTCTCACAAAATGTTACTGGAAATATGAATCTGCACAAATGTTTATTCATACTAATTTTCAATTTATTTCGCACTGTTGGTTATAATAACTAATATTTAAATATTTCACTCAGCGATACTGCACTCTCCATTCTTCGACTATTTAATGTTCGACTTTGATTCAAAACTTGCCCTCTGGCCACAAAGATTTTTTATATAGCGTGGTGGAAGGTTTCTGGAACGATCTGGAATTTCTAGTCGCGACTAGATGGCGCTAAAGGGATTACGATTTCCTCTGTTGGTCTCGAAGGTAATAGGCGATGACTCACGCAATTGGTATGTGCGCTGGCAGCAATGAGAGCCGATTCAGGGCCGTTATTGAATTTGTCACATTGCCTCCTTTCTAAAGATATTTTGCCCCGAAATGTCATCCTAGAAGACGCAAGATTCTCCATTTTTGCACCATGCTGTTTGATGAAAGTAGCACTCCTCCGCCTTCAGGTGAACGATGATTAGATCATACCAAAATCTTGAAGACGATGGATTGGAATATCGTCTCTCACATAACCCTTATAACTCTCCAGTCCATTCCGTAGAGCCCACAGGATAAATTTGGCATTGTCAATTCCACGAGAGTCGATTTAGTAAGGCTATTCCGTACGTCTTCATAGAACGGTTTATCTCGAGAGTACTTCTTGGTGACTAGGTAGAAAATGCTTCTCTTTCCTTTTTGCAACTGTAGCAACCCTCCAACTTCCGGGTTTTGTTGCCGTAGTTCATAGAGTCGACAGAACACCACAGCGTCTCTGGGCATTTGAATATATTTTACAACACAGTTCTAGCGCGTAATTGGCGGACACCTTAAAAAGGTCACGTGGTTTCTGCCAAATTGTCGACTCTTTCTCCTCTGCTCGTCGGCAATGTGAGCGGTCATCTGGACATGACCTTCGCTACAAGACATCTGCATTCTTATGGCTGATCCCTGGCTGTTCGTTTTCGAAGCCGAATTCTTGGAGTCTCTCAATTCAACGTGCCACTTGACTCTCAGGATTTTTGAACTGTATAATCCACTCAAGGGCGGCGTGGTCAGTTCTCAACAGGATTGGTAGGGCCTCTTCAATATTCTGTGCTGTTCTACCCCCTTTTTCCTGACCGGTGTCAAAGACATTTTGGTATTTCCTCACTTATTCTTTTAGCCTCTGCTGCTGTGCCGACTTTATGCCTTTCGATGATATGGCACCAGCTTCCCCAATTCCCTGAGTAGATTGTTGGCTTAGTTAATGTTACCGCGTACATTCCTGACAACAGAGAAAATTGGCGAATGAGTTGTTACTTTCTTCACTGGATGGTAACTCACATTCATGACCCTCTAACTGGCGCAATGTCAGGTCTTCCCATGTGCAACTCCTCGTCCAATTTACTCATAATGGAGCTGGGGCTCGAACATCACCACACACCCGCTGCTCGTTCTGCCATCCATGCGAGCCTCCAGAATGGTTTTAGCTTTCTCGGGTATGCTCATGTCTTCAGCCAGCATGACTCTTATCATTGCCATGATTACATAGTCTTCTATGTCTGCGACCAGTGACTAAAATCAAATCGATCGTCAATTAGCTATATACAGTGGCTACCTCCCCTGTTGCTTTGCGTAATGTCCAGGTTGATAGTTCAATTGTTGCCGGTGTTTCAGCGAAAGCTGGTCCGAGAATTGTCCTTGTTACACCTGTATTTAGAAGCTCGTTGTTAATGAGACCGTCCACGAATACGCTTTTGTTTTGTCGTTGAAGAACAGCAACATATGCGTTATTAATTAATAGTGCTTGCTGAATACAGGCCGACGACCGCTCCTTTTTATCAATTATCTTTATTTGTCCTGAAGAGTATTTGAATTTTAAGCATTTGCTACTCACATGCCCGATCTTACCACAATTCCAGCATCTTATTTGCGTTCTTTCAGGCAGCACTTCATTTATCACTTTCCTTGTGGTTGTCTTCAGGTCAGCTGGCTCCTGCGGGTCTTCCCCAATGAATCAAATTTTACCGTAGCTTTTGCAAGATTGCTTTGCCGCCTCAAACTCCAGGGTGCATGCCAGTGCATCTACGGGGTGGTTTGGGCGAACCAATGTTGATGCTTGCTGGGTTTTGGTTACGAAATCCATCTAAGAATGCCTTAACCGCTAATCGTTCCATAATATTTTTTGGCTTAGCTGGATAAGCAAGGCATACCAAGCGTGGAATATCAGCTTTGAATTCTTGTGAGGATTCGCTTGATTTCTGGCAGCGGTTTTTTTAACTGTGAATGGTATGAGTTTTCTAAGTGGGCCTGGCGATACCGCAGTTTCAGATGTTGTTTGATCAGCTATGCATAGTCTTTCTGTTCTTTGGTGGTGAGAGTTTAAAATATCTTTGCTTCTCCTCGCATCGCCAGTATTAGTCCCATAGCTTTTTCTCTTGCATTCCATCCGTTCGTTTTGGCCGCACCTTCAAATTGTCGGCGGTATGGAGTTTTTCCGTCGAATTGTGTCGACTTCATGGAAAGTTTCCCTGTTTCAGACTGATCTTGAAGTCTTTCTTTCTTTTTCAGCTTCATCCAGATTCAAGCTAATATCCACCAACGAATTTTGGTTCAAAGTTTCTGTGGTGTGGACGGTTTTACTTTGGTTTTTCAACTTACTGATCTCTCTTATTTTGTTGATTTCCGCCTGGATTCTGCCTTTGATTTCCATCTCTTTCTCGACAGTTCCCATCTTTTCTTCTAATTGGTCGGTCACACAACGAGGTTCTCTTTTCATGCCTTCTATGTTTTCTATAAATTTGTCTTTCAGGATCTTCGAGTTTTCTGAAAGCTTCTCTCTCAAACTCTTTGAATTTTCTAGAAGCATCTCCTCCAGACCCCTTCAATTTTCTGGAGGCTTTTCTTCTAAACTTTTAGAATGTTCTCGAAGCTTTTCTTGAAGTTTTTCTTTCAGATTATTCGTATTTTCTTGAAGCTTTTCATCTAGATTTTTTGAATTTTCTTCAAGTTCTTTTTTCAAATTATTTGCATTGTCTAGGAGTTCTTGTTTCAAGTCATTTTTCAAGTCCACTGAATTTTGTAGCAGTTCATCTTCCAAGGACTTGGTTGTTTCTTCAAGTTTATTCATAATCGAACTCGATTCCAGAAACTTCAAACAAAAATGTTACGGGCTCTTCACCTTCTCCAATCATTTCTTCTGCGACTCTTTTTCGAAGCGTCCAACTCCCTTTCTTCGAGCTCTTGCTTCACCTCCGACACCTTCAAATCGACCAAAAGAACACTCTTTGTAACCCCTTGAAAACATTTTTATTTCAATGTCTTTGGACAGGATATCAGTCTATTTCACGCAAACAGTTTATCAGTTTTTTTTTTCGCGTAGCACGCAAAACTGTCCACTTCGTACACTTATACGGGCCACAAGTCTATTTCGCGCTAATGACGTCTATCACTCCGCGACACGGATATTGTTCACAGATCAACAAATCACATTCTTCCCGATGACAGGTCTTCACACGGAAGAGGATCAACTGTCCTTACTTAATTCATCTTTACTTCTCACTTCTGACTCAACTGTTATATGAATAGTCATTAAGTTTAAATAATTAATTTTCCACAAAATACAACTGAAAATATTCATCTAATTTCTAATTTATTTCTTACTGTGGTTTATAATTATTAAAATTTAAATATTCTACTCAGCGATACTGCACTGAAGAAAAATATAGCGTAGTTGAAGTTTTCCGGAACGATCTGGAATTTCTATTCGCGACTAGATGGCGTTAGAGGAGAAACGAGGAAACGATTTGCTCTGTTGGTATCGAAGGTGATAGGTGATGACTCACGCGATCGGTATGTGCGCTCGTAGCAATGAAAGTCGATTCAGGGTCTGCCTTGAAATTGTCACATCAAGAATTTTATATCTCGAGGAATGCAAAATTTCACTTACTTATTCCATGAATTATTTACATCAACTAGTTTCTGAAGTCCCTGAAGGACAAACAGCCCCAGCTATCTTACATAACATCAATATAAGTGATGCCCGATAGGTATTATTATATGCTACCAATGTTGAAGCTATCCACTGTATGCTGTGACAAAATGGTCGTTTCTTATGCAATAGTTCCATTTTTAGAAACAAATCAGAAGTGGAGTTATCATCAAAAGCTATTTGTGCACTTTTCTAAATTATTCCTTTTATAAGACAAGTTGCCCTATCCATTGTAAATTAGAAAACCTACCATATGGTGCAAATACTATAATTGGCCATTTCCACCGATCCGTCAGTCTAACACTTCAAGTTTTATTTTTGGAAAATCTTCTTCTATACTAAGCCATTAGCAATTATTCTTCAACACAATCTCCTTAGATCGTACGTCTCTCAAGTGTTCGGTAAGACTTTTCCCGACTGGGAACAATCATCCTGACGTTCCCGACAAGAACAGAGATTCGTTGAAGTGGACTTTCATGCAGAGGGTCATTGTCCATTATACGTTTTCTAGATTGGAAATGATACAATGCATCAATGTGAAATGAAGGAATGAAAGCAACGAAGTAGTTTAACTCAGTAGAAACTGGTCACAGAGAGAGTGCAATTTCACAAATATTCCGTTATGATTTTTCGTTTTTCGTTGACTTCAATTCAACAAAAAAATATTTCATAAGACATATTATCGATATCAATGATAATTCACAGAGATTAATATTGTAGAAATTTCATCTGTTCCTCAATTTTATCTCCGTAAATTACGTGGGATATTATTATAAACAAGCAATTTCAAATGTGATTCAAATAGCTTGGAACTTTGCATGCATTCCAGACTCTATTGCTTTGGTATATACCAGGTGAGTCTGAAAAATGGCGCACCCCCATTTTTCGGAGAAATTATTCGATTCAAATCACATAAATTGAGGAAGCTATCGAAGATTTAAAATATGATTTTTTATGATAGAAACGAATTCTGTGTCGGTTTCGGTTCCAAGGGAAATGGTCTTATATTGACTTTTTTGATTAGAATACCTTGTATATTTTCACATATTGCAGATCTGAACATAACAAGCTGAATCTTTTAGATATTTATTTTGATTTTTCGATTTTTTTTATTTCAGTTGATTTTTCACATGTGAAACGTTCTGTTCCAATACCATATCATCCAAGGAAATAAAGTTAGCATTTCCATTACCTTCCCTTTTTTTTTGTTTATCTAATTTTTTTAAATGGTCCTGTATAACAGAGATAAAAGAGGTATAAACGTTTCACATGAGAACTGCAAAGAAATAAATAAAAAATTTCAAGAAAATTGAAAAATATCAATTTGGATACCAGACCATACTAGCTTTTCCAAAGTCTTCAATTTCAATTGCCACAACGTGGCATTTGACATCCTTTCCTCCATTCACAACAAAAAATACAAAATTTTTGAAATTCATGATGTTTAAGATGAGGAAAAATTCTCATCACAGTTCTACCATAAAAAAATCATTACCAAAAAGAATATGATAATTATAATATGAGGAGCACTGTGTGTTTCCAGGAAAACGAAAACTATTAATAGCTAGGTGTGAAGGAATCTGCAACTTGTTCACAATAAGCTTATCACGTCACTCATCATCATGATAAGTTTTGCCCTCATTAGTATAGGATAGGTATTAGCAAACAAAACTATTTCATGCAACAAATGGTTCAATCACATCTCCATGTCAAGGCAGAAGCTAATACCGCACCTGTGGTGTAGCGTTCACTGAACTACGATCGCCATCTCAACTCCAGCCAACTAAAAATACCCGAATTTTGTAATTTACAACATCACAATAACATGTAGAAAAATGTTAAATTTGTTCACCATGAGCTTGTTTAGAAAGAAACAAGGTGTCCTGCTCTACGAGGACGGCGCTCATTGCCATAATCCAATACGATAGGAATTACTGGATAGAAAATTTATCAGAAAACAATTACTTTTCTGGCTAATACCACGACGAAGTTAGGATTACATCCAATGAATTTCCGTGCAGAGTTCCTACAAAGCTGTTTCCGCAAATGCTAATTGCATGGAAATGTTTATTGAAACATTTGGTCCACCTAGAGATCGATTTCTGAGTTTTGCCTTCATCAGCATAGGGTAGGTCTCTGCAGACAATAACAACTAATATCTACAATAGATGGTTCAATCACAGCTCGGTGTCAAGGCCAAAGCGTCCACCAAACCAAGAGCGCTATCTCAACTCCAGCCCAACGGACAATACCCAAATTGGGTGATTTCCAAAATCACAATGATATGTGAAGGAATCTGCAATTACTTTCCTGGCTAATACCACGACGAACGTTGAATTACATCTTAATGAATTTCCATGCAGAGATCCTACAAGGCTGTCTCCGCAATTACTGGTTGCGGAAACGGAAACGGAAATTCATTAGATGTAATTCAACGTTTGTCGTGATATCAGCCAGAATAGTAGTTGTTTTCTGATGGATTATCGACCCAATTATTCCTATTATATAGGATTATGGCAATGATCGTCGTCCAGAGTATGTCAAGTTTCTCCTCTAAGTTATACTAGGGGTATTGTTACTCCATATGTAAGACATCAGGTGATTAAGACCATGTGATCTGCCGGAAAATCGATCAAAATCGATCTATGGGTGGTCCATATGTTTCAATGAACATTGCCATGTAACTAGCAATTGCGGATACAGCCTTGTAGGAACTCTGCACGGAAATTCAATAGAATACTGAAAATCATCCAAGTCTGAGAAATCTCTACCAATTCCGATATTGTCATGGAATATGCACGGTTATAAATACCGTCCAGAATGTTCAGGAGAAATTTTATGAATTTGATGTAGCTGTTCATTTGTGAAACGTGGCAATCGAGTGATGAATTTTCAAATTTTATCCCTTTCTAACTTTTTCATTACCGAATAGATTCCGATGAAACTGTGATCAGTTATATTTCAAGATATCCTGAATCCAGTGGTGTATTCAGAATTTTCATAAAATTCCTGAACTTGAATTGGTGGGTTGATTAAACGGCATATTTTTCAAATTTCATTCCTTAATAAATTTTTTATTTATTGACGCATTGAAAATGTCACAAATCTAGTGGTGTAGTCATATTTTTTCTGAAAGTATTTTTTTTTTTATTTTTACCTTCAAAAATAATATCAGTTGGCCCTGGAAATAGGAATTTTTTCATGAAATTTGGTGTCCTAATAGACTTTTTGAATATCTACCTAACAAAAAAAAAACCTTTTCAATCGGTTGAAAAATGTACGTTTTATTAGGGTGCTTCCATCTTAAATGGGTCAAACTGTATAAAAAACTTCATTTGTTTATTTTTTGCGTTGTTTCAAAAAATGTATGCTTTGAAACAATAAAAAAAATAAACTCATGAAGTTCTTGAAAAAAAAAAACAACGTTTTTTTCGAATTACCCGTAATTTTCAATACACTTATTGTATTATCCCCGATAATTGCACTGCCGCGATAGATGAAAATTCAAATGAAGTCGCGCAAGTTTAATGTCAGAAGTGTTATTGAATAATGCAAATTAATTGTTCATCCTTGAAATTTTTTACCAAATACCATTCGTGCTTTAAAAATTAACCAAATAATTTGTTGTTTCAAAAAGCGTATGCTTTGAATCAACGAAAAAATAAACTCAAATTTCAAAAAGCGTATGCTTTGAAACAACGAAAAAAATAAACTCATGAAGTTTTTTTAAAAACACGTTTTTTCAGAGTTATCGGTAATTTTCAATGCACTCATGATATTATCTCCGACAATCCCACTCATGTATATATATATCGGCTAAATAGGAAGGAACAGAAATGAAAGTGGATAAAAGTATCGGATAAATTACGTTACAATAGCAACGCTAGCATTTATTGTTCGTTCATCAAGCATTGCGCGTCGCATCAGTTTGACAATTGTAATTGTCAAAAACAGAATTAAACAGCAAAAAATATTCCAGTAAGTTTGCCGAGATTTGTATTTGGTTCTTTCTGAACACCACTTTTCCACTTATTGTTCTTTTAGTTTGTTGAATGAAGTTTAATTGAATTGAATGTTCTATTCATGGGATTGTCTTAACAAATATTACGCGAGCTCAGATCTAGAGGGATATTTTTTACGGTGGTTTTCTCATACTTACTTTCATATAGGTAATTTAGCTCGATCTGTTTCGACAAATCACGAGATCGTAGCTCGAGTGATTTTGTCAGAACAGATCTCGTTAAATTGCCAATGAAAGTAAGTATTCGAAAACTACCACAAAAAATGGTGGTATTACCCTCGATAATTTTCAAGAAATTTAGTTATGCATCAAAAGATTTTGATTTCTCAACCATAACTCTATTTTGACTTGCGTGAACTCTTCAGGAAATTCCTGAATAGAAAATTCTGCAAATATTTCTAGAAGTATTTCCCATTCCGTTTCGTCGAAGTATTTACGGAGCACTATGTTCAATACGATTTATTTTTATTGGCTCACACGACCCCATTATAATCAGCTATTGTTTTTTCTGGAATATGTTTGCGGTATTGCAGTTCTGTTTTTTTTTATTAGTATAATGACAGTTAATTCATGCACTCATTTTCTCGAAGGAAAAGTGAACACGGTGTAGCCATACTACATAAATATTTGAATCTTGAGTTATTCGTTCACATTACGTCACAGCAATTGAATATCTGTTCTATTTCAGAAAGTCTACCCACCCGTTTGAAATTTACAAATTGCGCTCTTATATCATTCTCCTTGCATAAAGACTGAGGAGAGTAACGAATAAGTGAAAAATCGTGTAGTGTAAGTCAAGAATTGCCAATTAAGCCTCTCATCCAATCCGTACTAGCAGAAGTAAATGAGCAGAAATAGCAACTTCTTTCATGAAAATGGATCCGGTTCGGTTCCGGTATAACCAAAAGAGGAATGGAAAAAGCGCTAAAAAAGAAAAAAAGCCTTAGATACGAAATCTTTTTACTTTCATTCGCCCAATCTGGCCGTATATAGCGGTGAATGAGTACGTATCCTGAAAAACTGGAAATATGATTGCGTATAGGAATTGTGAGTATATCAAGGCACATAAACATTTAACTAACGTTTTCAAATGTTATGGGGTAAATAAAGTTAAGTACCTTGGAAATGATTACACATAAATTCTTGAACTCGTGTAATTCAAAGCAATGAAACGTCGAAATGAATAAAGTTTCTATATAAAACATTTGACTCGTTCAATTTGATGAAAATTCTGAAAAAAAGTCATGGTTTTACCAAGAGAACAAACTTCAACTTGCGGATGATAACCCCCTTTTTCTCAAAATTCAAAATTCTCCTTATTTCCTTTCGATCCAACCTATCTTAAAAATATACAAAAATATGTTCAATATAGGGTTGGTCAGACTTGTTATAAAACACTGAAACACGGCAAATAATAATACTAGCCGTCCTCTACCCGCACAGGCCATGCCTTTGGGTACACTCTACGAGTGTTTATGAGGGAATATTATTATTATTATTATTATTTTATAATACAGGTTTTAATCAAACCTTTTGCACTCCCGTGAAGGACGGGTGTAGAATGAAATTTTATAACGAATGGCATGTGTGAAAATAAAAAAAAATTGCAAAGTTTGAATTGTGTTGGAAAATTCGTCTAAATTTTGGGAACCGCTATCCACCGAACGTCAGCTGACCAGAGCAGAGCCGCAATAATACTGGAACTGCCGGATAGAAGATACTGTGTAATTTCGAACAGCGGCTTTCCAACAAAATTTAAAATTTCTCCAATTTTTTTTCGAAAATTTCACTCCTGCTATTCGTTATAAAATGGCATTATACACCCATTCTTTACGGGATTGCAGGAGGTTAGATAACACCCTGTATATGATACAATATATCAAACAGTTTATATCAATACATAATATTAAAATGTGGTCTAGTGAATAATAAACTCCGGGCAACAGTTAATTTCCTGATAATCGTTTATTCACATCTTTTCGATCAAATTACTTGAATATTTTTGTCAATGGGTACTTGGGTATGGTCATTTCAAATAACATATTTTAGTACGTTGTACCATTTCGGAGATACACCGGGTGTCCGCCGAAGGTAGCTCGCCCCAATGATTTTTTACTTTTGAAGATAATGAAATGAAATTTGGAAAATTTAGAAACAAAAAACTGCATTTTCTGTAGAGTGACTCAGCTTCATGTAAATTCTTGTTTCGCCCAGAGTGATATATATTTTCGATTTTTGAATATTCTCACTTCTTTTGTCTCCATAGAAAAGGATGGATAGATGGTAGTCGATTACTGACAATAGTTTCTCAACTGTGTGATGAAGACTTAATCCAACTCAATGTTATTAAACTATCTGTTTGAGCGTATGTTCGAAGAACGGTTTATTTTTTTAATCTTTAAATGTTTTCTTGACAGTTGAAAGCCACTTTGCAAGAAAAACTGCGGCACATTATTCAAGGCGGTATATAATTTTCATCAGTGCACAACCTCAGATTGGCCACATGAAAAATTTGTTTCAAATAAATCTTCACTCTGAAATATATCACGTAAGAGTTAGATTTTTTTGACGCATCACAAAATGCATGTATTTGAGACCAGAGCTGACAAAAAGTGCTTCGAGCACTACGCTCTAAGTACTCTTGAAAAGTGCTCCGAAATCTCAGCACTTTTATTTATAAAATGCTCGCGATAACTGAGCACTTTCAAAAAGTAATTCCAGTCATGGTACTAAGTACTTTTCAGACTTTTAGATACTCACATGTTTCGATACTTAAAAACATACAATTTTGTGGCATTTAGGAACTCCTCGAGACAATTGTTTTTCAAAAAGTCATTCCGCAACGCTGCACTCATGAATAGAATACTCGTTACTGAAAGGACTTTTATAACTTTGCTAACATAATATACTATTTTGAAACAGAATTGTTGAAATCAACAATTTGATTTCAATAAAATAGGAATATTGATTGAATGTTTGATTTTTTGGTTTTCTTGACATCGTTTTTTGAGTGTTTAACCACGCAGAGTCTGAAAAAAAAACATATAAATAAAAATCAAATCGAAATGGGTCGCATATGGTTACACAGAAATGAAGTTTGAAATAACAGAATGGTAATTGACATACCGCACATCCCCTGTATTCAGATAGCAAATACGATATATTTGGTAGACTCATTATGACTTTAGTCAAAGAAATAACAATTTAACTCGATAATAAAAAAATATTGTTAAAGGTTTTGATAACGGAGACAGATTTGGTATCCGATACGTCAACGTAGTTTGAAAAGACGAAGAAATATTTAGTTATTTTGAACTTATTTTTTCAGATAGGAAAAGTAACTGACAAAATTGAAATATTTTTTCAAGTAATCTTCTAAACGCAGTACTTCGTAGAAAATTGAGTGTGCCGCCGGGTGTCATCTGCCGTGACTTCATATTTCGACAAGATTCATTTATATGGAGTTTAGTGCTTAGTAATCCCGGAAAGTGCTCGCAAGCACTCAAGCACTAAGCCTTTTCGTTAAATGCTTCGGAGCACTAAGCACTAAGCTCTGAATTAGGAAAGTGCTTAGGAGCACAAAAGTACTGGGTACCTTTAAAAACTGAACATGCTCTCCAGTACAGTACTCCGACTGAGGTAGTCTTGGGGAATAAGGCCCAGAGATTGATAAGGCCCACCATTCTTTTCCTTGGAGACTGGTTACTTGTTTAAGATCTGTAAACATGGTTAGTTGCATTATCCGTGTGTTCAAGCTATACGAAAAGACCGTTGGGTACAATCCGCCATTAACAACATTAGGAGTATCCATAGTTTTGGGATGCACAGATTATAAGTCGCAAGAAGGTGAGACCTGTTTTTCAATTAGAACAATTTTACTCAAAGAAATTTATAGTGCTCCATCCTTTACTGTAACATTGGTATAATCTGTTCAGGAAAGAGTGGTCGCCCGGTAGCAAGGACCAACAAACGATCACGTAATGGGCTCGGTTAGAATGTGTATAAAATATGGAATTGAGTTTAACGAAACTTGCATAGGATTAAAGGAAGTTTTCAACAATTCTTTAAATATTATTTTACGTCTTCATTAGGTTTTGGTTTGAGTTTTTCAGTTTTGTTGAAAATAATGTATATTTTTGTTTTTTTATTATAGTTTTATTGAGTTTCTACTGTTTTTGATTATATACATACAATCAATAAACAAAATTCTTCATAAGTTATTATGGGCTCTATTATACCATGCGGGGTTGTGAAGGGGACAAATATTATTGTTAACATAGCGGAAAATATGACGTAGAATCACTTCATCAACTTCCGAAATTTTTTGTATGACGTATAAAGTTTAAAAAAAATACAAAAGTTAAGTGGGCCTCAGTGCCCAACACTGTCATGACTGCTGGAAATTTCAGAGTACTTTTTGCAAGTATTTTTAAATCGAATTGTAATATAACGAGCCCAAAAATAATCAAAGATTAAATATATCTTCGTATTGGGTTACCTCTGAGTGTTGCAATATACTTTACAATGCTCCTCACATCATTCGCTCACAATGGTACACTATAGTACCCCAAGTTTCATGAATATTAATTTTCACTGCCAACTATTCTTATTTCCAACTATTCTTATTTTCAAGGTCACCACTGAATTCACGACATTTTTAAAGGTCTATTTTTAATGGTGTAAAAATCCCAGTGTAGAAAAATCAGTAAAATAGCAAATTGAATTGTAAGTATATGAAATTCAGTAAGGGGTTTGTTTATTGGTAGGGGAACGTGTATCCAATGAGTTCCAGGCCCTAGTTTGTGAAAATCGCTAAAATAATCCTATTCAACGGGTTTTCCGACGCTTTTCCGGTCATAACTCGGAAAAAACTAGGGTATTGAAAAATGAAGCTAGGGAAATTGTAAACTAACAAGTTTTCATACACTTTTCCAAAAAACCCTACGTTTGATAGAAAAATGAAGGAGAAGGAATTTTGATCGAAAAATTCGAAGTTAAAATATGAAAAATCGTTTCAAAAACGTATTTTTTTCTTCACCTTTTTATGGTTGCAATAATAAAATACACAAGAGAGAATATTTATATTTACAGTCATACAGGGTGTCCCAAAACTTTGGAGTGCTGAAAGTCCAGCTCATGACTGACCAGAATATCACAATAAGACCTTGGTAAAATATTGGTAGTTTTGGAGATATTAAAACTTTTATGAATACGTGACAATCAAAACCTTTGATCAGTATTCAGTGCCGTAGGTACAAAACTTCAAAGTTTAAGGTTCTAATATTTGTAATTCAACCTTTAATAATCCTTCTATTGCTTACATTCCAGAATAGAAATATTGGTGCAATACCACTGGAGAATAAAAACGTATTTGTCTGATTCACGAGTTGATTTATTTCATTGGCTCACTTAGACTCTTCATAATGTAAACAAAATAACCACGCGAACCTGGCAAGTCATTTGAAAAAATGCTCATTCGGTGTAGTTTTTATTATGATACAACATTCACTATCTTCCCTTGAGGGAAAAAGAAATTCCTAGTTTACTGCAATAGGAGCTCATTGATCAACTTTTTCCATAATTGATACCACTTGGTAAATTGAAGTTGAAAGGTATTTATTGACAAGTAAACAAAAAACTTGCCAGATTCGCATGGTGATTTTGTTTACAGTATGAAGAGTCTAAGCAAGCTAATGAAATGAATTAACTCGTTAATCAGTCAAATATGTTTTTTTTGCCAAAGGTATGGCACGAACATTTATATTTTGGGTTATAATTGATAGAAGGGTAATGTAGGGTTGCATAACAAAAATTAGAATCGTAAACTATTGGTTTGTACCTGCTGGACTCGAAATACTGATCAACGGTTACGATTCAAACGAAATACATAAAAGTGCCAATATATCCAGAACTATCAATATTTCACCAATGTTATATTGTGATATTCTGGTCAGTCATGAGCTGGACTATCAGCCCTCCAAAGGATGACGTTGAGTTTTGGGCACCCTGTTTATTTCACAATTTGAATAGCTTTCTCGAACGAAGGCTGGTCAAAATGTACAAAGCACGTTTCCAATTTATTATATTCAGCTGCATATTTCAGTACGGTATAAATATTGTAACGATTACTGGCCGTAGAATTCACAAATGGTAAGCCAATTATGCGGCTTTTTTCTAAAGGAAGGTCGCTGATTAGCGAACCCATAAATCCATTTCACCACGGCCCAATATATTCCGTATTGTATTCTAAAATATTTTCGCCCAATATCCAAAGAAATTCAGAATTCTACATATTCGTATCATCAAAATCTGGTAAGATGATAGGTTTCACGGTTTAACTTCAGTATTATTTTATAATTATCATTAACTGCGAGACCGGAAAGGGCATGTGCAGAAAGCGTCAGTTCAAAATATTAAAAAACGACCAACATAAAAGTAACAACTCGTCGATTTTTTCATGCTATTAACACACATGATGAAAATTACAATTAGCACTTGACGGATTTCGGATCAACCTGGTATTTTTAAAAAAAATTCGCGGGCATCATTCTTTACTAAAAAACACCCGAAAAGTAAAAACATTTCAACCTTGAAGAAGTGTCTTTAGTAAGTGAATGTCAGAGACCGATTTTTCAAAAACGAGATCAGTGGGGCAAAGTTTCTTTAGCTGAAATCAAATCACATAGTTTGAGCTTCAAAACTGGCAAGTGACTGCATGAGATACTGCCTGAATTTTCTGTATATTTCCTTCGAAAAAATCTACTAGAAAATGCAATATCAGCGGGCAGTCAATGAAGTTTCCGGGTGATATAAAAATGTATTACATATTCATAACCAGGATTCTGAAAGTTCAAGTCTCATCCGTTAATCCCCCGTTTGACTTATTAAAATCTATTTAGCAGAGCCTGAATAATACCAGTTTCAACTTTAAAAACATTCTCTCTTATTAAAAACATAAGCGTTTCCGACACGAGCATTGTTATTGAAGTTCCAAAGTAATTTCAGGGAAAAACTTTGATTTTTGGTAAAAAATTAATTGAAGCTTTTTTATTCAAAATTTTTACCAATTTATTTCGATCCTTGAATATTTTTTCCGAGGAGGGAACGAGTAATTCCCGAGCAATACCCCCTAAGTAATGGCAATAATGCCCGTCAGAAAAATAATAAAAATATAAAATTGTGTCTTAATGTTAGGTTTGTTGTCAATTCCCATGTTTTGACGATTTTTTTATTTTTTTTGCTCACTAGACCAGAGTATGGTTGTGAATCCACTCTGAATCGTTCGGATTTAGGTTCATGGGATAGCATTCCCAGAAACTGAATTATTAACGCTACTAGTTTTTCTATTTCACCATCGGTCACGGCTTCACAAATGCGTGGACTTTGTATGAGATTGATGGGGTTAATGATAGTTAGCAAAGTTTCACGAACCAGCTTTATCTACCAAAGCAAGAAAGGTGAAATATTTAAACGATATATACCACGAAGGTGTGCAATATGTGCAACATAAAAACGACTGGATGATAAAAAAAATTAACTATAATATAAATTCAGTCGAAAGAATTCATACACTTGGTTATGGCAAATAAGTGAAACTATTATGAAATTATCACAATAAAACGGTCAAATAAAATGGTCACCCTCTCATAAAAGAAATGAAAGCTTGCTCTAATATTTGTCATGTGGATGTATCTAGAAGCCAGCACTCACCAACATGAAATTCCAATAATCTGTGTCTGCAGGTCTATTTTCAAATTGTCACCTCGTTCGCAGTTTCATTCCTGTCAGATTCACAAAAAGTGCTCGAATCCATTCGCAAACCACTTGTTTTATTGATATCAAAATAAAAAATGTTTTCAAGTTCATATCTGAATTATCATTAACTCATATTCAAATGAGATATTACCTCAAACTCAGAATAACACCCTCATTTCGAAAATGACAAACCATCCCCAAATCATGACCACAATATATTCATTATTATTATAACTTTTGAACTAAGAAAAATGTCTGAAGCCCGTATTCCTTTACAAACTATTACCGATTTGAAACAGACAAAACTCTAATTCAATATGCATCATTTATTATTATTATTATAAACGACAAAGAAATCTACAATCAAGGGGGGCACGCTGGAAAAAACATATCGTCCGTATCAAGTTAAAAAGATTGTATGAGTTCTATTGAACGGATATGCTAGCATTCGCACAAAATAGGCAGAATTTTGATAAAAGCTCTGAAAGTGGTGGGTTGATGAAACCACATAATTTCCAAAACTTTTCAATCGGTTGAGAAATATATGTATTAGAATTGTGCTTCCGTTTTAGATGGGATACACTGTAGATATGACAGCCATGTACTGAAAAATATGGGGATACTCTGGCTGTAGATATCTCCTAAGAGTTTGATCGCATTGGGAACCGGGCATCCTCACTCAACGTAGAAATTACGGCTTACTCCATGTTGAGTTCTTTGCAGTCTAGGTATTGGTTGATGGACTTTTATACGATACTCCAACTATAAAGGTTGGTGTTCCGTACATCATTCTAGTCCCAATAATGTTAACAATAATTTGGTGGATGTGCAGGTTTTTGCGAATGTAAGAATCCTTCATTCATACCGCTCTATCTTCCAAAGCATCGATATCAGCCCGTGAAACGAGGGAAGTACGGATAAGGAACGTGCAAAATTCAGTATATTTGCCTCTCAAGACCTTGTGTCTTTTGTATTTCGTGCGAAAAGCTTTAATTTTCCGTCAACTGATCATCATTTGAAGGACTCAGCTCCAATTAATCCTGGGTTATTGTTCCCACATAGAGACTGCAGCTCCTACACACACTGCGAAGATTCGAGAATCTGTACAAAACAAGACATTCGTTTAGTCGGTGATGCTTCGCTTATAAGCTTGCTCACTTCTCTGAAACACCGTAGATATTATGACCATTTGTTTCTGTTTGAAAAATATTTTCATAGAAAAACCTCTAAAATATTAATAACCGTTCCACATTAAGTAGTCCTATCGGGACTGACCCATCGAGCACAGTCCCCATGCATTTATCGGAACTTTGAAGACATGCTAGACATCTCTTCCACATTAATCTTCTTTCCAACGAATGACAATGTTTTGGAACTCAGTCTCGGTTGGTGTTCCCAGAACATCAACTTCCCAATCATTTTCCTGCTGAACATTACATGATTTTTGTTTTGATGAGAATATAACGTAACTTTTACTTACGTAAAAGCTACGTCAACGGTGCTGACGGCAGCTCTTCGTCGGTGGCATTAGGTCGAGGGTGATTGCTATTTTTTTTTTTCCTTTTTTTTTATTTTTTTTGAAATTGATATAAACAATATTAAATTTAATTGGACGCCACTGATTTTTTTTAGTGGATGTTCGCTAGGAAAATTTGATCAGAACCTGAAAAGTGGAGAGTGATTACAACAAAGAAATAAAAAATTATACCCTTTTAAAAACTTTAATCAGCCAATTCGTCGTTTTGAAAAATATGAAAGTGCATATCTGTTGTAGTACATTTTTACCAATATATAAATGACTTTCAATTATACCTATCGTATTAAGTGTACATGAAATGCTCTAACTGAAGATATTTCGTAATAATTTTGAAATTGCTTTCAAATATGTTTCAGTATTGAAAATGAAAACCAAACTTACCTAAGAGGATTAAACCCAGAAATTCATGAATTTTTGTACGGTTTACCTGTGGTAGTGTATCTACATATGGCTTTTCAAATAGGGTCTGAACATTGACATAATTATGTTGTTATAAAACTCAAATTGTTGTTCGATATTTCAGTAAATTGCGGTATAATAATTAAAATTGAAATTATGTTTATAACTGGCCTGTCATCCTATACTTATTGTTTTCTTGAACTGGACAGATATCGAATCAGCTGATTTGGAACGTGGAGTAACAAGAACCGGACATCACATAGAGAAAGCATACTCTCCTTCGTTATTCGACATCGACTAATTTTGTCTCAAAAATGCTGGAAGCCTTGTGCCTACAGAACATACGGGAGCACATAAAAAATGTATTGTAGATTCTCCAAAAAGATCATAGCCTCGCCAGACATGGTAGCTTCACCAAAAAAATGTAGTTTCACCATGAAATGTAGCCGCTTCAAAGGACCCTACAATAATGAACGAAAGTTCATTACAGTGAAATCACCAGATTGCAATGCAACCTTTAAAACAGATAAAATTAAATCTGATTTACTCACCTCACATCAACAGAGAGGGTTGCTAAGCTAACAAACCAGCATGTGATGACTATAAAAATGGTTTTGCTAGTTCAAAACATATATCTCGAATCTGATAAATACATCAATGCATCACCCTTTTGGTTATAAATCCAAATCAATGCGAAATGGCAACTGAGCACATAAACTAATCGTGATGTCTGCAGATTCAACAGAGCTTGTTCATCGACCCATCGTTTGCCTTTTTTTGAAAGTCACCAAAATGGACCAAAATGGACGTTTCCTGTCGTGTCTACAGGTCGTGCGCGCGTCGAGCTTATCCCTAGTGCGCAAGCCCCTTATCCAATCGACATATCGCTCGATATTGTCAAAAACGGCAACGAAGTCTCAGAACAAAATAATTTTAGGTATTCTGTGTGGGATCTCGGAGAGAATCTTTGGAAAGAGATGGACGATATCACTTGATCAATGAATATTGGAAATATAGAAGAAATTATGAATTATACTGCCTACCCTTATGATATTATAGTGTGGAATGTAACATACAGTAACGTTTTCAACACAAATGCTGTGAGAAAAAATAAAAACGTTACACTACCCCCTCCTAAAGAAAAAGGCTATTTCTAATAGGCTTTTGTGAGTATGCCAACAAGCATTCACATCAAATAAACCACAGAAAATTTCAAGTGTATTAAACGAAATAAAAAAGAACGATACTAAGGTAATAATCAAAAGTGTCTATTACTACAGTATTTGGATGCCGAAAAGTATAAGTGATAAATTTTGTGTTTAGGCCGCAGCCAAGGATTCCCAATAAAATCCTTGTGAGATATAGGCCTCACAACCCTAAAACGGCTCATCACCGAAAAGAAAGAAAAAAAAAGTACTCGGGAGTGTTCCAGTTCCACATGGAGTTTGATCGTCCCAAGGACTACTCGATCGCCTGACAGAGCGGTATTGGAGATGTATTTCCGACGCCTTGCGTTCATCAAAAAAACATCCACCAACCCAACCAAAACATCCACCTTTTCCTGGTCCCTACAGACAAAAATAACCCTGAACTCAGTTCTCGCATAATCAAAAACAATGGGATCGAAGCCATACCGCAAGTATATGCTTCGTCCCCTCAACTGACTATCGTTAGCAGCAGCTAAACGACGTCAGATTAATCATTAGGTTAAGACTCATTATATTGGTGGTAATATAAATATAAGTAAATAAATCATGAAAGTGTCCACTTGTGGGATTTCTACCCACCCGGTGGTGAATGCCCTGGCAACGGTATTATTTCCCCCCCGATGCAGAGGTAAAAACATAACACGATTCCCAAAGGAAATGTTTTCTATAGGAAGTATTTGGAATTTATTTGGTGATGTGGGTTGATAACTACGAGTATCATACGCCCAGGCGGGTACATTATCGTTAAAGTCAAATCCAGGTAAAGTCAAAATTGGTACAGTCTTTTACAACACCAAATAAAAAATTCACTGCAATACACTGACTGGATGAGTCAATGAATCGACATTGATATTATGGAACTAGTTCTTCTGGCCACAAATAAATACAAGCTAATTTCCATAAAAAAACAAAAATACTCTTCTAGGTAGCTAACTGACAAACAGTAAGTACACTTGAGAGAAGAACTGAAATATGAATTCATAGTGTTAATGAACACATTGCTACTACTATTTCACAGAATAATAGCCACGACAACTATATACATAGGAGATATGTCTGAGACATATATAAAAAAACTATATACAATACATCAGTGATATCTAATAGAATTGATGATTTCAACATCAATCTGAAACAGAAGAAATGTCAACCTCCGAATTAGAACGTTAGGATCCGTGGTAGGCTTTCAAATCCTTTACATGACATTTACCAATCTTGGAACCTGTTTCTAAATCTTCCAAATCATATACTAAATGCGAACATTTCTTTCTAACACGCGAAGCGATGAATTTTGGAGCTAGTTTGGCTGTGAATTGTTCACCCTTGTTGGACTTAACTATATTACGTCGCCAAACAAAATCTCCAACGAAAAACTCGGCATTTCTCTTACGTAAGTTATACGTTCTACAATTTTTCTCATATGCCTTATGAAGTTTTTCACGTGTATCTACAAAAACTTTATTCAAACCTTGCAGATTAGCTGCATAGGTATCTCGATCTCCTGGAACAATTTCAACATCATCAGAATTGCCAACATCATAAAATTTTCCGGAGATAGGTATATGCCTTCCAAATACTAAAAACGCTGGAGAGAAACCGGTTTCTTCATGTTTAGCGGTATTGATAGCCTGACGAATTTTATGAATTTCCAAATCCCAATCACGGTGTTCGTCAATGTAGCTACGTAGCGCTGTCTCTATAGTACGATTATTTCTCTCCACAAAATTGCACTGAGGTGAATAAACGGAATTATACCAAATTTTAACGTCATAATTTTCACATAATTTTTTGAAACTTTTACTAACAAACTGTACTCCATTATCGCAAATAATATACTGGGGTACTCCAAAGTTTAAAAATATCTCGTTCTCAAGGATTTTAACAACATGGTGTGCTTTAGCAGTCCTCAAAGGATATAAAAGAGAAAATTTGGAAAACCAATCTGAAACAACTAAAATCCATCTATTTTGTTTTTTGCTTGGTGGAAGCGGACCAATTAAATCCAACCCAATTATCTGAAAAGGCCACTTTACTTCCTTTTCCTTACCCATTAATCCCATACGAGCTGTATTACCACTTTTTTGACCTCCACATACTTTACAAGACTTGACATATTTTAAAACATCATTGCCCAATTTTGGGCCAATAGAAACGATCTTGTATTCGACTTAGTGTTTTATAAAAACCAAGGTGTGCGCACTGTGGTGGGTCATGACACGATTTGATAACATCGAACCTCTGCGGTTTCGGTACTAAATATTTCCAATCAGGAATATTCGATTCTAAAGGTAAATTTGTTGGACAATGTTTAAAAAATCAAATCGTCTTCGACTTTCCACTGTGGAAAACCTTCTGGATACTCTAGAATTTTCTTTCGAAGATTATCGAACCATGGATCAATTCTATCAGTATCAATATCAAAATACGCAATTTCGAAACGTTGTTCGTCATCAGGGATAATACGCGATAAAGCGTTGGGTACGACATTAAGAGATCCTTTTTTATGGATTAAATCAAAAGAATGCTGTCGTAATTTTACAGCCCATCTTTGGAGTTTACCTGAAGGGTTTTGTTACTTATTCAACCAGAGCAAGGAATAATGATCAACGATTGCTGTGAACCTAGTGCCCTCTATATAAGGTCTGAACTTGTCAACGCAAAATATCAAGGCTAATAGCTCTTTTTTTACAGTTGAATAGTTACGTTCGGCTTTCGACAAGGTACGACTAGCATAGGCTATGATCCTTTCTTCGTCGCCTATAACTTTAGTTAATATTCCCCCGAGACCAGTATTGGAAGAACCACTTTGAACAGTAAATTTCTTCGTGAAGTCTGGTTGTGATAATATCGGTGATGATACTAAAAGTTGTTTAATTTTAACAAAAGAAGCTTCAGCTGCTTCGTTTCAGACTATGGGATTGTTTTTCTTTTTCCCTTTCAGAAGGTCATTTATGGGAGATAAAACTGTCGAAAAATCTTTAATAAACCGTCGGTACCACGAACATAACCCTACAAATCTCTTGACTTCTGTTGTCGTTTTCGGACGAGGATAGTTGACCATACTGGCAACTTTGTCTGGATCGGTTCGGAGAGAATTTGAACCAACTATCAAAACAGAAATCTAAGTGATGTTTTAAAAAACTCACATTTTTCAAGATTAATGGTTAAACCTGCTTCTAATAACTTTTCTTTAACTACTTTCAATAAGTTAATATGCTCCTCTAAAGTCGACCCAGTTACAATAATATCGTCTATATAAGAAAATATTTTGGGTTCATATTTAGGCCCAAAAATCGCATCTACCAATCTCTGCTGAGTTTGCGTAGCATTGGACAGACCGAAAGGCATAGTAACAAATTGAAACTGACCTCTACCTATTACACTGAAAGCAGTTTTCTCTCTCGACTTCGGATCCAAAGGTACTTGCCAAAACGCTTCCCTCAGATCTATGGAAGAAATATACTTTGCATCCCTAAGCGAGACTAAAATTCTCTCTATATTCGGTAATGGATAGCTATCGTGCTTAGTAATAGCATTAAGAGGACATCTATCAAAACAAAAACGATATTCACCGTTTTTCTTTTTAACCAAAAGCACTGGCGAACAATAAGGGCTATTTGATGGCTCAATGACTCCTAGTTCCAACATTTCGTCTAGTTCTCCATTCAAGACGTTTTGCATATACGGAGATAAAACGAAAGGTCTTTTACGAAATGGTGGTGTGTCCCCCGTATCTATAGTTAAAGTTATTTTATTGGTACGTCCCAACTTATCTTTACTACTAATTTCATCAAAGGATTTAATTACAGCTTGTGCTTGTTTCAGCTCGTCAACTGAAAGGTCATCTAACGACGTTAAATTTGGAATAATTGAAAAGTCATTTGGGTCATCTACTATATTTATTTTATTATGACCTGACTGAGCGTACCAAGTGTTATCTTTGAAATTTATCTTAATGTCATATTGCTTAGCGAAATCCATACCAAAAATAAATGCATGACAAAGAGAAGGAACGACAAGAGCTTTTATTATTTGAAAAGAATTTTCAACTAGAATGGGTAAATCGACAATACCTTTAACATTCTTTTGAGTACCATCTGCTATACTAACATGCCTCCTTGAAACATTATTAATCTTTAATTGTTATGTTTTCAATATCTCTAAACCACCAGAACCAACGATAGATGCATTAGCACCACTATCAAATAAAACACAAATATCCTGATCTAACAGTTTAAGTTTTATGTAAGGGCGATTATCTATGGCTTGTTTATGAAAACTGGCGATACATTAGAATTAGAATCTGGAAAAATATTATTATTACTATTATTATTTGGAGTAATTATATTTGACTCTGAAACTGAAGTAGAAGAAGTATTACTCCTTATCGACATTTTAATTCTACTGTGCTTATAATTCGGAAACTTGAAATTTTGACTAATGATCTGAGTAGGCAGGGAACTCTGCGGATCACTTCGCATGTCCCTCTTTACTAGTTTTTTGAGTTAGAACACTTTGAGCAGTTAGCTGATTTAACATTTGCCATGCCACATTTGAAACAAAATATTTTCTTCTTAGCTTTGCAGTCGTGGAACAAATGATTAGCTAATCCACAATTCCAGCAAACTACATTTTTGTCACTAGTTTTAGGATCAAAATTAGTACTTGGCTGATTGTCTGCTTGAGTAGAAGTTGACGGATTATTAAAAGAATCATGACTATAGCTATTATTTTTAATCGATTTTTTGAATTTATTGTTCTGGAAGTTTCTGGATTTCCTACTGAAATTAGTTTTATTGTTCTCACTATACTCCAAGACTTGATGACTAGAAGTATTTTTACAATTAATATAGTTCGATTCTTCCAGTTTTCTAGAATACTTTGACAAATCTGATAAATTATCGATGTCTATAAGAGCTAATTGTCTAAACGATTTAGGTAAAAGATTTTGCCTCATGTGTTTAACTTTCGTAACCTCTGCTGGTGCATGTGACAATCTACTGAAAAGTACTTCCATATGTGCAATGAAAATAGCAACTGGTTCGTTGTGTTTCTGTTTTCTCTTCTTTACTCTCTCCCAAATTTCTTCATCGGCGTTCGTAGGCAAAAAGTCCCTTTTGAAAAGAGTGACAAGAGAATCCCAGTCCTGAACAGAAGATTAATTACTACAAAACCATACGAATGCATCGCCTTCAAAAAGTTCTACAGCTGATTCAAATAAATTTATTTTTGAGATCTTACGTGATTGTGCCAACTTTGTAACACGTCCTAAAAAATCATACAAGGTTCTAGAATCTCTATTATATTTTATACCCCAACTTGGAATAGGAGCAGAATTATACTTGAACAGTTCACTACCGAAGGAACCACATTCACTACTGGAGGGGCTGTACTAGTATTTGGCATAGATATATTGTTCCTAGTCTTGATATTGCTGTGCAAATCTGCCTCTAAGGTTAAAACAGTAGCGAAGGCTTCGGACTTGAAAATTTTAAATTGATCTTGTTGATCTTGTGGCACGATACCTTCAGTAAGTAAAAAATTATCTAATCCATTAATTCTGTTCATCACATGATTTATTCTAGATTGAGTTCTGAGAAAACGATTATCACTTGGATCTCCAATATCAGCAAAATCTATAATATTCGCAGCAATTTGGGTTGAAGTAGTATTAATTTCATTCTGTTCTTTCTTAATATCAAAAGCATAAGCAATCAAATCGACAGTACGATCTGGAACTGTTTGCTCTTTTTCTAAAAGTCTTCGTAACATTTTACGTTTATCAGAAACATTTCGTGTTGTTACTACTCTACGAATAGCTAGTTCATATTCGAGTTCAAAGTCTACTAAATGGTTTACTTGAAATTTTTCGGGATTCATTTTGTCACTTTATAATATTACCAAACTAAATAAAATGATCCCAGCCAAAATTATGGCTGTACCACATCAGAAAAATACAAGTTTCTCTATACTGTTACCTTTCTGCACTACCCTATATGTCACCCTTTATATCAGGAATAAAAAAATAGTGGGAAAGTCAGTCACAGTACCAATCAAGTACTAACGAAATTTCAGTAGTATAAAAGTTCTCAGAAATCAAATTCACTTGCAATAATCGACATAAAAAAGACAATATATTTTCGAACCATAAATTATTGCCGTCCCGTAGGATATTATCTGAATAATCCCTTGTTAAAAAAAATATACGAACCAAATTTCAGGATCGACACCTATAAGGAAAAATGTTCGCCCTGTAAACATTTTCCAAACAAAAACGAATACCTACTTCGTAGATTCCAATTGCAATTCAAACTTCTTAGTTGACAAAAAAGTCATTCATTAAATCCATTCAAGAATAGGCGAAGTTTAAATTCACAACAAAAAAAAACACATAAAAACTTTCAAACAACTAGATGAGTTTCACCGTTCCAATATTATTTGTACCGATTATACTCTGAAATTACAAAAAATTATCAACTTGAACAGTAAAATTTCTATTTCACTTGCTGAATCACTCTTTTTAAAAATTTTCTAAAAAACTAATGAAGACAAAAAAAATGCAATCAAGCCCTGCACGTTGGACGCTATTTTGTATAACGTAACTTTTACTTACGTAAAAGCTACGTCAACGGTGCTGACGGCAGCTCTTCGTCGGTGGCATTAGGTCGAGGGTGATTGCTATTTTTTTTTCCGTTTTTTTTTATTTTTTTTTGAAATTGATATAAACAATATTTAATTTATTTGGACGCCACTGATTTTTTTTAGTGGATGTTCGCTTGGGAAAGTTGATCAGAACCTGAAAAGTGGAGAGTGATTACAACAAAGAAATAAAAAATTATACCCTTTTAAAAACTTTAATCAGCCAATTCGTCGTTTTGAAAAATATGAAAGTGCATATCTGTTGTAGTACATTTTTACCAATATATAAATGACTTTCAATTATACCTATCGTATTAAGTGTACATGACATACGGGAGCACATAAAAAATGTATTGTAGATTCTCCAAAAAGATCATAGCCTCGCCAGACAACGTAGCTTCACCAAAAAAATGTAGTTTTACCATGAAATGTAGCCGCTTCAAAGGACCCTACAATAATGAACGAAAGTTCATTACAGTGAAATCACCAGAATGCAATGCAACCTTTAAAACAGATAAAATTAAATCTGATTTACTCACCTCACATCAACAGAGAGGGTTGCTAAGCTAACAAACCAGCATGTGATGACTATAAAAATGGTTTTGCTAGTTCAAAACATATATCTCGAATCTGATAAATACATCAATGCATCACCCTTTTGGTTATAAATCCAAATCAATGCGAAATGGCAACTGAGCACATAAACTAATCGTGATGTCTGCAGATTCAACAGAGCTTGTTCATCGACCCATCGTTTGCCTTTTTTTGAAAGTCACCAAAATGGACCAAAATGGACGTTTCCTGTCGTGTCTACAGGACGTGCGCGCGTCGAGCTTATCCCTAGTGCGCAAGCCCCTTATCAAATCGACATATCGCTCGATATTGTCAAATACGGCAACGAAGTCTCAGAACAAAATAATTTTAGGTATTCTGTGTGGGATCTCGGAGAGAATCTTTGGAAAGAGATGGACGATATCACTTGATCAATGAATATTGGAAATATAGAAGAAATTATGAATTATACTGTCTACCCTTATGATATTATAGTGTGGAATGTAACATACAGTAACGTTTTCAACACAAATGCTGTGAGAGAAAATAAAAACGTTACAAGAAACAGAACAACAAAACGAAGGACCCCTTTGTGCACCCTATAGAAATCATGGACTATGAGCCAGTTTCTGTTTACAAAGTACAAAACAGTTCAGAGATTTCTTTATTGATAAACAATGAAATAAATCGAATACTTAGTGTTAGTGACAGCAATACATTTCCTTTGGAGGTTTTTAGTGAGTCATGTATCATTCATTGAACAGGCGCAGATATGTCAGATTTGAGTAATAAAGTACCCAAACGGTTGTGAGCCGCTCCATCCCTCGAGCAGATTAGAAAGCACTCCGATTCTTCGGGTTGGGAGATTCAGTCAGAATCTGAATAAAAAGCTCAGAATTCTTTCACTAACGACGGATCGATGGAGTCATTCAGACGGGAACACGTAGTCCCAAGCCTGTCTGTACTGACCTACCCTGTATTGATAGGAGGCAAAACCTCGGAACTAGTCTGCAAGTGGTTCCCCTGTCCGACTCAAACGAAATTCTACCATCTAAGGAAAATACTTGTAATGTTTTCCTTTGCAATGAGGTGCATTGCACAAGTATCTATTGGATGGTATTATCCAGGGTTGTAGTTGTTTTCTGGCATGTATTCGTCACGTATTCGTCACGTTGGGGGTGTATAATATGGTAGTGAAAAAGGGCGAAACAACGGTCGGCAACGACCATCAAAAGAAAGGTAATAAGCAGATATCTGACTTAGATAACAGTATTCGAGTATTATCATCGGATACTGCCCAGCTCTGTTCCAGACCACCATAAACTAATATACTATTTGGTCCAACGTGATGTTATTGTTTCACATGTTACTTTCATTTATTGACGAAAACTGATGTGTTTTAAAGTTGTTCAGTTTTACACATTCGACGGCAGTTCAGCATTCACCCCTGAGTTATTCCAGATATCTTCAAAATGGTGTGTTGATTTTAATTTGGGTTCCAACTTTGTATATCGAATATTGTTTGAATTAGATAGAAGGGAAGTTTTACCATTGTAATGTTACTGAGGAAGGAAATAAACATTTCTGAATGCCAAATCTACAAAACAGGCTGTTTCATTGCTACCATCCAGATCATTCAAAAGACTATATTGTATATGTTTTGGTCATAGCGAAATACTTCCGCATTATTAAATTGATAGCTGCTATCCTGTATTTATATTCAGTACGAACGGGATCCATTCCTTGGATAGTCCTTTGCACTTTTGTCGCCTCATCAAAACTTTCAACAACTATACCGAATTCCTCCACTCCACTTTCAGATGCCGTCATCCAAAAATCCACTCAAATTATGTACAGAATGGCGCTGATTCACAGAAAGGGCATAAACGAGGCATTGAAACGGCCGTTGAGCCCTCTGACCTGTGGTCTATAACTCAGTCGATAATAACAGTGTTCGCCCGAGGGTCTGGCCCGAATTATAAGCCTGAAAACTTCAAGGGCCATGCTCGGATTATTCACTTCAAACGTGAATAAAAAGTACATAAAAGGGCAATAGATAGGCGGAAAGATGTTGCTTTTTATGGGAGGAGAAGTACTTCAAAAAAGAAGGTGAAAACATGAACGATCTTTATTTAATTAGAAGTGAGCCAGGTGCGACTCCATTTCGAAAATTAGGTTTTCTCGGTAGATTAGAGAGGGTTTGAAAGGAAAAAATTCGTTAATTGGTTCAATTAGTTTACCAACTTGTTTGAACCTTTGTTTCCACAAGCATATTTCTCCCTTCTACAAATCGCTTTCAATAAGAACTTGTTTTGTTTTCATGAGCTAGGGACAAATTCCTGAAACGTTAGTACATTGACGGCTGAATCGTCGTGGTACTCCATTGCATTCGCCCATTTGGTGAATTTGAGTATGAAATTTCCTAAAACTAGGAAGACGAAGAGTGATAATTTGTTGGTTGATAGTTTGATTCGTAATTCGAAAACTCAAAGACTGTACACTATGGAGAAAAATGAACAATTCCAATAGATAAACTATATTATTTTTATCCCTGAAATTTTCTACCTTAGGCATAGAGGCATCACACTTACTAAAATTTTCCAAAATATTGGGATTATTAATTTTCCATTACGACATTCGTGAGCTATCTGTCTAATGAACTATTGTAGGGTTGGGTGGTGATTTCGATTATTTTCATTCCTATATTTGCATATTGTTTGATTTAATTAGATTTGTAGATCTGTGTCCAATTTTTCAACTTCTCAAATACCGACGGGTCAGTCTCGATAAGATGGCTAACGGTGGAATAATTGATGATATCTCAGAAGAGCATCGTCCACGAAAATATTCATGACCAGAGACAGATCTCCAACTATTCTGAGATGTTCCACATATGTAAGCGAGCTTGTGAGCGAAGTATCACCGACGAGACGAATGTTTCTCCTTGGGACATAATCTGAAAGTTTCAATGTGTGTTTAGGTACTGCACTCAATATACAGTGCTAGTCTAAAGTCCGTTCCCCACCCTACTAATTTTTGGACCACCTGGTATATCGCAACGAAATTTGTAAGGCTCAAATAGGAGATGAAAACCTACTTTTTCATGAGAAAATTCCAGCTAAAAGTTTCCAAATGTAAATAGAACACCCGGTATATCATTACATGATCGGTTGGGGACGATCAGAAGGAATCCAACAACACCAAGTTTGATGCTATTATCTCCAAAGACTATGGAGATATCACCTTTTACTTTCTCCATAAGTCGAATGAGTGGGAGAGAGAAACTTTTTCTGGCGGTTCAATAAATTCTCTCTCATTAGGCTAATGGAGAAAATAATAGGCTATATCTCCATAGTCTTTGAAGATAATAGCATCAAACTTGGTGTTGTTGGATTCCTTATGATCGTCCCTAACCGATCATGCAATGATATACTGGGTGTTCTATTTAAAAAAATTATTGAAGATGGCGCTCAGCTGTCATTTCGAAACTTTTAGCTGGAATTTTCTCATGATAAAATAGATTTTTATCTCCTATTTGATCCTTTCAAATTTCGTTGCGATATACCAGGTGGTTCAAAAATTAGTAGGGGGGAACGGACTTTAGACTAGCACTGTATAAGTACAGGATTTCAGAACAGGTAAATTAATCAGTTGGGGGAAAGTAAAATACTTCTTGGCGCGAAACACATAACCATGTGGTCAGTTGCGCTGGCCACTGGCCACTGTCAGATCTGCATTTCTAGAGAAAAACATACCTACTTTTGCTAATTCCATATTCATTTTATTCGCCATTTTTTCCCGTTGATTTCTGCATTCACTGGCTGATATCAGAGCTTTAGAAGAGAAAACGGTATGAAGGGTAGTATCATCCGTAAAGTAGTACACTGAATATGAGGTAGCTCACAACAAATCATTGATGTGAAAAAGAAACAGTGTTGGTGCTAGAATGGATCCCCGCGGAACAAAAGCATATATTAGTAGAGTATCGAATGATACTCCATCAATCACCACGTGGAGAGATCGATCTGAGGAAAAGCTAGATAGCAAGGCACACAACTGGGGAGGCACGACTTATTAACTCTTTTGTATTATTTACGAACTCATCGATCACAAAACCCATTCCCATCTTGAATCTTGAAATTTTGATAAGAAATTCTTAACAGTCGCCTAGTTGATCTAAATGGAATCACATTTGATTGGGGTGTTTATTGTAAGGATCGCTAACAATAAAAAATACTCTTCTTCCTTGAAAATTCCTCGACACCTACCGATTTTAAATACTCGTCAGTCGTATTGAGTTTGTATAGGTGAAAATTTCACGTTTCTCATGAGATCGACTTAACTAAGATACTTTCCTCATTCCTCTACAAGAATGAAGATAAAAGTACTTTTGATCCCCTTAAAAAATCACGGCACTGTACAAGTGGTGTTTTGTTTCGGTTCGACTGTCAGAATCCCAACACATGGCAGTCCTCGCGAGAGTTATCTTCGTTTCACAACAATATTCGTATATTTGGCCTATGGCCTATATAGGGTTCCTTATCGATCTGAGCATTCAGCTAATGAAGCCTTCTCTGCTCAAAACCATAGAAATTATGTTTGGCATCTACAGAATATGGGCTAAGTGAAAGCTCCTCCTGGGCCGATGAAGTAGAAGTACTATCCGCATCATTCAGCCAATGTTCAGCATCAGAACCCGAAGGTATAACGTTATGAAGGTATAATAACTTTGTTCACTTTATGTCCAAACCGGAAATGAGAAATGCCGTAGTTGGAAAGCATGAGTAACACATACGCATACAATAGATGGAAACTGAAATCAAGTCGGCGAGACAACACGAGTCTCAAGTTCAGTATGTGAAGGACCACGTCGTGGCTATCAGAACTTTCCCGCCTGCATTTCTACGTAAAGCCGCCAAATTGGGACGAGCTCATCACATTTCAAACCAAGGCATGCTGTCTTTGATGGTCACCAGACGGAGGCTGTGGCTGCAAATAAGTAACAAATGAGGCGAGCAAGAAGCATCGCGGAAACATGAAGTTCTGCGATAAACCTTTTCGCTCATTCCAAGAGCCTCCATGACGAGGATAACCCGCTGTCCGTTGATTAGGTAGTGTTTTGAAAGAATATCTGTGAGTATCCGCAACTAGTAAACTTAAGGTTTGTTCCAACAAACAATATCTGTCGTCATTTAGCACACACATTTGTTTTTCATTGAAAGTGCATACCTTGAGAGAGAAAAAAATATTTTTATTCCTGAAAGTTTGCACGAAGAATTATGAAAAGTTTAAATGGGAGCTGTGGCTGTTGATTGAGATTCCGTTCAACTAAAGTAGTTGCTGTAGGTGTAGGTATAGGTTATTTATGCCCGAGTAAAGTACAGACATGGCAAGTTCACAATTATTTGCAGCAAGTCAAGGTACACGAAGGATTGGTGAAAATACTGCCCGAAACCAACCTAAACATCAACCTCCAAACAATTGATAATAGACAACCGCATTTGTTATGTGCACACTCGAACTTTCAATCTGCAAACTTTTCTGATGATTGGTAAACCGTCCAAAATCGTTGTTGTAACACTAGAGTAACCAATCAGGAATTCAATTCATTGGTTGTCAGAACGCTCGTAACAAGTGTGCGCATGCTTCTGACAATGATGTACTATTTCTGACACTTGTTTGAAAAAACCTTTAGATACTCCAATCGTAACGCAGTTTGAGGATTTCTTCAGGAGATTCAGTAAGCTCATAAGGTCGAAAAACTATTTTTCGAAGAAATGTCCAAGCACCCACCACTCTCTAGAAAGAGTTTTCGATATATGGATGTATGGCGATCAACAAATTTTAGATTGGTTTCAGGTGTATAATAGTAGTATGACAAAGCCGGTTTCGCCTCATTAATTTGAATTTTCGCTCTCGATGGCATCTGGCCATCGAGATCTCCGCCATTTTGGTTCTTCGGCGAAGTTCTTCAGCAACCCCCCAACGACGAAGAAGGTGGGGGGAGGGTTGCGGAAAAAAAAAATTAAAAATTTTTGTCCCCGAGTGGGGCTTGAACCCACGCCTATTGGCATGGCAACCGAGTGCGCTACCAGTGAGCCATGACGGTTCCATACTAATGTCGATTTAAAACTCGTAGCTTTGATAATGGGAAAAAAAAGCCGATTGGCGGCAGTCGCAATAAACATGGCGGTGTAGGGTGTAGCGTGTGGGGGTTGAGAGAGAGAAAAATTGCAGGTACATGATAGGCGTAGAGAGCAATTGGGTGTGTGGGAGAAGAAAAAAACGACCTCATGTGATTCGTTGTCGAAAAAATGGCCGTCGAAGCAACGCCCCCCTGTGGTACATGATAGATGTAAAGAGCGGAGGGCGGGGAGATCAAAACGACCTCATGTGATTCGTTGTGTCGAAAAAAATGGCCGTCGAGAGCCACACGCCTACGATAGCAATGGCCGCCGCTGGCCGCCGTCGAAGCATCTCTCTCGACTTAGAACAGGCAGCAACATGTCCAGACTTGAGTTGGAATTCCGAGAATCGTGTGTGACGTCACCATGAATGAACATCTGGTGTTTACTGGCGAGCGGCGTGTGTTATTCTAGGAAATGATGACTCAGCGAAATCGAGACATGATTTGGTCTTGGACTTGTTTATCGCTCCACAGCTTAAGTAAACAACCACATCCGGTGGTTGTTTACCCAAGTTGAAATTCCGAGAAATGTCCACTCAGCATTTTATTACTGCGTAGTTTGGGTTTTCCCCCCAGCATATTCAGCGTGGGCAGACAGCGTGGGTCACGTGACCATCGGCGTGGGGTCACGTGACCATCGGCGTGGGGTCACGTGACCATCGGCGTGGGTCACGTGTCCATCGGCGTGGGTCACATGACACAGAGAGTTTATACATACGTTCACAGCGCGCGCCGACGACATTTGATAGCCTGCCTCCGAAGCAACAACAAGTGTTTTGTGCTGCTCATCTGCCTCTCGTTCTTCATACAGTTTTATTGTGAGTGTCATTCATTCGTGATTTGCAAAAGGTTAGTAGATTTCACATATGTTTTCGCGAGTGTTTCAAGTGTCTATGCCATTCGATTCAGTTGTTATAAAGTTCATTTATCTCATACAGAGTGTCTCATAAATCGTCATATTTTTCTCATACAGTATACATTGAATATTTTTGTCACATTTCTCGTACAGAATGTCTCATAAATCATCATATTTTTCTCATACAGTGTAGATTGAATATTTTTGTCACATTTCTCTCATACAGAGTGTCTCATAAAGCGTCATATTTTTCTCATACAATGTACAATGAATATTTTTGTCACATTTCTCGTACAGAGTGTCTCATAAATCGTCATATTTTTCTCATACAGTGTACATTGAATATTTTTGTTACATTTCTCTCATACAGAGTGTCTCATAAATCGTCATATTTTTCTCATACAGTGTACGTTGAATATTTTTGTCACATTTCTCTCATACAGAGTGTCTCATAAATCGTCATATTTTTCTCATACAGTATACAATGAATATTTTTGTCACATTTCTCGTACAGAGTGTCTCATAAATCGTCATATTTTTTCTCAAACAGTGATTTTTTGTCATATTTCTCATACAGGGTGAATCACAATAATGTTTTGAGAGAGTTATACAGCGTGTATCAAAAAAAAAAATCTTCATTATTTTGAAACGTGCATGTTTTTCACAGATGTCTCATCTAGACGAAATTAACAAGGTCTCCTTGGCTTGCAGGAAGGACCTGCACAAACTACAAGAGCTGCCGAAGGACGAACCCAAATTGATCCTCGACGCTCAAACCAAAACTACAAAGTTTGGGGAGTCAATCCTTGTGGAGTTAGAGGACTGCGTAGTATTCCTTCCGAATCGAGTGACTGGAGCATTGAAAGCGAACCTCGACAAATTGACCGAGGCCCAGCACGTGCTAATATACAGGGGTGAAAAGAAAATTGCCAATCGAGCTCATCCGCAGCAGCTGTTTGAGATCGCCAAGGCCTGAAGACGTCGCAGCCGTTGGAAACAGAGAGAGTAAGTTTCTTGTATTTTCATTTGACATTTTCTTGAAATTTTGTGTTGAATCATGTCATCTGACGCCATTGTTGTACAAAGTGTGGAGATGGCGGCAAAGTTGCTTAAGGCGGTAAAAATCCTCAAAAAGGGCTGTTCCGATGAAGAGTGCAAACATTGGTTGGCCCAATGCCAGCGCACCGCCCGCCTTATTAATAGAGTGATCGCAGCGGTGGAAGGCATAGGCTCTCTGAGAAAATTGCAAACTTTATGTGGTCACTTAAAAATTATCCGAAATTCAATCAAAAATTCAGGCCAACAGCCAGTCGTCGTGGGGGAGGGGCTCAAATCAAAATTGTCATCTCGAGTAAAGTGGGAGGACTTGAAATCGGCATTTTCTTCGCGTCTGCGCACAGGTATAATTATAAATTTAAAACATAAAGAAATTGGACAATTTTTCGGGGACGCATTCTCTCTATTCAAAAACAGAATTCAAAATTTATTGAAAAAACATTCACTCATTAAAGTCAATTCGACATTTTGTGGGAAATTCGTGAAAAACTCTTTGAATCAAGAACAAAAAATCGACTTCAAGTATTTCAACACTAAAAACGCTGTGATCGATAGGGGTACAACTTTGAAAGAGTGGTTCTTGGAAAATGTCATCGATCAAATTCAAAACAAACTTTCTGAATTCGCGGACAAAGAGAGCGGATGGAGTCTCGAGAAAATCGTTAGTTTGGAAATAAATATCAACAAATCCGGCATCGGCAACGGTTCGTCTTTCATCGAGTTGCCGAAATCTATTGCCAAAAACGAGCTTGCATCAACATCAAAAATGATGATGATGCATGTTTCGCTTGGGCAATCGTCTCCGCCCTGTATCCTGTTCAATCTGGTAAAAATACTGATAGAACATCGTCATATCCGCATTACTCAAAGGCATTGAATTTGGACGGAATCGACTTTCCCATGAAATTTAAACAAATCACCAAATTTGAACAATTAAATAACATTTCCGTCAATGTGTACACTTTGGAGTTAATTCAGCCGAAGCCGGACAAGGAGGCATTTTTCGTGACTGTTCCAAGTCGACTCACGAAACAAAAATTAGACAAACATGTCAATCTTCTCCTCATTCAAAATGAATATCACCCTAAATTAAATGATTACGAGGCACCGCCACTGATCAACGATGACACTGACGATTCAGACATAAAATTCCATTATGTTTGGATAAAGGATTTATCTCGCCTACTTGCACAACTCAATAATCATGTTCACAAAAAATTCATTTGCGACAGATGTTTGAATTATTTCACAAGTGAGGAAAAATTGAACAGTCATACTGTTGATTGTCAAAAACAAAACACATGTAAAATTTCTTTCCCCCACTACGATCATGTAGAATTTCGCGACTTTGTACATAAAGAAAGAGTGCCCTTCGTAATATATGCGGATTTCGAGTCGATTTTGGAACCGTTCAAAGATGCCGCCGGCGCCGGATGCAATTCTCAAACGGAAAAGTACCAAAAACATATTCCGTTCAGTGCCGGATTTTATTTCAAGTGTGCATATGACGACACTTTGTCATTTTACGATAGCCATCGAGGTCTCGATTCGATGGATTGGTTTGCGGAAAGAATGGGGACCATAGCCAAAATTGTGCAAGCCAAAACTTTGGTCATTGTTCCCATGACCGCATCACCTGATGAGGTGAACGCGCCATGTTGCCACATCTGCGAAAAACCTTGGAAAACTGACGACAAAGTTGTCCGTGACCATAATCACTACACGGGTGCCTTTCGCGGATATACGCATGCGCAATGCAACCTGTTATACAAAAAGTCTTTTGTGGTGCCGATCGTTTTCCATAATTTATCCGGATACGACAGCCATTTTATTATTCGAGATATAGCAAAGAGGGGGCGAGTCAGCTTGTTGCCTGTCAACAAAGAGAAATACATATCTTTCACCCAGTATGACGACAATACAGACATCAAGTTCAGATTCATCGATTCGTTCCGTTTTATGGGCATGAGTTTGGACCATTTGGTTCAGACTTTGACAGTGCACGATTTGAAAATATCCAAACGCGAATTTGCACATCTGACAGCCTCGCAGTACGAATTACTCACTCGAAAGGGCGTATTCCCATACGATTTCATCGATTCGATGGAAAAGTTGGAAGTTGAATGTTTGCCGGCGCTCCATCATTTCTACAACAAGTTGAACGATTGTCACATTAGCAAGGCAGAATACGAACATGCGCAGAACGTGTGGCAAACGTTCAACTTAAAAACACTGGGCGAGTACTCCGACTTGTACATGAAAACAGACATATTGCTCTTGGCTGATATTTTCGAGAATTTTCGAAATATCGGTCACGTGACATATGGCCTGGACCCCGCGTGGCATTACACCCTACCCGGCTATACGTGGTCGTGCATGTTGAAGTACACCCAGTGCAAGTTGCAGATTTTGAAGGACGTCGACATGCTCATGTTCATCGAGCGAGGAATTCGCGGAGGCATCAGTCAGTGCTGCAACAGGCGCTCCACGGCAAATAATAAATACATGGGTGACAGGTATGACGTCACTCAGCCCTCCACTTATTTGCTATATCTCGATGTAAATAATTTATATGGGTGGGCCATGATGGAATATCTTCCGTATGGGGGATTCAAATGGCTCGAGAATGTTGCCGATTTGAATGTGCTCGAGGTGTCAGACACTTCGCCGATTGGCTATATTCTCGAAGTCGATTTGGAGTACCCCGAACACTTGCATGACGAACACAAAGATTTTCCATTATGCGCCGAACACCGTACTCCGCCAGGCTCAAAATTACCCAAATTAATGACCACCCTGTACAATAAGGAAAACTATGTTGTACACTACAGGGTGTTGAAACAAGCACTGACGCACGGACTTGTACTTAGAAAAATTCACAGAGTTCTGCAATTCGACCAATCAGCCTGGCTCAAACCGTACATTGAATTAAATACGAAATTGCGCGCAGAAGCAAAAACCACTTTCGGCAAAAATAACTACAAATTAGCCAATAACGCAGTATTCGGGAAAACGATGCAGAACATACGAAAACATCGTGTAGTGAAAATGGTCTCAAAATGGGAGGGGCGATATGGCGCGAAAAATTTAATTTCCAGCCCGAATTTCAAGAATCGTACCATTTTCGATGAGGACCTCGTCGCTATCGAGATGGCAAAGACGGATCTGTTGTTCAATAAGCCCGTGTACATCGGAATGGCGATACTTGACATTTCCAAGGTGTGCGTGTATGATTTCCACCACGGTTTCATGATGGAAAAATACACGAGCGATAAGTGCAAGTTGATGTATACGGATACTGATTCGCTGATTTACGAGATCAAATCCGATGACATTTATCGAAATTTATTAAAGTCGAACCTGGAAAAATTCGATACAAGCGATTACCCCATCGACAACCCGTATGGGATTCCCCTTGCCAACAAAAAAGTCCCCGGCTTGATGAAAGACGAAGCGAATGGCCGAATTATGACAGATTTCGTGGGACTCCGTTCAAAGCTGTACACCTATAAGATACAGGGTGGAACATGCGTCAAAAAATCCAAAGGAGTGAAATACAGTGTTGTCCAAAATAAAATCACATTCGACGACTATGTAGAATGTTTGGAAAATCAGCGTGAGAAAGTCACATCTCAACGCTGTATTCGCTCCTTTGCGCACAACGTTTTTAGTGTGGAGCAAACAAAGATCGCTCTCAACCCCCACGACGACAAGCGCTGTCTCCTCCAGGGCTCCCATGACACTCTGCCGTGGGGCCATTACAGTCAATTGGATATTTAACTATGCGCATCTCGCATACAAACGCTTCATTGGCTTAGGAGATGATGATTCGGAACTCGATGACTGATTCAACGCACAAAACCTCGATAAAATGTCAAATGAAAATGCGGAAATTGTGCTCTTGTTTGTTCCCACACATCATATATCATATAATCAAATGTATATATTAATGTTTGAATAAATCAGCATGTAATCCATGTTTGGATATTATTTCGTTTCACCTCCACATTAAAAAAAAAAATACTTAGTACTCATTTTTGAGTCAAAAAACAGCACTTTTTTCGATCAAAAAGAGACTCCAAATTTGACATGGTGGTTGAACTGAGTAAAAAGTTCAGTGAAATTCAGTCAAAGTTCAGTCACTGAACTCAGTGAGACTCAGCGACTGAAAAATTTCACTCAACTGAAATTTCCCATGCTTTTCTTATGGGGGCTGAAAATTCAGTGAATTTCAGTGAAATTTCAGTCACTGAATTCAGTGACTGAAATTTTCACTCAGCCACTCAGCCACCGAAAAAACGCACTGCCACCATGTCAATTTTGGTGCGAGTTTTTTCACTCAAAAAGAGCATCGTTTTTGAGTCTAAAAATGAGCACCTTTTTTCGCTCAAAAAGAGAAAATAAAACAAAAATTAACTAAGATACATATATTTTCAATAAATTCCAAATTGGCGCTCTACATACTATGCATGTGTCGCACAGACCGGCACATCGTGAACAACACACCAAGTGTCTACAAGGTAGAAACAACACAGAACGCTCATTCACAAGACAAACACAACACGTCATTATAGTGTTCTGTGGTGAGTCTGCACTGCCATCATCTATGGGCTTGCTGTCATCTGTCACTCGTCGCTCTGTGATTTCAGCGCCAACTGTCGATGAATTGTCATCTGTCACTTGTCTCACTGCGATGTCAGCGCCAACTGTCGATGAAGTGTCATCTGTCACTTGTCGCACTGCGATGTCAGCGCCAACTGTCGGTGAAGTGTCATCCATCGCCGGCCTTGGTTCTGGAGGTATATCAGCGCCATCTGGCGGTTCTACCACCACTGATGTCTGATTGTTGTGGCGGTAATTTCGAACAAAGTCACAATTTGGACTCCATTCGTGATGGTCAGCCATTGGATCGTCATCAGGCTGCCATTGGAAGCCTTCGACACCACACACACGACACAAGACAACGTTATTCAAGCCGGTGTACGTGAAACCAGCTCTGGCCAACGCACTCGGCGAAAATGACGAAGTCCAGCCTCGGAACGTCTCGAGTCTTGCTTCGTACTGCTGCATATCTCTATGCATACTGAAATAAAAATGCTACTTCTGTTCCATAAATACATTTATTTCGATTCATAATCAAACAGTACTTTGTCAGGCAAATAATATAGGCATTCACGAAAACATAGATGTTTATCATCTTTGGACGATATAGTACACAAATTTATAGCCTCGTCAAATGTCAAATCATTGTTTCTAGCAAGAACTCTGGCACTAGCTAATATATCATGGTAATATTGACAAAAGTTCATATTCAATAAATATTCAAATCTTTCCGCCAACACTGTGGCATCCAAATGCAGGATTTCCTGGATTTCGAGCTCCGTCAAGTAGAAGTAGGTGTCATCTTTGGAAACTCGCACTGTTGCACTATTTCCATAAGTGTGTAATTCCAAGTCCATGACATCATCCCAATCGAGTTTGATTTGAGCGGTCTTGTTGTCGGTCGCATTCGGATCAGCTCGGTTATTGTAAAGCCGATTAATGGCTCCCACGAAAATGGCCCACTCGAACATGCTGAATGACAGGCTGAAGGAGATGGTGTGCGGGATTGTGCACACAAGTCTCACTGCAGGCACGAAACTTCGAGCAACACTTATTCCACATTGCACAGACAAAATTGATGTGTTTCGGAACTCGTAGGTGGCGCTGCACACGTAAAATCGTTCCTTCTTGATGGCGTCTTTGTACATGTCACAAACACGGTCCAAATCGGCAATACGTTCTGCCCACTCTCTTGATGATGACGATGACTCCGAAGAATCCTCCTCGATAAACACTAGGGACGAAGACATCGACTCGAATCGGACGTAGGATCGTTAGACTCGAACTGCACTCCACCAAGCATGATGATAGACTGACTCATCGTGCCGCTGAACGGTTTGAAATATTTCGCAGTCGGTCGGAGAGAGAGGGAGAGAGAGACGAAAGGCCCCCAATTTTATGCTCCAATGTGCCTATTTTCCATTGAATTACAAGCGATTTGTCGAATCTATCCAGGAATTGTGAGTACTGTCGAAACCCAACCATTTCACCAGGACTTTTCGGCCTTTTCGTCTAATGATTTTTTCCACGAGATAGACGTCGGGATTCTTCGTCCTTTGCAATTCCTGTTCGTAGAAAGCGCCGCTGATTGGTAGCCCCTCCAAGTCCTCCAGCAAGTACGTGATTGGTTGGGTGATTTTCACTTTGACGACTTTAAAAACTTCAGTCGTCCAATTGGGCGTATACCCCTTCTCGAACACATGTTTGGCCTTGCTAATTCGCACAAAGTCTCCAATTTTGAACTTTTTTCGGCCAGCTCGTCCCACATAATCATACGCATACTTGTACACTTTGTCTTCATTGTCTTTGGTGACGTCACAGGGTTTCATGCCGATCGTCCGATGTTTGCGCTGATTGTAATTTTTAGCAATGTCCGGTAAAATGTCCAGCCACTTGTAGGTGCCGTTCAAACTGAAATATTTGAAGAGTTTTTCTTTTAGTGTGCGTATCATTCTTTCCCCAATAGCTGCTTTGATCTTCGTGTACGTGCTGTAGTGTTTGATGTTGTACTTTTTCATGAGGGCCTGGAAGCTGGCGTTGTAGAATTCAGTACCCAAATCAGATTGTAGGAACGTAGGACTTCTGTTCGCTTTCGATAATATGTCCCCCATCGCTTCGGTGACGTCTCGACCACCTTTGGTCTTCAAAGGCCGCACCCATAGGTATTTCGAGAAGGTGTCAATCACCACGAGAATATAATTGTAGTTCTTATTGACTTTCGAGTATTTTTGAAGGTCAGCCAAGTCCATCTGCCACAGATCGTCGATTCCTTTGATGATGGTACGTCTGCGGGGAAATCTCTTTCTGGCCGGAGCATGGAGCTCATCGACCAATTGCTTTTTGGCTGCGGACGACTCCATTTCTCCCAAACGACTGCGCAATGCTAATGCGTAGCTCCATTGTTATACTCTGTACTTAAGTCCAGAATCGTTGGCGTTCTCGACATTTCTTCAATCTGCTTTTTCAAAGTATCGTGTTTTTTCAACGAAAGTGTCATGAATTTCATAACTCGAATGTCCAAGGCCTCGTGAGCGTGTTTCTGCGCATCCAATTCTGCTCTGAGCTTCACTATGACGTCATCAACGTAGTTTTTGTTGACAACATCATTCGGAGTAGTTGGCGTTTCGACATTACATATTTTCACATGTTCAGCGTCAATGTCCCCGTTTGCCGTGTAGTTGAGTATGACACCGGGGAAATGATAAGGCTGCTGCTGAGCGCGGCGAGCTGAGGAACTTTGACCGAACTTGTTGATGCTCATGATGGAACTGTGGGGTGCGAAACATCGACACTTGTATTTATCGAATGTATCCAGCCTCTCTCAGCTCATTGATGATGGCCACGATCTCGTTGTCGGTAGAGGTGCTGCCAGCATTCTTAGCTGCGACGAGTAGCCTATATCTGTCAACTAGCTCATTGACGTCGCCCCAGTATACGTATTCTACAGGCTTCGTATTATATGTCAATTGATCTGGGATACTGCCGCCGCCCATTTTCGATTGACTTGGGTCTTTGAACATTGGTCGAATTATATTCTCGTATTTGGCTATTTGGGAAGGATTCAGCCTACCTTTCGCATCTAAATGGGCACCTGTACTCATCAAAATTTGCTTGTATGCCACCAAGTCTTGTCTCTGGTATTTCGGATTCTTGTAGAAAATCAAACTATATAATCCCGGAGTACCCTGGTATGTTTCGCCATTAATACGAATGTCCCCCGTATCTTTATCCAAGCCCATCAACTTGTTGCCGAGTATCCATTGCGCTCTGGGTCTGTCGTAAATGGGGCCGTAAGTCACATCGATTTTGCCCGATTTCGCACGATGTTCATTCACGAATTTAGATGCTACTTCGGGGTAAACTTCCAGCAATTCTCCATCATCCTCCTCATCGTCGTCGTCGTCAGACTCATAGTCATCTGTGTGATAGCTGTCTTCGTCTTCTTCTTTCTTCATGGTGGTGGTGGGGGAAGGGGTCCTCGATGATGGCGGTTCTTGTTTCTCTTCTTTTTTCAACTTCAGCTGTCGTCGCTTAGGTGGTGGGGGCATTGCTGCATTCAGTCTCTTCAGCGGCACCGTGATGGGTTTGAATAATTTATTCAGCGCTTCATCCTGCTCGGATTTGCCGAGTTTCAAAGACAAATACTTTTTTCGAACAACTTTCGCCAACTGACTGACTTGACGTTTTCGTTCGACTTTGGCAATTTCGGAGTCGACACGTGATGTAGTCGGTGCCATTGCTACACACAGAATGACATATTCGAGACACTACATTTGAATATATCTGTCAAAACCCAGTCGATAGCGCCCTTTGGATACATCAAAGTCTTTGGCTATGACCAAACATCCGAATTTTTCCTTCCAACAGGTGGCGCACATGCGTCGAAATTCATCGAAGGTGTGCTCGTCAAAGGCGTGCTTCAGGTTCACATCGTCTTGCCGAAATAGCACTATAATGTTGCAATTGTCTCTGATCAACTGTTTGGGTATTTTCGAGTAGGTTTGACATAAATATGCAACGTCCACGGATTTATGACGTCCCATGGCATATTACTCTCTGATTTTATCCTGTTTGTCGCACGAAACATCATCAAATATAAAAATTGAGTGCTCCTTTGCCATTGACGGCTCGATAATCTCCTCGTTGTCCCTGTATGGATAATAGCCCACTCCTTTGACTTGTTTCAATACATCGTGCAACAGCTGATATTTCGGTTGGTACAGTGATTTTGAATATACGTAGACATTCTCGAAGCGGGCTCCGTTCGGGCTGAATAACAAACTCAGTACAGCGTTGGTCTTGCCACATCCGCTGGGACCACAAAATATCGCTCGAAATGAATTCGGTAGCAGAGGACCGTGTTTGCGCACAACATTCAAGTTGCCGCCACCTACGAAATCCAAATTGGCTATTTCCAGGGTCGGCTCTTGTTGCACCACTTTCATTGTATATTTGGAGAAAAAATGTTACATGTGACCACGCCCACATCTGGCGTTCGACTGACAGTTCGAGTGCTCGAGCGGCGGCTATATAAGTAAGTGTGCAACGCCAATCGCGTCATTGTCATGCTAACCTTCGAGCACGAAGGTCGTGGAGTGGTTAACTCTGTGATAAATCGTCTGCCATTCGAGCTACATCTGCCCGGATACCAATACTGCGGACCTGGCACCAAATTGAAGAAGTGGTTGGCACGCGGAGACGCTGGTGTGAATCCCCTAGACACTGCTTGCAGATCACACGATATCGCATACTCGCAAAGCAACTCTCTGGACGATAGACACAAGGCTGACTGGGTGTTGGAAAATCGAGCCTGGGAACGTGTCAAGTCCAAAAACGCGAACATCGGCGAGAAAGCTGCAGCTTGGCTAGTCACCACAACTATGAAGGCGAAGCGTAATTTGGGCATGGGTATGAAGTCATCATCAATGGCATCTGCTTCTGGTGCAAAACGGTCAACAAAAAAGAGGTCGTTCAAGAAGGATGTTGTGTCGAAAATCACCAATCATCTGCGGAAGGCACTGAAACCTGAACAACTCAAAGATATGAGTGCGAAGGCTCTGCGAAAATCCTCGTTGGTAGCACTGCGTGCAGCCCGAGCTCAAATCAAAAAATTGGGCGGTCGCAAAAACATCAAAGTACCTCGAATAATACATTTCGAAGCAAAGAGTGGAAGTGTGCTGCCTTTGCTTCCCATCTTCGCAGCTTTGGGAGCACTGGGATCGTTGGCTGGTGGTGCCAGCACCATAGCCAGGACCATCATCTCCTCGAAAAATGCTCAGAAGAAATTAGATGAAGAGAAGCGCCACAATACTACGATGGAGAACATCGGAAAGCAGGGATCTGGCCTGTTTATGCGCAAAACAAGTCGCGGAGGCTATGGTCTTTTCCTCAAGAAGTTTGCAAAAAACTCCCAGTGAAGCTGCCCAATAGCAAGCGACCTTTGTACGATGTGGACTTGGTCAAGTATGCCAAACGTCTGAAAATTCCTAATTTCGTTGGGGTTTTCATGCGCGACAACCTACCTCAATCTACGCCCATGTACAAAGAGTGCGCCATTGTCAATCTGGACTCGATAAAAAATCGTGGAACGCATTGGGTAGCTTACGTGAAAAGTGGACTTTGTGTGAAATACTTTGACAGTTTCGGTAATTTGAAACCGCCAGTGGAACTCGTACGATATTTAAATGACGGTGGAAATGTGAAAATCTACTACAACAACGATCGCTATCAGACATTCGATCAAGCAAATTGCGGCCATTTGTGTCTGAAATTCCTCTACGATCAAACTCAACACAACGATGGATAGGGTCGTCAACAAAAAGACAGTGACCTTTAATGAAGAGCGCAATACGGTTCATTATATGGTTGTGTGGCGATTTGCGTACAACACTTCGCGCAAATCCGATTGGCAGCGTATGGCTATGGACAGGATCCGTTTCGCTAGGCGAATCTCCAAACTTGCCTACATAATTGACCCCATTTTGGATGTGGAACACAGGGAGCGAGTGTGGAAGTCTTTAAATGAGGGTGCATAACCCCCAAAGTGTCAGTCATGTCTTTGCTGTTCACTCTGACAGGTCACACATCTACGCTGACCGCAGACTTTGCTCCGCCAATTCAATTGGACGAACACAGCTCTTACGGCTTGGCTTTGATTGGTTTTCATTCGTACAACAGCATACCGAACATAACCAAGGGGAAGTTCTATTACTTTGCCAACGGAGCGCCATCTGTTAGCACCATCAGCATACCCACTGGCTGTTACGAAATAAGCGACATTGCCAAGTTTATTCACAAACACATCGGCAAACCGAGAGAGGTGAAGAAGAAGAAAAGAGAAGTGGACATCGACAGAGACAGCAACAATAACGCTAAGGCAGCAGTGTTCTCTCTCAAACCCAATACCAATACGCTACAGTGCGAAATTTATAGCAAGTACCACACCATAGACTTCACTCCAGAGGACTCTATCGGACGATTGTTGGGTTTCTCACCTCGAATACTCCCAGCTGGAATCGTTCACGTGTCTGACCTGCCCGTCAACATAGTCAAAGTGCGAACAGTTCACATTGACAGTAACGTCACATCGGGCGCTTTCTTCAACAACCGACCCTCCCATACGATATACGAGTTTGCCGTTCGAGAAGATCCCGGATTTGCCATCGACGAGACTCCATCGAATCTCATCTACCTGCCTGTGAACAAGACGGAGATACATAACACAACCTTGAATATTCTCGATCAGGACTTTTGTAGTGTGAATTTCCGTGGAGAAACCATCATCGTACGACTGGTGTTGCGCAAGCTGTCAAATGGGGTTGGTATTTGATTGGAACGACAACCAACAGCATAAAAGTACTGAGAGCGCAGATGTCAGTTCAGTCGCGCAGACGCAGTCAACGAGAGCACACACCAATCATACGCTCTCTCTCTCGAGCATAGAATTCCTCATATCTCAAGGGCATCATGTCAAAACAAGTGTTCGACGTGTACAATCATCCAAAATTCGATGAATCCATCCAGAGAGTGGAGACTCGAACGTACCACCCGTACGTCAAATCCTTCCAAAATAATGACATTGTCGAAATCGTCATTCAGCAAAGTGACACATGGATTCTGATGAACGACGCTATCGTCTGTATAGAGGGCACTCTAGTCAAAACCGCAGGAGATGGCAATGTGCGATTCGTTAATAATGCTGGAGCATTTTTCTTCGAATCAATGTATTATGAAATCAACGGCAAGGAGGTGGACTCTGTTCGCTTGCCGGGTATAGTGAGCACCCTGCGAGGATACACTTGTTACGCAGACGCCGATTCTCGACACTTGTCCACCGCCGGATGGACGTATCCAGGTGGAGCTATTCGCAACGCCAACGACGGTTCGTTCGCCATGTGGATTCCGCTTAAACATCTGTTTGGCATATTTCACGACTACAGATATGCCACAATCGGACGACAGTGCATTCGTTTGGTGAGAAGAAGAAACGACAACAACTGCATGGTTATAGAGGAGATTGCGAATCCGCAGGTCGCAACCACAGCCACCCTGACGATCAATAGCATCGTGCTCAAAGTCAAAAACGTCATTCCCAATGACGATATTCGCTTGCAGCTGCTGCAATCCATAAAGACTGACAAACCTGTGGTTATCTCGTTCCGCAAGTGGGATATGCACGAACTGCCTGCACTCACGCCTGGTTCCACCAAAGAAATATGGTCTGTCAAAACTTGTACGGCAGTGGAGAGCCCCCGATTCGTCATTGTCGCCTTCCAAACAAATCGAATGGACAACGTTGCACGAGATTCCAGCTACTTTGACCACGTTGACATCAGAGACATACGCCTAACGTTGAACAGTGACAATTACCCGCATGAACGCATGCGCTTGCAATTTGACAGAAACAACTTTGTGGAAGCTCATCGCGCCTATACGGAATTCTACCCAAGCTATGCGAATTGTCCCCAGAAACGCCCTCTGCTGGATTACGATGCATTCAAGGATCGAGCCGCCATCTTCGTAATCGATTGCTCACGGAGAGCGGAATTCATGAAATCGTCCACCGTCGATGTCAAACTTGACATAGAAGCCACAGTTGGGTTCCCAGCTAATAGTCGTGCGTACTGTGTAATAGTGCACGATTACGTCATAGAACACTTGCCTTTAAGTGAGATCGTACGTCGTCTGTCATAAGACACAAAACACTTCAAGTCATACGTCATCTGTCATATGCCTGCAAGATCGGCGGGTGGAGCGCTGGTTGAATGCGCGTCGCAAGGAAGCATAAGCCTATGGATAGGAAAACAACAAAAAGAGTGGGGGGTGGTGGGGGGAACGCGCTCGAAGCGCATCAGTTCAAATTCAGCGTTAGTTGTTAGCCAAACGTTCAGTGATTCAGTTGATCAGTCAGTCAGCCAAGATGAAGCTCGTAGCTTGTGATATCCAGGGTTTCTGTGTGGGTGGTGAGTTCCAGCCAAAAGAACCTGCCATCACCGACGGGCAACGCACGAACCATCGTGCCATTCCATGAGCTGAGCGAAAATGATAAACGCCAAGCGAGATATTTGGAAAGGAATATCCACGGCATTCCATACTCCGATGGCTATGTGGAATTAAACGAGACCAACATCCAAGAAGTGCTGCGCCCCATCCTCGAAGCTGATGTGGTATATGTGAAGGGAAATCAAAAATTCGATTTTCTGCTAAAGTGTGTGCTCGATCGGCCTAGAAGGCCACACATCGTCGATATTGCCGCCACTACAAGTACAGTCGTCACAACCCCTCCACCGCCACTCGAGAAGCAAAGCCCGTTGTGTTTAAATCATATAGCATCTGGAGACATAGAAGTGCATTGTGCTGTGAGACATTGTTTCGATATTTGGCTATGGATATCGTCGCACCTGATATGGTGAAACACGTCGGCAGTGGCGGCGACACTCTTCTCCATCGGCACTTGCAAAATTTGCGTGAACTCAAGGCGCAAGTATCGCAGTACGAACAAAAGCTGCATATGTATAAACGCTTTCAAAATATGCAAATTGACGATGGGAAATGGGCAGCAGCATTCACCGATCCACGACGTTTCACCGGCGCCAACTACAACAGCCAAGGAAGAAGAACCAATGTTTGATATATTATTATTATTATTATTATTATTAATCATATTGTATTGTATTTTTATTATGTATTAATAGATGTATTAAACCAATTTTCTCGATTTATTTTGCGAATGAGAGAGTGACAGAGTGAATGGCAAAAATGGTCGTTCAAAGCTATTTGGTTTTGGGGAAAGAGCTTGGTGTATTTTTCGCAAATATACACCAAACTTTTCCCCCAAAGTCAAATGGTTTTGCCGCCGCACACTGGCGATTGAGAGGCTGCGCGTGATTTCATGTTTGAAATAAATATGTGCATATTTGTTTCAAGTATGAAATCTCTCTCGGTCAATCAACATGAGGGCCATGCACATTGAGCAATGGTGTATGTGTCTCTCAGTGTATATATATTTGAGTGATATATACGTCGTTTCTCAGTGTACGTTGAGCAGTCATACCGTCATGACAAACTATATAATTCTAGCAGCCGTTCTGTCGAACGTACTGTATATTAGCCCACCATATGAGTGCAGTGAGGTATTGGTATCATATTTGCACGAGAATTCGAGCATTTCTAACTGGACGAGAATGACTCAGGCGCTAGCCAATGATGAATATTTGCCTGTGTTGAAAGCCGAAATCCCGCTGAACGTCTCATCGTACCGATTGCGAAAGATCTATGTCAATCACACCCATAGCGATACGCAGTGGTTCCGGCTGAAGACGTCTTGCAGAACTTCGAGGTCCCCTCAGCCCATCCTGTATGCCGCGATGCAAGCTCCTGGAGGTCATCCTCCCGCGGAGCTTGCCAAATGTGAGCCGACACTTTACGAGTGGTTTATGTTATTTGTGACAATGATTCTGAGTGTTCAAATATCCGAATCTATATATAAGTTCATTAAAGCTATACGTCAAAAATATTTTTTAATCGATAATGATAGTGTATCATACTACGCCGCTGGCACTGAAGTCTAATGAAAATATACGCATATCTGTTTGTTTCATTTGAGTTGCAAAATGCAACATGTGTGTGTGTGTGTGCTCTCTGTCGACGTGGCACAGACCGTGGGATCCAAGGCCAAATCGTGTCTCATGCCGACATTTCTCGAAAATAATGGTCTTGGGTAAACAACCACCGGATGTGGTTGTTTACTTAAGCTGTGGAGCGATAAACAAGTCCAAGACCAAATCATGTCTCGATTTCGCTGAGTCATCATTTCCTAGAATCACACACGCCGCTCGCCAGTAAACACCAGATGTTCATTCATGGTGACGTCACACACGATTCTCGGAATTCCAACTCAAGTCTGGACATGTTGCTGCCTGTTCTAAGTCGAGAGAGATGCTTCGACGGCGGCCAGCGGCGGCCATTGCTATCGTAGGCGTGGGGCTCTCGACGGCCATTTTTTCGACACAACGAATCACATGAGGTCGTTTTGATCTCCCCGCCCGCCCGCCCCCCGCCCTCCGCTCTTTACATCTATCATGTACCGCAGGGGGGCGTTGCTTCGACGGCCATTTTTTCGACACAACGAATCACATGATGTCGTTTTTTTCTTCTCCCACACACCCAATTGCTCTCTACGCCTATCATGTACCTGCAATTTTTCTCTCTCTCAACCCCCACACGCTACACCCTACACCGCCATGTTTATTGCGACTGCCGCCAATCGGCTTTTTTTTCCCATTATCAAAGCTACGAGTTTTAAATCGACATTAGTATGGAACCGTCATGGCTCACTGGTAGCGCACTCGGTTGCCATGCCAATAGGCGTGGGTTCAAGCCCCACTCGGGGACAAAAATTTTTAATTTTTTTTTTCTTCCGCAACCCTCCCCCCACCTTCTTCGGCGTTGGGGGGTTGCTGAAGAACTTCGCCGAAGAACCAAAATGGCGGAGATCTCGATGGCCAGATGCCATCGAGAGCGAAAATTCAAATTAATGAGGCGAAACCGGCTTTGTCATACTAATTATAATAGCCACATAGCACGTCGTTTTGTATATTGTCTTGAGAGGTCCAACTTCTTCGATCCCAGGCTTTCTTTCCATGTCGTCCTAATTATACAAGAGGCATCGTTCGAGCAGGGATGGAGGTCGATTCACTCTTCACTTTAGTACGTTAGCATCCCTGATTACGTACTGTTAGATGTTTGCGCACATTTTGTACATGCGACTACTTTCCGCAGTTGGCGGGGTGTATGAACAGATATATGACCAAAGGGTGTCAGTTATGTTAAGTTCTCATGGGATCTGATACCATATCACCTGAGCTCATTATGCATTTGCTTGAATGCCTTGTGATTTTGATTTTCATAATAACCTGTGGATGTAACTGGATGTTCAAGATCACCTATTCATTTCACACTGATGAAATCAAATATGTCTCGCGAGGAGATGATCTAAATCACTGCATAAAGAGGGATGCGGTAGAGCCAAAAAGAAATTTGAAATCGACAAATATATCACGATCTACATCCAGAAGGAGATGTTAGCTAAACATGGATCTTCTTCAAAAACCTTGAAAATTTTGAGATATCCTGAAATTTTAATATTTCGTTTCTCAGGTCAGGAGGGTTAAGTCAGAGAAGGAGAAAATCATAATAGCCTACCAGGACGGTATTTTGATCACCTTTATTCACCGTTGTCTGTGATGAGCACAGAGGTCCTGGACAATAAATGCAGAGCGTATAGTTTGGCACTTGAGACCATGCTATATTTGTTATCAGCATGTCCAGCTTATGCGTTCGAAGAGTAGATCCACAGGCATATCGTGGCGCTACGATCCTTCTACCACCATTTACGACGCTGTTGTATTTTGATTCAAGTCCAGGCGAGTTCCAAGAGACATTGATTTTGTTGAGAGGTGCCGAGTTTATGGCAGCAGAAGCCGGGATTGACATCCATGCAAGTCACATCACACTTTCTCTTCACCAAGGCATGTAGTCGTCTACCAGAAAAACTCAGGAGAAATCTCTTGCACTCTGTGCCTGAACCGCGTTCAGTGCCAGCAAAATGTTCAACGGCCAACACCTAACCTCTGAGTCACCCGCCACCATGTTGACGTTTACCATGTTTTCAAAGTAACAACAAATGGATGTGAGGAATGAACATGACATACCTGTCTAGATGGGACCACTGACGGTGGGGCGATTGATGGTATCTATGAAAAAAAGACACCAACTTTTCTGTAGTGTTCCAGAGAAGTGAGTGAGCAAGCGTGTGAGCGAATCATCACATACGTGACAAATGGATCTTTATTAGAGAAATCTTAGCCAAACAAATATACTTAACCGTCTTCTTTGGTTCACTCCGTTGTTTGTTCAGCTCATGCGGTTTCAGCCTATATCCATAGACATAAATATTGAGATTTGATATTTGAGCTCGCAGGCCCTACGCTAACCATTCTTTTAAAATTGAAGTTTGGACGAATGCAGGTCATCATCCTATGTTGACTTCATCTGATCAGGGAACATCATTCTTGAAATCAATAGTCACTCACCCCACCAGCGTGGAAAGTAGAAGATAATGAAGATATTTTTTATCCCCGCGAAGAATAACACAATATCAGATGAATAGGTTCAAATGGACTCAATAATTGTGAAACACTTGTTCCGAGATACAACCTCAATATAATCAAATTAAAATATTTATTATAACAAGATTGGAACAGCAAAATACGAACTCATAGTTCCAAATTACCATCTTCTCACATGGTTTTGGAATGAATAACTTTCCTTTCCTACGTCCCAGTAGTACACTATTGCAGTAATTTTTCAATTAGTATTCATCTGGTATACTTTCTGATTCATAAAGAAGGTGGTGAGCTTGTGACCGAACACGTAGTAGGTTGAATAAACTGGAGTTTCATCTCAATACCAATTTAATATTTTCTTCAGAAGATGGTTACTAGGTGGAAACTGACTGAAACACTTGTCGAATTATTAAAAATAATGGTTTGTTTTCGGAACAGAACTCCAATATATTTCCTATCACACCAAAGGTTCCAAACAGTGCAGTGCAAGTACGTGAGGGTGTTGGTTATGGTGGTTTTGTGTTGCAATAAAACTTCAGTGATCTACTCAATTACTTATATCTTTGGGATCACTAGATATGAAATGATGGGATAGGGAGAAATTTGCCAGAGATCAGGAAATAAATTAATGGAATATGACATGAAATGCTCGAATTATTGAACTGCAAATTCGAGTCTTTCATGAGTAACTTGTTCTTTAACGAGTTAATGGTCGGTTCTGGATGCTCTGTTCAGAGAAAAATGTATCTTCCCTTACTGCTACTCTTGCAGTGACTATCCCTAGCGTCCTCTTTCAGTGGATTCAGGGAAAAGGACTATACGGGATGTATTTTGAATGACGTTATTCATTCAAGGTGATGATTCCTCGTCACATTTAATGAAAAAAAGTTCATATGAACGTGTGTCCTACCGTGCTTCGTTTCCGAGTAACGGGGTGTCAAAAGTTGATTAAAAAATCGGTTTTTCATGAATTTCTCAAAAGTGTGCCAGCATTGGAGAAGGATATTAAAGAATCTAAGGCGTACCCGAGTGGAAGGAACAAACTTGAATCTGAAAAGTTGTAAACCTTTCTAGAGCGGAAAAAATGCTCGAACCCACCATCGCAGACATCACGTGCCAAAGCAGCATTATGATTGATGTGCAAGGAAAGAGAGTTTTAGTTTGGGCGATTTCAACCGGAGAAGACCACGGCAAAACTCAGAAATCAACAAGAACATTGACGCCAGCCGTACATTCCTATGATTCAGTGTATTTCAGGTTCAACAATTAAAGACTCTATCAACTCCCCAAGAATATCCCCAATTGACTTGAGATTTGATAACGAATGTTTTGTAGAAACCCTTTCGTTGCTCCCAATACTGCATTCAGCTGTAAACTTCTGAAAACCAGAAAAATAACTAAATTCGGAGTTTCGCAAGCTGTTTATTTTACGGTAAAGTTGGAATTTAAGGAATGTGTCCGATAACATTTACATCAACTCGGAATTCCTTTGGGTTCAGATTAATAAATTAGTTGAGGAAACTCAGTTAATTTCATTGGAAAATATACCAAAGGGGATGTTCTTGATTGTGAGACTTTGTTAAGTATTTTCTTCAATTTGCAACTCATGAAAGATATATGATTAAAATTTTACCAACTCAACAATAAACAGAAAAATATAGAAGTATAAATAAAATGAATTGGGTAAAAATGTATAAGTATAGCTGGTGCTTGCGTGGAGTGCACACCTACAACCTGAGCTGGTGCTGTAGGTATTCCGGTCTCCCTACAGCTTGAAAGTGAATGCGCCACCATAAATCAGTACGTCGCTCCAGTGCGCCACCGCAAATAAAAATACTAGCTGTCCTCCACCTGCATAAGTATTTATGAGGGAATATTATTATCATTATCACGTATACCACGATCACCTTACTTCTCAAGTATATTACCGTTGTTTTGGTTTCGGGTCTTGGCATGGTGTTCTTTGGTTGAAATCTCCAAAAGTTTCAACTGCAACTGCGGCAGTCATCTTCAGTAGTTTGGTCGAAGTACTTTTCTAGAACGGAAAAAGCTATTATGCAATCAAGTTCTTCAATGTTTTACCATATGAGGTCCAAGTTCTCGAGTGTGCTCAATTCAAATCAGTTATTAAGCGGTTCTGGGCTGATAGTGCGTTCTATGATTTTGATGAGTTCCTATCAACCGATTTTTTACAATTATTAATACATTAAATAACATAACAAAACGTATTGCTGCTTTGTTAATTTTTTTTTTAAGTGCAAGAGTTTTTTATTTTTAGAATTTTATGTTTTTAATCTGTTTATCTGTTCTTTAAATTTACTTCTGCTTCTGCTTCTACTATATATAAACGACAAAGATTGTTTATCTTTTGTTATATTATTATTATACATTAATTTTTTTAGTTTTAGTTCATTACTGACTTGTCAAAGCACAACTGTGTAATATGACCAATAAAGATCTATTTATCTATCTAGAAGGAGGTATCAACTGAAACAGTTTCAGTTGATACGTCAAGAAAAGTACCCTTATCACGCCAGTAAAGTTGACTGCCGCAGTTCCAGTTGACTTCAACCAAAACCCAGAAACCAACCAGAACATTGACGACAGCCGTGAAAGCCTAAATTAATATATATTACCATTACCATACCGCAGTAAATCAAGTATAAACTGCTCCTTTATCGTCGATTATAAAAAATATATATATGCTGAATCAATGATTACACATAATTACAAGGATTTTTCTCCAATAGGATAAACGGATTCTCTGTAGATAGTAGGCACTCTGACTGTGGAAATGAGAACCGTGTTTATGTATCAGCTTTCGTTTTCGAGATATGACATATATGCTGTGCACTTGAGTAAAAACACACTTACAACACACATAAAAGTCATATTTCTAATGATTTTCTTGAATGAGATACTTGAGGGAGGTCTCTTTAACTCCAGCAGTAATCGGCTATCATATGCACGTCCATCTACCCTTATATCATTTCTCCATGATACAATTTACTTTGGTGGAATCTTTCTCCTTTTTCATCACTAAAGTGACCAAGATATTCAGAAAAATGGACAAGATGAGAGTTTGAGTAAAGGCGCTTGACACTCATGTTGCAACCAAAATTCTTCAGATGAGATATCATATGTTGAACTAAGTCTTTGTAGTTTGGTGTCCTAGTATATTACTGAGAAAGTTTTTCATGATTGACATAAATGCTTTTCATGCATTGGACACGGTTTCTTTCATTGCTTCAACGAAATTTTCATCACACAATAGCGGCAATCTTATTTGGGGTCCATCCAATATTCCAGCTTTTGATTTTTTTGTACTTACGAAAGGGAATTTCTGAGCAATGTACTCTAAACATTTACCATTTGTATCAAGCACCTCAATAAACTGCTTCATATTTCTAAGTTTTATCAATACTATGTTAAACTCATAAATGCGCGCCGACCCTCACATAAAATAAAGAAAAGCTATGTAATGAAAACTAAAGCTGATAGATAAAAAAAGGCGGTAGATTTGGAATAACTTCACCAAAATCTACAGGAAAAGTGAGAAACATCTTAAGAAAATTTTAATAATTTGTAACTACGTGTTATTGATGAAGGTGAAGGGGGTTTGTAAATTTTTTTATGCACTATAGGGCGCTGAAGTACACTTCACCGCCAGTTAGGCGAGCGTGAAGTACCACTTTACCGCCCGCGGGCGCATTTTGGCCCGCGGCCATTAACACTTCATTTCATGTAAGACCTTACATCAGAATCAGAATCAGAATTATTCCAGTTCTGTAGAGAAATACATTTCCTAACATTTCTTTAAAACCGACATCTTTGACGTGATAACGTCTTACAAATCGATATACGCCGGCTGCACGCACGAAAAAGTATGAATCATTGTCACGTTCCGCCTTCGCCGAGCGTGCAAGCGAGAGCGCGGAACAAGCGATAGAGAGGCACGATTGGCCTAAGCGTTGGGCTTGTGACGCATTTATCTCTCTTCCACTCCATCGGCGGATGCGTCCTAGTAGACGACAGCCGCAGCACGCAACCTACACGTGAATTGTTCGTCATCTGTTTATAAAGTGAAGTGAAGAGTTAATGTGGTTTCCTTTGTTCATTACAACAATTGCGGCAAAAAACAGGCCAACCACCGTGCGCGAAAATCTTCTATAATATCAAACAGGTTTGTGGTGAAATATTAGTTATACAGTGGATTATAATTCATTGTGCTGGGGCAGGACGACTTTAATGCTGTCCGTCCTACCCTGACACTGACGAGCGGCAAGAACCGCGAAAGGCGTCTGCAGGTGGTCATCCCCGCCAAGTGAAGGATAATTTGCTGTATAATTACAATAAGCAATTGCAGCTGAGTCTTCTTGGAAGAACGTTGCACAAATATCTGTCAGATGTAGTTAAATGTCCGTGATGGTATTAACCAGTAAAGTAGTTGTTTTCTGTCAGACTTTTTTTTTATTTTCCACAGGGTGGAAATATTTGGAGATAAGGGTACTCGGGCATTCTCGATTTTACTATTTCATTTATTTGATACTCTCCGGCAAAAATTCTCTAACTCTGTTCACTTCCTGGTGTCTATGCTACAGGGATTGTTTATTGGTTTCACCGCGAGTGGCGCTGCGACTGACTTTTACTTACTGTAAGTCGCTGCTTCATTTGTGGTGAAATATTAGTTATACAGTGGATTATAATTCATTAGTCTGGGGCAAGTGAATGATAATTTGCTGTATAATTACAATGAGCAATTGCAGCTGAGTCTTGGAAGAATGTTGCACGAATATCTGTCAAATGTAATTCAATGTCCGTCGTGGTATTAGCCAGGGAAGTAGTTGTCTTCTGTCACATTTTCGCCTCTTATTTTCCACATGGTGAAAATTATTGGGGAGAAGGGTACTTCGACATTGTCGATTTTACTATTTCATTTATTTGATACTCTCCGGCAAAAATTCTCGAAGAAATTGTGAGTTTCAACAAAATCATTCTTTGTATAATGTGATGATGATAATTTAGTGATAATAATTCAATTCATAAAAGTATGCAATTTTTCATCAGTTTTCTTATGACATTATCACGTACGATCATCGTCTGTGTACCGACTTTACATACAACCAATTTTTATGTAAATGATTCATAAGCCTGAATTTCGTTACAGTATCGGCATAGATGCACAAGTATTCATTTCAGAAGTGGATATATGGTTCAAATAATTATTTGGTAACATTCCGGCACCATCGTCTGCAATAAAAAAAATGCGGAAGCTAAAACGTTCCAATGAAGTCGGTAACTTGAAGGTTTGGTTTCGGTTTTCCACTGCTTTGTCGCAAGCACTAGGTGTTGCAACCGTGGCCATGGGAGTATCTTGGCTAGAAAAGGTCATTCAGGACATTCAGTGTGAAATGAAATATTGCGCAAAGTCTCCTTGCTCTGCCATTGGTGCGATTACCTAATACAGTTGAATTCACTCCGATTTTTTTCATTTATAGTTAGGTAGCTGTAAAAATGAGATATATACAATTAAATTCATAACGTTATAGTTTCAGTGTATTAATATTTGCTAAGTAAATACCGAATTGTATAATTTCTTCAAAATTTTCTTGCATCACAATAAATGTTTTGTATCAGAAAATCGTTGTTTTCATCTAAATTATCAATATCCTTCAATAGCTCAACGCGTCAATGCAGAGACAAACAAACCACTCAGATTTGTAGGGCCCAGCTGTAGGTTCGAATCCTTGCGTAGTAGTTTTTTTTTATTTTTCCTCTTTTGATGTTTCATAAGTGGAAAGTAATTATCATGTCACCTATAATAGCTATTGATGTCATGAAATTATTATGCGATTTATAATAATCGAGGACGTTTCCAGACGAAGCGGCGCTTTGCGCCGTGTCGCCTGTGCAACTTCCGAGATATACAGGGTGTTTCAAAATTCAGAGGCATATTTTTCAGGTCAAAATAAATTTGTTTTCCATAAACATGTGTCCGAAACTGCTTAATTTCTAAGATACAGGGTGTTGAAATTTAACAAAAATGATAATGATACGCCAATGTTTATTTTTTAATGAATATTATATTTTTATGAATGTCCTCTATCTACTCATAAAAATGGTCCTTTGACTTTTTTTCGTACGAAGAACAGTTTTCGATTAAAATAACAAAATGAGACAAACAAAAATTCGCCTAGGTACACGCAAATGACTACCTTTTATTTTTTAAATCGAAAACCGTCGGTCGGACGGAAAAAAATCAAAAGACCATGTTTATGTGAAGATAGAAGACCATTATAAAAATAATACTTATTTGATAAAAAAACAGTAGCATATCATTATTTTGATCAAAATTATTACAGGTCATGTGTACAGGGACGCCACTGATGGAAATTAAGAAAACGTTCACCATGGAAAAAGTGTATTTTTATGTGGAATTTGCATGTTCCAAAATTAAAAAGAGAAGCCAAAGTGGTTTTAGAGATATTGAAAAAGAACTGATTTTTTTGTTAAATTTCAACATCTTGTATCTCAGAAATGAAGCGGTTGTGGAGACATGTTTATAAGAAAAAATAGTCTCATTTTGACCTAAGAAATACGCCCCTGAAATCTTGATACTGAATTTTGAAACACCCTGTATTTAAATTGCATAATAATCATAATAATCAAGTTAAACCCAAGCTTCATCGTATCATTTTATTCACAAGTTATTGTCATTTGGTATCTATGGTATTATTAAGTAACTACGTATAATGAAGATTTAACTTAAAGGAAGCTTGATATTCAATGAAACTCATTTTATTGTAGGTATATTATAGAAATTGTATAAATTATATTTTTTGTTATCAAGGTACATTGCTCACTACTAGATAAATAACATTTGTTTATTTTACCGTCTAGGTTACCTCATAATTCGATATAAGAGGAACATAGAGAAGAGCTGAATTGGCCACTGAAAAAATATGCAAGTTGAATTATGTAATAACTGTATTAAGGTTGTCGACACACTAAGAAATCAAAAACGTTTTAATGTGAACATAATTGACTAATCAGGTAGAAGTTGTTTTTCCTCCCAGGATCATGAAATGACACACAATGGTACGGCAAAACAGGGAAACACCTTCAGTCTATTCAAAACTGCTCAAAACAAACTGTTTTTGAATGAATCTGTTTAGTGTGATTCGTGTATTCCAAAATGTTTTGTCTTGCTACAAACAGTTTTGAAATAAAGCGTTTGGTACCAGTGAAGAAACGTTGAAACAGAAAACATTTGTTAAAAACCTCGTTGCAACACGTTGAAGCCCCGACTCTATTTTCACTGTTTTGCTGTACAGCAAAACGTTTTGCATGAAGCCATTTTGCATTCAGGCGAATGTTTTACTTTCCCGCGTTTTTGATTTATCGGTGTGTGATCAGCCTTCATTTCTCAAAAAAGTTTTGCTTTAAGGCGTTTTTGATATTTCGGTGTGTTGTCAGCCTTATTGTGGAGATTCCGACATACCTATGTTTTCCATGTAGGTTGTCGGAAAAGTATAGTGTACAACTCGTGCGGAAACTAAATATTTCATACTCGCTTGACAAGATGATGATGAAGTATGAGCCATAGGCGAGTGGTTCATCATAATCTTGTCAAACGAGTATGAAATATCCTATTTTCCGCACTAGTTACACAATATAATATTTCCGAACTTGACAACATTGAAATGAGTGCGGAAACGTGGAATTTTCCGCACGATAGTAGATAAAAATACATTAGGATGAAAAACAGAATTGAGAAATTACAATAATAATGAATTTCTTCAATTGACAATAATAGAACAGGTTACAGAAACTATCAAAACGCAGAGTTGGCGCTGCACCTGTCTAAGGCAGGTTAGTACTCTTTTAACACTCAACCATACACAAGAAAATTAAAGGAAATTTGACGTTTATAAGACAAAATATAGCTTGAATTTTACCTACAAAGTGTATTGTGTGGCGTATAACCAGAATAATAATGAATTTTTCTATGTAAAACTGAACGAAAAATAAAGTTGGGAAGGAGAATTCCCAAAATTGGAAACATTTACGGAAGAGAAGGTATACAAAGATGGTGCCCAGAAAACTCAATATAAATCAAAAATATATATTTGCAATATAATAACTGTCATGAATTGGCAAAGAATGGAAGCCAAATTTTTTGATCCATAGGGAATACTCCCAATATCTCGAGAACTCTACGGCACAAAATCGTCCCCACATATTGGCACAAAACAGGTATAATTTAGTGAAAAATCAAATTTGGAATCAGAGACATTGTAGATGGAGAAATCGTACCTAGACGTAGAGAGAGAATATAGTAAGTTCGTTCAGTAGCGGGTCGTTGAAGGTTAGCGATCAAATAAATCACATAAAATAACTCGGATTGCTCTGAAATCTAACAGGTGTGTTTCTACATGCTAGAATAGTGAACAATTATATTTTCAGTATTTGGTCAAATTCGCCTAGTACATCTAGGCATTTCTTTTTCAATATTTTTCATTGCGTCGGAAGTAAAGAACTGGAAGTACAGAAAGAGTTAAGAAAAATACATTTTTTAATAAAAAAATATGATGCACCTAAAAATTATGAAAGAAATCGCTTAAAACATCATTTCATTCACAAAGTGATGGTTATCTCCAATGATGTTTATCGATATCTATACATATATTATATAGTAGAAAGGTAGTCTTTGCTGACTAGTTAGGATTCAAAAGAGGAGATTTTTGGGTTAAGCAGCAAGCAAAACGTGTAATCTTTTAACACTATATTTCCGATATTTCGACAGTGACTACTGTCATCTTCAGGGAAGCTACAATTAATAAGCAAGAATGTAAGCTAAATGAACTGAAGCCCAATAACAGCAATACTTACTGTGTTTTTGAGGTTGAATGCTAATGATGTGATGATTGAGATATAAACAATATCGAGTGAAGAACATGAAGTTGATGATACAATTTACAATAAAAAGTCAGAACAATTGAAAAATTATTAGCCAAAATTTAAACATTTTAAAATTATATTCACGTGTGGAACATGTGCACAACGTGACCTACATCTTGGTTAGAAAACAGACAGTTAACAAGTGACAACTGAAGTTAAAAAGAAGAAATCATCATTTGACTTATGACAGGCCAATACGTGTGTTTTGTCTGATAATGATGGAAAATTTATCATCGTCGTCCATATGGCTAAGCTTAACAAAATCAACTAAAATAGAAAAAGTTCGGTACCTAACTTTTAACCTTGTGGTGAGGTTTTTAAATCCCCAATACTTCCACGCTACAATATTTTCACTCTACAATATTTTCACTCTACAAAGTAAGAACACCAACTTGAACACTAGGTATACTCAAAATAAAATCAAACGTAGCGTTTCAAATGCTACGTGCTCAATCATATTAAAAACATTTATAAATCGCACAATTGTAATAAATTATATATTTCATTTCGAAAAATGAAAGAGAAAAATATTATAACTTTAAGAAAAATATATGATCACCAAAATGACGGGAATATCAAATACTGAAATATGGTATGGAAATCAGTACATTAACATTATGATAAAAATATGTGACTATTGAGGATTCCACTTATATCTGGTCAGAAAAAAATATAACAGATACTATGAAAATTTCTTGAAAATACGGTATGTTCTCGAGATTTCTCTTATTGAGCGGTTGCAAGAATAACTGTCTCTTACTATACCTACGTATAATCTTTGACTTGAAAAGCTCAAAAATACTTTATTAAACATGAATTTGCTGTGTACCTCCATGAATTAGTAACACTAAAAACGCACCGATGTTTGTATTCACCATGCCACCACAAATATTTTATCAAAATTGTACCTTAAACAATTGATCCAACTTAACCGCAATGAAAATACCGATTGCAACAACTGCGGGTACCGCTGACTATCCCAGACATGCAACTGCGGTTCATCACGATACCAGTAATTCACCTTTTAAAAATTCACGAAGCCTTTGCATGGGTTAAGCGCAATTACCGCTATGTTCGTTGAAGAAATGCGAATGAGAAATAGTTCTGAGAGCAACCTTCTAGATACGTAATACGGGAAAAGTTAACGAAAATTAGAGAGATTGTTTGGGGATCGTAAAGGGTGTGTCTGCTGAGTTTTCGAATACGAAGACCCTGTGCACTTTACGGGTGGAGATGGAAACACGATTTTTCCAGGCTATATTTGGTTTTTGCCCATACCTTCTAAATTATGTGGCTTAGCGGAAAAATCACGTGAAAGAACTAAAATTGAAAGAAGTAGAAGTATTTCAGCCATTAAGACGGTGTTCGAAATGCAAGTAATCCACCAATATTCTCATGAAAGCGTGGCTCTCTCATTATTGACAAAAACTGTTAATTATTCTTTGCTATGCTGTGAAAATCCATCCACTGTTCACATAATTTCCCCAGAGAACGACATTGTACGACATATGACTGTAGACAAGACTGTAGTACGCCGTCAACAAAGACTCAGTTGGCCTTGAGGACTTTATACGTGACATAACAAATCTGGATTTATTTAATTATCCACTGAGTATATATCGGTATGCACGGTAAAACGTAAGTTTTCATCTACTACATGTATACCCAGAAATTTTGTGCTTTGAGTGGACGTAATATTTGTTCCATCCATTTCGAGTTGTAAAGGGTAATAGTGGGGAGGCACGTGGCCAAAATGAAAAATTTGGGTCACCCTGAAACGTAACCAGCAACAACTATGCTTGATTTTATATTACAGTAGAACAGATGAAATTCCGACCAGTGGTCACTGTGTACGAGAGGGACCCTTTTTCTGGACACATTTTCTAAATATCTTTTTACTGATTAAAAAATGCTGCTATTTTTTCATATGTAAAATGAAATATTAATTTTTAGGTTTGTTCTCAAATAGTGGTGCAAAATTTCAAGAACTAGTTTTCACTATTACTTTTGCTGTAGCAATGGTTCATATCTTCCAAATTCGCTTTATTTTCTCATACCTTTTTAAATTTGGGGAGTCTATACATAAAACATTTTTTTCGACGGCAATCAAGTTTTGTGGAAAAGAAGGAGAAGGGTCATGTATCTCAGTGGTTGAGACTTTCTCGTTCGAAACCAGTGACTGCTGGTCGGCTGGGTTCGAATCCTTAGCGACTACAGATTTTTATCTGATGACCCGAGAAAGTGCTAGAAATCGCACGTTAAAAGGTAAGACCTCGTTAATCCTTGGCTCGCACAAGTTTCGACTTCTGAGGGCTGCCGTTCGTAAGGGACGACAGCTGGTTAACGGAAAAAACAATTTTAAACAATTTTAAACAATTTTAAACAACAACAATATGTATTCCACAGTACAACGTGGAATAATTGATATTTTCCACATTATCCTCTTCATTGTTATTATTTTCACAAAAATTACCTATTGTTTTCCTTATTTTTCCACAAAACTTGATTGCCGTTGAGAAGAGTGTTCTATGTAGACTCTCCAAATTTGAAAAGGTATGAAAAAATCAAGCGAATTTGAAAGATATGAACCATTGCAACAACAAGAGTAATAGTGAAAACTAGTTTTTGAAATGTTGTACCACCATTCGGGAACAAACCCAAAAAATAACATTTTATCAATTACATAAGATTATAATTGTTAAGAACGACACGACTCCGGGCCTAACAGACTCCTGGAATATAATTTTATGAAGTGTCAGTGTGGCAGTCAGTCACCAAAGAGATGAAAAAGAATTGAATTATTATTATAATAAACAACTTGAAATTTTGAATTCAAATAAAACTTTGTCTATCGTCTCGATAAAGAAAATACAATTCAAATCAAACAAACCGACCAAGATTAAACCTTGGTCAAATACAATAATGATCCCTAAAAATTATTCGAGGCCAAAAATAGCAGCGTTTTTTTTTTTTCAATCAGTAAAAACTATTTAGACAAAGTGGCGATTTTCAATTTTTTCAAATGCATATTTAAAATTTTGCATTTTAGCCTAATTAGCCTAAATTTAAGTTATAAACAAGTTTCTCAAATAACTTTTTTGCTTACTTTACAATGAACACCACTTTTGCCAATTTGCATTAATTTTTTTCGAAATTGCCGTCATATTGATAGTCATATGACGTATGTGAAAATCGATTATTAGGTTTTCCAATATGCAGAAACGATCATTTAACGTATTTCTTTTAACTCTGATAATAGAATTTTTTCCCATATGCTGCAAATGTTATGGCCCATACTGTATATATGTATAAATTAATGAGTGTTTTGAATTCGTTGGCCCCAAGAACATATTATTCGACAACAAGATCAAGTTTTTAGGTTTCCAAAGTACGAACAATCAAATATTTGCATCCGCCATTTTCCAAACTGGCGTCCAGAAAAGAGGGTCCCATTCGTGCATAGTGACCACCATTTGTACTAAGTACTGTAATATAAAATCTAGCATAGTAGTTGTTGGTTACTTTCCAGAGTGAGCCAACTTTGTAATTTCATTAAAAGTAAAATATCTGTCCTGGAGATATTTGAAATCAAGCAATTTTACACACACCATTCCATTGAAACGTTCCATAATCTGTTTAGTGGATATTACTAATTCTTCACGATTCAGTAAGCAATACTTGGTAGCATGATAAAAATGAGGGTATAAAACAGTTTTGTAAAAAAAAAATTCTTTTTGAATTTCATTGAATTTTTTACAAATAAGCTTAGTTTCAGCGATTTTTTGGAAAAAAAATTAACCTATGTCAGAGAGCGAAAGTCACGTGACCCCGTTCGAGTAGGACATTTTTGATCTTTTTCAAAGCACGTCTCACCAAACACCCAAGTTGAAATTCCTAATAAATTATTATTAAAAGTTTTTTTCATATGTTGCCTACTCTTTGAAGGACACTGTAATCACATGAAAATATTCAAGGTTTCTTTATCAAAAGCCTCTATATCAATTTAATTATACACTCCACCACACAACTTGAAAAAATGCAATTAATTAAAGTGTAATTCAAATTTAATATTGTTTGAGGGTGTCCTGCATGGACTTTTAAACCAAATTATGTGTCTGGCAATAAACGACGTGACTTCAAATAATATTCTGAATAAAATATAAAAGAATTGAGCTTTACACTTTGGCGAATTTGAGATTCTGTACACCTTTACTACCTGTTTTATTCCGAAGGCAACACGACGCAAATTTCATATTTGGGAATTGTTTCTAACTGAATTAGAAGTATATAATATGAAAAAAACTTTCAGCTTTTATGAAATAGGTCTGGCAGTCGCGGGCTCATGGTATGAAATGTTTCATAGTTACAACAATTTCTCAACCATATTCTTTTATTTAGATTAATTTGCTATTACTTGTGTCTTTATAATACATATCCATGATAATTATCAAGTTCTGCTTTAATCTAAGCTTTTCGAAAATGAAGAATGAATTTGTGTGATCCAATCTTCCGCAGAAAACCTATACAATTGGTAATGCGTCGGCAAGTATCCATCAGAAAACAATTACTACTTCCTATGACCATTGAATTATATAGATGTAAGCCTCAGTGCGTTAACTGGATGAATACCATATTTTCTTTTCCTCCGCTTTTTCCGTGAATACCTCTACACTATAATTGCCAATAGTGCATTATCTTCCATGGTTCAATCTGATGTGGAGTAGAAAAATGCTAAGCGTCGCCATGGGCAAATAATTCACAGCACAACGACCTGGTCCCAACGTTCCCAGAGTTTACAGATAAAACGTTCGCAATTTTTTTTATTTCCAGCTGTATCCATGAATGAGTTAAAGTTTTGTCTATGGATTGAGTGAATTAAGTTTACATTGAAATAACTATTTGGCCCGTGTGATATCGATGTTTGGACTGCGAGATAACGCAGGTCACTGCAGATTTAGCTCGTATTATTCACACTTAAGTTACATCATTATCTAGTTATATGCGAATCTCAACTCTTCATTGGCTAATATGTTATAAGTTTGGTGATATCAATGAATAGTATTGTTCTCTCCGATTCAATGATTAACTAATCATTTGTTATCAATTCAACAATGGACAATCTATTCATTCGTTGCTACAATGTTGCCAAGTTTGTAAGGAGTCTCAATAGTAATAATCGTTACATTCAACAAATTGTCTGTAGAGTAGAGTTTATTTGACTATATTAAGGCAGATTCAGAACAATTGTGCCCATGCCGTATTTATGAAGCACGTGCAATGTTCAATCATACGCATTTTCGACCCGTGTGCCTTAAAACTGCAAGATCATTTACATACGTGTCTTTCACTTGCGTTTCTATCACAAGGTCATATTTTCCTGTTGAAATTTTCTCTGGTTCTGTTTCAATTTTCTCAATACTGGATGAAAAACATTTGAGTCTTTCAAATTATCTCCTCGCGTTTTTTAACCACACAGACAGGCACAAATGTGTAGATGGATATGCATTTCTCATGCAGGGCCAAAAATGCAGGGTGGGCATGCATTTGAATCGGCATTTACAAATACATGTTTGTAGAACGTCATAAAAGCGACAATAGTACTAGTGAATTGTTCAATAGTACATTATGTAACAAGTGTTGCAAAAGGCATATTACGCACGAATGGAAAAATTACGCAAGTGCGTAATTCCGTGAGGAACTGACTACAAGATATTATGAGAGAAATCGTGAGATACTTCGTTACTCATTTGAAAAAATCGTTGCTATTACTTGTCTTTCTAATACATATCCATATGTGCGTAATTCCATGAGTAACTAAATACAAGATATTATGAGAGAAATCGTAAGATACTTACCGTTACTCATCTGAAAAAATCTTGTCACAAAAACCGGCTTTACTTTGAATCTGACACGATTTAGTGTATAGTAAGGCAGTCATAAAGCTTTGTCGTATATAAATATATATTACTTACCGCTGATTCCATAATATTTTTATCCCTATCGCTTGCAGCTGACACTGTTCTTGCATTTATACATGTTATGAACTGAAGTTAACATTTGGGCGAAACTATCGTAGAGCATCAACAAAATGTTCAGTATGATGGTAACGTAGCTCCTTTCATAAGAGAATGTCAGCTTGAGAGCAATAAATTCCTTTTTGCTCCGAGTGGCACGGAGTTCTGAACTTGAGTTGCGAGGTCGAGACAACGTCGTGTTATACATAAAATACAGTAAGTTGGTTATGCATGTTCGCCACTCGGAGATGTTATCAAAATGTGGATTAAATGAACTAACCCTGTCAGAAATTCAACTTGAAGGAAATAATAATAATAAAAATATTAACTGAAAAAGATACAAGATGGAGAACTCTAGTTTCTTGACAAAATATGACTATCACAAAATCAAAGTGTAAGTTGAGTGCTAACGGAATCAAACTGGAGAGGTTGCATAAAAATGTTTTTCTACATTCATGCAAAAAGCAAAACTTTATTGAACTATATTTAGTGAAAAAAAAAAAAGTTATTTGTTGTTCTAGTGCAATAAAGTTTTTATTGCACTCATCTGTCATTAAATTTTAACCTGCTGTCATCATGCCAAACATAAACGTTTAAACCCACTAACTATTTAGCAGACATTCTGTGAGATTGGCATTACGTTATAAATACTTACATTTTTTATATTATTTTGTATTAATGTTAGCAGCCAGTGTTAAAATGCGTTCCCGAGAAAAACTGCATAATCAAAACTGATCCGCTTTATTCTAAACCATCTACCTGCATAGAGCAAACTGTCTGTACTATGACCACACACCTCGTGATAACATACGCTCTCACGGCTACTGTGATTTTGATTTTTATAATGCAACTGTGGTTATAGAAACATCAGTCAAAAATTAATTCTGACAATTACAGAATTGAAAGTTTTAAAATGAGTATTATTAATGGAAAAATAGATGATAGTGATCTGTTTCAATGCAAATCGACAGTTATAATTGATTATTTAGGTTGCGCTTTTCATTTTCCAACACCTAGTGGCGCACCTTACTGAACTATTTTTTGCTTTCTGCATGAACGTAGAAAAAATTTCGTATGCAACTCTTGCAAAAATTGTTTATTGCACTCGACTTCCCCTAACGAACTCGTCGAACAATTTCACGTCGAGTGCTATAAACACTTACTTTTTGCACTTGTTGCATAAATAACCATTTAGTAGAGTATAATCAGTACGTCAGAATCAGAATATCAACATCGATAACTTGTGACATAAGTACGAAGATTGTCAGTTTAGCAGTTGAAATGAACCGACCGCGAAGCACGAGGTTTATTCTGCTGAACTGACCGATTCTTAATTTTGCAGGAAGTTTGAGATGTGTGACCCTGAATAAAAGTGCGAAGTATACAGTTTGGCCAACGAGTTTTCGGAGGTGACAAAAAAATTTGATCTTGAAGGAACTTTTTGATTAGACTAAGTTGGGAATGGGGAATGGGAAACGATAAGTTTTGCATAACATCAAGAAGAGCTGAATTCTGTCTTATATCTCCAAGTCTATTCAGCTATTCAGCCGACTGTGATCAAGAACTGAGCACGCCAATTTTGAACAAATAAAATGTTCGTATGGCAGAAGTTGACCCAAAATGTAGTGGTTTATTTGAAAATTCTGCATACCCACACATAAAATCATATCATCCTCTGTTTTCAACCTATTGCCCTAGAAAAATTATGTATTTTCTTTAAAACTCTTCTTAAGGGCCTATCAACACAATAATTTATTCAAAACACGTCCTTCATGATGTACAACTCATCATTTTCAGAAATTCCTACTCGTTTTTCTCTTTACCTTCCGCTATATTTCACCCCATTGCCACACACGCTTTCCATGTATCCTACAGAACCCGTCTTAGCATTTATATACGCGCAACAATTTCTCTCTGGAAAATTTACATATAAATATGCACAGCGAAAATTTACATTTCTATTGAGTACATAACTCTTCTTATAGATGTTTTTGCTCGCTTATATCGCATCTATTTTCGCGAATCTGTGCCATATAGCCTTGATTTTCGAGTACAGTTGGAATCCATGAGTGCTTCTGGCTAATGGATCTCTGATGTGCTAACCAAATTCAGATGGAGAATTCACTGAAGAATGTACGTGTATATATGGAAAAGGAATTCATGTGTCAAAAATAGTTTCTGTCCAGTTTCATTTGTAGCATTGCCTCAAATTTCAAATAGCTCCTAAATGTTGAAACGAAGAGACATGAATTGGCTCGTGGGCATTGACAAAAATTATAAGTTGCACCATATCAATTTTTTTCTCTTCATTAACTGACTGTGAAAATTTCTTGTGAGAATGCGATAGCCATACCATTCAACGTGCAATATTAAATAAATGCTGGAAACGAAAACATCTATTACGTCCATATAGATAGTAGTCCATCTATTCAAGAGGTGGTGACATAATTTTGCTACCGATAGTTCTCGACCTATCCACTACAACGATTGTTATATCGACAGAGAAACATTCCGATTCATTATTAGAAATAGCGGCCTGATGTCATTTTTCATTGAATCCGAGTACATCCTGTTATTTCAACTTTCAAAAAAAATTTTGATATATCGAAATCTGTGCAAGTGACAAATTAGTAAAACAAAATGAAGTTGCTGCGTGGTTTTGCCTATCTGAAAAAAAGTTCCGTGATAAACTGGGAACTTTTATCATGTTTGTTCACTGGAACCAGCTTAACGTTAGACGTGAAAACGTGCTACGCACTTGTCGGGCAACGGATTATATATAGTCCGTAATATATCCAGGGATTAGGCACTCAATGTGATCCAAAGCGCAATTTAAAATCTATCGCTAGATTGGTTTCACTGTAGATGATTTGATCTTTCTCTGACAAACTCAAATGAAATCTGCCAACCAATTCTTTAGGTCACATTTGCTAACTTGATACACATGGTAAACGGTATTACATTCATAATCAACAGTATGTTCTTTGTTACTTCTTTCCTGGGAAGACGTAACCACGTGGGCTTCCGGACAATTGCCCGAAAACAATTTCCAGTAAGGCAATCCCCCGAAACGAGGGGCCTTTTTCGACTGAGCTTTGAAAACCATTTTTCGGATAAAACAAAGCAGACATTAGTTTTGTTCGACTCCTTCACCACTATATGTTCGCAATCACATATGTTCGGAATTTTGACCACGTAATTTTTCGATTTCTTATAATATATTAGAACGATGAAAAGTTATAGACAGCCAATAGGGAAAGTCACATCTGCTCAAAGTCTAATGTATTTCGAAATATTTAAACTTTCAGAAATTGATAATAAAATAATGATCAACCGTTTTATGTTGTGATGTCACGCCAATCATTTAATTTATGAAATATATGAATCATTTTTATTTGAAAACAAGCAATTAAACAAAATCCAAAGTGATTGAAAAAAATATGGGACTACATGACATATGATTTCTCAAACAAGATCTCAGTCGTTTTCTCATCTCCACATAATATTTTTTAATCTAATTTCTTCCATAATTTTTTTCAAATGCACTATTGATTTTTTGTATTAGATTGGCCCGGGTTTGGATTTCTTCATCGTAGATCAAACTACTTCCATGCCCCCAAACTTAAGATCAAGAGAAGTCAAGTCTGGTGAAAGTTCTGGCTACCTCTTTCAATCTACTCGGTTAAAAAAAGTAGGGTAAGGAAGTTTCAGTTTTAGAGCTCCATGCATTTATCGTGAAATTCCAGAAAATTTGAGACTGTTAAATGCGCCTTACAAATTAAAAACGGAAGCCAAAAAAATTATGGAAAAATATAAATCGGTCCACTTTGCTTAAATATATTGAAATGGACCAATGAATAACGTACTAACCAGAACAAGGACCTCAGCTCATTTCTCGCTCGAACAAATCCACAAATCCACAAAATATGCTTGTATTGTATTATTGTGATTAAATGTATGTACTTATATGAAGATTTGGCATATGTGTGTATGAGTGTATTATTTAGTTGGTGATTAGAGGTAAGCTCTATATTGTAAAACTTCTGCTTTTTGTTTATACTAACCAAAACAAAATTTCAACATTTTTTGTCGGACAGGCAAAACAATATAATATTTTTGTCGGACAATCTATACTTCCGATAAGTATTATATATTTTTTCATTGGCACTTTTGTCTGTTATTACCAACATCGTTTTCGTCAAATCGACTTTGGAGCGTTGGACTGCTGAAGATCCTTATTAATTTTGTCAGACAATGGTGCCATTGTGGTGGTGGTCGGTGGTCTGGCGGTCTAAGGCGCAGGCCGTTCAGAACTTCAGTATAGCTGTAGTCGGTTCGAGCCCGATGTCGGTACGAGGGATTTTTTCTCAAGTACCCAATATCGGAATCGATAGACGACCACAGTCCTTGTTGAAAGCAAGTGTATTGTGTGTTGTCTAGATGCCAATTTCGGCTAGTGCTAGCTTGGAGTGCACGCCGGCCACTCGAGGTGGTGCTGTAGGTTTTCCGGGTTTTCCTGCAGCTGAAAAGTGAATACGCCACAAAAATCAGTAAGTCGCCCCGGAGCGCCACGGCAAATAATAATAATAGCCGTCCTCTACCCGCACAGGCCATGCCTTTGGGTACACTCTACGAGTGTTTATGAGGGAGTATTATTATTATTATTATTATTATTATTATTATTATTATTAGTATTATTATTATTATTATTATTGAAAATCTCATTTAAACATTGTATGCTCCTAGAAAAGTCAGATTGCTGCCTGTCGCCAACTTACAAGTCGTGAAACCGACACGTTTAGAGTGGTAGACAAACTGAAATTACCGAAACTTTTTGTCGGACAATTCTTTTTTACATTACTTCTAGTGAATATCTTTCACTTTAACTTAAACACTAAGTGCTGGTCATTACCTTAAATATAAATACGAACTTGACATATTTTTCAGAAAGCCAAAGGAAAACTTACCACTGTCAAGGTTTCGTCTCTGCGAAATCTTGGCGGACTTGGCATACTTGAACAATATACAAAGTTACAACTTGCTGGTTATTACTCAAAATTTTGTGGGAGGGCTTGCGGACTATTATAACAATACAATGTTCATCGTAAAATCAGTGGGAAAGGAGTTTTTGGGCAAAAATTCTTTATTATAGCGGGCGAGTGGCAGAAAGACAAGGTGACAAAGTGAAAATTCAAATAGAGCACGTAGAAATCTATAGAATCAAAAATTGTTCAAATTCCTAAAAAACTTCACACGTAACTCTCTTTTTGAGCACCAAGTGATTGAGCTGTAACTCGTATGGTACAAATTATATGGGCCAAACATCGAGACTACGTTTCGGTTTAACGGTTAAATATATGACAGTTCTGGGTATTAGTTACTTTTCAGTAGCGGCGTTGTTCCTCCACACCTAGATACATTGTCGCTTCGGCATAAAAAAGATAGAAGATGCTTATGACAAAGATCTGGACATCTGCTTCATATTCTTCGCATTTTCCAGTTTTGTGATGAACCGTAGAATATATGTCGATACCGAATTCCATGCCCATAGCAAGTATTATCTTTTCCCGAGGCATGGAGTTTATGACCGTCCAGGTTGGATAAATAGGTGAGATGTTTCCGGTTGCCAAGAATTCAGGAGTTGTGGTCGCGGGTTTTCCTGAGTACGTTTCTTCCATGGCCCTTCAGCAGTTTTATTGAACGTGATCCGAAGAATCTGGTCTTCACACCTTGTTCCTCAACGATATAGATACGATAAAATATCATGATGTAAAGATTCATACAAACACACAAAATATCAGTAATATATGCCAGTGCCAGATACAATATAACATCAAAGGCAAGATGTTTTCATCATTGAACCATCTGACAGTGCATAGAATAAACTTTGACAAACATTTTAACAAGATTTATTTGTTCACGATTCTCAAAGCCTCGATCCATCCAACCAAGTACTCTTGACATGCAAATCGTTTTTGTACTGAAACAAAATGATCCTATTCCTCTGCTTCTCAAACTCATGCTGACACAAATATTCATCGATATTCTCTTATGACTGGGTTCTTCACCTATGATTGCAGGTTAGTAAAGAATGTGCTAGGCATGACGAACATGTCTTCGTAACGCTTCTGGGCGATTATTGTTCGCGACCTAAACTACAACGTTCTCAGTTTCTGACAGATCCGGAAGCAGTATCTGACAAATAGTTTGGATTAAATGGCAAATTGCTGCATAGTTATTGTGATGTAGTGATATCTAATACACAGCAATATTATTATAAGCTTCCCGATGGCATATGTGGTTTTTGTGTAGGATTTACTGTGATTTCCCGGTTGGCTCGAAAAGCTGTTGCAAGTGTTTGATATTTAAAATTTTTCCTCATAATGTGCGGATTCTCCCCATTATTCGTTGTATGAAGAATGTGTCGAATATCATAAGATAAGAAGTTGTTGAAATGAAACGGTTAGGTTTGTCTGTTGTAGAGAATATTTGTCTACTACTTTCTTCACAATAACTATTATTTCCGATTCCGAATTGGTTTTTGTGCAGTGTGATATTTAGTAATATTTAATAAATTATAATTCCCTGTATATTCTATATTGGATAGTTAGAGAGAATTAAGTTTTGGGTCAGACCTTGTCAAGTTGTTAAATAAAGTATTATGTCAGAATCTTTTCACGATTATAGAGAATCTGTATTCCTTTCCAGTGATCACTTGGGACATTTCATGCAGAATCTACTGTTATTTCCACATGCCCTAAAATTCACATTTCGGGAGATTTTTTTTAAATATTTTTTTTGATAAGTGCAGAAACCACATAGATGATCTCTGATTTTTTTCAGATTTTTCATTTGAAATCTGACTGATAAAATGATTTCTGTTTCTGCACTTACAAGAAAGAATATATCAAAAAAATATCCCGTAATGTGAATTATAGGCAGTGCTGCCGTTTTGTGAGTAATTACTCCTTTTGTGAGTATTTTCAACGCTGCGGAGTAAAAGCGGAGTAATTGGATATTTGTGAGGATTTCGATGGGTCCTTTAAAATCATTTAATATAATTTAAAAAAGGCCATAGTTTTCTATGATCAAATTTGGGTGGATCACGGAACATGAAGTATAAGATAGAACTTCTGTTCTGACTGATGTTTTATGATTTTTATGCTAGATTATTCACTTTTTAGTTTTGGGCGGTATATTTTAAATGAGTTATACTGACAGATGACAGGTGACACCTGACACTTCACTTCGTTACGATTACGTCTTTTTTGGAAGATTAGTACAATTGTTCATTTTTTCAAAGAAATCCATATCATTTTATTCATAACAATCATAACCATTGTGTCAGTTTCTGAAAAAATATTGGGAGGATTTTGTGAGGATTTTCAAAGTTTTGGGAGTAAAATGCGCGGATTTTGATACGGCCTTGTGATCCTTTTGATTAGTCCCCAGCGGCAGCACTGATTATAGGCTATGTAATAACCAAAATTGACAGATTTCCCATATATAAGAAATAATATGAATATATTGCGATTCCAGTTTTTGATGAAAAAAATGAAATAACCACATTATTTCGTCGTTTTTTTCTCTGAAAACTCATTTTCTTATGTTTTTTTCCTAGGTTTCCGAATAAGCCGAGAAATTCACATTAAAGAATTAATGAGTACAACACCGCTTTCCATGCGGTGTTTCCGGTTTTCTCACCACGGCTCGGGATATTAAGTCGGCTGTGGTTATTATACCCAATTCCATTTCTATATAGATTTTTATATATTGTCCCTCAGTATATCCATCTTAAAATATAAATATATATAGTTTTCTCTCTCTCTCTCTTTCTCTCAATATATATATGTATATATATATATTGAATATTTATGTACAATACTTGTTTCGAAGAACAATGAATGTTCCAGTGACTGTAAAACAGTCGAAAAAAAATACTGTAACTATAACTTTGTATGGTTTGTATGGCATATGTCCGATAACTGCTTCCCTGGCTAATACCTCAAAAGGTATTGAATTATATCTGTCAGACAAATGTGCAAAGATCCTTCCTTGGAAGGAACAACTTTGCAAGAACTCTCTAAGGCGAATAGCAGGACTTCGCCTTATTTTAATGGGAAACCAAACTATAGACCCGTTTCGGAATTCACTTACCTCTTCAGTGCAGTCCAGTTTATCACGGTTGCGTACACGCGGGGTCTCGCTATCCATCCTCGACCGCCGAGATGATTACTGTCATTTCTCGCAGAATCCATCTCAGCGAGAGATAACACAGCACTCCAGAAAGACATTTCATAGGATGAAGGATGAAGGATGTACAATACTTGTTTCAAGTAGCAATAAATGTTCCAGTTACTGTAAAACAGTCGAAAACATTCCTTTAGGAAATAACTATAACTTTGTATAGTTTGTAGGACATATGTCCGACAGAAAACAACTACTTCCTTAATTAATATATCGACAGATATTGAATTATATCTGTCAGACATATGTGCAAAGATCCTTCCTTGGAAGGAACAGCTCTGCAAGAACTCTCTAAGACGAATAGCAGTACTTCGCCTGATTCAAGTGCGAAACCAAACTATAGACTGGTTTCGGAATGGACTTACCTCATCAGAGCAGCCCAGGTTATTACGGTTGCATACACGCAGGATCTCGCTAGTCAAAGTATTCGCCAGGGAAGTAGTTGTTTTCTATCGGACATATGCCATACAAAGCTGTAGTTATTTCCTGAAGGATTGTTTCGACTGTTTTACAGTCACTGGACCATTCATTGCTCCTTGAAAGAAGTATTTTACATATATTATTCCATCCTTTGAAATGTCCTTCTGGAGTGCTCTCTAATCTCTCGCCAAAATGGATTCTGTGACAAATTACAGTATTTATTTCGAAGAACAAGAACGGAGAGCGAGACCCCGCGTGTATGTAACCGTGATAACCTGGACTGCACTGATGAGGTAAGTGAATTCCGAAACCGGTATGTCGTTTAGTTTCCAGTTTGATTCAGGCGAAGTACTTAATCAAATTGTTGGTGAGACCACGATCCCGCTAGGGCGATTGTTGTTTGTATCAAAAAATTCACTTACTAGTGTTAATTTCCTTGATTATTTTTTGTCGTTTTATCGAGAATCAGTCCTAACAGAATAATAACTGGTGCTTTGGACTTTTAGGTACATATTCATTGATCTGCTCAATTCAACTTCCAAATTTCGAAACTCCATTTGTCATTACTATCTCCATTACTGGAAGTCTCTTAACAGAGAATAAATATTTTTATCATCAAAGTTGAGAAAACAAACGACGTCGAATAACTGTGATTGATGAACGGCAGACGCTATTAGTTTAATATGCAGAATGTCATTAAAGTTGAACAGCTCCACTAAAGAGTTCAAAGATTAGTAAATTCTGGGTTGGATCGATATCCGGTATGATGGCCTTGATTTATGAATGAAGTTACGCAAGGGTATCAAATATTGTTTGTTATTCATTGAGATTTATGATTCATGGCTAGAATCATTGAATAATTACCAGGAAATGAAATGTTGATTGGGCCGAGCTATGATAGATGGAATGATATGAGAGAAGAGTGCTGCCCTCACGATTGCCTAGTCATGATGATATAATATGAGAAATAATTTGGAAACTTGCTATCAACAGTTGGTGTATATTTCTTTCAAATTTACTTACATTTCTCTGTTTTAAAATCATTTCAAAAATGAAATACTACTTTTTCTTCAACTTAAATACCTAATATACTAGGCCTGATAATTTTTCGAAAAATTTCTATAAGGGTTCTTTGAATGATTTCCCGCATCAGTAACTTGGCAACAGCGAATGTCCGCATAACAAATATGGTAACATAAGAATATAGGATAGAGAAAATAACTTTTTTCTACAAACATCAAAAAATGACAAGGTTCGCGCTTTGATAAAAATATGCGAAGTGATCCCTTTTTTACACCGTGCGCGAAATAGTGTCCAAAATATATATTTCGCACACTGTATGTAAACTATATGAGATTTTTACCGTGCCCGAAATACATACTAAGCGCACTGTATTTAAAAAACTATATCAAGCAAAAATCTAAGAAATTGTTTATTTCTGAATGTTTAACAATAATTAAGTAAGCCTTTTCAATACTTTTCAAATTGTGACAAAATTTTATACATCCTAATTTTATTTTTGGACGTTTATGGAAAAATTTCGTCTGCAATTCGTGCGCTAAATACTTTGGTGATCTCGACCATTTTTCAAATCGGCTGCGCCTCATAAAGAAAAATCAGTTCTCGATCACCAAAGTAGCATTTCTGGCACTACAAAATTATATTTTTATTGTATTTTTTTAGATTTTTCCTTCAAACCATATTTTGACCTCAAAAACTGAGTTATTAATATTGACTCATATTTTTCTATCAGTACTTCCTGTGAAAATGATTGCAGGTAATATGATGAAACAAATTTTATCACTGAGTACCAGGATGGATAATTGGAATTGATGCTTCATTAATGGCGTCGATCTATACACCATGGAAACATGTTTTATGGATTGTACTTATATGGTAAGGTGGAAAAATATATTTTGTTGGTATTGAGTGACATCACAGGCTTTCAATATCCCAATATCAGTTGTAAAGTCTTGAAATATATCTTACAAATATGGAACTTCCAATATTATCCAGAATATTACCAATGTTTTTGTGATGACTTAATTGTAATAAAATCACTATATCATTAAATTTTTTCAAAAAGTGGAAGTTTGAATAGTGATATATTTGAATTTTTGCAGAACGAGTATAGGTAGCGAGTAACCCCCTGATGTATAGAGAACGCCTATATAGAAATTCAGAAGAATTGCTGATGGTTTCGAACGTAGACCATCACGACGTTAAGAAATGTAGGTCTTGGATCTCAGAACTTCCTGTTATATACGGCACTTCAGTAAAACAATAAATAACTTCTAAGTATTGTTTATTAGATAGGTATTCAGTTCGTGGAATATATTCAACTGCCCGTCAAGCTCGGTACCAAATCAGGCAAACATATGTCTCGCAGTTTTTGCAATGAAAGAAATAACAGAGTTGTACTCAGGACCATTTTGTTATACACTACACTTTCTATATTCCAAAAAGAGTGAATAAAACTTTCAAAGCTGAAATCAAAAAATGCTTTAAAACAGTGTTAAACATGAAAAAAAAACAATTAACCTGCCGCCCACCCCCAAGAACCAGACAATCGTGAAGAAACTCTGAAAAATTCACGAAAATTTCGTAAGTGGAAACTTGCTGCATGAAAATATCGGTCATGGGGCTTGAACCCCCATAATTCTCGAGTAAGTTGGAAAAACCCTTTTACATTCTAATAACTTTCGTGGCATAACCAAGTATACATGTATATTCTCCTGAAGGTTGGGTACAAGAAGAAGACGGATTACAATGGGTATCAAATATACGCATCCCATTAACGACCTTTGGACCCACTGAGACAGATAATTAAAAAAATTCTAATCATCTAAAGTGATCATAATGAAAAAAAAAATCTCCTTTCTGTCACAAACCATCAGTATATTCAGATGTTCGCACAGTTCCAAATTTCATCTCGCGAAATTCATATACCACTGACTAATTCCCATTTTATAGACAACATTTATTTCAGAGCTCAGCAAGTCGCATGATGAAGTGGGAATAAACCAAACAACAGTTTGTTATAAGCTTATAACTAATTTCTCTCGTGTTGTTTCAGTGGAAGCAGAGATGGGGTGTCATCACTAAACTGTCACCAGCTGCAGGTGAGTACACAAATTAATTATGTAACTAGCCAGTGCCGTGGAATTGAGAAATATTCTAATGGTATAATATTCGAATATTCGATTTTCACAAAAATTGTCGTTGAAATCACAGTTCTGACACAGTTAGGAAGTCAGAAAAGAGTTGTATGTCAATATCAATCCTTGATCAAGATATCTGAAAGAATTTAGCTGGTATTTTCGAAGAAATGTAAAAAAAATTGAAATTACATTTATTAAAATTACTATTATTCTTATTATTATCTTTATTTTATATCCGACTTTCAATTTTGAAATCGATCAGTACGGACAAATTTCCATCTTCTGGGACTGTAAAAATTGCTCACCTACAAATTTGTCAACAAAAAAAACTTATTATTTCTGCAATCTCTTACTAGCAAATATTCACCATCCCCTCTTATGTGATTAATTTCATATCGTATTCAAGCACGCCTGACTAACCTATATCAGTTGACTCAGAATCTACGAAAAAAAAAAACTAAAAAAAGCGGCTAGGAAGAGAGAGAAATGATATCCTGTTTTTTTTAGTATTTTTTTCTGGGTTATTTTTACCGTTTACCGACTCCCAAGCCAACTTGACTTCCTGATGGTTAACATACTTGGAAATATAAATTGAAATCATTCAACAGATAGTTGATTTACAAAATCCCTATGTTTTCAACACTGTTTCAATTGAAGAAATTCCTTTTTGAAATTTTGTAATGCAAAGAATTTTAGTAGAACAGGAACCAACTGGGAATGTTGAAAAAATCACAAAGGAAATGCATGCAGAACGCCTATCCCATCGAATATATCAATCTCAAATATATTTTGGAAAAATTTGTCTTGGTTGATCTGATATTGAGAAAAGAAAACGAAAGAAAAGCTTTGATAAAAAATATTTTCCGTCGAGAGTCACGTGGCGTAATTGTAACGTTTGCCTTATAGACGAGCGAGGAGACACTGAGGTCGACAGTTCAAATCCACATAAGAACATTTTTTCTTTCATTTTGAAATAATAAAATCAAACTACCACTAAGGAAAATTAAACTATCTTTGCTTAGAGTTAATATGAATGGGAAATAGTGATTGTTTTTTATCGTATTTTATCGTATTTATCGTTAAATAAATAAACAAATATTATATTGAAAGTAAGATATCTCTATTTTTGAAAACCACGGTTGATGGAAAAGTTTAACAACAAACTCGTGAATTGGAATGGCGATTAACAATCTCGAACATTAACGCGCTTGCTCCACTCACGCGTTAAATTATCTCGATTGTTAGTCGTTATGATACACTTGTTGGTTAAATAACCATTACAGTGCTCCAAGCGATGTCTCGGTCTACAATAGTACCTATGAATTGACAATTACAGTAAGTAATATCGAGATCTTCACAGTCTGGCTTATTTTGGTTCAACCGAGAGGGGGAAGCATATAAACAAAACGTACCATGTTTCAGCCAATGGAAGACATTCTAGCTCTCTGATTGGTTGTGACCAAACACACTTTGCCATCCAAACTAAAACGTGGTGCACTTTTTCGCCCGGAAATTTATTCGAAAAAATTTCGTGTGGTGAACAGGCAAGCTAGGTTAGCTTGCTCAGGTTAGGTTTGTTTGTAAATCGCAAACGAAAAACTAATTCACGCATTTCCGACTCGCAAGCTAGGTTAGCTTGCTCGGGTTAGGTTTGTGTGTCAATTACGAGCAAAAAACTAATTTACGCTAGTAGAAAATGCACCACGTTTCAGTCTGGAGGGGCAAAATGCACCTGTGTTTTCACAACCAATCAGAGAGCCAGAATATCTGGTACGTTCTGCTTATATGCGAGGGGGAAATCGATGAGGAAATTGTGTACACAAATTCCAAAAAATCGTAATGTAATCGTAAGTTATGCCTCTAATACTGTTGTAATCCACCCTATATTTTTGCCTATTAAACCAACCTATATATTTTTGCTTTGTTGTAATTCCAAACTGTATACTGCTTCTAGAATAATTATTGCTTTTCATTTTTATTAGTCAATGCAAGGTTATATTATTAATACTTGTTTTTCTCAGTAGGCATATGAAACTCTTTTTGTTATCAACCACGAAACTTATAAAGCTCACGAATCTTCATTTGATACGTAGGAGATATTAGTCCAGTGACTTGTTTTATGCACATACAACTCATCTCAGCAAATTTCTTGTTCTTTGTTCAGAATAGGAAACAAGTATAGAGTTCTCGATTATATTGTCTATATGTAATGCATTTTATCATTTTGTTCTCATGCTAGTTTTATATCAATTTTTCCATAATTTGTGCTCTTTTAGAAAAAACTCACTTTAGTTAGTTAGTAAGAAAACTTCGACATATAACAACGTATTTTCTGTAACAACTTGTTGAAAACTTTTGGAAGTGTCTAATAAACGCCTACGGGGAAACGCATTTTCCATCTATCATTTGGTAACCACTATAAATATTCATTATCTGAGTAACGTTCTGTGACCACTCACAGATCTCCCAATTTCCAAAATAAGGAGAAGGTTACAACAGAAAATTTTGTGGTGGCAGCGGTGCAGATTTTTTTTCAAACTGATTTTGAGTTTGACGAACTCAAGTGGTTACCCAGAAGCGAATTCCATTGGTGTGAGCATTGTCCACGGACATCAGTTTCTACGGAAAGTGAGCCAGCCTTCTTCGAGTTTTCAACATACAACCAACAACATCTCAGCACCAAATCAAGTTTCCGAAAATACCCAAGTATATCCAGTTCCAGAAGACAGCAGCGTTCCTGTGTTCCTGAATTCACTCAACTGTAACGAGACGAAGCCGAAGCAAAATCAAGATCATCAATACCAGCAATCAAGAAATCAAGATCGCCAAGACAAGAAATCAAGAAAACTGGGTGCAGTGAAGCTCAGTTCCTCACTGAGAAAATTTTTGGGCTTTTACCATGCTTTTAATTTTGATGTAAGTAATATATATTTTTGTTTACAAATTAATAGCCAAAATTTGTGATTTTTATTATTGTTTTCTCTTCAAATATTATATATATTTTTATCAGTCATGCAAAACCAAAACCCTACATCTACTCAAACTAACACGTTTGTATCTTTAGATACAGCAGTAAAATTACTTCGAGAATACGATGGTAGTACTCAGGGCGATAAAGTCCATGATTTCATAGATATTTGTGAATTAGCAATTAATTCTGCTGATCCAAATTGCAAAACAACTCTTTTCAATATAATAAAAACAAAACTGGTAGGTCGAGCTAGATCTTTGACCAAATATCGAAATTTTCCAACTTGGGAAGAATTGAAAACATATCTTGAGGATGTATTTTCAGAAAAACGATCCATAAGTTTCTGGCAGTTAGAATTGAATCAATGTAAACAGTCTGCGAATGAAAGTATTGCTAATTATAGTAATAAGATAGAAAAATGTTTATCCAATCTAGTAGATGCATCTACCGTCGGCAAACCTCAAAATATTGCCGTCGAAATTTCAAACTTATTAAGAACACAAGCTTTGAATGTTTTTATACAAGGTCTAGTTGAACCAATTAAACTTCAGTTGAAAGCAAGAAATCCAGATAGTTTGGAAGATGCAATCGAATTAGCTCGTGAGGAAGAAAGACAATTATTTTGCAATAAAAACAAATCTTCTACTAGATTTCCTACTAGTTCCAATAGGTCACATCTTTTCTGTAGTAACTGTAAAAAACCTAACCATCTTGAAAAAGATTGTTTTTTCAAAAAACCTAATTATAACACAAACCAAAATTTCAACAAAAGAACGGATAGACCAGAACGATCATTTACTATGAATACAAGCCCATCATCTTTCACTTGTTTATACTGTAAGAAGCCAGGACATAAAATAGCTGAATGTAGAAAAAGAATATATAATGAGGCACAAAGAAATAAAAATCAGTCGGAAAACTATCGACGTCCGTCGGCAAGTGGCCATTCGGCGGAAAAGTAAGAAATGAGGCCACAACCCCATTTTTTCAAGTACAAAATCCAAAAAATAAATATTCCAAATTTCAAGTATACACATCAACTCTAGAAGAACCTTTAGATTTGAAATACGTTGATTTTGAGTTGAAAATAACACGGTTCAATAAAGTTAGATTATTAATTGATACTGGAGCTTCAATAAATGTTTTGAAAATTTCAAGCCTCAAAAAAAATAAATTCATTTACACGAACATCCAAACTGATATAGTTGGCATAACTGAGGGTACAATAAAAACACTAGGAGTCGTTTTTGAGAATTTAGGAAACGAAAAACAAATTTGTTTTCATTTGGTGGAAGACGATTTCCCGCTTCCATTAGAAAGTGTAGGAATATTAGGCAACGAGTTTTTTGAAGCAAATCAAGCGATCATTAGTTACGAAAATCAACACCTTCGCTATGGTAATACCCTGATTGAATTCTGTAATTTCGAAAATCCGACAATACAAGCAAACTTAGAAACAAACTCAGAAAAAACTAACTTAGAAAATACAAACTTAGAAAATAACAAACAAACAAACTTAGAAAAAACTACTCTAGAAAATACAAACTTAGGAAACAGAGCATTCGACAAAATAAATTCAGACAGAAAATTCGAAAAGAAAATTTTTATACACGCAAGAGCAGAACAAATATTCGAGGTTGACTGTAACGTTGACAGAAAAAATGGAGACACGTATTTTTGTGACAGTAAAACTATACAAGAAGGAGTGTATTTGAGTCGTTGTTTAACTACGGTTAAAAACGGCAAATGCATTGTTAGTTTCATAAATATAACGGAGCATCCAATAGAAATTGTGATGCCAACTGTTAATTTAGAATCGATAGCTTTAGAGCAGATCGACAACGTAAGACAGTCTGTATTCAATGTGAATAAGGCAGACTCTAGGTTTCAAAGAATATTAAATTCGTTGAGACTAGAACACCTAAATTCTGAAGAAAAAACATCATTATTAGATATTCTTCAAGAATTTCCCGATATTTTTCATTTGGAAGGTGAGTTTTTAACGTGCACAAGTGCCGTAAAACACAAAATACCATTAAAAGCTAACGTAGAACCTGTAAATGTTAGACAATATAGGTTACCGTTTAGCCAAAGAGAAGAAATTGACAGACAAATAAAACAAATGCACGAAGACGGAATAATAATAGAAAGTAATAGTCCTTACAATTCGCCGTTATTAGTTGTTCCTAAGAAAACAGATGCGAGCGGAAAAGTTAAATGGAGGGTTGTAGTAGACTATAGAAAGGTAAATGAAAATACAATAGGCTATTCATTTCCCTTACCGAATATTACCGATATTTATGACCAACTAGGTCACTCAAAATATTTTAGTACTTTGGATTTATCCAGCGGATATCACCAAATAGAAATGGATCCGTCGGATCAACACATTACGGCTTTCAGTACAAATTCCAATCATTGGGAATACCGTCGTATGCCCTTTGGTCTGAAATCAGCTCCGGGAACGTTCCAAAACTTAATCAATACAGTAATGTCTGGAATCCAAAATGTTAAAGCTTTTGCATACCTAGACGATATTTGTGTTTATAGTAGCACTCTTAAAGAACATATTGAGAAATTGACAGAAATTTTTGGCAGATTACGACATTATAATTTAAAATTAAGTCCACTGAAATGTGAATTTTTGAGAAAACAAGTACTATATCTAGGACACAAAATTAGTGATCAAGGAATCCGACCGGATGATTCTAAAATTGATGTAGTTAAAAATTTTCCTGTTCCAAAAAACACAAAAGAAATCAAGTCATTTTTAGGATTAGCCTCGTATTATAGGCGATTCATTGAAAATTTCTCAAAAATTGCCAAACCATTGACCAATTTATTGAAAAAAACTAAAAGTTTTATTTGGACAGATCAATGTCAAATAGCATTCGAAGAACTTAAATTAAAATTAATAAATCCTCCGTTACTTCAATACCCTGATTTTTCCAAGCCATTCATTGTGACGTCAGATGCTTCTGGCTATGCCATTGGGGGCATTTTGTCGCAAGGAGAAATAGGAAAAGATAAACCAATATGTTATGCTTCGAGAACTTTGAATCAAGCTGAACGAAACTATAGTACAACCGAAAAAGAATTGTTAGCCATAGTATGGCTATGTAACCATTTTCGTCCATATTTATTCGGTAGACATTTTTTTGTGTGTACTGATCATAAGGCTTTAGTACATTTGAAAAATATTAAAGATCCAAGTTCTAGGTTAATGCGTTTTAGATTAAAATTAGCAGAGTATGATTTTGAACCGATTTTTAAAGCAGGAAAGTTAAATGTTAACGCAGACGCACTTTCAAGAATAGTTATGAACATAAATGAAACCAAAAATTCGTATAACGACTTTTGTAATCACGTAAAATCGCATATTCTCCCGAATATCACAATAATAGAATATAACGATAACATTATCAAGTCACCAACTGCAAATTCTATAGCAATTCCAGTGACTGAAGAAACACCACTGAACGGAACAAATCTTCTTTTGATAAAATCGTTAAAATGCGAAAACAGAGTTAGCGAATGTATTTTAAGCAAGGAAACCGTTTCCAGTATTTCGTTGAATAGCAATAAATTCTTAATCCTACTCACAATCAAAGAAAATGATGAAATACGGGAAACATATGAAAATATTTTCAATACTCTAATGTGTTTAAAGGAATTTTTAATACAACAAAAGATTACAAAAATTTCCATACCAAAATTAGGCAAAAGTCATATTAAATGGGAAAAAGTTCGAATGATGTTAAGATATTTATTTAAAGAAACAAATATTGAATTTTATATTTACCATAATAAAATTATTTGTGACGATCAAATCACAGAAGAACAAAAAGAATGCATCTTAAACGAGTACCACAATATTCCAACAGGAGGACATCCTGGTGTAAGTAGAATGTACAAACGAATAAGACTGAAATATAATTGGATGAATCTTAAATCAGACATAAAAAATTATGTTAAAAAATGTACTTTATGTCAGAAAAATAAATGTAGTAACAAAAAACAACGAACACCTTTACAAATAACTGATACCCCTGAATCGGCATTTGAAAAAGTTTATATTGACATTGTTGGCCCTCTTCCGATAAGCGAAAACGGAAATAGATATATTTTAACTTGTCAAGACTCTTTAACAAAGTTTTTAGAGGCAATTCCGATTCCAAACATGGAAGCCGAAACGATAGCATTAAAATTAGTTACGGAAATTATTTGTAGGCACGGTATAATGTCTTCAATTGTGACAGATCAAGGTTCAAATTTCATGTCAGAAATATTTACAAATTGTTGCAAATTATTGAAAATAAAAAAACTGAATTGTACAGCTTATCATCCAGAATCAAATTCCGTAGAACGAAGTCACCGAACAGTCGCGGAATATTTAAGAAGCTTTGTAAATGATACGAAATCTGACTGGTGTAATTGGATACCATTCAATGTATTCACGTACAACACTACTCCGCATACAAGCGAGAATTCCGAGTTCGATAATGCAACCTCCGACATTCTCATATTCCTATGATGATTTTGTCAGCGATTTAAAGTTAAAGCTACAAGTAACTAGAGAACGAGCTCGAAATAATTTAATAACTCGTAAGGAGAAAAGTAAAACTGCATACGATAAAAAATCGAAAAATATCGCATACAAAGTTAATGATAAAGTTTTGCTTACGGATGAATCATTGAGATCGAGTCGTAGTAAAAAATTATTTCCAAGATATACAGGACCGTACCGAATCATTTCTGTTGACTCGGACGTGAACTGTACCATAAAACGTGGAAAGAATGAAATAAAAGTACATAAAAATAGATTAAAACCTTACCACGAATAACAAAATATTTTTGTTACAGACTAACACCGATATTTTGGCAAATTACCAAGAGCTTTCAGAAACACGGAAATTATTCTATCACGGAGATCAAGCAGTCATCGGGTATACATTATGAAAATTTAGGAAGTTGTCAGTTATATAACGATCTGTTTGAGCTAATAACTTTTGTTGATATGTTAGAACATAACGAAAAGTTAAGAGTATTGCAAGATTATCACTCAAGAACTGTATCTTTTTGTCAAAGCCGAATTCAGAAACTAAAACTACAAGATTTGTGTTCCAATTTTATAAGAACATCGAAACCAATCATTGATAAAATCATGAACGAACGACAGTTACTAAATCAATTGATAGGGCATAATATTGAAAATGAGCAAATAGGTAAATTGAAAAGATCCAAAAGAGGTTTATTCAATTTTGTAGGTAAAGCTTCAAAATTTTTATTTGGAAATTTAGACGATGACGATGCAGAATATTATAATCAAAAAATCAATCAGTTCAATGAAAACGAACAACATTTAGCCGTCATTTTGAAAGAACAAAGTCATGTGATACAAACAACGATTTCAAACTTCAATCACGCAATTTCCACTTTGAATACCAATGAACGAATTTTGAAAGAAAATCTAGACAAAATAGAAAATTTCCTCAACAGAGAAGGTAGTGAAATTTCTCTTTTAGAGGCAAGATTAAATATAAATGAACATTTTTCTAACTTCATTATGCTCTATGTCCAATTCCAATTAGAAACTCAGTCGCTCATAAATGCAATACTAGCAGCAAAAACTGGAGAACTACATCCTTTCATACTAACTCCAGAAAAACTTATTTTAGAATTGCAAAATATATCAGCAAGTAATTATTTACATTTTCCTGTAATGCCAACCATCGAGAACGCACACATATTTTTAAATTTTATGAAACTCAGCGTTTTCTACAAGGATGGTCGGTTAGTTTATGTTTTGTCAGTACCAATGACAGATAGCCAAGAATATGATATTTATAAACTTACTCCACTACCAGTGCATGTATCTGATAATAAATATATTTTTATCCAACCATCTAGTAAATATTTGGCTATTAATAGTATTAAGCAAAAATATTTATTACTTGTTGAAGAACAATTTTCTTCATGTATTGAATATTTAAAATCACACTATATATGTCAACAAGAAACTCCACTATTGTTGACTCATCAACATGAAAGTTGCGAAGTCAAATTATTTCATGCAACGAGTACGATTCCAGAAAATTGCGATAAGAGACTCACTGAATTATATCAGAATATATGGCATCAACTAATTTTATCTAATACTTGGATTTTTGTTCTTAATGAACCAGAACGAATCAGTATAAATTGTAAAAGTCAAATTTATAACGAATTCCTTCAAGGAACCGGTATGTTGTCTTTGCCTGAATACTGTAAGGCTTTCACGCAAAGTGCACTTTTAATTCCTCATAGAATACATACCAGTACAATCGAAAGTAACCAAAATTTCATTCCAGCTGTAAATTTGCTACTTGATTGTTGTGAAACAGAAGGAACCAAACAAGTTAATTATTCGAAAATACATTTAGATCCAAATTTTAAAGTTGTTAGCATGCATTTAGATGATTTGAACTTAGCCAGCAAAAAACTCTCTGAAATCGACGAAGAGTTAGAAAATGCATTCTGGATGCCATACTCGTTAACTTCAAGTAGTAGTATATTATCCATTTTGTTTATTATTTCACTTTTTATATTTTGTTGTTTTTGTTGTTGCAAGAAATGTAAAATAGGAAGAAGATGTTGTGAAGCAATTCCCGGTATTTGCATAAGAATAAATAATACTACAGCCAATCCAAGATTTAATGAGCCGGTTGTTCATTTCTCTCACACTCCGGAAACTGCTTCCACATCAGCACATTCTATAGAATATTTAGACAATCCACCTACAGAAAAAGCACGACAAATCGTAGGTCGTAGAAGTACAAAAGATTTCACGTCTACATAGGCGTTCAATCTTTTTTTCAAGAAGGGAGGTGTTGTAATCCACCCTATATTTTTTCCTATTAAACCAACCTATATATTTTTGCTTTGTTGTAATTCCAAACTGTATACTGCTTCTAGAATAATTATTGCTTTTCATTTTTATTAGTCAATGCAAGGTTATATTATTAATACTTGTTTTCTCAGTAGACATATGAAACTCTTTTTGTTATCAACCACGAAACTTATAAAGCTCACGAATCTTCATTTGATACGTAGGAGATATTAGTCCAGTGACTTGTTTTATGCACATACAACTCATCTCAGCAAATTTCTTGTTCTTTGTTCAGAATAGGAAACAAGTATAGAGTTCTCGATTATATTGTCTATATGTAATGCATTTTATCATTTTGTTCTCATGCTAGTTTTATATCAAACCTTTTTTCCATAATTTGTGCTCTTTTAGCAAAAACTCACTTTAGTTAGTTAGTAAGAAAACTTCGACATATAACAACGTATTTTCTGTAACAACTTGTTGAAAACTTTTGGAAGTGTCTAATAAACGCCTACGGGGAAACGCATTTTCCATCTATCATTTGGTAACCACTATAAATATTCATTATCTGAGTAACGTTCTGTGACCACTCACAGATCTCCCAATTTCCAAAATAAGGAGAAGGTTACAACAATACCCAAGAAATTCCCGAGTAATACCCCCAAGTATTGCCCTTCAGAAGAGTCAGAAAAGTGATAGAAATATGAAATAGTTTCAGTAAGAGGTTTCTCAGCTGTTTGGCTCCTCATCCTGATCTGATTCAGTAGGTTTCGGGGAGTTTAAAAGTTATTCCCTTTCCTGATCTGAAGTCAGTTCTGGGGGCAGTAAGTTTTCGCTCCTCTCTTGTTGAGAGGTGAGACTGAGAATCAGCCACTCTTGCAGACACGGAATTTTAATCTCTATTTGAAAAGTTATTATTTAGTTCCACCTGCCCCGTCTCTTTCAGTAACCAAATCTTGCAAGTTAAATTTGACCCTATTCCAGGAGTCCAATTCAGCTGAAATTTTGCATGCATTCGTAAGTCGAATGACAACATAATATTAGTATAAGTTGGAACTGATCTGATGATGGAGCACAAGCTTTCATATATTCATTTCGATTCACCAGTCCCGCGGTCTGTCACTAGCCAAGTTTTGCAGGTTAATTTTGACCAACTTCTGGTCGTACAAATAACTTGAAGTATGGCAGTAGTTCATAATACCAATGAAATTCATGTTAGGGGACAAACAATATGGCGGACAAATATTGTGATTATGGTCCGATTCGATGAAATATTTGTATGCGGGTTTTTCGGTGTAGGATATTATGATTTTTTCTTAATTTCAATATAGTGACGATTGTTGCGATCGTGGTTCAATTCTATTCGAATTTGTTATGTGATGGTTTCCTCACCAGATACCATAGGTATAGTCAAACTGAATGATTTTTTTTTACAAATTTCATTCGACGGAAGAGCTCTTGGTTGAATGTAAGAGCAAGTTGTGATCTAATCTCCGGATGACATCAGAAAATAAATTATGCTTTTTGATAGAGGCAGGCACATTTTATATATCTTACTTTATGTATGCTCATCAGTCAATGAAATCAATAATTATTATTTTTATATTCTCATTGTCACATAATAATACAAGTAGAGTTTTCAGCTAGTTTTGATACTGAAGGCAAATACAGTCTCCGACGTGTTTTTTAAAACGCGTTTGAATATATTATTTCAGATAGGCGAATTCAGAATTACTATGAGTTACTGGCAAAATCAAATAATCAAGTAAAGACAATGTTAATTCTTTCAAACCTGTATGTTTTTTTTTTTAAATTTTCAAGTTTTTTATTTTCATATTGCGAAAGGTTGACATTCTCAATGAATAAATAAACTGATTTCCTACAATGAATCAAACTCCTAATCAGAGTTCTTTCTTTGGCAGAAACTGCGATTACGAACTGGAGAAAACAACAGAATGAAGTTCTATAGTTGGGATGAATTCACTGAATGACTTCTTTCTGACAAATGATATTACGTTCAGAATAAATTCCCCAACAAAACCTTTACAATATGCCACAAAATCGTTCGATACCGCAGAACAGTTTAAATTTTAGAATTCATCGTATGACTCGACTTTTTAACCTGGGTATTACGTGCAGAAATTCTTTATTGGCAGTGGGCTATAACTTTCGCCAACTATTTTATATTACAACACCGATCGTGTCAAGCTGCAATATTTTTTTTGTATTTTCACTTTTTTTGATACTAGATATATTGAAAGTACTACTCTGCTTGAGAAAATATATACGTGGAGCTAAAAAGAACGCGTTGCAGTTAGTTGGTCGAGATAATTTTGATTGGTTGAGAACGATTTGAAATAATACAATACAAAATTAATGCCAGCAATATTAATGTATTGCCCTAATGAGAATTAGGTACAACCGCTTGATAACCGCATCATTCAAATTTCCGTAAGCTTATCAAAAGTCTTCATGGGTGGCACTCTGGGCAAAATAGCAAAAAGCTGACCAAGGAACATTATGTACTTATACAAGTCAGGTGTGGACCCTAAAGAGCTTTTGTGAGCAATGGAGGACTGAGACCCACAGCTTACGTGAAAGTCGATTGCAAACCAACAAACAAACAAACCCTTAGTTCAGATAGTCCTCAGGTGCTTGACTGTTTTTTAAATTTTGAATGCCATGAAGAGGAAAATCCTGCAACGTTCAGAAAACTTGGTGAGAATCTAAGCAAAGTAGGTAAGAATTGGTGTTCTTGAATTTCTGCAGGTTGTATGCCTCAGAGAACACCTTCCGTGGCATTGAGTTCCAGAGCTTTGCCATCTGTTAGAAGTACGAGCCTTTGGAAAGTGACATGTCTCTAAAGTGACGATAAAACGATATGATGAGAAAGCTTCATGGGGACCGCTAACAGTGAAACGATCGATGATATATATACGACAGACAGATCGCCAGCTTTCCTAGAGAGGTGAGCGAGCTTGTACACGAAGCTTTACCGACGAAGCTTTACTGACGGGACCAATGGCTTTTTATTGGGTGAGTTCCATAGAGTGTCGGATGATACTTGATCAATCACCATGTGGAGGGGTCTGAGAGTAAGCTACACAGCAAAGATCACAACTGGGGTAGGAGGCAATTTGCATAAAAAGAAGCATTAACAAATATAATTCAACGAAAGTTATGAAATATTCAAAATTATTAATTGAAAACTAAGTCAATGTTATACAGTGTTTTCATAAAGTAATCCCTCCCCCTGTTACCTTTTGAACAGATAGCATTTTTTTTTGTCTGGTCGCCATTTTGATAATTTTTTTTTAAATGGCATGGTGAGTCGAGTGATACCTCGTTCGAAACGTCTTCAATTTCAGCAAAGTTTTAAACAAAAATATTCATTCAAAACAAAATGGTGGTTCATAATATAAGAACTCTTATTGAGTAACCATCACTGTTAACTTTTGAATGGATTGACATTTTTCATCAACTACTCTTTGACAAGAAAAAAAATTCAAGTTTTCAAAAATGGCATCGGCACCATTCTGATTTTTAATAACAATATTTCAGACAAAAATTTCCATCCAAAACAAAATGGCGGTACATAACGTGAGAGCTCCGCTATTGGTATCATAACAAATTCCATTGAAATCATCAAATATTTTAAGGTACCTTTCTACAAAACGCGCTGTATATATTTGTGTATACATGTATAAAAATATTCATAATGTAACGTGCGACATCTACAATCACTAGATGAAACTTAATTCGAAACGATTTGAAAATGCTCGAATAATTAGCTAACCCAAACCTGACCTGACTAACCTCACGTAGACGTTAGTGATAGTGAATTGAAAAAATCTGTTCATATGGCATGCGCACTTCAAGGAACGAATTCCTATGTCTATCGGCCAGTATGTGCCACAGATTCACAGATAAGACTTGGGTCCACATATAGGAATACGATCCTCGAAGTGCGAATGTCGCATGAACAGATTTGAATTTGATTGGTCTCTGTAATAGAGGGAAGTCTAAATGACATGAGGCAAACGTACGAAAACAAAACTTGATATGAATACGTCTCAACTGTAATAATCCAGGAATATTCCATACATAACATTCAATGAATGTTCTAGGAAGAATATACAATAAGTCTTATTCCAGGAATAAACAACATAGAATATTCATATGAAAATATTCCTGGTATATTCTTTCAAGAATGTTCTTTGAATATTCCAGTTTGTATATTCCTTGAATAAGCTCAGAGCATATATATATATATAAAATCCGCCCTACTCCAGAATGGTTATAACAAGTCACAAATCGACAGGTCCATCCGCCGTCAACTATCCAACCCCCAAAGAACTGAAAATCCGGTAGACGTCATTCAGCCTCACAAAGCGTTCCTACCATTCATCAAAGGTGTTACCGACAAAATCAGCAGGATCCTACAAAAACACGAGATTAAAACAATTTTCACTGCTAACAATCAAATTTCGAAATGTCTCAGATCTCCTAAGGACACAATACCAAATGAGTCTCAAGGGATATACGAAAGTCCGTGTTCCGAGTGTCCAAGAACATACATTGGCCAAACTAACAGAAGAGTAACTTTCAGAATATATGAACACGAACTAGCAGTCAGACAAGCTTCTTCTTCCTCCGCACTTTACAAACATCGTGAAGAAACAGGCCACAAAATAGACTTTAAAAACACAAAAACAATTGGCATGCAGGAAACTCTGCAAACTAGGATCATCCGGGAAGCCCTGGAAATAGAAAAGCGCCCCAACTGCCTTAATACCCGTGATAATGGACGTAGACTTCCTATTACTTGGAAACCACTCATTTCTCGTCTCCCGACACCTGGCAACAGCGCAATCTTCGCACCACATCGTGCAAGTCCAGACTCCGAATCACCACGCACGCCCAATATGGCCGCCATGACAAGTATAAATACAGCTGCACAACCGACAAATGTTCAGTTCTCTCGACGGAGTAGGCAGATTGAGACCTTAGAGAGAACAAGTGACGAGACCTGGGGAGTAGGCAGATTGAGACCCCGGCGTCAAGTTACAAAATCCTGATGATACCTGAGGAATAGGCAGATTGAGATCTAACTTTCAATCATTTCATCCTTTTTTCTTGAAAATGGCTCCAAAATCGGAGCCGAAACGTCGAATTTCAACAAATTCTAGACGCGGTTCAACCCGAACTTCCAGTTTTCATATATATATATATTTCAGGATTATTCTAGTCTAGTTTAGTAATCCTACTGATGAAGGTAACTTTGTTATCGAAATGCGCATCTAGGAATTAAATTACTTGTGTGGTGAAGGGGTAAAATACTCTTTGTTCTCATCGATTATTCTATAATCATTTGGAATATATACATCCATTCTAGGTCATCTGAGGAATATTCTAGGAATATATCATGCTGTGTGGGATCATACATCACACTGCAAAACAATAAGTACTTACCTATCCATCTTAAATTTCCTACATGATTACAAATCGTGTTAGTTCATGAAAATATTCTTACATCTTTATAGTCAGATGATATTAACTATTACTATTTATTTATTCATACAGGTACTATTTGACCACTGTATAAAGCCAATCATATACAAACAAATTACATTTTGAATAGTCTGTCGATACAGTTAGCTGCCATGCCAGTGGAATATTTATTTTTCTGCACGTTATAACATCATAATTTTCAATGACTACCCAATCGATCATGAATGCTTCGTTCCCAGAAATCCCGAACTACTTTTTCAGGCATTTCTGGCTGGTAGTAGCTTGCAAGCTAGCACCATGTTAGTGGTATATTCATTTAACTCATATAACATCATAATTTCCTTAAAGAGTTGCTCCATACACTGTAAAAAAATAACACCAGACAACACCAGATAACACCATTCGGCGTTCAATATAGGTCCTTTCAATTATAATGAAAAATAGCACCGACATATTTCACATCGTTCTATGGTGTTACATAAAATACTGTATATTGTATTGATTGAATTCGGAATGATCAGATATCACACCTCAAAAAAGTCTTGGAAAACGCCATCGTGGCGTTAATTGTCCATTTGAATGGTTTAGAAGAAACTGCTTCTACTGTTTATGCATAAAACTCCAGTTCCATAAATATATTAATACTTCGAGCATGATACATACTGTATTTTCATACTGGCACTACAATTCTTTTTTTTTTTGTATATCTTGGTATTCATTATCAAATAACACCAATATCAGTTTTTCCATTTAAGTAATCCGGTGTGAATTAACGACACCAAACACCAATTGTAACAACGAGCTTTATTATTTTATCAGAAACGATATCGATATACCAATATTCCAACTATGGACGGCGGTTGGGCTCGCTGTCTCTGTCTCTCTCTCAACGGAGGATTCTATCTGATAATTTCGACTGATGGATGCAGGCCACATTACGACGTGACACAGAACTTTGTGAAATATACTATCTTGCAACATCATTGTCTTCATTAATATTTCATTTAGGTAGGATTCATCCAAACCCGACTATTATTCAAATTTACGTTATTGGTATTTCATTAAGACGGCAGTGCACAATGGCACATTACAACATCTTGGTGTTTTTGTTGAATATACATCTCATAAAGTCGGAGTGATATTTCGACTTCAATCATGTCTGATAATTTGTTCAAAATGAACACCATATTATCGTTTACCTGATTAAATTGTGTCAATTCCATGTAGCATGTTCCATGTACGTTTTGCATCACGTTAAATAATGGAAAAGTGAAATGGTTTTCGTGAAGTTCTGGCATTTTTTCTGAATAAACCATTCAGAAATTGTGAGAAATACCGAAATCAGATTCACATTCTCTTATTCTATCAAAGGGAATACCATTTTATTTTATGAAAAAGGAGTAGCTGGGTTCCTAATCCAATATATTGTATTCTATATTATTATGTCCCATATTTTTACCTCCTTCAACCTTTGAATTTCTATAACACGTCTAGCTGTTTCTCAGCCATTCACGATCAATCATCTCAACACGGAAAAACTGAATTGCGATGTTTATCTAGTTTCCTTTATTTCAAATCGACCCAAACTTCCAGGGAGAAGTATAAAATAACGGTCTTATCTTTCCATCGATTGCTTCGACGCATACAAAAGCGTTATTTCGAATAAAAGCAAATGGAAACCAATAAAAAGCTCTGAACGCGCATTCTTTTCTAGCAAATTCTATGCAAATTTATAGCAAGATAATGGATTTCATGAAGAAATGGCAACAATATTCTTCAAATTTGTGGAAAATGCTGATCACAACCACAACATTGTTTGTTCTTCACGATCAAATGAAATGAAATATTTCGTGAATGTACGGAAAATAACATGAGAACAATGAGTACAGAGAGTGATAGATGTTAGCAGTTGTTTTAGAACCGAGGATGTTGAAAGAATTATAAATGATGAATAGACATTTAACAAATCTCCAAGATAAGGAAGGCAAATTGGAAAAGTGAATGCGTCGGGTTAATTCTAGTTTAACATTTTGAGGGAGAACGACGGATGATGTATGTGAACTAAAAAAATCTAAGAAATGAGGACGGATTATAATGAGATGAAACACTATCATTTGAACGGAACCTTGAAGCTCTAGTGCATGTTTTGCTTCTGGGGCGGAGTTTTAGTAACGATCAATTATTTTTTAAATTCTGGTTAACATGCGAAGGAAAATACTGTAATGTTCAGATACTGTCGTAACGAACCAGGAAAGATTTTGATTTCTGTTCATAAAATTAGTTGCGACAGCATCTGTGGATGAAAGACACTCAAGTCGCTATTTTCCATCGTTTAAGATAAATTATGGAAAGTCATTCATGTTGATAGGGAAAACATTAATTTTAATTTCAATTGGAAATGTTGCCCTTGTCAACACGGAAAGAATGTCAGAGTTTGACCAGTTGGCACCTCATATTGGCTGAATCTTGATTTTATATGATATGGGCGAATATTGAAGAAACCATTCTGAATAAAGATTGCCACATGAGTATAATATTGGGTCAAAAGTGGTTGAATAATTTTTTAAAATATCTAAAAATTTATATTTTATATATATAAAATGTTCCCAACATCTAGAATCAATATTATAATCTCCATATGCCTCTCACACTGAAAAAAAAAAATGTGGTACGTTATATCAATAAATGCTGTTTTTTACCTTTCCGTTCATTGGCAAAATACATTTTTCATCGTGGCAATGAATAAATATTCACTGACTTTTGTAGGTAGTTATTGATACAACGAATTCAAGTTTATTGAGATCAAAGATGATCGTTTCTTTATGAACAGTTTTCGTTGCCCCTGCGGAAAAGTTTATTGAGGTGAGGAAAGGGGTACACTGAGATCAATGATGATCTAATTTCAGACCTATGAACATATTTCGTTACGGCTTTGAAAAAGATTATTGAAATGAAGAAAGAAGTACATTGGATCAATGTATATTATTTCAAGAGAAAAATGTGGTACATAATATCAATGAATACCGTTTATTACCTTTCCGTTCATTGGCACAATTAACTTTTCATCGTGATAACGATTAAACATTCACTGATGTACGAAGGTATTTATTGATACAATGAATTCAAGTTCATTGAGATCAAAGTTGATGGTTTCTTATCTTTTTGAACAGGTTTCGTTGCTTCTATGGAAAGGTTCATTGAGGTGAGGAATGTGGTACACTGAAACAATTTGAAATTGTTCTTCACATCAATGAACATAATTCATGGTCCCAGAGCACTGATGTATATATTTAAAAAAAATATGGTACATTTTATTGATGAATACCTCTTCGTTTATTGGCACAATACATTTTTCGTCGAGTCAATGAATGACCATTCACTGAAATATGTATGTTTTTATTGTTACAATGAATTCAAGTTTATCGAGATCAATGATGATCTATTTTCAGACCCATAAACATGTTTTATTGCGGCTATGGAAAAAATTATTGAAATGATGAAAGAAGTACATTGAAACAATGTATACCATTTTATGAATGAAATGTGGTACATTATATCAATGAATACCGTTCATTACCTTTCCGTTCATTGGCACAATACATTTTTCATCGTGACAATGATTCAAGTTCATTGAGATCAAAGATGATCTTTTTTTACATTTATGAACAGGTTTCGTTGTTGCTGTGGAAAAGTTCATTGGGGTAATGAAAGGGGTACACTTAATCCATTTGAAATTGTTCATCATATCATTGAACGTTACAATGAATCCAAGTTTATCGAAATCAATGATAATCTTTTTTCAGATAGAAGCAATATTTTCCTCCCATTCTATAACTCCGTAATTAATATGTTCATGAATATAATAATAAGCCTTATGTCGAAACAAGCAATGTCGTGTTTAAATATACTCATAAATTTTGCCGGCATCTGTTCAGCCGAATCCTCGCATAGAAATCTCCATTGCTGGCAAGTTAGCTTTAGCTGGTAGTACACAGCGCCTCCACTAGAGGGACCACTCCGCACGACTTCGTTGTTTGCACAGATCCGGTTAAATTAAGCAGACAGAAGCGATCGTTGAAGCATCTTCTCAGGTAGCACAGACTACAGAGACATCCGAAGAGCTCCGAAAGGAGCCAGCCGAAATACAAGTTAACTTGGAGATACGCCTTCCAATCAGGATTGCGATGTTCTGATGAATGCATGTTAATTATTTTGCATATCTTTCGGAAACTCACTGTATGCTCAATATCAGTGGGAGGCCTTCATTGCATTTACGAATGATATGCAATGATTGAATAAATACCACTTATTCAAATGATAAACAAAATAATTAGTTCAATGTGTGAAAGCATCACGAGAATAAACTGAAACATAGATTTAATGTATATCAATTATTGAATCAAGGAATAACCGATACTTAATAATCACCGTTCATTGGATTGATAAAAAATATCCATCGTCGAGCTAATCTATAATAATACTAATAATACTCCCTCATGAACACTCGTAGAGTGTACCCAAAGGCATGGCCTGTGCGGGTAGATGACGGCTATTATTATTATTTGCCGTGGCGCTCCGGGCGACTTACTGATTTTTGGTGGCGTATTCACTTTTCAGCTGCAGGAAAACCCGGAAAACCTACAGCACCACCTCGGGTGGCCGGCGTGCACTCCAAGCTAGTACTAGACGAGATTGGCATCTAGACAACACACAATACACTTGCTTTCAACAAGGACTGTGGTCGTCTATCGATTCCGATATTGGGTACTTGAGAAAAAATCCCTCGTACCTACATCGGGCTCGAACCGACTACCGCTATACTGAAGTTCTGAACGGCCTGCGCCTTAGACCGCCAGACCACCGACCACCATCTGAATCATTATATCAATCATACAGCATTCATTTGAAGAATGGACAATAATAACTAATTTAATGAATACAGTTTCATCAGTTGAACGAATACAATTCATTGCTTGGGTGAACACTCTTCATTCGTTCGATGAATGGAATTCATTACCATAACGAACCTATTTAATGTACTTGATCATGATATCAATGAAAGCATTCATTGATATCATTAAGGTCCGTATTCATAGTATGGATAACCAGTGGTACATTGACATAACGATTGCGTTCATTGGACCAATATTGATAAAAATATTAATTGAGTCACTGAACTTTTTCATTGTATTCAGGTACCAATTTTTTTCTGTCCATATCGATTCTAGAGATATGAATCAATATGTAGAATCGCAATATTATGTGGTAATCAAAATTTAACAGCACCTTCAATGGAAAGTATTTCACCAATAAACAAAAATCTATCAAACTGTAGGATTATTATGAAAACCTTACACCAATATTGAAGTAACCACATTGATATTTTCTCAAATATAAAACCGTATTATTATATTATATTATATATTATAGAGTTAATAGGTAATGTTACGTCAACACCAATTTTACCAACAATCATTATTTTCGAGGGTTATACCACAAGAGGTTTTTATTTTATCGAAAAAACTTTCATTTTGCACGAAAACTTGGTTGCTTTGGTAATTGACTAGAGCAAAATAAATAACATGATAAAATCACGACACCGAAGGTGGAGTAATTTTATCTAATGTTATCTGCTCGAGTCATGTTACAAGATACGAAGTTTGAGTAGAACAAAATTAAAGTTTATACGATGAAAACAAAATCTCGAGTGGTATTTAGTGAGATAATTTAACGAACCAAAAAAATTAATTATTAAACAAAAGTACACAGAACATAATTTATTACCAATCCAACCGTTATCGCTCATTTCAAGTAATAACAAAACAAACAAAAAGCGATAACGGTTGAGTTGGTAATAAATATGTTGTGTGTATTTTTGTTTAATAATTCATTTATTTGATTTGTTAAATTATCTCACTTAATACCAGTCAAGGTTTTGTTTTCATCGAATAAACTTTAATTTGGTTCCACTCAAACATGGTAGCTTGTAACAGACTCAAGCCGATAACATTAGATAAAATTACTCCACCGAAGGGTTGGGTAAAATCGGGAAAGACAGGTACGATATCTCATGTCAAGGTCTCCTTCAAGGTCTGGTTGGCTTTCAGCACCGCAGGTGTCAGTTCCAATTTCACCTCTTTCTTGGTCAGGTTGGTTAGTGGAGCAATCAGCTCTATAGCATTTGGTATAAACATTCTATACCAGTTTACTAGTCCCAAAAATGACCTTACTCCCCAAACGTTCTTTAGTAACGGATACTGATGTACCGCCTTCATCTTTTCGGGATCTGAAAATACTTCATCTTGTGTGATCTTGGCTTCAATTCTACATTAACTCATCTCAACCTTTCAAACACCTTCCTCTTAACCTTTCAATATGGTCCTGTGCACCGGTAAAATTAAAAATGAGAATGTCGTCTAGATAGACCATGCATATGTCTCCGTCAGCCATGACAAGATTATATTCATAAATCTCTGGAATGTTGACGGCCCGTTGACTAATCCAAAAAGCATTTCCAAATATTCGTAGTTCCCTTGAAACGTACTAAAAATCTTGAGGAATATATCTTTTTCTTCCATGCCTATCTGATGATAGGCCTCTGCGACATCCATTACGAAAAATAGGGCTTTATTTCCTGACCTGTTTCCCTGGATCAGGTCCGAAATATTTGGTAGATGGTAATATTCCTCTCTCGTCAGTCTCTTGGGCCGTCTGTAATCGATACACATCCCCTATTTCTCGACTTCGTAAAGTGGTAACCATTTCCCTGAGGCTTCGGTCTTTTCTCCAAATCTGATCAATATTCCCAGAGTGACTGCTACTAGCAGCCTCCATTTCTTCCGAATATAGTAGCTGAAAAATCGTCTCCCCATTTTTCACCGTGGGGTGTGTCCTGTACCGAATATTGGCTCAAGTAGCATAGGAATGCCTGAACGTTTCCCAAAGTCTTCATCTTCATCGTCATTTTCCATATCCGCTTCTATCAGGATTCTAGAAGTTTCTCTCGTTCTCAGAAGATGTCCTGTCACTCTCGTCAGCTGGAATCTATTTGCTTCCAACCCATTCATGCTTCTCCTGTCTTCTTGTACTATTGTAACTGTTGCATTCTGAAAATATGAGGAACGTCCCCTCATCATAAAGGAGGACACCTTAGGGATAACTATTACTACCTCTTCTCTCTGCTGGTACATCGGTCTTCGGCTATGGAAATTTCGATAGCCTTCCATTAAATTAATTTTCTCTCAATATCCTCGACCACCTCCATCTTGGCAGTATGATGTCGGCCGAATTGGCTCAGATTTTCATAATTCCTTTCCTTCCTTGGTGGTTCCTGCGGACCTGACCTACCTTTCTGTCTTCGCTTTGGTGTAGCTCCAATAGATGGTTTCCAATATTTTCGCTAACTATCTCTTCTATCTCCTGTTCTTTGTCCCGAATAATGTTGAAATCCTGCTCTGCCTGCACCCCGTCCTCTAATCTGGTATCCTCCGTTTCCTCGCTGCTACTTCCTGGGACCTTGCACCCAATGTTCTTCCTCTCGGCACAAATAGAAATCATTTGGGCTTCCATTCTGGTGTTTCATTCCATAACATTCTCTCGCGAAGTGTCCATGCCTTCCACAGCTATAACATCTTCTTCCTTCCCCTGAACTGGAATTTCCCTGTTGGTGCTTGGATGTTCAGCAATGCTCTTTGACATATCCTTTTTTTCCGCATGCGTAGTAGGTCCTTTCTGTCCTCACTGTTGATACCTTCGCGTTTCCTGCTCTTTCCTGCAATATCATTATCTCTTGTAGTTTCACTAATTATTCTGATTTTTCTAGATCCAGATTATTTTCAATTAATAACAGGATGCTCACCTCTCTCATCAAGTCCTTCCTCAGTCCCATTTTGAATTGATTCAACTATAGTGTCCAGTTTTTCTTCGTGACTCCCGCTTCTTCTTCGACGACACATCCTCAACCGACCTTTGGAAACACTGAGACTCCACTGAATTTCTCCAATAACTTTATGGGGGTAAACTTTTGTAGAAAACCCACTTTGATTTCAGGATGAATTAGAGCGTCCAACAGTGCATCCGACTTCAAAAAATTATAGGCTCCCTCCGTGAGTTTAAATTTAAAAAGTTGCATCATTTCCTCTGTAGTCCATCCATCCAACTTCGATCGCGATTCCAATTTTTCGAAATATCTAGCCACCTCTACCCGAAAATTTATCCTAGGTGGTTGCCATCATTCCATTACCACAAAAAAGTTCTTCACGGATTTCGAATTGAATATCTGTTTCACCCTATACTAGACGATAAAAAAGGGAAATGAATTGAAACAATAAATGTTTAACTGACTTTACGAATTCCCGATCAGGTTTCAGTTTCACCTTGTACAATACGTTTCAAAACGCATAAACTAAAAAGGTTAATTGACTTTACGGATTTCAGATTAAGTTTCAGTTACACCCTGTACAACACAATTCATAAAAAAATAAAATAAAAATACTGATTGACTTTACGGATTTCATCCTACATTTCACTTATTTCAGTTTCACACTGTATAGCAAGATTCAACACAAAATAAAAAAATAGATGAAAAAATATTAATATTAATTAACTTTCCGAGTTCCAGATTACGTTCCAGTTTCACCCTGTATAGCAAAATTTAAAATAAAATAAAACAAATAGATAAAAAAATAAAATTCAACTGAATTATTCTCAGTACGAGGGGAAATTGGTTTCTCCCAAAAAACACTTGATTAGCCACTAAAATAATATGGACAGGAATAATTGTCGATTGCCGTTTCTGTCCTCCTCGTAACATAATGGGTTTGAAAAAATCCAACTGAATAATTTTTTAACGACAGGAAAGAACTGTTTCCCCCAAAATCACTCTATATCCAGTGCTGTTAATAATATTGACAAAAAAATGTCAAATACTCGGCAGAAAAATTCAATTGAATTATTCTAAGTACGAAAAAAATTATTTTTACGAAATAACGCTGTATCAGACGCCTATAATAATTTGAAATGAAAAACAGAATTTTTTTCAGCTACTGGCCTGCTCGAGCCCATGGGCTATCCTTCTTGTATAGCTAGCTGTCTGCGGGATCCTCTTCCTCTGCCGCTGAATATAGTCACGAAGGGTTATTAGACTTTGGAGTGATTTAATCAAAACAAATTCAAACCTGTGTTTTTTTTATTCTCTTGCGACGACTCACCCTGTAATTTCCCAACTCATTAAAACAAAAATTCAAACCGTAGTTTCCCTAAACTCAAAATTATTCTATCTCTAGAAATGAGAAAGAATGTATTGTCTAATGACTTGTTATCTAATTTACATAAATATATGTATTTACTTAGGTGAAGTCAGGTAAATACTTAAAAAGAACAAGAATGAAATGGCAATGTATACGAAAAATTGGCTCTTGCGTTGAGTATTATATCAAGAAACGTGGATCATGTAAAATGAATAATTTGACCAAGATATTGGAATGAGTGAATTTTTTTCCTACTATTTCAAAACGACAAAATTCCACCCTACAATAAATCCTAAATAAATATAACCGGATGAATGCGATACTGTATTTTTTAGACCTTTCGCTTCCGATGGAAAATAACAGATGAACAACACAACCACGAATTGAAACAAAAATTTTCTGCTTTGAATGCAATTTCTTTCTGAACTTGAACTCATCTTTTTCCACAAGATAACCTTTCATTATGTCTCGTTTTATCTCGATACCATATTATAATAATATTATAACTTCCCAAAAGCAGTTCCTTTTCTACCAAAATTACTTCTTTTCTACTAAGTTTCTTTTCTCAAGGAAAATTATTATATATAATATAACAGCCCTCTAATCTCTGAGCCACTATCAATTACTTGAACATACTGGGTTTATTTCCTTAATAAATCCCACAATCGTCACCAGAATTGTAACTAGGTTTTCCTACAAGCGTGCGTGATTCACCCTCTACCCGCACGCAATTCAGTTTGGAAAGTGTCATTTTCCCACAGTTGTGCGGGAAAAGTTTTCCCACACTAGTGCGGGAAAAACATCTATATGATATCCTCGTAAAATATAAGTGGTGGGTGACAAAATATGAAAGTTCAAGCTTTTTTGTTGCAATACTAAGTGAGTTTGTTCAAAATCATCCATCATTTTGCACTATTTATTGAAAAAATGAACAAATATTGATAAATAAAAATGTATTGTTATGAAAATCACCCTATATATAGGCTTTGATTGATCTGATAACGAGTAGGTAACAATTGATGTTGTCATGCCGATCAATACACAAATTTGTTTTTAATTGTCAGAGTGACAGACAAAGCGTTACTTATAAAAAATTTTCGATTCAGTGAAATTGCCACAATGGATTATTCATCTGATGAAGAACTTCCACAAGAGATGCGAACTTAGAGTTATTGCCAACGAAATCTAAACAAAGATATGAGAAGCAATACACGAGTTTTATTGAATGGTGCAACAATAAAAAAGTGAAAACACCAAATAAAGAAGAAGTATTCTTGGGTTATTTTCTAGAAATGTCTAAAACATGGAAGCCGAACACTTTATGGGCAAGATATTCAATGTTGAAGAGTGTATTCAAAGTAAAGCAAAATTTGGATATTAGCAAATTTTACAAAATAATTGCATTCATTAAAAGACAGAATGTCGGTTTTCGACCGAAAAAGGCCAATATCTTCACTCAAGAAGACGTTTCAAAATTTATGACTGAAGCACCCGATGACATATACCTCATGATTAAGTTAGTAGCAATTTTTGGATTAGCTGGTGCTTGCAGACGAGAAGAGCTGACAAAACTCACCATTGACGACATAGACGACAAAGAAAACCTGATAATTGTTGATATCAAGTATTCCAAAAATCATTCCTCTAGATCCTTCGTGATATCTGAAGAAGCAAATGATGGTTATTTTTTGAACGTATACAGAAATTATGTACATTTACGTCCAAATTTATTCTTGTATTACAAAAGTGGATAATGTACTGTGCAATGTGTAGGAATCAATACCATAGGAAAGATACCCTCCGAAATAGCAGTATATCTGCGCCTTCAAAATCCAGAGCTTTACACTGGTCACAGCTTCAGGCGTTCCTCAGCCACTTTACTTGCTGACTGTGGTGTGGGTATAACTAATATCAAACGCCTAGGAGGATGGAAATCGACTTCAGTTGCAGAGGGGTATTTAGAAGACTCCACCAATCGAAAAAAAGAAATGTCCAACAAAATTCTCAATTTGAACACTACATCGTCTTCCGGGTGCAGTTTAGAACCATCCACGTCTATATCGATCGGCGACGATTTGATGCCTGTGCCTGCACATCCGATTTCTTTCGATAATGTATTGCCCGAGTTACCTTCTTCTTCAGGAAATCAGTCATCTTCAAAAAATATGCTGGCTTCCGCTATAAATTTACATAATGCATCAAATTGTACATTTACAATAAATAATACGAATAATTAGTGGATAGAAAATGTTACTCTTGTTAGTTGTTTCCATTTGCATGAATAAATAATTGAAAAAATGAATTTGTTTCCTACGCTTGTAGAAAAAGTATTGTTCCTAACTCATGCGGAAAGTGTCACTTTCCGCACTTGTTAGGAAAATTACTATTTCCTAATAAATCCACAACGCCGTTACCAAATTGCGACTACGTTACCTCTCCCGATCTGCCCGTATCGTAGACGCGACTTTTAGCAATTAATTTTATCACTAGCACCAGAAATAATTCAAATTTCGACTCAACAAATTCGGATGTCTCTAAGATGGCACTAACCGATATAAAAATATACACAAACCGATGAAGAATGTTTAGATGTAACCGACACCCCCGTCCACAAACGAAAAACCAGTTTCTGACAGATTTCAACCCATCCTGACTTCTTTCCCGGATTTTCTCTTCCCACATTCACTGAAAGTCGGATTCATCAATGAAATCTTGCTAATGAAAACAACTTAGTTCTGAATGATCGAATAGATATTTATAATTCACCAATTATTAATAATGTTATAAGAAAGTTCTCAAATGACCCTTGATAGCTTTCTCTACCTACCTAAATATAACTTTAGTATTTAGGGAGATGACATTCTGTACTTAGGTTACTCAGTATGTGACACAGTGTGCCAAAACAGATGTTAGCATTAAATTATTAGTTTTGTGTAAATTTGTGAAGTATTATTCCCACTTGACCCATTCATTCAACTAATAAAGAATAAAAATTTTATTGAAATTGATCGGTAATAATAAAAAGTATGTGAAATTTTCATCTTGACAACCATGGGGACAGAAAATGACAATAACTGAAATTTAAATTAGAGCTTTGAAATTTTTTACCGGAAATGAAACAAGAAATAAAGGGAGAACTTCATTAATTGTAAATGTAAATATATAAGTTTCATGAGTTCGCATCCATACTACCTACTACTCTTCTTATTGCCAAATAGTAATATAAACTTGCGAGGTAGAAAGAATGTCACATGTATCTTCCCAGCGAATAACAATCCACTTTTAATTTTCTTTTGTTATCGGAGTAACTAACTCCCCCCCCCCCCCCCGGCGTAATTTTCTTTATTTTTCACTGGATAAATGTCAAAGTGTAAAATACTGCTTTCTGTTCGGTGACAGTTCTTGCCGATTGGATATTTCTAAACACAACCTAGTGTTCTTTTAGTAGAACCAGTGAATACGATGAATTGACTAGTCGTGAAAACGTATATAATCCCATTTTGTTACAACAAAGATATCTTCTGAAAGGACGTGCACTACCCAACTAGCAATATTTGTTTTATAAACTGCTATACAATATCTCTAATAAAACCACGAATATCCTATAACGCCTTTCCAAGCTCTAATACAGTACGTAAATTACCAAAAAAGGCCCAAGTTATAAAATCTTCTGATTCTTTAAGATATAGCTTATAACTGATTATATCCTCTCAATAAAATGTCCTTATGTGATAGTTGAAAAACTATTTCATGAGTATGTGTTTCAGATTATTTAAACGGCTTGTTCAAATATACGGTTTACAAGCATTTTAATTATATTCCTTAGGGATCCCATAGAGCAGGTCAAAACAGTTATAAGAATAGCAATACAAACCCAATGAAAATGTATTATGAGAATAATATAACGCTGTGTGGATAATACATGATACATTTCCGTAGCCTTTGGTTTTGTTGATCCATTGTCATGTTACAGCTAGCATGACTAATCCAAATCAAAGTTTAATGCAAAACTTGGAATGTTGAAAATTTTAGAATGCAGGAATTCAGTAACAATTCAGTTTTTTACTTGGGCACTCAAACGGTTATTAAAAAAATGTTCTATATAGTATTTATTGCGCACACATTGTTATGATTTTGTTTCAAATACTTTTATTTTGTCCTCTAAACTCGTCATAACTGAGTTAGCGACGCCTTTATAAGTAGAAAATAATTTCATACTCATTTTATAAAAAAAAAATTATCCAAAAAATGTTTTTATCCATCACTTTATGAAGCTTTTATACAGCTTGTATATAACTGTTACAAATAGTTTTTTAACGCATGAATTAAAGGTGTTATACAGAAACCATATAATCATTACTAAGCACTTCAAACACTCTCATAAAACGGTTTTAATGCGAACAATGTTATGAAAACGCTTTCCCACAAACACAAAAATGTCGCAGTCTGACCCACTAAGTGAGTCTCTATTTCAACATTTTACAATATTTCAGTTTCAAAATGCAGTTATTTTGCTACTTGGATAGTAAATAATAATAATGCAATATAAATCTTTTTTGGATAAGAACGTTAAAAATTTCATAACAATTTTTCTTTAAGTTTCTTATAAGAATGCAAATTTGGGCACTTAATTAAACGGTTATTATAAAAATGTTTTTAAAGGTTTTAAGGTTTTTATTACGCTCTCACTGTAACGATTTTGTGTCAAAAACTACTATTTTGTTCTTTCAACTGTTTATAACAAATTAAGCGACGCCGTTATAGGTAAATTACAAAACAGTTTCATAATTATTTTATAAAGCAATTGTCTTTGTCCTAAAAAACTGTTTCATTAATCACTATGAATCACTATGAATCACATACGAATATAACTATTTCGAAACAGTTTTTTGACGCAGAAATTAAAGTTGTTATACAAAAACCATATAATCATTATAAAGCAGTTAAAAAAAACTTTCCGGATTCAAAGTGGTCTTATAATGCGTTTTAAAACTAGGTAAAGGCAAAAACAAGCTTAAATTCTATAATGCAAATTGTACAAACAATTATACGAAAATGTAATAAAAATGTTTTTCTACAAACACAAAAATGTCGCAGTCAAACTCACTAAGTGATAAAATACTTTTTAATTCGGCATTATAAAATAGTTATGATATATTTCAGTTCCATAAAGCAATCATTATGCTACTTGGGTAATCACTTCTGAACTGACTTCATTAGTTCCACTATTTTCTCTTCCCATTCTATTTGAACGTGATTTTAAACAATTGATCACACTCTGATTTTCTGTTGATTAGAAAACAATGAAATATAGACTACATTTCCCTTTGGAGAGATTTCCAGTGAAATCGTGGCGTTACAAAAAAACATGACGAGATTAATCTGTCCCATTCATTTTCCACGCACGAACTCTATTGGCCTCTGGAGGACTATAAAGCCAAAACGAGAAAGAAAGATGTAATGATATGTGTGAGCAAGCGGAACAGATGCGCCGTCGAGTATCGAAGTACAAATTAACAGAAGAAAAAGTGGGAAAATATAAGATGCAAAAGTCCGAAAATGCATTTCTTTCGCCCCTTGTGAGCAAAGCCATGAATAACTTGAAGTGACTTTGGGACTATGTCTTCTGAATTTTGATATTTGGGAGATTACGTTGTGAGGTCTTGGAAGCTGTGTAAGGGTGCGATCTCGACGGGTGCTGGGATATCACTATATATACGGAGTAAGGATTCAATGGTTTGATACAATTATGAGCTATATAGATGATTATTTTTACCGTGGTGATAACAATGTGTGAAGTTGTTCACTCAATGGTTTATTGAATTTGTGGAAATACTGGATGCAAAACATGTGTGTTTTCTTAAAAAATAAGTGCGTAATATAATCAACTGTATGTGAAGATATACTTCAATGTTTTTTCGAATATATACTATATCACAAATGCTGCCTTATGATTTTGGCAGAAGAATACGAAAGCGCAGGAGGGCCACAAGAATTTTTTTTCATCTCTTCGACTTTAAATTCGAAATTTCGAGAATTTTTTCTCGAAATTTCATCTTTTTTCTTGAAATTTCATCTTTTTTCTTGAAATTTCGAGTTTAATGTCTGAATTTCAACTTTTATGTCGAAATATAATCACTTCGACTTCATTGTCGAAATTTCTAGAAAAAAGTCGAAATTTCGACATTAAACTCGAAATTTCGACATCAATGTCGAAATTTCAACATTCGAGTTTTTTCTTAAAAATTCGACTCTAAAGTCGAAGTGATTAAATTTCTCCGTTAAACTCGAAATTTCGACATTACACTCGTAATTTAAAAAAAAAGTCATTTCGAAATTAAAGTCGAAATTTCGAGATTTTTCTCAAAATTTCGACTTTAAAGTCGAAGTGATGAAAAAAAAACCTCTTTTGGCCCTCCTGCGCTTTCTTAAAAAAACAACTTGGACCTGAAAAATGTTTTTCACTGACTTTATATTGACGCTTTCATAAAGCCAAATAACACTCTTCATTCCATTTTTCTTTTTTAAAGTACATGGTCACAATTTGAATCTGAAAGAAGGTAGCTTTCGTCGCTATTTATCGTTGATGAATATTGACCTACTTACTCTAGTACAGGATATTCAAATATCAGTTTAAGGACACAAGGACACTTAGATATTATAGTGTCAGGTGCCAATAGGTATTCAAAAATATTTTCATGTCCTGAAGAACTTGAATCTTTATCATTCTCCGCACTAAGCACGGTAAGTTACACTAGTTTGCCATAAGTTTACTAAGGATATGTTCCAAAAGTAACCAGTTCCTAACCGCTACTAACCAGAAATTTGACAGCGGTTATCTGAAAAATTTATAATTACTGGTTACTTTCGGAACACTTTGGTGATTGTGTTGTGATTACTGATTGGTGTGTCTGGTCACAAAAAATTACATTTAACAGCACAACGCATAAATACATGAGGCAGCCATTAGACTGTCCAGCGTTCCCAATTCTTCGTGGCAATAACCACAAAAGCACATATCTTCAGTAAGAAAAATCGCAATTATTGATAAGTATATATACAGTTAATAGAAAAAGTACCATAGTGAAATACTGCAATAGCAATCTATAAATTTGTGGAAAGATAGGAGATGGGACAATTACAATTCACAATCAGTCTCATCTCATCTCAAAATCTCAAATAAAACAACAAAATGAACAGTTTTAAGTTTTACGGTTGTCAGTTGTCACTTTTGTCAATCTCACCGCAAAGGAAGTGTTGGTTAGTAAATTGACGTTTGGTTCACCAGCTTTCAGGCAACCGTGTTTCAAATATCACCACTTTTTCAGGATCACCGAACTAGCGGTTATTTTCGGAACACCAAACCGCATTTTCGGTGACTTTTGGAGCATATCCTAAATGAAAAACTTATTTGTGCAACCATTTCAAATATTTGTTGTCGAAAATCATTTGGAAACATCCCAGTTAATACTTACTGTAACTTTACAATTGTATTATTGCCTCTGCACCTTTTCATCTCCAACGGTAAGTTTGTACTATGGAAACATTGCTGGAAGTTGGCACATGAAAAGTTAAACCAGAAAGATTGTCGTTTATTCACAGATTTCATTTTCATCGAAACTACTAGAAATAGTTTGTTACAAACTGCCGAAACAACTTCACTTAATCAAATTTGCTGAAAATTTACAAATATCGAATAACTATTGCATTCACAAGCTTATGCTGGGTCGGTTACATAGGTTCATCTACCTTTTATTAAGAATAGGTAGGTATAATACGTACCGCCTGCTGAGGATTGAAAGCAGTGGATAATACACCTTTCTTCATTAGAACAAGCGAGATAATTTGGAAATCTCTCAAAATAAACATTTGGAATCATATCATGGGAGGACTCCGTATCTTCTAGGCACAAAACTTGACGGACTTTTTTCCAATTAAAAAAAAAAAAAACGTAGAAACCAAGTGAACAAGACTGTGTCAATTCTATCACCAGTGATTCAAATTTGGCGCCGCTAGCTCTTGAACACTCTGCCTATCACATAACTTTTGTTCGAGACCGTCGTCGTCTACATACGCTAGGTAACAGCCTGTGTTTTTGAGAGCTCCACGATGTATTTTTGTGGGATAATATTGTCTTAGACGTGCATATTTAGAATCATCTGGTTACCAGGCACAAAAATGGCCAGTTTGGTTTTTATAAAGGGTGGTCATATATTGAAATAAAAAATATAATATTTGTGTACGAATGTTTTTTTCTACGTTTATGCAAAAAACAAAACTTTATTGAACTATATTTGGTGGAAAAACTGTCTCTTTATTGCATTCATCTGTCATTCTACTATAGCGTTCTATCATCATGACAGACATAAACTTTCAAATCGACGCCAAATTTAGCCCATTTTATGTGAGATTGTATTATGTTTTAAATAGTTGTATGTTTTATCATATTCATTATATAATGGACTATGAAATTACTAGAAAATGCAATTTATTAAAAATAAAATTTTTCCTTTCGAATATCATCTGAATTACACAAAATGTTTTTGAATTACTTTTAGCAGATAGATTTAAACAAACAATGTCTTCCTTACAGTTTAATGAAACACTTTCTGGTTTTTGCATGAACGTAGAAAAAATATTGTATGAAACTCGTGCAAAAAGAGTTTATTGCACTTGTTGCATAAATAACTATTATTTACTCAAGATGTGAGTTTGTAAGTATTGTAATTTTGGACTGGAATTTACAATATATCTTTAATACATTTAAGTTATTGTTATTATCCAGGGTAGTCCAAAATATCAGTGTCAGTAAAAAAAGAAAAATTCAGGTAAGTGGAATTAACAAGAAGTAATATGGAATCATGTATTATAAAGATTAGTACACTCGTATGTTATGTTGCAATGACACAATGAAGAACAATTTATTCCAGCTGCCGACACAACAACTCTTTTTACCTGAACATTTACCACAGTTGCAATTCGGAACTAATTCTTCGGCTGAAGGAAAAATATTGTCTACGGATTTAGGTATAAGATCATCATTTTCCATTTCGTATCCAAACAAAAGGGGATCTAAAGAGGTAATGTTTTCTTCCAAACAGTTGATTTGGCTGTAAACTATAAAAATTGCTCGCGAAATATGTAAGAAGTTTCATTGATGCGCTCGTAGGAGGTAACTTTTACAGATTCCATGGTGATACATCCAATACATTAACTCATCAAATGTTTTTGAAGAGTTACCTGGTCGAAGCACCTGAATAAGATACTCTTTTGCACTTTGCAGTGAATCTTCGATTACTCTTTCAGAGTTACCTGTAAAAATTATGATAGTAAATTGTTTCTCAGGCATCTCAGGTTTCCATATTTGCAAAACGCTAATCACTAATATTACACCACTAGACATAACAAAACAAAATAAATAAAAGTTCCTTCGTTCGTTCGCATTGACCATCGTGCGTGATCGTGCATAACGTGCCGGGACAAACAATGTTGCCACATTTAGTAGGACATGTTTAAACTTCAGTCAAAATTGCATTCTCATTCATTTTCAGTTTTATAGCTTAGAATTTATTTTAATTCCAGTTAATGGTAAAAACGAACGAATTTAACCTATATTTACTATGTAAAAGGCCTTAAAAAAACTTGGCCCTTTTCAAGCGTGGTAACCTGAAAAATCTTGTTTCGTAAACCTTGAAATTGACTCTAAAAAAAATACAGAACAGTAGCTAGCGTTTGTTTTATACCTTAATGAACACCATTTGTCTGTTTGTGAATTTACAGTAATGCGGTATATCAGCGACAATATATTTCCTTGCTTAACAACCAATCAGTGGATTTCAAATTTTGAAATTCAGCCAATAGAATCGGAACTACAGTGAAAATATAGCTTGTCGCTGTATTTTCACGGTGATAAATCTGCTTAGTTTTTGTTTTACTATCTGTCAAGTAAAAATAATGATTTAAATTATAAACGTCAAATTTATGTGTTTTGACTAGTTATCTTTATTTATCAATATGAGTGATCGTTGGGGACGAATGTCCATTAGTATCATAGATGAGGCCGTGGTAAAGAGTATTCCGTTGGACGGCTAGAAGTAAAGCATCAATTACCAGGTGACACGATTTTTCTTTATTTCAAATCGATATATTGTCGTCCTAAATATAATTCGTGGTATGATTAAAATCCTATAAATTTTTGGAATATCAATTCATTGGCAATCCCAATGCAAGAAAATACAACTCGTCCTGCGGACTCGTTGTATTTTCAGCTTTGGGATTGCAATTCATTAATATTCCAAAAAATTATCGGTAATAATCATACCACTTATTATATTACCCATCAGAATACGAGTGACAGAGATAGAGTTACACGGGAGTGTCGATTATTCGAAGAGTAGACCCATATGAAGTCTAAACTCAAGTGATAAATTTTACTCGAGTACTGGGTACCAATAACTTCCAATAATTGAAGGTCGAGTACAGAGTACCAAGTACTTTATTCATTACACATGCTCTCGAGTACAGTACTTCCAGTAAAAGTACTTGAATACTGAGTGTACTTTTTGCAAGTACTTTTTCATCAAGTTGTATAGTTGTATTAGCAAGTCCAAGAATATATCTACCCATTGGATTTTCTCTGAGTCTTGCATTATATCTCCCCACTTTTTGCACTCTATCAAATCAATAATTACTAAACTATTTTGTAGTTTCCAGTCCATAAAGGGTAAAATTAACAAAACAGTTTATCACAAATGTATTTATTAATAAACATAAAAACAAAGTAGATATTTAGTAATGGCATAACAGGTTAATTCTATTTGCTGGGATTGCCTTCATAATAACTAATTTTGGTGATTTATAAAGCCTTTGGAGTTTTGAGGTTGCTAGGTGAGGCATACTGGTCTGGACAGGCAGACGCGTTGCATAATAAAGTACTCGTAAAAATGTACTAGCATAAGAAGAGCGGGTATCGGATATTTTTACCCGATATGTACGGTTACGAGTACCAAGTACCTTATTGAAAATTTACTGGGTAATGGGTACAGAGTACCAGAAATGTACTCAAGAGAACAGGTATTCGGTATTTGGGTATTCGTACTGAGTACTTCCCAGTTCTGGTTGTTTGATTGTGTCGCGTGTTCTGTTTCTGTTCAGTTTAGTGTTGTGTTGTATTAGAACTTTTTAATAATTGATAAGAATAACCTAAAGTTGTTGAACCAAAAGTAGGTATCAATCATGTGAATCTTCGAAAGTATGGTTTAATTTCAAAATAATATTACAAGTTGATAAAATGGCGACTGTTATTTTCCACTTACAGTTTGAAAATGGCGTCAACCTCATCAGGAACTTCGTCAAACTCTTTGAAGCCCATGGAATTTGTGGTGTTCACTATTTTACTCAAATAAAATACTTTTATCTTTTCTAACACTTTTATTATCCACAGTCTACATGTACGTTCTCGTTCACTCTTCGTATCTGAATGACCACATAATGTTGTCGTTCCTCCTGCCTCGTCATTTGGTTATATATTCCATGCGTTATCAATATACTGAATCATCATAATAATTCACCGCCCAGTTCAATACATCACATCTCTTTCTTTGTTTTAAACCTAAATTACGAATAAACTAAACTAAATCAAAATAATTAACAAACATCAATACGTTCGACAGTGATAATAGTACATAGGTAAACATAAGATCTCCCTAACGAAGTATGTTATATAATTAACAAACTTTTATTAAATAAATTTGCCAATGGTAAAAAGATATATATGAAAACATAATTCAATTAATACTTTCATTATGATAATCTTCCATCAACTGTTAGAAGAGGTACGTATTGTTTTGTCCTTTGGACTAAAACTGAACTTCATCTCATGGTTCTGAATTGTATTGTTGTGCCCTCACTTCCTCTATCCTTTTCCTCTGTTCGTTTTATCCCGGTCGCTTACTTCACGAACATAGATCGTTTTCAGCAGTAGTGGTTGTCGGATATCCAATTCTCTTGATTTGTTGAATACCATATAAGTAGGCTGTAAAGTAAGCAGCTATTACAACAATTTTATTATATTTACTTATTTCTAGGCTTTCATGGGCTCTAACTGCTTGTTGTAACTTACTTGACTAATGTGATTTTTCGTTCTTCCATATTCCAATCTTTCCTAGTTACTTTGTCACTTTCTGAAATAGGTGGGTAAGAATTGAAGCCGCTGCATGTAGGTCTCTTACCTTGAGATCTTTGTGCACCCACATGTTCACGGTCTCCTTCTGATTCACCAGTGCAGGACGTTTCATGAGGGGGTGTGACGATGTATTGTCATCTTCTAAGCACCACGATTTCCGATCCCAATGTGGGTTAGGTCAGGTAATTATGGCCCGAGGAATAGATTTCCCTTCGAAGCCCAATTATATTGAGTTACGATTTCCTCATGAATTCTCAAGATGATTTCTTGCCAGGTTGGTAATTTTCCTGATCCTTCCTTGTTTTCTTGGCTAGTTTATCTGCCTGCTATTTCCCGTGGAAACCTAAGTGTACGGGAGCTCCTTGTAGTTGGCTCTTTGATCCAGTCCACTACGACACTTGCAGTTTTATTGTGGCTTCAGAGCGCACTCTCTAGCTTTGTCTTCATAGTGAGACTCCACAGCTTTCTGTGCTTCTGCTACCTGACAGTCATGTATAGTCATGATACCGGTAACATTCAGGTACGCTAGCTTTTGGATCTCACTTTTTTATTTCGTTCCCGATTGTTGTATCTTGATACACTACACTACTGAGCCTTGTCAAGCTCGTGTATAGCTATATTTCTTCGGCGGTAACACTTTCTTCCATTTAGTGTGAGTTTTCGACCCCTCAGTACCTTTGGTGTTTTTTTTTTCAAATGTGCGAGTTATCGACACCTCAGCTTCTTTGGTACTTCGTGTATACTATTCAAGGGCATCACAGCTTTGAAATTAGCACTTGAGACTTGCAAGCTATTCATTTGGATTCATTTGTACATATACATGCTTACAAAACAGTCGTACACCTTGCCACTAGGAACCATTCATTCAGTTCCCTGTTATACTCTATAGCACATTTTCATGACTATGCAGATTTGGTTGTACCACCGTATGTATATTACACTCCATTATAGTATTTCTTCCGTAGCCTTTTCCCTCTTGGAATGCCAGCAAATCTTTGTGGTTTTGTGGTTTTGCCTGTCTTTACAACATCCTGTATTTCTTGATACAGTTTTTTTTTTCGAATTAGATATTTCTTTATACCTTACTTAATTTGTGCCGTTTTTAGGGTAAAAAAGTCGATAACTCAAAAACGGTTCGTCGTATCGAATTTAAACAAGGACAAGCTTCTAGAGGAAGTTTGATTGTATATTACTATGTCTGTGGCAGCACCTCAAAATGCTTTTCGTAGGTAATACAACAAGTGTATTGGTGATTATCGAAAAAAAAAAATTGAGAAACCAATTATGTTGCTTGGCAACATAATTGCTTGGTTTCCTAAAGCAACATAATTTGTTTTGAAAAAAAGATGGAATTTATGATAATCATCGGTACACGAGTTGTATTCGTTAAGACTATTCCATGAATGAAATCAAAACCATTTTCATTCATAATTAATGTTAATATTGAAAGTACAGTTAGTACTGTTGAATATTTCTGAAACTATGCAACTAACAAAACATAAATATCAAATTGAGGACTGCCGTTATAATGAAGAAAGCCGTCTGCAAAAGTACTATTTGGAGTAAACTGCGCAGAGCAGCTATCTTGGTATTTCAAACTTCCCGCTATTTCAGTGACCATCCACAGGGCGCGTCTTTCGTTGATTGTCTTTAGGTTTGTTCGCGTTCATAAAACAAACAGTCTTAAACCATCGGATGCATGCGTAGTTTCACAGAACTGTACGCATTCTTTGAGTTCTGTGGGACTACGCATGCTTGTGACAGTTTATTTTGTGAACGCGTCGAATGCGAACAAGCCTATTAAATTGTTTAGTTCATTGGTAGATAGATATTGACTCATCGTTCATTTTCATGCTTTTACGGGAATTGAAAGGGCGGAGTTTTTGTTTACGTGTATGCAAAATTTGTCGAAAAGTTGATATGAATGAAAAGTGAAGCGTATCATGGTTTTGGTCAAAGTTCGGTGTTGTGTCAAAAATTTGTCGAAAATTGTGAAGTTGATATGAATTAATAGTCAGTGCTCATCATGGTTTGGGTCAAAGTTCGGTGTTGTGTCATTATACCAACTTGCTGGTGGGGTAAGTTTGTTTTATAAAACAACCAATGACGAAGCGAACTACAAAGGTATCTAATAGCCAATCAAGTGCCGAACTACAAAATCAAAAACATGCTGTTTTCAATTATCAATATGACAATTTCCACCAATCAAAAACGCGTATTTTTGCATGAGTGGAATAGTCATAGATAGTCGAGGTAGCTGCAGTGGTATTTCTCTTCCATTAAAATTTGAAGCAATCTCTATCCAATCGAAATTAATTTGGTATCAAAGGAAAGGTGAAACGTTGATCTCCTTCCACACTGCGGTTAGCTTCCAGGGGGCTGTGGTTCCGCGAGATTCGAAAAAATTCCGTACCACGGAATGATCAGGGGGTGTGCTCTTAGGGTACGGGGTGGATTACCGTTGATCACCCCGGTGGGTGAGCAGCGATCAATATTGATTTGGAATTGACATGGCAGCTAAGTGCATACTTGGCGTGTTGATCCTGCGTATCTGGAATCTGCTTCGTGCCTATCCCTGGACTGTCGATTGAGGCGAGAGCTAGGAACCAGGTCTCTGGGAACAGGGTGCGTTGCATATGTAGTAGCACTCCGATAAGTGCCTGTACCTCATGTACGGATTGTTTGTTTTGAATTGTTTTTGTATTGTTTTTAATTTTTTTCATTTATGTGTTCTCGTCGGTATAGCGGGCTGTCCGTTAAACCGGAGAATTATGACATTATGGTACCGCCCACTTCTGTTTTTAACGACTATAGAAAAATACAAAAATGTTTGTGTAAAAAAACATTTTCCTGTTCATCATTACGTAATTAGACCCCTGAAGGGTCGCCATGCTTGGTACAAATGACCAGAAATTTTGTTTCACCATCCCCAGGTCTAAAACTGTATACTACGAGAGCATGGAACGCATACAATTCTGTCAAGAATTGAATGATGCTAAGAGGTACTTCAGATGAAATGTGTTCACATTTGTATGAATAAAAACGGCCAGCTAGTGTATAACATATAAAGACAAAATATTTGCTTTCAATGAAAACCAGTTAATTGGCATGAGCACGATCACATTTTGGACGCTTTTTAGGGTAAAAGAGTCAATTGATAACTCAGAAATAGTTCGTCTTATCGATTTCAAACAAGGACAGGCTTATAGAAGAAGTTTGATTCTATGTACGTGGTGTAATGGAAATTGTAATTCCAATCCAGTTTTTCACAAAAAAAGTCTCAAAAATGTCCCAAATATGCAATTATTTTGAGGCAATTTTTAGAGTGGATGAAAAATAATTTCAAAAAAACATTACAGCATACGAAAAGGGTTGAAAGTGCGTTTTTTAACTGGAACATCCTGTATATTATGAAATATCCTGAAAGATGACTAAATTCCCTTCGAATTGATATATCATGTTTCTATACCTAAATAGCCAGAATTCCGAGATAATAGCAATTTTCACTTGTACACAAGTGCTTGAATTATTGCCGGAAATTTTTCGAGTACATTAATTTTCTTTGATTTTTACTTGTGGGGTAATTTGAAGAGAAAAGTATACATGACTCCAGTGCACAGTAAACAAGACCTGCGCCAACGAGTGATCAACTGCATTAAAAAGCTAGATGCCAGTGACATAATGAGTGCTACAACTGTATCTCCAAATACCCGGATTTTGAAATGTTTGGAAGCGAATGGTCGGCATTTTGAAAATTTATTGTGAAGGTTTTCTAATTTTTGACAGATAATTAATGAAATTATGTTGTAATCGTACAAACTTCCTTTTGTTCATTGGTTTAAATCAGGGTACGTTTCATTGAATTTTCTGCACGTTCTTGCTATAATTCCCTCACATTTTCGATGAAGAATAAACAATTTCATCAGAACTTCGTTTGAATAGTTATTTCCCCCCATTTCAATTATTTTTGAGTCACTTTCGTTAAGAAACACACAACGGTATTATTAATAGTGCACTAATTGTCAAATACCATCATGACATTTAATAGCCACCTTAGATGAATATGAGAAAAATAAATAGATTTTTTTTGAAAATTTCACTTTTGTAGCCAATCAAAAAATTCGTTCTTGTTTAGATACCATGGCAACCCTTAAAATTTTCGGAAATTTTTATCCTCCTGGGTACCCTGGGCGAAATTAATAAGTGGAAATTTTTCTGTCAAACATTCGACATGTGACAAGTTGATATTTTGCGTTAATGTACAAATGGAGGTCTAGTTTTCATATGAAAGGAGATAATTATGTATTTACTAGATATTTGGAATGTGTCTGAATATATTTTATCCATGATTATTGCAGAAATATTCAATTCTGAAATCATATTTTAGAAGAAGTTCAATACACCATTTGTCACAAGTTTTTATCACAAGTCCCGTAGCTCAGCGGTAGTGTTGCGACCTATGAGTCACATAAACGACCAGTATCAAGATCCGATTTTTTGCTGATAGCCTTTTCCGGAGCGACTCCCACACTAACTGACACCGAACAAACCAATCTCTCGCAGTGTCTGCATGGAATCGAGACATCAACCACGCATAAGCTATGCAGGAGGCGTGGAAACTCCAATACAATTGTGTGATTTCGTACGGCCGACGACCCGCACAACATCTGCGGGGGTCGAACCATCGCCCTCCTATGAGGACCCTAGGTTCGTCCTTAGGCGAAGTGCGCAACCCCCGTGTCGGAAACGACAGGGAGCTGTCTTGCACGTCCGCTGTCCTTCCTTCCCTTCCACCTCTATCCCTCTATGGGTTACCACAAAGTCAGGAAGTGTGTTGCCATAATGAAATAGTACAAAATTTAGAATTGTACAATTTATGGGAAATAAAGTTTTATTTATTTTTGTTAGTCGCTAGGTTGATGGTTCAATCCACGATAAGAACATAACTTTTTTATTTATTTTTTGTTCCAAATTTAAACACATTTATTGATGAAAATTTTATTAAGTATTTTACATATCAATATTTCAGTGGTTATAAATAGTATTATAATAGTAGTATAAATAGTTCAGGTGAAACCATCGTTAGTTATTTCTTATGAATTGTTGGATAATTTTCATTTCTCGGTATGAAATTTTCTTACCGAATCCCCCTCGTGCTTGAATTATTTGCCGTAAATTCATCTCGTACATGAATTTTCAAAGAAAATTTCCGGCAATTTAGGTATAGGAACATAATATATCAATTCGAAGGGAATTTAGTAATCTTTCCGGATATTTCATAATATACAGGATGTTCTATTTAAAAAAACGCACTTTGAACTCTTTTCGTATCTAGCAGTAAGATCATGAATTTTGAACGACCCTGTATAACGCAGAACAAACTTCTCTATACAGAATCAATGTACGTGATCTTGATGAACTAAACACAAAATTGCAACTTCCTAAGAATCCCAATACCGCAGAAATAAACATTCAATTCGAGCTATATGTTTTGGATAAAAAATATGGAAAATAACCAATATCTCAAAAACCGTTAGAGATAGGTATAGGGGAGTATGATGCAGAAAGTAAACGTCTAAGGTACCATCGACCGTGACCCACCCTGTATATGAAAAGCATTTTGAGGTGCTGCCGCATACATAGTAATATAGAATCAAACTTTCTCTAGAAATCGATACGACGAAACGTTTTTGAGTTTTTTACCCTAAAAAACGGCACAAATGTGATCGCGCTCATGGCCTCTTAATTTATACATTTGGATCAACACTAGTTTATTTGCTAATAGTGTTTTGATGTGATTCAATGAATTGGATTTTTTTTTTGTTGAATGCAAATAAACATTAACTCAATACCTACCTACTGTCATTTCGGAACCTACCTTAGTTTATTAAATTGATCAAGTCTGTTTTCACCTTCACAAACTCCAAACACATCTCTTTGTACCTACTTGTTGTTGCGTGTGCAACGGTTCTGCGGAACATCTGTTTTTTTTCGGCATGTACCTACCTACTCAATATTGGTTATCCACATAACTCATAAGGAGGCGTGCCGATAGGGGACCATATGGTTTGATAAATTGTTTCTCAACACACGACAACGAACTGAACTTCCGTTAATTCATTTCAGAGCAGAGCTTTCCATGATATTTGAGGTCCCGATATCCTTAGATGTATTATACTTGTACTTATACGAGTTATACCTCATGCAGTAAATGTAAATTTTCGTTCACACGAAACCGCCAAAAAAATGTCATACCTAAGGAAATGCAAAAGAATGATAGCCAATTTAAAACGAAAAAAAGTTATCAGAGGTTGGCGGAATTTTCTTGTTTGTTTTTTTTTAGAAGTTGAAAATTCGATAGTTACTTTTTTCATTTCCCATTCCATGTTGTCTTATTTACTATTTCATTTTCATCTGTAATTTCCCTCAGTGAACCTCCTATTATCTTAATTTATGAGTCATTATCTTGTTTTAATCGTTTCATTCAATTCTTGTATCAGTAATTTTTCGCAACTGTTGATGGTTTTCATTTACAAGATCGGTGACTGCCTCATATCAACCAGGGTTTTCGTGGATGTTTCTGATTTTGTCAGAGATTTCTCATGTTATTATCATTATTAACACTTTTCTGACTTCACCAAATCAAAGATCACACTTTAATTTCATTATCTGCGGCATTACAGAAATTTCGTATCTATTTCTCAGAATATTTTCATATTTACTGGGACCATAAAAATATTGCTACTCATTATGGACCATTCAGTTGATATTCTTTCAGGATAAAGTTCATCAGTTACACTTCCAAGCACTCAATCAAGTTATAGAAAATAGTCCCTCGTTTGTTTGGTGTTAACGAGAGTGAAAATTCACATAAGTGATCTTAGTAATCCTTGTAACGTGAATAAATTTTGTTCGGTCAAGTGCTTAACTTCATCATGGAATTAAGAGGCAACATCAGCGCGTCATCACGAAAGTCAAATTTTATCATTGCGCCGCACATGTTGGGTATATGGGGATATATTTTTCAAGAGCGATAGTGGAGGTAACGAAGCACTTGTCCGTAAAAAACTACGTAGCTGGGAGCGCCAATTAGGGAGATAGCTTCTAATCGTAGAATCGGTTTTGCGTAAAAATTAATGATTTTATACATTTTTTTTTCTTCTTGTGACTCTATAATTTCCTTAAGAATTCGGGAATTTGCCTATTTTTTTCATTTGTCAAACCATAAAAAAAAAATTCTTCAAAATCATCAAATCCAAAAATCAGTTAGATTCCCGAATTCTCACAAACGAATTGAATCGTTTATTCCAACAAATTTTTCGCAAATAAATAAAACTGAATGCTCAAAACCGATTCCCGTTTCATCAAGGGTATTGTTTGCTCTTAATATGAGTAGGTCTCAAAATGGGTTTTTCTAAAAGTTATTATATAGGATACATTTCACCATGAACATTGTATTCTACAGTGGAATACATAGTAGAAATGATTATTACAGGTGATCTCAAGTCACCGTGGGTTGTAACACATTATTCAACGGCGAACGACCTTCTACAAATTTCCGAGGATCCAAACCAAGAGTTCAAGGCTTCTGACGAGACAACAAATCAACCAAATAAAATTTTCAAGTGCCCTATTATAGTATCCCCGTCGCTTCCTGTTAGACTAGGGCTTCTGATTATGTCAGATTGACTGAATTTTCATCTGTCACGATTGAAACATAAAATGAGGGATATGATTAATAGTTGCTATTAAGGAAAGAGTGATATCTATGCACACCGCCGAATTTATTGGAAACGGCGAATAAAGCAACTATGTCCTTACTGCCAGAAAATTTGAAAAGCAATAAACGAACGAAGGCATGTGTGTAGTTCGTGATATGGCGAAACTTTATTCAATTGCATTCATTGGCCAACTTTCTCTTTTTATTATTAAACAAAACTTTCTGAGGAATATAATTCAAGGGCCTAGTGCAAAAAGGGTATAAGTACAAAACCAGTGTCTCTTAAATCGGTTCTGCACTAACTTTAGATCACGATCCTATTCTGTACATTTCACATAGTCTTTTTATTGCGTTATGGGGATGGGGCAGTGTTTGAAAGGGGTTCCCAACAGAGAGGATCTTGCCTGTTATAGTTTAACAAGCAACGACAGCCGCGAAAGCTATACATGTACTAAAGATTATTTCGATAGTGACAATTTTTTTTATAGAAAGTATTGAAAGTAGTGATACATATTTTGACGAAACTAGTATCGTATATCATTTTTCATATTGAACTGATACAAAGACACAAATACCAAAACATCCCAACAACTCAAACAATAAGAATCGTTTTCAAACGCTATATATTGTTTGTGTATATTCACCTTGCATCTGACTAACGGTTTTGTCAGTGAATTAGCAACCATTTCATAAGTGTATATGTTTAGATTCCAGATACTCCTGTAGAATATTAATATAATGTAGCATTATGCAATATTTGTGATAGCCAGTGATATCTGAAATACGCCATAGTACCAATTTCGAAAGCTTGATTCTAAATTCGGCGAGTTCTTCTAAACCTAGAAGTCACAGATTTTGGTCATAGAAAAATGACTGAAGGTATAGGATACGGAAATTTAAATTATATTTCAACTTTCTCAATAGGTATTGGAGATTTCCCCCCCTGATTTGTAACCTACCGATTATTACCGCCTTGAGCGCGTTTGGTACAAAATTATAACTGGTTGAACCATTTACTTATCAGAATTATTTAAGTGTTGAAAATTTTTTCAGAAGAGGTTTGATTTAGCGTGTAGATTTCACTTAGGAGGATTTGAAAATCAATTTTTTTTATTTCTGGTTTGTCAAGAGATAACAACAGTTATCCACAGAATTTATCAAATACCAATTTTGAGGAATTGAATATACCTGGAGACGGCCCTGTGTTCCATTAAAACATCCTCTAATCGATATTCTGAATACATATTGACTAGTTATCATCTTTTTCCAAGTAAGCAGTTAGAGCCACTCAAACAGATTTGTCTAATAAACTTTACTATATAGGTACACCCTGTATATTGAGCGTCCAAGTAGTCACGAAGAATGGTAATTCTTCATAAAAGCATTATAGTTGGATTTGGTGAAAATATCTGCATGTTCATTGTTGATTTTTTTTCGTTGCTCCACAGATGTTGGTTAAAACCTACATTCCAGAGATTACTTTTCATTTCGTTTATTTTGTTTTCTACATTCAGTGTCAGATTCTGATAAAAGCAAGAGCGTCATCATATGTCATTTTCATTCTATTCACCACAGTGTAAGGATTAGACAGATCTTCTACTCAAACTCAATTATTTATTTATGTTTCATGGCAGATTTATTATGTACCTACCATGCATGTTAGGAATTTTAACTGGCGTTTTTATTAATCGATTATCTATGAGAGTGCTGGGGGGATTGTCAAGTGAATCGAGCGAGAAAATGGAGGACTTCCGTCATCACTTCGAACTGGGCTACAGTGTGGAAAACTTGTGGGGCTTGGAGATTTTTTTTTCTCAGTCTACCTTTTCTGGGTTTTGGTTGGATCTCCATATAAAAGTTTCACCATAACCAGTCGATGTGAATGATCTATTCTGGATTTTCTCTGGCCATTATTACCTAGATACTCGATGATAAAATTTTGAGACCATGTTTGCCCTTCCCTTTTGTCGAAGGTGAGTTATTCTACGAGCAAAATAAAATCAGAATTTGTGTGATTAGTACAAAAGACTATAAGAAATAATTTTTTGTAGGGTCTTTGGTGGAGTTAGAAACTCTTTGGCGAAATGCAATGGCCATGAGAGGTCTATGTGAAAAAATAACTTTCAAAGTGTTACCGCAGAAGAAATATTTTCATCATTTTCATCCTTGATGTGTATAATTGCTTCTGGAGAGCATGCTTTCTAATTCTATCAATCTCCCTAATGTGCTTGGCAAAGTGAAATAGATTTTCGTCGACCAAAATATATTGGGGATTAAATGCGAGAGAAACAAATCTTGTTTAAATGAAATGAACGATTTCTTTGAATGATATTTTTTAATAACATTCTCCCTATCTGACTTAATTAATGAATTTTCAATGAAAACTAGAGGGAATTATTAAAAAATCATATATCTGAATAAAAATGCGAATTTTCAGATGTTTTCTTTTCAGTTAGAGTGTTTTCACAATATCTTTCAGATGTAGTTCAATGTCCAGCGTGGCTCTAACCGGGGAAGTGTTTTTTTTTCTGTTTTTTCTATAATTGTGCAAATGTTTCACACATTAGAGATTGTTTTGAATTTATTTTCTCTAACAGCTATTTTAAAAAACAGTTTCTTGTAAAATTCTCATACAGTATTGTGCATTCTGAATTCCGAATTTGTCCACAGAACTGTAATGAAAACAGAATGTGTAAAATAGCATCACAAAATTGTGTATTTTTTTAATACGCAAAATATAACTTTCGAATGTCAAAGTCCTTTTTTAAAAACTAATTTTTATTAACAAAATAGGTCTGAACAGTACAAGAGCAAAAATATGACTAAATTCTAAAATGAATCTTCCCATAAAGATTAAGATGCTTGCACATCAGTTTCCCAGAATAGCGAGATCCTGCGTCAGCTTGGTCAGCGTTTCACACGGGAACGGGCGATATAATTCCTCCCCCTGAAGATTCAACGTAGGAGGGTTAGCGAGGAAGTTGAACCCTAGACATCTCGATTTCCTGTTGTTCGTTTGGTGTCTTGGTTCTGCATCCCCTGAAGCCTATCTTCTGGTGCACCATGTATACGAAGACTGATATTAGGACCAGGTAGATGAACATCGTCCAAAAACTTGGGATGTGTGCTACGTCTTTGAAGGATATTATCGGTTCATTTTCCATTATGGCTGTCTTTATTGAGTGGAGTTCGTCCAAGTTCAAGTCATCAAGTTGGATCCCTATACTTGATTTGGGTGGATCTGACTTCCTTTCATCTAGGTCTGGTAGGATGATTGGTTCGCTATTGGTGACTTGGTGGTCATTGATTATAATTTGGTCCCCACAGGATAACTGGCATCCAATTGGAATGTCGAATAGGTAACTTCCAGGTGGCAGGTTTTCGATCTCGTTTTGGCTTTCACACTTAAGCCTGGTCGTTTGTTGGGACGGCAGAAGGACAACCCATTTGTTTGAGTCGTGCAGTTGCCTGATGGCCGGTCTTGATAGATGGATGGTAGTTCCCTTGCATGTGGAGGTGTTTTGGACATTGAGTAACTGGATTTCGCATGGATTATCGTCTGTCAGCTCTCTGATGTCAGTGGACGGGCAGATATAGGTTTGATGAGACATCTCCAAACAAGGATCGCTCAAAAATGCATACAATTTCTCGTTTTTTGTTAAATACTTATTTTGAGGTACGACAGCCTTAAACTGACCCTTAGTTAATATTGGAATAGAGAAAAGATGATAATAATCAAATTTTGAGGAGTGGGTGATGGGAATATGTAAAATATAGGTTATTCTGAAGTTTGAGATATAGCTTTCGAGACTTATAATTTTTTCAAATAGCAAAGTATTTTCGAAACTTATTTCAATTGGTAATTGGTCTTCGTTAAAAATCTTCTTTAATTTTTGTAGTTCGTTGAACAAATCTTTAGTTTTTATTATACTTGGATGAAGAATGTTCAGTCTGGAAAATTGTATTGAATTTTCGATATCTTGTAAAATTGAGTTTATGATCTCGTATGTGTTGATTATCTGGTTCATAATATCTTTGATAAACATAGAATTTTCTTTATGTGTTTGATTTTCAACAATTTTCGCAATTTGTTTTATTTTTGAATCTAAAAGCTGTTCGTTATGTTTCACTTGCTGAACTGTACTATTGAACTGATTGATTAATGATATTGAAAGTGAATTTTGCCTTTTGATGTTCGTTACTAGATTATTTTGATTATTTTGCAATTCGTTAATCAGACGATCATATTTTTCCCCGTCACTGGAATCTAAATTTCCTGTGATTGATTTGAAAATTGATCCAACGCCATTTATAAGACCACGTTTTGTTCTGAGCGGGTGTGGTAAAATGTTGGTAAGTCTATCAGTTACTTTTTCTTCTGAAAATTGTAATATTTTCAAATAATTTGACATGTCCCATGAGTAGTCTCCGTGACCGCCTACAAGTGTCCTCACGTTTTTGGAGTGGAATTTCAGTTTATTCACCTCAATGATTAGTGGACTCAAATCGTAATAATGAATGAGTGCATACGCGTTTGTTTCTACCTTGGCTGTTCCAAGTTTGAGAGGAATAAGTCCTGGATTGTTCTTTAGGTTTTGTTTAGATATTTTTTCCTGGAGTCCGAGAGTTCCAGATAATCTGAAAAATTAATTAATTTTTAATGGGAGATGGGTATTTTTTGAGGGGACGTTTTAAATTGTTCATGTGAATTTTTTCTTGGTTTTCCGTAGATACTGTTTTCATAGTACGGTCAACCTTTTTGATTTGAGTTGGTTTTTGAAATTTATTCGCGTCTTTCTGCCTAACATGTTTTTTCACATAAACCTTTTGTTTCGTTTTGAACACAATGGGGTCATCGCGCTTTTTATTCTCTCGTTCTATTATTTTTTCCTTTCGCTTGATAAGATCTGAATTAATTTTTGAATAGAGAAGTTTAGATCGTTCTTTATGATTGATAGTGTAATCATTTAATAATTTTCGATCAATTTCGATATTGAAAGGGTCATTGGTTGAAATGTGACCACTAATGATATCGATTGGTTTGAGTTTTGTGACCGAATGTATGGAGTGGTTGTATGCTAAAATTGCGTACAACATTTTCATTTTTGGAGGAGTTTTCAAAAATCCTCTGGTGTTGAGTAGGCGAATGTGTTCCAAAATGGTAGAATAGAACCGTTCTATCATTCCGTTTGACTGCGGATGATGTGGTGATATGAAATGAACTTCTATCTTGTGTAAAGCAAGAAGTTCGGATATAAGGAAGTTATTAAATTCGGTACCATTATCAACGATAATTCGTTTGGGAATACCGTGATGAGAAAAGAATTGAATGAGGTTATCTGCTATTTCTGTACCTGTCAAGGAGTTAACTAGATATGCCTGTGCGTACTTTGAAAAGCTGTCTATAATTGTAAGAAATTTTGTATTTTCGATGGTAAATGTGTCTAGATGAACGATTTCGAAAGGTTTGGATGCTGTAGGGGTGATGTTTAGCTTCATTTTGATGGGGTTTCGCTCATATTTACTTTGTTGGCAAGTAACGCATTGATTGATATATGTTTGAATAGATTCTTTTATGTTCGGCCAGTAGTATTTTTCTTTTATTCTTGCGAAAGTTTCATCAACACCCCGGTGGTTTGATTTACCTTCATGATGGTTTTGAATAATTTCCTGAATGTCATCTTTTTTTGTGACGTCCAAAAGCTTTTTCGTACACCTTTTGAATTTGATAGAGGGCCACTTGAAATACTTTTGAATTATTGCCGAAAATGGTTCATAGAGTTCAGGGTTTTCAAAATAGACATGGTACTGCACCCCTGGGGCGATAAATTCTTTAATAAAACTTAGGATATCATTTTCTGTATCATTTTGTGATATTTGAATATGAATCCTCATCTTTTTCTCGAATAGAATGGTAGTTTTGGGTTTAGCCGGAGAATGAAGAACTGAGCTTATAATCAATTGATTGAGCCCTAGGTTCACGGCACATTGCGCTATTGGAATTGTTACAACAGGGTTCTGTTCAGCATTTGAGTGAATAGTGTTATCCTCGTGGTCTTCGGGTTCTGGTAGGGGTTCATCTCCCGTACGTTCGGTATCAGGTTGGACTAGTAAGGAAATGTCGTCAATTTCTTCTCTACTTGTGGAAGATAACTCATTGTCTTCCGTTGGTAGAGGTTTTTCTCCTGTACGGTTGGTATCAGGTAGTGCCTGTGAAGAAAGGATGTCGCTTTCTTCATTATTTGTGGCAGGTAATCCATTGTCTTCATTTATTTCGTAAGAGGGTGTCATGGTAGGAGTATTTTGTCTGGGTTCTCCAATGATTTGAATATCAGAAGAGGGTTGATATTCCGGGGTTTCAAGGCAGCGAGTCACTGGGTTTCCTTGACTACCGAAAATAACACCTTGGTTTGCTAGGTGTTGCGATTCGTCAAGTATATCATCCAATTCCTCCCAGAAGGTTTTTGTATCCTTAGTATGGATTTCAACACGGGATAAAGCATCGGCGTTTGTGTTCAATTTGCCTTTTTTGTATAGTATGTTGTAATCGTATTCGTCCAGTTTGATCCGCCATCTCAACAATTTTGAGTTGGGGTCCTTCAGGGAGAATAACCACTGAAGAGGTTTGTGATCAGTAATGATATTAAACCTTCTCCCAAAAATATATGGACGGAAGTACTTGGTAGACCATACGATCGCGAGCAGTTCTTTCTCAATTACTGAGTAATTTTGCTCAGAGTCATTCAGTGTCCGAGATGCGTATGCAACTGGCAAATCTTGGCCAATAGAACCTTGTGAGAGAACAGCTCCCAGGGCAAATTTACTTGCGTCCGTGGTGAGGTTAAAAGGTTTCGAAAAGTCGGGGTACTGCAGAATTGGGTCGTTGATCAAAAGGTTCTTGCAAGTATTGAAACATTCCAAAAACTCTGCGTTATGCTCGATTTTTGCGCCCTTCTTTAGGCATTTAGTTAGTGGTTTAGTTAATCTAGCAAAATTATTTATAAAGCGTCGATAATAGCCTAACAGACCTAAGAATCCTTTGATCTGTTTGGTAGTTTTTGGGACAGGGAAATTTTTGATGGCAATGATTTTATCTGGATTTGGCTTGACACCTTCAGGGGTCACGACGTGGCCCAGATAAGCTACTTCCTTTCGTAGGAATTCTGACTTATCCAGCTGAATTTTAAAATTTGAACTTCTCAACCGATTGAAGACGGCTTTGAGACTCTCGAGGTGTTCTTGCAGGGACGTTGAAAAGATGATAATATCGTCGAGGTACACCAGACATTTTTCGTTTTGGATACCACGAAGAATATTATCCATTACGCGCTGGAATGTTGCAGGCGCGTTTTTCAACCCGAATGGCATTCTGAGGTACTCGTAATGCCCATGTTCCGTATTGAAAGCTGTTTTTTCAATATCGTCCTGTTCCATCTCAATTTGGTGGAAACCGCTGGCTAGGTCGAGGGTCGTGAAATACTGGCATTTTCCCAGTTTGTCCAAAAGATCGGTGATGTTCGGTAAGGGGTACTTGTCATCTATCGTCTTCTCATTGAGCTTACGATAGTCAACGACCACTCTCCATTTTTGCTTCCCAGAAGCATCCACCTTTTTGGGAACCACCCAAATTGGCGATGACCAAGGAGAATTGCTTGGCCTAATTATTCGCTAATCGAGCATTTTTTTGATCTGATCTTCGACTTCTTGCTTGTGAATGAATGGATACCTGTATGATTTGGTATATACTGGTACCTCATCAGATGTTCGAATTTGGTGTTTAACACGGCTTGTAAAAGTCAGTGGAGTATTTTCATAGTAAAAAATATCCGAATATTCTTTGCACAATGAAAGTATTTTGGATTTTTCTTCGTCATTCAAATGGTCACAACGAATTTTTGAAGAATCTAAATTTTGTTTTGGTGAATCGTCAAAATTATTAAAATCAATTTTTTGAACTTCGTTCTTATCAAATTGTTCAACGGTGATCGGTTCAGAAAAATTTAAGGTTACTGGTTTTGTGGTATTGTTCAAAATTGTAGTGAGAGCTTTGCCTTTCTTTGCGACAGTAAGACACTCTGGAACTTCACAATTATGGAAACGTTGGTGAGGTATTATTATTTCACCATTCTGAATTGATGTTTTGACTTGTATCACTTGCTCGGATCTTGGAGCAATCGTAATCAAATTGAGATTGTTTTTTGTTTCCTGAAACCTAAGTTTTATCTTAGCGTAAGGAGTAATAAGATAGCCGTTACCAAAATCTAGGTTGGCTTGTAAAAGTTTTAAGTTGTCAAGACCAATCAATCCTTTGAAAATATTGTGGAATTTAAAAAGGAAAAATTTTAAATGTTTTTGTTGTGGTAAATTGAATAATTTTGAAGCTGGCATGGATGCGCTATATTTATGAGCAGATTTCTGAAAAACTGTCGAAACAATAAAAGGATCGTATTTAATCAAATTTGGAAAAAGTTTATGAGCAATTTCTGGATCGATGAAAGATTTTGTGGATCCCGAATCAATGAGAAATTTTGCATCATATTCAGGGAAAGTTATATATGACAATTCACTAGAACTAGAATTATTGAATGAAATAACTTGTGGGACTAAGTTTGGTTTTTTGTTGTTGACATTTCCTGAAAATTTTCTTCAGAATTATCAAAATTGGTAACTTGATTTTCGTTATCGTAATATTGAAATTCGTCAAAGTGTTCCGTATAATCTTCTTCGGAGTAATATTCTTGTTCGGTATAATTTGGATCATTTTGGTAGTCGCTAACCACCGTATTAAATAATTCCTCTGAAATAAAGTTTTTCTGAGGTTGGGTTTGGAATGAATTTGAGGGTCCCGGCCGATAATTAGAGGTATTTCTTGTCGAAACACTCATCGGTACTGGTTTGTTATACGTATTTCTAGTGGATACACTCATGGGTGTAGGTTTTGGGAAATTTTGGTTTTGATTTGGCCTGAAAACGTTCCTGTTTTGAAATGGTTGCCTGAAAACTTGTGCGTTTGTAAAGAATTTTTGAGGTTGGCTTGGTGCTCTAGGTTGAATCGGTATTGGTTGTGAAGGAAATTGATTTTGTTGTCTAAAGAAGTTATTCGGTGTACTAAAATTATTAACTTGAGAAGAATTTGGTTGTCTGATTTGAATTGGTGCTCTAGGAGGCGAAAAATTGGTTCTAAATGTATTTTTATTTGAAAAATTTTGAAAATAATGTACATTATCTTCTTGTAAGACGCACTGTAAAGCTTCACTGAGAGATTTGGGTTGCATACAGCGTATGGTAGTACCCAAAGGTTCCTTGAGCCCAGAAAGAAAGGTTTTCAATGCCAAGTTACTATATAGATCTCTTTTACACTTTTTAGATTCCACCGTGATTTCATGTACATCAATATAATTACACAGAAGGTTCAATATATTTAAACACCTATCATAGAACTCTTGAGGCTTTTCGCTAGGGGCTTGCCTGAGCATAACCATATCTCTGTTCAAGCAAGTTTCATCCCTTTGATCGGCAAAATTTCTTGTTAATGTGTCCTTAAGTTCTTGCCAATTTGAAACATTTTGTATGTTGGCTACTATTTTTGCATTACCAGATAATTTAGAAATGAGACAGTTCAGCAAATAAACATTTTGAAAGTTTGCCGGTTCGGCAGCATTATAAAAATTGGTAATTATTGAATCACAAACTGATAAATATCTATTTAGATCATTAGGATTGCCATCGAATTCCGGCACACACTTTAGGTATTGAGGATTGAATGTATTAGCCATTTTCTTGTTTAAATTATTAGAAGTACTAGGCAAAGAAACTATAGGATCAGCTGAAGGGTTTTCGTTATTAAGACTTAAATTTCCTAGAATTTGTGTCAAACTATCAATGTTCATTTAAAAATAACTTACATTAAAATTGTAAGAACTTTGAGCATCCTTTTATAAGGTAGACGACTGGTTCCTCGATTTTTGATTTCCAGAAGACTTCCTTGCGAGACTGGACGATTTTGTTCCACTCCCCGTTGATCTGCCTGTTGAGGATAGCTAGGGGTCCTCGATGGACTGGGTTTCTTGATTTTTGAAGAGCCGCTCCTTCACAAACACCTCCACAGAACAAAACAACAAGTTCGATACCCGATTAATCGTAGATACGAAAACAGCACGTTCGATACGTTCAATTTCGAGTATCCTACCGATTGCGCCAAATATAAATTTCGGATGTCAAAGTCCTTTTTTAAAAACTAATTTTTATTAACAAAATAGGTCTGAACAGTACAAGAGCAAAAATATGACTAAATTCTAAAATGAATCTTCCCATAAAGATTAAGATGCTTGCACATCAGTTTCCCAGAATCGCGAGATCCTGCGTCAGCTTGGTCAGCGTTTCACACGGGAACGGGCGATATAATTCGCATATATTATCTTCACTTGTGTGTATGTAACGGAAACTTTGAACGTGATTTTTACCCCTTTCCAGACACCCGAATAATTTTAAATTTGGTAAGTATTCATAGTTCCAGCGACAATGCAATATGACATTCTTATTATAGAACAAAACAAAATGGTGGCTCTGAGAAGGCGGACGAAATTTGTGATAGTTGTCCAATTCCATTCAAAATTTGTATGTAAGTGTTTTTGGTGTAAGAGATTATGAATTTTTTGTCAAAATTCATAAATTCAAAAGGGCGGCTTCAAGATGACGGATGAGATTTGTGATTATGGTCAGATTCGAGTCAACATTGGTATGTGGGGGTTTTTAGAAAATTCATAAATAAAAGATGGCGGCTCCAAGATGGCGGTCGATATTTGTCATAATGGTTTGATTCCTTTCAAATTTAGTGTGTGAGGGTTTTCGAGGTCAGAGATTATGAATTGTGTAAAAAATTGATTCAAAGAAATATACACAATGTGGGTATATTATTAAAACAAATAAGGATACACAATTGTGTGCGGAATTTATACACAACATTGTTTCTGTAACCATGTCAGACACAATTTGTTTGGAAATTTCAAAGAATTGGGAAAAAAAGCTACACATATTAATTTTCTCTTTAGTTTCATTCATTTAGAAGATTCTTCTGATTTGGCCAACAATGCTCCTATGATCAGCTCTTTGATAACAACTGTAAACATGGTAGAATTGGAAAGGCGCTTCAATCTGTTGGTTAGATACTTCAGCGGCAAGTATTCCTACCTACCAATTCGGGGGGATTCTGCAGGACCATTTCGTCAAACCCTGTCGCCCCAACGCTTTCATGTATCAAAATACTTACCGAACGTTACCCCAACAGGTGTTTTTCTTCGAAACGGCATATATTTTTTTTTAATTTCCCACACGGGACAGCTTCTTCCTTGAGCAGCTACGTCGTTTTTTTACTCATGCCTGTTTCCAGTGAACATAATGGAATATTCACTCATAATCTCCCTGCTGCAGAATTATCAGGAATCAATTCTGCAGCAGGATTATCGGGAATCAATTCTGCAGCAGGATTATCGGGAATCAATTCTGCAGCAGGATTATCGGGAATCAATTCTGCATCAGGATTATCGGGAATCAATTCTGCTGCGTAGGAGATTCAATAAGAAAATTTCATGAATTGGAGTTGGTTTTAATATAATGAGAAGATGAACCTTACGACCTATTCTGCGTAAATGTCAAATTTTTTATGGGTAAAATTTGACAGTTAGGTATACTACTAAGACTCAATTTTAATTCAAATGTCAAGCCATTTCGCAGTGACTGGTTAGACAGACCAGCAAGTAACAATCAGTTTTTTAGTCGTACCCGTGATATTTAAGGAACATTGAAAATATTAATTCGTTTTCAACCATAACATCTGATATTACATGTCTACATAGTTTCAAATGAAACTTGAAAAATCATATTTCTGATGAGTTTAGTTAAATATGACACAGTAACTGAGGTTTATCACTTGAATTTCAGGAACATTAAAAAACCATTTGACAAAATGAAATAATCACTCATTAATTCCATTAAGATGATAGGAACTAATAAAATTATCGCGATAATCTTCCGTTGCTATAAGCAACGCAAATAAAAAGGAGCCTTCTAATTGGTTGAAAAAAATTTTATGAAATCTTCTCTCTAATATCACTTTTGCCTCATAATCATTTCACAAACGGATGGTCTTTCCTCACTTCGTCTAAGTTCCACTTCATAAACCTACGAAGATTATACATGATCCTTTCGTGAAGCCAGATTATTATTATATATCGATGTTACCGTATATTTGTTTAAAATTATAATTGAGTTGAAAAAAAAATCATCCAAAATGTTCAATTGTATTTTTGTATTTATTTGTTATATCCCACTGGAAATTTTATATTCATACTATTATACATTACCAATCAAACTGTATCAATTCCATTAAGTCCAGAGCTCGGATATATCTGGCGGGCGTGCTGGTGTCATTGACGTAAATAACCACTGCCCACGTCCGTGGGGTAAGTGACTATATTTGGTACATTTTCTGAGCAGACGTAGTGAGTCAAGAATGATGATATATTCTGGTACATCACGGCAAGCCCGTATAGTTATCAGATTCGAGAGCATTGTGTCCATCACATCATCAAGGACCACTCTTATTATTATTATTATTATTTGACATCGACTTCTATGGTCAGTAGCCACGTGTTTTGTGTAGGCTGTGTTACTAATTCCCTACGACACTTTAGGAGCAGCACTGTTAATTTTTAATGCAACAGTGGAGGATTATTCCCACCCAGCAACAAGGTTCAATTATTCAGAAAAATGAAAATACATTTACATCATCTCTGTATAAAGGTAATACTAGAAATTTTGATAGTAGGTCTTTACTAATACCTGTTCCAGTAAGAACGTTTGATTATGAAGTTGGTTCTTTACTTCGCTACTCTATTTCCCTATTCACCCTGTAATTTATGTCCGATCCCGAATCCATAAACAGGAATTCTAAATGGAAAACACGCCTCTACTATATATTATTCGATCGGAACTTTTCCAACTTTTTTCCACGCTTCCAGTCACCATTTGTGTAGTTTACAACAAGTGAAGTTTTCACATTTCCCTGATTGTGGATGGAACGTAATGTATTCGGTAAACTCGAATAGAACGTCGGGATTATGCTTATCCCGACTACGAGATCTTGCAATGTGTGAAAATACAGACGAATCCCCCTTCGGAAATTTTGAATCCAGAAAGTCCCCTTTACATATAAAATGTTGACGGTTCATTCGTAGCAGGAAGGATGTAATTGAAAAAAATACAAACTGGGCGTTGTTGCACTATCAAAATTTAGCGATATACGGCTCAAAAATAACTTGTTTTAGTGGTAGTAAGAGAACAGTGGTTTGCTGAAATCGTGGGAATTGGACTGAAAATGCCATAAATGGAGAAATATTTAATGTGAAATGAGTGGATCAGGGATAATGGTGATATGAAGATTAATAGAAAGAGATTGAAGGGAATGAGAAACAAAATTTCAAAGTAGCACACTTATACTATACTGGGATAATGTGGGTAAATATGATATAAATATAAATATTGACGAAATATTCAAACGTAATATTAGCGTGAACAAATTCGTGAACATTTCGCAAAATTGGTCCATTATTACTTGGACAGCGGAACATTCTCCAATAAAATTGAAAAATGATATTCTGTTCTAATATCTAACAGAAAACAACTACATCTGGTATATATTGTGAAAAGACCCTAACTGAAGAGAAAAAATCTGAAACGTTACATTTTCAATCAGCTATTTGAATTTTGATTATCTCTAGTTTTCATTGAAAATTCATATAGATAAATAAGATAGGGAGAATGTTATTCAAAATTATCGATAACAGATTACATTAGATCCCCAATACATTTTTTTCGACGAAAATCCATTTTTATAAGAATTGGGAAGCAGAATCTTCAAAAGCAATTTCACGCCACGCCAACCATGATAGTATGAAACATCCAGTACGGTGCCACATGACGCACCGCCATGTACATGTGATGTCCACAAGGACGCCAAAATTCAAGAATAAATATTAACTTTGAGGGCCAACTATTCTTATTTTTATTAGGAAAAATCTGGCTACACCACTGGAGTCGCGAGATTTTGAAATGGTTTATGTTGGTATTAGGTTAAAATACGTCAATTAGTGAAAAAGTTATAGGTTGATGACGATTTGGTGAAATTTTTAAGATGGAGTTTTGCTTTTCAACTTTATCTATATTCTATATATAGGCGTATTTTCAAAAAAGCGATTTTACTGAAAATAATGATAATGTGAATATTTGAATCTTGAAAACGGCTTCAAAGATTTGGGTAATATTTTGTATCAAGAAAAGGTATTGCTTCTTAAGTTCATCTATACAGGGTGTTTCTTAAGTACGTGCATAAAATTCAGGAACATGTTGCTGACGTCAAAATAAGAAGAAAAGTTCATATAAACATATGTCCGCAAGTAATTAGTTTCTGAGATACAGTGTCAAAGTTGAATTCGTAATTTTGTTTTGTGTGAATAAATTCAAAAATAATTATGATATTCGAGTAGAGTTTGGTATCTGGGAGTATTTTTCAATGACAATATCAAATTTGATGAGTGGGTGGCGCCACCTTCATATATTTTCAGTCATTTGAAATGTCATAACTTTTTTGTAGGCACCTGTATCACGTTTTCTAACGAAAAATTAGATTTTTCGAAAAAAATTGTGTAAAAAAGATATCTTTGGTATAGGTCGCTGCGAGCAACTGTTTTCGAGTTGGGATTTGAAATAATCGATGCATTTGAATTATTTCCATGGGGCTCGTAAGTCGCCTCTAAGTAGTAAATATCAGAAAAGATACGCCAATGCATTTTTCTTCTTTTATTCAATATTCTCCTACATTCAACATTTGAATGTAGTCAAAAAATGATTCTTATTTCTTTGTACCTAATTTTTTGGACTCTTCCAATTTTAAAAATAAAAATCAAGTATCATGTTATTTCAATCTGTTCTTGTGACAGTGAAGTTTTTTGTCTTCTCTACCTTTGGTCCAAGCTTTTTCAACTGGCAGCATACACGAATAGCGAAATGGCTAATATGATATACGTATACGGCCTTGCCCATGGCAATTGCTACGAAGCTAGACGTATTTATAATGAAAGATTCCCTAATCAACGACTGCCGAATTACCAGACATTCAGAAACCTTTTTCAGCGTCTTATGGAGTCTGGATCCTTCAAAAAAGCTCCAGTGAGAAGCAGACCGTCGATTACTAGGACTTCAGAAATTGAAGAAGAAAAATTGCGCAAAATCTAGAAGTTCATCACAAATCAGTTTGGTTAATTCTCAAGGAATATCAGTTGTATCCTTATCACATACAGCGTGTCCAAGCATTGTTGCCCCGAGATTTCCTTCCCCGTATAACATCTTTCCAATGGATACTGCAGAAAATTGTACAAAACCCTCAATTTATTACAGAGGTATTGTTCACTGACAAGGCAACTTTTGCAAAGAACGCCATAACGAACTTTCACAATAATCACGTGTGGAGTGACGAAAACCCTTAGGCAATAGTTCAGTCCAGGTTTCAACACAGGTTTTCATTGAATGTGTGGACTGGTTATTGGGGATTATTTCATTGGTCCCTACTTTTTTCCAGGGACTCTTACTGCAAATTCTTACCATGATTTCCTTGAACATATTTGGCCTGAATTACTTGAAGACTTCTACTGAGACAAAGAATATGGTTTATGCATAATGGAGTTCCAGCGCAATTTTGGTTCAATAGTCGTGAATTTTTAAATCAGCGATTTAGAAACAGATGGATTGGCCGAGGAGCTGAAGTTCCAAATCAGTTCTGGCCTCCAAGGTCCCCGGATTTAAATCCAATCGATTTTTTTATGGGGTCACTTGAAGGCGTTAGTTTATACGGTGCCAATAGAAACCGAAGATCAACTTCGTCAACGGATCATTGCTGGATGTGACGCTAAACGAAATACACCTGTTTTAATGGAACGTGTACGTGGGTCTATGAGACGACGAGCAGACGCATGCAAAATGATGCAAGGTGGGCACTTTGAACGATAACTTCAATAAATTCCCTCAACTAACTCTTTTAGTATTAATTTGGTCCTAATTACTGTTATTATTATTAGTATTAAAACAACCGATTCCTATTTTAAAATGAAATTGAAGGAAACGAATTTTCCTTACTTATTAAATCAATTTTGAATTCAAACTTCTTGTCATTCCAAATTTCTTGCATTGATTATTTCAAATCCCAATAACTCGAAAACAGCGACCTCTACCAGGAATATATTTTTTACACAAAAGTGTTCTAGAAATCTATTTTTATACTTTAAAACGTGATACAGGTACGCACAAAACAGTTATGACATTTCAAATGACTCAAAAGATATGTAGGTGGCGCCACCCCCACGAAAGAGACAAACTAACATCAAATTTGATATTGTCATTGAAAAATACCCCTAGATACCAAACTTTATTTGAATTTCACAATTATTTTGAAATTTATTAACAAAAAACAAAAATAAGAATTCAAAGACACTGTATCTCAGAAACGAATAACTTTCGGACATATATTCATACGAACTTTTCTTCTTATTTTGACGTCAGCAACATGCTCCTGAATTTTCTACACATACTTAAGAAAACGAGATTTTACTAATTATGATAATAATAATAATAATAATAATAATAATAATAATCTTCCGAGAAGAGGAGGGAAAACGTACCAAATATCGAGAGTTACTCTGTGAACTCCGCAAGCTCTTTCCAAACCATTCTGTTAAATGGTGGTTCTGATGGAATGATGGACACTTTGCTCTCCAATTTAAAATCATACTGGTTTGCCGTGATGCGGTAGGAATCTTAGCCGGAAGTTTACAGAAGACCGTCATCCTTGGATTACTCCGTCTACTCCGTGCACATGATGACGAGGGGAGTGACTATCTAGGTAGATAACACTAGTGCGCCGTTCGGATGTATCCGAATTCCGGAGACAGGGACTAACTGGAATAATCCTGACAGACAAAATGATAATAATATTGATACGGTTAATTTTTCTTGATCGAGGAAACGGTTCTAACGATTGGGATCAAATTTTGTATTTGGATGAGGTATTGCTTTTGGTTTGGTGGGTCAGACTACCTGTTGGCCTTTCCACCCTTTGCCACGCGCTTTCAACTCTGCGACCCTCTTCCCACTCGTGTCTACAATCCTTCCTCTCCCTCCGCGAGAAAATCATATACCTATTATAGCGCATGCAGTGTTCTCATCGGAACACGTTGCCTTGTTTTATTTGAAAGTTATAAAAATTCATTGGCGATAGAAAATGATAAAGAATTGAATAATTATGGTTTTTGTGTATAGTCCGGCTAATAAAAAAATTAGTAATATCATTTTATTTTTACGCAAGAGATTATTTCCATACAGTCGCAGAGGTTCGATGGTTTTCAAAAACAATGAACATGAACCGCCGTTGATTTTAGCAAGGACTTCAGTGTACATTTTTCCAAAGACGAATCAATGCCATTGATTACGTTTTTTCAAGAAGTTCAACTGCAAATTAATATGTATCTTTCAAATCTCGAATAGTTTTTTCGTTCAAATATCTTAATGATAGAACGTACAGAGTCCTGCCGGCAGTACGAAAACAGCTCATTTGGGTACGCTAGAAATCGCTTAATATTAGGACTATGAGACCTACCTGAAGGCCAATTTGTACTTACTCCAGAAGCCAATGAAATGCCCTTACAGCGCATTTTTGTCCGAGGTCGCTATCTTTATTTATTCCAAAGTTATGCAAGCTTGAACTTGTCAGGCAGTGACTCTTAAATGATGAAGCCAGGCACGCGTATTTCCACGCCAGCAACGGCTTTTGATACGAAAAATGACCATTCGTGGAGTATATCGCAATTTGGCCAAGACTGGAATACCGCCAGGTGTTTCGGAGTAATAAAAAATATATTTAAATCGAAAAATCTGGAGAGTGTCGAGTGGGACATTGATGGAAGCACCACGAAGATTAGTTGTAATTCTCTTCAAATTGAAATGTATTTTTCTACATTCATGCAAAAAGCAAAACTTTATTGAACTATATTTAGTGGAAAAAGAAGTTCTTTATTGCACTCATCTGTCATTCAACTTAACGTGCTGTCATCATGACAAACATAAATGTTCAAACCCACATGTTTAGCAGATATTATGTGAGACTGGCAATACGTTTTATACAGTTACATATTTTATATTATTTTGTATTAATGTTTAGCAGCCAGAGTTAAACAAACAATGCCTTCCCGAAAAAAACTCCATAATCAAAACTGATCCGCTTTGTTCTAAACCGTCTACCTGCATAGAGCAAACTATATGACCACACCTCGTGATAACATACGCGCTCACGACTACTATGATTTTGATTTTTACAATGCAGCTGTGTTTATAGAAACGTCAGTCAAAAATTATTTCTAACAAATACAGAATTGAAAGTTTTAAAATGAGTATATTATTAATGGAAAATAGATGATAGTGATCTGTTTCAATGCAAATCGATAGTAATAATCAATTATTTAAGTTGCGTTTTTCATTTTCCAACACTTAATGCCGTACCTTAATAAATCATTTATGGCTTTTTGCATGAACGTAGAAAAAATGTTGTATGCAACTCGTGCAAAAATTGTTTATTGCACTCAACGTATTGTCCGACGAGGCCGAGTTAGGCCCAACAACAGGAAGAAATTGTTTCACCACCATATCCAGCATGGTATTCCAGCCTAAAGGACTAGAAATATATTTTTGTATCGTTTAATTTCGTTTTCTCCTCTAGTTTCAAATTCAAACAACATTTTTTTTATTTTATTTTTGTTACTTAAAAAATTCAAATGTATTTTTATTAATAAAGATATTTTTATATGATTATTTCAATTACATAACTAAAATATGTTTCCGATTGAGGCGCTGTAGTACTTCTGGCAGCACAATATACGATTAAAGTGAGTCCTGCCAGCAGGTCTTCGATTAACAGAAGTTATATTTTATTTACATTTTGCTTTATGTACTGCTGGTAGTACGTTACGTCCTGTATGCAGGTTAACTTAATGAGCGGAATAATGTACTGCTAGTAGGACAGGGGTCTCTGTACAAAAGTCATTCCAGAAGCGCTTCCAGCAGGACAAAGCACTGTACACTCTATCATTAATATTTGGTTTCAAACTATGCCATAATTTTTTATCATGTCATATTTATTTCTTTCAATGAACCATCCTTTCATGTATAATTTCTCTATAAAATAGTTTTGATGTTTCACATCTGCTAGGCGTCTTGCTACGGCTTACATTTTTATGGTTTTGCTGACCTTCTATATACAGTAATGACACCTAGCAGTTCCTCACCAAGGTTGGGTATTATCATTCATAATCAATAGAGAAGAAATGAGCTGGCACTCGGTACGATACAGCAAACCAGGTTTTGAAAAATAATTTCTGCAGAGTGTAACGTGGCTCTTGCATGAAAGCGTACCAGATGGTGATACCGAACATAGAAATAAAGGACTTCATTGATATAGATACTACTGACCTGATGATGTTTCAGAAAAAAATTGCATGGGATCTGTTCGCACCGAATACCAATAAGCTGTTGAATACCCATTCCAGAATTTTTGCTTACATTCTTTCTCTTCTGGTGTCACGAGCTGATATTGGAATTTTACAAGAAGCGGTATGCAGGGAACTATCACCTGAAACGCTATGCAGTGAGTATTGGGTAAGAATAAGTCGCTGATGTGATAATAAAACAGTGTTGGCGCTAGAATGTATCCTGTGGAACACCATTTATAGAGTGTCGTATGAAACGGCAACAACAACCACTTGGTGAAATCTATCTGAGAGGAAGCTAGATAGCAACAACACAACTGGGGTGTAGGAGTGGGGGAAGGAAAAATGTAAGTGTTTTCTGTCACTCACAACGCAATTAACTATTCTATATAAATGAACGCGTTGAATGAGAATAATTTCGACAACACCAACTCTGTCCAAATTCAAATAACTTTTTGTTAACAGAAGTAGATGTATACATATATTTCTGCTTGAAGAAGTCATTTTATTGGCGAAACATATGTCGCGATTTCGTAGAATATAAGTTTGTGAAATTCAAAAGTTATAAGTATCGGCTACATTTATTCAAAATACGTTGAAACTATATTACATTATTTTAAATAACGACAATGGTGCCCTTCTCGTATAAATTAATTTAAGGGTTTATATGAGTGCTACTTTTCAATAAAATTCTCCCTGTATTTATTCACATTATTCTTCGATGAAAACTGTATGATTGAAAAATCAACTATATGAATAGAAGCAGTATAGTCAGTCTTGCAAGGCTTGCAAATGTTCTTCCATGAAATGTTAGTAGAGGGAGGTCCCATATATCATTGAACTAGAATTATTCGTTTTGGGAGATTATGGCTACACCCGTAAAAAAACACCCTTCTGGTCTAAGAAGCCTGTTTTCGCGTAAAACTTGTCAACCGTTGTAAATATCCAAGAAGTACGTATTTAATACAAAAATATGAGCTTTTCTCGTAAACTACCGCTCATGCAAAAAAGAAGTGTATGCTTTCCTGGGCCTACTGCACCCTGTCATAAAATTTTGCACACTTTGAGGTCTATAAAAAAGAAACACTTTCCTAAAATTTCAACTTCCTAACCATTCCAAACATCTTCGAATGAGTTATTTTAGAGCAGTTTGTGAAGGCAAAAAATGATAAAATAGACATACAATAAATGGAAAATGTCAGTTCTCAATGAGTTATTTAATTAATTCAACAGCAATGTTGCCAAATTGCATTTTTTGAAAATAATTGATGAGTACATATTATAGAAGAGAACTTATTACTATTCAAAAACATTAAAATGTACTAATACATTACTCATCTTCAAGCACTTGAAATAATTTCAATGTTTCAATGCATACCCTCTTTTCTAGAAAACTTTATTTCAGGAAATAGTTCAAACGGTTGACAAATCAAAGGCTAAAACTGAATTTGTTAAAGTTATAACAGTCTACCTTATGGGGTGATCAAAGAATATATGTGTGACTGATTCGAATGGACTAATACTTTGGCTTATGCCTGACGTATATTTCTTAGGAGTTAAGCTCAATTTTCAACGCTAAAACACCCCTCTACTTTCACAACTGTAAATTTTGTATGTCAGGTTGGTGATAACATACATGGATTCTGGTTTGAGAAATAATATGATGGATCTAACTCTTGAGTGAATAAATTAATTCGTGAAACAGATAATAAGGGTTCAAACATGACATTGCCGACTCAGGAGGTCCTGTCATATATGATATCATATAGGTACATCAGTTTAAACACAGTTACTTACCTAGTCTATACTCATTCGCCCGTCTCTATTGTCCGGTTGATTTCTTCTCTGGAGTGATGAGTAGGAACACAATAACTTATAGATCACTCACAAATAATTAGCTGGTTCAGAACTGATTGGTACTACTAATTCAGTGATCTTTGATTTGGTTCAATTATTCACTTAACTTACAAAGGAAACTCAAGAAATAGTCTGTTTTTCATTTATTAAGGCAAAAGAGAGAAAAATAAATATAAATTATTTAAATATGTGACTAGAATGTTAATATTTATGATAAAAAAAAGGAAATATCAAATTTACGTTCATCATTACGTTAAAATAGTGAAAATTACAATGATTATACTAGAACAGACTGCAAACAATATTTCTTTAACTCAACAAAAAAAAACTATCAAATTGACAATAAAATACCTAACGTGTTAGCTTACCAAGATCACATTTAAATACTCGAAACTGATACGAAATTCTAATGACTGACAAAACAATTAAGGAACCCTTCAACTCTGAGAAAATGTACCGGGCCTTGACCTGAGAATTTTCAACACTTCTTTTACAACATTTTACAACGAACGACCTATTTCCATAATATATGTATTATTTTTGACGAAATTAACTAACAATAATTCTAATAATAACATCGAACTGGGTTGATTCTGGGAATTATCCCGGAACTCGAAACGGCAGTATGCAATTGTCAGCCTTTGACCTTTTCCTATTCAACTTGTAATTCCCAAATGTTACAACAACTTAACTATCCATATTGTTTTAAGTTCTTTGAAAATCTACAGTGTTTGTGGCACATCCCTAATAAATAGTATTCCTATTCTTGTAACTAGCCTCAATACTTTCTTCAGAACTTGGATTCTTTTCAGAACATCTTTGCGCCAAATGTCGGTTTGTGAAATCTAGCAAAGATTGATTTTTACACGCGATCAGTAGCGTATCTCAAGATTTTATTACAAAGTTATTAGGGGTGAAGCCCTCCAAAATGAATTATTGTGGTTTTATGATAAATGGTATCTCTACTCACAAATTATGGAGGAGGATTTCCATGTCAATTTATTGAGCAGATATAAGGTATATTCTACTTCAGCGACTGTACTGAAATGCAAATTTTCACTTTAAGATTTTTCTCTTTTCAGTAACTGTTTTTTCACAACACTTTCTCAACATCATTAAAATGTAGTTCAATATCTAGCGTTACTTTAGCCAGTGAAGTAGTTATTTTTTGTTAGTAATGACAGATTTCAAATTTCAATGGCATTTCAATAAACATACTTTATTTTAATTTCATAATATTCAGAAACTTAATCGCTAAGAAACCAAATAAATCAGTATCAATCAATATTACAATATTCTATCCAAAATTTCGTCGAAAGTCGAAAAGCGTTAGTAATAAACAAACAGCAACTCTGATTTGGTCCATATCTTTTGTAAATAGCCCAGAGATACGTTCGTCTTTTTCAATAAAATCTGGCTCGGATGAATGCCAATCTTCATCCAATGTAAACCGGAAAGGAAAACTCCGCAATCTCCTCAAATCCTATATAAGGTCTCGCTTGTTGGAATGAAAACGTCGAAAGTGGGATTTAGACGCAAAAAATGCATTACTTCTGAATATATTCAAGACTTTCCCAAATATTTGTTATTCATGGATTATGAATTAAAATTTTAATTGCCAAACATAACCGTAGCTCAGAAATTTGAAATGACAATTACGTCTTTCTACCTTTTCAGCCAAGGTAATTTTTCTTTCTGTGACGGAAATATTCATCAAAAATTATGCATATAACTAACTAACTGTGTATCAAACAAAAAGATTGTTGAGACGGACAAAACGTTGAGGAATAGAAATAGTTCGAGCTTAGTCGTAACAAGTGTTCCTCGCAGAAACCATATGATGGTTCACACATTTTTTCAGTTTCCTACTAAAAAAATGATCCTTAATGTTCAGAAAACATCATGAGATTCAGAAAAGCAGGAAGTTTGTTTGAATGACATCTGTCAGAAAACAATAATGATCGAAACCACGAAATATCTTATTCTAGTCTCTCCTCTACATACTGCTTACGGGTGTTTGTCCTTCAAACAATCTGCTCGTGACTCAACTGGCTCCGCTTTGAATGTGTATGTATAGTGGTGGCAACTTAAGCAAGACTTTTAGTACGGCCGTTGTTGAGTTGGTTCTCACTGCAACGATGGTACAACAGACCTCCGAGCATTGGCACCATTCCAACATGTTTACCACCGACCTTAAGTCATAGTCTGATGACTATGACATGGAGCATATTTGCTGTAGTTTCCAACTTCTTCCACAAATATTCCTGCTCAGATTGAAAGCTGCTGAACTTTTTGTAGGAGTTGATTCCACGGTTGTACTTTTCCTGACAACAGGCAGGCAGTGAAGTTTGGGTTTGGAGTGTCTAGTTAATAAAATGGTAGTGGATGGAGCCTGTAACGTATATACGGTAATACAGATCCCCTTCTCTGTTCGGTCTGTGACCATGAGACATTTTCAAGGCAGCAGCCCTGATGGACACGAGCTCGTGTCTCTCACTTTGAAAAGGTGAACCCAAAATCTGTCACCAAGTTGGAGCTCATTGAGCAAAATACTCACATTAAAGCTGCAGATATTGAAATACTCCTGCAGCTACATACGGATAAACCAATGGATGGGTCTTCTTCAACAACCTCGAAGACCATGGATTATGTCTAATTTGACATCTGGTTTTCTCAGGTCGAGTGAGCTTAAGTCGGAGACCGAGGGATTCATAATGGCCTGCCAAGATGGTGTCTTCAGCACCCTGGTTTACCGTAGTCTCGTGATGTGTATAGAGGTCACAGACACTAGGTGTTGTCCGCGTGTGAAGCTTATGCGGTCTCAGTCTACATCCACAGGAATAACGCGGCTCTACAAGTATTGTGCTACCATCTACGATACACGTACGGTAGAGAAGAAACACTGGTGTTGCCTCATGCTCCGGAGGTTATTGAATCCATTGTGGAGAATGAAAAGTGCTGATTCTATTGAAACGACTTAATCTCACCCTCAGAAAAAAACAAGCAAATGAGATTGATTTATTTCTCCTCGCCATCGAAGTGGGACAATTTCGTTATAAAGTTTTCGTCCTCTGGCGAAACGAACATCGTCCGAAAAAAGGAGAAAAAAACGGACTGTATATCGAGATTTTCAAATTAAGAATGTTTGGCAAAAATTTACAAAATCGCAAAGCCCATGAGCTGTCTGCGTTGGAATTTTGCGTATTTTATTGAACATCATTGGGAAAATTGACAACAAATTCGGTTGGAGTACATTATGTTTTTTTCATATAACAGTAAGTGTATTGCTAATAGTTACAAGTTAACAAAACCTGGAGGATGATAAATTATTATACGTATGCGGGTTCAACTCAGAGTGATATGAACATCCAGTGTCAATTTTCAGTTTTAATATCAACGAGAAATTGATCTATTAATGAACAATAGCAGGAAGTCAAAAATGTAATTTAACGTTCAGTTAATTTTCCACCCTATGTTTATTTTATAATTTTTTTTGTCAAAATAAATTACTTAAGCTCCATTTTGTTATTTGTTATCCGTTATTATCTATTATAACTTGTTCAGTTGAAATAACTTTGTTATTTTAGTTCGAAAATATGAATAGGAAATTCATAAAATCTATTGTGGAATCATCTGCGACTGAAAGACAAACTTTAGTCGCTATTTTCCATCGTTCAAGATAACCTCTTGGGAGGTATTCATGTTAAAAAGGGGAACATTCTCCATGAAAATTGAAAAATAAAAAAGGTGATTTATTTGTAATATCTAACAGAAAACAACTACTAAAATAGAAAGAATTAAAAAAGTCAGCTATCTGAATGAAAATGCAAATTTTAACTTTCAGATTTTTTCTTTCCTTTTCAGTTAGTCTTTTCACAATATCTATCAGATGTAGTTCAATGTCCAGCGTGGCTTGTGCCGGGGAAGTAGTTGTTTTCTGTTAGATATTACAAATAAATCACATTTTTTATTTTTCAATTTTCATGGAGAATGTTCCCCTTTTCAACATGAATACCTCCCAAGAGGTTATCTTGAACGATGGAAAATAGCGACTAAAGTTTGTCTTTCAGTCGCAGATGATTCCACAATAGATTTTATGAATTTCCTATTCATATTTTCGAACTAAAATCAAAATGCTCATGACAGGTCTATGTCAAAAAATAATTTTCAAAGTGTCACCGCAGAAGAAATGTTTCTCTCATATCCATCCCTGATGTGTATGCTTCTGAAAAGCCTGTTTTATTCCAATCCTATATCAATCCTCCTGAAGAGCTTGGCAAAGCGAAATAGATTTTTGTCGACCAAAATGTATTGGGGATTAAATGCGAGAGAAGCGGACCTTGCTTCAATGAAATGAACGATTTCTGTGAGTAATATTTTTTAATAACATTCTCCTTATCTAATTTATTTAATGATTTTTTCAAGGAAAAATAGAAAGAATTAAAAAAGTCAGCTATCTGAATGAAAATGCAAATTTTAACTTTCAGATTTTTTCTTTCCTTTTCAGTTAGTCTTTTCACAATATCTATCAGATGTAGTTCAATGTCCAGCGTGGCTTGTGCCGGGGAAGTAGTTGTTTTCTGTTAGATATTACAAATAAATCACATTTTTTATTTTTCAATTTTCATGGAGAATGTTCCCCTTTTCAACTTTGTTATGTTTTCGATTGACAATTGTGTTTTATTCATTGACAAAACTGTTCACTTATGTTTTCACATAACTCCTTTCAAATGCATGCAGGATGTTATGATGATTGAAAAATAAACCATTTTTCTAAAGACTATAGTTTTTCTTATTTGATTGATGTGTTCTTTCAGGGAATAACTATTATCAAGTTGTACTTGATGATGAAGTTATCCATATATTTATCTCACTTGAACCCTATCTCCTACGCTTAAAATTCTTGCTCCGAGTTATTGAATTTCTGTTCAAATACAATTCGGCTGGTGATTTCCCGCAAGCAAAAGGAGTTGCTCGACGTTTCTGAAGAAATACTTGATTTTTTTTATTCCTTGGAGAATAATCTATGGACATAGCTTTGAGTCTCATTTTCATTTTTGATCATTCAGTTCAGCCAAGCCATTGGTTGCTGGGTGTCCTTTTGCAATAAATTTCTGAAATATACTTTGTTGTCTGGAATAGGTCTTGAATAAATCGCTGACAAAAATGGTTGCATTGTCTGAAACCATGACAATGACTATTTCTTCTGAATTTGGTGCTTGTCGAGGAATTCTGATTTCGGCTCATCGTTATATAGCGCCAACAATGACTGAGAAATGAAAACATTGGAACGGCCCTGCATAGTCGATGTGGAGACGGTGCCAAATTTCTGCTGGTGCTTTTGAAAGAAATATCGTCTTGCTGTTTCATTTATCTCATACCAATGTGAGTACTATGCAATTCAAAAAGAAACAATTCTTGAAGGATAACAATTCTTTTTTCATTGAAGAAAATTTCGTCTACTACAGTAAAACGAATTTTCCATTTGACATTGAAGTTTTAGAACACCGTCCACTAGTTGTTGAAAAATATCAACCGACTAAATGATAGAAAGTATGGGAGAGGAGCAATAAGTGGTAGATATGTGATGAAAAAGTAGATATAATTTCACTTTATTGGAATATCAAAAGAATTATGGTCACGAACAATTGACCTCGCAATAAAAAATTGTAATAATAAATAATAAAAGAAATAAGTATGTACACCAATCAATCAAGAAAGTCGATCAAGGATTCTAAATACGAGAGATGTGAAATGGTTTAGTTGAATTAAAGAACCTAACCTTATCCGCTGTTGCAGAGTACTATGTAAGAGCTTCACAATAATGATATGAATACGGAATTGCTGTGTTTGGTGTAAAAAATATTTAAGTTCAGCCTGCGAAATGTTTCTCTCCGCTACGGTGTGCTTGCTAAAAACCCTTTCTTGATCTTGTCTTGAAAATAAAATTACCAGAAATTATCTTTAACAAAAGGCAGATTTGACAGAGTTATTATTGACAATGGGCCTCAGCCATATGACTAAAAACTCCTTTCGGCAGAACTCTGGGCTATACCAAGGTATCACAGAATGCACTGCAGTTGTAATTCCATCAAATAATTTAAACTTTTCAAAAATAGACTTCACCGAAAAACGTGGATTCAACCAAAAATAGACTCCAGCAAAGAATCATTCTCAACTTCAACATAGCCCTATGAACATTTTTCGATAATTTTTAAGGTGAGTACAAGATATTGTATCAGAAAAGCTTCAATTAAACTCTGTACGCTTACCATCTTTTATCCATATAGGATCTTTCTTAATGTATATTAGTTTACAAAATAGTATATCATCATCATATGAAATATCTCATTTCAATTATAAAATTCTGATATTACAACTACAATTGTACGGTACACGGAATCACACCGCGATGGTGAAGTGCGCGTTGCAATTATAAATAATCCTATTCCAATGAAATGCAAATGCGCACTTGTATTTGCAATGAGATTTTTCATATAAAAAAAACAACATATTAAATTGATAACTGTTATACTACAAGGAAGATTTTATGTGCATAAATGATAATAGGCAAGCCTAAACTTCGTTAAAAACTTTCCTGAAAAAATAAGTTGTACTCACCTTCGATGTTGATAATCACTAAGCTATTGGTGACTTCGGGAATTTTATCACATAGTTCACGATATTCATAGTTCAATAATTGAAGACGCATCCTTCTGTGTATCTATCTATATGACGCATTCCTACGTCTCCACACTCTGAAGCCCGAACTAAAATTGATATACATTGAAAGACAAGCGCGGGAAGCGATACTATTGGCTGTTGGTGATGAGTTTGCGCATGCTCCTGATCTTCCTAATCAAACTGTAGGCTTATTATAAAACGACGACTATGACTATCAATGACACTCCAATTATATATTTTCAATTATAATAGGAAGCAAGTTATTTGTACCTAGTACAGCCGTTGATTGGATTATGGATAGGTTGATAATGGTAAATACATCATTTTCGGGTTTTTTTTTTCATTTGCAGCAAATGGTTATGGTAATGGTATGGTTATTATTTAAATAGTGTCAGGAGCACTAGTTCGTTTGGACCTTTTTTCTTGGTGTATTATTTATGTAAATAATAAAAAATGAAGGTCCTAAGAGTGATTTTTGAGGAACAGTTGATGAAGTAATGTACTCTTCCGAACGAAATCCTTGAAATGTTACAGATTGGGATCTATTTTTCATATAAGATTCCACCTATCTTAAAAGTGATCCACGCACCCCAACCCAACAAGAAGAAGATTGTGGCTAACCTTATCGAACGCCTTGCTGAAGTCGGTGTAAATGGCGTCAACTTGTAATCTGTGGTCCATGCTACTGAATAAATAGTCTCACCAAGAAAATAGGTCCCAATGCACTAGTGCACTTGACACTATTTTAATAATAGCAATACATTTTTTACTTACGAGTTCTAAAGTGCAGTATTTGTTGCAAATAAAAAGAAGAACCCTAACAATGAAGTTATTACCATTATCAAACTATATATACTTCAGTCAACGGCCGCACTGAGTACAAATAACTTGCTCCCTGTCATAATTAAAGATATATGATTGGAGTGTCATTGATAGTCATAAATGAACAGAGTGTCAGTTACTACCGGTCGTAGTTTTATTATAAGCACACACTTGAATTGGGAAGATCATGCGCAAACTCATCACCAACTGCCAAAAGTATCGCTTCCCGCGCTTACCTTACGAGTAACTGCGGTTGCATTTTAGATTGTACATCAATTTTTGTTCGGACTCCAGAGTGTGAAGATGTATGATTGCGTCATACAGATAGATACACTGAAGGACGCGTCTTTACTTGAATATATTACTGGCGAATTATGAATATCGTAAACTATGTGATGGAATTCCCGAAATTACTGAAAGCTTGGGTATTGTGAGGTAAGGTGGGTACAAATTATTTTATCAGGAAAGTTTTCAACGAAGTTTAGGCTAACCTACTATCATTCATTCATATAAAATATTTCTTGTAGTAGGTACAACAGTTATCAATTCAGTATGTTCACAATTGTGTAGTTGTAATATCAGTATTTTATACTTGAAATTAGATATTTCACATAAAAAATTATTTACTTCTTTATCAACTTACATACAACAAAAAATATTCTTTATGGATAACATATGGTAAGCTTATAAAGATTGAACTTTTCTGATGCAATAACTTAGAAATAATCGAAAATCTTGATAATCCCCAAGCTTCCAGTAATTTCCGAAAATCCATCATAGTTCACAAATAAATTTTTCCTTATGCCAAATGAAATCGACAATAACAACAATTAAAATATTTCTTAAGGGCCAATTACTCTGTGTATTACTATAAGTAATTCATGTAATAGTAGGAAGCACTACTTTAAAAGTATTTGAATTTCAGTTTGATAGTGGCAATTAAAGTGAGACCCAGTTCCAAATACACGTGCTTTTTTTGATTGCCAATGATTATTAATGGTTACTAAAGATTTTTCTCCATTAAATTCAATTCCAATGATCGCCCTTCGAAAAAACCATGCTGTTCTAACATGATGATGGATTTGGCGAGAAAATACATATATTTGTAAACCAACTTCTTGAATAGTTTTGGAATCGCAGATAGTTTACTAATAGGCCTATTATTTTGTATTATATGTTTCTCTTTCTGTTTTTGAAAATTGGTATTATACATCAGCGATTTTCCAGTATTCTGGAAATTGTTCACTGTTAATTGATTGATTGATAGTTGACGTTAGGGATTAAGCTAAAGATTTAAAGTGGGTTATTAAAAATAATGATGGTATTCCATCACGCCCAGCAGCATCATTTTCTGTAAGTTGAATGGAATGTAGTTTGTTATTAGTATTAGTTAACGGTAAACTATTATGGAGTTATGTGTTCCTGGTGTATATATAAAGTAAGTTAAAAACAGGTTGCAAATATCCTTTCAATTTATAGCTACGATGTCATCATAAAATTTTATTTTCATGAGCTAGATAGCTCAAAACTCACTGGAAGCAGGCGTTGTGATAACCATTCTTCTTCAGAAATCTATAGATAACTGCGTTCTAACTAAAAAGCAGGAAGTCAAATATTAATGAAAAAAAAATTAAAGAAAAGCTTTTTTCTACAACTGCTATGAAAAGTAGCGTATTTCTCATGGCTTACTTACTTTCAAAACCATGTTTTGCTCATACTGTGAGAAATATTATTTCTCACGGCACTTTTCCCCCACCACATACATTTATATGGAGAATCAACAAATATCAACAAAAACTAGTTAGCGGCTGTTCAGCTTCAAATAGTTGTCACAGTTGTCAAGAACTGTCAGATTACCTATAGAAGTTTTTTAAATTATTATGGTAGTTTTTATTCGTGTTTTGATTAAGAAGTAAACTATTTTCAGAATTTCTTTCGCTTTTTTCCTCGAAATAACATAGCTTCTTGTAGTTGGTTTAAAGATTCTATTTCAAATTTTGTTATATACGTTTTGAACAAATGAGAAGTACCAAGGGCTCCATGGCGTAATGGATTGTCAATCAGCTTGTCACGCGGTCCGGGTTCTACACCCAATACGGGCTATATTTTTACATTTTAATTATTATCTTGATATTTTCATTAAGTCAATTTTAAATAAATAATTCAACTGTTAAGAGGTAGGATACTTAATTGCTATTTTAGTTTTTCTAACAATAAAATTCAATTTTAAGGTACAATTTTGGATTCTTTAAATTTGTGCAGTTGTAGAAAAAGTATAGTGTCCAACATGTGGGGAAAGTTACTTTCTCACTCGTGTGTTTGCGGCACTCGCCCTTCAGGCTCGTGCCACAAACCTCTACCTCGTGAGAAATGTTGAACTTTCCCCACTTGTTGCACAATATACTATTATGCGAATGTGCTGAATAGTAAAAAATAATTCCCTTAGATTTGTAATGAAGGTAATTCTGTGAGTTAAAGATTCAAGAACTTGCCGCTTTCGTATTCGAACTGAAAACATTTGAATCTGTAAATCACAGAATAAATTACATTACACATCTGAAGAAATTATACCCCACTTTTTAGTGCATTTGAATGAAGGCTTGTCCTTAATTTTTTTTTCTTTTATAAATATTTCAGAAAATGAAGTTGGATTATGAATGATCCAGCCTTTCGCAAATTTCCCATATTATAGGAGTTTTTTTGCCAAGCTTCGAACAGAAAATGATTCAACACGACTGCCAAGTAACTCCTGCCCAACACATGGCAAAAATTTTCTAGAACTATTAGGCAGGGGTGGTTTGGCAGTCATGTGTTGAATTATTTAAAGTTCGATGCTTGCCGACAAAACTCCTATAGAACAGGAAATTTGCGAAAGGCTGGATTGTTTATGATCCATTTTCATGTTATGAAATTATGGCCTTCGTCATGTACGCCCAATCCCACATGTGAAATATGTTTTATTTTACATGATGTTGGTTTTACACGAAGTCTCGGCTCTTTTAGTCGCAGTGCTTTCTGCGTTTCCTTCAAGTAGATAGAAGGGACTGGGGTGCTAATTTTTTTGCGAGATCTTATTCAACTTCGTTGAAAAAAATGTAAATTTCTCTGCCATTTTAAATTCTCTTTCGTTATTTCAACACACTATTTGTAGTGTATATATTGTTTTTGCGTCCAGCCATACTATTATAATAACTCTCCACAGCTGTACGGGATTATTCTTACTTTAGCACTATAATAATTTTGATTGGTTATTACCATTAATGTTCAAGCACTGAATTTCTGTTTCGGTTCCAAATTGTTTTTGTTCTTCTGATATTCTCTGAATAAGCGGACTCTACTGATAATTGAACTCCTAATGCCTTTTGTAATTCAATGTTTGTTTTTTGTCAACTTACTGTTTATGAATGTCACAGTAATGTGTTTTATAATTTCTCAGATATTTGTTGAGAAAAATGACTTAGCAAGTAAGGTGTTATTAATTTTTTACAATGTATTAATAATTAAACTTTGTTAAGTTTCTTAACAAATTTTTATGATCAATATATTTAGATATGTTGCCCTGATGACGGTTTTAACTTTGAAAATTTTCATTTGTTGTCCATAAAGACATTATAGTGGCTTCATGGTCGAACCATATAAAACAAACGCAGAACGAATTCATTTTCTTTGGTGGACTGAGGGTTAGTGATAAAAGATCCTGAGTACACAAGAATCATTCAATTTCTTGAAAATTATATCAAATTTGCGAATGCTAAAACAATTATTGCTCGAGTTCAAAATTCATTGCGAAGGTCATTAGGTCATTAGGTTGGTCTTTTAAATAGACAGGACCATTATCACTGCCACAGTAAGACAGATAGGATGTAAGCAAAAACGAATCATTGCGAAGCACAGTAAGACAGATAGGATGTAAGCAAAAACGAATCATTGCGAAGCATGAAAATGAAGATATCAGCATTTTCATTTTTATCGTTTGTACGGCACCCGTGCTCGGGCGGTCTATGTTTCTTGCAGCATTTGTCATGAGTTCTATTCAACATTACAATCAAGAACGTAAATCAAGTATTACGGCCTTGGTATCTACATGCCATTTTCAAAACATTTGTGATGTGAGTTGCTCCGATGCTAATAAAAAAATCTGTAAGCCGACCGGAGCTACAAGGTACTTAATAATGAAATTATTAATTCGCACAGACTATGTCTCTTGGCATACTCATGTGATTGTTCGTGGAAGGGAATATAATCTTTGATCATCACGCCCAATTCCCGACAATGACTATGAAAATATTCGCTTGAAAATTTCATGAACTTGTGAAGTAAAACATTTTCAATGTCGACTTTCTCTTAGAAACATATTGGAAACAACGCTTAACAGCCGGAATTTCTTCTAGTTCGGAGATGAAATTTATATTTTGTTCTGAAGAAAGTGTAGGGATCATCAATATGCGGAAGTTGTCAGAGAATGTTTTGAAAAATATACACTAACTACCTTTCCATAAATTCACCCTTCAGTACATAGGACGATAATAAAATCACTTCTATTCCTTTGCGAAATGGGCGATCCCTTCTTTTTTTTGATGCGGATAACAACGTCGTTAGCGATATAAAATAAAATGCTGACTTCATAAAATTTTCATTTGGCAGACATTTATTTAATTTTGAAAGCTTCTTCCTAACGAAATATTCATATTACTCTCCCAAAAAATGATTGACTCTTATAGGCTAATAAAATACCTTGATTACATTTTTATCAATAGGTTCACATTTTACAGAAATTGATATAATTTGACATACCGGCATTATCATGCTCCCAAGATCATGGAAAGTCCTTTGGTAGAATCACAATTCCTAACATTTCAATCATACTGTGGTGGAAAATTTCGAAATCGTTGATCTTATAGGGAAAATTATACTTGCTATTCAAGGGGCAATGGAAAATTCATGATAATCAGTTCTGTAGAGATTAACAGTTAATAACAGATAGCGAAAATATTCTATGAATATACATAAAGATTATATAACAAGGACACTCAGGCAGAAAAATCGAGAACAAAATTGCTATTATTTAAGAATAATGCGGGGAAGGTTGAAGAATCCTAAAAATTTCTCAGAACATAGATGAGTGAAACTGTAGAATGGAGTTGAACGGCTGCAGCTAACTTACAGAAACGATGTAACTATACGTACATACAAGATTACAGAACAAATGCAAAATGAGATATAATATGGTGAAAAACATCAGGACAGTAGCAGTAAATGATGAATTGTAAGAGAGGAAAATGTAAGATTTATCGAACTGAACATTTAAACTGAATGAAGACTAGCAATGTAAAGGATTAAGATACGGAATGTAATACTAGCTATGAGGAAGACGAATGGTGTACGCAATGGAGACAGTTTCTTATTAATTCATTGTTCAAGTTCACACGAAAAGCAAAATCCTGCTAAGGTTGAGGACCATCACGAGACCAAAAAAAAAAAATAGTAAATTGATGGATGAAGGAACACATGGAAAAAATGAACTTGTCGAATTGTCACTGATTGAACTGCCAAGATTGAACTGGTTGATAATAACTGGTGTGTGATATTATAGACGAGTAAGCAGGCATATGGGAATGGATTATCACTTATATAAATAATCGTGTGCTCCATATTTGGGCAGAAATATTCTAGAGCAAGTAGGATCGGTCAGGATCAAACAGAATATCAAGAAGCTCTCGGTCCAAACGATTTTACTGGTAGTGTTTCCGAGAAGCTACTTTTATTCAAAAGTGTCCTGATAAATATGCACTTGCTTGGTATTACAATGAGCAGTGTCCAGAAAACCATGTGATGTTGCCAGGAGTGTACCTTAGCTTCCATATGCAATAATGAGTCTCGTCGGTGATGCCTCACTCACCAATTCGTTCAATCCACTAGAAAATACACTGCGGATAAGCTGGCGACCTGAATCCATTTTATAAGCAAAACCAGGATGAGTGTCATCACAAAGTTTTAAATCGACTTCATATTGAAAAGACGTTCCCAACGTCCCAGAAACTGCACTGTAAATGTATCTGTACTAGGAACAGAGACAGTATATGAATAATCTGATTGTTTTATGCATTGCCTTCCAAGGAACACCCATTTACTTCAATAGTTATCTCATTCGTCAGTGTGAGGTCTACAGAGAGCACTTGCAACATGAGAGATGTCAGTCAATGAAAAGATCTATTTCCATGATTCCATGTAGTTTCACATATTTTTATCAATCACAATCATATCTACACTAAGCGACTCATTTCCACTAAAGAATGTTTCAGTCTAGAGAAAATGAAATAACGACAAGAGGAAATAGCAGCTTTTCACAACTCTTTTCATTGAAACGTAACGCTCAAACATCATTGTGTTTTATTAGATGGATTGTTACATAACAAGGAACTGCGGGAGAACTGCGGGTGCAGCTTCAAATTGGTGTAGATCCTTTATTGAAACTGAGTTAACTATTCGAGAATATCTTGAAAATTTTCTTCTTCCCAACTAGTGAAGTGATAAAAACCATTTTCCACGTTAAGAATATGAGATATTTTTGAGACAATGATGTTTGGTTTTCTTTTCCACTAGTTACTAACGTATGTTTGGTAATTTGAATGTTTACAGTTTGATTCTATCTATTTAAAAAATATTCTATTAGTTTATGTCTAATTATTTAACTAAAATTATCACTAACTCCATTCGAAAGGATATCTCGAACGGTGGAGCGCGGGTGCGTCGAAGGGCAAGGTTGTGGTTTGGATTGGTGACTTACGGACGACCTCATTTCGAAATATACTCTCTTCGGATCTCACTAGGGATCGCACGTTGAAAGGTGAGACGTCGGTAATCTTAAGCTCGCCCAAGTTTCGACTTTTGATGAGGACTGCCGTTCGCATGGGGACGACAGCAGGTTAACGAAAAAAAAAAAAAAAAACAATTTTAGCAATGTTTTCAACAATTGGGCAATTTCTCAATACGTTAACCATACTGTTATGGACACAACCATCATCTCAACTAGTAGTGCCATCTCCTGCCGATTAGTGAGTAATTTTGAAATTATTGGAATGACCGGCCCCACTCTCTTCGACTTCCTTCTCCTTGGCCAGGTTTCAAAACAGAGCTGTCATTAACGTTTTCTCGTTATTTTTCTGTTAATGTATAGATAGAAAAGAATACTCATATTTGATGAAATGCATTAATATAATAATAATAATAATAATAATTATTATTAATTTAAAATTATATTAATAATAATAATAATAATAATTATTATTATTATTATTCACGTACATCAACGTATTTACAAAACAAAGCGAATACATATATATATATATATATCCATACGCAGATATATGACACATATACATTTACATACACACATACATGCATACATAAAGTTAGGAGATTTCTTGTGAATAAATTCGAATGACCCACAAAGGAAATCCTGTGCGTGGGTAATCATTACAATGATCCACAATTTTATCTCGGTGATCTCATCCCTGCCAAGTATTCTTATATAAACTTTATATGTATTGCAAGTTTGTAATAAAATGTATATAACGCATTAAATTTCTAAACCTATAGATAAAAATAAAGTACCTAATTCTACATCCATTATAACATTTGATGATTATTAGGGTGGGGGGAAATATTTGTGGCAATGTTTAATTGTTTTTCAGGTCTACGAGTTTTTTAATCTCATGACGGGATTTGTTTAGCAACCATGTTTTGAGCTTGGATTTGAACATTAAGATGGAGTTAAGTTGTTTCAAAGAGTTTGGAATTTCACTATATATTTTTGGTGCAAGATATAGGTGGCTTCTTTGTTCTATTGTTTTCAACATTCGAGGTATGACAACAGACTGGTTCCTATACCTAGTTTGAAACCTTTGGTCTATCAATACAGACATAATTATAATAATAATATTTCAGGGGTACTTGGTGGAATGATGGACACGCTGCTCTCTAATTTAAAAATAATACCGGCTTGCTTTAATGCGGCAGAAATCTCAGCCTGACAAATGCAGAAGGCCGACATCCTTGGTTCACTACGTCTGCTCAGGGCCCATGATTCTCAAACCCAATAATCGCTCACCCACGAACGTAAGGAGTGACTATCTTGGTAAATATCACCAGCGTGACCTCCGGATTTGTCGAATCTGTTTGAATTAAATGAAATATAAAATTCGTCACATCAAGAATAAGAGAGTGATATGTTGTGCTGCGGAAAAGAAAAAAACTGAGGATTTAGAAATACTTTAAAAAACAATTAGTGATTTAACCGAAGGTGTACTGTGGAAGGACAGGTGCATCGAGAAAAGAGTCATGGCTGACAAAAAACACATGATGCGTGAAGCAAGGAAAAAAGTATCAAAGTAATAAGGAGGAAAACAAAAAATAATACTCAAGAAACAGCAATAAATATATATACTTCGTCAACTAGAAAACTCATACAGCAGTAAAGAGTGAGCGGATAGTCAGTCGATATGAGAAGTAGAGGTGGATTTGCATGAAAAATAAAACATGGATATTGTTATGGTATCTGAAAATTGGCTTAAATAAGAGGAAGGTTGCCTTCACAATATAAATAACTATAGACTAGCTAGCTATTTTACTGGAAAGAATAAAATACCTGTGGGTATTTGCATTTCTGTTGAGGATCAATATTTCTGTTCTGCAGAAGACTTCGAAATATGTGCCTGTGTTTTGGATAATCTGAAAAGTGTGATATTAACTATATTGAAATCTAACCGGGAGTTTCAGTAAATTCAAAGACCTTCTCCAAGATAACCTTCAAAAAGATGTTGACAATTTTTCGTACTATGGTTCTGAAGTTGCGGGTGATTTCAATATTAATTCAATGAAAACCTAACAATAGAGACAAGAGCTGAATCATGTATCGACAATATTTTCACCAGTTTCGTCGCAAACAAAGCTGAAGTTATGGAATTTTCCTTTTCAGATCACAAAGCACAAGTTAATTTATTCCTCATGAACACCAAAGCATAAATATTCCCCATGAGTTATTCTGCAATAATAACTGTGTAAACAAAAAATATCTGGCACTAATTTCCTGACTAATACCACGAAGGATATTGAATAACACTGACATATATTTTTGCAACGTTCTTCCAAGAAGCCCCAGTTGCAAATACTTTTTGTAATCATACAGCAGGGTATCCATCATTTGGCTGGGGAAGACCACCTGCAGACGCGTTTAGCGGTTCTTGCCGCTCGTTAGTGACAGGGCAGGTCGGACAACATTAAAGGCTCCAGCCCAATGAATTATAATCGCCTCGTATTTTCTACCTGGTGAAAATATTTGGAAAGAACAGTACTTCGACAATGTAGATTTCTCTATTTCATTCATTTGATACACAACGGCAAGAATTCTTATACTCTGTTTACCTCCTGAAGTCTTTGCTACTAAAGAATGCTCTTTGTGTTTCTCTGCGGGTGCCGCTTCGACTGACTTCTACTGTAAGTCGCTGCTTCATTTGTAGGGGAATATTAGTTATACGGTGGAATATAATGCATTGGGCTGGGGCAGGACGACTTTAATTTTATCCGACCTACCCTGTCACTGACGAGCGGAAAGAAGCGCGAAACGCGTCTGCCCCAGCCAAACGATGCATAATCTGCTGTATAATTACAATAAGCATTTGCAACTGGGTCTTCTTGGAAGATCTTTGCACAAATATCTATCCAGGGAAATATTTGTTTGTTTCTTATAAAATTAGAACACAAATCTTGTAGTTTAGGTTTTGACATAGATATACAGTTTTTGAGTGATAATCTTGCAATACTCTTAATTTTTCTTTATGTTCTAACATATCAACAAAAGTTATTAGCTCATATAGTTATATAACTGACAACTTCCTAAATTTTCATAATGTATACCCGATGACTGCTTGATCTCCGTGATAGAATAATTTCCGTGATTCTGATAGCTCTTGGTAATTTGCCAAAATATCGGCGTAAGTCTGTAACAAAAATATTTTGTTATTCGTGGTACGGTTTTAACCTATTTTTATGTACTTTTATTTCATTCTTTCCACGTCTTATGGTACAGTTCACATCCGAGTCAACAGAAATGATTCGGTACGGTCCTGTATATCTTGGAAATGATTTTTTACTACGACTCGATCTCAATGATTTATCCGTAAGCAAAACTTTATCATTAACTTTGTATGTAATATTTTTCGATTTTTTATCGTATGCAGTTTTACTTTTCTCCTTACGGGTTATTAAATTATTTCGAGCTCATTCTCTAGTTACTTTTAGCTTTAACTTTAAATCGCTGACAAAATCATCATAGGAATATGAGAATGTCGGAGGTTGCATTATCGAACTCGGAATTCTCGCTTGTTTTCCGTACACTAATTCGAATGGAGTAAATTTCGTAGTACTATGCGGAGTAGTGTTTGTTGTACGTGAATACATTGAATGGTATCCAATTACACCAGTCTGATTTCGTATCATTTACAAAGCTTCTTAAATATTCCGCGACTGTTCGGTGACTTCGTTCTACGGAATTTGATTCAGGATGATAAGCTGTACAATTCAGTTTTTTATTTTCAATAATTTGCAACAATTTGTAAATATTTCTGACATGAAATTTGAACCTTGATCTGTGACAATTGAAGACATACCGTACCTACAAATAATTTCCGTAACTAATTTTAAGGCTATCGTTTCGGCTTCCATGTTTGAAATCGAAATTGCCTCTGAAAACTTTCTCAAAGAGTATTGACTAGTTAAAATATATCTATTTTCGTTTTCGCTTATCGGAAGAGGGCCAACAATGACAATATAGGGGTATAGGGGTATAGGGGTATAGGGGTATAGGGGTATAGGGGTATAGGGGTATAGGGGTATAGGGGTATAGGGGTATAGGGGTATAGGGGTATAGGGGTATAGGGGTATAGGGGTATAGGGGTATAGGGGTATAGGGGTATAGGGGTATAGGGGTATAGGGGTATAGGGGTATAGGGGTATAGGGGTATAGGGGTATAGGGGTATAGGGGTATAGGGGTATAGGGGTATAGGGGTATAGGGGTATAGGGGTATAGGGGTATAGGGGTATAGGGGTATAGGGGTATAGGGGTATAGGGGTATAGGGGTATAGGGGTATAGGGGTATCAGTTATTTGTTTTTTGTTACTATATTTAATTTTATGGCATAAAGTACATTTTTTAACATAATTTTTTTATGTCTGATTCAAGATTCATTCAATTATATTTCCGTCTTATTCGTTTGTACATTCTACTTACACCAGGATGTCCTCCTGTTGGAATATTGTGGTACTCGTGTAAGATGGACTCTTTTTGATTTGATTTGATCGTCACAAATAATTTTGTTATGGTAAATATGAAATTCAATATTTGTTTCTTTAAATAAATAGGTATCTTAACATCATTCGAACTTTTTCCCATTTAATATGACTTTTACCAAATTTTGATATGGAAATTTTTGTAATCTTTTGTTGTATTAAAAATTCCTTTATACATATTAGAGTATTGAAAGTATTTTCGTACGTTTCTCGCATTTCATTATTTTCTTTGATTGTTAGTAGGATTAAGAATTTATTGCTGCTCAACGAAATACTGGAAACGGTTTCCTTGCTTAAAATACATTCGCTAACTCTGTTTTCGCATTTTAACGATGTTATCAAAAGAAGATTTGTTTCGTTCATTGGTGTTTCTTCAGTCACTGGAATTGCTATGGAATTTGCAGTTGGTGAGATGTCATCGTTAAATTCTATTATTGTGATATTCGGGAGAATATGCGATTTTACGTGATTACAAAAGTCGTTGTAAGAATTTTTATTTTCATTTATGTTCATAACTATTCGCGTCTGCGTTAAAATTTAACTTTCCTGCTTTAAAAATCGGTTCAAAATCATACTCTGCTAATTTTAACCTAAAACATGGAAAATGCGTTTTTCCGTAGGCGTTTATTAGACACTTCCAAAAGTTTTCAACAAGTTGTTATAGAAAATACATTGTTATAATGTCGAAGTTTTCTTACTAACCAACTAAAGTTTTTGCTAAAATAGCATAAATTAGGGAAAAAAGGTTTGATATAAAACTAGCATGAGAATAAAATGATAAAATGCATTACATATGGACAATATAATCGAGAACTCTATACTTGTTTTCTATTTCGAACAGAGAACAAGAAATTTGCTGAGATGAATTGTATGTGCATAAAACAAGTCACTGGATTAATATTTCCTACGTATCAAATGAAGATTCATGAGCTTTATAAGTTTCGTGGTTGATAAGAAAAACGAGTTTCATATGTCTACTGAGAAAAACAAGTATTAATAATTAACCTTGTTCTTGACATGATTTTTTGGGTTTATGACCTTCCACAATCTTAAAATAAAAAAATAAAAAAATTTAATCCAAAGAAATCTGTACAAGTGTAGAAGGGCTAATTAATTAATTTGCCTGATAAGTTACTGCCTTCATAAGACTGCTGTCTTGAAAGAAATTAATTTTTGTCAGTAACGTACCCTACCCTGAATTTGCCTATCTGAAAAAATGAGATCGAATTAACAAAGACTACTTCTCTTTTTTTGAAAACTGTTGACGTTTTGATGTTACACTGAATTGTACCCTTAAATATTTCATGAGACAAATAATTATACTTCAGTTTATAATTTTAGGCAAGTCACTCCACCATGTTAAACATACTTATTCGGCTACTAAGGAGTTTGAAGGAAAACAAACCCTTATAACATAACAAGTGAATACAAACAACACCCCAAACTTCATCAAACCCTCTGAAACATAAAACAATTGCGACGAGTTTCGAGTTGAAGCTCTTGGAAACGAAAACAAATCAATTGCCATTTTCTCGAGAGTCTCTTGACACTTCATTAGATTGTATTTTTTCAGTCGATCCGCTTTATATATTTCCAGAGAATATTGCATTCGGCTTACTATAGAAGGGTGTTATATTTTCCCATATTCCTTTCATAAAATAATATCATAACGATGAATGGATTCGAGCTATAGAAGGTGACCACTTTTTTAACGGGATTTTCATGGTTTTGCTGTAAATATTGACGATATTTTTCTGGTGATATATTCATTGTATACTTGAATTCCGGTGTTAGTTATCAATTTTCCTCCTCATATAGAAGATTTATCAACCTTCCGGCACTAATATTTCCACTATGGATAATAATAATAATAATAAATTCCTACTCAATCTATACCTACATAAAATAATTGACACTGAATTTGAGTACTAATATTTGAAAAATGATGATAAAATAGTATTGATAGGTGAAGATGCGTGTGAATTAAATAATATAGAAAAGAAGGAACATTCTCATGAAAATTGAAAAATGAAAGAAGATTATATGAATGTCCTATTCATATTTTCGAACTAAAATCTAAATAATATAACTTGCACAAATATTTCAACCAAGTTGCACTAATTTTAGTCATAATATGAAATCGTAAGGATTTCAACTAATATTGCACCAATTACAATATCTGCATATTTTTCTCAATTTTAAGTCATATTAGTTCAATATAATTTTTCCAGATATTGGCTAATATATACTTGGCTTTCAGCCAATATATTATACCTGAGTATTTCAAACTACAAGGTGAATATAATAAATTATCCATCAGAACAATAATTGTGAATCACCACCCAGTTAGCATACTCATTTTGGAGCAATATCGGAAAATAATTAGGAAAATGTTGCCAAAAAAATATTGGCGAAAAAAAAGGGGGAATAAGGCACTAATATTGTCCTGAATTTTAAAATTAATATTGGTGAAATATTCTCGAAGCAATATTGGCCTCAAATATTGGTAGTATAATCAAAGTGAATATGTTGCATTGCAATCCTTGATGAAATGTTTCAAAAAAAATTTGAGTTTTTCGATCTTTTCAATTACATTTCTCCTTCAATTCAACCAATGGATTCTTAATGCCGTTTTGTATGTAGGGCTTTCGTTACCTGGGTTTGATTATAATTTATATTATATATTATTTTTTGAATATTCGGTTTATTGAATATTCGGCACATATGTTTTGAGTTTAAATTGGCGTGAGGTGTTCGTTACAATTCTAATGAATACAGGTTATATAATATGTTCAATATCGATAAGATGATATTCTAACAATGTGATATACCATTTTGTTTTACATATTATGAATCGATATTCGAAGAATATTGTGATCGCAATATTGATTCTGTAGCAAAGCGCCCGGCTCGGCTAAGCTACTGTAGTCAGGGAATGGGGTTCTTGCAATAATATACCCGGGTAATTTCCAATCAACACTGTATTCAGAGATTTCGACAACCTTAAAAATACAAATACAAATGTAAAAACTAATGAAAATATTTCAGGAAATTACCGAAAACGAAAACGTGGGAGTAAATAATATAGGCTCACCTTAAAAAGCAGGTACAACACACCGTGAAACAAACCCTCAAGCTTTTCAGGGTTACGAAGAATCTGCAACACTATATCTGCAATCGAAATGTAAAATGGTTCAGCTGAAAACTGGCAATCCATTCTTATCTTTCTATCAGGCCGTACCGAGTCGCAGCGATAAGGCGAAACTTTTTTCCCTCCGATAAAAAGTTCCGCGCGAAAAGGGAATTATAGTCAGAATCGTATACAGGGTAGAGTGTCTCGCTACAACATGCCCCCGAAGTCCTCCGACAAAGAGAAGCCTCAGTAGGAGGACTTGAGTGAGGTTAGGTGCGGAAAGGCCGAAGATGGCTAGCATGAAAATAACCACGATCCTGACCAGTATTGGAGTTCTCCAGGGCGTAAACATGGTCATCCACAAGTCGTTTTATTCTGAACGGCCCTTCAAAGAGTAACATAAACTTTTTGGTTTTCGAAGTGATCACAGACGAAATAGGGTTGGAACGTAAAAGTACCAAGTCGTTAATAGAATACTTCGGATAAGGACGTCCAGGGTGAGTAGCTAAACGGCGCCTAGCTTTTGACAAGAAGCTTTCGCGAGCCAGAAATAACTTGACGTGGGTGTCGTGTTGAGTACCGTCGAATGAAGGTATTTTCTCTGGGGGAAGGAATTTTCGAGGTGGAATACCTAACTGTAGCTCCATAGGGGTTGCTCCCGTGGTTTCATGGACTACAGTATTTAATAAGTAAGCTAATTTCGGGACCTCAAGTGCCCAACGGGTGTGCTTTTCACTACAAAAAACGCGGAATAAGCGGGAAATCTCCCTCATCCACCTTTCGGAGGGATTCGCTTGCGCATGGCGAACAGAAGTGTGGATAACCTCCACCTTATGGGCCTTCAGCACCTCTTTCCAAAGAGTTGAGGTAAATTGTGTTCCCTGGTCCGTTAATATACGCTTGGGGGGAAGATACTTATGAAAGTACTCTTTTGTTAGTCTATTTAGAATAGCCTCCGTAGTGGCTCGCTTGAGACTATAGAGCGTGACATACTTAGTAAATACGTCCACAATAACACATAAGTACGATACGCCCCCGACAGAGGTCGGTAGTGGCCCATACAGGTCCAGTGCCAAAAGGTCATTAGGGCCTTCGGGTATGATAGCTTTCTGTGGAGGGTTTGGGAGTAAGCAGTGTTTGGTCACTTGGCAAACCCGACACGTCCTAACTTCCTTCTTAATGAGACGGTACATGTTCTTGAAGTAAACTTCTCGCCTCAAAGCACACCACGTCTTATATACGCCAAAATGTCCGATGGCCGAGTGAAAGACATTTATCACCTTTGGTACCATGCATTTGGGAACACATAACAGAACGGGTTCGTCCTGAGATTTACGCATGTATAAAATATTGTTATAAATCACAAAACGGCCATGATCTGTGTGATCCGGAGCATCCAAATTCCGTATAATATTAGCCAACTCTGTATCTTGTGCTTGGTGTTCCTCAAGCCCGACCAGTACCGCCCGCAGCTGTTTGATAAACTCTGAAGTGAAGTTTTTACTGGCGCTACACGCTAAGATACTGAAGCATTTATCGACAGGAGTAGGAGGCCGGAGGGGTGGATTCCTAGACAAAATATCAGAAATAACATTTTCTTTACCGGATACGTATTCGACTGTATAGTCAAATTCTTGAAGGGCCAGTACCCAACGAGTGATGCGTGCAGAAAGAAGCCGACAGGACTGGAGATATGACAGTGCCCGATGATCAGAAAGTACTACGAACCGCTTTCCTAGAAGGTAGATCCTCCAACGTTGGAGAGCCCAAACAATGGCTAGTGTTTCCTTTTCTGGTATGCTGTAATTCCTCTCTCGGTCCAGTGAGAGTCTACTAGCGAAGGCAACGCAACACTTTTTACCAGCAATAATTTGAAATAAGTGAGCTCCAATACCAAAATCACTTGAATCCGTCTGGACATAGAAGTTTGTGGAGTAATCTGGATGAAACAGCAGAATTTCTCGAGATATGATCCTCTTTAACTCCTGGAAAGCATCTTCTTGAGAGGGTCCCCATATCCATTTATTTTTCTTACGGAGTAGTGCTACCAGAGGCTCAGAACAAGTTGCAAAATTAGGACAGAATGCCCGATCATAATTGCAAAGACCGATAAATCCTTGAAGCTGCCTTGCATTCTTGGGAGTGGGAAAATCGGCTATCGCTTGAACTCGTTCAGGGTCGCTGCGAAGCCCAAGGGGTGATATGATATAACCCACAAACTTCATTTCCTCACGAAAAAACTTACATTTGTTCACGCGAATACTGAAACCAATCTGATACAGCCTAGATAAAACCCTATCAATGTGTTCGAGGTGGTCCTCGAGAGACTCCGACTTTATCAAAATATCGTCAATGTAAGCAGTAACGAATGATCTGAACTCAACAGAGTGTCTATTCACCTAGTGAAAGATGAAACGGCCGTCTTCAATCCGAAAGGTAGGACTGTAAATTGATAACAACGCGTTCCTACAACAAAACCTGTATATTGTTTTGCTTCTCTCTTTAGAGGGATCTGCCAATAGGAATGGGTGAGGTCTATAGAGGACAAAAATTTTACCCCGCTTAGCCCTTTCACCATATCATCGATTTTGTTGGGTAATTCAGAATCGGAAATCATAACCTTATTTAGCCGACGGGCATCCAAGCATATCCTTACGTTCCCGTTCCTTTTGACGTTGGTCACGAGAGGACTACAAAATGGTGTGGAAGCCCTTTCTATAATGCCCCATTTTTCCATACGGTCAAGTTCATCCTGCACAGCTTTTCGATGCGCCACTGGTATGGGGTACGGTTTAATTTGGAAAGGAGTAGGGTCAGATAGTCGGATATCATGCTGGTATCCCTTCACGCGGCCTGGGATATCTGAGAAAACCCTTTGGTGTCTCACCAAAAGATTCCTTAACCTTTCTTTTGTCGTAGGATTTAGGTCACAGTTTTGGACAAGTAAGTCCAAATTACTCTGGAGATCGGTATCGACTGCTATTGGGGTAGTTTCCACTGCTGGTCTCGCCTTATTTATTGCCAAAAGGCGCAAACTCAGAGGGGTTGGCGGCTTGAAATCATGATCAAAAGTTATCTCTGGTACGCAAATGTTAGCCACGCCAATTTCTAGCTGTTTACGGTGGAGGTCCAATTTGGCTTCAACGTATCTGAGCCAATCTGTACCAATAATAACCGGATAAACTAGATCATGGATAACTAAAAATTCATGGCGGAATTGGCGTCCCGAGAGAGAAAATTCTAGTAGGACTTGATGACTCACACTGCGTTGCTTGCCCCGAAATGCCCCCAATACTCGAACTCCCGCAACAGGAAAAACGGGTATCTTTGGGTCCAAGTGTTGAACTTGGTCCCATACTGACCCAGAAATACAACAAATGTTACTGTATCGAGTATGGCCGGAAAACCACAGCCTAGAATAGATACATGGACTGCTGGACATCTACAATCCATTGAGTGATCAAACTGGCATACGCTTTCACGCAACTCTGCGCTTGGGTTAACATTCTCTATGCAAAAAGGAGAAGGACTTTTCGGCGACACCTCAAAGTTTGGACCTACCTTATCCGACCTTAAATCAACGTTATGTGTAGCCCTACAGGTCAACACCCTCACTAGTGGGCTGTTCGAGTGAAGGCTTTCTCTTTTTCCGACTTGTATCTACTCCCCTCATCGAAGGTTACTCTAGGCCTTGTTGAAGGGCTTGGCGATCGGCTCCTGTTTGCAAAATTGACTTCGCTTCGATTGTTTTCGTGATATTCCGGCTTGAAAGGTCTCCGCGGAGCTATGCAATTGACAAAATCTGCCTGTCTGAGGCGCTCTAGTGCCTCAGCGACCGTTGTTGCTCCTATCAATGAAACCGCGATTTCTGTGGGATAGCCTCGACTTATGATGGCAACCAAGACCTGTTCAGGATAGGGAGGCTCGACAAATCTGGCTTTCGCAATTAAGTTCAAAAAATAATCGACATAATTATTCGTTGATGGGTTGTATCTACTTGTTTCTAACTCTGATCGGCTCAAGGTTTGTTTCAAAGGTCCCCAAAACTGTTGGATAAAAGCGCACTTGAATTGGTCGAAATCTAAAAATTGATTCAACATTGCATTTGCCCACACCTTTGCGTTTCCGGAGAAAGATTCGTGTAACATCAATTTTACTAAGCTAAATGGCGTATTAACAATATCTAAAACTGTTTCTAACTGAGCTAAAAAATCTTTTGGATGCATAGCATCCCTACCAGTGAATTTTGGAACAAGTTTTTCGAAGTTTTTTAGATTCAAAAAATGATTATTCATTGGAAATCCTACTTGATTTACATAAGAGTTGTTTGCCTGATGTAACCCTTGAATATTGTACAATGGCAAGATGTTACCTTCTGCACTATTATTATAGACAGTCTGGGGATTCTCTGACCGCACAGCATTTACGTCACATGGTACATTTTGAAAAACTGGAATGGATGTATTGACACCCCCTTGTATATTTGGTGGGGGTATATAAGTATTTTCATATGAATTAAATGCTGAACCCTGTGGGGGTAAAGTGACATGTGACCGAGAAGCCATATCTAATGATTGTAGATTTGTTTCCACCGAGGGACCACCCTGTATGTTTTGCATCGATACAAAATTATCTGAATGAGGCTGTTCACTAGGTGTAACCAAACTATAGAATGATTTATGTAAAGGGTTACCATTATTCTGAAAATGATTATGACGGCCACCCTGTATATTTTGCATCGGTACATAATTCTCTGAATGAGGCTGTCCACTATGTGTAACCAAACTATATAACGATTTATGTAAATAATTACCATTATTCTGGAAATGATTATGAGGACCACCCTGTAATATTCTGTCAGAAACTGTATTTGGAAAATTCGCACAGCCTACATATTCAAGATTTTTCCTCTGTAAATTACCAAAATGGTTTTCTTTTCTCAAACTAGTAAAATTATTTGAATCACCCTGTAGGTCGTTTATTCTGGCTTCTGCGAAATTTCTAATACCGTCTTCGTTTGATCTAGTAGTAACCATATTGTTCGACATATTTGGTGGAGGAACAGAATAATTCAAATTCATAAAATTATGCGAAATAGTACTACCTGCACTCTGTACATTTGTATGTAAACCAACGTTATTCATTTTGGAAGGTTGATCTTTTTTACACGAAACATAATTTTTTGCCGCACCACCATCATTAGTACAATAATAACTTTTATTAACGGGAAAATTATTTTTTCCATAACCTAAATCTAGAGATCTACTCATAAAATTACTAATATTTCTATCGTTGGCATTAATAAGAACTGCAGTATCACTCACTTTTTCTTTGTTTCGTTCAAATACCTGTGTACTCTGCCGATGGGGGGGTGGGGGAGTTGACCTTGGAGAAAGTGGGGTTAAGGGGGCTGGTGGTAAGCCCTCTGCTGCTGCCGTAAGCTCACCTGTGCTGGTGCCTTTACTCCATTTACCTCTATGCAGCCTTCGAACTGCCCCCGTCATCTCTGCAGGGGTTCGCTCCTTTGAAAGCATTTCCACAGTTTCACTGCCAATGGTTTGCAATGACCTGCCACGGGTCAACGGGGGTGATATTCGTCCCATCGTGTTTTCTTTTGGTGATCTTGTTAGAACCATTTTTCTGAATACCCTGTATATATGTTGTGCCACGGGGTGGGTGCCAAGATGTAGCAAAGCGCCCGGCTCGGCTAAGCTACTGTAGTCAGGGAATGGGGTTCTTGCAATAATATACCCGGGTAATTTCCAATCTACACTGTATTCAGAGATTTCGACAACCTTAAAAATACAAATACAAATGTAAAAACTAATGAAAATATTTTAGGAAATTACCGAAAACGAAAACGTGGGAGTAAATAATATAGGATCACCTTAAAAAGCAGGTACAACACACCGTGAAACAAACCCTCAAGCTTTTCAGGGTTACGAAGAATCTGCAACACTATGTCTGCAATCGAAATGTAAAATGGTTCAGCTGAAAACTAGAAATCCATTCTTATCTTTCTATCAGGCCGTACCGAGTCGCAGCGATAAGGCGAAACTTTTTTCCCTCAGATAAAAAGTTCCGCGCGAAAAGGGAATTATAGTCAGAATCGTATACAGGGTAGAGTGTCTCGCTACAATTCTGGATGCTGACCAATTCAACCAATATTGATCCAATATTGTGTATGTGACAATTCATATTCATAACAAGTTGAGCCAATATTCCAACAATATTTTTAAAATCATGTTGTTTTGACAATTTTTCACCCATTTTAGATAAATACAAATTTTCACATGTACAATACTTCTATATTGGTTCAATATAAAACCAAGTTTCAGACAATATGAGGTCCTACGTGAGATTTTGATTACTTATATTTTTTTTGCCAACAGACCATTCAGAACTATCAACTGTTACGACCGGAAAATAAACACATGCGAATGGATCAACGGTTTATTATATTCTGCCTTTTACAATACACCTAGTCAGACTCCAGCCATGAATAATACTTCAGTCACTCGTTTATCATCTAATTACGCAAGTTACCCAGATAGTGTACCGGTACTTTGCCTATCCTATTGGAACTAATATGTACAAGGTGCTTCCATACAACACTACAGTTACATATTAGGATGATGACAATAATAATAGTAATGGTAACAATGATATTCATAGAACTTATAATGATAGCCATATAAATAGCGGTCCGATCGGAAATGGTTGTCACACTCGGCCATCCTGATTACTGAGACTCGTTTTCTTTTCACATGACTTCTGGTCACAGTGTCTGAAACGTAAAAATAAAGCGGATAAGTTAACATTTTCACATTCGGACGGACAATGAAGTCCGATTTTATTCGTTTTGAAGCTCGGCGCTCTAGGCGCATTCAGACAGACGTTGCTGCCCAAGCATTTTTTATTTGCTTTTTAAGCTCGGCGCTCTTGGCGCATTCAGACAGACATTGCTGCCCGAGACTTTTTTATTTGGTTTTTAAGCTCGGCACTCTTGGCACATTCAGACAGACATTGCTGCCCAAGCATTTTTTATTTGCTTTTTAAGCTCGGCGCTCTTGGCGCATTCAGACAGACATTGCTGCCCGAGACTTTTTTATTTGGTTTTTAAGCTCGGCACTCTTGGCACATTCAGACAGACATTGCTGCCCGAGACTTTTTTATTTGGTTTTTAAGCTCGGCGCTCTTGGCGCATTCAGACAGACATTGCTGCCCGAGACTTTTTTCATTTGGTTTTTAAGCTCGGCACTCTTGGCGCATTCAGACAGACATTGCTGCCCGAGACTTTTTTCATTTGGTTTTTAAGCTCGGCGCTCTTGGCGCATTCAGACAGACATTGCTGCCCGAGACTTTTTTATTAATTTTTTCTGGCTTCTGCTGAAATTAAAATCATATTTGACGTTCTTTTACTATCATTATTCATTTTTAACATATACTTGCAGCATGCAGTTACTTCCCTTATACATATATACCCCTATTATATGCACATGCACCATATACTCACTAGAGCTTTTGAAGATCACTTTCCGGAGCTCAACATTTTTATTGTGTTTTATATCGGTTTTTATATCAAAAAAATCTAAATGACCTTCTGGAAAAAACTATATCAATATAAACATTGAGGCAGTAATAGATTCAGTTTTTCCTTAACGTCGATTATTTTTGATGATGTGGGTTTTCTTAATTTGTTTACCAGTATTCTTGTTTGAGTTTGGCACATATTGTTTTAATGGTATCATCCTGGACTGTCTCCTTTTATCACCTCGTCTATGTTTTATGTCGAAATCAAAATCTTGAATAGCGAGCTACCATCGTTCTACTCGTGGCAACAGATCGCGTTTGAGAGAAAGTTTGATTGTACTGCAGCATAATCTGTTGCAATACAGAAATGTATTCGGGGCAAATAGACAGAAATATAATAATAATAAGAATAATAATAAAGCGGCTTTATTCATCATTTGAATATCTACACAAAACATGATAAGAGCAATATAGACAAAAAACAAATGACGAAAAGGCGGAGTGTCAGCTATAGCTGTTTTTCAACGTGACCATGATAAAAAAAATACAAAATAAATAATGAATATAAATTGAAAGAAATAAATTGAATATAAATAGACAAATCGCTAAGTCAAATTTAAAATCAAATAATTTCATATTTTTTTTTTTAAATAGATATTCATGATAATAATTCTTTATGGCAATCCTGGGTTGAGTGGCGGGATCTGTCAACGTGAGGATACATGCTGGCTATCTTTCATCAGTCGTTTCAGACTCTTTTTGAAATGGCTCAGTGTATACGATCTGAATTCATTTGGTAACTGATTGTAAAATTTGGCAGATTGATATGAAAAACATATTGTAAAAGTTGCAGTGGAGTGAGGAGGAATAACAATAATTTGTCTATTGCGTGTTCTGAGATCGTTCAAAGTCGAGAAAGTTTTCAATTTTGCAGAAAGATATTTAGGTGCTTTAGTTATCAAAACTTTGTGTGTTATCGAAAGTAGGTGTAGATTCCGAAGATCATTCAACCTCAGCCAACCAGATTCGTTGAATTCTCCACTAATGTGTTCAAACTTCTCCATCGATTCTACTGTATTACAAGTGTTTTCAACTCATAGGAGTAGTCAAACTTTTCCTCTTGACTAGTCATACGACTATAATACATTACTGGATCGAACTGGTTTTTATGTTTCTGTAGTGGAATACCAGCAATGCCATTGCTGTCCGTATGCAGTTCAGTTTCAATGTGAGGGTCATGAATACTGAGTAAGGGTTTAGAAATCAACTGTTTCTTGATGAAATCATAAATCATTTTTCATTATAATTTTGGACAGTTACCGAAGTGGTATAGAATGTGTGTTCATCGTGTCACTAAATTTTCCACATGGTAATATGTGTCTTCGTGGTTTACAATTGGTTGACCAATTATGACCTCAAAATAACCTATATCGGCTACCACAAAAAATGTTAGTCAGATTCCATCAAAAAACATTGACTGATTTCCAATAACCTCTTCCACAATTTAATGATGATTCAATATGATTTTTAGTTTATTTACCACCAAAACTTTGCCTCATTCAATCGATTACATACGTGTATTCAGGTATACTTTCAACATAAAATAATTGAAAAAAATAAACAAAAATATCAATTATAAAATATCTACTGATTTTTCACTTGCCTTTCTAGTAGCTGTACCGTAGCTGAATTCAGATGCCAACAATTCTCCTCCAAATGGCCTTTTTGGTTACAACATTTGAATGTTTTGTAGCCATCCAAGTGACCAGCGGTGACGTGCTTGGAGGGTCCCGATTGCGCTGTAGTTTTCCACTGAACCTTTCGTGGTCAACTTTTCTTGTTTCTTCACTAACGATCCTTTTCTAGGTGCTGGGCTGTCGAGTCTGGTTTCTTCTTAGTTCTGAGTTTGCTCGGAATTGTTTGATAAATTCCGTTCCATATGACCTCTTTAATAATTTTTCATCATTTTCGTGGAACATGGTAGTTGCACTTTCACTCCTACTTATTTCGTTTATAGCTTATGTAGGAGCGGATAAAAATATATCCCACTTCTGAGATATTACGACCGGAAAATAAACACATGCGAATGTCTCAACGGTTTATTATATTCTGCCTTTTACAATACACCTAGTCAGACTCCAGCCATGAATAATACTTTAGTCACTCGTTTATCATCTAATTACGCAAGTTACCCAGATAGTGTACCGGTACGTTGCCTATCCTATTGGAACTAACATGTACAAGGTGCTTCCACACAACACTACAGTTACATATTAGGATGATGACAATAACAATAGTAATGGTAACAATGATATTAATAGAACTAATAATGATAGCCATATAAATAGCGGTCCGATCGGAAATGGTTGTCACACAACCCTATTTTTTCTTATTTATATATTGAGCATCACTGGAGCGTGAGCAATGAAATTTTTTCATTTTTGAAAGAAACTTTCAATATAATTCTATTGATTTTAGTGCAATGTTTCATGGATTATCAAACAATATTTTAAATTTATAAATCCTTTTTGGCTTTTCTTAGTCATCAAGAAAAACAATTTTATAGACTTTTTTTTTTTTAACTAAAAACCTATGTCACCTTACGCAGAAATCAGTGAAGATAATTCGTGAAGCGTTAGTCGACGTGGTGATGTTCAGTGCAAATATTTTGAATTTGGGATGAACCGCATAGATTATTCGGTAGTCGGTACAACACAAACTTAGCAATCATCAAACATCATTTCTTTTTCAATGGAAAACCTCGTATATTATTATTTGGGTATAATATCAACCAAGCACTAACCTTGCAATATAAATGAATCTTGTCGAAACGTGAAGTTGCGACAGATGGCACCCGGCGGTACCCCCTACCAAAAATTCAGTTTTCTACGATAAGTACTGCGTGTACAAGATTACTGTCTTGAAAAAAATGGTACAATTTTGTCAGTTACTTTTCCTATCTAAAAAAATAAGTTCAAAATAACTAAATATTACTTCTTCTTTTCAAACTACCTTGACGTATTGGATACCAAATCTCTGTCTCAAACCCTTAAAAACAATAATTTTTTTTATCGAGTCAAATTGTTATTTCTTTGACGAAAGTAAAAAAAAATTTCGTATGGATGATATTTGCTATCTTGATACAGAGGATGTGTGGAATGTCAATTACCATACTGTTATTATTTTAAACTTCTTTTCTTTGTAGCCACATGCGGCCCATTTCGATTTGATTTTGATTTACATGTTTTATTTATTTTATTTTCAGACTGTACGAGGTAACACACTCAAAAACGATGTCAAGAAAACCACAAAACCAAACATTCAATCAATATTCCTGTTTTATTGGAATAAAATTGTTCATTTCAGCAGTTGTATTGCAAAATAGTATATTATGTTAGCAGAGTTTATACGTCCTTTCTGTAACGAGTATGTTATTCACGAGTGCAGCGTTGCGGAACGACTTTTTGAAAAACAATTATTTCGAGTTCATAAATGCTTTTCATACACCGTATTATTTTTACGAATTCATATTATAACCACAAAATTGTATGTTTTTAAGTTGATATATTTTTTATCGTAACAGTTTCAATTGACAGGTCAAGAACGACCTACTCTCTCAGGATTTTTAACCACTGAAATCAAAAAGTAACCCTGGCGATGTACTTAAAAAAATGGAGGTGCTTTGGTAATATATTTAAAAAAAAAATTGAATACAGATTACGGAATATGTAATTAATTGAACATTCATCGTGGTACGCTGAATGCCATTTTAGATATTATGTGAGTAGAAAGAGTTTCTCAAGTTTTTAATTGACTCGGTTGTTACTTGATGGCAATCCATAGCACTTCTTAGAATGTTAGAAACGAGAGTTACTGAAACTTGATTTAACACCATAAGATTTCAACAAATGTTATTACATCGAGACATGTTTCGGTACACTGCAGTTTTCCAAGCGGTTACTATAATTGAAAAAGCGAGTGTAGCGAAACTGTCGCGATGTATTATTATTTTTGAAAATCTTACGTGTTTGATTAAGTTTCAGTAACTTAAGTATCTAACAGTCTGGGAAGTGCTTAGTGCTTAGTGCTCCCTGACTGCAATTGCTTTTTTTTTTATTTTAGTGCTCGAAGCACTTTTTGTAAGTGCTCGGCACAGCTCTGGTTCAGTTGTACATCAACAACCATGTTACCATAGTGATGATTCCACTCGTTATATAAAACTCTCATCTCCTGCGATATAAGAACCCATCAACATGGTTTGCCTTGATGGTACACAATTCTTTCCTTTCGAGTGGGCAACCGCCAATTATAACAACAATAGAGAATAAATATGTGTTACGTATCACGTATTTTTTGCTTTTCTGTGTATTAACCTTCAAATAATGAATATGTCACTGTCGTCAAATACCGTCGTTCATAACGACCAAAAAAAAAACAATTTTTTTGTAAAAATTTTCTTCAGCTTACAATTTTCACAATTTTTATAGTTGGAAAGTAATAAAACTACTAGCTGTCGTCACATCCTGGTTTTATTACAATTTCAAAGAGCGGTAGAAGTTTGCCAGCAAGCAGAAAAGTTACAGTCCATTCGAAACCACTCATACTCACAAACAATATGTCTACTGTTATGTAGTATAAATATTGACGAATTGACGATAATGAAACTTTTTTGAAATTGTTGGTTCGGGAAATTATCTCAACATGTACAATTAGTGATCACAAATAAGTTCCGCTTAGGCAAAAGAAAAAATGTTATAATCAGAAAACAAAATTTCTCTACCCTCCCAGACAGTTCAGAATTATCTCCCAAGTGAGACCCGAATATCTCTAACTAAATTATGAAGCTCCAAACTAATCCACAACTTTCCAAGAAATCACACTTCTTACGTTAGTTCGGTTGTAATAACTTTGATTCCAGATGGCCCAGACCACCTTATATTTGCTTTTCTGGGATGTTGGCAGCTGCCGATTCTGTTTCGTATAAAACTTGCGGAAAAGTTTAAATGATACCAAGGCTCAAGAACTTGACGAGATTCCTGGAATTATGCATATAGGCTCGTACGGAGCACATTTGAATATTCAAATGTTTCCAAGTTTAGATGAGTTTGGGTTTAGTTTCATTCCTCTCTAGCAAAAATAAAATATAAATACTTATCTACTGTCAAGGTTTAGAATGGATTTACCAAGAAACAAATGTTCAAGAAACCATCTGAAGTTTTTAAAAGAACTAGTTTTCTGCTCAATTCTGAAAGTTTTAGATTCATCTCCAAAGTTAGTTAGAGGAATGAAAAAATTCACAATAAAATCTACATCCTGAAAACCAAGGACAGAAAGAGAAGATATATAACAAATTGGCCATAATTTTCAATTGGTTTCTTGTTAAAATGAGTCTTTTTGAAGTATATCATTGTAATAACACACAATCGTAAGGGTCCGATCAAATTCCGCAGTATACAACTGAATCGTATGCGACTGTGGTACAATTTTGTTGGAAATCGGAAGGGAACATACACATAACGAATTTGCAGTACTAATTTAATTTTCGATAAAGATGCCCAATGAAAATATATATATATATATATATATATATGGAACTAGTAAATAGTGGGGCTTTGCAGCAAAATCAAAGAGTACTACTTTAAAGTTTGTCCAAGCTTTCGGAAATTTAATAAATCATTTCCATCATCAGGGATACTACAAATTGCATGTGTAAGTAATATAAAAAAAAATATATGTATTGTTAACTTACATCTTTGTTGAGATTGTGAGACGCGATGTTATTCAACAATAAGTGACACATTGTGCAAGATGAAAGTTGATATAAACATGTAAAATTGGTAGGATGTCTTAAAATTTTTTCATAAAATACGTTACATTTAAAATTGTTAAAATTTTTTATTTTGACCACACCAGGCCAAATGGTCTTGGTTAGGAGAAGACAGACAGTTGACATGTCATACGACTCAGTCAGTGGTACCAATTTACAGTTACCAACCTATGTTGGAATCCGTAAATCCGATTTTTAATTGGTAAGGCGACACCTAGTGAGTATACTTTTATCATCAAATCCATTTACCAATTTTATTAGAAAATTAAAAACTCAGTTGAATATCCATAAAGATTTTTTCATCAAACATTCAGCCCCTTATTCTCTCATTAGCAGCAACCCAGTCATTCCTCGCTTGTATGGACTTCCAAAGATCCACAAGATCGACATACCAATAAGACCAGTAGTTAGCTTCACTAACACTCCTGTCTCAATTTTAGCTTCATTTATTTACAGGCTTATTAAAGACCTGACACACTTCACTCCAAAATATGCAGTAAGTAACTCTTTAGATTTAATAAACAAATTGAATGATTTAAATTTACCTCAAGAAAGCTTGATGATTTCCTTTGATGTAAGTAATCTTTTCACTTCAGTCCCGAAAATAGAAACCTTACCACTTGTAAGTGAGGCCTTAAGCCTTGCTCAAGTTGATACAAATTCCATAACCTACATTTTGACCTTGTTAAACTTTTGCCTTTCACAGGATTTTTTTGTTTTTAATGACAAATTTTATAAACAACCAGATGGACTTGCCATGGGTAGTTGTTTATCTCCTTTTTTAGCAGATATTTTCATGAATAATTTAGAAACTAAATTCATTATCACTGCAAATAACCCAGAAATTTTACATTGGTTTAGATATGTTGATGATTGTTTGGTATTTGTGAATGGTGACATTGGCATTGTCAGCAATCTTCTGACAAAAATAAACCAAGTACACCCTAGTATCAAATTCACACTTGAATTAGAATCTAATAATAAATTAAATTTCTTAGACTTTACAATCAATAAAAACAATAATCTTTTAAATTTTAGCATATTCAGGAAACCCACACAAACCGATCACGTTATACCTAGCTTCTCCAATCACCCCCATCAACAAAAAAAGGCAGCCTTCAATTGTTACATTCATAGACTTTTGAATATGCCCCTTTCCACAGTTGGTTATCAAAATGAATTGAATATCATTAAACAAATAGCTTCAAATAACCATTATAACCCAAATATTATTAATAGTTTGATCCAAAAAATAAAAACAAAAAAGCACATAATGCTGCCTACCCTAAAGTAGATTCAATAGCACAATTTGTTTCACTTCCTTTTTTAAATGACAATATTTCTAATAAAATATCAGGTTGCATCAAAAGCAACATAGACAACATTAAAATTTCTTTTAAAACTAACCATAGCCTCAACAGATACCTTGTCAACACAAAAGATAAAATTGATAAACTTTCAAAAAGTGGCATATACAAGCTAAATTGTGATGATTGTGATGCAGCCAACATTGGAAGAACTTGCAGACCTTTGAAAGCCCGTATAACCGAACATTTAAATCCTAACAAAATTTCAGCCTTTGGTCAACATTTGAGGTTTAACAACCACAACTTTAGTCCAAATAGGAATTCAAAAATTTTACAGGAGGTGAGTTCCAAAAATTACAATAGATTAGATTTTCTTGAAGATTTACATATTAACAAGGAATTACTGAATAATGATCTTTGTCTCAATACTCAAGTCAATTTAAACAGAGCTTACATTCCTCTTCATAGACGTTTAAAATAAAAATAAAATTAAAAAAACTCATACATTTAAATTATTTACTCATTTAATTGCTCTTAAATTCTTTCTCGATGATGATATCGCTTGAACCCATTCTGCAGTTTGCTTAGTTTCCTCCCTCTCGACTGTCCTTTCAATTCTCAGAACATAAACTACTGCTTTCATTGTATAACTTATAATTTCAACTTCAGGTTCTGTTTTTCTTGAGCTTGGGCTTTTGCTTGTGCCATGTCAATTTCTCATTAGACTTTCTCTTGGTACAGTAATTTCCTTTGTTTTGATTAATAGAAATACTGAATTGAGTATTTCTGAAACAATTTGAAAATTTCTTAAATCCCTACTGTTTGTAGTGCCTCTTGGTTCTGTGCTACCTTTTTTAGCGCTTTGAGATTGGGAAGGTTCTCATTAGACTTGCCCCATGGTCCATAGCATTGAATTGGTGTCACAAACCCCCAAGAGATTGTGTCTTAAGCCGGGTTTTATACACATCGGGTTGAAGTTCTCATTAGACTTTCCTCTCGGTTTGTCATATTTCCTTGGGTTTGGAACAACAGAACTATAAATAGACTTACAGATCAATTATTGGAAAATTTCTTAAAAATTTTCTGGTATGGGTTCATCAGTTTGGTTACCATATTTGCTACTTTTGAGATTGGGAAAGTTCTCATCAGACCTATCTCAAGATCTTATGTTCTAATCTGGTTTCCAAGGATGCTGAACCAATAATAATAATATTAAGTAATTATGTGTGTTTCCTTGGTAATCCTAGAGCTGACGGTTTGAAGAATTTTTAGTTCTCATTAGACTATAAAAGTTTCTTTAACTTTGGTTCTGTCACCTTGAAACATTTTCATGATTAAATCACAAAATTTGATTAACTTGTCATTTTTTATCAATTTCAAAAGCTCATATCATTATATTTTAGGTAATTTTCTATGCTATAACTTCATTGTCATTGTTAACTTTTGATACAATGTCAATTTTTATTCATTTAGTTAGACAATAGACTAAGCTTCAACAGACATGTGTTACTCTGCCTGTTGAAACTTTTTTAAATCATTTCTGTTTATGGTACCTCTTGGTTTTGGGATACCCTTTTGTCGCTTTGGGGAGTGTGAAGGTTCTCATTAGACCTATCTCATGATCCTGAGCATGGAATTGGTTTCACAAATTACCAAGGGACTGTGTCTTAAGCCTGGTTCTATGCACTTCGGGTGGAGGTTCTCATTAGACCTTTCCCGGTTTGTTATATTTCCTTGGGTTTGGATGAACAGAACTATAAATAGACTTACAGATCAATTTGACTAATTGGTCATTCAACAATTTTCAAAACATAGATCAGTGTTTCCAGAAGTTCATGTTCGAAGCTAATTGTCATTGTCAACTTTTGACACAATGTCAATTTCATTCATATTTCATTTAGTTTGACAGTATACTAAGTTCAGCAGACATGTGTTACTCTGTCTGTTGAAACTTTTATCAAACTCAATCCTGGAATAAGGATTTTTTTAAATGTTAATCATATGATGTCCCGTTTTAACTTGTTGCATGGTCCTATGGACACATGATATTTTTATGGTATGGCTCTTGTACACCTGACGAGTAAGTAATTTTTTCAATTTTTCAAAATTCATATTATCAAAATTTCTTAAATTCATTTCATGTCACTTACTTACAGGTACGCACTGATGATGACTTGATAGTCGAAAGCGCTTTGCTATGATTTTATAAATAAATTTCTGCACGAAATACAAATTTTTTCTCATCCAACAATACATATATTTTTTTTTTTATATTACTTACACATGCAATTTGTAGTATCCCTGATGATGGAAATGATTTATTAAATTTCCGAAAGCTTGGACAAACTTTAAAGTAGTACTCTTTGATTTTGCTGCAAAGCCCCACTATTTACTAGTTCCATACCTAACTAGTCAGCAACGACTACCCTTCCTCTACTATATATATATATATATATATATATATTTAGGAGCTCTTGCGTTTTGTATAATGGAAAATAAACGAGAAAGAAATACAGCAAACGCAGGTGGCGGTGCAAACTTTGGTTTGGAAAAGACACTCTGATATTAACATGCATTTATTAAAAGAATTCCTACTAAACTGATTGTTTTAGTGGATATACTTAATTAGATATGACGTGGTCTCCCATATTGTAATAATCCTTACAGAGGATATAAATTCTTTAATTTTATTTATTCAATATGTAAATTTCAAATCTTCAACTTTTTCAATGGACATAATATTTTTATATGGCTTCTTGTACACCTAACGAGTACGCACTGATCATGACTCAAGAGTCGAAATCGCTTTGCTACGATTTTAAAAATACATATACAAAATACTAATACAAAATACAAAATGTCTTCACACAATATTCGTTTGCTTTTTTTTTCTTCTCTTGAAACTTGGCCATCTAAATATCCATATATCTTTTTCTGATATTATTATTATTATGATATATTGGCGACTTTATTCTCCAGATGAACTTTTGTTTTTCATACATATCGAGGAAATCTTTCAAAAAGTTCTTGCTGTATGAGGCCATTATTGGAATAAAAAATCAGCAAATACTTTGTTTTGCACTGGAATCGAACAATTAAAATCGCAGGTCAACATACATCACCAGAAACTATAAAATAAACCATCAAATCAAAAATGCAGTGCTGCTGGAGACTGACCGGCTTAGCTACATTGATTTTCTAATGATGAAGATGTCCGATGAAATTATACTCTTACCTACGGCCACTGCAGAAAATAGACAGAAACACACGACTCACAGCCTCAGTAAATAGCTCCTTACGCACGGTAAACAAATCGCACAGTTTTCATAAACAAAACGATATATCTCGGAAACGGCTCAATTGATTTGGGAGAAATTTTGTATGTAGATAGGGTTTTGCATTTCAAGTTTATCTATATAGGCGTCTTTCTTGGAAACACACGATTTTACTGATAATAATAATAATAATAATAATAATAATAATAATAATAATAATAACAATTTTTGGATCTCGAAAACGGCTTCAACGATTTGGATCAAATTTTGTATTTAGATAAGGTATTGCTTCTCAAATTCATCTATATAGCAGCTTTCCATGGAAAAATGTGATTTTACTCATAATATTAATAATAATAATATGAATTTTTGGATCTCTAAAACGGCTGTAATGATTTGGATCAAATTTTGTATTTAGATAAAGTTTTGCGTCCAACTGTATTGAATTTGTTTTGCATTCAAATCGTACGATTATAATCACATGTCACCATATACTGTCTGATAAACCATCAAATCAAAAATGCTGTACTGCTGCACTGATGCACACTGTACTGCTGCAGAATGGTCAACCAATTTAATCAAATCGTACCGACTTGGTTGGATGGCAAAAATACACGATCAAATTGTGTACAATTTCATCGAATTCGACAATATCGTATTGCGCAGTTGGACCGTGAGTTGGCCCTTATTGGGGCTCTATGAATGTTGTACTACTATTTACGACAATCATAGTAGAACAGTTTTCGTCATAGAGTTTGAGGCTCCTGGCGAAACGAACATCGTCCGAAAAGAGGAGGAGAAGCAGACTAAATATCGAGAGTTACTGTTTGAACTCCACATCAGGCTCTACCCAAACCATTCTGGCAAAATGGTGGTGCTATCAATGATTGCATGATATCAAACCTTTTTTGATACAACAACAGTAAGAATCCTTGAGAGAAAAAGAACTGAATATTTCACCTGGAATTTGGAATTTGGATTCTACATTGATAACAAGAGCTGTTTCTATAGGATAAATTCATTTAAAATTACTTTGCTAAACAGTAATTTTACTACAAAAAACTGGCAATAAAATAGCTGAGCATGATATGAGCGTGGAAAGTGTATGTTTAAAATACGTGTGTGAATATTTGCAACTGCAATTTACATCAGTATTTCAAACACAATTTTTACAAGTGTATCATACAATATGTTCCGACACGGAAGATTACTTAATTAAAAAAGAGCAGACAAAATCTTAACGTACTTGGTATGTATCATTGAACCTATTCATCGAGTAGGAATTATTAAGGAAGCAATGGTGGTTGTTATGCTTCATTCACAGAAAAATATAATTTTTTGTGGTATATCAAATCTCATGAAAGGAACTAGAAATAGATATTTTTGATGGCCAGAATAATGAATTCTGAAGAAATCGATGGATATTCTCTGGCATCCAATATACAAGAAAAAACAAAATTGGCAATGGGGAGCCTTTTAGTAAAAAAATATCGAACATAATACGAAAATGATAACTGATTATTCATTGATTTGGACCGTCGATTACTTTTCGCACTAGTTCCAGAAGTTTTTTCTCATTGACATAGCAATTGAAAAATATGTTATTACAAATAATTTTTGTACAACTGTCATTGAAAATGATGTTTTTAATTCATTGACATATGAACTAAATACTGACGTTTTCCCAAAATCACTTTTGACACTAGTGTTAAAAGTAAATTGATGAGATGATAGATACTCATAAATATAGATCTCTCCTGATCTCACTAATAGAAACAATCAGATATTATAATCAGAACACTTTCTGCCGCTGAAAATCGGTATGAGATTTCTTGGTACAAAGGAAGGGCGAGAGCTCCTTCCCGACATCTTCAAGTAGGCAACTCGGACAAAGAAGGAACTACGTCTGGAAGTGAATCTAATAGAAGAGGGATGAAGAGAAAACAGTATCTGAAACTGCTCAAGAACCCGAAGAACCCAGCACCGAATCCATCGAGATAACAAGTTCAACAACTGTGAAAACTTCCGGTTCTTCCCAAAGTGAAAGTGACATTGTAACAACCCTCCCCAGTGACAGGAAACTCTTCCTTCCTACTGAGAAAGACAGTGGAATCCCTCCCGCTGATACAGACAGTAAAATCTCGTGTGTAAATATTCCTGAAACCTCCACAACCTCAATATCATCAACTTCTTCATCGGAGGGTAGGTCACCGCCGATAAGAAAATCAAGAAAGATGCCGCAGGAAACTCCTTGATTGAACAACCCCTCAAGGAAGTAACCTCAGAAGGTGAGAACAGTGATATAACTGACAGCATGGGAACTCTGGAATGTCAAAATCCAACCATAGAACAACCTGCTGATAATCTTCCTCCAAAAGTGTGGTGAACGCACAACTTATAATAAATCCGGCATCACACACGGTTATTCCAGAAACTGATAAAACCTCAGAGCATTCTCCGAATTCGAGAACACGTTTCGTATCTGGGACGAAACAAGCGTCGAGGAGAAGCGTCTGGAGTTCATCCAGCAAATTTCTGACAGTGTTAACGCCCAGAAATCCAAAAAGGCAAGTACGCCGATTAACATGTCCGAGGACATGGGCCGGAACAACATAAGTCCTGTTCCCAGGATCATAGTCCATCCCGCACCTTAAAGACCCGAGTGAAGTCTTCTTCTACTCCGGTGGATCGAGTAGCTGAAGTTATGGAGGGTGATAACTCTGAGGAATTGGATCAGTCCGAGAAGAGGCGCGACGCGGAGAAGTGCGACGTCTCCAAGCGGGAATCCGAAGGGTATCTCTTCCCAAAGGAAGGGGGAACTCACCCCCCCCCCCACAACAGCCATAAAATAAGAAGAAGTCACAACACTTTCCGAAGAACTTTGAAAAATTCCGATGAAGACGAAAATCCGTCTAACGACACTTTCCGAAATACTTTGAAGAAATTCGACGAAGGTGAAGATTTGGCTAAGTCAGACGTTCACCACACTTTCCTGATACCGATCGCTAAGTGGGATAAGTAATGAAAAAGAAGACCAACAGGCAGTGCATGTTCACCCTCGATGCACTGATTTCACGTCTTCTCTTCGAAGAACTACGAAGAAGGCACAGACTAGACAGTACCTGGGAAAGTTGGCTCTTGTTCTTGAATAATCACTTTCCAATCCCGAGACGCAGCACCCTCCTTTAATAGCGGGATTGACACTCCCACTTCCGATTTTTCGTGAAAACATATCCTGGGTTAAAGAAGTCGAGATAGCTGACTTGAATTCAAATCCGACGGAAATCACAATTCCTGAAAATCGGAAAGTGTGGAGAATGACCAGAAAAAAATGAAAAGGGTGGCAAAAGCATACTTTGCCGATAAATTGATCAATATATCGGAAAGTGAACGTCAAACTTCTGGAAAAACTCTCATGTGTTTTTGGAAGTGTGGTGAAAGCGAATGATAAGGAAAGGGTGGTGAACAGAAACCGGAACGAGAATTCACTCCAACGGAAAGTGTGGTGAACCATGATAATTTACCAAGTCCAACGGAAAGTGCGGTGAACAAAGAAAGTCTGCCGGAAAACACCAATGGAAACTGTGGTGAACGTTCAAGTAGCCGCAGCTTCAACAAACTTCAAGGTGTGGCGAAAACCACAAATGAATCGGAAAGTGTGGTGAAAACTACACTTGTCGAAAACCCTGAAAATCTCGAAAGTTTCGAGCGAGCCATATATGATATGATATTGAATGAGGGAAGGGAAGAAAAACTTGTAGCAGACAAACTTCCTGTGAGAACAGACTCAGAATCAGACCAAAACAGATCTAGAAAGAAAGTACTCACCAGAAAAAGGACCAAGGACGAACCTCCGAAAAATACAATTGACAACATCGAAAAACGAATGCAGGATTTGAGAAACCTAGTCAACGGAAAAATTGTCAGGAAAATACAAAAATACCTTAACTTCCCTGGTATTATTGTCCAAAAAGCAGTCAAGCCACAGCTTAAGGATTATTACACAGGAATATATAGGATACCTACATAAGGCGATTATATTATCAAACCCAAATCCCCAGGCGAACCCGTTGCAATCACACAACAAGAACCACTCCCTAGCAATAACGCCGACAACAAGAATGCAACGCACTCCCAGGGATCTAAAACCCCCAACAAAAAGGAGCCGAAGAGACAAAAGATGCTTTCCACAACAGTGGTTCAGGGGAGGATAAATCTAGAAAAGAACCTCACTGAACACCTGAAACTGGAATTGAAAAAAGAATTCAACATTAAATACGGGAAAGAAACCCACATTTTCAATACCAGCAAGCAAGACAGGTCTCACATGATCGGAGTCATGAACAAACTTGGGGCAGAGTACCACATGTACACTCTGCCCCAAGACAAAACTCACGTATTTGTCCTACGCGGCTTGGGTGCAGAAGTGGACAAAGAGAAGATTATAGAGGACATGAGAGAGTCATATGGAATTGAAGCCCATCGTATGATGAAAATGAGGACAAGATTCCATCCTCTATATCTCCTCACTACACCGAAACACAGTGCAGTGCCACCGTTGCCAGAGTTGGGGTCACGCAATTTCTAACTGCGCGCGAGCGGAGAGATACCTCAAATGCCAAGAAGTCCACCTCACTCATGAGTGCACCAAGCCGCGAGAGGAGCCAGCCTTCTGTGTAAATTGCAACGGAAGCCATTCAGCCAACAGTACAGACTGGCCAATATACAAGGCCAGGATATAATTCCTGGAAGAGGAGGCCGAAATAGGGGAGAAGCCGAAATATGTAGCAGCACAGGCACCGAAGACGAATGCGTGGACGCATAAAGGCCAGGGTTCAAGTCTTCCCCCCAAAAGAACACAAGCCCAAGCTCAACAACAACAGCAACGACATCAACAACCACATCCACAGGAGGAAGAAGAAAGAAGAAGGATCGTGAATAACCCAGGATCCCGTTCCATGCTCTACACCCCTATTGCCCAGACGCCAGAGCACAGGCACTCCCGTCAGAGGGGGATGATGGTATTCGGAGTATCGCGGGACTAGCTTCCGCTTATTATTGACTTTATCGACAGGCATAGGATAGACCTTATGCTTATATGCGAGACATGGCTCAGGGCGGATAGTAGATTCAGTCTGAAGGGCTTCTCGACAATTAGAGTTGATCGCCCTCAAGCAGTGGGGGGGAGGGGCCATTCTCATCAGAAATGGTATCGCGCATGCGCAGCTTCCACCCCAACAAAGTTCAATAGAACACGTTGGTACCAAACTAGTGGATGGGACCTGCGTATTCGCGATATACAACGCACCGAATAAAAGGTTCTCCAGTGCTGATTTGGAGAATCTGTGTAACACCGGCCACAACGTGCTGCTGGCCGGGGACTTTAACGCAAGGCGGTCTGACCGGAGCAGAAGTTCACAGCCTAACGCTAACGGCAAAACGTTGTCCGAATATTCCCAGGACAGCGAAGAGGTAATTGTGCACTCAAACGAGCCAACGCATTACCCCTGTAACGGGACTACTCTGACTGTTGTCGACTTGTGTTAAAAAAAATGTTACTAATATGGGTGAACTCAAGGCCATCCACGAAATGACTTCGGATCACGATCCGGTGGTGTTTCGATTAAGATGCAGTGTGCACGAATGTCCCCCTATGACTAAATTCGATTATCGACAACAGGCCCGAGTTTGGAAGGCTTTTGAATGCTAGGACATTGATCAAGTCAAACATCTCAAAGGATGAAATTGAGGAGGTAACTCACGCTCTTATTAGAAACATTGAAGTTGCTAGAGAGCGCGCCGTCAAGAAGATAACAGTGGCAAAAAAGTGGCAAAGCACACGAAACCCTGTCGTCAAAGAGGAAGGGAGATTTCTGAGCTGATCAACGAAAATAACGATAACGTGTGGAAGGATAAGCTGAAGAAGCTAGACACTCGCGACAATTCTCTGTGGAGGATGATGAAGCGGATTTCAAAGAAGTTCGCAACGCGTCCAGCCATGGAGAAGGGTGACGAGCTACTTGTGACGGCCCCTTAGAAGACAAAACTGTTCGGGGAACATTTCACCGACGTGCACAAAAGGGCGCCTGATGTCAGCGAGGAACACAGACGAAAAACAAAGATAACGGAAGACTTTCGTGAAACTTTGCCCCTCCTTAGTGGCCCTCATAGATTTGCCAAAGTAATGACAAACTATGAGGAGCTGACGAATTTAATTGAAAGACGAAAAAGACGCCTGGGTCGGACGGCTTGGATGCCGTTACGCTCAGAAACCTGCCGCGAAAAGTCCTCGTCCAGTTGGTGCACCTGACTAACGCCATCATCAAGTGGGGGTGTTATCCAGATTGTCTGAAGAAGGCACTGGTGATACCAATTCTGAAACCGGGTAAGGATGGCCGCAAACTCGATAGCTACCGACCCATATCACTCTTGAGCGTGATCGCTGGAGTGATCGAGAAGATCCTTCTGAGACGGTTGTTGAGCCTCGAGGGGAAACCCAAAATGATCCCCGCCGAATAATTCGGCTTTAGACAAGATCACAGCACGACATCACAAGTCGTAAGAATAGTTCACGGGGTGAAAGATGCAACCCAACGTGGACTCAACACAGTTATGGTTCTGCTTCATATGAAAAAAGCCTTCGACTCTGTATGGGTGGAAGGTCTTATTTCTAAAATGCTGTAGGCAGGCATGCCCTCATACTTGGTAAGAAATTCTTACCTCGTTGGGAGGGCTTTTACGGTTCGCGTAAACAACACTCGCTCCGAGGAGTTCCCGATCGAAGAAGGTGTCCCGCAGGGTTCATGTTTATCCCCGCATCTGTACTCCATACATACCTATGATCTCCCTCAGTGCGAGAGACCGGATATGGGCACGGCTGTCTACGCAGACGATACAGCTATCTTTGCCCATTCCTTCTCCAGCGTCGCTGCCCAATACAGGAACGAACTAAGTTCACTTGGATAGGAAGATCATACCGTATCTAGAGGAGAACAAGATCGAGGTTAATCCGGCCACGTCGGAGACGATCAACTTCACGAAAAAGTACACTCATTCAAAGATTTATCGGAAGTTGAGGATCAATGGCGAGGCAGTTGAGAACGTGAACCATGCGAGGTACCTGAGAGTACACCTGGACAATCGTCTTAATTTCTGGCGTCATATCACCCTGGCTATCCAGAGGGCTGGAGCTGCGCTAAAGCGCACCTCTGATAGCCAGAGGCTCCAAACTCTCATAAGAGAATAAACTGCTCATTTACAAACAGCTGATCAGACCTACAATGACGTAGGCTTGTCCGGTGTTCTGCAGCATAAAGTCGACTCCTTTAGCGAGATTGGATAGGATGTAGAACAAAGTACTGACAATTATAAATAACATATCATACAAGTTTTATAAATACATGCTCGATAAGAGCCCTTTCATCAGACACATCACTGAGCTCAGAGTGTATGATAATAAGCCTCACAAATACGGCGGGCTCATATATCAAGCGCTTGATATTTTCCAAGAACGAAGGGAAGAACCGGTTCCATAGGGAACCAAATCGATAGTATGACTGAAACGTACACTGAAAAAAATGTGGTACGTTATATCAATAAATGCCGTTTTTTACCTCTCCGTTCATTGGCAAAATACATTTTTCATCGTGGGAATGAATAAATATTCACTGACTTTTGTAGGTATTTATTGATACAACGAATTCAAGTTTATTGAGATCAAAGATGATCGTTTCTTACATTTATGAACACTTTTCGTTGCTCCTGCGGAAAAGTTTATTGGAGTGAGGAAAGGGGTACACTGAGATCAATGATGATCTAATTTCAGACCTATGAACATATTTTGTTACGGCTTTGAAAAAGATTATTGAAATGAAGAAAAAAGTACATTGGAACAATGTATATTATATCATGAAAAAAATGTGGTACATAATATCAATGAATACCGTTTATTACCTTTCTGTTCATTGGCACAATTAACTTTTCATCGTGATAATGATTAAACATTCACTGAAGGTTTTTATTGATACAATGAATTCAAGTTCATTGAGATCAAAGTTGATGGTTTTTTATATTTATGAACAGGTTTCGTTGCTGCTATGGAAAGGTTCATTGAGGTGAGGAATGTGGTACACTGAAACAATTTGAAATTGTTCATCACATCAATGAACATAATTCATGGTCCCAGAGCACTGATGTATATATTTTAAAAAATATGGTACATTTTATTGTTGAATACCTCTTCGTTTATTGACACAATACATTTTTCGTCGAGTCAATGAATGACCATTCACTGAAATATGTATGTTTTTATTGTCACAATGAATTCAAGTTTATCGAGATCAATGATGATCTATTTTCAGACCTATGAACATATTTCATTGCGGCTATCGAAAAGATCATTTAAATGAAGAAAGAAGTACATTGAAACAATGTATACTATTTTATGAATGAAATGTGGTACATTATATCAATGAATACCGTTTATTACCTTTCCGTTCATTGGCACAATACATTTTTCATCGGGACAATGATTCAAGTTCATTGAGATCGAAGATTATCTTTTTTTATATTTATGAACAGGTTTCGTTGCTGCTATGGAAAAGTTCATTGAGGTAATGAAAGGGGTACACTAAATCCATTTGAGATTGTTCATCATATCAATGAACGTAATTAATGGTCCCAGAGATGATTTTATTGTTACAATGAATCCAAGTTTATCGAAATCAATGATAATCTATTTTCAGATCTACACACAGGTTTTATTGGGGCTATGGAAAGATCATAGAAGGTGTAACGAAGTTATCAAGTCCCAGTTTTGTTAGGCAGATAGAAGCAACATTTTCCTCCCATTCTATAACTCCGTAATTAATATGTTCATGAATATAATAATTAGCCTTATGTCGAACCAAGCCATCTCGTGTTTAAATATACTCATAAATTTTGCCGGCATCTGTTCAGCCGAATCCTCGCATAGAAATCTCCGTTGCTGGCAAGTTAGCTTTAGCTGGTAGTACACCGCGCCTCCACTAGAGGGACCACTCCGCACGACTTCGTTATTTGCACAGAGCCGGTTAACTTAAGCAGACAGAAGCGATCGTTGAAGCATCTTCTCAGGTAGCGCAGACTACAGAGACATCCGAAGAACTCCGAAAGGAGCCAGTCGAAATAAAAGATAACTTGGAGATACGCCTTCCAATCAGGATTGCGATGTTCTGATGAATGCATGTTAATTATTTTGCATATCATTCGGAAACTCACTGTATGCTCAATATCAGTGGGAGGCCTTCATTGCATTTACGAATGATATGAAATGATTGAATAAATACCACTTATTCAAATGATAAACAAAATAATTAGTTCAATGTGTGAAAGCATAACGAGAATAAACGGAAACATAGTTTTAATGTATATCAATTATTGAATCAAGGAATAACCGATACTTAATAATCACCGTTCAATGGATTGATGAAAAATATCCATCATCGAACTAATCTGAATCATTATATCAATCATACAGCATTCATTCGAAGAATGGACAATAATAACTAATTTGATGAATACAGTTTCATCAGTTGAACGAATACAATTCATTGCTTGGGTGAACACTCTTCATTCGTTTGGTGAATGGAATTCATTACCATAACGAACCTATTCAATGTATTTGATCATGATATCAATGAAAGCATTCATTGATATTATTGAGATCCGTATTCATAGTATGGATAACCAGTGGTACATTGACATAACGATTGCATTCATTGGACCAATATTGATAAAAATATTCATTGAGTCACTGAACTTTTTCGTTGTATTCAGGTACCAATTTTTTTCTGTGTACCTCGACCCGGTTTTTTGCTACAGCCTTTTCCGGGATTCAACATTGAAAGAACCAGCCTCACAAAATGCATAAAGCAATATCTGCATACAATACGAATAAACAACACGTATAAGCTTTGCAGAAGGCGTGTATCATGCCGATCTACTACCTTGGTGTAATGAAATGTCCGGAAGCAGAAAAGTCCCTACTACTACTGCGTCCATTCTTCCGTCCTTCCCCTATATGACATGTCATTACTCATAAAATGTAAAATGTGGAAAATGTTTAATAAAAATCTTTTTAATATAGTTAAGTTTAGTTTAGTCCTCCTTGTAACCCAAAGATCGTGTGTTCGAATCCTTATGGATCTTATTTTTTTTTCGTTTTTTTTTGTATGATACATTTGTTAAAAGTGATTTTATTTTGCTCGTGGGGTATTCCCCACTCACAAAATAAAATGCCACATTTAACACTTGTATCATAAATAACTATTTTGACACTGACAACTGAAATAAACAACTTTCCAGTTGTCATTTTAATGTAAAAATTTTCATTTCAGAGCACCAATGCAAAAAGTAAATTGCCAATGCAAAAAGTAAAGTAGTTTTGCAAAAAGTAATCGGATGGAACAGAATAATTATTATAAATCAAGGTAATCAACTTCTTATTGTGCTCGGGAAATTCTGTTGAAAGGCTATTTATTTATTGCCAATCTCGCTCCTTCTTCTTTATTGCATGTCTCAGAATATTCAACTATATCTGCGGTAATCATCATTGAATACTAAGCTTCCTTTAAGTTAAATATTCATTACAAATTATCAACATCATAACAACACATAATACAATAGTAACAATATAATACATTAGTTACTTTATAATACCTTAGATACCATTTTCACATCATCGTTGTCAATGATACTATAAAGTTTGGAATGTAACATTATTATTATGCAATTTAAATAAATCTCGCAAGTTGCACAGGCGACTCGGCAACATTCTGTTATATATCGCATAAAAATTTCGTTACATCAATAGCTATTACTACATTTTTCTTGAAACACAAATATATGCGATTCCTCACAAATTTTTTGACTAGTCAAGCAGTTCCAATTGTATATTCTACAGTGAGGAACATTGCACAATCCCCGTCGCGGTTTAAACCAGTGGAGTATTTGTTCTCAGACAGGTATTTTCCATATTAGCCTACTTGTTGAAAATATGTCGATGAAAAAAAGTTGATTCTGACGACTATTTTGAAAATTATTTATGAAACAACTCAGTATTGAGACTCTCTCAAGACCACGTTCATGGATAATGAAAAAACAAACTTGAATAAAAACATATATATCTCTTTATTAAATTATATTAAACCAGAAAAATATAACTTATATACTAACTCATACATCATCATACTGTTTTACTCAATATTTTTTAATATTATCAACACCACAGCCATTCTCCAATAATCCCATAAATATACATCAAGTAGAGTAACACTATCTTTGTTTTTCTTACAATTTATGAGCCGTGGTGGTGGTGGTTATGATAAAACGTTCTAGTCTCATTCAGAAGGACGAGGGTTAAAATCCCAGCACGGTCTCTCGAATACATCTATGGGTTGCTTGTAAGTGTGCAGCAAGATAATGAAAAGAAAAATTTTCGAAAAATGTGTATATTCACGAAATCCAAGGGTTGAATATTTTTCTAACTCGTAATGTAATTAATGGATGAGGTCCAGACAATCATTTTATGTTCCAGTGATCTTAGATAAATCTCAATCCTAGAGTATCGTATTGCACATACATTCCTTATTAAGAAACTGAGACTGAGACTATACTTGTAATTAATTAATGAACTTGAAACAGCACTGAATTCGCGTCGTGGAGCTGTTTATAAGCTACAATGACCGTTAAATTACCAACTCTAGCCATAAAGAGCCAACTAAACTTCTAAATTGCGTTCAGTAAGTCGATAAAAGAACTTGGAAACTGTATGCGGTAAAAAAGGCGACTCACCCTCCCATTTCGTTGCGGTTATCGCATTACATTTCAAGCGGTTGCGATTTCTGCAATGATCTGCACTCATTGCTTGGCTATTCGTCAAGAAGTTATACAAAAAAGTTTGGAAAGGTAATACAAAATAGAATTTTCAAGAAGTTTCACACTCAGAAATAGTCTTTGCTAGCTATAAGGAATTCCGCGCAAAGACTATAAAAAATATGTATAAAGGAAACGGTGGACCACTTATGAATACGATTCGTGAATAAGACTTAATACGGTTTTTCACTGGTGTGCGGAAAATTCCACTTTTCCACATTCATTCATTCATTAAAAAAAAAAAATAGTTTTGAAAGTGACACTTTTCTGCACCAGTGCGGGAAAATATTTTTATACTGACATTTAAATAATCAAAAAATATTTCAAAATGTCAAGAAATAAAAAAAAAATATTGAAATTCTGCTATAATTTTTCATGAAAAGAAAATGTGCAGGTTTGAATAATATCTCAATGGCCCCGGTATAAGCCTCATCAAATGAACAATTATAAACATCTGACATTTTTTATCACTTTGAATCACCATAGCTGGCCATTCCACTAGTCAGCAATTTTCACCAGTACAGCCTTCCAAAATTACCTCTTCTGCCGAGTTACTTCTATGGTCACGGTTGCAAAAATTAGTGCTTGCTACAAAGCAGTGGAAAACCGAAGCCCAACCTTCAAGTTCCCGATTCCATTCGAAAAAATTTAAGCCATGCAATCAATTTACAGAATGCTACAAATTGCACTTTTAATATTATTGTTAATAAAAATTGATTTGTTGATATGTATTTATTAATAAACGTTTCCTTTATGTTAACTCTTGGGTTTTTTTCGCATGCAAGTAGAAGAAATAGTGTACCTAACACACGTGTAAAGTAACTTTTCTGCGCTTGATTGCTGGCCGAACTCCACTAACGGGTCTTTCGGCCATCTGAAATCACATGCGGAAAAGTATCACTACTATTTTGTATGAAGTTATGCGTGGTTTCGATTTTCATTCTGTATTGAGTCCAGGATAACATCAGGCTGGCGATGTGCTACAAATGCAGCAAATTTGGGCATGACGCCAAGCACTGCACAGACCGAGAAAAGTGCGATAGATGCGGAGTATCACATGAACAAACTTACTTTCAATAAGCTTTTAGCTCATGAGGATGTTGAATTTGTTGGCGAAAATGCGCGTCGATTGAAAGTTCAGGTGTTTTGAGTAGCTTTTAATTCTTGAATTGTATTCACGCCTAAGCTTTTAAATATTCGTTTTTGAAAAGTGTTTTCAAGGTAACGGGATATATAATCTGGACGAAGATATCATTGTGGTAGAGTTAGGAAACCCGTACTTGGTTGTTTAAAAAAAAACATTAGAACCCTGACTTCGGATAAGGCTCATTTTAATTTCAGGGTAGCATTCAGATACTCGCTTTTTGTTGTATTATTTTGTTGAGTTGTGGTTTATTCTTCCTAGAACTAGGCTCTATTTAGTTGATTAAGGCTAGATAGAAAACACCTGAGTTCCGTAGAGTTATGTTGATATCAGGTTAGAGTTTGTTTCAGAACGTTGACGAGTAGAGATTTTTATGTTGTGATTTTCCTTATTTTCGCATTTTAAATTGAATAGTAATTTTTTCTTTATACAACTTAATCCACCCCAGTTTTGTTTTTTTCATTCTTATATTAATAGATGTATCATTATTGAACCTGTGCATTTAATTTGAACTCTAACAACCACTCTCTTCACTGATGATCAAATCAAGCTTGCTTAAAGATCCCCCTTCGCGTATAGGGCACGAGTCTATTTGCCTTTTCAGAAAAGGACCCACAGAATGGGAGGGACGAACGATCAAGTTTTCCTACAAGGGAACACTTTTCTGGTATTCTCGGGACCAGGGGTGGAACTATGTAACTGGTTTTGAATTGTACTTGGTTTTGAATTGTACCTGGTTTTGAATTGTAATTCGTTTTGCATAGCGAAGCGAAGTGAAATGAAGTTAAACGAAGCACATGCTATCACTTTGGAATTAATATCGACACTTCGAAATGGTGACAGTTGCTGCTAATAATACACAAAACCACTTCCATAGGGTGGGCGAATTTGCTTTGGTTTAAGTTTAGAGTAGAACCAAAGATAATTTGAGAGACCCACCTTAGGTCACGTGTTACAAGACAATGAAAACGAAATCACCAACGATAACATACTGAGAGACATTCAAAACAAACAAACATAAACAGACGAATCACACTGGACATTTAAAATGCTTTTAACATTACCTGATAACGAACAATCACTACTCACTGAAAAATTCAAAGACGCCAGACAATTTGAACCGCTTTTTCGTCGACTTATTCAAGGAAATAGAGACCACAAGTCGACAAATCAACAGAAAAACAAAACGAAAATAAGGCTCGAGCCATGACCCCATCCCGAGGACTGCAGTGATGAAGGGCTGCTCAAGACTGTAGACATAGCGACAAACAAAAACGAGATGATTTTTGCACAGGTCGCACAAGACCGGGTCATAATAATTGCGGGACACACGAGGTCGAATGGGAAAAAGGTGAAAGAAGACAAGGAACAGATGTAGCGACTGGACGAAAATAAAATTGACATACAACAAAGACATAACAGAGACTACGTGCATAAAAGAAACCACAAACACGACACCACCAAACATATTGATGGACGAACACAACACACACAACGAAGAATCGCTGAAATAACTATGACTAGCAGTTGACAGAGAGTTGACCTAGGTTAAACACGTATTAACACTAACATTAGAAACAGGACATTACAAACAAGCTCTCTTTGGTGAATGGAAGAGAATGGGTGCGGACAAACGAATCTTTAGAATAATATATGAAAGAGCCGTAAAACCCTTGGTCATGTACGTATCCCAACTAGGGGGACGAACAATAAGATAAGGACACGAGAATCATAACACACTTTAGGTCCAAAGGAAGGCCTTTTTTTAGCAATCACGACAGGACGACGCTAACAGATGCACTACATGTTCTGGCGAAGGTCATCTCGCTGCAGATTGAGGTAGAGATAGAATATGCACACAGGAGAGTGCACAACGCATATTCACACAGAAGTAACCATACACGATCAAGGACATAAAGAATTCGGCATACCGAAAACCAGGAAGCACTCGATTTGGAATATAACTGGAAACATTGAATGACAAAAACATCCACAACACGGAAACACTGGCTATACACAACGGAATACAGAACATTAGAATAAAAGAAGGGAACACCAACATACACAGATTCAAAGAGAGCCATCACAGACACACAGAACACAAAAACAAAGGATAACATATCCAGACATATACAAAAAACAAAACAAGATGAACACGATCAAATACAAATAATTATAATCCCACATGCAGGGTGTAATCTAACCTCTTGCACTTCCATGAAGGACGGGTATATAATGCCTTTTATAGCGAATGGCGAAAAAAAAATTGTGTCGGAAAATTCGTCGAAAATTTGGGAATCGCTGTCCGCCGAACGGAGCAGAGCAGCAATAATACTGGAACTGCCGAATGAAAGAAACTGTGTAATTTCGAAAAGCGGTTATCAAGATGATCCGAATTTTCCAACAAAATTTAAAATTTCCTAATTTTTTTTTCGAATTTTTCACATCTGCTATTCGTTATAAAATGGCATTATACGCCCGTTCTTCACGGGAGTGGAAGGGGTTAGATTACACTATGTATACACAGAACATATGAAGAGATAATAAACGCCGAGAATGCGACTACAGAACATATACACGACGAAGAAAACACACGACACGCAAGGAACCCAAAATAATAAAACAAACACACTAGATACAAAAGTGACAACAACATTGGAAAGACTTCCTCACTGTAGACAAACAGCGTATTGCACTCTCATGGAAAACAAGACAGTTAGTAACACGTCATGGAAATATGATAATGTACTACAAACGCTTCAATCTGAGGACGATGGATGGCTTCTGCCAGTGAAGACAAGAGTAAAAGAACACAACGCACATTATTAATAATTTCACAATCACACAAAGACAAGACGCATGAAAAACACTACAAAAACAACTCACTACAAAGTAAAAATTTTATATACCCAACCACATTTAGAAACAGATCACAAATAGACAGCATTACAATCAAACATATAAACACCTGATGTTAATGGATGACGAAAACACATAACTACACAATGCTCATGCATAAGGATACCCCCTCGTTGGCTGAGAACAAGGCATATTAGACAAAATTGTTATAAACAGATCTAGAATATATTAAACAGTTTAAACCTTATACTTATGTACTTTATATATTCAATAATCATGGAAAATTAATGGAGTCTCAGACCCGCTGATTATTTAGAAGGTTTCCACTGTCGGAGGTTCCCTTAGATAGATGAAAAACAATCAAAGACCTTATACCGAAGGGAAGGTGGGTCATCCGTGAGAGATGACGAGTCATCTGCATTTTGCATCTTGCAGGTAATAAGATTTTTTGTTGGATTCAGTAGAAAATGCTTGGACTGAGGAATGAGGAAATGTCAGAGGTGAAGACTGAGAAACAAACAGGCATTCAAAGAATCAAAATTTGTGCCACAAATGTAATTAGTTAGATAATATTCTTACACCGCCGCATTTTCAAAATCAACACCTCTTCAATCAATAACTCAAATTGATTATTTTGATGTTTCTGAAAATACCTTTGAATGTTTCGAGAAACACTTTGGTGTATATCCGGAAGCTTCAAAATTATGTGCTTTCCTAAATTCAACGAATTTTGCTTCGATATTCATGCTTTCATGAAGATGTAAGTATAACTTTTGTACAGGAATAGATCGGTAACGATCCAAAATCATATTTTTGCCTGGTTCATATTGTACACATAATCGGTGCACCCGAATTCAAAGTTTATCGATCAGGATATCAACGGAGAGTTCAAACAGAAATAAAAAATCCTCTGTTTACAATAATTAAAGCTTCTGAATACGAACTCTTTTCATATCCCAGCTCAACTAAAAGTTTTTAGCAGCACAAAGCATTTATGAAATGCCTTGTGATCACATTAAGCTAACAAAGTTATGGTATGGCGAATTAAACATCATTATATACGAATCTCCATTATTAGATCGCAAAGGGTGGGCCTTAACGAACTGAAACGGGATTTTAAAGTTTGTAAAAAGTGCTCCTTCTTCGATTTCCCAAGTGGTTAAGCATTTTCCGAGAGCCACGGCTGTCTGGGATTGAAACAGACAATGAAAAATGCAATTTTTGTTCCTATCTCTTACATTAGCACCACACAAAAGTTAAAAGTACTCGTTCTTGCTTTCAATATTGGTGCATGTTTTGTACAGCCAGGTTATATCTGAGGCCGAGATAGTTAATTTCATGGAATGGGCGCCTCTAGAAGAATTTTGCTGAATACGATGTAGGAAGTCATTTTGTTTTGCTGTGGCAAAACCCATCCCTTTTCTACGTCATTTACGAAACAATGATTGCTTTGCTCACTAGTAGAATACATCGTAATGATAGTCAATTGTACTGAGTGAAACTTGTTTTGTTTCTTTAAAAATCCCACAGTAAAAAAAGGAAATATTTTCTCCTAGAAGGTTTAGTTGGAAAGGCATGAATTTTCAATTCATTTGGACAAGCCTGATTCCCTTTTTGTCCAAGATTGGTTGTATCGTACTTTCATGGTTCTTTTAATTTGACCACATTTTTTTTTTCACAGTCCTTAAAGCTTATTTCATAAATCCACGACTGTTCTCTGTCTGTATTATATTCGGGAGTTCTCAAGTTTTGTTATGGTTTATACGAAGTTTTGTATACTACCTTCATATTGAGGGTTCTGAAAATGCCGTGATAACCCCGAGTAACTCGATATTCTTGTGGGATAACAATATATTCATGAGGGTTTTTCTCTCTGAAGATGCTAACTTTCTTGTCAAAACACGCATATAGTGAAATTGACGTTGTTTCGAGGTTTGGGTAGTTTCATATTTTTTATTGTATTCACTCCATATGTTCCAAGTATCCAAGAGAAGTGGTCGAGGTGTTGAGAGCGTTTGCTTTCACCCAGGCGGCTCGGGTTCAATCCCCACCGCCGCCACGGAGATAAAGTGTTTCTAAAAGTGTATCCCCCGGGTCTTCCTTGCTCGCACAATTACTGCTTATGGGGAGCTTTCCCTCGAAAACCTGGGAGATTCGTATAAACCAATCCTATAAACAGATTGTATTCTAATGAGAAGTTAGCTAATTTTTCCTTCAAGCCTCCTTATTCTTTCTGAAAAATAGAAGTAATTTATTATTTATGATCCAACTTCATTCACACATTGAAATAAACCATATCTCATTCACAGTTTCTTGCAGAAGGGTGCTGCGGAAGTTGATAATTTTTTGCTTTATTTTGGTACCGGCTATTTTACTATTTCGGATGTATCAAGTAAGATAATCATCTATAAATAAAGATATTGGTTGATTTAAGGTATTTGGATACTGCCCGATACTCTCAATTTATCTGTTGAAAAAAAAAATGGTAATACTCAATTTGTTCATTGTAAGATTGATTCTGCGATAAGATGTACGGTGATTGTATTTTGACTTTAAGCGTTGTTTGATAATACAGAAGATAGTTAGGCAGTCACTGTAGAAAGAATGTTTGATACAATCACGCGTGACATCTAGGTTCTTTTAATAGAACCTTCCAAAAATTGCATAATTTATGGCACTGTACTAGTACGCTACCTGGATGGAATATAAAACTTATAAGGAATTTCTGGAATTTCTTCCAGTTTTCGTTAACCATCTCATAATTTAATAATTTGTGGAACTTTGGATGATTTGCTCGGACAGGGTCGGACTTATGTATTTGGAACAAAATATTGCAAGCAAGTTGTACTGGTGACCGATCGTTCATAACTAATAAAGACAATAGAATGTTGTGTCAAGTTTTACGAACTTTTTTTGGTAAAGATTTGTGTTACTGGAAATCCGTTTAAAAAAATGAACATCGCGATTTTGTGCCATTAGGCAATTCTTTTCAATCAAGTGATCTTGATGAAATTTTGACTTCGCGGAAATGCGCTGTTGCCAAGTTATAGGGGAGCGGCATATCATTGAGAAGAGAATTATAAAAGTTTCGATTGAAGTATATTAATATATATCTTCGCCAATTCCAATAATATTTATAATTTTTGTTTTGCGGAAATACGTTGTTGCCAAGTTGGTCACTTCGGATTACTAGAAATCTCTGATATGGAGATGGATATCAAAGTGGACATTATTCCATTCAATCGGGTGGTTCTTGCTATGATATTGTGATTGTACGGGAATGCGCTGTTGCCAAGTTACGGGAGCGAAGAATCAATAAGAAAAGCTTTATCACAATTTCGAAAATTCATAATCTCCGATCTCGAAAACCCCCACATACCAATTTATCAAATCGGACCATAATCACAAAACTCGTCCGCCATCTTGGAGCCGCCATATTTAATTTATGAATTTTGACAACAATATCATAATCACCGACCCCGAATATCCCCATATAGATATTTTGAATAGAATCCGACCATAATCACAACTCGACCGCCATATTAAATGTTTGAATTTTGACAAAGAATGCATAATCTCCCACCCCGAAAACCGCCACATACCAACTTAGAATCGAATTGGACCATAATCACAAAACTAGTCCGCCATATTGGGGACGCTATTTTTTTTTCTCCATCAAAAATTTCTGTTTTATGTTCACCTATATTTTAAACCTCGACTAAATTTGTTATATAAGAGCACAAATTTCAAGATTTTCGTACATAAAGTCACAGATCATTGTAGTCGAGCGTTTTATGAAATTTCGTACGAATAAAACATTCAAATTCGTATGCATGAAAACTAAACCCTTAATCTTTAATTGGAAAATTATCACCTCTTCTAAGGAAACCAGACACTACATTCATGTTGCGAATGAATATGTACACCACCGCTCAAAGTAATTCCTACCATGCATAACTAAAACAAAATAATTATAACTCACCTTGGTGTAATAATCGGGATCACAGCACTGGAATAACCTTAACGATAAAATATCATCATGGTCAACAAATAGCACACTCAAAAATCGAAATACACACTCACCTCAATACGGTACTGAAACGGTACTGAACTGCGTAATGCACAAAGCGCAGACAAAGCAAACGACGTATTTGCAGATTCCTTCAAACTCGCAACTCTCAAAACTGCCATCTATATAATATTGTTAGTACTAATATTGTCACGCCATGACTTGGGCACAATCGAGCTAGTGGCATCTAGTGGTGATGCCCACTTGGATCAAACCATTTTGCCGTTGTTTGATAATACAGAAGATAGTTAGTCAATGATATAGTCAAAAAGGTTTGATCCAAATGGCGTGACAATATTAGTACTAACAATATTATATAGATGGCAGTTTTGAGAGTTGCGAGTTTGAAGGAATCTGCAAATAAGTCGTTTGCTTTGTCTGCGCTTTGTCCATTAAGCAGTTCAGTACCGTATTGAGGTGAGTTTTTATTTTGATTTTTGAGTGTGCTATTTGTTGACCATGTGGATATTTTATCATTTCCATTGCTGTGATCCCGATTATTACACCAAGGAGTTATAATTATTTTGTTTTAGTTATGCATGGTAGGAATTACTTCGAGCGGTGGTGTACATATTCAGTCGCAACATGAATGTGATGTCTGGTTTCCTTAGAAGAGGTGATAATTTTCTAATTAAAAATTACGAGTTTAGTTTTCAAGCATAAGAATTTGAATGTTTTATTCGTACGAAATTTCATCAAATGCTCGACTACAATGATCTGTGACTTTATGTACGAAAATCTTGAAATTTGTGTTCTCATATAAAAAAATTAGTCGAGATTTAGAATATAGGTGGAATATAAAACAGAAATTTTTGATGGAGAAAAAAAAAATAGCGTCTCCAATATGGCGGACTAGTTTTGTGATTATGGTGCGATTCGATTTTAAATTGGTGTGTAGGGTTTTCGAGGTCAGAGATTATGAATTTTCTGTCAAAATCATGAGGTAACTATGGCGGCTCCAAGATGGCGGATGAGTTTTGTGATTATGGTCCAATTCGATTCTAAATTGGTATGCGGCGGTTTTCGGGGTCGGAGATTATGAATTTTTTGTCAAAATCATGAGGTAACTATGGCGGCTCCAAGATGGCGGATGAGCTTTGTGATTATGGTCCAATTAGATTCTAAATTGGTATGTTGCGGTTTTCGGGGTCGGAGATTATGAATTCTTTGTCAAAATCATGAGGTAACTAAGGCGGCTCCAAGATGGCGAATGAGTTTTGTGATTATTGTCCAATTCGATTCTAAATTGGTATGTGGTGGTTTTCGGGGTCGGAGATTATGAATTTTCTGTCAAAATCATGAGGTAACTATGGCGGCTCCAAGATGGCGGATGATTTTTGTGATTATGGTCCAATTCGATTCTGAACTGGTATGTGGCGGTTTTCGGAGTCGGAGATTATGATATTGTTGTCAAAATTCATAAATTAAATATGGCGGCTCCAAGATGGCGAACGAGTTTTGTGATTATGGTCCAGTTTGATTTTAAATTGGTATGTGGGGGTTTTCGAGGTCGGATTAGGAATTTTCGAAATTGTGATAAAGGTCTTCTTGATGATTCTTCGCTCCCGTAACTTGGCAACAGCGCATTCCCGTACAGTCACAATATCATAGCAAGAACCACCCGATTGAATAGAATAATGTCCACTTCGATATCCATCCCTATATCAGATTTCTAGTAATCCGAAGTGACCAACTTGGCAACAACGTATTTCCGCAAAACAAAAATTATAAATATTATTGGAATTGGCTGGAGATATATATTATAATACTTCAATAGAAACTTTTATAATTCTCTTCCTAATGATATGCCACTCCCCTATAACTTGGCAACAGCGCATTCCCGCGAAGTCAAAATTTCATAATCAAGATCACTTGATTGAAAAGGATATTGCACCCTTCGATTCATTTTCATTACATATATTGAGTAATCCAAAGTGACCAACTGGCAACAACGCATTTCCGCAAAACAAAAATTGTAGATACCGTCAGAATTGGCTGAAGATATATAATAATATATTCTCCAATCAAAACTTTTACAAAGCTCTTCCTAATGGTTTTCTGCTTCCCTAACTTGGCAACATCGCATTTCTTCAAAGTCAAAATGTCATAGCAAGAACCGCCTGATGTCCACTTCGATACATCTTTATATCTGATACCTAGTAATCGTAAGTGACCAACTTGGCAACAGAGCATTTCCGCAAAACAAAAATTGTGAAAGCCTTTAGAATTGGTTGAAGATTTATGTTAATCAAAACTCAAAACTTTTATAACGCTTCCCTAACTTGGCAACAGGCATTTCCGCAAAGTCACCTACATCGACTAATAGGTTACGGGCCCAGTCCGCCAAGTGTCACAGCAAGAACCGCCATATTGAATAGAACTTCGATTCATCTCTATATCAGATTTCCAGTAATCCGAAATGACCAACTTGGCAAACAGACCGTTTTCGCAAAACAAGAATTGCCTAATGGCACAAAATCGCGATGTTCATTTTTTTAAACGGATTTCCAGTAACACAAATCTTTACCAAAAAAATTTCGTAAAACTTGACACAACATTCACATTCCATCCAGGTGGCGTACTAGTACAGTGCCATAAATTATGCAATTTTTGGAAGGTTCTATTAGAAGAACCTAGATGTCACGCGCGATTGCATCAAACTAGGGTCGCTGGATCCAGAAGGCTTTGCTTCTACGGGTACGGCCAATGGAAGGAGTCTAATAGTTCAAATCTCTTATAGTAGTTCGAATGTCAAAAATAACCCACAAAAGCACCAATAAAAAAGCAACGAAAAAGTTGGGTTATAATATAAAAAAAGAAGATTTGACACTCGTTTTGACAGTTTTATACTCTTTCGTTTTGGTTCAGTATAATAATATTTCATATTTTACTCTTGAATGGATATACACCAGCTACTAATTCTGTTATTGATTTAAATTGATAGGTATACAATAATCTCGAATTTCAAAGAAGCGTTGGTTGATTTCCAGGCCTTGCCTCTTGCCCTATCTTGTGACCCAGTTAGCAGCTATTATGGAACATAGAGATAGAGCCGTCGACAAGGAACTTGAGTACCTATGTGATGATTTTTTGAAGTTCAGTAAACACAAAAAGTTGGACTACCTCATACCTCAATCAACGGAATGAACAGTATTAAAATTGCCAAATACTCTGCAAGATTTTGATTAGACTAGCAGAAAGCATACATGATTTTGCTGTGAGTTGATGGAGGAAGTATGTCTGGCGAGGTTCTCGATTAATAAAATGTGAAGTGAGAAGCACATTTAAAAAATTAAAAATGATTAGACTGCGGAGACCATATATTAAAATAGTTTTTAGGAAGCCTTTCAATCTAGCAGGGTACACCTTCCATTTTGAATGTGAGATACTTGGCAAAAGTCTTTTTCTTGCTCGATAGCATTTATGTTTTTTAATAATACTTCTTACCAGTGAATAAATGGCTTTGGAAGGCTCGGTGTTTTATATTGTCTTTAGTTTCTCATAATGAATCCTAACATCCTCTTAGTTGATTTGACAATTTCTCAAATGTGATAATCAAAGATGAGTTTTTGATCTACAAAAATTCCCAGATGTATTTTGACCAGTTGAGTTTATCATCTAGTGTGATACCTAAATTTCACCCTATCACCACTTCTGAGGTATTCAAATAGAAGAATCAAAACATGTGTTTTTAATTTTGAACAATGTGCCATTTTTACTTCTGAACCAAAATTCTATACTTCACTTTGCAAAATACATTCAGTGTCACAACACAAGATTGAAGAGCCCATCAATCTGTTGAGCCGCATATGGCAACCGAATAGGTAATTTTTTTAAAAATAAAATTGGTTTGATCTTGTCAAATGTGAGAATGTTAATGACTGTCTCGATCTGTTCTATAAAACAATTCACATTGTTGGAGCAAGTCATACCGAAGTATCCAGAAAGAGCAACTGCAGATAAACCCAAATATCTATGCTCGACTTGGTGCATGAGATAAGAAAGAAAAATTATTTACACAAATTAATTTTAAAAAATAGTACGGACTCTACGTAAAAACCTAGTGCACTAAAACAAATTACAAAGCATCAAATCAATAATAAAAGAAATATTGCACAAGATCACAACCCTTTTTGGCTATTTGTAAGATCCGTATCCAGAAGTGGATTGCCTAGAGAAATGCAATTTGATAACTCAGTCAACAGTAGTGATATTCTCAAATTTCTCCGTACAGTTCTTCCCGAGGTTCTTTCACTCTGTTTATCAGGTCTCAGAAAATCATAACAATTTCAAGGCTGCCTCAGATGCATCATCTTTAACCTACCTTTGGTAACCGAATCTGATATTCTCAGAACTATAATAAATCTAAAACCAAAAAAGTCAACAGGCAGAGACAATATATTTATTTATATGGTTATAACATGTTTACAACAACTACAATTATAATACAAAGCTACGTGAAAGTTTCACTAAATGAATTTAAACAGAATACCTCAAATAGTTTGCAGTATATATTTTATATTGTTAGTAGAGATCCCAATCTATTCTTTAATTGGTTTAATGCATTATTAACTAGGTCAATAGAACCAACGAACCAAGTTTAAAATTCCGAGGAATTCTCGCCAAGGGACCTTATTGTCGGTATTTTTGTAGGTTGTCACTGATCAATACTTCATTTTTCATGAGAAAAGGTAATATAATTTTTTTCAGTAGAAAGTAAACAATACTATACAACACTATGATCCTATCAGATCTGGGGGCAATATGCTGTTGTTGTAACCAAGAATTTTCCGTTACCGTATTACCGATTAGATAAATCTTGAAAATATTTTATTAACATAATAAACTTTTATCTATGAATATGTTATTCCGGATTCCACTATTTTTGAACATTTCGTACATAAAATTGACATGTGTCGGTAGTTCAAACGTTGGCTCTAACCTAACCTAACTTTTTCTGTGGGTTATTTTTGACATTCGAACTAATAGACTTCTCCCATTGGCCGTAACCGTAGAAGCAAAGCCTTCTGGATCCAGTGACCCTACATCAAACACTCTTTCTACAGTGACTGCCTAACTATCTTCTGTATTATCAAACAACGATTTTGCCTATATCATTGTCTAACTATCTTCTGTATTATCAAACAACGCTTTTAGAGTAAATCGATACCTTTTTATTTGCCAGTCTGTACCTTCTTCTTCTCATGATTTTTTTGGCGCTTACTATCCTTACTGGCCTGTACTTCTGTCAGTCTCCCACAGCGTGGGGCTTCGTCCGGGGGGGTCGATTCAAGCTCAGACTGCCTCATGCTGCGTAATATGTATACGCATTCTGTTCGTGCTCAAATCAGCGTCCACACTATCTGAGCATTTGCTCGTTCGGTGCTCATGCGGAACGAATGCATCTAGTAAGCGGCCGTCTCTTCAATTTCTGTCATGACAGCAATAATTATTGTTCAGTATTACTATTGACACGATATGAATAGTTTTGGGAAAGTTTCATCTGAGCAAATCACAAGAAGGACTATCACAATTGTGTTGTTATTAACTGACCCTTCAAATTACTGTCATTTGAGATATGGAATTCTAAGGTGGGGTTCAAGCTGAAATGGTCTTCATTTTACAAAAATATGCAATCAGAATTCTACAAATAGTAGCTGGATGCAATCATGCACAAATGTATTCAGACAAATGAGGATACTTACTTTCACTGGTGTATTTATTCATGAGTTATGCATTTTCGTACACAAAAACAAACCCGCTTTCTCGACTAAACAACATCAATACTCGACACGCTCTACTGACTTAATTCCCAATATGCACCTAACCGCACTATACCATATATATATACAGTGTGTCCCGCTTTTCATGAATACACCCTAAAATCTCAGTTATTAATAATGCGATTTTCTTTAAATTTTGGTGGTGATTATATGTTAGGTGAATGAAGTATTTTGGCATAGTGAACATTTTCATCGACCATAGGCGTGCGGTTTGGGGGGGTAAAAAAAAGCTGTTTTTTGGGAAAAGGATATTAGGGCTCATTTTAGATAACTTTTTTTATCAGAATTAGAATCAGCATCCCCAAAAACCCCCCAATCCATATTTTCGAAATCTCAAGAGCTGATTTGAGGAGAAAAAAAAAATAAATTCACTTTTTTCGTCAATGCACCCGAATATCTGTTATTAGCGATTTTCTTGAGATTTTGGTGGTGATTTTATGTTAGAAAAATGAATCATTTGGCATAGCGATCATATTCATTCACCATTGGCGTGCGAAGTTGGGGAGAGAAAAAAGGCATTTTTTGAGAAATGAATATTAATGCTTATTTAAGACAACTTTTCTTAATAAGTTCTTTATTTGTAACAGTGGTAACAAAATTACGCATTACTTTATTTTAGATTCTTGTGTTTTCAACATAACTACCTTCTGAAACAATACACTTTTCAACAATTCTTCTCAAACGTACATTCACTTTTCTTAAAGTTTGGGGAGTTATTTCCTGACACGCTTGCCTAATTGCAAAGCAAATTTCCTTTCTATTACGCGGCCGAGTAGCATACACTTTATTCTTCAAATGCCCCCACAGAAAAAAGTCACAAGGGGTAATATCTGGCGATCTAGGGGGCCATGATTCCAAAGGAGAATTTCTACCTATCCACTTCATAGGGAAAATTGCATTTAAAAAGTTCCGAACTATCCCAGAATTGTGTGCGGGGGCCCCATCTAATTGAAAGATTAAGTTTTGTCTTTGTGCTAATGGCAATTCCATGAGAAAATCATAGAGACCATTTTGTAAAAAATTTAGAAAATTTTGTCCGGTCAGGTTATCCAGGAAATAAGGGCCAACAATCCGTTCGTTGAATATGCCACACCCCACGTTAACTTTTTCACTGTATTGGTTTTTACAATGAATAACCCAATTCGGATTTTCAGCTGCCCAAAACCTACAATTTTGACTAGACACCCCACCGTTTGTTGTAAACGTTGCCTCGTCAGTAAACATCATGTTCTTCAGAAAAAGTCTGTCGTTAAGATAGTTACCCTGCAACCATAAGCAAAATTCAAACCGTCGTTCAAAATCACCGTTTAACAGAGTATGTAGAAATTTTGGTTTAAATGCCCTAATCCTGTTGCGTTTCAAACATCTCCATACTTTGTTTTTCGTTAAATTCATTGTCCTCGCAACTGCCCTTACAGTACTATTTGGGTTGTTTCGAAATTCTGCTAAGATACGTTCGTCGTCTGGATAGTGTCTTTGATTTAAATTGTACCTCCCTGGTCTTATTTTGAAAACCGCTCCAGTCCTTGCGAACAATCTGTTGATTTTGGCAACGGTATCGTGAGAAATTGGTTCTCGATCATGATGCCTTCCATTGAATATTCCAGCAACTTGACGTGTATATCTTTCATTATTACCAAATAAGCGGATAATCTCTATTTTTTCTCCAATTGTAAGAACTACTCTTCGGTTGTGTGCCATTTTATTAACAGTTAAGTAACACTGCTTGACTTATTGACATTTCGTACTGATTACCGATGTCAAACAAAAACTTTTGTTTCAAAGCACTCTTTCATTAATTTGCATGAAAACTCAAATCGGCAAGCCAACGGTAACAAAGTGCGCGTATCTTCGGAAATACCTAAATAGTATAAGGGCAGTTGCAAACGATACTGAATATAAGGAAACGAAGGTGTTTGAAATTTAATATAGGATTAGGGCATTTGAAATAAAAAGTTAGAAATAAACAATCTATTGAAAAAAAGTGAATTTAATTTTGTTTTCTAATCAAATCAGCTCTCGAGATTTCGAAAATATGAATTGAGGGGTTTTTGCGGTCGCTGATTCCAAATCTGATTAAAAAAAATTGTCTAAAATGAGCCCCTAATATCCTTGGAGAAGAAGTGGAGTAGTAAGTTGCGAGGACAATGAATTCAACGAAAAACAAAGTATAGAGATGTTTGAAACGCAACAGGATTAGGGCATTTAAACCAAAATTTCCGCATACCGTGTTAAATGGTTATTTTGAAAGACGGTTTGAATTTTGCTTACAAGGACTTATTGAAAAAAGAGTTGAATAATTTTTTATTCAAATCAGCTCTTGAGATGTTGAAAATATGAATTGATGGGTTTTTGGGGATGCTGATTCCGAATCTGATAAGAAAAGTTGCCTTAAATAAGCATTAATATACATTTCTCAAAAAATGCCTTTTTTCTCTCCCCAACTTCGCACGCCAATGGTGAATGAATATGATCACTATGCCAAATACTTAATTTTTCTAACATAAAATCACCACCAAAATCTCAAGAAAATCGCTAATAACGATATTCGGGTGCATTGACGAAAAAAGTGAATTTATTTATTTTTTCTCCTCAAATCAGCTCTTGAGATTTCGAAAATATGGATTGGGGGGTTTTTGGGGATGCTGATTCTAATTCTGATAAAAAAAGTTATCTAGAATGAGCCCTAATATCCTTTTCCCAAAAAACAGCTTTTTTTTACCCCCCCCACACCGCACGCCTATGGTCGATGAAAATGTTCACTATGCCAAAATACTTCATTTACCTAACATATAATCACCACCAAAATTTCAAGAAAATCGCATTATTAATAACTGAGATATTAGGGTGTATTCATGAAAAGCGGGACACACTGTATATAGAAGTTGTGAAGGTTAGACGACTGTCTAAGTTAAAGAAGAATTCTTTAAATTCGGGTATGCAGTCAACAAGGGTATGGAAAATAAGTGTACTCTTTTTTCTATTCAAGCTTTCGAGTCATTTATTGGCTCTTCATCAGGAACTCTACATTGAATTGAAATTCAAACGTTATTTGATTTGAGAAAATATTCAGCCACGTGTGTACTTACAAAAGTGAGGTTATCAATCCCTTTCTCTCGCCGTGCTTTATGAAATATCATGTCACAACGGACAACACTCTTGATAAATATTAAATTTTATACATTATGATTAAAAATGATCATGTTAGATTAAAAACACTGAGAAACAATTTAAAATTCCAACAAGGGTCTTATGGAGGCCATGTTGAATTAAAGCGGAAATGATGTGTGTGAATGACAATGACAACTGAATAATGACGTTGACACTTGGCGAGCAATGACATATTGCTAGTGACCTTGTTGCCAACATACAAAGACATGGAAAATAGTAACACCAATTACTAAAGGGGTACCAACTTGAAATAATATTTTCTCAAAATTAAAAGACAAAGATCCTATATTAGATAATTCAAATTTAGTTTATTGCATCCCTTGTTCACAATGTGAAAAGAAATACATTGGCCAAACTAAAAGGAAATTGAAAGACAGAATCACCTCCCACAAAAGTGATATCAGAAATTTAAAAAAAACTTGTGCACTTGCTCATCACACTATTTCTCTTGACCATAACCCAGATTATGATAATGTGACTATCCTGGAACATGAATCCAATTTAAAAAAGAGAACCTTTCTCGAAATGACACAAATTTTCAAAGAACCTAACTCAATGAACTCCAGAACTGATATTGATAATCTGAGCATAATTTATTCATACTTACTCAGTCGCCCTCCTTATGAGAGAGACCAAAATTCATTTTAATAATTTCAAGTTGGTACCCCTTTAGTAATTGGTGTTACTATTTTCCATTTCTTTGTATGTTGGCAACAAGGTCACTAGCAATATGTCATTGCTCGCCAAGTGTCAACGTCATTATTCAGTTGTCATTGTCATTCACACACATAATTTCCGCTTTAATTCAACGTGGCCTCCATAAAAGCCTTGTTGGAATTTTAAATTGTTTTAATTCAACTTGTACTTGCTTTTGTACATAATATGTTTCGTTTTGCTCAATCCTGATCTGCGAAGATTTATTTAATTATTTATAACTTTGTGATATACACTTTTCCAGTTTTTCATTATGTATTTTATACAATGCATGCCAAATATTTTCTTTCACGTACTCCTTGTTATTGTACTTATGGATATCTTCTCTTTGTACTTTTCAACAAGTGAAATGAACATATTATTTTTATTATTATTATTGACGGTGAATATTATTTTAGTGTACTTCTGTATTGTCGTTGATTCATCTAACCCAAAATTACTCGAAGTTTTCTTTTATAGGATAAAATTTCTTTGAACTCAAAATTTTTCTGTTAGTAATTTTACTCGCAATTTTTTCATGTCAGTTTTTCTCGTGAAATTACTGATTGGCAGAATTATTTCGATGAAGAAAAAAATGTATTTGATAAAAATAAAGCAGTTGCGTTTTTACTGCTGAAAAAGAAAAAGGTATTATGGCTGTTCGCTTATTGTTTATATCCATCAGAGGCAGCAAGTTCCTATACTTGTGAAAGATAATATTTTTGAATAAATGAATGCAATTCTTGAAATAGAAGGTACCAAAAACAACAAAACTACGTCACTTCAACTCGACGTGCGTTACGCCAATAAGTTTGCATTCTGAAGAGCTTTAAGCTTACTTCACTGGTAAACCTATTTTAATTCTATATCTGATACTTATAGTCAATTGCAACCATTATCATTTCTGATTTGATCGAAGTAGAAAAGCAGATAAATTATTATAGAATCAAAATAGGATTCACTAGTATAGTGAGCTTTTACCTCTTGAGAATTCCAACTTTGTTGGCGAAACGCGCGTCGAGTGGAAGTGACGAAAATTTGGTGTTTTGGCTAGCATTTATTTCATGAATAATATTTTTGGTCCACATTTTCAAATTTCACTTCGTTTTTCAGTTCTTTTTGGGGAAGGATAATTTTCAGTAAGTGTTCACATTTCACCCTCTGTACGGATATAAGCCTTGATCAAAAAATGACCACGAATTAACAAAATGTTTCAGTCAACTTGAAAGATTTTAAATCTGTACAACTGTTCGAAATAGCTCACATGTTGTGTCACGTAATTCAAAAAAAAATATAATTTCACCCACAGAATAATTGAATAATTACAATTTTTCTACATCCTCTTTGTAGAATATTAACAATCATAATAGTTATTTAGGTACCAAGGGTGTAAATAGATGTTTATGCCCAAGGGTATAGACATCTGTTTATGTCCGCGGTAGGTACATACAAACTTTTATGTCATACTAGTTGGTTATTGCAATCCAATCTTAATACAAATCAGTATTTTAAAAAATCCGGTTTGAATTAATAACATTGCCATTTTATCATAGTAGATACTATCGTTGCTAGGTGAATGTTGACAAACGTAAATGTCATAAAATCACAATAATTTTTATATGTGTCAAAGTTAGAAGTCAAAATGAACGAAGATTTTGGAATTCCTGACGAAATTATTTGAAAAGCAAAGAAGGCAATGAAAATCTGTTGCCAAAAGAGTCTAAAGAAGCTTACAAAATGGAATACGAAAAATTAGTTGAACAAAAAATTTTTTCTCCCGCGCGGGCCATAAAGTGAACTTTATGCCCGTACGGGCATAAATTCAACATTAGATAGTTGGTAACTAAGCAATAAAAAACCCAATAATGAACCAGTATGACATAAAATATATCATTCATTGAAAATACAAAGTTCAGGTTATGATATACACGAAAACAAAGAGTACGTTAGAGTAATAAATTGTATATAACTTTATTGATTGTCGTTATACATAAACCCCTCTTATGACGTGTTGGAGGAGAGTATTATCAGGGGTAATATAATAAGTGTTATGATTATTACCGATAATTTTTTGGAATATTAATGAATTGCAATCCCAAATCTGAAAATACAACGAGTCCGCAGGACGAGTTGTATTTTCTTGCATTGGGATTGCCAATGAATTGATATTCCAAAAAATTATAGGTTTTTAATCATACCACGAATTATATTTAGGGCGACAATATATCGATTTGAAAGAAAGAAAAATCGTGTCACCTGGTAATTGATGCTTTACTTCTAGCCGTATTCAACGGAATACTCTTTTCGACGGCCTCATCTATGATACCAATGGACATTTGTCCCCAACGATCGCTCATATTGATAAATAAAGATAACTAGTCAAAACACATAAATTTGACGTTTATAACCAAAACTAAGCAGGTTTATCACCGTGAAAATACAGCGACAAGGTATATTTCCACTGTAGTTCCGATTCTATTGGCTGAATTTCAAAATTTGAAATCTACTGATTGGTTGTTAAGCAAGGAAATATATTGTCGAAGGAATTGAACTTACTTAGTACTCATGTAACTGGTGGTTTAGCAGATAGGACACGTAATTTTAGATTATTATTTGTAACGAAATGTAAAACATTTTGTTACTTTTCATTTTTTTTATTTCATGTTGGTATCACATGTTATTGAGATGTTCCAATTTATTTAATTGTTTAGTGATTGGTAACACTGAACATAGACAGAGTGAGAGAGAGAGCGACTTCCTTCTTTGAAAAGACTTCTTCCTTCTTCGCCCCTTTCTGAATTGAGCACTCGAAGAGTCAGTTGCTTTTTGATTTTCCCTTCCGGAAAGATAAATTTTCCACAACGAGGAAATGAAAGGTCGTATACATATTTAAATGATTAATATAATCAATTTCTGATTGATTCAATAATCGAATCGATATACATATCGGCATTCTTTTGGCATATTTTTCTAAATTTCCAAAATGTATTTTTGATCTTCTCGCTTCACGAAAACAAGATGGCCTCATGTGCGTCACCATTAATTATCTGTACTAACATCTTCAAATTTTGAAAATAAATATTACAATTCAATCTTATTCGAATAACATTTCGTACCCTCTTTCGACGAGTCGGTCCTGAAATGTCATAAATGAATTCTTTCTAACCTCAAAAATTGATGACTCACATGTGGCAATAATTTCTGTAAATTCTATCTCTAAAACGTTAAAATATCAAATCAGACCTGTTTCTGTTCGTGCTGAATGGTTTTCAGTGATACCAAGTTTTTTTTGGAGTGCCAGAAAATATCAATCTGCTTAGAAGGCAAGCCTAGCGTATACCTCAGCGTCCAAGTATCTGAGCTACAGGAAAGATCCCAGACCGACTACATATCCTATCCAGCTAGTAGGGTAGCCATTGTCTTGAGACACACCTAAAGGCACCTACGTCCAACGTTGAAGTAGCGCTCTGGAGTAAGTCTTTCCACTCATCGCAACGACTGATCATAAAATGTAAACGAACCACAAACCACCTAAAGGCACCTACGTCCAACGTTGAAGTAGCGCTCTGGAGTAAGTCTTTCCACTCATCGCAACGACTGATCATAAAATGTAAACTAACCACAAACCACCTAATCTTTGTAAGGCGAATCGACTCTAGTAAAACTAGCTTGTATTTTTTTTCCTCTTGCTTAAAATTGTATTTTGTATATGCATACATGTTTCTCCAATCATAAGAGAAAGACGATAAGTTTATGTAATTTTGTGAATATAGTGTTTTCTGAAATTCTGGCTTTTTACTGTTGAGAAGCACAAAGATTATCTTTTGACAAATCCGTGTTTTTGGTAATTTCATTTAAAAAAAAAAAAAAAGAACCTGGTGCCCATGCTTACCTAGTATCTTTTATCTCTTTCTCTGTAAATATTTGTCAAAGGATCTATCTTTTATACTGCAGATAACGATACCCACGACCTTCCGTACCAATCTGAGCAGCTCACAGGCATTGCTGTATTAAATGAGCAAGTAAATAAAAATAAAGTACTATTTTTAGTTACACAAATTTGGCGCCTCAACTCTTTATCTGCTTAGTATTTTCTTTGTGCATTCTCAGTCAGTAACATTTTATGATCAAGGTTTGCTGACTTGAATAGTCTCTTTTATTATTTTCAATGAATGTGTATTGATCAAATCAAAACACACTCATTTATTGATTTTTTTTTACTCTTGATATTTTACTGAATTTTTGAAAATGTCCTTGTCAAAAATTGACCCCAAACACTTGAAGGTGAATGAACTTGATTATGAGATTGCTATCAGAAATATAAAACCTACTGGAGATGTAGACTCCAAACGTAAAGTTCTGAGAGGTCTTCTCAGTCAAGAATGTGCCAACCGCAGTTTTGCTGAAATTATTGATCCTTTCTCATTTTTAGAAGATGAGAAAAACATCTTAGATTCACTTAATGATATAAAGAAAAAAATTTCAGATTTTGTTGGAACCTCCTCTGATTCTGCATATAAGAGATTAGTTTCTCGTCTCATTCATTTATCAGGCCGCATTCATAGGGCTCAAACTAGTGACGAATCAGAGGAATCCAAAAAGGAAAAATGGCAATTGGAACTTCTCACTATAGAGGGTGATCTCGATGAGAAAATTTCCCATGCAACTTCAACCCCTATACCTTCCACTTCAAATGTGACACAATTTCCATTTACTAAACCAGTCCCTGCCTATAAATGGAACATTTATTTTACTGGAACAGCTCATAAAGAGTCTGTCATTTCTTTTCTTGAAAAAGTTGAATCTTTGAGAATTGCAAGGGGGGTTTCTAAAGATGATTTATTCATTTCTGCAGGTGATCTTTTCAAATCGCAGGCCTGGACCTGGTACAATAATAATCGTTCAACTTTCAAGACATGGGACGAACTAGTTACAAAATTAAAAGATGACTTCCTACCCTATCACTACAATGATGATTTGTTAGATGAAATTCGAAATAGAACACAAGGTTCTAATGAAAGAGTAACTATGTATATTTCTGCAATGGAAGGCTTATATAATAGGTTAACATCAAAACCAGATGAAAAGACTATTGTTAATCAAATTCGCAGAAATTTGCTGCCTAAATTTGTTTCTCAACTGGCTCTATCTGATATTGATTCCTTGACTGAACTATCTAAACTATGTAAACGGATAGAAGAATCCAGTGTATGGTCTAGTCGGTACAAGCCTCCATCCTCTCGTAAAGCTTCTTTGCTTGAGCCTGACCTGAGTTGTCCAGATTTTTTTGAAGCAGGTCCTTCCTTTAGCTCAACTAGGAACTCCACACACCTTTCTAAGGAAATTTGTGCTTCTTCCACAAGTCCACTTCCAACATGCTGGAACTGTGATTTGGTTGGCCACACATATGGTGATTGTAAAAATCCCAAGTCTATCTTCTGTTTTGGCTGTGGTTCCAAGGGTGTTGTCAAGACTAGGTGTAAGCGTTGTTCAAAAAACTTGCCGAAGGGTGTCATGAAACTGGACACAGTCACCAGTCATTCGGAAGGTCCAGACCAAACTACACAATCCACCAAGAAGAAAAAGGGAAAATCTCTTCCCCTAAACAACACAGAGAAGTAAAACTTCTTTTCCGAGAGTGGGATGAGTGGTTGTGTGTTGTCAAAAATTTTTGTTCTAGGAACAATAAACAAGTCTGTGCTACCACCACTTCTGAATGGAACTCCTGGTTATCTGTAGTAAAAAACTTCTGCACTAAAGTTACAGTTTCTCCTTTATTTTTAAAAAAAGGTAATGACAATCGACCTTATGTTAGTGTCAACATTTTTGGTGAATCTGTAGTTTCTCTTGTTGATACTGGATCGAATGCTTCAATTCTTGGATCATCTGGATTCTCTCTTTTGAAACGTCACAAAGTTCCCATTCTCTATGATGAATTTCTTCAAGTATCGACAGCTGATGGAAAACCTCAGGAATTCCTGGGTTATGTCAATATTCCTATCTTTTTAAATGGTGTTAGTAAGGAACTTAAGTTGCTGGTTATTCCTTCTATCACACAAACCTTAATATTGGGAGTAGATTTTTTAAAATTATTCCATATTGAGGCCATGAATTTAAAAAACTTTTCTTATGAAGTCAGAGGTTCTTCAGTTTGTGCTGTAAATACTATACAGAGTGTTTCCAACTTAAGTGACCGGGAAAAGGGTGAACTTGAGAAGGTTGTTGAACTTTTTAAACAAATAGGACCAGCTGATAGGATTGGCAGGACCCATTTGATGTCACACTCCATAGACACAGGAAATGCAAGGCCATTTAAACAAAGACAATATCCTTTGTCTCAGGTAATGCAATCTCACCTGGAAAAGGAAGTAGATGAAATGCTCAAACTTGGCATTATTCAACCTTCCAAATCGCCTTGGTGTAGTCCTCTGTGGTTGGTAAAAAAGTCGAATGGCACGTTTCGAGTTTGCTTCGATGGAAGGAAACTTAACGATGTGACAGTTAATAAGGATGCTTATCCCCTACCTTTGATTGACTGTATCATCACCAAGCTCCGTGATGCTCGTTTCATTAGTTCAATCGACCTGAAACAAGCATTTTTCCAAATTCCATTGGAAGAATCATCCCGTGCAAAGACTGCTTTTGCTGTACATGGCAAAGGTCTCTACGAATTTGTCGTTATGCCTTTTGGATTAGTATCAGCAAGTCAGAGTATGTGTCGTCTTATGGATCTGGTTATTGGACCTGCCTTAGAACCATATTGTTTTTACTATCTGGATGATATCATTATCGTCACTCCAGATTTTGAAAAGCATTTGGAAATTTTGAGAAAAGTATTCAATAGGCTTAAGGAAGCCAATTTAACTATTAACTTTGAGAAATGTCATTTCTGCCGTCCCTCTCTTAAATTCTTAGGTTTTTTGGTTGATGAACATGGCCTAAGAACGGACCCAGAAAAGGTGTCTGCTGTAGTGAATTATCCTGTACCTAAAAATACTACACAGATCAGACGTCTCATTGGCCTCGTCAGTTATTATCGTAGGTTCGTCAAGAATTTCTCTAGTTTATGTAGTCCAATAACGGATTTACTCCATGGTAGAAAAAAAGGTCAACCAATTGTATGGACTCCTGAAGCTGACAAAGCATTCCAGGAAATGAAAGACTCTCTTACTAGTGCTCCTGTATTGGCAAGCCCTGATTTTTCAAAGCCATTTACCTTGATGTGTGATGCCTCGGACACAGGGATTGGTTCGGTGTTGTTTCAGGAAGAGGATGGAATGGAACATCCAATTGCTTATGCTAGCAAAACTTTGAACTCATGCCAAAGAAAGTATACCACTACTGAAAAAGAATTGCTTGCAATTATATTTGGTATTGACAAGTTCAAATATTATCTGGATGGTCGTCCCTTCGTTGTCATCTCAGATCACAGTTCACTTCAATGGCTTCGAAACATGAAGGATCCTTCACCAAGATTAGCACGTTGGTTAGTAAAATTAGCTCAGTATGATTTTACTATAGTTCATAGAAAAGGTTCTCTCAATGTTGTTGCAGATGCCTTATCACGTTCGTTTGAAATTGCCTTGCTAGATCTATCTACCTTGAAACGTGATAACTGGTATCTTGAAATGATTAAGAAGGTTCAGGAACACCCTGTGTCTTATCCGTCTTTCAAGGTGGAAAATAATATCTTGTATAAACACATTTTTTGTAAGTACAACATTGAAAGTAATCTAACCAATTGGAAAATTGTTGTTCCAACTGGAAATAGACAGGAAATTTTGGAAACCTTTCATGATCACGAGACTTCCTCTCATTTTGGTCTTTCTAAAACTTTAAGTCGCATCTCTGAATTGTACTATTGGCCAAATCTTAGAAATACAGTTTATCGTTATATCAGAAAGTGTAAAGTTTGTGCAGCCAGCAAATCTTCTAACCTACCTCAAGCAGGCTTGATGGGGTCCTATCGAAATATTAATCATCCATTTCAACTCATTTCTGCGGATCTTCTCGGTCCCTACCCAAGATCAAAGATGGGAAATCAATATCTTCTGGTTGTGGTAGATTGGTTCACAAAATTTGTTTTGGTGCATCCAATGGCTAAGGCTACTTCGAAAGCAATAGTGAAATTCATAGAAAATCAAGTCTTTCTTATTTTTGGAATTCCACAAATTTTTGCCTGCGACAATGGTCCACAATTCACCAGCAAAGAATTCAAAAATCTCATGAAAGAATATTCTGTCCAAAAGATTTGGTATAACGCAAGATATCATGCCCAAATAAATCATACTGAGAGAGTTAATAAAACTATCACAACTGCTATTCGATGTTATGTTCATGAGAATCACAAAACCTGGGATCAGTCTATCTTCAAGGTGGCACAAGCTATTCGTCTTGCAAGACATGATGTCACCACTTACTCTCCCGCTTTTCTAGTTTTTGCCAGGAACGTTCCAGTATCAGGAGACTTCTATGGGAAGATTGCAGAGAATGCAAATAATGTTGTATCTATTGGTGACAAAATCCATAGAATTCAGGATTCCCAAGCTTTGCCTCCTTTGTACGAAGATGTTCGAAAGAAGCTATACAGGTCTTATGTTCAAAATTCTAAAAGGTATAATCTGAGGAAACGTTCTTTAAAGTTTCACGTTGGTGACTATGTTTGGAAAAAGAACTATGTTCTTTCTAAGGCCTGTGATAACTTTTCAGCCAAGCTTGCTCCCAAGTTCATACCATGTATTGTTAATAAGGTGATCTCTCCTTTGGTTTATAATTTGAGGGATAGAGATGGGAAAGACTTGGGTGATTGGCATATTAAGGACATAAAACCTGATATAACTGACGACTATCGTAGTAATAGTGGTAGTGATTCAAAGTCAAATTCAGATCAGAGTAGCGAAGATGAATATTTTTCAACATAGTATCTTTTTATTAGGGCATATGTGTTGGATGTCCTTGGGTTTCCCTAAAGCTCTAGTAGAAGTATCCTACCCAACCAGTAGGGGAAAATTTTGATAATTTTGGAGTAAGGAGTTGATTTTCTTGTTGAATTTCAAGAGATCCTTCATACTGGAAACTTGTCTTGATTTCTCCCTACGACAGTAACTATCTGCTGTTTATTATTCACAGTGGCTAGTTTTAACTACGCCACTCTAGATACTACCATGTATGTTCTTTGGCACACTACTGAGTACCCCTGTATAAATTTCATAGCTTATAACTGTAATTATAATTTTTCTATATTTTCATTGCTTGCAATCCATTTAAATCTTGTAAATATTGCCTTGTGGTGATTGATATTGAGAGTGAGTACATTTCATTATCTTACCCTGTTGTTAGAAATTTAACGAGATTTTGTAGTGAAGGAAAATTCCTCTGTGAGTACCTTCTGATTATTTTCTGAATGCTATGTGCTATTGGAATTAAAGTGTTCAGAATCTGATTGGTTCTCAATAGTATAATCAGATAACCTTGATTGCTAATCTCTACCCCTATTCTTACCCTGGATTTGGAAAATTTCTGACATATAGATTTTGTAATAGAGGAAATTTTTTCTGTGGGTACCCTCTGATTATTTTCTAAATGCTAAGTGCTATTGGAATTAAAGTGTTTGGAACCTGATTGGTTCTCAACAGCATAATCAGATACTCTTAGTAGTTTAATAAGATGTCCCAAATTACTGACCTTTATCCCTATCTTTTTCTTGCAGAGTGTTCACCTCTGTGAGGAGTATCTTCAGTGCTACAGGTCCGCTGACCTTTAGTTTGGTTTCTTTAACAAGGAAATCATTATTATGATGATGCATCAGCATTTACCCTGTAGTGCCTTTTGCAGGGCATTATCATCATATCGACACACAATTGTAATCCTTAGGTTTGCATTTCGTAGTGTACTTTCAGTAATGTACTCACAATCTTCCTTTTTTCAATCATAGATTCTTGACTCAGTATTGTTGCCAAATTACATAAATTTTTCTTGAATATTTTTCTCTATATGATCAGATTCATGCTTGGAGTATTGCCTAGGAACTCAGAAAGTTCACAATTCTCTGTAAATTGAAAACTCAATACAGACATTAACTTCTTACGTTCTTAAGAGTGTTGTGGCTTATGTGAAGCTGGTTGCCTACTTATTTTAATGTCTCCGTTTAACATCTCAATCAACAATTGTCTAGCTTATCACTCTTGTTATGTGTTGCAGGATTACTCACTTTCTGATAGTTTCTCAGTTTTGCAGTACTTTGGCTGAATTTTTGTAATTAAATCCCTTATCCTAAATTTTACTTCATATCCCGCAATAGACACTCCAATGAAGGAGTTATTCTGGAAGTTTTTTACCCTTTTCTTGTTCTAAAAAAAAGGATGGTTAACTTTAAACTTTTTTTGTTTTAGGGACTCACTTTGGTGGGGTGTGAGCTCAGCTCAGATGCGACAGCTGGTTTACTAGCGGGATCTTTGGAAGGGAGAGCATTGGGGGGTCTTACTTGGGCTAGCGGTGCGCCTACGGGTGAGCATAGCAAGGCCTTAAATGGCGGCTGGGTACGGCTACTGTGTTTCTCCTGAGCTCCACTGATCTGTTGCATCTGAGGACTTGTTCACAGTGCCAGGGATGGGAGTATCCCGAACTTTTGCATTGTTGTTATTAGTGAAGCGTTTTCACTATTTCAGTTGGTGGCGCTATAGTTCACCCCAGTTGAGGTGACAACTGGACTTATTTTTTTTGTTGTTTTCATAATTCATTTTTTTTTTTGTTTCACCAAGGGTATAGTTGGTGATGGTTCCTTGTGGTTGAATTCTGGTTGGTGGTGGTTGTCTCGGGTAATCTGGAGGCGAGTGGTTGAAGATGTTCACTCACCGGCGCCGCAATCAACATCCTGCAGCGATGAGGGCATCTTTGCCAGATTGTCTGGGAGGGCTTCGGCTGCGCCGGATTTTGCCTTGGGGAATAGTCAGTAGCTGGACCCTTTTTGTATCTTCACTCCAGAACTGTGAAATACAGGGAGTTGGAAGCTTCAGCTCTGTAAGTGCTATAACTTACAAGTTTTAGTTCCAGGATATTGGTAATTAGCAATATACCTGTCTTATTATAGAAAATTTCAGCTATGTAAATGCTACAATTTACAGATTTGATTTTTGATATCTTTCTCTTTGTAATTAAAAAAAAAAAAAGAAAAAAAAAAAAAAAAAAAAATTTTTTAATAAACTTTTTTTTTTTACCGGAGTTAAAGGAGGGTGTAACGAAATGTAAAACATTTTGTTACTTTTCATTTTTTTTATTTCATGTTGGTATCACATGTTATTGAGATGTTCCAATTTATTTAATTGTTTAGTGATTGGTAACACTGAACATAGACAGAGTGAGAGAGAGAGCGACTTCCTTCTTTGAAAAGACTTCTTCCTTCTTCGCCCCTTTCTGAATTGAGCACTCGAAGAGTCAGTTGCTTTTTGATTTTCCCTTCCGGAAAGATAAATTTTCCACAACGAGGAAATGAAAGGTCGTATACATATTTAAATGATTAATATAATCAATTTCTGATTGATTCAATAATCGAATCGATATACATATCGGCATTCTTTTGGCATATTTTTCTAAATTTCCAAAATGTATTTTTGATCTTCTCGCTTCACGAAAACAAGATGGCCTCATGTGCGTCACCATTAATTATCTGTACTAACATCTTCAAATTTTGAAAATAAATATTACAATTCAATCTTATTCGAATAACATTTCGTACCCTCTTTCGACGAGTCGGTCCTGAAATGTCATAAATGAATTCTTTCTAACCTCAAAAATTGATGACTCACATGTGGCAATAATTTCTGTAAATTCTATCTCTAAAACGTTAAAATATCAAATCAGACCTGTTTCTGTTCGTGCTGAATGGTTTTCAGTGATACCAAGTTTTTTTTGGAGTGCCAGAAAATATCAATCTGCTTAGAAGGCAAGCCTAGCGTATACCTCAGCGTCCAAGTATCTGAGCTACAGGAAAGATCCCAGACCGACTACATATCCTATCCAGCTAGTAGGGTAGCCATTGTCTTGAGACACACCTAAAGGCACCTACGTCCAACGTTGAAGTAGCGCTCTGGAGTAAGTCTTTCCACTCATCGCAACGACTGATCATAAAATGTAAACGAACCACAAACCACCTAAAGGCACCTACGTCCAACGTTGAAGTAGCGCTCTGGAGTAAGTCTTTCCACTCATCGCAACGACTGATCATAAAATGTAAACTAACCACAAACCACCTAATCTTTGTAAGGCGAATCGACTCTAGTAAAACTAGCTTGTATTTTTTTTCCTCTTGCTTAAAATTGTATTTTGTATATGCATACATGTTTCTCCAATCATAAGAGAAAGACGATAAGTTTATGTAATTTTGTGAATATAGTGTTTTCTGAAATTCTGGCTTTTTACTGTTGAGAAGCACAAAGATTATCTTTTGACAAATCCGTGTTTTTGGTATTTTCATTTAAAAAAAAAAAAAAAGAACCTGGTGCCCATGCTTACCTAGTATCTTTTATCTCTTTCTCTGTAAATATTTGTCAAAGGATCTATCTTTTATACTGCAGATAACGATACCCACGACCTTCCGTACCAATCTGAGCAGCTCACAGGCATTGCTGTATTAAATGAGCAAGTAAATAAAAATAAAGTACTATTTTTAGTTACACAAATTAGTAGGTTTCACTTGTTGCATACATTACTTTTTTCTACTACCAGTTTCCAAAGACAACTAGATAAGTTCAATCAGATATAGTATATACACATGAAACGAACCAATGAAAGTAAATATCTTTCACTACTAAGCGCTGGTTGATGCAATGATTGAAATATGGTTTTCGAAAATGTACGTATTGGACGTTTTCATTAATAAAGAACATCAACTTCAACATGCGATATACAGCTTGGTGAATCTTTGAAGGAATATGAAATCGACACGCCTATCATTTTAAATTGAATGTATACGAGGGTAGTATCCGAATACTTTCTCATTGTGATTTGCGCATCGCATACATTCTATACATCGATATTCCTTTATAGATTTGCCAAGTTGTACGTCATTGGATTATTCTAGGAAAAACTGTCATAGGTAAGAATATCATTCTTCTTTCATTCGAAAGCAAAAACCGAAAAGTCGAATTTTATTTCTTATAATTCCATAAAAGAGTACCTACTAGTTTCTGAGCACCTTTTTGTCTATTTTCTATACCAAACTTTAAAATATATAACTCATGTTCTCAAAAATGAAAGAAAACAGATAAACTAAATAAAACACAGATAATATTACAAATATATGCAAAAGTTAATTAGTGGAGGAAAGTTCCTAAAAATATTAAAACAATATTCAAATATCATTATTGACACTATTCGTCGATAAATAATAAATGAAAGTGAAGGACCGTAGTCTCAAAATATTCCAGACATAATTGGCTATGAATTTGAAAATTTTTGGAGAGATATTTTCTGTAAAAAAAATATGTTGCTCAGTGCAGAATTCAGGGGGTTCCATTGAAGAGTATATAGGACACTCAATCGTGATGTGGTCAATTGTTCCGAATGTATTCGCAGATCGTTCAAACTTCATTTGGATTTATTATATACGTGGAACAGTCCAAAGTGAATTTCAACATAAAGGACCTCCCACCCTTTCAACAAATGATCTTGTCTGTATATACGATGCATGTAATATCACACCACGAACCTATTAATCTATTTTCTATCAACTACAATTCAGTTCAATACCATTCCCAATTGAGATTCAATATTCAATATTCATATTTTCGCGGGCTGACGTCATCAGTATTGTTCTACAAACGTTGGTCTTTGAGTCCTCTGAGAATGTTTTCTGCACGAGAAAGAGTCGTTCCCAGTTTGAATCACAGTGTAGGTACACCCGATTAAATCTTCTTTCGAAAGTATTCAGTAGAATTTAATGGGAAGGCACACTTTTTTTTTGATTCCAGACGTGCAATATATGGAGAGACTTTTACGTCATCTATATTCATCCGATGAAATTCCGGTAGTAGTTCGCGCGAAAATAGCTAGTGTTTAAATTCTCGCCAATTTTTTTTTTTATCAAATACAATAATAAAAAAATTAAAAAATTCTTTTTCGAGCAGTTTGACTTGTAAGTATTTGGAAAAAAATATAAAAAATTACTAGTGTAATTCCCTATAAAATCAATTATGTATTGATTATTCATATGGCCGATACCAATCTGCTATAGAGCATGATAATTTCCGCACATACCCTCGATTTATAGGATGAGTCCAAAGCTAGCAATTCTTATACTGTTTTCTAAAAAATTAAACGGTGGAATTTCAGTCATTACCAGAAATTTGAAAGGATACTGAGATCGAATCTATTTGATGATACCAGCATATCCTAAATCAGACTGATATATATTATAATACAAGATGTTCTATTTCTCATGAAGCAGCACCCGTCCTGCTTGTTGATATATTCAAATTCCTGGAATTCCGGATAACTCGGTGATAAACTCGATCGTTCATGATGAAAGTTCACTCTGAAGATACACAAAATATATAGGGTCTATCAAAAATATGTGGCATTTGTTGTTGATTTCTATAAACTAGTTAGGCTAGAGATCAATTTCTTTGATGCATTTTGATAAACCCATTCTATTCGACACAAATCTTCTGAAATATTTTGAACAATTTGAATATTTTAAATGATATTTGTATAAATATATATTTACTATGAACAAGTAGAATAACTTGAGTGACAAAGGAAGAGAAAAAACATACTTAAATAAAACATTGGATTACAATATATAGGTTATAGGTATCAGAATATTCTCATAGTTCATTGCAACAGACGTTTCGTACCTATTAAAAGTGTATTACATTGGTTCAGTAAAAACAATTGAATTATTACTGAAAGAGAATAATAATATATATTAATCTCTTTTAGGACATGCTAACATCATCAGTTGGATTTGATCTTAGTATCCCACAAAATATCTGGGAATGAAATTCCATCGCTCAACTTTCTAGCTCTGGCCTTGTTATATTCGAAAAAATGTCTCTATAATGTCCATTTGAAATTTGAATGGAGACATTTGATCGGCATCACGAGTTCTACAATATATACATAATACTTTGAATACTTTGGATCACATTCATCAAGACTTCGTTGTCACGTGAAATGAATTTTAGATAAGCGATAGTCAAACATGTCGAACAGGAAAAGGAAGACAAAACGGAATGCCATGATAAGTATATATTTTAAAATCAAACCCATCTTTTTGTTTCCAAAATGAAATATTTCTTTTCATCTTTGCCAATCTAACCTCGTGAGAAAGATAAAAATTTTTTTTCTGGGTTGGCAGTCAGATTGTTCAACTGTGTGAACTACTCAGTATTTTAAATTTTCTGCCCAAATAAATTTGAAATTCAGCCAGTATGACAAGATTGCCAGCATAGCATAACATCAGCAAATCTGAAATTCTCCAACCACTTCCCGGCTAAAGCCACGCTGAACATTAAGCTACATCTGATAGATATTGTTGTTTCAAGGCCAGCGTGGCTTCAGCCAGGAAAATAGTTATTTTCTGTCAGATATTACAAAAAAATCACATTTTTTTATTTTAATGGAAAATGTTCCCCTCTTCAACATGAATACCTCCCAAGAGCTTAGTTTGAACGATGGAAAACAGCGACTGAAGATGAACCAAACGTCCTCTTTATTTGTTCGAATCGAAATCAAAATCAGCAAAACTGTTTTGATGTCTATACTAATTTTGTAGTCCTGTTTTTCAAATGTTATATATTGAATAGAAATAAATTATACACCTTGAAGAACTCCACTGGTGATATCGAATGATATCGAATCATTACCTTTCACTTTAATTGAAGCATTGGCATATACATTTCTGATGAGTTGAATCGTGTTTGAGCTAACTCCAACACTAAATATTCCTACCAAAGTATGTGGTAAGTGACTGAGTAAAATGGCCTTTTATAGTCAACAGATAGAGCAAATACTCTTTCTTGTGCCAAATGTGAAATTGCATGACAGACGTTAGCACATAGATATTGTCAAAACACCCGTGATTCTTACGGAATCCAGGTGGTAAATTAGGTTGTGTGTTACTGTTTTCAGTCCAACGCCCGATATATTTGTGCAAAAATTTCAGTTAATACTTTGGCAACATAGTTAACCAGAACAATACATATTAAGTTGACAATATATTTCCTTGCTTAACAACCAATCAAGGAATTTCAAATTTTGAAATTCATCCAATAGAATCAGAACTACAGTGAAAATATAGCTTGTCGCTGTATTTTCACGGTGATAAACCTGCTTAGTTTTTGTTTTACCATCTGTCAAGTGAAAATGATTTAAATTATAAACGTCAAATTTATGTGTTTTGACTAAAGTTATCTTTATTTATCAATATGAGCGATCGTTGGGGACAAATGTCCATTGGTATCACAGATGAGGCCGTGGAAAAGAGTATTCCGTTGAATACGGCTAGAAGTAAAGCATCAATTACCAGGTGACACGATTTTTCTTTATTTCAAATCGATATATTGTCGTCCTAAATACAATTCGTGGTATGATTAAAAACCTATAATTTTTTGGAATATCAATTCATTGGCAATCCCAATGCAAGAAAATACAACTCGTCCTGCGGACAGCTTTGGGATTGCAATTATCGGTAATAATCATACCACTTATTATATTACCCCTGAAAATATCATTCAATAAGCCCTGCTTTTGTAAAATTGAAAGTAGAACTTCAGACCAACTTTCAGGTACGGCGTAAATCTCAAATATTTTATTATAGAGACAAGTGAGGTAAAGTATCCAATTGCTCTACCCCATGTGTAAAAACAAAGGAACTGAAAATCAAATTCAATAAAGTATCTAGTTTATGACTGCAAATTTATATAACGTGGATATATTGAGGATGAGAGATATAAAAATATTCACCACCTGGCAACATAAGGTCTGCAATAATCAAGTTATATCTCTCCAAAATGATAGCCCAACCCTCTGAAAGGGACAGATGTTGGCCTATTCTCAGTCCTTCGCTCTATCAGCAGCCCAAGTGATGACAGGATACAGTGAGCATCATCCTTATATGACATATTTATGCAAAGTGCTCACGCTCTCTTATCCATAAACCGGAAGGACGAAGAGTACACTGGACAGGCTATTGTAACGTGAATGTCACTTTTATGTCCGTGCAATAAATATGAGTTATTCGCTGTAGGAATTGATATTGTTATTTATGATATGGCTCAGAAATTGGATGATCGGTATTGGATTGACAAATCATTTGTGGGAAACGCAAAATGGAAGAAAATTGATTACATTTTTCTGTTAGAACATTGAAACTTCTGAAAAGGATTATGCCGGAAGTGACAGTTTTTTTGTTTCAAAGTTCACAATTGGGAAGTAATATATTTTTTATGTGAAAAGTAAGAAATTTTAGGACAATGGGTCTGTCGCGTATTTGGTTCAAATGTAAAGAAAAATGTCGCAAGTTGAAAATGCACTCACCTTTTGGACTTCTCGGTGAACTAACTTCCAACTTCCAACTCCTCTTCGATGTGGACTGTAATTAGCGGTATAAGCGGTATAAGCGGTATAAGCGGTATAAGCGGCATAAGCGGCAGAAGCGGCACAAGCGTTGCACAAAGCGTTAATTGCGTATTGCGGAGTCACTCACGATGTGTGTGTGTATGGAGTCGTTGGTGTCCAACATGTGCGACTTTCAACTTGATATAGGACGCGGTGAAATTTGAATAATTATAACTTTGAATATTAGTAATAAAATAAAATAAAATAAATTTCTTTCTGTTCAAATATAATAATGACACAAAACAATGAAAGAATAATGGATAGAGAAATATTAAACATTCTCCCCCACTAAATTATGAAATAATTTAAATATCATTTGAAAATTCGGCATTTGGTAAAGGACACAATTTTACCAAAGCTCTCTTTAGTATGCTATTTTTTGTTCTAACATCGGCAACTCTTGCCACGCCATCTTTTCCAAAATATAGCTTTTCTACGCGGCCTAAGAGCCACTTCATGGGCGCAACCTGTTCATTTTTTATGAGAACCACGGTTCCGATTTTAACTGGCTGAGAGACATTTAACCACTTACTTCTTTGCTGAAGAGTGTGAAGATATTCCATTTGCCATCTTTTCCAAAAAGATTGATAACATTGCTGCAGAAGTTGAAAACGATTCAATTTATTAGTACTCAAATGAGTTAAATCTGGGTCAGGCAACGAGCTCAGGGGTTCCAAAATTAAAAAATGTCCCGGCGTCAAAACTGACAAATCGTTGGGATCATTACTTAATGGACACAGAGGACGAGAATTCAAGAGCGCCTCAATCTGAGTCAGAAGAGTGTAGAATTCTTCGAAAGTCATTATTTGTTGTCCAATTACGCGGTAAATATGTGTTTTCACAGATTTCACCCCTGCTTCTGCCATCCCAGCGAAGTGCGGCGAACCAGGAGGATTGAATTTGAAAGTAATAGTTTCGCGTTCAGCGGCTTGTTTCATTAAATTTTGTATTTCCTTACTCGCCCCTACAAAGGTAGTTCCGCAATCCGAAATAATAGTATCGCAACGTCCTCTACGTGCAATAAATCTTCGTAAAGCAGCAATAAAAGCCTCGCTCGTCATATCTGAAGCAAGTTCTAAATGAATACATTTAGTGGCCATACATAAGAATAGGCATATATATGCTTTGTAGATTTTTGCACCGCGAATCTTCCCTAGTGATACTGAAAATGGACCGGCATAGTCTAGACCGACCACAGAAAATGTCTTGATTTGAGAGACTCGAAAGCTGGGAAGATCTCCCATAGGAGGCTGATAAGGCTTTGGTGATAAAATCCAGCATTGTTTACACTGTGATATAACCTTTTTGATTGAACTCCTTGCGGATAAAATCCAAAATTGTTGAGAAATTAAAAACTGAAGAGTTTGCGCACCTGGGTGTAGGTGAGTTATGTGAAAATCATGAATTAGCAATTGTGTAAAGCGACTATTTTTTGGTAAAATTGCTGGATGTTTTTTGAAGAAAGTTAAATTTGCATTTCTCAAACGGCCTCCTACTCTAAGTATATTATGTTTATCTAAAAAGGCGTTAAGTTTACGGAAACATTTTGATATTGGTTTTTTATTTTTTATTTTCTGAATTTCGGTATGAAAATGCGACAGTTGAATAAATTTCACTATCGAAATTAATGCATGATTCAACTCTGTGAGTGTGAGCACGCCACTCTTTTTATTTTTAGAATTGCGACAATTATGCAGAAAACGTAAAATGTATGCAAAAATTCTTTTAATTTTGGACAATGCAGAATTATTTTGGATAAGCGATTCAATAAAATTTGGTGAGTCCATAGTAATGAGAGTAACTGTTTTCTCTTCCATTTGCTCTTCTGATGAAGATATAACTTGAGAGTCAAAATCAGTAATTGGCCATTGTTCCTTTGGAAGTTGAAGCCATTTTGGACCAGAAAACCACGTTTCGTTCTGCAAAACTTCATCAGGTAACAACCCACGGGAAGCACAGTCTGCTGGATTATTATCTGACGAAATATGGTGCCAGGAAGCGGGAGAAATTTGATTTTGAATGTGAGTCACACGATTGCTTATAAAAGTTTTCCATTTATACGGAGAAGATTTGATCCAATGTAAAGTGATCATGCTATCAGTATATGCATATATATCCGAAAATATTAATTTTTGATCAAAAATTTGCAACACTGTTGAAAGTAAGTTAGAGAGTAGTACCGCGGCGCACAATTCTAATCGGGGAATAGAGATGGTTTTCAGGGGGGCAACTTTAGATTTTGCGCACACAAAAAATATTTTGAATATATTATTGTGTTGTACCCTAAAGTAAATTACAGTGGCGTACGCCCTTTCAGAAGCGTCGCAAAAGGCATGAATTTGACATGCCTGAAAATTGTCAACGAGAATTCGACGCGGAATCCTTAAATTTGTTAACAGCAAAAATGATGACTTGAATTGAAACCACTTGTCGCACAGTTCTCTAGGCGGCGAATCATCCCAATTGAGCCCCAAAGTCCAGAGGCGTTGCATGATTAATTTTGCGAAGCATGTTAAAGGTGCAAGAAATCCTATTGGATCAAAAATTTTTGCGATATCGCTCAAAATTTGTCTTTTTGTATAACCACGAACTGTGGCATCTATGGTATAAATGAAAGCATCTAAGGACGGTTGCCACTGCAATCCTAAAACCTTAATAAATGTGTTTTCTTCTTCAAAAGAAACTGATGTTTGATCATAGCGATAATCAATTGGGAGGTCATCTAATAGTGATGGTTTATTCGAAGCCCACTTGCGTAGTTCAAAATTTCCCTTTTTTAAAATATTTATTAATTGATCACGAATCAACTTTGCCTCATCTAAATTGGGACATCCCGAGCAAACGTCATCTATATAAATATCCTCCTCCAATACTCTAGCTGCTAATGGAAAATTATTGCGTTCGTCTTCGGCTAACTGCAAAATTACCCTATTAGCAATGAAAGGGGATGATGATAAACCAAAAACTAATCTTTTTATGCGATAATCCCTAACTTTATCATTTGGCGAAAACCTATATAATATTCTTTGATAATCCTGATGCTTCGGATCGATGAGAATTTGCAAAAACATTTTTTTTACATCTGCTGTAAAAACGACCGAGTGGATTCTGAATTTGAGTAATACTGCGAAAATATCTTTTTGAAGTTTCTCCCCCACTAAAAGGGTTTCATTTAACGATATTCCTTGTGATTTGGTAGAGCCGTCGAATACTACCCTAAGCTGTGTGGTGGTACTATTTTTTAATACACAGTGATGAGGTAGGTAAAATATATTTTTCATTGCGGTAGAACTGTCATTTTTTTTATCTCTGACCTCCTCCATGAAGTCATTTTGTATGTATTCGTTTAAAAAATCGCAATACTGCTTAAATATAGTTGGTTGTTTGAGTAAACGACGTTCAAGTGAATAGAAGCGGCGTAAAGCTATCGAGCGACTATCGACTGAATTAAATAAAGGTTCAGAATTTTTGAAAGGCAATTTCACAATATAGCGTCCGAATTCATCCCTTTTATGAGTTTCAATAAACGTTTTTTCACATAATGCAACTTCAGGTGAAAGTACTTTGACTGATGGAACTTCTTCAACCTCCCAGAAGCGTTTAATTAAATTATCTAATGCGAAAGAGTCATTGCTTGAGGTTGCAAAAAAAGTATTTGTAACAACTTGCGCATCATTTGCGTTAATACACTTGCCCATGAGAATGTAGCCGAAAATAGTGTTAATAGCTACTGGCTCATTCTTATGTCCTGTTATATAACCTTCTTGAATAATATGCGGAAAAACATCAGCTCCTAATAGCATGTCAACCGGGGCGGGCTCAAAAAATAAATCATCAGCGAGTTAAATATTATCGATATGAGTCCATTGGGAATAATTTATTGATGAAGAAGGCATATTAGTGCATAACTTTGGTAAAATAATTGCGTCAATTGCAAAAATGGGAAGCATTTTTCCAACCGGTTTTATTTTGCACGTTACCCCGCCTCTGGAAGTCATATCAGTCATTGTTCCCAAACCTTGTATAAAAAGCGAATAATTAAAGCGAGACAATCCCAGTTTATTGAAACATTTTTCAGAAATATAACTGGTTTGCGAACCACTGTCCAATATCACGCGAATTTTTTGGAAATTATTGTGCACGTCTAAAATTTCAACGATTGCTGTTGAAAGTAAAACATTCACAGATGATGATACCATACCGGAAAATGTGTTCATACCTGTTATGTTTGACGTGCTGACTGCGGGTTGAATGTCATGAGAATTAGCTTGCGAATTATCGGAAGGGACGGAAGGACAGTAATTTTTATTGATATGAATGCTTGAGTGGTGCTTACCACGACAAAAATAACAAGTTGACTTTGATTTACATTTGACGGACTGATGAGAACTTAGACAGTTCTGGCATAATTTATTTTGCTTAACAAAATTGGATCTTTCATGAGGCGATTTACTATAATATTCGGAGCATTTGTAAAGTGAATGTTCTTGTTTACAAAAGGAGCAAGTGACACTTGTATTCGTCGTATTTTTTGACGAATTTGCGAAATATGTTGCGGTGTGCTTTGCTCTCGAATAAGAAGGATTGGCATTTTGAGTATTTTTTGAAACAGGTGACTGTGTTACCAAAGTTTTGTTTAGTGAAAAATCGATGGCATCAAGAGCGTTGCATCTTTGTTGAACAAAAGTGATTAAATTTTTGAAAGAAGGGAATTCATCAGCTGCTATTGGATTTTCAAATTCGAAACGTGTAATAGTTTCTTGATCCAAATGTTTTGCAAAAAGGTAATATAATAAAAAATCCCATTCTTTTACTGGGAGACTCATATTTTCAAGAGCGGCAAGATTCTCTGTGAAAGTGTCCAGTAAAAGTCTTATATTTTGCGTATTTTTTGAGTTTTTTATACTGATAGCATTATCAATTTCCTGCAAATGGGCAAAAGCTATGAGACGTTGGTTATTATAGCGATCTTTAAGTGACTTATATGCAACATCATAATTGGCACTGGACATTGGCGTAGTTTGAACTAAAGTGAGAGGTGGACCCCGGAGAGAAGAAACTAAATAATTGAATTTTTCTATATTTGAGAGCGTAGCGTTGTGATGGATAAGATTTTCAAACATGTCCAAAAAGGGCTTGAATGATTTGATATCTCCTGTGAACCTCGGAATCTCAATTTTGGGAAGTTTAACATTACAATTGCCAGCAGATACGCTAGTCGTAGCGCTGGTGGAAGCGGCAACATTGGGTTTGACTTCGAAAAGTTCTTGGAAAACGGTTTCAACGTAAGAACAATTGAAATCGAAAGTTTTTCTGACTGCTTCTTCATCAGCGATGTCCTCATCAGTGAGGGCCATGAGAGAAATGAGCGTTTGATGCTGAGATTTGAATTCTTCGCGGCATGTTTCAAGATTTTGAAATAAATTTTTAAACTGTGCTCGTTTAGTTTGATCATTTTTTGCCTTATCTGCAAATTCCTTCATTTCAATTACTTGATTATCGTTAATTTTCCTAAGAGCTCTAGACTGCTTAATTTTATTTGCGTTCGCCATTTCAAAAAAAATAAAAAATTGATGAATTCAAACCTGAACTACACTGCACTGACCCAATCAGCTGATTTGCAAAAATGAGAAATGGAATATTTATATTCGGAATCTCCCACAAAAAACGACAAGGCTCGATGCCCTCAGAAGGGGCACAAAAAACTTTGTGTTAAAGTGGTATCGACTGACGACCTTGAATTTATTCGTCGGCTGAACTTTTTTTACAATTTATGTAGATAAATTGAAATGAATATAAATTTATATAGAAATATAATATTATGATAAGTACAGAAAGAAACTTATTTCAATGTTTTTTCTTTCAGAGCGATCCTTGGGTCGAATGGACCAATAAATGTCGCGTATTTGGTTCAAATGTAAAGAAAAATGTCGCAAGTTGAAAATGCACTCACCTTTTGGACTTCTCGGTGAACTAACTTCCAACTTCCAACTCCTCTTCGATGTGGACTGTAATTAGCGGTATAAGCGGTATAAGCGGTATAAGCGGTATAAGCGGCATAAGCGGCAGAAGCGGCACAAGCGTTGCACAAAGCGTTAATTGCGTATTGCGGAGTCACTCACGATGTGTGTGTGTATGGAGTCGTTTTTGAACTGATTGGTCGTTCTGCGCCTTCGTTAGATGGCGCGGTGTCCAACATGTGCGACTTTCAACTTGATATAGGACGCGGTGAAATTTGAATAATTATAACTTTGAATATTAGTAATAAAATAAAATAAAATAAATTTCTTTCTGTTCAAATATAATAATGACACAAAACAATGAAAGAATAATGGATAGAGAAATATTAAACAGGGTCCGTCTAATATACGCAGAAAGAAGTGTGTAGTTTTATTCGCCACTTGTTGGAAATTTTCAAACAAATTGTATCTGAAATGATTAATTACAGAAACAATTTTGTGTCAACATTTCGCACACTGTTGTGAATCCTAATTTTTGTAGTAATATACCCATATTGTGTATATTTCTTTGAATCAATTTTGTACACAATATTGTTTGAATTGGTTAACATCACCATTGTGTATAAATGTTTCAGAATGTTTCAGTTGCACAATGAGACAATGAGAATTTCACACGGAGCTTTGTATTTTTTCAAATAGCAGTTAAAAAATATAAATTAAAAATACTTCCTAATGGGAGAGAAATTTACGAAATTTTGTTTTTTCAAATATCTGATCACTGGTTCCTCGTTCTCTAGCTATCCCTTCCTTCGAGAGCTGAATGGAAGTGGTATTGAAGATGGCTTTGGTCTTGCTAGTAAGCCTCCGTCTTAGTGAATTCTAGTATAGTGCGAGTTGTGCCCTCTAGTCGTGTTTGTGGTTTATCACACATTTCATCTCGTACCAATCTAATAAGAAATATGTTATATATATGTATGCACAATTATGTCTTACACATACTGTGTATAGAAGTAACAGAACTGGATAAAATTTCACCACAAACCTAAATGAACAATAACTGGTAAAAATATATTACAACCAGGTGTACTAAATTTCAGTAATTGTATACATCCTTTACATAATATTTTTACACTTTTAAAGGAAAAAATATCCACAGGGATTCATTTCCGTGTACCGTTAAAGTCCGAATCATATGTTACAGTTTGTGCTTTGAAAATAATGCATAGTGACTTTTATGGTTTTTTCCTATCAATTCGCTACACCAGTAAATTTTTACATTTTTTTTCACAAATTTCAACTCATTGCTCAATATTTCCTTGAATTTTTTTCTTAACCCGACAATTTTTCTACTAATCTGCTAATTGAGAATATTTCTAAGTGTTGGTTATTTTCAAAAAAATATAAATATGCTAAAATAACTATGTCATTCTTGGTGCAAAGTGCCTCTTGTTTCAACATTTTACAAAGACAAATAGCATTATCAATTTTCATTACCTACATAGGATTGAATTAGCAAGAACTTTAGGTCTATCGATTTGGATTGAAAAATTGTAATTCTTTTAGCGTATTTATATTTTTTCAAAAATATGCAATTAAAAACATATTTAAACCAAAAAAAAATCCTCCAGCAGATGAGTATAGTACATTTCAACTTGTTTTTATCACATTTCAGCAAATATAAGTTAGCCGAAATATTGTAGGTTGAGAAAACGCGAAAAAAACTCAAATTTGATAGGTGGGTGAAAAATCGAAAAATAAAGAACGCTTTCATATAACATTTTTTGAAATATTGGGATTAACATAACATGTCAAATTTGACAGGTGTAGCCGATCGATAGGAAAACATCTTGAAAGTCATTCTGCATTATTTTCGAAGCACATACACTTTACGAACTCTAAATTAGCAATTACTGAATAATAAGGAAAAATCGCATATGACTCTGACTTTATCGGTGACACTGTATTCACTCTGAAAGAACTAGAGACAATGCACATTTTCCATGATACAGGTACCATTCAGGGATAAGTAACTGAGTCCCAATTTGTGGAGGTATACCTTTGAGGCAAGCCCTTTTCAGTGACTTTCCACCGCTAGTTATGAATAATCTTGACGTTTCCCTTTGACTAATTTATATACAGGGTGACCTGGGGATTGAAGTGGCAAACCTTTGGGAAATAATTGATTCCAGTGGCATCCTAGAGGGTAATCCAATCGAAATTAGGACTGAAAATTACTGAATTTGAGATACGTCGAGATACTAATCTTCAACTCGGTTCAGCCTATGAACTCGGTAATTTTCATATATGAACGACAATGTCGAAAAACGTCCTGCCTGTCGCTCGATGACTAGATAGTGAAGAGATAGGGATCTGGACAAATTTCCGATGATTTTGGACGTCGAAACAATGACGAAGAAAAACGTTGGCTCAGAAATGGTGATAAGTAGGAAACAAGTTAAATTTCTGATTGGTTGGTCCAAAAAAAATTCACATACAAAAAACTGTGACGTACCTATAATGTGTTCATATTTCAATTGGATTACCATCTGCGATGCCGAACATTCCAAATTTCATCAAAATCAACCACAAGGTTTCGTGTAATCATTAATAAAATAATGATAAAAAACTTTCTAAATACAAGCTTTTATTCCGTTGTGTTATGAAGGTTATTCTTCGGCTTACAAATTCATGAGCTTGCCACCCAAAGTTTCGTGTTCGAGTTTCGACTTGTGGTTCTTGTCCAATGTTATATTCTACAAACTGTTATAACAAAAAAAAACGCATAACTGAAATAAAAACGGTTATGTAAACGGCAAAAAAAAACAATTCAGATAGGTACAAAACTGCCAACTAAACAATTACAGTTTGAAGTATTCAAAAATAACTTGCAGTGCGCTGTTTGGAGTCTCTGGTGTAGATATCAATATACTGGAGTTTTGTTTCATCTCCAAACCACCATTTGTTATACCTTGAAACCTTTTTTAATCATCAGCTGATCATCTTCAAGAGGGAAGTTTGAAGATGATCACTCGGTGATTGAAACACGTGTCGAGGTGTCAAAAATGGCGATTTGGTGTTGGGATAAAACTCCAGTACATTCTTTCTCCAAGAATAACATCTCATAAATCAACGACTCATCAACGGCTCATCAACGGCTCAGTACACTGTTCGAAGAAGTCATTATATGGTGAAACATTATTTGCGGTTTTGTGAAAAAAAATTGTGAAAGTCAACATTAAAGTTTTATTATTATAGTTCAACAACAAAATTTAAAACATGATGCGTACGCATCGGACAACGGACTATAGTCCGTAATAATGATAAATCCAGTGATGAGGCACTCAACATGAACGTACGCGCAGTTTCACATGTTCAGCTAGTTTGTCGAACTGTTAATATCAACATGCGGCTTTACATCAATAACATCGATTCAATATATGATACCTCATATAGAGTTATACTGCAATTTCGCAAAGATTTCAAAAATATAATTAAAGCAGTATAATTTCATAAGCAGGTTATGAAAAATAATTCTGGATAATTCTATAGGGTGTTTAAATTCCAAAGTCGCAACACAATGTTTATATTGGATCCTATTTTTCATGACAAATGTGACAGGTGAAATGGTAACTAGCCAAACGCATAATATTTTGTTGATATGGTAGGTCATATAAAAAATTTCATTCTGAGTAACAAAATATACTTCCTCCGTGAATAAAAAATTTCACATGAATATCTCAAAATGTAGTCCAAATGAACATAAAATCTTAGGAACAATAATAATAATAATAATAATAATAAATGCTTTTATTGTAGGGTACAGCAATCAGCTTATATCCTAACAAAAGGCAGGATTCAATTCCTCCTCATGATTACTCATGGCAGGGATTGCTCTTCCATCCAACCATCCAACGATGATAGTCAAGGCAAACATAATTATTAGAAGTGGGAGAATATTTTTCCAATCACAAGATAGAGAAAAAAAATTAATTTAATTGTTTAAGAAAACAAGTTATCAAAAACTGGATGATTAGCATTGTGATATGATAACAAAATTGAAAAACTCTGCTTTGGTTGTGGAGAAGATATATTTTATGATCGTGTAGAAACACTGATTTTTCTGCAATGAATATATTATTACCTCTACGTGTCCTCTGCTCCATCTTTTTCTCTATATACCATCATGTGATGAAGTGAGACTTCCTTCGTTGAAATCGTTTATCAAAAATTTATGATTTTCATACGACTGTTACTGAAATTTCCAATATGCTCATCCATCAAATGAAAACCCTGGTCTCTGGAACAATGAAAACCCGTATATTGCAATCTAAAATTTATCTCTTTCTCTGTGAGACTGGGGCTGATCTCTTCCCTGAAGCAACTTTATAACCGTCATTAATTTTGTAATGTCTTCCGTTGATGTGATTCGACCTCGGAACATGAGGACATAAATATTGCAGAACCATGTTGTAAAGTTCATAATGTAGGAGGTATTTTGATTAATGTTTTATTACTTATATTTCAAATCCGCATCATTCAACTTTCGCGACAACTTTTCATTGACTTTTATGTTTTTACCGATTAGATGACATTTTCTGTGTTGGTTATTTTACTGGAAATATAAAGATGACGAACCTCATATCTGGACATAACCTAATTCTTCTTCTGTACTTACTTACTCAATTTTTATTTCTGATCAGTTCTTAGTTATATTGCTCATACCACATACAGTATCGGAAACTTTTCATCTGGGGTATAGACAGAGCAACAAGAAACGCAATGATACTGTAATACCACATAAATAAGAGAGAGCCACTACGAATTAACAGCTCACGTCGATATTCCTTCCTCGAGCGAGTAAAGGAGAAATTGTAATGCTCTCTCAACATACAGCAAGCTATTCTTTACCCTGTCATGAAACCACCATACCCAAGATGGAAACTTTCCGATACTGTATAAGTAACACATTGAAGAACATATCATTGCTATTATTCAATTCATTATAAAGTCCATTCATTGTAAAAATGAGTTTAGTAGGTAATTGAACTAGTGATCCTATGGGCCTCAATCTAGTGTTAAAAATTAAAGAAACTAGACGACAGGAATTCTTGATAATAGGTTCATTCAGATCAATAACTACATACTTTCATTAATACTACAAAAAGTATATAAAAATATTATAGACCGTTTTTTTTTCAGGTGAGTGTTTGGCCATTTCGCCGTAGTCAAAAATAATTCGTAAGTAATTTAGTTATTTCATTATTTCATCAGAAATTCCCCTTACATGAAACGTTTTCACAAGGAAATATTTTTTATGTGTTGTATAAAACATCCCACTGCTGAATATTTCCATAACTTATGAGAATTAATTCGATGAGCTTCCAGTTCATCCTATTCATTGATCTAGTTGACGTTTAGAGTACAGTAACTACAGAAAAATGTAAGTGAAGAATGAATTCGGCACATAACTTCTTGACATCATGTATTGTCAGCAAAAAATTGTTCAACAAAAAATCAAATAAATTTTTGTTTAAGATTATTCACAAACAATTTCAACAAGGCGAAAGATAACTCAATTCTACACAAGAAATATACTTGGCAATTTCTCACAAAATGCGCTCGTTTTCTCAGAAAACCTGATTGATTTCCGTTATCAAATTTCAGGCTCGTCCTAAGCCGCCACTGCAATTTCTGGCAGGGCCAAAAATTAGATTTGTCATAACTTTGAAAATTATATTAAAAGGAAAAGAAAAAGTGCATATAATGTCTGAAGACTTCTTCTTCCTTATGCAAATATAACATGTAAGTATTTGAGTAACTAAAATGTGTTTTGTCTCACTTCACATAACCTTTCTACGATATTTACGGAGGATCCGAAAGTCATGGATTCAGTTGATATATATGGAATAATTATACTGAAGCAGGAATCAGTGCCTTCTTTAGACCATATGCAACGATTTTAAACCAGTGAGACAAGTCTCACTTATACATGCCAAAGAAAAAACTAGGTTTTACTCCTGCCTCAGTTTTCAACGCATCCATAATCCCGGTAATTTCTTCAGTAAATGTTTAAAATAATCGCTTATACACATCTTACGTAAAAAATTAAGTATGTGATTTCAAGCTTGAGGTTTACAGTTCACAATAGTGTTATTGAACATATATGCAGGATATGAATAAGCGAATATTTTCAACATTTACTGAAGAGAATGCCGGTTTTATGGGTTATTTGAATATGAGGCAGGAGTTCAACAAAGTTTTTTTTTTTGGCATGTATAAGTGGGACCTGTCACACTACTCTAAAATTTTTGCATATAGTGCAAAGAAGATATGGGTTGCTGCTTCAGTATAATAATTCCATATCAACTAAATTATTCATGATTTTCGGATCATCCGTGAAGTGTGACAAAACACATTTGATGTACTGAAATGCTCGCATATTATATTTGCATGAGACGGTAGGAGTCTTCAGAAACGATATAAACTCTTCCATTTCTTTTTCCGATCATTTTCAGCAGAGTTATGACCAATCAAATATTCGGCTCCGCCAGAACTTTCAGCGGCAGGTAAGTGTGAACTTGAAATAATTTGATGTCGGCGTTCAATCACGTTCTCTGAGAAAACAAGCGCATTCCTTAAGAAATTACTACGAATCATTTTTGTGAAGAATTGAATTTTCTCTCACATTGTTGAGTTGTTTTTTAGATAATTTATATATTTTCCAAGATTACAGCAAAAATCTATTTACCTATTCATTTTTGAACGAAAAAAAATATATGTTCCAGCTCTGGAATTTTGGTGAATAATTTTTTTTCGTGTTTATCATGGTTCCAACTACTAGAATACCAAGTTTGGTGGTGCTAAAATCGATTCTCGCCTCAAAACCCAATTGTATTGGATTATTACATAACGATAGACTTTCTGTGAACTTCGGAAAAGGTTGAACGTCCAATTTTCATCAGGTTTTCATTTCCAAAGCAGCCGGATGAAACGGAATATGAATGGATGAAATATTTCATGAGCCAGCCTCTGAAATTTATTACTTCGAGGTTTTTCCTATAAATTTTATACGAATAGTTTGTGTATAATAGCATATTGGGGAACCTGAAAGCTATGGAATGGATTTATTGTTGTTTCAAGAGAAATGTATATGACGCTCTTATTCAACAATATTCGTACTTTTTACGTTAATAATTTGGTAAATCCTTTCGACATCAAAATTGAAATACCCAGAAAATACTCAGAGGGGTTTGGAATAAATATAGGAAAAGAACAATCTAAGATAATTAATATTAATTTCTAGTGGTTGGCGGTCCAGTTAAGGAAATTAGAAATTTGTATTCAAAGGAATTCAAGGAATTTTAAATAGGGTACATATAAATGGTGGCTGTTGTAATTTCAACAGATAATAGCTTCAACTTGAACGAACATTTTTCAGAACATTATTTCGTCAACTTATATGTTTTTTAGAGAAAAAAATAGGTCATTCGATTATTTTTTTCGGTTTCAATAAAAACACACAATAAAACTGTCTTTACTGTTAGTTTATTCACCATTTTTTAATATCCACTTATATTTAGGGACCAGTTAGTGTGAAAATATTGCACACCATACAAAAAATTGGAATGTCAACCGTGCACAGAACACATTGCAAACAGCTCTCGTAACATCCCATTTTATAAAATAACAATTTTTTCTTGAAATCAAAATAATTTTCAAGCTACCTGAGTTGCGACAGCTAGTTTGCTGGTTGGTTTGGAAGCAGGTTGTATCAGAAATAGAAAATAAACTGAGCGCCAGCCGTGTTTCAAATAAACATCTCTCTAAATAATGCATGAGTTAGGAAACCACTCCTCAAATCTTCCACTTTGTCGGATAGTGTGTAGTAAAGGGAAATTCGACTTGGTCGAAATTTTTCGTTTCATTTATTTGAAACTCTCCGGCACACTTTTCGAATTTATGCGAGTCTGTGCTACCAAAGAGTGCTTCTTGTTTTTGGGTTTTGGGTGTTACCGTTCATTGGGTGGGCCAATATGACTCTAGCGGTAAATCGACTTGGTCGAAATTTTTGGTTCCATTCAGGAAACCACTGTCAAAGCAGGAGAAAAATAGTTTGTTATACAAAGATGTTGAAAATGAGAGATATATTGTATATTAAGTCAGTTGAGACAAGTTTTTATCAAAGGTTCGCACAAGACTTGAATAATTCACTTCACAGTGAAATTGGAATAAATGAGATAATTTTATGGGTACAGAAATTATCATCGCCCCCCAAGTTTCACAAAGGATTTGCCCATGGTGAGTCCAATTTCAGTTTTTATAGTGATTCAACTGAATTCGTATAGACTCTGATAATGATTAGAAGCGAGCGAAGCAAGCAAGTTCTCTTGGATAATTCTTACGAGGATTCCCTTCGGCATGACATCTTATGATCTACAGAGTCAGGAGATATCCATTATCACGCGAGCCAGGGCTTTGCATTCAAATACTATGCAGAAGGCTATTTCTTCCTCCTCATCACAGGACCTGCATAGTGTGGAGTCTTCGTATATCTCCGATATATTCAAATGATTTTTCAGGGGGCAGTGCTCAGGATTCCTACCCCCTTCTTTAGAGATTTCCAGATCAGTTCGAGAAGTTGGCTCCATCTTCACCATCTTTCCGTTAGTATTGCCTGACACATTTTTCTATGAAGATTGACGATGGTTATAAAACCGAGGGCCTCATTGACGCTGAGTATAGCCAAAGGGATCGTTTAAGAGCCCCAATATTTTCCCAAAGGAGTGCCTGAGAATAATCAGTGATGTTTCTGCGTTTGTCAGCATTCCTTGGCGAAAGGAACAACGGTGGTTTTTTGTGGGTTGACTTTGAGGTTCTCGTTCATGCAAAACGTCTTTGAGGGCTAATTGCATCGGATCCAAGAGCCGGTTATATTGTCTGGCATATGATCGTTCTGATGGATCGCATTCACATGGAACAAAAGCTTATAATCTCCTATTTATTCTTATTACCGGAAGGTTGTTTAATGACTAATAATAATAGTAATAACACTCCTTCAGAAACACTTGTTGAGTGTACGCAAAGGCATAGCCTGGGCGGGTAGAGGACGGCTATCATTAATATTTAACGTGGTGCTCCGAAATGAGTCACTGATTGTCCGTGGCGTATTATTTTCAGCTATAGGAGAACCCGGAAAACCTAGAGCACCACCTCAATATTTTCATTATTGTTTTAACCAACGTCAATGAATAAGTTTTATTGAAAAACGTGCACTTTGGGGAAGAGGGTTACCATCTTATGTAAGTAGCATAGGATTGCCATATCTCTCGTTGCCGGGACTGAGCAACCCATATTTTTTCAAGTTTGATTATCCATATTTCATTTATTCACAATGGTGTGAACAAGCAAATTTCAACATATTTTTCAATGTGACCTTAATTTTAAATAATTGCACACCTCATTGACTCGTTGCTTTCGTTTTCATGTCAATGCAAAAAATAGTCGGAAATCATTCGAATCGCGCTAAAAGTGGCTCGCGCGCGCGCTTGACTTTCGACAACGTCGAATAGCGTATTCAAGAATATATTGACAAATTTTCATATTTCGGAATTATGATTCCGAAATATGAAAATTTGTCATATTATGATATGACGATGACGAAAAAAAAGTTCTGAAGGGGTTCCGGCAACGAGAGCCATTTTTATAAGATGGTAACCCTCTAGTAAGACGAGGGAAGATCTAGATGCTCTTCGAGGAAACACTTCACCGGAATTCTCGGGACTAGATAACCTTTGGTATATATATGGTATACCCATATGGTGTGTTATCAAACGCCCCTTCCACGTCAAGAAATGCTGTGCGACCTCTATAATATTTGAGAGAAATCTATCAATCTTTTCAACTAGGCTTTGGTGCGAGTCTGACAGATTTTTCAGGTTGATAGACGTATTGGTACTTTAAGAAAACTGATACTCTGTATTATATGGGATATTTCTAAAAATTTTACCTCTCTTTTGCGAGACTTACCACAATCGTAAACTCGACAAGCAAGGGCAATAAATTTTTGTTCAAGCAACTTATGTTCAACAATCAAATTTTACCACGCTAGCTTTTAACAATGGAGATGGGAGTGGGTCTTTAATTCAGGATGACGGTTCGTTCAGGATGGTCAGTAAATCATACAAACTCCGTACAATATAATTTGAATAACTTCCGTTAGTCCTCACATTCGCCGCCAAAGTGGAACGACTTGGCTGATAGCCCTACAAGCATAGACCTAATAGTGGATGACGTACTTGAATAACCAACCTGAAGTTGACGCAGTTGTCTGTCACTGTCCGTTACTGACATTTGTTTGTCCATGACAGATGACAAATAATAAATCGAAATTGTATATTTTAATATTTTTAATTTACTTTGGTTGACTCTATTGCTTTGAGAAAAGGATGTATTGCTACACTTAAAATCGACTTCCACTGAATATAATCTAAGATGGCTTGTTTCATTGTTGAAACTAGTAAATACCTGAAGTATGCATACCTGAGGTTCACAGCGGTTGTTGTGTTCTAGAAGCAAATGTTATGAGCAAAGCAGGTAAGCGCTAACTACAAGAGTACACGCAAGCATATGAGATGATTATGTGATGATATCTGACCGACAATTTCAGGTTGTAGAGTGGTCCTCGAATGATACTTCTGGTAGCAATTCTTCGCTGAAGAGGGGAAGGCTCTCAGTAATTGTGTGAAGCACATGCAAAAATGGCATAAAGGTTACCTTGTCACTGAAGTTCGATTACCACTATTTCCAGATTGGTGGTCTCGGGGAAAATTTGTCTTTTCTACCTTCTGGATACGTTTTACGGAAAGCTGATATCTACTGGATTATTACTAGCAATATTCACGCCCTTGCCATGCAAAAGTGAATAACGGGTTGTCAACAATTAGCTACTACTTGGACACAACTTCGGCGTAAATGTACAGGAGTTCACCTGAGAAAAAATATTAGATAATGATTATTTCTGAACGTTCACCAAGAAAATTGAGAAATGAAAAATGTGATTTTTTTTTTATGTCTAACAGAAAACAACTACATCACCGGCTAAAGCCACGCTGGACATACATCTGACAAATTTTGTGAAAAAGACTAACAAAAAAGAAAAAATCCGAAAGTGAAAATTTTAATCTTTATTCAGATATTTGATGTTTTTAATCATCTCTAGTTTTCATTGAAAATTCGTTAAATAATTTAGATATGGAAAATGTTATTCAAAAAACGTTACTCACAAAAATCGTCCATTTTATTAAAGCAAGGTTCGCTTCTCTAGCATGTAATCTTCAATATATTTTTATTGACGAAATATCTATTTGGCTATTCCAAGCTCAGAAAAATCAATAAAATTGAAAAGCAGGCTCTTCAGAACATCAAGCATGGAAATGATGAAAATAGTTTTTCTGCGGTAACACTTTAGAAGTTATTTTTTGACATTAACCTGTCATGGGCATTGCATTTTGATTTTTGTTCGAAAATACGAACAAGATCTTCACAAAATCAGTTGAGGTTTCATCTGCGGCTGAAAGACGCTATTTTCTATCGTTCAAGATAACCTCTTGGGAGGTATTTATGTTGAAAATGAAACATTCTCCATGGAAATTGGAAAATAATCAATGTGACTTTTTTGTAATATTGCACAGAAAACTACTACTTCCCCGGCTTAAGCCACGCTGGACATTCAACTACATCTAATAGATATTGTTGAAAGACTGAAAAGAAAATAAATGGAAGTGAAAATTCGCATTCCATCATCCATCCTTGATGTGCGTTAAACAAGATTAGAAAAATTGGGGAAAAACAATACTCTGTAGGTCCATAACTAAAATAGGAACATACAAAAATAAAATTGAAAGTAATGTGGAATTATAAATAATATGCTGTAGGTCCTAAAACTTTAATAGGCACATAAACGTACTTGGATATTCTAATATTAATCTAATCAAATTGTATTTATGCCAAGAAAGTTTTGGGGTATTTTTGATTACTTTTATTCTCTATGTTTTTTGGGGTGCTGTATCCGAATATGAGGTTTGCTAACAAATTTTCGTTGCAGAACATTGAAAAAAATGCAAAAAATCGTAAAAAATCTCTTTCTACTGCGGTTTATTGCTTATAAGTTGAAAATTACAAATTTTTCGTCGATAACCTTCCTCTTAAGAATGAAATAGCAATAAATTTTCTACAAACTTCATCATACAAGTTTTTTTCTACGACGAACACTTCGGGCTCAAGGACTACTTCTGAATTGGCATACTTCAGCTGACTGGGGAAAATTCCACTTTTTCACTACAAAACTCTGATTTATTATTGAAGTTAATTAGTGGATTCCTCCCAGTTATCTGCACATACCTTATTTAGATCATACAATAAAGGTACAGGTCTCTTTTAAAAAAATACATACAAGTTATTTAATGAGGTCCGAAATCGTACAGATCTTGAAATTCAACAAAAATTTTGAAAAAATATTTGTAATGATTATATTATTATATATTATCATATTTACGATCTAGTTACCCCACCGCGTGCTTCAGTCAGATATAGATACTGGAAAAGATACTCAGAGTCACTCAGTGACTCTTTTGAGAGACTCGTGACTGAAATACGAGACGGGAGAAACTTGAAAGGGAAGTGGACGAAGTGGACAAGGCAATAGTCGAAATGACGGTGAAAAGCGCCTGGAATATTATAATTTGTTTCTTCGTCAAAATGCTGAGAATCGCCTATTTAACTATTATATCACGGATGAGTCAAGATTTAGCAGCAATGGATAATTTAACAGGTTCAATACAAGATCGGTACTGTACTTTATTTGGATTATTGTCGAATAGTAAAGTGCTACAAGTGTAAAAGGTCTTCCGTTCCAGGTACTGGGCGATAGAAAACGAGCACCGGTTTCAAGAAGGCGGCTTCGAGGAGATATTTGGTGTGAATGTTTGGGCAGGGATAGGTGGAACTCATATTGATGGCCCCATTCTTTTTCTAGGCCAACTTACCAGAGAAAATACTTTAACGGGTGAAATTTTGGAATTCATTAACAACCTAACAGCCGAAATAACTGGGGGCATGCACTCCTAGCAAGACAGCGCTTCTCCGCATAATTCAAGAAGAGCGAGAAATTGTTTTAAAAAAAGCTTTCAACATAGACTTATAACAACCGTTGGCCCAGACAGGTGGCCACCAAGGTGACCTGATTTTACTCCGTGCGACATTTTTCTATCCGGGCATCTTAAAAATTGGGTCGTATTCCACACCGCCTACAACTTTACATGAGCTAGAAGTAAAAATTCGGAGAGCTTTCGAAGATATCACGCCCCAAATGTTAAGAAACGTTTTACATGAAAATATCACCACAAAAAATGTATTGACGCTAATGGAATGCATTTCGAACATTCATTTTGAATTTATTTTATCTTTGATCCTATCATTTTGAATGTTTTTTTCGGTAAATATGTTTTTTTTTTGGTATTTGAAGAGTAATAATTAGATTTTTGGTATTTCATAAAAAAAATACTTTCTATTATATCATTAGAAAGAAATGGTTATGCTGTATAGTACAGGTAAGAAAAATGTATGTTCCTATTTGAGTTATGGACCTGCAGAGTATTGTTTTTTTCCCAATTTTTCCAATCTTTTTTTACAGCTTTTTATAACGCTGACGAATGAAAATAAAATATCACAGTAGTAGCAACTGTTATCAAGTGACGTATGATTTCCATAGCCAACTTTTCAACTTTTGGCTTTAATTTTTCTTCCATTACCTACTCAATGAATTGAAGTGTTGATTTTTTCCTGATCTAGTTTCTGGTTAGATACCAACTTGTGATATGCTATCAGAAAGTGAATTGAATGCTGAATAACGTGAAAGGAAAAAATGGAGGTTGCCATTTTAAATAAGAAAGTTGATATTACTTCCGGTCAGACCGGAAATAACCTTCGACATGTCAATATGCTAAAATTCTCGCTCTCATGTCATTATATCGATGCTCCAAATTTCACAAGCCCATCTCATACAACAACTGATATATCAAGTAAAGCTCAGTGGTTGAGACTGAAGCGTTCAAAACCATTGACTGCTGGTCGGCTAGGTTCGAATCCTTAGCGACTTCAGATTTTTATCTGATGGCCCTAGAAAGTGCTAGGAATCGCACGTTAAAAGGTAAGACCCCGTTAATCCTTGGCTCGCACAAGTTTCGACTTTTGAGGGCTGCCGTTCGTAAGGGGACGACAGCTGGTTAACGGAAAAACAATTTTAACAACAACAACAATTCCGTAGGCAATACTTCCGTAGCCAGCTGGTGTAAAGACCATCAAAACGATGTGCCTTGAGAGTTCGCACTTTGATCTTTTCGAAGATAATACCACGAGAGATAGCAATATTATCGATAGTAATTCTGTCTGGAATCAACGAGATTAAATTGGTAGATATTAAGATTTCTGACATAACAATCTCGACATAAGTTTTTCCTGAAATTAGGTCAATAAATACATTTTTGTAATTTCGTTTCAATATGGGGATTTCTTGTTTATATTTTCAATGTCAAACTGACTGTGATATTTACTCATATGTTGATATGAAAGTTCATATTAATACTAGCGTTAATATGAAAATCGCTGGTAAGTAGATATTTATTCGTTTATACATTCAAAATTACTTTCTCTGCGGCAGGTTTAATATAACCAGGAATATTTTCGGTACCTATCAGAATCAAGTTGTTTCCACTGCAGATTTTGAAGAAATCAATAACCAAAAATTACGCTCGTGATCCAATATCCACGCCTGGTGCAAAAAACACGCTCATTGTATAAATAGCTATTCATGCTCACAGTACTACCGAACATTCTGCCAGAAATCTTAAAACTGCTTTTAGGTGACGCACCATTCATCATAGCGTCTCGTGGTGTTATCAAGCAATTTGATTTCGTTGATTTTTGACAGATTTACTATCGTTATTATTGCAAGCACTCGTGGTATTACCCCCGATTTTTTTTATTTTTCTCATGATTTTCAACCAATCGGTAGGTCCAGTAGAGTCAAGTTACCTCTTGTATAATTAAGAATATACGTCGTATTAGATACATAAAGTGACTCCACCAATTAGAAACTTTGGAATATTTCGTTTTCCATACTAACCAAATCATGTTATCATATTATTACATACAAACCATGCGCGGGCAAACTCCGAAATGAAGAGAACCTAGCGACTCCATCAAATTTGCAAAATATTACGTCGACCGAAAAACAAAATAATTATGTATTAAATTGTTCAGTGGAAAACTATTAGTTCGTATGAAAAAACCTTGAGCAAACGCTTTTACTCGAATTCCCTAAAGTAAAGCTATTCATTTTGTTGGGTTATGAAAGGGAAAAACCCATGGTATAAGCATTTGCTAGCTTTTATGCATAATTCCACCTATTGGGTCGTATGCATAAACCTGGAGGAAATGCGTTTTCCTCCTACCCATATAGAAAGTATACACTTTCCTTCCTCAAATCAGGAGGTATATTCCGATGGTGCTCAATGTCTCATTGTAAATATGTGACACTACCAGTTTCTGAGTTTTATGATATCTTGTTCATTCAGTCCTGCTTTGGTTTATTTTTTTTGAGTTGAATGTTCTGTTTGGTTTCCAGATTTCGATGTGGTCTTCTTTGGTTAAAATTTCCAAACAATTCAAATGCAACTGCGGCAGTCATCTTCAGTGGCTTGGTCGAAGTACTCTTCTTGACGTATCAACTTGAACTATTTCAGTATCAATTGAAACTTAAGATAAAGTAGTTGCAGTTAAAACTTTTGGTGATTCTTACCAAAGATGACCTCAGCAAAACCCGAAACCACACATCAACGCCATGAGCCGTGAAAGACTACATTCCTATATCTGTTTGAACGATTATTGAATAAAATTTTCATCCCATGAAGTATTCTCATTTTTGATCTAGAATGCATTCATCGATAAAAATAACATGTATGTTTTAATGTTGTCAGTACGTTTTGGCAGTATGTGTTTGAATAGTCTCATTACTGGGCACAATTATTCATTCTAGTTATTTTTCAACCATTTTTCACAACGCTGACATCCGCCTCAGGTGGTTTACAAAATAATGAAACTCATCATGTAACCCGTTCTCACCATCTCCATTCTTATTACTGCCTCAATTTGATAAAACTGTTTCATCAGTCCAATAGGGTATTTCCACCGTATTCGTTGTGGTATTTCTACAAAATCGTTTGTTGTATCCCACATGGATTCAACGAAATTTTCTTTGTATCCTTCGCCATCAGACTTGCGCATATTGAATGCCCAGTCTTTCAATATACACTGCTAAATGATCAATGGTTGTGTGCTCGTTAATGATGTTCCCTCCCTTTTCAATCGGTGAAATCCATAAAATGCTTCCACTTATACTTTTAATTCTTCACGGAGTTCCTCCGGGGTTGATTTTTGCTAACAATACCGGGTGACCAGTAATCAATTTAACCCCCACTTAATAGAATTACATTTCCAATGATGTAGCACATACTTCCATTCCACAATCTACTGATATAATTGAGATTTTATAAAAAAAAATTTTTGTTTTTTCCTCGTAACGGAAAATTTTCATGACAGTAAGCTATAGAAGATTGAACAATAAGATGTGAGTAACAAGAAATCGATGCCAAATATGTGAAATAATTGTTCTGCAGACTTTTTTTTAAAATTGTAGTTTTTCTTAATTTTTCAACATTAATAAAACTTATTTCTTTTAAATCCTAAAGAAGTCCAAAAGTTGGTAAGGAACTTCCATACATATTGAAATATTCAATATGAAAAAAAATGCATATATATATTTTTTAATATCATTAATAAGGATAATCTATGTTATGAATTGGCTATAATATTGAATTTCTTACAAAAATCTGGAAATATTGGTACATGTATAGTTTTCTGACTCGATGAAAAAAAATTCAACACGTATGATATAATTCAACTCAATTAGTCTTCTTGTTCCAAATGTTGCCCAGTAACCTCAATGCATTTTTTTCATGTTTTCAAGGCATGATAGATAGAAAGATAGACGGATAGATTTATTTGAAGCTTTCAGTTCAAATGAAAAACTCCAGTCGTATAAAATCATCATTATTATAGGCAATACATACACAAACTACAAATGTCTCCAACTATAACTAAAATACTCAATTACAGTGACTCTTAATACTTATATATGGTAAAAGAAAATTGTAAAATTGTATTCAAACTAAAAATAGAGTTAAAAACAATGTGTCCTGCCCTACCAGGATGGGCTCATTGCCATAATCTATAACATAGGAAAAATTGGGGCAAAATTCAGAAAACAACTACTTTCCTGACTAATACCACGACGAATTATATGTAATGAATTTATTTCCGTGCAGAGTTTCTACAAGGCTATCTCCGCAATTGCTAGTTGTATGAAAAATGTTGATTTGGACCACCTATAGATTGATTTCTGAGTTTTCACCCTCATCAGTATAGGGGAGGTCTCTGCAGACAATTGAATCTACATGTCAAGGCAAAAGCTAAGACTGCGATCGTAGTGTAGGGCAAAACCCAGGAATCTATAGGTGGTCCAAATGTTTCAATTAACATTTCCATGCAAATAGCAATTGTGGAAATAGCCATGCACGGAAATACATTGGACACAATTCAACGTTCGTCGCGGTATCAGCCAAGGAAGTAGTTGTTTTCTGATAGATTTTCGACGAAATTTTTCCTATTGTATAGGATTATGGCTATGAGCCCCTCCTGGTAGGGCAGGACACATTGTTTCTTTCTTGACAAGCTCATTGTTAAAAATTGCAGATTCCATTCACATGTTATTGTGATTTTCGAAATCACGCAATTTGGGTACTGTTAGTTGGACTGAAGCTGAAATGGCGCTCGTGGTTTAGTGACTAGGATCGCGGTCTTAGATTTTGCCTTGACGTGCAGATTTAATTGAATTATTTGTTGCATACATTAGTTATTGTCTGCAGAGACCTACCCTATACTAATGAGAGGGCAAATCCCAGAAATCGATCTATAGACTGTCCAAATGTTTCAATTCACATTTCCATGCAACTAGCAATTGCGGAGATAGCCATGTTGGAACTCTGCACGGAAATTCATGGGATATAATTCAACGTTCGTCGTGGTATAAGCCAGGAAAGTTGTTGTTTTCTGATGGATTTCCATCCAATTTTCCCTATTATATAGGATGGCAATGGCAATGAATCGGGCCTGGTAGGACAGGACACCTTGTTTCTTTCTTGACAAAATGGCATATATGGTAAGTATTTTGTTGAATTTGAAGGTACCATGACAAGAATCTGTATATTTCATATTCAACATGGTCTTCAACAAACGATGAAAACACATTCTAGTTGTGTACTCCCTCCCCATACCAATATTCCATATTTCAGACAAGGAAAAACAGTCATATAGTATGCAGTCTTCGGTACATCGTAATTCAAGTGACTTCTCAAAACTCTAATTACATAACATCTGCTAGTTTTTTACCTAGATAATCGATATGCATCTCATAATTATTCAGTTTGTCATCTTTTTAGATTCCTAGGACGTGCACGAAATCCATATCAATTCATAAGTCCCCGAAAATTTTAGGAATCCATTTAAAACGGTTTTCTTCGACAGAAAGATTCCAAAGAAAATTTGTTGCCGTCGATTTTCCTTTGGAGGGATTGGACATGAGTAATTATGCAGCAGACAGCGTAGCTACTTGTCGCTATAGTCTGTATACGTCTAATCATAGTGGAAATACCTACAGCGAACACTACACAGCCTACTGTATACATCTTTATGCGAGCACGTGGCATGAATATTCACCAATTTCATCAAAATCCCTCATATGCGGAGATTTCCTATGTTCTTTTCTATGAGCAGAAAGGCACTACATTTCACATTTTGGATTAAACTTGGTTTTATTTTTTGTTTCATTTGTATTGCACTGGTTGAAAAAGATAATCTATCGCTTTCAAGTCCGGAATAGTAATATCTTTGTGAACAGTTTTAAAAAGTATACAGTCTGTTTTGGAGGTGTTTAATGATGATTGTTTAGTACTAAAGTATGAAGATACTGTTGAAATGTTGGTTGAAATCGAGTTTTCCAGATTAAGTTGCCTGTTTATGGGTGAAATGATATTGAAATTTTATTTTATTTTTTTCAAGTTGTGGTTCCCACGAATAGGAAAATCAATCCTGTACTGTTCGAAGAACATCGGGAGAGCCGAGGGAAATTGGTGTTCTTGATTTTCTGGAGGCTGTAAGCCTCAGGGAACACCTCCCGAGGCAGTGAGTTCCAAAGGTTTTCCTGTTCTGTGGAAAAACAAGCACTGGAAAGCAGGTGTGCGGCATGTCTCCAAAATGACGGCATATGGATGTGAGGACTGAGCTTGACGGGTCAATCTTGATGAGAAAGCCAACGGAGAAACGATTGATGATATTTCGGAAGAGCATCGTCCATGACAATATTTATCAAAAAGAAACAGATCGCCAACCTTTCTGCGATGTTTCAAATAAGTAAGCGAGCTTGTAAGCGAAGTATCACCGATGAGACAAATGGCTCTCTTTCGGATCGAATCTGAAAGTTCAAATGTGTGTTTGGGTGGTGCACTCCATTTATGCATGGGAACAGTATTCCAATACAGGTCGAATCTGTGCCTTATAAATCATAATCAGTTTACGAGAAATAAAATACTTCTTTGCGCGAAACAGAACACCAAGTTTTTGAGCGGCACCCATGGCAATGGATCTCACATGGTTCTCCCATAAGAGGGTACTGCTAATGGTGAAACCGAGCATTGAAATGGAAGTTTTCATTGGTATAGATACTCCTGACATAGTTACGCTAGCTACTGTGAGATCGGCCTTTCTAGAGAAAAGACAAGCTTGGGTTTTATTCGCGTTGAATTCCACCACATTGTTGGATCCCTATTCTGAAGTCCATATTTATTTTATTCACGATTTTTTCCCGTTCATTTCTAGATTGACTGGCTCTTATCGGAGCTTTGGAAGAGAAAGCGGTACGAACGGTACCATCATCTGCAAAGCTCGCTGGACCTGAGGTAGCTCCCAACATATCATTGATATGAAGAAGGAACAGTGTTGGTGCTAGAATGGATCCCTGCGGAGCACCAGCATTTATTGGTAGAGTATCAGGTGATACTCCATCGACCACCACGTGGAAAGATCGGTCTAAGAGAAAGCTAGATAGCAAGGAACACAACTGGGGAGGCAAGCCATAAAATGGAAGTTTGGCTATTAGTCTTTGGTGCTTAACGCGATCAAATGTCTTGGAGATGTCTAGTGCGACAGAGTTTCACCATATATTTCGATAGATTGACACCAAATATGTGAGGCATAAGCAAGTAGGTTACCAGTTTATCTCTGTCGTTCATAGATAATTCCTAAGCTTTCTAGATATTTCATGAGCTCGATGTTGATAGCTTTCTCGATGGTGCGATAGGTCCGTAGTTGATGGGTAGGTTCTTTTTTCCATTTTTAGGGACTGCAATTTTTCAGTCGGACGGTAATATTCCCATATCATAAGAGAGGTTGAATAACTTGCAAAAAACTGGTGTTAGTTCGGGAGCACATTTTTTTGAAGATGATCGGAACGGAAAATCGACATTTAGTGGGCGATATACACAGACTATAATGCATACAGAATTGTCCAGATGAAATTCGGCTCCAGCACATTCAGTGTTGTTTGTTAATAATGAGTCACAAATGTCTTTTCTTGATTGACCGTCAATACCCTCTTTGCAGTAAATAGCCGCACAATCGTGTCTACCTCGTTCATGACAAAAATTTGATATAAAGTCATAACTATTTATACCACTAACTTCTTATTCTTCTTCACAGCACCAATGTTCAGTAATGCAAAAGAAATTTATTTTATAGTCCATCAAGAATCGTTCCAGTTCATTCGTACTGGTCCTTAGGCACTGAATATTTTGATGTATTAGCCTGCACAACATCCACTAGTCGAGCCGGAATAATTTTGATGATAGCTTTCCCTACCCTTACGCGAACAAAAAAAACACTGGCGTAAGGTCTGGAGGACTGAACCATGAGTACCAATCCAATTGTCTTCGAAAGTTCTAGAAAAATGTCCTCGAACTGCGTTCGAATTGTTTGGAGGTGCTCCTCTTGATGTAATACATAACGCAACGTCGTTAAGGGAATTCATCAATAAAATTTTGGATTCCATCTTTCAAAATTTGCAGGTAATTCGTTCACCTGTTGAAGCTCCATTGAAAATGATTGGTCCTTTGCAAGCTCGTGGTATTACCAAGCAATTTGATCTCGTTGATTTCAGACAGAATTACTATTGATAGTATTACGAGCACTCGTGGTATTACCACCGAATATTCCATTGCTTCTCCATAAATAAAGAGTAAATAATTTTTTTTATTTTATATAAATTGGTAGTGCTAAGTAGTTCATTTTACAAATGATTTTCTCAGAAAATTTGGAACTTTCGACATAAACTTGTTCGTTTGCGAGAGAAATATAAAGAGTAATTCCTCATGAAATCTCAATAATGTCAGTAGTCTTTGAATTGGAAGTATGATCGTCATATATCGTTAAAAGGTCATTTTGAACCAAATATTAATTTTGAAAAAAGAATTGATAAGCATCCGGTCTTATAGTTGCTAAATTGTTCACTAATGACACCAAATCGATGTTTCAAATTTGAAACATCCGAAACAAATAACAATAAAGATACAGGGAGGTGAATTGGCAACGGGTCACCTGGTATTGTCTATTTCATTTCTTGAAATATTTCCAAATCGATCTCTGATTTTATTTATTATCGTTCAATAAATGAAATCTATCTGACTAGGTATTTTCATTGTTCTGTTTATATTTGTGGTTGCCCACAACAGAGTACTATCAGGGGTGCATGGTTTTGGTTACTCGTCAGGTGTACAAGAAGCCGTATAAAAACATCATGTTCATTTATATTATGAATGAATGAGGATATCCAAGAAATAATCAAAAGTATATTTTATATCAATCCTGTTGACAGCTACTTCCAACAACCGATTTACGAAAAACATTGATTCATACTCACGTTATGTTCCTTTCAAAATCGACCATCATATTTCTCTTCGGTGCATGTTCGTGCCAATAGGGTTAATTTGGCGTGCACTCGTGTCTACTTCGGCGTGAGACCGGGGAAATAGATGGATATGTCACAGAAAAAGAATGTACACCGAGAGTGGACCGAACGGAGATGGACCTCACTGGGGGAGAAATAGGCTAGTGCTAGTGAACAAAAGAACGTGAGTATTGAGATGTGGATTTATCTTGAGTAAAAAAGGAATTACTTTTACGTGTTCGCCTCACTAAGAGAAACAGAAAAATGAACAATATTACTCGGTTAAAATCCAAGCCGTTAGAATGTTTTATGTTCTTTGCATAGATAGATAGGCAGAAATGTAATAAGCTTCATTGTGTGAAGTAATAGTTCATTGATACTTGTCTGAAATATACACACTCGTGTCTTCACAAAAATATACATGCACAATAAATTATGCAGTCGGTCTCAAAATAACATCAAATATAATCAATACCACTACAGGACTGTCAAATACTATCTCAATTAAATTCTTTCAGACCATAATAATTACTATCAAAAGAAATTGTGCAGATATTTTCTAAAATTTGGATAATAAGTCGATTTATTAATATGAGTAGGTCAGTGACGGCAAACCTAGTTCAATGAATTGACGGGTTGGATAAATCGATGCGTATTTTTTTAATTTGCAAAATTGTTTCGACATAATAATATATATGTACAGAGTGACCCATTTGAAAGCGGGCCACCTCTCTAAAACTGTTATTTATTATCCGATTCAGAAGTTTTTTTTTTCAATAGATAGAGCGTCAATAGTTCTATTAGAGTGCTGTGAAGTCGAAATAGAAATACAATTTTCAAGGCCTACTTCGATTTTTTTTCAAGGTCAAAAATCCAAAAAACATACTAGCGATTTTTTTATATGAAATTTGACGACGCCACTGGATTTGTGATGCTTTCAAATGGTTGTGACTAAAATTTCACGATGAAATATGTTTTTTCAACAGAAATATAGCATAAGTAAAATTCTTATCACTTTATCTAAATATTTGGAATTGTCGTCATATTAAATCACAATATTATTAATAATATCGTTTAAAATGCTCTTTCAGGTCGTTAGCAGTCGAGCTTGTAAACAGCAGTTATTCAAAATGGTGTCAAATTATGTTTCTTTCAAACAGAACTCTATAAAGAATGGAAGATAGTTATGTCCATCAAAACACTGCAGTTTTTTTGTCAACAGAGAAATGAAATATACATCTTTACATCAAATAGTAATCAATATTCAATAATCAATAATAATCAATATTGATGAAATAAATGAACTACAACAAAAAAATGGATTGAGATGAGAGTGCCCAGACATTAATTTCCGTACTTTGTAACCAATTTCCGATTTAATTCGATACGTTTATTCTACCATTTTCTATTGCTAACTAATCATAAGATTCGATCAAAATTCGATCATTAGTTTGGGGTAACATTTATGCAAGCCTGGTCTTATTCTTTCACGCAGTTCCTCTTTGGTGGTTGTCAGTTATTTCGAATATCTATCTTGGTTTCATTCAAACATGTTTGGGATGCCACATTTCGAAAATATTATTTTTATTAGAAGGCTTTGAAACTTAAGTTGCCGTAGAGATGACAAGTCATTAAAATAAAAGCCGAAAAGACACAAATTTGTCAGTATTAATAGTGAAGTTTATAACTCTTCAAGTACCTACACTAATAAAGAAGTATGGCAGATAATTTGACTTTGCAGGAGAAAATTGAAATAGTAAAACTTCGTGGTAACAACGACAGATCCGAAAGGGAAGTATGTAGAATTTTCAATAACATGCATCCGGAGCGGCGAAATATTAGCAGAGCTACAGTTGGAAGAGTAAACAAAATTTTCAATCAGTATGGAGCTGTTAGTAAACATATCCTGAAGAATATCAATACTGTACAAAGGCAGAGACGAAATAATTCTGAACGAATTCGAAATTATTTTAATAATAATCCGAAAACAAGTGTGAGAATTGCAAGTTTGGACATCAACTTACCGCGTGAAACAATAAGGAGAAATCTTAGGAAATAAAATAATATGAAGCCCTTTAAACCAAAGTTTCTTCACACCTTAGAAGAAGGCGATAATGAAAAGAGGATGGAGTATAGTTTATGGGCTCAAGGAGAATATCTAAATAACAGGAATTTTCTGAAAAAAATTTTGTTCAGTGACGAGGCAACATTCACAACCAATGGAACAGTTAATTCTCAAAATTCAAGGTACTGGACGGAAGAAAATCCACATTGGATAATAAATTGCAGAAGACAGTACTCCCAAAAAATAAATGTTTGGTGCGGAATATTACATACCAGAATAATTGGCCCCTTTTTTTTTGAAAACAATTTGAATGGTCAAATTTTTTTGAATTTTTTGAAAAACGAGTTTTCCAACGCTATGGATAAACTTCCACTAGCAGAAGAGGCCCATATTCTATTTCAATTAGATGGCTGTTCCATCCACAATAGCAGGATTGTTAGAGATTGGCTGGAAGAAAATTTTCCTAATCGGTGGATAGGGCGAAATAGTTCACTGATTGAGTTTCCCCCCAGATCCCCGGACTTGACTCCACTTGATTTTTTTTTATGGGGCACCGTTAAGGAAAAAGTATACAAAACTCGCCCAACGAGCAAAGAGGAACTGCGTGAAAGAATAAGACAGGCTTGCAGAGATATCACCCCAAATCAATTATTGAATGTTTTGGTTAACATTAAAAAACGATATGATAAATGTATCGAATTGAATGGAGATTTGGTGGAACAGCCCAAAATTTAATGTGTGGGCACTGTCATGTTAATACATTCTTTTGCAGTGGTTCATTTATGTTTTTAATATTGATAATTATATTATGATATAAAGATGTGTATTTCTATTCTTTGACAACAAACTGCAGTGTGCTAATAGAGATAACTATATCGCACATAAAGTTGTTATGTTCTGAAGAAGTATTTTATACCATATTATTTACAAAATTGTTATTTAATATACAACTATTTGAATTATTTTGACAGTGATTGGTATATTTTACTTATGCCATATTTCTGTTAAAAAAAATAATTTTATCTTGAAATTTTAGTCACAACCATTTGAAAGCAACACAAATCCAGTGGCGTCGTCAAATTTCATATAAAAAAATCGCTAGTATGTTTTTTGGATTTTTGACCTTGAAAAAAATTCGAAGTAGGCCTTGAAAATTTTATTTCTATTTCGACTTCACAGCACTCTAGTAGAACTATTGACGCTCTATCTATTGAAAAAAAAAACTTCTGAATCGGATAATAAATAACAGTTTTAGAGAGGTGGCCCGCTTTCAAATGGGTCACTCTGTATATATATATATATTCAATTTGCATAAAGTAAATAAACAAAGACTAAAGGTGAAACCTGTGCGTGACACATCAATAAAATAAACACATCATGAATATTATATAAAACATCTTTGAAAAACAATAATAATCAAACCTACGCTAATTAAAATCGACAAGTAAAATATCAATGAATATCAGATAAAACATCAACAATTAATAATAAAATAATATATACTAATTAAAATCAACAAAGTGAATTAAAATGGGAATGTACTTTGGAGTAAATGCAGTGATAACACAACCAAATATAGTTCTTATAGATATGAGAATTCAAAGAAGGTCATTAATAAAATCAAATATGTATAAGTATACAACCATGGCACTGTATATTATTTTATTATCCTATGAATCATTTCTCTAGATTTTTTTAGGTAATATTTTAGCTTATCTAAATTATTTTTAATATAATCTGGGAGCTTAGGAGCTCGATGAGAGTAACATTTTTGGCTATTTGCTTTCTTTGTTTTTTCAGCACGGGAATTTTATTTTTATTTTTTGTGTTCATCATCGTTATTTTTGAGTTGATGTATATTTTTATATCGGTAGATGTCCATTGCAGAGCTTTCCACAAACAGATTGTCGGATCGAAACGTAAATACCTTTTTTATACTTGATTTTGATGATTTTTTTAAGTTAATTCTAGATTAGTCAAAGCAGTCTTCCCATGCTGCTATACCATACATTAAATGTGGCTGTACAAGTGAGATATATACCTACCACCTTCAGCAGCATCTTAAGACTGAGAATATCACGCAGAATTTCAAACTTACGTATAAAAAATCGGATTTTGATATAACCTATTATCTGACATGTTTTTCCCATTTCAAATTTGAATTCAATACGGCACCAAGGTATTTAAATTCACTAACAGCATTTATATGTACAATATTCAGAGCGTTTACTGTTTGGGAGTCGGGTGATGTTCTACTATCAATATATGAGGGAAGAAATTAGGGTTTTTTGAAGTATATAATGAGTAAATTACTGTTCAACCATCTTTGAATATTAACAAAATATTTTTCTGCCAGTATTTTGACTTTTTCCCAATTTTCTTCCTAGTAGAAGATGCAAGTATCGTCAGCGTATGTATGATTTTACCAGCCGTAGAAACTGAGGAAATATAATTTATATAAATGTTAAAAAGAACTGGCCCCAGCACGGCTTCTTGGGGTACACCATAGGTACCTTCTTTTTGCTCGATTCTGATACTACTAATTTGTACCATTTGGTATCTTTTAGTGAGATACGTTTTGAATAACTGTAGCTCAACGCCTCTGATACCCATATCTTCCAAAGATTTCAATAATAATGTATGCACTGAGGAAAATCGTGTTATTAAAGTTTTTCCTAAGATATTTCTTGCTACCATAATAAGAAATTCTATTACTGTAACAAATTTTCGAATAGAAGCAGCACATTGAAATCCTACAGCAGCAAAAACGATTTTGCTGAAGGTGATTTTTCTGCCACAGCAAGATATACTGCTGTAGCTATTAGACAGTCAGTCTGGGACAGTGAGTTTTTCCATTACAAAATTATAATTTTATAGCTGAATAATCACAAGCAGGTTACATGCCTGTGGCTGCAAGTTTTCTGCTTACTATAAGTGGGCAATCGCATAGAAGTTCACCAACTTATGGTAATACAGTTGTCAACCTGCCACTAAAATACTAATCGACAAACCCACTAACATTATTCAGTACCTTGCTGTGGTTATTCGACGTTTCCCTGATATTTCAACGGAAATTACCCCCTCCACGAACCCAAAGATCGTTTAGTGCGAAAAGATTTCGCCGAAAACAAAGAAACAGAAACATTCTGCACGTCGCCGTTGTTCGTCACTTGTCTATACGACCACGAGTCACGACCTATCTTGAATGTGCAGGTGCATACTGCATGCCATTGTGCTATTTGTGTGTGTTACCGGCTAATCTACTCCAAAGTCAAAAAACGGTGTTTGAAGTTTTGGTGATCAAGTTTTTCTTGTGTATACGATTACCTTTACCTAATAATAGGTAAGTAATAAAATGTTCCGTCCAGTGAATAAAAATTGTTTCATTTGATCTGATTCTTTATTTATATCCTTCTACAAATTCTCCAATCCTCGATTCAGTGAAAAGTTATTCAGAAGGACCTGATTTCCCCAAATCAGTACATCATTCTCAACCACTTTTAGAACTCATAAAGAAAAATAATTTTTTTCAATGTTTTTTCATGAAAAACTATGGTTACAGAAATATATCTCGCGGCACCAGCCACTGTGAACCTATCAGGTGCTAAATTTTTTGGCCACTTTTATCGCAAAGGATTCAAGGATTCACAACAGAAAATAATTATAAAAAACTGTTGAATTCTACAAAAGTGGTTGAAATTAATGAACTTAATTTTTTAAGTGCATCAAAAAATATTGCAACCATTGGTGTACTCCACACCTACATTAGCAAAATATTCCACCTGCGACTGTGGCACTGCCTAATATTTTCAGGTAGGCGCACTCGCTAGCGGTAGCAAAGTTGGAAACCTACCACTGAAACTATTACTAATAGTCAAAGGTAGATGAACTCACTAGCAATAGCAAAGTAACATACCTACAACTATAGTTATAGGTAGATGCACTCACTAGCAGTAGCAAAGTCACATACCTATAACTGCAAGACTGCCTTGTAGTCATAAGTAGGTGCACTTCCTAGTGGTAGCAAAGTAACCTACCTACAACTATAGTTATAGGTAGATTCACTCATTAGCAGTAGCAAAGTCAGATACCTACAACTGCAAGAATGTCTTGTAGTCATAAGTAGGTGCACTCACTAGCGGTAGCAAAGTCCGATACCTACTACTGCAACGATGCATCATAGTCATAAGTAGGTGCACTCACTTGCGGTAGCAAAGTTTAACATCTACTTCAGAAACGTTGTCTAATAGCCATAGGTAGATGCACTCCCTAGCGGTAGCAAAGTTTGAGACTATAAGTTATTCGGCAATATCTAATAATCCCAAGTGAGTTGTAATCAGCAAAGTCGACTTTATAACCACAGGTGAGAACTCGCTTGTCCCCTATGCTATTAGAGTTTCTTGCTGGGGTAATTCGATTTCTAGCTGGGGTTAGTAAAATTTTTCCTCAGTGTGGCTGACCGTATTGAAGGCCTTTGAAAGGTCTATAGGTATTGAATTTCATTCATTTGCAGAACAAGATTGTCTGAAGTTGGGTTTTATTATACATACTCCACAGTATGAAATTCACTAACAAGAGGTTTACTGTTTCAGTGACGGTAATCTCAAGTCGATTCAAATTGATTCTCAGTGCAAAATATTTGGAGGATAACTTCATTCTAAAAACCAATATTCGACAAAAATGTTAGAACTTGCTGAAGCTGAGTTACTTGTCAAAAATACAGTTTCAGGTCGTATAAAAATCCTCCAATTTTTTTTTTGACCCGACCATCCACTATGTTGTCATTTAAAAATAAAATAGTAGGAATAAATTAAAAATAAAATTTTACATAACAGATGCATTTTAACGGAAAACCGTAAAGTTGTATTTTTCGTACTACCTATTTAGGACTTAATTTAATGATTTGAACGTATGCATAGCCCTCTAGATTAAAAATTAAATAACGAAATGAAAAAAATATGGTCACAAAAAGTAACAAGTGATACATACATGGTTGTATTCAGAAATGCATATGGAGATCAAAAGGTGAAAATATACCACTGTGCTATGACTGATTTTATACGTTATGGAATATGGGGTGAACCATCCAATGACAAAAGTAAATACACTTCAAGCAATGAAATTAAAACAATATTAATTTTTCTGATTGAGTGTTTTCCAAATGGAAATGAGTCCTCCAAATGTATTTGTTTTTTTTTTCAATATTTTTTGGGAATCACAAATAATTTGTAAGGACGAGTTTTTCACCAGTGGTGAAAGATAACCTTCAACAATTAACCTTCCTCTATAACCGCCTATTAAATAATTTTTGTTCTTCAGTCAACGTGAACTGGTCCAAACTAATATTTTATATAAGTTATATGAATAGGAAATTTTGCTCCCTTGCATTAAAACCTTTTCTTCGATATATAATTTGAATAGTTTAGGAACGTGTTTCATTCGGAATGTTCTTTCGATATATTATCTCTGAAGCCTTGTTATGTGCCATACTGGGACAAAGACGAGCTTTCTGTACATGAATCAGCTTCAAAGAAATAACATACAAAATTATTCCGCTCAGACTTACGAACAAGTTGGCAATAAACCCATCAATCACTGAGATGATAGCTAGGGAAGCAGCTAGTTCATTTAATCAATTGAATTTTTAATTCTTATTACCTCATATTATACAAAATTCGTATTGAATCATATAACTTTACATTTATAGTCCCATACCCACTATTTTGAATACCTAGTACTGAATCATGGAATAATATTCTCATTTTTGCATTTAGTATATTGTTAAATTAGAAACACAGTTTTCAATACGGTTACATTGGAAAAATAAGTGTTCAATAAAAGTTGCTTGTCAAAGTCTTCGATTTCAGCCAAAATTTAATCAGAAGTTGGTGAGCAAGATTGATTAGAAACAATTTGTTCCCGAGTTTTCTAAATTAGCTCTTGCAGCAGCACGTATATCTAAATCACGCAAAAGGTTCGAGTAGATTACTGGAGAAAACGAAAGTATATTACACCTTAATGCTATTCGGTATCATAGTGCCCTGAAAAGCCTAATAAAGCAAGCAGTGATAACATTGAAATGTTATTATTCCATATCCATTTTATTGTCCAGAAATGAGATTCAGGGCCACAAAAGCACAATAAAAACACAATCTCACCAAACTCAAACCAAATATAAACTGAGAACATTCCGGAAATCATCAAAGTTATGTGTTGAATCAAATTACCAGAGCATCAGTAAAACGATAATAAATTACGAGGGATGTTTCAAATGATAATAACCAGTTCTGTTATCATGCGTGATAGATAGTTGATTGGCGATGGATGAAGTTCCACTAGCATGCGAATAAAATGACAAAATATATAAAGTTGATTGAGTAACGTGTTAACATTCCAGGTGGGTAATTACTACAAATGGTGCAATAATATTCCAAGGCTTGCATCACAAATCATTGTCAAATTTCTGATTTACTTTGAAAAGGGGAACATTCTCCATGAAAATTTAAAAATGAAAAATGTGATTTATTTGTAATATCTAACAGAAAACAACTACTTCTCCAGCACAACTGAAAAGGAAAGGAAAAATCTGAAAGTGAAAATTCGCATTTTTATTCAGATAGCTGATTTTTTTAATTCTCTCTAGTTTTCATTGAAAAAATCTTTGAATAAATTAGATAAGGAGCATATTATTAAAAAAATATCACTCACTGAAATCGTTCATTTCATTGAAGCAAGGTTCGCTTCTCTCGCATTTAATTCCCAATACAAATGGTATTATATGTAATGGTCGACGAAAATCTATTTCGCTTTGCCAAGCTCTTCAGGAGGATTGATGGAAAATAGCGACTAAAGTTTGTCTTTCAGTCGCAGATGATTCCACAACAGATTTTATGAATGTCCTATTCATATTTTCGAACTAAAATTCTGATTTACTGTTATCATTGCCTAGGGAACACTACTTATATTCCGTTAATTGGTGAATAATTGAAATTTCTATTTACATGTTTTGTAACTGGAAATATTATGGATTATAGACTAGGCACACGTGTCGTCAAATGCCATAAATATGTTTGGCTTTGTAAAAATGAGAACGTAATTGTATATCTTTGGTTAACGTAACAAATTGATAATTTTTGTTTAGTTTCCTTCAATTGTTGATACAAGTTATTTATTTACATGATGTCTCTAAATGTCCAGAAAGATACTTGAGAAAACTGAAAAAAAACTAATGCACACATTGATTATACTGTGGTTATGATCTGTATTTTTTGAAATTCGGCGATTGTTGCAGTGTTGTCAAGGATTTTCAGGAAGTTTCAGGAAGAACGCAGTATCTCGTTGGACTTTTCTCAGAATTCTTGATTTTGCCAAAATTTTCTAGAATTCTCTAATATTCAAAAATATTGAAATGATATGAGGTGACCTATTGAGGTAACCTAACCTAACTTTGGATTCCGTGGTTCATTTCAAATTAAGTTTCAACTAGTGACTGTAGATGTGACAAGTTATTTTTCATTATCATTGTCTTAAGGTCCATAAGGTATTAATTCAGAGTGATTTCGTTTTGATTTCGAGAGCTCCATAAAGCTGTCCTGACGAGTTGTAAACAACGAAACGACAGATGGTGGAACTCTCGGAATTAAATCGAAAACACTCTCGTCACTATATATATAAACGTTACCCTAGTTTGGATACCAGGTCACACGGGCCTAGAAGGAAACGAAATAGCGGACGCCCTAGCAAAAGGGGGGGCCGAAACAACGTTCACTGGGCCAGAACCGGTCATCGGTTTAGCATATAGCACTGCCAAGAATGCTACAACCGCCTGGGCAGACAATAAAAGACTTGAGTATTGGCTCAGTCTACCAGGACTAGCCCATTCCAAAGCATTTATTGCTTATACAAGGAAAAAACAGGACTCTGACAAACTTCTAGAACTCAGTAGAGCACATCTCAGAGTTATAGTAGGTTTGCTCACTGGCCACTGCAAACTCAAACACCACATGCATAAAATCGGACTTGCACAGGATGCAGAGTGCCGTCTATGCATGGAGGATGATGAAACGGCTAAACACATCCTGTGCACATGCCCTGCAGCAGCCAGAACCAGATTTTCAATATTTGGCAATACAAAAGTAAGGCCAAAAGATCTGGTAAACTGTTCTCCCAACATGTTACTCAATTTCGTTAAGAGATTGGATATGCTGGGAGAAATATAACCATAGGGTGAGCCACAATAGGCCATTGGCCGCAGTGGAGAGCCTGATGTATGGGCTCACTCACATTTAAACCTAACCTAACCTAACCATATATATAAAACTCTTTTAATTTAGATATTCTCAACCTGAGTTGAATATCCTTGGGGATGCAGTCAGACATAAAAGGCCGCGTTGAAGTAACACTCTGGCTTAAATTGTCAAGCTTTCAAAATCCTTTAATTTTATTATCAAGACATCTGAAAATATCAATGGTGTAAACATAACGCTAGAAATATGAAGATATGATAAACAGCTTATTTACGCGAGGATAGTTTGAAGAAAATAGCATATGTGCTTTTTCCTTGGTCGTTGTATACACAATAGGTTTTACGAAGAAGATATGAAAAATATGCAATGATTTGTGTCATCGGAAAAATAAAAAAATGGTAGAGTGTACATTTTGTCTCGATCGAGAGAAAACTGAGAACTGGTATCAGAGGAGGGGGATAATGGTTATCTTCAGTCAGGATCAATTAACAATTAACAAACTCTTCATTACCTAGTACCAAGTTTTGGTCTAGGTACGGATGATTGAATACATATGTTTCATTTCAATATAACGAGAGTATGCAAGAAATAATTTATTTTAGAGTAAGTTCATCATATAAAAAAATTACGTGGAGATAATATTGATGGGCGAAGAAGAATTAAAGGCTTATAGACGTGAGTGTAGGAATATTTGCAAAGTAATTATATAGCTGGTTATTGTAACCATAAAAATACTCGATTGAGTAACATCAACATGTTGCATTTCAAACAAAACTATACATATACCACCAAATTCGAATATTCGCATAATAAAATATCAATACCAATGGGGAAATTTCAGAAAAATTAAATTTGAAAAAAAAACACCCACAAAGGTAAGTTTACTATTAAAAGAATCACTGTTCATGACCAAAGTCATTATTACTTTTTATTTGTTGAATATAAGAAATTCAAAACTGCATAATTTGAATCATTATAGTAACGCGTCAAACTTGGCTGGGACCGGTTATGACGTCATACAGTTCGTTGACAGATAACGCCTGGAGGCAGAGAACGGTTTAAGTTTTAGTTTTAGTTTGTAGAGTTTGCGTGTTTTATTATATTATATTTATATAAAACCAAACATTCAAAATGACATCGGAATAAACGTAAATACTTACGATCGGTCTACTGCCTTCCGATCGAACGAGCAACGTGACGTTACGATCACTCCCGCGCGTTTCGTGTTGTTTGAAATGAGTAGCTGGTAGTTTATTGCAAATTAAATATTGCGAATTGAAGGATGATTTTAGTTCGAAAATATGAATAGGAAATTCATAAAATCTTTTGTGGAATCATCTGCGACTGAAAGACAAACTTTAGTCGCTATTTTCCATCGTTCAAGATAACCTCTTGGGAGGTATTCATATTGAAAAGGGGAACATTCTCCATGAAAATTGAAAAAGTCACATTTTTCATTTTTCAATTTTCATGGAGAATGTTCCCCTTTTCAACATGAAGGATGATATTTGGTAAGTGCTGTTTCTATAGATAGACCAATATATTGAAGGCACAAAAAAAAATGTTCAATTTCATTGGCAGTTTGAAGACCTCATACAAGGTCAACGATAAGAATCGAACTTTTTATTCGTAATGAAACTCAGAATATCGCTGCCGATGACAAGTTTTCGTTAACCATCACACGTAAAACCATACTCTTGTCTAGAAATTATGATCCTTAATTATTAATTATTTGGCATGTATAGTGTTTAATAATGATTATTGATCTATTTGTTTTGTGAATATTCATGTTGAATATGGGATAGAGAAATTAAGTTTTGTCCAATTTTCATTACAACTTTTATTTAATACTACCGGTAATACAAAAGTAATTTTATCTAACCTGTATGCAAATACTCACCCTCATGATCTGTTAGGTTCCTTTTGCAATTGAATGATTTGTAACACAAATTCCAGTTATCTTCTGTATATCCTTTTCATTTGGGACCTCTATCGCTTTTCGGAAAGTTATTTCGCCACCTTTTCTGATAAAAAGTGTCAAACTCAAGAATTTCTACAATTTTCGTGACATACAAATGAAATCGAATGAGTTTTTTTTGTATGCGAATACAATGTTCAATCGAGCACAAATTACATTCGAACCATAGTTATCTAATACCTTATGAACAGTAGGTTAACGAAAATTCGTCGAAATAATGTCAGTAAACACCGTAATGAACTCAAAGTAATACTCCGCGTATACAGTTGTAATGAGCGTGGAACTACGGGAACTTCGATCAATCGCAGAAATCGAACATCGAGGAATCTTAGGCGGAGTCAAAACATAGGTGTCAAAACATATCTTCGGAGGTTTGCGAACAAAAAATATATAAATCATCACGGTATGCTATAAAATCTTATAGACATGTTTCCACATCATGAAATAGTACACCATTTTTCGTAATTGATTATAGTTCACCATGCATACCTAATTATATAATCTTTTCTCGGAAATTGCATATATATACAAAATAATTAGCATTTTTCAACCTAGTCACTCTATATATCCATATCTGTGAAATGTTTAGAAAGAAATGCAATACAACTCCACAATCTGTGCACAAAATAGTAACATATACTTAAAATGTTCACACACTGTGAGCAGCCATTGGCTCATAAATTCTCTAGTGTTTATCAGTTTTATGCTGGTTTCTCCAAAAAATATTATATAGCTCGGTTTGCAGGCCGTTAAGTAATCCATAACACGCTATTAAGTGCAGACAATGAATGGTTTTCGAAGGCCTCGCTAAACAATACACACCCGATTAACCATCTCTGACCGTCACACGCATGGGGCATCGTGATTTATTTCCGACACCCCTAATTAAGGACAGATATGAAATTGTGACGCTACGAACAGTCTCACCTTAGTCCCTCTCTGTCTCTCGCAGAATGTGACTTCCTGTTCTTGTTCATTTCCGGTGGCGCAATTGCCTTTTTGTAATGGCCAGGGTGAATTAAAAAGAGTTATTGTAAATTGCGACGGGGGTTGGTTTATTGGATACGAGAAGAGCGGGATTTTCAATTCTTTTAGGTTGAACGGGTGTGAAACAATAGCGATGATAAAATATTACAGGCACTGGGCTATTCATTTCAGATAGGGAGAGTTCTGGATATCCATGACCAATTTGAAACACAATACGAATTACCATAGGTTTACGGCTCATTAATATTAAATTTTTAAATTCAAATACCCATACCTATTCATCGGTATCTCAATGATTTATGATTGACCTAAAACAACACATAACTTATATATCAATACAACTTTTCCATAGTGTCAATGCACAATACGACAACTCACCCAAAATTATACAGTGTGCTCTTCCAACGAAAGGAAGTGAATAATAATTGTGAAGTAAAATTTGTAAATATGAACCCATAAATCAACCTTGTTTTGCGCCGCTCCTGGCCAACATCATTTCCTTTCCTCCTTCACTGTAGCTGAAGAAGGTGGTGGAATTTCGAAAATATAAGTTTTTTATAACACAACACTGCAACATGATTGTTGAAGTGAATGTTCGCCGGTTGGATTAGATTGATGTACATCATATCACAATATTCACGAGAGTGCGATAGGTAAACACAGGCACATTATTGGAGGGTATTGATTTACGATACGAAGTAAAAATACAATCACTTCACACCTTAGAACAAAATCAAACTTTCATCAGTTAACAGCACCGGATATTTTTGACAGGTGACATGCATGTGTAGGTATGTGCATGATTGCCGGAGCCGTTACTTATAAAATGTGGACCAGTGAATAACGGCAATCAGCGGTTTTGTACAGTGAGATTGTAACATATAGCAACACTGCAATAATTCAGTTCCCATCTTTCAAGTAAACATTATTGTATTTTCACTTAAATTGCTTCCCAAACTCCAGTGATGCAGTGACGTAAGCCAGAAGGTTTTTACTGAAAGCTCTCAAATTGTTAAACCAGTGCCAAACTTAATTTTCGGTCTGTAATCAAATTTCGCAAGTTGAATTTGACCCACTTCTGGTAGTCCGTCTCATATATTCATAATTACGGTGACGATTGATTACGAAAATTCAGTTAGAGAAAAAAACAAAATGGCAGATACAAGATAGCGGACGATATTTGTGATTAAAATCCAATTTCATTAAACACTTCCTTCGTTCTTTTTTTTAGACAGTTTGTTCGTGATCGCAGCTTCAAAATTGCGGACGAGTTTTGTGGTTATCATTCAATTCACTTCGAAATTGGTTTGTGGGAGTATTTGATGTCGGAGATTGAAAGATCTTTGACAAAATTCATGAATTTAAAATGGCAGCCCCAATATGGCAATACAATTTTTTGATTTTGGTCCTAATCTATTTGTATTATATGGGGGTTTTCGGTGAGATTATGAATGTATTTAAAATTATTTCTTAATGGAATGTTAATGTTGAATTGAAAAAACTTTTTCTTCTGAAAACTTATGTACGCCACTATCTGCTTCAAATTTCCATATCGCAAGAATATCCGCCTGGAATCATGCCCCAGCTGAGTAAATTTTTGAACAAGTCAAGCAATAGATAAGTGAATTACAAAAATGTATCTATCGAGAGAGTTGGAATAATATTACTACTAATGACACGAGCAAAGAACAAGCTTTCTAACGACACTAAACATGACATATAGTTTCATTTAAAAAACTGCCGATGACGTAACTCTTCTGCCAATGGCATATGGAAAAAATATTCGAATTCACAAAATATTGCAGAGTGAAATACCCTTCATCTTTCATCCAAACTTTTTTCAGAACTGAAAGATACAATGAATTATATTGTAAGATGCAGTTAGTCAATTTTTCCATAAAATGTCATTTGCTTCCTTTTACAGTAATATGACGATAATTCCTGATTCCTAGTCAGTGGCACGCGAGGTGGCACATTTTACGAGATCCTTGAATTGAACTTCGCCTTTCATTTTCAACAAATATGCCATCAACAATATGGAAAAGTCTGAAAGGAAAATCAAGTCCAAAAGGCAAATCAAGTCCGAAAGGCAAATCAAGTCCGAAAGACCTACGAAATCAGATACGTAGAAATGATCTGTCAATTGAAATACAGATTCAAAATCAAGTTCATGAATTAATGACTACAGGAATTTGAACAAACTTGCGAAATCAGACACGTAGAAATGATCTATCAATATGAAACACAAATTCGAAATCAAGTTCATGAATTAATGACTACATGAATTTGAACAAAATCTACGAAATTAGATACGTAGAAATTATCTATCAATTTGAAACACACATTCGAAAATCAAGTTTATGAATTAATGACTACATGAATTTGAACAAAACCTACGATATTAGATACGTAGAAATGATCTGTCAAATTGAAACACAGATTCAAAATGAAGTTCATGAATTAATTACTACATGAATTTGAACAAAACCTAAGAATCAGATACGTAGAGCGACTAGGAACAAATATATGAATAAGATACATATATTTCAATTATTGCAGGAGCCTGAGCAATACTGAGCAGAACTTAGGTGTTGATAACTCGCACTTAATAAAAAAACGTTTGAAGTAACTTGAGTCCAAATTGAACATATTATTTCAAATGAAACACACCTTATGGATATAATTATTTTATTTGCTAATGTGTCGCTGGAAAGAAAACAATGAATGAATTATCCCAATCTCCCAACTGTTACCCCATTTACAACTTGAGCGTCTTCCTCATATATCTATAAAAATTATTCAATACGAAATTTGAACCAATTTATCATTTGTACTGAAATATTGACGTTTGTTGAATATGTTTTGAAATTTTAATAGTTTTTTGGTGCAAAAATTTTATATTTCACTCTCTATGTAGGTATGTCCATAATAACTATCAATGTTATTTTATAGCAGAAAATTATTGAATGAATTAATCAGTTAATGCTGAATAATTGAATAATGAAAATCTGCGAATTTATGATCATACAAATCATAAAAAATGGGAAAAAATTATTTTGCGTACGTGGCTGTGATTTTAAATTATAGTATCGTCTCCAATTTCAAACAACTTCTCTCGATAGACTTTGAGGGTAGTTAACTATTGATCAAAATTCCTTTTGTTTTGTATTCCCCTGTACGCTGTTTGGGAATTTAGAATTTTGATGACTGAATTACAAATTTTCTGCAATGCACCAATTTTTATGAGGGATAACATTTTCTGACGAATTATAATAAAAAAGTTTCCCATATATTATTACATTACATTTTGAAACTCACTGTAGAAGCTGTCGTTTGAGGAAATTCACACAACAGTTATCATCATTTGCAATGAAATGAAATTTTCATTAATTCAGTTGCAGGGCCAGATCAAGACATTTGAGCGCCCTATAGGATAAAATCAATTTGAAAGTTGCACGAATTGTGAGTCGTCAGTCCGTGCCTATTTCTAATACGGCGCCTTAGGCTACAGCCTATGTAAGCCTATTGGATTATATGGCATTGCTCAGTAGAGCTATATTGATACATCAATAATTTGTTGCACGCACCCCATGTTTTTTGATTCGAGAGGGCAGTTCGAACGGTAGAGTGCGTGGGTCATCGATATCAAAGCCAAGCAACGTGATGCGAAGTTATGGTTTGGATGGAGAATTACGGACGACCTCCTTTCAAGATCTATTCTCTCGGGTCGTGCTAGGAATCGCACGTTAAAAGGTAAGACCTCGTTGATCCTTAGCTCGCACAGGTTTCGATTTCTGAGGGATGCCGTTCGTAGGGGGACGACAGCAGGTTGGCGGAAAATACAATTTTAACAAATTTGATTCATACAAGTATTTTCATAACTACTTAACATTCACAATCACACATTTTCTGGAAAATATGAGTGGGGTAGAAAATCACTATAGGACCAGGAGACATTATATTATTCTTTCTGATCCGTTTTAAAAAAGTAGCATAATAAAAAAAAATATTTCATTGAATAGGTATTTTCTGCATTTGAGTCCTGTTAGACGAAAATCATAATACTTATTATTGTTATTTTATGGTCAAAATATTATACATTATTATTGCATTGTCATCCAGTTCTCAGTAATGTTTGAAGTTTTAAATCGACAGTATTATTATATATTTTTTTTAAATATGGAATCATCATAATCAATCATCCAGGTCTGAGATATATTCCTAGGGCAGTTATTTCAATATCGATTGCCTTTGCCTTCAAACATTACTCGCACTTTACAAAAAATACAGTATTCTACCTCGTGAAACAAATAACTATTATTACACAAGGCAAAATTTCAACTATAAAGTCTTTCAATTGTTTCAAATAACTGTAAATAATAATAATAATAATAATAAGCCATTTATTTCCAACAGGTACACAAACCCAATTGTAGGAAAATATACAAAAATAACATAGTATTACATAATCACTGGTGAAAAAAAAATTATTGAACATGAACAATATTTATACAAAGATGAAATATAGACGGACAAATAAAGATCAGAAATATGTATTAAAATATGTTACACAAAGACAGACGTGTGAAAGGTAGGGCATACACCGACAAATCAAGGAACAATGATGCGGTAGACAAATGGACGAAAACTGATTCGAGTCACCACCACACAAGCTCCACCAGATATATGACAGCGAAAACCCAAACTTTGACCTCACAATACTTAGGCTAAAAATACAAGTCAGTAATCAGACAATTAATTCAGTACTAATGTGGTTATCGATTTTAATGAGTCGAAATTAATATCGCATATTCCAGAAATACGATTAAAGTTTTGACACATAATAGTTATAGGACTCTGAAGCGTGATATTGGTACGTGAATTACTGACATGAAATGTAACACTACGTCTGGACTCTAAACGGGGAACAAACATGCAAGAGATGCTGTTATGAATTAATTTGTAAAGAAATGAAACAGCAGCGATAATTCGCCTGCTTGCCAGAGAGATAACATCAAATCTATTGAAATAAATACTATTATCTAGTCCTCTAGCTGGATAATTATTGTCCTCACGAAATACTAAATATTTTAGAAATCTTCTCTGAACAGATTCGATAGCTTTAGAATGACAGTCGTAAATAGGGTTCCAAATCATTGACCCGTATTCTAATTTTGAGCGTACAAATGAAAAGTAAAGTATTTTCAGTGTTTCAGTGTTTTCGAATCCATGAGAATTTCTGATAACGAAACCGAGAACTTTGAGGGAATTTGACACCGCTTTGTTGATATGTTGAATAAATGAAAATTTCTGATCGAATACAACTCCTAGGTCTCTAATCTCAGTACATCGTTCCAATACGTTTTGATCGATAGAATAACTGAAATTTACAAAACATTTATCAACATTAAGGCCCAATTTGTTTCTATCACACCACAAAATAATTTGATCCAAATCAGACTGCAATACTAAGCAGTCATGATGGGAAGTTATCACCGAATATATTTTTAGGTCATCTGCAAAAACAAGCTTTTGACAAGCCAATAAGGTAATCAGATCATTAATATAAAAAAGAAACAGAGGTGGTCCAAGATTGGACCCTTGTGGTATGCCTGACGTGGGAAAAATGAAACGAGAATTGAATTTTTCATATTCAACGAATTGTCTGCGATTACTCAAATACGATTTGAATAGTAAAATAAGATTTGATGAGAAGCCGAAACTTCGCAGTTTCTCTAGTAGGACTGAGTGATCAATTTGGTCAAATGCTTTTTGGAAATCGTTGTATATAACATCGACCTGCTTACGTTTATCAAGGGAATTGGTGACAAAGTGGGAAAAACAAGCTAAGTTGGTGACACATGATCTGTTGCTCATGAAACCATGCTGATGTGTCGATATCAAGCTTCTGGTTGGGGCATAAATTGCATCATAAATGATGATTTCTAGAATTTTAGCAAATGAGCACAAGAGAGATATCAGACGATAGTTATTTAATATGGATGGATCACCTTTTTTCAGAACCGGACATATTTGGGCAACTTTCCAAAGGTTTGGAAAAATATTGGATGATATGACGAGACTAAATAGATAAGACAGAGGTTCAGCTAAAAAGAGACGGCAATCTTTCGCAAAAAAACACGGAATTTGATCAACTTCTGAAGTGAGTTCATTTTTAGCTTACTGCAAGCTTTTATAACTTGTTCCGGAGTAATGGGTGGAATGGTATTTGATTCATTGCTAATTTCTTTCCAATCAGGGAAGTAGTCCGAGTTAGACTGTAGGCACTCTCAAAATATGTGGCAAAAGCATCAACAATTTTCTGGGTCTCATTATAGGTGACATGGCCATCTTTCATGCACCCAGGGTTTCTGGACTGCCCTTTTTTCTCTCTAATAATGGACCAGAAGCCTTTAGCATCAGTTTTAATAGAATTTTCAGCATTTCGAAAGTATTTTTTGTAAGATGCATTTATTTGGGATTTAATAATAGTTCTTAGTTCTCTATATTGATTTAGTAGGGTAATGTCATGTGTTTATATTTGCGAAAAGCCTTTTCTTTTTTACGAATGTTAACAATAATTGGTCTGTCAAACCAGGGTGGAAAACGACGACGACGCGGAATTTTCAGTGGAACATAAGAATGGAATTGCCCATTCAATGTTTCATAGAAGACTTTGCATGCTTTATTCACGTCCTCATGTTGATATACACATGACCAGTCTACGTCAATCAAAGATGCGTAAAGAGCTGGGTAGTTAGCTTTTCTAAAATTCAACGAATTGGTTTGATTACTGTTCACACCAACTTGTTCATAAAGCTAATAGGAAGCCGAGAAATTGCACTGAAGAGCGGGGTGATAGCTGTCCTCGGTAACCAGGATTTCATCAGCTTTGGCTACTGAACACTCAATGCTAGAAAAAACCAGGTCTAAGATTTTACCGTTCGTATTCTTAATCGAGTTGAATTGATTCAAATTCATAAGTTCAGAGAAGTTTCTCATTAATACAGATTTTGTATCATATGGGCGTTCAGAACAAAATGAGGAATTGTTGAAATCGCCCACAATCAGAATATTTTCATTACATTCAGAGCTGACAAGTGAAAAAGTATCTAAAAATAATTTCAATACTTCTAACGTTGTATCAGGTGGTATATAAATTACAAACAAAAATATTACAAAATAACCTAAGGATAATTTGCAACCTACAACGTCGATCGATGGGCAGGTAGAATTTAATTTATTGAGATTCAGTCTTTCCACAACAAAATTCGAATTATTCACAGCAATAAGTACTCCACCACCGCGCGATTTATTATAATAATAATTTATATAAATGCTGATAACCAAGAAGTAAAGTTATGTCATATCCGATAATAGCGTATCCTTCATCCTGAAACTAAATAAAAGCCCTGATCGTATTAGAACCGCAAATAAAATTCCGTTTTGAAATTCCACGTCAAGATGAACATTTCCTGTGAGGCAGACATGAAATCATATTTCTGCCCTCTGACAGCCACATTACATATACTTACGCAACTAAACGCTTACTTTAAATATTAAATTTCATCGGAGCAGAAGCGTACAGTCCAGTGGCATTCCTCAATATCGAATCTCCCAAAAGATATATAAACAAATTTTTGTTTTCTATATGATGAATATATTTAGATCTTTTACTGTGCATTCATCAGTTGATCCTACCACTCCTACCTTGCAAAGTAGGTATTGAGAAAGGATTAAAATGTCCCGAAGAATAGAAACTGGTTCGACCCTTTTTCTTCTAAGTGCCATGTCATTAAACATTCTGAATTGTTCAACGAACATCGTGAGACCTATTTTAAGTAGGTGTTCTCTTTGAAATTCTGGAATTGTTCATATTGGGAATCATCTTCCGAGCAAAAGATAAGATGAGTAACCTCTTCGCATAATTCATATTTGAATAACATGGATTTCTGTCTGAAAAACTGACCGTAGTTTGTAAACATGCGTTATCGAAACATATATTGTTAATACTCTTACGAAACCCCTAGGCGACTGCAGAATTTTTTCTGATGATCCGAGAAAGTGCTAGGAATCGCACGTTAAAAGGTTAGATCTCGTTTATCCTTGGCTCGCATAAGTTCTGACTTCTGAGGGCTACCGTTCGTAGGGGGACGACAGCTGGTTAAAGAAAAAAACAATTTTGAGCAACAGCAACAAACTGTAAGCGCTATCGGAGCGGAGAAATGGATTGTTAACGACCCGCGTTTGTTTTACTTTTATTACAATCAAATACTTTTATTTGCTCCAATTATTATTATCAATATTATTATTATTAATATTATTATTATTATTTTGTTTTTCTTTCAACAATCCTCGATTTATTGAGAATAATCATGAAAACAATCATATACGGTTAGCCCGTACTAGTCAAACCCTCGGTATATGCGCGCCTATCGTGATAGGTGCGCTATCGTGATAGCAATAGGCCTCAATAATTCGCAATAATCACACTGTGTCCACCCTAACCAAACAAACTACACTCCACTCCTCAAGAAATTCGATGATCGCCCCCTTTGAAGAGAAAATCTGCCAAAGAGGAACAGGAAGTCCAAGTAGGTGCATACTCCAGGTTTTATTGGGAGTTCATATCGCATTTGTCACTCGTACATGGATGACTCTAGAAGTTCTCATCGCGGCACAAGATCTCGAATCTTCCATCAGACTATATAAGCACGGCGATTCGAGAAGTTTAAGTCGACAGAAGCTGATCTCGAGACAGAAGTTGGATTATAAGTTTATGAAATACAATTAGTATCCAGTGGAGTAGGCTGTTTATTGTATCCGTATATTTCAGTTTTATAATGAATTTATGTTATTTTCAAGTTGTGAATAACGTCGTCATAACTATCCAGTATTTGTCTGTAGCCACGAACCCCAATACCGTAACAATTTAATGTTTTTGTTGAAGTGCAAATGCTATTCCTCAAATTGTTTGCCGTCGGCATAATAATCCAGTATTTGTCTGAGCCACGAACCCCAATACCGTAACAATATAATATTTTTGTTGAAGTGCAAATGCTATTCCTCAAATTGTTTGCCGTTAGAAGTGGAAAGTTATCATGATATGAGTTCATCATCATTTTCACTGGTCAATCTGAAGTTACCTCAATATCCATCCTGCAGAATTTTATATTTTAACATCGCTTGGATTGATTGCTGAGTTTCCTGTGTATTTCTTTCACTTCATCAGCTTAGATTTCGGCAATCAATGATGGTTTTCTCAATATCGAACACTTTCACACAGACCTTCCTATTATCCAGAAGTAATGGTTCCGTAGAACCATTCCGTATACAAATAATCTCACGATGTACGGAACATAAGAGACAATGTGACCAATTAACTATTGTTATCCCCTTTCTATTGGATAACGTCAAGTAGGTATGAAATAAAGAAATTTTCAGTTCCGCTGTTCACGATGACAATAACTGTCATAGTGACATCCTAACAATTATGTAAGATGCGTATAGGTAGTTCATTTAGAGACGTAATAGCAATTGTTGAACATGGGGTCTACAACTCTATCTGCTTGTAATCCGTACCCGTTCCAAACATCAGCTTATTTCGTATACAAATTTGTAGGCGTTGTTCGTAATAGTGGTCTCATCGCCGGACTATTATCAATTGCCCTAATTCTACCTATGTTCCGTGAGCTGTGAGAAGTACTGTATACGCGATAGTATCAATGTGATATTGATTATTTCATTATGATTCTTATATACGATGGTGAGTACTTCACCCCAATTTAGCATCACCAAATCACTGAAAATAATAAACCCATTTTTGTAGCTCACCCTCTAGAAAGATATAATCAAAAATTTAAAAAATCTGTTGAGTCCCCAGGGATACATGTATCCTGTGCCATGTCCTTTAACCCTTCGGTGGGTGATCCTTCTAAACTTACACGAGTAGGCCAGTAGAGATAGACATAATGCTACATTGAGAAAACAATAAATCTCAATTATTTGCATCATGTTCCGAATTCCGCAACATTGTCAAAATGGCATTTAACTTGAATTTTGGTGTATAATGGTTGAGAAAATTCTAGGGTAAGCAGCTATCAAACAGTATAGCTTTTCACAAATGAAGGCAATATAATATATGAATCCTTTTCAGTCCATTTGGCTAATTTATATACAATGAGAAAAATAAATAGAAATTTATTGCAGCAGTTTCTGTTTCATCGTATCGTAGGTATCTTTCTAGTGAAAACCCCCGACTGTATGCCACTACTTTAGTCGACTTCTGACGAAAGAATGAACGACTTTTCATCCACTGCACTGGGGTTCAAATGATCGGATACGAGACATAAGTTGAGTGTTACTCTATGATTTATTATCGCTCTTTAGCGGTTTATGAATCGCGAGTCGGATATTCGGCCTAGTTATGGGCCTTTTTCAAGCCACAACCACATATTCATACCTACGTGTTCTACATTTTCAAAGAGGAAACGAGATGGAAATGTGGAAAAGTATATTGGATAACGCAAAGACTAGATAAATTGGATGCCTTCTGCCTTCTGATTTATTCTTGTTTGTTTAGGGTGTTCTCCATGAAATTTTAATGAATTTGCGGATGGACTCGGGTAGTCGAGTCGATTGCACTCAAGGAAGAATTGCTTGGGAAATTCTTCGGTAGTTATGGTTGTCCAATACTGAGAGAACTGATAGACGTTTGTGAATTGGTCCAGGTAATTAGTATAGTTTGAGAGCAAACCAAAACAGTAAACAGCAACGCACTTTTATTATCATTCTTATATACAGGGTGTCCCAGAATGAAGTGACAAAAAAATATGTTTTCCAGAATAATTCCATAACGGCTCAATTTTCGACAGCGACAGATCAACTTTAAAATATCAATACAGATCGTGTGTTTGTAACTTCAAACTTTCACGCCACTGGATCAATATTGATTTTGTTTTAATTTTTTTAATCCCTTATATTTCCAAATATCAACGGTTTTCAAGCTATTTGAAGTTCAATAAGTGCGTTCGTATCAAAATATCCTAATTTTTTTAAGGAATGTGTAGGTAACTATAACATTATAACCAACAGATTTCAACCTAGCAATGAGTATAAATTGAAATATTTCCAAAATTGTTGGCATTTACGAGTTATTTAGTTAACAAAAATCTCCCGATATTGAAAACTTACATGGCAACTAACAAAATAATCGATAATGATTATCCACATCGCATACCCACGCACTTATTCAACCTCGAATTGCTTTGGAACAGTTGATATTTGTTAAAAGAAACCTATTCCTTTTTTGTATATGAAATATTCGAGAAGGGGAAAAAGAAGACGACATCGATATTAATCCAGTGGCATGAAATTTGGGGAGGAGCGATTAGGGGCACACATCTGCCGTACGCCCCTGTTTGAAGTTACAAACATATGATTTGCATTGTAATTTGGAATTGAATGCTGTCATGTGACATACGAAATTTCATTTAGAAAAGTTTGCTGTTATGCACTTATTCTAGTAAACATTTATTTTTTTGAAACTTTCAACACTCTGTCCCAGGTAGCACCTCATGTTGGCCCAATCTTGTTTTCATATTGGGCCAATATGGATATATTGTAAATGTAAAAATAATATTGAACCAATATGGGTTCATATTGGAAAAACAATATTTCATTAATAATATTGGTGAAATATTGGCTCAACCTGTTCTGAATGTATATTGTTTCATGAAATATTAGGTCAATATTGGTTCAATAATTTTACCAATATCAATAAAGCGATATTGCCTACATATTGTTTCTAGCATCCACCTCCAATATTGCGATTTCAATATTACTCTCATGTCGATTTTAGAGATAAAAACAATATTGTATATCCAAGTTTGATAGCACATTGGTGGAATATTATTTAATCCATATTCTAAAAATTATATTGAACCTATATTGATTGAGATTGTTACGAAAACCTTACGCCAATATTTGAAAGACAATATTGATACAATATTACAAAATACATTCATCACTAGGATTGAAATTTGAATATTAGCCGAATATTCAATAAACAAGAAACCGCTAGGTGGCCCCACATATGGAACAACAGCTGAATCATAGTAACGTATATCAAATAAGGCTTTTCACAATGCGTTTGCAAGTCAATCTACTCAGTGGTGAATTTTGAAGTAGAAACGAAATTGTAGAATTTTTAAATTATTCGACATTTTCTGGAAATATTTCATCAATGTTTCCAAGGCAACATATTCACTTTGAATATTTTACCAATATATTCAAATGATATTGTACCAATATCCCTAAATATTTTGAGGCCAATATTGCTTCCTCAATATTTCACTAATATTATTTGTATAATGTCTAAGTAATATTGTGCCAATATCCCGAAATAATTATAATTTTATCTCGCCAATATTACGTTTTAATATTTTGCCAACATTTTACCAAGATTATTCCAATGTAAGTTTGCTACAGCGATATTGTACCAATATCGCCTAACATTTTGAGGCCAATATTGCTTCGAGAATATTAGACCAATATTATTTTTCAAATATTGGACCAATATCGCCGAATGTTCACATTTTTTTTTTCTCGCCAATATTATTATTTGAATATTTTGCCAATATTTTCACAATATTGTACCAATATTGTCCCAATATGGGTGTGCTACTTGGGGTAACTTTCTTATTATTCTTCTAAGGGTATAAGTATATGTTTATTGGAACTTATATCCTTAAAATGAAGTGAATATTCTACCATCGGAGTTTGTCCCCTTTGTTCTGGGACACTGTATACCCAAATTATTTATATGCTTTTCTTCATAAAGGCTCATTAATTCCTTTCCTAGTAGAATATCAAGTAAGATACTGCCATCTAAAATTCATTCCCACATATTCCATATTATAAAACGATTTCTTATAAAGAAGCTCCTTCATGTGTAGGAAGGAAATCAATTTATGAATTAATTTCCTTCCTTTGTTTGTGAAAATGAATTGAGAAAAGAAAGTGGGACATGGCTTCACAAAATGCCCTATCGCATTTTCATAGTTGTTTATTGTATAATAATTCATTTCAAATCATATGAATAAGTTGAGTTAATATAAGTATCACATGTCCTTTTAAAGAAATGTGTGATGATCATTTTATGAAACTGAAGTACATCCCTATAATTTTATGATTCTATAAGATACCTTTTCACAATTCATATTTATACAATTCGTTTAAACTGTTTTATAATTTAATTACCAGATATTGAGCAATTTCCTTCTACACCATTATCCCCTCTGAACTTACCAATATCATATTATCATCTTACTGGAATTATTATATATGGATTATTGTTTCCATAGGAATAGTCCAGTCGGGACTATTTCCGTACCTCCGGTACTTCTGGAAGGCGCGCAGGTAGCCGTCACACAATTAGTCTCTTCCCACGCCCTTAAGCCCGTATGACACGATCCAGTTTTTCATCTAGTCTCTGAATGAGAAACTGTACTGATCCATTGGACCTGCCTCCGGTCAGAATATTTTGTGTTAAATAGTGTCACAAAACATTGTATTTTCACACAGAAAATGATCCGTTTTATTATTAATGCCTATTTAACTTGAAAAGTGAAAAGTGAGAAGTGAGTATGACTTATGAGTGAAAAACTGAACCGTGTCATATGGGCTTTAGGGTTTGTAATTACTGGATCCGAGAATCATATTAGAACAGATGCAGTGAACCAAGGTGCCGGCTTTCTGAATTTGCCCGACTGAGAGCTGCGTGTCTATAATTCCTCCAAGGACTCCTAAAATGAGAAAGAACCACCATATCAACAGAATGGTTTGGTAGAGCCTGCTGAGTTTGGAGAGTAACTCTGATATATGTTCCGTTTTCCTCCTCCTTTCGAACGATGTTCGTTTTGCCATCAGCTAGAAAGCCTATGACGAAAATTGTACCCCTTCGATAGTCGATGAACACTACATCAGGCTTATTTGCTTGTATTTGCCTAGGGGTGGAAAATAAGTAGTTCCAATAATTTCGACACTCTTCATTCTCCACAACGGACTCAATATCTCCCGGAGCATAAGGAAACAGCAGTGTCTCGTCTAAACCGTACAAGTCTCGTAGATGTTACTTCAACACTCATAGCTCTGTTTTATGTCTCTGGATATAGGCTGAGACCACATGAGCCTATACAAGTTGCCACCTTTTTTCTAAAAAGTGAAATGATAGAAGCAATGCAGGCGGCAGCTCTTCGTCGGTTGGCTCTATCGGTTCGTGTAAAATAGTATATTACGTAACTAACAAGTGTTGAAAAAGAAATATTACGCACGAATGGAAAAATTCCATGAGTGCGTAATTGTTTTACAACACGCATTACATACTATACTTTACCTACGGCCATATATAGTGGGCAGTTTCCGAGATCCAAAAATTCATATTATTTGTTGAATTGCCCTTTTTCGAAAAGATGCCTACAGAGATGAACTTGAGTAGCAATACCTTATCTGAATAATAAATTTGATCCAAAAAGTTAAAGTCGTTTTCGAGATCCAAAAATTCATATTATTATTATTAATATTATGAGTAAAATCACATTTTTCCATGAAAAGATATAGATGAACTTAAGTAGCAATAACTTATCTACATACAAAATTTGATCCAAATCGTTGAAGCCGTTTTCGATCTCCAAAAATTATCGTTACTATTATTATTATCAGTAAAATCGTATGTTTCGAGAAAAGACGCCTGTATAGAGCAAGCAAAACCCTATCTACATACCAAATTTCTCCCAAATCGATTTAACCGTTTACGAGATATATCGGTTTGTTTATGAAAACTGTGCGATTTGTTTACCGTGCTTAAGGAGCTATTTACTGAGGCTGTGAGTCATGTAGGTAAACAGAATTACATCACTGAACAGTACAGGAAGTTGATGAGTGTCAATCAGCAAATAAATAAAACATAAATAAACCCACAAATATTTGATATGAATGAATCTGCGATGGTTCAGAGCAACAGTTCGCAGAAAAAACTTGTGATTCTAATAATAATATTCAATATAAGACACCTTGAATACGAGGTTAAATGTATTTCGTTGAAGATGTTTTATTTAGGAAATCGATTCTCCCAGCGCATAGTACTATGTGGTGGTTCACGTTTAATTATTGTTGTAAAGTATGTACCTCAACCTGAGTGTATCAAAAGGAATTGATAATTAAAATATAAAATCACCCATAAAAATTTGGTTGAAAACAACATCGGATGCCAAGTGAGTGGGGTATTTTTATTTTTTTTTTTATTTTTTTTTCAATTAATAATAATAATAACTTTATTCTTCCCAAGAAACATTACATGTTTATGAATAGGGATACAGATAGATAGAATACACACAAAGCAATTTACAATTTAATTAATAGCCAAAGTTAGGGAAATATGAAAAGTTATAAAGATATAGGGTGGGGGTGGAGGTGTTAGTAGAATAGTAAAACAAATCAAACCTTCCACAGTAAGCAGAAATACAAGCTGTTACTGTGAAAACATACAACAATACATATAGAAACGATAAAAACCAAGAGAAATATATTTCAGTGCCATACCACCATTACACGAAAATCTTTGGACATCAAGGAACTAGGTATGAGGGTGTTATTTGGAACAAATCAAAGACTACAGAGCCTCTTGGGTTATCCAAAGGAGAATTCGGAAAAGTCTGGAATCTACGGAATGAAATGTAAGGAATGCGATGCAAAATATTATGGACAGACCAAAAGATCTATTAAAGTACGCTATAAAGAATACTTAGCACATCTGAAATACGCAAGAACAGAAAAATCAGCAGTCGCCCATCATGTTTTGCAACAAAACCATTCCATAGACTTTAGTTCATTAAGATTATTGAGACAAGTTAACAACAACAGGCACCTAGATGCCTATGAAAGATTAGAAATAAGTAAACATAATAATAGTTATTTCTGGTACTAGTGTGTTATGTTGAAAATAATTCATGCGACCACGAAGCCGTCAAAACCGAGTGGTTTAAATTCTTAAGTGACTTAGGAAACATAACTTGTAACCCTTAGTTGGGCACAAAAATTGCCTTCGGCTAGCTACAAGATTTGGGAAGCAAGGGCGTAGGTCGACGTCACTCGACAATCCTCACAGGTCCGACTAGTGGCACTGAGAATAAGCTTTCTTTATTTATGGTGTTAATGGGACGCCATCTACAGTATAAAATGAAATCAGAAAACTCATTCCCAGGCCGATCTCTGTAGAAAGACCTTTACTGTGCTGAAAGAAAGGTGTCCCCAACTCCAAATAAATGACACAGTAACATGTAACAATTTAATCCAGTGTTCAAGACTCAAACAAGTTATGGACCTGAGCAAAATAATGGGTCCTCCAAGTCGTAATCAAAAGGATTCATATTAATATATAACTGTCTTACCTGGTCTGAATGCATTCAAACCTGACACAACTAATATAGGAATATCACGACTCGTCGGCTTCCTTGGACTTTGTCTGGTCCTAACTGGTTCCAAAATCACAGTCCTCACGGAGATCTCTAAAATCAGGTCTGCTTCTCTATATCTAACTAGACTCTAGAGGTCTATTTGATCGGCTTTACGATACCCAAAAGGCTTTACAACACCACAGCAGACTACTCAATTCTCCAATAAGCTTTACAATACCATGGCAGGCTTTACAGTACTTCAGTAGGTTTAACAGTACCATGTAGGCTTTACAATACCGTGTACTCCGTGTAGGCTTTACAATACCGTGTAGGCTTTATAATAACGTGTAGACCCAGTCAAAACTTAGGCACAAATCCAACATTATGGAATATGTCTCCCATAACGTGCTCTACACTTGACCCTCTTAATTTCCTGGCAGAGCTGTGGCAAAAAGAAAAGAAATTTGTAAGACATGCTTCCTTCTATAAAAAAAATGCTCGTGAGGCGAGTCATCAACAAAAAGTTCAGTAAATTAAATACAGCAAAATATTCACCTCTCAATTACATGGTCTTAGCAGCAATAGGTAGGTTGTCAAAAGTAATTTACTTCAAAATTAAAAATCAAAAATCAACCTCCTGTGAGCATCAGCGTTACCAGGTCAGAAATGTACAAATGGTGTTTCAAGGAGTTCCGTCCTCTCCAAAAATTAATTTAATAAAAAAAACATATTTCCTTTCATTGTTGCCAACACTCTTTTCATTGGATCTTGCCACAGAACAGAACCGAGCAGTATAGTTTACTCATTACTACACCAAAGGTTCCGAACACTGCAGTGCAAGAACAGAACTGCAGTCCGTGATCTCATATGTAAATAAAGAGGCAAATAAATATATTTGTCTCTTTTCCCATGTAAGCCAAACTTTATGTCGAACCGATTCAAAGAAACGACACTATTTTAACCAAACGAAATAGAGAAGAAGAACAGGTGACGTCTGAATGACTGTTAATCACCTATGTTCGTGTTGTTTTGAAAACAATCCTTGATAAACAAACAATCATAGTTTTGAATAAATCGACAGAGATATTCGTGAGCACCATGATCTGTGGAAATAAAAATGGTTATATATCATGTAGAATCGGATGGTATGTCAAAACCTACAACTTAACTCATACTTATAACCTTGATCATAATAGTCGGAACACAACACATGAAACTAGGTAAACAGAGTGTTCGACTCTTAACGAATACTTTACCCTGAAACTGATCAAGATAATAAATGAATATAAAGAATTAAGTCAATAACCGCTTTTGACAGTTATAGGTATCAGATATGTTATTTTGTGATGAAATGATGGAACTTCATGATTAAACGTACGTTTACAAAATGTGAACGTTACAAACTCACGAGTGGAATACAATGTTTCATCCAACAACAATGGAAAAACTCGTTTTTTTTATGAAATAATAATTAATTAGTTTTAAATATGAACGTGAGTTATTTGATAGTTTGTTATTTGATAGTTTGCGTGAGTTATAATCCATAACTCACTTATATGGATTATAACACACTAGTGTGTTATTTGATAGTTTACTTGTCTAAAATAATAATGAGAGTCTTAACTGTCATGTATTGGATAAAATTATGAAAAACGATGGTGGACCAATAATTAATAGTTTACTGTATAGCTTGATAAAATAATCACTGTTTATTCATTATTATCACACGATGTTAATAATTACCATATATGTTCATTTCAGCATTTACCTAATTAGTGGATAACGCAATATTGTGGCAAACAAGACGCTCGCAGGTATCTAGCAGATATATCTAATGGGTATAAGTAAGGAAAATTCTGTATGTAGTTTAATTTTCCTCTTGAAGATGATCACTTGGTGATTGAAAAACTTGTAGAGGTATTAAAAATAGCGGTTTGATGTGAGATAGAACTCCAGTATATTTATTACTATACCAAAGGTTCCAAACAATGCAGTGCAAGTATACGTATGCAGTTTCAGTGGGAACAAGTCGAAAACAGAAAAGTTGTGAATTATTCTGATGGTGAATCAAGAGGTGAATAATGATTTTCCTTGTAGTGACAACTTGTAAAAATTAGGATGGACAACTAACTATACACATGCACATGTATGCTTTTAGGGTCTCCAGGAAGTGAAAATATATATTCATATATTTATATATCTGAGCTAGATGGAAACTGTATACAGGGTATTCCACATTAGATGGCCTATTAGACGTTTCTGGAGAAGGGAACGACAGATCATTTCAAAAATTTGTGGGCATGGATAATTAAACTTTTGATCACTTGCCACTTGCCACTTGTATCAGAAAGTAGTAGCTACTTTGTTATTTCAAATAAAACACCCCGTAAATTATATAATTTTTGGAATTCCTGCAGTATTTCCAACAACTTTCTCAGATAATTTCCTATCTGTGACGGTTTAAAAAAATGTTTTGTCAAATTTTTATGTAGAACCTGACCATTGAAAAATATAATTTTTTCCACGATGTCAATTTAAAAAATATTGCAATTTGGGTCATAGTCAAAAATATTTGAAAACCAAGTTCTCAGTACTGTTCAATTAAGATTACGTTCATAATTTATATTGCAATTTTTTCTCTTAATATCAATATTATTGAGAGCTTCAAGTTTAGATATTAATTGTTATCATAGTGATCATATTGATTTCTGAAATTATCAACTACATTAAAATTGTAAACTTTTTATCAAAGTTATTATTTATTTCAATTTCTATAATTATTCTTATTAACATTGGTTACATGTATTGCAGATATACTTGTATGGTCGTACGTAAAAGGTATTGTGTGGATACTGTTTTTGGAATTTTCATTCTGTTTGTATCCCTTATTCCTGAATAAATAAATAAATAAATAGCTACATAAAATAATGAAGTATTCTGTACATGAACTGGATCTCAGTTTTAGCATACAGGGAGGCTCAAAATTAAGTTCCTTTCGGGGACTCTTGAAAATGACTGAAACTCAGTTTTTTCAAATGAATAAGTTTTATTGACTATGTCCCATACCTATCTCTTACCGTTTATGAGATATAAATGATTTCATCATTCTTGAGATCTGTGCGAGTATAAAATTTCAACTATAAAATTTGTTGAAAAATCTATCGAAAAACAAACGAGAGCTAAATCTTTTTTGATAAAGGTGTATGACAAATATGATTGCGTTCATAATTTGAAGAATGAAAATTAAATTATTTAAATTCATTCGAAACAAGAGATAATATCATTTGATACCGAAAGAACAAAAACTCAGTATGGCTCAGATGCTTGAAGTACTGACTATCCACTTGTAAACATTGCTGGATCGACGTTATTACATGATCAGTCGTGGCTCTGCGGATTCCCGACGGGGCGATTTCTCCAAAAGCACATCTCACCCTGTTTTCCAGTTCCTGTTCTCTATTCATAGATGTTCTATAAACTTTCTCTTTAATTTTTTCCCAGAGATAAAAATCTAGGGAAATGAGATCTGAACAAATTAGTGAGTCCTCTACTCACTTCACTTGTACAATGTCGAGGAGCCCCATTCAACTGATGACCAATAATTATTGTAGTATAAATTCAGAAGTAAATTCTCCAGGCAGTCACTCATTTGTTTTTTTCGGAATTTCCAAATAGTTTTTGGAATGTAATTTTCATCATGAATGCTAATTGAAATTTTATCAACCATTACCGTACAAAACCCTCATTTCATTAGAAGAAGAGGAAGATTGCAAGAAACATTTTATTTCAATGGGTTTTATATAGTTATGGTTGATACTTTTTCAATTTGCATTCATGAGGAAAATTGAATTTCAAAAAATATTTGGATATTCTGAGAACAACGGAGAGTGGCGTCTGGATAATTAACTAATACTATAATTGTTGGTATCAGTTGAATGGGGCTCCTGGACATTGTACACGTGGGAATAGAAGTCTCTAATTTGTTCAGATCTCACTCCCCTAGATTGTTATCTCTGGGGAAAAATGAAAGAAGAGGTTTATAGAACATCTTTGAATACAGAACAGGAACTGGAATAGAGAGTGAGATGAGCTTTTGAAGAAATCGACCCGTCGGAAATCCTCAGAGCCACGAATGATCAGGTAATAACGTCGATCCATCAATGTTTACTAGTGGATGGTCAGCATTTCAAGCATCTGAGCTACTGAGTTTTTGTTTTTTTAGTATTAAATCTGTTCATAATATTATCTTTGGTATCCAATGAATTTAATCAATATAATTTTTATTCTTCAAACTGTCAATATAATTATATTTAACGTATTCATATTGTTTGTTTGAAGGTGGTTGACAATGTTTCACTTTTAGTAGGGTTATTCTCGACTTCGATTGTCTATATGGTCAAAGAAAAGAAAAAAAAATAATTCTCTGCAATTTTCATTCACGACGTTTCAACTGTTGAGACCTACAGTCATTCTCACACGTTTTTACACTTGATAACGACTGGAGATCTCAACAGTTGTAACGTCGTGAATAAAAATTGCAGATAATTGATTTTTTTTTCTTCGCCCATATAGACAATGGTAATCCAGAATAACCTCACTAATTATTCATATTGGTTAGTAGAACTCGAAAATGAGATACTTAATACACACATACTAAAAATCATTTAATATCCGAGATGTTACATTTGAAATAACAAAGTAGCTACTACTTTCTGATACAAGTGGCAACATTGCATTGATCATAATATTTTAGAAGGGTAGAGCACGTTTGATTAACCATACCCAGAATTTTTTTAAATTATCTGTCGTTCCGTACTCCAGAAACGTCTAATAGGCCATCGAATAGGGAATACTCTAAATGCCCAAAATTTCAACTTCCCAACCATTCCGTAACACCTTCAAATAATTTATTTTAGAACAGAATTTGTAAAGTCAAAAGATGATGAAATAGACATTTTGGCAACAAAGCGTATGTGTTTATCCTGGGCTTCAATGTACAATAAATGGAAAATATCAGTTCTGACAATCAGTTATTTAATTGATTAAAGAGCAATATTGCTACTTTGCATTTTTTGAAAATAATTGATTAGAATATAATATAGAAGATAAATTATTCTAGATTGAAAAATAGTTATTTATGGTACTAGTGTGTTATGTTGAAAATTAATCACGCGAGAAAGATTTATACCACGAGGCCGTCACTATTGAGTTATGGATTATAACAAACTAGTGTGTTATTTGACAGTTTGTTATTTGATAGTTTGCGTGAGTTATAATCCATAACTCACTAGTGTGTTATTTGATAGTTTACTTGTCTAAAATGAGATTAATAATGATATTGATAATGACAGTCATAACTGACCATTGTTGGATAAATAAATAAAATAAAATGTACTACTACGTTGCTCTTTTCTATGCATTTGAAGGAATTCAAATGTTTCGTCATGAATAGCCCAAATTTCCCTATCAAAAGCATACCCTCCTTTCTACTTAACTGAAAAAATTGTATGTGGTTCTCTGTATAAAACAAACTCAGGAATAATCTATACTGATTCTCCATTGTAACTCTTAAAAAAAAATATTCTGTTTTCGTTTTCATGAATGTATCTGTTACTTTTTTGGGACCATCTGAACGCACTCACCTCTCAGAAAATGACTCAAAACGTTCCTAAGGAAAGCCAAAGAACACCAACCATTTTTCTTGTTATTGTTGTTATTTCCATCAACCGGCTGCAACCCTCGGAAGTCTTCGAGAGACTTGTGCTAGCTAGGGAAGATGCAGCCCTCACCTTTCAACGTGTGATGCCATGTACGAATGGCAAATGAATGAAAAACAATAATATATATTTTTTAAGTAATTGTTATTCTAAGAAAATATATTTTTTTTCGATTCATTCATTTCCAAAATATATCCATTTCACGTCTCTAACATCCACTTGATTTCCATTGCATATACAGTTTATGTCAATAACAAATCAAGAACCTATATACCATAACGGGTCCATAGTACAAACTGGATATCCACTGAAGGAGTAATTTTGTGGGAAACAGATATCCCGTGGATATCCCTCTGGTCATGAGAGGACGTCCAAAGAATATTCTTCATGTCCATTGTAGCATGCTTTGAAAGTACTTAGTATGTTCGTGAGTTATCTGAGGAATGTCCCTCCATATTTGTGTTCTATAGACGTTCCCGGTACCAAATCATAACATGTTCCAAAGGACGTCCAATTCATATCTTTCGAAGGCGTCCCTGATAATATTCTATTTCAACTTGTGGTAGAAGTCCATTATATCTCGAAGTGGAGTACAAATCAGTAAAACGCAAAGTCGTCTCCACAATTTAATATCATCATCTAGTGTAGTGAGATGGTGAACGGTAAACGTTAACAATCAGTTAAACGTCTAAATAGTAGTAGTAGGTATTACATGTTTCGGACTTATATAAGTCCATCATCAGCTAATTAATGAATTATGGAGAAGAAATTTGTAACTAAGAAAAAAGGGGGGGGGGTTTGTTGTTCTTATAAATAAAAAACAATGTTGAATTCATAACCTTTATAACAATTTTTAACATGATACTACAATTTTCTTCTCCATAATTCATTAATTAGCTGATGATGGACTTATATAAGTCCGAAACATGTACTACCTACTACTACTATTTAGACGTTTAACTGATTGTTAACGTTTACCGTTCAACATCTCACTACACTAGATGATGATATTAAATTGTGGAGACGACTTTGCGTTTTACTGATTTGTATTCTATTTCAGTATGAGGTTGGAAAATCCATACTGCCCGCGGACGTTCTTAGGACGATTGCAGTACCAAGAGGCAAGATGCTTCAAAATATGTTAGATATACTTCTGAAGGATGTACTTTGGAGACGTCCAATGAAAATCCCAGTTAGATGTCCATTGAATATCCTTATACAACGTCCAAATTTGGTGAGAAGTCGAAAAATTGGTACGTCCTACGAATGCCCAATGAACGTCCGCGGTACCAATACTGCACGTCCAGAGAATGTCCGAGTATGCCCTTAGAGAATGTCCTATGGATTACCATCGGACTTCATTGTACTATTAGGGTGTTATAAACATATGACAACGCACCTCTACGAGTTCCTCATTGGTTTCTGAAAATCTGACCGCAGGCTAGTGTATATTTTTTTCTTGGAAACTGTAAACTCCTTTGAAGTCACGAACAAGTATTATACAGGTAAGCAGGGCTTGTAATGTTCAACGTCCTTCAGATGCACAACATGTACCTTAGCATTGAGGAGGAGTAAGGTTTTGTTTGAAATTGATATGAATACGAGTTGAAGAATTTCTGTATTATTATGTAAATTTAAGCATATAACTGAATACATAAATACATGAATTTGGCTCAATATCTCGCCTTAGTGATAAATAAATCGAAAGCAATATTTCACAATTTGTCCATCACTGACTCTCAAAGTAATTATAAACTGGATTTCTATAAAATCTTTTTGATCTTCTCACGGCCATGTCTGCCATTCGACAAGCGTGTCTTGAATCCAAATTCACCGCGGGCTGTTGTAGACCAGCAGCAAAACCCGATCTGTGCACGGTATTTAACCATAAATTGCCTCGTTCCACCACCTCTAATGAAGAGATCTAATGGTTATTATACTTCAACGGGTAATCGGTGCCGATTCCCCGACATTCAAATAACGTTTGTATGCTTCCTATGGAGGGTCGACCGATTTGCAGCGAATAAAATAGGCTGAGTTTGTGTAATAGTCATGACCGATGTCGTGCATACTAATTTCTCTAGAGACAATATCTGCGTTGAACATCAGAGTTTAAGCGTTTGACAAGGAAGTGCAAGGCCGCCTTAATGGATATGAAAATCTACAAGTGAGGTAAATGCTGAAAGTCACTCGGCAGATATGGGTTGAATTGTACATATAAATTCGAGATTTAATATTTTGATTTTTAGTCTTACTCACGAGTGCTTTTTGGACTACGACGATTTTTTGTAATGACATATAGAAGAAAGTATTGGAAAAGAAAGTTCCGCTCGCAAAAATTGCAAAAGTTATTAGGAATTGAAAAAGAATGGTTTGGTTTTACGAAAATTTCCTGTAAAAAAGTCTCACTTTCAGAAACTGTACTTACAATATTCATAATTTTAATTGAGCGGTGAAAATTCGGATGGAAACGTAATTTCATCACTAAGATGCTCGAAGAAAAACCATTATTGGAATTAATGAATTTTTATTATGGAGGAATGATATAATGCAGGTGCTTTCCGAATACACGAATGAAAAATAAATCGTCAGCAAAAAAATGTTACTGCAATTTTTCCATTACTTATAGTTTTACTTATTAACAATTCAGTTCAACTGTACAGAATAGACAATAAAACAAACTTTTTTGTTTTTTTTATAAGAATTTTCCCTATATTTCTTTTTTTACTTTATTATTGGCTTGTTGGTGTTTCAAGTTGTAAACCAGAAAAAATGTATATATTTATAACAATTTTTTTATTTTTCAGGAATTTTTTTCGAGAGGTTCATTTCAAATAGGAGAAATAACGCAAATTTGTATACTCAGTTCTCTATGGGCATATTCGTAGCACAGAACAATATAAAAGGACGTAATGAAAACCAAGTGTCTTTACTCCCTCGATTGTTCCTAGTCTGCATTTTTTCAAACCGAGCACAAATCTAACACTTTGTTGAAAAGGGGAACATTCTCCATGAAAATTGAAGAATGAAAAATGTGACTTATTTGTAATATCTGTTGAAAAAATCATTAAAAATCAGTCGCAGATGATTCCACAAAAGATTTTATGAATTTCCTATTCATATTTTCGAACTAAAATCTAACACGTTGCTTCTATTTGTACGCTTCCTGTCCATTTTGTAGTAATTTTTGTCATGTCCAAATCGACGTTCACTACATGATGGACGCGTTCATATAAATATCCATTCATTGCCTTAGATATTCGTTTTAGCCCAATTCGACGGTTTGTTAAACTCATGTCATTAACTGCATCGATATTTTCGGAGACGGACACAGATTCTCACCTGTTTTGAATCTTGCAATTTCTCACGTTCGCATACGAAAAATATTAATCGACAAAAGTAGTTATCATTTAAATCTTCTCAACTCTTAACTCCTTTCAATACCTACAGATAGTTGATGATGGCTGAATACTCAAATTTATCCAATTTCATAATTTTGGTCGACAACAACTTTATCAAATTTCATTGAAAAATCATTTTGACTTTTTGATGTAAAATTTTACATATTGTTGCGTCTTCGGGTTCAAAAATAAGTGTACTCTGGTATGAACTCGCCTTTATTATTCAAACTTTACTTGACAACACTGTAATACAAGTCACTGTCAAAATACTTGTATCCAAGGTAACTCAAGGTAACTTTCTAACTAACTTCCTTTATCTAACAAATGCATCGCTTTTATATACAAATAAAGTTCTAGAAAACTTAAGAAATCAATAGAACACAAATAGAATGTTCGACGATTGATCCAGAACAAAAGTTAGTGCTTCTAGATTTTTCCATTTAATTCATCGAACGATCTCGAACAATTCGAGAAGTCTTTATCAAATTTCAGGTCTGTAACACTGCCTCCTCCTTTAGGTTATTCCGTCCCGGATAACACCATCACCATTTTGGCTGTCCCTCTGGAACCAATTTGGGGGATCGTGGCCTCGGTATTCTGCTAACCTCTCGATGTGAACAACTTTGGGTTTACTCCTTGGGTTGAGCTGGATGCGGTATACCAAGTCGTTGATCTTCTTTATGATGACATAGGGTCCTGTCCAATTTCTCTGTAGCTTGGGGCATTTTCCTTTCTTTCTCTGAGGTTGGTATAGCCAAACGGCATCACCTGGCTCGAACATAGTCCCTGGACTCTTCCTGTCGAACCTCTTTTTCATTTTATCACTGGAGATTTGAAGACGACGTCTGCAGAATTCATGAACTTGGTCCAGTCTTTCTCGCAACTCTTGGACATATTCTGGTAGGACTTTGTCCTCTGTACTTCTGGGTGGCATTTCAAACAACAGATCGCATGGTAGTTTCATTTCTCGCCCAGTGATCAACATTGAAGGAGTATATCCGGTGGACTCATGCTGGGAACTTCGATAGGATAGGAGAAATAGTGGTACCAACTCATCCCAATCCTTTTGATTTTTGGAGATGAACATCGACAGGTACTGGCTGATGGTTTTATTATGTCGTTCAACCATACCATCTGATTGTGGATGTAGGGCTGTGGTACGAGTCTTCTTCACACCTAGAATGTTCATCATTTCCTGCCATAACTCAGATTCGAAGTTTCGTCCTTGATCAGAATGTAATTCTAGTGGGACTCCATGTCTGGCTATTACATTTTCTATGAAGGCCTTTGCAACGGTCTTTGCCTCCTGGTTTGGAATGGGCACAACTTCAGGCCACTTGGAGAAATAGTCCATGGCTACCATCAAGTATTTATTTCCTTGCTCGGTAACAGGAAACGGCCCAAGAATGTCAACTGCTACTCTTTCGAATGGTTCACCAGAAAGATACTGAGCCATTTTCCCTCGACTTCTAGTTTTGGGTCCCTTCTTTGAAGAGCATAGGTCACATCTTCTGCACCATTCTTCTGCATCACGACGACAATTCACCCAATAGAATCGTTCTCGAATTCTAGCAAGGGTCCTCTTGATTCCGAAGTGTCCACCTGCACGACTACTATGAAGTTGCTCGAGCACATCTTTAGTAAGTGCTTTCGGCAGGACCAGTTGGTACACCACAGTTGCTCCATCTGGGCTCTCCCATTTGCGATGCAATAGGCCATCACGAAGACATAGGGAATCCCATTGAGCCCAGTATCCCTTGGCAACTGCACCAAACTTGGATACTTCCTGCCACTCAGGTCTAACTCCATTTTTTAGCCAGCTCAGGACTAACTTTAAATTGTTGTCTTTCTTCTGATTCTTCCTCATATCTGCTGTGGTCCATAAATCAGATTCTTCAGATTCGACTCTTACGGTGGTAACTTGCAGAATTTCCTTGCAATGTTCATCATTGTAAAAATTGACTTCTTTGTTTTCGAGTTTCTGGCAATATCGGCATTGCTGTTCCAAGCATGGACGTCTTGATAATGTGTCTGCATTTCTGTGTTTCCTGCCACTGCGATAAATAACTTTGAAGTCGTAATGTTGGAGTCTCTCTAGCCATCTCGCAATCTGACCCTCAGGTTTCTTGAAGTTCATTATCCACTGCAAAGCGCTGTGATCAGTTCTTACGAGAAAACGTCTGCCATAGAGGAAGGTATGGAAATGTTCAATGGCTTTGATTATCGATAGAAGCTCCTTTCTTGTAACGCAGTAATTCTTTTCGGCTTTGCCTAGAGTTTTACTAAAGTAGGCTATTACTTTCTCTTCGCCATCCTGTTCTTGGGATAAAACTGATCCAATGCCTTGCTGAGACGCATCACAGTCCAAAATGAAAGTGCCTTGTTCTCGTGGGTAAGCCAAAATAGGCGCAGTTGTCAATTTCTTCTTCAGTTCAGTGAACGACTGTTGGCAATCAGGGCTCCAATCAAACTGAACGTTGTTCTCAGTTAAGCGGTGGAGTGGCTTGGCAATTTTACCAAAGTCTTGAACAAACTTCCTGTAGTAGGTACATAGCCCCAGAAAACTTCTTACTTCATGTTTATCCCTAGGACGTGGCCAACTCCTAACAGCCTCGATTTCAGCAGGATCGGTCTTAATTCCTTCGGGCGAGATGACATGGCCTAAAAAATTAACTTCTTTTTGAAATAAATAACACTTCTTTGGGTTCAGTTGCAGGTTAGCATTTTCTAACCTCAAAAATACTTCTTCCAAATTATCCAGGTGTTCGTCAAATGTCCTTCCCATTACTATGACGTCATCCAAGTAGACTAGACAAATTTTCCATGTCAAACCTCTCAATACTAGTTCCATAAGTCTCTCAAAGGTGGCGGGAGCATTACATAATCCGAACGGAAGAACTTTGAATTGGTACAGCCCTTGTCCGGTAGAGAACGCTGTTTTTCCTCTATCATCGGGATGAACTTCCACTTGCCAATACCCGCTTTTCAGGTCCAACGTTGAAAACCATTTGGAACCGGATAATGTGTTTAGTGTATCATCAATTCTTGGTAATGGGTAGCTATCCTTCATCGTTACGTCATTCAATCGACGATAGTCCACGCAGAATCGGGTTGATCCATCCTTTTTAGTTACCAATACTACCGGACAGGACCCTATGTCATCATAAAGAAGATCAACGACTTGGTATACCGCATCCAGCTCAACCCAAGCAGTAAACCCAAAGTCGTTCACATCGAGAGGTTAGCAGAATACCGAGGCCACGATCCCCCAAATTGGTTCCAGAGGGACAGCCAAAATGGTGATGGTGTTATCCGGGACGGAATAACCTAAAGGAGGAGGCAGTGTTACAGACCTGAAATTTGATAAAGACTTCTCGAATTGTTCGAGATCGTTCGATGAATTAGATGGAAAAATCTAGAAGCACTAACTTTTGTTCTGGATCAATCGTCGAACATTCTATTTGTGTTCTATTGATTTCTTAAGTTTTCTAGAACTTTATTTGTATATAAAAGCAATGCATTTGTGAGATGAAGGAAGTTAGTTAGAAAGTTACCTTGAGTTACCTTGGATACAAGTATTTTGACAGTGACTTGTATTACAGTGTTGTCAAGTAGAGTTTGAATAATAAAGGCGAGTTCAAACTTTACTTGACAACACTGTAATACAAGTCACTGTCAAAATACTTGTATCCAAGGTAACTCAAGGTAACTTTCTAACTAACTTCCTTTATCTAACAAATGCATCGCTTTTATATACAAATAAAGTTCTAGAAAACTTAAGAAATCAATAGAACACAAATAGAATGTTCGACGATTGATCCAGAACAAAAGTTAGTGCTTCTAGATTTTTCCATTTAATTCATCGAACGATCTCGAACAATTCGAGAAGTCTTTATCAAATTTCAGGTCTGTAACACTATCTAAGAAGTTATTGATCGTTGCTATTAAAGCAATATTTTTTTATCCACGGAACCGGTCTAGGCTAACTAGAAATCAACACATTATCATAGCATGAATGTTTCGAATAGTTCAAATATACGTTTTCCAGCCTTCTTCGTGAATGATAAACAAATTATAATTGTAATCAACAATTTCTACTCGTTTCAGGCACCATTTAAGTCCCAGCTAGAAACTGTTCGGAAATCATTTTGTATCCGAAACTCGGTAACTTTAACTAGAAACATTACATTTCAATATCAAAAGACGAACCCCGTATATAAATTCAAACGAACATTTGCGACATTCATCACTGATTTGCTTCACTAAACGGTTACATTTCAACCAACCCGCTTAACACGATCCACAGCCCTAGTTTTTTTTTGCATTCAAAGAAAAACGTCTAACAGAGGGTAAGAATTAATAGCCCGGAGCTGCAAACCCAATTATTTTTGTGTTTCCGGAAGATTGGGATAGGAGAGGGCGTAACTTCAAGAGCGAAGGTCGTGAAAAAGACCATATATTTTCTACTTGAATACGTTATTGGATAAATTGGTGAATTAATGAAAACTAGGTGCCTTCCAATTGGAATTTCATTTATAGCGAAAGATTGAGTCGTTTGTTCTGAAGAATCATTAGTTGATCAGTAATGTATATGATTTCAGTTGACCCGTAATCCACGGTGAGATGATGGTCAACTTTGACGTAGAGAGCTTTCCAATAATACATGGCACCACACTCATTAAAGAACTTTACAGACGAGCATCTACATTCAAGTGAATTTTCAGATATATTTTCAACAGAAATATCACAAGATCATGAAAAATAATCAATACAAGGTGTGAGTAAGTTTAACAATTGATTGACAATAGTTGAAAACAGATTATGATCAACTGTTGACAAAATTACAAGAGTTTACTTGACTGCCTAATAAAATGGGCGCCAGGTAGCAAAAAAAATAACAATATAAAAATATGTGAATTTAAAATGTATAAAGATAAAAATTTACTACCGAAAAGAAAGTATGATTGGTCCAGCTTTGGTAGGAAGGCAGAATAAATAGGCCGAGAAACAATTTACAGATTTTAATAACATAATTAAACAACGACTGGAGGCCACAATAAGGGGTGCTGAAGGCCACAAACAACAGCTGAAGGCCACAAATAATAGCTGAAGGCACAAGAATATATGAAACTAATGGGTTAACATAAGTTGAAGACTATTATTTATATTTTAATGAAACAAACGTTGATGGCTTTGAAATTCAGAACATTCACAAAATACTATCTGATTCAAATGAACGTGGTCCTCGTTGGTCTATACCTGGGTTGGTTGGGTTTTGCGAAGGTGAACCTTACGGAGTGCTGTTATCAGATCGGGCTTGGCTGTCTAGAGACTGATAGAGTGATAGTCTCTACTACGGACTGCTACATTTGTCAATTTGACTACTCGGTGACTAGTGACCACCTGGTGATGAGCGGTTCTCTACGATGATTGACTATGGACAGAGCTTTCCAATAATACATGGCACCACACCCATTCAAGAACTTTACTGACGAGCATCTACATCCAAGTGAATTTTCAGATATATTTTCAATAGATTTTTCACAAGATCATGAAAAATAATCAATAAAAGGTAGGTACTTCCGAATCACGAGACGTATTCCGCAACATCTCGAGATCCTTAGCTCTAGTGGTGTTTAGGGATATATATATATATATATATATCTTCTGTTAATCTCTTTGGCTAATTTCATTTTGGTGCGGGACCACCGTTTTAGTTTATATGCTACATATGGAACAACAGTGGTGAATAAAATATATATATATATATATATAGTAGAACGGTAGTCTTTGCTGACTAGTTAGGATGCAATTTGGAAAGATTATTTGGGTAAGCAGCAAGCAAAACGTGTACTCTTTTAACACTATATTTCCAATATTCCCTGAAGATGACAGTAACCACTGTTGAAATATTGGAAATATAGTGTTAAAAGAGAACACGTTTTGCTTGCTGCTTACCCAAATAATCTTTCCAAATTGTATATATATATATATATATATATATATATATATATATATATATATATACAGGGTGTTAATTAAGTACGTTGACAAACTTCGGGAGGTGATTCTTTGAAGGTTTTCAGGACGAAATTTTCATATAAACATATGTCCCAAACGGCTTGGTTTTCGAGATACAGGGTGATAAAAATACATTTTTTTCAAGATTTTTTAGAGTTAACTTCGACATTTTTTACAATAATCAGTTCAAATGAGGCAAGTACAATCCATTCAATAGTACGCACGATACAAAATAATGCATTTCTCAAATAATTCACAGGGTCCTCCTTTTTTCAGAGTCAAGCTTTGTTCAACCCTTCAGAATTTTTTTTTCCGCCGCCACTGACATATTATGAGAAAGGAATAATGAATGTTGTTTCATTTAACATCTTTTTGCCCTCTTGATGTTTTTCATTTACTTGTACGGTTCAGGAGTTACAATGAAAATATTAACACAAACATTTTCCAGTAACGCATAACATAAAGAAATTTGAGAAGCAAATAGTCTAACAAACGTGAAGGGTGATTCTTTGAAAGGTTTCAAGATGAAAAGTTCATATAAACATGTCCCAAGTTTTTGGAGTTTACTTCGAAATTTTCGACAATAATCGATCCAAATTAGTTCAAATTGGACAAGTAAAATCCATTCAATAGTGCGCATGATAAAAAAATAATTCATTTCTCGAAGTGTCATTGCCACTCTCCAAAGATTAGCGCGTGACGCAATGCGTCATTTTGTTCTCATTACACAAATAGCTATTTTCTGCTCGTGTAGAGAAAATGTAATGTTATGGAGCTCCCATACATTTTTTACCATAACTCAGGTTGAATATGTATTGCACAAAGTTAATTATGGCAAAATAATTTTGGACATTTTCAATAGTGAATAACTTTATTATCAAATACTAGAGCAAAGTAACATAAATTCCCTAGGAATAAAATTGAGTTCAGAAAAGGACCATTATTGAAATTGATATGTCAGAGCAGCTGCTGGAAATGGCCACCGCCAACTTCAATGCATGCGTTTATGCGCCTAACCATAGACTGGCGGACACGCTCAAAAATACCTGGAGTGTTTCTTATAATTCCGCATGACTCCTGTATGCGATTCCTCAGGTCTTCTTCACTTTGAACTGGAGTTCGGTACACTAATGATTTAAGGTGCCCCCAGAGGAAAAAATCAAGTGGATTCATATCGGGTGACCTTGGTGGCCAAAGTTGTGGCCCACCACGCCCAATCCAGCGATCAGAATAATTCTCTTCTAAATATTGGCGTGCAACCAATCTGAAGTGTACTGGAGCACCATCATGCATAAACCAAATTCCAATTCTTTTCCTCAGTGGGATCTCTTCTAGGAGTCCAGGTAAGATGAATTCAAGAAAATGTCGATAATGGTCACCATTGAGTCTATGAGGCAGAAAATGTGGCCCGATAAGGAAATTCCCTACAATTCCAACCCAAACATTCACAGAAAACGTCTCTTGAAAATGGTTTTCAATCACGGCGTGTGGGTTTTCATCAGCCCACATATGATTGTTGTGAAAATTAATAATGGCTTTACGGGAAAAGCATGCCTCATCGGTGAATAACACTTGAGATAAAAACCATGGATTTCCCAACAATTTATTTCGAATCCAAGTGCAAAAAGTTACTCTCTTCGGAAAATCCCTTGGCAGAAGAGCTTGAACACGCTGTATGTGATAGGGATAAAGTTGTTGCTCTTTTAAAATTTGCCATACCAATACATGGGTTACGTTAAACTGTGCCGCAATTTGTCTTGTACTGGTGTCTGGATGCTGCTCAATTTCGTTAAGTACAGCTTCTTCTATCTGAACTGTTCTAACTCTCCTGGGTCTTCCTATGAGAACAGCAGACCTCTTGAAAGTACCCGTTTCACGAAGACGGGAGTAAATATTGATGAACATTTGTGTGCTGGGAATATGACGTTGTGGAAATCTTTCTAGATACATTCGTCTGGCGGCACGAGCGTTACCATCAGCCATTCCATACATTAACTTTGCTATTTTTATGAATTCAAATTGATTACAAAATTTCTGCGTTACTGCAGAAGAAAAAACAAACCGAAATTTCTGATAAAATAATGTACTCCGTACGGAAACGAAAATTTGTTTGATTTAGTTTTTCGGAGTTATGACCAGAGATTCATAAATGAAAATCAAATGTGTAATGATCTGCGACTATTAGATAAACCCTATTAACTATCTTCCATTACAGGATTACCTTTCGGAAGTTTTTTATGTTGAAAAGGAAACGTTCAATTGAAAACTAAAAATTATCTTTTTTTAAAATAACAAAAAATTTGTATGAGTTCTCTATCAAGACTGATGGGTAAAAACATTTTTAATCAAATATCTCAATGAAAATGCACATTTTTACCATCAGAATCTTCAAGTTGAAAGTTAAGGTTTTCCCAATATCTGTTAGATCTAGTTTAATATTCAGCGTACCGCAGTGACGGGAAGATAGTAGTTTTCTGTTAGATATCACAAAAAGAAATCACATCTTTACAATAACAAGCTTTTATTTAGCTTCACTTGTAACTAACTAACAAACAATTTAATAAAAGTTGAATTTGACCCACTTCTAATACTCCGATTAATTTGAAATATGGCAGGTTTCCGTAATTCCGGTGACAATGCATTAAAAAAATGTTTGTTAAAAAACAAAATGGTGGCTCCAATATGGCGGACGAGTTTTGTGATTATGATCCGATTCTGTTCAAAATTGGTATGTGATGGTTTTTGGGTTGGAGATTTTCAGTTTCACATAAAAAATAAACTAAAATGTTAAAAATGAAAATTATAAAAAGAAAACATTTTAAAGTTTTTATACAATACACTGAAAAGGAAAAAATAATTCATTTCATTGTTTGATCTAGGTAATCTTGTACAGAAAAATTTTGATACTCACAGAATAACCTATATCAAAAAATGAAACAAATTATTTTTTCATTTTCAGTGCATTTGTATAAAAGCTTGTCTTTATATTTTTTATTGTATAATTTTTATTCATCGTAGATTTTTCTAATTCTGAAAAAATATTTCCATCAATTTACAATAATTGAAAATGTTTAATTTTCAAATTTTCTAATGTTATGCCACACTGGAAAATGTTTGTGTTAATATTTTCATTGTAACTCCTGAACCGTACAAGTAAATGAAAAACATCAAGAGGGCAAAAAGATGTTAAATGAAACAGCATTCATTATTCCTTTCTCATAATCTGTCAGTGGCGGCGGAAACAAAAATTCTGAAGGGTTGAACAAAGCTTGACTCTGAAAAAAGGAGGACCCTGTGAATTATTTGAGAAATGCATTATTTTGTATCGTGCGTACTATTGAATGGATTGTACTTGCCTAATTTGAACTGATTATTGTAAAAAATGTCGAAGTTAACTCTAAAAAATCTTGAAAAAAATGCATTTTTATCACCCTGTATCTCGAAAACCAAGCCGTTTGGGACATATGTTTATATGAACATTTCGTCCTGAAAACCTTCAAAGAATCACCTCCCGAAGTTTGTCAACGTACTTAATTAACACCCTGTATATATATATATATATATATATATATATATATATATATATATATACGTCGAGGTCGGAGATTAGTACAATCGATAAGTTCAGTTTTCTTGAGTAGTATTGGTGGTATTGGTGGTATTGGTGGTATTGGTGGCAAGGTTATTTCACGGATCATAAATACAGTTTGGCTGATATCTTCATTTGAAGCTGCACCAAACTAACTCATTTTGACATTTGCAACCCTCCAAACTTTTAAAAGTGCAAATTTGAATTTATTCTGAATTAAAATGAAGGGAAGTTACCACTTATGTGCGGATAGGCTGCTCAGATTGATTCGGGTAGGGTATGAGAAGTTTAACAATTGATTAACAATAGTTGAAAACAGATTATGATCATCTCTTGAATCTTGGGACCTCTCAAATGATACAAATCCTCTACCCAGTATATGGCTTCCTCGATGACATGTGAAGCAAATGGAGAGAATCAGAATTGAACAATACGGTGCTTAGGTAACAAGGATATCCTTGGAACCTCAGAGTTATATTCTGAATTTTAATAGACTCTTTGAATAGGCAAATGTGTACTGTTGAGACTAGATGAAAAACAATAATACTGGAGAAGTCAGTCTTCTCTAGAGGAACACAATGATAGTTTAGAGTAACAATCTATCTATAGATAAGCTACTGTATTTGAAAATATTCGAAAGAACCACTGAAATTCTATCCAAATATAGTCGTCTCATTATTTGAATTTAATATGAATTCAATTAATATGAATACTGAATAAAAGCAAATCTCTGATGATGATTCTCTTATGATTAACTTTCGTATGATACTAGATAAACGTGATTAAATAAGCTCTCGAATCTTCTGAAGGAACACAGAAAAAAATTGGTACCTGAATACAATGAAAAAGTTCAATGACTCAAAGAATATTTTTATCAATATTGATCCAATGAACGCAATCGTTATGTCAATGTACCACTGGTTATCCATACTGTGAATACGGATCTTAATAATATCAATGAATGCTTCTATTGATATCATGATCAAGTACATTAAATGGGTTCGTTATGGTAATGAATTCCATTCATCAACCGAATGAAGAGTGTTCACCCAAGCAATAAATTGTATTCGTTCAACTGATGAAACTGTATTCATCAAATTAGTTATTATTGTCCATTCTTCAAATGAATGCTGTATGGTTGATATAATGATTCAGATTAGTTCGACGATGGATATTTTTCATCAATCCAATGAACGGTGATTATTAAGTATCGGTTATTCCTTGATTCAATAATTGATATACATTAAATCTATGTTTCAGTTTATTCTTGTGATGCTTTCACTCACTGAACTAATTATTTTGTTTATCATTTGAATAAGTGGTATTTATTCAATCATTACATATCATTCGTAAATGCAATGAAGGCCTCCCACTGATATTGAGCATACAGTGAGTTTCCGAAAGATATGCAAAATAATTAACATGCATTCATCAGAACATCGCAATACTGATTGGAAGGCGTATCTCCAAGTTATCTTTTATTTCAGCTGGCTCCTTTCGGAGCTCTTCGGATGTCTCTGTAGTCTCTGCTACCTGAGAAGATGCTTCAACGATCGTTTCTGTCTGCTTAAGTTAACCGGCTCTGTGCAAACAACGAAGTCGTGCGGAGTGGTCCCTCTAGTGGAGGCGCTGTGTACTACCAGCTAAAGCTAACTTGCCAGCAACGGAGATTTCTATGCGAGGATTCGGCTGAACAGACGTCGGCAAAATTTATGAGTATATTTAAAAACGAGATGGCTTGGTTCGACATAAGGCTTATTATTATATTCATGAACATATTAATTACGGAGTTATAGAATGGGAGGAAAATGTTGCTTCTATCTGCCTAACAAAACTGGGACTTAGTAACTTCGTTACACCTTCTATGATCTTTCCATAGCCCCAATAAAACCCGTGTGTAGATCTGAGAATAGATTATCATTAATTTCGATAAACTTGGATTCATTGTAACAATAAAATCATCTCTTGGACCATTAATTACGTTCATTGATATGATGAACAATTTCAAATGGATTCCGTGTACCCCTTTCATTACCTCAATGAACTTTTCCATAGTAACAACAAAACCTGTTCATAAATGTAAAAAAAGATCACCTTTGATCTCCATGAACTTGAATCATTGTCACGATGAAAAATGTATTGTGCCAATGAACGGAAAGGTAATAAACTGTATTCATTGATATGATGTACCACATTTCATTCATAAAATAGTATATATTGTTTCAATGTACTTCTTTCTTCATTTCAATGATCTTTTCCATAGCCGCAATGAAACATGTTCATAGGTCTGAAAATAGATCATCATTGATCTCGATAAACTTGAATTCATTGTAACAATAAAAACATACATATTTCAGTGAATGGTCATTCATTGACTCGACGAAAAATGTATTGTGCCAAAAAACGAAGAGGTATTCATCAATAAAATGTACCATATTTTTTTTAAATATATACATCAGTGCTCTGGAACTATGAATTATGTTCATTGATGTGATGAACAATTTCAAATTGTTTCAGTGTACCACATTCCTCACCTCAATGAACCTTTCCATAGCAGCAACGACACCTGTTCATAAATATAAAAAACCATCAACTTTGATCTCAATGAACTTGAATTCATTTTATCAATAAATACCTTGGTACATCAGTGAATGTTCAATCATTATCACGATGAAAAGTTAATTGCGCCAATGAACGGAAAGGTAATAAACGGTATTCATTGATATTATGTACCACATTTTTTTACTTGAAATAATATACATTGTTTCAATGTACTTTTTTCATTTCAATAATCTTTTTCAAAGCCGTAACGAAATATGTTCATAGGTCTGAAATTAGATCATCATTGATCTCAATAAACTTGAATTCGTTGTATCAATAACTACCTACAAAAGTCAGTGAATATTTATTCATTGCCACGATGAAAAATGTATTTAGCCAATGAACGGAGAGGTAAAAAACGGCATTTATTGATATAACCTACCACATTTTTTTCAGTGAAAGGAGCTAGATAATAAGAGAGTAAAGAGACAAAAGTATAAGAGAAAAAAAAATACTGCAACATAGGCCAGATACTTCTTAATTCAAGAAACGCTACTTTTGCATGTAATGCAGGTTGTAGGTACAGTGGAGACTGCGAGAAATACTATCTGGCAGACTCTATGGTATTTGAAAATATTCAAAAGAACCACTGGAATTCTATCCAAATATAGTCGTCTTATTATTTGAATTTAATATGAATTTAATTAATATGAATACTGAATGAAAGCAAATCTCTGATAAATTGTTAACTTTCGTATGATACTAGATAAACGTGATTAAATAAGGTCTCGAATCTTCTGAAGGAAAGGAGCTAGATAATAAGAGAGTAAAGTGACAAAAGTATAAGAGAAAAAAAATACGGCAACATAGGCCAGATACTTCTTAATTCAAGAAACGCTACTTATGCATGTAATGCAGGTTGTAGGTACAGTGGAGACTGCGTGAAATACTATCTGGCAGACCCTATGGTAACAGAATTTCGCAGGTAAGTGATTGAATATTCGTTCAAAAGGAAAAATCAAGAGCAATCGAACCAAGGGAGGAATTTACCAGGCCAAACGACATACAGAGCAGACAACGGATTCTCTCAGGCCAGCATTTATTTCCCAAAGAAAAGGTAATAACCAAATAGATCAAAAAGTAGAAGTAAATGCTCACCTGAGGAACTCCTGCGTTGTTTTCCTGTCTAGCTGGGTTGGCAATCAACCTCGTTCTCCTCTAAAGGTTAGACTCTCTGGTGATGGTTTTATTGATCAGATCTAGGATCTTAGTTGGTCACAGGAACAAATGCTAGAAAAGTTACAGAGAATAGATACCGTTTCTGCAAATTCAAAAGGCCAAGCTCGTATTCGTACGAGTGATATTGTTCTTGTCCCCAAGAAGAATTCTTTTCAGCAGAGATGGGTTCTTTGCCTCGATTCTAGTGAAGATAAAAATTCAAACTCTGACAAAATCACAAATTTTGTTATTGCCAAAAAATATACCATTTAACATTTGAACGGGCATAAACCAGTGAAGTTCCCACTTTGAAATTGAATTCAGTCTCGTGATTGTTCAATATAAATTCAAATATAAAAAAACAACCTCGATTGTTCATCAACTATGAAAATTATTCCAGAAGGAATAGCAAACATTAAAAACTATATATGAACCAAGATTAGACAATATTTTAAATTCAGCTGAACATTAGTTCTGACAATATTAGAACAAATTTGAGACTCTACCCCTTTTTACAGGGTATGCAGCGTGGTTCTGGTTCACTCAACAACAGAAATCCATGCATTCGAATATAAACAAGTGATCAATACGGCTTGAAAATCATTCACTATTAAATCAACCTGCCTGCTCAATTCTATTAATAAATAGTTACAAATAGGTCTGTTTACCAGATAATATTCCGCAGCAAATATCCAAAACCACTACAACATGCCACCTCGAAAATGGTCAGATGCAAAAGAGGAAGTATCACCGTGTTCTTTCCGCAATTTTAATTCGGTCACGCGCACTTCCAATTTAATATCCTGATTCGACCCAAATATGTTCAAGTGATTTGGCAGTGACTAATGTACCAGAATGATTTAAATGCGGAAATTTCAAAAACTTGACAATGGAACGAAATATTTTCGTTACACCTTCATTGTAACAACTATGTTGTTTTGAACTTTGTAAGTATTGAAGATTTTATTTTGTGGAGGATTTATTTGCCCCCTGTATTTGTATAGATTCTCCTGAAATAAAATTCTCCTTTTTTCTAGGCTATGACAATGTTGATGTAAGCACTGCTGCCAAAACATCAGTCTCCTCACTCACCATTCAATGGGATGCTTTCTTCTCCAATAACATATGTAGACCGGTGTCAAAACTATCGAAACTCCCCGCGCTCGATTTCCAGATTTCGTTGTGTCGATCCTAATAGCTGTCAAGATTTGACTTTTTTTACCTTACACCCTGCTCGTTATGATGCATATGAAATAAGTCGAGAAATTTCAGTCAGAACAAAGTCTAAAGTAATAAAAATAACAAGATGTGAATAGAAAATTACAAAGTTAACACCGTGTTCCAATATGGTACAAAGATGATCATTCTATAGGTCTAACAAAGTGTTTTTGTTCAAATGTTCTTCTAGTGGGTATTAAAAATTGGTACTATAGTTGTATTGGTAGTGAAGTAGTAAGGGTCAAATTTTAGTCAAAATACGCATTATATTTCTGGAAATAAGTGCTTCGAAATATATCCCGATGCACTGCTAAGCAGGTTACCTTCCAGTAATTTCGATAAATCCTCTGTAAGAAAATAATCAACATATTCTTTTCAAAATCACCGTCACCGACGTTTATTATTATGGGTACAATATCCCTATCACACACTGAAAAAAATGTGGTACGTTATATCAATAAATGCCGTTTTTTACCTCTCTGTTAATTGGCAAAATACATTTTCCAGAATCTCGCAGAGACCGGATGAAACAAATGTGTCCAACCAGAAGGATTCAAAGGCATGATTATGCATTCCTTTATCTAAAATCCTCCAACTTGAGAACTCGGATCTTGCCGAAGAAACAATCTCCAGTGTCAAATACGTGCGGCGAAAATGCTGAGGCGCAGTTCAAATATATTTTCGATGAAGCAAAACAGATCGCTGATATGTTTGAAAATGAAATAAAAATCCCAAGGGCCTCGAAGCAAACAAATCGAGCTAACGTCCCCGTTGAAAGTGCTATGGATTATCAAATATAAGTTTTCATACCATGGATTGATTCATTTTTATCTGGGTTAAGTAGGGGGTTTATGCCAATCCTGGACCTCCCCCCACCACTGACCTTGAGAGTGACCTTGGGGAATGACCTTCAGAGGATGATCTGGTTAGTGGTTGGTGACCTTGAGGGTAGTCGACATTGGGGGTTGATGACCTTGAAAGTTGGTGACCATGGATTTTGAAGGGTGAATTTGAGTATGGGCCACCTTGAAAGTGTGTAACCTTGATATCAATTGAGCTTGAGAGTGGATGACTGTTCAATTGGTTGACCTTCACTGTAGACCGATATCTTTGAAGACTATTGAGTAAGAGGGTGTATTGAAATGAATTTAGCATTGACATATTCGGTTGAAGTGACCTTGAATATTTTTCTATCTTCATTCATTTCAACCTCAAATATACCCCTTCCCTTCAACGATTGCTATAAAAGCTAGAGAATTCAGTTTGCACCGCCCATAGTACCAGAGTGAGCCTTCATAATCAGTTTTTCCGAGTTGGCATCGAACTATAGTGCACCAAAAGGAACACATCGCAATTCAGGTGAAAATATTTTATAGTTTTCTACCATAATTTCTACATATTCGAAAATGGATACCCTAAAATTTGATTTTGAAAAAATAAATTCTGCTATTCAACACATAGAAACTCTAGAACAAAGACCTATAACATCACTAACGATCGGTAAAGCTTATAAAGTTGAAAAAATGGCAATGTATTCTACAAGATATGGTAAATCTATTCAGGTAATTCTGTTGGGAGATAATGTCAAATTCAAATCATGGCTTCCGAAACGAGTCACCGAGCAATTAACAGATGAGATTATTCAAATGATAAATTCATCAAAGTCCAAAGTGGTAATAACATATATAGGGCAGAGTTCTCAGGAATTTTCTGGTGCGAAAACCCGATCGTTAGTAAAGTTCGATGTGATAGAGTAAAAGTATAATTATAATATGTAAATTCATGGTAGAATATAAAATATTGTTAATCCACCTACTCAAAACGTAAGGTGAGTATGGTATAGCTTGTGATAATGATTTGAAACTGATAGTCACTATTTATTTTTCAGAACTTCCATACAAAGATGTGGATGCAATATTCCAGCGAGTTGTGGACAGAGGCTGTAGATATAGATTCTGCAATTGAAAGATTGCGTTGTGAATTGAATGATTTGAGTTGGGATGCACTACATTCGGCAAATTATGATATGAACATTTGTTTTGATGTTGAGGAGGTCCGACGAGTTTTGGAGCTCAGCAATAAATATGACTTTGGTGTAAAGTTGTGTAACAAATATTCCTATGGACTCATTAGTTTGGATGAGTATTGCAAGCAGATGATTGAAGCGGAAATGAGAAGATTTTTATCAGACCTGATTACATATTTACCAAGAGATATAACAGAAAAATATCAACTGAGAAAAGACGAGTATAGCTCAGATGGAGAAGAAGGGAATGTGTGTGAAAGTGGTGAAGTTTTGCAGTCTACATAGAAAATTATTTTTAGTATGCATATATTAATATTCATTTTATAAATAAAAACAACATTGAAAGTATTTTTTTTTATTTACTACTATATTATGATACATTCAAAATATGAAAAATAAGATACATATCAATAAAATATTATGATAATCCAATCTGAATTGAACCATTGAGTGCACTATAGCTCAAATAGGCATCGTGTAGTATAAGTGCATATACTTTCGTGTTGGCGGGAAATTTTGTCTTTCGGGTTTCGAACTCAATTTTGATGTCGACGGTGGATGACTTCATGGCATCAGGTTAATGGGAGCAATCGATGACGAAAAGAGGATTATTCCGGAAGCTTCCAATATCCATCATTGGTTCACTCATAGGCTTGTTGTAGTAACTGCGTTGGAAATTTTCGTAAGCATAGTAGGCTGAAGAGTCCAATTTTTTATCGAAATCCAGATTCCAACGTTCGTATGAAAATACTTCAGAATTCAAATATAAACGGATATTATTTATATTTGCATTAATAAACTTCGTCGCATCTTTTGAAATATTTTCGGAATGATCTGTGTCTTGGAACCCGATAATGATGAATCGAGGCCTTTCGAGGCTATTGGTAGTTTTCACAGCCCATATGTCTGAAGCTGTATCACGAAGTGATGGTAACTCATAAAGATCCCACATACGGTAGGCCATTTTGACTTTGGCACTACTATTTTTATTAATTCGGTTCAAGAGCTTCAATTTCTGGCGATCTTCTGGTACAATATGTCTGATTCTCCATTCTATTTTTGTGATTTCTAGTTCAGCATCGACCTCGCCTATGAATGAATTTTTGAAGGATCGAGCTATAATCAGAATGAGTTCCTGCTTAACATTCAAAATACCCTTGGTGTAATCTTCAGCGAATCCCATAATGTATTTTAGGGGCAGTTTGCCGCTGAAAAAATTACTTGCAGGATCCAGTATATCTTGTTTATTCTGATTGAGACCCCAACCTATTGGTAGTAAATTATTCTCATGTGTTTTTCCGAATGATACCATAGTTTTCAATGTGGTTGTTATGCCTGGCTTTCGTACAACTGCAACTTGTTCACCACCCATTTCGTAGCGGATTTCATCAAACAAGAAAGCCAGAGCATTATTGGAAAGATAACATCGTTTGTTGGGCTCTGAAGGTGTGAATTTTCCCTCGATATAAATGTAGCTATCTGCTATATCGAGAATTAGATCTTGAAAATTGATGGGAATTCTGATTTCGTCCGAATTCTTATAATATGGTGATCCATACGGCTTATATGTATGCTCATGCAAACTAATCAGGGAATGATCGAAAATTGGCTCTTCAAAAACTTCTAACATATCGCTTGTAGTGAAAGCGGCCATATTTTATTTCTTCTTGGTATTCCTGATCTTCAAGCCAATTGATTTCAGAAAGTTTAGATTACTAGAGCTGATGGTATATCTTGATTGTTTAACGGGCTCACGTGAAATGAATCGGCTTATGATTTTTCTCTTCTTTATATCAGCATGATCCTCAACCCCATTGTACATACACCGTTTCGGTTTCAATCGCCGGACATTATAACAAAACCCCATTGTATTTTCTTGGCAGAGGTCAATATTACAATTTTTTCAACTCCAATTTTATAATTATTCTTTCACCATTGAACTCGATCAGATGCCCACGATCGTCCAAAATGCGCAGAGTAATGTTGTCGAGATACTGACGGCCTTCGGGCTTGATTGGCATATAAATTATATTTCGTGGTTCCTTTGTGAGTTTGTATCCTGGCTCGACATCAATATCGAATTCGAAAATGCTGTGACATTCCTCACCATTCAAATACGCTCCAGAAGTGACGTTACAATCCACACGGATTATTCTCACATTATTGATATTCACAGGTAATGTTGATTCATGTGTTTCACCGATACCAAAGACCTTAGGCTCGAATCCTAAAAGACCAGCGATAGAGTTTTCATGTAAGAGGTTGATGTAATATTTCGATCGCATTTCACATTTCAGAGTATTGTTGTTTGGATGTAGGAGAAACACATCATCCATATTCTTTTCGGTAACATTTTCAGCCAGTTTCTCTTTAGATCTAATGGATCGCTGTATAACTTTATTGATTTCATCAATTTCATAAGCGCCAGGTGGAATTTTAATGGTTATGGGTGGAGAATTGATTCGTTTTGAATAGCTGATCACATTATTCTTCACAGTAACATTGAAAATTGAATTGTAGGAATAGAAACCATGTAAACCCAAACCATAACTGCTACTCGTATCCAATTCGACTGGTGGGTAAAAGTTAGCGCTCAACTCGCTTGAGTCTCCTGATAGCGAGAACGTTCGTGACATGACTGTTCAATTGTTAGTATTCCAGGACATTTTATTGCTGGAAACAGAAATGATACAGCATCCGTCTCTTTTTTGGTGGTGATGTTAAATGGGTGTCAACATCATTTTTTGCTACTACATTTACATCCTTCACATTACAGTAGCAACAAAATATTTTTCGGGGTATTGGTCCATCATTCACATCAGATGAACTGCAAGTATCAACATCATTATAATGCTCCTGGCAGTACTGATACTTCAAGACATCAATATCATTTTGAAGGTGTGGTTGTAGTTTATCCCACACTGCCGCAATTTCCCCAGCAGCACATCCAATCAACACTTCTTTGGGCATATCAGAAAGTTGTTGTTTACTCATTTTATTCAAACTACGTAGTCTAGAATATGCATTTAATGAATGCGCCATCCTCTTTATGCTTTCTCTATCCTGGATAGGGGTTTTGTCCATAGTGGCTTACCGTATAGAAACTGCAGACACAAATGACCACACCACACTGTATTGAACCGCTGGTGTCGCTCATAGTTATAGCAAATTTCACTAGCTGGTTTTGGTCCACTGTGAAAATAACGAATTAGTTCTTTGGGGGGAGGTAAATCACCAAAGCTGTCATAGTATTGCACTGATCATCCATTTTTTTTATATGCCACCCAGTGTGTTCCTGGGCCGTATCGGCTATCTAAATTAACTACTGCGGATTCACATCGATGCGGTCCTGAAAGTGGAAGATCGTCACGCATAAATACACCGCGAAAATTTGTAATTTTCATTTTCTTAGCGATTAATTTGATGTCAATGTCAGAAAGAGCTCTCCGGGGTGGCATACTCATAGGTTTTTTGAATTCTGATGCTTTAAATATAATCCTAGACCTTTGCGGTACGGTTTCAAATACATTCCTTTGCCACTTTTACCGAGAGCAATAGCTTCCATGTACTTATTGTGGCGGTTTGACTCATTCAACTGGTCTCTACTAGCTCTTGCTGCTTGTACTGCTTTAGTTATACCTGCTGCTGCTCCAGTAAGAGTGCCAAGTGCTGATAACCCAGCAAATATTGGTATGAGTGGTAGAAGTCCACCAACTTTGGGAATTGGTATCACCCGAGGTGTACGAATTTTATTTTTTCCTCCTGCCTCTTTTGTGTATTTACGGGCTGCTTTCAGCGCGATTTGGGTGGCTTTTCTCAAATTATTTGCAACAATTTTACCTCCTCCTGCTTCACGTAAAACATTTCGCACCTTTCTTACAATGCCAGAACCGAAGGCTACTACCTTTCTAATATTTTTTGCTTTTTTCTTCTTAATTTTTCTCATAGCTCGAATATTTCCCTGTTTACACGGTTTAGTTGACTCGCATCCCATACCAAATCGACGCTTTCCCTTCATTATATTTGTAACCAACCAAGCAGAACCTTTCTCTCCAAGAGAAGCGTTTTTGTCTTTGAATCTGCTCCAAGCAGCTTCTTCAAGCTTCTGGTCTGCCTTGTGCCTACTGTTGAGATCCGAATTCAGTGAATAAGCAATATCGTGCTCCTTGCATGCGAAATCTAGTTTATTTATGCCGGGATCTCCTCTTGCCAACCTCTTATGTAATCTTGTTCCAGGACCACAGTACTGATAACCACCAGGTAGATGCAACTCAATGGGTAGTTTATTGATTAGAGAATTAACCAAACCTCTACCGCCCACTTGTTTACGTTTACAACCGTTCTGATTGAGTTTTGTCATTTAAATAAAAGATTCAGCGAAGCACTGCACTTATATAGTCTCTAGCTGTCGTACAATGCGCATTGTGAAACAGAAACAAGAGTTTAAAATCGATAATTTTGACGAAAAAGTAAATGATGGACTGGGGAGGCACAGTGAACGACGCCATGGATCTCTCCTCCCATTATCAATTAGGGGTCTCATTATTGGACCTTCGAATTGTGGGAAGACAAATGTGATGATTTCTTTACTAACTCACCCACTGGGATTGCGATTCGCGAATGTGTATGTTTATTCAAAATCTCTATATCAACCCAAATATGAGTATTTACGAGGAGTGTTGAAGCCGATTGAAGGATTGGGATTTTATACTTTTGGAAATGTCACGTCTGGAATAGTAGAACCATCAGAGGCTAAACCTGATTCGGTATTCATCTTTGATGATGTTATGTGTGAAAAGCAAGATGTTATTAGAGTATATTTTAGTATGGGGCGCCATAAAAATGTTGACTGTTTTTATCTAGCCCAAACATATTCCCGTGTTCCGAAGCAATTGATCAGAGATAATTCAAATTTCATTGTAACATTCAAACAGGATGACATGAATCTCAACCACATTTTTTCTGATCATGTATCGCCAGATATGACGTTTAAGCAGTTTCAAGATATGTGTGCAAAATGTTGGAATGACAAATATGGATTTCTAGTTATCGACAAAGATAGAGAACTACAAGAAGGTCGTTACCGTAAAGGGTTTGACAATTTCATATATCTCTGATGTTTTTTAGATATTTGGCTCAATCTGAAGTTGAACAGGTCAGTGATACGTTAGCATTCAAAACGTCAATACTATGGACGAACAAAAAAGCGATGAAATAGATTTGAAACGGAAATTAATTGAGGCAACAGAGGCAGTTCGAAAAAAATTTAATTACATTAAAAATAACCGCATAAGCGACCAAGTGGCGATTTCAAAAATATATGAACCAATAATCGAACCACTGAAAACTATATCATCTAATACGTCCAAAATAAATCCTTTACCGGTGGTGAGCCACTCAAAAAAATTTACCAAATCCATAGAGAGTAGTACCCCGCTCCCAAAATTGAATTTTTTGGAAAGTGATGACAAAGACGTGAAATTTAATGCTGAAGAAACATCGATAATGCATACACCATCATCCTCAATGGTAACCACAGACCCCGAATCACCAAAGGTAGCGGACAGTAATGGGGAAGTCTCCAGTCATATTCAAAAGTTGTTATCTGGAAATTCTTCATATGATACGATATTCGGTGTCCGGTTAGACCCCATTACGAATAAGCTAAAAATGGGCGATTCCAATGTAGACTTTATTGAAGGAAGAATTGTATTCAGTAAAGATGGTAGGACCATTGGTACTTACCAAGGCACATCCAACTTATACAAGTTGATATTCATGAAAGTACCTCCGGGAAATATGTCTGCTACTGAACTGAATATATATGGTGACATACTCAGATTAACAAAAGCAGCGTATAAAAATCACGACCAAGCACAGGGTTTATTGCCTAATAAATGGAAGAAATATCAAAAAATAATCAAGCCATTATTATCTGTAGACAACACATTGGAAAACCTTTCTATAGGAGGTGCTGGAATAATGAAAATACCATCCCGAAAACTATTTGGTGGAAACAAACCCATAAGTTACATTTATTGGAATAGCTTGGATGAATTAATCGACAGGCTTCGACTCCTTTGGAGTTCAAAAATGGCTGGACATACAGGGCATGATAATGAAATATTATCAATAATAGAAGAATTGCGCGAAGAGGGTATAATCTACTGAATGTGTATGTATATTATTTCCTGAGTGTGTGAATTATGTTCATTCTTCTGAAGATATTCCAACGATGAATAACACAATCGACAAATTTGGTAGTAGACGGGGTGGTGTGAAGGTGATTGTTGGAAGATTAGGAGTTGGATTCATCCTCACAGCAGATGGAAATTATAATATTCAGAATAAACGTCTGTGGAATATTGGTGAACCCTCCGACACGAAAGATGCTACCACTAAGGGCTATGTTGATGACCGCATAAAAGAGACTAAGGAGTTGACCCTGTCCGCTGTGCAAGAATCAGTATCATCAGTAATTCGTGAAGCGAGAGCATATTTTGATTCCAAAATTACTGAACTCAGATTTGTCATCGGCAAGAAGTCGGATAGCTCAATCGAGCAAATTTCCAAACTGGAGCAATTAATCCATACTTTAGAAAAGCGAATCGTTAAAGTAGAGCAGTCAACAACCAAGGCTCCACCTAAACACTGGAGGACTGGGCAATTAGCTTTACCGCCTTCCTGGGAACCGACTTCTGTAATAGAGAGTTGAAATGAGTACCGCTAAAAGGCAAGTTGTTGAGGAACTGCATAAGCCAGCTCGACGAAATTTTCCACGAAGGAAGACCATAATTAAAGGGTTTTCAGATTTATGGCAGATGGATCTGATGGAGATGCAGCCGTATGCAAAAGAAAATAAAGGTTATAGATATATCCTCATCGTAATAAACTGTTATTCAAAGTTTGTATGGTCAAGACCGCTGAAAAATAAAACGGGAAAATCCGTTACCGCAGCAATGGAGAGTGTGTTGAAAGACGCAAAGTACACACCGAAGAACTTGCAATCCGACCAAGGCACTGAATTTTATAATACAAAATTTTGCTCGTTGATGGCGAAACATCTGATCAATCATTATTCGACATTCAGTACTAAAAAAGCGGCAATTGCGGAACGAGTTATTAGGACATTGAAAAGTTGGTTGTATAAAGAGTTTTCAGTTCAAGGGCATCACAAGTGGTTGAAAATTCTTCCGCACATAACGGATCAGTACAACAATAAAATTCATAGCAGCATTGGAATGAAGCCCGTTGAAGTGACATCATCCACGAAACTGAATTTGTATAAACACGCCAAAATACATGCGAAATATAAAAGAAGTAAATTCAAAATAGGAGACGTAGTTCGAATAAGCAAGTACAAGAGCATATTCGATAAAGGTTATACAGCAAATTTCACAACTGAACTTTTTAAAATTGTTAAGGTAAATAGTACAATGCCTGTAACCTATGAGCTTGAAGACATGGATAAGAAACCAATAAAGGGCTGTTTTTATGAAATGGAGTTGAGTAAAACGAAGCAGCCCGACATTTACTTGGTGGAAAAAATTTTGAGGAGGAATCATGGGAAAGTAATGGTGAAATGGCTTGGGTTTCCCAACGACAAAAACTCATGGATTGATGAAAGTTCGATCGTATAATTGAATATCTGTATTTTTTCATCAAGTAGCTATAAACTGATATTAATTCGATATGTGAATTTTATGAGTTATATATTTATAGTGAAATCGTTGATATAATGTTTCTCTCATTACTATAAATGAATAAAAAATTAACAATACTTGGTGCAATTTTTTATTTTTCGTTAGTCATACAAAGTGTTTATTGATGTTCAATCACTTCATAAATGTATCTCCTTATTGGAACCACATGGGTTTTCCTCAACTCTTCCCGCTCGGCTCTCTGATCTTCGTTCAAACACCAGAATTTGAGCAGATGGTCTATTCTGTCTTTGAAAAAAAACCCGACACATTCACATAATGTCAACCCCATTCGACACTGTTCGCATAGGTTTTTCCAACAGTCTGTTTGGTAGCTGTCACAATTCGTACATCGCTGGAAATCCAAGGTCGCCTCAGCTCTGCAATCCCTACAGTCTTCTCTAATAATACCAAAGTTTGTGGTGTCCATTCTTTCACCACACTTTCGGCATTCCGTCCATAAACCGAACCGTTTTGTTCCTTTTTTTGGAGTCTTCGGAGGGTTTATTCTTTCACACTCTTGACACAATCCAGTGCAGGTATTGATAAAACTCGGTGGCCATGCAATGTCACAGTTATGACATGACAAATTTTTATCAATCACTAATGGATACACTGCAATTTTTGGCTTAGAATCCCACTCTCTTGATGTCGACATATCTAGAAATGATGAAACTTGTGTGCTATAAAGAATCGTATAGAATGATCCACCTCATTCAGCGACCCTCATTATATACAATCCGATATACCCTCCACCTAGGTATCCTCCGAAGGCCTTGAAGTCCAGTGACCTTCATGTTGAGTGACTTTCAAATGACATTTGAGCACTGAATGACCTTCGAATATGGAGTGACCTTCGAATATGTAGTGACCTTCGAATATGGAGTGACCTTCGAATATGGAGTGACCTTCGAATATGTAGTGACCTTCGAATATGTAGTGACCTTCGAACACCAAACGACCTTCGCATCTCAAACGACCTTCGAGCAACGGGTGACCTTCGAATTTGAAATGACTTTCATTTCCTCACAGTATTGGAAAAACCATATAAGGAGAGGACGAATACCACCTCTGCATCAGTTTCATTGAAATATCAGAGTAGTTCGTATTGAAATGGCAGCTCAACAAAATGATAGAATGAGTGTGTTACGAGACCTAGTGGCTATCGATATAAATCATGTCGAAGAAGATGCAGAAGTGGACGATGACATAGCTGAAGAAGTTGCAGCAGTGGACGATATAGCTGAAGAAGTTGCAGCAGTGGAAGTTGTTGAAGAAGCAGATGTTGCGGCAGAAGGAGCTATTGCAGTTGCCGCTAACGATGATGATGGTTCTAGCGAGGATGAAGGGATGTACGAAGATGGCCCTGATGTAGATGGTGAATATAGGTGCGTGTTCAAAAATATAAACAGTGTGAGGGATGTCGGTAGAAATATGTATTGTTCGATAATTTCATGCTGGATGGTAGTAACAACCACCGAGGATCGTAAGGTTCTATGCCACAAGTGCTTCATGCTGTACAGTGAATTAGTCGATAGTGGGCATTATAACAATGTAGATCTGCATTATAAAACGGACTTCAATAATATTCCCGATTACGACTGTGTGGCTTGTGGAATGACTGTTTGTCAAGTGCGCCTAATTGACACTTGCCTGTTTTGCAATACAAGTTTTAAAAAAATATAATTTTACAGAGCGACTGCAAATTTCCGAATACTGGAATATGGCCCTGCAGACAGTTCCAGTGATGTGCATCGGTGTGGAAGTGTTGCTCGTGTTTCTGTTCAGGAATACGAACCGCCGGATGACATAAACGATTGTTCAACAATTGAATTGGACTGGGAAAATTTACCAGATCAAAGCCATTGGTGGTGTCCGGCGCAATTGTCTGAAGAAGATGGCGGGGAAGAGGTTATCCGAATGGAAGAGGCATGCGATTGGACTTTTAGACTTTGAGTCGGGGTGTTTATATTAGATTTGTATAACGTATAGCATAATAATAGGGAAAAAAAGATTGAAATATATATTTTAAATGAAAATATGTTTCATTCATTTGATGATCGATAGCTCTATAGTGAATAATAGCTCAAAAAAATTATTCAAGTGGTATAAATACTACTAGCGTGTACATTTCAAAGAAACTGTGTTTGGAAATGTCTGATGTCACTAACTAAACATGTGAGATTTTTTTAAATACTCTGAAATTTCTTATATCTATTGCAACATATTTTCAGACACACATATAAAACATATTCGCTTTCCTGGGTGTATTTCAGCTTCAAAATATACTTTCAAATAGTGAGATATATATTTTCTAATAAAAAAGTGTATGTAATATATTAAAATGAAAGTGGCATGCCCATCTGTGCATCAAAATGTTTAATGAAAAACTAGTGCGCATCCATTATTTCTAGCTATAGTTGGTATTTAACCAAAACTCGTTGTGATGTATATGAATTGTATTAAAATATAACCAAAACCTTCAACTGCGCATACATTTTTACCCCACATTTTGAAATAGCTCCATTTTGGTTTAATGCGCAAACGGGAGCTTACAGAAATGCGTAGTAATGAAAATTCATTTTTCGAACACTCCCCTGTTGTTAAAAATGCTCTCATATACACTTCATATCTTTCTTGAGTATTTTAGTTGGTTGGAGAGGGAATATTTCTTTGAAAATTGTGATATTTTTATCAGCAGCCATGTAATATAATACATAACGGAAGTAGTGAATCCAACTGCGCACCTATATATTCAATAAAAAACCTATGCGCATCCAGTTTTCTAGTCTGGAGAACATTTTCAGTGCATATATGACAGAGAATCATAGACATGTATGGTAGCATGGTTAATGCCACCCACTGCGCATAACTTTTCTCTGTCACTTTCCTAAAAGTTCCGTTTTGGTCGCATACCTAAACCAGTTACCTGACTTGTGCGCAGTTGATTTCCCCTCCCCCCCCCACACCCCCCCCTAATTAGCCCCTACCCCACCCCTGCCCTAGTGTGAGGCCATCCGAGTTCACCCACGTATCCAGTTTTTTTTTTTCGAATTGCTCGGAACGAGGGTCTTTCCCCCCCAACAACTAACCCCCCCCTCCCCCAATTATGTATACAAATACGATATGAATATATACCCCCTCCCCCCTTCTACTTTAAAAAACACAAACCTTTATTTACACTCTAATACAAATACGAACACACTCAACTAACATGTACTTAAAATTTAATCTATCCTATGAAAAATATACATTCAAATATTATTAAATAATTTCGTATCAAATATCTTAATTATAATATATATATATATATATAAAATACAATAATCGAGGGAATTGGGATCGGAAAAAAGGATCATATTCACACGCAAACACACCTATACACACACGCACATATTCATTTCTCCATAAAAACTTTAACCTTCTCCTGCAGCAATTTAAGTCGTCTGCTCTCTCGATTGAGCGAGAGCTGCGACTTAATTGCTTTGGCCTTCAGCGTTGGCAAACTTTGCCTAAGCTGATTACTGTCACCCATAATTCGTTGCTGGCGTCCGTCGAGCTCTTCCAATTGTCGTTTCAACTCCTCCTTTCGATTTTTTATTTCTTCGAGCTCCGTATCGTACGCTAGCAACGATTTCTGAGCGTCAGAGACCTTTGCAGCAGCTTCTCGATGTTCTAGATATGCTCGGGCTTTTTTGTTAACAAAATCCGAAAAAACATCTACAATTTTCTTATGTTGTTCTTCCGCATTTTGTGACCAAACACTGCCATCACTTCTACCACTTCCCAAAATTGGTGATACCGATGAACTTCTACCAGAAAACACTTCAGAATGATCTACCGATCGATTCGGAGAAGTGAAACCAACGGATTGCTTTGCTGAGACGGGACTTGCAGGTGACCCACTGGACACCGAAAATTCGTTGGAACCGGCTCCGTCATTTTTTGAGGCAGATTCCTGTTTTTTGGGAGAGTTAGCCGGGGCCGATGATTGCACTACCTCTCTTCCCAAAATTACCGGTGACGGTGAACTATCTTCGGAAGATAGAACTACCGTTGGAATCGGACTACCGACGGATTGTTTCGATGCCAGAGGTCTTGTGAGTAGTCCTCTCAGCAACGGAAATTCGTTGGACTCAACTTCGTCACTTTTTGTGGTAGACATCCTTTGTTTTTTGGGGGAGTTTACCGGTGTCAATTCTTTCCTTTTGGAAGACTTATTCAACGATGAAGGACCCGCTTCATCGTTGCTTATGTCTTCACATAAGGGGGCATTTCTACATCTCCGAATTCTTGCATATCTGCCACCGATAAGCTGGAATAATGGAAACTCGGTATGTCTGTGCTGTGAATTTGTTCAAAATCCAAATATTTCGATTGGTCGGTTGCTGTTTGTTCGGGTTTCTGTATCCTAACATCACTTAATATATTTATTTTTTGAGTCGAACAACCAGCAACCGAATCTTTATTTTTATCATCAACCGCGTCTCTAGTCTTTTCGTTAACCGCGTCTTTATTTTTTTCAATATTAATTGTACTAAGATATGCTAACGTTGCCAGCATACTAACAACCGACTTTCCACTATCCTGAGAATTGGGACTTTTATTACCTTTCATTTCGGTTATCCAATCACACCACTCTTTCACAATATCAATAAAAGCACGACTCACAACTTTACCAGTGGGAAGAACAGGGTACAATGATGCATCATGCCACCCTCTAGTTTGAGTAACCTCGCACATCCCCTACTCCGAAATTGTACAGAGCCTGCGCACAGGTAGAGATATTGAAAAGAGACCACTACAAGGCCAAATTCTTTTGGGTCACCTTCATACACCCTGATCGTTCAAAGCAAAGGAATGCGGTACAGGTACCCACGCCTCGCTACCTGCTGCTAGACAAAATAAGGAATGCGGCATAAACTCGCATTCTTCAAGACTAGACCACTCAAACACAGTATGGTCGATAAGGACCTAAGGAATGTACATCGGTACAGTTTTTTCAAAACGTTGACTACAACGAGACGAAAGAATGTTATTTATTATGTCTATTCAGTCTATACATACACGTTAAAATTGAAAATATCTATTCATTCAATATGTGAATATAAATTCAATAAATTTTGAATATTTTTATGCTACACTATGAAATTAACATATATGAGTAGAAACAATTCGGAAATGTAATTTCAATATCGAATATTCATGCTTCGAAAATTGTGTTTTTTTTTTCTTTCGATATGAGATATTTCTGGATTATTCTCCAACATATAAGTGGAACCGTTTTTCAGTACCTTCTATGTCAAAATATAGGTTGGCATAAAAAAAAGGAATTCAAATATATGATATGAAACGTATCAAATTATTGGTTCAAATATTCGTGAAAACAGTTTCATAGCCAATTGTAGATGAATATTCCCTTTTCACGCTATCGGATGAATAATATAAAATTTGTTGAATGATGAATGATGAATGATGAATTAAGGATTTGCGTTCCCTTACTTCGACTTATTCTGCTTCCAGTAATGAAATCAGCAAATCCAAATTGTTGACAGGTTGTGAATTATTATGAATCGCAGATTCCACAATGTTTGAACACCATAACAGATTTTGTTCGGGGTCCGTTTGATAAAATTCAATATCGTTGTGGCCCCACGGCAATGTTTTTGTGGTATTGGGTATAATGAACCGCTTGTCGTCATGGTGTGACAAAGCGACTTTATTTTTCATTTCAGTAAATATGTCGTGGGTATCACTTTTGAAACTATTCATTTTTCTAAGTATGGAACCACCCTTCTCAACAATATTTTTATAGTCACTTTCGTGCAATTGTTTGATAATGACTGACTTTTTGACGCCTTTGGCTTTCTTCAATTCATTTTTAACGGACTGAACAAAGTAAGCTTTGGCCCCAGTACCATAAAAACTGATAATGGGGTCATTGGGAAATTCATCTTTCATATTCCCCAGAATGGGTTTTGTAACAGGAATGCCAAAATCGTTTCCGATGTTATAATTGGAGGTATCGAATCTTTCTATATTTTCGATCATGAATTCGTAAAAGTTTTTATTTGCTATTTTCAATATAAAAGAATCTGTATCTGTGTACAGTAGTGAAGCGTCATTTCCAAAATTACTTTTTATGCATTTGTAGTAAAAATCGTACATTACTGTTTTTGATAAATCCAATATACTAAATCCCAAATAAAGTGGTTTATCGTAACACACTCTTACTTTTCCCATATGAATAGCGACAAAATTTTCTGTAAATATTGAACATGTTTTGAAATTTGGGTTGGAAATCAGACAATTAGCCCCCAATGACCTTTTTATATTCTCCCAATGAGTAACCAGTTTAATTTCCCTTCTATTTTCCACATTTTCCAGAGTTTTTCCATACACGGCATTGTTCATTAACTTGAAAAATTGTTTTTCGAATTTATTCAAAGCTTTATTACGCATTTTTGTATTCAAATCGATATATTTCTTAAGCCATGACGATTGCCGAAATTTCAAAACCCTATGTGTTTTCATAACCATCAATCCGTTTTCTATAGCTTGTTTAAGAGTTCTATAATGAACGATATAGTTTTTTTTATCTGATAAGTTCGGTATCAACTTGCAAATATTGGATTTTGAACCTGGTGGAATTATACTTTCGACTAGGAAAGGTAAATCCGAATGAGAATCATGTAATTCTTCTGGATAATGAATGTCCACTTCAAAAACATAACCAAAAGGAGAATCAGCAGAAATACTCATCACATCCAAATCCTGTATTTCACTGGGTGTCAACCAGGTGAATCCACCAATGGGCAAAGGTTGAGACATGCTATGACCATACAAATTTGTTGCATCCAAATACGATATGTAAGATACGTCTTTTTTGGCATCGTAGTTAGGTAGATATTCATTGTTTGCGACATGCATTCGGTCACTACATTGACTTATTCCACCACGTATACCTTTCTTGAAAAAATGTATCATGTCAATATCAGTCAAAAGCTCCAATTCAACTTTTGTGTATCTCAACATAGCGTCCCAAGATAAACCTGGGGCGGTATAATATTGGGCAGGATCCAATTTATAAGTGTTCAAACAAATTCTCCGAAAATTCTCGAATGTATCAGTTAACAGTAAAACATCCGATTTCAAGTACAGATCTGAATATTCTCCCAAACTTCGACATTCAAATAAATTCCATACCCGTTGTGCCCTATCATAGCATTCATCTGAAATTTGTTCGTCATTTAAGTTATCATAAAATTCTTCTTTCGATGGTAGATGTGTGATATCTAATTTTTCCATACAATCTACGAAACTGTATGGGAATACACCTTTCTGTTTCATCAACTGAAACTTTTCGACATCCGGAAAAAACTTTTTAGTGTCTATGAATTGATCTTCTACTAAATTTGCACCGAGATTCTGAAGTGACTCCGAAAGAAATTTATAGCTATCAATGAACCTTAATTTCATGAAATTATTCTTCAATTTTCCATCTTTACCCAAATAGCTGTGTGTGAAAAGATGTTTGGTGAATGAAATGTATTTTTCTTTGGTTTGTGGAATGACATCAACTCGATCGCCCTTGTCGAATAATTCCTTGATGAATAAGTGGCAATCATATCCGCTCATATTATGACAAATAATTGGTATAAAATTTGGAAGTTTGAAATTCAAATTACATTTAGAATGAGCTGCACCAAATCTCTTTTTTCCGGTCAGGTGACAATGATCTCTCACTTTGACATCACCATCTTCGAATATATTATCACATATGCCACAAGTCTTTGCATCAGAAAATTCTTTTTCTTCTGTCTCAGATAATTGACCCATTGGAACAACATTTTTTAGATGTTTATGATATATATTCTTTAAATCGTTTTGAATATTTGAGACGAATACTTTTGCAGTATCGACCCCTCGATACGAAACAAATTTGTCGAATTTTTCATTGAAAGAACATTTTATGTAGTATGCAAACGAGTATGGTTCATGAATGTGAGTTCGGTTGGTGTAAGAGCAATCTGGATTCGGTTGACAAGAATCAATTGGTTTCAGAATTGACTCAAAATCTGCATAAACGACAAACGGAACTTTCATCTGCTTTTCGATATTCACAAATTTCAATATATTTTCAGGAATGTATTTACCGAACTTGTCGATTTTCAATTTTTCAGAAGGTGTGGTTGTACACACATGATTGCAGTCATTTAATTGATGCTGGGTCAATGATTTTCCGTTAGCAAAATATAATAAACAACCATCACAAAAATATTTTTTATGACCATTGGCAGAAATTTGGCTAGAAACTAATTTTGACAAATCCTTAATCCAACAATAATGATTTTTTCCCGTTTCATCACTGATAAGTAAAAGATTAACATGCCTGGTGAGTCGTTGTCGTGAATAATGTAGTGGACCTAAAACTTCATATTTCATTTTAGATTCCTCAAATTTTTTTTCCAACCCATATACATTTATAGAGCAATCATTGGCAACTTCGAATTTTGAAATTCCACTTAATTTCATCGGAAAATCCATACCTGATACATTCAGCACTGATTGAAAGGGTGGATAAGAAGACACTTCGGAAACCCTACGATCCGCCGGGTAAAGTGCTGATACCACAGCCCATGCAAAACAATAGTTATCCTCATTTCGCACATTCACCACACCTTTTTTCGACTCGATATAATCTGGCAGCTTTATATAGGAACACGCACCAAGAGGGCTATACTTGTTCACATTCATTTCTGTGAACATGATTTTCTTCAGGCTCCATCCTGCAATAGAAATGATTTTACATTCAAGGTATGAATATTGATTTTTGGGCAATTTATATACCTGAGTCACGATCTTCGAATTCTGTACTTTGTGCCGTTATTGTGTCGATGAATTCATCCAAAACAGCATTAAGATCCATGGACTGGTCAACTATCTGGTTCGGAGAATTGAAACAGTTTACCTCGGATAATTCCTGGGTCTGCAGAATATGTGAGCTGAATAGTTCCATATTTACTTTCACCGCACTATGTATCTTCAACACACCTTGCAATAATGAAATCATTTTCTGTTTGTATGCATCAAAAAATGTTTTGTAATCCACATAGTTACTACCGCTCCCAATCCTATAGCTAACTATTCTACATTTGAAAGCACTTTTGATAATTTGCACGTCTTCACCCAATTGAATGCAAGAATTAGATCTGTGTTCGAGTGTTCTTCGATGTGAAACCATCTGACCCATTGGAACTGGTTTATTACAACAATCACAGAACTGCATATCGTTTTGCGATATGGGGCTCAATTTAGACCGTTTACTAGGTGGCTCACCTGTCACCGCTGTACAGGATTGCACTTGATGGCGATGTAGATTATCACTGCGAGTAAAACTTTTTCCACAATTGCAAGTATACATTTTGCTCGATTATCGGCTATTCAGAAGGAACATGAGGTCTGAAACTCGTGTTTCTTTTTATATTAGTGGTTGAGGTGGAAGAGAGGGGATAAGTTCACTTGCCCTCAAGGACATTTGTATTCATGGCTTCCTTTAGTTACATGTCAAGGTTACCATTCCCCAGGGTCATCGAAACTCTCAAGGTCACCAACCCTCAAGGTCACTAACCACCAAGGTCACTAACCACCAAGGTCACCATCCCTCAAGGTCACCATCCCTCAAGGTCACCAACCCTCAAGGTCACCAACCCTCAAGGTCACAAATCGTCAAGGTCGCCAACTCTCAAGATCACCAACTTTCAAGGTCATTCACTGGGCAAGTGAACCTCTGAAGGCTATTCTCCAAGGTCACTCTCAAGGTCAGTGGTGGGGGGAGGTCCAGGATTGGCATAAACCCCCTACTGGGTTAGAAGATCGATTCACCCAACATAGGTCATTTCTTAAAAAAATTATAGTATTATTACCTGGAGAAAATTTTCCTTCTGGATAAGAAATTAAGGATTTTTCGGACCTTGCTGAGTTTTATAGTCATGACATCGAAGACTTCAGCAGGAATAATCTGGAGGCAGAACTCTGTCTATAGTATCGGAAATTTAATGAAACCAGTCATCCACAAAGACCAAGAAATGCACTTGATGCATTGAATCTATTTCATCCAGATATATATGCAAATGTTTTCATAATAATCAAAGTATTCGCGACTCTGCCGGTATCGACCAGTTCACCGGAAAGATCATTTTCGACACTACGTCGACTGAAACCCTATTTGAGGAATACAACCAGTGAACACAGGCTGAATGGACTGGCACATTTGATATTCATGTTGAACTTGACAGATGACATGACATTATTTCTCACATAATAGGAGCAATCCTTTCAAATAATTCATAGTTTTCATAAGATTAATCATTAATTTGTAACATTAGGACTCCTTGTTGTTTCATGTCATCTGTCATGTACAATATTTTCTCATAATAAGAGCAATATTTTCAAATAATTCACAATTTTCATAGATTAATGTTCCATGTATCTCCATCACAAAACTGTATCAGTAGGCATAGGGTCATCTGTCACTTCCTGTTGAAACAATTCACACCCACTTCACGTGGCAACATGGCACGATTCCGTGAAGGGTCATGTCATGTGTCATATGTCACATGTGTCAGTTTATTTGAAAATGTTCTCTTGGCGGTTGTTTGCATCCTCAAGGTACAGCACGTGCTTTTAGTACTAACAAACAAAACATTTTTTAAATCCATTTTAAAATGTATCATCAATAATGTGTTCGCACCCAAATTAACTCTATGTGTTACCAATGAAGTTTTATTCCCAGTTCTGTCCATATATTATGAATAATTTTAACATATACGCCACATAACCTCACAACACTGTAAGTTGATTCTTGATTTTTCTTTTTCTTTATCAATATCTCAAAAATGTCTTTCCATATTGTAGCTTCCCTGAAGATGACAATAAAAAATTGTAGAAAGCTTGGAATCTGTGTATTAGAGTACTCTTATTGGCCTGCTGCATATCCCAAATATCAAAAACTCATTTCCTAACTAGTCAGCAAACAAGACTACCCTTTTCTATATATATATATATATATATATATATATATATATATATACAGTGACCGCCAAAAAGTATGTACCGTATGGGAAAAAAGTTTATTATTACAGTATTCGAAAAAAGATTCTTGGGAAAAGTTTGTGCATGTCCGATAACCTGAAAATCGATTTTGACACATGTCACGTGATCACTGGTATGGCGGCAAATTGAAAAAAATTACTATGAATAGGTAAAAAGTCGAGTAAAACGGCAAGATAACGAGAAAAGTAATTTGAAAAAGTCGCTAAGAATTGAATTTTATACAGATATACAAAGTTTGACAAAATAATATGAGAAAATTCAAAAAAGCATTTTTTTTAAATATTTTCCTAGCTTTATAAAAATATCAAATTATTCACTTAGCCATACTGAAATATTTGTATTTCAAAGATAATAACAAAACTATCTCATTTTCTCCACACCAGAAAGCGCTAAATTAAAAAAATTTAAATTTGTTAGAACCCTTGCTGTTACATTGCTTCGTATTTAACAGTTATATCAGAATTCCACGATTATTGTGAAGATAGAGAAATGAAAAAATATCGTGTTTTTCCGATTATAATCAATTTTTGATGATGATCGTATTCACTCCGCACATAATCTTAAAAATAGTGGATCAAATTAAAGAGGCTAGAGTTTTCACCATTGCATTCGAAGTGAAACGCTCTGGCACGATTATCATCGAAACTTGATTATTATCTGAAAAACCATGTTTCTGGAGTGTCATGTCATCACAATGATACATACGGTACATACTTTTTGACGGTCACTGTATATATATATATATATATATATATATATATATATATATATATATATATTCTCCCAGCGTATAAAGTGAGGTCCGCTTGTGCGAAAATTACGGAAGTTGTGAGGACCATGTCAAAGTGAGGTCCGTATACGGACCTCACAACGTTTTTGCTGTTCCGTGCGGAGGGTCATCCCTCAGTGATTAACCTTCAAATCGTTCGGAGTGAGACAGATGTAGTGTTTCGTTCCTTTTCGTGAGTTTACTACTGTTAGTTGAAATATCGCATGAAATTGGTGGACCTCACTTTGGTAGAAAGATAGAAAAAATCGTATATTTCAGTTTGTCGATTCGCCAGTTGAAGGCGCTGCTGAGCACGTATATTTTCTATACGTGTATATTATCGTTCCTTGTGGGATTATACGGTAAGCACTGAGTGAGGTCCGAAAATGTGGCAACATATCGTGGCACGCTGATCTTTGATGTTTATTGGGACGGTTGTGAAAGCAGCAATGGTTTTATTTTAGCTTATGGTATTTTCAAATAACCGATGCTCAAGGTTTTTCGACAGGAATCTATTCTTCGGATTTTTTGCCAGAAATTAATTATTCTATACCTGCTGAATACGTTTTATGGGGTAAAATGATTTGTAAAGCCAAAACTACCCCTCAACATCCCTCCGAAGTAGAAGAATCTTGAAAGAGTTGAAATACCCGTTGCTGAAGATTTTTTGACAGTAATGAATTATTCTAAACCTGCTGAATACGTTCTATAGGGTGAAATAATTTGTTCATCAAAAACTACCCCTGAACAACCCCCCGGAGTAGAAAAATCTTGAAATAGTTGAAATACCCGATGATAGAGATTTTTTGCCAGAAATTTATTATTCTATAGCTGCTGAATACGTTATATGGGGTAAAATGATTTGTGAAGCTAAAACTACCCCTCAACATCCCTCCGAAGTAGAAAAATCTTGAAAGAGTTGAAATACCCGTTGCTGGAGATTTTTTGACAGTAATGAATTATTCTTAACCTACTGAATACGTTCTATAGGGTGAAATAATTTGTGTACCAATAACTACCCCTTAACAGCCCTCCGAATTTGAAAAATCTTGAAACAGTTGGAATTCCCGTTGCTGGAGATTTTTTGACAGAAATAAATTACTCCATTCCTGCTGAATACATTTTATGGGGTGAAATAATTTGTGTACCAAAAACTACCCCTCAACAACCCTCCAAAGTAAAAAAATCTTGAAACAGTTGAAATATCCGTTGCTGGAGATTTTTTGACAGAAATGAATCATTCCACTCCTGCTGAATACATTCTATGTGGTGAAAAAAATTGTGTGACAAAAACTACCCCTCAACAACCCTTCGAAGTAGAAAAATCTTGAAACAGTTGAAATACCCCTAGCTCGAGATTTTCTGGCAGAAATGAATTATTCTGCACCAGCTAAATACGGTATGGAGATTGAAATAATTTGTGAACTAAAAACTACCCCTCAACAACCCTCCAAATTAGAAAAATATTGAAACAGGTGAAATACCCGTTGCTCGAGATTTTTTGACAGAAATGAATTAGTCTACACCTGCTGAATATGGTCTATACAGTGAAAAAAATTGTGAACTAAAAGCTACCCCTCAATAAAACTCCAAAGTAGAAATATCTATAAAAACTCCAAACAGTTGAAATACGCGTTCCTGGAGATTTTTTGACAGAAATGAATTATTCTATACCCGCCCAATACGTTATACGGGGTGAAATTATTTGTGAAACAAAAACTACCCCTCAACATCCCTTCGAAATAAAAAAATCTTGAAACAGTTAAATACCCGTTGTTGGAGATTTTTTGACAGAAATGAATTACTCTATTTCTGAATACGTTCTATAGGGTTACATAATTTGTATACCAAAAACTACCCCTCAACATCCTTCCGAAGTAGAAAAATCTTGAAACAGTTGAAGTTCTTGATGCTGAAGATTTTTTGTCAGAAATGAATTATTCTACACCTGCTGATTACATTCTATGGAGTGAAATGATTGGTGAACCAAGAACTACCCCTGAACAATCCTCCGAAGTAAAAAAAAATTGAAACGGTTGATATTCCCGTTGCTCGAGATTTTTTGACATAAATGAATTATTCTACAAGTGCTGAGTACGGTCTATGGCGTGAAAAAATTTGTGAACCAAAATCTACTCCTCAACAACCCTACAAATTAGAAAAATCCTTAAACTGTGGAAATACCCGATGCTGGGGATTTTTTGACAGAAATTAATTATATTATACCTGCTGTATACTTTCTACGAGGTGAAATTATTTGTGAAACAAATACAACCCGTCAACATCCCTACGAAATAGAAAAATCTTGAACCAGTTGAAATACCTGTTGCTGGAGATATTTTGACAGAAATTAGTTTTATATACCTGCTGAATACGTTCTATATGGTGAAATAAATTGTGTACCAAAAACTACTCCTCAACAACCCTCCGGAGTGGAAAATTCTTGAAACAGTTTAAATACCTGTTTTTTTACAGAAACGAATTATTTTATACCTGCTGAATACGCTTTGTGAATCGAAAACTACCCTTCAACAACCCTCCAAATTGGAAAAATATTGAAATATAGTTGAGCCGATCATGTGCGAAGAGAAATGTGTAAACGTGGCAACATTTAGTGGTCCTCACTTTCTACGCATTATAGTAATATACAGTTTACAGAGACCTCAGTTTGGTAGGAACAAGTGAATGAATAAACGGACCTCAAAATGATATCATGGTAGTACGGTCCTCACTTTGTTCCGATATACTCGTGAAAATCAAATCTGAAATCTTCACTATTTCAACTGTATATTGGTGATTCTCAGTTCCCCCCACTCTAACTGAGAACAGATAAGGCCATGACAAACGTCTAGCACCACTCCTTCCAGTGGTCCTGACAACGTTGAGTCCTCACTGTGATAGCTGGCGGTATATATATATTTGACTCATTTTTACTCATCTCTCCTTCATCATCCTTTTCATCTCTTTCACCATCGTTAGAATGCTTCCTCCATTGTTTAGGGCACTCCATTGCGTAACAGAAATGATCGAAGGAAGAGGCGTGAGAGGCAGATTAAACAAATTCTCCACACATTGAAACAAAAAAACCTTTTTCTCAAGAAGATTCAAGTTTGGTATGGCTATATAGCATTCTATCGTTATTCTGAAATACACATGACCTTGACCAGAAAAAAATTCGCCTGCGGCGAATCAAATTTTTCAATTTTAATGGATAATATTTCCCGTTCAAAAATAAAAGTTTCATTCATTCCATTTCATACAATTTTATTGAATGATACTTTCGTAAACTGTATACTTACTTTCAAGTTATATTGTTAAGGTTTTTCTATAACTACTAATACTACAAATGGACTTTTTCATTATCTTACAAAATAATGAAATTATTATCATCATTATTGAGATCCAACTAAATAATTATTCGCCGAACGTTAGGAGGTAAACTGTATCTGAAAATTATCTTTGAGGTCACGTACTCGATCACATTTAGATCGCCCACCCGAACGTGGTTGATATTTAGGATGGAAGAGTGAATAACTAACAAGAGTTAATACACACAGATTGAAGCTAGTTGGACTCCATTACATACATAATATCTATCTACAGGGTGTTTTCGAAGTTGGAGCAATAAAACAAATGGGTTGTTGTATGGAACATAATGGCAAGAATTTTCGTTTTTGGAGCAGTCAAAAATTTTCGAAAATGTTGATGAAATTTTGTAAAATCGCTTTCACTCACCTCTGTTTGGGACGCACTGGTTTGATTCTCCAGGCCACAGCGTGTCTGCCCGCTGGCAGTGTTTCAGCGTGATTTGCACAGGCTCAGTGATTACCAAAAAAAGTAGTGAAAACTTCAATAAATACGGATATATTAGGTTACATTTTACTAATTGTACTTAAAATGTCCTCACAAATTGAAAAACTTTTTTTTTACTGACTTAGAGCACTTAAGATGACGAAAGTCGAAAGTGCTTTGCAATTTTATAAATTAGACACTTTTATACAAAATTCCTTTTCATTTATTTTACGCAAGTTTCATCAGCTTCCCACATTAAAGTGAACACTTTAAACTTCAATATCTTCCAAAAAAAATTTTTTCGATAAAAAAAATTCCCATTCATTTGCAAAATGGAGAAGATTCAACGAACACAATCATTTACGGGATGAGAAGAGGTAGATTGTATGTATCACGTTCTCGATCGTGGAATATTCACAGAATAAAGCATGGAGGAATGGATTTGAATTTTTTTTTTTCAGATAGCCAGTGTTCTACTACAAAATTCTCAAAGTTTTTGAAAGATACAAAGTTGATTTTTGAATTATCTATCGGTTTTGCAGATGGCACAATGTTTTGTCAAAAATTTCAGACACTGGTGTATTTCCAAGGGAAAGGGAACGATTTTGGATTTTTCAGAAAAGGATTTTTCTTGAAGAATAAAGGTAATCAGCACTAAAATAGTTATTTTTATTACGAATCCAAAGACATTTTTGATATATTGTGCCTCCTACTATAATTTTTAAGAAAAGTGAGTGTTTCCATCGTTTTGATGTCCATATCGATTTTATACATTTCTCAGTTCCCTTTCCATAAATTAATTCACGGGGTTGTTTCCATAAGAAGTTAGACACGATGGTTTTATAGGATTAACGTGTCTTCTGATCTCTCAATCTCTTGGTATAGTAATATACCTACTATTTCTCTCATACGACAGGTAAACAGAGTTACGGTCAGTTTTTTCATTATGCTGTAACAATTGGGGAAAGCAGTGCTCGTGAACGTATATCATGATCATTCCGTGTATTTGAGTATGATAATCAGCCGGCAATTAGTCGAAACCATCATATACTATACTGAGACAATATCGTTATGCGACGCTTCTGCATAATATATTTGGCCACTTGACATTCATTCTGTTCTGCATATCTAATTGCTTCTGGGAAGTTCGTTCCAAAAGCATGAACTTCACCTATTCGGTATTATTGTTGGACCCTAAGATGTTATTAGTGAACTATTGACCTCAAATAATGGACCGAGAGCTCTTCATGTAAACAGGGAATTATCTCATTTCATTTGTTAATCCCGAAGTGTTTTTGTAAGCGATTTCCGCTAAAATAAATATTCGCCAGAACGGCAACGGAGATAGTTTCTCAAAGCTTTTCCAATAATATTTAGTCATTTACACATTTACAACGTACCGGGTGACCACGAAGTAGTGTTCTATAGATCGAAAGGTATAGATTTTCAATTTGCTATAACGTTTCAGTGTTTCAAAATGCTTATTTTGATGCTATACAGTGAGGACCAAAAGTTCGTCGCCCCTCCCGGAACTTCCTTATTTTACATATTACAGAAAAATGTTTAATATGTAGGTAGTAGGGTTTCATTTGGTCTCTTTAACGGTTTATTTATACAGAGTATCTCAAAAAAGCGCTGACTTAGAAATAATTTTTTTCAAATATTATTTTTAAAATTTCAGTTTCTAGATAGGACACTCTGTATTTCATAGCATTATCGGTTAGGGATTATTATGAGGAATCTAACAATAACAAGTTTGCTGATGTTATCTATAAAGACTATGGAGATATCGGCTATTATTTTAATCATGAGCTCAATAAGTGTAAGAGAGTATTTATTGGTCCACCAGAAAAAGTTTCTCTCTCCCACTCATTGGGCTTATGTATTAAATAATTAATAGACGATAACTCCGTGCAGTCGTCAGAGATAACAGCACCAAACTTGGCACTGTTGGATTCCTTATGATCATTCCTAACCGAACATGCAATGAAACACAGATTATTTAAAAAATTAAATTTCAAGTCGCTGCGCTCTGAATAAATGAAATTTAAACCATTAAAAATATCGAATGAAACACTACAACATAATGTACCCAATTTTTTTTTCGTAACATGTAATATAAAGAAGCGGGCGACGGACTTTTGGTCCGCACTGTATAATAGATAATGTACCAATTCCAGTTTTACCGAAAACGGCACCAAACTTTTTTTCATATGACACTGTATTTTGCTGTGTGATCATCCAAGAGACCATCACATATGCCATAGTATTATTTTTCAAAATTGAAAATCGATGTAAATAAAGTTGATTATTTAATCGAAAGATTGGACTTGAAAATCAAATTCAATCATCTCAACTTCTGTCCCGAAGTTACAGCGTTTGAACGACTGTTGTCTTTAAAAATGTATTTAGTTTTGTCAATACTATTGTATGTTGAAATTGGACTGTCTCAAAAACAGTTTTCATTATTAAATCTTGTAGACCAAGATTGCCAGACCTTCCTTATTTTATAAAAGATGAAAGTTTTTATATTTTATACACTCTCAACACAGGTAAGAAAGATCTCCAACTATGAAATTTGGGTAGTGGTGCCTTTGGCAGAAAACAGGCAGTAAGGGTGTACAAAATTGCACCTTAAATTAGTCAATGTATAAAGGCCAATTTTTAAATATTTTATTCGGTATAATATTAGAAGTCACGTCGTTTATTGCCAGACAGTACGATTCCAAACCCCCGCCGGAAATCCTTAAACACAAATAAGTTTAATTACACATTTAATTATTTTTAAACTCGTATATAATTAAAGTCCGGCGGGGGGTGGGCACCGTACTAATTGTTTGGCAATGAACGACGTATATTCCGAATTGAATATATAAAAATTGAGCTTTATACTTTGACGATTTTGAAGTGAAATTTTGCACACCTTTACTAGCTGTTTTCTACCAAAGGCATCAATCACTAAAATTGCATATAGTTGGGGATCGTTCTTACCTGTGTTTGGAGTACATTTGAAAAAATTTCAGCTTTCATAAAATGGGGAAGATCTGGCTGGCACGGGCTCCTACTCTATTGAAAAAACTCTCTTCGGTAACCAACATATGGAATAAATAAAGTGGGAGAAATTCCCGAATTGATCTGAAAATAACTGAAAAAAGAACTGTATAAGTACAGTTCTACGTAGATGAACATGTGAAATGCTCATTTAATGCGTGATCGATCATATTGAGTGCTTTATCATAGTCCGTTGTACGACAAATGAGCATCGTAGGCGTGCATATTCTCACATTTTGAGCTATGTTTGTTTTACTGTACAGATGTCACTGTTTCGGGAGAAAGTAGCTCCGTAACTCCCTTGGTCAATGCAGGCAACGACATTACACCATTAAACGTCTCGGTGACTAGAATATGTCCAGTATCGAAAAGTTTTTATCTTGGGTATGGCGGTTTCATGAGAGCGTAAAGAAAAGTTTGCTATATGATAAGAGAGCATTATAATTTCTCCTCTACTCGTTCGAGGACGGGATATCGACTTGAGCTGTTGATTCGTCGGGTGGGGTAACAGGATAGGCGCACAGTAGTGCATCTCTCTCATTTATCTGGTATTATTAATCATTGCGTTTCTTGTTGCTCGCGTAGATACCCCAGATGACAAGTTTCCGATACTGTTTATGTTATGTTATGTTTATGTTAATAACAGATTAGTAATAAAGTACTAAATTTTCGATCTACTTCAAAACAAATTGAAATATCTAATAAATCTGTAGAATCAACTCTTCAAGGAATATCTATCATGGAAATTCTTATGTTTTTCACCACTTTATATTATACAGTGTTGACCATAAGGTTTACAGCATACGTGAATAATTCGTATTACCAGAGTTACAAAACAGTATATATTCTACGACCATCTGAATCATAAACAAATCTGTGATATTTTTGATAACAATTTTTATCATAAACTTTCTTGCCGATCTGATTCCCATAATACATACAACCTAAAAAAGGAATTGAAGATACAATTATTGAAAATAAAAATAAAAATCGAATACTGATTGATTTCATAAAAGAAAAAAAAAGTGGTTACTTGGATTTGAACTCTCGCCTCCAACCATCCAACGACCATCACCTAAATAAATAAATGAATAAATAAAATTTTATTGACTATAAAATTATAAATCTTAAAGAAGATAACACACTTCACTTAAATTCAAAGCTTATCACGGGAATTGAGAAGGAAGGAAGGAAGGGAAGGACAGCAGATGTGCACAACGACCCCCTGTCGTTTCCGACTCGGGGGCCGCGCACTTCGACTAGGGAAAAACCAAGGGTTCTCGTAAGAGGGCGCTAGTTAAACCCCCGCAGATGTCGTGCGGGTCGTCGATCTTTTGAGAAATTAGTGAGGTATTATGAATCAACTCTCCTGCTACGATCTCTATATTTAAATTCGCGATGTCAATGTCAAATCATTCTCACTATAAGTACTCATTTTCGATTACTGTTTTTTTAACGAATTTTGTTAATACTAATGTGAAATATAAAATTATTAGACAGGCGTTAATAAACTTGATTCAATCTTATTATTTATATTCACTAAATTCGTTAATACCTATAATGACATTCTAGCAGTTCAAGAAAGTCATCGAAAATGAAAATATTCTGTACTGAAATGATCATTACAGTACAGCTCGCGATGTAGAAATGAAAAAGTGTATACAATCGGCCTACTTCCTAGATCGATAAAGCGCATAATATGTGGTCGTAGAAAAATTAATTTTGATGATATTTCTTCTATTCACAGTTGAATACTTGAATAAATATTCATTGAATAGTTTGGGAATAGTTTGTCAAGCCTGATCAAACGGCAACTTTAATTTTTATTAATTTTCAGAAATACATGAATTATTTTCCTTCTTTTTTCCACGAAACTTGTTTGTGATCGAGAAAAGTAGTCTATGGGTCCAGAGGACGCATGATGTTTTTATGGTTTTGGCTCTTGTACAACTGACGAGTAAGCACTAATGGTAACTTTTTAGTCGAAAGCGCTCTGCTACGATTTTATAAATATATTTCTACACGAAATACAAATTTTGCTCCATTCAATATTGACACATGAACACAGCTTGACAATTCCAGCAATATCTAATATTGTAAAGTTTATCAGGAAATAAATTATGGTGTCCATCAAATACATCAGTTGGAGTTCGGCGAAAAATATCTACCTTTAATTGTCAGAGATGACTAAGAGGTTAGTAATATAATAATACTGGTAAAGTTTATCAGAAAATAAATTCGTAGGTAGGGCGTATTATCTTGTGTCTTGTGTCCATAAAATTATTCAAATTTAATCAGAGTTACTGAAAAATTGACAGATGTGGTTTTGTAAAATCGAGCGCAGTACCACTTGATTACCGAGCTAACTGATTGAATGGTAATGAACGAACGCTCCATAGACTAGATCATAAACTATGAATCTGTCATTTGGCTGAATAAATGAAGTTATTGAATAAAATGTCACATCTGTGTGTACTTGACGTCTAGATTCGGAGCGAACCGATTAAATAGATGTTAGCCTGGCTCTAATACTGAACGCTGGTCGCCGAGAGAGGCGAATCGAGCAGAAACATTGACGCCACAGAACGTGTGTTCTGTGAATGAATCGAGTAGAGCTGTCAGGGATGACAATGGTGTACATTTGAATGTTTCGATCACATACCTCATGAGGTCAGACGCTTCATCACCAGAAAACTTGGTGTACGACAGAAATGATATAAACGACCCTCTTATTGCAGAAGAAATACCTAAATATATTCCCGGTAATCGTTTAACAAATATTGGGAAAGTAACCTACTGAGGTTAAACTTATTCAAAGAGATATCACCCTCTAGATAGACATCCCTTTCACAGAATGCCTTAGTTCGTGAAGCCAGATATAGTTTGATGAATTTTATACAGGGTGATAAAAATTAAAATTTTTCAAGATTTTTGGACTTAACTTCAACGTTTTTAACAATAATCAGTTCAAATTAAGTGAGTGCAATCCATTCAATAGTACGGACGATACAAAATAGCTAGTTCTCAATTAATTCACAGGGACCTCCTTTTTCAAGTCAAGTCATGCCTTGTTCAACCCTTCATAATTTTTTTTCCGCCGTCACTGATATATTATGAGACAGGAATAATCTATGTTGTTCCATTTAACATCTTTTAGTTTTTTTGTAGTTTTTCATTTACTTGTATGGTTCAGGAGCTACATTGAAAATATTAATGCGAACATTTTCCAGTTTCGTATAACGTAAATAAAGTTGAGAAGCAAATTTTCTCACAAACTTCAAAGGGTGATTCTTCGAAAGTTTTCAGGACAAAAAGTCCATATAAACATATGACCCAAACGGCTTGGTTTTCGAGGTACAGGATGATAAAAATTTTTTTGAAGACTTTTTGGAGTAAACGACATTTTCGACAATACTCAGTTCAAATTAGGCAAGTACAACATTTATAGTACGCACGACACAAAATAATTCATTATTTAAATAATTCACAGGGGTCGCCTTTTTTCAGATTTAAGAGTTGTTCAACCCTTCTGCCACCAGTGAGAGATTGTGAGAGAAGAATGATCAATGACGTTTCATCATCATTTTGTTTTCTTGAAGTTTTTCTTTTCAGAAGCTAGAGCGAAAATATCAATGCAAACATTTTCCAGTGTCACATAACATTAGAAAAGTTTGAAAATGAAACATTCTCAATTATTGTAAATTGACAGAAATATTTTTTCAGAATTAGAAAAGTCTACTATGAATAAAAATTTTAAAATATAAAGACAAGCTTCAATACAAATGCACTGAAAATTAAAAAATAATGTATTTCATTGTTTGATCTAGGTTATTCTGTGAGTAACAAATTCGAAAGCTACCGGGTATACAAAATAGATAATCTTGTACACGAAAATATTTAATCCAATAGGTACCCACAGAAAAGTAGGACCCTGTGAATTATTTAAAAAATAATTATTTGGTATCGTGTGTACTGTTGAATTGCACTCGCCTAATTTGAACTGATTATTGTCAAAAATGTCGAAATCTAGTCCAAAACATATTGATAAAAATTTATTTTTATATAACCCTGTATTTCGAAAACCAAGCCGTTTAGGACATATGTTGATATGAACTTTTCGTCCTGAAAACTATCAAAGAATCACCCTTCGAAAAACTGTAGGGGAACAAAAAATTGTTAAATGAAACAACATATTCCTGTTTCAGAATTTGTCAGTGAAGACGGAAAAAAATACTGAGGGGTTGAACAATGCTTGACTCTGAAAAAAGGAGGACCCTGTGAATTATTTGAGATATGCATTTTTTTATCGTGCGTACACTGTTGAATCTTGAAAATCTTGAAAAAAATGTATTTTTATCAACCTGTATCTCGAAAACCAAGCCGTTTGGGACACATGTTTACATGAACTTTTCGTCCTGAAAAATTTCAAAGAATCACCTCCCAAAGTTTGTCAACGTACTTAATTAACACCCTGTATGAATATGAATATAAAATTTCCAGTGGAATATAACAAATAAATATAAGAATACAATTCAACAACATAGACATTTTTTTTTTCAACTCAATTATAATTTTAAACAAATATACGATAATATCGATATATAATAATAATCCGGCTTCACGAAAGGATCACAGATAATCCTCCTAGTTTTATGAAGTTGAACTTGGACGAAGTGAGGAAACACCATGCGTTTGTGAAATGATTATGAGGGCCAAAGTGATATTAGAGAGAACATTTCATAAATTCGTTTGCAACCAATTGGAAGGCTCCATTTGCGTTGCTTATAGCACGATAATTTTATTGGTTCCTATTATCTTAATGGAATTGATAAATGATAATTTTTCTGTCAAATGATTTTTTATAGTGTTCCAGAAATTTAAGTCATAAACCTCATTTACTAACTGAATAAGCTTCTATTGTAAAAATTTAGTGCGTCATATTTAACTAAACTCATCAAAAATATGTTTTTTCAAGTTTCATTTGAAACTATGTAGACATGTAATATCAGATGTTATGGTTGAAAACGAATTAATGATTTAATTAATGTTCCTGAAATAATATCACGGGTACGACTAAAAAACTGATTGTGACTTGTTGGACTGTCTCACCTGTCACTGCGAAATGACTTGCCGTTTGAATCAAAATTGAGTCGTAGTAGTAAACCTAAGTGTCAAATTTTACCCATAAAAAAATTGACATCTACGCAGAATAGGTCGTAGGGTTCATTTTACGCACAAGTGTGTAAAATATCACCTGTGCGTGAAATCATCAACTGCGTAAAGTAATTTTACAAAATGATCATACGGAATTTTGCGTCATAAATCTGAAGTCATCATTCGATACGACGAGAACTCATAACATAAAACATTCAAATTAATGATATAATTTGATACAATTGGGCAATATAATAACTGTCGAAGAGAAAACTTTGTATGGTACACTTTCATAAAGGCCTTTTTTGTACTCGCGTGAATGTTGAACTCATCTGCGCCTCATTCAACAAACTTTACGATCATGCAAAAAAGGCCAACTTTACGAACTTGTATCATAAATAGCTATGGTGTTCACCCCCGGAATTAAAAGTGAACAATTTTTTTGTTTTTCTGGCGTGGTTCACACTACTAGCATGCTACAATCGATCCTCGTCTCAAAACCTAATTGTACAGGATTATTCCAATAACAAGGTAAGAAAAATGTTTCGGATCAGTTTTTTTTATGTTTTCTGAAGATTCAACGATATTTTTTCAAGAATATTTAGAGATTGTTTCTTCTATTTTAGGGGCCAAGCAATATCATCATTCATTCGGATTATATTCCTCTGTGTTTATAAAAATAGACGTTACTTTCTGAAAAAGTTTTCAGTTATTAAGGAAACATTTCAATTCATTTGATTGATACCTTCCTTTGTAGCATTATTATAAAAACAACTAAAATGTGCGGAACCGTTTCGCTCCTAATGACTCTTCAGAATTACTTTTTCAGCATTTTCAGCTGCACTCGGATATAAGGAAGGGCACACAGTGTGGGCCGCAATCTTAACGAGTATCTTAATATCCCTTTTACGTGTTTGTGGTCGATTAACGACAGTGTAAATTGTTGGCCGAGGCGTCAAATCGAGGCCAAAAAGCACTGAAATCTGGAATGTGTTTTATTACGAGAAACATATACTATTTCTTCTGAAATCGGAATCATCATTATCATAAATTGAGAATTTTTTATAAATGTATACAAATATTTGATTGCCATGGAATCGTTTCCTGGACAATCACTGTATTTTATTATGGCAAAAGTCACTGATTCACAACTTATTTCGGTTTTTTACCTGCTTCACGCAAAACATATTTAATAATTATTCGTGTATCTAGTGAGCAAGTGATACTTTTTTTACGAGTATGAAATGTTGAAGCACGACGCCGTAGGCCATTCCTACGAGTAAAAACAACACTTTACGCGAGAGTTTAATACAATTATTTTTTCTACAACCGTAAAATTTTCATTTTCCTAGATTTTATTTTTTCAGAATAAGCAATACTCGTAAAGGTACTTTTTCATATACCGAGTAGCTGCGACTGGTTCGCGAGAACATCGTAAGTGCTTTGTTTATCTGCCTGTTCTCCCAGCTGTGGAGGAAAACTTACCTTAAAGCTACGAAAACCATTTTGTTTACGCTATGTCAGGAAAAATTCATATTCGGAGTAACCACGATTTTCTCTGTTCAATTTTTATACTCTCAATTTATTCTACTTACCTATATTAAGTTCATAGTTATCAAGAATTCGTTATTCCGAGAGATGCACAGTTTCATCAATTATTTATTGTCAACTACCTAGTTTCTGAAGGCCAAACAGCCACAGCTACCTTGGACTAACTAATGTGAATTAGGTCCAATAGTTCCTGTACGTACATATTATTGCAGTGAATGATATTCCGCTGTGACTTTATATGGTCGAAGCGCTATGAATATTATGGGTCAGAAATTTGTATACTAGATATTCATAGAATATTAGTTGCCACAGAAAATAAGAAGTAGATCCTTGACAGGATCTCGTTGTTATTGAAATTTGTCATTGTTGTCGGGTGTCGCGTACAATTTTCTGTCGCCTAGTAACAACTATAAAGAAAGTGTCCTTTTTTTCACGCTTCTTCTTCCAATAATAAAATCGTATTTTGATAGAGAAACATTGCAATACTTCGGGCACACAAACCACACAAGAAAAGTGGACTTTTTAGTTTTTTGACAGTTGCAGAAAAAAATATTTAGACAGTGATGATGATGTCCAGGTGTGCGCTGATACACCATCATAGTAGATGATGCTGAAAATATGTTTTTGAATTAATTGCTAAATAATTCCAAGACAAAATATGAATACGCTTAAAAGAACTTTTCATGGATTATTGCCAAGAAATCAAAAACAACTTCCCGACCTGAAAATGTCTTTCATCTACAAAGTTGAAGGCATCCACGTTATAGTCGAATTAAGCCTTGCTGAGAAAAACAAGATTTTGATATTAGAAAATATTTGAAATCACGTGCTTTCCTAAAACGTTAAAGTGATAATTATAAAACAAAGAAAAAAGAGTTTAATCAAATGAACAAATTAAAATGTTTTTCATACTCAATCACCAAAATTATATTATGTACCTACTTAAAACATGAGGTACGTTTAGAATAAAAGCATTTTGAAATTACTTAGATATTTATGTATACCTAGTGTTTACTATTTAGGTTGCCGTGATATTTGAGGTTGCCGGTGCATGTTGAAGTTGAAAGGAACGAGGCTAAGTTTTCAAGTGACAACCGAAAAAATAAATCAACAATGAGTGGTGTACTTCAAACCTTTGCAATGCTTGCTTGTTACATGATACTAATATCATTAATGTCAGGAATATTTACTAACTTTGAGTTGAAAATTAAAGTTATTTGGTAGTAGGCAAAATAATTGTACTATATTCGTATCGTTCATATGACTATAATCAATGGGTTATCGAATTCCCCGTCTCATATTGTATTATAAATCTTTAAAATACTCATATTGTGAATATCTATAAGGGTTTAGTAGATAGGGTGAAATTTAAATAACGTTTACAATCAGAGTAGACAGTTATTTTTTCTTCAATGCTGTATTTTTCAGTTAACTGCTGTTAGGTTAACCGTGCTAAGTACGCAAGGAGTGAATTGAAAATAATCCTTCCGGAATGTTCCATTTCAGATGAGGATACAACTGTAATTGACAAATTGATTCCTCACGTATTGGACGTCCATCGTCCTAATGCTAGAACGTTTTTACGACGTTCTGGTTGCTTAGATCTGAAATTATCTTCAGGTTAATCGTCTTTCCCGCGTGAAATTGAAGTATTTTGGTAGTTTCCTAAATTACAAGCGTCGTATTTGTACAGAAGTTTTCAATAAATAAGTAAGTATGATGATTAACTTGACGAGTGTCTGGAATAGCAGATTGGAAGTTAAGCCGCTTTCTCAACTCAATGATTTTGTTTCAAATTGCTCCAATCTAGCTTGAACATAATATTTTTTTTCGTGTTTTGGCATCGACTGCTAATGTTTTCTGGGTATGCAGTGTTACTAACTCTTTACTCCACTTTAGGAGCAGCACTGTTAATTTCTAACGGAACAGTGAATCGTGGAGGATTATTTCCAATCGGCAGCGATATTCAATCATTCAGAAAAATGAAAAATTCTATTACATAATACTGTAGTAAATAGTACGTAAAAAATTCTTACATTTCCTCTATTTCTCAGAATATTCTTGACTAACAAACTATTTATTTTGTTGAATCATAAACTCAAAAATAAAACTTCCACTGGTCCAGATGAAAAACCCATTTTTTTAAATATTGAGAATTGCCATGGATCCTGTAACTGATCCTCCGACATTTTCACAACCCTCGAGAAGGAAAAAAGTTATTCTATGAAAAATATGATTCGGATCACTTGTAACATTATAGAGCAATAACTAACGATCTCTAGTAGTATCTTGATGGTGTTTGAAACAGGATATTTGAACAGGCTAATGAGTTTTCTTAATGAACATATTGAGAACAAAAATTATTTTTCTTCTCCACTACACGCAAGTTATTTAATTCCTAGGTGATTTTGTGGTAAGAGAAAAATACTATTTTTTCTCATTGAGTGACACCACATGCGTCCAATATTGGGATCGTATCAGCAGTCACTGCACTATTGAAAAAGATTGTATTTCCAATTTGATAAGATTTCTCTTTGAAAATTACTATTTTTCATTCAATGGAAAATATTCCATACATACTTTTGGAACTTCAATGGGATCTTCAATTTCAACAATTCTTGCAGTTTATGTTATGGATGAATTGCTAGACACAGGGATTTCAGTCCTCTCTTTTAACCTTTTTTTCATTTATCAGCATTACCTAAACATGGTATAACTGAAATGTTAGATACTTTTAATAGCTACTACCCTTTCATACAATTCACAATCGAAACTGAAGATTCAGATCTCTCAGTACCTTTTCTGGGTACAAACTTATACGATCGGTTACTAACACAATATTAATTTAGTGGTACAGAAAACCATGCAGTTCAGGAAGGTATTTGAATTTCTTTTCTTATCAAAAATTTTCGATGAAAGGATACTTGTTGCAACAAATGAGAGACAGAGTACTCAAAATTAGTAATATATCTTTTCACAAAAAAAAATTGAAAATTATCCAAGAACTTTTTATACCAAATTCTTAACCACCGTCTTTAGTTAAAAACTGCACATCTTTAACAGAAGTTGAAAATACTGTAAGACAAAATAAACAATTTTATAATGAACGTATTGCAGATATGAATCAAGTTGCAATTTTTTATGCTTCATTACCTTACATTAAATAAATAACACCTGAACTGACCATAATTTTTCAACCTTTTGAAAACAGCCAAATTGCAAATAGACTAGTTATTTCAATAAGACAAATGTAAAAGACAGAATTCCTATTTTCTCACTTTCAAATGTTGTTTATAGTATTCCTTGTTATAATTGCAATAAGAATTACATTGGCCAAACAAAAACATTGTTAAATGAAAGGATCACTTCTCATAAAAGTGATGTAGACTGCACCCTGAGGGATGTGCCTCAGCTAAACATGTTGATGATTTTGACCACCGAATGAAATACCTTTCAACATAATTCTGCTCTGGCAAGAGAACCACACCTTTCAAAAAGATCTTTCTTAGAAATGGCCTTTATCTCTCAAGAGAATGACTCCATGAATAATTATATAAGCCATCTGAGTGAAATATATTCCTTTTTACTTTCACTTGACATAAAAAAAGAAATCAGAGTAACCGAACCGGACGTACTGATTCTAACCTACACTGAAATTGATTTGTATTCCGAACAGAATAATGTCACTTGTCAAATTAATAACTGTCATGTTTTGAAAATAAACAAATGGAGTATGTCCTTATGTCTTTTCGTTCAGTTCTGTATATTTGAAAGAACTTTAAAAAAAGTTAAACTATTTTTATTGTATTGAGAAACGGAAGTCATTTTATATTATATAATGTTTCTTATATCTTATTATGAACACATATATAAGCAACCTCAAGAAAGATATAAGTACTCATATAATTTTTAATTCAAATTTGTAATCTCCCTGATGATTGAATAAACGATACCGAATGCTTTGAAAAAATATCTTCTGAAAAGTTCCTTTTACATTGCTGCAGACCCTACTATCAGTTTTACTCTCAACCAGTCAGCGACTACCCTACTTTTATATTTATATATTTTGAATTCTTGTTGACCTGTGTAAATACTATGTCGAGTCACATATCACCATTGAACTAACATAAAGTATACTCAACTAGAGGTTAAATTCACAGGATTGAGGACAAAAAATGAACACCAATTCCTACCTACTTTCCCTCTGCTCTCAGGATGTTCTTTGATCAATACAGGATTTTCTTTTTCGTAGGAACCAGACCTTTGAAAAAAATAACTGAACTTATGAAATTGCCGACGTAGGCAATTGCATAATTTCAATGTTATTTTTGTTGTCCTCGATCCTGCGAATTTAACCTCTACTGATACTGAAAGACGTGATTTCCACATAGTAAACTAAACTATTTACAGGGCACTTAATGATCTCTAATAATTGATAATGATCTCCGTGAGAGGACTTTGAGGTGTGAAATAATTGTGAAATTTTAAGTTTTACCAATCTACTTACCATTCTGGTATATATACTTGTCGCTGTGTGAGGGTATTCTGAATATCTTGTTCTGTATCTTATAACTAATCATAGCTTGTCGTATCATTTACTGGTGAAATGGTATCGCATTCAAGTTTGGAGCTTTTTCCTAGGAAGGAGTAGGTCCGACTTATGGGTGTATATTTAGACGCCTGTCCAGCTGTACCCCCAGGTTCCTCAAGAATGCAGACTCTCGCACATGCTTACCCTTGAAATCGGACATCAGATCATCATATTTGTTGTTTCACCCTTGAAATAAATCAACTCCGATTTATCACGGTGAAGCAAGATTTTTCTATTCTCCAGATATGGTATAAATGCCCACTGCGCTATTGCAGATTATTATTAGTGATAATGAAAATTATGATTGAATGATATCTAGTATGAAATTTTCGGCGAGTATAAGATATACGACGATATCAGATTAGTGTCAGAGGAAAATTAATAAAAGTGTTTCCAATAGGAAAATAGGAACAGAAAAGTTCAATTATATAGAACAGAGCGACAAAATTATCTGAGTTCAGTTATACACGTTCAACTCGGTAAAAAAAAGAGATATTCTCAAATTCCGACATTGGAAATATAAATATACATATGAATCAATTTATATTTCCTTCTAAACCTGGATATATAGACAGAAGGGCTATTATACAGGGAAATCTTTGCAGATCAATTTTCAAAATAATCTTCATGCATACTAACAAAATATATCCTGAACCCATGTTAAACATTCTTCAGTGACATTCAAACAATTATTTTGGTTTTCGATTGATAGTTTATACCTAAAAAGAACAACTTCGCTACTGAAGCCTCCAGATTGAAGTGTTTGGGTCAATGGAGGAACAACAGACTTGGGGACTCCGACATAATAGAGGTTATATAATCTAGGATGCCATCGGACAAAATAACTCCAACATACTCCTTTCGAAAGAACATACCCGTGGGTAATCTGGTACACGGAAGGGTGGATGGATGGATGGAAGACCGGCAACGCTCGTGAGAAATCTTCAAGGGTTCATTAGACATAGACCTTATAGCGGGGAGCAGCCCAGAATAACTATCTACATTCAGGCCGAGGGACAGCCAATCTGAAAAATAATAATAATAATTTTTCGTGACTAACCCCATTGGCGACTCACACTGAACGTTTATTTGTGATTCTTCTCAGCAAATTGTCAAGAATTGATCACTCGCAAATCTGTGTTCGAAAGTTTTTCACGGAAGTTGAATTGCTAATTATTATTATTATTTCACTAACAAAATATCTCAATATATACTCATTGATTTCAGGACCCATTCACAACTATTAGAGAAAAATGTTGGTATCGTTCAATTCCAGTCAATCTCCTGGAAAGATATGTGCCGTAAATCATTCGGGAACTCTTGTAACGAGAAGGACAAGAAATCTCGATATGAAAGGGCGAGAATCTAGTCGGCTGTCAGTCACTGGCAAATTTAATTTGAACAGACAATAAGGTGTTGCTAGAGGTGATGCTTTCCGCAATTTGATTTTGAAATTTCTGATATTCAGAATGCCGCGTGGCATATAATAATGATTATTGCATTGTTTTCTACCTAGTGGCAATTAATTCTGTGGAATTTATTACTGCCATCATTTGGAGTAAAATTTATTCCTTCGAATTATACTTCTGTCGGCTCGTTGTGGTTATATTAATAACGGATGTAGAAGTCAAACAGATGATGAATCAGTATAATCAGTACAGATTGAAACGATTCCTCATCACTTTGTTTCATGTGAAATTTAACTCATTTGTTTATCCTAGAATAATATTTTCGATGCAGAAAAACTCAAAGTCTCCACAATTTAAATTGTAATGACTTTGAGTTATTCTGCATCGTAATCTATACCACTCCACTTCGAGACACAATGGACTTCTACCACAGCCTAGAATAATATCATGAGCGGGTTAAATAATCTTCAACTGTCGTAATGAGACTCGAGTTAGTTTTTTGGTGTTGGCACAAGATGATGGGGTTTTGAGCTATAATGTCAATTTCTAATGCAATTCCTTTTTGGTCTAAACTTTTGGTTTTGGTTTTTCTGAGCTTGGGCTGAGGATTCACTGAACTAAGTTCTTATTAGACTTTTTATCAGCTCATCTGCTTACCCTTGCTTTTGATTAACATTACCGCTTTAACTAATTTTCTATACATAATTGAAATTAACAATTTGAAGATTTCTTGATAGAATTTCTGTTTGTTGGCTCTTTTTGGGAGCATCAAGTTGATTTTCTTGGGAAGGTTCTCATCAGACTTATCCTATGACTTCGAGTTTGATTTTCGGTTTCCCAATTAGAACTAAAAATTAAAATAAAAATTAAATAGAGTACTAATATATCATGATTGTTTCTTTGGTACACTTGGATCACACCTGATGATTACAAGTTCTCATTAGACTGAAATATTTTCAGATCTCTGTTTCTGCTACCTTCAGAAACAAGTTTCATGATTCTAAGTTACCATTTTATTACAAATTCACTCAAAATTTCTTGGAGGTCTTTTGGGCCATCTTGGCATACATCTGGATTTTAAAGTTCTCACTAGACTGAGGTTTCAGAGATTGTACTTGTCCGCCTCATAGACTAATAGCTTGAGTCTGTCATAATTAGTTTTCATTCATAGTTCACTCATTCTGTTTTTCGACTCCATGTCATAATTCATTTGTCAACTTCACCTTGTCATACAATGTTAAATTTCAATTTTCACCTCCTTTCAGAATAGACATTCCAATGGACATGTTCTATTAGAATTATTTTATCAAGGTAAATCCTGGCTCAGACTTTTAATCTGTTAATGTTATAAAATGTCTTAATTTTAAATCACTTCCATCGTCCTCTGATGGACACATGACGTTTTTATGGTTTTGGCTCTTATATACCTGACGAGTAAGTAACCTTCGTTTGCATTATTTCAAATCACATTTTCTAAAATTTTATAATCACTTAATTATTTCATAAATTTAATTCAAATTATTTTCAATCATAACTTACTTTCAGGTAAGCACTTATGAAGACTTTTTAGTCGAAAGCGCTCTGCTATGATTTTATAAATATATTTCTGCACGAAATACAAATTTTGCTTCATTCAATTATATTGATACGTGCACAAAGGACAATCTCACTTAATTATCAATTTGCTTGATGTTGATTTTTAGAAGCTAGTCAACTTTATCAAAAGTACTAGGCATGCTTGTATTAAATTAATTCAAGGAGTCCCTAATACTACTGTTCGTAAAAACAAGTTGATATAATTTAGAGTTGGTATTATTACTTTCCATGTTTATATTCTCCAGTTTCACAAGAATGGACTAAATTTTCCTCAACATGTACAATAGACTACAAGCCCAGGCCAATTTTGGAGGGGTCATTTGACCCAGCACGAATTATATTCAGAATTATAGTACCATACGAAACAACTCCTTTGCGCACTGTGCGGTGCAGATGAGTACGCAGGTCAACGAAAGTTTTCATCCAGAGGAGGACCTTTTCGACCAAAGATTCTTGTACGGCATTTCTCAAGATGATAAGATCACAGTAAAATAATCCAGTAGGACCTAATGCCATACAAAAAGAACGGTGCTGAGTGCCAGCAATTTTTAAGGCAATTAAGGCAATTAAGGCAATTAAGGCAATTGTAAACAGGAGGAATATCCATTGAACGAAAGCATGAATACTTCCTGCATAAATTCAAAAATTATCCTTCATTTCCATCTCCAGACATCACGGACGATCTGAGGAAATTAAATTTAATGTCATAGGTATTGACAGTTATCAACATATGTCGTCAACGGTGAGTATCGTTAACTTCTCCAGCCTGTAGCTGATCCAATTTTGGCAAGTAACTCAATCAGAAGTTGAGTTTGATCGGGTGATCCATTCCCAAATACTTTTATGTTTTCTGTCAACATTTTGAATTTTTTCAGACGACAACTTTCTTCCTTTTTATGAATGAGGTTATTTTATTAAACTTCCTAATATCAGAATTTTGCTTAACTGTGAATACACGTTTCAACATTGAATATCTTCCCATATGATGTTTGGTTTTCAAGTTTTGACCATTTCTCATAAATAGGTGGAAAATACTACTTTCTCTGATGTTTCCATCTTTTCTGCGGTAAACCATTCATTAAAATGGTTATATTGTTTTTCATACTATTCGTCGAATTCTGGTGACAATAACAAATTCTGTTTGCATCATGGGATAAAACATTGTGGCAAATTCACCACATTGAAAGTTCAAGTAACGCTTCGACTGTCACTTTTGCGGATGTTAGTGGATAATTGCGATTTTTATAAATCACTTTTCGCAGAAAATAGACCAGATAGATTCACGCAGTCCTATGGATAATGAGTTCGATGGGTTCAATGGGTTTGTTTTTGTTCAGTTTGGTTTGTTTGTCCCCCTATGACATTGTTCCGTAACTGTCATATTACGTCACTGACAGTGCTCTAATCTAAATCCATTCTAGAACCATGGCATGGACTTGAGTGGTGCTATAAAACCATTTTAAACCCAAGTTTCTGTATGGACGCTTTGAAGACTAAAGAGAGTTATCGTGTATGTTTAAATAGCTATCATATAACTTTCATAAAAACAAAACTACAAATCTATTTATATGAATTTACTCTAGGAAATTATTAGGAACTATGTATGACCTGCCTAAATCAAATTTGCTATTACCTAACATCCACGAAACATTTCTGAAAATAGAATAAATCCAAATTGCATTTGAATTTTTACTTCGGTATAATATGCAGTGCAAAATGTCACTTTTCGCCAGGGGCAGATCTAGACTGAAATCCTGGGAGGGGTCACCTAACCTAACGTGACCTGACTTTAACCCAACTTAACCTACCTCCTCCCCGTGCTTAATTGTTTAATTTAACTCACTTTGACCTGATTCTCACTCATTTTCTCATTTATCGATCTTGAGTTGTAGACTACAAGCCCAGGCCAATTTTGGAGGGGTCATTTGACCCAGTATGAATTATATTCAGAATTATAGTGCCATACGAAACAATTCCTTTGCGCACTGTGCCGTCAGTTGTGAGCGGTGCAGATGAGTACGCAGGTCAACGAAACTTTCCATCCAGAGGAGGGATTTTTCGACCAAAGATTCTTGTACGGCATTTCTCAAGATGATAAGATCACAGTAAAATAATCAAGTAGGACCTAATGCCATACAAAAAGAACGGTGCTGAGAGCCAGCAATTTTTTTTATTTTCACCAAATTTTTGTTATGACTTCAGGTGATTTATTACTGTACGGCATTTGTATCTTACATAGATTTATTTTTCAGCAATGCCGTACATATTTGCTGGTACAGGGGTGGAAAGCTCCGCACTTAACCTCCTGAACTTAACTGGTATAGTTTGGGTCATTTGACACAACACCAAACTCAATGATCTTAATACTATTTTATAAAAATTGGTGTATAGTGAGTTTCAAAAGTTTGCACCATATGGGAATCTTTTTTATTATGGCACTTGTCAGAAAATTTTATTTTTCATAAAAGTTGGTGCTTCGCAAAAAACTTATATTTGAGTTATCAAAATTCTGAATTTCTAACCGGTGTACAGGGAAGAACAAAAAATAGGAATTTTGCTATTTAGAAAAGTTGTTTAGAATCGGAAACAATATTAAGATTTGGAATCACAGCCACCTACACAACAAAAAAATTGTTTCCTAATTTTCTATAGTTCTAGTCTCATAAAGAGTAGGTACTAGTATCTCATATGCACCTTAGGCGTCTCTCTCACATTCCCACAAAAATATTTTAATGCGAACTTTGGTACAATTTATCATTTGTATTAGAATATCGACGTTTTTTGAAAATTGTTTGAATTTTTACTAGTTTTTACAGTGTGATTGTATGAAAAGAAATTATTGAATATATTGGTTAATTATTGGTAAACGATCAAATAATATACTGCGATACTTACGATCAATTTATTCATACAAAAATGAAAATATATAATTTACGCTCAATATCTATTATTATAATTCCATCAATATTATGGAATTATGGGTGAAAATTGATTTTAGAAATTCTCATAATAATTTTTTTATCCGATAGGATTATGCCAGTCGGGCCTCATCTCCGCAGCCCGATTATATCCGGAGGGGGTGCGCTGGTGTCATTTACCCAGATCGTGGGGGTGAGTGATTACTAGGTAGGTAGGAGTAAACCAAGGCTAAGATTTCTGCCGCATTACAGCACACAGATATCTCGTCTATGCCAAATGACTGTTGAAGATGATAGTTCAACACTCGTAGCGCCGCGTTATGCCTGTGGACATAGGCTGAGACCGCATAAGCTTGACACGCAAGCAAATGTGTATGTATATGCTATAGTTTTGACTGCATGTTTGGCAATATGGAGTCGAGTGATGATATTAGCGACTGAAGGATCGAATGTGAATTTATTTTGCATGGCTTTCAAGGACCTCAGGGAGTCAGAGCATATCAGAAATTGCTGACTGTAGCGAATTCACAGTAGAGGATAGCTTGCATAATAGCGTAAAAATACTTGCAGCGGGGTGCAGTGCCCATGATTATTTCCGTTTCTGTACGACAAATGCACAACCAACCCCGTTTTTTTTTTTTAGATCCGTCTGCGTGTACATTTTTGTGAAATTCACAAATTTTTCAATATTCTGTTTATATTCCAATATCAGCTGTTCGGTATTCGACTCCGACTTGTTTTCTCTCTCTATTGTATAAGATTTTATGTCGGATAAAGTCCTTGGCGGAAATTCTGGAAAATGATGTGTAATTAAGTTTTGTTCTCTAATTTGCCATAGGTCTGGTGATGGTTGGCTTTGCAGAAAACTCATTGTAGATGTCGTCATGGCCGTATAATATATGAAAATTTGGATGGTGTGATTAGGCATATATTTTCATTACACAGTCAGACAGGAGTCTGGATCTTCTGTATTCAAGTGGAGGAAGTGCCGCCATACAGTTTAGTGACAATGTCGGGCTTGTTCTGGATGTTGCCAGTCGTAGGGCAATCCTATCTAGAGTTTTCAGGTGGCTTTTCCTGGCTGACGAGTAGATTGTGCATCCATAAGCAATTCTGGAGAGGGTTAAACTTTGATGAATATTCAGCAGTACTTCTTGATCTGCGCCCCATCTTATTCCGGCTAGTGTTTTCATGACACTGAGTGATTTTTGGCATCTCACCTCGATATAATATCTTCTATTCTAGTCCTCAATTTTTTTCCACTCAAAAATTGCTGTAAAAATATAGGTACTTTACCCCTGATTTTCCATTCATGGAGTGTTTTCATTATACCATATCTCCACGTTAGAACATAAGCTTTCCCCAAATCAAGAAATATTTCCGAGAGGTGTTCCTCCTTCATGACAATGGTTTGTATCTCATATTCTATGTGAGCTAGCGGGTCTATGATTTAGCGGAATTTTCCAAAACCCATTTCAAACGTGGATGGTGGGTTATTGGTGTCAAGATACCAAATGAGACGGTTATTTATCATTTTTTCCAGTAAGTTACTCAGACTGCCTCTGAGGGAGATTGGACTATAACTGTCAGATTTGGTGGTATTTTTTCCAGGTTTCAGTATGAGAATTATTATCACTTCTTTCCATCGCTCAGGAAATATACCGGAGTACCATATTTTGTTGAATATTACCAACACGTTTTCTTTCTAGTTCGTAGGTTGGTGTTTCAAGAACTCATAGTGGATTTTGTTTGAATCAGTTCGTCCATAGTGAAGGGATGATTATATGCTAGGTTTCCATCTGTAGTAAAATGTGAGTTTACTTTTAGTTCGAAAATATGAATAGGAAATTCATAAAATCTTTTGTGGAATCATCTGCGACTGAAAGAAAAAAACTTTAGTCGCTATTTTCCATCGTTCAAGATAACCTCTTGGGAGGTATTCATGTTGAAAAGGGGAACATTCTCCATGTAGTTCAATGTCCAGCGTGGCTTGTGCCGGGGAAGTAGTTGTTTTCTGTTAGATATTACAAATAAGTCACATTTTTCATTTTTCAATTTTCATGGAGAATGTTCCCCTTTTCAACGTGAGTTTACTTGTTCTGTTTGGGTTTTTATTTCTAGAAATATAGGATTGGAATTTTCTCCAGAGTTGTCTGAGTGATAGTGGTGAGAAAAAATTTCGGCCATGTCAATAGGGTTGTTGGAGATTACTTTTTCATAATCTACCAACGTGAGGAATACCCTGCAAGAATATTTTGTCAGAAAAGCACATTTTCAGATGAACAATTATTATTATCATTATTAAAGTCACCACCCAGACTAGTGTCTAAGGTTATTTTTTCATATAGCAGCATCGTTCTGTACATGTTTCATGCCCCCGAAATGTTATACGGGCTTGTAGTATATTAAGGATGCTTACATTTCCTAAAAACATAATGAACAATCTTATCAACTGTAAGAAATCCTAAAATTGAAAATGTACGGCATAATTTTTTTTTGTTTTGGGATGCTTGAGAAATAAAAAAAGCATTGCTTTTCTAAAAATTACTTCTCTAATAAATAACAGTGCAATTTTTTTTCATTCATATTTTTATTTGGTTCCATTAATTATAATCTGATATTACTTAAAACGAAAATAGTTAGCCTAAAAACCGGTTGACGTACAGGCATTTATAACCTCTCTTTAAACGATATAAGATTCAACCTCCCAAATGAAGGTATTTTTTTTTTCACTTTATTTTATGCACCAACATTTTTAGACGGCATAATTTCTGAAACTCATTTTATGTGTCGAATAATAATGAGGGATCGATGCCGTACATTTTGCAATAATATTGAAACATACAGGTCGAAGTAATTTGCGTGCGGGGCTCCCCACCTCTGTACCGGCAAATATGTACGGCATTGCTAAAAAATAAATATATGTAGTTAAACAAGTTCAATTATATAAATGCCGTACAGTAATAAATCACCTGAAGTCATAACAAAAATGTGGGGCAGATAAAAAAATTTGCTGGCTCTCAGCACCGTTCTTTTTGTATGGCATTAGGTCCTACTTGATTATTTTTCAGTGATCTCATCATCTTGAGAAATGCCGTACAAGAATCTTTGGTCGAAAAATCCCTCCTCTGGATGGAAAGTTTCGTTGACCGGCGTACTCATCTGCACCACTCACAACTGACGGCACAGTGCGCAAAGGAATTATTTCGTATGGCACTATAATTCTGAATATAATTCATACTGGGTCAAATGACCCCTCCAAAATTGGCCTGGGCTTGTAGTTTACAACTCAAGATCGATAAATGAGAAAATGAGTGAGAATCAAGTAAAAGTGAGTTAAATTAAACAACTAAGCACGACGAGGAGGTAGGTTAAGTTGGGTTAAAGTCAGGTCACGTTAGGTTAGGTGACCCCTCCCGGGATTTCAGTCTAGATCCGCCCCTGGCAAAAAGTGACATTTTGCACTGCATATTATACCGAAGTAAAAATGCAAATGCAATTTGGATTTATTCTATTTTCAGAAATGTTTCGTGGATATTAGGTAATAGCAAATTTGATTTAGGCATGTCATACACAGTTCCTAATAATTTCCTAGAATGAATTCATATAAATAGATTTGTAGTTTTGTTTTTATGAAAGTTATATGATAGCTATTTAAACATACACGATAACTCTCTTTAGTCTTCAAAGCGTCCATACAGAAACTTGGGTTTAAAATGGTTTTATAGCACCACTCAAGTCCATGCCATGGTTCTAGAATGGATTTAGATTAGAGCACTGTCAGTGACGTAATATGACAGTTACGGAACAATGTCATAGGGGGACAAACAAACCAAACTGAACAAAAACAAACCCATTGAACCCATCGAACTCATTATCCATAGGACTGCGTGAATCCATCTGGTCTATTTTCTGCGAAAAGTGATTTATAAAAATCGCAAATATCCACTAACATCCGCAAAAGTGACAGTCGAAGCGTTACTTGAACTTTCAATGTGGTGAATTTGCCACAATGTTTTATCCCATGATGCAAACAGAATTTGTTATTGTCACCAGAATTCGACGAATAGTATGAAAAACAATATACCCATTTCAATGAATGGTTTACCGCAGAAAAGTTGGAAACATCAGAGAAAGTAGTATTTTCCACCTATTTATGAGAAATGGTCAAAACTTGAAAACCAAACATCATATGGGACGATATTCAATGTTGAAACGTGTATTCACAGGTAAGCAAAATTCTGATATTATAGGAAGTTTAATAAAATAACCTCATTCATAAAAAGGAAGAAAGTTTTCGTCTGAAAAAAGTCAAAATGTTAACAGAAAACATAAAAGTATTTGGGAATGGATCACCCGATCAAACTCAACTTCTGATTGAGTTACTAGCCAAAATTGGATCAGCTACAGGCTGGAGAAGTTAACGATACTCACCGTTGACGACATATGTTGATAACTGTCAATACCTATGACATTAAATTTAATTTCCTCAGATCGTCCGTGATATCTGGAGATGGAAATGAAGGATAATTTTTGAATTTATGCAGGAAGTATTCATGCTTTCGTTCAATGGATATTCCTCCTGTTTACAATTGCCTTATGAGGTCAATGAAACACTCATGTCTCATGACTCATAAAAAACTTGCTGATTTTCAAGTGAAAGAGAAACAAGAATTTCAGTATTTTTTTTTAACCTCATCTGTATTTTCAAGAAAAATATTACCTATCTATAATGAATAATAAGTTTCACTCAATATTACAAGAAAGATTTGAAAATCGCGAATATTATATATTACCTATTTCATAACCTTGTCTTTATGGAAAAAATCTTTGTATTTATAACATTCCAACTGTGAATGGAATGCTGTATTGCATTTCATGTCACATAAGCATGTGAAATACCCAAAAAAATCAAACAATTGAGCTCCTCTGTCCTGCTGCATGTCTTCCAAGTTTTCTACGGCTTATGAAACACTCATTCGATCACCCGATTATTTTTCATTATGTTTCCAAGAGGGTATCATTTTTAGATCTCAGTTACTTTTCGATGCCTAGTGTAATGTTTCTATTCTGATATTATGGTTAGGTACCTATTTGTTGATATAATATGCTGGTATAATCAAATTCGCGTTCTTTCACCCTTCTTCATGGTCGAAATTTCAATAATTCGTGAATTATCTCGTGATGAATAGTCAGCAAAATTGTGCTGTCCCTCATAAACAGTTGATAAGAAATAAAGTGCCCTACTGAAATAATCCATTAATTCCGATTTGAATAGACCTCTTCTTCGACCCCAGCACAAAGCCAGAGTCAAAGGCAAAGAAGTGATTCATCCTACATCAATAAATCATATTGAAAGAGCAACCATTTTAAACACTTTTGATTTCAGATCCACTCACCCTAAGAGGTTCATAATGAAGTTTTCAAATGATTTCTTGTGAGAAACTTATGATACCGGGAACTGAAAAATACAGGGTATTGGACAATTCCGAAACAGCTGTGTCAAGCAAAAATTACCAAATTTTAGTCTTTTGTGATCGAAAAAAAATTGTAATTGATTTTATACAAGACATCGTTTTTTTGTTCGCATATCAGAATAGTTGCAGATTGCAATATTTTGGAGTGGTTCCATTATCCTGATTTTCTTATGAGACTCGCACAGCGAACCCATATATGTCTTTCCTCAAACTTTATACCTTATGCGAGTTTTGTGACATTTAGCCTTGACACAACTTTTAAGACGAGTACAACGGACAAGAATGCATGGAAGGAGGTTCTTTCTATCACAGCGGAAATATATGTATACACGAATGGCTCAAAACCCAACGAAGTTTCGGAAGCCAGCATATATTACGCCAAGCCGAAGACAAGAATTTATCTGAGCTCAGGCTAATATGCGACGACCTATTGAGCGAAAATCATGGCAATACACGTATGCGCGCAGGATATTATAGGAATAAGTATTCAGAAAAACCATTGCCCATTGACGCAGGCAGCCAAAAGAGTAGAAAAGCAGTTAACTCAATGCAAGTTATTTCAAAACTTGTTTGGGACTGTACGAAAGCTTTAAAAGCTTGGGAATTCAAGACAGACACTCATCTTAGGTAGAGTGCCAGTACGCACAAAATATGAAGGCAATATTCACTTGTCCGAGCAGCAGCAAGTAAAAATCTGAGTAGCCCAGATCCGTATTGTGGTATAGCGAACTAACAGCAAACACCAAATTAAGGATCCAACCGAAATCTCAAGAATGGTTTTACAATCCACCAGGAATTAGGCAAGCCAAAGAGTTCATGAAGAATCTGCTGTCAACATTCACAGAATATCTACTTAGCCACTACTATATAGTATATTAGTAGAACCTCTCACAGGGCAGGGCACAGTACGCTCAACAAATATATGATTACAATCGGCGTGGTAGAAGAAAAGTTCTGTTAGGGAGAAGAGGAAAAATAGTAATTATAATTGGCACTGCGAAAGTATGTCAAGGCTAAGATTCAGATCGTTCAGGGGTAATATTCAGGAATTGCACTAATGAACACGAAGAAAACTAATTCAACATTATATATGGGTATATTTTAAATGAGCACCAAAATAATTATTGTGCTACAACATTTCGTGTCAAGTTTTACACTCTGTCTCCAAAATAATATTTGGCCACCAAAAATAACAAAAAAAGATTGGTGCTCAAATACTTAGTATTCAAGTAAGATTTGTGTTGTCATGAATGATTAGTTGCTGACAACAACAGTTGCTGATGAAATATATAAATAAATTTCAATACTCGATACTTTGGGGCTCAAAAATAAATAATTTGGTTATTTGATTTTGTTGCTCAACTATGATTTTTGGCGACACAAGATAATATCTGAAAATCATATCAATATTACTTTGGTGCTTGACTGAATACGATCTATATTATATTATATTTCAGAAAATCATACTTTTGATGTCAATTCGAAATTTTTTATCTATAAATTAGAGCATTCAAAATTATTGAAGTTGAATGAAATCAAAAATACAAACACACGACTTAACGATTGTTTGAAAGTGGTTGTTAGTAGAATTATTCGAGACTTCCATTGTCTAGAAACAAGGACAACAAATTCTTGGTTTCTAGACAATGGAAGTCCAAAAGAATTTTACTAACACCACTTAACGACCAACATTGCTGAATTTATGTACTTAATTGTTTAAAATTGTTTTTTTCGTTAATCTGCTGTCGTCCACCTTCAAACGGCAGCCCTCAAAAAAGTCGAAACTTGTGCGAGCTAAGGATTAACGAGGTCTTACCTTTCAACGTGTGATTCCTAACACGATCCGCCGGAAATAGATCTCGAAAGAAGTTCGGCTGTAAGTCACCATCTAAACCATAGCGTTGCTTGGCTCGAGATATCGATGACCCACGTGCTTACCGTTCAAACTAGAACAATTAAGAATCCATTTAGTATCGGGGATTCGGTCAAAAATAGCCGGTCGATATATATATATATATATATATATAGGTTCTAAAAAACTTATTTCGTTCCAAATGTCAAAAGTCTAATTAAAAAAAAAATGAATGTTGCTCTGGCCAATGATTTCATTGTCACCCGTTATATACACACTACACTGGAATGCATGCCCAGTTCTTCTTGAAGTCGTTGCAGCGTTAAATCATCGATTAGTCCTCACAGAGAACTACATAGTCCCCACGGTCACAATAGGCATACACTTCGGGGCGTATTGACTACTTTTGTTGGTTAGTAGTATGAAAAGCGGAGAAATCTGATATCTGGCTTTCATTCGTGGAAGTGGCTGACTTCATTCAGAATTGGGAAATTGATCTGTCAGGCTTGAGTTCTACTCGTCACCTCGAATCACTAATGCACCATTCTGCACTAGCAAGAAAAATAGCCATAATTTTTGTATTGCGGATGTCCATACATGCTGCAAAATGATCTGAAATGTTGTTGATTTGCAAAGGCTCACTTGATTCATTCAGTAAGTCCGCAAAATATGTAACTAGGCCTCATAAACCCTCATATGTTTTTATTTGAAAGCATAGGCTTTGCGATTAGAGAAGAACTGTTATTCTTATTTTGCTGTGGCGCTGCAAGGCGACTTAGTGATTTGTTTTGACCTGAGACTTTGACACATTTTTTCCATAAGCTGTATAGTCCAGGCGCTGAAGACATAAAAAAGTGATTTCGCTATAAAACATTAGGGGGACCTGTAATTCAGTATAATCCTTGTGTTCTGATTGATATTCCAAGATTGCGACCCGCCCAAGTAACACAAATTGGTCTGGTGAGGTAACAGGATAGGTGCACAGTAGTGCGTCTCTCTTATTCATGTGGAATTATCATATCATTTCGTTACTTGTTGCTCGCATAGATTTCTGTCTATACCCCAGATGTAAAATTTCTTATACTATATAACACTCGCATATTATACGTAGTGATATAACGTATATATGCAATTGCTCATATTCGTATTTTATATCACTATCTCATCCTGATTTCAAACCAAACATATAATATGTATAACCATATGTATTACATCGTTTTTCTAAATATATAATATACAGTGTGTTGCAATTTGCTAAGCCCCACCCACGTATTTATGTGGGTTTTATTGGATTGAATGTTTCCTTTATTCCAGTATGTACTTCTGGAAATGCTCTATTTTCTCAGGTAAAAAATGTTCATCAAATACCCTTTCATGACCTATTGCGATCACAAAAATTATGCCAAAAAAACGAAAAAACGTATAAGGCATTTTTTAGCAAAATTTTGTTTGGGGTGTTCGATTCGGACCAGTCTTGAATAACTTCATGTGGAATTTCAACGTGATATCTTTTATGGGGTGTTTGCTAAACCTGTTTTTCTAAAAAGGAAAATTTTCAAGTCATTCTGTATAGAAAATGTCGTGTGGATTGGAATGAATTGAGGCTAGGTAGCGCTAACAAATGATCTGTTCACAAATTGTGAATATAAACACATTATATCCACACATATTATTGATTGTTGAATAATAAAAAAAACTTGAAAAGAAGCATACAGAAAGATTTATAAAACTAGACCAAGGACTAAAGAGTTGCGACGAAGAATCGAGGCAGTTTGCAGAGAAATATCACCAGGACAAATACGAAGAGTTGGACATAACTTGCGCAGAAGATACGAAAAATGTATAAAGAATGAAGCGGGATATAGAACATAATAGGATTTAATATTTTTGGTGTCTCAGTTTTTCACCTGCTTCATTGATTACTTTTCCTCATGTTTTGAAAATGTATTATTATTTAAAAATGAATGATTTGTGTGAAAATGATGTGTTTTCATTCACACGTAGTTTCTTATACAATATATTCAATGATTTGAAAGATTTTCTTTTTCGAAAATTTCAACTGATATGGTAAACACCTCATAGAAGATATTACGTTGAAACTTCGCATGGAGTTATGAACCCGGGCCGAATCGAACACCCTAACCAAAATTTTGCTAAAAAAATGCCTAATATGTTTTCTCGATTTTTGACATGCATTCTGTAATCGTAGGATGTCGTAGAGAGGTGATGAAACTTCTTTATTTATATTGGAATGAATAACAATAATTTTTTTAAATCACACTGTTTAATATATTTGTTGGTTTCATACTATCAAATATATCATTTTTGTCCTAAACCTGTAGAATGATTACGTTTATTCAACGTTTTTTATGAATGTTTTTTTTTATTTTGGTGCGAATCAGATATTATCATCCATTGTCGCCATCGTAGCGGGGTAAAAGTTGAAGACATCAGTACAGGAATGGACCGGTGTTTATTTAGTTCGATGGCTTGTTACCATCGCCAGTGCAGATTCGTTTGTTACTCTTAAGTCAACTTGGAATTCAGATATCATCAAACTGTGTGATACATATTGTAGTGTAGTGTGCGCCATTTCATTTGATTGTATTAACTACATATTTTGCAAGTAACTAGTGCGGCAACTTGTTAACAAACTATTTATTGAAGCGAAAATGAATATTTGGAACCTTTGGTGTGAATACATTTCAAGAAATAGAAGCTACCCAAAACAGCAAAACTACGAATTTTCACTAGACGCGCGTTCCGCCAACAAAGTTGTAGTAAGCTTATAGCTTATGATAATGCTAACGATGTTGGCAATATGCGCGTAGAGAAAGTGTCGTAGTTTTGGTGTTTTGGATAGCTTCTACTTCTTCTATCGACACCAAAATTTCCAAATATCAATTTTTGAATCTTTTCTATGTTTTCATACAAGAGTATATTTGTTACACGAACGTTACTGCATCGGTTCCGTCATATATAGACAAAATCTGACTATTATGAGATGTTATTATGAGATAAAGTTTTGCTACTATACAAATAGGATGGAACTGCAGTAACATTAGTTTTGCAAGTATATAAGGTGTGTCGTGACCCAGACGAAAAGCTACCCGCCGTTCTCTTGGTCACTGGTTCAGAAGTAAACTGCGAAAAATTACACAAAACGCAATGTATTCTTTGAGGGAACGCCCAAATACAACATTTTCGGAAATTACAAACTTTTTCTTCTACTGACAATAACTAATATTTTTCAAAAGTCTATCTGTCAAAGAATAAAAGAATATCAATTTATGCTGAATCTGACAGGTAACTTAGATTCACGACCACTACGCGTAAAAACTTTAGATTCGGGTACTCTGCTTTTGATACCAAAACTGGCATCAGACACTCCCGCACTATTATCAGTAGACTCTTCTTCTGGAGTCGATCCGGATGATGCTCCATTGGTTCGCCCATCTGACATCTTCGCACTGGGAATACTGTTTACACCATCGCTTTCCTTAAGACCAACACACTCCAATGGATATATTCTTTGCAGAGGTCTCAGTAATTGTCCTCTTGCTGTTCTAACTCGCACCAAACGTACTCGTTGGTCGTTACCAGGAATCAGCTCAACAACACGCCCAAGGGGCCAATCTATACGTTTTTCTTTGTCGTTGCCAATGACAAAAATATCGCCAACAGAAACAACTTTTGATGGCATATTCTTCTTTTGCGCCATTTTCAGCTGAGTTAAATACTCATTGCGAAATCTTCTGCGCAAATGTTCCCCCTTATTTTTGTTTATGACGTATTTTACGACAGAGAGATTCTCTGTCAAGTGTGTCACAATCGGGCATTTCATATTCCAGAGCAACCAGATCTTTTGGATCACTCGATATATAAGTGAGAGGGCGGGTATTTATGATTGATTCACATTCGCATACTAGAGTTAAGAGTTTTTCGTAACATCTCGAAGCACGACCTAAAACCTTACGCAAAAGTCCTTTCAAAATACCGATAAGTCTCTCCCAAAATCTGCCCCACCACGCAGCCGTTGGAGGGTTAAAACGCCATTTAATTCTTTGCACTATATTCGGTAATCATTTCCCAATTTAGTTTATTGAACGCGTTTTCGGTTCTTCTAAAGTTTGTTCCATTATCACTATATATAGTCTTTGGTCGTCCACGTCTCGCGACAAATCGTCGAAGAGTCTGTATAAAATTTGGCTCAGACAGAGAAATAGACAGTTCAAGGTGCACAGCGCGATACACGGCACATGTGAACAAACACACCCAAACTTTTTCCCCAGTCTTTAGAAACAACGGTCCATCGAAATCTACGCCAGTGACTTCGAAAGCTACAGCGTTGCGAACTCGATCCACTGGTAGAGAAGGTATTTGAACATCTAAATGTTTGACACTCTGTCTTTTACCCAATATCCAATATTTTTGTCTGAGCAAGCCCAGTAGTCCTTGAGTGCCTACAATCAATCAATTGTCCACATAAAAACTCCTGGCTAGTTTCTTAATTGTATCGCTGGTATATAACCCATCGGATTATATACATTTACTTCGAAACTTTGTAATATGATATTCGATTGTAGCACCAAGCAAAAATGGACTCACGCCGAAAACAACTCTTCTATGACGATAAATTATTTCGTTCCCATTATTATCGATCCATACAAATCGTAGAAAATTTCTATCTGTTTCATGAACACTAATCTGTAGAAAGGCTTTTCGAATATCTGATACGACACCAACTTTTTGTTGCCGAAACCTGAGCAAAATTGTCGGTATCAGTTTTATTAAGTTCAGACCCTTTTCCGAGATAATGGTTCAGGGCGGGTTTATCTTTTTCATGTGACGAGGCATCGAAAACTGGCCTAATTTTTGTCGTACTACTTTCTTTGATAACTGGTCTGTGAGGTAAACAAGAGCAACAGCCTCCTTTTCTTCGACTCTTTCGATGATTTTCTCTTGAAGCCACACCTTGAAGACTTGGTCGTAAGATGTAATAAGCTGTGCCTTCTTCAGTTTCTTCAATGTGGATTCAAGTCTCTTTTTAGAAAGAGCATAATTATCCGAGAGTGGGGGATGTCCATCTAACTATGGCAATCTTACTTCGTAACGACCCTCGTAATCAACCTTGATCGTATTACGAAAGAAGACTTTTGCCTCATTAGCTAGATCTTCACATGATTTTCTTTCGCATGGCTCTTCGATCCCTAATACGTCCAATTCCCATAAATTGGTAATGGTAGCATCTTTCACAAAGAGTGAAAGAACTGTCAAAGTCGAAATACTGTTTGGAATATCTGATGGAACCCTTCCTCATGGGAAGGGTTCATCCCAACAAAGTTTCCACTGCTACGAGACCACATGGTAGAACATGTCTTTGCCCAGTGTACAACTTGCCAGCGACATCAGCGCCAATTAAAACCTCGATTGGAGCTAAACCTGCAGTGTCATGTAAGTCGATATGCAATGTTTTCAACTCTTCCATCCATCTACCATAAAATATGGAAGGTATTTCATTACATATCTTCGGTTGATCTAGAGCTTCGAATGTACATGAATAGTCTTCCTCTGTTAATTTTAAATCATAACAGTTATGACTATGTCCTGAAGTTTGTGTGCCACCAAATAAACTATGTACAAGAAATTCCGTTCGTTTGGGTACATATCCCATTTGAAGAACGGTCGACTTCAAAACATATGAACGTTGAGAACCACTGTCAATGAGGACACGTACTTTGCGAGAATGATCTCCGCAACTGATCGTCACTCGAAGTGTCTGCAAAAATACAAGTGCGCTGTTGTGATCGCCAGTACTTGATTTTCAGTTTTTATACCATCTTTTCCCTTGTTTTCAGATAACGGATCAACAGAGAGTATTTTATTTGAAGGAAAATCAGCACACATTAAAGCTACGTGTGATTTGCCACAAACAACACATTTAAGACGGCTATGACGCCTTCTAGACAAGTGCCCTATTTTGAGACAACGGAAACAAGCCTTTCTCTACAACAGAATGGTTTTCTTCTGATCTAAACTCAATTTCTGAGCCTTGAAACACCCCTCACTATCGTGGTTCCCCCCACAAAAAACACACTTGGCAACATCGCAATTTGTCAAATCAGCCGCAGTAGGAAATGTTTCAATATGTTTCAATTTGTCTTTTTTATGACGATCATTTGAAGAAATATTATTGGAATGAAGGACGAACCCTGCTAAAGAAATGCGTTGTTCATTTACAATTTCATTTTTCAAAAAACGCATAAGACCTTTCAAACGACATTCCAATGTAGAAATTTCGAAATCAATATCATCTGAATCATCACTACGGCCACTTGAAAACTCTACTGATCTTTGCCAAACTCGTAGTAAATCTTCTGGTAAACAAGACTCAATCAGTGGAAACAGCATTGCTGAACATTTTTCAGAAGTTATTCCTAAAGTTTCAAGTGCCCGCAACTGTGTTTCGATTTTGTCATATAGAGTGGAGAGATTCGATTTTGTATGAGACATGGCATTATTCAAAATGAGTTTTAGTAACTCTCTGACATAGACGTCAATTTGCAAATCTTCCCTGTCAAAACGAGACTTGAGGCTTTGAATGATTTTTTCATAATTCTCATTCATGGCAGGGTAACTTTTCACCAATTGTCGGGCTCTACTGCAAGGAACAGTGGCTTGAATCAAATATTCAATTTTATCAGTTGTTGCAATGTCAGGATCCCCGTGAATCTTTCTAAATTGAGCCCAAAATGAAAGCCATTCTCGAATGTCTCCACTGAATTTTTTTAATTCAATAGTAGGAAGCTTAAATTTACGCCTACCTGTCTCATATCGTGTAGATGATTGTTCAGAAAGAAGTACTGACCTGATTTCATCATCCTGACCCAGCTTGTTGAAACGTACCTTCAGTGTAGTATACTTCACCCTATACACATCGCTAGACTCCATTTCTAGTTTCAAATCCTCCTCACTCGCATTTTGTGTTAGAAGGACATTATAAATTTTGCTATCAGAAACGACTAGAGCATCATGTTTCTGCTGCAAAATCTCCGAAGTTACCTCAATCTGCTGTATATCCTTAACTTCGGCTGAAATCAACTGGTCTAACTCATTTGCCTTCTTCGTGAAGGCGGAACGAAGTACGGACCTATCCTTGTTACTCTGTTCCATCTCGCAATCTCACAAAATAACAAACTTGGTCAGAACCACGCGTGATTTGTAGTTGAAACCTTCGAAACCGAAATCCGCGTAATAGTTTGTCTATTTGAAATTCGAGATGTCCGTGAAACTCCCGAAAACTATACGTCCCTACTGTCCTGTCACGGTCGCCAAAAATTTCGTGACTCAGACGAAAAGCTACCCGCCGTTCTCTTGGTCCCTGGTTCAGAAGTAAACTACGCAAAATTACACAAAACGCAATTTATTCCTTGAGGGAACGCCCAAATACAATATTTTCGGAAATACCAACTTTTTCTTCTACTGACAATAACTAATATTTTTCAAAAGTCTATCTAATTTTTTTTTTGTTTTTTCTAAAACTACTATATGTCCCAAAAAATAATAAAGAATGACAGATATTGTTTGATCAAATAATTCATGAAATACAGTGTGTCTCTGACAAGGTGCTACAAAAACAGGAAATTTTGTTTCTAAATTTTTCATGCTGTTATTCCATTTTATTCCAGGTCTCGAGTTTCCGAGTAATACGCAATAAGACTTCAGGAAGTGCCACTCCATCATATGGTAATTGTAGATATTCCACCACTGAGAAATCTTCATATATACGAAAAGGAACGATTGTCATTCGTCTTGGCTCGGTTCGCCGGAGATTTGCACTCACGTAACGAGGGATTTACATCCGTCCATATTATTCATGTTGTAATAAAGCCATATTTCTAGTTACTTTCAACGGGTTTCTTATTATCACAGACTGCTCTTTTTGTCATGTAAATGTTTGGTGATGCGCTTTCCGTGAGCTTTATACGTGACACCAAAGCCGGTAGGGCCTTACGAATTCTTGAATGAAACAGCCTTGTTAGTCCCTGAGCTTCATTAAAAAGCTATCGTATAACTCTGATGTTGATGTTCCTAAAGGAAAAGACAACTTCAGGTAATGAGTGTACTTAGACCAACATTTCCGTTTATATTGATTGAAAGTTTGATTTTGTGGAGGAAATTCGATTCTTGACTTGATTTTTTGTGTTTGTTACCTTCCACAATCTGAAATTAAAAAAAAAATGTTAATCTAAAGAAATTTTCAGATTGTGGAAGGTTATACAAACCCAAAAGTTATGTCAAGAATTTACGTTTATTTTTGAGTCTTTTGTCAGGCCGATGTTCATTTTTGTCTGGATCAAAAGTACATTAGGTATACCAGGTGACATCGAAATCATTGACCAGTACGCTACTCAGTTGTTGTTTAGGTTATAATTTTAACATTCGTAACAAAGACCTAGTTTTTCAGAACTCATATTTCCCATGAAAAAACAATTGAATATCACTTCCGGTTTTACCGGAAAGAGACCTTTGTCTGGAGCTGTGAAGGGAACTCTGTGGATATTTTAACACCACTGACATATCACAAGAAGACATTTATTTTCAAAATGGCGGTGAAGGAGACATTTTTACTGAAATCAGTATAACGGCACTGTGGCGTCATTGATCATATTTTTCTCAAGAAACAGTACGAAAAAATGTCACTACTTTATTTATTTTAGTAATTATTTCAAATGAATTTTTTTTGTGTTGAATTTTCTCGAACATTTCAAGTAGGAAATAGTACTTTTCCTAAATTAACATCAAAGTATAAGTCAGTATGTAGAGACTGAATACTTGACACACTAAGTCTCTTGTTTTTACTTTTAATCAAAAAATTTAAATTGAAGGTTGGCTATTCCATGTTGAAACGAGGAAAACATAATAAATAAATAACTATATCTAAATGAATTATCAATTAATTACACCAAAGGAATAGAGAGCTGATGACCTTTTTGCTGACACAATTGAATTCTCCTGATATTTTCAGTGTTGCTCCGAAATCGTATCGTGTCTTATTCGATTTTCAAGAATCTAGAGGAGTTCGTGAATGAGTTAGTTAAATACACTCAAATCATTCAGTAAGGTAGTTCGTTAAAGCTCTTTAATACGGGCAGAAGCCCCATCTTGTTGAAAGATTATTTCATCATTTACATCTAAACACATTTCGCCGTAAAATAAAAAGTACTCATAGTCATAGTAAGTTTAACCTTGAACGCTTCGAGGCTGTCTATAAATAGGTACCCTCGCCGCTCTGGCCGACTTGGTTTTATTACTTTGTACAGTATTCTCTAAATGGAAGAACTCAAATATGGGTAATAAAAATGAGAATTCTTGCTTTCTTCATTGGGATCGATATTTCGTATATTTATTGGTATTGATATAACTTATGAAAATATGTGTGGTTTAGGCAAACATCATAATTTAAAAATATAAAAAATCGTGTTTATCGATATGTAAATAGCAACGCTGCAAAAACCATTCAAATTATGAGAAAACCATCCTACGGGTCTTCATTAGAGATATTTATGGAAAATTTCTATGAATAAGTCCGCAGTTGCATTTTGTTCAATTGCATTGTTATAGCGTACGAGACTTTCGAATATCCTTATGAGTAAAAAATAAGTAGCTCAATCAGACGTAAAAGGGTTACGTAGAAATGTGTGTCAATTCAGTAAATAATTTTTTTTACAACTGACATTAAAAATGACGTTTTTAATTCATTGACACATGAACTAAAAACTGACGTTTTCACAAAATCACTTTTAACACTAGTGTTAAAAGTACTTTTAACACTAGTGTTAAAAGTAAAATGACAGATGAGATGATGGATACTCAGTAATATAGATCTCTCTAATAGAAACACTTTAATCAGATATTAATACTATTATAACAATCAGAATCAAAATTACTTATAAATATGTATTTGGCAATTTGTACAATTTGTGATAGTAACTGACGAAGTAACTGCAGAAGCTTCATCGCCAATCAATGATGGTGCTATTATTGAAGTGGGATGATCAAATAATGCTGGGAGAGAACTAGAACTTATACCAGGAAACATTTTATCAGCTATTTTATTTTTATTTTCAATGGAATCCTCGATATAACCCTCAGCTACAGTTGAGGACTTCCACCCGCCATGTCGTTTTATTGTAGTCAAATTTGCTCCTGAATTCGCTAACAGAGATGCTGAAGATCTTCGAAAGCAATGGCCGGTAAACTGCTGCGGATCTGGTAATTTCAGAAATTCAGCAATAGTGGAAGGCATCTTCCCAAAAGTATTTATTCCAACTGGTTGAATAGTGCATTTGTAGTTAGAGTAATTCAGGAAAAATCGACGGTGAGTAACAGAAGTTGGGCGTAATACAGCATATTCACGGTAATAATTCACGTAGTGTCCAACGATGCAAAAACTTCTTTGAATGTTGGTTTTGGTATCCGAAATATGAATTAGTAATGACTGTATAGTTTCTTCAATGTCATCTACGCTCAATTTGCAGAGTTCTTCACGACGGCACGCTCCAAATAATCCAAAAATGGTTGCCACTTTAATCATAAGATATTTGGTATCGGGAGCTTCATTTAAAAATCTGTCAATCTGTTCCCTTGTCAGAATTTTCGATTTTTTCGGACGGTATCCGACACTTTTTCGTGTCAAAAATGCGACTAATTTATGGTATTTACTTATATCCACGTTTTCCTTGATTTTCAGTTCAGCTTTTATCATAGAGAATTTAGACCACAGTGTTGATGATTTCCATAACTTCGATTTTTCTTCGAAATAAACTAAAAGTACGCTTTCGCTGAACTTGCCTTCAACTTTCTTCAGTTGACTCCATTCGATGAATCCATTATAAGCAATATCATATTGTTGCCGTGATTTTTCAGGCAACAGATCTAAAGTTGCTCTGTTTGCAGCTTCTTGAATTTCTGGTGGAAGAAAATCATCTGAATCATCCATTCCAACTTCCATTATATTTATATTTGCAACAGTAATAGCTACGAACACAAAGAAGCTAGGATCGTTTATTAATTTGTGGTAACTAATAAACAACAATTATGAGGCAGTTGTTTTTTACCTGCCTGTCATGCTTGCAATTTAGATTTGAAATACAAAATATGGTTGTCAATTATAAAGTCCATGTAGCTAGATCCGTAGAGCATCTGACTTATAATCCAAAGATCGTGTGTTCGAATCCTTATGGATCTTATTTTTTTTTTGTTTTTTTCTTACTAGCAGTAACTGTTGAACAAAAAATTTTGTATGATACATTTGTTAAAAGTGATTTTATTTTGCTCGTGGGGTTGCTCCACTCGCTAACGCTCGTTTCGCAATATTCCCCACTCACAAAATAAAATGCCACTTTTAACACTTGTATCATAAATAACTATTTTGTACAACTGTCATTAAAAATGACGTCTTTGATTCATTGACATATGAACTAAGAACTGACTTTTTCACAAAATCACTTTTAACACTATGGTTAAAAATAGTTTTAACACTAGTGTTATAAGTAAAATGAGAGATGAGATGATGGATACTCAGTAATATATAGATATATCTAATAGAAACACTTCAATCAGATATTATAATCAGAACACCTGCTCAAGAGAAATCATTAATAAAAGTTCACACATGTATTTGGCGTTTGTGCAATTGGTAATACTAATTCCTCTTGAAGTTACAAACGAAGTAGTATTCAGTCCAACTGTAGAAGTTCCTTCATCACTGACAAATAATGACATTCATAAGTGAAGTGCGTTGGGGTTTATTATTTTGGAGCTTCTGCCTTGTAATCCAAAGATCGTTTGTTGGAATCCTCATGGATCTTATTTTTTTCGTTTTTTCTCATTAGCAGTAACTGTTGAACACAAAAATGTGTATGATCAATTGTTAAAAGTGATTTTATTTTGCTCGTTGGGTTGCTCCACTCGCTAACGCTCGTTTCGCAATATTCCCTACTCACAAAATGAACTTTCAACACTTTTATCATAAATAACTATTTTCATTTTGGAAGTCATTGCATATATCTATAGAACCAGGGATAAAACCGGATAAATAGGTAGTAGGTATATTATGTAACGATCATGTTGACACGAGACGTAGGCGAGTGTCGTAAATCTCGTGCGACTATCGTTAATCTCGTGCGCAATCCTTAGTAGCAATTTAATGATCGTTGCATATATTATTTTTTCTACGACCAATACAAAACTGTATTTCAATCTAGTTATGTTCAATCTTTACGTAAACATGAATTTAAGTACGAACATTGTGTCCACAACGAAAATTCTTCAACGTAAAGTAAAAAAATATATATAAATCTTTTTTAAATCAACGAACCATAATTATCTTTATATTTTGAAATATATATAATGAAAATCCATGTTATAGGGAGTAGACAAACGATGTTGAGAAAGAGATGATCGGCTTGTCTCCAAAGTAACGGCATATGGATGTGCTCGATGTGACCCCTAACGATGGAACGATTAATGATATTTCGGAAGAGCATCGTCCATGAAAATATGCATGAAACAGACAAATCGGCAACTTGTCTGCGGTGTTCCATAGAAGTGAGCGAGCTTGTGAACGGATTATCACCTCCGAGAGTTTCAATATGTGTGTTTGGGTGCTCCACTTCATATATTGAAACCGAAAACTGGTCGGATTTGTGCCTTATAAATCATAATGAGTTGACGGAAAATGAAATAATTTTTGGCATGAAATAGAGCACTGTTCATTTAAACGACGTCATGTATACAACGGTTCATCAAAAATCGTCTAATATTACAAACTGCCCGAATATTAGGTTACCTGTGGTAAAATAGAACAGTAAGTACATTTTTATTTGGAATATGGAGACATGCAAGAGAACAAAAATAATTAAAGAAAACCCGAGACGAGATTCAGCTGAACTCCCTACGTGAATAGGGATAACTTCTGCCTTTCCATCAATTTTTTTAATTATCAAAAGAACATGTCATTATGTGGAGTACTACATTAACACATTATTTCATATTCATACTAAATAAAATATCACACTTGATAAAAAATTAAAATTATCTCAAGCGGAATTTTGACAAGCTGATAAATAAATAGGTAGGAAATGAGAGCGGTGGACCCTATAATAAAATAAAACGAATGTTTACAGAGCTGAGTGAATTATAATAAATGAGAATCTGCCAATCAAAATTTGGATTTATATATTTCATCACTTTTATTTCTTTTATTTTATATCTGTATGATATTCTTATGATTTTCTTTTAAAATATAATATTTTATTTCTTATTTTATTTACGTGCTGTATATATACCCCTTATAATGTCCACCGCTCTCATTTCCTACCTATTTATTTATCAGCTTGTCAAAATTCCGCCAGGGATAATTTTAGTTTTTTCTCAAGTGCTACATTTTATTTAGTCCTGGGTTCTTCATATTGAAAAATGAATCGCCATTTTTGTTCGAAAATTGTTTGTTTCGGGTACAATTTTAATTAGGCCGCCATTTGCATATTTCGTAATGAAATAACGAAAATAAAATACTTGGAAAACCATTGATACGTCGTTAGTGTCAATGGATACGATCAAATAAGTTCATCAAATTTGTGAACTTGAATTTTATTGACAGGTGAAAATGTAAAATTGTCGTCAATATTCATTCACCAATAATTCATGAATTTTAAGGCAATTTCGGTCTGTTATGATACCTGTTCGTTGGATAAAATTTCTTGGGCTGAACCATTTCATATCATTATGTTGGTATATCTAATAAACTAACAACAGAATAAATTGTCGTGTGTAAATACAACCAATGCTCATTAATTTCAGTAGTTATTCATTCGACATATTCTAAACTTCAATAATTCCATTTATAACTTCTATTGGTTTCATCTCCTGGGCTAAAATTTCATGAATAGCTTCAGTATTATTTCCAAATTAAATGAATGAAACAACAAGCCATTCGAACATCCATAGTATCCATGTAAAAGTACATATTTATGCGAGAGCGCTCGAATCAGTGAAGAAGAGATCCAATATTGAGTATGCAGGGGTTCAGCAAAAATCACTTTGACGGTGAGATTTTGGAAAAATTCTTGCAAATTTTTGTAACAAGAAAGATAAATGTATGAGACAGGCACCTCTCAGAGTACTTTTTTGATAAAAAAAATTAGCTAGTGAGATAAAAAATGGTGAGTCTGGTCAAATTTCTGCAATTTTTTGAAGGTCATTGTCGATGGGACCGCTAACAGTGGAACGATTGAACGATTGATGATATTTCGGAAGAACATCGTCCATGAAAATATCAAAAGTGTGTCTCACACTTTATGGAAGCAGCCCCGTAACTTACATACCTATCGAGGTAGGATGGTGAAAATCAGGACTGATGGAAATGTTGAAAATTCACATCTCGGCTAAGGGGGGCAAAATAGGCTTGTTTCTTCAAATTCCTAATAAGGACTTCCAACTCACTACAAATACACTTTTGTCCTGAAAGAATTTCAGTCCTGAAAAATACGAATTTGTCTCACTTTTCATGGAGCAGCCCCGTAACTTCCGTAGTTATCGAATTAGAACGATGAAACTCTTCCGGCTGATAGAAATGCTGAAAATGCACCAACGAAATTTTAGCCTATTTTGTCCTTGGATATGATTTAACGTTAACATAGGTTGTTCCATCGCGAATGGCAGGCAGTGTATATCACCAAGGCCAACACCATCTAGCCAATAGACGCATTTTCACAAGTTCCATCCGTCCTGAGAGTTTCGTCATTCAAAATCACGGAAACTACGTAAGTGATATAAAACAGATACCGATCGCCAATGTTTCAGACAATTATGCAGTCTAACACTTCAACGTGCGATTCCATGCATTCAGTAAACTGTCGGAAGAGACGTAACCCTCGCAATTCAACGTGCGATGCAATTACTGTCGGAAGTGACGTAGTCTCTACATTTTAACGTGCGATCCCAATGTTCGAGGTTTCAATCATTCAGTGACGAGGTACCTTAGCATTCAGCGTGCGATGCAAACACTGTCTTGAGTAACGTAGTCCTAATATTTTTAATGTGCGATACATGAGTGATGTTACCCTCACATGTTAACGTGCCATGTAATCACTGTCAGAAGAGACGTACTCCTCACATTTTAACGTTCGATGCATTCAACTATTATAAATGACTTGAACCTAACATTTCAACGCATGATGCATCTAATATCAGTAGAGACTTTGTCTCTCTTCACATTTTTACCTACGGCACTATGAATTCAGTCAACTGTCGGAAGTGATAGAGTGTTCAATACCGGTCATAGTATTAGTCAGTGAAGTAGTCTCAATATCCGTCGGAGTATTAGCCAGGAGAGAAGCTATTTCAATATTTACCATGGTATTAGTCAGCGAAGTAGTCTCAGTATCCATCACAGTATTTGCCAGCAGATCTATCAATATCTATCATCGTACCAGTTAGTGAAATAGTCTCAATATCCATCGCAGTATTAGCTAAGAGAGTGGTTGTTTTCATATTCATCATGATATTATTCAGTGAAGTAGTCTCAATATCCGTCGCAGTTTTAGTCGGGAGAGTAGCTATTTCAATATATATCGTAGTATTAGTCAGTGAAGTAGTATCAATATCCGTCGCAGTATTAGCCAGGAGATCTATCAATATCTATCATGGTATTAGTCAGTGGAGTAGTATCAATATCCGTCGTAGTATTAGCCGGGAGAGTAGCTATTTCAATATCTATCATGATATTAGTCTGTGAAGTAGTCTAAAAATCCGTCGCAGAATTAGCCGGGGGAGTAGTCTAAATATCCGTCGCAGTATTAGCCAGGAGAGTAGCCACTTTAATATATATCATAGTATTAGTCAGTAAAGTAGTCTAAATATCCGTTGCAGTATTAGCCGGGAGATCTATCAATATCTATCATGGTATTAGTCAGTGAATTAGTCTTAATATCCGCCGCAGTATTAGCCAAGGAAGTTGTTTATTCAGTACTCATCGAGGTAACAGCCAAGGGACAAAACCGAAAGAAAAAAAATTAGATAACGTGACAGAACACATCGGCATATTTAACTTGAAAACACTCTCAGACCTTCGCCTGGAGGTACAAGTACCTGTCGAATTCCATACTCATCATAGTTACAGTCAAGAGATATTTCCAAAAAATTTACAAAATATAACTGCAACGTTACGTGTGTCATAAAACGTTATTTTCAACTTGAAACATTTTCCCTTCGAGCTTCGCTACAATACTGCATATAAAAATTTGTTAGATTCAATACCCGCCGCAGTATTAGCCCAGGAAGTTGTTTTTTCAATACTCACCTTAGTGATATCCTAGGGAATAGTTGTTTTCTGTCTAGTATTTACCATTATAAATAAGCCTTCATTGTGATGACACAGCCTCTGGCATCGTACATTGAAGGCCCCCTCGTCACTTGTGCTGAATCTATGCACACTCCAACATTGGAATCGCACGTTGAAATGTGAGGACTCCGTCAATACCGGCAGCGATTGCATCGCACGTTGAAATGTGAGGACTAATAGACCATCAGATAATGACATATTTTGCTGACTCATTTTCTCGTTTCAGGGATTTTAACCACTGAAAATTATGTCAGTGTTGAGCTCAAAAAATGAAAGTTTAGCGATCGGACGTGTGCTAGGCATATGAAAAAAAAATTCCCAAAATTTTCCGGCCGAAAAATTAACTTAAAGAGCTGATTGGCTTATCGGAATTTTCTGTCGGGTTCCTAAGGATATTAGATTTCATTCTGTCGATTGCGATAAGCGAGAAAATGCGTCAGCGACCGAGTATATTCTTTTACAAGATGGCTCCCTTATTTCCACCCTTTAAGGACATTCAAACCTTATGGATTTGGTTTTTCACTATTAGATTGTTCCTACCTGTTAATGTGTGAAAATGACATGAATGAGAGATTGAAAAAAAAATATTTTTTTACACAAAAAAAATAATTTTCCGTATGCCTAGCACACGTCCGATCGCTAAATTTTCATTTTTTGAGCTCAACACTGACATAATTTTCAGTGGTTAAAATCCCTGAAACAAGAAAATGAGTCAGCAAAATATGTCGTTATCTGATGGTCTATAAGGCCCTTTCGACATTGAATGCATCGCACGTTAAAATGTTAGGGATACGTCTCTTCTGACAATGAATGCATCGTACGTTGAAATGTGAGGACTCCGTCTCTTCCTACAGTGATTGCGTTGCACGTTAAAATGTTAGGGCTACGTCTCTTCTGACCACGTTGAAATGTGAGGACTCCGTCTCTTCCGACAGTGATTGCGTCGCACGTTAAAATATGAGGACTCCGTATCTTCTGACAGTGATTGCATCGCACGTTGACCTCTTATACTCTGTATCTAAAATTGTAACCTCGAACATTTTTATTGCATTGTCCACTCATGATCTTTCGCTAAAGACGAGTATGGCTTAGGACCTTTTGGTTACATCGATTAGAACGATTCAGCCGCATCCCGCAGTTCGCGAGATTTTTCACATTCCTTCTGATGTACAACCATTTCATCTCAATATATAAACACGGCCGTAACGGTAGGTTTGCGGACTACCAAGCCGAAGGTACGTGTTTCAACGCCACAGCAAGATAACTTTTTTTTCATTTTAATACTCAGCATCGGACTTGGAAATAAAGGCCGGTTAGGTTAGTAGCGTGCAGGTCGAGTGATGAACGTAGGAGGTTGGGTTAGATTGAGAAGCCACCATCGAAGTCGCTGAATGTCGGGCAAGATCAGCTTCAGCATAACAGCGTCAATGTGTTCTCGTGACAGTGTGAGCTCACCTTTATGTCACAAAACTGCCAGAATCGAGGCCCATAAGAAAATACATTTTTTTTTGAAGACTCAATGACTAATTACTTACAGGGTGTTGAAACTGGAAAATTATAAAGCATTTTTCTCCCAACTAACATACAGTGTATCTCACTTCTCATGGAAACACTGCCAAGAGCGATGGACTTACCCAGCTTTGCGAAAAGTTATATTAGGGGACATTATAGACCCAAAATTCTAACGGATTCGGAATCTAGATATCATTTTTACTCCCAGTACAGATTTTTGCTGAAAAATTTTCAGTTTTAAAAAACCAAATTTGTCTTAATTTTCATGTAAACACCCCTTAGCGAGCAATGTATGTCACTCAGATCAACTTCAGGCAAAATTCAGACTCACTACCTGTATATCTACCAATCCCAAAATTTACGGGGGTGTTTTCATGAAAAGTGAGACAAACTGGGTTTTTAGAACTGAACATTTTTCAACCAAAATCTGTATTGGTAGTGAAATTGGTGTCCTGATAGCGAATCCGATGGAATTTTGAGACTATATTGTCCCCTTATATAATTTTTCGCCAAACTGGCCAAGTCTATCGCTTCTGGCGAGCAGTGTATGTCACTCAGATCAACTCCAGGCAAGATTCAGACTCATCGCCGATTGAAATTGAAATGAGTATATATGCCCCACCCTGTATACTAAAGAACAAAATATTAATATAAAGTGGTGCTACAATCTTACATTACACAAATGTTGTATACTTACATGTTTCGAGTAACATTAAATGTATTACATTTTAATAAAAATACATTGAACGTATGCAAAATATGGTACATTAATGTAATATTTAGCTGAACTCCATATTGTAATATTTATAAGAAGAGGCACACAGTACCATGGACGCATCGTATCTACAATATCAAGCATACCACTGAATAATATTATAGATTAACCATATGATGTTATATTTATGATCAATTTATGTTTTTAAGTTTAGTGGGAAAGTTCAAAGATATACACCAGACTGCTTATACGGGTAACTATTCCATCAGGATATAATGGCATCAATTATTTAATCACATCGTCAGTGGTATTTTGTCAGCCTAATTCCAAGTAATCGATCGAGCCCTTACCAACCGCGACGAAGCTAATATCCAACCCGTTTGGATTAATGACGTCGCTTTGTCTTTTATATCTGAATGAAGTCAAATCAATTGGATATAAACCGCGAATACATTGGTCAAATTTGTTGCCTGGGGTAATCTAGATTGTACGTTATTTATAGATGATTTTTCTACTCGATGTGCTGTAGAGAATTTGGGGAACGAAAACGATGAAAAAGGGTTTCACGATAAACACAATTTATTCATTCCCTTACTAATTTATAAACGAACCCAACTTCATGAATCAATTGAATAAACGTGAGTTGAATGTGTGAATGAAGGCTTCAATGACTGCAGGGTGCCGTTCAGTATATGTAGTTGAGTGTTTTTTCTATTGGCGAATGCAGTCATAGGCGTTCGCTTGAATAAAAAATACAAACTTTAATGATGTGATAGTATAAACTGTTCATTAAATACAGGAATGAAAATTTCACAAATTTTCATAAAGTCACCAGTTAATTTTTCTGAATTTTTGTTGTGTTGTAGAACTTGACCTCCTGAACAAAAGTGTCCACGGGCCCAACTAAATCCTATGGCTAGTTTTCGTGATACATGGTGTCGAAGTTAATATTTAAACCAAATATCTCTTTAAATTTTTTGATATTATCGAAATATTTTTATAATTTTCGCCTACGTTTTACATAAAAGTTTTGAACAGATTTTTGATGATAAATATATCATACAAATTCACAAAAGTAATGTCCGGCAGGAGAAAACACGCCTTAGGTATCATTTCAATTTCAATTGGTTATTATGCTAAAACTGGTATAACAAGCACAAGGACTTGCGTGTTTCTATCCTCATTATTCATAAAGTGGTGCACCTCTATATGTCATACAGGGTAATAACATAATGCTGATTTTTAAGGTCCCTGTATAACAGTTTCATTGTTTAACTCTTTTGACACCTTTTTTGTAATAACGAATACGTAGCTGGTCGTTCTTCTTGATGTATTACCCTGTGTATTCCAAAAATGGATCATATAGCAAGCCATAAGTGTTTGATATTATAATAGTGTAGTCTAACTAAGAGCAATAACAAAAAATTGAAAAATTCAACCGACGAAATTTTTAACTATAGGGTGAATTATAAAAATATCTCTTTTTCGCAATTTTTGTCATCAACCAGCGTTTGTCTCATACTGTATATCAATTTCGGACCAGAAGTATGTTGATTGGTTCGTATTCAAGTATCCCTAAACCTTAAAATATAAAATAAAAATATACAAAATGTCACCAAAAAAACTGCCACTTTTTGACTCACTCTGTACAAAATGTTGAGTTTGTCAATTTTGACATATCCAAATGATGAGCATTTTAGTGTGTTAGTTGGTTTCCTCGCTTCTTTATTGTATAGGGTTGATTAAGAATTTCATTTTGAATAGTGCTTGATTCACCCTGTATCTAAAAATATTTTCCATTAAAATCCAGTATAAAATTATTGCTTGATAGGCAAACAATATTTTTTGTCATGCAAAAAGAATAAAAATCAATTGATTAATTGCGAATATGACTTCGAGCTGTGTGGAATGCTTTTTTTTTTTTGGAAGAGAAACATCTTCAAAAACGCAGAAAGCATAGACGAGTGTGGATTCATGAAATATTCAGAATATTTCTGCCTTTCTTTGATGGTTACCGTAATACATATCCCTTAAATCATACAGTTTCTTTGTAATTTTGAACTAGTAATATCAATTATTCATGAAAATTCATTTTTTCGTCTATTCTTATTGCACGCTATACACCGAATGATCGAAATCCGAATCGAATGAGCTGCACAGCTGCAGGCTGCAGGGCCTGTACAGGCACAGACTTGCAAATTGCCGATAATGACGCGGCCATCTCCTATTATCCTCGCACCAGTGTTGCCAGAACTAGTATTTTCGTACCAGTTTCAGTACCTTTTTACTCTATCTAGTACTCTGATACGCCGAACGCAAAATTCGTATGTTTTGCACGTTTTGACTCGAAAAGTATCAAACATCAAAAATTACCGAAACTATTAATACATCATTCATCCAAATATAGTTTTGACTTTTGTGCTCGGATATGTTCATATATTACATACTTATTAAATATTGTCATTTATAGATTGCCGTCGCTCATGACGCTAAGTGCACCTGATAGATCATACTTATAGCGTATTACTTTCAGATTGGCTGCTGACTGAGAACATGTCGTCCTCTATAATAACTAGACCAATCAGAAAACAGAACGCTGTAAGCTCAACTACAAAAAGCTGTCATATGAACTTGGCATTATTCATGACCAAAGATTGTTACCTCAGGGTAAAAAAGGACAGAGAGGGCTTTTCCATCCTTGTAGTGAAGGCGACATAACTTCGTATACAAGCGAGGCCCTTATACATGCTAAGTCCATATTCATTCAGGTAGTTTCCTGTATGCCCGCTCATTTCATTCGGATCAATTCGTCATCCTTAGTTTGTATTATGGTCCTTATTCCTACTCAAAATGTAAACAAACTGCCCATAACGTTTCACCACCCGTCACCCCCTCGCCCACAAATTGTATAGAAAATGATAGTTCATGTTCATTTCAAAACAGGTATTTGTGTAGGTATAGGCATGGCCTCTCTAAGTCTTTCATTCCTCTGAGACTGTTACACATTCAATTTTTTTTATTGTTGTTTATTTACACTGTTCCTTATCTCAACGGAAGTTTGAATGAAAATCTAAACTAGTACCTTTTTCGAAAACATTTTGTGTTGCATGGCTGGCAACACTGCCTCGCACATACGTCGGAATCGGCACGCACGGCACGGATCGGTCGGCTTTTAATTCTAGTTCCTGAATTCTCACCGGATTCTTGATTCTTGTAATCCGATGACTGACGTCCACACATATGTGCGCTTCTACATTACATTTTATTGAAACAATGTTTTCCGAACCGTATCGTTTGTTCCTCCGATGCCGTTGTATGTGCGCGTATACCTTTATGGTAGAATATATTTGAAGAAAAACACACACACACACAGAGACTGATCTGCCGGTGGGTAGGCACATGCCAGTTTTGACTGGTACAGATTTGTCTGTCAGTTTGCACCAAAAGTGAGAAGTGTCGGCGGTGCATTTAAAAATTTTCGCCAAAGCGTAATTCCAACCTTTCAGTAAGATACGCGGAGTTATCTGCGGGTTTTGATCTCTAACACGCAGTTTTGAATGTGACGGGTGATTGGTTTGATATTATAAACCTATTTCGGTTAACGTTCGCTAGTTTTCACAGAAAGCATTGAAACAAAGTATGTTTTTGTAGAAAAACTTTGCCAGGTGTTTTACAGAGTTGATTTGGTATACTCGTATGAGACTGATGTTCCGGAATCCTTGCAAAATATCAGTATTGCAAGTTTCAAGTCGAAATATAAAACTATCCTACTTAAAAAATAATGTCAATTTGATCTTAACATGCTATCCCATATTCTCTTCAAAATCAATATAAGTTTATGTTGTAATATTTAAATTATCAATCAGAACCTACTACCTTATTAATGTAAGACACACGGTTCTAGGGTTGAGTGGAAGAACATTTTCCTGATGAAGTAAGCGATTGCTTCATTAGAGAATGTTAATAATCATTGTTAATTTATATGTATACTGTATGAGGAAAAGAATAGAGACGTATTATTATTATGTTGGATTATTTTCTGTTTGATGCTTGCCAACAAAACTCCTATAGTAGAGGAATTTTTCGAATCGCTGGATTATTTATAATCTACTTTCAGTTTTTGAATTGATGGTCTTTCGTCGAATGGGTCCAATTCCATATGTGAAATATTTTTTTATGATGACGTAACAACTAAAAACAGTGGATACTAAACATAAAATTTGTACATTTCTTTTATCAATCATACATGGAGATATTATTAGACTTATTTTAACTTTCGTCAATCCCTGTAGAACATAATTATTATGGAAAATAGACTACAACTACTATACTAGGGCATAATATGTAAAATAGTTAACTAAGACTGGAGTAGAACTCCATTCACTATTCAATTCGCTATAATAAATATTCTAGAAGCAAAATGACGAAACTAAGGCCATTTCCATTTAAGCCATTAGACGCTATCGGTGTCTCGTTATTGTTTTAAACTCCCTCGACTGGATATTTGCATTTATATTAAATTGCTACGTTTAAATACCGAATGTGAGATTAATGTCCTACATGAAAAATAACCAATACGAGAGAGTGGGTCCTCTGCTTTCATTCCGGTAAATTCGACTTAAATTATCTAAAGGCTGCTGATTTCAAGTATGAGGTGGTAAAAAAACATAAGAACTTTAATTTTTCATAAAAAGCTAGGATTCATCTGTAGATTGACAAAATGAGTACAAATTGAACATATTATCTGGAAGAGGGTGCAGGTAGTTCCAATACTATTTGTGATTTGAAAAGGTCCAAATATAAGAAGGGAACGAAGATTTCCTATTATGGGCACACATGAGGATGACAATCATTCTGTTTTAACTCAACCCCTTTCAAATCCAGTTACACTTAAGGCCGGTACATGGAACGTTTATTGTCATTACATAAACGTGCGTGTTCACTAGAGCATTCGTTCCGCATGAGCACCGAATGAGTACTGAACGAGCAAATGCACGGATAGTGTGGACATTGATTTGAGCACGAACATCACAATGCGTGTTCACATTACGCAGCACGAGGCAGCCTTGGTGCTCATTCAGTGCTCATGCGGAACGAATGCTCGAGTTAATACGCACCTTTATGAATACATTTTCATTACGAAAAGTGTCTACGTTTTAGAGATGGAACGCGTTCTCGCAAGTTTACTACTTTACTGCATTGACTTTAACCATAAATTATGAATACTGGCAGTGGCGGTCCTAGCAAAAATTGTAGGTGTTGCAAGATTTCAAAGAGACACCCCTCAGCATACAAATCCTTAGTGTACAGTGTTCATATTGTTGCGTCTTCGGGTTCAAAAATAAGTGTACTCTGGTATGAACTCGCCTTTATTAATCAAACTTCACTTGGCAACACTGTAATACAATTAATTCACTGTCAAAATACTTGTATCCAAGGTAACTCAAGGTAACTTTCTAACTAACTTACTTCATCTCACAAATGCATTGCTTTTATATACAAATAAAGTTCTAGAAAACTTAAGAAATCAATAGAACAGAAATAGAATGTGCGACGATTGATCCAGAACAAAAGTTAGTGCTTCTAGATTTTTCCATCTAATTCATGGAACGATCTCGAACAATTCGAGAAGTCTTTATCAAATTTCAGGTCTGTGACAATATACTACGTAGTTTTGCGTATATGAAAGGAATGATAATGTTGAATAATTTCCTTGTACATCTTTCATTCACATTATTATGTGTAAACAGTATTAAAAAAAGTAACTGAGAACTCACCAACAATACATTTTTTGATAACATTTAATGAGAAATCAAGATTGCTGACTTCTTAACTTTTGCGCTAGCAAATTTGTTGATCGATTCGAAATAATTTAACTTTTGGGCAATGACATTCGCTATGGATAAGTTTCGAAGACCCAACAATCTTTCCTGACACATACTTAATAGTAAGTGAATTTTTATAAGTTTTGATTTACTGAAGCTTCGTTCCCCTTTAGCGACAATAACAGGTACAGTCAGCAAAATACGGAGTGTCCACACATTCCAAAAAATATCCTGCCATTCAGTATTTCAATAAGTCGGAGAAATTTGATTATTGATTGGGGCTAAGAAGTTCCTCAACTGATTCACAACCAGACACGTCACATTTTCCTTCAGCTATTAAACTTATTTGCGAATCAGAACAGGCTTTTTCCAATTTCCTTTCATATTGTATAAAAATTACCACTATCATTGGATTCTGAAAGTTGTTTTAATCGAGTCACCAATACACTTTCATGGGGTAGATGACATTTATTTCAAACAACTCTTCAGGATTTGTTTCTTTCTTTGGATTAGGGTTGCCTTGAAAATGGGATTTCCTTAGCTGTGATTGAAGGAGATGAATAGGTCCGGTACATACAATTTCACAAATTCCGAGCAATTTTTCAGCAATTACGAAGCGTTCAGTGTATCCATTGATTCAGAGTGCATAGCGTGACTAACAATGTTCACTTGGAACAATTTTTTATACCAAGCAACCAGTGTAATGATGAACTCAAATTGCTCCATGTACTGAATTAGCAACAAGGCTTCTGATGGTGCATCATAGTTATTTGTTTCTTCATGAAGACCCGAAAGGGCATTTTGAACGGAAAAGTACTTGGAACAAACAGCAGCAAGGCCTTTTCTCCCAGTGAAACTTTTTGCTTGGATATCACTTTCCACCGCTTTGTTGATGAAGAGAATGAAACAAACAATATTTGTGAATACAAATGAAGAAACAGAAATATAATTCACACTGTGACAACTACTTGGAATAGAAAATGCACGAGGAAATTGGTTTTGCATTCTGGACTGAACACCTTTATTTTTTCCTACCATGTTCGCTCCATTATCGTACCCGTGACTCCAGCAATCATTTATGTCAAAATAAAATGATAAATAAATAATAAATAATAGAATTGCAGTCCACATGACCGGCCAGAATGATTGAAGGACGGCGCTTCTAACCACTTGGCTATCTGGCTCCCGTGTATGTGCAAGTTTATAACTAATTTCTTGCATGAACGGGTAATGGTCGTTAGTGAAAATGTGATGTAATGTAATTATAATGAAAGTTGAATATACCAGCTAAAATTCTATTGAGAGTGGATCTTTCATTTTAAAACTTTTTGTGTCAGCTCAGAAGAACTATATTCACAGGTAATATTCTCAACACAATATATTTTATTATAATCAATTTCGAGTTGGAAGAGAAAGACATTAACCGAATATGATGGAATCTTTCAGTTCACGAACGCCACTTTGCTGAAGACATTCTATAATTGTAGGCAAAGATTTGGAAAACAATCATAGGTATGCTTAAGAAGATTATCATTGGCCAACGAGCTATCAGACGAATTCATCTGGGTATTATTATCAACAGATCAAGTGGATCTGATGGAGTACAGCTTGCCCCCAAAAAAAGGCAAGAAGACCCTACCGATCAACTACAGACCTATTGTACTGCTCCAAGGTCATGGAGAAAGCCATCAAAATCAAGCTCATGATGTATCTAGAACGTTCTGAAATTGTGAATGTGTAACTTGAATAACGATTCTTCAGACAGAAAGATAAACGGTGTTCAGTCTCTACGAAAGAAGATATAGGAGCTAAAAGAAGATCTCATGGTTAGAATGAATACATTTCTTTCAGACAAACTCTTCGGTAAAGCATCTTGACATTGAACAAGCAACCAAAATTTAATATTGAATATGGTTGTGGTCGGTATTATATTTTTTCGAATTTATTTTTGGCAGTGATATAATATTTTGTATTTGAAATTTAAATTAAGTTTATCTGGGCTTCTAGTGCCGTGACAAATTAGCTGACAAAAACCCTCGTGCGTCGTAAATTGCGGTAACCGTGTTAAAATTAACTAATTCTGATTAGGTGATTGAAGAAAAATGATTGGTCATCTAACCGATATAATTTTGTGTTTTTTCAATTTTTATTTGGAGAGAAGCTTGGTTACCCTGTTTTAATCTGACGAAATTCTTTTTTTTTAAGTGTTCGCCTATATCACAAATCGCGTGTTAGTATTGAAGTTTCAGAACCCTGAGATAGACTACGTCCCAAATGAAAGTACGACCATAACGACTATGAACAAAGCTGAACTCAGTTATAAAAAGAGGAATACTAGAAGTAGGGATTTTCAGATTTGATATCGTTCCAGTCAACAACTTTCGGTTAGGAAGAATCCCAGTGGTTCAGGTTTCTCTGGGAAACCCCAAAAACTTTGTTTGGTAAGAAGCTATTTCCTGTTTATTTATTCTGAAAAACAAAAAAATCGATAAATTCAAATTGAGTACAGTATATATAGGTAGAAAGAAAGAAACAAGATGTCCTGCAATACCAGGACCACGCTCATTGCCATAATCCTATACAATAGGAACAATTGGGTTGAAAATCCATCAGAAAACAACTACTTTCCTGGCCAATACCACGACGAACGTTGAATTACATCTAATGAATTTCCGTGCAGAGTCCTACAAGGATGTCTCCGCAATTGCTAGTTGCATGGAAATGTTCATTGAAACATTTGGACCACCTATAGATCGATTTCTGGGTTCTTGCCCTCATCAGTATAGGGTAAGTCTTTGCAGACAATAACTAATGTCTGCAACAAACGATTCAACAAAATCTCCATGTAAAGGCAGAAGCTGAGACACCGCTCATGCATGTAATTGCATTGCATGCATTGCATACAATGTTTCAATGAACATTTCCATGCAACTAGCAATTGCGGAGATATCCTTGTAGGACTCTGCACGGAAATTCATTAGATGTAATTCAACGTTCGTCGTGGTATTGGCCAGGAAAGTAGTTGTTTTCTGATGGATTTTCGACCCAATTATTCCTATTGTATAGGATTATGGCAATAAGCGTGGTCCTGGAATTGCAGGACATCTTGTTTCTCTCTTGACAAGCTTATTGTGAACAATGCAATTCAGATTTCTTTAATTTGTATATATAGGTGCTGGATTGCGTTCGGAACTTTGTTTACTTTATTCTGAGTGTGTGTGACGATTTCACCACTAATTACTGAATGAATACATATTTTTCTTTTAAATTGGTTATCACAAATCTACCAGGTTTTCGGAGAAACCCCCTCAAAAGCAGAGCTTGTGTGAACAAGGAAGATATGGGATCTACAGCTTAACAAGTGGATTCTGAACCTTTCTAGCTCTGTGTGGCGGTGAGGATTAAACTCGAGCCGCTTGGGTGAGAACAAACACTTAATATTATAGCTATTAATGTAACGAGATCATTATGATATTTATAATAATCGAGAACGTTGCCAAACGACGAGGCGTTTTGCGCCGAGTTGCCTGTGCAACTTCCGAGATTTATTCAAATTGCAAAATAATCAAGATACATTCAAAGCTTAATCGTATCACTGACAACAATGATGTGAATAAAGTCAAAAACTTTGGTTATGTCACGTTATTGTCATTTGAGCGAGTCATTTGGTATCTAGGGTATTATGAAGTAACTAAAATATTTTTTTTGTGTGTTGTTAGGTATGATGTTACGATGTTGATATTTTGTAACGAAGATTTAAATTAAAGGAAGCTCAATATTCAATTATACGATAAAATACCTTTATATTATTATTTCAACGGTAATTATTTTCCTTCAACCCCTTGTTTAGGGTTTCCTCGATTAGAGATACATAAGAATCAAAACCACTTTCTAGTGCTGGTAGCAAAAATTTAGCTTAATCGGCACAAGAACATCAAATAAACAGAGAGGTAATCAAATTCATAGCTGATAGCCTCAGTTAGATCAAAAGTGGCTTAGGTATCTGCGGTGCGGTTTGGACAAAATCGGTCACTGAAGGACCGAAAAGAAATTTGTTTCATCATAGACTTCTAGAGACCAGTAGTGGAGTTGCTGAACTTGCAAGAAGATAGGAGCAGAAAGGCCTTGTATGGGTTAATCAAATTTTTTTTTTGTTGGTGATAAAAACGCCAAAGAACGAATGCTAAAATATATCGCACTGGTGACAGTTACCATATCAGTATTATTATCATTATCACAATCACTGACTACATATCAGTAATTACAACAAATTAGGGACAATATGTTTTTTCATTATCAGAAATCTCAGATATGGTTTGAATCTATATATGGACAAATATGGTGAAATTGGTGCTGTTGCATTGAAATTTTTCCAGGTAGCCCCTTGACGACAGTTTTCTTCATCGTTATTTTCCACGTCCGAAATGGTGAGAATGGACCCTGCACACCTTATATGGGACAATGGTTCTCCGTCAAATTTTTTGGAATTTTTGATATGTTGTAGAATTGATCATGCTGATAAAATGTTTGAATAGTCGCAACACGATCCTATGTCTAGTTTTCGAGATACAGGGTGTTGAATATAAGGAATATTCACTTTTCATTACTCCTTATCTCCCAAATTATGATTTTATTCTGATTCATCTTATGTGGTATCATCATCACATCCTTGTGTAACAAATTAATCAAAAATTCATTTTCAAATCTCTTCATAATACAGGGCGATTTCATTTGATAATAATGCTATTTTGAGACTTTGTTGTTTTATATCATATAATATTATAATAATAAATAATAATAATAAATAATTAATAAATACATTTAATTTATCATCACAGTTGATAAAATTCATACAAGTTGATTCGCGAATGTGGATAAATAACGAATTTTAGTTTCTGGGACACCTTGCAGTAATTAACCCAATGACAAAATTCTGGTGAAGGATGTTAAATGATGTATTCCATCGTACACAGAGTCGAATGATGTCTATTTGAAATATTAAGTATACTCTAATCAATAAAACCTTGATTTTTTTCATCACCTCATATCTCATAAGGAAGTCCGGAAAGGTAGAGATATTTTTTAATGGAAGAACTCGCAATACTTTCTACCTTTCGTCAAATTGCTTAGCTATTACTTGCCATTCTTACTGAAATGAAATATAGTTACTGATTTACAGTTTTTATACAGAGTTTTGAGAAAATGTTTGCTATATTTTTTTGTTTATGGTGTTCTAACTAAACATAAAGAGTAAAATAATTTAATCGGATTTTAAATACCGCACCCATCTATTAAAATAATCTGTTTTTTAAATATTCATTACTATTACCTTTAAGTATTCATTCTTCCACATAATGTAAAATGCTGATGTTTCAGGTATTATTTGACCTAACGACTGAGCAGAAATTGCTGCTGAAAACTTTAAATCCCCGTAGCTTCTTTCAGTGGCAAGGTATCGTAACGTTACTGTCAGTATTTCGTGTGGAGATATTGCTTCCCTCAAATGACTTCTCTTCTTTTGTATCACAGGGGTTATCAAAGTTAATAACTCCAAACACGTTTCCTCATTCATTCTTAAATAGTTAAACCAATCTGCAGGGTCAAGTCCTAATTTGGTTAATGAATTAACGTGTGAAAATGATTACCGACAGCTGTCGTCCCCTCGGCAGCCCTCAAAAGTTGAAACTTGTGCGAGCCAAGGGTTAACGAGGTGTTACCTTCCAACGTACGATTCCTAGCTCATGAAACAAGAGTTTCCATTCTGCTATATCGATAGAGAATATCCAACGAAGTGGATAAGTTTAATAATTTTTATTTCGCAACTAATATGCGTATGTTTTGAATACTCCAGGTGAATAATTAGACAAAAGATGTTTCAAATTGTCTCAAACATGAGCGGATTAGTAACATTGCAATTATCGTAAAAGTGCATTTTTCTCTCTAAGTGAAAGAAAAAAAAGTCACTATTAGGTGATGAAAATAAGAGTAGAATGGCAAAATATCGAAAAGAAATATTTGAAAAAGTTGCTCAGAATTTAATTTTATAGTCGTGTACAGAGTATCAAATGAAATTTTGAAGTAATTGATAATATCAAAAAAATTAATAATTACTTTTCAGTTGTGGAAACGAACTAAGGAGGATGTTGCGATTTTCTGATCTCTTTATAAATGTCAAATTTTTGTCTTCTACATATTTTGACTTTGGTGAAACATTTTTATTTCGGTAATAGTGACAGAACTTTCTCGTTTCCTCCATCGCGTTAGATAGCATTAAATTTAAAAAGCTGGTTTTTGCCAGAACACCCGCCGTAAAATTTGTTCGTATCTAACAGTCATGCTTTCATAGAATTCTGAATAAAAACATCAATGAATAGGTATATATAAAACATAATTTACATTTTCCAAAATAACGTCAAACTTCAGTTAACATAAAGATATATTCATAATATAGAATAAGAATAAAATTAAACTTGAACAATCGTCATCTATTCCCTAGGATGAGAGAATTTCATCCGAGAGAAATGAAGTAAATGAACTTTTGTCTCAGCTGTCTGATCCACTTACACCAGAAATATACACATGCTGGGTGAGTTTGAAAGGGATGGAAAGAGGCCACGCCCAATCAAAATTACTTTCAATAACAGTAAAGAAGTTTTTGAATTCATAAAGAAGGCTCCTAGTTTGAAAAACTCAGCATTCAAACACGTTTCTAGATTGAAAAGGGGAACATTCTCCATAAAAACGGAAAAAAATGAAAAATGTTTTTTTAATATCTAACAGAAAACAACTGCTTTCCCGGCTAAAGCCACGCTGGACATTGAACTACATCTGATAGATATTGTGAGAAGACTCTAACTCAAAAGAAAAAATCTGAAAGTGAGAATACGTATGTTCATTCAGATAGTTACACTGAGAAAAAAATCCAGTGACTGTTATTAAAAATCAAGTGACCATCATAAAAAACTTCAATTAAATAGGGGACAGCCTAGCTGTCTGATAAATACCATTCAATTCACTTTTCTATGACGACTTAGTAATGGTTATTAAGTTATCTAATTATTTTCGTTTCATATACATCACATGGTCTAATAACGGTAATTTGATGAAGTATATAAAAGTTATTGCCAGGGTTGGATTACTGTAATCGGTTACTTCAATAGTTATCACCGGACATTCTGATAAATTCTTCAGAATAACCAATTTAGGATAATCAATGGCACTGCATTGTTATGATTCACTTACATATTCACTGATATTATCATAGCCTATAACAGTCATTCAGTTCCCTCTCAGTACAGTTATTGGTAAGATCAATTAGGTCAAGTTGTTTTTTGAATAATTCAGGATATCACCAAATTTTTGCGAGCAAATTCTCAAACGTTTTCGGCTTCAAATCATCATCAGGAGACATTTCTGAAAGTGAGTCAATGTCAAGGAAATTATGTTTATTGAAAATAAAAATATTATTTTCATTTTATATTAACATGTCAAAAACTTTTACGAGAGAAAAAGCATAAAGGGGACATCACAAACGCTGAACAATTGTTTATGAAAAAAATTGTTTAGCGTCTGTGATTGATGAAATATTTTTAAAAAATTCAACAAACATAATTTTTTCACGATCAGATATTTCTCCTGACGGCTTGATACCGAAAACGTTCAGGAACTTGATCGCAATGAATTTGGTGTACCTACCTACTACAGCCCTACAACCTTCTCCTGGGGACTATATAAATTCGCAAACCGGATCAACTCACTGAACAGATATTCACGGGGAAGGAAACTTGAATTTAATCAGATCAGAATAATTTTTGAGTTTTTTGTTTTGTGAGTGTTGGGAGATATTAACTAATTTCGATAGGATGAACATAAAAGTCAATTTGGTTGTGTTAAATTTGGAGTTGCCGGTTTGCGAATTTGGGTACCGGTACAACGCCAAATTCCAAGGATGAAGTGGATATGTGATTGTGGATTGTGCGTCTTCATTCAACTACGCATGACTATATGGCTCTCTGTTATAAATTGAACGAATAGAAGTCTCATGATGACCTAGCTCGGTTACCATGACAAAATAATTTATTCAATTCAGATCAATCAATCATAAAACGAATAAAAAATATCATAAATTCTGACAAAATTCCACATAACCTGGACCAAATCTGATCACAACCAAACTTATTTTCTATTCGTTCTATTTACATAGGCGAGCCATATAGTCATGCGCAGTTAAATGAAGACGCACAATTTGGCGTTGTACCGGTACCCAAATTCGCAAAACGGCTACTCCACATTTAACCTAAACAAATTGACTTTTATGTTCATCCTATCGAAATTAGTTAATATCTCCCAACACTGTCGCAAAAAAACAACTCAAAAATTATTTTGGTCCGATTAAATTCACATGTTTCCTTCCCCGTAAATATCTGTTCAGTGAGTTGATCCGGTTTGCGAATTTCCAAGTCCCCACTCAATTAGTTGCATGTGGTATGGTAGTTCATCCTTAAGAAAAAATGCAGGTGGATATTCAAGGACACTTATCATGCGAACACAGACGCAGATTTAAGTCGAAATAACGCGATTCGCGATTCCCTTGTGGTCGAAGCCGAATGGATATTGAAATATTTCCAAAATTTTATGATGTATGGACAGGTTGGTAATTTAGCTTTAGCTGCACACATAATCATATTATGATTCTTAAATTTTCATTTGAAACGAAAAAAAAACAAATGATTTGATTCATCTAAATTCATGCAAAATGAGATAATCCTAGTATCACACAAATTCAACAGTAGCTGTAGGTATCCCACGAAGTTCTTACGATCGATGAAATTTTTTACGATTTTGCAACCCTGTCGTGTTCGAGTATTCGCGTTATACCGATTTTACTATAATGGTAATTCGATTACAAAATTATCGTAATTTGATGGAATATTATTCGTAAGCTTTCATTACCGTAGGTTGTCATGTTATTATCAATACAGGATGTCCGATGGTGTTGATTGGTGTGCTTTCCATAAAACGTCTTTTATTGTGACAACTTGTCGTTGTTGCTTCTGGTATTCATAACATGTGTGAATATTATTAAAAATCGAACGACAGTAATGAACATTGTCATAATAGGACAATTTAATAACCACTTTTTCCTCAGTGTAATTTTTTAAGTCATCTCTAGTTTTCATTAAAAATTCATTAAATAAATTAAATAGGAAGAATGTTATTAAAAAATATCACTAACAGAAATCGTTCATTTCATTGAAGCAACATTCGCTTCCCTCGCACTCAATCCCCAATACATTTTGGTCGACGAAAATCTATTTAACTTTGCCAAGCTCATCAGGGAGATTGGAAATATTGGAAAGTAGGCTCTTCAGAAGCAATTACACATATCAAGGATGGAACTGATGGGAATATTTCTTCTGCGGTAACACAGTTTGTCTTTCAGCCGCAGATGATTCCACAACAGATTCTATCAATATCCTATTCATTTTTCGAACAAAAATCAAAATGTTTCTATATCTTTCGACAAAACTCCAAAACAACTGGAATTCTACAAACGACTGAAACAGGAGATGATGGAAAGAAAGAAACAATGGCGAAGCTGACATCAAAATCAAACACTTCAATGGCAATCCAAAAATAGTAAATTTTCAGATACCACACCCAATTACTCGTATACATGTTACTATCAGAACGTGCGAAGACCTTACTCCAAAACTGATGATTTTTAAAATGCAGTTAGTTCCAGAGAAATAGGCATTATTGGTTTCAGTGAGATGTGGCTTTCCAGTGCTGTGTTCGTTGCAAAAATTTTTCCAGGTAACTCAACATTCTCGGATGTGACAAAAAATTCAAGGAAACCAATACAACAGAAGGATGCGGAGTAGTTCTTGCTTTTCGCAATAACTTAAAATTCAAACCTTTGGACCTATCCCACATGATTTCTGCAACGCCTTGTATAGATGTGTGGTTGGTGGAAAAATACTAAAGAAATCAAAATTCTGCTCATTTGTTATTTATATTCCACCAGCTAACTCTATAGACGATTTTGAGGAATTCTTCAATAACATGAGTTTGTTGGATTATCTTCAGCACGAAAATATTGTGTTGCTTGGAGATTTAAATGTTCTTTTTCTTGATTCTAATGTCAACAACAACAAGGCAAAAATATTGAAAAATTTCATCTACTTTTCAGATCTGTAGCAATATACCAAAATTTTTAATAGTAATCATCGTACTCTAGACCTCTGCCTAAAAAAATCTGTTTGCAATGTTGATCGGGACATGGATCCACGAGTTAACGAAGACCAACATCACCCCTTCTTACTATTGATTTTGATGAGATATTTCAAAAAATTATAACTTCAGAAAAGCCAATTTTCTTGTATCAACTTGTCGCTAATGAAGATTGGTCCCATGTTTCAGAACAATCAGATGTGAACACGGCATGCCATCATTTAGACAATACTCTTTAACATTTTCGACGTAACTGTTCCCCTAATACGTAATAGTACCTGTAGATACCCGCACTGGTTCACACCAATTATTATAATAAAAAATATTCAGAAGAAAAAGTGCCAGCCCACAAAAACTTCAAAATGTATAATACATCTTTTTACCATGAATAATTTATCGTGCTAAGTAAGAGCTGAAGTCAAACTACAAATAAATGAAGCATATATAAAAACTTTATCAACGAGAGTGAAAACAATGTAACACGATAATCCAAGTACTTCTTGGAATTTTATTCACAACAAGAAATGCAAGACTCCTGGCATAATGAAGGATGACAATAACACCTATTTCAAACATCAGGAAATTGTTGCCTTTGCCTTTGCATATTTAATTTTAAGAGTGTATAAATATACATGGTGCAATCCCCTGAAGGACGGGTGTATAATGCCATTTTATAACGAATGACGGGTGTGAAAAATTTGAAAAAAAATTGTGAATTTTTTTATTTTTGTTGGTGAGTTCGGAAAATTTTGGAAACCGCTGTTCGAAATTACACAGTTTTCCATTCGGTAGTTCCAGTATTCTTGCGGCTCTGCTCCGGTCAGCTGACGTTCGGTGGACAGCGGTGCCCAAAATTTCGTGGAATTCTCTAACACAATTTTCTTTGGAATTTTTCACCCCTGCCATTCATTATAAAATAACATTATACGGAAGTGCAAGAGGTTAGTTTACACCCTGTATATATCATATTGGATATCGCCCACTGGAATATGCTAGAAAACCTCCCAAATAATCTTCCTGGAATAAATATTGATCATATCAACGAAATGGATGTTATTAAGGCCGTTCAAAAACTTAAAAATAAACTAATTGTAGGACCAGACCACACCGAGTTTTCTAGTGAAAGATAGTATCAATCTCTTTATCTGCTTCATATTTTCAACTTATCATTAGAAACCGGTACCTTTCCTGAGATATGAAAAACAGATCATGTTTGTCCTATCTTGAAAAAAGGGGATGAGACCCTGTTGAAAAATTATATATCTATTTTTGAAATAGTTTTGTATTGCCTTCTTTATAACTCGATCAGAAACATAATTTCGGAGGATCAGCACGGATTTGTGAAAAAAAAGTGTACGTATGACCAACCTTGCCTGCTTTTCACAAGTTTCAGAGGCTTCAGATAGAAAACAACAGGTCGATGTAGTTATACGGACGTGCAAAAGGCGTTCGATAAAATTGGCTTTTATATTCTTCTACAACGATTATCATCATTTGGCTTTTATTAAAGTTTGATTGACCTCTTTGAAATGTGGAACACGAAAGTTTTCAGTCCTCTTCATACACCCCCAGCGCTGGAGTCTGGGGTACCACAAATCTCGACCTTGGGGCCTCTTTTTTCCTGCTCTTTATCGTTGACTTGGCTAAAAAGATTAACTGCCAAAAACTTCTTTACGTTGATGATCTGAAGCTTTACAAGTAATTGATAATTATGAAGATTTGGTATATGATTGATGCTCCAGGAATCATTTACAGCTGAATATATATTAAAATGTTATATTTATAATCCTTTAGAAAAAAAGAATACAATACAATTTTTGTATGTTATTGATTATGATCAAATTAATCGAGTAACGAAATGAGGAAACTTGGAATTACTTTCGATTATAAATTCACTTTTATTTCCCATACAGATCAGGCAATTTCATCAGAAAATAGAATGTTAGGTTTCATAATGAGGAGTACCAAAGAACTCAAGAAAAAAGATAGAATTTTAACACTATTCAACGCTTATATGAGATCCAAACTTGAAAATGGGGTGTTGATATTGTACCCAATTCATAATTGTTACATACATCATATGGAAGCTGTCCAGGAATATCCTCAAAAGGGAATCGATTATTCGATTCTTCTGAATCAGTTTAATGTAATATCACTGAATACACGACGACTTTTTGTAATAATTCCATTTCTGTATAAATTATTACACAACTTAATCTCATGTGACCCCTTTTACAAAAGATCAATCACATTTCACGCCTGAGTTCACAAATTACAATCTTAAAGTACCAGTATCAGTAATCTGTAACAATTCAATTCAATCTGTTTTAATATGTGCTATATTAATGACTTCGCTCAGTTATATTTTGGAATGTATTCGCAACAGAACCTTTGATTGTTTCCTTAACCTTATTTATTTTATATATATTTCAGAGTTGATGTAAATAAACTGTTACCTAATTATATATATATATATATTTTAACTTAATTATGTATATTTTTATCGAAACCTCAGTACATTTCCTGTAGTTGGGTGTATTTCTATCTATCAGAAATACATTAGTTTTTGCCTCACATGCTTCAACTACTGAATTACCATGATTTTCCGAGTATATTTGATGTAATTTTATGTACTTTTACAGTAATTTTTTACAGTGTATAGTGCTTGATTATTTTAATCTGCACAAACATAATTTAAACTAAGTATGTAATTGTATTTCAGACTATATTTGCAGGCTGTTCCTAATGATTGACAATTTGGAAACAAATGTATTCAGAAATGTTATACAACTCCCGGTACATCAAAATACTATGTCTCAGAATGATTCTAATCTAATTCCAATTGTTCAGATGCGATGTCATTATAATATGTCCTGAAGAAAATTTGCATAGCATAACAATTTGATATCATTTGCTCTCCGTACGGACAAACTTACACCGTATTGGTTTTCCTAATAGAAATTGATTCGTCAATTTCACATTTCATTAGTTCCAGTTTTATGCCAGAGGCTAGAACCTTATTCTTGAGCAGCTTTGCTGTGTTCAATTGACCGTAATTGGATTGAGATAATCTAATCTTGGCGAGTTATCTGCTTAACTTTCTTGGGAATTTCATCAGCTTTGAACCTTCTCTTTGTTGAGTGTAAAGTAAACCCTAACTATGTTTTGAGAAATAATCTTCAGCTGCTGTCAGATGATTGAATAAGTTTTATGGTGGAAAGGAATAGTTGGAAACCGTTTACAAAACTACACGTGAAATAGCTGTTACTGTTACTGTTTGTAAGTTTTCCGTTGATTCATCCATAAAGAAACAAGGTTACACCAATTTGTTGCTTACTGATATCGTTTCGTGATTCTTCGCTATCCCAAAAACTTTAACAAATATAGAAAAATGTTGAAACACAAAATTTTCTTTCAGTTACTGATGTTCTCAACTATACAAAGAGGGTGCCTGGGGGACAATTTCAGGTAATAATTACTACCCGAATGAAATGTGTCTCTAGTGAAACATTCTATATTTCGAAGTAAATATTTCCATAGCAATTTTAAGTAGTATTCAATAGTGTAACATTGTTATCAAACTAACGTGTTTCTTTTTAAAAGAAAAATACATATTTTGATATGATACCCTGAATATTTTCGCATATTTCAATAAAGACTGATATCACCATTCCAAAAAATATAGCAAACTTAACATTCTGCTGAAGTCATCTCCGAAACAAAAAGTTTTGAAGCAAAGACTTTCAAGCACACACTTTGAATAAGTGGGCTTTGGACGACAGGGCGATGGAACGAAATGCAAATTTTACGGTATCCGGACAGTTCTTCGAATGACAATTCTTCGAACGACAGTTATTCGAAAGACAGTTTTTCGAATTGACAGTTATTCGAATGAAGAATTCTTCGAATAGACACTTGTTCAAATGGACAATTCATCGAAATAAGTTTGTTTTATTTTATATAAATATATAATATTGGTTTAAAGTATGAGTGGATAAAAAGGTCTTTCTAACATGCGCGATTAGAGTAAGTGTTTGAAATATCAGTTATCCACGAATACTTTACGGTATTTTTTCAAATAATTCACTTTAAAATCATAAATACCATTTCCATTATAACAAATAATGGAAATATGAACTTGTAATGTATACTGGTTGAATTCGTGATGTGATCAGTATACCTTTTGTTAATATTTGAATAAAAGTTTTGCATTAGTTTGCAATATTTCATTTGACATTACAATAACCAAATTTTAGTAATTGCTTTAAAATTTTGGAAAATTGGCCCACAGCAGTGAGTAACTGAAACGCAAGCACCAACACATAAGGAACTTCTTTTGAATACTCATTGGCGCATTCATCATTTCAGTGTTAGTTATTGAAGCAAAACCCTGCATTCGCATTTTAGACCAGTGAAGATAGACATTAGAAATCGCAAATCTTAAAGTTTCTATAAATTATATTAGTTTTTACACTTCAATTATCCATGCCATGTGAGTATCCATTTTGATTCTAAGTTTTACCTTTTTGTTCGTCTCATACTTTTTCAAAATTGTAATTATTGTTCTTTACTGGTTTCAGTTTAACCCTGTATTACTTCAACTGAAGATGAGCATTACTATGCTCGAAAACATGTTTTTGAATTTCATGTAACGCTAACCCTTAAGTTTCTTGTGAAACTAGCGTTTACATACCTCCCCTCAACATTGGGCTGAAATATATATTGTGGAGACGACTTCGAGTTTTACTTTACTTCTTTGACACTGAAACTCCACTTTGAGTATGGACTACTTCCTTCAAATTGTCATCGATAGTTAAAATATCTCACCGTTCTTGATGAAAGCTCAAATTCCATAAAAAATTCAGTAATGTATTGAATTTTATGTGAATCAATACAGCTTATGTTGAGTATTACTAAAAATGGTTAATTTTTCATCATTACACAAATCAACTGGTGTGTTGAGGGGGTACCTCTTTTGTTTATGATTTAGATTTAGTTCATTAATACTCATGATGAACATTAACATTCCTACATGTGAACACATACTTCACCTATAAGCAGCAGAGCTTCTGTACAAACCTATTCTTATTTCATGAACAGCACTGCTTCGTGAATGGATGTATTCTGTAAGTAAACTTATTGAGCAGATTCCTTAATCGACTCTTTTGTTGTACACTCTTAGTACAACCATTACACCAGCATCTAGTTGAAACTAAGTAAATTCCATAGAATAGGCTCCATTCAAGCAAAGCTTCTGTATTAGACAAATTTAATGAGTTCCAATTCATATGAAAACTTTCTGTATTAAAAAAAAAACATTTTTCTCTTATCATCATATCAGACTAAATTTTCAACTATTTTTTTTTCTTCATTTTGGAATATGTATTGATGAATTTATTGTTTTATTGTTTCCTTGTTCGATACGGAATTTTGTATTTTTCAGTAATTAGACTAAAATATTCTGGCGTCCAGCCATTGTAATTTCAAGAATTCAAATTTTGACAATTGACTGCCACATGAAAAATCATGATCTGACAAGATAGTTCTGTATTCATATGTTCGGTTAGTAAACGTTGTCCAGACTACGATACAAATACAGATTGCCTTTCATTTCATCGTCATAATAGCTATTTATGTTTCATATAATGAACTGTCGTTGTAGTATCAAATGATGACTTCCGAGTTATATTTGATGCATAAATGTGTGAACATTTTCTTTTACGCATTGTTAATTATTTTACACAGAGGTAATTTTTACGCACTTGTGCGAAAAGTATCACTTTACGCACTGTCAATAGTGCGTAAACACTTAGTTCACGCACTATCACAGAAAAATTCAATTATTCTGTAGAATGAAGTTTCCAAACTTTTCAATTCACGCACTATCACAGAAAAATTCAATTAATCTGTTGAATGAAGTTTGCAAACTTTTTGTTTTAGTGCTGATCCTTAGAATCGTCTGAATTACTTCTAACTTAGTCTGAGATAACTCCAAATAAATATTTTGTTTTCTGACAGAAGCATACCAAATCAACGGTTTTCAGTCCGCTTCCTGGATCCTCGTGCTCATTCAGGATAAACTCAGATATTTTATCGCGTGCACCATAATGCGTGAATCATATTATGGTCGTTCTTTCTTCAAATAAAGCTTTCTTTTACCACAATACACAATATATAACAAGAATCCACTTCCACTGAAATTATTGGCGCTTTACATTATGAAATAACTTACGTAACTGTACCGAAATGATTCTAAAGTCTGGACGCGTATATCACTGAGAGCAGCACGTTTGGAATGGCCCGTTTATCCTGAATTATATGTGTAATGTGATATATACAAGGGCCATAACCATATCTTTATTGCATGATGTCCCATCCTGCTGAAAACTCGTTAGTTATATTAGTGTATGGTCCGGTGAGATTCTTCTTATAGTGAGTTTTTATTTGTAGTGGCTCATCATTTTCATTTATGTTTCGTGTGTTAGGCTTATGAGTAGTTGAAGGAAAATCAATAATTGTGATAGCTGAATGCGACATTCTTTCATTTCATTTCGTATCCTCCCAGGGTGTTCGAGTTCCGCAGAGGTTGAAAAATCATTGAATGGCGGAAAAAGCGCATTTTTATCAAAGATTTTGGAGGCAAATACTCAACTACAAAATCAAGCACTTGGACTAACACAGCTGGAATAACAAACATGAGGATATAACCGAGAATAATATAATATATGCGTAGTGCGTAGTGTAACCAAGAATAACATAATAAGTATACGCGTAGTGCGTATTGCGTAGTTTAAAGTGTGGTATAATGTAGTGTGATGTACTGTAATGTAATACACGGCACAGCATGGAACGGCACGACACGGCACAGCAAGGCACAGAACGGCACAGCACAGAACGGCACAGCACTGCGCGGCACAGCACTGCACAGCATGGCACAGCACAGCACAGCACAGCACAGCACAGCACAGCACAGCACAGCACAGCACAGCACAGCACAGCACAGCACAGCACAGCACAGCACAGCACAGCACAGCACAGCACAGCACAGCACAGCACAGCACAGCACAGCACAGCACAGCACAGCACAGCACAGCACAGCACAGCACAGCACAGCACAGCACAGCACAGCACAGCACAGCACAGCACAGCACAGCACAGCACAGCACAGCACAGCACAGCACAGCACAGCACAGCACAGCACAGCACAGCACAGCACAGCACAGCACAGCACAGCACAGCACAGCACAGCACAGCACAGCACAGCACAGCACAGCACAGCACAGCACAGCACAGCACAGCACAGCACAGCACAGCACAACTCAATACAATAGGCAAGGCGTACATTGGCACCCACAGGTCGCAGCGCATGCAACAGAGTGCAGTTTACTCAGCACATGGCAAATTGGTAATGAAGGTATATTGCAAAAAACAGTGTTGTGAGTTGTGGGATAACGTTGTGTTTCTCATAATGCAAAAGCTAGATTTGAATTCAGAATCAGACTCCGATGAAGCATTCAGAAATGAAGTTTACCTTTACTGTTCAACAAAAATAAAAACCCATATAATACAAGTAATTAGATAAGTATCTGAACACAAAGTTCAAAGTTCTTTCGGGAGATTGCTTGATAACGATAGTTGTCCCCGACTACCTGTTAGAAAACACCTTCTCCCCTGGCAAATACCACGACTGGTACTGAATTATATTCAACAGATACTGGTGCAATCTACCTCATTGCAGAGAAAATAATTATTTCAAGCGCTCCCTGTAACCAAATAGCAGAATTTCGTTTTGATTCGGATAGGAGATCCACCGCCAGACTAGTTTTGAGGTTCTTGCCTCGTCATCAGTACAGGGTAGGTCACTACAGACAGCTTTGAAGCCATCTGTTCCCCGTTCGAATCATCCATCCCATTATTTCGTCTATTTGATCAATCTGGACTCGCGCCGATGAAACGGGTGAAGGCCATTTCACCTGCTAGCGAGAAGATCATGTAGCAATCTGATTCTCTGGGTTGAGAGATTCATTTCATTAGCCTTTTTAAAAAGGGTGAAAACATCGGTCAGCGACGACTATCGTTATCAAGCGATCTACTTAAAGAACTCTGAGCTTTGTGTTCAGATAATTATCTGATTGATCAATAATAAGTGATAAAAAAATAACTTTTATTTACTGAAATCTTCTACAACTTTGTTCAAGGATTCAATTTGCAATATTAACTGCTTTCCTTTTACAAGTGAAACGATTTTATTGTTCCAAACGAGGTTTCAAAGCAAATTAATATTTTTTTGTAATAATTTCGAGGTGTCATTATTATATCTATATGATTTTCCGTCAGATTATCATCATTGATACTATTATCAATATTATCACATCAATTGAAATTATTTTAAACTATTATCAACCCACTTGTTATTGAATGTAAAAGGACGTGAAATCTATCCATTTAACAAAAACTGACACATTGTTACGTGTTCTTCGTTGAGTTTCGAAAATTTCTTATTGTTCACAATTTTTTTGTGTGTTTCTTATCCAAAACTTCAATATAGTAAGATGCACTGTAGAAGAAAAACGAGGTATGTACCAATTGTACATTAAACTGTGCAGAGAGAGCCGAACAAAGGAGCTAGGACATTTTTTACAAATATTAAGCTGTACAAAAATGATGATGATCCTCAGAAAATATTGCGATTTTGTAATTAGTTCCAACGGAAGGTAAGAAGTATTAACAACGACGAAACAACAAATTCTGGTATGTTCAATCGAACAATCGAAGAAAAATTTTTATGCTACGAAAAATTCTCACATAATCCAAGAAATAAGACATCAATATCGTTTCTCTTTGAATTTGTGGTGTGGTTTGTTAGATAATAAATTACTGGAACCGTATTTCTTTGATGGTAACATGACTGCAGCAAAATAGTTAAATATGGTTAAATAGGTTCTACCAGATAGATGTAGTTCGCACAATTCAAAAATAGTAGCAGGCTATTTGAATCAGACTTTTTTCATTTCATGGATTGGAACAATAGATCCAGACGCGTGGCCTGCCAAATCTCCTGATCTGAATCCATTAGATTTTTTTTTTGATTGACGTGGCCGTTACTTGATGGAAATCCATAGTTATAACACGAAGGTAAAAGACGATTAAAATTTCCACAAAATGTATTGTCTTTGCGACATGTTTCGATACACAGTATCTTTTTCAAACGAATGTACTACATTCGTTTTTTACCTTAGTGGCATTAGATTTTTATTTGTGAGGTATCTTGAAACTGAAGTATACAATGCAACGAATGAAACAATTGAGATTATCCACGAAAATATTGTAGATGCATTGGAAGTTATCCTGGAGGAAGCATGCATGAGAAATTTGAATTTTAGGATTTCCAAGTGTACTGAAGAGAACGGTGGACATTTTGAACAATTCATCAATCAATTTCATTGATATTTTCAAACAATATGGTTTACACACTTATTGAAACGGAATTTCTTTTTGTTAATATCAAGTATTTGCGTTTTGAATTTATTACAACTACTATTGTAAATGTTGATGAATTGTTTATTTTTTTAAGGAAATGCATAACTTTCGGAGAATTGTCTAAATTTTTTTAACAAGGGTCGTGGTACTATGTTGATTTGAACAAGTTGGCGAAAACCTACTGTAAAGCCTCACAGAATCGGTTTTCTGGTAGAATTTATCTTTCTGAGGATTTTCGTGTCGCAGAATTATTCCGAAAGTTTATGACCTCAGAATTGCTCCAGTTACGATATTTTCTGAATACGGCTGTATCAATTGCTCGAATCAATTTGGATTTTCTTCGTGCTTGAAATCGCACGGTGAAACGTAAGACCCTCGTCATTCCCAACTTGCACAAGTCTTCTGGAGACGTCTGAAGGTTGGTCGTAGGAGGGCAGCTGGATGACGGTCACAACAAATTTTAGAACAAACAAAAATGTCAGCAGCTCAGTTTTAAATATCGCAGTGTGTGTCTCTTCGAACCGAAGATAGCCGAAAGAATACGAATGTAGAAATATACTCAACCCCTGTGGGATAATAGTTTCGTTATCATACGTTTTGGATTTCGTGTTGTTGACTTCAACCTCACCTGGTAGGCAGGATTACCAGGTGACTCAAGTGTTGTTTTGACTAATTTGAGAACGATTGTAGACACGAACAAGCGGAACGTGGTCGTGACTTGACCCATAGAAAATCAATTCCTTGCTTATTTCGACAATAGAATTCCAGAACAATTTCACTCAAACGCAATATTACTTCATCGACTTTCTGCTGGAAAAGGGTGATTTTGATAAGGGTTGAGGTTTGTATTAAGGGTGGTGCTCATTTTAAGATATTGATTCACCCCATCCTTCTATTGATTCTATGATGAGGCAAATCTGTTCTGGAAAAGTATCATCTCAAACTCTTGCCTAATTTTAGCGAGACCAAGACCAAGACTGATCTGTCTCAGTCTTGGTCTCGAAAAATAAATGTAGTCTTTATCTTGGTATTGGTCTTCATGTTTCAATACCAAGACGAGACTGGCTCAGTCTTGGTTTTTGTCTTGATAATCTTGGTCTTGGATCAAAATTCGTATAGAAATTTGAATTATCGAATTCATCTGTCACAAAAACAGTTGAAGATAGGTGTAGAATGCTAATAGAATATTTAACCCAAAATTCAAATAGGTATGCATCAATATACAGGATGATTTATTTAAAATAAAAAATCGTTGTCAAGTTTAGCTGAAAACAACGCAGTTTTCAAAATATTTCAAAAAATTTGAAATTCAAACCAAATTACTTTTGTATTACATTTTTTTCTATCTTCAATAGTAGAAGGTATGGACCACTGCGACCTTACAACATACACCTATTTGTTGTGAACTGTAAAACTTAAATACTGAATTTGAAAAATTTATTTCTGATTTTGAGTGAACAAAAATAAAAAACCTACCATATAAAAATAATTTTGATAAAATGCCTTAACATTTTCCATCAGAGTTTTCTTAATATCAAGTAGGTTGAAATTCATTATTTTTTTCCAGTGGGGTCTTGATCTTGAGAAGATTTGCTGAGCCTTGGTCTTGGTCTGGAAAAGATTCGTTGAGCCTCGGTCTTGGCATCTGACCGCCATTTTGAAAGATTTTTTCAAATAGCCTGGTGGGTCGAGTGATACCTTATTCAAAACGTGTTTGAATCCTCTATATGACTGCAGAATTTGAAATGAAAATATTAAGCCTAAACAATATGGCGGTACATAATATTAGAACTCTTATTGAGTAACCACACCACTGTTTACTTTTGAACGAATTAGAATTTTGCTCTAAAATTTCATCTGGTTGAATGAAACTTCAAAAACTACTTTTCACCACCAGCAAATTTTCTATTTTTCAAAATAGCGTCGGGTCGCCATTTAGAAATATTTTTTGAAATCGCATTGCGGGTCGAATTATACCTCATTTGCATCGTCTTTCAATTTTCTATACGATAACAAAATTACAGACAAAAATTTTCATTTAAAACGGTACATAATGTAAGAACTCTGCTCTGAGGATCTTCTCGCATCCTAACGAGTTCCAGTAAAATCATCAAATCTATCAACGTACCCTTCCACAAAATTTCTCTGTACCTGAAATCAACTCATTATTATCAGCGGACGGACAACAAAGAAAACTGATTAATAAAAAGGGATCCTCATAGCAGAGCTCTAACGTTAGGTACCGCCATTTTGTTTCGGAAGAAAATTATTGCCAGGTATTATGTCATCGTATAGAAAATTGAATTTCGATTCAAATGAGTTATCACTCGACCCCCAATGAGATTTCAAAATATCTTTCAAAATGGCGGCCCGACGCCATTGGTGGCAAAAGGTAGTTGATGAACTATCATTCAACCATATAAAATTTCAGAGCAAAATTCCAATCCGTTCAAAAGTTAACAGTGGTGGGGTTACTCAATAAGAGTTCTAATATTCTGCAGTCATATAGAGAATTGAAAGACGTGCCCGAATGAGGAAGAAGCTCACAAACATTGTTCCAAAAAAAATAAAAAAAAAATCCAATCCGTTCAAAAGTCAACAGGGGGGGTTACTTTATGGACACGTTGTATAATTACAACTAGTGCACGAAATAAATCAGCATTGCCATTACTGTTACGCAAATGATACAAAAAACCCTGAAACATTCTATGAGCAGCGCAACCCCATTTCATTTGGTCCTATTGTTCTTGAGAGTTGAAATAATATACTTGGGGAAGTTCTTTTTGTTCAAGTATTACTTACTGCTGCAATATAGCGTTATCGATCCAAGAGAGATTGTGCAATTTGGTTGATGGTCTCGGCCGAAAATTAATACAAATTGCATGTTTACAGTCTACGGAAATTCAGTTGTTGCATTATTCATTGTTGGTTTGTGCGGTAGAAATGACTGAAAAAATGTTCTTTATCATTTCACCTATTTCTACGTTCGATTGTTGAAGTTTTAGGTATTTTCAAATAATAACTATCTGATAATTCGACTAATACGTTGAATGGTGTCTGAATTTTGGAATTCTCGATCAGAGGCTTTTTTGCAGAAAGGTCTACAGCGTTATTGGGCAGATATTATCGCAGTGGGTAGCGCACGCGCCTGGTGACCGAGACGTCCCAGGTTAGGTTCCCAGCCAGGCATTTTTTTATTTTTCTGAATGACTAAATCTCGTTGCCGACTGGGAATATTTCTCCACGACTCACAGTTGCGTTGAAAATTAACAGTACTGCTCCTAAAGTGGCGTAAGGAGTTTGTATATACACAGGCTACCCAGAACACGTGGCTAATGACCACAGAAGTCGATGCCACAACAACAAAAAAAATCAGAATAAAATATTCCTTCAAGATTATGTTTGTCACATGGTGTAGCGCTTCTCAGTAGATACGAACTCAGTTGAAAGTTTAATCGAACAAGCTTTGCAAACTATTTTAAACTAACTTTCCGTCTTGGAGCTCCAAACATAGCCGATAACTAGCTGACCAAGCAATATTATTACATAATGTCTTCTTGTAGTTCACTGTTTGGAACCTTTTGTGTAGTAATCAATAATTCAATCACCATGAATTGTCCGTATATATTTCATACAAAGAACTGATATACAATAGTATTAGGTATACATATCTTCAAGAAAGGGAAACATATAAAATAATATGAAATAAATAACGCATCAAATTTGCGATTTGCACTTCAACTCGTACAGTGGATTAAGATTCTTCTAAAGGACGAGATTGATCTTCCCTCAAATGGAGGACAAAATATGTGAACGTTGTTAGAGGGGAATTTGACTTGGGATACTGTTGGATCCACAAAATCTGGTTTCTGCTTGACGGTAGACGTTATTCATGTTTTTCTTCAGTTCGCGAATATTACAAAATGTATCTCATCTTTTCATTTAACTCGATAGCATATCATTTCGAAAACCTCTTGCCCGTAATTCTTCATAGATATGTATTTTGTTCCACCATAATTTTATTGATTACAAAAAACGGATATAAAGGAAATGGAAAGAAAAAGAAGGTTTCAAACTGATTGCCGAAACCTAGAATAGTCATGTTGAAGAGGGGAACATTCTCCATGAAAATTGAAAAATTAAAATTGTGATTTATTTGTAATATCTAACAGAAAACAACTACTTCCCCGGCACAAGCCACGCTGGACATTGAACTACATCTGATAGATATTGTGAAAAGACTCTAACTGAAAAGAAAAGGAAAAATCTGAAAGTGAAAATTCGGATTTTCATTCAGATACCTGATTTTTTTAATTCTCTCTAGTTTTCATTGAGAAAATCATTAAACTGATATAATCCTTAATTTTAACATTTCTGGATTTATCTCAACATATATTTAAAATTAGGAGTATCTGCAGATTTAAAGGAACTGTAACTATATATCCAGAAATAATTTATTTTCGAAACATTGAAACCTACTAAGGGTTTTCTTTAATCTATGTTTCCTAACTGGATTGGCAACTAATAAAACCGTTCATCTCACTAATAATAATATTTGACAACACTTTACAGAACATAAGGTCTATAACTCTGGCAAATGTTTTGAAATATATTTTTTTTTACGACTCTCTACCCTGTATGACCTAAAAATCAAAGAAACTTTTACTTTGATGAAACGAAAGAACACTCTTTTGTCTTATTTCCACTAGATTTTTATTGTTACGACCGGTTTCGGGTTTTATCCCATTATCAAGTATAAAAACTAATACAATTGAACTCTAAGCCTAGTTATATAGGGAGTTTGCAGGTAGGCTGGATGGAGAGGTAATTAAGAGAACAAGGGTGAAACAATATAAATTTAAACCCTGGAGGTGATGGAAATTACCTGGGTTGTCAAATTTATAAATTCAGAAGTGGAGACCTTCACAAATCGAGTTGCTCGTTGAGGGTTCTAAATTTCGGGTTTTTAATTGATTTATTAATTTCCATGGCTTCTAATCTATATATCCCTGATTTTTTCATTCTGTCTCGTTTAGGTTTTGCATTGAATAGAACTAGTATCCTTCGACGTTAAAACATGTTTCCTAACATTCCAACAGACGAATGCCTTCCCCTTGCAAAGAACATATTAGATAAATGTAATACGAACCCATTTATAACTAACGAATTTTGCAATCTCTTGAATATATGCCTAAAACAGAATTTTTTCAAATATAATAATAGTTTTTTTCTACAAAACTCAGGTCTTCCTATGGGCTCAGGCTCACCATTGAGTCCCATTCTGGCAGATATTTTTATGGACAACCTAGAAAATACCCTCATCCTTAACAACCCCCTTTCTAAGAAGCATATTGTGTTTTGGTTCAGATACGTGGATGACGTACTAGTAGGTTTTGATGGTTCTAACAGACAAATTAATCAATTTTTGAACTTCCGAAATAGTCTACATAACAAAGTTAAATTCACAGTAGAAATCGAACAAAACAAGAAGCTTAACTTCTTAGATCTGAGTATTTCAAGAGTTAATAATAGTTTTCCATTTAATATATACCGGAAAAACACCTTCACAGACTGTACAATTCCCTTTGATTCTTTCAGTCCGATCTCACACAAATTGTCTGCGTTTAGGTCAATGATACACAGAGCTTTCGCGATCCCTTTACCTGATAAGAATTTCCAGGTTGAACTAAACATCATTAAACAAATTGCGGTAAACAATCAAGTACCAGTTTCTTTAATACAGAAATTAATATCAGGTAAAACTTTAAAAATGAACTATACCCAAATATTGAAGAACGTAATACACGTAAATATGGTAGCATTACTTGGTTGGTTGGTTTGAGGCTGACGAGCCATATTCAGGGTTTACCCGTGAGGGTGACCCTTAACACTGAGAATGGTAGCATTACTTACTCAGGTAAACTTTCAGAAAACATCCAAAATTATTTTTCTAAATTCAAAATAACAACAGCTTTTATAAGTAATAATAATTTAGGCAGAATTCTATTCAATGCAAAACCTAAACGAGACAGAGTGAAAAAATCAGGGATATATAGATTAGAAGGCGGGGAATGCTCTGCAGTATATACAGGCCAAACCGGTAGAAATTTTGACGTAAGGTTCCGTGAACACGTCGGTTTAGAAAAAAAATCAACAATGTACGCACATCTACAAGAATCCAAACACAAGATAAGTAAAGATAACCTCAAAATTCTACACACATGTAATAAAGGGAAGACAATGAATCTGTTGGAAGCCATGGGAATTAATAAATCAATTAAAAACCCGAAATTTAGAACCCTCAACGAGCAACTCGATTTGTGTAGGTCTCCACTTTTGAATTTATAAATTTGACAACCCAGGTAATTTCCATCACCTCCAGGGTTTAAATTTATATTGTTTCACCCTTGTTCTCTTAATTACCTCTCCATCCAGCCTACCTGCAAACTCCCTATATAACTAGGCTTAGAGTTTAGTTTTTTATTAGTTTTTATACTTGATAATGGGATAAAACCCGAAACCGGTCGTAACAATAAAAATCTAGTGGAAATGAGACAAAAGAGTGTTCTTTCGTTTCATCAAAGTGATCATGAATTTCCACAAAATAAACAAGTCATCAATCACACACAAAAGGAAATTTTCCTTGTGAAATATATATAGAAATCATCACTATCAAATATATAACAGAAAAACTTGTATAGAGTTTGGCAATAAATTTACAGATTGTCAGATTATACAGCTTTCTTCAACAATTATGCAACGGATGGAAAAAATGTATTATTGATTTCACAAAAACAATTATTTGAAATGAAAGTTAGTGCTCATCGAGAATCTCATAACGGGCTATCGAAAAGTTATTCGTGCAAAAAAAATTGAATGGTCATCAAGAAAAGAAGAAACTTATTTTTTTTAAATATGGAGTAAATTCAGTGGAAATATTTCATTGCCATCTCATGAACCATTCAGATTCAAATTTTCATTAACATTCATTGGATTCTGTTATGAATTTATGATTTATGCCAACCAATATTCCAATGGAAAGGGGATATCTTATCGAAAATGAGGATGACGTACCAGTATGATGTAAATGAAAAAAATATGAGTGTCAGTTTGATAAGAATCTCTTTGATATTCGAAATCTGAATAGTTTATCAGATGGCAACGGAATGTTTCTAATGAACTACTTCCATATTGTTACAGACCTGAAATTTGATGAAAACTTCTCGAATTGTTCGAGATCGTTCGATGAATTAGATGGAAAAATCTAGAAGCACTAACTTTTGTTCTGGATCAATCGTCGAACATTCTTATTGTGTTCTATTGATTTCTTAATTTTTCTAGAACTTTTTTTAAATATAAAAGCAATGCATTTGGAGATGAAATAAGTTACTTTGGATACAAGTATTTTGGTATCAGTTTTGACAGTGACGTTAGTAACAGTGACAAGTATTGTATTACAGTGTTGTAAAGTGAAGTTTGAATAATAAAGGCAAGTCCACACTAGTGTACACTTATTTTTGAACCCGAAGACGCAACAATATTTTGAAAAATAGGGGGAACTTTATTCTTAATGATATTTCAAAAATTATTATTTTCTCCAGAAACCAAGAACATCACATAATTTTTCGATAACCCATTATGAGTATCAACTTTTATCATGAATGATTTTTTTTGTGTAATCAATAATAAAAATGTTTTTCATTTGTTGCATAATTTTTGAATGACACTAGAACTCCTCAAATCCAACTGCTACAAAAATACATTTTTCTATTTTGTGCCCACTGATTTTCAGAACTTTTCTACTGTTTCAGGGCCAATTTTCAAAGAAAATAGTTGCATGCATTGATCCGCGAACCCTCCCCTGAGAAAGCAACAACTGTAAATTAATATACTATACAGGGTTATTCACGTTATTTGACATGATGCATTATGGATAAAGCATTTGATTTTTTAAATGATTTTCTTTAGGATGGATAGGGACCTATTAGCGATACATTTTAAATATAGTGCGTTCCATTTAAATTAAACAAGTTATTACCGTTCAAAGATTGTGATTATTTTGCTTCAATTTTTACACATCTTGTATAAGTGAGTAAATATTTTACAAGTGTTATATGAAAGTTGTTCGGTCAATGGCTTCTAGCATTAATTTGGTTAAAAACAAAAAAACTTTGAATGAGAATTTGAGCCATAAAGCTGATGCTACATTTTCACAAAATAACAGATATTTCAAAAACCATAAGGATTCGGTGAATTGAACCTTAATGAAACTTGCCTTTATATTTATCGGTAAATCCGAAAATAAAATAATATCTAGGGTATTCCATTAAAAAAATAACAACTCCAATACGTTTCGTGTTTTTGGCACACCCTGTTGTACAACATGAAAATATGTCTGAAATGTAGCGCTGATAGTTTCCTATCTATCCTAAAGAAAAAAACTTTAAAAAAGTCAAATGCTTTAGCCATAAAGCTTCGTGTTGAATAACGTGAATAACCCTGTATACACATCCATAGGCAAGTGTAGATGATGGAAATTATCAAAAGAAATATTTTTCATTCACATCAAACTTCTTGGCGGTTCCTTTGGCTTATTTATTTTCTCCTGAATAACAGAAAAAAGTTATGTACAGCATTTTTATAACTTTTCCACTTTACGTTAACCAGAACCCGGGTCTCAGTCACTAAGTGGTATCTTGATCTAGTACGTTAATAAACGTTAAAGCAATCGCCTGGTTGCGGATATTTTTGCCCTCGGCTCTGTCGTCTATACGCCATATACCCAATAAAAGACTAGTAATGATGTTGGGGTTGAAATTTATCATCACTTTCATTGTTAATAATTTTTTGGGGATAGGCCACAGTTCATAATTATGTGAAAGTTATGGTTTGCTACTGTTTCTTTCGAGAGACTGGAGGGCGATACTGAATGAATGAAAATGAGAAAAAGCGGTTCCGCACGAGCTGATATCGGAATCTGAAAAAAAAATCTGATACGGCATGGTCCGGTGGAAGTCTGATATTGTTGTTGAGCTGATTGAGTTATACGAGTTAGTGAAAAAAGACACTATGGGTTGCAGTTTTTGTTCTGGATTCACGAAAGGGGAAATTTTGTGATGTTTTGAGAACTTCGTTAGATTCGAGATAAATTAGGTAGGAATTGATGAGTTCAAAAAATTTCCCCAACGTGACGAAAAATTGAAAAGATTTGTGGACTGACCTCGAAGGGTGGTTTTTCATGGAACCGCTACCGGTCGAACGATTAATGATTTTCTACAGTTGCGTCGTCCATACAAATATCTGTGAGAGGTGGGCGAGCTTGTATCACCGACGCGACGGTACCAATAGCTTTTTTCAGAATATTCAGAAGTTTTAGCGTACCTTGTTGAAATTATACCAGTTCATCTTCTATAATATTATTTATTAGTTACTCTGTATTACATTTTATTATACCTACTTCAGTTTTTGACAATTAAATGATCTTTATCTGCCTTTCAAACTCTGACTAATTTAAAGTTTTTCCATTGAAATATAAAAACCTTTGGTTAGGAACTGCACTCTATATATGTACATAGTGTTCTAGGAGGGAATGTGGACCTCCCATCAAATCACTGTTTTGAAAGAGAATTTCATTGATTCTCGATATACTTATTGTGATTATTAAATTCTCATTGACGAAGCTTTATATATTCTAAAGTGAGCATAAAATTTTTGACAAATAGTATTCTAATACATAAAAGAAGTTGACAAATACAAAAATTTATCACAGCAGAAGAAAGTGGGCATCATCGTAAAACCCTTGTAGGTCATAATTGGATTTGAGCAAAGGTATTTTTGACTTTATTTAGAAAAAAAAAATGTTTACCCAGCTATATTACTGACTTTTTGGTTAGTTCTAAATGGGGTTATATGGAGAGTATTATGGTTTGTTTGAGTGCACTCAGTATCGGAAACGTTAGACTTGTGCTTCTGCTCCAAGCATAGAGTTCCAAGTTTAAAAATGCTCTCCTGTTCAGTCAAACAACATGAGATACTGTCGTCGAGGAACTATGTCAGGCGTACTTACACTCTTATGGTTGCTGAAAGTTACCATCATTTCTATTTATTCTTCACCCAAATCTAATAAAACAGTTATTTTTATCAATTCCTACTTATCAATATGTAATTCCATTTATATAACCATCTACCAATAGAAATGACATCTGTACGCCCCCTGTACCAATTTAAACACTCTGTAAAAGATCTTTTTTTCGACAAAGCATACTATTCTCTTCAAGAATTTTTGGATGACAGATTGAATGAGTAAAACAATTTTAATTCTAGTCATCTGATATTTGTTTCATGATAAATGTGTTGTAACTGAAAGTCTAGTCCTATATTATTTATTCAGACTATTTATCAATTATTTACATGTACACCTTGTGTGCTATTTTTTTATTTATTTGATTTTAATGATACTCTAGTCCTATACATGGATGGCGGTATATGTTTGTATTTTTTATTTTATTCATACTATGTAATTATTTATTAATTAATGACTTTGTACCACTAAAACCATTTCAAATTTCAATTTTGTTTTCTGCAAAGTTGATGTGTCTTCAAGCATATACCATAAAAAAATTTTTGATCAATTTTTCTCGATACTAAAATGATATCGAACTCATTAACCAAAAAATCAGTTGACTACTTTAAGTATCCGGACCTTGTACACAAAAAATTTAAATCGATTATTTTAAAAATATGTAATTGCTTAAAATTTGTTATTGTTGGTTACATAGGTGAATTTGTTCTATGATTTTATGGTTAATGAGTTTGGTGTCATTTGAGTATCAAGAAAAATCAATTAAAATGAATTTCTACCGTATACGCTTGAAGATATATCAACTTTGCATTAAACAAAACAGAAATTCAAAATAGATTTCACATTTTCTTAAAACAAAACTGGAAAGCATGCCGAAGCCACATTTTTTTTAATATATCAGAAACTTCGTAAATATTGAAAAGAGGCAAAAACGAAAAGTTGAAATAGAATTTTAATTTTTTTTAAGTTTCTTGAAAGCCAAACAAATAGGCCTATTATTGCCGAATATTTAAAAAAAAAAAAAATTGACAGATAGCGGAAGTCACGCAACCGAGTGGGCGATTTTCCATCTTTTTCGAAGCACGACTTGACGCCCAAGTCGAATTCCATAATAAATTATAACTGAAAGTTTTTCCCATATGACGCCAACTCTTTGAATGACACTGTATATATATCGTTTTCACTAAGAAATAAATTTATTCAAAATATTATCCTTTGCAGCAATTATTGTATAACAGTGAAGGCGCTTTCTCAATACCAATTGGTATTGGTACCAAATATGAATCCTATACAGTTATTGGTTCTTATTCAAAGTTTATCCTTTCCAGTCTAATAATATGCAGAGATTTAGCCTTGATATCAATAATTTTGACAAATCCAATCCTACCCATATCACTATTTGATTCTTTTTTATTTTTTTCAGGTAAGCTAACAACTTCTTCAACCAGAAATTCAGGGAAAACGGTGAGTCATTTGAGTCCATCTACACATTTTGTCAGTGCCATATTAATTCGCAAATATATTTCAAAATAATAGCCTTTACCAAATAATCCAGTACTCTTGGGTTTTGAGACGAGCATCAATTTTAGCACCACCAAACTTAGTATGCTAGTAGTTGGAACCATGATAAACACGAACATTTTTTTTAACCAAAAGTCCAGGGGTGGAAATAATATTTTTTTTTGGTTTAAAAATAAATAAATAGATTTCTGCTGTGATCTTGGAAAGTATATGATTTATCGAAAAAACGAGATGAAAGACAATTAATTCAATTCTCCACAAAAAACTATTCCTAGTAATTTCTTATGAAATGCGCTCGTTTTCTCAGAAAACGTGATTGAACGCCGACATCAACTTTCAGGTTCACACTTACCGGCGCTGAAAATTCTGGCGGAGCCAAATATTTGATTGGTCATAACTCTGCTAAAAATTATCGGACACGAAAAGAAAAATTACCTTCCCATGCAAACATAATATGCGAGCATTTGTGTACCTAAAATATGTTTTGTCGCACTTCACGGAAATGCTTGCGGATGATCCAAAAATCATGAATAATTTAGTAAATATGGAATTATTATACTGAAGCAGCAACTCATACCCTCTTTGGACTATATGCAACAATTTTGAAGTAGTGTAACAGGTCCTAGTTTTACATACCAAAATAAAAACTTTGTTTAACTCCTGCCTCATTTTCAACTTACCCGAATAAAACCGGCATTCCCTTCAGTAAATGTTTAATATAATCGCTTATTCATAACCTACATATATGTTTAATAACACTATTGCGAAGTGCAAACCTCAAGCTTGAAATCACATACTTCATTTTTCATGTAGGATGTGTATGAGAGATTATTTTCAACATTTACTGTACAAATTACTGGGATTATGGGAGTTGAAAACTGAGACAGGAGTAACACCCAGTTTTTTTTGGCATGTCTAAGTGAGACGTGTCTCACTAGTCTAAAATCGTTGCATATGGTCCAAAGAGGGATTTCTGTTTCAGTATAACTATTTCATTTCATCTAAAATATCCATGACTTTCGGATCCTCCGTAAATATCGTAGAAGGGTTATGTGAAGTGGGACAAAACACGTTTTGTGTAATCAGATACTCACATGTTATATTTGAATAAGGCAGTACAAGTTTTCAAAAACGATATACTCTTTTTCTTTTCCTTCTACTATAATTTTTAGCAAAGTTATGACAAATCTATTTTTCGGCCCTGCCGGAAATTGCAGTGGCGGGTTGATAGGGGAATTCAATTAGGTTTTCTGAGAAAACGAGTGCATTTTGTGAGGAATTACTCAGTATATTTCTTGTGAAGAATTGAATTATCTTTCGCCTTGTTGAAATTTTTTCTTGATAAATCTCATACTTTCCGAAAAAACAGCCAAAAAAATATATAATTTTTTTAAATACATTTTTTTTCGGGTTCCACCCATATTTTGGTGAACAATTTTTTTTCTAACAATATATGATGTCAAAGTCAAAGTGCTACGATTCATTCTTCACTTGTGGCTTACATTTGTCTGTGGTTACTGTACTAAAACAACAATTGGTATAATAGAGGTTTAGTCTAAGCGGATGAGTGGGCAGAAATCAGTCTGTTAGCGAATATATCAAATATTAAAGATGATACCCACCCCAGCAATTATTATTATAGTACCCTATTACAGTTATAACTATGACGTTATTGGAATCAAATAAAGAATGGTTTTTTTAATCGAAAAGTCTTTAGAAAGAACACTTATTTCGTTTGACAAAGGGAAAACAATTTTTTTTTGGAACTGTGTAGCCATACTTTCAATAAGTGAAATTGTCAAGCTATGTGCACGTATCAATATAATTGAATGAATCAAAATTTGTATTTCGTACAAAAATATATTTATAAAATCGTAGCAGAGCGCTTTCGACTGAAAAACTATCATCAGTGCTTACTCGTCAGGTGTACAAGAGCGAAAACCATAAAAACATCACGATACAAGTGATTTAAAGTTAAAACATTTTAGAACATTAACAGATTAAAAGGGCTGGACCAGGATTAACCTCGACATGTTCTATTAGAATTGTTGTATCCAGGTTGATCCTGGACCAGCCCTTTTGATCTGTTAGTGTTTTGGTTGGATGGAAGAGCAATTCCTACCATGAGCAATCATGTGCAGGAATTGAATCCTGCCTTTTGTTGGTTATAAGTTGGTTACTGCTGTACCTGTTACTAAAATAATTTATTATTATTATTATTATTAAATTTCTGAATTTTAAATCACTTCCATCGTCTGGAAGCATGATATTTTTATGGATTTGGCTCTTGTACACCTGACTTTTAGTCGAAAGCGCTCTGCAACGATTTTATAAATATACATCTGCACGAACTACAAATTTTGCTTCATTCAATTATACTTTCAATGAACCATAACTCTGAACTGTTCATTATAGTACGAGAGCAAGTAGTGACTGAAACCATGTGGCATATCAAATGGGCTAAAACCTTGTTTATTCTAAAAAGGTACTACACAATTCAAGAATTTTCGAAAATAAAATTGAAGACATTTTAATTACTAATTTTTTTTTGTACTTTGATATCCTCTGTATCTCTGGGGGTATGCATTTAAGGATATACTTTGATAGGAACTTTTCACCTTGGAATGAGTTGAGGAATCTGTAATATGAGTTTTTGGTCTTATTCTGACTAACCCTCTATATTTAATTCGCGGACTAACCTATCCAATATATTATTATTTCTTGTCGAAGTCACTGGAGAAAATCCTCAAATTTGAAAAAAGAAAATATTAATCATTATTAGAGATTAAATCTATTCTATGTGTTGAGTTTGACCAAATCTCTCACAGCGTGTCATATTTTGTTTAGATCGGTTCAATAGTATCGAACAAATATTTTTGTATATGTACACAGAGAAAAAAAAATTCACTAACCATTAGCGAACCCACAAGTAAAAACTTGAACACTATATGGGACAAATGAATAAGTTAATTACGTCAAGAAAAAATGTGTTCCTAGAAATGAATACTCACCACTATTAACCAAATTTGATATATTTCAGATTATTACCGTTACTGACCACTTTACTAACCATGATTTATTGAATATACTAATGTCAATTGAATTGTTCACTTATGGGTAGAATATAGGTGTATCATCATTAATAAGTTGATTATTAACCCCAAGTATACTGTACCTATAATTTGTCAGACTGTATACAAGATATGTTGGTATCGTCAAAACGAAATTATTTGGGTCTGATGGATAGAAAGAATACAGCTTCATTTTTTTTTTTCATCGGGTGGCGGAAGCTGTGGAATAGCTAACTTGTTTGAATGAAACGATGATGAAATAGTATATTGTATATCTAGGCGGTAAAGTGACCTTTTATCAGGCTGGAAGGAGATAAGGAGGCCTGAAAAAGCACTTTGATATTGTTCTACAAAAAACTTATTTATTGAAAAACTGGCAAGTTAACTTCAAACAAACATCAACTATGACAAATAATAATTAACTGAATTTGTAAACATTGGCAATTGCTTACAATTTATTTTTATACTTATGTTTAATGGCAACGCCACCTAGCATGAAAATGTAAAATTTATTTTCTCGGCTAGCCGTAAAAATATTACTTTTTCCTCTCCGTATGTTCTTCCGTAGAGAGGCCATGCGCATCCATCATGATCGGATCTTTACGCTCGATTATTGTGGAGTCACGCCGCCAAATTTGTTGGTGTAAGTCAGTCTGGATGTCAACAAAGCGTAGCGGCTATCGGCTAAAGTCTGTTTGTTTGCATCCAATTTGCATCTGAAGACTTACACCAAAAAAAAAGGTGCGTGACGTCTTCAATAAACGCGCGTATTGAGGAAGCATTTTAAAGGGTGAAAGCGATAGACTCGAAAGGAGGTTGTCCGTAAGTCACCATCTAAACCACAACCGTGCCCTGCCTTGCTCAGCTTTAGATGTCGATGACCCACGCACTCTACCGTTCGAACTATTATATATATTTCAGCACTGATGACAGGCAAGAACCTTGGAACATGTTTGCATATTCAAGAAATAGAAGCTACCCAAAACACCAAATTTACGTTACTTTAACTCGACGGGCGTTTCGCTAAGGTGTAAGCATTCTCAAGAGCTATACACTTACTCTTACGTAACGCTTACGCTTACGCTTATTTACGTATTTTGGTGTTTTGGGTAGCTTCTATTTCTTGAATTGTATTCACAACAAAGTTTCCAAACATCCATTTTCGATGTTTGCACATAACATGCTTGATTCAATGAACTTCACAAATACCAAATTCCACTCGACGCGCATTTCGACAAAAAAGTTAGCATCATCAGTATATATGAAAACATTTATTATTCAAATTGTTGATAGACAAATAATATATTTTGTTCATTTCTGACGCCACCATGAAACAAATAATCAGTAAACTCCTTCACTTCTTTTTTTTCATCAGAACAGTCAAAATATTCAACCATTCTTTTCATTATTTTCAAAACTCCCTTTTTAACACTCCAAACATTTATTGTCGGAAAAATATTCAACTGCAGTCATCTATCTTCTTTCATCACATCATCAAACGAAACACACATTTATATAAACAATAACTATCTGTTAACAAGTTACCCAAAGGTATATTCACAATGAATAGAAATATATGTTGTACAAACGATCAAAATCTTAAACATCATGAAACAAATCGTTAAAAAACACGTCAGGAAAATGCGACTGAACCAGCGTGATTGTGAAATTTATATTCGACCCCAGTGTAACTTTAACAATTATGTCGACGACAAATACGATTAAGAAACATTACTCGTTGCATGTTTTGCAGGCATTAGAGAGCAATCATCTGGAATGGGTTATCATAAAAATTCAAATTGAAAAAGTTTTCTACGACGACCACGCTCTCTATAGACAGGAAAGATTCATTTGGGTTTCGTGATGAAAAGCTTCAAATATTGAAGAGGACTTTGACAGCAGTGCCTTGCATGGAATATTATTTTCTTCGTATAGTAATGATCGGAATTTACTGTGAATCTGAAAAAGCGGTTTTTGGACTACTCTAGTGATTAGTCAATGTTACTTTTGCAAGAAAATTGATACAATAGTTTTTTGTTGTTTGATCACTAGCAATGTAACGAGATTATTATGCGATTTATAATAATGGAGGATGTGCAACTTCCGAGGTTTATTTCAACTAATAACCAAGTTACATTCAAAGTTTTATCGTAACATTGACAACGATTACGTGAAAATAAAATCAACAACTATGGTAATTGTCACGTTATTGTCATTTTAGCGTGCGATATTTTGGTATCTAGGGTATTACAATGTTTATTCAAGTAACAAGGAATGTAAAGACGTGTTAACATTCGAGGTGAGCGAGTACGAAGCGAGGCAAAGCCGAGGCTTGTCGTTTGCCGAGGATGTTAACAGTCGATACATTCCGTGTTACTTATTACGTTTTTCTCGCTGTTTCTTGACATTTCTCAAAATTTGCCTGGATTTAAGTTTGTTTTCTTACCCTTCCTTCATGATTATTCGTTACGCTATTCCATTCTGAGTTGCTTGTACTCGTAACTAAGTTACCGAATGAACAGACAACAATAATATTCAAAAAGTCTCGTAACCTAAAAATTGATATAAATAAAGCTGAAGCTATTACTTGTCAAAGACAAAGTCAAAGTCAAAGTCATTATTGCCCTAGGCATGTAAATGACACTATTTACATAAAAAAAAAATTTTTACCTGTTTTGTGTCGGCAGCGTGAAAAGTAATTAAAGTATAATAATAAAATATAATAATAAAGTATTAAAAGTATAGCTTTTGAGTACGAGCGAGCACAACGAGCGAGTAACTTGAAAGCTATACGAGTTTAGAGTTCAGTGAAACTGCTTTTTTAACGAGGTTTGTTTGTACTATTTTTTCTCATCTTGTGTAAGTAATTATAAACAGATAGGAGATATGAAAAGCATTAAAAGGTTATAAATTTAAGAAAATTCATAGTGATACTTGTGTAGAATTTCCGTAACCTAGCAACCTGAAGCGGTTTGTTTATTTTCAATATAAAATAGACTATTTTCTATTAAACTGCGTTTAAATGAAAGTAACATGACTATGCAGTAAAGTAATAGTTCTATGTGGTGAAATGCCACTGTATTACACCATTTAAACGATTTTGAATTTGGTAAATAGCACATTATCAGTCAAAATGCAAAAAAGCTTTTTTTTTCAATGTATGACAATGTTTCATTAACAAAATACGATATTTTTTTACAAAAAAGCGCGGAAAAAGTTAACTTTTCCTAAGGTTGTTGCCAGGCGACATAAAATGTAATGCTACTACAATGACACATCCGAATAACAACGAAATCCTGTCGAAGAGCCAGTTTCTGTGGCAAATAATAGCCTATTAATATCTAGTAGACAACCGTTCCACCGACAGTATTCATAGCATATTGTTTATAAAGTAAGTAATATCAAATATCGAAACATTTGCGGCGAACAAAGGAGTATTTAACATAATACTATTGGACCTTCAATTTTATTTAATTTGACTGAAACATAAAATAGAAAGGAAAATAAAAATTATAAACATATTTAAAAATAATGTTCAGAGGTAAGGATCCTCCTTCTCGTAAAAAAAAAGATATACCTCGTGCGTCTTAGTATGGGTGTCTGCAGTATGAAGCTGCCTAGTGACCGCTATAGGTAGTCCCGTTGTGATTGGATAATGCATAGAGGCTGTAACGACAAGCTGCTACCTTGTCCGCTGCATAGATTCTGATATCTTATTTCTCGAACGAAAAATCAATTGCATCAGGCAACTTCCTTTTGAATTCATCTGTTGCAGAAAAACCTTTTAAACGGGTCATTGAAATTTTGAGAAATTCCGAATAAATATAGATTTCGTAGTTTTCCTTCTCTCGTTAAAATTCCCAATGAAGTATGTACAATAGCCATGAATCTAGTCATATTTCATTTCATTGCTATTGAACGTATTTCTTTGGGAATTGAAACATTGTTCTGTATGATATACAAAATCACCAAACATGAACTTATGCTCATCTAAACGCGAATAACCTATATACTGTATAAAACTCGTGAGTTTTTTTTATCATAGAACTTATTGCACCCTGCCTCGTGAAAAAATATAACTTTACTCAATTATTACATCAATAACTATAATGAATGGCCACTGTACGATCACATCAATATATCGTCTAGTGTCGCTATGAAATTATTTAATGAGAAAGAGTACCTAGTTCGAAATGCTTAACTTACCAACTGAATTTTCGTTAATTCTTAGGATGAACATGTAGTAACTGCAGTCAACCTTCTGATGCCAAAAGGGTAAAATAGTACACTGAAGAAAATTGCGAATGTGATTTGATTGACTGCTGATATGATATTCATTACACCTATTTACGTTCTCATGTGAAAATGTAGTTCTGTTGATAATTGCACATCCAGATTTGGAAATTATGGAACTTATTGTCTTATAATAGCGGTATACTGTGAATATATTCCACCTAATTGAATTTTGTATTTCTTTTTTATCGCAAAAGTTTTGGATGTAATTTCACCATAATAAATGTATTTATAATTTATAGAATAAAATAGAATAGATCTGGTCTTCCTGAGTTTTATCATCGTTCCAGTCATCGTAAACCACCGTGGTCCTATGAGCTGCATCCTTGTCCTCGGCTCGACGACAATGTAAGCATTCGTCTGGACATGGTCTCCGTGATAGTGCAACGGCGTTCTTGTGAATTCTCATTGCTCGAAATCAAATTCTTGAAGTCGCTTTTTTGACTGTAAAAGCCATTTGGGAACTGCATGGCCAATCCTCTTAAGGAATTTCCTTCCGTAGACGTATTTGTGAAATTATACTACCTCTTTCACTTCAGCCAACAGTTCCCGTCTGGTGACACAATAATTGCGCTCCGATTTGCTGTGGGATTTGATGAAATACCCAATGACCTTCTCTTGTCCTTCTTGGAACACGGGACAAAAGTCCTACCTTACTGGCGTCAGTGTCCAATATGTATTGTCCATTGGATAAGGGATAGCGTTGAACAAGGCTTCCATTCAGCTTCTTGGATGACACTTGGCATTCCGGAGACCAGTGGAACTGAGTCTGTCCTTCGGTCAGTCTCTTTAGTAGCTTGGCAATGTTAGCAAACCTTAGCACGTATCAACGGTAGTGGGTGCACAGGCCATGAAAACTTCGAATCTGGTGGATGTCTTTTGAAATGGGCTAGTCTCTGACAGCTTTGGTTTTCTGGTCGTCCACTGCTACTCCTTTCCCAGAGACAATGTGGCCAAGGTAATGGACTTCCTTCTGAAACAGATAGCATATCTGAGAGTTCAGTTTCAGTCCGCTGTTCCTCAGGCGCAGGAGTACCTCCTCTAGATCTCTCACATGATTTTCGAGCTATCTGTCAACTACGATGATATCGTCGAGGTATACCAGGTACGTTTACCATGAGAGTTCTTTCAACACAGTCTCCATCAATCACTCAAAGGTGGCTGGAGCGTTAAAAAGGCTGAATAGCATGACTGTGAACTGCCACAATCCTGAGCCCATAGAGTAAAGAAAATACTGAGCCAGCCAAAGAGTCTGGAGTATTTTCTATTCTTGAAAGAGGGTAACTGTCCTTCTTCGTCACGTTGTTAATTTGACGATAGTCTACGCAGAAGCGTGTCGATCCGTCTTTCTTCTTTACAGTACAACTGGAGATGACCAGGGGCTGTCAGAAGGTTAAATCATTCCTCCTTTTTCCATATCGTTGACGATTATATCAGCCTATTCTTTCTTGGCAAAAGAGAGTTTTCTGGCTGATTGACGGATTGGTCGGGCATCCCAGTATCGATTTTTTGGTGAACCACCTTCGTTTTGCCGCCTTCTGCTTGTCCGGTATTGAAGACGTCCTGATACTTCTTAACTGAATTCCTCAATTTGGACTTCTGAGCTGGTCCTGTGTCCTTCGATGATGTGGTGACAAACTTTGCCAACTCTACTAGCAAGTTGCTGTCTTGGCTAACAGTACAGCGTACACTCCTGACATAGACGAGCAGTGCCCCAAAACAGTTTCATTCTTCATATTCACTGGGTGATAATTAACATTAATCATCCTTACTGGCACAAATTCATCAACACGCAGCAAGGTCTTCCCTAGTGCGATTCCTCGTCCTATTTTCTCATCATGAGGCTAGGGCTCGAACATCACCACGCTCCCACGGCCCGCTCCGCCATCCATGCGAGCCTCCAGAATGGTTTCAGCGTTCTAAGGTACGTTAACGTCCTCAGCAACCAGGACACAAATTATTTTTTGACTTCTTCCATGAAGTACCAGCTCTTCTCCGTTCTGGAGTGCAGCCTTCTTGCCAGTGGTTTGAAGTTATATCTCCTCCAATTCATTTTTTAGTTCTGCCACTTTTGAGTCAACCAATCGCACTTTCCTCGAAAGCATTTTGGTTTTTTTACACAGAAGTTTTTCGATTCAAATCATTTACAACGCAAACGTTGGTTTCATGGGCCACCAATCTATTATTTTTATTATTTTCACAAACAAGGAGACTATCAGTTTATACCCCCGTTAATGCACACAACTATCCACTTCACGAAAAACGTTTATCAGTGACTGTCTATTTTTCTCGAAAATAAAACTTGAATAATGTATTTTTTCGAGAGACACAACTGTCTATTTACACGAACACTCTGTATGTTATTTTTAAAATCCACTTGTTAATGAGTTCATACCAAACGATCTGTTTCTTTGGATAGTACCATTATACTTTTCATTACATAGTAATATAAAACTTAAATAGCAAAAAATTTTTAGCCCGAATTGAAAATTCTGCACTTTTTTGAAGTCCTATATCTCGGTGAGTATGAGGTCAAAAAATACGTTTCTCAGTGTTAATCAGGAAATGTATCACATTATTCAAGTTGTAGAATACAAGGGAAAGTAGTTATTCAGAAAAAACTAAAAAAGTGCAAAGATAATCGTGGATCCCCCCCACCCCTAGTTCTTGTATTTTTATGATCATAAAAATAACGAATAGTATCAGGCGTAGTTTACTTTCATTACTTACATTAGACATAATATCCACGGCTTTTGACTCATCAACTCCGTCCTGAATAGTTCCTGTGAGTGATTCACTAAAGAAGTTTGATTAGAAAACTTTCCTGAGTTGCTTACGAAAAACCAACTTCAATTCAAAAGAATTGTAGCTGCAGAGAGAGTTTCTTGAAATTTATAAACGTTCCTTGGTCGGGCCGCAGAGCTAACTTTCCTTTATTAACTTGTAACAATATTTTAAATTGAGTTGGAAAGAGCAATAATAGGAGTGAATCCGATCATTTCTATTTGTTCAATTACTTTGGAGTTTCCCGGCATAGCCATGACAATGCACCTGATGCAGAGGATATCCGGGAACTAGGGCCATTTGCCGAATAGTCTCGATTATCATAATTCTGTACGAGGACATGGGAAATTGTTCCGGTAGTTTACAAAATTAGTTCACTTTATTTGAGTTTTATTTTAGATAAAAATTCACTTATGTTGTTGTATTCAATTCGTTTACGATAGGAAAAAACAACTGATGCCAGGAAATTACTATAACTACTTTTTAAAAGCACTTTATATCTACGGCTATTCCGTTATTGTGCTATATTTAAAGAACACAGCGCTATAATATTATAGACTCGTAATTCAAAAATGAGTATTTCAATCTAGAAAGGCTCGGGATGTAAACATTCAGAATTATGATATGAACAGTAACCGTATCACTAACCTACCCAAGCATGTCTTTTCTCTGGAAAGACCGATCTCACAGAGGTCAGCGTATCTATGTCAGGAGTATCTATACCTACCAATGAAATCTTTCATTTCAATGCTCGGTATTACCATCAGCAGTACCCTCTCATGGGAGAACCATGTGAGGTCAATTGCCAAGAGTGCCTCTCAAAAACTCGGTTTTCTGTTTCGCGCCAAGAAGTATTTTACCTATCAACTGATTATGATTCATACGGCACATATTCGACCCGTTTTGGAATACTGTTCCTACTTATATATGAAGTGCAGCAACCAAACACACATTGAAAATTTTAGATTCAGTCCAAAAGAGAGCCATTCGTCATGAACGATGCTCTTCCAAAATACCATCAATCGTTCCACCGTTAGCGGTCTCATCAAGATTGACCCGTCGAGCTCAGTCCTCACATCCATATGCCGTCACTTTGGAGACATGCCGCTCATCTGCCTCCCAGGGCTTGTTTTTCCACAGAACGGCAAAGCTTTGGAACTCGCTGACTCGGGAGATGTTCCCTGAGGCATACAGCCTTCAGAAGTTCAAAAATAGCACCAATTCCTACCTACTTTCTCTCGGCTCTCAAGATGTTGTTTGAACAATACAGGATTTTCCTTTTCGTGGGAACCAGAACATAAAAAACAAAATATTTTTATAGAGGTCATCTTATTTTGATACAAAAGGAAGGTCAGTGACCCAGAAACAGGACATATATGATCCTAACGGTATACAAGAACATAAAGATTCCTACAACTAAATAAACTCTGGAGCTTTGCGAACGACAACTCTCGGCCAGTATAAACAACGGCCAAAGAGTCAACCTGATGTGTTTTTAATAATAATGAGAATGAATTCAATAACGTGACAAATTATTTGGTTGAAGATGCTGTTGTTCATGTTCTGCCAGTCAAGTTTTTGTAAAGGTCTACATGTCCCTTGAACATCATAGTAGTAAAATTGGTTTGAATAATTTGAAAAATACTTCTTTCGTGAATAGCGTGTTACCGTAAAAATATTTTCTAATGATTCTTAGAACTGAAACATTTGTTCAAATAATTCCAATTTGCCAAAAGGGTGTCATCTTCCTTTCCGAATGATATCATGAAGTCTTTGGGCCCAAATAGTGTTTCGTCAGTAAAAAGACAGTTTGGAATTTGGAGGATACTTGTTTGAGGAGGTACACTTCGTCGGCAGGAGAATAATTCATACAATATTTGAATGCCCTGATGGTGAATAATCACAACCTGCCACTTCTTCAGTACCAAAATATTTTGGGATGGAAAATACTTATAGCTTTACGTTGTAGAAAATGCAGATTGAATACAAGAAGCTTCAGTTACTTTTTAAAATCAGAGCTCGTCTTTCCCACCCGAATAACTAACCCATTCATCTCCTAACGACCCAAAAACCAACAAGTGATGGTCAACTATACTGTCGAATCTGCGCCTGAACAACTAATAGCCATAAAGTAACGGGTGTGGTTAGAGCTTCTGCAAATCAGATCATTACTCTGAAGCTCTTTAGTTTTGACTCAATATCTCAAAGGTGTATTGAAATATTTCAACGTATCAAGCTAGAAGAAAACCCCAATCAATTCACATTCCTATTTTATTACAAATAATTCAAAAATGGGTGCAATAATGGGTGAGTTGTAAATAAAAAATTATCACAAAAACGATTTGGTAATCACTTGTGAAGGATAATGAATGAAATGCTCATAAAAACGGATAATGGAACGCATGGATGATTGAATAACTTTTTTATAGCAATACAATCAAGTGTAACATGCAATAAATAATTCTTACCAACAAAATGGTGTTCTTCTTGTTCTAGCACAGAAGGGCGGATTTTGAAGCCCCTGCACGTTGGTCTTTCTATTTGTACCCATTGTGCACCCACATGTTTAAAAAGGCAGCTGCATAGGGTTCTCCAGTCGTAATTTTGGGGGTCTCTTGGAAGGTTCCCCTGTTGAGTTGTTTTTCGGGGTACTTTCGGTTCCTTTGGTCCCCTTCTCTGGAATGCCCACCTCCGCACCTAGGTTTGCCATTTCAGAGGAACTCTTGTGGGTTTATCTGATCGGTACCCTGGGAACGGTTGGCTCCCCTCGAATGGGTTCTATAGGTCCTCGCTTCGGTTGCCCTTGAGAGAAGCGGTTACAGGGGTTTCTTTGGAGTTTGCCTCATAACCTTGTGTTTGGGGTACCTTCGGTACCTAGGTTTCTCATCTCAGAGGCACCCTTGGAGGTTACTCTGATCGGCGCCCTCAGGACGGTTGGCTGGGCACCTCTTGATGGGTTTCATATTTCCCTGCTTCGGTTCTCCTTGGGAAGTAGTTACATGGGTCCCTCCGAAGGTTTCCTCATAACCTAATATTTGGGGTACCAGAGGTCCCTGCTTTGATTCTTGTTGTGGGTGTGGTCCCTTAGTCGCTTACGATAGGCCGACCCTACTTGGGATATATTCCTTCCATCACTGAGTCGCCAGGGACTCAAAATTGTGTTATGAATATACTGATGAAAAACTATTACGTGGAGAATAGGTATGAAATTACACCAAGGTGAAAGACGATTAAAATTTCCACAAACTTTATTGTCTATGCGACATGTTTCGATAGACATTATCTTTTTCAAGCGAATGTAGTACATTAGGCTCAATTATATAGAATTCATAGAAATTAATAAATTGAAAAATTCATCTAGTTTATTAAATGATCAATTAGACCTGAACAGTTTCCCTTTGTCAATTAAGTAGTAGCTATGTTTAGAGATTTCCAGGTAGGTTCACTGTTATTTTCAATTTTATGTATGAGTCTAGGTATTAGCGATAATTATTATAGGTAGTCCCTAATTATGTTGATGGATAAGAAAGGTATTTAAGTATTTTTCACTGAGGAATAATTAAATGTACTACATTCGCTTGAAAAAGATACTGTGTATCGAAATATGTCACAAAAACAAAGAAGTTTGTGGAAAGGACCCCGCACATTTCTTATGAAAAATGGCTTTCCGTGAATTTGACTGAATTTTTGGTATGCTGTAGTTCTTGATGAGCTGACCAAATGTGTTCACAGCCACAAAGCTCAAAAATGGACAGTTTTCGAGATATGTATAGCTTTGTAAATGGATTTTTTCAGTTTTTTGGGGTATTTGCTCATCCATCGGAGAGCTCTCATTTCTTGTTGGGATGGAATTTGACGCCTAGAACCCGACTGAAAAATGGTTTTCCTCAGTTAAATTAGACACCGTTTTCGAATTTTTTTCATACACTGCTCTACGCCTATGGAACGAGATACAAATTCCAAGATCTTTTAAACATCTTTTCATGCTACAAGATAACGCTAGAATAATTCATATTTTCGAAAAATGGCATATTTCGGGTAATTTTTGAATGGAGAGGACGTAATATTTGATTCCAAAGACATCTAATATCCAGTTATATCGAATATGTCCTCCAAAATGTTTATAACGAGGCTCATTGAGCTGTAATGGGGGAAAACGAAGAAATTTTGATCATATATCCTCATAGAGAGAGAACAATTATGATCACTATTAAAGACATCTGCATATGATATGTCATTTATATCTCACAAATCTCGATAATCTGACAAAGGGATGCCAAGACATTTTCCTTAGAATAACTCGAAATGGATGATACCATCTCACAGCCAAACGAATCCGTGAAAATGTCTTCATCTTGGCTATTTCTGTGTTTTCATTTTTGGGTATTAGGTATGTTATTTTAGTTGTCAGCCTTTCCAGAATGATTTTGTTGTTGTTAATTCTTATGTGCTGCATAACTTGGCGATTTCCAATTGGCTGTATTTCCAATGGCTGCTTTTACTGTTTTCGTCGATGGTCTTTATTATAATTATTGTTATGAATGTTATTCTTACTAATATATTGTTTTTTGATTCATCTACTTATTCATTTTGTAAACAATCATAAGAATAAACAGTTATTTATATTTGTAAACTTTAATGTAACTATTGATTAAAAGTTTGATTTTGTGGAGGAAATCCAGTTCTTGACATAATTTTTTGGGTTTATCACCTTCCACAATCTGAAAATGAAAAAAATTTTTAATCCAAAGAAATCTGTACAAGTGTAGAAGGAAAAAAGGAAGTTGAAGGAAACTGCGTGCATTCTTTTATCGAACAACTGCTTCTCAACCAATTCCATCGAAATGGACCGCACCTGGTTACCCGTCCTCAGAGATGAAATAAGAACTAATAGAATGGTGATTGATTGATACCGAACACCCTATGTATCAAGATACCAAATGTCAATCAAAAGAATGTATGACAGATTTCATTTGACTCTGTCAAAGAAAGGTCTTATTACCAAAATCGCAATTCAAATTCAGTTTTCTCAGCGTCTTTCTAAGAAGTTTTGATAACGGAGGCAGATACAGCCTCCGAAACGTCAACAGTTTTCAAAAAAAGAGAAGTATTCTTTGTTAATTCGATCTCATTTTTTCAGATAGGCAAATTCAGTGTAGGGTACGTTACTGACAAAAATTAATTTCTTTCAAGACAGCAGTCTTGTGAACGCAGTAACTTATCGGGCAAATTAATTAATTTGCCCTTCTACACTTGTACAGATTTCTTTGGATTAAAAAATTTAATGTAACTCTTATAAAAAAGTGTTTTCAAGAATTTGGGTGTAAATATCGAAAGTTCCATTCATAGTTTGCTTCCAACACCTGAACTTCCCAATTCTACATGGAAAGTACTATCACGTATCAAAAATGCAGATATTTTCATGGATTCGTTTGGCTGTGAGGAGCTATTATCCATTCTGAGAAAAATGTCTTGACACCCCATTGTTAGATTATCGAGATTTGTGAGAAACAATTGTTATCTCTGAGGATACATAATTAAGATTTTTTCATTTTTCCTCATTACAGATCGCTGGGCCTCGTTATGAACATTTTGGAAAACATATTGGATATTATTGGACATCAGATATACTTTGAATCGGTTATTACCGTTTCTCTTCAAAAAATACCCGAAATATGTCATTTTCCGAAAATATAAATTATTCTAGCGTCATCCTGAGCATGGAAGATCTTGGAATTTGTACCTCATTCCATAGGCACTGTGGAGCAGTGTATGAAAAAAGTTTGATAACGGTGCCTAGTATAACTGAGGAAGACCATTTCTCAGTCGGGTTCTGGCATCGAATATTGAAATTCCATCCCAACATGAAATGAGAGCTCTCCGATGGATGAGCAAATATCCGAAAAAATTGAAAAAATCCATTTTTATAGCTCCATATCTCGAAAACTGTCCATTTTTGAGCTTTGTGGCTAGGGACACTTTTGATCAGCTCATCAAGAACTGCAACATACCAAAAATTCAGCCAAATTCACGAAAAGCCATTTCCCATAAGAAATGTGCGGGGTCCTTTCAATCGTGTTTCACCTTAGTGTAATAACTATGGATTTCCAACAAGTAACGGCCACGTCAATCCTAAAAAAAAAAAATTGTTATGAAAGACACAACATGTCCAGGTAGGTGATAGATCTTCACATCGGAAGATGAGACAAAAAATAGTATATTGTGTAATAAATGGGAAAAGTTCAACTGTTCTCACGAGTGTGGAGGTTTGTGGCACGAGCCTGAAGGGCGAGTGCTGCAAACACACGAGTGAAAAAAGTAACTTTCCCCACATGTTGCACAATATACTTTTTCTACAACTGCACAAAATTTAAGAATACAAATATACATTTTTATGGTCAGTAAAACTTAAATAACAATGAAGTATCCTACCCCTTAACAGTTGAATATTTCATTTAAAATTTACTCAATAAAAATATAATGGTGTAAAATTTAAAAAAAAAGTATAGTCCGGACTTTGAACCCGGACTGCCTGCGTACGCAGGTACGCAATCCAATAGACCCCAGAGCCTCATTAACAAACTTTCGTTAAAAAGTACATATACCTATTTAGCAGAATTTGAAATAGAATTTTTAATAATAATCCAATTTCTTTATCTACTAAAAAACCCACCACAAAAAGCTATGTTAATTCGAGAAGGAACGCGAAAAAAACTCTGAAAATACTTACTTCTTTATGAAAGCTTGAATGAAAACTGCGTTAAGAATTCGATTACCTGATAATTATGACAACTATTATTTAAAGCTGAACAGCAGCCAGCTAGTTTTTGTTGATATTTGTTGATTCTCCATATAAATATGTGGTGTGGGCAAAGTGCCGTGAGAAATAATATTTATCACAGTATGAACCAAACATGGTTTTGAAAGTAAGTAAGCTATGAGAAATACGCTACTTTTCATAACAGTTGTAGAAAAAAATAGGTAATGATATTCTCAAAAAAGCGGGTACACATAGTGTTCTCTAAATTGGTAGGGAGGGTAATATTTGTGTCGGGGATACATAAACTTCTCTTGGTCAATTGATCTATTTGTTCCAGGTGGTACGTAGGTGTCGTTTCTGTTTTTGGTATCGTGAATGTTTGTGTTACCAAATATTGCAGTTCTAAAAAAATAGTTGACTTCGATGCAAGCTCTGATTTAATTTTATAGATAAGTGGATGATTAATTTTTGCATATATTGAAGGAGATTGTCCTTAGTTATTTTGAATAATAGAACATTTTTTTCAATATTGTTTTCTAGCCCGATCCCATACTAATATGTCATGATTTAAATATGGTGCACACGTGCGTAGTAAACTTTCGTCAAATGTCCGTTATTGAAAATGATATCCTTGAAGTTTTTTAAGTTATATATCAAAAATTGCATTTTATTTTGTTATGATGGTTATATATTTTTCTGTCCGAGATTAAGACTGAGTATTTTATTTTTGGAATGGATTTGATGGAAAAGTCATCATTGAAATACAGGGTGTAATCTACCCTCTTGCACTCCTGTGAAGGACGGGTGTGAAAAATTTGTGAAAAGTTCAAATTGTGTTGGAAAATTCGTCGAAATTTTGGGAATCGCTGTCCGCCGAACGTCAGCTGACCGGAGCAGAGCCGTAATAATACTGCCGCATGGAAGAATCTGTGTAATTTCGAAAAGCGGTTTCCAATATTTTCCGAATTTAAACTTTCCACAATTTTTATTCGAATTCTTCACACCTGTAATTCGTTCTAAAATCTCGTCCTTCACGGGATTACAAGAGGTTAGGTTTCACCCTGTATAAATGCGTAAATATTGGTTGGATCAATTTATTAGCATGGTGGATAAATGAAACGTGTTACTTTCATCTCTAGTGAAAAGACTAGTTCGTACCCATTCATAAATTGATTGAAGGTATTCTTCCGCTTCATTCTGAAATGATTGCCAGTCATTGTCTGTGAAGAAAAATGCAGTTTCATCTGCATATACTATGATTTTACTCTAAATAGAGTAATGCCATTTCACATAAGTATTGAAAAGAACTGGACCCAATACCGTTCCTGACAGATAATTTTATCGTGACAACTTGTCAACTGAAAGTTAGATTCTGGGAGTGAATGATGGTTCTGATTATGTTGCTGAGTAGATGGTAGACTCGGGAACATAATCAGAACCATCATTCGAGACTCATGTTATGCAATTCAATAAAAATGTAGCTATTGCCTTATGATTGTATTCTGTATAATTCATATTATATGTATGACGATTTCTACGAAATTACTTGTATATATCACATTACAAAATGGCGAGTTTTTGCACACGACGTGTTGGACAACTTGCTACGCTCGTGTTCCAATTCCACGTCTGGTGAACAAAAAACACGCTCAGTTCGCAACTTGTTATACAAATAGCTAATATAAATCTATATTTGAACAATCTAGGGCAATATTTGTGGATATTCTACATTCTTAGGAAAGATATCAGTGACTTCAAAATATCGCTTTGAAAGAGATGGACATTAAGGTCTTATTTTATTTCCTTATGTGCTGGTAATTAAAAACTTCTCTTTCATCTAAAATATATCATTTAATGGCAGACAGGATTTTCTCGATTCTTCACGTGGTTCCTAATGCCCGCATAAGATAGTTTCTAAGTTGAAAAATAAAGAGCAAATCGCACTCCGAACTTTAGCCTGTTAGGAAGATGAGGGTGTCACATACTCCCTACAAAAGTTTCAACACCCCTCGACTGCAACTTCGTTAATGACCAATTTTCTTGGGAGTATATGTACGGGAGTTCGAGATTGTAACTCCTAGATAAACGATAAAAGTTTTGAGTTTGGTCCGAAGGAGAAGGTAAGGCAGATAAAACACGTGAGTTGATGAACTCTCAAGCTAATCATTACTTCGTCAGACATAAAAGTGATCGTTAAGTCCAGAGATTCATGAGCGAAAATTGAATTTTGTTACTTTCACAGCAACGATCCAATGAAACCCTATCTCAGTAAAGATTTGAAGGATTACTGAGTGGAAGTGTTACAAAGCTGTGGCGTTCTTTACATGAATAGCGTCTACATGCACGGCAGCCTGAGAGTTGTAACGATGGCTTGGATTCTAAAAATAATGAATATTTTATGAATTTTTGTGTTTACTGGGATGCCTGATAGCTCTTTATATAGCGTGTCCCATAAGGAAGGCAACAAAAGGAAAACTTTTCTAATACAGATTTGAAAAAAAACGGTAAAAATTGGTTCTTATCGAGAAACTATGGTAGGTGATCAAAAAGTTATGTTGAAATCTGTGTTGAAACAAAAAATTCTAACAGTCAAAAATATAATGATGGCGTCAAAATAGATAAATACCAAATATGTATGTCCGATTAACAAAATAAATTACCAAATATCCCATGCGAACGAAACATTTCAAGAAAGTGTAATCGGTAAGAAAAAAATTGTTGACGCGCACCAAGAACAAAGCGACTTTCACAAATTGAACAAAAATCCAAACAAAATAAAAAAATACTGTTGGTCACATTTTCCCGGAATGATTCGTACCTACCATATCTACATACAATTATAAAGGTGTGGCACACATCATTGAAAGGCGCCAACACGGAGCAATGTCACCCGAATCGCGCGGAAAGTACGCGCGATCCTGCCACCACAGAAAGTACTCGCAAAACCAGCACTATAAATGACATGCCAGAAACTCGAGCTTCAGTTTAAGTTGATACGTCAAGAAAATTATATCGACCACGGCACTGAAGATGACTGCCGCAGTAGCAAATCTTAAAAAGTATCACGTATACTATAAAATTCGATGTATATCCAATGTATCTTAATTGTTTTACATACAATTGTGTACTCTACTGTCACATATGACAAACGACGGTGAATAAAACATTCACTGTTGCATGAAAATTAACAGAGCTGCTCCGATTACAATTAGGTACAAGAACACATTATATCCATAGTAATTAGACCATCAGGTCTGTTTGGATATGAACATGAATAAATAGAATATGAATGAACTGAAACAAGTTAAGATGCATTGAATAAACAGATAATTTGAAAGTTTTCATGATTCTTTTTAACATTTTGAATTTTTTTCTAATGACGCGTAAAAGGAATTTCAAAAAATAGACATGTCTGTATAGACAATTGAATACACTTTGAATTGAGGTATCACTTGATCTACCGTTTCATTTAAAAAAAATGGGTGGTGGCTGTTCCTTCGAGGGGAGATAAGGAAGGGCAGTTTTTTTATGTCAGAGAATGTATTTTTGAAAACATAAATCGAAATTTTTCAGGGTTTTTCTTGAAAATGGCTAATAACGTAGAAAATGAATTTATCCCTCGATTAGGACCTCATTGTATAAATACAGTGTGACCCATTCAAAATACAAGCAAGCACCCTTATAAAACTTACATTTTTCAAACTATTGGAATGATTCTTCTACCATTGGGTACACATTCAAAAAGAAATTACGTTGAAATGAGTCAATCAATGAAAATGTTTTAGGGGAATGAAATTTGAAAAATATGCTGTTTGACCAACCAACTAATTCAATTTCAGAACTTTTTCAAAATTCGGAATATGCCACTGTATTAAAGAAGTCTTTGAATATCACTGGTCAACATTTCATCGAAATATGTTTATAAATAAGAAAATAACAAGATAATAAATTGGGATGAATATGTTAAGGGGATTACAGGAAAATATCAATTTATCTCATGATTTTTGATTTATTGAAAGATATCGATACAATTTTGTGTTATTTCGAGGCTTCCTGTATCCAGTAGTGTAGTCAAAGTTCTGATGGACCGAGAAAGTACTAGGAATCGAACGTTAAAAGTTGAGTCCTCGTTAATCCTTGGCTCGGACAACTTTCGACTTTCGAGGGCTGCCGTTCTTAAGTTGACGACAGCTGGTTGACGGGAAAAACAATTTCAGCAATTTTTAATTTAATTGAATTGGTGGGTTGATTTAACGGCATATATTTCTCAGATTTTATCCCTATGTAACTTTCTTATTGATACTTCAATGTAATTTCAACACAAACCATTTCAAATTGTCGACAGGTTAAAGAACAAAAATGATAATAATTTTAATTTTTATACTTGTCCTTGAAAAATAACAATAATACGCGGTGAAGATACAGATTCATTCATGAAATTTGGTATCCTACACTGAGAAAAATCTGAAGAACATATTGGTATATTCAAGAAATTATGATAAAAATTACAATATTTTTTCGTAACCCTAATAACTTGGATAGTAAGTGGTAAAATACCAATACATTGTTGAAATAATTTATGGTTAACGATAGTAGAAATTATTGCTGTCACATATAGTACCAGAAAGTATTGTTAATATCACTAGACATTTTTCTCCCTGTAGTAGACTTTTTCAATGTCTACGTAAGGAAATTAAAAATCATTCCAATCGGTTGATGTAAGTTTTCTAAGGGTGATTCCAGTTTTAATGGATCACTCTGTATAACGAGACTCCAATATCGTAAGTGTTACAAATAACATAGGATATTTCTTATTCTTCATGATTATCTCCTACCACGTACAAACAGCTACATCATCAATATATGCAACATATAATGGAAAAAAAAATTGATCTTGGGGTGCGTTCAAATTTGAATATGTCAAAATGCGTGTTCATTATTTTTTTCTGGATTGAAATTATTGTTTCAAATTGATTACTTTCATTGTCTGGATTGTTTCTATTAGCACGACGTTTGAATCGGTACAGTATCTCCGATCGTTATCAAGTGTTAATTAACAGCTAGAGTAATGAGGGGAACGTTTTATATGTCCTGAGGTATTTACCACAGACTACTTGTTTTCTCAAGTGGCTAGAGATGAGCGTGGTAATGGGTGTGCACCCTTATCTTTTGTATTCTACTAGAATTGACCTGTTATTAATTAATATTTTTCATACATTCTTGATTTCTACGATGGGTTGACTAAAAGCGTTGTTTGCTTGGATATGGAGTGATTCTTTGAATTTACGTTTAAACCAGTTTCCTTCCTTGTCTGCCATTCGTTAAAAAATGACATTGTACACCCGTCCTTCACGGGAGTGCAAGAGGTTAAATTACACCCTGTATATGTGAAGTTATCTAAAAGAAGACGAATTATTTTGAAAAACATAAACATATTATCACGTCGGGGGTTGCTACCCTCTTAGCCCCCTAGCTGTATAGGGTGCCTAGTGATTATGTGATTATCATTATTATTGCTTGGCTTGCGAGAGGTTAAAACATTGTGCAACTGTAAATATGACTACCGTGGTATAGTGAAAAAAATAAAGAAAGTGAAATTAATTATTTATTGAAGTTGTACAACAAAACATGTAAGCAAATAAAATCTAAGGGAAATAAAACAGCCCAAGTGAAGTGAACAGATAAATGAAACAGTGAAAAACAATAAGGGTTATCTTCATAAACTTAGACTTACTTTATAATTATCACCCAGGGAATGAAATGTGCCACACTGCCCATCATGATAGAAACTGCCAGAACCATTCTCTCTGCCTACTTCAACACCCGAGTATAAAAATTACACAAAGCCACAACAAAAGCAATCATTTCAATTCATCTGAAAAATATCGCTGACAATCCCACTCATGTATGATAATTCCCATTTGCGAGTACAAAAATCGGAGTTTGCTATCGGCTAAATAGGAAGGAATAGAAATGCAAGTGGATAAAAATATCGGATAAATTACGTTACCATAGCAACGCTAGCATTTAAGTACTATCCCTTCATCAAGCATTGCGCGTCGCATCAGTTTGACAATTGTAATTGTCAAAAGCAGAATTAAACAGCAAATAATTTTTTAGTAAGTTTGTCGAGATTTGGATTTGGTTATTTCTAAAAACTATCCTTCTACTTAGGTATTGTTCTTTTAGTTTGTTAAATGAAGTTCAATTGAATTGAATGTTCTATTCATAGGATTGTCTTAACAAATATCACGCGAGCTCAGATCTAGCAGGATATTTTTTGCGGTGGTTTTCTCATACTTACTTTCATATAGGTAATTCAGCTCGATCTCGTGATTTTGTCAGAACAGCTCTAGTTAAATTGCCAATAAAAGTAAGTATTCGAAAACAACCACAAAAAATATTCGACTAAATCTGAACTCTTGTGGTATTACCCCCCACAATTGCAAAATCAGCATTCTAGCCATCGAGTATTGATGGACCTGCTGGTTAATGAATTATTGCATTGAACTTTGCATTTACAGGAAATACTGTATTTCAATAAATGTAATAACTAATGATGAGATTCTTATAAGTGAATGAACTATGGAATTGTTTCTACAGGATGAATATTATCTGAATCTTTTTCTATTTCAGGTTTGATAAATAAATTTTGAATTTTGAAAAATTTTTATATTGGGTGCTATTTCTTACACTTGACACAATATTCAAAGCAATGAATTGTGTAATCGTAACATTGTTCTCATAGATATATTTTGGTCACTGCTCTTACAAGATTATAAGATTAAATGTTACACGGATGGTATGTTCTGATACTCCTGTATTACAAGGAATTCATTTTATTTGCCAATTCGCTGGTGTCCTGCCAAAGTGCCCATATTGATGAAGCTCACTTATTACTGTAATTTTTCATTAAATTATAGAAATCAATTGGACTGGATTGATCAGTAGAAACATTTAATCAAGGCGGATCCGTCTTGGAAAATTACTTCACTTTTTACGATTATAGCTTTAATCAAGTAACCTCTCGCTCCCCAATACCCAGTGCACTCTTAAATTAATTCTCGAAGGCAGATGAGCTGTGCTGACCACCTTTCGGTCTCTCGAGATGGCATTCATTATAACGAGAAGAGGGCTAGAAATTAAATTATTCTGATTCGTTAACAGAAACTACGAACGGGGTTGCACTTTTTGTTGTCCCTGCTGATTTATCCACAGTGTCGTAGAACTGTGAGGTATAGTTGGGTGTGAAAGTCCTCATATATACATTTTGGTATATATTATAATCAGGAGAACTATTATATATATGTTTCTAAATTAATAGCCCCCCCGAAATGCCAGTAATGCCCGTTCGAAAAGTCAGAAACGTATAAAATTGTGTCTTAATGTTGGGTTTACTGTCAAGTACAAGTCGAAAGACCTTTTATCTTTTTTTTTCAATTGCATAATTCGGATTTCCGCTACTGCTCTCTAATTTTTCGGACACTTTCAATTCCCATGTTTTGAGAACCTTCTTTTTTGTCCTTTACCGATTATTATTGTGCGGTAATTGTTCTCTAACTTCCGAATAATTCCTGTAATACCCATGTAATGCTCGAGTAATGCCCAATAATTCCTAACTAATTCCCCTAATGCCTCAGCAATACACCAGTAATACCTGTAATGCCCAATAATTTTCAAGTAATGCCCCTAACTCCCAACTAATACCCGAGTAATGCCCCTAATTCTCGAGTAATGCCACTAATTCCCAAGACATGTATACCAAAATTCCCCGGCGGTTTTCCTCTCGGATACCACAATATACATTTCCCAATCACAGCTCAGGGCACACAATCGAAAAACGAATTCTACCAGGTATGTGTGTGTGTATGCAGCTGAGTGCAGTTAGGGGAAACACAACAACAACACAAATATCCAACATGCACATAAGAATATAAATAGTCAATGTTTGAATATTAAGTATGAATTGAAAAGTCAGATAGAAATAATTCACCAAAGTAATATTAATTGTCTTTGACCTTCTGGCCAAAGATTTTCAGACGTTTTCCAGAAACCAAACAGCAAACATTTCGACAACTCAAGAGCAAAAAGAATATTTACTATTGTTTCGTAACAGTAAAAAAGCAGTTCTGATTCATTTAGAATCCAGAAACTGCAGTGGCAAAGTACTTTACAACTATAATATCGAAGGTTGAAAAATGAATTTACACTTTTTGTTACATATGGTACAGATGACCAAACAGATCAAAAGGCTGAGGTGCGCTCGCTTCAAAGCCTGGAGATCAACTGTAGTTGAACACACCATGCGCGCTCTGAGGTTGAGGCCCGGAGAAAAGAGAGCTCCAGTATATAAAACATACTTAGACACTACCCTCCCCCTTCCACCACCACCTGATGATTGACGGTCAGCAGGATTAAATTTGACCGTGTGATATGGATTGTTCAGCCTTTGTTCGCCTGAAGCTCCTTTATATCTGACATGAGTTGAATTCTTACAATGGCTTTAATGTGCATGATGCTCCTCAAACTGACTGAAGGCCCTGCCGTGGGGGCTGAAGGCCCGCGTGTCTGTCTAATTTCGTTGAAATCCTCATTCCTGAAAAATATGATGTATGATTAGTAATCTCACTATAATACCCGTTGAAATTGCCGTTGAAGTCGCCAGAGCTCCTGCTTTCGTCGTACTTCTTCAGGGGTGTCGTTGTCCAGTTAGTTAATCGGTCGTTTGTATTTGTCTCTGTCGTCTTGCTCGAGTCTGTTTTCGTGTAAGTCTGTCAGTAGTGTATTCGTGTGGATTTCTACTCTCCTTAGTGTAGTCTCTGCACGTTGTCAAAGGCCGACCCGCCTCCGGTGCGGCTGTTTTGTGACTGAGGTTGCAAATCAGTTGATCTTGCAACCAGTTTCCAACTAATATGAAACTCCTGCACGCACATGGATACAACTGTTACTATGAAACAATTTCAATCATTTGACAGAAATGTGTATATATAATTCCACAATGTCAAATTCTGACTCAGATGAGGAAGACATGATTGATCATTATCGATATCGTAGATAACACATAGGGAGTATTTGTTGGCATGCTTTCTCTGTCACGTCTTTTCTTGAGTATAAGTACCCAAGAAGTTCATAATTGTATGGTTCTTAGTGTTTCTCTACCTCTCCGACAAATTTTAAATTCAGTTCTTGATCAGCCATTTCTAAAATAACCGGTATAGCTAATTGGTAAACACCTGGAGAGCGGGCTTCACACTACTATACGTTGTTGAGGTTACAAAAGAGTTGCACGATCAACTGATTTGCAATCTTTGTCTCAGAACAGTCGCACCGTATATGATGATTGAAACCTTTCAGTTAATGTTGCGACTAATTTACTTCGAATACTGAATGAATTTATTTCCTGAGAAAGTTGTGAGTTATATCTTGCAACATACCGATATCATGATATGATATATGAACAGCGCCATCTCTAGGTTTCAAAAGCATTCTGACTAATATCGACTTTGGTCTTAAGTGAAATAATACGACCTTGCTAAAATGAATCTAAGCAATCCGAGCTTCCATTTTGAATCGAATTTGGGTGTGATATGGCATCGCATAGTAGTAGTTCTTGGCGAATACTTTGCTATGAATCTAATAGACATCATCAAACGACCGTAGGGAAATTCAAAGTTTCCGGAAAACGTGGGATTGATGTCTGACAATGAATTCGATTCAGTAAATTTCTGCCTCCCTATATTTCGATAAATGAAGTAAAATATGTTTATAATCTGCCTGGCAATTAATTCCATTAAGTAGAATAGATAAAATAGATTTTTTGTTTTCGTGTATCTATGATTGAACGAAGGGATACATTTCATGCTGTTGTTGATAAACTTTAAACGGTCTGACCACACGAACTGAATATATTATAAAAGCAGTTTTCATCCCTTTCTTTGACATTTTCGGGTTCAGTTTTTATTAGTCACGATGACCGTGTGTTAGTGATTTTGAACGATAGATATGTTTCAGTTCTAATTAGTTTTTGTTGCTGAAAGCAGAAGACAGTTTGCGAGCTGAATTTTTACGTTGTGCTGATCGATTACAGCAACTTACCTAAATGTACTACTTTTAAACGAAGCAAGAATAGTATGAATATTATACATGTCTTTGACACAGCTGACCCCTTATAAATTTATTATGCTCCTGTTCACAAACGTCTTATGAAGTCTATAAAACAATAGTGTCTTTTGATCAAAGGCCAGTGTTTTATGAGTCATATTGATCTGACCGAATAGAGGGGAAATTGTAATGCTCTCTCAACACTATAGTGAGCTATTATTTACGCTCTCATAAAACCACTATACCCCAGATGAAAACTTTTCGATACTGTATATCATAACTGTGGCATCTATCATAAACGTCAAAAAAGCCCACAAATCAGGAAAGTATGTCAGCTGTGGATAAAATTTTCTATTGAATTTCATGGCATACTAGCATACTCTAGCTACGTCCTCCTACTGCTGTTATTCCGTGTTTCATATGTTTAATAACACTATCGATGGACAACGGTTCGGTAATTTTTCTGGTTTAATTTTGTCAAATAAATCTTCCACAGAAGATGTACCATAGACCGGGGCGATTCTCAACTTTTTTTGTATTATTCTTAATATATAAGAAAAAGTAAATAAAAATATTTTATTTTGTTAATCTTCTTGGATAGCTTTATATACAACCAAATATTATCCTATGAAAAGTAGGCCCCTTTCCTAGAGGGAGCCTAAAAAAATAGGCTGGTCTAAAACAGCCCCGTAGGTCGGAGTTATCATAGATCAGGAGTGGGATTCTGTGTACCATATAATTCTATTGTTGACAGTTTTGTCTCTTTCTCTCCCATTAATTCAATCCTAATGTCATCTCACTTTTTCTATCGACAATACAAGACCTGGGATATTCTGAAATAATTATAAAAATGTCGTCCAGAATAGCCCCTATCCTCAAAGGGTTCCGTAAAAAAATTTGGGGCAGCATAATGTTCATAACTTTTATTCAGAATGATACTAAAATCCTCACCAATTTTCACATAAAACTCACCTGCTACAACTCTCACCCATGACGCACTAGCACTGAAAGTTTGACAGGTTCAAACATTGGTTAGTTTTCCGCCTCGCTTTTCGATGTCCACCACGTCGCTCCAATCCAACAACCTGTCAAATAAATTCAAAATGGCGCTTGGTTGGAAAACAAAAGAAATTCACGTTTGTTTACTTGTGGACTTCGTAAGCTTTATTGAAGTATTTGACTATAACTTCGTTTAGTTTTTGTCAGATTTATAGTAAATAGTGAATACTAAGTTCCAATAAATAGATGGATGTAACTACGTGGTAGAAAATCATCGTGATATACGAGAAATAATAATACTTGCTTTATATAACATTTCTGTTTGTAACACTAACGTTACTCCAGTTTTATCCAATTTGGGTATTATCAAAGGATTACTTCAGACTGAGCGAATGCTGTAAAATTATCCTTAAACATACCCAGGCCCAGAAACGTCATAAATGACCAATGAAAATTTTTTCAATAACGAAATGTGATAACGATGAACAAATTATTTTTTTACTCATTTTTTGTATGTGTTGCCTATAAACAGAGTCCAGGTAGTAAATTAGTTTCATTACGCTTAGTATATTATACATTTTCAAAGAAGTGTGCAGTTTGTATTGATTTATTTTCATTAAATATAAATAGGACAGACACAGTACACCAAAACTGTAAACTTTAATAAACACCAATTCTATGACACGAATCCATTATCTCATATAGATAGAAATCAACAAGAGAGCATGTTGTACTCAGTTAACGATACTTGCTCCGTAGTCAATGGCATATTAATTGTTCGTGATATTTCGATCCATCCTATATAATTTTCCGAAATATACCTTTCTTCTGAATACTATTGTTAATGTTATATCCGAGGATTCCTTTGCTAGAAAATGATTCCACTATCCTCATAAGAAGCAGTACGATCCAAACTTTTTATCCTTCTTGATTTGTGAAACGTTCTTCACCTTTTTGGATTTCTGCTATTGGGACAGAGCACACTATTGTGGAGAATGATAGCATGGGTCACAAAGCAGCTACATCAGTACACGAAACTATACTTTTATTATGGTTTGTATATTCAGCGGCGAAGAGCAAAGCGCCAATGTGTACAGTGGCCGCTTGAAATTGAACCATCTTTAGTAATAATACCTCAAGCCTCAATTAGTTCTCACTGTTTTTTTTGTGAATGTCTCACAAAAAAAAATACTGTATAAGACTCGGATGAATATGAGGTATAAGCTATATAAAAAAAGATGAATAACATGACTACAACTTTTATAATAATTATTAAATGAAGTATTTATAATCATCATCATGATGATTGATGATGTACATGACATAGATCATCAACAACCTATAAGAATATTGAAAACAAAGAGTTACCTTTACAACCATGACATGAAAGTCATTTGAAAACTTAGTTCCTACTAGGGGTCCAATTCATCGATGATATCAGCTTCATTTTATACCTACGAACAAATTATGATTTTACAATAGTTTCGAACATAAAAGTTTATTGATAATGCATGAAATATCACTCAAATCTTCGTAGTTACCTCTGACCAACGTCTGGGTTTTCATGCAGCAACTTCTTAAAATATGATTTCTGCATACTGAGGCACCGTAAATATCAGTTTTAATACTTAAGATTACTTCAAATAACTTGCGATTGGTTAGAAAATGGTCGAAATGCCCAAAAAAAAACCATTAAACTACCTCAATGTGGCTCCAAACATTATAAACAATAACAACTCAAATCGGTTGTTTGCCAACCAGACTTCAAAAGAGAGGTTAAAAGTCACGTGGTTTGGATTCCCTAATATTGAAATCATCTGCTGTTTAAATAAGTAAAGGTTATGTACGATACTATTACAGTGTAGCTGACGCGGGATTGTGTTGTACGTAGACAGGGTTGTCAGATGTAGCTACAGGTTATGAATTATAAAATATCCCCGAATTTACTATTCAGCCCCGTTCTGTAATCGACATCCTTATGTTTTCATGTGGTTTTTGGATGATTTTTCTTCAGGTCTGTACTGCTATAATATTCATCTGTTGAAGACAATCTTTTTGAGGCATTATATTAAAATTCTTAACTTATACCCTATTATACCCAGAATGCTATTTTAGCTCTCCTGAAAGTGAAATTTCTTTGAGTAAAAAGTCAACAATCCGAAAATTTTCAACTTTTTTTTGACAATCTTTGAGTATTCGTTCAATTCGAATACAAATAATTTATATCTCGGCGAAAAATTCATAAATATTTTATTATCTGAATAAACTTTTTCGTAAAAATATTTTGATACGCCATTGCAATTTCTACTATTCCAGTCACGCTGATGGAAACACGTTTTAATTGCAGTATTAAATTTGCAAAACTGCAATTCCTAAATTGAAACATATATAGGAACGAAATAGATAGGTTCGCCGAACTCTGAAATAATTTTCTATGCGGCATTCTTTGAATCAAACTTGTGACTCACTAATATACATAAGTTCATCATGGGAAACCCTGAAATTAATTTTTGGTACTTTGACAGTAACGTCTCAATTACTCAGTGAGAGTACCAATATCAAATTTTTGAGCCTATCATTCCTAATGAAATTCATTCCTCCTACTTTCCATTTATTTGAAACTTATCAATAGAATGATGGAATTGAATAAAAAATTATTTGTAGCTAACATATATCATCAGTTATATACATATACAGGGTTAGCTATTATCAGTTATCGAAAATAAAATGGAGTGGCAGTCATCATGGAGAAACATACCTATTGAATTTCGGAGCAATCCGTAATGACTTATGATGTTTTTACATTTTACATCAAAATCGTGCGAATTTACTTGAACTGCGATCTATCGCGTCACGGCAGTCCAATTATCGCACCCATGACGTCACTGCAGTGCAATTATTGCTGTAATCTAGTGGTGATTGCACACCTCTTATGGACGTTTTAACACATGTAGGAAACCTTCGCTGGAATGCAGCGGTAACCGCACACCTCTTATGAACTTTTTTACACTTGTAGGCAATTTTATCGAATATTTTTCTGTGTCGGATTTTCACGCAAGTTCGATTTTTATTCTCATTCCACAATTAATGTGTAGTTGGCTTCCTGCAGTGGAATCCATTGTCGTGTTGCGAATCCTTGCATTCGGCTACATAGTCTGAAACATGCATGTGTAAGGATGCGGTTTTTTTTTAAGCTGAGGGTAATCTCATTTTCATTACCATTTATATATTGTTATGATTTGTTTGTTTTGAAAATATATAAAAAAGTCATTAGGAAAATATAATAATTGCCTTGCTCTGGTTACGCTACAAAAGCAATACAGTGTGCCTGAAGTGCCAGAAGTGGAAAACTGAGTGTTTTTGTGTTTCCACGGAAACGACAATTCTGTAATGTTCATAAAACGTCGTAATAGTCGAGGGAAAGAAGGTAGGGATTAGTGTTCTTAGATTTCTGCAGGCTGTATGCCCTAGGGAACACCTTCCAAAGCTTCGCCGTTCGTTGGAAGGACGAGCCCTAAAAACGAGTTGTTCGGTTTATCTCCAACGTGACAGGGATATTGATGTGAGGACTGAGCTCGACGGTCAGTCTCGATGGGATAATGGTGGAACGACTGCTGATAATTCAGGAGAACATCGTCCATGGAGATATTTAACAGAGACAGATAGCCAACCTTCAAGCGCTGTTCCAGAGAAGTGAGCGAGATCTCAAGCGAATTATCACCGACGAGGCGAATGGTTCGTTTTTTACAGAATATAAAATTTGCAATGTGTGTTTGTACGATATTCAAGGACAGGGCTTATATCATAAGCAGTCCACGGAAAGTGAAATAATTATTGGCTGGTGGTAATACCGAGCATTGAACTGAAATATTTCATTTGTATGGATACCTACTCATAACATAGTCACATTGGACACTGTGAGATCAATAACCTTTCTTGAGAAAAGATATACTTGGATTTTTACGCATTGAATTTTTAACAAGTCCGCATTTAAATCGTTCACGATTATTCCTCATCCATTTTTGCTTTCACTGGCTGATATCGAAACTCGAAGAGAAAGCGGTGTGAAGAATACTTTCATTGACAAAGTTGTGCACTGTAATAGAGGTAGCTCTCAACAAATCATTTATGTGAAGAAGAAACAGTGTTGGTGCAGAAATAGATTCCTGCGGAAAACGAGTATTATTGGTAAGGTATCGGATGATACTCCGTCATTTGTAAAATTGGACCATAAAAATTACCCTTTTACCATGCAGCCGCTGAATGTAAACAAGTGAACATACAGGATTCCTTTCTAGCTTCCTTGATCCAACGTTGTACTGGAGCTGGTGGTTTGAAAAGGAGCTCAAGCGTAACTCTCAATAGAAATTTGCAAAAATAAATTACTTTTTCAAAACATCACTGCTCCATGGAAGCAGAAATAAATATTCTACTGTTATTGTCGAATGATATGGAATCATAACACAATATCAATTTACGATAAACATCAAATTACAATCACTGAAGTATATATCTGACGGCTAACATATGGACGCGCACGATTGCCAGTGCTCATGAAAGGTATGAATATCCCTGGGACGATTAGGGTTTTGATTGGAATCTTCTGAAGGACATGGATTATGTCTAAGGATGTCTAAGGATGATTTGTTTTCATCTACACACGCAATAGGTATTTGTTATGCAATGAGTGTACAACCGAGACAGATAAAAGAATCCGTTCAACGACCAACATTAATTCTCTCCTATTCTGCACTCGGTGATCGTTACTAATGAAAACACTGCTAGAGCTCATAACTTCGAAGCATTCTCAATCGCTGGAGTTCATTTGCTACACTGAAAGAAAATTCTCAGTTATAGTTATTAAATGTTTGTTTTTGTTAAATATGTTAAGAATTACTTAATAATGAAAAGGGGAACATTCTCCATAAAAATTGAAAAATGAAAAATGTGACTTATTTGTAATATCTAATAATATTAACAATAAATATGGCTCATTTACTGAAATTATTATTAATATGTTTGCATATTCCCTATAACAACATCAACAACAACGGATTTGGTACTGCTATGTTCAGTTATTTTCAACAAAATATTTCAATGATAAATGAGTTATTTATTACAGAGATTGAAATATTTAAATGAATAAGTTTTGGTGATTATTAATAAATCAAGAGTTGTCTGTTAATAAGTCTGTGTATTTTTATTATGATTCGCGAATGGGATATATGAACAGATCATTTGTTTTTTATCAATCTTCATAATATAAACGATAAGTTCATTTGGTTGGCTTGGAGCAGAACCGTCAAAAGCACAGCACCAACCGCCATTGTACCCTTTACATTGAGCACGTAGTCCCGTACGACGAAGAATCAAGAAACTTTCATCGGCCCAGCCGCAATAGCGTTCCCTTCAACGGCTTCACTTACTGACGACCTAGCTAAGTGATTTTGCTGAAATTTGTTAATTTAATTCAGTGTCAGTGCCAGTATAAACGTAGTGCAGTTCAGTGATAAATAAAGAAAACTATGGAAGAAGCTTTGGTGTTTTTTTTAAGTGAATGTGGTGCCGCCAATCCCGAAGAAATAAAGAAAGATTGTGAACGTAAGTAGGTAAAACTCAAAAAAGTAATATGATCATACGAATTATATTTTCGATTGTTATGTTCGTACCTAACCAAAACTATGTTGTGAAAGTATGAAATATTTCAGTTTAGTTATAGTTCAAGACCACAAAATAGTGGAACTGTTTTTGTAGTTTCGTTCAACAAATAAATTGCTTGAATAAAATTATGTTGTTTCATTTCTTTTAATCGGCAATTATAAACGAAAAGATGTTTGATAAAATAAATTGGTTAAGGCTTTCGCGGACAAGGTTTTTACTATCACTATTTTTCGCCGGATTTGTAGGTCGCCATTATTTGGAATTGTTTTCTAACGTTTCGCTAGCGCGAGTAGCTAGCTTCTTCAGAGGTTTATAAGTCACCGGTGAATTATCAATATGAACAAATCTCTGAAGAAGCTAGCCAGCTACTCGCGCTAATGAAACATTAGGAAACAATTCCATCCAACGACGGCCTACAACAAACCCTGAGAAAACTAGTGATAGTGAAAAGATGTTTATGGCACAGAAACTAACATTCAATAATATGAAATTATTCCCAAATAATCGTAGCAAAATATTAGTTCATTACTATCAATGAGTATTTTTTTCATGTTGTACTTGTAAACAAGCATATATTATATGTATAATAATTCAATATGAAATAACAGTGAACACATCTACCTCCGCTGCGTTATAACTATAAACAGTTATTTTGTTGTGAAAAATATATATGTTGATAGCTATGATACATTTATTGCAGAAAGCAAAATGGTTATTTAGAATCAATCAATGAATATTATGATGGAATAAATACACGATAACCTCAAATGAGTCTTTATTTATCAAGGTGTAAACAAATCATTTGTTTCTCCTCAACAAATGTTTAATAAGCCATATTTCAATAACGGATTTGGTGACAGTAAATGATTCTTAGTTAATTTAATCAAACTGTTCTTTCAGTGTTATTACTTCAAAAGTAAAAAGTTTCATCTGCAATGAAAATGCAAATGGAATTTTCAGAAAATTTTAAAACATTATTGTCTTCCAAGTAAGCCTTATTTACTTCTTTCAACCACTTATTCAATTGTTCCTTTGTAAATGCAGCTCGGGAAGACTTTGAAGTTCAGGCAACTCTAGTAGTCAATCTGGATGACGTAAGAGAAAGCTTTCGTGCCAGCGCTTACCACATCAACCATTTATGAAGGGTGTCTCAATTTGCATTTATTTCATTTCACCACGCTGCATTATGCATCGCAGAAAATACTGCTTTTGCAAAATATTTCAACCATGTTAGTAGTACTCTTGTTCTCTGGATAATTATGAACTTTTACTCTCCAGAATATTTTTTTGTCGATTGTGCAACTGGAACTCTCTAGCCGTAGATTTCGGAGTCCCTTGGGAGGTTACCCTATTGAATTGTGTATTTGGGGTTACCTTCGACTCCTGGGATGCTTTTAGAGGCACCCTTGTAGTTTTCTCTGATCGTCGACTTCGGAATAGTTAGCTCGGATCCCCTGGAATGGGTTCCACAGGTTCCCCTTGTAGGCGTGCCCTTGGGATGTGGTTACATCAGCAGGAATCCTTCTGAAAATTTCCTCGTAAACTTATGTTTGGAGTTAATTTCGGTTTCTCTGATTCCCTTTTCCAAAGTGCCAAACTCCGCACCCAGGTTGGCCATCTCAAAGCCACCCTTCGGGGTTCTTCTGATTGTCGTCAATTATTGTTCAGAATAAACAAAAGGTTAATTTCTATGAATGAAAAGATAACATTCAATATATATGTTGAAACACGTGAAAATTACCCTTAATGTATTTACTTGAAGAATAACCAATAGTTATCACTACTATAAAATCTCACTAAAATTTGTGGATCAATAATTGCCACTATCTATCAATGATTTGGAAATAACCCTTCCACTCATATACTAATCATTGTAAATTGATTGTGGATTGATTGATTCGTGGGAAAAAGAATGTTTGAAATTAATAGTAGGTACTAACCTTTGAAACAGCGCCAAACAAAACTTTCGATAATGCTTCGAAGCGAGTTTTCGTTTTATGCAATTGATAATTGATATACTATAATATACTATTTCGTAATACTGAAACAAAATACTAATTTTTCATGCCGATACATCAACATACATTGGTTATATATATATAACCATTTCCTCCATGAAGTAGTTGGTGTTTATCCCACGATTGTTTAGATTCAACCACTCTACCGATCAACACAATAACCACAGAAATGCCTGCGATGAAACCCAACTTGGTGTGGTTCTCGGTATTTTCTCATTTCAAGTTGTTCGCTTGTTTGCTCTACTCAATTCTGTAATCGGCTTACAAATGGACATTTCGCCAGACGACTAAGCTGTGTTTGTCTGCGGACTGTCTTGTTATCACAACTGAGAGCATCGCTGATATTATTGCAGCGTTTCATTGCAGGATATAATAATAATATTATTGGTACGTCAATACATGAATTATAAAATATCTGAAATCAGCAGAATAATTCTGATTTGTGCTGAATGAGAGTGATATGAAAAAAGATAAATTATTTATCAAGAGGGTGGTATTAAAGGGCTGTTATGCCAATATTTTCGAAGCTAGCCAGGTGTCGGAGCGGTCTACGTATCAGTCAATCTGTTACTGGTTCATTTTACACTATGAAACCCTCTCTTTTTTAAAAAAATCTCTACACTTCATTCTCCATATTTTATGGTATGATTAGTTTCTCATTGTCATTTATTCACCTTTTCGAACATCAACTTAACTGAAAAATTGCTTTGCTGAATCTCACAAGGTCGCATTACCGTCGGGAAAACGTTTAAAATAACTAAAGTTGTCACTTGAACGTTTTCAGAACATTATTCCCATTCCTAGAATATTTACGACTTTTAGTCGGTTGAGTAAACGTTATGACAACGTTGTAGCTTGAGTGATGTTAAAACAACGTTGACCGGTGGTTCTCTTTCATAAATGACAAATTTCTACCCAACTACAACGTTAATTTTGGTGTATTATGTGGTTGTCGTCGCCAAACTGCTACTTGGGTTTATCTGCTGGCATAAATAAATAGGTATATATGAATATTTTTCAAATTCCAAATTTAGTGTTTTTGACACTATATACAGACACATTCGATTTAAAAATTAGTGATAATAGTGAGCAAGCTGTGTCTAACCATTTAACGCAACAGCAAATTATTCATTCACTGTCAAACACTCAATGCTGTCAAGTAAAATTATATGTGCAGTGAAATGTTTGGGCGATCCTGATGATAGTTTACCTTCCGATTCGGAGGATGAATTTTTGGATTTTGAATGACATTAATTGATATTACTTACTTGCATTTTTTTGTAAAAAGTTAACTTATGCTACATCTGCAGAAACTTTATATTTGTATATTATTATGATACTAGGACTTTTTGAACTTCATCACATCATTGAAATGCATTTACATAATGATGTCATTATGACCTGCCACCAGAATCTGAGCCTCCGAACTTATAGACCGGCCGGTAAGACACATTTTTTGAAACGTTTTTTTTTACGTATGCTTTTTTAAAGTTATGATTATTGAAGATATTTGAATGTTCTCAAATATCTAAGACTGCTCGCATGCAGCAGCGTTACAAATGAAATTTGATTTTCTAAAAAACACTGATAACTTCAAACTATGTTTTAATGTATGCAATGTAATTTTTGCCACAGATTGAACTGAAAATCCCACAAAAATCAAAAAGCACAATCTTTTCTCGTGCAGAAGGACCTGAAATTATCATCTAAACATTAAAAAAAAATTTCAAGAACGATTATTTAACGAATGCTTTTTCACAAGATCTTTTTGGTGTTATATGGATCACGAAAATTAAAGCCCCGAAATTATCAACATAACATGTGAAAGGACGTGGTTTTCAAGAACGATTATTTAACGTATGTTTTTTAACAGGCTCATTTTAGGCTTTACTCTCATTATATAGCCGTCATGAATGAGTAAAGCGGACTCCAGGAGTGGCTGAGGCGGAGCAGAAAACGGGAAGCGACCTGTGGGCCCCTAGCTCTCCATACACCGACACCAAAACCACACGAAGTTTCACCGAGACCTAACACATGGAGGGATGTGAGAACTGGAAATCATGTATTCAGTGAGAGCCAGAGGCGGGCTTCGTAACGGGTGATATGACCCTGGTAGCCGGTAAACGAATCGCCTAGGGCCGGCATGTGTTCATGATTCTGGTGATAATGCATCATGGGATGCAAGAGATAAAACAAAATGGCGGCTCCAATATGGCGGACGGGATTTATTGTTATAGTACGATTCGATTGGAAATTGGCATGAAATGGTTTTTGAGATCAGAAATCATCAATCCCTACTCAAAATTCATAAATTCAAGATGACTGCTCCAAGATGGCGGACGGGAGGTGTGTTTATGGTCAGATTCGATTCAGAATTGGTATATGGGAGATTTTAGGTAACAGTTATATTTCAGTCAAAACCATAAAATCAAGGTGACAGTTCAAAGTTATCGCTAAGTTTTTTTGGTTATAGCCACATGGCATTTCCGTGAATGGACTTGATTCTGAACATTTGCAAGAATCGAGAACGATCATCGAATAACATTTGAGAATAGTTTTGTTCTTTTCCTTTCACGTCCGAACAAACCGAAGAACACGAGGTACACCTTACATGGACTGAAAACTTGAAAATGACTGTCAATGTAACAGCGTAGGGTGTTTGACATAAGTTTTCTTGAGCTCCTTAACCCTAGGTATTGTGAAATTTGAATTAGTTATCTATAAATATAGGTCAAGAGAACTTATGTCAAGCACTCCACGCATCTTTTAGCTTTGAGTGGTTACATTGACGATCATTTTCGAATTTTTAGTCCATGTTGTATAGTTAAAGCGTGTTCTTTGATTTTGAATCTAACAACTTCAACTGTTCAACGTCCAGGTGAACATTACCATTCATCAGAATTGTGGATTTTTATGATTCATTTTCAATAATAGTAAATATTATTTCTTCAGACTGCCAACAGAACATTCTCCTAGAATGAACAATTTCAGAAAGGAAAAATATACTGATTCGGCAGATAGAGTCACAGGTAAGAAGAAATTGTCGAAGGTGACGGGATGATGACAGATTCAGTATGTGATAATTCAAAAAGTGTGCCGAAATTCCATTCAAAAATATATGCAGTATCTGTCATCCAATGCAGTTGCGCAGCCAGAATTTCTCGTTGGATGGGGCCTAGTAAGAAAAGGCTTTATACATAATAACATATTGCAATTTGGATTGTAATTATTTTCCCAACTTTTGTTTTTTTTATTTTTCAACATCAATTACCTAACTCATTTCGTTCAAATGCTAACATAGGATTTTTTATGAAGGTTAAACACAAAACATCATCAACTGACTCATTTCCTTTAAATGCTAACATAGGATTTTTTATGTAAGTTAGAAACTACTATCTATGTTGAACTACAAAACATAAAATACTTATTTTGTTTCCTTTTTATTTTTTAATGAAGAGTTGAAAGATTCAATATATATATATATATATATATATATATATATATATATATATAGGGTCATGTAGCTCAGTGGTTGAGACTTTCTCGTTCGAAACCAGTGACTGCTGGTCGGCTAGGTTCGAATCCTTAGCGACTACAGATTTTTATCTGATGGCCCGAGAAAGTGCTAGGAATCGCACGTTAAAAGGTAAGACCTCGTTAATCCTTGGCTCGCACAAGTTTCGACTTTTGAGGGCTGCCGTTCTTAAGGGTACGACAGCAGGTTAACGGAAAAAACAAAACAAAAAAAAAACAAAATATAGGAATAGGGTAGAGATTATCTTTAAAAAATAATAAATAGGAAACACAAATGAGCAGTTTCTTTTTGTTTTGTATTGCAATAAATATAGGAGTTTCTGACCTTCGCAAAAAAATCCTATGTATATATAAAAGAAATGAGTTAATTGATGTTGAAAAATAAAAAAAAAACGAAAGTTACGAAAATAGTGACGTCTGCATACAAATCATTGTGTGAAAACTTTGTCATTGAATAATTGTCACTCACATGCTAGTTCTTTCCGTGTGATATTCCTAGTCAATTGACATCCCAGGATGGAATATCTGTAGAATTTTTTTGACATATTTTCAATTTATTCTTTGATAGTTGTGATACTGGCCTGCTTTCCATATTGGTCTAGCTGAATGTATCTGTCACTGACAGTGAAAATACGAAGGACTTCATTTCACATCATCTCCATGCTCAACACTCGAGTTCTGGGAGTCTGAAAAATATTACAATCTAGAGGCTAGCAACGTCAAATCTAACCAATCAGAAGGTATGCGGAAGCCATAAACCACCAAGAAAACTTGAACAGAAAGGAAGAGACAACATAGCAAACAAAAATCTGGGGTGCAGACTCAAAGGCACCAAAATGAATCCATGTCACCCAAATCCAGCGGAAACTACGCGCAAACCCACCATCGCACAAAGTGCGTTCCAAAACAGCACCATTAATGACGTTTCTGGAACAAGAGCTTCAGTTTCAGTTTATACGTCAAGAAAAGTAGGTACTTCGATCTCGCCACTGCTGCAGTTGCAGTTAAAACGTTTGAAAATTTTGAACAAAAAATTCTACTACAAAATCCGGAAACCAACCAGAACAGTACTCTCTTTAGTTTCTGCACAAAATTACGAAAAACGTTTTTCAAGTCGTGCTATACCACGACTGAACATATTTCCATATACATTGTTTTAGTAGTTTCAATTTAATTCAGGTCCTGTTGAGTTCATTGATGTCATATAGTTTCTCATGGAGTGCAGACAAATGAAATTGTTTTGAATCTAACAATTATTATATTCTCACCAGCTCACCAAAAATTATAGTTTTCATTGATACCAATTTGAAGAAAACGTGAAGATGTGATATTAAAAAGAAGGTTTACTTTGTCATTCTATTTCAGACAAGGGATTGCATGTACGTACAGCGTTTTGTTATGTATGTATGGGTGCATCGATCATGTACTAAGTACATGAGTATTCATCATTTTCTATCAAAAGCACCTGGCGATCGCTATATTATCTGGTTGTTCGACATACATAATCACACAGAGGTTGAACATGAAACCTCTGATTATGGCATGTTATTGTTATGTCAATGTTGATTCAGTTGTGGGTGTGCTTATCAAAGAAATACCTTCTCTTATTTGTTCAACTTCGACATATAAATATAGCTTATTCATTGAGTCACTTAAAATATAAAATAATCTGCAGGGAAAAATAAAAAAAATGGGGAAAATTGAAGCTTGAGAAACAAACGAGATGTGAGAGTAGATGTTCCTTAAGTCTTCAAGATACTGAATAACACGTTAGGTTCTTCTAGATGGGAACACTACGGGTGAAGGGATCGATGTTGTTTCAGAAGAACATCAATAAAGAAAGTATACAGTGTATATCACTTATCATCGAAACATCTTCGTAATCTTCGCGATCTTTGACGTACGTATATGAATGTGAAAAATCAATAAATACATCAAAACATTGCAATTTTACAATATAAATTATGAAATTTCACCTTCGTATTTCTTAATTTTCTACCTATTTTTCCTCCTACAATATTTTTTCTGTCGGTAGTTCCATCGCTTCTGGCGTGAAGTATATATCACTTGAAATCACCCCTAACTTTGAACAGGTTTGTTCACTTTGATATAACTACGTAAAAAAGTTACTAGGATGTTTCCATGGGACAATCTGTGAAAAATTTTCTTATAGTGTTCTGATTGGTTTCCAGGTTTTGCCATGGTCTTCTTTGTATTAGTGGTATTACTCGGATGTTAGTCGGGAATTAGAGGCATTACGTAAAAATTTTTGGGTATTACAGGTATATTACTGGTGTATTACTTTACTCGGACATTAAAGGAATTATTTGGGAATTATTGGGCATTACACGGAAAAGGGACGTACTACTCGAGCATTGCATGGGTATTACAGAAGTCATTCATTCGGAAGTGCGAGAACAATTACTACACAATTATGATCGATGAAGGGCAAAAAAAAGTCTTCAGAACATGGGAATTGGACATTACGCATGAATAACGATCCTAACATTAAAATACGATTTTATATTTTTATTACTTCTCTAACGGGCATTACTGGCATTACTTGGGGGCATTACTCGGGAATTACTTGGGTATCACTCAGGAATTACTTGGATATTAGAGGCATTACTTGAGATTTTTGGGAAATAGTGTACACAATTTCCTCAGCGGTTTCCCCCTCGAAAAAATATAAATGAATTTGGTACACGAGTGAATTTTTTTTTGTGACAATGTCAAAAAAAATATGAAAAGTTGTTAATAATTGAAAATCACGTCCTGATGTGCAATCCTTCCCATTTACCTTGAAAATAAATAAAAATCGAGTTTTTATATACAGAGTGACCCATTTGAAAGCGGGCCACCTGTTTAAAACTGTTATTTATTATCCCATTCAGGAGTTTTTTTTCCAATAGATAGAGCATTAATAGTTCTAATTGAGTGCCATAATTTCGAAATGAAAATAAAAATTTCAGGGCCTACTTCGAATTTTTTTCAAGGTCAAAAATAGGTCACTTTGTATACATTTTTCTATACAATAACACTTTAAAACTTACTCTGGATCTCAAAGTTAAGTCAAATAATACTCTCAGACTCAGCTAGTTTATTTTTTTAATTCATGTAGAACTAGTAAAATTTGGTTTTACTAAAAAATAAAATATATATTTTTTGGAGATAGGTATGATTATGTATTTGAACATGATCAATATTTCGGAAAAACTTTTCATGTTAACAATTTTCGATATTGTCACAAATAGAAGTGACACTTCTCGTATACGCTCAGTAAATTTCACAATTTGAATAACCTGTATTATGTTCTAGAACATGCAGTGGTTTTCATTCGGAATAACTTTTGTACCTTAAGCCAAAAAAATAAAAAAAAACCAAATGTTATATTCTATATCACACTTTGTTTATTGAAGAGAAGATTATTTTGAACTTGAACAGAGGGCTATATGGAATGGGGCCCTTATCGGCATTCATACTATTTTTACACTTCCCAAATTCGAGACTCTCGAATGCATCTAGAAGTCTGCGGTCATGAACCTATCTGATTACTCTCAAACTTGTGTCATCAAATCGATGGTCGTGGTCCAGCGCATGTTGAGCTACAGTTATTTTTTCTGGTCTCGATGCTCTCGGAACCGTACTTTCATGGCCCTACGGGTCTGGACCACATATTTCTTCTCGCAGTCCTTACAGCTAATATCATAAATCTCCGACTTTTCTTTGTTTTTCGTCTTATCTTTGAAAGTACCCAAGATTTGTTGCAGTTTATATGAAGTCTTGTATACCACCTTCATATTGAGGGTTCTGAAAATGCTGTCGAAAACTCTAGTAACTCGAGGTTCGTATGGAATAACGATATATTTAGGAGGACTTTGCTCTGTTCGAAAAGTCCTAGAGTTATGAAGGGTTCTCTTGAATCTATGTTTCCTAATCAGTCTTCATTCATTATAACTACTTATTTTATTATTATTCATTTTATTTTAATACTATAATCATTTTTCTGGCTTTCAATTTTTTTAAATATGTTGATAAAATATTATATAATCAATATAATGTTAGTCATTAATCCAAGTGTCATCAAATACTGAGTCGAGGAGATAATTATAGGTAGGTAGAATAGAGCGCCAATTAAAATTGACCACTCAATTAACCACTCAAAGAAGTAGTAGATATAAATTGGATTAGTACCGTAGTAAGCTTATTTTGGTGTTTTGGGTAACTTCCATTTCTTGAATTATTTTTCATCAGTTTAATTATTAGGGTAGTCATTATTCATACTGACCACTTGATACCCGCATTATATATACTGATTGGTCATCATTCATAAAGACCGCACTTCTCCAGCTGCCCGTAACATATGTATTTTTATTTTTGATTTCCAAATTACTCTAATAATAAATATAAGATTATCATAACGCAATTATTTTAACGTGAGGTACGTAATGGCCGACAGCCTGTCAGATGGTAATTTGAACCAATTAGATTCGTTGGGTAATACACAGTTTCATCGGAATAAAATTCACTATTATGAATAAATCTGTGCAGAGGCTTTCATTCATTCAATGCCATTGCAAAAAATGCATGTATTCGAATGAGTCGATGTTCATCCTGAGGGACGAAGGGACGAAACAAAACATTTCCATTATAGTGGTTCTATTTTGTTCCCATAGAGAAACCAGTGAATATATATATTCATTCCATTCGTTTTCAATGAATCATCCAGTTTTTCGCAAACTCTTGATCAATATATAATATAATAATATGAATTAGATGTGTTTTAACACACTCAAAATCGTTGATTAATGACCCCTGTTTATGAATGATTTTCTATATTAATCAATGATTTTATTATATTGAACCCAGCATACATTGCTCTAATACATTTTATATTGGTAAGTACTATTCAATACACCAGTTGTCACTTGCAATCATAGAAAGTCACGTGGCATAATGGTAACGTTGGCATGACAGCCGAGAGATGTGACAGCGAGGTCGAAAATTCAAACCCACATAAGAGCAATATTTTTTCCTCATTTCAATTTAAAAAAAGTAATACCACTAAGGAAAATTAAACTTTGATTAGAGTTATTATAAATAGGAATTGGTGATTGTTTTTTATCGTTTCGTTAAATAAATAATCATTTAAAGTAAGATATCTCTATTTTTGAAAACTACGGTTGACGGAAAAGTTTTGTAACAAACTCGTGAATTGAAATGGCGATCAACAATCTCGAACATTATAACGCGCTCGCTCACGCGTTAAATTATCTCAATTGTTAATAGCCCTTAATAATACACTTGTTCGTTAAATAACCATTTTACTACTGAGTCACGATACATATTTTGAGAAACACCACAAGAGCATTAGCTCGGGATACTGGTGTTATAGGAATATATGTCGAGTAAGGAGGTATGCTGGAACATATACCTAATGCATGTGCAAAGATTATTGTAGATTTAAAATAACTTGTTGAGCTGGTAAGGGATCATTATCTCATTATTAAGGCAAGCAAGTATAACGTCATTGCATTTGGACACAAAAAACACAAATCCACTTTGAAAAATGCATTTAATATCACTATATAAAATTCTCCCATCGCTATTGGCTAATTTGATGATAAGTTTATATCACGAGAACATCGAAATAATCGAATGTACTTCCGAGGAACGAGACGTCAACAGTATGTTGCAATGACTATTTCACTTGAACATGTCGGGCAAAAATTCAAAGCATCATAGCGTGTGCCATGCCATAGCGATGTGCTAGACAGAGGACAGTCGTCCAGCACATAAATATCAGTGGTGAGACTGAGACTATGACTCGAGTAAACGGAATTACTCGACTAGCGGCGATTGACTCTGGGAAGCAGTGGTTCAGATGAGTGGCTGAAACTCTTCAATGCATAACGTCACATATTTGGTGCTGGTCGGCTGTATTCTGTCTCGCACATCGAATAGCATGGCAAACTCAATGATGCGTTGAATTTTTGCCCCACCTGTATTAAAATTATCACATAATCTAACCAAACTAGCCATAGATTTTGAATTGTGCGTTCGATCATGTTGAGTGCCTCATCACTAGATATATTACGGACTATAGTCCGTTGTCCGACAAGTGCGCGACACGTTTTCACGTCTAATGATAGGCTGGTTTTACTGTATTTCCACGTATTTTCGAAATTATACAAGGTAACTTGACTCAATTGGAAAAAATAATCGCGTATACTTACACCAGCTGTCTTTCAATTTTGATTGGAGTATCAGCTTCGGTACTTCCAACGACGCAACGATGGCAAAACTAAGTTTGACAATTTGATCATTAAAAAATGTATAGCTGTATTTATCAAAATGTGTCGCTTTGGTGCAAATTCAAATAAAATTATGGAACAAAACATTATAACATTGACGATTTGATAATTTGTTTATGACGTTTTACAATGAAAGCACTTGATTCCTGAAATAGTCTAGCAAAATACCACTTCATCCTGAATGTTCTCATAATTATGTCTCTTTGTTAAAAATGTTAATTTTTATTTGCGTTAATCTGTCTTTCCCCTACGAACGGTGGCAATCAAAACTTTAAACTTGTGCGATCTAAGGATTAATGAGGTCTTACCTTTTAACGTGCGATTCCTAGCACGATCCGAGCAGAATAAAAGGTGGTCGTACGTAAGTCATCATCCAAACCACAACCTCGCCTTACGTTGCTTGGCTTTAGCTATCCTCTCGGATGTTACTAACTCAGTTGAGTTGCGGTTCAGCAATACCACTCGTCCTAGCATAGCATCACAATTATTCTGAATAACAGACCGACAAAATCAACATTCACATATCTGTAAGCTGCGAAACTTCAAACCGGTCATAATGACTTGGTGATAATCTGCATTTTTGGCAGGTATTTCAGGTTTTTGCAGTTTTATACTATCTGAAACAATTTCTACTATATCGATATCGATAAAAGAACAGAAAAAAGGCATATTTCAAGCAATACGAAAATAAGACAATGCTTATTGGAACCAACGTCATTAATATCAGAATTTCAATATCCCCAGACTGAAAACTCTTTTTACGTTTCCCGTTGAAAGTGGAATCAGACGGATTTTACAGTGGAACCGAGAATGGAAGTTTGCCAGCAATTTATCGTTCACCTGCAAAAAAGTCGTAAATTACGTTTTGGCGAATCGTGCGGCTTCTAATCGCATAATTTCTACGAACTCAGCCGATCAATATGCCATCGGACTGTTCAACCACAATTCTAACGATAGCTTATCAATTCTCTGTGAAAGGGAGATGCATAGAAAGTGATATTTTCGGGAGGAAATTAATTTTCCATTATTCCCTTTGTTGAACTTGCTGTTAGCGGGAACTTTCAGTATTATCGGGGATTGAGCAAACATGGAGAATTCTGTTTTTTTTCATGGGCTGTCAAGTGAGAACAGTAGGTGATAACTGGAGGGGAGTATATGAACGTCTTTTATCGAAAGTTAGTCCCTTGGTGATATTTTAATCTATTGATTTCATCGTTTATTGAATTTTTGTTGAAAAACAACTGAAAGTACAGGATGCAATTTTTACGGATACCTAGTAATTTTCGAAAAATACTATTAATATAAAAATATTACTTAAAAAACACATATCTACATGAAAAAAAAATGTATTCTAATTCCTGTGAAATACTTCTCGTACTGCAACTAAGGTCGCCAGGAAATATCCAATTTGGTTTTTGGTATTTACAGATGCTTGGTATTGCTACTTGCATAGTGTATCGAACACAAAACAGTCAGTGTTGTTCATATTCAGTTGATTATTAATCGGTAGGATTGTATTATTTTTGTACGAAACTGTGAAATATCATATCTATTTGCTTTTGTTCTGTTGAATTTACGACAGTAACAACCTTAATAATTTCTTGCCTCTCTATCCAGAATGCTATTCCTCATTGTCTTCCACCATATGTTCGACCGTTAATATAGAACAGAAATTGTAATAAGTCATCTCGAGCCAAAAAAATTTGTCAAGTTTTGGCGCATTTTTATTATTTGATAATTGACGCTAGAAATGCCTAATTGAACCAAACTCAAATATTATGTCAGAGCATGTGCGATTCGGGCGTTTTTAACTTATATTTTTTTGCGGAAACTGAGTTTCAGTTGATACGTCAAGAAGGGTACTTCGACCACGCCACTGAAGATAACTGCCGCAGTTGCAGTTGAAACGGTTGGAGATTTTAGCCAACTAAGACCAAGGCAAAACTCGGAAAGTTGTATTTGAGTGCTACATGAACCCATACAAATTTGCCCCCGCGTACATGCCAACGAACATTGTTAAAAATTATCATGAAAAATTGTGAACAAAATAACAGAATTGCTCATTATTCATATTTAACAATGCTGATGGAAAATTTGTATAGTTTCATTGAGCACCAGAATACAGTTTTTGTGAAAGTTTTCTTTCTTTTGTATATATATTTTTTCATTTTTGATTTTAAATAGTAAAATGATTGGCCTACAGTGTATAAAAAATATTTCATCAAAATTACTTATTAGGTCTTGGTGGCGCGTAGCTAGTGTGTCCGCTTGCCAATCCAAGGTACGCAGGTTGGATTCACTGTGCTGACACCGATTTCGTGCATGAAATCACACGTTAAAAGGTGAAGGCTATGTCTTTCCTAGCTCCCACAAGTCGCTCAAGTACCCCTGAGGTTTGCTCGTAAGAGGGTAGCCGGTTGACGCAAATAACAACTCTAACAATAGAAAAACATATATTAAATGATTTGTTAACTTTAAAAATACAGAACCCATATTTATTGTTGCAAGAGAAGTAGTAAATGAGGATATCATTTGGAATCTATATGTTTGCCGGTATAAAAAAAATATTTCATCAATAATTAGATTAATAGATTAATCGACTAACCAAAAGAAGATCAATCTGAATTACTTGAACTCTGGATCTGTAACGGTCACCATGTAGTATACATTGCTTGGATACGAACGGAACACTATTTTTAAAGCGATAAGCAAAAAATCCATTTCCTGCTCCATATCTCCATGAGTCAACCATTACTTTGGAGTGGGAGAAAAGTAGATCGTTCATGTTTTGGGCATTATAGTGGGGGGAGGGGTAGAGTGTGGTAAACGTTACAGATCCAATAATTTAGATTGATCTTCCTTAGGTAAGTCGGTGGAGTCTATTAATTAATTCTCACTCTTGAAGATGAACGAACTACGGAATTTATTAAAATTTTTTCCAAAAATAATAATTGCATTTTCAGTTAAATTAATGGAGAAAAAGAAAATAATGAATAATTTGGAAAAAACTATGATGTAGGTTAGGTTAGGTTAGGTTAGGTTTAAATGTGAGTGAGCCCATACATCAGGCTCTCCACTGCGGCCAATGGCCTATTGTGGCTCACCCTATGGTTATATTTCTCCCAGCATATCCAATCTCTTAACGAAATTGAGTAACATGTTGGGAGAACAGTTTACCAGATCTTCTGGCCTTACTTTTGTATTGCCAAATATTGAAAATCTGGTTCTGGCTGCTGCAGGGCATGTGCACAGGATGTGTTTAGCCGTTTCATCATCCTCCATGCATAGACGGCACTCTGCATCCTGTGCAAGTCCGATTTTATGCATGTGGTGTTTGAGTTTGCAGTGGCCAGTGAGCAAACCTACTATAACTCTGAGATGTGCTCTACTGAGTTCTAGAAGTTTGTCAGAGTCCTGTTTTTTCCTTGTATAAGCAATAAATGCTTTGGAATGGGCTAGTCCTGGTAGACTGAGCCAATACTCAAGTCTTTTATTGTCTGCCCAGGCGGTTGTAGCATTCTTGGCAGTGCTATATGCTAAACCGATGACCGGTTCTGGCCCAGTGAACGTTGTTTCGGCCCCCCCTTTTGCTAGGGCGTCCGCTATTTCGTTTCCTTCTAGGCCCGTGTGACCTGGTATCCAAACTAGGGTAACGTTGTTGCCTTGTGCTAGTCGGTTCAAGGTGTCTCTGCAGTTCCATACTGCTCTGGATTTAAAGCAGTTGGATTCAAGCGCTTTCAATGCTGCTTGACTATCTGAAAATATTTTTATTGTTTTTCGTGTGAGGTGTCGGTTTTTCAGCTCCCTTGCACACATTTCAATGGCATATACCTCTGCCTGAAATATCGTAGCTAATTTACCCAAACTGAATGAGCGTTTCACTACTGGGTTCATACCATATATTCCGGCTCCGACACCTTCCAAAGTTTTGGAACCATCGGTGAACCACCTTTCATTTGCCCTACATAGGTCAGTTTCATTCCGAACCCAGTCTTCTCTTTCAGGGAAGACCACGGTGTAGGACATGTTGAGGTTAGTGGTTTTAGGCATGATGTCTGAGGGCATTCCCAGAATGTTGTGAGCTATTATGCCTTCCAGCATGCTGCTGCCTCTCATGACACATGCCTGCGGTAGACTAATGGCCGCTTGGTAGAGTCTGTATGTTGCCCATCTTGCTTCTCTCTCCAGAACTATGTGGAGAGGAAGTAGTCCAAGAAGAGCTTCCATTGCTGCCGTTGGCGTGGAGCGAATGGCCCCAGTAATCGCCAGGCACGCTTGTCTCTGTAGTCCGTTAAGTTTAACCTGGGCCATTTTTTGTTGGCCTTTGTTCCACCAGACTACAGAGCCATACGTGATCATTGGTCGTATGACGGTCACGTACAGCCAGTAAATTTGTTTTGGTGACATGCCCCATGTTTTGCCACATATTCTGCGGCATGTCCATAATGATAGGCTAGCCTTTCGGATAGTCTTTTCCAAATGCGAGTTCCAGTTCAGCTTTTTATCTAGGATTATTCCCAGATATTTTGCCTCACTCGCAAATGAAATTGTTACACCATTGATGGAAGGAGGTATTAAATGTTCCAGCTTCCTTTTCCTGGTGAACGGTACTATGACCATTTTGTGGGGGTTAATGGACATTTCCTCCCTCTCACACCATTTATATATGGTATCCAGTATATCCTGAAGGACGTAGGAGATCGTCTTTTCGGATTTATCTTTTATTACTAGGACCAGATCGTCAGCATATGCTTGAAGATCGACTATGATGTAACAGTCTCATTAGGATTCTTGTCATAATAGGTAGTTGATTTTCGAATATATATATATATATATATATATATATATATATATATATATATGTATATATATATAGATACACACAAGTATATCTCACCTGGAGTATAACATTAAATATAATTTCTAGTTGTATAGGTACAGTGTGTCTCACTTCTCATGGAAGCACCCCCTTATCTTCCGTAATAATTGAGGTAGAATGATGAAACTCTCAGGACAGATCAAAATGATCAAAATGCACCTACCACCTTAATTGGGTTGGCCGGAGCGATATACACTGCCCACCACTCACGACGGAACAACCCATTTTTACGGTAAGTATCTCATATACAAATAATGATAATAATAATAATAATAATAATATCTCATAAACGTTTTAGATTGTACCTAAAAGGCCTATCCTATATAGGAAGAGGGTAGCTATAATATGTATGGTTGCCGTGGCGCTCCGTGGCGACCTACTGACTTTTATTGACTTATTCACTTTCCAGTTGTAGGGAAACTTACAGCAACATCCCTTGTGGTGGGTGCTTATACCAATCAAGCATTACATATCAGTTTTATCGTCTACCCTCATCACAAGTGAACAATTATCTAACCTTGAGGAGAAACACCAGACGATATAGAAATCAGCAAGTAAATCAGATTAACCCAAAAGTTCTCGAAATTGTCTTTTATTACAAGTATCCCTTCAACTCGACCTGGAACCAGATCTGATTCCTATTCAAAATTTTGAATACATATTACTTTTTCACCAGACTAAGTCACACTTGAGATAATTATCATCTTCTCTTTTCAGCTCCAAATATGTTTCTCATATGTTTTTTTTGTACTGCAAACACTCGTACGGAATAACAAAAGGCAGAGCCTGTGGGGGTAGGGAAAGGCTATTATTATTTGCCGTGGCGCTCCGATGCGACTTACTGATGTTTGGTGGCGTATTCACTTTTCAGCTGTAGGAAAACTTGGAAAACAGCACAATATTTAAAAATCTGATGGTGAAATGATCCTTCTTGCCAAATTGTATATTGCATTCCCACTTCAAAAGTAGTTTTGGAGGTTCAGAGACTAGAAATGTCAGTCAATGGCCTCAACCTGTAGGGCTGTTGCCTTCAAAGATTGCACTTCTATTACTGGGTCCTTTAAATTCGAACCGACCAGCTATTCTCATATTTTTCTTTTTGGAGATAAACGATTTTGGGTTATAGTTTAACTGAATGTTCCAGTTGTATCTTTTATAGTTACAAATATAGCCTCAGAAAAAAAACAAAACCTCCTGATTTAAGCATTCTTGAGGAGAGGAAGGAACCTTCTAGGAAAGGTTCCGACGAGTTTTTCTAATTCTGCCATCGGTTGTTGGCCTAGAAGAACTCCCAACAACACAAAATGGTTTCAAAGACAGTTGAGTGCTTCACATTCAAGTTTCAGATCACATGAGTGAAGTGTATTGTCGTTCATATATTTTATGTGCCTCTAATCAACACTATTGTAAAGATAATTAAGATCTGTGGTCACATCATTATCGATATCCTCGATATCAAAGAGATGTTTGTGTTAACTGACCCTTTGTGCCTGTGATATCAAAATAAACGTGTTCGCTTTCAGTTTATCGGTACTGAAAAATACTGGAACACATCCAACTCTTTATTCAACTCTGAAGATACTGAGTGTTTGCAATTCATCTTCATAGGATGAGCTTTTTCTATGTATGGTTTTCCCAACACCATTCGGTTGAAAAACTGTCTCCACAGAAAATCTGGATGGCTAAGTTTCAACTTGTCATAGTATTTTCCTGCGAGTTAATACTCAACGTGCGATCTGATGTTCTACCCATAGTCAATAGATGCTAGATAAAAATTCACAATTTTGCCTTTGTGATTGGAAAGATAAAGAATATATTGTCGAAACAGTCATGTGGCTACCAGAGGGTGCTAATGCTAAGAAAAATATTATGTATGCAAATTATATTCTACGGCAGTACAATAAGCATGCCTAAGCAACTAGAAGAGCAGTATCATGCAAATGCCCATTCCTACATCGATTAAACTACCCTCACCCTCACCCCTTCTGTTCTGTTCTGTTCAACCCAAAAAAAGGGCTCACTTCTTCAACAGAGACTGGATGAACATTGACAACTTCGTTTATGACATTACCTTCTGAATAGCTCGACTTGGTTTTGAGTACGGTACAAACTTTTCTGATTGAAATGATGAAAAATGAATTGTCGAAGTAGCAATGTGGCTAACGGAAGGTGCTAGTGCTGAGATGAATACAATGTATGTAAATTCCATTCTGCGGCAGTACAAGAAGCACGCCTAAGTAACTGACAGAGCAGTATCAGAAATATGCTCCTCCTCCCGTCGACTCTTTCTTCACCTCTTGAATCATCAACCGACTGACTCCTTTTGTTCCTTCTATAGGTCATCAAATGATTTGGCAAGGATTCAACCTCCTTTTCAATTATTCTTCTACCTTTCCATATCACTGGTGGGTTTCTTCTGCATTCACAATTTCGAAATTACTTTTCATAAATTAAAACTAGGACACAGCGCAATTTTACGTCTATTAACCAGTTCGCACACTACAAAGTAATGGTTTCCACATGGAGATATGAAGCAAGAAATGGGTTTTTTGCTTATTGCTTTAAAAAATGAGCAGTTCGTATCCAAGCATTGTATACTACATGGTGAACGTTACAGAGAAAGAGTGAAAAGTAATCATCATTTGCTAATGTTGAGACGACAGAACTGGCATCAACTATTTCGGTAGAAGTAGTCGAAAATGATTTTGTGATGTTAACAACGATATTATGAAACACTTTAAGACTGGACATTAACTGATTAGTCGATTGAGCTGTACATTATTTTTATACATATTTTGAAAGATTAATCATTCCAGTAGAAACTGAGATATTATTATTTGTAAGTCACCCCATTATCAAACTCCAGAGATAAAACCACCCTCTCTGCCAAGAGCTCACTTGTGGACAATCCGAAAAACTATGCCGTGAGTTATTTTTCCTGCTTCGAATTACAAAAATCTACCCTGTTTCAGAATCTACGAACAATTTTCTACCCTTGTAACTGAGTTGTTAAGTACTAAGTGGATATCTATAAGTTGGTTTTGAGTCACTGAATATCTGAGAGCCCATCCATCATTTTCGAATAATGGGATATATTCAGCAGTTTGTCGACTTTTGGAAACAAATACGCATATCATTGAAGATATAAAATGAAATATTCGGATAAGAAAAATCGAAGCTTGCAGAAGTTCGTAACAATAAACAAGATGGAATTAAATGAAATAAACTTGTTTGGATGAATAAATAACTGAATTCCTAAAAACAGCGGGTACAAGTAAATAAAATTCATGTTGAAAAGAGGAACATTCTCCATGAAAATTAAAAAATGAAAAATGAAAAATGTGATTCATTTGTAATATCTAACAGAAAACAACTACTTCCCCGGCTGAAGCCACGCTGGACATTGAACTTCATCTTATAGATATTGTGAGAAAACTAACTGAAAAAAAAATCTGAAAGTGGAAATTAACATTTTTTTTAAATTTCTCTAGTTTTCATTGAAAATTCATTAAATGAATTTGATAGGGAGAATGTTATTAAAAAATATCACTCATTTTATTGAAGCAATGTTCGCTTCTCTCGCATTTAATCCCCAAAACATTTTGGTCGACGAAAATCTATTTCTCCCAATCTAATTTATTTAATGAATGAATGAAAATTGCGGGTAAAGTTTGTCTTTCAGCCGTAGATGATTCCACAACAGATTTTATGAATATCCTATTGATATTTTCGAACAAAAATCATAAATTAAATTCGTTTCTGAAGAAAGACTGAGTTAGGTATCATAACAAAATTGATCTATGACTGACGAATTAGTCGTCAATAAAAATTTCAAGTTTTTCCATTAAAGGATATTGATTGCGTCATAATTGATAACATTATTCAGATTAATTTTTTTCTTTTACATATAACAAAATTGCTACAGAAATAGTCATTTTATCATGTTGCTCTATATCACTTTCCAATTCGGTATGTTTCCGATTTGATCGACGGCAACGCACATAATTAGATTTACTTTGTATTTTGTTGTGCATACATCTATTTCTGTGGGCGAAGGGAACGATAATTAAGTGAATTATTACTGCTCTAGATCCCAATCTATTACACTGTATTGTTAGAACGTCAATGTTCATCTACAAATTCAACCCTTTGAGCATTTACCTACTGAGTGCCATTGCTGCATAACGTAAATGTCAAAATTGATGGTATTATTTATCTTCATTACTAAATGGGCTCCAAATCTCATAGGAAATGAATGCCAACCAATTTATTCTCGATTGAGTGGAAATTATCAACCAAGAAAATCGAACTGGAGCGTGGCAATGATAAACCAGCCAACCAATTTTGAGCTGTTGGAAAACATGTAGGCCTTATTTGTCTGCTTTTCTTCTTCGAGTACAAATTTTGTTACTGATCAGGATACGAATTTGTTTAAATTTTTTTCCGTCGACCGTTCATTTATGATGTATTTTTCCGTCGACCGTTCATTTATGATGTATTTTAACGCACTCAAAATCGTTGATTAATGACCCCTGTTAATGAATGATTTTCTATTAATCAACGATTTGATTATATGCAACCCAACATACATTGCTCTTATACATTTTATATTGGTTAGTACTATCTGTCATTATTTATTTGTCAATTTTCAAATAAAATTTTAGAAAATGTTTATTACACCAGTTGTCACTCAAAACCATATATGGTCCCGTGGCGTAATGGTAAAGTTCACCTGGCTTGCAACACTGAGGTCGAGAGTTCAAAACCCACCGAGGGTAAATTTTTTTTTTCTTTATTTCAATTTGAAAATAAAAAATAAAATAAAACTACCACTGAGAAAAATTAAACTATCTTTGAGTAGAGTTAATATAAATAGGAAATAGTGATTGTTTTTTATCGTAACGTTAAATAAATAAACATTGAAAATAAGATATCTCTATTTTTGAAAACTTCTGTTGACGGAAAAGTTTTGTAACAAACTCGAGAATTAAAATGGCGATTAACAATCTCAAACATTAACGCGCTCGCTCCGCTCACGCATTAAAATATCTCGATTGTTAATCGCCCTTATTAATACACTTGTTCGTTAAATAACTATTAACGCACTCAAAATCGTTGATAATGACCCCTGTTAATGAATGATTTTCTATTAATCAACGATTTGATTATATGCAACCCAACATACATTGCTCTTATACATTTCATATTGGTTATTACTATCTGTCATTATTTATTTGTCAATTTTCAAATAAAATTTCAGGAAATATTGTTACACCAGTTGTCACTCAAAACCATATATGGTCCCGTGGCGTAATGGTAAAGTTCACCAGGCATATAACACTGAGGTCGAGAGTTCAAAACATACCGAGGATAATTTTTTTTTTTTTAATTTCAATTTGAAAATAAATAATAAAAAATAAAATAAAACTACCACTGAGAAAAATTAAACTATCTTTGAGTAGAGTTAATATATATAGGAAATAATGATTGTTTTTATCGTATCCTTAAATAAATAAACATTGAATGTGAGATATCTCTATTTTCGAAAACTACTGTCGACGAAAAAGTTTTGTAACACACTCGTGAATTAAAATGGCGATTAACAATCTCAAACATTAACGCGCTCGCTCCGCTCACGCGTTAAATTATCTCGATTGTTAATCGCCCTTATTAATACACTTGTTCGTTAAATAACCATTAAATTTCTCTACCTACAGTAATACTTTATGTTCAGTATTTAGGATAACTCTCCTGTATTTCTATTGGTCTCTAAATTTTTGTTTGATTTTTTTCTCACCAATATATTTTAAAGAATCTGCATTTCTTCCAAAACTCGACGAAATCATGGTGTCAGTTTATTAGCTCTGGGTCCATGCCATAGTTGAGTGTTGATAACTCAAAGTGTCAAAAGCTTGATTCTTAACTTCGTGCCTAAATCCTCACAACGAAACACCTGCATTAGTATATTATGATACAAGTATACAAATGAGCCGTTAAAGCAACAGGGAATGAATTTTATATAGTAATAAATATATTTTGTTTCATATTTGCACAAGTGTGCATATGAGGGATAGATCATATCGATACTAGTGTGAATACGGAAACGGAAACTCGTGTTATGCAATTCAATATAAATGTTGCTGTTACCCTATGTTCGTATTAAGTGTGATCCATTTCAATATATGAGTTGAAATTTCAACGAAATTACAAAATAGCTATTTATATAACAAGATGTAAAATGAGCGTGTTTTTTGCACCAGACGTGGGTATTGGAACAGGAACGTGGCGAGTGGTCCGACACGTCGTGTGCAAAAAACTAGCCATTTTGCAATGTGTTATATACAAGTCTTTTTGTAATTTCGTTGAAATTTCAACTCATATATTGAAATGGATCACACTTAATACGAACATAGGGTAACAGCAACATTTATATTGAATTGCATAACACGAGTTTCCGTTTCCGTATTCACACTAGTATCGATATGATCTATCCCTCATATGCACACTTGTGCAAATATGAAACAAAATATATTTATTACTATATAAAATTCATTCCCTGTTGCTTTAACGGCTCATTTGTATACTTGTATCATAATATACTAATGCAGGTGTTTCGTTGTGAGGATTTAGGCACGAAGTTAAGAATCAAGCTTTTGACACTTTGAGTTATCAACACTCAACTATGGCATGGACCCAGAGCTAATAAACTGACACCATGATTTCGTCGATTTTTGGATGAAATGCAGATTCTTTAAAATATATTGGTGAGAAAAAAATCAAACAAAAATTTAGAGACCAATAGAAATACAGGAGAGTTATCCTAAATACTGAACATAAAGTATTACTGTAGGTAGAGAAATTTAATGGTTATTTAACGAACAAGTGTATTAATAAGGGCGATTAACAATCGAGATAATTTAACGCGTGAGCGGAGCGAGCGCGTTAATGTTTGAGATTGTTAATCGCCATTTTAATTCACGAGTGTGTTACAAAACTTTTTCGTCGACAGTAGTTTTCGAAAATAGAGATATCTCACATTCAATGTTTATTTATTTAAGGATACGATAAAAACAATCATTATTTCCTATATATATTAACTCTACTCAAAGATAGTTTAATTTTTCTCAGTGGTAGTTTTATTTTATTTTTTATTATTTATTTTCAAATTGAAATTAAAAAAAAAAAAATTATCCTCGGTATGTTTTGAACTCTCGACCTCAGTGTTATATGCCTGGTGAACTTTACCATTACGCCACGGGACCATATATGGTTTTGAGTGACAACTGGTGTAACAATATTTCCTGAAATTTTATTTGAAAATTGACAAATAAATAATGACAGATAGTAATAACCAATATGAAATGTATAAGAGCAATGTATGTTGGGTTGCATATAATCAAATCGTTGATTAATAGAAAATCATTCATTAACAGGGGTCATTATCAACGATTTTGAGTGCGTTAATAGTTATTTAACGAACAAGTGTATTAATAAGGGCGATTAACAATCGAGATATTTTAATGCGTGAGCGGAGCGAGCGCGTTAATGTTTGAGATTGTTAATCGCCATTTTAATTCTCGAGTTTGTTACAAAACTTTTCCGTCGACAGAAGTTTTCAAAAATAGAGATATCTTATTTTCAATGTTTATTTATTTAACGTTACGATAAAAAACAATCACTATTTCCTATTTATATTAACTCTACTCAAAGATAGTTTAATTTTTCTCAGTGGTAGTTTTATTTTATTTTTTATTTTCAAATTGAAATAAAGAAAAAAAAAATTTACCCTCGGTGGGTTTTGAACTCTCGACCTCAGTGTTGCAAGCCAGGTGAACTTTACCATTACGCCACGGGACCATATATGGTTTTGAGTGACAACTGGTGTAATAAACATTTTCTAAAATTTTATTTGAAAATTGACAAATAAATAATGACAGATAGTACTAACCAATATAAAATGTATAAGAGCAATGTATGTTGGGTTGCATATAATCAAATCGTTGATTAATAGAAAATCATTCATTAACAGGGGTCATTAATCAACGATTTTGAGTGCGTTAAAATACATCATAAATGAACGGTCGACGGAAAAATACATCATAAATGAACGGTCGACGGAAAAAAATTTAAACAAATTCGTATCCTGATCAGTAACAAAATTTGTACTCGAAGAAGAAAAGCAGACAAATAAGGCCTACATGTTTTCCAACAGCTCAAAATTGGTTGGCTGGTTTATCATTGCCACGCTCCAGTTCGATTTTCTTGGTTGATAATTTCCACTCAATCGAGAATAAATTGGTTGGCATTCATTTCCTATGAGATTTGGAGCCCATTTAGTAATGAAGATAAATAATACCATCAATTTTGACATTTACGTTATGCAGCAATGGCACTCAGTAGGTAAATGCTCAAAGGGTTGAATTTGTAGATGAACATTGACGTTCTAACAATACAGTGTAATAGATTGGGATCTAGAGCAGTAATAATTCACTTAATTATCGTTCCCTTCGCCCACAGAAATAGATGTATGCACAACAAAATACAAAGTAAATCTAATTATGTGCGTTGCCGTCGATCAAATCGGAAACATACCGAATTGGAAAGTGATATAGAGCAACATGATAAAATGACTATTTCTGTAGCAATTTTGTTATATGTAAAAGAAAAAAATTAATCTGAATAATGTTATCAATTATGACGCAATCAATATCCTTTAATGGAAAAACTTGAAATTTTTATTGACGACTAATTCGTCAGTCATAGATCAATTTTGTTATGATACCTAACTCAGTCTTTCTTCAGAAACGAATTTAATTTATGATTTTTGTTCGAAAATATCAATAGGATATTCATAAAATCTGTTGTGGAATCATCTACGGCTGAAAGACAAACTTTACCCGCAATTTTCATTCATTCATTAAATAAATTAGATTGGGAGAAATAGATTTTCGTCGACCAAAATGTTTTGGGGATTAAATGCGAGAGAAGCGAACATTGCTTCAATAAAATGAGTGATATTTTTTAATAACATTCTCCCTATCAAATTCATTTAATGAATTTTCAATGAAAACTAGAGAAATTTAAAAAAAATGTTAATTTCCACTTTCAGATTTTTTTTTCAGTTAGTTTTCTCACAATATCTATAAGATGAAGTTCAATGTCCAGCGTGGCTTCAGCCGGGGAAGTAGTTGTTTTCTGTTAGATATTACAAATGAATCACATTTTTCATTTTTCATTTTTTAATTTTCATGGAGAATGTTCCTCTTTTCAACATGAATTTTATTTACTTGTACCCGCTGTTTTTAGGAATCCAGTTATTTATTCATCCAAACAAGTTTATTTCATTTAATTCCATCTTGTTTATTGTTACGAACTTCTGCAAGCTTCGATTTTTCTTATCCGAATATTTCATTTTATATCTTCAATGATATGCGTATTTGTTTCCAAAAGTCGACAAACTGCTGAATATATCCCATTATTCGAAAATGATGGATGGGCTCTCAGATATTCAGTGACTCAAAACCAACTTATAGATATCCACTTAGTACTTAACAACTCAGTTACAAGGGTAGAAAATTGTTCGTAGATTCTGAAACAGGGTAGATTTTTGTAATTCGAAGCAGGAAAAATAACTCACGGCATAGTTTTTCGGATTGTCCACAAGTGAGCTCTTGGCAGAGAGGGTGGTTTTATCTCTGGAGTTTGATAATGGGGTGACTTACAAATAATAATATCTCAGTTTCTACTGGAATGATTAATCTTTCAAAATATGTATAAAAATAATGTACAGCTCAATCGACTAATCAGTTAATGTCCAGTCTTAAAGTGTTTCATAATATCGTTGTTAACATCACAAAATCATTTTCGACTACTTCTACCGAAATAGTTGATGCCAGTTCTGTCGTCTCAACATTAGCAAATGATGATTACTTTTCACTCTTTCTCTGTAACGTTCACCATGTAGTATACAATGCTTGGATACGAACTGCTCATTTTTTAAAGCAATAAGCAAAAAACCCATTTCTTGCTTCATATCTCCATGTGGAAACCATTACTTTGTAGTGTGCGAACTGGTTAATAGACGTAAAATTGCGCTGTGTCCTAGTTTTAATTTATGAAAAGTAATTTCGAAATTGTGAATGCAGAAGAAACCCACCAGTGATATGGAAAGGTAGAAGAATAATTGAAAAGGAGGTTGAATCCTTGCCAAATCATTTGATGACCTATAGAAGGAACAAAAGGAGTCAGTCGGTTGATGATTCAAGAGGTGAAGAAAGAGTCGACGGGAGGAGGAGCATATTTCTGATACTGCTTCAATATGGTGACTTCTTGTTTATATTTTGAATGTCAAAATGACGGTCATTTTTGCACAATGTGAATATGAGATTCATATCGATATTAGTGTGAATATGAAAATCGATGGTTTGGATTCATTCGGTAATACATTCAAAATTAATATAATTAGGGACATTGTCGGTGCCTATCAGAAGCACTCCTTTTGTTTTTGCTGCAGATTTTGGAGAAATAAATTACGAAAAGCTGATAAATTTTATCGATAAACAATCTGACAGATAATTCGACTGTGACCACTTGTCAAATGAACTCGCGTTATGAATTTCAATATGAATGTAGCTATTGCCCTATGCTCCAACTAAGTACTGTATTATATTATATGAATGAAGATTCCAACAAAATTACAAAAAGACTTGTATATAACACATTAAAAATTTTTCGCACACGACTCGCTCCACTCGCTAACGCTCGATACGCAACTCACAAAAAAATTCCACTTGTATCATAAATAGCTATCCTGATCAGGACAATGTTCCTTATATTGTATTACTTTCAATCAAATAGTTGAAGGACATCTGATGTCTTGTCTGTTAACATGAAGGCCACGACATTTCATATTTGGGGTTGTAACCTAGCAACAACATTTTATAGCACGTCGTGAAGATTTCTCACTATTTCTAGTCCATTTAACAAGGATTATTATGATGCAGGTGAAATAGAAAAGCATTAAGTCATTTGTTTTATGATTACTACGGAGATTTAATAATGTTTGTTAACTTTTGTTGCGTCATCTGAATCAATGATTGACAGGTTTCATTTCGAGAAAACTGATTTAAATACTAAAAATACATCCATTTTATTTGACACGCCTTTCACCCATCATCGGGAGCAGCAAACTATCTGATTGAAAATGATCTAATTTTTTGTTTTGTTCGTTGCTATCTAGGATCTCTTCACGTGGATGGAGTACCATCCGACACTCTATCAGTAAATGCTGGTGTTCCGCAGGGATCTATTCACAAGCACTGTTTTTTCTGTACATCTGTGATTTGTTGGGAGCTACCTCGTGTCCAGTGCATAAAATTGCAGATGATAGTACCCTTCCAAAGCTCAGATATTAGCCAATAAAATCACAAAAGAACGGGGAAGAATTTTCAAAGAAATAAATACGGACATAGCAAAAATTCTAGAATGAGAATTCAACAACTTGATAGAATTCTATGCAAAGAAAACCCAAGCTAAGTTTCAATAGAAATGACGATCTCACAGTGGCTAGCAAAACGTAACTATGTCAGTCAGGAGTGTCCACACCAATGAAATCTTTCATTTCAATGCTCGGTATTACCTTCAGCAGCACCCATTCATGTAAAAAAACATGAAAGGACCATTGTCAAAGTGCATCTCAAAAACTTGGTTTTCTGTTTCGTGCCAAGAAGTGTTTCACTTTCCGTCAACTGATTTTTATTTTTACGGCACAAATCTGACTTGTCCTGGATTACTGTCCCCATATATGGAGTACAGCATCCAAACACATATTGAAACTTTTGGATTCTGTTGAAAAAAGTCATCTGATTCGTCGGTGATACTTTGCTCATAAGCTTGCTCACTTCTTTAGAACACCGCAGAAAGTTAGGACATCTATTTCTGTTTCATAACTATTTCCATGGATGATGATTCCGGAATATCATCGATAGTTTCACCGATAGCGGTCCCATCGAGAATGACCGTCGAGCTAGGTCCTAACAGCCATATGCCGTCACTTTGGAGACATGCCGAATATCTATTTTCCAAGGCTTGTTCTTCCAACGAACGGCAAAGCTTTGAAGCTCGCTTTCCCAGGAAGTGTTTCCTGCAGAAATTCAATACGAATTCCTATCTACTTGTCATTTATCACTTAGGACTAGAGACAATGGAGAATCAATCCCAGGTAGGGTCTGCTGTGGTATGAGGCAACTGAAAGACCACATCCAGAGGGCGCCAATCAGAGGAACCCCAAGGGTGCCTATGAGTCTCTAATATGGCAAATTAAGGTGTGGAAGTGGACTCCCTCAGGAAAGGATCTAGAGGAATCAAAGAAAACCCTCAAATACTAGTTTAAAGGAAACCTACTGAAGGACCCCCATCCCCTCTTCCCTGGAGACCTCCTCGATGGCCTCTTTGATGACAAACTCTAGTGCAGAAGTGGGCAACCCAAAAAAGAAAATCAGAGAAACCAAAGATACCCCTGAACTTAGGTTTATAAGGGAACCATCGAAGGGAACCCCGTAGTTACCTCCCTGGAGACCACCACATGTAGGTTTGGCTGTCTTAAGCGGCGACCAACAGACACCCCAATAAGTAAAACCAAAGAAGGGATCTATGGAACTTATTCGAAGAAAGCCAAGCAAACCGTCCCTAAGGCGCCGATCAGAGGAACCCCTAAGGGTGCGTCTTGAGATGGCCAACCTAGTTGTGGAGGTGGGTTCACCGAAAAAGGGAACAAGAGGAAACGAAAGCACCCCCAAAATCTCCCAGGGACTACGGCTGAAACAACCTACACATGTGACTCCCAAAACATGGGGGTGCACAACGGATCCAATCAGAGAGGATGATGTAAAGGGGCTTTAAATCCCGACCATCTCTTGCAGAAGATGAAGAAGACCCATAACAGTTGTATGTAATCCAATTCAAAATAATTTATTAATATGAATTGAATTTCGCATTCTTTTTTTTCTTTTTAAACTTTGATATACTTGTTATTATTTGATACGAACTTGAACAAGAGGATATGTGGAATGGAAAGAATATTCATACTGTTCTCGAATCTATCGAAGAGTCTTTGGTTATGTTCTTGCATAATCAATCTTAAACGTGTGTCATCAAATCGGTGATCGTGTTGGGCAACACCCGATTTCTCCAGTCTTGTATAATAATATGTAAGGCGAACGATATGCTTTTTGAATCATGTATTCATGGCTTCTCACATTTCATCAACCTACTTTTTTTTCACAATTTCTGAAATTTATTTTAGAAATTACCGACTTTTCACAATATTCCATATATTATTTTCTGGGTTGATCTGGATCTGCTTGAGATTGTAACTCATCACCTACATACCTACCTCATAATGTAAAATGCCTATTACTTATATAACTTAAACTTAAATTATTTTATATTAAATGCGATAAAGGAACTCACTAACCCCTCAGGGAATTATTTTTGCCCAACGTGGTTCGTGAGGTATTATAAATTAAATCAACTCTGCCTCTGTAGATTTCATTTCGCCCATTTGAATGTTCAAATAAGCAGATTCCCCTCCTCTGGCCACTTTTTAATGAGACATTCAATTGAAATCTGACATTTGACGGACGTATCGTGTAATTGATAATTGGATTCGGGAGAGGCGTTGGATTGGAGACGAAAAACGATAGTGCTTTTTATCTACAAGTTAGGGTGTATAGTACGGAGTAACAGAATTGCAAGAGGGGCGGTGTTTGATGTTAAACAGACACCATAATAGGTACTTTTCATGAAGCAATTTCTCCTCTATTATGAAATCTTCATTTTTACCATACTGTATGAATATTTCTATATTTACTAAAGAATATAGTCACCAATTGAAGCTTTGCAATTAATAAAAATGAAGACCTAATATTTTTTTGGGGATACTGAGTTGAAAAGTGCACCATTAGAATACAAAAATTATTATTCAATAACTTCCAAAATGTACTCCATAAATATTCTTTGTCATCTTAGATACGTACGCCGCTGGATACATATTTTTTCTCAACTGGGAATGTAGATTGCCTTTAACAAATAACACGGGTCATACGCAACCAAAATCGGTCAGTTGCAAAAAAAAATTATTGAAAAACAGTGTCAATGAGTTTAATATTAAAAAATTATTCATCAACTGGTAAGATTCGAACTAAACCCAAACGGTTTATATCTGTTTCTGATCTCTCGTAACCAATGGTTCTCGTGATTGCCTAACTTCGCAAGATTTTACGAAATTGGACTGAGACATATTTTGGTGATTTATGGTTTATAGCAAAATTATGCCGGCGGCCGATGCTAGCGGCCCCGAAAGGCTAGCCCAGTTTAGTGGAGTCCCGCATTGAAAATAGGAAATAGAGAATATTATTACTACGCTGGTAGGGTTTATCCCGGTATGAGGTTTATAATGATAGATATGAATTTTATGAAAAAAAAAAATATATACATTTATATATGTATATAAATATTTCAATAATTTCTTGAAATCTCGAGTGGTGAAACTTTTAATTCTCCACGTCCGACACCTTCGAAAATATTTCCAAATTTTTATTGTTTTCTATCTTTAGAGCTTGATAGTGGAAATTGTTTAGTTTTTGCAGCAATTTTCACGTCATAGGTGCCCATTATCTAGCCTTTAGGGGACAAAGGGGTAACAACTTTCACAATTAAATTATGCGACTCTCCAATGTTTGTCACTTTGTTTGGGTACCTATTTTTCAGATTCAATTCTGGCTAGTTTATATACCTATTTTAAATAGGCTGATCTGAGCACCTTGGTAGACAGTGTTTTTTATACCGTCTGAATTTTTTCGAAATTCTCACTCTTCCTTTATCTTGCCTTGAATTATTCCATGGAATTTAAGATGGTATTGGTTTTTGTTTCAATATCTGTGGTTTCAGAAGAGCTAATCATAACAAATGAAATCAGAATGAAAAGTATTTTTCCTTCTTGAAAAAATATTGAAAATAAAAATTGTAAATGATATATATTCCACGTATAGTTGAAAAAAAATATGATTTTGGTGTTGGGCTATCTTATGAAATGACGCTGGGAAATGAAAACCAAAATTCCGATTTTCTGTTTTTTTTTATTCTGGTATTTCCGGAATTATGTACTCGGAATTTTATAAGTTTCAAAACAGTACTTCATTAAGCACCAAAATTTGCAAATTTTCCATTCAAGGTTTGTCGATTATCCTGTAGTTTATGAGATCGCAATGGAGGGGGGGGTCGAATTAGAATTACCCTGTACATTACTCTAATCACTGCTACCAACTAAGTATCAGCCATCACCTTCATGCTTTTCTGACTGAATCATAGCGTCGATATGTGAGTTTGCATTGAAGAGTTTTATGAAAGGCCTTAGACGATTACGTATTCAACCAACCGGACACCGTAAATCCCGTTTAGTTCATACCATTCGCTGCATGGTTAACGCATCGCTGTTTATTTCCATTTCCATGCATTTTCCATTTTTGCGGTAGTCCCGCTTCTATCAAATGAATGAAAACTAACGGCTGGTGCGTAATAAAGATGAATTATAGTCGCGATCGAGAAGCCTCTGGAGGTGAAACATCGAAATGCACTCAGCCCAAGCCTACTTCTCTGATCCTGAATATACATACGATTCTAATGATTGTTGCTGGGTAGCGACTGCAATAGATCAGGTGGTGAATGGACGCGAATTGTAGACAAGCAATGGGGATATATTATGTTTCAGCTGCCATGTGTAAGCCGATTAGAACTGAATCCCGGGTATTTAGTTTACGAATCGTCAAAATCCTTTTAGGAGATGTAAAAGCTATTCTATGTAAGAGTATAAGAAACAACATTCAATTACATTTCTCACAGGTTTTCACTACCCCTGCAGTATCTGGTGATCTGTTCGATTTGTTTCACCTGCTAGGAGAAAAAAAAATATTTTTTTATTAAATCGTCGTTTTTCCCGACAAATAAAAATTGTGTTATACACGGGAAAAATATCGCTCGAGCTAAAATCTCATTCTATTTTTACTTGTATAATAAATAACTATAGTTCTCATTTTGAAATATCGACAAATATATCTGGTGACGGTGAATATGTCCATGTTGCTCTATGGCATTTAATCAGCAAATCTAAACTTCTCCACCAGAGATAAACCCCTCATCAGTTGGCGCACTCCTGCCACACATACTTGAATTTTTACTGAAACTTCTCAAAAATAAAAAATAAATGAAATCGAACGTAGTGAAGTTGTAACGTTACGACACCATCCTATCTAACTTTATAATTTTATTATTATTGTCTATGTTCCTTGTGGGTATTCATATACCAACAACATTGATAGCGTGAGAATATCCTATCGTCTCCCATTACTACTTGGAAACCGCAAATTCGTGGTTCATCCCAAACACTCCCTCACTCAATCGAACTCTAATTAATATTCAAAGACTTCACCCCAGATATTTTCCAATATAAGTGTGAATCGTGTTGTACGTTGGTAATTGATCGCTTCTATTATACTTGAGCAACTGGGCCGTTTTATTTGATTGTTCGAGTAGTTAGCAAACTGAAAACCTCTTTTGTGGAGAGCAGCCATTGATTCGAGAAAATGAAAGGATTGGGTATTATATAATAAAGCGATATTTACATCGAACCATATCTACATTTTATTCTCCGACAATAATAAAAGCCAACAGTGATGATACTGATATGAAAGACGTATAATTGTCTGGAGGGGACATCTCCGGTCCCAAGAAGTATTTGTAGCCATAAACTCTCTCTGGCAAAAATATCACCTCCGACACGCCTGAGTGATATTTTGAAGACAAATTGAGTTCATAGCCCCTTGAATATAAGTCAGTGGTCTGATATCAGTGTTTCGATGGAAGTGAATCTCCTGACATAATGAAGTTTTTCGTCCCGTACAAGTACCCAACCTCAATTTCCGAAAAACTGTCACGCCAGCTGAACAGCCATCAGGAAAGGACATTATGGCATTGAACAATCAGTTGGTTTTAACTGGGATTATATATATACACACTAGCGGTCCCAGCAGACGTTGTCTTGCTTATCGATGTATATGTTTTCTTTCACCTATTAACCCGTTGTTGATTTTATGGCAAAGACAGTGGCGAAGTTCACTTTCGTATGGATGCAAAGAAGATTTTTATATATTAAGATTTGGGGCTTTATTAAAATGAGAACGTATACTACTCTGCGGTTGCGGTTTCAGATGAGGCTTTAAAATAGGGAACGTGATCGAACCATTTGTAGCAGGCATTAATTATTGTCTGCATAGACCTACCCTATACTGATGAGGGCAGAGCACAGAAATCGATCAAGTGGTCCAAATATGTATCTATGAAAATTTCCATGCAACTAGCAATTGCAGAGAAAGCCTTGTAGGAACCCTGTACGGAAACTCATAAAATGAAATTCATCGTTCATCGTGGTATAAGCCAGGAAAGTAGTTCTGATGGATTTTTGATCCAATTATTCTCATTGCATTCTTTCATTATTAGCTCATTGTGGAAAGGACCCCGCAAAATCCTTATGGAAAATGGCTCTCTGCTAAATTCCATGAATTTTTGGTATGTTATAGATTTTCACTTTCTCGGCAAATGGTCTATGTGCACAAAAAAATCGGCCGACTAGTTTTCGAGATACACGGTGTCAGAGATGAAAAGTGAAGCTTTTGCTAAGAATTTTTAAACAATTCCAAGAATTGACAAAACGCATATTTATTTTGCGAATACCATGTCTCAATGATGGTACAATGTCACCTTGATCTCGAATCCATTATACTTTTTATTTTGTGCTCTGCAACAGGGTGACCAAGTGCGAGGTTCTTTAATGCGAAATGTATACTCAATATAGCCAGGATGAACTCCCTCAATCTCGACCAATTCAATTCAGATGAGAAAATATTTTATAGGATTTTTGTGAAATGTGGGGTTTCTGCAAAATATGGGATATTTTCCAAACAAGCCGAAGAAAACGTAGGAGAAATATTTGGCATACAATCAACAAATTAATGGTATTATACTTTAGAATTCTACAAGAAATTCCGCGATAGTAAATATCTACGTTTTGTGGACATTCATTCAATGAAATAATTCTGAAATGTACTCGAATATATTTCGTACAAAAATATAACTTAATGTAAATAAAACACTTTTGAAGACAAGCTTTCATTCAATATGTATAGAAGGTATTGCAATTTTGGAATAAGTACCGCACTAATAATCTAGTCCAAATATTTTCGAAAATAGCTCATTTCGGTCTTCGATGCAGTATATAAGGTATGAATAAAATCTGTACACTCAAAACTATGTTGCCGAACAATGATTTCGGAGACCTATGCTGAAATTGATCACAATATCTTGGATTCCTCAAACTGTACATTACGTAACCGGTTATTTTCCGAAATACAATGTATTTATTGGAACAAAAAACAGTTCTAAGAAAATTACACTGAACATGTTTACTCACCTTGTATATATGAAATGACTGTGTGTCGTTATCAACCGTAAAGAATGTTTGATATATTGATGACATTCTCTCCCTCATCCGAACTAAAAATGTAGGGGTTGTCGTACCCTTATTTTCGAACCACCCTGTATAAAAAAAATTATATAATTTAGCTTTGGTTGAGATTAAGGGAGTTCATCATGCCTATATTGAATATTCATTTCACATTAGAAAAATCACACTGGTTGGCATGAAATTAATCGAGTGAATGTATGTTCACCCTGTTGTAGAGAACAAAACGGAAAAGGATAATGGATACGAAATCAAGGTGACATTGTACCATCATTGAGGCATGGTATTAGCAGAATGAATAGGCGTTTTGTTAGTTCTTAGAATTGTTAAAAATTCGTACCTAAAAGCTTTACTTTTCATCTTTGACATCCTGTATCTCAAAAACTAGTCGGCCGATTTTGATGTGCACAGACACTTTTGCCGAGGAAGTGAAAATCTACAACATACCAAAACTTCAAGGAATTTAGTCGAGAGCCATTTTCCATAAGGATTTTGCGAGGTCCTTTGCAGATTCCTCTATACAGTATCGGAAATTTTTCATCTTGGGTTTGGTGATTTCATGAGAGCGTGAATAATAGCTTAGTATATGTTGAGAGAGCATTACAATTTCTCCTCTACTTACTCGAGGAAGGGATATCAACGTGAGCTGTTAATTCGTCGGGCTAGGTAACAGGAGAGGCGTGCAGTAGTGCGTCTCTCTTATTTATGTGGTATTATCATATCATTGGGTTTGTTGCTCGCGTAGGTTTCTGTCTATACCCCAGAAAAGTTTCCGATACTGCATATCTGTTACGTTTGATCTTTGCGAACGCGCTAGTGGGTATTGCTTGGGTGGAAGTCTGGGGTTGAGATGCGCTTGCGATTCACTGTACACTACTCTGCGGGCGCGGTTTCATCGGAAGCTTTCAAATGCAGTATAATGGAACCATTTGTTGAACATATCAGTTATTGTCTGCATAGACCTACTAGTAATGAGGGCAAATCCCAGAAATTGATCTAAAGGTGGTCTAAATGTTTCGATGAACATTTCCATGCAACTAGCAATTGCATTAAACGATCCTGTTGTATAGGATTATTTCAATAAGCAGTCATGGCAAGACATCTTTATCCTTTCAGTTCATACCTTACTTTGCACCGCTCACCCCAAACATTTTTGCGACCAGTTCGATCCATGCCGTCACAAGGTTTATTGTATTATTGTGTGGAACCTTTTTGCTAACAAAGGTTATCGAAGAAGTTTATTTAAAAAAAGTTGTTTACAATCGAACAAATATTAATATTTGCAATCACAGTCACCTAAGCAATATTTTGTTCCATTTTTTTTATAGTTCTACACTCAGTCGCCACCCCCATTATCTTACAACGATATTTCAATGCGAAATTTTGTGTAATTAATCATTTGTACTGGAATATCGACGTTTTTTGAAAATTGTGAAGTTTTTCTAGTTTTTTTGTGCAAATTGATATGTCACTCTGTATATATGTCCATAGGTTTTATCGAGAAAAAATTATTGAATAAATCAATTCATTATTGGTAAATGATCTAATAATACAATTCTGCAACCTTACGATCACTTCAATCATAAAAAATTGTTTATTTTAATTTTTTTATGAATAAGAGAATCGTAAAAAATTTGCAGAATTGTATTATTTAGTCGTTTACCAGTAATTGATTGATTTATTCAATAACTGCCTTCCATAAAATCATACTGACAGTTATTATGGACATACATACAGAGTGATATATCAAATTTGCTTCAAAAACCTAGTGAAAATTCTAACAATTTCGAAAAAACTTCTATATTGTAGTACAAATGATAAATTGTACCTGATTTTGCATTGAAATATCTTTCTAGGAATGTGAGAGAGGCGCCTAAGGTGCATATGGGATACTAGTACTCTTCATAAGGCTAGAAATATATAAATTAGTGAAAAAAGTTATTGCGTAGGTGGCTGTGATTCCAAATCTTAATATTGTTTTTGATTCTGAACAACTTTTTTAAATAAACTTCTTTTATAATATCAAAAATAAGGGTAGATTACTCTTGATCAAAATTCCTATTTTTCGTTCTCCCCTGTACACCATTTGGAAATTCAGAATTTTGATAACTCCAATACAAGTTTTTCGCGAAGCACCATTTTTCAATAAAATTTTCTGACAAATGCATAATAAAAATGGTTCCCATATGGTGCAAACTTTTTGAAACTGTATAAGCTTATAATTTTGGGAATTGCCTTTTTCTTTTTCCAATACCCCATGTTCTTTAGGAAGGAGCTATTATTGAACCTGCTGTGGAAGAAAGCTAGGTGGTGCTCATATTTTATACAGGTGAGGTGAATTGTTCTTTAACTCACCTCAACGCTCACCTCATCTAGTTTACCCACGAATCATCTACACTTCGATCGTAGCTTCCGGTTGGCAAAATTGGGTATCCCTTTCGTTTTCATCGTGAAATTGAAGGTGTGAATCCAGTTCTGTTAATTTTCATTTTAAATATTATACGGTGTTCTATTTGAAATTCCCAAGTTCGGGTCGTTTCCGGTGAAATCTTAAGTAACAGGGAGTATGAAATATTGAAAAAGAATTCAATTCTCGAATCCAATAGTCTTGCCTAGTTTAAATCTCATACTATTAAAACTATGGCTTGTCTAAAAAATACCTTGACACCCGGTTTAAATGAAGAGGAAATGATTTGAATTCGAATAGGCTACGGCGCATATTACAAAAAAAAACATTTACCAAAAGAACAAAAATTGAAATTTATTTTACCAGTAATTGCATCATATGGGTACACATATTTTCCAATTCCTACATGAATTCTTTGGTAGGCCTCATTGAGGATGATTCTTCGCTTAAGCACAGAAGATTAAGTACCAAATACGTCACTCCGCCTACCGCCTTTGGTCATTTCAGTGACCATAAAACAGCTTGGACCTTCAAATGGGTATGCACGGGAAATATAAGGGCCGGTCTCGCCGGAATTAACAGGAAATTTTGGATTCCGAAGCGACATCCTTTATATTTTTGGAATAAAATTAAAAACAAAAATTACGTATAGCGTTTATTAAAAAATAGAAATTAATTTTCATTTCCTACAAGATCATTGAAATGCAAAGCTTGCGATTTTTTCTGTTGCTACTTCTAAAATCTCTATTGCTGCATTTTAACAGATATTATGTTATATCATGTCGATCTTCAATATGCAAGATTTTCTATTTACTTACTTACTCTCTGAAAAGGTTTGCGGGGTTTGAAGACTGCATGTAGGCTCTTACCTCGGGCCCTTTATGTACCCACATGTTCACGATTCTCTTCTGATTCACCAGTGGAGGACATTTTATGAGGGGATGTGATGATGTCAACTTCTAAGCACCACCATTTTCGATCCCAATGCGGATCATGTCAGGTGGTTGTGCCTGTCAGCTTGTGAGCTTATATGCAAAGAGGAATAGAATTCTTTTAAATTTTTTTTTAGAATCCCAATTATATTGCGGTTCGATTTTGCCATGGATTCTCAAGATGAGTTCTGCTTGCTATTTTCCAATTAGTATTCGGAAGTTTCAATTTCTGTTAGTGGAATATTAGAGTTGGATCTTCAGTCTGGTCCATTACGACCTTTGCAGTTCTATTGTGGAACTCCGCGCTGTCTAGCTTGGTCTTCATAATAAGACTCCACAGTGGTTCCTTAAAGTGACCTTTAGCGTTTGGTTCCTTTCTCCCTATACTGCATCTTGTTAGACCTTGGCAATGATATAATATGAGCAGCGCTTCTGCTTCCTGACAGAATCTGTATAAGCAGTGGCTTGTCAGCTGACCTAGGTTTTGACTGAAAATGTGCTGTGGTGATAGATACAGTGGGAGCTCCAGAGCAGCCGTTGGGGTTATTCTCATGACACCGGTTACATTCATGTACGCTAGCCTTCGGATGTCATTCAGCAACCAACCTATATAATCGTTCCCGACTGGTGTATTATTTTGTTACACTACTCTACTGATACTTATCAACCTCCGGTATGGCTTCCCCAATCTTCACATCCTTTTTTAAATCCCCAGGGCCAATTTAGCCTTATGTTCCGTCTAGTCGATGCCAATCTGGAGATTCCGTATGAGCATTGAAAAATACTCGTAGGTATTGACCGCCTAGCATATGGGATCTCCAGTCTATAGAAAACTGATGAATTTAGGGTTTCCAGCACTCTTTTTCTAGTGAAGAATAATTCTTGTTACCCTATTCCACCCGATTGCAGAAGAAAAGCGAGTTTCTTCACTGCATCAGTTATGTCAGAGGCGGCTAGATGAATTCCTAGTGCTCTCTTGCACTTCTCCCATCTTGCTATATACAAGCAAAAATGGATCGCCTTCACATTAGAATTGCTCAACACCTGACATACTGGCCATCTCTGAAGTTCAGGAGAACTAATTCATTTCATTTGTCCTCAGTATTTGTCTCGCTAAACCGAACTGATTTACTCGCCTGGTCTCACCCTCCAGAGAGACCCCTCTGGTTAAACTCACTCATAAAGCCTTACAGTGTTTATTCAAGCCAAACTGACTAGCTGAGTAACAGCGGCTTCTGAATCAGAACACTCTGAAATCACCACCTCAATACTTGAATCTAAAAATATACAGGGTGTCATATGTAGGTGACAAAATTTAATAACTTTTATTTATCCGTAGTGTTAAGGTGATTCTTAAAACTTTTTCTCCAATCAAAAAGTATCTAAATTAATAATTAATTTATTCTGTGTAAAATTAAATGAAAAATTGGGTAAACAACCTTCTATGAGAATATTCCGCAAAGATTCCAGATTTCGGCGTGAGAAAAATTGAAAGAATTTGGTGTTACTTTTGCAATATTAAAAAATCCCTAGTATGGTTTTCCCAATTTTTTTCTTTTCAATTTGGCCGTAGGTGTCCATGAAAAAGTAATATTTAAATATTACCTACAGCATTATTTAAACAATTTCAGGTCCTTCGTGACCTGGAAAAAAAATTGAAATAAACCAAAAATTACGGATGAATAACAATAAAAAATGTTGTTAGTTATAGATGACACCCTGTATATTTTAATAAATTAGCACTGAGATAGATGTAGGGTGTAGTAGCTATTGATATTCCAATTACCTTTAATGAAAATTTGCAATTCTCTACAATATCATCCAATTTAAGTGTGAATCATTGATCGCTTCCTTTATTTTCTAATAACTAGATCACGTTATTTGATTGTTTGGAAGCTATTGAGACAGGAACGTCTCATGGGAAGAGCAGTCATTAACCTGAAAGAAATAGGATGGCGAAACAGCGGGTTGATTTGCTGCGGGCCGCATCGATCGCTTCTGGGAGCCAAAGAATGTGAGATAAAAACGAAAGAACATCTGTAGTAGAAATGAAATTCGATTATATCCGAAGAAATTTGGTAACTAGGCTAAAGGGCAGATGAAAAATCGATCGTGGTTACTCAGATGGTATATAAGACAACACTAGTTGGGATGAGTTTTATTTTATTGCTATTCTATGGATTTCAAAATCATATCTGTTATGATGGATATTTCACCATTTGACATTCACTTTCCATTGGATACTTGATAACCAGGGTGGAGTTAAAGAATAACTACTGATATTCCCTATGACATGAATTAAGGAATCAGAATTGAGAAAAAAATGTATTCTGTGAGATTCTTGTCAAGGTTTGGGAATATTTGCAAACGCTTTCAGTTTACTCGCAAAGTCATACGGTGCAGAGGCATCATGTTGATTGGAGGTAGGGCGAGGGCACAAGCCCACCCAATTTTTCGTCCAAATTATCCAGAAAATATGTGGAAGTGTAAAAAAAATCAATACGGGACAAAATTTTAACATCCTACTCTTTGAGCGACGAGAGTCGGAAATATGCGAAAAATTGCAAAAATGTGTAAATAGAATTGTCGAATAATTTTCGTACACACATAAAAATTAATTCTTGATAAAAGAAAATCAATTTTCTAAGACTTATTTTTTAGAACCGAGAAACTAACGTTTCAGGTAAATATGTTTGCTTTATTCCGAGAATTTTATTTTTTTAATTAGGAAACTTCAATTTTCTCAACATATTTTCCTATTTTGAAATCATTTTCTCGCAACAAACCAACCATTGTTTTCAGCTGAGAATTCAAATTTCTTCAGTTGAATTTTTTTTATTTCTTCAGTAATAATTTTCTTGGAAATACACGAACATTTCCTTCTATCGAATTTGTCTAGGTGTTTCATATGAGCATTATAAAATAATCATTATTAGCAACATTTCTTTAATTTGAGAGAATATTGTTTTTCAAATAAGTTTTTGAAACTTTCAACAAAAAAAACATCCTCAAGTCTATGTATATTTTATTCAAGTAATTTGATTTGTTTTTTATCTCGTGGTTGTGACTTGCCAATTTGTTATCAATAAACAAGAATTTCTTGAAATTAAATCACACGTCAATATTAAGCTTTCCATTCTCAAGAAATAGAAGCTACCCAAAACACCAAACTACGTCACTTTCACTCGACGCGCGTTTCACCAACAAAGCTAGTATCCTCCAAGGATCCTGGAGGATGCTAACTTTGTTAGGTGTTTTGGGTAGCTTCTATTTCTCGAGTATTCGGTTTCAAATATTCATTATATAGGTGAGTATTTTTATGTTATTCTGTATTATTTTGTTCAATAAATATTTGTTGAAAGAATGTTCAATGATGAATCAACTCCTGTAGTAATGAACCCATTTAAATATGACGTCTGAGTCAGTTTGACTGCGATAAAAAAAGGACGCACCTTCCTTATCGCGATATAAATGCCTGTTCCTCAAAAACAGACTTCATCTAGTAAGCGGAAGTCCCGTCAATTTCTATCATGACAGCAATGATTGTTCAGTAATGTTGACACAATATGAATCGTTTTGGGAAAGTTTCATCTGAACAGATTACAAAAATCATTAAAATAATTTATTGGTAATAACTGATCCTTCAAAAAACTGAATCAATCAGGGTGATTATTATTGTGGTGTATTTATATATTGTCGTTGATTTATCTTGCCAAAAAGCACTCGAACTTTTCTTTTATTGAATAAATGTCTTTTTTCAACTCAAAAGTTTTCCATCAGTAATTTCACTCTAAAAGCTGACATTAGACAATTTTTTCATATCAGTTTTTCTCGTGAAATTACTGATTGGCAAAATTATTTTGTTGAAGGAAGAAATTTATCCGAAAAAAAAAACTCTTGTGCTTTTACTGTTGATTAAAAAAATCCACCTTCAAGTTAGGAATGAGTATTTTTGAGTTGGAAGGGCGGTTCTCAGTCATAGCCCCTGGCGGTAAATCACCTTAAGCCGGCACTGGACCCAAACTATAAATGTCTCTTGAACGATCGATTACCAAATTTACGTCCACCTTAATGTCTCAGTAAACACGGTGATGACCTAAAAATGACAAACTACCTACTCGCGTGGAATCACAAACGTTGTAGATCAAAAGTTCGTACCTAGGAGGAAGGACAAACGTAGCTGGTTCATTCAGTGGAGCGTCGTCGAAGGTTGACAAATACCAAATATATACGGATTGTTCTGAAATTTCACAGATGTGTTTCTACATGCAAGACTAGTACTCCATTTCATTTTCAATAGTTGTTCATATTTCATCATATACAGTGTCCGGCATAAAGTTCGCAGCATATGGAAAACTTTTTTATTGTTGATTTGTCAAAAAAAATCATTCTTGATAAAAAGCTCTGCTTCATCCCAAACCTGAATTGCATACACCAGAATTGAATTTTTCACGACACTATACGAGGGAGATGAAAAAACATGCTTTAATTTCAAGAAAATGTGATCCCATCAATTTATTTTTCACGGTAGAATCAAAAGTCAGGGGGAAATATTGTTCAGAATCGAATGTTGATCCAGAAATTCAAATCATAGCCACCTATGACCATTTTAATTTTTCAACTTTTTTTCCCATTTTCTCCTCATCGCCCTGTACGATATGAGGAATACTGGCTAGATGAATGGCATATTGTTAGATATGATGATATCACTCCATGGATGTTTTCTCCTTTCTCCCTCCCATCGGAAAATCACATTAATTGAAATATGTGACGGAATTTCACAAAATCTTGCTGCAAATAGTAATTAAAACTGAATTGTCTCCAAGGTATGATACCAGAATGAAAATTAATTTATTTTCACACTACGAATAACGAATTATTTTGTACAAATATGGCCCATTATTCTATGTGGAGGCTTACATTTTCGATACACTACATTGAACGGCGTGCATTGTGGACATCTTTTAGTATCTGGTAGTTATTCTTCGAATAAAGTCAGGAATTGTAAAATATGATAATTTTTCTATAGTTTCTCATCAGAAAGCATCTAAAAAATGTCATTCACATATTATGCACTTCAAAATATCTGAAAAGAAAATTTTAGCGCACCGGCTGGGAATCAATCCTGGGACCTTTCGGTCACCAGGCGAGCGTTCAACCACTGCGGTAATCACCGCTTTTTACTGCAAACGATTGAGATAGAGAACATTTTCCGATCACAGTTGGCTTTGAAAACAAATTCTAATTGTAAACAAACCATTTTTGTCGTATCAAGAATAGTAGCTTTCATAAAAATCTGTCTAGTAATTTCAGTAGTTTTTCAATTCAATCATGGCTGGTCGACTAAGTATACAGGAAAGAGTGAAGATCGTGATGATACATGGTCACAATTATCATACTTGTAGAGAGACTGCCGATATTTTTAATGAAAGACATCCAGGTAAAAACGTCCATAATTCGACAATTACAAGAATTTTAAAAACATTCAGGGAATCTGGATCGTTTTCGAAAAAATAGAAAGTAACGCATAGACGAGCGTTAACTGAAAATGAGGAAACTGTTATGAATATTATGCTCTCTACGGTTGAAAATCCAAGAATGTCATTGTCGCAACGAAGAGAAAATTTTGGTATATCCGATCGATCAATGAGAAGAGTTTTAGGTAATAATAAATTCAAGCCGTATAAACCGAAAATCATACACACTTTGAAACCGAGAGATCCGGATAATCGCTTGGATTTCTGTTTCTGGTTTCAGTCTATGATAGAAGATAACAGACAATTTTCGAATAAAAATCTTTACAGTGACTAGTCAACCTTCACATCAAATGGGGTAGTCAGCTCCCAGAATTGCAGGTGGTGGGCAGATAATAATCCCCATTTCAGGATACAATGTAGAGATCAATATCACTTCAAAGTTAACGTCTGGTGCGGAATTCTTAATGACATTATTGTTGGACCAGTATTTTTCAGACAACCACTGAATTCTGCAAGATACTTAAGAATGCTGCAAACACTTCTCTCCGTTTATTTAGATGATATTCCATTGGACATGAGAGCTGGAATGTACTTTCAACAAGACGGTGCATCCGTACATTCTACGAGAGAAGTGAGAAGGTGGTTGAACAGAACATTTCCAAATCGATGGATTGGAAGATATTCCAATAACGCTTGGCCCGCCAGGTCACCGGACCTCACTCCTTTGTTTTTTTTTTATGGGGATATCTCAAACAAAAGGTATACTCAAGAAGACCGTTTCAAAATATATCTCATCTGGAGAATACTATCAGGGATTGTATACGGGGAATAACTCCCCAGATACTAAGAAATGTTCACGATGCAGTGCATCGCCGTACAATGCAGTGCATTGAAAATGGAGGACAACACATAGAATAAACCCTAGGGCATATTTGTTTAAAACAATGTTATTTATATCCTAAAAATAAATTAATTTTCATTCTCGCCTCATATCTTGGAGATAATTCAGTTTTATTTACTATTTGCAGCAAGATTTTGCGAAATTCCGTCACATATTTCAATAAATGTGATTTTCTGATAGAAGCGAGAAAGGTGAGGATATCCATGGAGTGATATCATCATATCTAACAATATGCCATTCATCTAGCACAGTATTCCTCATATCGTACAGGGCGATGAGGAGAAAATGGGGAAAAAAGTTGAAAAGTTAAAATGGTCATAGGTGGCTATGATTTGAATTTCTGAATCAACATACGATTCTGAACAATACTTCCCCTTGACTTTTGATTCTACCGTGAAAAATAAAGTGATGGGATCATATTTTCTTGAAATTAAAGCATGTTTTTTCATCTCCCTCGTATAGTGTCGTGAAAAATTCAATTCTGGTGTATGCATTTCAGGTTTGAGATGAAGCAGAGCTTTTTATCAAGAATGGTTTTTTTTGAGAAATCAATAATAAAAAAGTTTTCCATATTCTGCGAACTTTATGCCGGACACTGTATATGGACCCTGTGTGCTCCACTTGTTTAGGTATATTCTTGGACTATTTTCGACAAGTTTTATTAACATATGCATCATGAAGCAGTAATTAGGATTCTCTAACAAATAGGGTACATGAACTGGCAATATTGTTGATGATTTGCGCATCATCGAGAGCATTTCGTGCATAAGTGTGGTTTCAGATTTTGGTAATTCCCACCGCTCATATTAGTTTTTCAGTTCTATTAGTTCTGTGGCTGATCTGAGTTTGTACATTTTCGTCCATTGAACCCACTATGCTTAATGCGAGAACCATTTGGTTGGCTCTCGTTCGCAAATTGTAAATGTTGTCGAAGTCGTCATCCAATGATCCCAATCCAGTGTGAATCCAGTAAAATAGTTAGAGAATACGAGCCAGAACGCAGTCCTGCTATCGACTCCTCCTATCTGGATATCCCTGAATAATTTACGTGTATTTGCAAAGTGCGTTTTGAATCGGTCCAATCAGTTCAACTAATATTTGCGGCAGGTTAAAGCTACTGTTTGGAGAAATGCTCTTGCATTATTAACGACGACGTGTGCGATCTATACCATCATTAATAATTGATTCAAGTTGATGAGATAATATCCATGCAATTGTTAAGCAAGAGAGGAAATGTACTTATATTATTATGCTCCAGGGCGCCACATTATCCAGGGCGCCACATTATCCAGATTCACAATTTTATGAATTGGTTATAATAGTTGTCAGTTGAGCTAGGGTTGTTCTTTATTCACTTATAATTGCACGAGAGGTGTAATTTACTCGATATCAATACAAACATCGAGTGTAATTCGACAGGATAATTCAATGAATGAGAAATTTAGAAACGCCAATAAATAAAATATTTTTCACACATTTTTATAATTTTTACAGAATAATCAGATATGTTAATATGTGTAAACATGAACATATAGGCCATATAGCTTTGAGGATATCAATATATTTTCTACAGAATAGCCAGATATTAAATATGTATGGAAATTAACACCCGTTGAAAATTAACATAAAGCTTACATAATCACTCTTATACTCTCCCTAGAATTATTTCAGGAAATTTTTCGAGTACATGAATTTTCTTAAAAAAGAAATAATTAACCATGGGGTTACCTGAACTCTTCATATGCATACTGCAAAAAAAAGCATGAAAATATTGATATGTTAAAATTTAAATTTTTTCCGTACTTTTGACACCCTGTATCTCTGAGGAGAGGGATTTTAGGGTATACCTAGATAGAAACTTTTCACCTCCACATGAGGTGAGGAATCTGTATTCGGTGTTTGTCGGTCTTACTTTCACTGTTTTCAAGATCATGTTTTATACATAGGAAGGAATGGAATGCAGCCTTAAAAAAACTGGAATATCTGCCTGTATGTTCCTTGTACTTCTGACAACTCGAATACATAACAGAGTCTACTTTGAGAAGTATGCACTGATACCCATCCACAGTAAGAGAAAAGATACATTGATGTAGTTTAATCCCCAAACGGATCATTCCGAAATACGTGGATTCGCACAATACAATACACAAGTCCAATGGCTCAGATAGATAGCTGAATAGCCAAAGAATGAATATTTCAGGTGTAACTGAAGTTTCATTGTTCCGGTACACAAAACGGAACATCAAATTGCATATTACAACAAAAAATGCTATTTGCGCTTACAATGAAATATTCTTTATGAGAGTAGGATTCACAGTAATGAATTTTATATGTCTTTTTCACTTAAAGAAACATAATTTTGCTCAAAAAAGATTTCATCGCCATAATATCGAGAAACAACGTCAGCTCTTCAGTTTCTCATAAGCGTATTTTTGCAATAGCGAGAACTAAAAGTGGTAGTAGCATAAGATCTAGGCATTTCAAACCTGACACTAATGGAAATGATTTTTGGCACACATGCAGTTCTTCAGGAGTACTTCAAGAAAAATATGCATGGTAACCTATGAAAAGAGGGGAAAATTCAGTGAAAAACTCGGAAAATCGGTTTTCCATCATAAACTTGGAAAGGGTTGAACATTTTTAAGTTATGTATGGAAACAAACTTGAAGAGCATGAAAATCTTTATGAAAAAAGATTTCACATTATTTTTTTAAAATAGCATCCTATGTGAGATAATGAACTTCAACTGATATTATCAGATTCCCGTGCGAACAACTCGGGATACCATAAGATTTTCCCCGACGCTCAACTAAAATTTAACTGAACAGTGTTATAATAATATATAGCTGGTTGGTGTAGGTGGAAGTGGTTGTATTCGATATACGGAGGTGATAATGATCTTTGATTAATAAACAATGTACTTTTACCAAATTTTTACGTTTTCCTATTAAATTAGCTCGTCAAGCTGAGTTTTCTCAAAGATTCAGTAGGTCAAAGGACCCCGCATGAAAACACATGTAAAATTAGCTCTTGGTCAAATTGGCTGAAATTGTATTATGTTATAGTGGGATGCATAATTGAGAAAATGTGTAAGTTTAAATGATATTGAATGTGTCGTTTCTGAGATATAAGCAGCCAAAGTTCGAAAAAACGTCGGAGTTTAATAAGTGTTAGTCAAACTCAGGATGGAAATATATTCATCAGAAATCGTTAACATATCCAATTATAACGTTATTAATGAAAGTAGATTACAGGGCATAGTAAAAAAAATAGTTTTTCAGGATATTTTTTTTTAACACTAGTCCTGAACCAACATATACTTTGGTATAATATCATAGTCTAAGTCTGTTCTAGACGTTAAAAATATGTTTTTTTTTCTTGATGGCTCTCTCTGTTTGAAATATGTATTTCTAATATTTTGGATTATATACCCTTATACTGAAAACAATTGACAGATCGTTTTTGAATATAAAAAAAATATTTATTGCCACTGTTGATTTAACAGAAGATGAGGGAATTCTCCTGTGAATTGAGTTTTAATATTACCTTTTCTTTAGATATATGGTGCGTTCCATTTTTTTTATGTCACTCACTATGTTTTTATGCAATATCTCAAAAATTGTTCCGTCAACATATTTGCCAGATTGGGTTGCATAGAAACACTGATCAAAGACTTGATGGCACATTAACTCAATGCCGCGTTAACTTATGATGATTGCTAGTCAACGTGAAATATCGGTTGCATAAACGCCAATCCAGTTTTAACGTCACATCAACTCGAATTTGATCAGGCATTATCTTAATCATATTTCCACCACTGATTGAAGTATCAGTCAAAAACTGACAGATGAAAATTCTGCCTGATAATTTGAATATTTCCAAATTTTAGTAAACATTTCCAACATTTTTAGTTTCTGCTGGCATATAAGGTGATGTAGATAAATAAGAGTTGGTAGGTGAACGTATATCATAGAGAGTATCTGAATCAGCAGAATCAGAAGAAGAAGTAAGTCGTACAGACCAAGAACCTTTCGAAATACAAACAATTCCATTGGAAATGATGATCTCGACTTTTTTCAATGGTTCGGTTATTCTAAACATTTGATGATGGAATTGATCATCCAGATACTGTATGGATCAAGCAAAGCAAAAAAGTTCTAACGTCTTCTTCAATATCCACTTTTTTTTGTCTCTACAAGGTGGATCATTCAATACAGTCCAACTAATAGCAAGTACCCAATAACGAATTCAATTTTCTCTACTAACTGTCTTCACAACTACATATTATGATATATCGTTGATTAAGAAATAGGAAGATCTGCAAGTTGAACAACAACAAACGTAGGGTATAATTTGAATAACAAAAGTTAGGGGTGGTTTCTCAGGGGTTGTTCGCCAGGGGATGGATTTTGCTATGCTACGTGAAAGTGCTTATGGTATGCTATGATACATTTTTTTTATGCAAATAACTCAATTATCTGCTGGCCTAAAAACTCTGGGACAACCGGAGTATGATAATTGCTGAAGCATTTTTTTCAATGTTCAGTTTATGAATTTCTGGCCAAAAACAAGGGAGATACAGAGGTTTTAGTCCAGCGTCGGGTTAAATCTTATGAAATCTGAAAATATAAGTTATATCTCATTACCTCTCGAAAGAAGCAATGTTCGAAAAAATATGTGATGGTCTTTTTTATGGAGATTTTTACGTTCCACAAGTTTGTTCCCATACATTATATCGAAATTTCCAACCCCTTCCAAGTTATTGATTTTCAGAGCTTTCCCGGGAATTTACCAGCCATTTTCTTTATCAAAGTACTTTTCAAAAACTGCCCGTGTACTAAAAATAATTTCTGTTATAGTAACATTTTAGTTACAGCGCTTGATTTGTAAGTTGAATATAGCTGTAATCAAAGATTCTTGTAAAAACACAGATAGGTTAGTCGTCATAAACATGAAAACATAGCACATTCGTATGAAATTAAAATAATCGAATAATGGGACGCCTCTGGTGCAACTGAAATAGAACACCGCTGCTGATAGTACACATTTCTAAACTCGGGGTGTGCTACCCTCGTCTAGGACAGTTGAAGGAATTTTACATGGGGTGCATAGAGATGGATTATGCGAAATTATTTGGTCTGCTTTTATTGCTCCCATAAATCTTCCCTCTCGTGATATCGTTCCTGGATTTTGGTTAGTCCAATGCATAATTTTTGATTGTTTTCGATAATAAAATGCAATCCAGAGATTCAGTCGGATAATATCATTAAAGGTATGTATGCTCCGCTTATATCTGGAGTCTGAACAGACGAGACTATAGGAATTTCATATACAGTATCGGAAAGTTTTCATCTGGGTTATCATGGTTTCATGAGATATAAATAAAGAATATCTTGCTATATGCTGAGAGAGCATTACAATTACAATTACGTGTCGCATTGCCACATGGTTCGTTAATGCGTCGGGTGGGATAACAGGAGAGGCGCACACTATATTACATATAATTGTGGTAATTCAGTAAGCAGTATGTTATGGTATATTGTACAATGAGCATGAAATGGCATGCATTTCCCACGAATAGGTATATGAAACTTTGTAGTACGAGCGTAGCGTAAAAGAAGTATGGCAGGAGTATGCGAAATCTTTAATGAAAAATATCTCAATAGAAAACCACTAAGCAAATCGACGGTAAGCAAAATATTACATAAATTAAATGAAATCAGTAATGTTAGGGATAAGCCTAAGAGTGCATGGCAGACCTACCGTTGCGAAAGACACTTATTTGAATGTATTACTTGGAATTGGAGAAAATCCCATTGTTCAATCACAACTTCATCTGAAAACAATGAGATCTGTAGTCGTGCTGTACATAAAATTCTAAGAGGAGCCAAATTACATCCATAAAATTAAGCTTATACATGAACTTAATGAAGATGACTTCGATAGACGCATGGAGTTTTGTGAAAATATGCAAGAAGTATAGGTAATCAAAACGATGGGTTTGAATTTAATGTCTTGGTTTCGAACGAATTTAATGTCTTAGTTTCGGAAGAATCAAATTTTGTTAGAAACGGTACTGTGAACACGCAAAATTTTCGTTATTGGGCAACAAAAACCCCCCTTGAACGATGCAAGCTCATACCCAATATCCCCAAAATGTCACTGTGTTGGCTAGTACTCTTAGGTACACCATACCAAATTGGTATGAGTTTTGGGGGTCGGAGAATATAATTTTTTTGTCAAAATTCATAAATCCAAGATGGCACACGAGTTTTGTAATTATGGTCTGATTCTCTTCAAAATTGGTATGCGGGATACTTGGGGTCGAATATCAAGAATGTTTTGTTAAAACTCATAGGATGGCGGACTAATAAATATTTAGATGGACTTCTCATTGAAAAGCAAGACAGTTCAAAACTCACAGGAAACGGCCCTTGTGATAACCATGCTTTCTCTCAAATCCATAGATCAATGCTTACAAACTAAAAACAGAAAATAGAGTAATATTAGAGAAAAACTTTTCAAAGGCAAGCTTCTTTCATTTTATTGATTACCATACTGAAAATATCTATTGACAATAATTTCTTTTCTATTTTTCCCCTATTCTGGACGTCTATTTGTTATCCCTAAATTATTTTCATAATAATTATCGTTGGCCTGCGGCATATCACTTGTCTCTTTCTACATTATATTGTGTAAAATAACACTAGCCTATTCTGTACTATTCTAGAAACGTTAACAGAAGTATAGTACTAAGGTCTTTGTTCACGCAAATACAAATTCAACTATGATCTACAAAAACTCGTGTGGAAGGTAGCGCAGGATTAGGGTTATTAATTTGCCGTACACCTCTGTTTGATGGTAAAAAACATATGAACATCATTGCAATTTTGAACCGACTATCAAATAACATACCAAGGAAAAATGTTGAGGCGTTATGGGGTTTTTCACTACTCTCAACTACCTGTAAATCAGTCAATACTTATCTTAGATGATATCTTTACTGAAACTTTTCTACCCAAAATTAACCAACGATTTTACTCACTGAGTTTGTCATGATAATCGATAATATTTTATTACTGTATTACAATAATAAATAATCACTACAAAGCATATTCATGAACATATGCTAGGGTAGCTTATCTTTGGAATGGGCATTGACTAGGTAGTACAGTAACCACAGACATATTATGTAAGCCACAAGTGAAGAACGAATCGAAGCACTTTGAAACTCGGCACATGACTACTTGACATCATATATTGTTAGAAAAAAAGATGTTTACCAAAATATCAGTGGTGGAACCAAAAAAAAATAAAAATAAAAATTTATGTTTTTTTTTGCTGTTGTTTCGGAAAGTATAAGATGGGTTTTGTTCCACTTCACATAACCCTTCTACGAGAATCCGAAAGTCATGAATATTTTAGTTGATATGAAATAGTTATACTGAAACAGGAATCAGTACCCTCTTTGGACCATATGCAACGATTTTAGACTAGTGAGACACGTGTCACTTATACATGCCAAAGAAAAAACTAGGTTTTACTCCTACCTCAGTTTTAAACTCACCCATAATCCTGGCAATTTCTTCAGTAAATGTTGAATATAATCGCTCATACAAAAATGAAGTATTTCAAGCTTGAGGTTTGCTCTTCACAACAGTGTTATTATATGAATAAGCGATTAATTTCAACATCTACTGAAGAGAATGCCGGATTTATGGGTGAGTTGAAAATGAGGCAGGGTAAAACAAAGTTTTTTGTTTGGCATGTATAAGTTGGACATGTCTCACTACTTTAAAATGTTGCTTATAGTCCAAAGATGGTATGGGTTGCTACTTCAGTATAATAATTCCATATTTACTAATTTATTCATGATTTTCGGATCTTCCGCAAACATCGTGAAGTGCGACAAAACACATTTTAGGTACACAAATACTCGCATATTACGTTTGCATGAGCAGATAGGAGTCTTCAGAAACGATATGAACTTTTCCATTTCCTCCTCCGATAATTTTTAGCAGAGTTATGACCAATCAAATATTCGGCTCCGCCAGAACTTCCAGCGGCGGGTAAGCGTGAACCTGAAAGTTGATGTCACCGTGTTATTAGGAATATTTTGAATTGTCTTTCACCTAGTTGGGTTGTTTTTCCGATAAATCATATACTTTCCAAGATTACAGCAAAAATCTATTTATTTAGTTATTAAAAAAATATATATATGTTCCACCCTTGGAATTTTTTTCGTGTTTATCATAGTTTCAACTACTAGCATACCAAGTTTGGTGGTGCTACAATCGATCCTCGTCTCAAAACCCAATCGTACTGGATTAAGGTAGGAAAGGACTATTTTTATATGCTCGAAAAAAAAAATGTTTTCATAATGATAAATAAAGGTTTAGCCATGTTGAATGAAGCTTCACCTTCTGAACTAATTTAGAATTGATTCGAGGCTTGATTTCTATTCTGTGGTGGTGCGCTGGTACAGGGTCATTCACATTCAGACCTACTCTATGATAATCTTAACATCCCAACACCACATAGCCAAAGTTGATGGTGGTAAGCAATTTTTTCTCATGTTCACTTCGTAGAGACGTATAGCAATATCAGATAGTGTTGGCCGTATATAGTAGTATATGAATCATTTCCACATTGCCATGTATATTGTATTTTTCATTAAAATTTCTTGGAAACCTAAAATAATTCCATACAATTAGTTATATGGACTTATTCGCTTTATGGTTTAAATAACTACCAGTTATAGTGTAGATCAATATTTTGACGACCTATCTCATGTTACATTCATAACCTCAGACATGAATCACCATCATTATCGTCATTTCGCTTTCATTGTTGTAAGATTAATTATAAGGGATAGACAAGCGATTATTTGGAACTTTCGATACTATACCATAAATCTATTACCAATAATAACAATTCATCTGGAATGACGATATAATTTTCTCTTCAGGAAATGCATTAAATTAGTCTAACTCTTTTATGATATAGAGGTACTTATTTCCGTTCAGCTTTAAAATTGTATGAGTACAGCCAGTTCCCTTAATAGGACAAAATGTTCTATTTCGAGCTTATGTAATAACAAGAACGCTAAGAAATTGTTAATGATTGACAGTGTGGTGTGCGACATTAGAGATCAACTGGTTTTATGTCCAGTGAAGACCACGTCAAAGGAGAATGTAGATCAAAGAGTATACCCTACGTGATGACAACGCTCTTACCACAAAATTCCGTATACCTACTCGTGGGAAATGTATGTCATTGCATGCTCATTGTACAGTATACTAGTTTCATACACCCAATTAATTCGGCTTCCTGTTCCGTATACCGACGGACTACTGAGATGTTCGTTCTAGTTAGATCAGACTGAAGAATTACTCTTCGTAAAATGTATGTGTTCAATTTCCCTTCAATGAAATGACTACGGAAGGTTGGTTCATTCTGATTAGATCAGACTAAAAATCTATTACTCCTCGCAAAATGTATGTATTCAATTTCCTCGTACTGAAATATAAATAGGTGAGGGAAAATATCTGTAAAATTAACGACACAATTTAAAGATGAAAGAAAATTTTTGAATTTCAAGGAGTGGATCACAGTCAATAATTAAATCTATCGAGCGTTTTGTTTTGGCACGGTTTCCTTTTATATTTATTTTCAATTGTCATGTCACAATATAAATTGGTGAGAAAAATACCTCTATAGGATTAACATCGACCCTTAGTTTTGGTAAGGAAAATACTATACCGATTATCTGACCCGAGCGGTTGGTGAGGAGATTACTTCTGCCCAAACTGCCACAGCTACCTTGAATTATCTGTTGTAAATAATATCCAATAGTTCCTGTAGGTGAATATTATTTCTGCGAATAATATTCAGCAAATTTTGATAACACTAACTTTATTATCGAATCGCTATGGATAGCATCATTGAAACATTTGTATAATAGATATTTATAGGCTATCAGTTACCACAGAAAATATGAAGTGGCTCAATTTTTTGTCGCCCAGCAACAACCGTAGAAAAAGTGTACTTTTTATCACTCTTTTCTCTTTTCTGGGATTTTAACCACTGAAAATTATGTCAGTGTTGTACTCAAAAAATGAAAAATTTGTTTTCGGACGTGTGCTAGGCATATAAAAAATTCACAAAATTTTCCAGCCGAAAAATTTACCTAAACAGCTAACCGCCTTATGGGATTTGTTTTTCGGGTTCCTTACATTATCAAATTCAATTCTGAGTATTTTTTTACAAGATGGCGCTCTTATTTCAACCCTTTAAGAACGTGCTAACCTTATGTCTTCAGTTTTCACTATTCGATTGTTCCTACCTGTTAATGTGTTGAAATCCCATGAATGAGAGATTGAAATAATTTTTTTTTTGTTTGATGTGACCGTTGCTTGATGGAAATCCATAGTTATGACACTAGGGTAAAACACGATTAAAATATTTTTTGTAACAAGGGAAATTAATTTTCCATATGACTAGCGCACGTCCGATTGCTAAATTTAAAGTTTTGAGCTCAACACCGACATGATATTTAGTGGTTAAAATCTCAGAAAAGATAAAATAAGTCAGCAAAATTTGTCATTATCTAACACGACGGATATTGAATTATATCCAACAGATACCTGTGCAATGTACCTCATTGCAGAGAAAACAATAGCAAGGGCTCCCTGTAACCCAATAGGAGAATTTTGTTTCGATTCCGACAGAGGGACTACCTGTAGACTAGTTTCGAAGTTCGTCATTATCGAGTAGATCACCACAGACAGCCTTGAGGTCATCTGTTTCCCGTCCGAATCATCTCACCATTGCATTTAATTTGCAAATTCTCTTAATATATCATCATCAAGATTAGATTATTAAGCAATTAATTAGGAATCTATCTCGATATTTGTTCATAACTAACCGATATTTTACTGTAAGGAACGTCAATGGATGATATTGTTGATCTTAAACTCAGAATTGGTATTTGTGTTTTGGTAGGTAATTATTACAGTTTTGGTGTTATGATATAAATTTACCGAATTCACATTAGAAACTGCACTTGATAGTGTGAATGACATAATGGCCTTACCCAGCTCAATTGTGAAACGAACCGTATGAACTTGTGTCAGACAAGAGAATGAAGCCTCAAATGTGCAGCTGGCTTTCGGTTGTTGACACCGTTTGTCTTTCTCTTTCATCTAAGAGACTACAAGCCAAGTCCAATTTTGGATGGGTCATGTGACCCAGCGAGAATTATATTCAGAATTAGTACCATACAAAACAATCTCCTTTACGCACCGTGCGTCAGTTGTGAACGGTGCGGGTGAGTACGCAGGACGGATGTTTTGACAAAAAATTCTTGTACAGCATTTCTCAATTCAGGTTATATATTACTGTACGGAATTTCTATAATTGAATCTTTTTAAATACGTAAAGCTCGTCAAATCGGGAGATTTACATATATTATCTCTCCCAAGATGCGCGATTCACACCACCTCACTACGAGCGGCTAGCGACACTCATTCAAACTGTCTAGTTTGCACCTTACTCGAATTCAAATAATATACAAGAGGATATTTAATGGCGGAGGAGCGGGGTGTTTAGATGACAAAACAAGAAGGCAAACTGAGTTGAAAATGCGTGCATTTGTTTTTTCCGAGGAGGAAACCGCTGGGGAATATTGGTGTACATGTCTTGGGTATTAGTGGTATTACTCGGGTATTAGTAGGGAATTAGAGGCATTACTTGAAAATTATTGGGTATTTCAGGTATAACTGTGTATTACTCGGCATTACAGGATTCAGTTAGGAATTATTGGGCATTACACGGAATAAGGAGGTAGTACTCGAGTATTACAAGAGTATTAATGGAATTATGCGAAAAATTAGAGAGCCACTGGCGGAAATCAAAATTGTGCAATGGAAACAAAAAAAGGTCTTCAGAATTGTACTAGACCAGAAACCTAACATTCACGATTCATACTTTTCTGACTTGGGCATTACTAGCATTACTCAGGGGTATTACTCGGGAACTACTTGGGTATTAGAGGCATTACTTATGTGTTTTGGGAATTAGTGTTTTCAATTTCCTCAATTTACTCAAAATTTATAGAGAGCAGCGATGGAGCAGCCATATGGAGCAGCCATATGGAGCAGCCATTTGAAGCAGCCATATTTGTCGTCAGCCGCTTTATCACCTCACTGCTAGTCAGTTATACCTCGTGAAGTGACCAAGTACAGTCTGTGTAGAGAAACAGAATCAAGCTATTGTCTTCCATGAGTTATACAGTGTGTCCATAAAGTAAACAACCCCTTGCTAACTTTTAAAGTGATAAAAAATTTCCTTTGAAATTTTTGTTGGTGAAATGGTAGTTTGTGAGCTACATTTTTGCACAAAAATAATTATTTATTTTTCAAAATGGAGTCTGGATGCCATTTTGAAAGATTTTATTAAATGGCGTGGTGGGTCGAGTGATATTTCATTCGGAACGTCTTTCAATTCTCTATATGACAGCAAAATTTTAAACAAAAATATTATTCCGAAGCAAAATGGCGGTGTATAATATACCGAATATTGTTTTATTATATTATACTACAATATACATAATATTAGTAACCCCACCATATAATAATAATAATAAAGGACCCATATATCAGAGATCTAATGTTATGTACCGCCATTTTGTTTTGGATGATTTTTTTATCGTCAAAACGTAGTTTATAAAGTGTCATTCAACCAAATGGAGTTTTGAATCGTTGAAAATTTATTATGGGGAACTCAATAAGAGTTCTAATTATGTACCGCCATTTTGTTTATTCAGATTAATTTTTTCAATTGAAATTTTGCTGTTATATAGAGAATTGGAAGATGTTCGGAATGAGGTATCACTCGACATACCATCAAAAAATCTTTCAAAATGACGTCCAGACTTCATTTTGGAAATGATATATTTTTTTATTAATGGAAGTAGATAATTAACCAACATTTCACCAACAAAAATTTCAAAGAAAAATTTTCATCCGCTCAACAGTTAACAGGGATGGGGTTTACTTCATGAACACACTGTTTATTAAATATTATATGTACCTATTCTTAATTCATTTTTTAGCAACGCCGTATCTATTATGTGCGGGTACAGGGGAGTTGAGCCCCGCACGCATCTCTCCACCCCTAACTAGTTGGGGCCATTGGATACACCACCAAATTCATTGATCTTACTACTATTTGATGAAACGTTGTCATATTTTTCATGGAACATGTGACTGCTACAGGAAAATTTATTTCCCTCTGAAAAGTTTAATTTTATGGTAATTTCGTTTTTACGGCCTGAACATTTTCAATTGGTATGACATGAATCAAGTTAAACTCCATGCCGCACAAAAAAAAAATTGTTTTATATGACTGGGAATTGGCATTGTACAATGAACATGGAATTATAATTTCTTACGAGTATGAAAATTTTATATGTGTCAGAAAGAGTGCCGCAATTCGTACGAGTAAGAAATGGATATTCCGTTCTCGTTGTACCCTATACTTTTTCTACGACCATGGTATTTTTCTTCAAATTTTTATTGTGTTGTCATAAGGCATAATTGTTTCAGGCAATCGCAGTACCGATCAGGAAAAATCAGAACAGATAATTGGTTGTCATGGTGCATAGTAAAAATTTCAATCATTAAAGAATCATTGTAAAACGGTAATTAGATTATTTTCGTTATTTATAAACATTATATATAAAGAAATTTTACTGATGCTTGCGTGACATATACAAGAGAAGCCATGCACGGTGAACTGAATTCAGTACATTATGAGCTATTCTAAGAAGCAAGATATTATAAAAAAGATTGTTCGTGGCCTCATAACATTTGAGGTTTTATTCAATATTACTATTGAAGTTGTTAATTTTCCTGAATTTATATTTTTCAACTTTTGAACCAATTAAACACCTATACCCACAAGTGATAGAAAATGAATAAACACGCAACAAAATATATAGCTATACGGGGAAGAGACAACTATACTTATGTACTGAAAGGGCAAAAACCAAACATTTCCTCCACCACAGGAGATGAGAGAGAGCTGAATTATAATTTCAAACATCACATCAATCAAAATGTTTATGAATTTGTATGTCTCTCTACACTTCTTGGCTGCATTATTTCAGTCTTTCCGATTGGAGAATAGTTGTCCGATTTGCGCAAGTTTTCGAGAGATGCGGATAAATTTCATAATGGGCCAATATAGATATATTGTAAATGTAAAAATAATATTGAACCAATTTGGGTGTATATTGGAAAAACAATATTTCATTAGTAGTATTGGTAGAAATTGGATCAACCTGTTCTGAGTGTACATTGTTTCATAAAATATTGGGTCAATATTGGTTCAATAATTTTCGCTAATAACGATAAAGTGATATTGCCTACATATTGTTTCAGGCATCTAACTCCAATATTGCGATTTCAATATTCCTCTCATATCGATTTTAGAGATAAAGAACAATATTGTATATCCAAGTTTAATAGCACATTGGTTTAATATTATTCCATACATATTCAATGAATCAAATTAACCTTTCATTGAAATTTGAATATTGGCTGAATATTCAATAAACAGTATTGGAATAAATTGTGATCAAACATTGGCAAGAAACGGCTAGGTGGCCCCACATATAGAACGACAGCTGCATCATAATACTATATATTGAATAAGGCTTATCACAATGCGTTTACAAGACAATATACTCAGTGGTTAATTGAAGTAAAAATGAAATTGTATATTTTTCAAATTATTCGACATTTTATGGAAATATTTCGTCAATGTTTCTAAGTCAACATATTCACTTTGAATATTTTACCAATATACAAATGATATTGTACCAATATTGCTAAATATTCCACAATATCACACTAATACTGTTAGTATAATGTCCAAGGAATATTGGACCAATATCTCGAAATTATTATAATTTCATCTTGCAAATATTACGTTTAAATATTTTGCCAATATTATTCCAATGTAGGTGTGCTACTGCGATATTGTACCAACATTTTGGGGCCAAAAGTGCTTCTAGAATATTACTCCAATATTATTTTAAAATAATGGACCAATATCGCCGAATGTTCACACTTTTTTCCTCGCCAATATTGTTATTTGAAAATTTTGTTCACAATATTGTACTGATATTGTCCCAATATGAGTGTGCTACTTGGGTTATGTCTAAAAACCGGCTGCCGTGCAGGAATTCATGATCTTTCTTTGAACAATATAAGATTCAACCCCCAAATACAAGTAAATATAAATTTTTTATGTTATATTAACCAAAATAATATTGTGGAATTAATTCCGTATATTTTGCAATGATCTTGAACCATACAAGTAGGGATGTGCTTTTTGGGCTCCTCACCACTGTACCGGCAAATATGTACGGCGTAGCTAAAACATGAATCTACGTAGATATAAAAATTCAATTATACAGATGCCGTACAGTAATAAATCACCTGCATTGAGAACACAAATTTGCGGAAAATAAAAAAAAAATTCCTGGCATTCAGTACCGTTTTTTTCACGGCAGTAGGTCCACTTGATTATTTTTTAATGACCTATTATCTTGAGAAATGCCGTACTCGAAAAATCTCTCCCCTCCACGGAAAATTTCTTTAAACTGCGTACTCAACTGGACCAATCAAAACTGACGGCATAGCGCGTAGAGGAGTTGTTTCGTATGGTACTATAATAATTCTGAATATAATTCTTGCTAGGTCACATATTCGGGTTACTGCAAAAATAAGATAACTCCACCTTTTGGCATTTTCGAGTTAAGTTTACCTTTGGCTTCGATATATGTTATGTTTATTCCTATTTGAAGACTACTTTATATTTTTGGTGCATTTTCCTGATGGGATCATTGTTAAATAAATATTTGTTAAATGTTATCGAATTTATATGCCATCAATTTAAACTTTCAAACAGCATCTTCTGGAAACTTGTAAAATATAATTTATCTTGAAAAGGGGAACATTCTCCATGAAATTTGAAGAATGTGATGTATATGTAATATCTAACAGAAAACAACTACTTCCCCGGCACAGGCCACGCTGGACATTGAACTATATATATCTGATAGATATTGTGAAAAACTTTAACTGAAAATAGCGACTAAAGTTTTCTTTCGGTCGTAGATGATTCCACAACAGATTTTATGAATATCCTATAGTCTATAAGTGTTCTACATCCTTATCTTTGGTTACACTGTACTCACGAATCATAAGCACTGACGCTTTCCCAACTGGGAAGCTTAATTTCTGAAGCATTAGGGTCAAGCTTTAGTTCTCGAATAATTTTTCCCATTCGTTATGTCGATACCGTCCATCAGTTTTCACCACTTTCAAACCTTATTTATTCCTAGAAAGTTCTGAGGCGTATACAAATGCAAAAAGAATCAATCAGTTTGTCACGAGGGCAGTGCCCGTGAAATACGGAAACTCCAGTGAACAAGCAGTCCTTGAAACTTCCCACATAAAAGGTTCTACAGAATACTTTCGCTTGTTCAGATTGAAATAAAAACGAGATTTTTCTCTATATACACGGAAAATTTAAATTGCTTTCAACGCAGTTGAGCTAAATGAAGTGGTTAAGGCTTATTAAATTATGAATATTTGTTTCGAAGCAGTTTTTATTTTGATTTGTTAAGGCGACTAAGTACGTACTTCTTTGTGTTATTATAGAAATTATTTCGACCGCAATTGAATTAGAATGTGGAAATTATCAGTCCAAAGCTTCAGAAAGTTTAAGTCAATATAATCGAAAATGAATTTATGTTTCCGTACTGGATAGGTATGAGCACGAAAATTTGCAAATGAAAATTGAAAAATTATCTCGTAAAATTTTCAAAAATCATTTGATATTTCTCAACACTGAGAATGAATGGATTTGCTTTTATGATATAATGCCTTACTGTCTGGATGTATTTCTCAAATACATTCTTAGAAAATTGCAAAAATCTTCAATACTAACGCACTGAGTGAAGACGATAATTTCTGGGAATATTTTGTGAAAAATTTTAAACCATCAATGCAACACAAAGTAATCCATTTTTTCCAATAATTTTTCAGTAACAGTTCGGCAAACATAGCTAAAAGTGTAAAATTCCCACTTCTTGCGCGAACGTTTGATGTTAAGTGCCTTATTACTGGATATATTAATGACCATAGTCCGTCGTACGACTAATGCGCATCATGGGCATGTATATTTTCTGTATTATATGCTAAACTGTACGTTGAACTTTCACGTTATACGTTACTGCAAATTTTGGGTCTTCAGCACTCATTGAAACTGATATTGATAGAACTACTAATAATAAAACATTTCGAATACCCAATGCAAATACTTTCCTGCAAACTTCAATATAATAGGTAGTTACTTTGTTGATCAGTATCAACAACTATCAATATTCATGTAAATTCTTTTAAAGATTTGTTTTTTTGAACCTATAGTTCTGAATTGAAATATGTCCCAAACATAATGATAAGTAAGATCAGCATTTTCTACATTTTGCTAAAATTGACAAACTCGAAATGGTGGCTCCAAGAGGGCTGACGAAATTTGTGGTTACGGTCTGATTTGATTCAAAATCTTCATTTTCTGATTTTCAGGATTCCTGTATTCAAAATAGCAGATTCAAGATGGCGAACAAGTCTTATGATTATAGTATGATTCTATTCAAAATTGGTTTGTGGTGGATTTTGTGGACGGAGATTATGAGTTTTTTACCAAAACTAATAAATTCAAGATGTCGGCTCCAAGATAGCGGACATTTCTTGTGGTTATGTTTCGATTTTATTTGAATTTGGGATTTTGAAGGCCGAAGTATAAATATTTAGTCGAAATTCATAAATCCAAGATGGTGGGGTATTAATATTCATAAATTCATTATGGCGATTCAAGATGGCAGATGAGTTGATATTTAGATGGTCTCCTCATTGAAGAGATAGATATTTCAAAACTCACAGAAAACAGGCCATGTGATAACCATTCTTAATGGGATACAGGAGACAAATGCGTACTAACTGAAAAGCACAAAATAAAATATTGAATGAGTTAGATTCAAAAAAAAAATTCTTTTTTTTGTTTTTTGCATATAATTCCACACCTATCGAAGGAATCGTTTTAAATAAAATATTTGTAGGGAATTATTGAACCTACAAAATGGTTTTTTGTACGACCCGAACAGTGCATTTTTTTCTAAGAAAATCCGGGAAAACTTCAAAAAAGAGACCATCTTTCAAAAATTCACAATTTTTATAAATCTGAAACTGGACAAACAATATTTCGGAAACAGATAGATGGTAACATGTGGTTCAATTCTGCGCAAATTTTTTTCTGTTTGATGTGTAGTTTTCGCACAATCGCGTTATAAACAATTCAAAGGTTTGTCTTTCAAAATGCGTAGGTTTGAGGGAAATCATCACATTTAAATTCTGTGAATGGCATCTGGAAGTAAAGATCAATTCACAATTTGTTTATTCTGGATTTTCATCTGGGAGGTGGAAAAGGTGTTGAAAATACTACTTGAAGTTACTCTAAACACGTGAAAGTGTGTTAATGGCATAGTCCAGTCCCAGTAGTGGGGGAACTATCGAGGAAAGGAGAGCATAAACGCGTGGCGATTTGAATAATGCAATTCCCCCACTACCGCTCCTCGATTCTGCCACAAAAGCACTTTCAAGCGTTTGGAATAACTTTCAGTGACATTTTCAACACATTTCCCATTTCGATTGGAAATCCAAAATATGCAAATTATAGATATTGATATCTTCTTCCACACACCTTCAACACAATTTGAATCTTGCAAGATGTGCCCTTATATTTTTAATAACGCGATTGTACAAAAACTACACATCGGATAGAAAACATCTTGCGCACAGTTGAACCACATGTTATTACCTATCAGCTTTCACAAAATTGTTTGTTCAGCTTCAGATTTGTACAAATTATGAGTTTATGAAAAATGTTATCTTTTTCGAGGTTTTCCAGGATTTTCTCAGTGGAAAATGCATCGATCCTGTCGGTTTAAAAGCTGTTTCGTAGGTTTTATAATTCTATACAAGAGTTCCAATGACTGTATAACGATTCCTTCAATACTGTTTGGGATATTTGCAACATACCAAAAAAGTTTTAATTTTTTTCCACAATTTCTTGTTTGAAAAATTCCACAAAGCAATTTTTGTTGGGGCGAAAACCGGAGTTTTTACGAACTATCTCATAAAAAGTAGTATAGGCCAGTTGCGTCTTTTATTTTGTGTGAAAAGAGCATCATATTTTTATATACAGCTTAGCCTATTAGGAAATCCCTTCCAAAATAGAATTTACCAGAATATTTTAGCGTGGTGATAGTGATCAGTTATAATGTAGTGAAGATAACAAACGAGTCTACAGAAATAAATCATAAATTTTTCATAAATCAGAATCTATGGATTTACAAATCAAAACTAACACTTTTTTTTTATTCAATCAATATTTTCCTTCTACGTGAATAATGGCAATGTGAACGTTGAAACGCAGAAATGAAACAAAATAACTATCTAATAATAATAATAATAAATGGACTTTATTCATCATCAGTAATATGAAGTAAAATGAAATAAATACATATACATTAGAGCAAGTGCTGTTTTTCCACTCAACCATTTCTCTATATTAAATTCTTCCAGTGATATTACACGAAATCACTAGTCTTCAATAATCTGATGGTCATTTGGCTAATCGAATGAGTGTCCTGCAAATTTGATATGTCCAAAGCGGTAGAGCATTTCCACTGTTCGTGTGTTTAACGGAGAGCAAATCACATGTCACTTCGTCCAAACCGGTTCAGATTATGTTCCCTTCCAAAGCAAATTGGATGTCTCAGTTGGACGTTAAATAAATCCACACCATTATACAGCTGCAAATGAAGGAATGGTTTCCTGAACAGTGCAAACTTCAAATGATTGTGTTTATTTCATAGTCCTTTTTATACGAGGGCATGATACAGATATGTTTTTCAGTAAATCTTCTGTAGAATAGTTTGATGAAATTAAAATAATATAATATACGAGTAGATAGGTACCATATAAATGATAGAAGATATAGATAGTCAACATTTTTTTAGAATACTTTCTTAGTAAAACTGTGAGAGATACCTAAATAAAGTTCTAATGTTGCTTGTAGCCAATGTTACTATCGCTTACGATTATTTATCACTAAATAAAGACAATAAATTACAACAATTAGTCTCTACCTATCGATTTTTTTTAATCAATTCTGGTGTTCTCTTATCTATGATATTTACTTTTTTTTCATTTTTTTTCATTTTCCTTTCCTTCTCTGGTCTTTGTTGATTATAATACCACATGTGCAGTTTTCAAGCAACCATCGCTTACATACTATGATACATTCAATCCACTATTCGCTCAACTGTGTCTGATAGTAGTTTCCTCCGCGAGCTCCGAAATCGTTAATACATTCCGTAGAGAAAGAATCGTCACTCAAAATTGTACTGGTCTTCGTTTTCAGTGGTAAAATCAGTGTCAGTAGATTTCTGCATCTTCTAAGCCTTTTGCCTTTGTAAAATCGCTCTGTATAGTCTCTATTATATACGTTGCCACCTCCACATTCACCAATATTTTTCTATATTTACTTATTTCTTTCTATCAGCCGTGTTTTCTGCTTTGCTTTTTTTATTCTTCTCACAGCCCTTCTGGGAACTTATACTAAAGTTTTCGATTTTAATATTGTAGTCACTTGTTATGATTGAGTTTTTTTTGCTTGATAGACGATCATAGGAATTGGTGAAACCTTGTCAAATTTAAAAATTTAGTCATTTAGGAATTCCATTTCCGTCTTGTTGGAGATATTGTAAACGGTGTTCTTTTTGAATGTCAAGATCTTATGTTCGACCCACGGCTTTTTTCTTACAATTGAAATCGATTTCTTCGAAAATAAGTTTAATTTCTTCTCTAACATTTAATAAAATCGAAAAACTATATAGGTACTTAGACCATAATTTTTTTAAGATAATTTTTATTTATGCGAAATAGAAATATATAGAATAAATGAACATTTTCTTCTACACCATAACTGATGGTAATGAGGGCTTTCCAAAGTCAGTTTGTGAAATTAGACATTTTCCATTATGGCTATATCAGTTTGTTAATTTTCCGCCGGTGTAATAGTAGTATGTTTCAGATTTACAGTTTGTCTCCCTTCCTATGAAAATACCCACATTACTTCTGTAGTATTCGATGTAGAACTAACTGTACATTTTTTGTATCTATCGTTTCTGCGAATTTCACAGTTCCACCTCAAAACTTACGGAATTGATAAAAGAAAGATGAAATAAGTAAATGGAGAAAAAAGAGAAGAATGAATTGTAGCACTCTGAAACTCGGCACATGACATCTCGACATCATGTATTATTGAAAAAAAAATGTTCACCAGAAAATCAGTGGTGGAACCTAAAAAATTATATGCATAAGCGATTATTTTCAACATTTAATGAAAAGAATGCCGATTTTATCAGTAAGTTGAAAATGAGGCAGGAATAATACAAAGTTTTTTTTTTTGCATGTATAAGTGGGACCTGTCACACTACTTTAAAATTGTTGCATATAGTCCAAAGAGGGTATGGGTTGCTGCTTTAGTATAATAATTCCATATTTACTAAATTATTCATGATTTTCGGATCATCCGCAAACATCTCCGTGAAGTGCGACAAAATATATTTTAGGAACTCAATTACTCGCATATTATATTTGCATGAGAAAGTAGGAGTCTTCAGAAATGACATAAACTTTTCCTTTTCCTTCTCCAATCATTTTTAGCAGAGTTATGACCAATAAAATAGTAGGCGCATTTCATAATAAATTACTAAGCATAATTTTTGTGGAAAATTGAATTGTTTTTCACCCTGTTGAGTTGTTTTTCCGATGAATCATAGACTTTCCAAGATTACAGCAAAAATCTATTTATATATTTTCAAACTAAAAAAAAATATATGTTTCACCCCTGGAATTTTGGTAAACAATTTTTTTTCGTGTTTATCGTGGTTCCAACTACTAGCATTCCAAGTTTGGTGGTGCTACAATCGATTCTTGTTCGAAATTGATAAAATAAACATCTTGAAATTTAGGAAGATCGTTTAGGGTAAGCAAAGAAAAACAAAATATTGTTGAGAAAAATGAATTGCCGAGAATAACAACAAAGAACGGTAAGGTAATTCTGGCAAATTATGAAAAAATTTCACATACGGAAACGTCGTCCTGTTTGGGCACAACCTATAAGAACGCCATATTTTAATAAATACTTCGACGTGAATGCCTTGAGACAAATGACGGTTTTTAAAGTATTGAATTTTTGAACTCTCTGTGTAATATAATAGTCATGACCTCAGATTGATAGGCAACCCATTTTATGGTTATTTGTCTATTAATGAAACTTCATAGAAACTATGTTTCATCTGGTAAGCATATATGGGTGAAGTTCGACCTCTCTTCGGATCTTGTATTATAAGTTAAAAAACTTGAATGCGCAATTTTTCTGAGCACACTGGCTTGCTGTGCTTTCTCTTTTGTGAACTATGATTCGCCACATCGCTTCACATAGTCACAATAAACTAGTGATGGGCATAATCGCATTATTTCAAAAATCGGATTTTCCTTATTCGAATTCGAATGATCATCCAATTATGACATAGCAAGCAAGTGAGCACGGGTGACGGGCGACAGCACAAGACAGTTGGTCAGACGAAAATTCTGCAACCGGTGAACTTTTTGCTCCTCTCAATTTTTAATTGCTTATCGTGCATTTATTGCTCATATGGGTTCGTAGAGGTACTAGTTTGCCTCAGTTCGTCACAATAATGCCCATACAGGTTGAGAGGAAGAGCGCGTCTCCTCGGTAATTTCAATTACTGATGAAACCGGACTCTGCCTTTTGTTCTTGAGCCATGAAAAACTGTACTAATGTATGTATGTATGCACTCTTGAACAATAAAATCAATAATAATAATTATTATTATTATAACTATTTTTTGCACCCACAAAAAATTATTTGAATAAATAAATCATGTGTATTCAATATTATTGTCATGGTTCCGGCTTATGGTTTTATTTATATGGCCTAAGAATAAAGTATGCAATATGTGTATGCCAAATCCCATATAAAAGAAGAAATGAGCATTGTTTTCTCGCAGCAGCATTTTCAAATAATTGAATGAATTTATTTATATAAAACGTTGATATGTTTCCGAATTATGGCTTTTTCTTCTGGTCTTGAAATCAGTTTTTCTTTCTATATGCCAATTCCCATCAACGAAACAATCAACAAAATTTACGTTGATTTTTCTGCAAGTTTTTTAGTTTCATAAACTATGAACAGACTTTTTCATTAAAAAATTTGTATTGCACTTTATTTTGTTTACTAGAAAGCCTGCCAGAGAACAAAAAAATCACAAAATTTTTCGGCTGGAAAATTTACCTCAACAGCTGACCGGCTTATGTGAATTGTTTTGCTGGTCCTAACGATATTAAATTCCATTCTGACGATTGCCATATGTTCGATCTACTCCACTAATTTAGTTTTAAGTTAGTGAAATCCTGTTATAGATGTTTTGACCACTTAAGAGGAAATTTATTTAAGTGAAGAAACACGCGACAGAAATTTCCTCTTAAGTGGTCAAAACATCTATAACAGGATTTCACTAACTTAAAACTAAATTAGTGGAGTAGATCGAACATTGAAATTGAATAGACAAAAAATAGCGTGTAAAGTTGAAGTAGCACTCACCAAATCCTTCCAGACTGTAGTTTATGGTGGGAACTCCTTCAAACTTGCGAAATGGAGTGTTTTTCTGGTTTTTATCGCGATGGCCGTTGATGCGATTGAAATTAAATTTGTTGTCACACTGACGTAAGAATATATTCGATCCGTCACTTTGTTTACCTTGGTAAACAAACTGCTTCATCTCAGCATGCTCCATGTGCATACCTCAACTCAATATTTCGCGAAAATATAAATATAATTTTGGAAATGAAATGAGCGAATTAAATAAATTTCCTCTTAAGTGGACAAAACATCTATAACAGGATTTCACTAACTCAAAACTAAATTAGTGGAGTAGATCGAACACCATAGGCAAGAATATATCAGCCGAGTGTTTTTTACAAGATCGCGCCCTTATTTCAACCCTTTAAGTACTTGCAAACCTTGGTTAGGTTTTTCGCTATTAGATTGTTATACATGTTATATGTTAGAATGTTATAAACGGAGATTTAAAAAATCAGTTTTTTTCTGCAAAACGAAAATGAATTTTCCATATGCCTAGCACGCGTCCGGTCTCTAAATTTTAAGTTTTTTAGCTCAACTCTGATTTAATTTTCAGTGGTTAAAATTCCAGAAAAAAGAAAATGGGACAGCAGTAAATAAAATAGATGTATATATTTTCAATACGTCAAATTGCAACATACTGTGGAGGATTGAAAATCGCTGGTTTATGGCTGAGCCTAAATCAATTTCAGTTCGGGAATGAAAATAAGTATCCGAACGTTAAAGAGAAAGGTCTGAAATATGAGTCCAATTTACTCCAGGGATTGCGATCTGAGGTTTTAAATTAGCCTACATTCACCACACGAGTCGTACTTATTGAATTTTTTACCGTCCCATAGTCTTTTAGATGTGAAAGTGGGGCGGATCGGAAACTTTGCCAAGTGAGTGAACAAATGGTATTTCAATAAAAAGCGAAATCACGAAGCTGCTTTTGCTTTAGCAGGCAAATGTTGTGAAAAATTGTTTGATTCCACTTTTTTGACGCTGATCTGGCTTCAGTCGAATACCGGGCGACGCAGCAGATAATGGTTGATTGGTAAATAGGTAAGTTTATCCAATAAAATTTTTGGATCATATACAGTGTGTTCGCTTAAGTTGGCGACAAATGGAAACCTTTTTTATTTTTCTTTTAGGAAAAAAGTCGTTTTTCTTTTTCTAGAACACAATTTTGAATAATGGTATATTTCTTGACATGTATGTTTGTAACGTCAGGATGTATTTTTGAATAAATTTTCAATTATGGTTTTCGACAATCACTATCACCAATTTTTTTATTGTGAGATGAAGTTTAAGTCCGCTATATAGGTACCGAGTGTTTTACTCTGTGCGTCCAAGACAGGGGAAAATCATAGTTCTCTCACACTTTCACGAGTATTAGGAACATGGGATATTGCGTATATTCATTGTCCGCAATAGTAGTTTGTATATGTATATAAGTTTTGTAAATTGAATACAATAAAAAAGAATTATTTTCAGTAATTTTTTTAACAACTCCAAAATGATGCAGGGATAGTTCAACTACATGAAACAAGACAAAGTAATATAGATTCAGCTGAGGCATTAAAAACTGTTTAAATATTGTGTTTGTTCCTAATGTTTCAGAGCTGGTGGAATCTTAGAATTAAATTAAGGAGTCTGTCTAATCTGAAGCTGATATTATCATCTCAGTGTGAATGTTGAATCTACTAACAATACATTTTATCTTCATTATTGAATGATTCGAAAAGTTTGGTATAATATTCTGTCAATTAGATGAATGAGATGAAAAGGTATAGAGAAATTTCAATGTCTCTAGCTGTAGAGAAAACGGTCATGAATTTGATTTTCGATATTTTAAGACTTATAATCTTCATTACGCATTCTGCTTTCTGGTACCATTACCAGAAAAGAATCACTTAATTTGAGGAATATGAGGTCTACTATATCTGATGTTCTTGAGAAAAAGCTAGATAGCAAGGAACACAACTGGGGAGGCAGTCATAAGATGGAATTTTGACTCGGAGTCCTTTGTTTCAAACGCAATCAAACGCCTTGGAAATATCTAGTACAACGGCCAGAGTTTCACCATATTTTTCAAAATATTTTCGAAACATTTGAGACATAAGCAAGCAGATCACCGGTTGATCTCTGATGGCGTAAACCATATTGTCGAGAATTGATAATTCCTGAGCGTTCTAGATATTTCCTGAGATCGATGTTGATAGCTTTCTCAATGACTTTCGAAAAACAGATAGTAGTGCGATAGGTCTGTAGTTGCTGGGTAGGGTCTTTTTCTCTTTTTCTTTGGGACTGGTTGTTTCCTTGCAATTTTCCAGTTGGACGGAAATACCTCCAAATTATAAGAGAGGTTGAATAACTTGCAAAGAACTGGTGTTAGTTTGGGAGCACATTTTTTGAGAACGATCGGCGGAATTCCGTTAGATCCACTAGCTTTGTTGGTGTGAAGACCCAGCAAAACGCGTCTGATGGTTCGCTGGCAAAAGATAATTTCAGACATATGACTGTCAATGTAAATAATGTTCTGGCTTTTTTCCCAATAAATCCAGCATAGAATTCGTAGCAAACATGTTTTCAAAGATATTGGCTTTCTCCTGAGCGTTCGTTGGTAGTGTTCCATCTTCCTTGGTTAGGGGTGGAAATGAGCTGGAAATAAAATTTCTCCAACACCTTTGGCAAATGACCAAAAAGAGTGGGAGCTTTGATCGTATCTTGGCGTTGTAAGCCTCTTTTAAAGATTCGATTGTCTCGTTGCAGATGTTTCTTGCTTCAACATATTCCGATCTAGTCTCAGTGCCCTGATTTTTCAACCATCTACGGTATGCTGCTTGACGGCGACGGTCCTAGAGCAGTTTCTTCTGAACCAGGGTTTATCAGAAAATATTCCTCTCAACGTGTTAGGAATGTACGTTTGCATCCCCAGCATTATGATCTCAGAAATTGCCTCGGCGCATTGTGTTGGATTTCTAGGAGAGGAACACAATATTTTCCATAGAAATGATGAGAAAAACATGCGAAGACCATCCCAGTCGGCTGAACCCTAGTGCCATATGAGACGAGACAGCCTTGAGCTGCTCGATGTTGTAGAAAATGAGCATATAGTAGAGATGAGGTTGAGTTCCCAAATGGAGCACAAACTTCTATACTTTATGGATCAGGATTGGTGGTAAGAAATAGATCAAGTGTATTGGCATACTCGTTGTTGACATCAGGAATGCGTGTGAGAAGCTCAGCCAGTTTCTCCAAATAATAAGTGATAGCGAAGGCCTCAGCTTGATGACCTGCCTCGCCTGTTTTGTTGGAAAATTTGAGCCATGTGGAGTTGTGTACATTGGAATCCCCCGTTATTATGATTTCAGCTGTTGGATGGTTTTCCTGGATAAGGTCTAATTTCAAATAGGTCATTATAGGATGGTTCATTAGGAGATAAGTAAAGGTAGCAGTGAAATTTGGTCTGTTCGGTATCATCCAGCTTGAACCACATCACATCAAAGTGTTTTGGCTCCAAACTCTCTTCGCGTTTGCATGATAGGTTAGTCCTAGAGTCTAAGAGTAAAGACAAACACCATCTTTGAATCCTAATCGAGAATGAAATTGGTAACCAGGATGTGGATTTTGTTGGTTGAGGAGTTCACTTGTGTTTCTGTTAAAGACAGAATATCAGGTTTTTCCGTCTGTAGGTGAAGTTGGGCATAATTGATGTTCTTGTTGAGTCCACGGATGTTACAAAACTGAATCTTTGAATTTTTCCATGGTTCGTCACCTTGAGTACCACACGCCCGGAAATCCCAATGGAGAGGTATTCTGTTATCAACCAAACACTGAAACATGGAAATATCTATTCAACAGCACCTGTAGTCGATATGGTGGTATTTCACCGGGCGATGGTGGAGATCATCTACCACCTATGGTTATCCGTTTGGTCACCTCTTACGACAGGCAGGATTAACGTCTGACAGAAAGCAACTACTTTCCTGTTTAATACCATGACGGACCTACCCTGTCACTGACGAGCAGCAAGAACCGCGAAACGCGGTCTTCCCCAGCGAAATGAAGGAAAATCTGCTGTATAATTACAATAAGCATTTGCAACTGAGTCTTCTTGGGAGAACGTTGCACAAATATCTGTCAGATGTAATCCAATGTCTGTCGTGTTATTAGCCAGGGTAGTGGTTGTTTTATGTCAGATGTTTGCCTCATATTTTCCACAGTGTGGAAAAATTTGGAGAGAATGGTACTTCGACCTTGTCGAATATACTAACACATTTTGAGTGAAAAAATATATTATTTGGTGCTAAACGTGTTTTGTGCAATTTACTAGTTTGACATCATTTCAGTACTGATGAATCTAGTGGTATGAGTTTTGTAGAAGTAATTTTTTTAATATATCAGAAATTTCGTGAGTTTAAAAAAACATTGCAAAAACCAACAGTTGCAACAGAACGTTCAACTTTGGCACAGATGTGCAAAATGAAAATAGAAACAACTTTTCTCCCTTAAATTTTTCGAGATTCGAAGAAATACACCTATTTTCACCGATTATTTAAAAAGATAACTTCTGGCAGATATCGAAAGTCACGTGACCCGGTCCGAGTAGGCTTTTTCCATATTTTTCAAAACACGACCTAACGCCCAAGTCGAATTCCATAATTCATTATAATTGAAAGTTTTACGAAACATCAAGAATACTGTATATCTGATCGACAAAAAAAATCAAAATGAGAATGAAATGGTGTATAAGTAAATGTACCTACTAAGCGCATTTCGAGGTAGGTATCTGAAAAATGAGAAATAAATATTCCGATATTTTTTTAACGCTTTATATTTGTAACAGTTGCGTTACTGCAGTTTCGCCCTCATATGGATATTTTCAAACTGATAACTCAATACTTATACCAATTGGTACACTTGCCTTTTATACCCACCTTTTCTCATTCACTATTGACTATTGCAATATTAAATGAAGAGGTACAGTCACGAAAGCATAACTTATGTATTTATGAATAATGCAAAACACGGAAGTTATTTAGTGACAATATATTTCCTTGCTTAACAACCAATCAGTGGATTTAAAATTTTGAATTCAGCCAATAGAATCGGAACTACAGCGAAAATATAGCTTGTCGGTGTATTTTCACGGTGATAAACCTGCTTAGTTTTTGTTTTACTATCTGTCAAGTGAAAATAATGATTTAAATTATCAACTTCAAGTTTATGTGTTTTGACTAGTTATCTTTATTTATCAATATGAGCGATCGTTGGGGACAAATGTCCATTGGTATCATAGATGAGGCCGTGAAAAATAGTATTCGGTTGAATACGGCTAGAAGTAAAGCATCAGCAAATAGATGACATGACTTTTCTTTATTTCAGATCGTTATATTGTCGTCCTAAATATTGTTGCGTCTTCGGGTTCAAAAATAAGTGTACACTAGTGTGGACTTGCCTTTATTATTCAAACTTCACTTGACAACACTGTAATACAATACTAACGTCACTGTCGAACCTGATACCAAAATACTTGTATCGAAGGTAACTTACTCCATCTCACAAATGCATTGCTTTTATATATAAATAAAGTTCTAGAAAAATGAAGAAATCAATAGAACACAATAAGAATGTTCGACGATTGATCCAGAACAAAAATTAGTGCTTCTAGATTTTTCCATCTAATTCTTCGAACGATCTCGAACAATTCGAGAAGTCTTTATCAAATTTCAGGTCTGTAACACTGCCTCCTCCGTCAGGTTGTTCCTTCCCGGATAACACCATCACCATTTTGGTTGTCCCTCTGGAACCAATTTGGAGGATCGTGGCCTCGGTATTCTGCTAACCTCTCGATGTGAACAACTTTGGGTTTACTCCTACGGATGTGAAGTTATCCACAACCACACATGTATACTGAGAAAAAGTTAACTGGGTTGGTAAATTTTTTTTCTCAGTTGAATGATGAATTAGACATTTCTCAATGGTTCCATCATATTAAGAAGGTTGATTACATTGGGATATGAGTATAAGGGTAATTTTTTATGCTATGAGAAATGGTGAAAGGGGGGTGATATTATTTACATGAATAAATTTAGTATTAAAAGGGCATTATAAAAATTTGATCGGATTGTTCAGTGAAGTGTAAGCTATTCGCAGATAAAATAATGAGTTCCACAAGAAGCAAACAAGAGCTGCAATCCATCATCAAAGACACCATCACCGAGCTATTCTCAAGTGGGGAATTCGTCATGAATATAACAAAAACCATAGCAACTAGGATCGAACAAAAAATAAACCAACTTAAAGAAGAAGTAAAAACTATGAACGACAAAATGAAACTGTTAGAGATTAAAGTCGATTCTCTTCAACAACAAGAACGAATTAATAATATATGTATATACGGGGTGAATGAAGAAACCGGGGAGAACCTGAAAAATAAAGTAGCGAAATTGTTCAACGAAAATATTGACTCCTCCCTACAGGAGGAGCACATGATAGGCATATATAGAGTGGGCAAAGCCAACAATCACCCTCAAGGCAAAACAAGACCAATCATAGTGAAACTAACATCCTACGACCGTAAATTGAACTTACTGAAGAATGCAAAGAAACTAAAAGGTAAAAACATCTTCATAGCTGAAGACCTGGTGAAAAGCAGACAAACCTTACTGATGAAAAGTAAAGATATTTTTGGAAAACAAAATGCATGGTCTTTTAATGGACAAATCTACGTAAAAATTGAAGGAATCACTAAAAAAATCTATAGCCATCGTGACATAGAATTTTACTCTCCGAGCTAAATGTTGAATGGAGGAGCCTGATTATAATGTTTCAAATAATTTGATTTTGTATTCCATATTCTTAGTCTTAATATAGTTTCTCATTAGTGTATAAATTTTTTCATCGATGATCGACTTTCTCGTTGAGTTGGATGAGCACGTGGAGAGGGAAGCAACAGTATGTAATGGTATATTCGAAAACAAAGAACGGTTCAGTGGTAAGCATATATTCAATATTATTCATCTGAATATCAGAAGCTTGAAAAAAAATTTCGATGAATTACTCTTGTATTTGGAATCTATTTCTGTTAACAACTTAGATATAATTGTTCTCTCGGAATCGTGGAGAGTGGATGATATTAATAACTTTGAAATACCAAATTTTGATATTGTATACAACGAATCCTACTTTAATCAGAACGACGGTGTCGTTGTCTATATAAAAAATGGTCTAGATTACATAACCGATATAAAACATTTCAGTGAAACTAAAATCTTAGAATTTCTGTATACTTTAGAGGGCATCTCATTTATACTAACGACATGTTACCGTCCACCCTCTTTAAATTTGGAAGTTTATCTAAGAGAATTAGAGAATTACTTTTCGCAACAAGCCAGTGCCGATGTGAAAATTTTTATAGGCGATATCAATATTAATATCCTAGATACCACTGACAAAAAGGTTAATGATTATATTTGTATTATGGCACAACAAGGATTTCTTTCATATATTGATAAACCAACCAGAGTGACAGAAACATCCTCGACTTTGATTGATCATATCTTCGTGAAAATGTCCAATGAAACTGTCGAAAGTAAATTTTGTTTTAACTCTTCTGTATTCACTATAAACTTGACTGATCATTATATGTTGTTATTATCTATCCAACTTCCCAGTCAAAAGACTGAGTACAGAAAGGAACAAGTAAAAAGCACCTTTATCAATTACTTCAAATTCGAAAAACTTATTTCAAAAGTAAAATGGGATGATGTGTTAACAACGTTGGATCCAAAGTTAGCCTACAACAAATTTATAAATAAAATATCTGATACCATTTTAAAATGTAGCAAAATAAATAAAAACGCAAATAATAAAAATCAGAAGAAATTAAAACCATGGATGACACAGGGTCTACTTTATTCTATCAGACACAGAGATTTACTGAAGAATAAGTTTAATGAATCTAAATCTATAAATTCTAAATTAGAGTATAAAACGTACAGAAATTTTCTCAACTCACTTCTTAAAAAAACCAAAAATGAATATTATATGAATAAAATAAAAGAGGCGCAGAAAAATAAAAAAAAAATTTGGCAGCAAATCAATGAAATAACAAATAAAAAAACTCAATCTAGTAACAGCACTCAATATGATATAATTGATGAAAACGGGGACAAAATTGCAGATGACTTAAGCAAAGCTAATTATTTCAATAAATTTTTTGCCAACATTGGCCTAAACATGGCAAATAAGATCAATAGAAAAACTACTCCCATCCCCGCTCAGCAAGTTAATATTCAAGAGTCCCTATTTTTCCATCCAGTAACACACAATGAACTAATAAATCTGATTTCTAGTTTAAAAAACAATACTTCTGCTGGCCCTGACAGAATTCCCGTTTATTTAATAAAAAAATGTCACCAATACTTTCTTGATCCCCTAAGTCATATATTCAATCAATGTTTTGTAAATGGCATGATCCCAAATAGTTTCAAGGAAGCCATCACAACGCCTATTTTCAAATCCGGAAACAAAAGACTCGCCACAAACTATAGACCTATATCGGTAATAAATAACTTTGCGAAACTTTTTGAAAAGTGCATGAAAAATAGACTTGTAAATTTTCTGGAAAAACATCAAATTCTATCACCATGTCAATATGGATTCAGAGAAAATATGTCAACGGAAAACGCCGTTTTTCAACTAGTAAGTAAAGTACTAAAAAACGCTAATGAAGAGAAAAAATGTCTAGCGGTGTTTTTAGACTTGGCCAAAGCCTTCGACACAGTCAATCACGATATTTTGTTACAGAGGTTGGAAAAAATGGGGGTGAGGGGTAAGTCTTTGGAACTATTAGCGGATTATTTACAAGGCCGAACCCAGAGGGTCAAAATAAATGAGACTTATAGCCAGGCTAAACCAGTCGCCATGGGTGTACCCCAGGGTACTGTCATGGGTCCAATTCTGTTCCTAATATATATCAACAATATTTACAACCTGAAAAACATTGAAGCTGATATTATTTCATTTGCTGACGACACGGCATTGATTTTCTCTGGTAATACTTGGAACACTACTTACGCAAAAGCACAAAACGGACTGAAAATTATATTTTCCTGGCTGAATTCCAGTCTCCTGAGCCTAAACGTCGACAAAACAAAATTTTTGACCTTCTCATCAACAACAAGAGACCAACCACTAGAGGAAAACATTTTCATACATACCTCCAGTTGCCTAAATCCTATAATTTGTTCTTGTCCGTGTATAAAAAAAACTGATTCAATAAAATATCTGGGTGTGATGCTTGACCAGCATGTACGCTGGGACAAACATGTAGATTTTGTCGTGAAAAGACTCAGGAAACTCATTTTCAAATTCTACCAACTCAGAAACAAACTTAATAAACATTTACTATTAATGACATACGATGCATTAGCTGAATCAGTTTTAAGGTACTGTCTTATTGTCTGGGGTGGGCTGAATAAAACACACTTACATAATCTGCAAGTAATACAAAAACACTTTGCTTAAAATAGCACTGAAAAAAGATAGAAGATATTCAACTGAGAGCTTATATAAGGAGGCTAGTTTATTCAACGTTAGAAAATTGTACGCCTATCACTGTATACTATGGACGATGAACTCGCCCCTTACATATCTGACACACACACATGACACCCGAGCCAGATCCGAGAGAACAATTAGTGTTCCTTTTTGTAAAAATGTATATACCCAAAGGTTTGTTACTTACTTTGGACCAAAACTGCTCAATCAAGTTCCCATTGAACTTAGAAATATAAAAAATATTAAAAAACGCAAAAAAACAATTAGATCCTTCGTTGATCACAACTTTGATTGCTTAAAAAAAACATTTGAATCAATCAACTGAATCGTGCCTGGTGTGACTTATAATTTAACTCAAACCTGTCTCCCTTTTTTCGTGACTCTCTAATCCAGTTCTTTTGTGGGTTGATCGTCGATTTTTATTTTAATTTTTTATTTCTTACTGAAAGGAATGAATAGTTTTTTTTTTCTTCTTATTTACATTCATGGTTGTGTCCAGGTCTGGGAAAATGCGCAACACAAGCTTTGCTTAGGCGTTTCCCAAGAACTGAACACCACCACTTATTTATTTGAATTTTTACTGTTATTACCATAAAGATAAGCGATATACATTATTTGTAACAATACGTATCTGAATTGAATAAATTGAATTGAATTGAATAATTGAATTGTAGAATATTTTTGATGGAAGATTTGTTTTAAGGAAGCTAGACTACATATTTGTAGGTATATGAATTCATTTGTAGCCCCGTCAGAGGGGGTGTGGTGGGGAAGAGTGATAGCGAAGGCCTCAGCTTGATGACCTGCCTCGCCTGTTTTGTTGGAAAATTTGAGCCATGTGGAGTTGTGTACATTGGAATCCCCCGTTATTATGATTTCAGCTGTTGGATGGTTTTCCTGGATAAGGTCTAATTTCAAATAGGTCATTATAGGATGGTTCATTAGGAGATAAGTAAAGGTAGCAGTGAAATTTGGTCTGTTCGGTATCATCCAGCTTGAACCACATCACATCAAAGTGTTTTGGCTCCAAACTCTCTTCGCGTTGGCATGATAGGTTAGTCCTAGAGTCTTAGAGTAAAGACAAACACCATCTTTGAATCCTAATCGAGAATGAAATTGGTAACCAGGACAAAGCATGTGGATTTTGTTGGTTGAGGAGTTCACTTGTGTTTCTGTTAAAGACTGAATATCAGGTTTTTCCGTCTGTAGGTGATGGTGAAAGTAACTTACTCCATCTCACAAATGCATTGCTTTTATATATAAATAAAGTTCTAGAAAAATGAAGAAATCAATAGAACACAATAAGAATGTTCGACGATTGATCCAGAACAAAAGTTAGTGCTTCTAGATTTTTCCATCTAATTCTTCGAACGATCTCGAACAATTCGAGAAGTCTTTATCAAATTTCAGGTCTGTAACACTGCCTCCTCCGTCAGGTTGTTCCTTCCCGGATAACACCATCACCATTTTGGTTGTCCCTCTGGAACCAATTTGGAGGATCGTGGCCTCGGTATTCTGCTAACCTCTCGATGTGAACAACTTTGGGTTCACTCCTACGGATATGAAGTTATCCACAACCACACATGTATACTGAGAAAAAGTTAACTGGGTTGGTAAATTTTTTTTCTCACTTGAATGATGAATTAGACATTTCTCAATGGTTCCATCATATTAAGAAGGTTGATTACATTGGGATATGAGTATAAGGGTAATTTTTTATGCTATGAGAAATGGTGAAAGGGGGGTGATATTATTTACATGAATAAATTTAGTATTAAAAGGGCATTGTAGAATATTTTTGATGGAAGATTTGTTTTAAGGAAGCTAGACTACATATTTGTAGGTATATGAATTCATTTGTATCCCCGTCAGAGGGGGTGTGGTGGGGAAGAGTTGTCGAAAAAAAATCAATTTTCTGGTAAAACGACATTGTAGAGTTTTGTAGATAGGATATTCTTTTTCAGGAGATTGAAATACATAGCTGTGGGTATATGAATTCATTTGTAGCCCAGTCGGAGGGGGTGTGGTAGGGGATAGTTGTCGAAAAAAAATCAATTTTCTGGTAAAACGACATTGTAGAGTTTTTTGGATTGGATATTCTTCTAGAGGAGGTTGAAATACATAGCTGTGGGTATTTGAATTAATTTGTAGCCCCGTCAAAGGGGGTGTGATGGGGAAGAGTTGTCGAAAAAAAATCAATTTTCTGGTAAAACGACATTGTAGTTTTTTGGATTCGATATTTTTTTAGAGGAGGTCGAAATACATAGCTGTGGGTATATGAATTCATTTGTAGCCCCGTCAAAGGGGGTGTGATGGGGGAGAGTTATCGAAAAAAAAATCATTTTTCTGGGAAAACGACATTGTAGAGTTTTTTGGATTGGATATTCTTTCTCAGAAGATTGAAATACATAGCTGAGGGCATATGAATTCATTTGTAGCCCTGTCAAAAGGAGTGTGATGGGGGAGAGTTATCGAAAAAAAATCAATTTTCCAATAAAACGACATTGTAGGTAGAGTTTTTTAGGTTGGATATCCTTCTAGAAGAGGGTGAAATACAGAGCTGTGGGTAAGTATATGAATTCATTTGTAGCCCCGTCAAAGGGGGTGTGGTGGGGGAGGGTTGTCGAAAAAAAATCAATTTTCTGGTAAAACGACATTGTAGAGTTTTTTGGATTGGATATTCTTCTAGAGGAGGTTGAAATACATAGCTGTGGGTATATGAATTCATTTGTAGCCCCGTCAAAGGGGGTGTGATGGAGGAGAGTATTTCGAAAAAAAAAATGTTTCTGATAAAATGATATTGTAGAGTTTTGTAGATAAGATATTCTTTTTCAGGAGGTTGAAATACACAGCTGTTGGTATATGAATTCATTTGTAGTCCCGTCAAAAGGGTTGTGGTGTGAGAGATTTGTCGAAAAAAAATCCTGGAAAGCGACATTGTATATAGAGTTTTTAGATCAGATAATCCCTTTCAGGAGTTTGAAATACATGCACACAAACTTTGTAGATTTGCCAATTGTTCCTCATGTCAGATACATCAGATACATTCGGTAGTAAGGTTTTTATAGATGTTCTCATACGACTGACTTCGACAGGTTCCAATAATGATCTATCCTTGATATTTTGTCCTTCGAAATAAATGATCAAAACCCCACAACTGAATGTATCCACTTGTTTGATGTGAGCCTTCAATTCAACCTCCCAAGAGTTTTGATCTATGTGAATGGGATTCGATAAATAATGGTATCTTTCCAAAAAACTCAAAAATACATTCTTTAGTCGGTCTGTTTGCTTGGGAGATTCAGATCCTCTGGGATCTATGTAAATAATTTTTTTATTTTCCATTCCTATAATGCTTATACACCAGTGATTCTTATTGACGTGTAATGGCATAATTAATATGTCATCTGATTGAATTCTATAAAGAATGAATCTTCAAGTTTGTCTATCATGTTGAATATTGCGTATGTTTTATGACAATAATTTTAGAGGAATATCTTTCATTTTCACCAATGAAACTGAACAAACTACAGTTGATGACCGAGTCTGTCAGCCAGGATGTTCGTCATTTATTCATTTTGAGTTCGGAGCAAAATAATCCTGCATAACTACTTGTAATATAATTATAATAATTAATTTTTTTTATAAAAAATTCAATCTACCAATCCGTTATTTGAAATCTTGGGAATGTTATTCACAGTTATGACAGTTTGATTCTGATTATCAATGATAGTCTGAGTTTTATTACATTCCTCATCAGAGATATCAATACAATATTCCGTATTATTGTAATCCCACTTACGTTCCAATATTGTGTTTGGGTGAATAGGGTCGACTATTTCAGGCAATAAATAAAACACATAAAATACTTGTAGTTTTGGATAACTCTCCCCCATCACACCCCCTTTGACGGGGCTACAAATGAATTGATATACCCACAGCTATTTATTTCAACTTCCTCTAAAAGAATATCCAACCCAAAAAACTCTACAATGTTGTTTTCCCAGATAATTGATTTTTTTCTATAACTCTTCCCCATCACTCCTCCTCCGACGGGGCTACAAATGAATTCATATAACCACAGATATGTATTTCAACCTCCTGAAAAAGATTATCCAACCCAAAAAACTCTACAATCTTGTTTTCCCAGATAATTGATTTTTTTTGATAACTCTCCCCCATCACACCCCCTTTAACGGGGCTACAAATGAATTCATAAACCCTCAGCTATGTATTTCAACTTCCTCTAAAAGAATATCCAACCCAAAAAACTCTACAATGTTGTTTTCCCAGATAATTGATTTTTTTTCGATAACTGTCCCCATCACACCCCCTTTGACGGGGCTACAAATGAATTCATATGCCCTCAGCTATGTATTTCAACCTCTTCTAGAAGAATATCCAATCCAAAAAACTCTACAATGTCGTTTTACCAGAAAATTGATTTTTTTTCGACAACTCTCCCCCACCACACCCCCTCCGATGGGGCTACAAATGAATTCTTATGGCTACGATAATGTAGTCTACCTTCCTTAAAACAAATCTTCCATCAAAAATATTCTACAACACCCTTTTAATACTAAATTTATTCATTTAAATAATATCACCCCCTTTTCACCATTTCTCATAGCATAAAAAATTACCCTTATACTCATATCCCATGGTAATCAACCTTTTCAATGTGACGGAGCCATTGAGAAATGTCTAATTCATCATTCAAATAAGGAAGAAAAATTTTACCAACCGAGTTAACTTTTTCTCAGTGTACATTTGTGGATGTGGATAACTTCACATCCGTTTTACTCCTTGGGTTGAGCTAGATGCGGTATACCAATAATTTGTTGATCTTCTTTATGATGAAGTAGGGTCCTGTCCAATTTCTCTGTAGCTTGTGGCATTTTCCTTTCTTTCTCCGAGGTTGGTGGAGCCAAACAGCATCACCTGGCTCAAACATAGTCCCAGGACTCTTCCTGTCGAACCACTTTTTCATTTTATCACTGGAGATTTGAAGACGACGTCTGCAGAATTTATGAACTTGGTCCAAGAATGTCAACTGCTACTCTTTCGAATGGTTCGCCAGAAAAATACTGCGCCATTTTCCCTCGACTTCTGGTTTTGGGTCCCTTCTTTGAAGAACATAGGTCACATCTTCTGCACCATTCTTCTCGACTCAACTTTTACGGTAGTAACTTGCAGAATTTGCTTGCAATGTTCATCATTGTAACAATTGACTTGTTTGTTTTCAAGTTTCTGGCAATATCGGCAATGATGTTCTAAGCATGGACGTCTTGATAATGTGTCTGTATTTCTGTGTTTACTGCCACTGCAATGAATAACTTTGAAGTCGTATTGTTGGAGTCTCTCTATCCATCTCACAACCTGACCCTCAAGTTTCTTGAAGTTCATTATGCACTGCAAAGCGCTTTGCTCAGTTCTTACGAGAAAACGTCTGCCATAGAGGAAGGTATGGAAATGTTCAATGGCTTTGATTAACGATAGAAGCTCCTTTCTTGTAACACAGTAATTCCTTTCGGCTTTGAGTTGTACTAAAGTAAGCTATTACTTTCTCTTCGCCATCCTGTTCTTGGGATAAAACTGATCCAATGCCTTGCTGAGACGCATCACAGTCCAAAATGAAAGTGCCTCGTTCTCGTGGATAAGCCAAAATAGGCGCAGTTGTTAATTATTTCTTCAGTTCAGTGAAGGACTGTTGGCAATCAGGGCTCCAATCAAACTGAACGTTGTTCTCAGCTAAGCGGTGGAGTGGCTTGGCAATTTTACCAAAGTCTTGAACAAACTTCCTGTAGTAGGTACAAAGCCCCAGAAAATTTCTTACTCTATGTTTATCCCTAGGATGTGGCCAACAGCCTCGATTTCAGCAGGAACGGTCTTAATTCCTATAATTTTTTCAAATATCAAAATTAATTAGTAATCCCAATGCAAGAAAATACTTGTCCTGCGGACTCGTTGTATTTTCAGATTTGGGATTCATTAATATTCCAAAAAATTATTGTTAATAATCATACCTACCACTTATATGGATGGACCAGGCGCTCGAAACTATAAAAATTTAAAAAATCAAAGGAAAACAGATGGTGGTAATGAAATAAATAGAATAAATAGAAATAAATATTTAATACAAATGAAGAGGAAAAAAATGGCTATACCAGAGTTAGCAAAAAATGATCTTGATCGGTAGAGCTCTGGCTTTCAGAGTAATTTCCATATAGTTGCGATGCTTGTCCAGACAACTAATCTCTTACCAAAACTACGTCACTTTCACTAGACGCGCGTTACGCTATCAAAGAAAGCGTTCTCAAGAGCTATACGCTTAATAAGCTAGAGAACAAAATTCTAATCCTTTTTATACCTATTACTTATCTAAGTGGTTAATTGCATTCATTATCTGTTTTAACTGACTACCTCACTTATCTAGTCGAATTGTTCACTTTAAATTACTTCAAACAGATAAGTAGTATATAAAAATAGGATGAGAATTTTGTTCTCTTGCGTAGTAAGCGTATAGCTCTTGAGAATGCTAACTTTGTTAGCGAAACGCGCGTCGAGTGAAAGCAACGTAGTTTAGGTGTTTTGGGTAGTTTTTATTTCTTGAATTGTATCAAACATCCATGTTCGACGCCTAATCTCGATGAATATTTCCTAGGTGGGTGAAAAATTATTCTGAAAACTACCTGAATATGATGTAAAAGATTTTGATTTGAGAAAAAGCTATAGTTATTGTTTGAAACTCACTCTGTAAAATGCTACCATATATAGTTTCTTCGAACAAAATAGAGAGCGAAGATGCTGCAAATGGAATGTGCTCCTTGTATAGCCTCAAACTGAACAAAGATACATGTTGGCCTGCTATACACGATTCTACATACTCATACGATTCAACTGAACAACAAACTATCTTGTCCAGGCTGTTCAAAATAATCAGCTAGAAGGAATGAAATAGCAAAAATTATTGATTGAAAGTTTGATTTTGTGGAGGAAATCCGATTCTTGACATGATTTTTTGGGTTTATGACCTTCCACAATCTGAAAATGACAAAATTTTTAAACCAAAGAAATCTGTACAAGTGTAGAAGGGCAAATTAATTCTTGAAAGAAATTAATTTTTGTCAGTAACGTACCCTACACTGAATTTGCCTATCTGAAAAAATGAGATCGAATTAACAAAGAATACTACTCTTTTTTTGAAAATTGTTGACGTTTCGGAGGCTGTATCTGCCTCCGTTATCAAAACTTCTTGGAAAGACGCTGAAGAAACTGAATTTGAATTGGGTTTTGGAAATAAGATCTTTCTTTGACAGAGTCAAATGAAATCTGTCATACAATCTTTTGATTGACATTTGGTATCTTGATACATAGGGTGTTCGGTATCAATCAATCACCATTCTATTAGTTCTTATTTCATCTCTGAGGAGAGGTAACCAGGTGCGGTCCGTTTCGATGGAATTGGTTGTTCGATAAAAGTATGCTTGATTTGATTCTCTCAATAAAATTTTGGTATTATTCCATTCCATCATATGATCGCCATCATATGTTAGAATATGTTCGGATATTTTCGAACCCGTTATTTTTCGATTTCTGATGTAACTTTTATGTTCTTCGTGGCGCACAATCAATGGTCTTGATGTTTCACCTATATAACTCTTATCACACGAACAAGGTATGTTGTAAACACAATTTTTTGAACATTCATCAGCATTTTTGGGTTTTTTATGTGTGAGTATTGATCTCAATGTATTGGTTGTTTTAAATGTTGTTCTTACATCATACCTATGGCCAATCCGTTTTATCTTTTCAGACAGTCCAGGGACATAAGGTATAATGTTGTTTGTTGGATGTGTATGGAGATGTCGCATGTCTGTGTGTTGTGTTGTTCGATTGTAAAGTGTAGTACTATTTTCAATTTCATTAACGGTTTTTCCACGAATTCATTTGGATAAGCATTTTCCATGAGAAGGGACTTTATAAAATTCAATTCTTCTTTCAGATTTTGTGTTGAATTGCAAACCACTTGTGCCCTGTTGTAAAGACATTTGACAATTCCCTTTTTCAGATAGGCAAATTCAGTGTAGGATACGTTACTGACAAAAATTAATTTCTTTCAAGACAGCAGTCTTGTGAACGCAGTAACTTATCGGGAAAATTAATTAATTTTCCCTTCTACACTTTTACAGATTTCTTTGGATTAAAATTTTTTTCATTTTCAGATTGTGGAAGGTCATAAACCCAAAAAATCATGTCAAGAATCGGATTTCCTCCACAAAATCAAACTTTCAATCAATATTTACAAGGACGGTATGGGCCGCAGTATATTAGGAAGAAACTGGAAAATCTGTACAAAAAATCAGCAAGTTCTCACAGTAGTTTAACCTTTTTATGTAGATGTCGAGGTAATAAGATCATTCCTGGAAGTTTTATTTTGAAAATGCCATATGATAGTCAACAATGTAGAAGAATAATTGAAAGGGCAGGCCACGCAATGGTAAGAGAAAGAATTTAATTCCACAGAAAGAACAAGGTAAACTAAGAATATTCAATTGATAACTTGGAGCAACTCATGAAACAAGATATGATCCAAAATGATTTCAATTATATGAGTCACTGTATTCAAAATTCCTATATTTCATTAAATCGAAACAATATTAAAATACACAAAGAAAAATTCACAGAACTATTACAAAGAAACAAGAACAACACCAAAATAACAAAAGAAACACCAAAACATTTGCTGAAAGAACTGTAATCAATTTATCCTCTAGAACTTTAAATACACATGAGAAACTTGTTTTAGCGAAGGGATTAAACTTTGCTCTTACTCCCAAAGTTATACCAACTTTTGAAATGGTCACTGCCATAGAGGCAACAGCCCAGCGTTTACCAGCTGAAATAGCTGGTGATTACAGATCTGACTGCTAAAATGCACTGACAAAACCTAATCATTCTAGAAGTAATTTAAATACATATGAGGAGAGTGCAATAACATCTCTTCGATCAGATGATAAAATTAAAATACTTCCGGCTGATAAAGGAAATGCCACAGTCATCATGAATACAGAAGATTACGAACACAAACTAACACAAATGATCTTTAACACCACTTATAAAATACTAAATGAAGACAACACTTCTTCAGTGAAAAATGTATACAAAAAACTGAATGGTGACCCAACTTCATCCATAGAGAGAAAAACATATTGAACCCTTGCAAAATACAAAGATATGCTCTCAAAAGCAGAGCGCACAAACCTTATTTCTTACCACAGTAAACCCCCACATTTCTATGGATTACCAAAAATTCACAAACCAACACATCCCTTGAGACCCATTGTTAGTTCCATTGGTTCTCCATGCCAAAAACTTGCAAGATACCTACTCAATATTTCAAAACCGATATCTGGTAATGGAAATAGTTTTATAAAAAACACTCCACATTTCTTAGAAAAACTAAATGAATTACAAATTGATGATACAGATATTCTGGTTAGTTTTGATGTTGAAAGCTTGTTCACAAATATTCCAATTAAAAAAACTCTAGAAATTGTCAAAACTAAATTAGAAAGAGATATATCATTGAATACTAGAACAAAATTGAATGTCGATTATATTATTGAACTCATAAAACTCTGTACTGAAAAAACATATTTCCAATTTAAAGATGAATTTTATCAACAAGAATTTGGTATGGCAATGGGTTCTCCATTATCACCCATTTTGAGTAATATATTCATAGAATATTTTGAAGAATTTTCCGTTGAAACGTACCAGAATGGACCCAGAGTATGGTGGAGGTATGTTGATGATGTGTTTGCTGTTTGGAATCAGAGTAGAGATGACTTGAAAGTGTTCTTAGATTACATTAATAAACAAGAACCAACGATAACATTCACATTAGAAACAGAAAAAGATGATAAACTTCCTTTCTTACATGTTTTGATAAAAAAATCAACATCTCGAGTCAACACAACTGTTTATAGAAATAAAACACATACCAATAGATATCTCCATTATAACTCCAATCACCACACCAGCGTGAAAAAGGGAATTGTCAAATGTCCTCACAACAGGGCACAAGTGGTTTGCAATTCAACACAAAATCTGAAAGAAGAATTGAATTTTATAAATTCCGTTCTCAGGGAAAATGCTTATCCAATTGAATTCGTGGAAAAAACCATTAATAAAATTGAAAATAGTACTACACTTTACAATCGAAGAACACAACACACAGGCATGTGACATCTCCATACACATCCAACAAACAACATTATACCTTATGTCCCTGGACTATCTGAAAAGATAAAACGGATTGGCCATAGGTATGATGTAAGAACAACATTTAAAACAACCAATACATTGAGATCAATACTCACACATACAAAACCCAAAAAGGCTGGTGAATGATCAAAAAATTGTGTTTACAACATACCTTGTTCGTGTGGTAAGAGTTATGGTGAAACATCAAGACCATTGATTGTGCGCCAGGAAGACCATAAAAGTTACATCAGAAATCGAAAAATAACGGGTTCGAAAATATCCGAACATATTCTAATATCTGATGGCGATCATATGATGGAATGGAATAATACCAAAATTTTATTGAGAGAATCAAATCAAGAAAAAAGAAAGTTAAAGGAAACTGCGTGCATTCTTTTATCGAACAACTGCTTTTCAACCAATTCCATCGAAATGGACCGCACCTGGTTACCTTTTCTCAGAGATGAAATAAGAACTGATAGAATGGTGATTGATTGATACCAAACACCTATGTATCAAGAAACCAAATGTCAATCAAAAGATTGTATGACAGATTTCATTTGACTCTGTCAAAGAAAGATCTTATTTCCAAAACCGCAATTCAAATTCAATTTCTTCAGCGTCTTTCCAAGAAGTTTTGATAACGGAGGCAGATACAGCCTCCGAAACGTCAACAATTTGCAAAAAAAGAGAAGTATTCTTTGTTAATTCGATCTCATTTTTTCAGATAGGCAAATTCGGTGTAGGGTACGTTACTGACAAAAATTAATTTCTTTCAAGACAGCAGTCTTGTGAACGCAGTAACTAATCAGGCAAATTAATTAATTTGCCCTTCTACACTTTTACAGATTTCTTTGGATTAAAATTTTTTTCATTTTCAGATTGTGGAAGGAAATAAACCCAAAATATCATGTCAAGAAGCAAAAATTATTTTGGAAAACATCAGGGATTTTGTGTACCACTTCTACCCTCAGCGACGGCGACTGAAATTATTGTGCAGCTTCGCATCGCTTAATGGAGTTATTAATAGGGAGTATAAATCACCGCTTATTGCTCAATCGAATACACTCGACATTTATCCCACATTGGGGGTGGGCGAAGGGTTCGTGAAATGTCTGATTCTAAAAGGTAGAGCTAGTAGCCGATTGTTATTGGCGACAAGCTGCGATAAACAGTTTCATCTGTTATTTCGTTTTCATATAACCTGAGTGTATTAAGACGATTGCAAGTAACAACTTCCGACTCAGTTTGGGAAGAGTTTCGACACCGTAAGACACATTTTCAAGACACTTTGTCGACTTTTGAAGCATTTATTAGGGGCGAAAAAGATAGATATTTTACGCCCGTAACTTACCCAGAGGCTCAGTAGGACGTGGATTCGACAATAAAATATAAATTTCGATATGGTGAAATTGTAAAAAAATATATACAGGGTGTCGTTCGAAAAAAAAAAAGTTTGGGATCACTTCCGCTTAAACCGGAAGTGATGAATTTTCAGTAGACGGGTCAAAATATGCGTATTCAAGTACCTACTATAGCGACATACCAAATTTGAAATCTGTATCTTTAAAACTATAGAAAAATTGGGGGCGTACCTCACTTCGTGGTCACCCGGTATATACCTTACTAATTAAAAATATTCAGAAATATGTTAGGTACAGTGTCAACACAACACGAAAACAAGATATTCAATGTTCACAGTAGAAATATGTCACATCATCAAACAATTATGTTCATTGGCCTAATATGACTGTAGTTGAGAATGTTGAGATTTTAATAAGAATATTATCAGAATGAATTACCCCTCCAGCAAGTACTATTCGTGTGACGTCACCTTGATAGTTTACAAGGGCTTATCAAGTAAAAAGGAAGCCTCAGGAGCAATCACTGACTTATAATCAAAACTTATCAGATAGCACTCTACGTAGCCAATGGGTTTCAAAGCGATTCTCTCAATGAACCGTGCCAGTAAGGTGGATATGTCGCGCGGTCTTTCAGTTTCTCAATACAGTTACATATGAATCCAGGCTTTGGTGGTTATGTGTGCTTTGTGGGGACGACACAAATGTCACGAGTAACAGGTAGACAAACGTAACAAGTGACAAGTGGTGAAAAACGAAGAATAGAGAACTAAGAACTAGAAAAAACCGTCCATTTAGTGGGGGGTCTGAGAACAAGTTGAAGTGTTCCAGTGGCTATACCAACACAATGTGGCAATACAAGTCCTGACTCTAGATCATGTACATACAGAAGGACAATTCTCGTAGGATATATATTTGGCTAGATATACAGAGAAATATCCGGATGTGAATTATTCCACATCCCTTCATGGATGAACGAAATAAATCGATTTTGGATAATTCACGATTCTTGTAGGTTTTCAGGCAGCCGAAAAACCAAAACGTCAAAGTCAAAATAGCAAGTGACACTTCAGTCAGTCACTATCTGTCAGTCATTCATAATTCACACGGAGATATAATTACGAATAAATTCAGTGTTGCCGGCGCAGTAGGCAACTTTGTGGATTATTCGAACGTGGTTTCTAAAATGTGTTCGTCATTGTGCTGTAATGAGAGCTACGAACTTGACAGATTGTGTTCTAAATTCCACCCAAATTATCATTTTTCTATTCATTGTACCAAAATGAATCCAAATAGTTACAAATCATATGATCATGAACACAAAATTGAAGTTTATTTTCGAATCAGTGGGTCACTTTTCGGCACCAAACTTGTTTTGTACCAAACTCTACAGAAGGGTCTCCCCAATCCGACAGGTTCTTTCGACACCATGTATTTTCCAATAGTTATCTATATTCTAATGACAATAATTCATGATGTGCCTTAACAACTGTAATCAGATAGTTTTGGTAATTTCTTCTTGTTCTGTGTGTATAGGAAATTACCTCCGTCCTGAAAAATTCTTGTTTCGTACACCCAATTCAAATTTATGTGTTTAATTTCCACACACTGAATTTTTTACGTACTGTTAGTTCGTTCTGCTTCGATTATACTGAATAATCACTCCTCGCAAAATGTATGTATTAAATTTCCACGCACTCAAATGTCTACGTAAGGTTAGTTCGTTCTGGTTCCGTCATACTAAATAATTGCTTCACGCAAAATATATGTATTCAATTTCCACACACTTTCTACATAAAATTAGCTCGTTCTGGTTCGATTATAATAAATAATAACTTATCGCAAAATGTATTTATTCAATTTCCATACATTGCATTATTTTATTATAGGTGGTGAGTTCGAACTTGATGTTAGTGCAAAAGTGTCGGAAACCAAAGTACCTGCCTGAGTGTCGAAAAAGGCAAGTCGTTTATCTAGAACCTCAACGCTTAGGGTCGAGATCAGCTTCAGGAATAATAATGGCAGGTATTTGGTGTCGAGATTGGTTACGCCCTTTGGAACATTCATCTACCATCTACTTAGAAAGCATTTTATTTTTATCATGGGTATTTCTTGCGTAGGTACAATTGCGGACTGAAGTTCAATTATAATAGTTAACATGGTACTTCTGAGAATTGAACGTGCCTAAAAAATATCAAGTAATAATAATTAGCTGATACATAATTCAATATATTTCTTTCTCTACCAAATGAAAAACCGTGGGGGAAACCGCTGAGGAAACTGTGTACGCTAATTCTCAAAAATCCTAACTAATTCTTCTAATACCCAAGTAATTTCCGAGTAATACCCCAAAGTAATGTCAGAAAAGCTAGTTATGATAAGTTCGTAAAATAGTGCGTAAACAAGTAGTTTGCATACTGTCGTAAAAAAAATTATTTATGTAAAATGTTTCTATACAGATACGTATGTATCCATAATTGTAGAAACAATAAAGAAATGTACTGAAATGTAAATAATTTTCTCTAACTCATTTCAGTAAATAAAGAAGTTATGGGGGAGGCGACGGACTTTTGGTCCACTGTATAACATTATATATACGTTTGTGTTTTCAAGTGATAAAAAATAATTCAAATTGAATGAAAGGAATGTAATCAATTTAAACTTTGAATATGAAGTCACACTCTGGAATGGTGTGATGGAGGTTGTGCTAGTAGATTTTTTGTCACTTTCTCGGACAAACGATTTCTTACTGGTTGTCTTCGGTAATAACAACTGGAAATTTTGGCTTGTTTCAGAAAAAGTTAATTTCTCTTGCCATGTTGATTCCGAATATAGTTTATAAATTCGGTTCAGGTGACTGTAGAAACACTATAATGATATAACAGTTCCGAGTTGAACGTTTTGCCAGTTGATCCACTACTTCATTTCCTTTTATACCAGAGTATCCTCTTATCCACAAACTACATTTCTGTTCTGCATAAAAATGTGTTACTTGAATTTAAACCATTTCGATTCACGGACACATTCTTGGGTTTCTGTATGTTGTGAAGTCTATCCACTAAATTTCAACCTACTATATCTGTGAAAATAATAGACTGATGATTTTGTTCTGTTAGAATGTATTTCATTGCTCCTAGAATTTACTGAAATGAGTTAGGCAGAGAAAATTATTTACATTTTAGTACATTTCTTTATTATTTCTACAATGTGTCGTATGGGTACATACGTATCTGTATAGTTTCGAAACATTACTTTTAATTGTTTCTGTTATACATATTCGAATGTGTCGGAATGGACAATTTACAGGTAAATTTTATTCTAATTACAGAAACATGGTCATCTTCGGACACCGTCTATACGCCTTATTTCAAAAAGAGCTTCTATATATGAATGCACTCCAGAAAAATTTCCGTTTTTAAAAGATCATTTCAAACCAAGACTTTTAGTGCCTACTACTCAAGAAATAGAAATATCATGGGTTTTTGACGAGGAAAAACTGCTGGGGAATTTTGGTGTACATGCCTAGGGTATTAGTGGTATTAGTTGGGAATTAGAGGCCCTACCTGAAAAGGATATACGGATGGTCTCGTCTAGAATATCGGATAAAAGCTAATGACATGCATGCAGCATAAATATACAGTGCTAGCGTATGAAGTCTTTATCCTATTATTTTTTTAAGTTTTTTTTAATTTTATTGAGATACTTGTTCATAATTCCGGTGATGATGCATTATAATATTTTTTCAGAGAAAAACACAAAGTACCGGACGAGATTTGTGATTATGGTCCCATTCGATTCAAAATTTCTAAGAGTGGGTTTTCGGGGGTGGAGATTAGGAGTCGTTTGTCAAAATTAATGAATTCAAGATGGCGGACGAGATTTGTGATTATGGTCATATTCGATTCCAAATTGGTATGTGGGTGATTTCGGAATAGGAAATTTTGAATCTTAATGTAAATATTGTTTTCAAGATGACGGCTCCAAAATGGCGGACGAGTTTTGTAATTATGGTCCGATTTTATATGCTAATTCATTAATATAAAAATCACATGTGGAATCATGAATAATAAAAACTTGACAAATCAAGTATCTGAATGAAAATGCTAATTTTCACATTTAGACTTTTTCATTCAAGTAAGGGTCACTTCACAATATAAATTTTCAGCATGACCTCAAAACGACGAAAAGATTTTGTGATAAATAGTCTGATTCTCTAAAGGATACTGGCAAAATTATATTTAAAATTAAACGAAACACTATTGAAATTAGTGATCAATGAAATCTCATCACAATGAAATAATTATTTTCCTCAGATCATTCCTAAAATTGTCATCTACAATTATTGAGTTTTGAAAAACTCATCTTCTACCGCTGGAACCCTATATGCAAATTTTGAATAGAATCCAACCATAAAACATTCATCTCGGGGCGTCATTGTAAAATTTTTAATTTTGACGAAAGATTCAAAATCTCCGACTTGAAGAACCCCTACATTTCAATTTTGAACAGAATCGGACCACAATTACAAAAGTCGTCCGTCATTTCGAATTCTCGAATTTTGTTGAAAAAAAAATATTATAATAATCAACCTCTTCAAACCCTATACCTCTATTAATTCAGAATAGAATCGGACTATAAATCGGAAATTTGAATTCTGAAATGTTCTCAAAAATATCAAGATATCCGAACCCAAAATCTCCTACACATCAATTCTGAATAAAATAGAATCAGTAATCACGATACTCGTCCAACAGGAGCTGCCATCTTTATTTTTTTCTCAATCTGAAAATGTCATGATGAATTCCTGCCAAAAAAGTCGACTGGATGACTGAAAGTGGTCTAATCAATATAAACCACTTTCAATTGACATAAATGTGTATACATGTGTAGGTTTACATATATTAGTGGAACACTGTGTATATAAAAACCAGTGTTTGTGGCAGACTTCACAATTGTGGTATACTTGCACGCTCATACCACAATTTGTTCGGTGATTTTCGCATAGTTCAGCTGATGACGAGTCAATCTATACCTACTTTGTAGTTCAAGTGTGTAAGATGCCATAAAAACCTTTCACGCATGTTGCTATACACACCCATATTTGAATACCGAAAGTCACTGCTTTGAGCGCCCTCTATATAGGCTATTTTCAGTAATTTTTCAATATCTCTAGCTGTAGCTGTGTAAGTATTTTGCAGGTTCATGTATATTAGTGGAGTACCAACTGGATCATTGAGTTTCATTACATTTTAATAGAGAGGAACAATCAATGATTTTCAACACGCTTATATTAGATTCACTGTTATCTATGTATGACGTTCGAATTATTTGAAATTTGGCATGTGTTCATAATTCCGGTGATGATGCAATATGTCATTTTTGTAATAGAAAAAAGATGCGGACGTGGTCAGATTCGTTTCAAAATTGGTATGTGATGATTTTTTGGGTCGTATATTGCGATTTTTTTGTCAAAATTCATAAATTAAAGATGACGACTCCAAGATGGCAGACGAGATTGTTCATTTCTGGACCGGCATGACTCAAGAAATAAGTCATAACTTCCGCATTAGAAACTCTGCCAGTTTCATATTTCAAGTAGATAACAACAATGGTACGATAAAACAAACCACATGTTCAGAATAATTTTTCCGGGCGTCCAGGGCCGGCTTCACTACAGCAATAATTCACAACTTCCTTTTAAGAAACTCTGTTAGTTTCATATTCCGGTTAGACAATCACAATGGCATGAAAAAACGAAACACCTGTTCAGAATAATTTTTCCGGGCGTCCGGGGCCGGCTTCACTCCAGCAATAATTTACAACTTCCTTATTAGGAAGTCTGCCAATTCCAAAGTTCTGTCACACAATCACAATGGTATGAAAAACAAATCACATGTACAGAATATTTTTTCAGGGCGTCCAAAGCCGGCTTCACTCCAGCAATAAACTACCAGTTTCATATTTCGGTTAGCCAATCACAATGGCATGAGAAAACAAATCACATTTTCAGAATATTTATTCCGAGCGTCCAGGGCCGGCTTCAGTTCAGCAATGAATCACAACTTCCTGATTAGGAAGTCTGCCAGTTCCAAAGTTCTGTTAGACAATCACAATGGTATGAAAAATAAATTACATGTTCAGAATATTTTTTCCGGGCTTCCAGTGCTGGCTTCACTCCAGCAATCAATCACCAGTTTCATATTCCGGTTAGCCAATCACAATGGCGTTAGAAAATCACACGTACAAAATAATTATTTCGAGCGTCCAGGGCCGGCTTCATACCAGCAATAAATCACAACTTCCTTGTTCGGAACTCTGCCAGTTTCATATTTTGTACATGTTCAGAATAATTTTTCCGGGCCCAGGGCCGGCGTCAATCCAGCACTAAATCACAACTTCCTTATTGGAAAGTATGCCAGTTTCATATTTTGAAAAGACAATCACAATGGCATGAGAAAACAAACCACTTGTTCAGAATGATTTTCACGGGCGTCCAGGGCCGGCTTCACTCCAGCAATAAATCACAACTTCCTTATAAGGAACTCGCCAATTTCATATTTTGGTTAGACAATCACAATGGAAGAGAAAACGAACCACATGTTCAGAATAATTTTTACGGGTATTCAAAGCCGGTTTCGCTACCAGAATGTGTCTCCAGGACTGGTTTCACTCCAGCAATATATCTCAACTCATTCATAAGAAAATCTGCCAGTTTTATATTTCAGTATGACGATGAGAATCGTTTAAGAAAACGAAATATTTGTTCAGAATAATTTTTCCGGGCGTCAAGGGCCGGTTTCACCCCAGCTATAAATCTTTATTACTTTATTAGGAATTCCGACAATTTCGTATTTGTTTTCTCATGCCGTTGTGTTCGTCAAACCTAACCGAAATACGAAACTGGCAGGGTTCCTTATAAGAAAGTTGTAATTTATTGCTGGAGTGAAGCCGGCTCTGGACGCCTGGAAGAATTACTCTGAACATGTGGTTTACTTTCTCATGCCATTGTGATTGTCTAACCGAAATATGAGACTGGCAGAGTTACTTACAAGGAAGTTGTGATTAATTGCTGGAGTGAAGCCGGCCCTGGACGCCCGAAAAAATTATTCTGAACATGTGATTTGTTTTCTCATGCTTTTGTTATTGTCTGACCAAAATATAGAACTGGCAGAGTAGCTTATAAGGAAGTTGAATTAGATCCACTCGGGTTGAAGGAAGCATCTAGTTCTTCATACACAAGAATAGATAAAAAGGAAGGGATCAAAATGATTTTGTATGGCGATCTGGTTTTTAATTAATAAATGTTCTAATCTACCTTTGTGTTTTGATCCTCAATTTTTACTATCAAGAATCAGATTCCGATTCCATATTCATCTAGTTGTGTTACTTCGATAAAAGTATTCCAGAACGGCTCTTGAATAAAATTATATATCATTACTGTGTTATATATACATGTTTGGTTATAGTGATAATTGTGGTATATTTCTTACACAAAATACATGTTTTGCTATAATAGTGGAATATCTGATACATATTTTTTCAATATGTATTCTATATCCCGTAGGGTTAAGCGAAACGAAAGAGTTTTCCATGGTCCTGATTTTTTATTTCAGAGTAGGCTCCACAAATACCTTTCATGCACGGAATCTATAATATTAATAAACCTGTATGGGTGCACACATAAACACACACCCCCACACACCAAGACACAAGTTGAATAAAAGCTAGTAACTGTGAAAATTATAATATTTTAAAGTTCCATTCGACCAGTGAATTTTATCTTTTCCCAATCCCGGAGTACATCCACAAATATTTGCATCATCTGTAGAGTTTATATCCAAATATGTTTGAGAAAACAATTTGAAACAAGTTAAATGGAATTTACTTTCATTTAATATCATAACGGGTAGTTGTAGGCATATAAATAACACAACAAAAATGTCTAGGAGCAGAGAATATTTCAAGTAATCCGAAATCCGACCCTGTGCCAGAACTTGTATGTTCCCTCTATTCACGTTTCACGTTATCAGCCGTATGGGAGGAGCAACATGAGGTGCGTAAAGAACTTCATTTCTGTTTCGGAATCCAGAATTGTAAGAAATAATTAATTTTCGCTAGGCGACGGCTGAAACATTCCTTCATTAAACGTCGTTGGTAAAATTGGATATTTCCCAATTCGAATAAAATAATGCAAGGAAATCCATTTCGCGAAAACAACACTTTTTTGTAAAAATCACAAATAAACGGAATTTTATAAGAAGAAAATGAGACTGACATTGAACTAAGTGAATGATAGACTTCATTAATACAATGAAAGATCACAAAAATATTCGTTCCTTTTGATGGTGGCAATGATGAAAAATGCACAATAATGGGGAGAAATATCCCTTTCATTCATTTAATACTTTCAATTTTTTTTTTGTTATTTTTATCTCTATACACTCATACACGCCTTCATCAATCAGAAAAAAAAATCTTTTCCGACCCCCTTTTTTTCAGGGATGAAGACCCTTAACTCGGAAAATTTGAAAGAATTGTCATTAGCGACATTTTGATATTTATCAAGCAAAGAGATTTGTTGGTCAGTTTTTGTAGTATGTTTGATGTTATTGAAGTATTGGTTGATGCTATTCACATTTTTCAAATCAGGCGGTAGTTCGGGAGTGCTTTTCTTTCTCATGCCCAGAGAACGTAAAGTGTTCCAGGCTGCTTTGGAGTTCAATACAAAATCGAGATATGTTTCTTTTTTCTCTCCTTATGGCACCAGTTGTATAATTACGTAGATCTTTGTAATTTTTCGAATCGGTTATAAATTTAATTCAACTACGTTTTTTTAAAGCTTTATCTCTAAGAGACATCATTTGTTTAATGTTATAAGTTAACCAGGGAGCTGGTGGCTTAGCTACCCTGACAGATCGGATAGTATCATGAATTTTAAATAAAGTTAGAATTTTCTCATTGAAAAGTGTGATCATCTCATTAGCATTTGGAAGAGTTTATATCGTATAAAAATTCGCGGAGGCTAAAATTGGTCTCTGTCAATTTGAGAGAAATCATGGGACCAAATAATTTTTTTTTTATTTTCCTTTTTTTGTGCTTGAATTGTGCAGGTGAAGGCAAGATGATCTGAGATTCCCTGAATGTCAACTACAGTGATATTTGAAATATTCTCTGAGTTAGAAACAGCTAGAATGTCGATAAGTGTTTGACTAGAAGCGGTAATTCTGGTGAGCTCTTTTATCAACTGGACTAAATTGAAAGAGTTTGTGAAGTCATTGCTTGCTGGTAACATGTTAGAAACAACGTCTTCTAGTTCGTGAAGAAATTGTACCAAATTTAGGACGACAAACATATAGGTTTTGACTCCGATATTGACAGAAAATCAATGTTGCTCTAGGGAAGCACTCATATGACGAGGTCTTAGTACGATCTCAAGCACGGTCGAAAATGTATGATGACCACTCGCCAGTCCAAACTGTACCTGCGCCAATGGTTTCTAGAATTTCTGATCCGACAATTCCACTTGTCGACTTGGTTGGACAAGCGATAGAGTGCCGAAAAGACACTTTTCGCATGAGCTAGGAAGATTATTTTTCATAATATCATATTCAAATATAAAAATGAAGTGTATACACCACAGATGATAAGCCAACAAAACAAAAGACAAAAACAGTAAAATTTATTCGAGTCATTAGTGAAGTTTATTGCACTGCAAGTACAGGAACTGAGAAGAGTAGATTATAATAATAACATTTTTATTACAGTATTTTCGTGTTGTTTTGGTTATACCGAATCGAAATTATCACAAATCCAGTGGAGGACGAACAAGCTATCGAGGTCGGGTGAAATTAAAGTAAAAAAGTACAACTTTTTTCACTGTTTGGTTTTAAAATGATTGTGGTCAAAAAGTAAATATTTACAACAAAAAAATAGATTTTTGACCAGAATCAGTAGTTAACGGAGTTGAAATTGCAATTGATTGTTAATTATTATACCACGAGTCAATAATGATAGCTATTATTCTCAAGGAACTGAGCCGCGTTAGCGGAAAGGGAGCAACATTCCGAGAGAATAATAGATATTATGACTTTATTTACGACTAAATTGCTTGTTTCAGATTTCAAATGAACAAATTTATTTGTCATGAGGTAAATTTATGCAACAGAAAAATTTCACCAAAAGCTTTGTCAATAAATTTCCTAATTTGTATTAATCCTCGTCATTATTCCCTGTGGAATCAATATATGGGATCATACTACAAAAACCACAAGTTAAATACTCACATTATATTATATCAGTCGTAAATGAAATAATTTATTTGTCAAATATTTGAAGCAAATTTCAAACGCTCGTCAGTTTGAAAGGCTTGGCTTTTCACAAACGAAGAAGAATTGGATAGAGAATCGGAAGGCATTCAAAACCAGGTGCCACATGACCCCCATTCATAAAAAAAAAGTTGATGGTGCCCTCTTGACACCAGGCCACGTGTCCACAATAATTTTTTTGCCAAAAAGTAGAAAAAGCGGTGCCTCTTTCCGTTATTTCACACGAACTCGATAGCTTGTTCCGTTCAAATGTTGAAGGGAGGGGAGCGTTTTACGTATTCACTGTATAGAAAAAAGCAAAGCGTCAAAAAAATATCTGGTGTTAACAAATATTTAGCTAAAAATATCACTTCAAAAGTCCCATCAATTATCATATTGCTATTCTACATCACGGTACATTTATTTGCTTGCTTTTGTGTTGATATTATGATTGAACAGCATGAGTCAGTTATGGATGAATGAACATATTCGCTGAATGATAACCGACATGGAGTGTATAATGTAGTGCAAATACATTCAGTATCGAGAGTTGTGTATCCAAATGAATTATATTTGAATTTTTCAGTGTGTATGATGATTTGATTAGTCCGATGCATTGACTGCCAAAAGCTACAAAAAATTATGGTTCAAACCACATTGTTCTGTTATACACTGTCTCATTTGCAAGAATAATTCAGTTTGAATGAGTATCACATTTCATTCACTGGCATTTCTATTTCAGTATTTTAGTTCATATCATACTAACTAACCACTAGGAAGAAATGAGGCGTTAAGCTATTTTTTAATATGAAAAAACAAAAAAAAATCGAAAACATTTTCACGTGGATTGTTTTATTAGATGGTTCATAGATTCATTTGGTTATTTTTACACGTCAGGTAATTTTCCAAGGTTTTAATGCTGAACTAATAATTCCGTATCTAGCGTTAACTACGACTTTTCACGAACAAATTATACAGAAGGCCTGAATTCATCTAACACCGTCATTATAGTTTGCAATAAAATTCGAAATATCAATGCCTTCTTTGAATTTTTTTCAAATTGTTCGGCATGCAACATCCTGTGATGTATTCTTTGATCAAAAGATGTTTGAAGTTTGAATAACGGAGAAATAATTCAAAAAAGTTGTCGAAATTTCCAAATTGGGTGCAGCATTGGTAAAGTTACCGCCCGATTTTGATATGCAAGGCAGGAATGCTGCAAATGAATGGAAATTTTCTGGCGAAAATATCTGTCCTCAAGAATTTGATGGGAACCGAAGCTGCGAAAATAATATCAACTTTTCCTATTCCCCAAAGTCAGATAGAAGATTTTAATTATTTAATAAAATTAATTGAGAAATATGTGGATCCACGGGGGAACGAGATAGGCGAAATATATAACATGAAAATAATGCAGAAGGAATGCGAATCTTTCAGAAGTTTTCTCACTGATTGCAAGAAATTGATAAAAACATACAATTACAACGTTGTGGACTCTAAAGAATCTACAGAAGAAAAAACACTCGGAGATAAAAAAAAATGGGAATAAGGGATGTTACAAGTAGATAAATTAACCTTGCAGAAAGCAGTGACTTTTTGTATATCCCATGAGCAGAGTAAACGTCAAAATAGTCAGTTCGGGCAACAAGAGGAACACGCAGGGATTAATGCTGTAAAAACAAAAGTGGTACAGTGAGTAACACTAGAAAAAGTTATAAATATGGAAAACATAATAGTAACACTTTTACTTGTGCATCACATCATCACCAGAGCAATGGTATGGCTAAAAAAGCGGTGGGAATTTGTAAACAATTCCTTCATAAATGTTATGAAGATGGTAGAGATTATAGAGCTATCTTCGAACACAATAATACCCCAATCCCATTAATAAGCTTAAATGCATCTTCGGCACAAATATTGCAAAGTAGAAGGTTAAGAACTGATTTACCTATGACACACAAAAAACTGAAACCCAAAATACAAAATAATCATATATTCACAAACTTACAGGAACATAGACAAGCCCAGAAAGTAAGATATGGTAACCGTACACGTAGAATACCTATTGAGTAAAAAAAAGGGGATGATGTAGTAATAAAAGCGAATAAGGAAAAGTATAGGGAAAAAGCAACCATACTCAAAAAAGCAAAAGAACTAAGATCGTATTGGATTCGTAACAAAGCTCAATCCTCAGAATAGGGAACCGCCAATAGAATTAGATTGTGACCACATTTTCAACCACAGTAACCGTCAAAACAATCTTCAAGAACGAGTGCATACCAGTAATGACCCTCCATCACAAAACATAAACAATCATAGAGTATCTAGATTCGGAAGAACTATCAGATATCCCAAACGCCGAAATCGTTGGTTTATTTGGTATAATGATTCTCAAAGTGGAAAGTGTTCGGGATGTAACATCCTGTGTTTGTTATGAGTATTCTTCAGTCAATAAATGTTTAATGTTTGAATAACTAGGGCTAGGGCCCTCGTTTATGTCGCGTGATGTCACACACTAGATGAAATTATTCTTTCAAGCGCAACTTCAAAAGTTCTATAACATTTTCATTTCTAGAGATATTTAATGATTCTTTCACATTTTTGTTTCATTTTACTTCAATTTTTATAATAAATATAATTGCCTCATTTGTTATCAAATTGTGTGAGTTTATTGTTGTTGATTCAATGTTTCTGAATTCGTGTTTTGTTGGAATATAGGCTCTCATGGCTGGTTTCAATGGCGTCATTGTTTTGTTGTTGATTGTCATATTTTTACTCTTGATTTGTCCTCAATCCTTATCTATCACATCTGAATCAGAAACACCCGGCAGGTGGATTGTGATTTTGCAATCCAGAATTATGAATTTCCAAATTTCTATTTCAGATGTGTGAATTGTAATATGGCTAAGTCACGTTGGAAGTTGACGAAATAAATTTGGAATATTTATATAACAGAAATATTTTTTCTTCTTATCGTCAAGTCAACAGATTTCGATTCAAAAATGGAATATTCTCTTTTTATGATTTTTGCTCGCATATTCATCTCAAGAACTTATGTCAAAATATAATAATAATAATAATAATAATAGTAACAACAATAATGATAATAATCTTATACATACGAATACTATCCGCAGTTGACCCAGCGTATGAACGGATATGTGAGCAAAAGGGGTGAAAGAAGGGGGTCACTGGCTGCAAGGAGAACCTGCTCCTCGACAGATGTATAACGCAGGACTCCGTGCAGTATAAGCGTAACCTCTCGATGGCCTGGATCGAATAACGCAAGGCATTTGATACAACCTCGCATGAGCTCATCTTGTATTTGCTCAGATGCTTTGCGGTTCCCGATCCGATAGTGAGATGCATTAGACAACTGATGCCGCTCTGGAGGACTTGTTTTACCATAAGATCTGGTCAAGTCAGAGTCCAGACAGTGCAAGTAATCTTTAGAAGGGGCGTCTTTCAGGGAGATTCCCTCAGCCCTCTTCTTTTCTGCATCTCACTACTGTCATTATCCGTTGCACTCGTGGATACAACTGCGGCACCCCCAACAACCGGAGGTATAATGTCACCCATTTATTTTATATGGATGACCTCAAACTGTATGCCTCTGGAGAAAGGGACCTACATCAGTCCTTAAGGGTGGTGCAAGAGTACACGCGTGCTATCGGAATGGAGATTGGGATTGACATATATGCCACGGTTCATCTCAAAAGAGGACGATGCGAGGGATACGGAGAGGATGTCCAGCTCGTAGACAGAAGCATCCTACATAATCTTGATGCCGGAGAGACGTATACCTACTTGGGAGCGGAGCAACGCCGCTCCCAAGAGGTGAACACAGTTAAAATTCTCTCCACGGCAAGTATCAGCACAAACTCCGGCAGATCTGGTCATCAGAACTGTCGGGAAAGAACAAAGTTACTGCAACTAATATGCTTGCCGTTCCGATTCTACTCTACTCATTTGGAGTAATGAAATGGACTCAAGAAGAGCTGCCACAACTCGACGTTAAAACTCGAAAAATGATGCATCTTCATAGGAGCTTGCATCTTCCACGGTTATATTTCCCCAGACATCAGGGAGGCCGGGGACTTTTGAGTTTGGAGTGTCTACATAACAGAATGGTGCTGGATGGCGCCTGTAAAGTCATCAGGAGTTCAGATCCCCTTCTGATGAACTTGGTCTCGTATCCGACACTGAACGGGCAAACCCAAACTCTGTCACCGAGTTGGAACCCGTTCAGCAAAAAGATCACATCAGAGCTGAGGAGACTGAGGTCCTCCTGCAGCTGCACAAGGATAAGCCAATACATGGGGTCTTCTTCAAGAACATTGAAGACCTTGGCTTATCCAAAAACCTGACCTTTGCTTTCCTCAGGTCAAGTGAGCTGAAGTCGGAGACCGAGGGATTCATAATGGCTTGCCAGGATTGTGTCTTCAACACCCTGGTCTACCGTAGCCACGTGATGGGTATAGAGATCCACCCTTATGCATTTGCTGTCAGCATGTCAAAATAGTAGTTCTGATTATAGGGGTCCTTGGTGGTATGATGGACACACTGCTTTCGAACTTAAAAATCATACCGGCTGGCCATAAGATGGCAGAAATCTTAGCAGGACGAATGCAGAATGCCGTCATCCTTGGTTCACTCCGTCTGCTCAGGGCACATTATTTTCGGACCCAGTAGTTGCTCACTCCACGGACGTGGGGAATGGCTATCTGGGTAAATGGGACCAGCGCGCCCTCCGGATGTGGGAGACAGGGCCCGACTGGTATAATCCAACCGGATAAAAAAAATAAAAATGATAAACTTAATTTATCCTTCAGGATCATAACAGTCATATATATATATATATATATATAAAAGTCATATATACTTCTCATTTTTTATATTACTGGGGAGATGATTGAAATATCGTATTCCATTATAATTAGGACTGCTTTCGTAAAGTGAAGTACGGCGCGTTATAACTGTAAATAAATCACCATTGCTCGGAGGAGAATCGTGAGAGTCAGAATGTTTTGAGAAACTGTTGATTTTAAGTTTAACATATGTTGTAATTATATAAATGTGAATCGATGGTACCGTTAGTAATTTAGACTTTTTAAAATGGTTTTAGAAGATATATAATGGGTAGGAATAAAGCGTTTGAAAATTAAAAGTGTTATATAAAATAATGCAAACGATCAATAGCACTACTCGATATTGAAATCACATTTGCATAATATAATTGACAAATGCTCGATAAATGTATACGTTTACGACGTGAACTGAAAGTGCGTGAATTAATGTTTCGCTCGCACTTGACACATTAGCCCATTGAACTCTATATTATTATATTTTTTACGTTCATTTAGGGGAAAACGTGTATTTTATTGGTATAGTTAGTCAGGAAGAAAGTAATAATGTAAATAGTACAACGTTCAAGTGAAATTTGCACTTTTCTCCCACAGGGTTGATAAATAAAATGAAAACAAAATTACCATAACTTAAATGCATGAGTATGACGAAGTAATGCTATATTTGTTTCAATTGCCCCTGACACAGTTTCTGCTATTATAGATAACAGCCGGATCCGTTCCAGGTACGTAGTATATAGAGTTCAATGCACAAACCTAATTTGAGCAAGCTAACCTAGCTTGCGAGTCGAACATGCGTGAATTAGTTTTTCGCTCACACTTGTTACACAAACCTAACCTGAGCAAGCCAACCTAGCTTGCGAGTTGAAAATGCATGACTTAGTTTCTCTTTCCCGGTTTCCATGATGCGTTCGTTTTTTTTTTATCGAGCCTTTATTCCCTTCATCGAGCGTTGATTGCTTTCATCAGGCTTTCATTCTTCACCACGAATTTAATAAAATATCCGTCAATGGCGTATTTTAATCAAATAATCATATCGAGCACAGAAATCAATTTTTCCTGCAAATCATTAATTCAAATGTTATTCAGGGTAGCTTGGTTTGTCACCTCAAATAAGTTGTAGCACCTCAACTATCATCTTCAGACCATATGCCATGATAATTTACTGGTGATCTGTTTGAAAAATTGTGGTGACATACTTTGGAGGTGCGCTAATCTACTTTTTAACATTTTCAGGAAAATGGTTATTCCAAAATTCATTCAGGATGGCTTGTTTCGAATAGAATGCACCAATATGAATATATAATATAATTTTCAATCATTCTGGAGTAAAGCAAATAGATTTGTGTGTTTGAAAGTTTCCGATAATGATAACTTCCATTATGTCAATTGTTTTTGAATGAACAAAAATAACTCGGATGATGGAAGTAATCAAATAGATTAGTATTTCGTATCCAAAGCTTTGAACTATCAAATGATGTCTTCATAGCGTGGATAGCAACCATAAAAAATGAAAACACATTGTTTCCAATCCCGGAAAACCCACTCATTTCACACGTATATTCAACGCCTGTTGTGTACAAGCTGGCATTCACTAAGTGATCACCGAAGTGGGAATCTCCCCTTAGATAACAACATATTTTTCTGTAACATTAAGGGTCATCGGGGCCGAGATTTCTCAATAAAAATTTCACGCACCACTGACCGTGCGATGTCCCCAGAGGATTCCGTTGACGTTTCTTATTCCAATACTCGAAAGAATCGAACGAAACTGTGATTACTATTTGAATTGTATATTAAGACACGTGGGGTGAGAATTGACCATCTATTGGATTTTTGTTATGTATTGGAATATCCTAATATATTATTTGTGATAAATATATCAAGAGGAAAATTGGGATAAAAGTGTTAAAAAGTTTATCGACGGGTTGATGATGATATTGAAGTCTCCTCTAGTGGAATTCAACAGAAGAAAAATACCTGCGTGATGTATTTTGTTAATTACTTATATTTCGAGCGTCCATCGTCTTAATGGTTGGAAGATTTCTACTTTTTTAAATTTTTTCACAACGTATAGTATATGCAGTATTCATCTGAAGACGATTGCGGATTCAAGCAAGTGGAACGTTGAGAAAAAATTTAAAGAAGTAAAAATATTTCGGTTTTAGGACAGTTCTTCTAATGACAATTGTTCGAACTAAGTTGGTTTCATTTCACGTAGACATTTGAGCGCGTTTTAATTGAACACACATTTTTCGAGGCACAATTTTTCAGTCTAGTTTAACCAGAACGAACTAACCTTAAGTAGACGTTTGAGTGCGTGACATTTGAACATATACATTTTGCGAAAAGTAATTATTTATAGGAATGTAGGGTTTCACGGCTAGCGTCAATGTTTTGGTTAGTATCCGGGTTTTGCCGTGATCTTCTTTGGTTGGAATCTTCAAACGAAGTAGCGGGTGTCTTTCTTGTTCAAGTGTCGTATCAATTGGTAGTAATTTAATTTTTTTTGTATGAATCTTCGTATATATTTATGAATATATGTGTCCCATGTAAAGTGAAACAGTGAAAGTGAACGTACCATGAAATGTTAACTTTCTCAGCACTTGAAAAGTATTGTATAATGCCTAAAGAAGAAAAACTTCAAAATTATATCATTTATGCTATGGCTGAAAATCTTCAATATAAAACAAAATAACACAAACAGCGAAAATAATAATAATCCGTAACTATTTTTCAATCACTGATTATTATATACTCATTATCATCTTAATACATGTTCAAAATATTCTCATGACAATAAAAAAGTCTATTGGCGTAAGATCAGAGAAACGTGCCAGCCATTCGATTGCCCCCCGTTTACTGATCCACCTATCAGTATATATCTCATTTAAATATTCACGAACGTCTTTGAAATATTAGAAAATTATTGGAATATCAACATCTAATGGACTCTACTACTGCATCAATGAGTTGTATAATTTTGTGTTTCAGTATATTCAATTAGAGTTGTCCAGTAAAATTGCCCTCCATGAATATGGGACCGATTGTATCGGTACCTAAAACGCCTGCTCATATGTTAACTTTTTGTGGATACTTGAGTGTGGTCCTCTTCCATCGCACGTGGATTAGTATCACTCCAGTGCCTGATTTTGTTATTCGTTATTTCAGAAAATTGTACCTATCTGTCCGCATCATCTTCGTATAACTTGTGTAAAATAAAAAGTTCATAGGGATGGAATTTATGTTTTTTCAATTATTTTTCCATATTAGTAGTAGAAATGTTACACTCATTTGCCACAATGGGGATTATTAACGACAGAACTGACAATATCGAATCGTTTGACGCTACCATTAGTAGTAAACTCTCGTACCAACTCCTTGAAATATTTGCGACATCTAGGATTTTTGGGCAACCTCTGAAAATTGCGTCCACTTTTTCTGTAGATGATAACTGCCTCGATTTTGTCAAACAACGCACGTTCTCAGACCATTTTTGGATACCAAGCTTTACAAATCAGTAAACGTAATACAAACTCATAAATGTAAGACCTTTATTTTAAATTGTCAGAATGACCTGACAGTTCATCATTTATAAAAATAAAAGTATCGATTGTTTTCAAAGGTGCCTATGTTGATTGTTGAGAAAAGAAATACGTTGGCATATTCATGGAAAATAATTTTGATGATGTGCATAGTCATATCTCTTTGAAAAATGCAGTATATTGCTTTAGCTGCAGGAGTTTCAGAAAATTAGTTATTTGGAATAAAATATGAAGGAAGCCATGGAAAACTTGATTTTGACTATGATTAAAGATACTATATGTCCATTTTCACTTTGCGTATGTGAAATAAGAATATACATATATTCATAATATATGAATAATGACGTCATAATGAAGATAAGTATTGTAAAAAGTAAGTTTCCATTTTTTCTTAATTTCCGTTTTCCTGTAGGGTTTTTTTGATTCGTAGTTTAAGGCAATCAGAAAATTCTCAAAACATTTATTAATTATAAAATTCAATGGCATAGCTATTTGATTACTCAGCTGTTTGTTTCTGATCTAATGAGTTCCCAGCTGGGCGATTTTTGGGTTTTTGGTCATTGATGACGTCCATAACTCCTTTTTAGTGAGTTGATATATACTATTATCAATGTTGTCAATATTTTCTATAAAATTATTAGATTTGATTATAATAATAATCATAATGAATGCTTTCATTGCAGGTACAACAGTTACTTCATATCCTAACAAAAGGCAGGATTCAATTCCTGCACATGGTTGCTCATGGCAGGAATTGCTCTTCCATCCAACCAGTTTCATTATTCCTTTCACATATTTCCCTCCTTGTTCACTATAATGAATGTTCAATTGATCCACGATTTTCTTTCAAGATTTTATAATTTTCCCAATAATTATTATTGGGAATATTAGTAGCAATTTCAAACTGAATGAAGAAGATCTAGTTCCGAATGAAATGGAATTTTGCCTTCCAAGTGATAACGCGGGAAGTGCCGAATATTCTGGAGATGAACAGATTGAAAGCATCCCACTGAAAGCTCCGGCAAACATTTAAAAACAGTCAATTATACATGTATATGTTGAAGGTATGGACCTATAGAGTTGTCAATTTTTTTATCTTGTTAGTGCCTCGCCAAGTAAATCAAAACAAAATTAAAAGAACGTAAGGAAAGCTGTGTTGATCACCTGTATGAAAACTTATTTAAAAAAATATCATTTGCACTAGGTTTTCACAATATTGTTATATTTCAGTTGAAATATTCAAGTTTGTTTTGTTACTGTATTGGTATGGACCAAGGTACGTGCGTTTGCTTCTTTTCCCAATCATCGTTAGCTGCGTGGATTCGAATTCCAGCGCAATCACTGGTCTCGTGCATGGTATCACTTATGGAACGTTTTCCTTAGCTTCCACAAGTCTCTGGAAGACTTCTGAGGGTGGCTCGTTCTAAGGGTGCAGCTGGATGATGGACATACTTTTATTTAACAACTGGAAATCCCAAGTGTACACAATGTTAATGTTCACAAGTATATATTTATTGCCCGAGAGGTTAGTAATGACCCATCAGAAAGCAGATTCTAATGTAAAATATACCTATATTTTTTAATCATCGTTAGCTGCGTGGATTCGAATTCCAGCGCAATCACTGGTCTCGTGCATGGTATCACTTATGGAACGTTTTCCTTAGCTTCCACAAGTCTCTGGAAGACTTCTGAGGGTGGCTCGTTTTAAGGGTGCAGCGGGATGATGGAAATACTTTTATTCAACAACTGGAAATCTCAAGTGTACACAATGTTAATGTTCACAAGTATATATTTATTGCCCGAGAGGTTAGTAATGACCCATCAGAAAACAGCTTCTAATGTAAAAATACCTACCTATATTTTTTATTTGGGACATCTTGTGTAATTTGTATAATATTCCATCACCTTTCAAGGTATCAAAATCTTGTAATGCCAATCAAGGATTCAGCGAAGTATATCACTAAAAAAATAATAGTTTTAAAAAACTAAAGAACACGTTTTACTTCCCATGGACTAAAAAGTAAAAAATAATTGACAATTTAATTTCTCGAATGTACAAAAAGCGTGGGTGCTTTTAATTTATATTCTTATATTTTTCAGATCAATTTAACAATACAGAGCGTTCAAGAGCTCAAAAGAACTTTATAAGCATCCCACGCTTTTTTTACATTTGAGAAATTAAATTGTCAATTATTTTTTACTTTTCAGTCCATGGGAAGTAAAGCGTGCTCTTTAGTTTTTTTAAACTATTATTTTTTTTTACTAAAAAATCGAAATCTCCGACCCCGAAAACCATACCAATTAAAATTCATAATGTCTGACCCCGAAAACCCTCACACACTAATTTTGAATCGAATCATACCATAATGACATCTTGGAGCCGCCATCTTTAATTTATGAATTTTGACACAAAATTCGAAATATACCACCTAAAAAAACCTCACATAGGTACCAATTTTAATCGAATCCGACCATAATCACAAATCTCGTCCGCCATCTTGGAGCCGCCATTTTGTGTTCATGAATTTTGATAAAAAATCATAATCTCTGACTCCGAAAACCCTTATATACCTATTTTGAATGGAATCGGACCATTATCACAATTCTCGTTCTCCATCTTGGAGCCGCCATTTTTTTATAGCAAAAAAATATCATATTGCATTGTCACCGGAACTATGAACACCTGCCAAATTTCAAATCATTCGGACGTCAGTTACAGACATACAATCATAAAAGTGAAGCCAATAAAGCGTGTAGAAAGTAGAGAAAGGACTATATTATTATAATTCGATTGTTTGTGAATCCATACCTACTAGATACAAGTTCAGTATGGACATTCCAAATAAACAGAAACCAGAAAAATAAAAGACAGGAAAGTTCCTTAATGATGTATAAGCATTTGCTACTGTTTATGAATACCACCCATTGTTTAAATAATTCCCTCTTTACAATGCCTCGGGCTTCAGGTACGTAATTCCTGTATTTGTAACGCCCGAAACCTTATAGCGCATACTACAGAGCCATCTACGGTGTAGTGCAAGAACTGTAGCGAAAATGGGAGTGTGTTTTTACAGAGAACATTATTGGACAGGGTCGGCAACGGCGAATCACCGAACCCCTTATTGATCCATTAGGACTTACTTGTGCTTTCCGCGGATAGATGTCGCCGTATATATTTTTTCAGACACGATTTGTAAATAGTTCCTTTGGACATATTTTATACATATAGGCATATCTTAACCGTTTTTCCTCCATTCATTATTTTCATGTTACCAATTTTTGTCATATAAACTAAATAATTGCTCAAGTAATCTTAAAATATATAGTTATTCAATTGATACATATATAAAACTGTCAGTGGGTAACATAGCAAATGATTTTATATTATGAAGGTACCTTTTATTTATTGTTTCCGTTCTCAATAAATCTAACAGTAGTAGACCGTCAGATTTTCTTTTTTCTGGGATTTCAACCACTATAAGTTATGTCAGTGTTGAGATCAAAAAATGAAAATTTGCTAGGCATATGGAATTTTCTTCGTATAAAAATACTGTTTTTTTTACAGTGCGTAAACACATAGTTTGTCGACAGTTGCGCACAAGTGCGTGAAAACACCACCTTTGCGTAAAGTTAATATTTACACACTGTTCATACATTTATGAATTTTTAAAAAATACAGTATTTTACGCCAAATATAACTCGGAAGTCATCATTGGGTAATACGACGACAATTCATGACATAATACATTCAAATGAATGATACAACTGCTGCAATTTGACATTATAATAACTGGGTTAAGGGTTTTTTTGTTGATTTCGGCTGCGCCTCATTCAACGCTCATACAAAAAGTCCTACTTTACGAACCTGTATCATAAATAGCTATTTTTTTCTCAATCTCTCATTCATGGCATTTCAACACATTAACAGATAGGAGCAATCTAATAGTGAAAAATCAAAGCCATAAGGGTTGAAATGAAGGCCCCATCTTGTAAAAGAAAACTCTGTTGCTGACGCATTTTCTCGCGTATGGCAATCAACAGAATGGAATTTGATATCGTTAGGAACCCGAAAAAAAATCACATAAGCCGGTCGGCTGTTTACAGTTATTCAACTAAGTGCGAAAAGTAATATTTTATTGCACGCGACGGTAGTTGCACGAACGCCGCGGAGCAAGACATCAAGGGTGGAAAAGACATTTTCAGCAAGAGTTAGGTACAATATTTTTCCTATGAGTGTTTTTGTCCATCTTATTTATGAAAAAAAAGGTTTTTATGAACAAGATTTTATAATAATGCTACAAAATGACACATAAGAGAGAATAGTTACATAGTTCATTTAGTTAGTCCTAAATATCCTCATTTTTAACAATACAATAATCGTGCGGAAAAGTAAATTTTCCGACATTTTGAGCTCAACACACACAACATATTTCTGAAACTCGTGATTTTGATTCTCATTGTTTGAAAGTCATTTCTTTTTTAGTTTAACTACCTATTAATTAACAAATTAGTCTAAAATTCAAAAGAGATCACTTATTCTAATATATACACTCATATACCTACAAATTTGGTACACAAACACTGAAAAAGTACAAGTATATTTATATATGATATTGATGACACATAACCGAGCACATAACCTTCAGAAAAAGAATTATCTGACAAGAAATCCCTCAACTTTTAACTTTAGGTCCTGATGAAATCGTAACAAAGGTATGTCGAACAATATTTACATGAACGTTTTATAATATCCTATTTATTCTTGGTCAGACAGAGGTTCTTCAATATGTCATTCTCAAATTTTGTATGTATCGATTTGGCTCAGCTGGTACGTACGCGTCATAGGAAATTGAAGGTATTTATAAGCTTTATTTCATAAATATTAGCGTGATTCGAATCCCACCTGTGGAGGTTTTTTTTTTAAATGTAATTTTTCCTTCAAGTACCACAAACTGAGCTTTCAACACAAATTTATAAATTTTTGTATAGTCGTAAAGAAAGTATAGTCTTCCACCCGCGTATAATGAGCATTATACGCTCATTGGAAACTATTAATTTGATGCACTGTTTTTAAGTTTGCCTGCGAAATAAAACGATAAAGCACGATTATCATAAAAATTTGATTGAAATCGGGAAAAACAACACATGATATGTTTCTAGTGTCACATTATCGAAATATACTTGGAATTCTGATATAATTGTTACATACCAACCAAAGTGACAGCGAGGGTCTTGGACAAAGCCAATTTTTTCAATTTACTGCCAACTGGATGTTCGAAAGAAAAAAATAATTGTTTAAAAAAACTAAAGAACACGCTTTACTTCCCATGGATTAAACAGTTTAATCAAACAATACAGAGCATTCAACAGCTCAACAGAATTGTATCAAGCACCCCACGCTTTTTTTACATTTGCGAAATTAAATTGTCAATTATTTTTTACTTTTCAGTTCATGGGAAGTGAAGCGTGCTTTTTCAGTTTTTTCTCCGACCCCGAAACCATACCAATTTTGAATCGATTCTGACCATAATCACAATAAGTGAAAATTGTCAAGCTGTGTGCACGTTCCAATGTAATTGGATGAAGAAAAGGTTTGTATTTCTGCAGTAGTAATCATTCAGGGTATTCGGGTTGACATCAATACCCTCCGCTGTTGTCAATATGCTTCCCTTATCCCCTAATTCATTTATAATTTAGGTTTGTTTTTCGATTGTTCAATTCTGTTGAAGTAATAGTTATTTATAGCCAGTTCATTCAAATTTCCATAAATATTCTTGAATTTATTAAAATATTCAAAAAAATAAATGTTTATTTGTTGTGAATTTTTTAATTGTACGCAGGGATCTGAAAATTTTCGAAAAAAATATCAATCGTGTTTTCATCCAGGGCTTTTTATTCTTGGTTTTTTAATTACTTTAGTGAAAAGCATTCATCAAATGTATTCATTACCATTTGTTTAAAGATAGTAACGGGGTCAGAAGCAGTTATTATTTTATTCCACTTTGAGTGCTCACATGATAGTTTGAATTTGTCATAGTTTCTTTTCTGTCTACCTCCTCTGAATTTAACATTTCTCTTGTCTGTATTGAGTGAAAACTTGAATTGGATTACTTCATGATCAGATAAGCCTGCAGAAATAACTCTGGTATCTGATTTGTCAGTAAAATTCGAGCATACATAATCAATCAGTGTAGCATACTTGTCAGTGATTCTAGTCGGCTCGTCAAAATGCATTTTTGGATGATCCAAAATCATAAATAATTTAGTAAATATGGAATTATTATACTGAAGCAACAATACATATCCTCTTTGGACTATATGCAACAATTTTAAGATTGAAACTAATGAATACATTTTGTAGGATACTAGTGAAATTGCAATTTTGAGAGAAATCTATAATAAAATATCCTGCAAGAATCATTTTTGATTTCACACATTTCAAGAAATGTGTGTGTGTATCACTTGCAACTGAAGGCGCTCTATAAATACTTAGAATATACAGATTATTCTTCTTATTGTAACCTATTGAAAATTCAAATTCGCCCTCAACTAATATTTTGTTATATTTGTGTACATCAACTACGTCAACTACGTCAACTACGTCAACTTTTATGTTTGAGAATCATTGTTCCTCCATGTAACATTTGTTTTCGACAAAATTTCGAGACAATGAGATAATCAGGAATGAAACATGGTTCATCAATCATTAACCAATGTTCAGTTACAAGTGAAAATGTTGGAAATTTCTCTGATTCCAAAAATATAGGGACTTCATCAATTTTGTCACGAACACATTGGATATTCGTAAGTAATACAACAAGTCTATTGGTGAAAATCGACATAGAAATTCTTTCGGCTTTGAGAAAAAAATTATATTTTTTGCAACCACACACAAGGCGCGATTGTGGTTTCCAAAAGCAAAATAATTTGTTTCGAAAAAGAGAAGGAATTTATGATAATCATCCATAACACGAGTTGTATTTGTTAAGACTGTTCCAAGAATGAAATCGAAACCATTTTTATTTTACGGTGTTAGGTCTTTGACTTCGTTTCTTATTTGTTCAAGATTGTAATCACCGAAACAGCTCTTTTCATTAATTTTCACGTTTAAATTTGAATCAATAATTTCTAGTTGTTTTCCTTCATTCATGTTACAGCATACTACTCAATTGAATCTGGAACATCAATCGCGCATTATGTTCTGAAACTATGCAACTATCAAAACAAAAAGTTATCGCGTAGCTAGCTGTTTCAAACTTCCCGCTATTTCAGTGACAGAGCTCGTCTTCCGTTGCATTGTTACTGTCTTCTTGCTGTGGGTTATGTCTTTATAGTTTTAGTTTTAGTAATTGTATTAATTAACGTGTATGCAGAATTTGTCGAAAATTGTGAAGTTGACATGAATTAGTAGTGAGTGCTTATGATGGTTCTGGTCAAAGTTCGGTTTTGTGTCATTATAGGAGCTTGCTGGTGGTGAGTTTGTTTTATAAAACAACCAATGACGAAGAAATTACAAAATCGGAAACATGTTTTTAATTATCAATATAAAAATTTCCACCAATCAAAAACGCGTATTTTAGCATGAGTGAAATAGTCAACAGAATCAATGAATTATTTTGTTGGTGACTAGTTTGTATAATAGATGACTGTTTGGGTGGGGATTTCATTCAGATATTCATGTAGCGAAAACTCACCTCGGAAAAACTGCAGTGATTCATTAGAGATAGTTTTCTGGTATTATTCATACATTCCGATATAAGTTTATCATTTTTGTCAAACTGATTTATTGATCCGGAGATGTTATTTCTCAGAACTTTGAGAGATTCTCATATGAAGCTTTTTTCATCATTTAATACATCAGATGTTCTGGTTTCTAGTACTGATACAGGATTTTGTTGCAGGTAAGAGGCATCGATAACAACTATAAATAAAGTAAGTATTTTCAAAATACTGGGATTGATTCGACGACTTTATACGACAAGGTAAGGTATAATAGTAAGGTACAGTAAAATAAGGTGAAGTATCGTAGATTTTCTGATAATATTTACAAATTCATGTACCTACGTCAAAAATTTCGGAAATCGAAGAAGTGTTTTCGTGAGAGGTAAGAAACATTTATTCTTCAGAACTGAATTGTTATCAGGAACAAAGTAATTTAACGGTTATATGATTTTTTACGACTCCGGAGACTTTTTCAACATATCTTGCGTCTGACTATAATTTTTCGGAAATTTCGGTAGTCCCATCGCTGTTGATGAGCGGGATATATGTCTTGGAATGAACCCTATCAAACATCAACTGTACAAAAACAACACAATTGTACTTTACAAGAGCACACGGAGCGTTAGCTAATTCAGTGGTGAGCGCAATTTCGACTAGATAGACATAATTTGAATACCAAGAGTGTGATCAGATCCTTTTGAATTGAATTGAATTATAAAATTCAGTTTTTACTTCTGTATTCTGTATTTGTGGAATGTGAAATGTTCAACTGTTCAGTATTTTGAATTGCTCAACTTAATAAATGTAAATGTAAAATTTTATTCTTCTGTATACTCATATCATTTTTTGTAATCGAGATGTTTCATGTCATATCCCATGATTTTTGAAATGTGTTATATCAAAAAATTTTAAAATTGAAGTGTAGATAGCAGAAACATTTCGCTCAGAAAGAGTATTCTACAAAAATTTTCGAACTGAAATTAGTGATACTATCATATCCATAGCACTTTAGAATAAAAAATAAATTTCGGAACAATAAAAACATTTGTTTATAAAATGTGACACATGGTTTCATTCAGAATGTCAGATAAAGACAAAAGAAGTGAAAATATACCTGGTGTCTCATTTATAAATCGAATGTTTATATCACTTTCGGTAAAAATGCATTTTTGGGTCGTATACAGATCCACTGAATGTGTTATTTACAAACAAAAAATGGAGAATTTCTTCCATTGTAACAGTTTGAATGAGCCCCTCCAATATTGCTTGTTCGGTATAACACTCGAAATCACGTAATATTTTTCAATCAATTTTGAGTTACTGAAAGTTTAGTATTTTTAAAGAAAAACTCCTAATCAGAAATAGGTAATCACAGTATCACACACTCAACTATGTTCCTGCCCTTCAATTCGAATGTGATGTAATGGTGTGATTTTCGAACGGTTCACTTGTAACAAAATTAAATGTTGTATGAATGACTTCATAATTCAAGTTATTTGTGGCCTGTCCGACAAAGTGAAATGATAACAAAACATCGAATACTCTTGACTATTGAATAATTCACGTGAATCAACTGATTCATTTTGTGTTCGAAATCATTTTCACCGCAATCGAAACGTAAATTATTCTCTGGAGGTCTATTAATTTACATAAAACAGAATTATCTGTTGATGCAGCTCCAGTTATGATACAAATGTGTATTTCAATCAAAAATACAACCGTTATTATTGATTAATTGAGGTTAATGAAATCTAAATAACATTCCATAATGAAAAATAAATATTGAAACCTGTATCTTTCGTTTCTGCAAGATTTTCTTTATTTCTGTCTTTCAAATTTCTTATCCTCAGTCGATTACAAATGCTTTGGAAATTTTACAATGTTAGTCGAGAAACTGGATGTACAGTAGCTAAGTACTTCCTACCAAACTTTTTACCATTTGATCTTATGTATATTACTTCTAGATTTCAAAAGACTATTGTCGTCTTTTCAATTTCCAGATCTCCCAAAATACACTGAAAAATCTTCCTGAGGTTTTCATACTAGTCTACAAAAAAGCACACGTTGCCGTCACATCTTTCATCATAATAACTCACCTGATTTCCATTGGCATAAATTGTACAACGCAGAAACGGTTATTGAAATATGCTTTGCACTTCTATACCGCTCAATAATTGGTGACGGATTAGCTTCGTCAGCTCTTTACTTAGAAAGAACCCCTCACCATTCTGATGGAAAATGGCTTTCGGTTAAATTTTCTGAATTTTTATTATGTTGGAGATTTTAACTTCCCCAGCCAAGGTGTTTGTGCACAGAAATACTCTGTCGAGAAATTTTCGAGACACAGGGTATTGAAGAGGAAAAGTTTTCATTTTTGTCATAATATTTCACAATTACGAGTTTGATAATTTTTGAAAATATCATACCAGAGTGACAGTGAGATGTCGGTGAGTCCAGTATTCGACAAAACTATCCGAACCACAATACAGGGTGAAAGAAAATATGTTTCAATTCGTTATTTAAAACCTACTTGTGTGGATTCTATAATGAAAATCAATCATCATCTATACTCAGAATGAAAACGATTCAAACAATTTTCAAAATAAGTGAACTCGTTTCCACGCCCCCTGGAGGTAGAGTTGACAGTGCGTTTTTTCAGTGATACCCCACTATTTTAAAAAACAACGAAAATTTGGTGGATAGCGGAGTGAGAAATGTTCATTTCAAATCCTGAAATGATGATGCTAGAAATGCTCAAGTCAGAAAAGTAATAAAAATAATAAATCGGGTAATTCTGACGACTTTTTTTTTCATTTCACAATTCTGATTTCCGCCAGTTCTCAGAAAAGTCAGAAAAGTAATAAAAATAATAAATCGGGTAATTCTGACGACTTTTTTTTCATTTCACAATTCTGATTTCCGCCAGTTCTCAGAAAAGTCAGAAAAGTAATAAAAATAATAAATCGGGTAATTCTGACGACTTTTTTTTTATTTCACAATTCTGATTTCCGCCAGTTCTCTCAAATTTTTGGATAATTCCTGTAATTTCCAATTCCCATGTTTTGGAGACTTTTTTTTTGGAAAAATCGCAGTGGCAACTCTACCTTCGGACTTTCGGAGTGGTGTGGAAAGGATTTCACTTATTTTGAAAGATGAATATTGTCGCGTCTTCGGGTTCAAAAATAAGTGTACTCTGGTATGAACTCGCCTTTATTAATCAAACTTTACTTGACAACACTGTAATACAAGTCACTGTCAAATTACTTGTATCCAAGGTAACTCAAGGTAACTTTCTAACTAACTTCCCTCATCTAACAAATGCATTGCTTTTATATACAAATAAAGTTCTAGAAAACTTAAGAAATCAATAGAACACAAATAGAATGTTCGACGATTGATCCAGAACAAAAGTTAGTGCTTCTAGATTTTTCCATCTAATTCATCGAACGATCTCGAACAATTCGAGAAGTCTTTATCAAATTTCAGGTCTGTAACACTGCCTCCTCCTTTATGTTATTCCGTCCCGGATAGCACCATCACCATTTTGGCTGTCCCTCTGGAACCAATTTGGGGGATCGTGGCCTCGGTATTCTGCTAACCTCTCGATGTGAACAACTTTGGGTTTACTCCTTGGGTTGAGCTGGATGCGGTATACCAAGTCGTTGATCTTCTTTATGATGACATAGGGTCCTGTCCAATTTCTCTGTAGCTTGGGGCATTTTCCTTTCTTTCTCTGAGGTTGGTATAGCCAAACGGCATCACCTGGCTCGAACATAGTCCTTGGACTCTTCCTGTCGAACCTCTTTTTCATTTTATCACTGGAGATTTGGAGACGAAGTCTGCAGAATTCATGAACTTGGTCCAGTCTTTCTCGCAACTCTTGGACATATTCTGGTAGGACTTTGTCCTCTGTACTTCTGGGTGGCATTCCAAACAGCAGATCGCACGGTAGTTTCATTTCTCGCCCAGTGATCAACATTGAAGGGGTATATCCGGTGAACTCATGCTGGGAACTTCGATAGGATAGGAGAAATAGTGGTACCAACTCATCCCAATCCTTTTGATTTTTGGAGATGAACATCGACAGGTACTGGCTGATGGTTTTATTATGTCGTTCAACCATACCATCTGATTGTGGATGTAGGGCTGTGGTACGAGTCTTCTTCACACCTAGAATGTTCATCATTTCCTGCCATAACTCAGATCCGAAGTTTCGTCCTTGATCAGAATGTAATTCTAGTGGGACTCCATGTCTGACTATTACATTTTCTATGAAGGCCTTTGCAACGGTCTTTGCCTCCTGGTTTGGAATGGGCACAACTTCAGGCCACTTGGAGAAATAGTCCATGGCTACCATCAAGTATTTATTTCCTTGCTCGGTAACAGGAAACGGCCCAAGAATGTCAACTGCTACTCTTTCGAATGGTTCACCAGAAAGATACTGAGCCATTTTCCCTCCACTTCTGGTTTTGGGTCCCTTCTTTGAAGAACATAGGTCACATCTTCTGCACCATTCTTCTACATCACGACGACAATTCATCCAATAGAATCGTTCTCGAATTCTAGCAAGGGTCCTCTTGATTCCAAAGTGTCCACCTGCACGACTACTATGAAGTTGCTCGAGCACATCTTTAGTAAGTGCCTTCGGCAGGACCAGTTGGTACACCATAGTTGCTCCATCTGGGCTCTCCCATTTGCGATGCAATAGGCCATCACGAAGACATAGGGAATCCCATTGAGCCCAGTATCCCTTGGCAACTGCACCAAACTTGGATACTTCCTGCCACTCAGGTCTAACTCCATTTTTTAGCCAGCTTAGGACTAACTTTAAATTGTTGTCTTTCTTCTGATTCTTCCTCATATCTTCTGTGGTCCATAAATCAGATTCTTCAGACTCTACTCTTACGATGGTAACTTGCAGAATTTCCTTGCAATGTTCATCATTGTAAAAGTTGACTTCTTTGTTTTCAAGTTTCTGGCAATATCGGCAATGCTGTTTCAAGCATGGACGTCTTGATAATGTGTCTGCATTTCTGTGTTTCCTGCCACTGCGATGAATAACTTTGAAGTCGTATTGTTGGAGTCTCTCTAGCCATCTCGCAACCTGACCCTCAGGTTTCTTGAAGTTCATTATCCACTGTAAAGCGCTGTGATCAGTTCTTACGAGAAAACGTCTGCCATAGAGGAAGGTATGGAAATGTTCAATGGCTTTGATTATCGATAGAAGCTCCTTTCTTGTAACGCAGTAATTCCTTTCAGCTTTGCCCAGAGTTTTACTAAAGTAGGCTATTACTTTCTCTTCGCCATCCTGTTCTTGGGATAAAACTGATCCAATGCCTTGCTGAGACGCACCACAGTCCAAAATGAAAGTGCCTTGTTCTCGTGGGTAAGCCAAATTAGGCGCAGTTGTCAATTTCTTCTTCAGTTCAGTGAACGACTGTTGGCAATCAGGGCTCCAATCAAACTGAACGTTGTTCTCAGTTAAGCGGTGGAGTGGCTTGGCAATTTTACCAAAGTCTTGAACAAACTTCCTGTAGTAGGTAGATAGCCCCAGAAAACTTCTTACTTCATGTTTATCCCTAGGACGTGGCCAACTCCTAACAGCCTCGATTTTAGCAGGATCGGTCTTAATTCCTTCGGCCGAGATGACATGGCCTAAAAAATTGATTTTTTTTTGAAATAAATAACACTTCTTTGGGTTCAGTTGCAGGTTAGCATTTTCTAACCTCAAAAATACTTCTTCCAAATTATTCAGGTGTTCGTCAAATGTCCTTCCCATTACTATGACGTCATCCAAGTAGATTAGACAAATTTTCCATGTCAAACCTCTCAATACTAGTTCCATAAGTCTCTCAAAGGTGGCGGGAGCATTGCATAATCCGAACGGAAGAACTTTGAATTGGTACAGCCCTTGTCCGGTAGAGAACGCTGTTTTTCCTCTATCATCAGGATGAACTTCCACTTGCCAATACCCACTTTTCAGATCCAACGTTGAAAACCATTTGGAACCGGATAATGTGTTTAGTGTATCATCGATTCTTGGTAATGGGTAGCTATCCTTCATCGTTACGTCATTCAGTCGACGATAGTCCACGCAAAATCGGGTTGATCCATCCTTTTTAATTACCAATACTACCGGTGAGGACCATGGGCTTGTGGTTTCTTCAATTATGTCATCCTCCATCATGTTGTTTATCATGTCTGCTACCTCTCTCTGTTTGGCAAACGGTAGTCTCCTCGGAGCCTGTCGGATTGGTCGGGCATCGCCGGTGTTGATGCGATGTTGAATTAGACTGGTACGTCCCGTCGAAGTCTCTGTCGAGAAAATGTTACGATGGCTATCAAGAAACTCTTTGGCCTTCTGCTTTTCTTCCATAGTTAAATGTTCCGTGGATTCCATCATTTTATCTATTGTTCTCTGATCGGTGTTAGTGGTATTTCTTCGCAGTGCCTGAGTGTGGTTTTCACAATTGATAACTCGAGTGACAGGTTTGCAGAATCCCAATTGGTCGTTTTTCTTCAGTAGGACTTTATTTTCCGAAGTATTGGCAACCCTGACAGGAATTAGTTGTTCTGTGTTCACTAGACATCGGGCAATTAAAATTCCATCTTGGCGGTATTCATCATTTTCAATTATTCCAGTGCTCAAATCTCCAGGTTGTTTATCCATTCTGGCCATGATGATGGTTTCGGAGTTTTTCGGAATGTGGATGTCTTCGTCAACATAAAACTTAATTGGTTGGATTTTCTCATTGTATCTGCTCAGGAAGATTTCTTCATTTCCAATCCGCAAAATTTTCTGTCTGATGTTAAGGATGAAGTCGTTTTTCTCCATGATGTCCAGACCCAAAACACATTCATCCCTTATTTCCGCAACCAACATAGAATGTTCCATGGTAATAGGTCCTATCTGGATGTGTACAAGTGTTTCCCCAATGACTGGTGCGGTTTGTCCCGTTGCCGTTTCCAAAACCATATTCCTTTTCATCGGCTTCACAGATTCTTGTATGAGGTCTGGGCGAACGACTGATCTCGAAGCTCCTGTATCAATAGTGAAGGTGCATTTCCGATCTTCTAAATAGCCTTGTATTAGTAGACTTTGATCATTTTTCTTCAATGTCGATATATAGATCTTGGGGCTTTGAACACTGAAAGTCGCCACGCGCCCCCTAGTGCCGACTAATTCTCGTTTTTCCTGGATGGGAGCAAGTCCTCTTTCAGATGTTTGAGGTCTCCTTTCTGGCGTGGTCGATCTCCTGAAGGCTCCTCTTGTATATCGCCCACGTTGCTCTGTTCCTGGGTCCGGAGATCTCGATCTATCTTTGTTGCTCGCTGATGACGACCTCTTTCTTCTTGGACTTTTGGATCTCGATCTCTCCCAGCAACTCCACTGTAGATGGCCGCTTTTCCCACAGTTATAACAGCGCCTCTTCCTGTCTTGTGGGGAAGGCACTTGGTTGCTTAATGCTGTTATGGAGTCCAATATTTTCTTCAATAGCGCCTCGCTTGTAGAAGAATCCTCGTTGAATTTAACTTCACGTAACTTGGGCCTCGTATTTCTTGATGCGTTTTTCGCGGCCTCGAACTCCAAAGATGCTAAGAAGAAGAAGTCGTCCTAGTCGAAGGGCTTGCTGCATGTCAGTATCTCTCAAACCATCGATGAAAGTCTGCACCCCAATTTGTTCTATGAACTCCTTCGGTGCTTGTGGATATGCCAAATTAATGAGTCGCTCTACGTCGGCTCCATACTCCTGTAGAGTTTCGTTGGATTTTTGGTATCGACTCTTTATTTGGCTCTGAAATACTTGTTTGAGATATTGCTGTCCATATCTGATTTCCAAAGCTTCAACGATTCTAGAATATTCCTTCTGATTACTCTCGGGGATGTTCTGAAGGATGTCCAATGCTTGTCCTCGTAGACACAGGACTAGAGAGGTGGCCATTTGCGTTTGCTGCCGCTTCAAACTGACGTCTATACATGGACCACGAGGATTGTCCATCAAATGTTGGAGGCTTCAAAATTTTCACTTATGTAGGCCTTATCGGAGTTGTCAGTGAGGATGGCCTTTCGCTGGTGGGGGAGATTTCCTCAGATGGTGCACGCTTGTGTGGAAGGTGTAACGTTTCCAGCCTCTCCTTGATCCTATCCACTTCTTCGTTGAATTTCTTGTTCACCTCTCGTGCCACCCGTTCATCTATTTTGGACAGTTCATTTTCGACGTCTTGGACCCTTCTGTTGACTCCCTGGACTCCGCCTCTGACTTCTTGAACTTCACCTTTGACCTCTTGAACTTCACCTTGGACCTCCTGGACTTTTCCTCTGACCTCTTGTACTACTTCGGTGATTTCATTCTGGAAGCACTGTTGACTGTGACTAATACGTTGCAGAAGATCAACATGTTGTTGTAACTGCTGGACTAACCGCGTTTCCTGTTCCTCTTGTTCTTGTTTCCTTTTCAGTTCGAATTGTTGTAGAAGCTCTTCTTGTTCTTGTTTTCGTTAGGCTTCTTGTTCCTCTTGTTCTTGTTTCCTTCTCAGTTCGAATTGTTGTAGAAGCTCTTCTTGTTCTTGTTTTCGTTTGGCTTCTCACTTACCCTGGATTTACAAACTATATGGCACATGTCATATGTGAAGATGTATCTTACATATATTATATGACATCTCATATCTAAAATCAAGAAAAGTTGGTTGACATACCCCTATTTTTGAACCACAATTTATTAAAAAAGTCGATGTCGAATAATAATAAATCAGGTATTGGGTAATTTCATTCATTACAGAATCCACACAAATAGGTTTGAAATAACGAAATGAAATACTTTTTTCGTTCAACCTGATGTGTGCTTCAAAATGAATGGTTGTGTCGCATAATAAACTTTTTCTATATATTCCAAGGAAAATCTGATTGGTTTTTAATGTATACTTTTTCAACATCTCTTCTTGGGTGGACATTGTGTCATCAATGGCTAAGGACCACATACTCATTCGTTAAGAACTCGATTTCTCAATTCATCGATTAGAAATAATAATTTTTTTCTGTGTAGAGTTACATTTTTTCCAGAAAGACGTCTATATGGACGTAAGAAGCAAAACCTTAACCTAAAAAACTGAATTTTATTCAAAATCATTCGAATCATTAGAGTCGTTTCCGAGATTCAAAATACAGAGCGATTTTTTATAGTCTTCCAAAGGTCAACTTTTGAACGGTTCGAAATGGTGATTGCTAGGCAAAGAGTGTGGGAGGCACATCAGCTTAAAAATTTTAAATGGCATTGACGAAGATATGACACATGACCCTCCAACCATTTAGATTTTTTGAGTTATTGTGCTTCCCGCGCCCTGTGTCGAGCAATGTCTTTGATTTCGATTTTTGTTGGTCGAACCGTCCAAAAGTTTTGATGGAGGACTATAAAAAGCTGCAATTTATAAACATATAATCATATTAAAATATAAATATAGAATATATATAATTAATATATAATTATTAATTTACTATATGAATATTCAAATTTGGTCAAATTTGGTTAAATACATAAGATAATAGTGAATTTCTGAAAGTGCCAAATGTTCAATATTGAGCTGAAGGGCAAAAAACCATTGAAATTCGACAAAGTGTCAGTGCATGATGGTTTTGAGATATTTTATTCATTGAAAATGAACACGTGATTCCTGTATTCATTTGCTGAGCACGCTCTTCAAAAAGAGTCTCAAGTATCTCTTCTGGTCCAATATAAACGCTCAAACACGCGTCCTTTCAATATTCTTGCCATTTTCATCGCCCTCATGTCCACCGAAATGCACTCACTTATCCTATATTGATAGAATGAAGTGGTAAACTCATTTCATTCTCAGCTCCTCTCATAATGCCTGCCAATCTGCTGGAGCAATACTCGTATCTGATGTATATTCGTGTTACCCTCATCAGTCTTACTCGACGAAGAAGTTGATATTTCTAGAAAACTGTTGAACAAACTCATATATAGTTTTTGGGATATTCGAATATCGAATATCATTAGTATGAGAACGAATACATATGTTCAATTATGTAACATATCTTCGAACTCTCATAACTGAGAACTTTGGAAAGCTTCTTTGGTACTGACAACCCAAGTCGTTAGCAAATAAATAAACGAAGTTTAAGTAAGATATTAAATAATCCATGCTATCAACCTGGTTTTATATCAATGGACATAAATCAAACCAAATGAAATATGTTGAAAATGGAAAATGGTTCTGAAAAAAGGCACAAAATGTTTACAACTTATGAACAATTTATCTTCTGATATTACTCATGGAAGCCACTGTTCAGAGCTTGGAGAAATTCGAGCAAAATTGCTCGTAACTTGTTTTCTTGAATGATGCCAATGCTACAAATATTTCGTGCGAATTACTCGTTCGTTCATGAATTCCAGTAGATTTCTTCTAATCGGGAATATCCTACACTCCCTTTCTCGGAAATGACCTCCCCAAAATTCGTCGCCAGCTCTCCGGCTATTGAGGCTGATTTTTAGTTATAGTCGATGCGTACACAAACATACTCTGGTCAATCAAGCGAATCGTAGAATAGGCGACTCAGGAGCGAAATCGAAGATGTAGAATTTACCGAGGTAACAAAATGGATTTATTAAAGCTGAACATTGTTATACAACTTCTATAATGCATATCAATAAAAGTTATATAGGTCATATATTAGAATAGAGGTGGTCTGTCAGTCTGAATATACAGAGAATGTATACAGTCAAAAAAAATTATATCAACATAGGTGCGCAACCGCTCTATTTATGAGATACAGGGTGTTGAAATTTGACAAAAAAAAATCCCAATACCTCCAAAACTGCTTGGAGTATTTTTTTCAATTTGGTACTTGCAAAGCACTCATAAAAGTACATTTGATCCATTATAAAGATTTTCCAAATTTCCATCAGTGGCATCCCCGCTAACTGTTATATTTTTAATCAAAATATTGAGATACTCCCTGTTTTTTCCCAAACAAATATTATTTTTGTAATTGTGCTCTATCACCATATGAAAATGGTTTTCTGCTTTTTTTTTGCCCAGTGAACAATTTTTGATTTAAAAAACAAAATTAAGACTAACAAAAACTGGCAACAGGCCACAAGCAAATTAATGCATTTTATTTTTTTCCGTTCGCCGGACGGAAAAAACAACAAAAAAATTGTTTGTAAATTTGTTGTAAAAATAATATTTATTTGGTATAAAACAGTGGCGTATCATTATTTCGATGAAAAATACGGAATGACAGGGACACCACTTACGAAAATTAAGAAAACTTTCATCATGGGAAAAATGTATTTTCAAGTCTAGGTACCAAAATTGAAAAAAACTTAAAGCGGTTTTAGAAATATTGGGAAAAAACTGTTTTTTTTGTTTGTTCAATTTCCACATCCTGTATCTCATTAATAAAGCAATTGCGGACTAATGTTTAAATGATTTTTTTATTCAAGGAATATCACCGTTCAAGATCAGCATTCAATTATGGAACACACTGCATATTCGGATTGTTTGACCAGCTCTTTTCTGACATATGATTGATTGACCTTTATAACTTGAATATTAAAACTGATATGCATTATAAAAGTCGCTCCTGAGTCACCTGTTCTACTATTCGCTTGACTGACCAGAGTTTGTTTGTGTACATCGACTATAACTGATTAACGAAAAACCAGTTTCGATACATTCAGAGAAAATGTCCGGCTCTGGCTCTCCGTCTACTAGTAATGAATTGAATACTAGTAATGAACTGAAAATTTTTGCCAGATGGAGGTGTGTGCTGGAGAATAGTAATTTCTATCACGTCCTTGAGCAGTAAAGTTCTTTAATCAAGGTCACGTTGAACTCCTTGTACTTTCGACTCCTCGTGCAGGTTTTAGGTATGGATATTATTACTGTTTCTATTATCAATAGTATACGGAATTTCTAAGTCTTGGATTCATTGAAAGACGCGCGAAATTCACCAAATGTTTTTCAAAACAAAATATATTCATCATTGTGGAAATGATTTCAGATTGAATTTGGCAACAATATATCCTATATATATATATATATATATATATATATATATATATATATATATATCCTATCCATTGAAATAATTGTAGAAATCTGCATAAACCCTATATTTTCAGTCTATTGGATACATAATCCTCCAGACAACGGATCCTGAAAAATCAACGAATCGGGTGGTGTGCGTCCGAACTGACATTTTCCAATATAAATGCATTGGAGTTATTCGTGAGCCTCCAATGGACACCATAAAAAGGGGATTTGCGATGAACTAAAATGATTATTGTATTTTACCCTCCCTAGGCACTTTGTTATTTCGGGGTTGCATTGATAGAGCTAGTGATTGAAAACACCACCTAATTTCATTTTGTTGGTGTTGTAATCGGTATTTGTTCAGAATAATCCAATGGGTTGTGGTAAAAATGATCAACAGCTTTTTTGGTCTGACTTCAATTTGGGTTGATTTGCTACAATTTCTCGGAAATTTTCGGAGAAAAATAATTACCAAGTGGAAAGAAGAACATTTTCAGATGACTGACTCACTGGATTAGGTTTTCCATTGCACAATTTCATGATATAAAAATCTCGTCTAAACACCGTAGAATCGTTGCAGTAGGTTACTGAAGTTTTATCAGGAGGAAGAATGAAATTAAAGTTCTAGCTAAAATGGAACTAAATAGTGACTTGTAATGCACAAGTTCAAATCAAATAATTGCTGGAATAACAGGAAATTTACCGAAACAATATGTTACCAGTTCTGAGACGGCTTTGCAGATATAAGTATTTGCTCGTATAATAATATTTCACCTGATCCGATCCAAATGTACCGGGTAGCCACAAGATAAGATAAGTCACGCCATCTGATTAGTTTTAAAAATAAATACATATTTCAATTTTGGATCTGTTTTGTTTCAGAGATATTTTGTGACTGGTTTCACCGAAAAGTAACATCAACTTTTTCTCCCAATGCTACATAATGTGATGTATTTTCCACATGAAATCACAATTTGAAAAATTAATGAAAATTAAATTTGATGTAAATCTAGAATGCCAATTTAGGGTTAGGGTGATCAAGTAGGCATTGGAAATGAAAGAGGTGCTCAATTCTGTGTGAGAATTGATTAAAATTGATAAATATCTACAGACATAAATGAATGAGGCATATATTTATTAAATGAGAAATTGTTTGAAGAACTGAACATTTTTTTATCAACTGGAAAGTACTATATGTTTTAAATTCAAAATGACGAATGAACCCTCTTTTGAAATCTTGCTCAGACAGAAACAACGCCTTGTTCTTTATTTTCGACAAAATTACCAACAAATAGTTTATGCGTGAACAATCTCTGCAGAAAAGTTAAAAAACCGATCAATATCTAAGTAAGTAGTGGGTATGGCCTATGAGTTTGATGTTATTTATATAAATAAAGGAAATCTGATTTTTTATAGCATTATTGATTTCAAAAGAGAAACTACAAAAAAGGCATACGTTTTATCAGTTCATAGGGAATGGATTATACATCACTTTTTTTTAGTCAAGAATTAATTTTCCTCATACATACTTGTTGTTCATGGGCAGATATACAAAAATCAATAAAAATGGAGATTCAATATCCATTTTAGGTACGTTATCAAACTTCATTTTGTTTATTTTTATGAAACTCCTTTGAATAATGCAAAAAAAAATCAATAGAGCCAACAAATATATACAATTACAGCAGGTATATACGTATAATATTTATTTATCTCACCAATCATATAATTGAATACATTTATTAGCTCTATTGAATTTTTTGCAATGTTCAGGGTAGTTTCACAAAAATAAATTAATTGACGTGAACATTCTTTACTAGTAGTTTTCAGTAAGTCCTATCAAAACTCTTATGTCTGCCGATGTACAAAAAGTATGAATAAGGAAAATAAATTCTTAAGGAGACAACAAAAATATTCTTCTAAAGCTCAGCTGTTATTTGAAACACTCGCAATTTACGTTTATCACGCTTTGACTATAAAGGCTAAAATTCAGGGGGGCAGTCGCCCCCCTTGCCCTCAAGTAGCGGCGCCCATGGCGTCTACTAGATATTATTCAGTTTTTGTACTTTCCTGTAGAAATTATTCACCCTAAATCAATCGTTGGGATTTGTTTCGGATATAAAGAACAAAATATTATTTTTGATAAGGGTTCCTTCGTCATTTTCAACATAAAAAAAAATGTTACTTTCCTTTAAAAAAGAAATAGTTACTTACAGTTCTTTGAACAACTTTGAAAAAAATTAAGAGTATTCTATTTGAAATTGAATAGTTGATATCACTCCCAGGGAAATACGAAGTTCTATTTCAGATTCAAATATGGACTAAAATCGAAAATTATATCTCAAAGAACAAAATTCAAGTTTCAATTTTTGAAAATAAACAAATACTTCGACGTATCAAATCTCGTGGATACTCGGTATATGAAATTCTCGTTTCTTCCGTACGAGACGTTTACTAGCTTCGATTTCACGTTTACTCGACAATAGCAGTAAATATTGTACGACCACAGTAGAAACACACATACGCCCAGAATAGTAATTTTTCACTGGACTCATTTCTGCTAATCCCTCAGGGACGTTGGGAACTAGATCGCCCTCCCATAGGCATAATCGCATTACCTAGAGCGACAGATGTATAGTTGGACGCTGCCACCGTGGGTTTATCAAATAACGTTGGATCAGTAACTTTGTCATAATATAGACATGGTTAAACGGTACAGACTCAGGGTGATGACTTCATCGTAGATAATTGTTACTGGAAAACATCGAGTATACATGTATATGGAGTATATGGCAGTGGTGGTGCGTGGGTAGAGCGTTCGCTTCCTAATCCAAAGTCTCGTGCATAGCGTAACACGTTGAAAAGTGAAAGCCACGTCTTCCCTAGCTCGAACAAGTCTTTCAAATACTTGTGAGGGTTGCTCGTAGCAGTGCAGCCGGTTGGGGTAAATAGTTTTTTCTATTCTTATTTCAAGATTGCACAAATTTCGGAATTCTATAACTTCTTAATGGATGAAATTTTGTTACTTCTATCACTCTTTCACAACCTTTCGATTACTTGTATTGTCTTCAGGTCAATACTGACACGCTTAGGTGCTACATAAAATCATAGTAGGAGGCAAGATAGGTCAAAAATGTCTTCGGATTCGTAATCAGAAAAATAACTTAATAAGTGATAATCCACTATGATCTGAAAAATATTCAGTTCACAAAAATTCGAATTTGTCTCATTTCGCATGTAAACTCCTCTTATATTTTGCGACGTGGAACTGTTCATCCTATACAGTTCACAGTTCACAGTTCACAAAAATTCGAATTTGTCTCATTTCGCATGTAAACTCCTCTTATATTTTGCGACGTGGAACTGTTCATCCTATACGTCCGAAGAAGAGAAATTACAGTGGTGTTTCCATGAGAAATGAGACATAACTAAGTAGATTTTATATTCGTATATGAACAATAATAGTCCTGAAGATGAAGCGATCAAAGTTTCGAAACGTCGTCTATTTTTAATATTTGCTTTTCTCCAAAACATTGAGTGAATGCCAAGAAACCATCAACAAGTAAACCTAGGGATACAAATATACAGAGATTGGTGCAGCAATTTGCAAAATTACACGACGATAGTTCAGAAGATTCAAGTGAAGGTAAGCATAATACGTTTTTGTTTTGAAATAGTGCATCAGGACAACAGGTCTCACAAGAAATAAATAAAGGTAGTACATTCAGAGTGACACACGTTACTCACAAGTGAATGAGATCACACGATCTATAGAGGGTAACACACGTTACCTAGGTTAACAGATAACGTTATAGCAAAGGTCCCAAAAGAAACAATTCATTGTAACACACGTTACTCATAAGTAATAAGATAACAGACTTTACCTGGGTTGGCACATCACCGATTAATAAGGAAATCAAACTACTGTATTCCAGGACGGGATCAATGAGCACATTTACCAAGAGAAATCGGTTGCACCCATAGCAACATAAAGGATACATAATCAATTTCGAAGTATTGGGGGACCAACCTCAAGATAATATCGAAGAACGGAAAGAATGGTATGATGCATTAGTTGTGAGACAGACGGCTTACCTACAAAAAGGGATGGGTAAAGAAAGGAGGACGGAACTCACATCCAAATATGGAGTTGCCAAGAACTGCCAGCTCTTTATCCCCCACAAAATTATCCCGGCTTTCTGAATTTATACTTAGAACAATGGAAAACTGTTACAAACAATTCTTTCATGATGAATTGGGTTGGTGGTGCTGAAATTCCGTTTAAAAGAAAACCGAACTACATTATATAAGAGATTTATTAGAATTATAAGAGATTTATTAGAAATCCGGTGCAATCACCAAATGTAAGCCGGTTAAGCGGCAGTTTTCATCTCATTATATCTCAATTTAAAAGTCTAATAGAAGTTACAGATCTGTTTTAAATTTGAAAAAACTGAACAGATACAAGAATCCAACATATTTTGAGTTGAAAGATTACAGGACGGTTTCGAAATTAATATCGAAAAATGATTTCTTAACAACCATAGACTTAAAAGATGCCCATTTTCTTGCACCTATTGACAAGAGATATAAAAAATAACTGAGATCTGAATTCGATAATGTCTTATATGAATTCAATTGTTTGACCTTCGGCTTGAACTTGGCTCCGTATATGTTCAGTAAAATTTTCAAAGCAGTGGTAACACTCCTCAGAAACAAGAATGTACGGTTGGTTATTTCTCTAGATGATATTTCAGTGATAGATAAAGATCGAGAAGAGTGCTCGAGAAACACAGCCTGCTTTTTAAGATTATTAAAACAGCTAGGGTTTGTTATAAACAACGAAAGAAGTAAGTTAGTACCACAAGAAACGGCAAAATACTTTACCTCAAGAGAAGATAAACAATAAAAGGAAACTAATCAAAACATTTGAGAGGAAATCAGTTTGTATATACCATTAGAGAATTTTCTATACTAGTAAGAAAGCTAAAAATTGTTGAAATTTGCTTCTTCAATTGTACACTAATTATTCACTCTAAGCTGAATATAGAATTCATGGGTAATATAATAACAATAAAATTACTTGGAATAAAATCTTGTTTAAACTTCAAACAGGTACAAGTGTAATTATATCGTAGGACAAGCGATGGAAAATAAAAAGATTAATCGACTAACCTTAAGGAAGAATAATCCTAATTTTCCGAGCTTGTCCGTAGATATAATTACACTCCCTCCCTAGCCCAGAAAGCTCTGCTTTCACCCAAAGATTTTATTTTCAAAATGGAATGATTCATTGGGCAGATTGGTGATATAAGAGAAGTCCAATGCATTGAGTCACCTTCGTTATTTTGGGGTGAGAAAAGGAAAATTACATATTGTGTAATTATATTTACGGCCAAGCTCGGAAAATTAGGATTAATCTTCCTTAAGGTAAGTCGATTATTCTTTTAATTTTTGATGATAATCTTACACGAGCGTTTCACTTCGTACATAATCTTAAAAATAGTGCGCCAAAACAAAGAGGCTTAGAGTTTTCAAGATTCTGTGCCAAGTGAACGACTATCATCGGAACTTTATTATGATTTGGACAACGTTTCTGACTGGAGTATCATGACATCGCAATGATTAATTATTTGGATATTACTGTTGGATACGAACCAATGTAACACCCAGAGTTCGACAAAATCGATTTTTTTAAATATCTCTGGTGTGGAGAAAAGGAAAAAGTTTTGATGATGATAATTGGAATACAAATAATTTAGTATAGTCAAGCTATTTATGAGCAAAAAAAAATTATACTTGTCTATAGATTGGAAAATATTCGAAAAAAATTGCTATTTTCATTATTTCTTCAAAATTTGTGTATATAAAATTTAATTCTAAGAAACTTTTCAAATAACACTCGATATTTTGCCATCTCACTCCACTGTTCGCCTTTTCGTGGCAATTTTTTTCAATTTGCCGCCATAGCTATCACGTGACATGTGTCAAAATCGATTTTTAGGTTATCAGATACGCGCAAACTTTTCCCCAAGATTTTTTCTTCAATACTCTAATAATAAACTTTTTACTCGCATGGTACATACTTTTTGGCGGTCATTGTATATTTCTTGCAATAAGAGGATTTATATTTGATTAGGCTTAAATGAATAGTTGATCAGTCCTTTCGTCATATGAATTTTTTTCAATAAGTGCCTAACTGATTTCATGGAATTCTGACAGTCATAAATTACTGAGATGCTATTTATTTTAATTGCAACAAATCACTGGTCTTCTGGGAGAAACCTATATATTTCATTTACTTAGGATCTGAGAATCATAAAAACAATATATGTTTAGAATTTTATTCAAATGAATCAGCTGTGAAATTGGGAGTATTGTAGTGCATTGCAAATTTTAAAAAGAAAAATATCGAATGGTGTATTAATTTTTTTTATCGAAATTGTTAGGTGACGATATGGATTACGCTGATCTCTGAATTTATTTTGATGAGGTCATATCAATTCACAAAAAAAACAACAACAGGACCGTAGTTAGAAATTGTTGTTTAATTTTGAAGTACTGGTGAATCGATTCATCATATCTACACCTAACAGTGACAGTTTGCAATCTTGTTCATCATGCAAAATGTGTGAAACGGAAAAAAGGGCACAAATGTCCATATTCCTTCTGTTCGAAAGCATAAATTGCACATAATAAACACCACAACATAGTATGCTGTCGATAAGAAGTGATCAAATTTATGAACTGAACATAAATTATTTTCAGTATGTCGACGTGTCAGAACTCTCAGCGTTAGAACCTTTCTGAAAGTAGCGTCGAGAGCCATCGGCATTTGTAACGTAATGGATTTACGCGAGGGAAATTTGCATTTACAATAATGTTATTGCCTTAATTTACATACAGGCCCATTATTTATGGTCCGATGCTGGATTTTCTCCCGACTGCGAGTCTCATGCCGGAAGGGCTTGGAATTTTGAAAATTGGCGAATATGCGGTTAAATCGCTAACAGCTGTTTAATCGTCTTTTTGGTTTTGTTACCCACACGATGTATCTGCTATGTATGAAAAACAAACGAGTATAATTTTTCATATTGAATTTGTATCTCGCTCAAACAAATTACGTTCATGATATATGGAATTTTTACAATGAGGTGAAATGGCTTTTATGTACTTGATTACAATTGATTCGATTTCATATAACAAGCAAAATCATGAAACATTATAATTAAATCTTCATGTGGAATGAATTATTCAAAATGAAATGTCCTCAGGCACAAACTGAAAGAAGAATGGTTTCATAAAAGTTTTAATAACCGAAATGTGATAAACTGTTTTGGACACTCTTGCATTCCTGCGAAATGTTCCGATTATTTCTCTTTATAATTTTGAAGGGAATTACAAGGGAGATACTCGAATGGAGAATTGGGCAGACGACGACTGCACAAACTGATATTTGGTTAGACGAAACCCCATCAGTAAAAGGAAAAATACTAGAACTGTGCCTATTACATAAAATGAATTCGAAGATGGAAGGGACTAGTCAGAATATGGTTGGATTGAAAATGATTAGCAAGTGTATTTTATTAAAGAAATTAATTGCTGATATATCATGGGAACTATATATAAAAAAGCATTTCATGAGCTATTGCTAAGGCCATATTTTTAGAGGCAATTGTTTTTTTTTTGGTGAAATGGTTGTTCATAAGCTAAATTTCGATACCAAAAAAAATTATCTCTCTTTCTAAATAGCGTGTAGCCGCAGTTTTAATGATTTTTTTCAAATGGCTTGGTGGGTCGAGTGATATTTCATACAAAACGTCTTTAAGTTTCTATATAACAGCAAAATTTCAGAGATATATATTCATTCGAAACAAAATGGCGGTACATATTATCAGAACTCTTATTGAGTAACCTTACCCCAGTTAACTTTTGAAAGGATTGTAATTTTTCTTTGAAATTGGAAATTGCTGTTTTTCGAAATGACGTCGGTCCGTTATTTTGAAAAAAAAAAGTTATTTACTATCGGAGGTCGAATAATACCTCATTTGAATCGTCTTTCAATTTTCTGTGAGATGACAAAAATTTCAGAAAAAAATTCGATCCGAAATATCATCAATCGTTAGCGATCCCATTGAGACTGATCCGTCGAGCTCAGTCCGAACGGCAAAGCTTTGAAACTCGCTGCCTTAGTGTTCCCTGAGGCATACAACAGCCTTCTGAAATTCAGAAGAATACCAACCAATTCCTACCTACTTTCCCTCGATCGACTCTCACGATTTTCTCTGAACAATACAAGATTTTCGTTTTGTTTCATGGAAATCAGAACTTAAAGAAAAAAGTATGATTCTTATGCATTTTGTTATATATGCACATGTTTTCCTGGATACAAAATCAAACTTTTTCATGAAATAAAATTTTTGGTTTTGGTTACACATCCTTAATGTCGTTCAGAATAACTTTATCAGCAGTACGTCCATAATTGAAATAAAACAGGCGACCGCACGGGCACCGTCAGCACTCGACGCTCACCAAGCCGGCACGACGCAGCGCGGCTTTAAAGAATTGTTAACGAATGCGCGCTGACGCTTTTTTATGGCGTCATCTCGGCTCGACTGGCTCATTTGCATCGCTCGTCATTAATATCATCGTGAATGTCTGCTACAGAATAAATCTATAAATCCTCAGGCACTCGACTAATGTCCCATCGGAACGGTCTCCCAAGCGTGTCGCCGACGAGGATGCCATGAGTCAGGACCCTCAAAAGCGCCGGTTCCGGTAAAACAAACGACTTTTGAGCTAACGATAATGAGACCAGCATAAACATTCGTGGAACGCGAAGGGATTTTCTGGTTACACTCTACATATATGATAGAGTTAATTTTTAATCGGAAATCGATCCAACGTACATGAAATCAGGTAGTAGCGATTTTTTCACACAATATTCGGGATGATGTGGGAGTACTCTGAAGGAGTGGTTTTCCGACCATGATCAAAGACCATTTTTAAACTGAATACAATTTGTTAGATTTTCAGAATTATGTTGACTCTGTGGACCCAATAGTTTCCGAGATACAACTTTTCAAGGTTTGGCAATTTCTTTCACAAATTCTGTTTCAGCGAAGAAATTTATTAGTAAAGGGAACGTGGCATGCTCGAAACAACCAAACTGCGAGAAGATACTTGCTTCTGACCCTGTACAAAACAAGTGGAGAGATCACCACCTCATCACCTTCGTCCATGCTTTCACCGGCTGTGACTCCACATCAGCCTTCTTTGGCCATGGCAGAGCGAAACTGCTCATTGCATTGCAGTGGCATCCTCAGATGTAGCTTTTTCAAATCACATACCAACACCTGTGGAAAATTCGGCCGAATGGAACCAAGTTGTTATAACCATATATGGTGGCAAGCCCCAGCTCTTTACAACTGAAATTTCCTGCGGTACTAGCAGCCAAGACCAACTTCAACTTATCCTGGATTCATCCAACTACTGATACTGCAAAGTTACACTGTTTCAGGGCTTGCCACTAGGTATAGAATTGGATTGGATTGAGCCCGACACAGTCGGAATGGCAACTGACATGCCAGAACCTGGTGCTAAAAATGAATTACCAGGAAGCTGCCCCATCCCAGCTTCTGCAGATCATCTTTCGCAACTGCCATGAAGGATGTGAATGTGTGCAGCTGCAGAAAAGCCGGGATGAAATGCTCCGTTGTCTATATTTGTTGCAGTGGGCAGTCGTGCGAAAATGCCCCGGAGATCACCATCCAAACTCCCAACTTCGACGACGAGGAGCTATCCCTACCTCGGCTGTCGGAGTTCCAGATGATGACGAGTACTCTTCTGAAGACGACGCCAACGAACTCGCCGAGACCGTGGTGGACTCTGGTCCTTCCAAGCGGGTGAAGGTTAATTTCTCGAAGGATTCCTCTTTATTGTGAGAAATCAGACATGAGTGACTTTGTGTTCCGTACTGAATATTAGTGCTGTAATTAGTTTACGTAATTGAAATAATAAAGAAATTTTAAATGCTATTGTATAATGCATCACCACTGTCCTCTTTGTTATTTAAACATATTTTCACAATTTATGCGATTTTGTTTTCGATTGAATACCCCATCACCTGAAGATGAGAAATGTGTCACAGTATATTGAAATTTACGAGTCGTCAAACAAAAGGGTGGCCTGAGAGGTTGGGTGGGGATGGGTGATTTTGATCAATCCTTCTTACCCAACCCATTCGTTCCATCAAACACAACGTTTCAAAATGTAAATTCAGTGAAAATGTACTTTGGTGAACCATATGAAAGTGATTTGCGATGATACGAGGGCGATTTTATAAAAAATAAGAGAAATTGCAAAAAATTTACAAATCTGAAAAAAACACCAAAAACAAAAATATTTCAAAATGTAGCAAATTTTATCTTGTTTGCAAAAGTTATCCTTGGTCATGGTCAAAAAAACACTCCTTCATGGGCAAAATGGCCAAACACTGAAAAAAGTGCTATAAAATATTTCCAGGAGTGCCACGAGGTCGAAAATTTGACCAGAGTACCTCTACTTCATCACGAACATTATAAAAAAAAATTGCCACTACCAGATTGCATGTACGTGAAAATGTGCCATTCAACTGAACTTATAAGCGTATTCGATAATTGGTGATCACCGTCCTGTAGTCCACTGTCAGTCAGGGAAGTACTTGGAATTGTATAAAGAGAAGGTTATTTTGACGTCAGAATGGAAGAAACAAGGTTTTGATTGATGATATCACAATTAATCACCAAAAACATTTTAACTGATATATTGAAAACATTTTCAATGCATATATACAAAACAAGAAATCAGTAAAAGCAAAATGAGTAGAGTTGATAGGGAAATGAATGAAAAAGTAACTTCTTTACTAACTTACGTTACTATCTTCCTGTTCAACGCTAAATGAATTCAATTACTATTTTCATTTTATATCAACGTGACAACGAGAAAACTTTTTTTCTGCATTCTGCATTCTCTATTTTTCCAGATGTTTCATTCCTTCTTCGGCAAATAATAATAAAAGACTTTCACTAGTGTCACACGGTATATCGTTGGGTACGCTACTGGTTCACTGAACCTAGTAGTTCCTTGACTTACGTAATGAATATTTCAGTAAGTATTCATAAAAAAATAACCTGAAAATGGCCCTCTGAATGGTTGGCGCTTATTTTGGCGAAAGTAAAAACTCATAATTTGTAATTGCATATATTGCCATTTATTTAAGACTTTTCTAAAAAAGTAATAGCAATGTCCAAAAAGAGATGAAGTAAGTTTATATATTTGTTTCTGTTACTGTTTATAAAAGTGTAAAACATCCCTAATTATGTTGAAAAGGCGAACTTTCTCCATGAAAATTGAAAAATGCAAAATGTGATTTATTTGTAATATCTAACAAAAAACAACTACTTCCCCGGCACAAGCCACGCTGGACATTGAACTACATCTGACAGATATTGTGAAAAGACTCTAATTGAAAAGGAAAGAAAAAATCTGAAAATGAAAATTCGCATTTCGCACCCAATGTTCCTGTATGAGTTTTAGCTGAAATGTAGCAACTACTTACGCATTTGTTTAGGTGTTGTGTATGCAGCCTTTTCACGTACAGCTTAATTATTGATTCTGTATGCATTTCGATCAGGCTCACTCAAGTATTTGCTCATTTACTTTACCCAGACGATTTTCTCCTGATTGATCGCGAGTCGAAGTATACCCAGTCATTTCTCTGAAATTCAAATACCCGAGCAACGCTTCTTGTTGGAAAATCGAATTGATGAATCCCCAATTTAACTTCCCGGATGCGCTGCAGCAGGTGAACTCGTTATAGTTTCCACATAACCCTCCGGTCATCGTTAAAATTTCATTTGAATACATACAACTGGTGTTCTATTCACGTGCGTCAGATTTATATTTCACGTTACAAAAAGTGTTTCGATAATTGTCCTTTGCATAACATTTAACTGGTTGGAGTGGAAGAGTTGAATTTCAATTGCGAAAAGGGTGGAAGAGAAATGGTCATTATAAATTTTACTTCCGGTGATTAAATCAACAGACCAAAATGAGACAAATGTACTGCTATTGAATCCACTCCTAATCATATTGTCTTCACAAATAATCTAACAAATAAAAATTATAAAGAATACACTCGATAGGAACTATTTTGAAATTTTAGGAGTATAAGCGATAAAACTCTCAAAGCTTCTAGGAGGTACTAAAAGATTCTACAAAAGTTTGAATTGAACCAGAAAAGGGACTCTGGAAAGTTCTAGAAAGTAATGAAAAAGATACTCAAATGTTCTGGAATATTCGGTCACCAGGGTGGGGGTGAGGTTTGGAACTTTCTAGAAACATTATCATCAAACGATAGGAAAACTCTTAAATATTTTCAAAGTTCCAAGAAGTTTCTAAAAAGTTCCAGAACGTGCTAAAAATATACTCGAGTGAAAGTCTCGAAAGTTAGGTCACCAGGTGGAAGGGTGCGTTGGAACTTGCTGTACATTGCTAGAGTATAAAAGAAAAAACTCCAGAATGTTCCAAAAACTTCTAGAAGGTGCTGAAAGGAATGGACCAGAAAGGGGACTCCTGGAAGTACTAGATCGTATCGAAGGAGACATTCGAATGAATTTCTGGAATATTTGATCACCAGGAAGTAGGCGTGAGGTCCAGAACTTTCTAGAAATGACTGGAATATACGAGAGAATGTTCTCAGAGCTCAACGAAGTTTTCAGAAAATTCCAGGAAACCATAGAATGAACCATAACACAAGAAAATTGTAAAACGAACTCAAAGTACACCCACGTCAAATTTTCGAAAGATAGGTCACCAGGTTGAGAAGGCAAATGAACTTTCTGGAAAGTTCTAGAGTATAAAGATTCTAGTTGGTGCTGAAATATTCTAAATGATTGTGGAGTGATCCAGACAAAGGGATCTAAAAAGTTCTAGGAAAAAGATGATGATGAAGATGATGATCGGTCACCAGAAAGGGGGTGTGAGGGTTGAAACTTTCTAGGAATGTCTGGAATTAACGAAAGAAAACTCAAGAATGGAGGCTCCATATACATCTAGAAAGTTCTGAAAACACATTCGAATGAATTTTTCGAAAGTTTCACCACCGTGCAGTAGGCGTGAGGATTGGAACTTTCTGGAAATGTTCTCGATGCTTTTAGAAAGTTTTTCTAATACTCTAAAAAACTTTTTTCCCATATGGTAGGATCTGTATATATGTATCATAATATTCTACATTGATATTCACTAGACATTAACGTTACTAAATCTGATAAGGTGATCTAATAAATATTTGTGTCGGAAGTTAGTTGGGATTGGAATACTGTAAATTATTCTGAGCATATTGAATTCAAACAAGCAGCGGTGTAAGCCAAGAAGAGGGTCTTATTTCAAATGATTCATTAACGTTCTAGATTATTTCCGACAGGAACTAATTTTTGTTCTCTATACAAACATATTCGAATTCTAAATATACGCGTTATACACATTTTGACGACTCTATTCCACAGAACAACTATGAATTGAGGGAAAACTGAAAATCATCATATGTTCTAGGTATAAATAAAATAGTGGAGACAACTGGTGCATAAAAATATATTTTATGTCATTTGTGTGCTTTGAGCTGTGATATTTCGAATAGACAAAAGCAGGGTAGGGAATGCCAAGATGAGAACGAAACATTCTGATTACTTTTTTATGACGATAACTGTTCCATGAAGACGATGTTTCGTAATACAGTGACAGATAGATACATGATTTGCATTAACATTTATATCTTCAGCTGTTTTCTTCTATACAAATTTTGATATTGAAATTTTAATTTTAAGTGTTTCAGTTCAGACATTGTTGTTTTTCAAAAATTTATGTAAGCCACTTCATGTCCTCAGGCAATAAGTCCCATTTCCTAAAGCCATTCGAACATTCATGTATATTTGAACGCATCATATTTTTAGCGATTTCTAGCCGTTCTGCTGAAGTTGAAGTAAACTGCAAATTGAACGAAATAAATAATAAACAGTTGTTGGAAACATTGAATATGTACCATATAGGAACAAGGAGTCAAATAGTACTTCTGAAGTTTTACTGGAAAGTAATAAAACTATCACCCGAAGTAAGGTATCCTAATGGAATTCTCCTTCGTTTATCCCTGATATAATTATTACATTGTAGTTTTTCGTGAAACCTACTCATCAGTACGACAATACGAAGAAAGAAAGGCTGAATCTTCTCTTATCGCAGCCATCGGTATGGTTGTACTTGATATTTATTTCAACTTTCTTGCTTCACTATTTTGAGTGATAAGTAAGACATATAATAAAGAAAAAGTGAAAATACTCAGAAGAAAAGTCACCCAATCGTAAAAGAGGTTTTTTTTTAAGTTCTGGTTCTCACGAAAAAGAAATTCCTGTATTGTTCAGAGAACATCGTGAGAGCAAAGGGAAAGTAAGTAGGAATTGGTGGTCTCCTTGAATTTCTGAAGGCTGTATGCCTCAGGGAACTGCCGTTCGCTGGAAAAATAAGCCCTGAGAAACAGATGTTTGGCATGTCTCCAAAGTGACAGCGTATGGATGTAAGGACTGAGTTCGATGGTTCTGTCTCGATGGGACCGCTAAGGGTGGAAAGATTAATGATATTTCGGAAGAGCATCGTTCATGAAAATATCTATAAAACAGAGACAGATCGCCAATTTTTCTGCGATGTTCGAAAAAAGTAAGCGAGCTTGTGAACGAAGTATCACCGACGATATGAATGACTCTTCTTTGGACATAATCAAGAAGTTTCAATGTGAGTTTGGCTGCTGCAACAGGTCGAATTTGTGCCTTATAAATCATAATCAGTGGATGGGATGTGAAATAATTCCTGGCGCCAAACAGAAAACCAAGTTTTTGAGATGTACCTCACGTGGTTCTCCCATGAAAGGTTACTGATGATAGTAATATCGAGAAATGAAATGGCAGATATCATTGGTACGGAAACTTCAGACATAGTTACGCTGGGCACTGTGAGATCGGACTTTCTAGAGAAAACACATGCTTGGGTTTCATTTGCATTGAATTCCACCAAGTTGTTGGATCCCCATTCTAGAATTTTTGCCAAGTCCATATTTATTTCATTAACGGTTCTTCCCCGTTCATTTCTGCATTCACTGACTTATATCGGAGCTTTGGAAGAGAAAGCGGTATGAAGAATTCTATCATCCTCAAAGCTGTTCACTTGACATGAGTTAGCTCATTGATTTGAAACAGTAACAATGTTGGTGCTAGAATGGATCCCTATGGTACATCAGTATATATTGGTATAGAGTATCGGATGATTCTCCATCGACTACCACGTGGAGACATAGGTCTGAGAAAAAGCTAGATTGCAAGAAACACATCTGGGGAGGCAAGCCATGAGATGGAAATTTGGCTAGGGGTCCTTCGTGCCCAATGCCTTGTAGTACATGTAGTACAACGGCCAGAGTTTCACCATATTTTTCGATAGGTTACAGCCAAATATGTGGGACATAAGAAAGCAGATTACCAGTTGATCTCTGATTCCGGAAACTATATTGTCGATCAATGATTATTCCTGAGCGTTTTAGATATTTCATGAGTTCGATGTTGGTAACTCTCTTCATGACCTTCGAGATGCAGGGTATTCAGGTTTTTTTCATCAGGTTCAAGACAGTCAGTTAGATTCAATACAGTTTATATTCATTCACCGAAAAAGTCATCAGGAATGTTGATTTTGGTTCTTTTCTCTATTCAGGGATAAATACAAATACATGTTCAAATGGAGATATCTGATGAAATCGTGTAATTTTATTAGACACTAACTAAATGATTTTTCTACAGTAATATTCAAATAAAACTGGGTGATTTCATTTTCAGTTTATATGAAATCGAAGGATATCAATACAGAACTGCGAATTCATTTTCAGTAAAACCGATAAAAAACAATTGTGGAGTATGTGTATTTAATTTGAAATATTTATTTAATTTGGTATGGGCATTTTATCCATATTTACGGTAAGTCAGGTCTGGTGACGTTGGCTTATAATTGGGGCATTTTCAACTACCAATAGTGGTAACTTTTTTGCCCATTGTCACAAATTCACCAGGTGAAATTGCACTTCTTTAGTAATTTTTTCAAATTAGCTTCACCCACCCCACAATTGTTCCTCCATGCAGCGTTATAAGCACATTTGACCTTGAGTACGATGGCATTGACTACAATGGTATTTGTATCAAGAAATCATCCCTTACCTAAAAAATAATATATTTTTTTAAACAATCTCAAAACATAACCGAAACTTCTTGAAGCTTTGCTGACACCAAAGTACTCTTGTATTAACAAGTTATAAGACCGACGCTTAGATTCTGAAGATATGAGAATCATCACCAACAGAAATTGATACACCCTTCATCTTTGTACTTCCTTCTTGAAATTAGTCTGTCGGTTATATGTTTCACTTAAACACATTCATATCGACCTACGTGGTATAAAAATACCTTCATGAGATTTTTTTCATTGTCCGGTTATCACAAAGAGAAAAATCCTGCAATGTTTATAAAAAATCGTGAGAATCGAGGAAAAGTAGTAAGGAATTAGTGGTTTTGAATGTCTGAACGCTATATTCCTCTGGAAAAACCTCTCAAGGCAGTGGATTCGAAAGCTATACCGTTCGTTGGAAGTACGAGCACTGGGAAAGATATTGTTACAGACCTGAAATTTGATAAAGACTTCTCGAATTGTTCGAGATCGTTCGATGAATTAGATGGAAAAATCTAGAAGCACTAACTTTTGTTCTGGATCAATCGTCGACCATTCTTATTGTGTTCTATTGATTTCTTAAGTTTTCTAGAACTTTATTTGTATATAAAAGCAATGCATTTGTGAGATGAAGTAAGTTAGTTAGAAAGTTACCTTGAGTTACCTTGGATACAAGTATTTTGACAGTGACTTGTATTACAGTGTTGTCAAGTGAAGTTTGATTAATAAAGGCGAGTTCATACCAGAGTACACTTATTTTTGAACCCGAAGACGCAACAATATGTCCGGCATATCTCCAAAGTGACAACAAATAAATTTGAGGACTGAGCTCGAAGAGTCAGTTTCTATAGGACCGCTAACAGTGAAACGAATGATTCTATTTCAGAAGAGCGTCGTCCATGAAAATATCTGATAAAGATAAACAATATTTTTACGATATTTTGCGGAGTGAGCGAGCTTGTAAATAAACCATCAATGAATGAATGAACCATGAATGTTTTAGTCTGTGTTCATGGGTTGCATATGGGAACAGTGTGAAAAATTCTGATATGTGTTTTATAAATCATGATTAGTTGACGGGAAGGTAAATAGCTTTTGGCATGAGCTGATGTAGGAGCTTCGGAAGAGAGAGTGGTGTAGAGGGTTCAATCATCTACAAACCTGTACACTGGACATGCAGTTATTTTCAATAAATTATTGATTCGAAAAATAAATGCATATGTCTGTCAATGGGAGTGATGCTCTGGGATTGTTCGCCCAATAAATCTGGTGTTAAATTTGCAACAAATATGTTGAAGAAAATACTGGCTTTTTCCTGGATGTTCGTTGCTTAGGTTTCCTTATTTTTGTCAGGGAAGGAAATGAGCTAGAAGTGAAATTTCTTTTCACAGCTTTAGCTAATGACCGAAACAAGTGGGACACTCAAAAACTTTTAACGTTATGAAAAAATCAAAGAAATATTCCACTCCGTTAAAAAGTTACTAGGACTGGTTTTTTTATGAGAGCTCTGACATTATGTCCTACCTCTATTTTCTTTCGGATGAAAATTCTTGTTTGAAATTCTGCTTTCTTATAAAGAATTGACTGACGTTTCGAATGAGTTGTCACTCGACCACATATGCCATTTAAAAAAATCTTTCAAAATGGCGTCTGATCGCTTTTTTGAAACATAGACATTTTTCCTGCTCTTGGAAAGTAGTATAAGAACTCCCATTTGACCAAAAAATCCAATCCGTTCAAAAGCTAACAGGAAAGGGGACGTTACAGGGTGTAATCTAACCCTTGCACTCCCGTGAAGGACGGGTGTATAATGCAATTTTATAACGAACGGCAGGTGTGAAGAATTTAAAAAAAACTTGGGTAAATTTTTTACACCTGCCATTCGATATAAAATGGCATTATACACCCGTCCTTCACGGGAGTGCAAGAGGTTAAATAACACTCTGTATATGCTACTACAAATTAGTATGAAAAAACCTCTTATATATTTTTCAAGCAAGTAATTTCAGTGAAATTGAGTGAACAATAATGTGATAGAAACACCGCATTTGTGGTCTTTCCGTTTGTCGTCTTTCCGACTAAGAACGTAGACAAATTAATCGACAGAAACACAACAACGTGTGTCTGACACATGTGTACGAAGCAGCTTCCGTAATATGCGGAGCAGAAAAACAATTTACCGTGAAGGTGTAGAACTATGAAATCGCGTGTCCCTCAGGAATTTTTGAACACGCCACTTCCGGTGAACGAAGCTCATTAGAGCGTCGCACTTTTTGCAGCTAAGAACCATTAGAGATAGTGGAGAGCATTTGTCATCACACTTCTGGACGTCTTTTCCAGATCTTTTTTACATAGCCAATTTTTGTGGAAATGGGGAAAGGGCAGATGGGTTATAAATAAAGTGACCTTTTCAGATTTTTGCGAAGTTTTTCGGTGTTGTTGAAACTGATTGGGTGGACCCTTTTCTAATACAGAAGTGTTGTATTATTCATATGTTGGACTGCGACTGGTTTTTTTTGGAATACTGATAAATTTCCCGTAGCATGAGAGCTATACAGAGTGAATAGTATTCATCATATTGAATACTATTTTCATAAAAAATATCTGTCGGACGGTATGCCAAATAATTCGCAATCACTGATTTATGATAGAAATTTGATTATTATAAACAAAGTTTCCGAGCATTTATCATTCAAGAAAACCTGATATAATCAGTGCAGGAACCCTAGCGAAAAACTTTTGGTATAAACAACTTTAAAAACAGTTTTCAGTAAAATCAAACATGAGAGGATGTTTTGATAAGATTACTTAACAATTCTTGGCATAGTTTTTCTCAGGATTAGTCACGACGTTTCGGCTATTGACATTTACAATCGTTATCGAGTGTATGAATACGGCAGCCTGTCAAGGATACTTCTTATAGAGCTAATTTGTGTCATTAGCTTGAAAGTGAATTGAATGTTATTCGATTAATTTGCTATTTACGTTACTTTGGCCTCCCAAGTTAATCTTAGTTAACTGATTCATCAAAATTTCAACTGATCCAGGCGACTGATCAAGGGTTTACACACAAATCTCTATGCTTGGTTGACTGAACACGTTGTTATTCAGAAATCAGAGAGATTCTCTTAACTTTATTCTTTACCAGTGCACTTCTTTTTGGATAACTTCAACCCATTTGATATTATGCAGGGTCGTCCAGACTGATCGACTGATTTCGAAGTCTCTCCGCGTTGGGTATTTTTCTTGTATTCAGCGATTCTAATATTCAGAAGTCTTTCAGGTTCTCCAAAATAAACCACACCATATTCACAGGGAACGCGGTAGTTGCAGGTTTTGAAGTCACTATTAAGTGCCGTTTATTAAGACGTACTCTACTTCATAGGTCTGATCTCGGTAATATAATCTTTTTGCAAGCACGCCATCTGGGAACCAACCCGATACCGTACCCCTCATCTTTTTGAATTATATCTGCACAGCAAAATTGTATTCCTTTTGTCATTTGCCATTTGTGTGCCTCTTATTGACTTCCAATAGTGAGAGGAGATTCATATCCATTTTGGTATAATAACATACTCAGTTCAACCATCTCACAATTCAGCGTCAGATGATATTGTATCCTGCCTAGGAAGGATAAGTAATAGTTTGCTAATTGATATTTGTCTGCAAAGTTAATATTTGCTGTCAATCGGAGAAAATCATTATTTTTCGGTTTACGTAAATTATTATTTTTTCGTCAAAAATGACAAGGTTAGCGCCTTAATAACAATATGCGGAGTGACCCTTTTTTTTCATTTTCCTTCGTTACCATGCATAACACCTTGCGCGAAGTACTGCATGTAAACTATATTGGATTTTCATATTTTAACCTTTATGGTTCTCAATCAAACAAAAACCCACTAATGCATTTGTTTCTTTATGTTCAACAATAATTAGGGCTTTTTAACACGTTTCAAATGGTTACAAAATATTGTACTACCAAATTTAATTTTTTTATATTAAGCTAAGTATATTACTTATTTCAGAGAAATATTTCTTTCACCTCATTAAAAAAATCAGTTCTCGATCACCAAAGTAGCATTTCGCGCACAAAAATGATTATCAACACTAGTTTAATCAGGTGAATACCATAACGACTACAAAAGAAGACTACTCAAAAATATTGAGACACTTTCGAAAAAATAACTAACGTCATTTCTAACAGTCTCAAAGTTTCAAAGTATTTCAAATGTTGTTTCTGAGATGAAGGAATTTCTCCAATCTCCCACACTTGTGCGAGCCAAGGATTAACGAGGTCTTACCTTTCAACGTGCGATTCCTAGGGTCATCAGAATAAAGATCTGTTGTCGATAGGATTTGAACCTACCCGACCAGCAGTATCGATGGCTTTGAACACGACGGTTTCAACCACTGAGCTAAACTGTTCTATTTGTCCTGTAAGAATATATTTTCCATATTGAATTGTTGCTTGATCCAATTATTCAACTATAAATTCGTTTGTACAAACTATAATATTTAGCTGCTGACATACAAAATTTATCAGGGCGTTATCATTGAGCTCTTCCGCCTTGATAATTCGCAAAACGTAACATTAGCTAATGAAGACTTAGCGGCCTTGGTAATCCCGTTAATTAATTCGTGAATAGATCACCTACTTCGAAACGACCCCTTATTGATTCAATGAACAAGATATATATATACCTTTGATGTGTAAATTGTGTCTCAGAAGTCACTGACTGTGCATGAACAATGCCAATTCAAATAAAAATTAAATTAAATTGTGTAACACCATGGTCGATTCAATTCCAATATTTTATATAAAACTTCTTGGAGAATAGCACGAGTTAATATTTCCCACCTCTTTATTCCTAGAAGTAATCAGTGGTGTCAGTTCAAACAATGAAGCAGGCTTAGACAGATGAGTTGCAATAGATTTGTCCTAATCTAGTCACTATATTGCTTCGTTAATTCATGACGATGAGCCCAGTCCTTAATGCATTCCAGTTCAATTGTTCGTGAAATAAATATTTGACCATTGTGTCATTGACCGGTTTTATATAAACTTGGGCGTCTGAAATACCATAAAATAAAGATACTTTTACTAGATAAGTTAAAATACCCCAAAAACACAGAATATAATGTCTAGAACAGACAGTATATCTACTGCAAGGAAATTCACATATTCTTATACTTTTACAAAATGAAATCAATGATGCAGTCTATAAATTAGGTACTTTTGTTTTACGAATCACTCAGGTGAGAACAATCGAGCAATAGATCGAAAGGAACATCTTAGAAATTTTTGTAAGCATCTGACAATCCCAGGTTGTTTTCGTCATATGGTTTTCATCTAGGAATAATCTATTGCAGCGGCGATTTCACAACGTATCAATTATCGGCTACATCGGAAATAGAAAAGCGGTTGCTTGACACGAGCTATCGATAATAAATTACATATCCGCGCTACAGTTGGATTTTCGAATACTTGACTATATCTTTGTAATTCAAGGTTGTCAAATATGAACAATGAATCCCAAAAGAAATTTACCTAGCCATTTAAAGTGGTGAAATGGACTTGAGCTTCGTCTATCGGACGTGAAGACTGTAAAAAGGTGTTGAAATAATAAAAAATAATAAACCTAGGAGGTCTACTAGTATTCTTAGCGTAATTGACAAATCATGATATTGACGATGTTCGCACATGTACAGTTGCGGCCAATAAAAAATGGAACAGTTTGCGGACAGTAAAAAATTGGACAACTCTTATACTTATTCTGATACAGTAGAGTTGTCCCATTTTTATTGGCCGCAACTGTACACAAGTTTGTGGCTTCCATATAAATTTTTGCTGTTTAACAAATTCGGCAATGTTAATGTCACAATTAGACCATTGCCGATTCCACAAGAGCACCAGTGCATCAGCAACATTTAGTTGTTAGCTTTACACGTTTTTTTTCTGGAACCGACTTAACAATGTTTTTTTAGTGGAGTAATACATTAACTTATTTTGATGGATTAACATTATGTCATAGTGAAATGAACATTTCAAAATCGTCGATTCCTCTACTAGTTGTCGGCATTTATAAACTGACAAGAAGTAATTTGTAAACCTCTTGCTATTGGAATCTCTTCATCATAATCACATTGTGTCCGCATGAATATATGCTTTGGAAGCTTTTCATGTGGTTTTTCATATTGTATTTTTTATATTGTATTTTTTATATTTTTTCTTATTTCTTGTCAGAGTATTATATACATTTGTCATAATGGCCTCGAATTTGTATGGATATATTTTTAGTAAACCTATAACTTTAAAGATTTCCACTAATAAGAGTCAGAAATCACTAAAATTGTTTAGATGTACAACATCTTCTTCAAGTGGAAAAAATGTTATATATCACATTTTTGTGGTGTTACCTTAAATTTGATTCTTTCTTCCACTCGAAAAAGCAGTTGTACGGTAAAACAATTGTGGTTATTTGAACATTATTAATGAAAATCATTGAAGTTATAGTTTTAATAAACATACTACCATGGATTTCCATCAAGTATCGGCTATATTTTCTTGTAAAAATGTCATAGATTGGTTGGTAAAATATTTTTCAGAAGGTTGGTTCAATAAGTTAAAAATATATTTGACAATATGAGAATATTTCAATGCATCTATTCCAGGCTATAAAAAATAAATACTCAAATTTATTGGATAATAGTACAATTATTGAAATATGTTCCGTCAACAATTTTGGGAAGCTAGTATTTTGCATTTTGAGATATATCAGTTGTTTAACAAACAAAATTATTGATTCCATAGCTTTGAATTGCTTGAAAACTCACATCAATATTCTGGATGTGCAAGAGCATTTACTATTCTGTTTCTTATCACGAAAATATTCGTAAAATAAAGTTGTCATACCAGCATCTTTCTATTTGAAAATTTTGATAACTATGTTGTAGACGTACCTACAGACAAAAATTAAATGAAAATTGATAATGGATAAAATTAACAACAGCAGAAGTGATTTGAATATTGGATTCCTGATTAAATATTTTTGATTCTCGCAAATTTTTTTTAACAAAACTAGATATTGCTTAAATCAACAACTCTTTTCTAACTGTGCACGTGAAAATAAGTCAATGCAAGTGCAACATTTTTTTCAATACATTGGAGACATTGACTTGTTTAAAAAATTGACATTCACCATATTCATGACAGGTAGTTACATTCGCAGATTTTACGATTCATCCTTGGTATTTTTCAAACTCTGGCCAAACGAAGGTTGACTGATCTCTGAAATTTGATGCCACGCCTACAACCAGATGCGTGCTTTTTTAGTGTTTTCTTTTTTACGGACCAAGACCACCAAATAATCAGATGACCCAGCAGAGCCCATCCTTTTCCTTGCTTATGTTCGGTGCTTCAAGTCTGGTAACACCATCCACAGCCAACTCAAGAAAACTAGACCACCTTACGCTAGTAGTGACTGCAAAAACTGCATTTACCTCGTGATTCATAAATGTGGTATGGATTATGTTGGAGAAAAAAAGAGACATACACCTGCTCCAGAGTTCCCCAGGTTTATGCACCCTGTATCGCCGCTATGTACTTGGGTTTGCCAATATTGCTAAACACCTGACTAAATAAACTCACAAACTGGAACTTTGTATAACCAAGTTCCAGTGGTCCAAGGAATGCCAAGACTCGTTCAGGAAGTTGAAAGTGATCCGGAGAGCAATTACAGTGTTATCAGGTGGGAGCTCTTGGCTGTTCCCAAGAGATTGGAGCACTTGTTGAGGAGCCACCATGCAGCCCTCAAATGGATTCCACATTTTGAACACCGCGAGTGCCAAATAGCACGCTGGATTGAGATACTCCAATAATTCGACTTTGTGATCGAACATCAAGCTGGGAGTAGCTATGAGAATGCCGATACTGGACGATTTCAGGCCAAAGACCTGGTTTGGCTGTACCACCCAAAACGTCTCCTTGGACTATCACCATAGTTGGGTAACTCGCGAGAAGATCTGTACAAGATCGTAAAAAGAATGAATGACATCGTCTACCAAATCCAGGAGACACCCCTAGAAAAATCTGGGGTCGTTCATTTCAATCAGTTGTCTCCTTACGCCAGGAATCACGGACAAATTCGCACCCTCAGACCATTTGAGGAGGAGTTGACGGCCCAACAGCTCATGTGCTTGTATTCCAACGGAGAAAAAGTTTCAGATGGGATAACTCGAGAGGACTTCTTCAAGGCACCTACTGACTATGCGCTAGCTCTCTGCATAGCAGAGAATCTTCGAATGTCGACGGGCATTGATGTGGTGTTCTCGAAGAATTTCGGTTCACTCCAAGAACAACGGAAACAGGTTCCAGAATTTGAAGAGGTGTTTCAGGTTGAAAAAATCCAGAAAAACGTTTTTCATCTGGTAAACCCTCCTATATGAAGACGTCTGGAAGAGCTTCAACAGATTAAGGGATACGATAATGGACCAAAATATTGTGGACCTGGCAATCCCAAAATTGTCCTATGGGTTTGATGGGCTGGATTGGAGGATTCATAAGAAGCATGTTCCAAACGATATCCATATCCAGCGTCGCGTCGATAAGATTTTGGTGTGCTTCAACCATCTTTAATGACTGAACAGGAAGAAACATCTTCCATCTGACTTCACGATGCTGATATGGGGAGTCGTGCAGGTACCGACACACTCCAAGAATGATATTTCTGGATGAAATATATTTGAGAAGGGTGAAATGTAGTGACATTGAGCCAACCCTGAAATCATGAACGGCGAAGCTATGCAATTTTAATAGATGATGTCACCAATCAGCAGCACGAGTAATTTCTAGGAACATCTAGGCTAATCGGTAACTTTACGACTTCGCATATAAATAGCGCGCGCCAGTGGAAGAAGGAGTAAATCAGAATAGTATATTGTGGAATATAAGTTAGCACATTTTTTACTATTCTTGACAAAATAATTTTTTAGATATTTTCATTACAATACATAAGTCTCTGGATTCTCTGAAAAGATGAAACAGATTGGCCATAAGTATGATATGTTATAAAAACATTCAAAATAACCAATACTTTGAGATCCATAAAAAACCAAAAACACTGATGAATGTTCGAGAAATGGTATTCGCAAAATACTTTGTTCGTGAGGTGGAAGATATATCAGGTGAAATATCAAGATCTCTAGATATGAGCCAGGAAGAACATACTTTTTTGGTAACTTAAAATACTTCAGTTGAAACTGTAGAACAACTGTATGAAAAATCGGGAAAAAACTTGTTCATAAATAATATCCGAACATATTCTTACATTTGATAGCGATCTAATGATGGAATGAAATGATACTAAAATTTTAGGGAGGAAATCGAATGAAATTGAAAGAAAATGCCAGTATTATTTTATCGAATAACTATTCTCAAAGAAACCCACATAGTTACATCGGAAATTTGTTTTTGTGACTCGAAAATTCTAACTTATTCAAACCAGGAAATTCTGACTTTGAACTAGGAAATTCTAAGTTTGGAGTAAAACAAACAAAATTCCAACATTCAAAAAAAAATTTCCGAGTTTGAAGTCGAAAAAACCAAATTTCGACTTTGAAGTCGGAATTATTCATTTTCAATTCGGAATTTTGTTCTTCTAACTTCACATTCAGAAATTCCGACTTTAAATTCAGAATTTATTCTTTCGACTTCAAACTCCGACTTCGAAGTCAGAATTTTTTAAATAAAACTTTGTGGACCTTAAACGCTTTCTTAATCTTATAAACTCATAACCTAATTTTTTTTAATATTTTTACTTCACATTCAGCATAGATATCCAGATTTCTTGAACAATTCGCAAACATTTTTACACTGGGAAATTTAAATCAAGGTGGGTTCGAGTTTTATGAATACAAATATAGTTCTTTTTCTGTTCTGCATTTCAGACTAATCGGTGACAAGTGTGTAATATACCTTTTATTATGCAGTAGCTTATGGAAAAATAATACAATAGGAACATTTCTTCAAAATTCTGAATCTTCGAATCCAAAGTCACCTGAGAACGTGTGATACCTGAAATTGAAAATATATTCAACATGTCTTTTGTAAAGTGGAAATCTCAAGAATGTTTTGTGGACATTACAATTTCATGTTCTGTATTCAATTCAAATGAAATAAGATAAACTAACAAAAAATGCATCATATAGTGTTTTACTAATGTGGATATTTCTGGAAATTTAAATGTTTTTCTCTTGATGAATAAGCTAAGCATCCTCTGATTATAATGTTTCTTAAAATTCTGTTTTCCATCTAGCGTAACTTCCAAATATCTTAATTACGTTTTTATACTAATTTGTCAATTTCGAATGCGAGGCAATTTTTCAGGGACCAGTCATAAATTCCACATACGATCTACACCAGATCCTGAAAACGTGTTGGGGTTGGGGTACATACTAGTTTTCGAGATTGAATTATATTTGAGTGTTTTCATCAATAGTTGTATGCATCCATTGACAATATATCTTAGAAAGCATAATATATTTATTGTATTACTTAGTAACACATATGAATTATGTTCAAGTTTGTGAATGAAAAGTTATATTAACTTCATAATTTCCCATTGCTTTCTATTCAGTTTTTCATTTTTGAAATCACGCACATGTTGATACTTTCAGCTTCTGTAATTTGTTCTTATTGGTGTTTCTCATTACATCTCCTTGCCAATTATTGATTTGAAGTCATCAGTATTATTACTACTGTTATTATGAAAATTAGTTTCAATACACAAAAGTAATTGAACTATAATGATTTCATGATAATTTTCTTTGATTTTTTCTTCACTTCTACATTGACTTTCAATAAGAACCTGTTTAAATATTGCAGCTGCTTCTTTGATTGTACAATTATTTTCTTGGTTGTCACAAACTTCTACTTTCACAAAATTAACACACCACGAAAGGAACAAATGTACGCCCATGACGTCGTAACTCTGCTTGAAAAGGATTCAGGATAATGGGATGATGACTATTTTAGCCGACCGTCGTACAGGAACGAAAAATAAAGAAGTATCTTCTCTTCCTGGCTTTCCTAACACAACCGTCAGTTTAATTTTCACAAAATGGTGGCCTTTTCCTCATTTGCGTTACTCATCCATTCTTTTTTGAACCTTTTCAGTCGACAGGATGATTCAAATGTACGTTGGCGGAAAGAGAATCTTGGAACTCAAATACTCACATCAACATCTCAATGTAATCAGGTAATGGTGAATTGAAAGAGAAAATTGGGCATTTCTTTTTTTACAATAAACAGGAAATCTTTTCAGCATTTGGTTGTACGTTTACTTCAATTTCTTTCTTGGTAATGAACGAAAGAATATAAAGTTAGTTCAACGAAATTTGAAACTGAGTTGAAATTCCTGAGAAATGGTCAAATTTATTTTTGTTCTGCTAAAAGCCATACTTATTTTCGTATTCATTATTCATTATTGAAAAATTATTTATTGCATGACTCAACGTTGGGATGTGATATTATTATAAAATTTCTCTTCTATTGTTCAAATAGTTCAAATGGTTGAAATAGCAACTTATTATTGTTGACACTACAAGTCATACTAACACTTAATATTTGAGCACAAAAATAAACCAAGCTTGCGAGTCGAAAAAGCGTGAATTAGTTTTTCGCTCGAGCTTGATACTCAGACCTAACCTGAGCAAGCTAACCTAGCTTGTTAGTCAAAAATTTGTGAATTAGTTTTTCGCTTGCGCTTGGCACGCAAACCTAACCGGAGCACGTTAACCTAGCTTGCGTGTTGAAAATGCGTGGGAGATTATTTAATGTTTTTGTTGTTTATGCATTACAATAGGTACGACTTTTATATTTATGGCAACTTTTTAAAATTTCTAGTGCTCATAAATTCTATTTCTGGTAGAGGTTTTTTGGTGCTCGTTTATTACTTTTGGTGGCCAAATATTATTTTGGAGACAGAGTATAAAACTTGGCACGTAATGTAGCACAATCATTATTTTTGTGCTCATTTGAAATCTACCAATTTGAAATTACCTGAATCAAAATTTATTCTCAAGCATTTATATCATATAAAATATTATGGTGTGACAAAGTGATGGGATTGATTCACTTCAAAGTTTATTTTCTTCTCTTTGGCGCATTATGTTTATGTTAGCATTAGAATTCGTTCAATTATCTGTTACAATATGTGCGCAAGTAATCATCTTCCTGGTACTTACCCACCCTTCTTGAAAGTTGAGGATTTCGAGACTATACCTCTACTATTATCTGATATTTTTTACTCTTTTACGGATTTTGCGGTATTATTTGCCGGGGTTTTCGTAACTTTTTTGAGAATAATGGAATTCCCAAGCACCCGACCAATATTTTTCCCGTCGTTATTTTCTGTGGTCGGAACTGAAGATTTAGTTCTAATTCATACATATTTTGAAACCTACATGGAAAATTTGATTTATGGAAGACAAAAAAGGAGATAAATATCTCACAGAAAATAACGAATTTTTCTTAAGTACTTTGAATTACATCTGACATCCATTTGTGCAACGTTCCTCAAGGAAGACGCTATTGTAAATGCTAATTGTAATAAAACAATTACTACTATATTTTATTTGGTTAGGAATGTCCACCTGCAGACATCAGTGCAAGGATAGATCAGACAACAATCAAAGCCGTATTGCCTTCATTTGAGAATGGAGCCGCGACATACAATGATTCATCGCAACGGCACCTGCGAGCAAAGCAGGAAGCACTCCTTCACTAATGCATTATTTCGAACAAAGGTGTTAAAAATAATGGTATGGTGTTTAGTTGGGATAAAATCAAAGTAATCATTTCACCAAAAGTTTTAAACAGCGCAATAACTATACGTTCAAAGAGAAAACATTCACACTACTTGTCTCGAAAGACCATTAAAGTAAAAGGGGAAACATTCTCCATTGAAATTTGAAATTGAAAAAATAATACCATGAAATTTAATAGTTTCGTTTATATTTATCAGAAAACAACTACCGAAACAGTCTGAATAAAACTGCAAATTTTTAATTTCAGATAATCTATTTTAGTTCCCCCTTTTTCAACATCAATATTATCTTGAACGATGGAAACCAGTGACTGAAGTTCGTCTTTTAGCCACAAGTGATTCCTCACAACTGATTTCATGATTATCCTGTTGATATTTTCAAATAAAAACGAAAACACCAATAAAATAATAATGAAAAAATCAATGAAATACTCCAGTCTTCCGGAAAGTCTCTAACAGAAAACAACTGCGATCATTCAGAAATATTTTGCCAATTTTCATTTGAAGGAGCTTCACCCTACAGTTGAAACGGTTCAATTTTACGAATGTTAAATTAACATTAGTGATAATTCTGTAAGCTTTATGTTAATCATTATTACAGAATTTAATAATAATAATAATATGTTAATATGTGTGAACAAGAATATACAGGCCATACAGCTTGCCGATATACCACTACCTTTTATATATTTTTCACAGAATAATCAGATATTAAATATGTATGAAAATTAACAACCGTTAAAAATTAATATAAAGCTTAAAGAATTACCCCTATCACATGTCAAAACAAACTGCAATTCCAAAAAAAAGTACAGTGTCTGCTTCATGAAAATTCATTTGCCTCGATAAGTGGTAATTCGGAACATAGGAAACTGAATCCGTCTCATTGGTTGATTTTACAGAGAATGAAAGCACTACGCACCCCAAAACAATCAAACCCTGGCAATGAATTTTATTTGAAACACAATCAGGAATCCAGTGGACCTTAACATAATTCAAGCTATATAATCTAGTTCACATTGATAGTATTCCAATTTTCGGCATTAACCCTACAAATTAATTCCAACCCCAACAAGAAGACATCGCATAAATTACCATAGAATTCATAGATATCAGGTTTCACAAGGACTTTCTGAATAGGCCTATTTCGAGAGGGTAACAAACATATTATATCAATTTTCAACATAGCGAAGTTGCGAGAATTCGAAGTAAGTAGTATCACAGAAATCACAATATTCAACTTGAACCTGATGACATCTCGTTCTTAATGAGTTTGAAATCTTACTCCTCAACAAGCGTTAGAAGAATGATGACTCAACCCAAATGACAGCTTACTGATGCGTTAGACATAAAACATTACGAATGAATTCATTATTTTGAGACTCAAAATTATATCTCGTGGAAATCCTCACACAGATTTAAATCCAAGAGCTGAGGAACCAAAAATGTAACAGTTTCATAAAGGTTGATATTTTGATATTAGGTCATAAATAGATTGAATATCAATAGCCGTCAGTAAGTCAGTTTTTGGGACAACTGGTGCGGGGGTGGTTCCGAACTTGTAAAAAAGACACGTACGTGTTTTATAAAATCTGAAAATTTATCTGTGGATAGCAAGACAAATAAAAAACTATGTGGACAGAGTCAGTCAGTAGAATTTTGGGACACCATGCGTCAGGAGCCCGCTACACCCGTCAATTTCGTGCAAGTACTTCATAGTACCTAAAACAAGACTAACGTAGTTAATCAAAAGTTTTATGGAACAAACGCAGTCAGCAGTCAATAGAAAGAGCGCGCCGCGCGCTTAATTCATACAGGGTGTCCCAGATTAAAGGAAACAAACCCCAATGGTAGAATCTTCATTTAATTTTGAGGCTATAAAGTCCAATAAACATGTACCCTAAGATGAATGATAACCTAGTTACAGGGTATTTAAGGTGACAAAAAAATATGTTTTTTTTAGAATAACTCCATAACTAATTGACTTTTCGTTTTGAAATTTGGTATGTCACTTGACAGCATTTAGTTTCAAATTTCGATGCAAATAATGTGTTCGTAACTTCAAACAGTGGCGTACGGCGCCCAGTCGCCCCTCCCCAACTTTCACGCAACTGGATTTTGATATTGATTTCGTTCTCTTTTTATTAATCCCCAATATTTCTGGTACAAAAAAGGGATGGGTTTCGTTATTAAAAAAAAATATTACCAACGGTTTTCAAGATAGTTTAAGTTTAATAAGTGTCTGCATATCAAAATCTCTCTTTTTGAAAGGAACGTGTTGGTAATTATTCATAACTATAAATATATCCAACAGATTTCATACTTTGCAATGAGTATAAATCCAAATATTTTGATAATTGTTGGCATTCACGAGGGATTTTGTTCACAAACATTTCCTGATATTCAAAACTCACATGGCAACTAACAAAATAATCAATAATAAGTATCCATATCATAATCATTCATTAATCCATTGGCGTGAATGTTGAGGAAGGACGATCAGGGTTATCAACCAGCCGTACGTCCCTGTTCGAAGTTACAAACATATAATTTGCATTGAAATTTGGAATTTAATTGTTTCAAGTGACATACCAAATTTTATTAAGAAAAGTTGATCCGTTATGGAGTAATTCTGAAAAACATTTTTTTTGTCACTTTCAACACCTTGCAACTTGGTTAGTATTTATCTTAGGGTACTTATATGTTTGTTGAAATTTTAGCCTTAAAATGGAGTGAGGATTATATTTGCAGGAAAATTTTCAGATTTTATGAAACACTTTCAAAACCATATCGTTCACGTATGAAACTGAAAACGAAAAACAGTTGCCATTTTTAGATGTATTAGTAATTAGGAACGACCAAAATCAGCTTGAATTCGATATCTACAGGGAGGACACGAACACATTCAGATACATACCTGAGAGTTCTCACCATTGCATACAGCACAAAATGGTGGGATTAAATTTCTTGGTGAATCGACTCTTGTTATTTCCACTCAACAAAGAGAGATTCAAAACTGAGAAAATGGTCATCGGGGGAGCGGCTGAGTTGAACGGTTATTTGTGGACTTGGTAGACAAACTGATTAGGAAACATAAATTTAAGAGAACCCTTCGCAACTCTACGACTTTTCAAATAGAGGAAACCCCTTCTTGAAATATCGTTATTCCATACGAACCTCGAGTAACTCGAGGATTCGACAGCATTTAGAACCCCAAATATGAAGGTGGTATACAAGACTTCATATAAACTCCAACAAATCTTGGGTACCCCCAAAGATAAGACGGGGATTTATGATATTAGCTGGAAGCAGTGCGAGAAGAAATATGTGGGCCAGACCCGTAAGGCCATGAAAGTACGGTTCCGAGAGCACTTTGCTCACATCCGATTTTGGATACCAGAAAAATCGAGTGTGGCTCAACATGCTTTGGACCACGACCACCGATTTGATGACACAAGTTTGAGATTAATTAGACAGGTTCACGACCGCAGACTTCTCGATGCATTCGAGAGTCTAGAAATTTCGAAGTGTGAAAATAGTATGAATGCCTCACTAAGGATACACTAAAAAACAATTTTGTCATTTGTTGACTAGTTTCGGTCATTACACCATTTTCAAAACTATCCAAATCTGAATATTTATACCTACATTGCCTAACCTAGGTTATACCTTAATTAGTAGCGGCATATCGACAATTTAAAAATTTTCCACGCATGCGAAAAAGGGAAGACGATGAATTTGTTGGAATCTATGGAAATAAACAAGTCAAATAAAAACCCTAATTCTATTATCCTCAACGAATAACTCGATTTAAATAATAGCCCTCTCCTGAACCTATAACCCAATTCCCAATACCTGCATTATCAAATTAATTGTTTTTTTTTTTCATTTATTATTGATATTGATTCTGAGAATCGATATACCGCTACTAATTAAGGTATAACCTAGGTTAGGCAATGTAGGTATAAATATTCAGATTTGGATAGTTTTGAAAATGGTATAAAATTATCGTGGAAAATAGACAAAATTGTTTTTTAGTGTATCCTTAGTAAACATGAATTTCCACAAAATAAACAAGTCGTCAATCAAAGAATATACTATATATATATATATGTATTCCATACAGCCTGTTGTTCAAGTTCATGGTACAATGAACGTTTCTTTCCTTCATAATTCATTTGTCTTCATTCGTTACCATAACTTTGTTTATTATTATTCCTCATTTTACTTCTAATAATTTTTCCTCGTTTTCAAACATGTTGGTGAAGTAAATATTATTATATCAATATAATGTTAGTCATTAATCCAAGTGTCAAATAAGAAACAAGTAGTTAGGAGCAGGTAGTTTCTGATTTAAAGTAAACAATTCGAGTAGATAATTTAGATAGGTAGAATAGATGAGGGTCAGCTAAAATAGATAATGAGTGCAATTAACCACTCACATAAGTAGTAGCTATAAAAAGAATAATAATTTTGTTTTCTAGCGCAGTGAGCGTATAGCTCTTGAGGATGCTAACTCTGTTCAACCTATTTATAACCTAATATCAAAATAACAGCCTTTATTAACCTGTTGCATTTTTGGTCCATCAGCTCTTCGACTATTACTTTCCAATATCCATTCAGCAGTAGGCCATCGAAATTTTTTATTCATACTTTTTTTTTAATGGCTGATAGTAGAGATATATCAAACTCTAGATCGAAAATTTTCAAAATAATATGATATATTAACAATCAACTAAGTTAGATAAAAATGTTTCTTGCTAAAATGCTATTTTTGTATGATTTTGATAATTGAACTCGAGTGTTATTTCTGCGACTACGTTCTCCTCTTTTAGATGAATGAGCTGCTGGTACTGTTGTCATAGTATCTGACTTGCCAATTTCGGGATACCCATTAAAAACGATAGAGCTGCTCTCCGCGTGATGTTTTTCTTTACATAGCGCAAATATTTATTTATGATCTCTTCCACCGTTTTTCTGCCAAATTACTTTGTTCCAGTAAAAAGCCACCGTCCACGACATGCACGATACCGGCAGAATGCGTTGCTCCATTCGTACTCATGAATAAATTTCATTCATCAATGTGACAATGAAACTAATATTTTTCGAATAACCAAAGTGTAAATTTTGATAAACTTCTCCAAACTTACATAATGATTAATTTTGTTTTGTTGAATTCGAGTTTTTTCGTTTTCTGCATTGTTTAAGAAAATTTGCCATTGTAATGTATATATCTTTTCATACCATCAGAAAGTAGAGGCCATAACGAACAAAAAGCACATCAATTATTTTCAAAACGCAGATATCTGGACGGGTTTTTTGATCGAAAACTAACGTGCTTTTTCGATATTGAGTCAAGATAACAATAATAAATATTTTGAATCCAATAAATTACAGAGTGTTTCGGATAAGTTTGCACCAAAATTTGTGAGAAACAAAAATTTTTTGTGGGAGATAAAAATTAAAATCCAAAAAGTCGTTTTTTTGGATTTTTCCAATAAATTTTGAGGTTATATGAAAAAAGTAGAAATACAGACGTTGTGAATCTTTTTATTACCTACATCTTTGTCGTTCAACTTTCTTTGATATGATCTGTAGTTTTACCTGAAATCGTGTTAAACCGTTTTCCGCGACCCACCTGAGGAAGAGTAGGTAAAAAATACTCGTGCCATCCATGAATGGAACCCGGTTTTTTCAGTGTTTTTCCAGGACCTCGTCAGATTCTCAATCGATGATGCATTTGATCGCCTGATTGCTCTGTATGATCAAACGTGAGCCCCCCGCATAACCTGTAGGAGGCGGGGCAACAACGAAGCGTGTGGCAGAAGTGGCCCACAAACACCGTGGGGTCTGCCATAGGACAGGCGAGCGGCGGTTTTTCCTGCCCGCTGGATTCCAGAAGGGCGGGTATAAACCCCGTTCCGGGGAAATCAGTCACGAAACTCCCTCCCATTACCCATACCCTGCGGTAACGGGATAATTTTAGCTGACTTTTTTTTATATATTTATTCCTTTGTTTGACTGTATGCTATACAATTTTTTAAATTTAAACAATAAACCGCTTTTTGCTTTTGCTTTGCCTGAAATCATTTTTTCACCCCTAAAATCTCCATCCCCCGTCCCCATCACGACCTCAAATTACCCGTAATTTATTTTTCCTTTCATTTTTGTTTTATTTTCTTACTTTTCCAATGGGATATCATCCTGTTCTTATTTTTTTTGGTGTCAAAAATTATCGACCCTGGCCTACAGCGAAACTACAATAATTCTAGTTTAACATTCTCTTTGACAATTTTTATATTTCATGTCAACCAAACAATCCATTGCACATTATCGACATCCTGAAAAAAAAAAACATTTGGGCGATATGTTATTGTTGACTGATTCCTAAAAACATTGAATTTCCCATAGGAACAACTGAAACTAAAAGTTTCACCAAATTCGCTCGTCACCTCATTCATCAATTCTGTCACTGAACGGGGTCGTTTTAATTTTTTTCACAATATTTCAAAACTGACAAACCGTACTGATTATTTTCAGTAAAAAAACGTGAATAATACTGGAAATCTGAAAGCTATTAACACCTCGTTCCATTCCGAGCCAGCAAACATGTTTTAGTCGTGTAAGAATAATGAGGGTGTGTGAAGCTGTGTTGACACAGACTAATTTACGTTGGGTTTACTGCTACATGTTCGATATGCAGATTGTCATGTGGCGTGAACTCAAGATCATTTCGAGATATAAGTAATTTTTGACTACGAAACTAACCCTCGGCTATGCGATAACCGAATTAGTCTGAAAATCTCATTTTTTCTGGCATATCTAATAGAAAAAAATATGCTGAGAAATTTTTATTTACTGAGTGTTCGTAGAAGATGACTTGCCCTCATCTCTTTCGTTTATGAAACTTTTCATTGATGCTAAAAAATAATTTGACGTCAATTTAAATTTGCAAATGCAAATTTCCCAAATATAAAAAGAAATTTGTTGTAATTCGAAATTTTTAAATAAAAATTCCGAGTTGTTGCTTGAAGGTTTATAATTCTAAAGTATAATTTGGAATATTGAAATAATATATTCCGAGATGTTTGTCAGTTCACCTCAAAATACAGACCATCAAAGCCATAACTTTGGAGAAAAAATTAAAGTTCCTACCTACTTTAGGAAGAGAGGATCTTTAATTTTAGGTGTCTCTGGTATACTCTCACATTGACTGTAACCACGTAACCAGTAATAGGCGAAAAGTTTGAAGAACAATACAAATTTTACCTCAAAAATACATAAAATTTTTTGTTTCTATGTTTCAATGTGAATTCTGTTAATGTACATATTATTTTCGGTAAAATATTCGATGTTAGGCTTATCTAATTTTGACTTTTTAAGCCAACTACATACTAATATTAAAGCAGTGAATAAAAATCGATTGAGGACAAAAATATTCATAAGTTCTCAAGCAGACAATCAATCGTGGGGAACCTTTCATTTAAGCATTCTTCATTCTGTATTATAAAATACATCACAATTATTATAATTCAAATAAAATATCAGTTTTATGTGTGATTCTAATGAATGAATATTTTTTCAAGATTTGCAAACATAAAATAAACATTACACAGAAAATGTATGAAATCAAGATTGAATAAATTACTGAAATGAGAAGATAAACACTAAGATAGTCGGACAAATAAATACCATATGTCTAAGATATGACAAATTGATTAATTCTTCAAGTTATTTTTGATATCGTCCATAAGTCTTAGTGTTTTGTCATTTGTAAGCGATTTCACCAAGGAACATATAATATTGTACAGACAAGTATACAAAAATGATAACCTTCTCTATACTGGGCATAATATTAATTTACAAAATTTGATCTATATTTGATTACACTTAGCTCACTTAAACAGGATCAATTTTTTGTAGAATACAATGGAAATAGTATTGTCGAGTATAACTGATATATTCAAAATTTTCTCAGCTATATGAAATAGGGAAGAAAAGAACAATAAAAAATGTATAAGAATATTTTGTCAATTTCGACGAATTCTTTCTAGTTGTACATTTCGGAAAGTACTTCCAATTGCCTGAAGTACACCTCATTTTATTGCTGTGAACATTACAGGCCCATGGGAAATTCTAGTAGGCAAATAAATCTCCTTATATGAATAGCAAGTTCAGGAATATAGAGTTAGTTATGAGATATCCATTGAGTTAAATCCTGATATCAGCTAACCTCGCCAAACCTTTGACATTGGTGCGACACATTTGCGATAAATTGAAGTCGACGAATGATAGCGTGGCACCAGGAACTAGACGGAAATAGGGGTAGGCCATGGTCAGAGAAAGCTGGATAGATACGTCGAGATAGTGCCACGACTAATTAATGAAGAGGATAATGTTATGGTAATTTAGACGCTAGATTATGCGGGCAATTATTCATAGGGAATATTGAAACTGAAATTGGTTGAATATGCTTTTTCGGTGAATATAGTTTTCTGTACACTTTATGGAATATCTTTTTTTTATCTATCTAAAATATAAAATAGATGAATTGTTCAATTGAAATTAAAGATGATTTGCTACTTGAAGAATGGAACTTTCTCCGATGCAATTCAAAATGAAAAAATCCTACCATAAAATTCAAGAATTTTCAATTCATTTTGGTAATTTCTAACAGAAAACAACTACTTCCCCTGCCAGAGGCACCCTGGATTTTAAACTTCTAAAAAATATCGGTTCCAATGTTCTTTAAAATATAAAATGTGTTTGGAGTCAAATTTCAATTACAGACGTTCCTATTATTTTCTGAAAATCAGCAAATTTCGAAGCTATACTAATGTTGGTGCTCTTTGTGTGCGTTTCCTGATCGAGATGATTGTGACGTGAAACTATATGAATTCTCGGAAGAGTACGTCGCAACAATTTGCAATGGTGCCAGAGAGAATCTATTTGAATATTTTTTTTAAGATTCAAAAAAATTAAAAAAAGTTCCAACATAGTTTTCACAAGCTTCAGAAATCACAAACTTTTTTTTTTTTGATTTCGTATTCTCGCCTATTGAAACTTTTTTCAGTGTAGAATATTTTCCTCTCCAACATAACATGAATATCTTTTAAGGGGTTATCTTGAACGAAGGAAAATAGCTACTAAAGTTTGTCTTTCAGCTGCAGATTATTCCACAACTGATTTTATGAACATTCACCTCATTCATGTTTTCAAATATAAATCGAAATGCCATACCCATGACAGGGTTATGTCAAAAAACCAATCTTCAAAGAACCACCCGAAAAGAAACATTTACATCATTTCGATCCTTGCTGAGTGAGCATATTTCTTCATAGTCTGTTTCCCAATTCTTCCGACCGAGAACTAGATTAACGTCGAAAAAACAATTATTGCAGGCCTAGCGAAAGAGATTCTCGCATCAATGAATTGAAGGATTTCTGTGAGTGTTACTTCAGGAATATGTTCTTCATATCTTATTTATCTTAATGAATTTTCAATAGAAATGGATAATTAAAAAAATCGTCTATTAATGAAAATGTAAATTTGTACTTTTAGATAATTTTCTTTTCAGTTAGAGCCTTTTTACATTATTTATCACTTTCTGTTCTATACCAAAATATTGTGAACTGTTTATTTCGAAACACGTACCCCAACATCAACCATTACCAAACATTCGACACATCTGATCAGTTTATTATTGGTTTCCTCAGATCAATAAAAAACCCAAGATGGGCCTGATGCTATGTAAACATCATATTCAGTGAAGCAAAGACAATAGTGTATATTCAAATTCACCTTTCAACTCTGTTGTTCTGAAACATCTATTCTCTGTTTAATTCAGTAAATCTGTATTCGACAGGGCCCCTGGTTGGAAAGTTTTGGGGTAGTTCTGATTTCTTCCGTTTCACACGTGATTTGGAGTGCTGAATCCAAATCTGAAGTTTGCTAACAAAATTTCTTCACGGAACATTAAAAAAATGCAAAAAAATGGTAAAAAATCAATTTTTTTGTAGTTTTTCGCTTATAACTCGAAAATCATTAGTTTTTCGTAAAAAAACTTTTTCATTCAGAATGGAAGTAGGTATGTAAAATTTCCTACAAATTCCACTTTTCTTGTTTCTTTACAGGGAACAGTTCGGGCTCAAACGCCAAATAAAAATTGGCGTATTTCTGCTGAGTCAGCAAACACCCACTTTTTCACTCCAAAACTCTTATTGATTATTTAATGGCATTTTTAGTGAATTTTTCATAGATTTATATTGTAATAAAACTAGAAGTACTCTTCTTCGTCATTGGAGCAGTTTCAATCAAAGGACTCATCTGAGGTTATATCGATGACTGCTATAGTGACAGTGCGATAAGAAAGGAGTGTTTGAGAGTCTCAAACAACGCAAAACGGTTCTAGGCCATTCAGGGCATCACTTCTCCTTCTCGGGCTAGTGTATCGGCCTCTTCATTGCCTCTATAACATGTGTGTGCTGGTACCCAGGCTAGGATCAGTCTGCTCTGACTGCTGAGCTCTTTTAGGATTTCTATGTAGCCCCAAACAAATAATGAGGTAACTTGCATTGAGTTTACTGCTTTTATTGCAGCTTAGCTATTTGAGTATATAATAATGTTTTGAACACTCATGCCTTATTAGCTCTTGTGCACAATGGTGTATTGCGACGATTACCGTTTGGAATATCGTCGCTTGTTTGTCCAGGTTCAATGAGATTTTCATGTTCCGTAAATGCCGGCTCCTTAACCTTCATCCTTTCTTGAGAGGTCTCTCCTTCCACGCATCCCTCTCCGTTATGCTTTTCTTGGAAGTTTTGTCAGAACTATATCTAGGAAGTATGCCATCTGATGGCATTCTTGTAACCGGATCGTTTTTCAACTATCCGTATAGGTTGTTGTAGTCTCTCCCGTGCATATTGCTTATGGGTGCTTGTCCTGACCTGGCTTCACCTTGTATGTATATGTGTAGGGGAGGCAGGTTGAGCAAGACCTCTAAGGCGGCTGTTAGGGTGGTTCTCATGGTCCCCGTGCTACTGAAACATGCTGGTCTTTGCAGTCCTCCGAGCCGTCGAACCATTCCTACCTGCTTGGTCTTTGGCCACTATACCACCGAACTATACGTTATCATGGGTCATCATTGAGGGTTCACTGTCAGCTGTACACCACATGTCGATTATATCTGGGGCTGACTGTGTAAGCTCCGAGACTGTCCTTGCGAATTTGCCTTTTGCAATAATCGCGAGGTCGTCGGTATATCGTAGAAAATGAAAGACTCTGAATGATAGCCCAAAGTAGGGGCGATGGCGGACATCCCCTGTTTGCTCTAGGTGTTAGTGTCATACCGCCGATTGCTAATGTAATGACCCTGTTTTTCAGGTTAGCGTTTATCCACTGGTACAGGAACCCCTTTTTCACTAAAGCGTTTGCTGTAGACTTGGTGGATGCATTGTTGAAGGTACCCTTAATGTCTATAAATGTTGTCATCGCTATCTCTTTACTGATAGCCCACCTGATACTATTTGTTCTTGATATTTCCGTAGCAAGCCTCCATTCCAAAGTTGTTCACCTGTTTGGATGGAAAGTGTGCTTCTGTGAGCATCCTTATACTTTCATCGAAGGTTGTAATATGGGCATTGTCATTATTTTTCAAGAAACCTACTTGGTTTACAGTATCTTCTTTGGCTAAAACCTTATGGATTTTTGAGCAAATGATTCTCTTCTGGTCTTACTAATTTCTTTTTTGTACTGCGTCAGTTCAGTCTTGTATGTAGTCCAATATTGGTTAAATTTCACTGTCATTCCACCAGACGTTTTGTTATTCTAAGTCTTTTTTTCCCAAGACAGCATTCCTCGTAGGCTTCGACTATTGCCTTGTCCACTTCGTCTACTGCCCTCTCAAGTCTCTCCCTGTCTCGTATTTCAGTCACGGTCCTCTCGATTGACTTACTCAGTGACGCTGAGTATCTTTTCCAGTTTCTATATTTGACTGAAGTTCGCGGTGGGGTAACTAGATCGTATAATATATGATATATAATAATATTATCATTTGACATACCTATTGTTTCAAGATTTTTATTTAAATTTCAGGTTTTGTACTATTTCGGACCTCATTAAATAACTTGTATGTAATTTTTGAAAAAGTGACCTAAATAAGGTATGCGCAGAGAACTGTGGGGAATTCACTGATTAACTTCAATAATAAAAAAGAGTTTTGTAGTGAAAAAGTGGGATTTTCCCTAGTTAGCTGAAATATGCAAATTTACAAGTAGTCCCTGAGCCCGAATGCTTCGTCGTAAAAAAAACTTGTATAGTAAAATTTATAGAAAATTTTATGCTCTTTCAATCCTAAGAGGAAGGCTGTCAACGAAAAATTCGTAGTTTTCAACTTATGAGCAATAAACCGCAGAAGAAAGAGATTTTTTAGTTTTTTTTGCATTTTTTCCAATGTTCCGTCACGAAAATTTGTTAGCAAACCTCAGATTCGGATTCAGCACCACAGAAAACATAGAGAATGGAAGTAATCAAAACTTCCCCAAAACTTTCTTGGTAGAAATACAATTTGATTAGATTAGTTGTCAAACTGTCAAAAAAAAACATAAGATTCTGGTAGGGATCAATCATACGTAAAAATTCATATTTTGTATACAGATTTATATTACAAATATTTCAGAGAAATATTAATTTCCAAAGAGGTGGAGAAAAATCTTCTGAGCACAAATATACGACGTTTCTAATGATAAAATGGGAGATACTCTGAGAATTTTAAGTGTTTACCAGAATTATCTCACTCTTGGCAACACCGCTTCAAAGAACAGCCATTCAGTTTCACGTATTTGTTTTAAGAGCTGTTAAGAAATTTCATATGTGTTTTAAATGGTACCTCGGTTTTTGATGAACAACTTTAGTGATTTTGATGTTTGTACGAAAATATGAATAGGATATTCATCAAATCTGTTGTCGAATCATCTGCGGCTGATAATTCCACAACAGATTTAATGAATATCCTATTCATATTTTCGAACAAAAATCAAAATGCAATGTCCATGATAGGTCTATGTCAAAAAAAACTTTCAAAGTGTTACCGCAGAAGAAATATTTCCAACAATTCCATCCTTGATGTGTATCATTGCTTCTGAAGAGCCTGCTTTTCAATTTCAATCTCCCTGATGAGCTTGGGAAAGCGAAATTGATTTTCTTCGACCGAAATGTATTGCGGTTTGAATGCGAGAGAAGCGAACGTTGCTTCAATGAAATTAACGATTTCTGTGAGTGATATTTTTGAATTACATTTTCCCTTTTAATTTATTTAATGAATTTGCATAATTTAAAAAATCTACTATCTGAATAAAAATGTAAATTTTCACTTTCAGATTTTTTCTTTTCAGTTAGAGTCTTTTCACAACATCTATCAGATGCAGTTCAATGTCCAGCGTGGCTTTACCCGGGGAAGTAGTTGTTTTCTGTTGGATATTACTATGAGGTGTTTTGTTTTCGTTCAACTGTCAGAAATTCAATATCTAACAGTCACAGCCAGAGTTATTGTCGGTTCAAAACATTGTTCGTATATTCGACATTAGACCTATCTAGGTTTCTTTTTTGATCTGAGTTAGTTTTCCAAAAGTATTTCTAAATTCTATATTGTCCATGTAAAAGGCCTCTCAGTAACGAGTGTTTTAAGCACCTGCGCAGCGAATATTTACTAAAAGAGTGTCTATAGGACTTCACAAACATGTTACATGTCGTACTTTTTCTACGATGAAAATATTTTTAATTTTTTATTCAATGATGAATCACTAATACCGGTTCCATCATATTAAATAAACACTTCCTCTGGATTCTCAGTATACAGTTCTCTGCGGTCCAATAAACGACTGATTCAACTGCTATCTGAATAGTTATATGGCAGGAATAAATTCACAATAGTAAATATTTAATTTCTCCGGTAATGATATAATTTTCTTGGATTTCTCAGAACAAAATCTCCTTTCAATTGTCTAATTAGGGTGACGTGTATCATATTTCATAGAGACGTTTCAAAGTGTATTTTCAGCTTGAGCCGGACACAAAAGATGTAAGATATATTTAAAGATCAAACGCTTTCTTTGAAATTTGATGAAACTATAACCTGTAACAAAGGAAGATAGATTTTTGTGTTCCTTAAATATAAACACATTCACATAATAATAATTTTGTCTGATGTTAAATCTATTTGCTTTCACGACCAAGGTAAGATTTTGGAAAAAAATTGTTCACGTGGGACTCTATCGAAACGGAACTGAATCTTTCAAAAATCTGATTTCCTTCTCTTTTTTCTCTTTCATGGAATCAACTGGATTGAACAAGATAAGGTACTTAATAACAAGGAATGAATGAATGCTGGACCATTAATTTAATTAAAATGTATTTCTACCAAGAAAGTTTTGAGGAAGCTTTGATTACTTCCATTCTGTTGAATCCGAATCTGAGGTCTGTTAACAAATTTTCGTCACGGAACATTGAAAAAATTGCAAAAAAAAACTAAAAAAATCTCTTTCTTCTGCGGTTTATTGCTTAAAAAATGAAAACTACAAATTTTTTGTTGATAATCTTCATATCAGAAATGAAAGAGCATAAAATGTCCTGCAAATTTTACCAAGTTTTTTTCTACGACGAACCGTTCGGGCTTAAGGACTACTTGTAAATTAGCATATTTCAGCTGACTGGGGTAAATCCCACTTTTCCATTACAAAACTCTAATTTATTATTGAAGTTAATTAGTGTATTCTTCCCCCCCCCCCCAGTGCTCTTTACTGTAAACCAAGTAGGTTTCTTAAAAGAAAATGACAATGCCTATACTACAACATTCTAGAAAACCCTAAGGATGCTCACAGAAGCACACTTTCCAGCCTCAGTAATTCCTAATGGTCCGACAACAGTAGACAGCACAAGAAGCAGATCAAACAGGCGAACAACTTTGAAAAGGAGGCTTGCCACGGAAATATCGAGACCAAATAGATCAGTAAATTCAAACCATACAAATCCCCTGGAGTAGATGGAATATACCCCATATTTCTCCAAAAGGGACAAGAAATACTTACTCCATACCTGTGCCGTATATACAAGGCTTGCCTAGCACTACGACATATACCTACGATGTGGCAAGAGATAAAAGTCATATATCTCCCAAAGGTAGGGAGAATAGGCAACAAGACACCAAAGGCATACCGTCCCATAAGTCTTATGTATTTTCCGCTCAAAACGTTGAAAAGACTGATAGACAGATACAAAAGAGATGAGGTACTACAAACAAGCTTGCTCAACTAACGCCATTTTGCGTATCAACCAGGCAAGTCAACAGGTTCAGCACTGGACGACCTCAACAGGCTACTAATGAAGTCCTTGGAAGACAAAAAGATAGCCATGATAATAATAGTAATACTCCCTCATAAACACTCGTAAAGTGTACCCAAAGGCATAGCATGTACGGGTAGAGGACGGCTATTATTATTATTTGCCGGGTCGCTCCGGGGCGACTTACTGATTTTTGGTGGCGTATTCACTTTTCAGCTGCAGGAAAACCCGGAAAACGTACAGCACCACCTCGGGTGGCCAGCGTGCACTCCAAGCTAGCACTAGACGAGATTGGCATTTAGACAATACACTTGCTTTCAACAAGGACTGTGTATAGAGTATTTGAGAAAAAATCCCTCGTACATACATCGGGCTCGAACCGACTACCGCTATTATACTGAAGCTTCGAACGGCATGCGCCTTAGACCGCCAAGCTACCGGCCATAGAGACCATAGAGACCATAGAGGCCATATAGACATCAAGGGTGCCTTCAACAATGCATCCATCGAATCTAGCAAACGCTCTAATGAAGAAGGGGTTTCTCTCCTACTGTGCCGGTGGATAAACGCTAACTTGAAAAACAGGGTCATCATACATCAGCAATCGGCTCAGTTACACTAACACCTATAACAAAGTTATAAAAAAAAATACAGTAGCCTTCAGTCGGTGTAGGAAAATGTGCGAAAACATTGGGGGCTACAACCAAAAATGACTACATTGCTCTATGCCAGAGTTATCAGAGCTATGATAACGTATGGTTCGGTGGCTTGGTATGTAGGAATGGTTAAACGGCTCGGAGAACTGCAAAGACAAGCATGTCTAAGTGCCGCCGGGGCCATGAGAACCACCCCAACAGCCGCCTTAGAGGTCTTGCTCAACCTGCCTCCCGTACACATATACATACAAGGCAAAACCAGGTCAGGACAAGAACCCATAAGCAATATACACGGGAGAGACTATAAAAACCTATACGAAAAGTTGAAAAACGACCCGGTTAAGTGTACTTGTAACGGTGGTTATACCAGGTTACAACACAAATATTCTGAAACCGAATAAAAAACCCCGTTAAGTAAAAGTTTTCGAGCTTCATATTTGAATTTATTCACACTTGATAATATTTTCAGCCTAGTGGGTAAGTGGTTGTATAATTTGATCGGCAAAACCAACGGACTGTTAGCCACAGTTGATAAACGGTGGGATGGTATATTGATATTGAAGTTTTGCCTTAAGTTGTGGACAATATTTTCACGAGACTGGTTGAGAATAGCTGGGTTATTTTATAAATATATATATATATATATATATATATACATATATATATATATATATATATATATATGTATAATACAATTATAAATGAAGAGAGAAGGGAACGTTAAAAGCTCAAGTTGTTTAAACAACTGGCGACAGGAAAACATCCTAGGTTTGAACATCATGTTACGTACAATCTTTTCCTGTTGAATAAAAACTTCATTAGACCTAGAACTGTTGCCCCAGGCTAGAATCCCATTATTCATAGTTGAATAAACGTATGCATAGTAGTACAATTTCAGAAGATCGTGATCAATTCTTGATCGAAGTTGCCAGATTACAAAACAATGTCTTGCTAATCTTTTTAGAACGTTATCGACTTGATACGTCCATGAAAGTTTAGAATCTATTAAGACACCCAAGTACTTTACTACTTGTTTTTGTTCAATAAATTCATCATGTACAATCTGAAAATGAAAAAAATTTTTAATCCAAAGAAATCTGTACAAGTGTAGAAGGGCAAATTAATTAATTTGCCCGATAAGTTACTGCGTTCACAAGACTGCTGTCTTGAAAGAAATTAATTTTTGTCAGTAACGTACCCTACACTGAATTTGCCTATCTGAAAAAATGAGATCGAATTAACAAAGAATACTTCTCTTTTTTTGAAAACTGTTGACGTTTCGGAGGCTGTATCTGCCTCCGTTATCAAAACTTCTTAGAAAGACGCTGAGAAACTGAATTTGAATTGCGATTTTGGTAATAAGACCTTTCAAAGAAACTTATCGGGCAAATTAATTAATTTGCCCTTCTACACTTCTACACAGATTTCTTTGGATTAAAAATTTTTTTCATTTTCAGATTGTGGAAGGTGATAAACCCAAAAAATTATGTCAAGAACTGGATTTCCTCCACAAAATCAAACTTTTAATCAATATTGATCATGTAATTTTATCGCAAGGCTTTTGTTCAAATACTTCAAGGAGAACATGATTAATTCAGTCTTGCTTTGATTTAATATAAGGTTGTTCTTTTGACAATAACTCTTGATATAATTTGCGGCCTCAGTGCATGTGTTATTCAGATTTGCTAGTGAATCACCAGAGCAGGCAATAGAAGTGTCATCAGCGTATAACAATATGTGAGTTCCAGACATGTTTTTATATGTTATATCATTTACAAAAATGATGAATAACAGAGGCCCCAGCAAACTCCCTTGAGGGACGCCACTGTTTACCGGTTCTACTTCAGAGTAGTACGAAATATCGTTAAGTCGAAATCTAACACGTTGCTTACGATTTGATAGATATCCCTCAAGCCACTGTAAAGCATTTCCTCTTATCCCATAGCTTTGTAACTTTTGAAGTAGGAGTTCGATGTTTATTACTTCGAATGCTCTCTGCAAATAAAAAAAAAACAGGCTGCATATATATAGCTGATATAGCTTTGACAAAACTTTGAAGGCAAGTATAATGGACAGAGATGCGTGGAAGGAGGGACCTCTCATTAATGTGGAAATCGCTGTCTACACTGATGGCTCGAAAACTGATTAAGGTTCAGGAGGCGGCATTTACGGAACCAAGCCGAAGACGAAAATCTCATTGAGCCTGGGCAAACAAGCGACGATATTTCAACACAGAAGCTAATAAGGCATGAGTGTTCAGAAAAAAGCATTGTCATACTCAGATAGCCAAGATGCAATAAAAGCAGTCAACTCGATGCAAGTTCAGAATACATGTTTAGGGCTACATAGAAGCCCTAGAAGAGCTCGGCAGTCAGAACAGACTGACCCTAGCCTGGGTACCAGCACACACAGGTTATAGAAGCAATGAAGAGGCCGATATATAGCCCAAGAAGGAGCAAGTAACGCCCTGAATGGCCCAGAACCGTTTTGCGTTATTTGAGATTCTCAACACTCCTCTCTTATCTCACTGTCACTTTTTTACTTTTATTACAATATAATTCCTTGAGAAATTCACTAAAAATGTCATTAAATAGTCAACAACAGTTTTGGAGTGAAAAAATGGGTGTTTGCTGACTCAGCAGAAATACGCCAATTTTTATTTGGCGCTTAAGCCCGAACTGTTTGTCGGACAAATGACCTGAATAGTGGAATTTGTAGGAAATTTTATGTACTCTCATTTTGAATGAAAAAATTATTTACGAAAAAATTTTAGTTTTCGAGTTATAAGCGAAAAACTACAAAAAAATAGATACTTCGCCATTTTTTTGCATTTTTTTCAATGTTCCGTCATGAAATTTTGTTAGCAAATTTCAGATTAGGATTCAGCACTCCAAAAAACGTATGAAATGAAAGAAATCAAAACTACCCTGCAACTTTCTCGCCAAGGGCCCTGTCGAATACAAATTTACTGTATTACATCCTTTGTCAAGTTTGTCGTGATTGTTATGCATGAAGATTATTATAACAATGTTCAACCCTTTTATTGGTGTATAAGTACTTTCTTCTACTGAACCTTAAACAAAGAAGGTAAATATACTGACAAGAATATATATTGCAGTTAGACTTGCAGAAAATAAGATTATGTTCATTACTCCAATTTAACATATTCAGTGAGAAGTAGAATGAATAGATGATAATAGAATTGTATTGCAGATTGCTTGCATGTCCGGAGTTGGAGGTACAACTATTAAAAGTTTAGACCACAAGTTCGAAGATAATTTTTCAAACGTTTTTCTGACACGAACTCCAAAACCCGGACATAAAGTTTTACAAAAATGTACACGAAGGCTGATATTGTGGAGAGGTTTGTTTGGGAGTGTAAACCAAGATATAAACCGAACGTTGATATTGTGAACGTCAGTGGGAAAAATAATTTTCTTTTTTTTTTGGTACATATCAATTATCTTATGAAATTGGTCTTGGTGGCGTACAGGTTGTGTTCTCGCTCGCTATGTTAAGGTACGCGGGTTCGAATCGCCACGCCCACCGACCTCGGGCATAGCATAGGTGAGTGCTGCATCTTCCCTACCTCGCACAAGTCTCTCGTAATTAAAAAAAAATCAACTATCTGAATGAAAATGCGAATTTTCACTTTCAGTTTTTTTTTTTTTTTCAGTTAGTCTCTTCACAATATCTATCAGATGTAGTTCAATGTCCAGCGTGGCTTTAGCCTGGGAAGTTATTATTTTCTGTTAGATGTAAAAAACATCACAGTTTTTAATTTTAATGAAAAATGTTCCCCTTTTCAACAAGAATACCTTCCAAGAGGTTCGATGGGAAATAGCGACTAAAGTTTGTCTATCACCCGCAGATGATTCCACTACTAATTTGATGAACATCTTATGTTCATATTTTTAAACAAAAATCAAGTTGTAATACCCATGATAGGTTTATGTAAAAAAATAACTTTTAAAGTGTTACCGCAGAAGAAATATTTCCCTCATTTCCATCCTTGCTGTGTGAAATTATTTCTGAAGAACCAGCTTTCCAATTTTTCCGATCTCCCTGATAAGCTTGGGAAAGCAAAATAGATTTTCGTCGACAAAAATGTACTTATTGGAGATTACATGAGAGTGAAGCGATCCTTGCTTCACTAAAATAGACGATTTCTGTGAGTGATATTTTCGAATAACATTCTCCCTATATCAATTATTCATTTGAATTTTCAATGAAAACTAGAGATAATTTTAAAAATATTAACTATCTGGCCGAAAATTCGAATTTTCACTTTCAGATTTTTTTCTTTTCAGTTAGAGTCTTTTCACAATATCTATCAGATGTAGTTCAATGTTCAACGTGGCTTCAGCCGGAGAAGTAGTTGTTTTCTGTTGGATATTACAAAGAAATTACATTTTTCAATTTGAATGGAGAATGTTTCCCATTTCAATAAAAAAAATTTAACCATCCTGTTTCATTCGAAGAACCTGAATCATACCTAATAATCTCATCTGCCTATTTAACAAATTAGACGAATACAAGAGAAGAGTTCTTAAGAAATATATTATCTTCTGCGATGAGGATAAAATCTGTATTCTTTTGCATTGCAAACAAGCACCTGCACTTGAGTCCGAAGTCGGATTGGCAAAAGGGTTATGATATTGTACGCTTCCAAGTTCATTTGGATACGCGAATAAAGAAATTACGTATAATCCAGTAACGACAGACAAACTCGAGCAAAAAGAGAAGAATGAATTGTAGCACTCTGAAATTTGGCACATGACATCTCGACATCATGTATTATTAGAGAAAAATTGTTTACCAAAAAATCGGAGGTGGAGCATAAAAAACTTTTCATAAAAAAAAATATTTTTTTTTTGTTGTTATTTCAGAAAATATGAGATTTATCAAAAAACGATAGGTTGAGAGATAATTCAATTCTCCACAAGAATACCTCATGAAATACGCTCGTTTTCTCAGAAATGGTGGTTCAGACAGGCCTGAAAATTAGATTTGTCATTACTTTGCTAAAAATTATAGTAGAAGGAAAAAAAGTGCATATCGTTCCTGAAGACTTCTAGATCCTCATGCAAATATAACATGTGAGTATATGAGTACCTAAAATGTGTTTTGTCCCACATAACCCTTCTACGATATTTACGGAGGATCCGAAAGTCATGGATGTTTTAGTTGATATGAAATAATTATACTGGAGCAGGAAGCAGAACCCTCTTTGGACCATATGCAACGATTTAAACTTACTGAGACAATTCTCACTTATACAGGCCAAAGAAAAAACTGGGTTTTACTCTTGCCTCAGTTTTCAACTCACCCATAATCCCGGCAATTTCTTCAGTAAATAATGAAAATAATCGCTCACACACATCCTACATAAAAAATGAAGTATGTGATTTCGAACTTCACAGTGTTATTAAATATATACATGCAGGATATGAATAAGCGATATTATTTTCAACATTTAGTGAAGATAATGCCGATTTTATGGGTAAGTTGAAAATGAGGCAGGAGTAAAACAAAGTGTTTTTTTTTGGCATGTATAAGTGGGACCTGTCACACTACTTTAAAATTGTTGCATATAGTCCAAAGAGGGTATGGGTTGCTGCTTCAGTATAATAATTCCATATTTACTAAATTATTCATCATTTTCAGATCATCCGCAAACATCTCCGTGAAGTGCGACAAAACACATTTTAGGTACTCAAATACTCGCATATTATATTTGCATGAGAAAGTAGGAGTCTTCAGAAACGATATGAACTTTTCCTTTTTCGATCTTTTTTAGGAGAGTTATGACCAATCAAATATTCGGCTCCGCCAGAACTTTCAGCGGCGGGTAAGGATGAACCTGAAATTTGATGTCGGCGTTCAATCACGTTTTCCGAGAAAACGAGCGCAATTCATAAGAAATCACTGGGAATAATTTTTGTAGAAAATTGAATTGTTTTTCACTCTGTTGAGTTGTTTGTTCGATAAATCATATACTTTCCAAGATTACAGCAAAAATTTATTTTTATATTTTTAAACTAAAAAAAATAATATTCCACCCCTGGAATTTTGGTAAACAGTTTTTTTTTCGTGTTTATCATGGTTCCAACTACTAGCATACCAAGTTTGGTGGTGGTACAATCGATTCTTGTCTCAAAACTCAATCGTACTGGATTATTAGCATATGTGTGTAGGATGCTGATTTGAACGAAGCGATTTAATATACTTAGGATTAGGTACTTTGTAAGGTGGCAAAATAAATCGCTCAATACGTGTTTGTAACTGCAAAAATTGAAAATGTGACAAATAAAAAAGAATACAGGTCAGCAACACAATAACTAAGTTCATTTTATCGGAACTATCTTTTGATTTATATAGACTAACAAGTTTTATATTTTTCGGTTTAAGACGGGACAGAGAAAAAAATGGTCACACCAGATCGCAAATGGATCGAATACTGATTGAAAAAATACCTACAGGTCAAAATGGTTATCGCTATTCAAATCAGTTAATATCGAAAAAAAAAATCATGTGATCGGGAATTAGACGAGAATACTTTTTGGAATGAATGTGTTTGAGGATTGGTGTCTTGCAGGTATCAGTAATACCGCCAGTTGATTAACTGTGGGCACGTGAAAATCATGTTTTAAATATTATAGAAAATTTTGATTTCGAAAATTCGAAATGAAATGTTACAGATCTGTGATGATCTAGATAGTGGTGGGTATTTAATTTCAAATGTAGGTAAATGTCGGTTCAGACAAGTTCATAGTTATGTCAATTTTTGTCAAATCTTGGTGTGTAAATACTCGACAAGTATCGAACCGATGACGGCCTACTGGGGAAAGCACTTTGCAATTGTGATAAATTGTATACACCGAATACAACTCTTTCATTTGATTGAACAGTTGCCTGCATACAGCTTCAACAAATTTCACATTTCAAATAGAGTCACAATATGATATATCAAACATCAATTTCATCGATAAAATTAATGGTGTAATTACTTCACAGGTATAATGTATTCATAAATTATTGATTCACATGACGGGAACTAGATTTTAAATCTAATTTCAGTAGGAACCTCTATTAAAACTGAGATGAGATTGCCCTGAAAATATTAATGTAAACATTTCAATTGCAAATATACCCAAATAGGAAACATATTTCACATAACGGCATATTTCAGTGCTTCGCGGTATGAATGAAATATCAAATTTCGCGGTTGTGATAAAAAATACATTAGTAACGTATGAGGACATTTCGGATATTTCAAACCGCAAATCAGGATCGGCGTAAAAAAAGAAGTCTGTATGAGATTTGCTTTATTTTTCATTCGACATTAGAATAAGGTAAGCTAATATATCCAACATAGACGATTTATAACACACAGATGAAGGAGACACAATTGGGTAGGTGACAAATCTCACAGCCTGACTCCACCAATAATTATCTTTATCGTTTTTATAGTCGGAGAGCTACCAGCAGGACATTGCAAATGTGGTCGGGAGACTTTCAAAAGTGGAATATGTTTTATATGATTAATCATTCATTTCCATCAAAAGAGGTGGATTACAAGGATGTCATTGTATGATGGAAAATACTTTGAAATTTAAAATAATCAATAGGTATATTATACCCGATACCAAGGCGGGACCCACTGATGTTTGGTAGCAAAATTGTTCCTCAGAAACAGCAATAGGTTATGAAACCTATTGCTTCATTTCAGATACTTATATTATATATTATTTCATATTTGGAGCTCCCTATCGTTCTTTGACTTTGGACCAGAGGAAGAAGTCCAGTCAGGTCATTCCAACGAATGGAATTATATCAGAATACACTACAATTTTGAAATGTAGGAAATTAAAAGAAAATAAATGAATTGCCAATGAATATGAATACCAGGCTGAATGATAATTTATTCAACCTGTCATTATATTTCAGCCACTTTGTGATTCAATACGGCGGTAATTTTCATTGAATCCTAAAAAAATGGTGCTGGAGTCTGTATTACGTGAGAGGACTTTCACATTCTGTTCGTGACCCAGGTTTTTGATTTTTTTTTTCAAAGGAAATTCTTTATTGAATGAACTGGATTCTCACTGTTTTCAAGAAGAAACAAATTCATACAGAGTTCCAACGAAAATTCAATTCAATAATCAACAAGATATCTAACACAATTAGTTTGATCATTGATGTTTTTGCAAGTAACGGAGGCAGTATTTCTTTTTTCAGTGACGATGATTTTGTTCGGTTATCAATTTGGTTGGAGATGTTGCTGTTCATGATCTGGCAGTCAAGTGTTTGGAAACTTCAACAAGTCACCTTGAACATCACTAGCGTAAAGTTGGTTTAAACAATTTGGGAAACACTTGTTATATGAATAGAGTCTTACAAGCGCTATTTATGACAGAGTATTTCAGGAAAAAAATATCAACCAACAATAATGATATTGCCCCATTATTCTCGGAATTGAAACATTTGTTCGAACAACTTAAATTTTCCGAAAAGGTGTCTTTTTCTCCGTATGATTTCATGCAGCCTTTGGGCCAAAATAGTTTTTTGTTAGGACAACAAGACAGTTCCGAATTTTTGGGATACCTGCTGAGTACACTTCATGAGCAGGAGAATAATTCAGTTGATATTTTTGAATGCCCTGATGGTGAGGAATTACAACCTATCGCTTCTTCAGTACAAAAATCTTTTGGAGGAAGGATCCTTACAGTTTCACGCTGTAGCAAATGCCGAATAAATAGCAGGATCTTCAATGACTTCTTTGAATTAGAGCTCGCGTTTCCTAATCTTTCAGAAATTCAGCCCATACAGAATCTACTCATCCATCACCTGAGACCAGAATACCTAACAGATGATGGTCAACTGTACTGTCAAATCTGTGCCAAAACAACAGACGCCATAAAATAACAAGTATAGTTGAAACACCTGCAAATCTGATCATAACTCTGAAGCTCTTCAGTTATGACTCAGCAACTCAAAGATGTATCAAACTATTTCAACGAATCAAGCTAGAAGAACACCCCTAGCATCCCCACACATCTAGCCGACTGCAACTACGAGCTTTACGCAGTCATTGTTCACTGTGGTTCTGGAGCTGATTTTGGCCATTATTACACCTTAGCCAAAGATAGAACGGACCGGTATAAATTTGATGACAATTGCGTAAATAGAATACCTTCTTTGGAACTGGACCTTTTGGAGCCTTCGAAGACACCATACATCCTATTTTACCATAGAGCAGATTGTCACAATTCGTCGGACCTCTTTAGAAGATCTCTCTCTACCAATGAATTTCAACTCTTCAGATGATGTGGTGTTGCAGGTTTTTCCGGGTTTCCCTGCAACTCTGAGAGCGAATGCGCCACCAATATCATTTAAGCCACCCCGGAGCGCCGATCAATCATTTTGATGTTTTTACTTTGTTCTTGTTAGTTACTTTTCACTTTGTTCGTGTTAAATCGAAATAAACCAAGGACATTGATAATTATAGCAGATTCCGAAAGCTTGTTGCTTGGAAATAGACCGACGCCGAAGCAACAAGCTTGAGGAAGTTGTTATATTTATCAATTTTCGAGGGTTATTCGGATAGAAATTTTTTTGCTAACCGATACTTTTTAACATTGCAATAGTCAATGAATGATTTCCATACAAATTTGTTATCATGTAAACAGTATATTTTGATACATTTGATGAGCAAATTTCATTAATCTTCTTGTCAGTATTACAACCCAATCATGACATTATTGACATTTTGACGTTATTGAATATTTGAAACTTCGAAATGGAAATAAATCAAAATATGTATATATCCATAGCCACGTGCCTGAGAGTGAAAACAGACCGTATGGTCTGTTATCAGTATAATGCTGTTCTGATTGGTTGTATTCAATCACGTGACCTTTGTTTAACAAATTTCATCGGATTTCCGGTTGAGCAAAACATTTTCAGTAGTAATACCACAAGTGATTGAATTTTCGCTATAAGTCTGTCGATTCATTTCTCAATGAAGCTGAATTGTTTCTCGATCAATTCAGTTGAGATCATAAATGAAAGACAGACTTGTGAGAGAAATTCAATCACGAGCATGAATGGTGATTTCTGTCGTAGCCTAATCCCAGTCTTCATACATATGAAAAATCTATAAAACCAAAATTTTATGAATTGAAAATAATAACAGATGAACTATAATGCTGATAAATAATTTGAACGCATTCTTCTGTTTTTTCGAAAGACCACAACGTATTTCATTATTAAAAAATTATTTATATCTCCCTTTCTGGAATATCATAACCGACTGCCATCCATTGGCTTCTAAAACAGTTATTTTCAATTTACCTTCAGATAAACATCTTGGTATCTTTTCACACCGTCTTCTCGCTATAATACTACTTGGCTTTACTAAATGATTATGTCGCGGTTGACGGCTGCAATTTTCAGATTCAAAGAATTACTTCAATTCAAAATAAACAAAATACCGTGGAATTGAAGAGACTTTTTACTCAAAATGAATTCGTAACCATGTCATGATTAGTAAGATGATATCATAAAGGCGGGTGAATTGAATTGCATCACCAGCGCGTCATCCCGTAAGTCAAATTTCATTACTGCGCCACACATCTTAGATGTGATGGGATATATTTTTCAAGAGTGACAGTGGAGATAACGAAGCATCTGTCTACAACAAAACTACGTAGCTGGGAGCGCCAATAAGGTAGATTGCTCCTAATCGTAGTTTCGGTCTCGCGTGAAAACTATCCCGTCCTCGAGCGAGTAGAGGAGAAATTGTAATGCTCTCTCAACATATAGCAAGCCATTCTTCACGCTCTCATAAAACTACCATAACCAAGATGAAAACTTTCCGATACTGTATATACCGAAACCACGAAAATCCACGCGCGGAAACAATGCTGAAGAAACAACGAGAAAACTGTAGATAACTGTTTCAGTTTATACGTCAAGAAGTGTACTTCTACTACAGTGGCAGTTAAGAGATTTTAACCAAAGAAAATCACTGCGAAACCCAGATACCAACGAGAACATTGACGCCCACTGTAAAAGCCTACATTCCTTGACCAGATACAAGTTGAAAAGATTTAGTTGGGTATCTATTTTGAGAACAAAAAAAAAATATTGGTACAAACAAAACATAATTCCTTACCGCAAGGGAGAATAGTTATTTATTATACAAGGGAAAAAAATATTAGATTTTAGCTCGAGGTTGTGTTTGTCTTTCGACACGAAGCGGAGGGAGACAAAAAACCATACACTATTTTTTTCTGTGACGGGAAAAACGACGATTTAATCAAACATCAACCTTGACCTATCTGTATATACAGGGTGAGTCAGGCTGATCGCCTCGGACTCTCATGGCCATATGGTATTTTTTTTCGGTAAACGGCCTGTGGGAGTACATGTATGTCAATCTGAAGCACATTTTGAAAATAATGATTTTTATACAAGGTGTTTGAAATAAGCGTGACATATCAAAGTTTTGTTTTTTTTTTCAATGGAACACCCTGTATTTTCTTGCATTTTTTAATTCTTTGAGAAAAAATTATCTGACTTTGCTAAAGTTTACCTATACCTAACTCTCTAACTTTTTCTCAAAATGTAACGTTGTCAAAAAAAAATCAATATCATTACAATTATCCACGGCAGGTGTATGAAATTTTTACCTGTCACTCAAATCAATTTCAGCAAGTTACTGCGGCTTCAGACGACTATCAATATTATACAGTGTATTTTATATTATCAAGAACACTTACCGCATATTCCGGCACATTTCAAACGTGTTGTCAGGAACTATCTGGACAGAAAATTTCCAGATCAATGGGTAGGGAGAGGTGGTCCATATAACTGGCCAGCAAGAACCCCCGATCTTACACGTTTGGACACACGTTTTTTATGGGGATATATCAAGAATATTGTTTACAGTACACCACCCACTACTCCTGATGATATGAAAGAAAGCGAGGATTAGAAATGCCTTCCAAACAGTAACTCCAAATATGTTCAACAATGTCAGAAGCTCATTCGAAAAAAGTATTAGATGCTTTATTGAAGTAGATGGTGATCGCGTCGGACATTCCTTATGATTTTTTAAATTTACACTTAAACTTCAATTGCTATATATTGTTTTTTTTAATCAGTAACCCCAAAATTAGTAGATACAGATGGACCGATATAACAAATGCTCCAAAGAAAATCAATTGTAAGTAGAGAGTGTTCAAATTCAATTTACTAATGATAATGAAGAACTACTTTTTTCAGTATTTGACATCAGCCGGTTGATGAAATTTTATTATTTTGAAACTTATATTGGTTTACAAAAAGGCTTCGATAACTCCTGAAGCACCATATGTAGGTATAGGGACATAATGTATTGTTCGAAAGGAAATTAAACGGTGAATCTTTTCACGTGGAAAAATACAAGGTGTTCCATTTGGAATAACAAAGTTATTGGAGTTCGAGTATGCGGTAACTGTTCCTGATAATATAAAACACACTGTATAATATTGATCGTCGTCTGAAGCCGCAGTAACTAGCTGAAAGGGATTTGAGTGACCAAAAATTTGGTCCAATGATATTGAATTTTTTTTTTGACAACTTTACATTTTGAGAAAAAGTTGAATATCTCATAAATGGAGAAAGTTAGGTATAGGGAAACTTTAGCAAAGTCAGCTTATTTTTTCTCAAAGAAATAAAAAATGCAAGTCAATACAGAGTGTTCCATTAAAAAAACATAACTTTGATATGTCACGCTTATTTCAAACACCTTTTATAAAAATAATTATTTTTAAAATGTCCTTCAGATTGACATACATGTACTCCCCCAAGCCGTTTACTGAAAAAAAAAACCATATAATATAATATAATATCATAAATTATTCACTTTTTTCCGTGGGCAAAAAGTACTCACTTTTTTCCCGATTCTCGAGAAAAAAAGTTATCTCATAAAAAGTTATATTTTATTGCCTGTCAACGGAAATAAAATGTCAAACTTTTTTCCCGTCACAGAAAAAATATCATTAATTCAACTTCCACTACATTACAGCTCACAAAAATTGGTTTTTCGATATTATAAATTAGTCGCTACAGTGATACTAATTGTGTTAAAATTTGCATAACGCGATGTCTCGCCGTTATACGAAAAACCTGACACCCCGGGAATGAATGGTGTCCAATAATAAAACAATTTACGTGCAGTATGAAAATTTATGTTTGTACGTGCCTTGCAGAATCTACCAAAAATTTATTCGAAAAAATATCTCGTACTCACGGTGACATGAAATGAATTACTTATAACATCCCGAAATTTAGAAAAGTTTTTCTTGTACCGTTACAATATCATTGAATATCTTCTGGGTTCTGCTGCAAATGATTGTACAATTCATTCATTAAAATTCTCTACAGTCTGTACTTGAAATTATACTGGGCCTCCATTTCAAAACATGTTGAGATAAAAGGATATTTCAATTTATCATCGTCTTATTCAAGCCATATGAAGTGGTATTTTATCCACACGCAAAATAATGGTAAGTACATCAAGAAACAAGAATACAAGTAGTGAGCCTTTAAAGGGCACACAACGAGTTTAAGGGCACGACGGAAAGCGTGAAACCCACTATGCACACCCCAAGGTTGAGGCCCGGAAAGAAGAACTTACCAGCCATTTGAGGAATGTCTGGAGGTTTTTCCCCCATACACCGCGCCCGTTTCCAGAGCGGATGCTCTTCTTGCTGTTCGGCGAATTTTGATATCTAATCAGTGCTCAGCCTTTCTGCGCCTGAAGCTTCATCAGAAAGATCCCAAAGTTGAATTAATTTTTTACGTTATAAGCCAAACTAAAAAAAAAGTAAAAGACATCAAGTAATGTTTTCGAAAAAACATGAAAAATCATGCACCTTAATTATTTTACATACAATTCTTCACTCCACTGTCACGTATGACAAACAGCTGTTGGAAAATGAATCAACAAAACATTAATAAGTAAACATATTTATTTTTTTTATAACGCATGAACGAAATTTAAAAAACTAGACAATTGAATTCTTTGAAAGAAGTATCACTTAAAAAAATTTGGGGATGTGGCCGTCACTTTGAGGGTGTTTCGACGTGTTTCAGGATTTTTATAGAAAATGGCTGTAAAAAATTAATGTGTCCTATAATTTAGAACCTCACTATACATATATGTTAATTGACTCAGGTAACAATTTTATATGGTGCACCCTGCCTGAAGAAGGCCTTGTTGCCGAGCTGATAGCCCTCAAAACCTAATGTTTGTCAACCCTGCGTCACATTCGAGCAGTATAACATACCCCACTCGTTATTAAGATGTGAATTTTAACTTAGTACTTCTAAATACTTCTGGTTGCCTAAACTTCCTATAGAATATGAATTCAATTTTCTTTCAAGTAACATACACTTTCAGTGTTTCTGGGTGTAGCAAATCCCAGTGGGTTACGAAACTGGTGTCTCTGGGTGTTGCATACCCCACGTGGATTAAAATACCAAAACATTAGAGACCAAAAATTGCTGGAATTTTAAGCCAAACTGTCCATTTACCAATTCCTCAGCAAAAGAGGGGCTGTCAAAAAAATGCTAAAAAATCGGTCGGCGACGACAATCGTTATAAATAGGGCTTGTCAAATATGTCAGAGAGCTGAAGATAAAAAAACTAAGTATAGATGTAATTGTGAAAGTTTATGCACTTCGTTGACGAGTTGTTCGTACCATTCATTATAGTCGTACCTACCTCATTAATTCTTTTCCTCTGTTCATTTACTTATTTTTGGTTGTTTCCTTTTGTAAATTTGATTCCTTTGCTATCATTCTACTATTTGCAATTTTGTATAGAATGTAGTGTTTTTTTTTGGATTGCACATTGCATCGTCATTTCGTACCCACATTCAATAAATGAAGCCAGTGTCAGTCGAGCATTTTTTAGCTTCTGAAAAAACTTGAATATAAGAGAGTATATCAAAATTAAATAAAATTTTAAAACTCAGTTCACTTGAATATAGCAACAAAATCTATATGGGGTACGTACAACCCCACTTGTATGCTTATTCGTAAACAATTTTAGTGGGTGACGCTGAAGCCGAGTTACTATATTCTTTTATAGCGGATTATTTGGTTGAGAAGAATAATGAGTCGATGATCATGCCCTGTGATTGGTCTTTTATACTTGTCAATGTCTCTGTCGTCTTTCTTCCGCCTATCTTTATAGGGTTTATGTGGCCTGCAACTCTTTCGAGTGTGGAATTTTCATACCTGCGTATTAAGTTGTCATTAGAGTCTTACTTCTCTTCAGGGGTGGCGTTGTCCATCTGGTTGATTCGTCATTTATGAGTTTCATCTTTGATGAATGAATGACTTTTATCTTATTTTTTCACCTCTTACGGTCTAAGAAAGTCGTAGCCCTTACCTCTCAAAGTGTGATGTCACGCTGGGATCAAAACCCACACCAGCAAGTGCTCTAACCATCTCACCACCGCGATGGTTCATCTCCCCGAATCAGCAGCTTTCGAATCATAACAAACATTCATCCTGTCGGTTGCCAATGTCTACATCTTTTGAGCTATTTCATAGGTTTTCAGGAAGTTTTCCCTCAGTTTAACTGCTGTCCTGCACATTCATTTATCTGGCGCTTACTGATCTGAACACTGAGTGGCAGGATAGTCGAAGTGTCCTTACAGAGATGATGGTGGCCGGAGTAATCATTGGACTATGCTGCTCTGTATGCCATCAGCCACAGTGGTAGGTGCCTGTACCAATTTGAAATTTTCCTAAGGGGGAGATTATATCACTTCCAACTTAGAAAGTCTTGATGTTCAGGTTGGATTCTTGGTCCTATTTCATGTTTGTAGTAGTCCATTCGTGTCTAGATGACAGTCTCGTTCATCTGCTATCTTACTCCCTCAATCAGTTGACAACGATCACTAATGTAGAGCGGACATTGGTGATCAAAAAAAAGGTTCATTTTCGAGTCCTAGAAGGTAAGGAACTGCGGCCTTTGTGTGGTGATCGAGACCTCAGCAATGTACCGTATTTGAGCTGGTGATGTTCCTTATAGCATTGGATCCCGACTGTGTTTTTCTTTCCTCTTAAGCACTTTTCTCTTACTTTTTAATTTTTTTAGCGTTCCAATTATGTACAAATTTGAAATAGGGGCTGTACCTTGTGTGGTCTTGGCTTCATCGGGGCTATTATTTTCGCTGCTCTCTGGAATATCTTTTCACCCGCTGTATCAGTCATGTCCTATGCTTCCAGATATGCAGAACTATTGCATATCTCTTGGGGTCCTCCTGAAACCTCCTTGCAAACCGCCTGTATCCACTGCTTCCGACACCAATTTTCGTAAATCTCCTTGGATCCGCCCAAAAAATATCTGTAAATAACTTGTAGCCAATGATGACTACCTCTGACAATTATTAATGCCAATCTCCTTGGGCCTACCTAACAATTCCTTGAAAACCGTCTTCCGACGGCAAACGTTATGATGTTGTGGTTCGTATAGCTACAGATAAATGCGGATCGGTTGTGACTAGTTTATTACAGCGTCAACTAATGATTCATTTCAGAATTGGTACCAATTATGTAACTCAAATATACTGATTATTCAACATGCCTTCTGCGATGATTATACTTCGTATATACTTATACTTCTGTAGACTTTTAACTTCTTCGTTCGCTCGAATTGTCCTGTTTAGATCGCATGATAATTTCTGTCGCGACGAGAACATCTAGATTCGTCCATTTCGGAATAGAGCACTGTCAGTGACGTAATATGACATTTGCGGAACACTGTCATATGGAGACAAACAAACCAAACTTAACAAAAACAAACCCATTTTCCATAAGGCTACGTAAATAACTTTATGTCTGTAAAGTTGATAAAAATCGTAATTATCCACTAACACCCACAAAGAAAGAATTTTCACAGTGCTCTATTCTAGAAGATCTATAGGTGTTCCGCACCAATTGCGACGTAGCCTAACTCATAACGGTCGCCGCTTGCTTGCTTGCTATTTTTTGGAACTATATTGGTTGCTAGGTAAGCGATCGCCATGTAGGGGCGTAAGTTATTCTACTGATGTTTGTAATACCGGCGTTCCTGCGCGGTTACTTCCTATTCATCACTGGGAAAAGCCCTAATTCTGAATTTCATCGTTCCCCGAACTTAATCATGTCGGTAGTGTCTTTCGTGTAGGAAGGGCTATTGCAAATTTGCTTGTTTGCAATTGGAAGCCTAAATATGTCATACAACATTGGGAATTCTTGTATGTTACACATATATACATGCACCGTTCTCGTCATGAAACCAGATTTGCTAAATTAGATTAGGTGACTCGGATTGAATCCGTATGCAACAAAAATGAATCAAGATTAGCTAATTTTTCATTACTCCTTGCAACATCGATGATTTCTCCGAATTTCAGTCAAGTTTGGTTGTACATCGAAAAGGAATGCAGTTACTCCTCTCCAAACTCTTACCCGTGAAAAAAATTAAGAAATATTTCCTGAACTAATGATATTCGTCATTATCATTACTATCGACGAAGTTTCTCCGTTCCTGTCGACAGTCCTCAAGTATTAACTTCGTTCAGAGCTTCGCTAATTAAACTGTAATCTCTCGCTGTTTCTCCACTCCACACATCCCATCAATGTTTTTTTCCTGAATGGATGAAGCTTCTCAGATAGGGTTCATTAATTTGGAAACGAGTTGTCTCGCTTTTTTTGCAAAGGTTTCGAGGATCGAGAGGATTGTTTCTGAGGGGTAAACAAGGAGTTGAATAATCAATGAGAGACGGGAAATTGGGACAAGCAGAAAGCTGTAAATTATTGAATTGCTTTATAAGTATCCATCCACGTGAATAACGCTGGGGTTTAACCCTAGTGTCTTCGAACATTATAAAAACGATAAAAGAGCTACGATGAGAATTCACAATTGTAATGTACACAGAATATATTCTGAACATTGTAAATGTCATTGCTTCAAGTTCTCCTATATAATAAGGTGTAGGTATGTTCAATGAGTCTTTTTTTTCTGTCAATCTATATTGATGCAAAACCTTTCGATGAACGTTCAAATGATCTCAATTTTTTCAGCTGGAAGCCTTACATTGGTTCTCAGCAGATTTTTGCTCCATTGGTTGCTAGTTAATATTTCGCACGGTTAGGCAAAAAATGATTATCTAAGACTTCTCTTTGTTCGCTGTTTCAGTACACCCCTTCCGAACCCATTCATGGATTAATCTCATCAGAGTACATCTCAGTATAGTGAGTACTGATTCAGGGCATGAAAATTCAGTGGTTGATTCCTGCGTGGCAACTTCACCAGCTTTTCATAAATGTTCATTTAGAGTTTTTTCTATCAGTATTTCTCACGCTAGTCTTGGCTTCATATTTTGCAATATCGGAGATTTCAATAATGCCTGACCATCAGAAATCATGTGAATTTGCTTATCCACATAATCTTTTCTCATATTTTCACGGATACATTGCTTTATCGCATGCATCTTTGCCTGTGTGTCTGAGATTCGCCAACTGTGAAGTCAACTTTCATATATAGAGAAGGACTTGCTGGTCTACCGCGCTTTCAATGTTCAGACGCACAGCTATTTATGCCAAGCTGAAATGCTGTCATTTTCAATCGGAAAAATTAGCTTGCGTTCCAAGGACTGTAATTTCCTGATCTTGTTACAATATTAATTATGGTCTCGTCTGTGAACCAAGTCAGTACTCTGTTAATATGTTCTAATTTTGAGTGGCCGGTAGGTTAACGGTTATAGGTTTTCTCATATTGAAACCTTTGCGGGCATTAGACCAGATTCAAGCACTATGTGCAAGAGATTTTTCTCGGGTATATTGGAATCGATAGGCGGCCACATGCCTTGTCGTAAAGTGTGATGTGAGTTGTCTAGATGCCAATTTTGACGTCTAGTGCTTGCTTGGAGTGCGCACCGACCACTCGAGGTGGTGCTGTAGGTTCTCTGGGTTTCCCTACAGCTGAAAAGTGAATACGCCACCAACATTCAGTAAGTCACCCGTAGCACCAGAACAAAAAATAATAATAGCTGTCCTCTAACCCTCACACCCTTTTGGGTACATTATCGATATTTTCAAATGTTTATTTAGTATACCTACTAATCAGGAATCCTCAGAGTCGCTCATGATTCAATATCCATGAGAATTATATTTTCTCTTCATACTTGTTCATGTACAGAATTTTCGACATTTCGAGCAGAAATTTTGACTTGAATTAGTTAACTTTTTCGTCATGAATTGCTATGGAAGAAATTCCGACTCTGAAACCGGGTAGTAGAATTTACTAAGATGATGGAAGTTATTTTCCTAACAAGTGCGGAAAGTAATACGTTCCCGCACGCGACTGCCGTTGATCCGAACGGCGTGAAGCGGAGTTCGGGCAAGCAGTCAGTTTGAAACATTATTTTTTATACGACCGCATAGAGATTCGAAAAGGCACATTGAAAATAATTTTTTTTTTCAACGTACAAAAATTTCAATGAAAATCCACAAATTGTTATTATTATTAATGTTTAAAACACAATTTCTTGTATTCTGCAAATGAGTCAGAATAGCCGGTCCGGTTGATGACAACTTGGTTGTCATTACAAATCTTTGGTTACCATACAAAACAACTTGACTCAGTTTAGTTTGATTGTTATTTGGATTAATTTTGAGAAATGTATAGGGTAGATATATATAAGTATCGCCATTTGCAATTTGCGAAAATAGAAAAAATAATCTGGGTCAGATTGAATATTAAAACATATATTAGTTTGAATAGTAATATACAGGTGAAATCAATGAAATGTTCATTTAATAACGTTAAATTGACATATTTTACTTTCTCGCTCTAGTGCGGAAAGCGATTATTTCCGCAATAGTGCGGGAACTGACACTTTCAAAACTAAAATGCGTGTGGGAAAGTAGGTAAAAACGCACGGTCGTAGAAAAAAGTTCTTCTAAGAATTTACAAAATGCCCATGAACATATACGGATGCATCAGATCATCGAACCATATCCTCACCAACCCTTCCAAGCATTCCAGGACTTTTTCTGATATCTTATACAGCTTTCATCACCCTCTGCAGGAGAATAACTGTCTCACATGGACACAGAAGAGACAACAGATTTCAAACGTTCGAATAATTACAGCAAAAATAGTTTATGGGGTTGAGTTCTGATGAATGAGGGGAGCAAGCAATTGGCCTATCCCAGTATATCCAGTGTGACCCATTTAAGATGGAAGCACCCATATAAAACTTACATTTTTCAAATTTCAAATTTTATTTTCTTATGATGTTCTTATTTATGAACAGATTTCGATGAAATTTTGACCAGTGATATATCGAGATCTTTTGAATACAGTGGTGTATTTCGAATTTTGATAAAAGTACTAAAATTGGATTGGTGGGTTGATTAAACGGCATATTTATCAAATTTCATTCCCTTATTACTTTTTTATTGATTGACGCATTCCAACGTAATTTACATATGTACCATTTTAAAATGTCGTGAATCTAGTGGTGTAGTCAGATTTTTTTTAAAAAAATCGCTAGTATTTTTTTTTGACTTTTGACCTTGAAAAATAAGATTAGTTGGTCCTGGAAATGGAGATTTATACATGAAATTTGGTGTCCTAGTAGACTTTTTGAATGCCTAACTAAAGAACACAAAATCATTCAAATCAGTTGATGAATGTAAGTTGTTTATAGGTGCTTCCATTTTAAATGGGCCACACTGTATATCCATCGTTGTCGATAGTTTTCTCTATGAAAATGGAGAACTTCGAGACCAAGAGCCACACGGTTTGTCTTGAGTGAATATACACCTCTTCTAACAAATTAAGTAAATCATTCTCTAAAAATTCCATGTAATTTTCACCAAACATTTTCGCAGTAATTCAAAACTAACTTTGCTGTTGCGTATGTGCCGACGACAATATATTATCTTCTGTATATGTTTGTACGAAAGATTGGATCACTCAATCCATTTTCAGCATATTAGAGTAAATTCACCTCTCTTGACGAAACCAAAGTTTCAAATAACACCTTTGCTAAGGCTTCTTGTTATCGAAGTGCTATTTTTTTTTCTATGATAGAGTGACGACTTGCCGACACACTGGTTTCTTGCCTTTCATCATTGCTATGATATTGATGACACTGAAGCTTATTGTTTTCCATCCATATTAATCAAGATTCTGGCCATTTTTTTCTGTATGTTGAATAAAACATAGTGCATCCTTCAATTGGAATCGATAGTATTCAGTAAAATAAGGTGCAGATTCGAACAGATGTATTTATAGTTTATCATTTTGCCTTGGTGGCGCATAGGTAGTGTGCCCGCTTGGTAAGCGAATTCGATTCACAGCGTCGTCACCGGTCTCGCGCAAGGGTGCATCCGGTTGACGGAAATAACAAATTCAACAATATTTATTTAACAATCATCAGTATGGCCGTTGTTTGTAACATATTGAGTAACACCAACTTCATTTTCAATAACAGACTGTGAAATAGTATATTGTATACCTGGCACTTTACTGTCATGGTTTACACATACATTTTCATCCTTCACAATCATTGTTGGTAATATTTTTCTACAGTAATTTTATTTATTATATTATATATATATATATATATAATAAGTATATTATAAGTATATTATATATATTATATTGTAACTAATGTATTATGTGTTATTAGAGAAATCTGCATTGCATTGTTCACAATAAGCTTGTCAAGAGAGAAACAAGATGTCCTGCAACACCAGGACCATGCTCATTGCCATAATCCAATACAATAGGAATAATTGGGTCAAAAATTCATCAGAAAACAACTACTTTCCTGGCTAATACCACGACGAACGTTGAATTATATTTAATGAATTTCCGTGTCCGAGTCCTACAAGGATGTCTCCGCAATTGCTAGTTGCATGGAAATGTTCATTGAAACATTTGGACCACCTATAGATCGATTTCTGGGTTCTTGCCCTCATCAGTATAGGGTAGGTCTCTGCAGACAATAACTAATGTCTGCAACAAACGATTAGCAAAATCTCCATGTATTATGTGTTGTTATGATATTATGATGTTAATGATTTGTAATAAAGATTTAACTTAAAGGAAGATTAATATCCAATAATACGATAAAAAGTATTATTTATTAATACAAATTATGAAATTTATGGACAAAGTTTTTCTGCATAAATTTAACTTATGACAAATGAATTTATTCTTTAAAAATCCAAACTAAATAAATTAGTCGTTCTAAAGTAGAGTATATGTACATGTATGTATCTGTGGTTATTCAATCATACTTACTTATTTAGATACTACTCGTTATAATGGCTAATAATTTCATCACTATAATACCAAAAGATTGGCTAGACATTTCTTGAAATAAGCAAAATGTCAGATTTTGATATGTGGAAAAAATAATAATCCTAGGTACCAAGAGTTCTCCGGATTTTATCGATATTTTTTATTTTGCACAAGAACTCATTTATTAAAAACAAAAAAACAAACCGATTGATAAAATCACTAGTCTCAACCGACTTGTTGGGAGTCCGCAAGTGATTTTATCTAAACTCGGTTTGTCTTCTTATTTTTTCCTCAAGTAAAGAAGTTTCAGTAATCCAAATGAAAAAATTATGTCATACAATTTGAAGAGCGTGTTGAACATGAAAAGATTATTTCGCTTTCACCAATTTGGATGGTGGCATATAAAAAAAAAAATTTGAACAAACAAAATTATTTCTGTTGATTAAATTAATTCTGGACTTTTACCCAAGATGTCATAAGCAGGTGAATTAATTTTGACAGTTCAATGTAATCGAGGTGTATTATCAATGATGAGGGGTTTTATCGAAGGTACCTAATAATACCACGAGTGCTTCAAATTTTATGAGAACGAGAACGTATTTGGAGAAATTATTTTTTTCGCCAATTTGGATGGTGGCATGTTAATACATATTCTTGACGAATTCAATTAAATTCTATGGAAATGTGTTGATTCAATTGATTCTGAATGTTCACTCAAGACGTCATACGCAACTGTAAATCTAATTAATTTTGTTAAGTTCGAAGGCAATTAATGCTTTATTAAGGAACAAGCTGTTTTATCAGTATAATACTGTATGATTGGTCAGAAAAACCCGCTTCTATTGATTGAAATAACAAAACGTCACATTTTGACATGTGAAAAAATAATCAGTATGATACCAGATACGTGGTTAGAATAATGCATACCCTAGCTATTGGCTGAACTCAACAAAATATCAGATTTTGATATAGGAAAAAATTATCACTAGTAATATCATAAGAGCATAGGTAGAGTCACGTTGCTCGAGTGGTATTCGTTACGATTATATCACAAAAAATATATTTTTGTTTTTTGTTGAAAACTTCATTTGAAGTTACACCGAATCGACTGTCAAACTGTTACGCTCTGCTTTGCCATCCATAGTTACTTCGTTGAAAATACCAACGCTGATAATTAGAATAAAAAGCTGCTGTGTTCGCGATGATACAGCTAGTCTTTGGTTTTTGATTGGTCAGATCATGTTAGCATTTTAAAATGAGTGTAATAGTCAGCCTCATTCCATTCGGGCCCATGTAAATACAATATTGACTTCATCCACAAACTAGAATAACTTTGTTATATGTTTTGTACAGATATTAATAATAATAATTTTTTCAAATACTCCATATCGGTGATTACTGATTCGATTGAATGTGAACTGTTTTTGGACTCCGATTCCCGATCTTTCCCATTTTGAACCAATCTAATAAATGATGTGTCTCACAAAAACCATCAACTGAAAGAGATCCCTTGTCGTAAAAACCAACGTTTGTCTTCATTAAGTAAAACAAATAATCGGTGTCGATTGTTATTTCAGCAGCACCTAAAGTATATCAACTTCCAGTAGTTTCAGCTGAGGTTTATTCAGGAACTTCCAGACCCCCTGCCACTTAATACTCTGCCATCGATATGGGGTGTCTTCCATGCATATAATTTTATGGGGATGACACGAGCCTACGGAGTAAATCAGGCCAATGTATGTGTTTTGGTATAGTCCGTAAAGGAACAAATATTGAAGTTTGAAGTAATCTTTGACATTTTCAGATCGTACAGAAGTACCCAATATCTATAATAATTATATATAGCTCCAAGGAGATGAATGGATTGCCATAACGTCATGCATAAGAAAGACGAAAGAGTAAAAAGTAATTTTCTACAATCAACAAGTATTCGTAATAATACCAAAAAAATTGAAATGGCTATTTTTTGTGAGTTGAAAAAATTGTTGAAATTGTTTTTATTTTCGAACTTCGGCACACAGAAGTCGAAACTTGTATGGAAGAATATACACGTTTTCATGCGAATCAAATTCACTGTCCAGAAATTTATTCGTCAAAGTTTCCTTCTTGAACACTATGATGAAGTGAAAATATTTTCATCAAATTCAAGGCTATGTTAAGGTTCATCACCAGTGCGTCATCATGAAAGTCAAATTTCATCATTTCGCCGCACATCTTGTGCGGATATATTTCTCAAGAGTAATAGTGGAGATAACGAAGCACCTGACCGTAATAAAACTACGTAGCTGGGAGTGCCAATAAGGTAGATAGCTCCTAATCGTAGTTTCGTTTTCGCGTAAAAACTAATGATCTTCTGGTTCTATAGCTTTCTTAAGAATGCGGGAATCTACGTATTTTTTTCATTTGTCAAACCATAAATTTTTTTTCTTCAGAATCATCAAAACCAAAAATCAGGTAATTTCCCGCATTCTTACAAACAAATTGAATTATTTGTACCAACAAAATTTTCGCAAAAAACTAAAACTGCTCGCTCAAAAGCTAAACTCGTTTTATCAAAGGTATTGTTTGCTCATAAGAAAATCGAAAACTGTACTTGGGTTCAATTGTTTCCTAATTTTGCATAGTTTCTTCAGGAGCTATGAACCCTAATTTCCAAAGATAAGACTTCTTGGCCAATTTTTCACTCCTTCCCATCAATTAGAATTTCCTTTATTTTGTATTGAGTATTGAGTGGCAGGGGGCCTGGAAGTTCCTGAATAAACCTCGGATGAAACTATTGGAAGTTGATATGCTTTAGGTGCTGCTAAAATATCAATCGACACCGATTATTTGTTTCAATCAATGAAGACACACGTTGGTTTTTACGACAACTAATGTCTTTCAGTTGATGGTTTTCGTGAAATGCATCATTTATTGGATTTGTTCAAAATGGGAAAGATCGGGGAATGGGAGACAAAGATTAGTCAATGAGAGTCAAAAACAGTTCACATTCAATAGAATCAGTAATCACCGATATGGAGTATTTAAACAAATATATATTATCATTAATAGGTATCTGTATAAAAGACATAAAAAGTTATTCTAGTTTGTGGATAAAATGATTATTTAAAGCGGTGGAGCGGCGGGATCGGTCAAATAGATTATTTGAAGCGGTGGCGACGGCGGGAGTAATGGGGCTGTTAATTACAGAGAGCAATATATTGTTCAGTTACCTGAGGTTATTAACATCCAATAACGTGATAGATAATTAATTTTATTTCATACTAAATAAAATATGAAATACCAATTTTTTTTTGTTTTTCAGAATCAAACGAATGTTGTTTAAAAATCAAGTAGGCCATGGATAAATCAACTGACATGTTTGTAACTATTTGTCAAATTCATTAACTTGTGAAATCGAATGAATGCTTGAAGAGAATTGAGATTTCAGGCGATTTTTTGCAAAAGGATGAGAAAAGCTCGTGCCGTACAACTTATTTCCTTGCTACTCGGAAAATTATTTCAGTGGAAAATTTGAAAATTGCCCGATTGTTTTTGTACCGACATCAGAGGAATTTAAAGATTTATAACTGCCTGGTATTACTCCCAAGGGAGTTATGAAGATGTTTGTAGTTACTTGAATGGGACTTGCCCAATATCAAAAATATTTGGAATTTGGGTTTTTCGATTGATGGACTTTCATCTTACCAATCGGAAGACGTATAGCTTCTAATCGTGGTTTTGGACCCGCAGCTCTCTAATTAATAATCTTACAGTTCAATACTAATATCACCCCTAAATTTTCATTTTTACATTATTTATATTTTCGTTATTTTTTATATTACAATAACATTCCTTGAATCCATATATTTGCTGTTGTCAATCGAATATATCCTGAAAAGGGGAACATTCTCCTTGAAAATTGAATAATGAAAAATGTGATATATTTGTAATATCTAACAGAAAACAACTACTTCCCGGCACAAGCTACGCTAGGCATTAAACTACATCTATAATAGATATTGTGAAAAGACTCTAACTGAGAAGAAATGAAAAAATCTTAAAGTAAAAATTCGCATTTTTTTGAAAATTTTCTCTAGTTTTCATGGAAAAAAATCATTAAATAAATTGATGTTATTAAAAAATATCACTCACAAAAATCGTTCATTTCATTGAAGCAAGGTTCGCTTCTCTCGCATTAATGATTTATGATTTTTTTCCATGAAAACTAGAAAGAATTTTAAAAATCAACTATCTGAATGAAAATGCGAATTTTTACTTTCAGATTTTTTCTTCTCAGTTAGAGCATTTTCACAATATGGCTTTTGCCGGGGAAGTAGTTGTTTTCTGTTAGATATTACGAATAAATCACATTTTTCATTTGTCAATTTTCATGGAGAATGTTCCCCTTTTCAACATGAATACCTCCCAAAAGGTTATCTTGAACGATGGAAAACAGCCACTAAAATTTGTCTTGTCAGTCGCAGATGATTCCACAACAGATTTTATGAATGTCCTATTTATATTTTCGAACTAAAATCAAAATATATCCTATTCAGTTACCTATAAAAAAAATGACATCTACTCTTCTATTGACCCTGCCCCATTCTATCGGGATGGATCGTGTGCATTTTCGATGTGATGTAATTTACACATATGAATTTTATTGGTACAGTTACAGTACTTGATATGACATGGAATAGTTATAAAATATATGAATCCTTAAATCGATACCTATCAACAACAGTATACCAGAATTTAAATATCTCATCAAATTGAAACATTCCAAAATTTCAAGAGTCGTACGTTCCTTGATACACGGTTACATCGTTGAAATTGTATTTTAACTACGGCCTGACTACTGAAAAGCCTCATACCGCTCATAAGAAGCTACTGAATTGCCGCGACGTTTTGACGATAAATCTGTGCCGATATCAATTTCTGTTTGAATTTGTACATGATGACAAAGCCCTATCAAAAAGCTACACTAGCAGTTACTGATTCATTTTCTATTTGAAGCTGCACGCAAGAGTAATGGTGGCCATTAATTCGGTGTTATCTGGAGTCGTGACGAAGATTTTGTATTTGACGCGGATTTGTCTGAGTGATTTCGAGCAGTAGATACAAGCAGAAAATTAGGAAGTGCCGCTATTTTGTCATGGTTAGAAAGATTTTCTGTTTTTTTAGTTGGAAAATATGAATAGGACATTGATAAAATCTGTTGTGGAATCATCTGCGACTGAAAGACAAATTTTAGTCGCTATTTTTCCTCGTTCAAGATAACCTCTTGGGAGGTATTCATGTTGAAAAGGGAAACATTCTGTTTTTTTTTGCATCTGAAAGCTGGTGGGATACTACAAGCATTTCTCATCTCTAGTTGGGAATATCAATAGTCCTTATGTCTTATGTAACGCTTACTCGCGGTATTTGCTAATCATTTAGTGACTCAACCAAAGACCATTTGGTTTACTAGTGGTAACTTAGTGATACGCTTGTTGAGAAATCAAAAACTGTTAATATCACTACAAAACAAGTTAAAGATGGTGCTGAAATTCTTATAATCGAAACAGCTATTGAAGAATCAGAATATCGAAGGACTGCTATCATAGAAGATATTGATTCGCTTGTTATTTTTATTGGGCGTACTCATCCACATCAACAAGAATTTTTTTTTAGTCGACAAAGGCAAATGCCTTTGACGTGGCTGATTCACAGAAAGATTGAAGAAAACCACAATTTCTTTATTATTTCATTGCTCTAATGTTTTTATTATAGTTATCCGTCAGATACAACAATTGTTGATCCATAATGTGTTCGTAAACATTTGATTTAGGAAGAATGTGAAAGAATGGAGAAAGTATCGTCTTCGCTCCATACGGACGCGATGCAGAGGAAGTCAATCTTGACTCTACACTACTATGTGTGGCTGAGCACCACGCACTCTTTGCGCTCTATCACAAAAACATTTGAGCATATACAAATTTGTTCAGAACAAAAGTTGTAGAAAATGTTTTCTCTACGACTACTGCACTCTACATTGATTACATATTGATTATTAGTTGAAGAATGAAGATGATTCCAAGACACCGTGGATCCTAACTCATAATTTAACGGTACTTCGGCCAATGACAGATTCAGAATTTTCAGAATCCACGGTAACTGAAAGGTTTAGACCAATGACAAAACAGCAAATGTACCAAACACATTTCTCAAAAAGTCTTTGCTTCATTGGACTTGTCACGGCTTGGCATCCGCCAATGATAGATTGTTTTCATTGTTAATTTTATTTTCCTGATGAAATCTTCTTTCAACAAAGGTATTTCGAATAATATTCATCTGAACATTCTACACAATCTCGGTTTTTGGTCAAACAGAGTTTGTTTAGTTATATGTCATGCACAAATTTTGTGAGTACCTGTGTGGTTTAATGGTACGGACCCGCGGAAAAGTTAAAAAAATTGTTTTTAAAATTGTTTTTTCCGTTAACCAGCTGTCGTCCCCTTATGAACGGCAGCCCTTAAAAGTTGAAACTTGTGCGAGCCAAGGATTAACGAGGTCTTACCTTTCAACGTGCGATTCCTAGCACTTTCTCAGGCCATCAGATAAAAATCTGTAGTCGCTAAGGATTCGAACCTAGCCGACCAGCAGTCACTGGTTTCGAACGAGAAAGTCTCAACCACTGAGCTACATGACCCCTAATACGGTTGGTATAATAAGAGCGTGAGTTCGAATCCTACTGATGGAGGTTTTTTTTTATTTTTCCCCTCAAGAATTTAGTTATTCATGTATAATTGTTGTTCTTCCTTATATTGCTTTGTAATTTATAATACTTTTTGGTATTAAAGGCAATGATGAAGTACCAAAAACTGAGCTTTCGTAATATTTATAAATTTTCGTATAGTCTTCTACTCGCGTATAGTGAGCATTATTCTCTCGGATAATATGCTCGTTGAAGGATATACTAATCATTTACAACTTTTATTTTGAATGCAATTATCGTTAAAATCATAGGATGCGAGATATTTACCAAATTCCTATTTTTGCAACTGCCGACTTTGAATATTCATTAAGACACAGATGAGATTTCATGAGAATTTTGAGACCATTATCAAACAAAAGAATTCTACAAATTTCCGGAGATATCCCAATGGATGTAGGTACACGATTCAATATAAGGGGCCGAACAAAACAATACTAACCTCTATTTAGTGGGAGGTTAAGGCTTGGATGGTTCAATGCAGTCTGATAAGTAGTTCAAGTGTTCCAGTAGCTATACCAACGCAATGTGGCACTACAATTTCTGAAAATCGTAAAGAAAAAAGGCCTAAGCATCATGGTGATTCGAACACAAAGATATGCTTACCCGACTCTAGATCCTGTACACACAGAGGACAATTCAAGTAAAAAAAAACATACCAAGACTTAAATAGCTAGATGCACGCAGAAATGTCCGGATATGAATCACCACAAATCCTTTCACGGATGAACGAAATAAATCGATATTGGATAATTCACGAGTCCTGTAGATTTCTATACAGCCGGGAACATAAACGTCAAAATACCAGGTGACACTTCCGTCAGTCACTCAGAATTGACATGGAGATATAATAACGAATGAATTCAGTGTTGCCAACTGAACCAACAAATGAGTGACTAAAAGCGCGTTCACAGAATAACGTTTTATTATTCGTGGTGACTATTTACTTCCACTTATTTATACTTTCTCGAATTAGTAGAGCTATATGTTTAGTATTTTAACTAATTTTCGAAAAAGTGAATAAATGACAATGATAAAGTGATCAACGATAGAATACGGTTTGTCTCACTGACACATAATTACAGACATTATTACATTAAAACAAGAGAGGGTGTCAAAGTGCAAAATGAACCCGTAACAGGATTGAAAATTAATGTTTAACCTCACATATGTTACAACAATGTGTCTAAAATGACAAGGTGAACCGACCAACCACCGTGCGAGAAAATCTATAATATCAAATAGGTTAAGACGGGCTTCTCAACAGCAGTAAAAAAAATAAAAAATAATTCATTCATCCAATTTCGTCATTTCAAACTTATAATTTATTGGCATTGATTTGCTTTTAGTTTATTTCTATAACTAATTGTTCGTGATTATGTTTAAACAAATTATTTAAATTAAATTTGCAAAAACTGTAACTAATATTTGAAAATTAAAAATTAATATTTTTCAATTAACGCAGTGCAAGGAAATGTATTATAATATTAATCAGGTTTTCGTGGGCTTTTCGAAAGCATCAGTTTCATGAATTTGATTCGTGATTTCAATTTCATTGTGATTTATCAAAAAAATTAAAATTTTCAATGAATTCCTTCTCTGTATTATACAAAATAATGACAATTCAGTGATAATAATTCAATTTAATTCATAAAAGTGTGCAATTTTCCATCAATGTTTTCTTATGACGTTAACACGTAAAATTATCATCCGTAAACCGACTTTACAGACTATTTTTTCTTCATATTTTCGCAAGTAGAATTTTCATCTGAAGTATGTTACCCTATTTCGGAAGCACCCTGTAGCTATGCCTATACTCATAGCTGACAAATCAAGTGTTTCCATTCGCAAACTGAAAATGAAATCTATATTCCACAATAATGAAACACTGAACTATTTCTAGCAAACATAACCTCATCCAATATTTTCAAAATCTCCCCTGTCTATGGAAGCTTTCGAACCAACTACCGCATAAACAGTATTTCCGGTTTGCCTACCTCCAGAGGAAATGACAACCGCAAATTATCTCGTTTCATTTGCATGAAAATTAGATTACTCAAGATGCCGTCTCATCTATGATAGATGCTGATATTTACTTCTACATCTCGTGTTTGAAACCAAAGAAACCAACATGTGGAACTAGCGGTAACAAATTGCGACTCTGGAGAACAATAGAGGCATACATGCCCCACGGGCGTTGACAGCTCACAAGCATTCGAGTTGCTGATAGCTGATGTCGTTTCATTCAGAGAACGTTGTGGGGCATTTATTTTGTGAAGCGTTGATATTTATCAAAGACTACACACGATCTCTCGAATTTCGTAGGGTGTACATCGTATGAAACAAAGAGTAGGTATTAGCGTGCATTAGTGTCGTCTCTCACACTCTTGAGCTTTTATCGCTATTGAGGGATTTTCAGGAGCCTTATTGAAGTCCATATTTTCAGTTAATTTGACCAGAATTATTTTAGTATCTCTGGAAATATTCAAGACACCGTAAAGTTATTATGAAATTAAAAAAAAGCATACCCAGATAACACCTCATATTGGCTGAATCTTGTTTTCATATTGGGCCAATATGGATATGTTGTAAATGTAAAAATAACATTGAACCAATATGGATATATATTGAAAAAACAATATTTCATCAATAATATTGGTGGATTATTGGCTCAACCTGTTCTGAATGTACATTGTTTCATAAAATATTGGGTCAATATTAGTCGAATAATTTTCATCAAAATCCATAGAGCGCTATTGCCAACATATTATCTCCAGCATCTAGCTCCAATATTGCGATTTAAATATTCCTCTCATATCGATTTTAGAGATAAAAAACAATATTGTATATCCAATTTTGATAGCATATTGGTGGAATATTATTTCATCCATATTCGAAAAATTATATTTACCCTATATTGATTTAGATTGTTACGAAAACCTCACGCCAATATTTGAAAAACAATATTGATACAATATTACAAAATAAATGTATCACCATTATTGAAATTTGAAAATTGGGCGAATATTCAATAAACAATATTGAAATGAATTATGATCAAACTTGGGTAAGAAACCGCTAGGTGGCCCCACATATGGAACGACAGCTGAATCATAGTAACATATATTAAATAAGGCTTCTCACAATGCGTTTAAAAGTCAATCTACTCAGTGGTTAATTGCAGTAGAACTGAAATTGTAGACTTTTCAAATTATTCGGCATTTTCTGGAAATATTCCATCAATGTTTCCAAGACAACATATTCACTTCTTATATTCAATTCTTGACATGATTTTTTGGGTTTATGACCTTCCAAAATCTGAAAATGAAAAAATGTTAATCCAAACAAATCTGTACAAGTGTAAAAGGGCAAAATGATTAATTTGCCCGATAAGTTACTGCGTTCACAAGACTGCTGTCTTGAAAGAAATTATTTTTTGTCAGTAACGTACCATACACTGAATTTGCCTGACTAAAAAAAATGAGATCGAATTAACAAAGAATACTTCTCTTTTTTTGAAAATTGTTGACGTCATTACTCTTCCGGAAATGTCATCATCGATTTTTTTTTCAAATGGCAATCTATATTTTTGATAGTGTCATTTGAAAGAGCATATTTTTCTCCACGCAGCGCATCAAAAGTTTTGTCATCTTACATGAGGGAATTTTTGAGAAAATTAATGATATAATGATTTTATATTAATTTATTTTACACAGTTGATGGAACAAACTAATTGATCAAATGTTCAAACTGAAGTCCTTCCTGAGCCTGGCAGTATCCAAGACGGTCAATAAATTCTCGTTGGATCTTAGTGATAGTTCGTTGAGTTGAGGAATATTTTTACATTCATTTGTAATCCTAGTTTTCAATTCCTCGATATTATCTGGTCTAGTTTTGTACACGACATTCTTCAGATGGCCCCAAAGACAAAAATCTAATGGAGTAAGGTCCGGAGATCTTCGGGGCCATTTCATAGAACCACGCCGACCTATCCATCTGTTGGCAAAGACTTGGTCAATATACCTTCTAACATCAGCTGCGTGTCGCGGCGGTGCACCATCAAGCTGGTACCATAAGTTTTCATTTGGTATAGCAGGGTTATTTGCGTTAGGAAATGAGATCACCAGACTGGGTATAACATAATCCTGTAGGAATTGAAGGTAACTTGGACCATTTAAGGTTTCTTCGAAATAGTGGGGTCCAATAATTCTGTCTTCTACAATCGCCGCCCAAACATTTATTTCCTGAGAATACTGTGTGTGATGTTCCCTCATCCATTTTGGATTCTCCTTAGCGGCATTGCACATATCTATTAACGTTTGGCAGAACTGCATCCGTCGGTCTGGATCGTCCTCGGAAAGTTCTTGGGTCAGAGTCATCTTATAGGGATGCCACTTTTCCAATTTTAAAATTTTATGTGTAGTTGAAACTGGGATATCTAGATTTTGGCTCAGTCTTCTTAGGCTATTGTATTTTTATTCTCCATTGCTAATAAAACATTCAATTTGACCTCCTCATTGAAATTTAAGGATGCCCAGATTTAAAGAGATCATCAACACTATATACCGGTGTCTCGAAACTTTAACTCAACTTTGCTCGCTGCTGATTAAGTTATGGGCCTATCCGAGTATTTAGTATTAAACAGTTAAACTGCTTCTTGATGCGTTCGTACTCTATCACCGTATCCAATCATCATCAGAATTTCGATTCTCTGAGTAACAGAAAGGCGCATTTTATTCGTAATTTTTTCGAAAAGAAGTGAATCAATGAAAGATGAGCTTTAAAACTGTGGCATACGTCAACCAAACATCTAAATCAGCAAGGTATCAAAAACAGTAAAATTTCTTTTTACGATAACAAAAAGAGTGATTTTTTCAGGGCTTATAAAATACGAACACACCAGTGGCGTGCTGACGAGAACTTTACATAGCTAGGAAGGACTTTATTGTGAACCCTTCATTAATCAGTTTGTTCAGCTAACCGAATAAAGTAAGTTAAGATATTACAGCTAATATACATACATGAGTCACACTGAAGGGAATCTATCGCGGCGGGCAAATTTAGATCGCGACGACAAGCAATACACTTAAAATTTACAAATTTTCGTGCTATTTCGCGATATTTGGCTACGCATACGCATATGCATCATGTCGGAAAATACTGAAATATTCATAGAAATACAACCTCGAATTTGGCACTTATTCCAAGCTATCCACATATCGTATAACTTCAGTTTTGAATGCAGATTAATCATTTTTACATTTTTATTGGGTGTGGCAAAAAATTTAATGCTTGAAGAAATTTCATAGGAGGGATTATTCAAACCTGTTTATAGTTGATCTTAGTTCGAAAATATGAATAGGATATTCATAAATTCTGTTGTGGAATCATCTGCGGCTGAAAGACAAACTTTAGTCGCTATTTTCCATCGTTCAAGATAACCTCTTGGGAGGTATTCATATTGAAAAGGGGAACATTCTCCATGAAAACAAAAAAATGAAAAATGTGATTTATTTGTAATATCTAACAGAAAACAACTACTTCCCCGGCACAAGCCACGCTGGACATTGAACTATATCAGATAGATATTGTGAAAAGACTAACTGAAAAGAAAAAATCTGAAAATGAAAATTCGCATTTTCCTTTATATAGTTGATTTTTTTGATTTTCTCTTGTTTTCATTGAAAAAATTATTAAATAAATTATGCAGTATCGGAGAGTTTTCATCTAGGGTATGGTGGTTTTATGAGAGCGTGAAGAATAGCTTGCTATAATGTTGAGAGAGCATTACAATTTCTCCTCTACTCACTCGAGGAAGGGATATCAACTGAGCTATTATCATGTCATTGCGTTCCTTGGTGCTCGCGTAGATTTCTGTCTATACCCCAGATGAAAAGTTTTCGATACTGTATAGTCAAAATGTTATTAAAAAATATCACCTACGTTAATTTCATTGAAGCAAGGTTCACTTGTCTCGCATTTAATCCCCAATACATTTTGGTCGACGAAAATATATTTCGGAAAAAACAAGCTCCTCTGAATCATACACATCAGGGATGGATATGAGGGAAATATTTCTTCTGCGGTAACACTTTGAAAGTTATTTTTTGACATAGAACTGTCATGGGCATTGCATCTTGACTTTAGTTCGAAAATATTAATGGGATATTCATAAAATCTGTTGTTGAATCATCTGCAACTGAAAGACAAACTTTAGTCGCTATTTTCCATCGTTCAAGATAACCTCTTGGGAGGTATTCATGTTGAAAAGGGGAACATTCTCCATGAAAATTAAAAAATGAAAAATGTGATTTATTTGTAATATCTAACAGAAAACAACTACTTACTTTTTATAATATATATCAGATGTAGTTCAATGTCCAATGTGCCGGGGAAGTAGTTGTTTTCTGTTAAATATTACAAATAAATCACATTTTTTATTTTTTTATTTTCATGGAGAATGTTCCCCTTCTCAACATGAATACCTCCCGCAAGGGGTCATATTGAACGATGGAAAATAGCGACTAAAGTTGGTCTTTCAGCCGCAGATGATTCCACAACAGATTTTATGAATATTCTATTCATATTTTTAAACTAAAATTAAAATGCAATGCACATGACAGGTCTATGTCAAAAAATAACTTTCAAAGTGTTACCGCAGGAGAAATATTTTCCTCATATCCATCCCTGATGTGTATGATTCTGAAGAGCCTGCAAAGCGAAATAGATTATCGTCGACAAAAATGTATTGGGGATAAAATGCGAGAGAAGCGAACCTTGCTTCAATGGAATAAACGAATTCTGTGAGTGATATTTTTTAATAACATTCGCCCTATCAAATTTATTTAATGATTTTTTCAATGAAAACTAGAGAAAATTAAAAAAAAACAACTATCTGAATGAAAATGCGAATTTTCACTTTCAGATATTTTCTTTTCTTCACAGTTATGTTAAGTTAGGTTAGGTTAGGTTGGGTTAGGTTAGATTTTTTCTTTTCAGTTAGAGTCTTTTCACATCAATATCTATTAGATGTAGTTCAATGTCCAGCGTGGCTTGTGCCGGGAAAGAAGTTGTTTTCGGTTAGATATTACAAATAAATCACATTTTTCATTTTAAAATTTCCATGGAGATGTTTCCCTTTTCAACTATTTATATTTGTTCTCACCTTGCGTAAATAAATTTGGTCGTGACTTCCAGTTTCATAGAAATGTATATCCTCAACTAATGCCATGTTTGTATCTCATTTTTGTTGATTTTTGATCATTTTATAAGTAACTAACTTGAATTATCTTATGTATAGAATTTTGCTCTGGTACTTTGCACTATGAAACCCTTTTTGTCTTAAAATTATAATATCTGTAATTCTGTGTCAGTGAGACGAACTCTACACTTTATTCTGCGTATTTTGAATATCATTACTTTCTCATTGTCATTCATTCACTTTCTCAAATATTAGTTCAAGTACTAGCCTTAGCTCTACTAATTCCAGTAAGGTGTATAAACTGATCTATAAGTGGAAGTAAATAGTCGCCGCGAATAATCGAATGATATTCTGTGAACGTGCTTTTAGTAACTCGAAACGTTGGAAAGATATCTATTCTTAGTTCTTGTTTTCAACTTTATAATAATCCTCATTCCGACTATCCTCCGTAATAACTTGTTATTGGATCACCAAACTCAACAATCTATTTTGCGTTTGTGACTCGTCGTGAATGGAGAAAGGTGTAATATTATATATATGTTCATGGTCATGAAATTCTCAACTTTCTTATAATAATTCTGAGTTTTATAACTGGGATTGTCTCTTCATTCTTGCTAATTAAAATATACATGTCCAATTGTGAAACAATTTTTTATTATTGGTTTGGCTAGAGTTTATACTGGCCGATTTAGCAGTTTTATTAACAGACGTTTATTCAGAGTTCTGCCTAACCTCTGAAATCTACAAGAGTTGTTATAGCGTCTACTTATTGTGGTTGGTTTTCTTAAACTTCCTGTATAAATTTTCGTTGGTAATATTGGAATATAATAGAAATAATTCTGTCTTAGTATCATCAATCCATTATTTTCAGATTGAACGATGTCAGAATATATCGTTCGAACGAGCTCAATAGTCCAGAAATCAAAACTAACTTCCTTGAGTAACAACCATTGATTTAAGGACCCCATTCTCCATATGAACTATACCCAGGGGACATTGCTAAAGGTCACATATTTTTGAATATTCACCTTTTTATTATATTAGAGCATTTGATAAAGCTATATCTTGCTACATAAAAGAAATAGGCAATGATATTTCGATTCATTAGTCTCGATGGGACTGCTAACGGTGAAAGGATTGATGCTATTTCGAAAGAGCATCGTTTATGAAAATATCTCTACTTACGACGATGTTCCAGAGGAGTAAGCGAAACTTTAACGTGGTATCCAAAAGTGCTCGCGAGCACTAAGCACTAAGCCCCTCAAAAAAAGTGCTCGCGAACACTCGTCAGTGTGCACTTTCATTATAGCACTTACAAAAAGTGCATAAAAATTTCGATCACTAAGAACTAAGCACTTTTGAGTTTTTAAAATTTATTAATGAAACATAACGTATCTCAGTTCAATTTATAATGCAGAATAATGATATATTTATATTTTTATATTAATGTTTATTATCCAAACAGACCTAAGGGTTTCATTACTATCGATAATCATGTGTTTTGGCTAGGACTTGTTACTAACGTCATACGTTACCTTAGGAGCATCACTGTAAATTTTTAACGCAACGGTGAATCGTGGGGGATTATTTCTAGCCGGCTACAAAAATCAAGCATTCAGATTTTTACAACTAAAAAAGAAAAATTTTTTACACGGGCGGCTACCAAACCTCGCACCTTAGATTCACCAGGCGAATGCTCAAGCACTGCGCTAATCACCGCTTCTTACCTAAATATTACTTATTATGTATTTTCACTGTGTTCGTACCTGGTTGTAACAGTAACTGACTAAAATATGCTGCTGTTCAAAGTATTTATTCATCCTAATTTATATCAAAATTATAATTAATAAAACATAGGTACTATGGTGATTCCGTCATGCACTTCTCGGAATACTCCCTGTCTCCTGGACTTGGTTACCACTGTCTGGCCTATTTCCTCTCTGGCATCTTCGGATGTATATCACGAGATATATGTCAATGCTTGTCTGATTTCTTGGTTGCCATCAAAGAATGCCTAGACCTCCAAATCTTCCACTACCTCTTCCGGTGTAGCTGGATATGCAAGACGAACCAAGCGTGCAATGTCTGCTTCAAATTCCTGCTAGGATTCGCTTGATATCTGGCAGCAGTTTTTGAGCTGTGAGTGGTATACATGTTCTAGATGGGTCTGTCCATACCGTATTTCTAGATTTTTAATCAGCAGCTCGTAATCCTCTTGTTCTTGGGCCGTGAGGGTTTGTAATATATTCGTTGCTTTTTCACGCAACGTCAGTGTTGATAATATAGCCCTTTCTCCTGCATTATATCCATTCGCCTTTGCTACAGCTTCAATTTGTCGGCAGTAATTGGCCCAGGGAGTTTTCTTCATTACTCTGAGGCTCGGCATCTCTGTCTTTTATTTCTCTGAGTTTTGAAAGATCTCAAAAAAAAAATCTGGAGCGGTAACACTGGTGTATAATATCTCAGAGTAATGAAAGACATAGAGATGCCATGCCTATACCTACACAAATACATGTTTTGAAGTGAACTTACTGATTATTTCCTTCATTGTGCTAGTTTCATCATCGATTCCGCCTCTGATCGTTTCCTTCAATTTTCCCACCTCTTCCTCAATTTCATCTTGGATTTTCTCCGTTTCTGTCTCGACAGTCCCCATTCTCTCTTTTAAACGATTCGCCACACCAGAAATTTATTTTTTGGAACCCTCTGTATTTTCGAAGAGTTTGTCTTCCAGAATATTTGAATTTTCCAGAAGCATTTCTTTTAGATTCTTCGAACTTTTCAGAAATTCTTCCTTCAGATTATTCGCAATTTCTAGAAGTTCTTCCTTCAAACAATTCGAATTATCTTGAAGTTTCTCTTTCAATTCTTCGAATTTTCTGGAATTTTTTGTCTCAAATTCTTCGAACTTTCTTGAAGTTCGTCCTTCAAACTATTTGAATTTTCTAGAAGTTTTTCTTTCCAAGTAACCAAAATCTCTAGAAGGTTATCTTCCAGACTCCCCAAACTTTGCTACATTTTATCTTCCAATTATTTGGTATTTTTGTTGAGTTTATTCATTATCGTACCCAAATCAATTCCAGAAACTTCGAATAAGAAGGTTTCGGGGTCTTCTCCTTCAGCAATCAATACGTCAAGTCTCTTCTTCTGGAGTACAGCCTTTTTACCATTTTCAAGTTCCACGACCTTGAGGTCGACGAATCGAACTCTTTTCGAAAATATATTATCGTAGTCTATTATTATTATCATCTTTACACGCGAGAAGTGTATCAGTTTATACTACCGATAATGCACACAACTGGCCACTTCACGAAAAATGTTTATGTCACAGTCAGTCAAAAATGAAAGCTTTCAGCGGAAGGAGAGGAATATAAATACAAGCACCTCAAAAAATCTCTAATTGAAAGAAATCATTGGAATGGCCTTTGAAAAGACTACAAAGCCATACTCCTAACCACATCAATTATACCAAACCAACCAATTATATCAATTAGATCTAACAACGTGTTGATGATAGAGCTGTATCGGGTGTCTCCCTGAATAACCGCTGAAGCTGCGTCAGAGTTCAGGAGACACTAATACCTCGTGCATTAATTACCGTAATTCTCACAGATTGTCAGTTATTTCAAAAACGCGGCGATAATGTTCCTGTCAAATATGAACAGATAAGAGAAAACATATTTTGAAGTTATAGACGAATTTTCTTTAGAACGATTCTGAACATAAATACTCTTTTTATCCTACACTGTGAGGAAGTTGAATTTTACCGGTCCAAAGAACACGCTTTACTCCTAGCGTGGACTAAAAAGTAAGAAATAATTGTCAATGCAATCACTCAAATGTAAAAAGTATGGGTGCTTTCGATCTATATTCTCATATTTTTCATTTTTATTTAAGAATATTGGGCGTTCAAGAGCTCGAGAGAACTTCGTTTTACAGTTGAATAATTACATTGTCAATTATTTTTTTCTTTTTAGTCATTGTTGGAAGTAAAGCGTGTTCTTTATTTATTTTTAATTATTTTTTATGAGTAAAAAATCGAAATCGTCTTGTCCATCATATTAGGCCGCCATCTTGAATTCATGAATTTTGATAAAAAATTCACAATCTCTGACCATGAAAACCCTCACATACCAATATTGAATCGAATCCGAGCATCATCACAAATCGCGTTCGCCATCTTCATAAAGTATCATATTGCATTGTCACCAGTATTATGAGCACATGCCAAATTTCAAATCATTCGGACTTCTGGAAATGGGTTGAAATCACGTTCAAAGATTCCGTTACAAACATACATACATACAGACATACACACATAATAAATTAATTAATAAATTGTTAAAAGTTGTCAATGACTGCAAATTTATTAAATCATAAGTTGTCATATTTGATTGTTTGAAGTTCAATATATATATATATATATATATATATATATATATATATATATATATATACTTCAGTTACTTTATAATAGATACCAAATGGCACGCTCAAATGACAATAACGTGACACAACCGGAATTGTTGATTTTATTTTCACATCATCGTTGTTAATGTCAATGTTACGATAAAGCTTTGAACGTAACTAGATTATTATAAATCGCATAATAATCTCGTTATATTACACAAGTTTACACGGAAACCTTCAAAGGGACCCCTGTAACCACCACCCAAAGAGATCCGAAGCAGGAACCTATGGAACCCATTCGAGGGAAGCTAATCCAATCGTCCCAATGGCACCGTCCTGAGGAACCTAGGTGCGGAGGTAGGCAACCCGAAAATGGGAACCAGTAGAACCGAAGGTACGCCCAAACACAAGTTTACTGGATATCCTCCAAAGGGACCCTGTAACCTTCTCCCAAGGAAATCCGAAGCAGGGACCTATGGAACCCATTCGATGGAAGCCAAACCAACTATTTCGAGGTTACCGATCAGAGGAAACCAAGCGGGTGCCTCTGAGATGGCAAACCTAGGTGTAAAGGTGAGCACCCCGGAAAAGGGAACCGGAGGTGCTCCCAAAAACAACTCTACAGTGGAAGCCCCCAAGAGCCCCCGAAACTACGGCTGGTGGAACTTACACAGATGCCTTCCATAACATGTGGGTGCACAATGGGTCCAAATAGAGAGACTTACGTGCAGGGGCTTCAAAACTCGCCCATCTGTCATTTGGAAGGTGACAATCGAATCGTCGAAAGAGGCTCACAAAAAACTGAAAAAATGTATTGAAGTTCCCAACGGATCCCGTTTGCCTCAGATTTTCGGCGTAACTGTATGAAGAAATTTGAATGTATACCTCAGGAAGATAAGCTACGACTCTCCGAAAAAAAAAAACAATAATTGTGCAACAATATGTTATCTTTGAACGGTTTGCATTGGTGTACCTGATGATAATTCTCAAAATGTCAAGAATCTGACACAAGCGAGTAGAAAATATTAAAATATCTCATTCCATTCATTCCAGAAAAATGCATAGTTTGCTTTGAACATCTCGGATTATTGTCATGCCATTAAGGCCTTACTTTTTTTAAATGCTATTATGAAATGCACATTCCATCAATATATTGGAAATATTCCAGTTCAACAAATTTTCCAGCAGCGACCGTTCTCAATCTTGACTAGCAAGCTTTGTAAGCCGAAAATCCAGTTTTGCTTCCAAACAATGACATCACTAAAAATCCTTTGAAAATACTTCTCGTCGAGAGAACAACACTATTCCAGTTGAATTTTAACATTTTTCCCATATTTCAAATCGCTTTGTACGCCTTCACAATGACTATAATGAGAATATGACTCTGATTAAAATATGAGTGCAATTCGAAAAAGCGAAGGCGGAAGCAGAGTCCGCCGGGATCATTCAAGACCCTTGAGTGCGACAGAGAAGGCAAATCAGTCGTCCCGTCGATCTCACATGGCTAGCGGATGCCGTGTTCGGAGCTAGCGGCCCAGAAACATTCAACGGGCCAACTTTTTGGATATTCACTAATGGTAGAGTCGGAATAAATCATGTGGCCAGTCTGGGAAAAAGAGTATAAATACGTCGAGGTTGGAATTCTCGATTCTAGTTTAAAAGTTAGCCACTGTGAATACCCAGAGTTTCCAAGTTTTGGTGTAGTTTTCTTCGTGAAGAATTACACCAATAAAGTTGGAACAAAAATATGCTAATAAGTATAAGAAAAACAATATATTAGTATGGTATAATTTTCCAATTCTGCAAATCACCACATCCAAAACGTTATGCCCCTTCTACGTGGCAGGTTAATCAGAAACTGAAAGTGACTAGCCAATGAAGAAAATGAACCAATAGCAGAACACGCCTTTACATTGAAAGACCTGAACTAGAATTCTTTCGTTGGTGTTAAAAATCGTTCTGAATCCATCGGCAAATATGTTATCATTTGATTTTGTATTTTGGAACATTGGATTACATTTGAGTATAGTTTTTCCAACCAACTCAAACCAAATTCAATGCACATTAAGTGATTGAAAAATGTTTTGCTGAGCCATATTAAATTTTATTACATGTATGCCAACTTTTCGATTATTCGGACATTGGAAGTAGGCAGGTAAAAAATCAACTGAAAAATTCTCATCAGTATTATTATTACATCAACATCATGAAATTCTTATATTGTCTTCGGTCCTTAATATGTGTACCAAATTTAAGATTATCTGGACGACTGGAAGTGGGTGAAAATTACCTTAAAATATTTGATAACATACGTTAGTTTCTTAGTAACAAGTGGAGCTAATGGCAGCTTATTGAAATACTATTTTGTACCTCTTCAACTATGGGTAATTGTTAAGGTATTTGGAACGGTACGGTATGTACAAAAGTTTTCCATTCGCGGCCCATTAGACATAAGTCGATTATACAAGTTAATTTGGTGTTCTGATTTTTCCACCATTTAAACCATCCACTAGTGTCAGTGTAAGTAACTTTTTCAGTCCTGGGAATCAGATACTTTGAAAGTAACTGAAAACTGATAAATTGTTAACGCGATGCCTCCAACCAATTTTGTTCATGAGGTAGGGTTCATTGAAAAAAGCAATTTGAAAAAAGACGCAATACTGTCGCAGCGATGTTGGAGGATTCCTAACTCAGTATATATTAGTATATATTACCGAAACGTTGGCCAGTTGAAAAATACTGGTTTTTCTATAAGACGACCTAACCCCAACAACCTAGATGCAATAATAACATAGACGGTCGTAACTTCATCAATTTTTATTTCTTTTGGGATCAAGAGACATACTAGACTGCTGGATATAAAATTATGGGTTTCTTCAATGATGTGAAAAGTTCTCACGGAGATGTGGTTACTTCAAACTTCAAAACTTGGGCCGCTGACAATAGAAAACTAGTTCACTATCAAAACCATGCCAAATTCCTAACCCAATAGCCCTGAGGATGGCAAAATATATTGCCGAAACTTTGGCCTGTTGAAAAATACTGGTTTTTCTATAAGACGACTTAACCCCAACAACCTAAGTGCAATAATAACATAGGCATTCGAAACTTCATCAATATATATTTCTTTTGGGCTCAAGAGACATACTAGACTACTGGATATAAAATTATGAGTTACTTCGATGATGTGAAAAGTTCTCATGGAGACACCTGAGAAGCTGAGACACATAGGATTATGGCAATAAGCGTCGTCCTGGTAGTGCAGGACATCTTGTTTCTCTCTTGACAAGCTTATTGTGAACAATGCAATGCAGATTTCTTTATTTGTATTTGTGGTTGAATTAAGTTCTGGGTATTGCTTTGGTTGAGGGGCTGGAGTTCAGATGGCACCCGTGGTTTAGTGAACGCTAGGCTGCAGGTGGTGTCTCAGCTTCTGCCTTTACATGAAGAGTTTGCTGAATCATTTCTTGTCGACATTAGTTATTGTCTGCAGGGACCTACCCTATACTGATGAGGGCAAGAACCCAGAAATCGATCTATAGGTGGTCCAAATGTTTCAATGAACATTTCCATGCAACTAGCAATTGCGGAGACATCCTTGTAGGACTCTGCACGGAAATTCATTAGATGCAATTTAACGTTCGTCGTGGTATAAGCCAGGAAAGTAGATGTTTCCTGATGGATTTTTGACCCAATTATCCCTATTGTATAGGATTATGGCAATCAGCGTCGTCCTAGTAGTGCAGGACATCTTGTTTATCTCTTGACAAGATTATTGTGAACAATGCAATGCAGATTTCTTTACTTGTAATTTTCATCGTCCGAAAAATTTTCCAATTTTTGAATTCTCCCAATCTAGACAGAAAGGTAAAATTTTTCAAAATTGCATTATTTGACAGTTTTTTCCGAATTTGATTTCGCAAGTTTTTAACAACTTTTTTAAAAGAGAGGTGTTGGGTGCTCACCGGCAGACATATTTTTTTCCGTAATTTTCCATGTATGAAACCGTTGGAAATTTTTCCGAAATCGTTACCTATCTAGCTTTCGAAGTGGGGCAGAGGGATACATTTTTTTGAAACCGTATTATTTGACGGTCATATAATTTTCAGAATTTTTATGGATTTTTCTAATTTCCATTTCGCGAGTTTTCCTGATTTTTTCCGTTACAGGAAAGGGTGGCGAGCACCCGGACTGATTCTAATTCTAATTATTTTCCATGCCCCAAATTGTTGAAGAAATCACTGAATTCCTTCGCGTTCTCTATCTAGCTTTTCGATGGGGTAGTGGGGGTGATTTTTTTCTTTTAAATCATTTCATTCGACGGTCAGATGTTTTTCAACTTTTTGAGTAAAGAAAAGGGGGACGAGCCCCCCCAGACCAATTTTTTTTCCGTAACTGAACTCGTCAAAAAACTTTCGAAACCCTACGCTTTCTCAATCTAGCTTTCGGGGAGTAGGAGGGGATAATTTTCTCGACATTTTGTCATCGGAACTGAACTAATATGTGAAATTTCAACTCCGTAGGATATCATGATTTCCGACGTGAATGCTATCGGGTCAAAATATAAAGTGAGGTAAAATATACTTTGAAAACCAAATGAGTAATCACAAATTTTCTTTTACCATTTTTTTCGGAAAATTATTAGGCTACCTCGTGGAAATGGACGTCTAATCTTTCCCAAAATTACGGAAAATTATGGAAATATTTCCCTATATTCTGCCTTCCACTGACAATGACTTCGACTCCCGTTTATATGTTTGTTTTGATCTCCTCAACAGTACCTATTTGATGAGGTGATATTACATGGGAATTTTTGTCAAATCCATCAAAAAAAACTGTTTAAATTGAAAGTTATGGAAATATTTCAAAATATATGTTTAAATCTCTATATCTCATAGATGATAATACATATTCTCTCATCATTCCATCCATCCATCCATCATTTCCATGATATACAGTATCGGAAAGTTTTCATCGGGAGTATGCTGGTTTCATACGAGCGTAAAGAATAGCTTGATATTATGTTGAGAGAGCATTACAATTTCTCCTCGACTCGCTCGAGGAAGGGATATCGACGTGACTGTTAATTCGTCGGACGGGGTAGTGGGGGAGGCGCACAGTAGTGCGTCTCTCTTATTTATGTGGTATTATCATATCATTCTGTTCCTTGTTGCTCGCGTAGATTTGTCTATACCCCCGATGAAAACTTTTAGATACTGTATATCATACAGTGCGGCTTTTAATAATCCCCCCCCTGTTAACTTTTGAACGGTTCGACGTAGAAACATGAATGAAAAACTGTTTCGAGGGTTTCACCGATACTACTTTTTGAAATAAAAAATATGGTGATTGCTCAATAGTGGGCGCGAGGGGGCCCGTCAACTCAAAATTTGTAAGTGGCATGGGGGTCGAGTGACACACCGCCGAAAGGAAATTCCATTCTCTTTACAACCATCTAAATTTTTTTGAATTTCGTTAATATTTTTTTTTGCAATTTAAATTCGAAATATCAAATATAAATGCGGATCTGAATACTACTCATACCTCGATAGATTTTAACGGTTTGATGTGGAACAATGAAACCAAAATTTGTTTGAAGGGTATTACCGATACTACTTTTTGAGAGAAGAAACATTGCAATTACTCGAAAGATAGCGCTGGGGGCATCAACTTAAAAATATCAAAAGGCATAAAAATCGAAATTGATCGATGGTTGTAAAGAGAATTGAATTCTCTTTTCAACGATGTGCCACTTGACCCCCCATGCCATTTAAAAATTTTGAGTCGATGGGCCCCCTTCCCCCCCCCCCCTATTGAGCAATTTCAAAAAGTAGTATTGGTGAAACCCTCGAAACGGTTTTTTATTCATGTTTCTACGTTGAACCGTTCAAAAGTTAACAGGGGGGGGGGCTATAAAAAGCCGCACTCTATATGATATCACTTCTCAGCAAAATTTGACAACTGTTTTCCATAAAATTGTTTTCCATAAAATCATTTTCCATAAGATCAGGTCGTAATCTTGTGGAATTATCAGTCAAGTAGAATTCAATCACTGTTTTGTGGTTAAAAACGTTAAGAATGATTTCCAGATCCCTATATATTTTACCGTTCGTCTCGAAAAGATTTCTTTGTCCAGCATATTGGCCATTATAATCCTTTGGAACTGTAATACCCCCTAAATCGTATTACTGTAACCAACGAGAATGTGGGTCAACCAATTTATTTGACAGACATCAAAGGACACTTTTTCCCACATTGTTCGCCTTTATATCTCATTTTTTCTTGGAGGAGGGTTACGAAGCGCTCTTGGTCTTTGATATATCACGTCAATAAGTAATGTGTACGAGTATTCAGTCAAGTAGAATATCTCCATAATGGTTTCATCATAGCGACACATGACAATTCAGTTACACAGTAAATAGCTATTTGTCTATTTAGACAATAGTTATTTTCCCAAGTTTGCAGTGTTTCTCTTCCGAAAGCAAACACAGTGAGACCAATGACGCGAAGAGGAGTTCGGATAGGTTTTTGCATGTGAAAAGAGTACTTTGCATATGTATTTAGAAACAATTTTTTTCTTACGAGCTTCAAATTAGATAAGAATGAAAATTGAAAAAAATATATAATGTACCTATTCAATAATTTTTAATCAAACTTGAAAGAAAGAACTAAATTACATTTATCAATAAAAAAATAAAAGTAAATTCATTTTTTCATAATATTTATAACAAAAGAACGCTGATTAACATTTTACAAATTGATTGCAGATTCTATGTCAGATCATTTAAGGAGTGGTTTGATGAACATTGACTTAGCACGGAAAGGCAGTTTATATATTATGGGTTTATGAAGGTTTATTTGAAGCGGCAGAAAAGTAGTTGTTCACATGGCTTAACTAAAAAGGTTTAGTTTTTTTTTACTTGAAATACAGATATCAAAAATTGCGATTCATACAAGAAAGAGAATGCATTTGCAACCGCTTCTCATTTGCATAAAATAATCTACGTTAGAATTATCCGTCAGACTGTCTTTCGATCGAATTAATTGATTTTTTTTGGTTATTTATTTCTCCATAATCTGCAACATACGAAAAAGAAGTGATTCTGAAAGGTATAAAAAATGTTCCTAATTATATCAAAGATGCCACAGAGAAGGTGATTTTGAATGTATTACCGAACAATTCACAGTAGTAAGGATATACTCTCATATTCACATTGTGCAAACATGACAGTCATTTTGACATTCAAACTGTTAAAAAAAGTTGTCATACACGTGTGGAAAGTACTATTCAATATTTACATTCAAAGAACAAAAAGCTATCTTCTTGGAAAGCGTATATTTTTCCTTTTCTATCTGTGTTTATTTTGTAGTTGCTTCCTTTAGACAGGCGCATTTGACCAAGGTACATTTTTCCTTGAATGATAAAAATAGTTAATCCTTGCTAGAAATTTAAGCCATAACCTCTGTGGTACAATTTGACGTAAATAAATAATTAAATGAAAATAAATAAAGTTTATTCTGTAAAATTACATAAACATTTCATTCCGAATTGTATGTTACTGACCAGTCCTCTCCTCCCGAAAGGGGCTAGGGGGGCGAAGTAAGAGGACGACGCACTGAGAGCCATCTGACAGAGGGTATCAAGGGGTCCCACGAAGAGACGCTGATATCCGCCCCCACTGGTGTTGGCGAAGGGTCGAACATTCAATTCAATAATGGGGGTAACTGTTATGACCAACGCGAAGCTAATGCGAAGTGTGTGACATTATTCAGTTCATATAGTGCTTTGCGCTAGGTTGCTGTGAGGCCAGTTATTTCGATGATATCCCGGAAAAAGCTGATGCAAAAATCCGGGTCGAGGCTCTGGGTGTTCCAGAACATTCGACTAGGTTCCCTATAGAACCGGTCCAACGTTTGATGAATGACTCCCTCGTGTTTGCGTGGGTCATAATCGTACTTCCTGAGCCTGGTAGTCGACTCCATCCCGACACATGTGAGAAACTTGTCATATGAGTTCTACAAGTTTCACCTTTCAAAAAGTTTCCTGACCAGGGAGGAATACAACAATCTCACAATATGCGAAGGCATGCCTGCCATGAAAATTTTGGCGATTAGACCCTCAAATCATACCTAGTCGCACCCTTTCTGCATGTCGAGTGGAACCTCCACTATGTTTTGTCAATAAGCTGTCAATGAGCTGTCTCTTTCACTTCGTGGACAACACGACTGACTTGAGATGTTGTACTGTGTTCGGCTCTAAAGCCGAACTGTTTTGCAGGTATCATTTTCATTGTCTCCTGAAGGATTAACAATCGTTTCAGAAGAATTTTCTCCACTACACTTCAGTACTGGTATTACCAGTGTCTTCTTCAGGGATTCTGGGTGAAACTACCATTTGATTACCGCGTTATTGAGGTGTAAAAACTTAAGGAGTGACTTTCGCAAATTCCTCAACAATATCGCGTCCAGCCCGACCGGCCCGGGCGCCCTTTTCGTCGGAAGTCGTTTTATGACTTCCGTTAGCTCCTCATAGATAGCCGTAATTTTGGCAAACCTATAAGTACCAATACGGGCGGACATTTAATTTTACCGTGATTTCAGATTTTTCTCGACACACCACAAACTCAATAAAATAACTATTTATGATACAAGTTCGTAAAGTAGGATCTTTTTGTATGAGCGTGAAGTTTGTTGAATGATGCACAGCCGAGTTCAACAAACACGCGAGTACAAAAAGCCAGGTATTATATTGCAGAATTGTAGCAATTGTATCAATAATTTGAATTTTTCATCTTATGAATTGTCGTCGTATTATCAAATGATGACAAAATGTATGATCAGTGTGTAAAAATTTTACTTTACGCATTGTTGATGATTTTACGCACAGGTGATTTTTTTACGCACTCGTGCGCAAAACACAATTTAATAAATGACAGTTACGAGTCCAAAAAACAAAAGAATATGATCACGCACTGTCTTCCATGTGATGACACAGTCCTTTCCTTCCTAGTATTTTTGTTACGAAGAAATCCTCTATTGAATGGACTACGTGTATTCTACAGTGTAATTGAAGAAGTACCCAAGTTTTCGAATTATAACTAACACATTTTGGAGGTGTCATAATCAGATACAACTCCAAATATCATCTCCTGATTATGACACGTCTGTCAGAAACAGAAGAAGAACCAAATCTAGTTTCAATTAAAAAATAATATAGGATTTTCCTGAAAGTGGTCACACTATAGATGTCATTCGCCTATTACCTTTAAGTTGAAATAAGTATACCATACTCCCAAATGAATCCAATGAAATTCGAAATTAATCAACGCAGCTGAAATGGCAGTCTAGTCACTCGTTTATTGAATATCCAGAACTTCGGATCCTTCCCGGGATATTAAAAGTTATTCTCTGTCTGTCACCCAGAAAATTATTTCCACTCCTATCAGAAATTATTTTTATCATCGTTATTTTCAATGTTTGTCACCTGTCAATTAATGAATAATGACTCTTTCCTCCCTACCATTCCGTGATTTCTATAGAGAACAATCAATGTGATTGTGACATGGTCACAAAAGTGAAGAGGGAATCAGGTGGCCAGAGAAACTAATTGTGCGACGTCAGTCTAACACTTTAGATTACTTTGGAGGATGAGAAAGCTTGGGTAGGAGCTGTCATCGAACAAAGCCAGTGCAACGGGCAAGAAATGATGGCAGATTTTATAAGGTGAAGCAAAGAATAGAATTCGCTTATTCACTTGTAACATTGAAATCGTTTCAGTTGAGGGATTTTAGTAGTCGTTGATATGGAGATTTGAGACTGAAACTTTGTATTGGTGGTAACGACATAAAAGCGTATACGGGACATTGCATACGTAGAAAAAATTAAAAAAATATTCGAAGAAATTAATATACAATTGAGCAAAACAAAAAGCAAGATAATGGAAGACAAGCTTTGGAACTGACATCAAGAATAAAAATCAAGAGATTTATGAAGAGGCGCATAGTAGAAAAAGTAGTCTTGATTATTTCAAGTGTATATATCAACACTTTCTCAGTTTCGAAAAAAAAATCATAATTTTAAACATCAAATCAATGATGCTCATAGTTTTCAAGATGGAATGCGAAATGGAAGGCTCATGCACGATTATCATCGAAACTTGATTATTATCAGGGGTAATATAATAAGTGGTATGATTATTACCGATAATATTTTGGAATATAAATGAATTGCAATCCCAAAGCTGAAAATACAACGAGTCCGCAGGACGAGTTGTATTTTCTTGCATTGGGATTGCCAATGAATTGATATTCCAAGAAATTATAGGATTTTAATCATACCACGAATTATATTCAGGACGACAATATATCGATTTGAAATAACGAAAAATCGTACTACCTGGTAATTGATGCTTTACTTCTAGCCGTATTCAACGGAATACTCTTTTCCACGGCCTCATCTATGATACCAATGGACATTTTTCCCCAATGATCGCTCATATTGATAAATAAAGATAACTAGTCAAAACACATAAATTTGACGTTTATAATTTAAATCATTATTTTCACTTGACCGATAGTAAAACAAAAACTAAGCAGCTTTATCACCGTGAAAATATAGTGACAAGCTATATTTTCACTGTAGCTCCGATTCTATTGGCTGAATTTCAAATTTGAAATCCTCTGATTGGTTGCTAAGTAAGGAAATATATTGTCAGAACAATATGATGTTGTCGGAATACCATATTATCATGGCAATTTTCATGGATATCTGATGTATTTATTTGAAGGAAACCAATGTTACAGCGGCTCCCATGGCGAAAACAATTATTTTTAATTTAGTGCTATCAATTCTGGTGTGGAGAAAATGAGGAAGTTCTGTCATAATTAACGAAATACAAAAGTTTCACTACAGTCAGGCTATGTGGAAAAGAAATATTGCATTTCTGAAGATATTTATAAAATGCTATCTGTATAAGATCAACGAATCGAATTATAATCAACAAATATTCAAAATGAACGGATACAGTACATTAGCTGATCTGTTCAATACTAATACAACCAGATCTGGAAAGAATGTGTGGAACAAGTGTTTTATGTGTCGTCTAAGGTTCTTCGGTATCCAGCAAAAAATGAAATGCGAAGATATAGAGCTTAAACATAGAGGGTAGCAATCAAGTTAAGTCATCTGTATAGAGTGGTGTAAAGAAAAAGTGTATGTATGTCCCCAATTTAGATTCTGGTTCATCTTTCTCAAAGTATAAGCTTTTTTTGTTGGCTTTTCATCGAGCAATAAGAGAAGGAGATATTCATATATATATGTAGAGGCGCTATCCAGTTTTGTTCCCTGTTTCTCGTCTCGTCACCATACTCACTGAACTAGATAAATTATTCTCCACTTGTGATATGATTTCACCTGAACAAATTAACCTATTTTTTTTTTTCATTCAATATTTAACATCATTGCACCTGCTCCTGGGTTTTACAACGTTTTTCAAGGAGATTAGTATTGTGAGAGGAACATTGCACCAATGGTATGTTGCAATTCCACATATAAATCCATTTTCCGTAGAGTTATTGGCCAGAAAAGGTTATTGTATGTCAGATATCTGCCTCATATCCCACCTCGTGGTATTGTTAGAGAGATCAACTTCCTATATCATCGAAACCATTCAATTCCATTTCGTACTCCCGGCAAATTTTTTCTTCTTCATTTTCGATATCGCTGAGATTTACTCTACCTGATACAAATTGTTGAGAGCGGTGCTTCTTTTTTTGAATAAAAACTACATAATGACACAGTTTCATTTATTGAAGACGGTTTTACTGTCACCTATTGTGATCTACTCTGATAGCGATGAATGCCAAAACCCTGAACGGAAAATCACTCCCTACGAATCATAATAATTATCCTTTTTGATCACGAGTGACACTTACGATAGCATATTTTTGAAAAGTGCATTGGGATCTGTCAAAAACAATTAAATTTCCGCCGGTGTGTGTAGTCCAGGAAAGTAGTTGCAGATATTTACCTTATATCCTACCTTCTAGGTTTAGTGGAGAAATAGGTACTTTTCCATTGTCATCTCTTTTCGGAATATAATTTTTCGGACATCGGTTGGTCCTCATAGAAATCAACCCATATTGTTCTGACACAAATAACTGATATCAGAGAGTTTATACCGGAATCAATGGTGGGGAGGTTGCTGCTGCAGTGTTTTGTGACTTCTCGAAGGCTTTCGACTGTGTGGATCACGAAATACTGTTGCAGAAGCTTCCCTACTATGGCTTCAGAGGAGTGATACTAAACTGGTTTAGCTCATATTTGTCGGGTCGTAGTCAGATGGTGAAAACCAACCATCGCTCAGAAACTGCAAAAATACATAGTGGTGTGCCTCAGGGTTCAATACTAGTGCCAACATTATTCCTTATGTACATCAACGATTTGACTAGTATAAATATCGCAGGAAAATGCACACTCTTTGCGGACGATACTACTATTTTTTGGCACTCTGACAATGCAAATGATTGAACTATAATCATATCTAGTGATATAAAGAAAGTGAAAAGTTGGTGTGATTCAAATCGTCTTTCACCCAATATCTCAAAAACAAATATAGTAACTTTCAGATGTGAGCTTGACAATATACCGATTGGGAATGACATAATCGAAAACAAAAGCAGTTTAAAATTTTTAGGAGTACATATCGACCGTAAATTAAAATGTGAAGACCATGTCCGTGACTTGTGTAACAAAGTGTCCTCCGGTTGTTATGCAGTCAGAGTAGTCGCAAAATAGCTGAGTTTATCAGCAGCCAAGACTGTTTATTTTTCTCTGGTGGAATCTCAACTGAGATATGGAATTCCATTTTGGGGCGTATGTAGTGGATATCTACTGCAGAATGTTTTGAGTTTGCAAAAACGAGCCATAAGATATATGTGCCAATCGAAGCGTAGAGAACCTTGTAGACCACTTTTCACTACTCATGGAATTCTAACAGTGATTTCTATCTTTATAATGGAAACAGTATATTTAATTATAAAACATTTGATTCAATTTCAATCTACACCATCCCATTATGAGACAAGGCAATCCAGCAACATGAAATTGCCAATACCAATGACATCAGTCATAAAGGATTCCATTGTTTATAATTGTCGTAAAATGTTCAACCACCTGCCAAATGATATAAAAGAAATAAAATCTTTACAATGATTCAGGAAGGCTGTGAAATGTGTTTTAAGTGATAGACCTTACTATAATCTACAAGAATTTTTTAATGATAATTATGACTAAATCTGTACTAATAAGTTGATTTTAAATTTTATTTGGATGTATTTTTGTACCGACGACTTATATTTTTTATATACATATATTTTTATATTTATGTGAATTGACTATATAGGTTAAGTCAATCTTGTTTGTTTTACTTGTATTTTGTACGACTTATATGTTTTATACATACAAACTTTCATAGATAAGTCAAACTCTATTATAGATATATACGTATAAAGTGATTTTTTAAGGTTAAGTGAAACTTTGTCAACAAGATCATTCTTAAGACAATAAAGTATATTCTCTCTCTCTCTTTCTCTCTCTCTCAGTGACGTTCCAGGCGACCAGTTCAACGAAATTCATAAAATAAATCATCTATACTGTTTCATTTACAAATTTCTTATCATAAAATTATGTCTGAGAAGTATATTTCATTTGAAAACATTGAAAATTACTGAAATATTCCCATGCATTTCCTTCGTGAAATATTAAGTAAGTAAGTACATCCGGATTTCAGAGTATCATGAAACGATATTCCGGAACAAGGAATGTTGTATCCTGTCCAGGGAATTTTATAATGCTCAGCAGCAACCCTCAAGAGGTCCACATCCCAGCTCTATAGTTTCCAAAATATGTGGCAAATACTGACCACTGAATTCCAACATATTAAGCCCGATTCTAAGATGAACAGTTATGTAAATGATACATCAATAAGGTTGACGAAACAATATTATCAGGGGTAATATAATAAGTGGTATGATTATAACTGATAATTTTTTGGAATATTAATGAATTGCAATCCCAAAGCTGAAAATATTTTCTTGCATTGGGATTGGCAATGAATTGATATTCTAAAAAATTATAGGTTTTTAATCATACCACGAATTATATTTAGGACGACAATATATCGATTTGAAATAAAGCAAAATCGTGTCACCTGGTAATTGATGCTTTACTTCTAGCCGTATTCAACGGAATACTCTTTTCCACGGCCTCATCTATGATACCAATGGACATTCGTCCCCAACGATCGCTCATATTGATAAATAACGATAACTAGTCAAAACACATTCTGACGTTTATAATTTAAATCATTATTTTTACTTGACAGATAGTAAAACAAAAACTAAGCAGGTTTATCACTGTGAAAATACAGCGACAAGCTATATTTTCACTGTAGTTCCGATTCTATTGGCTGAATTTCAAAATTTGAAATTCACTGATTGGTTGTTAGGCAAGGAAATATATTGTCTCCGAAATAAAATATTAGAAATCTGTTTATTAAATAGAATCGGTATTTGTAAACGACTAGCGGAAGTTTCAAAGCTACTAACAAACTTTTTTTTTGTTATTTCGTTTCAATATGGCAACTTTTTGTTTACATTTCGAATGTCAAAAGGGCGGTTATATTTGGACAAGTGTGAATATGGAAATCGTTGGTAACATTTTTGGTATCTATCAGAGTCACTATTTGCTTTGGTACTGATTTTGAAAAACAGGATTATTGATTGTGAATTTTTGGAATATTTTCAAATTAACCGCTGAAAACAATCGGAAATCTATTTAAACCGTAATTTTTACAATATATACCTTGAAAACAATCAATAATAAAAAATAATGGGTAATATCAAACAAATTCCGCATAGGAAGTGAGTGGACCACGCAACTGAGCCGACTACTTACATAACTGAGCCGCGCGGGATGGTATATCTCGTTGACATAGGCATGCACAGGTCGGCTCTTATTAGTTAAAGACCTACGGGTTCTAAGCGATGACCCACATTCGTCTTCTGTTTGGTGAGGTGCAAGTCCATCACCCGAAAACCCCAAATTCCAAATTCCAAAATACAAATTCCAAATTCCAAATTCCAAATATTTACACTCCAGTACGAAGGAAAAATGTCTATAGACTTTTCGAACATGTGTGTGTCTTTCGTTATGATAATTTTGTTTAGGAAGAGACTGGTAATTTTGTGACAAAGCGGAATGGGATTGGTTGAGACGTACTATTCGAAATCAATTTCTGGAAATTTTGGGTCACAAAATCGAATATAGCAAAAATTCGACGTCTTCTATATGCAGACACGCTGTGGCCTGGATAATCAAACCAGTGCCTCCCAAACAAAGGTAAATGAGAGAGACTTCATAATATTTTAATATAAATTTCAAAAATATTTTATTGCTTCAAAACCGAAAATTCTTGCCATTTATGGTTACATTATGTTATAAATAACAACCCATTTTCTTAAGTGCTCCAATTTCAGAAACACCTTGTATGCAGAGTGAACGACCACCACCGAAAAGTTAATGGGGTACTAATTCTATCATGAAAAATCACACCTGAGGAATTCGAGATCATTTATATTATCATTTTCTCCGTCATGCTTCGCAACAACGTCAATGAATGAACCAAACCTGTTTTACCTCTCCATCTACGAACTCCCCAATCTACAATAATTGTGTTTCCATGCGAACAACTGGAGTGTGTCAGTTTCTATTTATGACCCACCGTGTGAATGAAGACATTAATTTTGTTGTATTTTTGTTATTTGTTCAAGAGGCTCAATATCCTGGATCAAATGTGATTTTTGCTCAAAAGACAATTATGTTCGCGTATACGGAAATTTGGTTCGTTTGACACCAACATTATTCACGTAATTGTTATGTCATGTGATGTGTAATGTTCATCAAAAGTCATCTATTTTGCAACCTCCCATCAGGAGTCATGCTAATAAAACTTCATTTCAATTAATCAGCTTCAGTTGGACTAAGGAATATTAACGGAGTGACACTGATTCTGCTTTTCAACGCGTGGTCGTCCAGGGGCGGTGCTTTCCTACACTTACAATGTAATTTTTCTGTATAGATTTCCAAATTTCACTTCACATTCTACTTCTTCTGGTGGGGTATATATATATATATATATATATATATATCGTAAATTAGATATTCGTTCGATAATAACGCCCAAATTGACCAGGTTCAGTGACTAACTGGAATGCATGAGATTTGCTCCACATCTCACATCAAGGGTTACTGATGACTAGGAAGTTTTGATTGGGTTGGAAACACTTTTTATCTTTCAAAATCCTTTCGCTCTGAAATTTTTGCTTTCGTGGCATTCATTAAATGTATTTAATGTCTCTGAGTAAAAGTTAGCAAGAATTTTTATTGAAATTACAGCAAATTTCGAACACTAAATTGTATAAAGGTAAGTGAAATTGTTTTGTCAATCTACAGCCTACATATACCTATGTCATACGAAGTAAAAATTCAGTTCCGTTTCCGCTGAACAGTTTTCAGCTGCAGCACTGCTGGGTTATTTTTTATGGAGTTTATTGAAATACAATATTGCAGACCGTTTTAATTAGATATTTGACTTTAATTTCCGGACTAAAAGCCGGTTTTATACTTCCGCATGTGGCAACTACATCAAGCCCTCGAGGCCCATATACAATTAATAAAGCTTTCCGATATTTTGCTGGATTGTTATTGTGACAAAATTGAAATTATGTCAAGCGTGGAACAGATGTCTATACATATAAACGTTTATTTGTTAATTTAACGGTTATGAATGAGTTTCAGTTCAAGTAAGTATTGTTAAATAATAAAATACGCTGTAGGAATGTTTTTGAAAAATGGTATACACAATAGAATTCACTGAATTTACTGTAATTTTCAAATAGTTGTTTTCGAAAAACGGTTACCACTCCAGCGGACGGGCGAAATAAAATTACCTACATAGAAGCACGGGGAAGCACGACCAAAATACAAATTTCGCCAAAAGAAAAAATATACTGATTTAATATGTAGTCGTTGTGTTTTCTTATGATTCAAGCAATGGATTTTTTCGTATTTATTGCAATATTCACAATCTCTTACAGATAATAAGAATGTTAAAAAATGCATTGTTAGCATTCATTTTAATTTTTACATAACAACGAAAAACAAACAAGGTGAACCCAAAGTAAATAGTCCATTCAGAAAATTTACGTTGTCAAAGTCACTACAACAGAAAATACTTATATGTTCTATATATAGGCCAGTAGAGATAGACATAAAAAATCGAAAATTTAACACTGATTGCAAAAGTTTTTGATCAAGAATGGTACATCAAGAAAGCAGTAAGTCTCAGTTTGCAATCGAAGTCCGCAACATTTTCAAAATGGCAATTTACTTGAATTTTGCTGTATACTCGTTGAGAAAATTCCAATGATGAATTTAAGAATCATTATTCAATTCTTTTTTTTTTTCGAAGCAAAGCAAAGAGTGGAGAAGGAATGGAGTTTCAATGTTATTTTTCACTAAAAAAATGCAAAGTTGGTGAGATACTGATGAGGAATGTCCTATGATGTTTATTTTTGAAGACTTCAGCAAGTTCATCAACATACCTCGGTTATAGGTATGGAATCTTCATCCAATTTGTGTTTTGTATTCTGTAAATGTTCATACATAACTGATTTCTTGTTTGAACCTACATGTTATTTGCACCTGATGTCAAAACTTCTACCTGTTTGACCCGTATATATGGTTGGACAGTCACCATAATCAGTCTATATATTCCATAAATTTTTCATTCTGATCAATTTCGGTTTCGCATTAAACAACCTCTGACCTGAATTTCCGTTTCTTCTGAAGGAAATCAAAGAAAATCACTAAATATAATGAACTCAATGAACAACTCGATTTGTGATAACCCAATCTTGAACTTATAATAGACGTAAGCATCCGATTCCCAGAACCAGTTAGATTGACAGTCAAAAAATATTAGCCGGGTATATATTATGTAATTGGGGTTGTTAGTGTATAATCACATGTAGTAATGTTCAGAATGTTCAGTTATGTTATGGAAATTATTTGAAAATCGAAACTAGTCAACAAACTAAAACTTTTAAAGGAAAACAGTCGATGGTATATTGAACAACAAGTTTAGAAAATTTTGATTTTAGTTCGAAAATATGAATAGGACATTCATAAAATCTGTTGTGGAATCATCTGCGACTGAAAGACAAACTTCCATTTTCGATCGTTCAAGATAACCTCTTGGGGGGATATTCATGTTGAAAAGGGGAACATTCTCAATGAAAATTGAAAAATGAAAAATGTGATTTATTTGTAATATCTAACAGAAAACAACTACTTCCCCGGCACAAGCCACGCTAGACATTGAACTACATCAATCCTCCTGAAGAGCTTGGCAAAGCGAAATAGATTTTTGTCGACCAAAATGTATTGGGGATTAAATGCGAGAGAAGCGAACCTTGCTTCAATGAAATGAACGATTTCTGTGAGTGATATTTTTTTAATAACATTCTCCTTATATAATTTATTTAATGATTTTTTCTATGAAAATTAGAGAGAATTAAAAAAATCAGTTTTCTGAATGAGTCTTTTCACAATATCTATCAGATGTAGTTCAATGTCCATCGTGGCTTGTGCCGGGGAAGTAGTTGATTTCTGTTAGATATTACGAATAAATCACATTTTTCATTTTTCAATTTTCATGGAGAATGTTCCCCTTTTCAACGTTTAGGAAAGTTTCACCAAATGAGTATGGCTTTTGAGTACGAGCGAGCACAGCGAGTGAGAAACTTAAAGTTTTGTGCAGACTTATAGGTCTTATAAACTTATAGGTTACGGAACAAATGCTAAAATAACATTAGTCTGAGCACATTGCCTAAGTTTGTCACAAATTTTTCTGAAGGAAGGTATCTTATTTCCAAAAATTTGCTTTCACGTAACTAACAGACACTCCACTGGTCAATTGTTCCAAATGTGTAGAAGTTAATGTATTCCTTGTACAGAAACCTATCTATGTTTCTTCATCACTAGTCTGTATATTTCTTTTAACATTAGAGTTTTTGTTTAGAAATTCAATCTGTTCCTTCAAATCGTCGATTATTTTTTGCTATTTTTTTATCAAGTCAGACAGCTCTTCTTCGGTTCTCATAGCATCTTGAATAAACGCATATTTTTGATATATTTCGATTTTAAATCGTTATCTCATACCAGTTCTCTCATAGTTCTTTCTAGGATACTTTTTTCACTATCCTCGTCATTGTAATCACTGTTTTTAAGGTCTTTGCAACAGATAATTTGATTGTCTTTAACAAAACGTGATGAACAACACTTATGAAAAACACTGGAACATTTAATACATACGAAATTTATAAATGATTTACTTTTATTTACAACCATATATTTAATGTCATTACTAACGTCATTGAAGTTGGGAAGTGTCACATTACACACCTCTACTTCCCAACCTCACTTCCCGCCCTCATTTCATCTATTCTAGATAAATATTTATTTACTTTATCTGACATTTATTTATATTGGTGACAATATATATTACTGTAATCACGGTAACAATATATCTACTTGATTATTCTGAGAAAACCGTGTTCTTGGTAATTTGTCGTTGAATGTAATATTTTAGGTATGTTCAGAACGAAACAGAGATTTATTAAATTTGATCGAAATATGATGGTTATAAATAAAATAATATACAAACCTGTCTCGAAATCATAGCTAACCTCGACGCTTTGCGTCTATGTTAACTAACTAATCTCACGACAGGAATAAATCTCTTCCCACCTCGGTGTGTAATATACTATTACAATATTTGAATCTAGCCATTATATTGAGTTCTAAAGTCTACGCTACGCACGTATGCGATATACCCCCGCTGCTAATAGTGGGTCTCTTCTGTCTTTTGCCGACCTAAGGCTTTGATATATCTCCTTGGTGAGATTGAAGACCGTTTTTATGTAGTGTTGCCCCAAGAGTTTCCAATTCTGTCTGTGATCTTGGGGATATATTGCAAATACGCACGTGGCACTATTTGAGCTTCCACCCTACTTTGACTAATGCAAGTACCCTGTTTCATGGCCTTGTTGATTTCGGTTACACTGTATTCATTTGATCTCAAGGTAGCTTAAAGATGTTTCAGTTCATCCTGTAGATAGTCAAGTTCACAAACTTTTCGAGCACGTTCCGCTAGTGTGGAGATAATTCCTCGCTTTTGACTAGGATGGTGGTTCGATAATGCATGGAGGTGTCTGTTCGTGTGCGTAGGTTTTCGTTATACTTTCAATCAATGTCGCGCCACATCTTCCCATGAGTACATCTAGGAATGCTATCCGCTGGTCCTGTTCAGTCCCCATGGTGAGCGCGTATGTGGTCTAGAATCAGTTGGCTACCACTGGGCTGAGTGGACTTCCATCGCCACGCCATCTACTTCCTTATAGAAGTCTTCATTCCATTGAAAGTAACTTTCCGTGAGGCATGCTTTAAAGAGCCAACGATATCATTCGGACACATGTTAGCTAGATTCCTCATAGAGGCTTCCAGTGATGAATAAATAATCATATCCAGAAGTTAAATTTCGGTCTGCAAACGCAATTTTCAACTTAACACTTGAAATATTTCGAAAACGGTTAGACTTGGTTGAAGGACATTATACAAGAATTATGCGTGAAATCTAAAACTTTGATAATATTCAGGATGTCCTATTTTAAGAAACGTAGTTGGAGTCCACTTTCGGTACAACCGGGAATGCCACATACTTGAAAATATTTTTACCAGATAGCCCTTATCAAAAATAGTAAACTACCAAATTCCTTAAATTCGGCCCACCTATAGTTTTCTATATATTGATCGATGCATCTCCCGGATGGACCCCTGTATGTGTGCTAAGATCCTCTAGTAGTGGTGTAATCTCGTACACCTTCTGTTCTCAGAATGTTAGTATTACTTAGACATGTTGACTTTATTGAAACCCATTTTTTTTGGGCGCTGGTTGGATACTCAGTATGAAAGAAACGTTATTTTCAAATGCAGGTATCAGTATCGATGGACGACAAAAAAACACCTGGAGCGCAACGGAACATACTCATAATATCAATCCTCAACTTGCACAGACAATAATTGGTGTGTCTGAGAATTATGACACCATCAATTGGTTTCAGAAAAAGTAGAAGATTATACCTGACGTTTAAAGGAATTTCAAAATCAGTCAAGAATAAAACACCTTCAGTCTTTAAATTATGACAAAATTCGAACTGGAAATTTGCTTTTGTATCGAAAGTTATTCTTAGAAACGAAATTTAAGTTTCCCCATCGAAAATTCCAAAAATGTATTGGTATTTGAACTCGCTCGTATTATTGCGTTCAAACTCTACTTTTTTCCAAAGACCCAATCTATATTTTCGTTTAAATTATATACTATTGTTTCCTTATTGCTATGCAATCGTATTATTCAGAATCCAAACCAAATGACACTACGTAATGGGTTTAAGTTCTTAGTTATCTAAAATATTCAAATCCTATAGCAAATAGAAAAATGTTTCAGAGGGTAAATTTTATCATCGTTATCCACAGCATTATGACGCACCCATTATAATTTATTGATTGGGGTTGCAAATGCACATTCTCCCCTGAGGGCAGAACCTATGACGAAATTATCTTCGCCCACTATACCATCAGTAACTCCATTCACTTGGTATCATTACTAAATTACCATCCAATTTCAATTTCTGTCTTTGATGTTTCAATTAGAACTATAAATGTTTTTAGTGTAATTGCTTGGTTATCTACAAAGTGGTAATCTATTGTTTTATAAATGTAAATCGCTTTGTTTAGATGGGGGCTCTTTGATAACAGTTCAAGCTAATGCAGTTAGAAAATGGTTTTACTTGACTAAAAATACGATTCTTGTTGCAATAACCCCTTTTCACAATCAGTCAGTTAGAACTTCTTATTAAATATTATACTCAGTATTGATGTCTTTTAGGCAATTATTGCAGATGAATTAAATATTATATTATTGCTAAAATATTCTTACCAGTACGTTAGTAACCCATCGAAGTTGCTTGATTTCATCTATCGAAAAAGAACTGGATATATCAAAATTAAATAATAGTTATTTGTTTTACTAGGCATAAAAGCATAAGATTTAATGCCAAGGCATTAAATCTGCTTTTCTGCCGTGTGAAACATATAATTTTTTCTTCAAATTTGTTTCAATTCCACGCAATATCGACTTTTTCAGATTTAAATTGCGTTTCATCATCAATGTCCAAATAACTAAATTATTTCATCAAAGGTAACTGGGCCCTGCGTTACTATGTTTACCGCTGATGACGTTTGTTGAATTTGTTTGTTTACTGTTTACTTTGTCATTGTCAATTTTGAAAAGTTGTCATGTTAGAAATGGATTTACTGCAAAGTGAGGATGAATTGATGCAATTAACACCACCTGAGATAAGAGACCAGGCGCTAGATGTGGAATTTAACCTTTTACCGGAAAAATCAAGAACTGTATATGAACTCACATACAGCAGATTCATGGAATATAGACAGAAGAAAAATATAGGATCTTTCTCTGAAAATGTGCTGATTGTCTATTTTACCGATCTTTCAAAGAAAATGAAGCCTTCAACGTTATGGTCTACCTATTCGATGTTGAAAGCTACCCTGAACATAAAAAATAACATTGATTTGGCAAAATACCTGAAGTTACGGGCTTTTTTGAAACGCCAGTCAGACGGTCTCCATGCAAAAAAACCCGAGTTTTTCAAAGAGAAGAAATCGAGAAATTTTTATCAGATGCCCCAGACGAACTGTATTTGTGTACGAAGGTAGGAATATATTGAAAATGATCTATTATGGATTAAAGAACTAATTTTCAATTTATATTTTAGGTTGTACTTATTGTTGCAGTCGCTGGGGCTTGTAGATGTGATGAGCTTTTGCAAATGAAAACAGATATAAATGATATGGGCGACAAATTGCTAATTATGCTACCAAGTACTAAGACCAAAAGATCAAGATCTTTTGTAGTAACGGAATATTTAAGCGTTTACAGAAAATATGCAGCCTCCAGACCCTCGAATTTAAATAATCGGCGTGTCTTCTATAAGTATGCGAACGGTAAAGCACATCATCAATTCATTGGCATTCACAAATTCGGTAAAATGCCAGAAGAAGTTGCTACTTTTCTGGGACTATCCCATGCGAAAGAGTATACCGGGCACTGCTTTCGCAGAACTTCGGCCACGTTGCTGGTGCATTCTGGTGGGGACATAACAATGTTGAAGCAACATGGGGGATGGAAGTCCTCCGCTGTCGCGGAGGGCTATATTGAGGACTCGCTAGCCAATAAGTCGAACATCGGCAATAAAATCTTTTCTGGCGTTTCCGGAGTATCAAGTGTTGATACTAAAGTTGTTAATTTTACTGGAAAGGAGGGAAGTGGACAGAGTTCAATTGTATTAAATAATTGTTCACAATTCACCATAAATATATCTAATAAATGAAAATTTCGTGTTGTAGTTTGTAGTTTTAATGCAATAAAACCAGTTTATTATTATCAGCATCATTTTGAGTTTTCTTAATGTTATTGTCAATTTTAATAACCAGTTTGATTTAAATTATTACTGGGAAGGTTGCCTAGCAACGAACTTTTTCTGCCTAGGCAGTAAAACTGGACTTTTTCTGCCTAGGCATTAAAAGTACAACTTCTAAGCCTGCCAAGTGTCATTAAAAGGCCGCTTTTAATGTCATTTGGAGAAAAATGAAATTTTATTGGCTATACAATACCTTTCACTGATCGTTATAGTAATTTATGTATCAAGGGTGTAAAGTAAGCGATTATGGCCAGCCAGCGGCGTGGATGATGGCCCAATGGTGTCAGCCGAGGGCCATACAAAATTTTATGCACTAGCGGTTTTATACTGACTTGAATTCCAATGGTCTACACGTTTCATACATTATGTATACAATAATCAAGAGTAACGTAGTATGGGGAAAGTAAAACTATAGTAGCTGAGAGCTATATTGAAGAATCTCTTTCAAATAAACTAATCACCACTGAAGAAATTGCCAAAGATTGTGCCGAAATGATACCAGACAGTTATTTGAACTAACCATCCACTTCTGAAATGAATACTTGTTCTCGTATCGATGCAGATGCTGTAACGAAGCTTTTAATATGTAATAATTATGTAACTAATTCAACAGCATTTTCAATATTCCGGCTTATGACTTAATTACATGTTAAAATATCAATCAGGAAGAAATATTCTATTGAACTGAAATAATTCTGTTTCGTCTTGGGTCTTGCATGAAACGATGAAAATATAGACAATTTGAGAATTTTGTTTACTTTACGGCCCGTTAGCCATAATGCATCCGCGGGCGGTAAAGTACCACTTCACGCTCACTGAACTGGACGGTAAAATGTACTTTACCGCCCGCTAGGGCATAAACTCGTTTATGTCATGATGTAGTTCTATTTGTCCTGGCCTGTTTGAGCCAATGGTAGGTGCTTTCCGTTTGAAAGATCAAATACAATTTCTTGAAGAACTTTGCAGTTGATCTAACTAGACTCACAATCTATCGAATATCCAAACACCAAGCCGCTATTTTCAACATCTCGACAAGTGTTTCAATCACCAAGCGATCATTTTCAATAGGGTAGATAGTTAAATCTCACGGCATGAAGATGAACACTTGGTGATTGAAACACGTGTCGAGGTTTTAAAAATATCGGTTTGGTGGGGATGAAACTACTCTACATTCATTTCTACACCCGAGGTTCCAAACACTGAAACAATTTTTACTTATTTGTATCTATAATTCTGCTAAAATTCCATTTAAATTATACTTTTCATTTACGACACCTTCTTGACCATAACACTCGTTTGATTTGACAATAACTAATGCCATTTTCTACTAATAGTAATAAAAACAGTATCAAATGAAAAAGAAATCTTAAACTTAAATTTGTACCTTTGTAACATATTGCCAGAAAATTAATATAGGAAATAATGTTTCGTTATCATTGGAAACGTTCAATGTTCATTCCCTTATAGGAGATTAACCTCACCAGAGATACAAAATGCTACTTTTGAACGAATATGAAGACGTTGAAATGAACTTTCTTTGTGAATGACTGAGAGAAATCCAACCTTTTGGCTATCAATTGAATTATTAACTAATGCCAACTGAGGGTGCTAACGATCATTTCAGCCACTGTGATGCTTCATTATTTCTGACAGATTTAATTGATTTATGAATTCAAGCTGTAAAAATACGAAGCTACCGGAATAGTCATGCTATTCATATTGCAAAAGGGGTGGATAATTAGAAGTAATGCCAGAAATAAGTGGCATTTATATAACGGTTGAGACCCTTCCAGTCTTGAAAGAACATCTCTCCTGAAAGGGTTTGAAATCATGCATGACATATTAAGATTGATTGCAAGAAATATAAATGCTTCATATGCCAGGGGTTGGATGTATCTCCGTAAATCGAGTATTCAGGACGAACCAATCAATAGTTCCAATCACACTTAGTTTTGGTTTAATAGAGTTGATCTATATAGTGAGATGAATATGTAACAGAAAACAGATTACAATATTATAATATAGGTACTTCTAGAAAAACTAAATCATTCTCAGTTAAAATTCTGTAACGATATACGTTTTGACCTGCCAGTCCCATCCACTATTATAAATCTGCGATAATACAGTGTGTGCTTTCACGACGAGGGTTCGTTAGGAATATATGGAGAACCATTCAAAAATAAGAACTTGAAATTTTGTGGTATTGAGTTTCACAATATCGCCTATCTAAAATTATTTCAATTTCCGGTCTATTTCCGTTATACAAAAAGTATAATAGAGTGCTACTTCACCATTTCAAATTGAACACCCTGTAATTTGTTGCATTTTTAAATTCTCCAGTATTATGCCCACTTTGTGAAACAATGCCTACGCCCAAATTTGTTAGTTTTCGAGGTATTAATTTATTATTATTATTTCTGAAAAATTTGACAGTTACAACATTTCACCGAAAAAAACATAACTCATAGACAGTAAATAGTTGAGAATATGAAATTTCACAGATCACACCTGAAGCATGAAGTCATGAACAACCTGTTCAAATTTTCAAAAATGATTCACAGGGTGATTAAAATTACTTGTAACATAACATCAAGAAATCTGATGATGATTTGATTTTCGACTGTGTATGGTATCACAAGTTAAAAAGTGAGGGCCTCGTCTTTTCTAGCTTATACACGAAAAAACAAATTTTGAATAGTTTTTGAATATGTGATAGCTACCTTTAATATTGCAATCGTTCATAAAATATTTATTGAATTGGGGATTAGGTGTTATGTATCACTATATGTTCTATTTTTTAATTAATATATTATTAATATATTATATATATTAGCGACCCGATATCGGGACTGAATCAAAAGTGATGAAGTGGTGCTATAAGGATGGCGTCATTCATAAATTGAAATAAATGCTTCTGCGTTCTCTAGTAATATGAGGATTACCATCCAAAACATTCAGGATATAATTTATTGAATCACACGTCGAAGTAGTGCTGGTGAATCCTGATCAGAATCCTGTTTGTTTTGTTGGTTGGTACTTAATAATTTATTTCAATAAAAATTTCTGACTTGCATCCATAATCCCCCTTAAAACTTTCTAAAATGTTGGTAATACACTGATACATCATGAGTGGGAATACTCAGTGGAATTGACAACTTTTGATAAAGGTATAATATTCGAGGTTTTCTAAACTTCAGGAAGTAAACTATTGATTCTTCTATATGAATGTTTTCAATATTGTTGCGTCTTCGGGTTCAAAAATAAGTGTACACTGGTATGAACTCGCCTTTATTATTCCAACTTCACTTGACAACACTGTGATACAAGTCACTGTCAAAATACTTGTATCCAAGGTAACTCAGAGTAACTTCCTAACTAACTTCCTTCATCTAACAAATGCATCGCTTTTATATACAAATAAAGTTCTAGAAAACTTAAGAAATCAATAGAACACAAATAGAATGTTCGACGATTGATCCAGAACAAAAGTTAGTGCTTCTAGATTTTTCCATCTAATTCATCGAAGGATCTCGAACAATTCGAGAAGTCTTTATCAAATTTCAGGTCTGTAACACTGCCTCCTCCTTTAGGTTATTCCGTCCCGGATAACACCATCACCATTTTGGCTGTCCCTCTGGAACCAATTTGGGGGATCGTGGCCTCGGTATTCTGCTAACCTCTCGATGTGAACAACTTTGGGTTTACTCCTTGGGTTGAGCTGGATGCGGTATACCAAGTCGTTGATCTTCTTTATGATGACATAGGGTCCTGTCCAATTTCTCTGTAGCTTGGGGCATTTTCCTTTCTTTCTCTGAGGTTGGTATAGCCAAACGGCATCACCTGGCTCGAACATAGTCCCTGGACTCTTCCTGTCGAACCTCTTTTTCATTTTATCACTGGAGATTTGAAGACGACGTCTGCAGAATTCATGAACTTGGTCCAGTCTTTCTCGCAACTCTTGGACATATTCTGGTAGGACTTTGTCCTCTGTACTTCTGGGTGGCATTCCATACAACAGATCGCATGGTAGTTTCATTTCTCGCCCAGTGATCAACATTGAAGGAGTATATCCGGTGGACTCATGCTGGGAACTTCGATAGGATAGGAGAAATAGTGGTACCAACTCATCCCAATCCTTTTGATTTTTGGAGATGAACATCGACAGGTACTGACTGATGGTTTTATTATGTCGTTCAACCATACCATCTGATTGTGGATGTAGGGCTGTGGTACGAGTCTTCTTCACACCTAGAATGTTCATCATTTCCTGCCATAATTCAGATTCGAAGTTTCGTCCTTGATCAGAATGTAATTCTAGTGGGACTCCATGTCTGGCTATTACATTTTCTATGAAGGCCTTTGCAACGGTCTTTGCCTCCTGGTTTGGAATGGGCACAACTTCAGGCCACTTGGAGAAATAGTCCATGGCTACTATCAAGTATTTATTTCCTTGCTCGGTAACAGGAAATGGCCCAAGAATGTCAACTGCTACTCTTTCGAATGGTTCACCAGAAAGATACTGAGCCATTTTCCCTCGACTTCTAGTTTTGGGTCCCTTCTTTGAAGAGCATAGGTCACATCTTCTGCACCATTCTTCTACATCACGACAACAATTCACCCAATAGAATCGTTCTCGAATTCTAGCAAGGGTCCTCTTGATTCCAAAGTGTCCACCTGCACGACTACTATGAAGTTGCTCGAGCACATCTTTAGTAAGTGCTTTCGGCAGGACCAGTTGGTACACCACAGTTGCTCCATCTGGGCTCTCCCATTTGCGATGCAATAGGCCATCACGAAGACATAGGGAATCCCATTGAGCCCAGTATCCCTTGGCAACTGCACCAAACTTGGATACTTCCTGCCACTCAGGTCTAACTCCATTTTTTAGCCAGCTTAGAACTAACTTTAAATTGTTGTCTTTCTTCTGATTCTTCCTCATATCTTCTGTGGTCCATAAATCAGATTCTTCAGACTCGACTCTTACGGTGGTAACTTGCAGAATTTCCTTGCAATGTTCATCATTGTAAAAATTGACTTCTTTGTTTTCGAGTTTCTGGCAATATCGGCATTGCTGTTCCAAGCATGGACGTCTGGATAATGTGTCTGCATTTCTGTGTTTCCTGCCACTGCGATGAATAACTTTGAAGTCGTATTGTTGGAGTCTCTCTAGCCATCTCGCAATCTGACCCTCAGGTTTCTTGAAGTTCATTATCCACTGCAAAGCGCTGTGATCAGTTCTTATGAGAAAACGTCTGCCATAGAGGAAGGTATGGAAATGTTCAATGGCTTTGATTATCGATAGAAGCTCCTTTCTTGTAACGCAGTAATTCTTTTCGGCTTTGCCTAGAGTTTTACTAAAGTAGGCTATTACTTTCTCTTCGCCATCCTGTTCTTGGGATAAAACTGATCCAATGCCTTGCTGAGACGCATCACAGTCCAAAATGAAAGTGCCTTGTTCTCGTGGGTAAGCCAAAATAGGCGCAGTTGTCAATTTCTTCTTTAGTTCAGCGAACGACTGTTGGCAATCAGGGCTCCAATCAAACTGAACGTTGTTCTCAGTTAAGCGGTGGAGTGGCTTGGCAATTTTACCAAAGTCTTGAACAAACTTCCTGTAGTAGGTACATAGTCCCAGAAAACTTCTTACTTCATGTTTATCCCTAGGACGTGGCCAACTCCTAACAGCCTCGATTTTAGCAGGATCGGTCTTGATTCCTTCGGCCGAGATGACATGGCCTAAAAAATTGACTTCTTTTTGAAATAAATAACACTTCTTTGGATTCAGTTGCAGGTTAGCATTTTCTAACCTCAAAAATACTTCTTCCAAATTATTCAGGTGTTCGTCAAATGTCCTTCCCATTACTATGACGTCATCCAAGTAGACTAGACAAATTTTCCATGTCAAACCTCTCAATACTAGTTCCATAAGTCTCTCAAAGGTGGCGGGAGCATTGCATAATCCGAACGGAAGAACTTTGAATTGGTACAGCCCTTGTCCGGTAGAGAACGCTGTTTTTCCTCTATCATCAGGATGAACTTCCACTTGCCAATACCCGCTTTTCAGGTCCAACGTTGAAAACCATTTGGAACCGGATAATGTGTTTAGTGTATCATCAATTCTTGGCAATGGGTAGCTATCCTTCATCGTTACGTCATTCAATCGACGATAGTCCACGCAGAATCGGGTTGATCCATCCTTTTTAGTTACCAATACTACCGGTGAGGACCATGGGCTTGTGGTTTCTTCAATTATGTCATCCTCCATCATGTTGTTTATCATGTCTGCTACCTCTCTCTGTTTGGCAAACGGTAATCTCCTCGGAGCCTGTCGGATTGGTCGGGCATCGCCGGTGTTGATGCGATGTTGAACTAGACTGGTACGTCCCGTCGAAGTCTCTGTCGAGAAAATGTTACGATGGCTATCAAGAAACTCTTTGGCCTTCTGTTTTTCTTCCATAGTTAAATGTTCCGTGGATTCCATCATTTTGTCTATTGTTCTCTGATCGGTGTTAGTGGTATTTCTTCGCAGTACCTGAGTGTGGTTTTCTCAATTGATAACTCGAGTGACAGGTTTGCAGAATCCCAATTGGTCGTTTTTCTTCAGAAGGACTTTATTTTCCGAAATATTGGCAACCCTGACAGGAATTAGTTGTTCTGTGTTCACAAGACATCGGGCAATTAAAATTCCATCTTGGCGGTATTCATCATTTTCAATTATTCCAGTGCTCAAATCTCCAGGTTCTTTATCCATTCTGGCCATGATGATGGTTTCGGAGTTTTTCGGAATGTGGATGTCTTCGTCAACATAAATCTTAATTGGTTGGATTTTCTCATTGTATCTGCTCAGGAAGATTTCTTCATTGCCAATCCGCAAAATTTTCTGTCTGATGTTAAGGATGAAGTCGTTTTTCTCCATGATGTCCAGACCCAAAACACATTCATCCCTTATTTCCGCAACCAACATAGAATGTTCCATGGTAATAGGTCCTATCTGGATGTGTACAAGTGTTTCCCCAATGACTGGTGCGGTTTGTCCCGTTGCCGTTTCCAAAACCATATTCCTTTTCATCGGCTTCACAGATTCTTGTATGAGGTCTGGGCGAACGACTGATCTCGAAGCTCCTGTATCAATAGTGAAGGTGCATTTCTGATCTTCTAAATAGCCTTGTATTAGTAGACTTTGATCATTTTTCTTCAATGTCGATATATGGATCTTGGGGCTTTGAACACTGAAAGTCGCCACGCGCCCCTTAGTGCCGACTAATTCTCGTTTTTCCTGGATGGGAGCAAGTCCTCTTTCAGATGTTTGAGGTCTCCTTTCTGGCGTGGTCGATCTCCTGAAGGCTCCTCTGGTATATCGCCCACGTTGCTCTGTTCCTGGGCCCGGAGATCTCGATCTATCTTCGTTGCTCGCTGATGACGACCTCTTTCTTCTTGGACTTCTGGATCTCGATCTCTCCCAGCAACTCCTCTGTAGATGGCCGCTTTTCCCACAGTTATAGCAGCGCCTCTTCCTGTCTTCTGGGGAATGCACTTGGTTGCTTAATGCTGTTATGGAGTCCAATATTTTCTTCAATAGCGCCTCGCTTGTAGGAGAATCCTCGTTGAATTTAACTTCACGTAACTTGGGCCTCGTATTTCTTGATGCGTTTTTCGCGGCCTCGAACTCCAAAGATGCTATTAGTGCTGCGCTTATGGTTTGAAGTCGTCCTAGTCGAAGGGCTTGCTGCATGTCAGTATCTCTCAAACCATCGATGAAAGTCTGCACCCCAATTTGTTCTATGAACTCCTTCGGTGCTTGTGGGTATGCCAAATTAATGAGTCGCTCTACGTCGGCTCCATACTCCTGTAGGGTTTCGTTGGATTTTTGGTATCGACTCTTTATTTGGCTCTGAAATACTTGTTTGAGATATTGCTGTCCATATCTGATTTCCAAAGCTTCAACGATTCTAGAATATTCCTTCTGATTACTCTCGGGGATGTTCTGAAGGATGTCCAATGCTTGTCCTCGTAAACACAGGACTAGAGAGGTGGCCATTTCTTCCTCGGACCAGCCATTTGCGTTTGCTGCCGCTTCAAACTGACGTCTATACATGGACCACGAGGATTGTCCATCAAATGTTGGAGGCTTCAAAATTTTCACTTGTGTAGGCCTTATCGGAGTTGTCAGTGAGGATGGCCTTTCGCTGGTGGGGGAGATTTCCTCAGATGATGCACGCTTGTGTGGAAGGTGTAACGTTTCCAGCCTCTCCTTGATCCTATCCACTTCTTCGTTGAATTTCTTGTTCACCTCTCGTGCCACCCGTTCATCTATTTTGGACAGTTCATTTTCGACGTCTTGGACCCTTCTGTTGACTCCCTGGACTCCGCCTCTGACTTCTTGAACTTCACCTTTGACCTCTTGAACTTCACCTTTGACCTCCTGGACTTCACCTTTGACCTCCTGGACTTTTCCTCTGACCTCTTGTACTTCTTCAGTGATTTCATTCTGGAAGCACTGTTGACTGTGACTAATACGTTGCAGAAGATCAACATGTTGTTGTAACTGCTGGACTAACCGCGCCTCCTGTTCCTCTTGTTCTCGTTTTCGTTTGGCTTCTTGTTCCTCTTGTTCTTGTTTTCGTTTGGCTTCTTGTTCCTCTTGTTCTTGTTTTCGTTTGGCTTCTTGTTCCCTTAAAAACTCAAGGATATCTGCTGATGTCGCCATCTCGTCGTAATTATTTGCTCGAGTATTCACCATCAAATACTGGAAAACTGCCTTACTTTTCTTTCTTCAGTAACACTTATTCCGCCGCTGTCACCAATTGTTGCGTCTTCGGGTTCAAAAATAAGTGTACACTGGTATGAACTCGCCTTTATTATTCCAACTTCACTTGACAACACTGTGATACAAGTCACTGTCAAAATACTTGTATCCAAGGTAACTCAGAGTAACTTCCTAACTAACTTCCTTCATCTAACAAATGCATCGCTTTTATATACAAATAAAGTTCTAGAAAACTTAAGAAATCAATAGAACACAAATAGAATGTTCGACGATTGATCCAGAACAAAAGTTAGTGCTTCTAGATTTTTTCATCTAATTCATCGAAGGATCTCGAACAATTCGAGAAGTCTTTATCAAATTTCAGGTCTGTAACAATATTATTCAGAATATTTGGTCTGTCTGAAACACTGAAATGAATTATAAAACTGAAATACTTTTAACAAACTTTTTGTAATAAGTTTTCAGACGTAATTCACATACGTACCATTTGAAAATGTCGCGAAACCAGTGGTGTAGTCAGATTTTCTAAAAAAAAAATTGGTAGTATTTTTTGTAGATATTTAACCTTGAGAAATAAGATTAGTTGGCACTGAAAATGGAGATTTGTTCATGACATTGGTTGTCTTAGTAGACTTTTTGAATGTCTAACTAAGGAAAAAACAATCAGTCCAATGGGTTAAAAAATGTAAGTGTTCTAATAGTACAGGAGCCGAAGAGAGGTCGACCTTCGCCGTTTGGTTTAACTTATGAAACATACTTCTTATGAAGTTTCATATGTAGACGAATACGCCTTAAATGGGTTGCCTATCAAAATGTTGTCCAGACTATATACAGTGAGTTTCCAAAATTTGCACCATATGGAAAACTTCTTTATTATCGATTTATCAGAAAATGTTATAGCTCATAAAACTTAGTGCATTATTGATTTCAGGAAGGGGAATACAAAATTATGTATGCGGTTTGTTAGTTCATAGGGAATAAATGTTACATTTTTTTTGACTCCTCAATAAATGATTTTTCTCATATCTACTTGTTATTCATAAACAGACTTATCAAGAGTTTTGATAAAAAGTAGGAAAATAAAGGAATTCATCATCCATTATATGTACGTATCTGATTATTGAAAATTACCGGTCAACAAGGTTCACTTCAATTTGATCATTTTTGTGAAACTCCCCTGAACATTGCAAAAAATTCAGTAGAGCTAACAACTGGATTTTCATTCAAAGTACGGTCTTTCTTCAAGAGACTTTTTCGATGACGAAGGAAACTCTATCCAAAATAATTCCATAATCAATTAGGATATGATTAGCTACATTTCGGACGTCCATCGTCTTAATGGTGAAAGATTGCTAACTCTTTCAATTTGAATCCGCAATCGTCTTCAGGTCAATACAGAGTACTCACGTTTTCGGATTCAAGCTAATGAAACGTTGTACAAAATTGAAAGAGGTAAAAATCCTTGAACCGTTAAAAGGATGGACGTCTGAAATGTAAATAGCCAAGTTCCGAAATAATTTCAAGCCCAAAAATTCCTGATTTCAATTCGGAAGAAAAATCTCTTCGTGTGAAGCAGGAATCAGTGTATTCGAAATCTACAATATAAGATGAACCTCTGACTGTTGGTCCTATTTCCTTTTCAGAATATTCATGAATCGGAAACATTCCCGCAGACCATAATTTTGGTGTTGCAGCGACTTGTTCCAGTCAACCACTTCAAGCAGAATCCCGATTAATCTCTCTGGAAGATTCCACTTTACTAGAAATGATTGATTACCATATGCAGAATGGTTTGATTGGAGATGTTGCTGTTGATGATCTTGTAGTCCAGTCTTTGAAAACTTTTACTAGTCACCTTGAACATCATAGGAGTAAATAATTTGGGAAACACTTGCTATATGAATAACGTTTCACAAGCGCTATCAATGATAGAGTCTTTCAGGGGCGACATATTAACGAACAATAATGAAATTAACCCAATATTCTTGAAACTGAAACGTTCGATCAAACAACTTCAATTCTCCGAAAAGTTGTTGTCTTTTTGATTTCATGCAGTCTTTGGGACCAACCAGTTTTTCGTCAGGACAACAAAACAGTTCAGAATTTTTAGGATACCTGCTGAGTACACTTCGTGAGCAGGAGAATGATTCAGTCAATATTTTTCGATGCTCTGATGGTGAAGAATCACAATCTATCACTTCTTCAGTGCACAAATCTTTTGGAAGAAGAATCCTTACAGTTTTACGTTGCAGCAGATGTATAGAATGGATAGCAGAAACTTTAGTGACTTTATCAAATTGAAGCTCGCGTTTCCCAATCTTTCAGAAAAATCCAGTCCGTTCAAAATTTCATTCCATTACCTGAGATCAGAGTACCTAACAGGTCAACTGTACTCTCGAATCTGCGTCGAAACAACCGACAGCCATCAATTAACGAGTATGGTTGAAGCACCTACGAGTCTGATCATAACTCTGAAGCTCTTCAGGTATGACTCAGCAACTCAAAGATGTATTAAACTATTTCGACGAATTAAACTAGAAGAAAACCTAGCCGACTGCAGTTACGAGCTTTACGCAGTTATTGATTACTGTGGTTCTGGAGTTGATTATTCACTACTACACCTTAGCCAAAGACAGAACGTACTGGTACAAATTTGACGACATTTGCGTAATAAGAATATACACTTTCGAACTGGACCTTTTGGAGTCTTTGGAGAATCCATAAATCTTATTTTACCGTCAGATTTTCACAATTCTTCGGATAGAAGTTCTGAGCCATTGAATTCCAACTCTTCATATGATATTGTGTTGCAGGTTTTTCCGGGTTTTCCTCTAGCTGTGAAAGAGAATACGCCACCAAAATCATTCAAACCGCGCCGGAGCGCCGATTGATTATTTTTACTTTTTCACTTTATTATTGTTGTTTCCAATATGTTGATTAGAATTTGAATAAAATTATAAGCTATTGTGATTGTTCAACTGAATATTTTCTCACAATTTTACTCCTTCAGTAGATTTCAATCATAAAACTAAAAAGTCTGATATCGGCAAAATTTTCAAAAATAGACTTGTTTCTTCAACGAATCGTTCTGGATATCAGTAAGGCATTTCAATCTCCGTCTTCAACAACCGCATAAAAGATAATAATCCATCCGAATGAATATGAAAATATTAATTAACTCAAAATATCAAACCGCATTTTGCGAAGTTTTTTCATTACCACTTAATTAAAAGTTTCAACGAGTTCCTGTGAAATTTTGGTACAACATTCTTCAATTTAGAACTCGTAATTTATTGCCTTCCAGTTATATTTTTTGAAAGTGTTGCGTGCCGAAGTTTGCAGCGCTCATTTGAAACTCTGAAGTGAAGGAGTTCGATGAGTTTGGATCGTTTGGAACTGATTGTTTTGTTTTAATTTCGCACCAGGAAATATAAGACTATTGAGTTTATTTATTTTTTATTCATTTATTTATATCTGGTATACGAACGTATTAACGTTGTTGGACTCATTGCGAATATGGATTTTTAAATACATTTTATTTAATTATACTGAAAAAAAAAACATTTCAATTTTGTTACGGACGAAAAGTGTCTGCGGACGAAAAATACTTGCCTAAAGAAACAGTCGATTGTCGATTCGAAAATTGGAAATTAGTAGGTAATTTGTAGAGGTCAACGAAAAAATGTAATATGCACATCGGAGAAATACTGTTTATTGTCTCGCCTGCTTGCTAGCCTCGGCTGCGCCTCAGCTATCAATTTGCAGGCTCGACTATAATAGACAGTTTTTCCTCCTTGGTACATAAATAACTATTTCACGTTAGAAAGAGAACGAAAACTTGTAGACCCTCCTGGAGATATATTTCGGAGTAGAACAAAACACCCACTATTTCTGTACTGAGGACTAAGGACCAAGGACAAAGGATTAAGGAATAAGAAATAAGGACTGAGCACTGTGGATTGAGGACTAAGGACTAGGGACTAAACAATAAGGACTTAGGACTAAGGACTAAAAACGAAGGACTAAGGACTAAAAACGAAGGACTAAGGACCAAGGTAAAGGAATTAAGTACTAAGGACTAAAGACTAAAGACTGAGGACTAAGGACTAAGGTCTCAGGACTACGGACTAAGGACACAGGGCTAAGGACTGAGGACTAAGGACTAGAGACTGATGACTAAAGACTAAGGACTAAGGACTATTGACTAAGGACTAAAGGCCAAGGACCAAGGACAAATGACCAAGGACCAAGAACGAAGGTCCAAGGACCTAGACCAAGGACCAAGGTTGGGTACTAAGGACATATTACATATGACATTTGACATATGACATATGACATTACATATGACATATGACATATTACATATGACATATGACATATGATATGACATGACATATGATATAGGACTTGGGATTTGGGACTTTGGACCTGGGACTTGGGACTTACTTAGGACTCAGGACTTGGGACTAATGACTCATGACTGAGAACTCGGGACTGAGTACTAGAGTCTCAGGACGTAGGACTAAAGACTAAGTACGTTTGAAAAGGGGCTAGTTTTTAATTGTATCGAAAAGCACTCTTAGCATTTATTGAGAATTCATTAAATAAATACTGAAGTATATATTCAGCGTCATCTCTAGGTTCCAAAAATAATAGTGATAATTAAAATTCTTATCTAGCCTTCGCTGATAATTATTGGAAAGTACCAAAAAACCGGTACGTACGTGTTCCCCATCTAAAGCTAATAATTAATTCAGCCATGAGTTTAAAAGTATTTCAAAGTTGTTCCTGTAAGAAACTTTTCCAAGTATCAACTAGATATAATTCAACAATCGGAGGGGGTAGTCGGTGTTTTCTGTTGAATACTTGCCGATGCATAACCAATTATATATGATTTTTGTGGTCTAACGTAAAGTATTCTTCATGTATTGGTGGAAATATTGGAAAGAAGGGAACTTCGACATTTTTGTTTTCATTCATATTATATGACTGATAATTACCTGCAAACTTTTTAAAAATCTCATCTTGATGATAGGAATTTAGAAGATAATAATGTTAGGAATGGCAACTTTCAACTTTGAATTTGAAGATATACCGATGTATACCAAATTTCGTAAATATCATCCTAAAATTTGATGAGACATAAAAAGCACAGAAATTATAAGATTGATTTTTAATCCCGTAGACAGTACCAATCTTATCTCAAACCTTCGTATCATTTATTCTTTTGCAACCCAAGAAGTATTATTCAAACTGGTTGGGCTCCACAAATAACGATAACGTGCAGATAGTGAAAATCGAAGGCGCAGACAATCCGTTCATATTGAATGATTACATTTGGAATCCTAACAGACTTCATTCGCCAATATCCTTCATACGAAATGAGAGATAGGTAGGTGAGAGAATCCCGTTTAGACGTAGAAGTGCATGAGAGAACGATTGTAACCATCAATTTGGCGCTTTCAGCCCGAACTCGGTCTGACAGTACTGACACTTCAATAAAAACAAAAGGAATTGCGTGGTCTGAGGTTGGCGAAGTTGAGACGTGAATGTTTTCGAAGGAAGTTTCTCGAGTGCTCTTCATTCCGTGCAAATCGTTTCTGTATGGATTACGGTTACACAGACTGGGATGACCGAATTGCACTTTTACGTTATATTATACGTGGTCCGCTAACGCTCTATTCCTCAAATGAGAGGGCAGTGTCGCAGAGCACCTTTGAAAGTACTCATATGGGAATGAAGGCTGGAATATACAGTGTGTCCATAAAGTAACCCCCCCTGTTAACTTTTGAACGGGTTGGAATTTTCGGAAGAAATTTTTGTTGGTGGAATGGCAGTTCATAAACTACTTTTTTACAGCAAAAAGATGGCTATTTTTCAAAATGCGGCCCGACGCCATTTTGACATAATTTCTATTCTCTATACGTCCACAAAAATCCAAACAGAAATGTTCATCAAAAACAAAATGGCGGTAAATAATGTGAGAACTGTCTCAGAGTAACCCGACCCCTGTTAACTTTTGAACGGATTGGAATTCCGTTTTGATATTTTTTTTTTGGTTGAATGGTAGTTCACAAGCGTCTTTTTGAAGACAAAAAATATATTTTTTTTTGAAAATGACGTCGGCCCGCCATTTTGATTTTTTTTTAAATCGCCATGGGGGTCGAGTGATACATCGTTTGAATTGTACTTCAATTCTCTACAGGACAACAAGATTTGAAACAAAAATATACATCCAAATCAAAATGGCGTTACATAATGTTAGAGCTCTGCTATGAGGATCCTTCGGATTCTTTAGTTCTAAGGTACCCTTCTACAAAAGTTTTCTTTAATGAATTAATGAATGAAATGAATATTATTAATATCGCACCAGGTAATCGGGGTAATCCCTTAATTAAAAGGAGTTCCTCAAATTAGAACAATCCATCAATTAGTCATTATGATATGGTACCTGTGTAAATGTATAAATGAGAAATTTCCTTACAACAACAATTGAGGAGAGCGATGCATACAGTAGAGGAAAAAGTTTTTGCTGTTAAAGTTTACTACCAGTTTCAGGCGAATTCTCATGTAGCTGTGCGATTATTCGGTCCCATTGTCAGAAAATGTTTAAAAGAGCTATCAGGAAATTTGAACGAACTGGGAATCTGAGTAATATGAAGAAAAGTGTTCGACCACCATCTGTCTCTCCGAGACTCGAGCTCATTAGTAGACATCGAAAAGATCCTCATATGGCAGAGCTTTAACATTATGTACCCCCATTTTGTTTTGGATGAATATTTTTGTTTGAAATTTTGGTGTCGTACCTATAAAGAATTAAATTACAATTCAAATGATAACTCGACCCCCAAAGCCATTTCATAGAAGAAATCAAAATGGCGGACCGAAGCCATTTTGAAAAAATGGACAATTTTTTGTTGTTAATAAGTAGATTATGAACTACCATTCAATAAAAAAAAAATCAAAACAGAATTCCAAAAGTTAACAGGGGTGGGGTTACTCTATAAGAGAATTCTCACATTATGTACCGCCATTTTGTTTTTGGTGGATATTTTTGTTTGAAATTTTGAGGGCGTATAGAGAATTGTGAGACGTTTCTGATGAGGTACCTCTCGACCCCCCATTGCAATTTAAAACATTCTTTCGAAATGGCGGCCTGACATTTATTTTGTCGTCAAAAAGTACCTCATGAACTACCATTCCACCAAAAAAAATTCATCCGAAAATTCCAGTCCGTTCAAAAGTTAATATGGTGGGGGGTTACTTTATGGACACACTGTATAATAGTACAAGAGCCGATAATACTGTCGGGCATATAATCGTTCTGATGGATCGCACCCAAATGAAACAATAGTTTATAATTGCGTATTTAAAAAATGGACAGGTCGCTTCGATTTTTATTGCCGGAAGGTTGTTTAATTACTAATAGTAACACTCCCTCATAAACACTCCAAGAGTGTACCCAAAGGCATAGCTTGTGCATGTAGAAGACGGCTATTATTATTTGCCATGGTCCTCAGAGGTGACTCACTGATTTTTGGTAGCGCATTCACTTTCCAGCTGTAGCAAAACCCGGAAAACTTACAGCACCACCTCAATGGTTTTATTTTTGTTTTACCCAACATCAATAAATAAGCTCCATCAGAAAAAAGTGCACTGCCGTGTAGAGGATTTGCCAGCGTTTAATTTTGTAAAATTTATTCATTTACAATGGTGTAAACAGGCTATTTTCAATATATTCTTCAATGTGACCTTCAGTTTAAACAATTGCACAACTCATTGACTCGTTGTTTTCGTTCTTATTTGAATGCATAAATGGTCGGAAATCGTTCGAGTCTCCCTGAAACTCTCACAGGATTTGAAAAGTAACGCGCTCGGTTGCCAACATTTCCGGCATTGAAAATTGAAGCAACTGTATATTTTCTATCAAGTAGTGTATTCAAGAAGCTATCGGCAAATTTTCAACTATCGAAACGACAATATGATGATGACAAAAAAAAAATAGGAGTTGTTGACGCCCGGCAAAATAAATATTGTTTTAAATTCTTAATATTTTTCTCATCACATTTTTTTGATAATATCTAATATGAGGGTAGTTTACTCTTGATCAAAATTCCTATTTTGTGTGCTTCCCTGTATAGTGTTTGGAAATTTAGAATTATGATGACTCCAATAAGTTTTTTACAATGCACCTACTTTTATTGTCAATGAAATTCTTTTTGAAACTCACTGTATAAAACATCAAAAAATATCGGGTTCTAAAACATATTCATAACACTTATTCTCACACCTGAAGAGCATCAAATGATAACAATAAAAAATTAAAGTTACCTAAAGTTTTAAACACGGAAGCAGAAACATCAACGAACCTTTTTTTGTAAAAAACATAAAAACAAGAATATGATGCGTCTTAGAAAATGTAAAATCGTTTTTGAACTCATAAGAATTCACAGTTCTTGCTTGAAGTGTGCACCGACCACTCGGGGTGGTACTGTGGTTTTTCGGAGTTTCCTACAGTTGAAAAATGGATACGCCACCAAAAATCGAAAGTCGCACCGGAGTGCCACGGCAAATAAAAATAATTTCCGGTTAAGCTTTTGGGTACACTCCGTGAGTATTTATTACTACTCCGTCTCTTGATTTTGGTGGCCCATAACCATTGATTACAAAATTATGTTGGTTCAGCATATTTTTTGGAATATAAGGTAGAATAAACCAATTCTTGACATGATTTTTTGGGTTTATGACCTTCCACAATCAGAAAATGAAAAAAAAAAAATTTTTAATCCAAAGAAATCTGTACAAGTGTAGAAGGGCAAATTAATTAATTTGCCCGATAAGTTACTGCGTTCACAAGACTGTTGTCTTGAAAGAAATTAATTTTTGTCAGTAACGTACCCTACACTGAATTTGCCTATCTGAAAAAATGAGATCGAATTAACAAAGAATACTTCTCTTTTTTTGAAAACTGTTAACGTTTCGGAGGCTGTATCTGCCTCCGTTATCAAAACTTCTTAAAAAGACGCTGAGGAAACTGAATTTGAATTGCGATTTTGGTAATAAGACCTTTCTTTGACAGAGTCAAATGAAATCTGTCATACATTCTTTTGATTGACATTTGGTATCTTGATACATAGGGTGTTCGGTATCAATCAATCACCATTCTATTAGTTCTTATTTCATTTCTGAGGAGGGGTAACCAGGTGCGGTCCATTTCGATGGAATTGGTTGAGAAGCAGTTGTTCGATAAAAGAATGCACGCAGTTTCCTTCAACTTTCTTTTTTCTTGGTTTGATTCTCTCAATAAAATTTTGGTATTATTCCATTCCATCATATGATCGCCATCAGATGTTAGAATATGTTCGGATATTTTCGGATATTTTCTCTGTACAAGTGTAGAAGGGCAAATTAATTAATTTGCCCGATAAGTTACTGCGTTCACAAGACTGCTGTCTTGAAAGAAATTAATTTTTGTCAGTAACGTACCCTACACTGAATTTGCCTATCTGAAAAAATGTGATCGAATTAACAAAGAATACTTCTCTTTTTTTGAAAACTGTTGACGTTTCGGAGGATGTATCTGCCTCCGTTATCAAAACTTCTTAAAAAGACGCTGAGGAAACTGAATTTGAATTGCGATTTTGGTAATAAGACCTTTCTTTGACAGAGTCAAATGAAATCTGTCATACATTCTTTTGATTGACATTTGGTATCTTGATACATAGGGTGTTCGGTATCAATCAATCACCATTCTATTAGTTCTTATTTCATTTCTGAGGAGGGGTAACCAGGTGCGGTCCATTTCGATGGAATTGGTTGAGAAGCAGTTGTTCGATAAAAGAATGCACGCAGTTTCCTTCAACTTTCTTTTTTCTTGGTTTGATTCTCTCAATAAAATTTTGGTATTATTCCATTCCATCATATGATCGCCATCAGATGTTAGAATATGTTCGGATATTTTCTCCGAAACGTCAACAGTTTTCAAAAAAAGAGAAGTATTCTTTGTTAATTCGATCTCATTTTTTCAGATAGGCAAATTCAGTGTAGGGTACGTTACTGACAAAAATTAATTTCTTTCAAGACAGCAGTCTTGTGAACGCAGTAACTTATCGGGCAAATTAATTAATTTGCCCTTCTACACTTGTACAGATTTCTTTGGATTAAAAATTTTTTTTTCATTTTCAGATTGTGGAAGGTCATAAACCCAAAAAATCATGTCAAGAACTGGATTTCCTCCACAAAATCAAACTTTCAATCAATATATAAACCAAGTAATAGACAAAGATGAAGAAACATTGGCTCTGATCATTAGTTCCAATGATTCACCATCCTCAGCACTGTATATTCCAGCCACTCAAAAATACTCCTGCATAGTCATCCATAATTCTGAAAATGAAGAATCAAGACTATTTCGTCAGTTTCGACGTGGAAAGCCTGTGCGTCAGTTTCGATGTGAAAAGCATGTGAACTGAAAAACACCTACCGTTCGATTCTGAAGTGAATATTTTTTCCTACTATCTTTTTTTATAACTTTCCACTTTCAACTTCCACGTATTTTTCACTAGCCGGTTTGCATTGGATACCAATCAACTCACCAAGTCAAGGACATGGCAAATACAAACCAAAACCGTAATATTATCGTTATTATTATTATAACAAAAGTAACAAAAAAAAATCGATTTTTCCATTTCCTTCATGAAACACACGTTTTATTCGATTTTCAGTAATTGAAATTCAATGGCTTGCTGATGATAGTGGAATAAAACAGTTTCGTTGAAGGTAGAATGTTTTTAATATAATATATAATATATACCTATAGGTGTAATATAAATTTCGTAGATGAAAGAAAACGTTCAAATTTGATATATTTGTTATATCGGAACACAAACAAGTTTCTATTTGAATTTTACTGAAATAATTTGACAATTATTTTGAAAAAAATCAATATTTACCAGGAAGCGAAACCCACCATCTTTTTCAAAGTACATCTCAAAGCCAAAGATGGATTTTAAGATAAATTGTAACTAATAGTTATTTATGATACAAGTGTTAAAAGTGGCATTTTATTTTGTGAGTGGGGAATATTGCGAAACGAGCGTTAGCGAGTGGAGCAACCCCACGAGCAAAATAAAATCACTTTTAACAAATGTATCATACAAAATTTTTTGTTCAACAGTTACTGCTAGTAAGAAAAAAACAAAAAAAAAATAAGATCCATAAGGATTCGAACACACGATCTTTGGATTACAAGGCTGACTGACAGATACTTCAAATATAATAAACCCCAACGCACTTTATTTATGAATGTCATTATTTGTCAGTGATGAAGGACATTCTACAGTTGGACTAAATACTACTTCGTTTGTAACTTCAAAAGGAATTAGTATTATCAATTGCGCAAACGACCAAATACATATGTGAACTTTTATAAACGATTCCTCTTGAGTAGGTGTTCTGATTATAATATCTGATTGAAGTGTTTCTATTAGAGAGATCTATATTACTGAGTATCCATCATCTCATCTGTCATTTTACTTTTAACACTAGTGTTAAAAGTACTTTTAACACTAGTGTTAAAAGTGATTTTGTGAAAACGTCAGTTTTTAGTTCATGTGTCAATGAATTAAAAACGTCATTTTTAATGTCAGTTGTACAAAAAAGTAGTTTTTCCATGTGATGCAAAATTTATGAATGACACTAGTTTTACAACTCCCAATCCTGAAAATTATGTCATGATATTTCTCCTGGAAACTACCGTCTCCTAGACTACAAACTCATATAACATTTTGGGGAGAGCATTTGACCGAGCATGAAACAAACTTTGAACAACGCTGCTAGCTGCAAAAATAACCTTAGCAACTATGCCGTCAATTTTTGGGGATGCAAATGAGTGTAATAATGATAAAAATGATAATTATTCATCTGTGCTTCTCGACAAAATATTCTTGTATGGCATTCCTCACGTTGGTTGATTATGGAATAATAATTTCCTAGAACCTACTGCCGTACAAAAACATTGGGACCGGAATCTAGGAAATTTTTTCTAAACGATCAAAAAAAATTCCTGCCTTCTGGTCCCATTATTTTTGTATGGTAGTTGGTTGTAGGAGATTATTATTTCATAATCTACCAACGTGAGGAATGCTGTACAAGATTTTTTATCGGAAGATCACATCTTTAGATTAAAATTATTATTATTATTATTATTATTACAGTAATTTGCACCACCAAGAATTGACGGCATAGTACCTACAGTAATTCTTTCTGATTGAATCATTCGTTACTTGATGGAGATCCATGGTAATTGTATAGACAAGAGACGATTGATCTTCACGACGTGGTTAAATAAAAGTTTGTGAAGATCAAATCGTCTCTAGTCTATACACCTACAGTAATTTTTCCATATAGCAGCATCGTTCTAAATATGTTTCATGCTGGGTCACATGACTTCTTCCCAATAGTTATTTACCTAACAAGTGCGGAAAGTAGTACTTTTCCGCACGCGACGGCAGTTGCACGAACGACGCGGAGACATTTTCCGTAAGAGTTAGGTACAATAGTTTTGCTACGAGTGCTTTTGTCCATCTTATTCATGAAAAAACAAGGTTTTTAATAAACAAGTTGTTATAATAATGGTACAAAATGACTAATGAGATAGAATAGTTCATCATAGATCATTTAGTTAGTCCTATATAAATATCATCATTTTCAAAAATACAAAAATCGTGCGGAAGAGTAAAAATCGTACGGAAAAGTAAAAATCTTTTCCGAACGATTTTAAATCATACGGAAAAGTACGACTTTCAAAACGGAAAATCGTGCGGAAAAGTTACTTTTCCGCACGCTCGTAGGAAATAGTAATTTACGTAACAAGTCCGGAAAACACTGTTTTTTTGGACGAGTGGACAAGATTCTCGGACGAGCGTAGCGAGTCCTGGAAGTCTGCGAGTCAAAAAAAACTGTTTTCGGACGTGTTGCTTACACAATTTTTTCGGTAACCGTGTAGAATAACAAATCGAGACACATTTATTTTTTATATTTCTTTGTAGAAGAAAATTTCGAACATTTTAATTCTTATTTGTATTGAATATCGAAATGCGAACAGAAGATAGGTACTAACAGAAACATTCTAATTCTTATTTATATAAATATTTATATTGAAATTCGGGCATTTCCCGGACTAGTCCGGGAAAAATCAAAGAAAAATCGTCCGGGAAGTAGGTACATCCCGGACGGTTGCCGAAAAAATATTATACGGGCTTGTAGCCTATAGTTATATCGTTGGAGTTTACTACAATAAAAAATAAAATATGCCATAAATACTCATTTATTGTCTATTCTTTCATTCATTCAGAAATTATGTCATTTGGTACTGATCAACTAATATATTATACATTTTTCTACGACAGTGCGTAAACTAAATGTTAACGTACTGTTGATAGTGCGTAAAGTGACACTTTTGCGCACAAGTTCCTGAAAAAATCACCTGTGCGTAAAATCACCAACAATGCGTAAAGCAAATTTTTGCACACTGTTCACACATTTATGCGTTTTTGAAAAATACAGTATTTTACGTCGAATATAATACGTAAGTCATCATTGGGTAATACGACGACAATTCATATCAATCAAAAAACTTTTTGTGATACACTTTGGTAAAGGGTTTTTTTGTATTCGGCTGTGCCTCATTCAACAAACTTTACGCTCATACAAAAAAGTCCTACTTCACGAACTTGTATCATGAATAGCTATTAGACAGTTTTTTATGTGAATAATTGTGGCCATTGTTTTTTTCAAGAAGTAAACGCTATCAACATGAATTCCGAATTTGAAATCCGGAAAACGTAAAGTAACTGAAATTTTAGCACTAGTTTGTCGCTCGCCAACCCTGAAGAAAGGTCCATGCTGAATCGAAGCTGCAATGCACCAGGTCCTTGAAGCAAAAAGAAACGGGACACTCACCCAGCAAGCATTACAAAAGGTGACTGATTACTCGGTAAACTTTTCTAATTAATGCTTGGAAAGTTCACAATTTAGGTTGTTTCACTGCTGAGAGTTGAATCCAAATGAATATCTGATTTGAATTCGTAATTAATTTGTGAGTGAGAACACCAGGAAATTGAACAACTAACAGAACAGCGACAATAATGATTAGTGGTGAAAACTTCAAGGCAGTGGTATTTACCTATGTTTGGAATATAACGGTGTTTACCACAATGTTTTTATCACAGGAAAAGCTGTACATGAATGCTTTTATGGAAAGGAGACATTTACGAATTGTGATATTTTCAAGGCAGTTACAAACAGCTCTATATTCTTTTTCAAATAAAAACTGCATCAATATCACTCTACATAGGTACTTTTCGACAATTAAGTTAACATGACCAGGATTTTGGATGATAGAAACTTTCCGCCTTTGAATCAAATTCACTTGAAAGGTTTCAATACCCACGAGTGTAGATGAACAGGTTGCCAAATTTAACAAATTTTAATTTTTTCTATCTATAACTATATTGCAATCACCAAAACTAATGAAGGAAGAAAGATTCGTCAATAAACCATTTTTAAAGAGAGTACAACAAGTTAATTTTCAGGATTCCATTTTACAATTCCAATAACAAAAATGGAACCACTGCTAAGTTGAGAAACAACCAGATGAATGAAATAACAAAGAAATATATGAAGCAATGAATATCGTGTATGAAAAAAATTATATTAAGGCGGAACAGACCTAAATACAACTCAATGATGATATCATCTGCTCATTTGGAAATACCGCAAAAATATTCCTGTAGTGTTCAATTTAATAAAACAATGAGAAACAGGCAACAGTAAAAAACCAGTCAATGTGAACAATTACAACAGGAACAAATGTAATATACGCCAAATTGAACCATACATCTCTAGCACTGTCCGCCAAAAAATTGAATGAACATAAAAAAATCTTAATGAAACCAAAATAATTTTCAACTTGCAAGCTAGGTTAACTTGCTCAGATAAGGTTTGTATGTCAAGTGTGAGCGAAAAACTAATTTACGCATTTTCAACCCGCAAGCAAGGTTAGCTTGCTCAGGTTAGGTTTGTGTGTCAATCGCGAGCGATTAACTGATTCATGCCTTTTCCACTCGCAAGCTAGGTTATCTTGCTCAGGTTAGGCTTGTGTGTCAATTGCGAGCATTTTCGGCAATTATAATTTGCTTTACATTCAACATATTTAGCAAAATTAGGTAAGTTTGGTAGACAGTTAAGTACAACCCAATTATAACCCCGTATCGATTGATAGAGAAGAATGACAAAAATCACTCTAAATCCCTTCTTGGCTGATGTTGTACGCCCGCAAAAAACTTAGGTAGAAGGTATTGTTATTCATGAACTTTGGGAAGAACAAGAGGTTGTTACAATGGCCCAACACCATAATATCGTTGAAAAATAAATGTTTATTGTTATTATTATAATTTATTATATTATTCATTAAATTTGCAAAAAGCAAAACTTTATTGAACTATATTTAGTGGAAAAGGAAGTTCTTTATTGCACTAGTACAATAAAGTTTTTATGGCACTCATCTGTCATTCAACTTCAACGTGCTGTCATCATGACAAACATAAATGTTCAAACCCCCTACATATTTAGCAGATATACTGTGAGATTGGCAATACGTTTTAAACAGTTACATATTTAATGTTGTTTTGTATTAATGTTAGCAGAGCTAAACAAACAATGCCTTCCCGAGAAAAATTCCATAATCAAAACTGATTCGCTTTGTTCTAAACCGTCTGCCTGCATAGAGCAAACTGTCTGTACTATGACCACACCTCGTGATAACATACGCGCTCACGGCTACTATGGTTTTGATTTTTTATAATGCAACTGTGGTTATAGAAACGTCAGTCAAAAATTATTTCTGAAAATTACAGAATTGAAAGTTTTAAAATGGGTATTTTTACTGGAAAAATAGATAATAGTGAACTGTTTCAGTGCAAATCGATAGTATTAATCAATTATTTAAGTTGCGCTTTTCATTTTCCAACACCTAGTGCCGTAACTTAATAAATCATTTTTTGCTTTTTGCATGAACGTAGAAAAATTTTTTTTGTATGCAACTCGTGCAATAAACACTTACTATTTGCACTTGTTGCATAAATAACTATTGTGGCAGTTCTAGTCCCAAAATGAATTTATAATTATAAAAGAAAAACTCGTTACATTGAACATAGCTGAAGCCGCTATTTTATTTTTCATTTTGTTCGTAGCGGTTTCGAAAGTGCTGAGATTAACATCAGAGCCCATAATGTCTTCATATTTCTTATTTCAATATCGCAGATTTTCTTGAATATCTTTCAAAATGGAGGTGAATGTACTGTTTCTATATCAGTATCATTGCCTTCCGTTCCAATGACAATAGATGTGTTATTCGTTACATCTCTATAGCTTGGGCATATCCATTGGACTCCATGCATAAGAAATTTATTTAGATCGTGTTTGGTAATCTCAACACATTAACCGTGGTAAAACTTTCAGCAAGCCCCTGTGCACTGCAACCCAAGTGATTCAGTGTTTATACCTGAAGTACGTACATGATTCACAAACTGGTATCTTGAAGCAAACATTTATTTCGCAAATTTTCTGTACTGTTGGAGTTTTGCCGGCAAGCATAGAACATAAACTGCGGACTCACCCATGCCCAACATCAGGCAGAGTTTTTTTCACAAGAACTCAGTTTGCAATGGTTCCTGTAAAAACTAACCTACTTTGAGACAAGTAACTGCCTGCAGTCTGGATTCAGACAAGGTCTGGACGGAGAGCTTGTCATTATAATAATCAATTTTCAGTTGCTCCTATATAGAAACAACACAAAGCATTCCGACTGAGTCCGTTAGCCAAATAACATCTCAGCATGAAGAATAAATTGTTTTTCAGATTGAAAAATAAATAATTTTTCATCATTTGTGTGATTTTATACGAAATATTTTTCATACCGCCATGTAGCGGTACACATCAGAATAGTATATTCTGTAACACGGTCCGAATGAAAATTCGATACGAGTAGGAAGTTCCGAGCGCGAGCTGAAAGCAAGCGTGAGGATCACGAGCATCGCGAATTTTTATTCCAAACGAGTAATAGACTGTGCTTTCTCCACAATCACAAAATTTCACATATAATCGAATGAAAATCCAACGAAACATTATTTTGACATTTCAATTCATATCTTGTCACTATGATGCCAGTTAAGGCTAACGTTATTATTGCTATACAGCAGAGTTAGAATATTCATTCGTTACCAAGTGATTGAATGAAATACACGCAAAATGCATAAGGCACGGCACGTGTTGTAGAATATTTGTTCAATATCAAGAGCGAGAATGTTACTATTCAGAAATGGAAAATTCTGTAACGTTGTGGAGAAACATATTTTTGATGATTTCACGACCTTATATCTTCGTCAAGAAGCAACTTAAGGAAATTTTTACTTTTTGTATCAATTTTATCTGTAAAATCAGCCCATGGAGTTTTATCATTCATATCACTCCATTCCTAAAGTGAATGAATACTTTCAAACATTTCTTCATAATTTTTCAGACATTACGAAAACATTCATGCTAATCAAAGTGATTACAAATGAGTAGTCAACATAATGCAGGTGCTGAAATTTCTCTAGATGGGACAAAAATGCAGTTGGTAATGTTTCCTGTTTCATCTGCTGCTGCATTCGATTCACTTAATTGTTACTGTTCTATTGTGTGGGCTGTATAAGCACGTAATTATTTTACCCTCTTGTTTACGTCCAACTCAATTTATGTTTTCGATGAATATTCAGCATAACACACAAGCACTCGGCACAGAGATGAGGGCTATTTGTATACAGGTTGAAGAATTGTTTATTTCGTTACTTTTGAAGTGTTAAATGGTGATCAATAATTCAAGGCAAATAATCAAAAGCCAAAACAAAAAAATCTCATAAATGATGTTTAAACAAAGTTATTGTTGAAATTATTATGTGCATCAACCGGTTGCCTCTTTACGAGCAACCCTCAGAAGTCTTCGAGAGACTTGTACGAGGTAGGGAAGATGCAGCCCATACCTTTTAACGTGTGATGCAATGCATGCTGAAGACATACAGTGCGGCTTTTAATAGCCCCCCCCCCCTGTTAACTTTTGAACGGTTCGACGTAAAAACATGAAAAAAAATCTTTTTCGAGGGTTTAACCAATACTCCCTTTTGAAATTAAAAATATGGTGATTCCTCAATAGGGGGCGCAAGGGGGCCCATCAACTCAAAATTCTCAAGTGGCATATCGTTGAAAAGAGAATTCAATTTTCTTTGCAACCATCTAAATATTTTTGAATTTCGTTTACAATGTTTTTCCCAATATTTAATGTGCCCCCAGCACTCTGTCTCAAAAAGTAGTATCGCTAATACCCTTCAAAAAATTTTTGGTTTCATTGTTCCAAATTAAACCATCCAAATTTATCGTGGTATGAGTAGTATTCAGATCCGCATTTATATTTGATATTTCGAATTTGAATTGCAAATAAAAATATCAACTAAATTCACAAAAATTTAGATAGTTGTAAAGAAAATGGAATTTCCTTTTCGACGATGTGCCACTTGACCCCCCAAGCCATTTAAAAATCCACACTTCCGCTTCAACAATGGGTAAGCAGCACGGCGAATAATAATAGTATCCATCCACTATGTGTTTAAGGGAGTATAATCATTATTGTTATTATTTTTATACGTCCGTGAGGTGAGTGATTACTGGGTCTGCGATCGAGTGCCGTGAGTTGACGAATTGAGCAAAGAATTTCTGCATTCGTCCAGCTGGGATATTCGCCGCATGACGGCAAGCCGGTATAATTTCTAAATACAAAAGCAGCGTGTTCATCATTTCATCAAATAACCCCATGATCACAATCACCGTTACAAAAGAGTGGAATGAGTGAAGCCTGTGGGATTCGTAGAGTGTGACCTCGATATGTAGTCCACTTCTCATCTTCTTCAAAATCGTCTTACTTTTGGGGTCGAGGAGGACTCAGGTTTGTTGGATTGAAGTTGCCTGAGGGTAAGAAATGAGCACCTCCAATATCTCCCGGAGTCTCACTTATACCATACAATTATCTTGGTTGGTAATATGTATAACACTCGTTACAAAAGAGTGGAATGAGTGAAGCCTGTGGGATTCGTAGAGTGTGACCTCGATATGTAGTCCAATTCTCATCTTCTTCAAAATCGTCTTACTTTTGGGGTCGAGGAGGACTCAGGTTTGTTGGTTTGAAGTTGCCTGAGGGTAAGAAATGAGCACCTCCAATATCTCCCGGAGTCTCACTTATACCATACAATTATCCTGGTTGGTAATATGTATAACACTCGTAGCACAGAGTTATACCTATGCATGTAGGCTGAAAATTTATGAGCTTGACAGCATATAAATTTGTAGTCTCATCACGCGACTACGGTGAACCAGGATGTTGAAGAAATCATCATGGCAGGCCATTATGATTCTTCCGGTCTCCGACTTCAGCCCACTTGAACTGAGAAATACAAAATCAAATTTTGGAATGAGCTAATGTTTTAGATTTTCATGAAGTCATTGAAACGGGTTGAACCTTAGTGACAGAGTTTGGTTCACTTCATTCAGTGTTTAAAACGAAACCAAGGTCATCAACTGAATGCGCCAATGCCTTTAAAAGGAATGCGCCGATCCCTCCTTTTCCATGATCGCAGCATGGGATCTAAACTTCAGATGAGTTTAAAGGCTCCAGCCAGTACAATTCTGTTATGTAGACATTCTAAACTAGTGAGTCTAAGACTTTGTTGTTGCCTGTATGCGTGTAACCGTAAGGGAGATTTGGGATGCAAGCTCCTATAATAATGCATCATTTTGCGAGATATAACGTATAGCAGCTCTTCTTGCGTCTATTTTAACCCCTTCAAAAAAGTAAAGTGGTGTCGAAACATCATGTATATCAGTTCCAGCAACTTCATTTTCGCCGACCAGATCTGTCGGAGTTTATTCCGATACTTGCGGCATAGATATATTGAATCTGGTTACATTTTGGGAGCATGGACGTATCTTGCGAGTGGCGTTTGTTCCACGTTCCAGCATCAGATGATGTAGGATGCTTCTGTCTATGCGTTGTACCACGACTTTATATTCCTCGCATCGTATCGTTCCGTTTTGAGATGAACCGTGTCACAAGAATTGTCGATCCGGAACCCTTCCACCGCCCTTAAGGACTGATCTACAGATTTTTTGCCCAAGCTTACAGTTCGCAGTCATCCATTTAAAATAAATCGGTGACCTTCGATTGCTGTGAAAACAGCAGTTGTATCCACACCGAGACAAAAATCTATTATAGTCCGGGAGGTACTGTCACTTTGGAATGCGTCGTAGTATGCACGATGAAATTTAGTTGTTATTATAGTACACATACCACTTATTACTAAACCAAGATTCAGACCTCGCGACCGCGGTGGGTGGAGTGGTGGGAGGCTGTGCAACTTGTCAAAAAAAGTTGAAAAAAGAGTAATAGTGTGCACGCTGAATTTTTTGTCGTTGATAGATCATGTAATACTCATCACGGAATCAGTCTTCAGACCCTTGAGTAGCGGTGGGGTGCACAGATACAGGGTGTTAAATATGAATAATTAAATCTATTTTTTATTCATAACTTCCACAGTTTTGGAAATTTTACAGTTTGATTCGAAGAAATATTTTTATTCAATAAGAGCTTTATTTTAAAAGGAAAATAACATTTTTAGTTACCACCGGTGGCGTACAAAAAGGGTTTATTGGTTCCTTTCCTTCCCTATTTTTTACGCTACTGGTAAAATCAGGAAAATTATCATTCTTTGACTTCTTCATTCAATTTTAATTAAAAATGTATAATTGTTTGAACCCGTAAAAATCAATCGTTTTCAAGATAATTGCGGTTTTATGAATACATACCAATAATGAAAAAATTGTTTTGTTGAAGTGAATTGTATCTTCCTTAATTATTCGAGAAAAACTGTGTAAATTTCAGGATTAGTCTATATCTTACCTGTGGTTGATCTGAGTGAAATACAATGCTCGCCCGGAGCGATAGACATACCCAGTTTTGCGAAAAATTACATTAGGGGACAATATACTTGGTCTCAAAATTTCAACGTATTCGGAATCAGGACAACAATATTACTACCAGTACAGATTTTCGATGAAAAATTTTCACTTCTGAAAAACTCAGTTTGTCTCACTTTTCATGGAAACACCCCTGTATCTTCCGTAACTATTGGAGTGAAACTCTGTCAGATTCCGAGTCGGTAGATGTACAAGCGATGAGTGTGAATTTTGCCTGAAGTTGATCTGAGTGAAATACACTGCTCGCCAGAAGCAATAGACTTGGCCAGTTTTGCGAAAAATTGTATAAGGGGACAATATAGGCTCAAAATTCCATCGGATTCGCAATCAAGATACCAATTTCACTACCAGTATAGATTTTCGCTGAAAAATATTTTCTCACTTTTCATGGAATCACCCCGCATCTTCCGTAACTATTGCAGTGGAACTCTGTAAATTTCGGGATCGGTATAAATACAGGTAATGAGCCTGAATCTTGCCTGATATTGATCTGAGTGACATACATACACTGCTCGCCTGGTATTGGAGAAACAGTTGTAACATTGTGGAGAAAAAAAACTTGTATAAGAATGAAATGGAAAACGTTTTCGTTTTGCTTTCAGTGACTAAATGGTTTTTAGGCGACTGTCATAAAAATTGACGTTTCACGAAGTCGATAGCGGCCGTCTCGTGACACTCTTTTGTATTTTTCTGTCAAACTCAGTCCAGTAGTAAATGATGAAGCGGGGTGAGTTTGACAAATAATTACAAAAAAGTGACCTTCCACGACTACTATATCGGATCGGTAAAACATCAATCTTCAAGGCACCCTCCTAAAAATATAACGGTTCAAAATTGAAACGCAACTAAATAAATCAACATTTTTATACAATGTTTTCGACATTTAAAATATATCGGATGCATATAATATAATATAATGTCCAGTGTTCACGGATGCATAACATAAATCTCTTGCATTGTGAACTTATGGAGATGTTAAAACTTTTCAAGGGCTAAATAAACCAAATGGCGGCTTAACTGAACAAAAAAAATTATTGGAAATATTTTTTATTCAAACACAGTTTTGAAACAACTTTAAAACAATTTTGATCATATTCAATGAAACTACAAATCTAAGTTTATAATTGTAGATATTTTTGAATAACAGGATAACACACATTTACAATAAAAAGTTACAATTGTGTAATCATATAGCGAAAAAACTAAGTCCAATTTATAAATCTAAAACAAGAGTTATAACTCAACTAGGTGAGCATAATGTAAATGGTTGAGAGATTCTTCAGTTTCTTTTTGAAACAGTTTACACTCAGGTTGAAAATGTCCAAGACGTCATATACAGTTGTGTGCATAAAAAGTCGTACAGCAGAAAAAGTCGTACAGCAGTTATAGGCTATTGTAAGTCAGGCTTGTCAATTTAATTAAATTTCTTATCGACTTTGACAAGTCGACTATTTTTGTCAGTAACGCGATTTCAAAATGTTTCTAGTGCAATTGTTGCCATGCCTCAGCTAGATACCATACAAATCTTGTACGACTTTTATGACGATTTTTATGCACACAAATGTTTATCTAATCATTAGATAATTTCCAAATTAATTTGTGGAAAAATGAGGAGTGAGAAATAGTTGTTGTCTATGACGGATGTTATATGAGGAACAGTTAGTTCGGTGAAGAGAGGTTTGTACATTCATTGGAATCAAAGAGGATATTAAATATTTTGTAAATAAAATATATATCATTGAAGTCACGTCTAATTGATAAACTCACGATATTGTAGAAAATTAGGTTACTGCCATATGAAAAGTATCGCCTATAACTGAAGAATCTATAATTTATAATATTGGCCATTTTCTTCTGCACAAACTCCAATCTCGTTATGTACCTTTGATATGATGGGTACCAAACTACAGTACAGTATTGAAGAGTAGGCTTTATTGAACATAATCAGTGAGAAGGAGAAATTCTTAAAATCCATAGTATTTCTCGATATGAAACTGAGGGTTCTCAGAGACTTCTTGACAATTTTCTCAATATGGCTGTCAAAGGTCAATTTGGTATCTATAGTAACACCTAAGTCAACTATCTCATCAGATATGGACAGGCTGTCATTGTTAAAACTTTGCGAAGAAATATGGGGATTCTGGCTACGGTTAATTATGATTTGACTATATTTCTTACTATTTAGTAAAAATTTTGAAATTTTACGGTAATCTGACAAGCTATCGGGGACCTCTTGCATTTTCTTCAGTCCGTGGAAGATTTTATCGTGACATGTCAGAATCGATTAACAGGTTTTTCAAAAATTCTTCTTCGAACTCGGATTTAGATTAAAATTGTTGGAGCACGAGTTTCAATATCACTGCAACCATTTATTTTGGTCAATTTTTTGTATGATTGTCATTTCGCAAACTGAAAATAAAAGCCTAAGATCTCATCAGTCTATATGCACCATTTTCTCATTAGACTCGAAAGTACATAGATATTATTCTGTCATAGCTTATTTTTCTTCATTCAGAATGCCAACGTGTTAAAGAATATGTGAATAGGCTACAGTTTGCCAACAATTCTAAATATAAATGTCAGGGTGAATGGGCTAGTGCAACGTGAATCAAACTGAAGATCTTACTAAGTATCACTGGGAGAGATTCGTCGCCAATTTGCATATATAGTCGACATGATACGTCATAATTGCTACCATAAATATGAAGCAGAATAGTGGTTTCATATGTACGAACATATTATATTCGTGTTTGAATTGCATTCCAAGATATAGTAGGAGAGCTGTTGAACAATTTTGAATAGGTTCTTGAGGCACTACGAAAATTTTTGTAATTGTCGTTGAAGGACCCCTGAATAAGGCAGTGAAGTCTGGCTGAAGAATAGCGGCCTTCTACCAACCCATGATTTTTTTTTTAAATAATAATCATAATGTTCTATTCATATAAGGTTTTTCATTTTGAGTTCATTCATATGAGCGTCTTTGCTGAAAAAACGCGATTTCACTAATAATAGTAAAGACGCGAATTTTAAATTCAATTTTCACCCACTTCCAGATCATCCGAATAATTTGTAGTTTGACACACATATCAAGGACCAACGACAATACAAGAATTTCGTAGTGTTAATGTAATAATACTTATAATTATAATAATAATGAAAATAATATTGAGAAGAAGAAGGGAGAATTAAGAAACTTAAGAAGTGATAGGTCTGACATAATCTCGGTGGCCAATAGCTGGTGAACAAATCTGGTTAGGTTCTTGAGGCACTACAAATATTTTTGTAAGTGTCCCTGAAGGACCCCTGAATAAGTCTGTTAAGGTCTGGCTAAAGGATAGCGGCCATCTACCAACCCTTGAATTTTTTTAAAAGGAAAATTTTTCTATAGAAAAAATGTCTCATAGACATTTTGCAATTCGTGTTTCTCTATGTTAGATACGTAATCAACTGAAAAATGAAAAAGCCAGACAAAATAGTCGGGTCTAACTATTAACTAGACTATTGCAAAATGATTTTCAAACAAATGCAAAATATGTTTTCGAGGAACTTCGAGATTTTGGAAGTAATACTTAAAAACAAATAATCTCAAAAAGCCAGATTCATTTGCATTTAAGCTTGTTTTTTTTACTATATTATATTCATTATTATTATTATGAAGGATGGAATTACTTATTTACCCCAAAATAATTTTAAAAAACATGTAGCCAACGTTGGTCACATGGTCTCGCGAGAGCCAATCGCGTCGCAGTAACCTTGAGCAAGAGATACAGCCAATATAATGCTCTCTCTCGCTCCTCAAGCTATGCATAGTGCTGTTCACTAGCACTCATATAAATCTTTCCCAAATTGATCTGGCTCTTTGGGATTATTTGTCTATAAATATTACTCTCCCAAAACCTCAAAGTGCCTCGAAAACATTTTTTGCATTTGTTTAAAAAACCATTTTGTAGTATGGTTAAAATTTGGATCCATCTCATTGGTTTGACTCTTGCATTTTCCAGTTCCTTACATGACTAACTTAAATATATAAGTACAAATTTCAAAATGCCTGAAGAACATTTTTTCAATGAAGATATTTCCCTTTTCACTAAATTCAAGGGTTGGTAGGGGGCAGCTACCCTTCAGCCAGACCTTGACTGTACTGTCTTATTCAGAGGTCCTTCAAGGACACATACAAAAATTTTCGTAGTTACTCAAGAACCTACCAAGAATTGTTCACCAGCTATTCAACACCGAAATTCTCAGGACATTTCACTTCTTAAGTTTCTTAATTCTTCCTTCTTTCCCTGTTATTATTTTCATTATTATTATAATAATAATTATTCTTACATCATCAATACGAAATTCTTGTATTGTCGTCGGTCCTTGATAATTGTGCCAAATTTCAGATTATTCGGATGATCTGGAACTGGGTGGAAATAGAATTTTAAAACTCACATTATTATTATTATTAGTGAAATAACGTTTCTTCAGGAAAGACCCCCATATGGATGAACTTACAAAGTAAAACCTTATCTGAACACAAAATGTATCCAAATCGTTGAAGCCTTTTTCGAGATCTAAAAATCTTCATTATTAATAAAAAAAATCATATGTTGGTAGGGGGCCGCTACTCTTCAGCCATACCTCAACTGTCTCATTCAGGTTTCTTGAAGGATACTCACAAAAATTTTTATTTTGTCTCAAGAACCTACTCAAAATTAGATTTTCGTTCCAACTTGAGTTTTTATAGAAAGGAATAATTTTTGCTGGAAAAATGTAGTTTTTATACCTCCTGCTTCGAAAGCTCTCATTTTCCATGTGTTTTGCTACGGAGGTAAACCAAGAATATAAATAGTGGATATCTAATATGAGAATTGACGTTCATTCGTTCTACAAAATAAAATGGTTGAAATAAATCATATTGAAACGAGTGTTGTTTTGAAAACCGTTTAATCAAGATATACTGATTTACCATTTGCATATGAACCAGAATCCCCAAAGTTTCAAGCACGTTGGTCGATCTCCATCCCACTCATTACCGTGCTGTGTCATGCAATTGTGCTTTCATGGGTATGAAAATAGTTACACCTAAAATAAGACGCAAAAAACCATTTTGTTGAAGTTCCTACGTCTCCAAAAGGAAGGTTTTCACTATTCGGCAACTTCAATTGTTGGGGAAAGTCTGTCCAATTGTTGTTCTCAAGATACCCTGGGTACTTACATCCCACCTACCAAGAACGTTAATTGCTACCTATCCCTGAAAGAACAGTATTTTCAGCTAGACGGGTGAAATTTTGCAAGAAGCTAGTGCGTTTCCAATGGGTTTGGACGTTACAAACTTTATTTATTATTTATTAGTTTGTAGTTATCATCGAACCCTAGAAGCAGGAGAGCAGGTGAATGAAATTAATATTGCGTGCTGTAAGCTGATCTTCGCTGTTGTACCGCAGGTTGAACATTATATCGCTAGAGTGGGTAACTAAATGTATGTAAAAATGTCCGTGAAACGGGGCAAGATCCAGTCAAATTATCACACTGAGCCAGTTCAATCGTTTTTCAATATAATTCAATTTATGTTCATCTTCAAAGTACAAACAATCGACTTAAAATTGGTTATTCCATCCCGAGTGGCGGGCAGTGTATATTACTTAGGCTAACACCATTAAGCCAGTAAATGCATTCTCACAATTTCCATCCGACCTGAGAGTTTCATCATTCATAATCACGGAAGTTACGGTAGTGATATAAAACAGAAACAGATCGCCAACCTTTCTGCGCTATTCCAGAATAGTGAGCAAGCTTGTAAGCGAAGAAAACCAAGACAGATCGGACTAGTACCTTATAAATCACAATTAGTTGAAATACATTTCGGCACGAAATAGAGTACTGGGCATGATGTAGCTTCCAACAAATCATTGCATGATGTAAGAAAGGGACAGTATTGGTGCCAGAATAGATTCTTGCGGAACACCAGCATTCATTGGTAGTGTGTCGGTTGCTGTGTCGGTTGCTACTTCATCGACCACCACGTGGAGAGATCGGTCTGAGAGAAAGCTAGATAGCAAGGAACACAAGTAGGGAGGCATGCCATAAGATGTAAGTTTGGCAAGGAGTTTCTGCTGCCCAAGGAGTTCCTGGTGCCAAACGCGTTCAAACGCCTTGGAGATATCTAATGCAACGGATAGAGTTTCACTACATATTTCGAGATTGCTGCCGAATATGTGGGGAATAGGCAGGCCAATCACCAGTTCCTGAGGGTTCTAGATATTTCATGAGCTCGTTGTTGATGGCTTTTTCTATGACCTTCGGGATGACAGATAGCAGTGCGATAGGTCTGTAGTTGCAAGGTAGGGTCTTTTCCCCTTTTTGTGACTGATTGTACTTTTGGAATTTCCCCATTGGACGAAAACTGGTGTTTTTGCGGGAGCACATTCTTCGAATACGATCGGTTTAATTCCGTCAGATACACTAGTTTTGTTGATAATGATAACAGTGCATGAATCAAAGAGTCGTCATTCGTTAAAAATAACAATAACAAAAATAAAATACTCGGGAAACCATTGGCATGCCGTTAGTACCAATTTACTCGAGTAAATAAATTCATCAATTTCTGTTATGACACCTGTTTTTGAATAAAAGTTCTTGGGTTGAACCTTTTCATGTTCAAGTTGTCCTGTGTGAACACAAACAATATTATTTGTCAATTTCAATGATCATTTATTCATGAATTTCATTTGACCGTGTAAATTGCTTAGTGAAGGACTGGTATACATGGTTTTCCGAGGATTTTATGTTTTTTATTTCATATTACAGAACACATGGCAGCTTGATTAAAATCGAACCGAATCAGATAATTTTTGAAAAAATTACAAATAATTTTTTAATATGAACAACCCAAGACGACTCTTCGGTCTCTTTGATTCATGCAACATTATCATGGGGATATACGGACAATATTGTCCCCTACAAAGCATACTGAGTAAAATCGTATCTCAAAATCTGTCACTATCCGCCGATCTATCATTTCGGTGTTATCGCGCCTTTGTGTCTATAGCCGCCCGCCGATCGCTACACATGCTTAGAGCTTGTCCAGAAGGAGTGAATTCGCCGCGAATGGTCTCGCGCATATCCGCGCGTACATTTCGACCAGAAGAGCATTTGATGACGTATCAGGGCAGTATTCAATATTTCAACATGGAGTTGAACCGTTGTTTAAAGAGACGAAAACGAAGGGAAGATAGGAAATACTTGTATTCGAGTTCGTGAATTGTAGATAGTGACTCATAGGTTGTACAGTTCATAATTCGTATAAGGCAGGTCCAGAAATGGAACAGGAATCAGCTGGGTACTTAGGCATAAAATCAAGTTTCACTATGCTATTTTCTTACATCCTCTAAGCACTTTCATATCCCGTAAAAATTTTAAAATTTACGATGAGTCACTATTTACAATTTACGAACTAGAGTTTCGTACATCCAATTCTTTACGATATGATGACGCATAGTATGTGTGTAACGTTGTATCCAAATTTAAGAACAAATTTTTCACTTATTTTCGTATGTCTAGAACATCATTTCTGTTTATTCACCTATTTACAGAAAGCCAACTTCAAGTTAAATTTTGAGTTAAAATTCAGAACTATTTGCTTAAGTCATAGATACATATAGGATTTCCCTATGTTCGTAGAACGTTTCACCGTATGGTTTACCAACACAAAGAGTATGCAATACCTTTTATATCTATACTATCGAATGTCTGGCATATTTCCAATTTTGAGTATGCAGCGGTTCAGCAAAAATCACTTTGTCGGTGCGATTTTGGATGAATTCCTGCAAGTTTTTCTGACACGAAAGATAAATATATAATTGAGGCATTTCATTTCAAAAAAAATTACCTAGTGAGATATAAAATTGTAAATCTGGTCAAATTTCTGCAATATTTTTCAGGTTATTTTTTAAACATTTGAAATAGTACTCCGAGAGATGCCTAGATCCAACCTTTCAATTCAAATTTAAAACAAAATCTTGATTTTATTGAGCGAGCTCCGAGTATTTCGATTTCTCCCGGTCCTCGTTTCACCAATAACCACTTATTTTTCAAATTTCATTTCCTTATAACTTTTGTATATGATTAATGTGTTGAATTTCAACGTACTATACATATGAACCATATGAAAATGTCGCAAATCCAGTGGTGTATTTGATTTCTTTTTTTAAATCGCTGGTATTTTTTTTGGATTTTTGACCTTGGAAAATCAGATTAGTTGGCTAAAGATTTTTTCATGAAATTTGGTGCATTAGTAGACTTTTTGAATGTCTACCTGATAAAAAAAAACATTCCAGTAGTTGGAGAATGTGGAATTTATAAGGGAGCTCCGGTCTTAAGTTGGTCATACTATAATGTTGAAGTAATAAATAACTTCAAATCGTTCATGTCATTTAATGCAGTTTCTAATGAAGTACTGTATGTGTGAAATATTCAAACCAACTTTTCAATCGGAAACACTCGCACAATACCAAAAATAATTTTAAATTACCGAAATGATCGAGTTCCCCTCGTCTTCCATTTGGCAGTATTACCCTTAAATGAAGAAATCGTGCGAGCAATTTGCATCGGCGGAGCATTAGCGGAACAATGTATTATGAAAATCGCAGACAAAAGGGTCCGGGACATGCCCCACGCGACAATAGAACGATGCTCGAGTGTTTCACGGGCCGCTGGCTCTCATTGTGCCCTATTATAAATGAAAGTCTCAAACAAATGACTGCTGATCGACTCTAGTCATGTTGAGGACGTCATTGACGCCATAGCCGATGGTAAGTGATACGAGAACAAGTGTCCGCCACGATTAGGGTGCTGGATAAATGTTCCCATGACAAAAAATTTGTTCGTTCATCCCTTATGGGGTTATGAAATACTTGGCTATTATTTGAGTTTTTCTAATTGGTAACCTTAATATAATTTAATTTTTATTGAAGTAAGTAATTTCGGTGTTTTTTATCTTTGTGATTTGCCTTGAAGTCGATTCAGAATATAAAGTGAACAACTCTTCATATGATGGGCGCTATATTCTTATCACGAAATTTACGGGCGGAAATAGACGGACCGCAGTATGCGGTTGCTGCCGATTGCACTTTGCAGTCCCATCTCAACAATACACGGTTTTCAATAGGATCAAATACTCGAGCGTCAACGTGCAGTCAACAGTGGCAGCAGAAGCCATGGTGCTGCTCATTCCGCCATGCTGTCCAAATGCAGTCGAAAAAATAACGTAGATACACTACTCTTCAGTAACGAATTCAAACATTATGACGTGAATAACACTTCAAAAAGTTGCCTGTTGATATGTTTCTCTAATCGTAAGTCGGAATCGATATCAATTCTTACTATAATAATTTTGAAATCATTAGTTAGATGTAATTGAACATCAGCAATGAAAAAGATACTGTGTATCGAAACATGTCGCAAAGAAAATAAATTTTGTGGAAATTTTTATCGTTTTTTACCTTAGTGTCATGACTATGGATTTCCATCAAGTAACGGCCACGTCAATCCAAAATTAGCAATGGTAGTCATATAACATTAATTTACTTTCTGGCGTTTTATTTTTAATCCAAAGAGAATAGTTGTGGAATCATGGATTGTTTATAATTCATTTGTCATTATTCTAGCGTACGGTGAAGCGTCCATGGCCCATGTTCATATGAACATAGATATATGAGATTTCCCTATGTTCATAGAACGTTTAACTGTATGGTATATTTTTTTGCTCAATAATAGAGCTGAAACTCAATATTGTTTATTGATACCAATAAAATAGATAGATCGTTAGATTACAACGTATTTTGATCAAATATCTTTGTAGATTCTCGAAACGTCTGCGTTGTAGTTACATCAGTAAATAATTTACAATGTCATTGTAATGTACCACATTGCTTGCCTAACATCTAGGTTCTGATAAAATATAAGTTTTGTTGCATCCAAATTTAAAGAAAAGACGCGACTTTGCGAAATGAGTAGAATATAAATGCCCCGAAATTTGTTCAATTTTTGTAATGGAATGAAAAATATTTCAATCAACCATTCAAAAGGCCTATATAAATGTTGTCAACCTGAAGTTGATTTTCTACAGCCTTCTTAACAAATTGTGTCAAATATTCTATACCAGATGACCCATAACCAATGTACCCCCTGTATCTTCGTGGTTATTCTGTATCAATATTTCAAATTTGGTACATCTATTTGATGTACCAATGTACGATTTAGCAAGTATCAGACCAAATTTTTCAAATATTACCTTCGAGTACCAAATTAACTTTTCAATGATATCACATCATACTTCCAATTCACGAGCTACTGATAATTTTGCAATTTTATAAAAAAAATACTTTTTGTATTCCCCTCGTGACGTAACATTTTCGTAAAAGTGTGCTAAGGAAGATGAAACAATAGCATGTGAGTAACAATAAATTGATGACAAGGTTTCACACTATGATTTGTATGCAGACGTCACTATTTTCCCAATTTTTGTTTTTCTGTATGCTAACAGAACTTTTTGTGTAGGTTAGTGATGTTAATAATTAAAGAAAAACAAAAATTGGGAAAAAAAACTTCAAAAAAATTTACTTTCCATTCGAACTAAAAAAAATTTAATTTAAACAGTACGTTTGAATTGGTCCGATAGTTGCTAAATTTTACATTCATGGCATCAAAGAGATAGATGTGCCAAATTTGACACATTTATAAAAAATAATAACGAAGATACTGAGGGTTACATTGGTTCTGGGTCACCCGGTATAGAACTTATATAAGTCATGACATTCACTTATCAGGACTAACTAAAGCCCGTTATGTTATTTTCATATCGTCACAAAAAGGGGTAACTGTTAGTTTTATTGGAGAATTAGTTAATCCGAAAGAACATGAAGCTGCATTAGGAAAAATAATTTTGAGATTGTTACATCCCAATATACTTTATTGATTTTTTTAACCCATGTCTAAAACTGAAAGAGCTCATTTGGTGTCATTCAGTCTAATGAAGAGGGTGACAATGCTAGTTTCGAGGGTGAGTGAATACACAGAATCAATCATTCAAATTATATGTCATAATGTCATTGTGGACGGGGTGGAAGGAGGCGCTTTACAATTCACTGATACATGATAATAATTTACCACAAACCCTTCTGCATACGAGATAGATGTTGTCATCCAATAATCATAACTTCGGAGAAAACTCAATCTTTTATGAGTATTTCTTGCTAGGGAACAACATAATGTTGAATAGCCGCAGCTCCACCTTGCGAGCAGAGCCAGAAGCACTCACTTCAAAACAAAGACTCCAGGTAGTGTGACTGGGCGGCTACAAAATGTAGTGAAGTAAAGTGAGTAAAGGAACCGGCGTCTAAGAATCGAAAAACATACCATTGTTCCTTAGGTTCCCACATTCCATCAATACATGTCAAATATATGTAACATATAATAACACATATTACATTTATTCGTAATATGTAATATGAATAATTAGCAAAAATTTCAAACAATTGCAAACAATACAGAAAACACGTTATAAAAATTTAAAACAGTTATAATAAATATTATCATTCAGAAATACGTGAATAAAATATAATTATAATAGCTATCAATAACGAGATTATTGTGCGGTTTATAATAATCGAGGATGTTGCCAGGCGACAGGGCACTCTGCGCCGAGTCGCCTGTACAACCACCAAAATTTATTTAAATTGCATAATAATCTAGTTACATTCAAAGCTTTACCGTATCATTGACATTGACGACGATGATGTGAAAATGAAATCAACAACTTTGGTTATGTTACGTTATTGTCATTTGAGCTTGTCATTTGAGCATGCCATTTGGTATCCATTATAGAGTAACTAAAAAATTATATTGTAACTAATGTATTATGTGTTGTTATGATATTATGATATATCCCCGATAGCAAAAAATATTTTCTGAATATTTTTAAAAAATGTTTGTTAAATATTTGTAGCGACAGATTTTTAAATATTAAACAAATATTATTTTCGAATATTCATTAAACATTTGTTATTAATATTTATCAAATATTTGTTTGAAATATTTATGAAATATTGGTTTCGAATATTTATTAAATATTTGTTATAAATATGAATGAAATATTTGTTATGAATATTTTAATAATTAGGTACATGATTGACAAGTTAGAATTGTTTGGGATCCTGTAAAACCATTTCCCTAAAAAATGAAACACTTTGTTAATTTATAAATATTTTAATTCTAAGAACCATGATTGATCATATGTCATTGACAATATCAAAATTCTTCTAAATGCTGCATTTCCCTAAAAAAGAAAACAAATTGCTACTAATTATTATTATAGGCGAGGAAATTAACAGTCTTTATAGTTGAGTAGTTTTCAGATTTTCATGAAGGACTTAAATGTAAATTATTTCAAGCTTTTATCTTGTTATGATGTATATTAACTCTAGTATCAACTGATATCATGGGTTTTTTATAAGTAGAGGTTGAAAAATAATTTAAATACTGAATATATCAGAAGTTAACAAACATGTTATTAGTTTTATTATACACCACAGGGTTCTGAAGACGGTTATTATTGACTGAGCACCAAGATTATTTCGCAAGGGGCTTTGCCCCGAGCGGAATAGGACACGAGGCCTATAAACGTCTTCACCATCATGGTGTATATATACAATTTTTAAATAACACAATCACTATAGTGTACACACACACAATCTGAGCGAAACAATAAACACAACTTGGAATACAGACACAATCACAATAATTCACAAAATATGAACGATGTCTCTGAATGGTAGCTGAACAAACAAAAAACAAAACAGAACCCACAATGGCTGCTTTGTTTACGGCGCACGGTACTATTCGTTTTCATGTGCAACGCATGCTCAGTCAGTACACTACTGCGCCATGTTGACGATATCTGATGAATTTCAATTTGAATCGTATAAAGCACTAATGGCTTCACATGTTATGTTCCTTTAGAATTTTTGAGTTACTGAATTTAATGTCTACTGTTTGTAGTGAATATTTCAAATGCAGGTTGGGATTATCACCTCGCAAAATAAAAATAAAAGAAGAGTAAATAATACGTTTATTTGTATTTTACCACCACAGCGTATATAATAATTATATTCAACCGGCAACATTGAACAGAACGTTCTTCATAGGCAAAGAAGGGAGCAAGGAACAAAGATTATACCTCCTATAGGTATAGGTAGTGAGGAAATAAAATTTTGGTTCAAACACAGATCTCATCCAGGTACAAAAACATTAAACTTGAATGTTTTTGTGGGTATTTACCCAAAATGTGGATTTTTCTAAATTAGTAATATAGGTGTATACCATGGAATTAGAAAAAATATATAAAATTTATTTAACGAATAATATGAAAATATTAAACAAATATTTTTTATATTCCTACTTCCTGGCCATCGGAAATTATGGGTAGGAATTATTTTCGAAAACGAAATAAACTTAAAGGGTCTTTAAAGCAGACATAACATTGTGGTTCAATCAAGTATAACTCTTATATATTTATCATTCTGACAATATTTCTAAAATATTGTTATAATATTAGATCTTGAATATTTTGTATCCATGAAAAAACGAATATTAAACTAGCAATTGCGGAGACATCCTTGTAGGACTCTTGCACGGAAATTCTTTAGATGTAATTCAACGTTCGTCGTGATATTAGCCAGGAAAGTAGTTGTTTTCTGATGGATTTTCGATCCAATTATTCCTATGGCAGAGGATTATGGCAATAAGCGTCGTCCTGGTAGTGCAGGACATCTTGTTTCTCTCTTGACAAGCTTATTGTGAACAATGCATGCAGATTTCTTCAATTTGTATTTGTGGTTGAATTAATCACGCAAGTTCTGGGTATTGCTTTGTTTGAGGGGCTGGAGTTCAGATGGCGCCCGTAGTTTAGTGAACGCTAGGCTGCGGGCGGTGTCTCAGCTTCTGCCTTTACATGAAGATTTTGTTGAATCGTTTGTTGCAGACATTAGTTATTGTCTGCAGAGACCTACCCTATACTGATGAGAGCAAGAACCCAGAAATCGATCTGTAGGTGGTCCAAATGTTTCAATGAACATTTCCATGCAACTAGCAATTGCGGAGACATCCTTGTAGGACTCTGCACGGAAATTCATTAGATGTAATTCAACGTTCGTCGTGGTATTAGCCAGGAAAGTAGTTGTTTTCTGATGGATTTTCGACCCAATTATTCCTATTGTATAGGATTATGGCAATAAGCGTCGTCCTGGTAGTGCAGGACATCTTGTTTCTCTCTTGACAAGCTTATTGTGAACAATGCATGCAGATTTCTTTAATTCGAAAACATAACCCATGCTGGATCATTCACAGCCCAAATTAAATCGAAGTGCAAGAATAATTATTTTTAAAGGGAAAATTATCCTGAACATGAGCCTCATTCAACATACATGGTTCATAAACAATTGCCTATATTAATTTTGTTCGAAAACGTTATGAAATATGAATTTTCTGCATATCCACTGGGTTAATTTGAGTTTTCCAACTGGAAAACCTGCTTCAAAATGATTACCTTTAGAGATACCCGGAAAAATACCCGATTATAAATGGGGTTTTGAAAATAGTTCATATGATTTAGATGTTATGTTGATAATTCGTCCTGTATATCTGAAACCAGCTAGCCGAAGTATAACTTGATAATGCTCCAGAATATGCTTTCTCTTAAATTACAGTGTCCAGATGTCGTATAATCTTATTCGCATATTACCTCTGACCCTTTGATTTATCTCCGGATACAAGAAAGAAAAAGGACTATCATGACTCCATATTCCACTAACGAGCGAGCAAATACAGGAGCTGCAGTTTGCACTCTGAGCTAACTTTTCAACGTTGTTCGACATTCTGTTTCATCGTTTCAGAGTCCCCAGTTGGAGCAAAAACGCTTCCTGATATGTTCAAATTTGAAATTATGTTCCGTTTTCGAAACTTTTTAATAAATATTCTCGGCTTAGTATTTAGAGTTGAAACGTTTCTATAAATGTACTAATTTTAGTAGCGTCTTTTTTATTGAACTTTGATGGCGTACTTTCGAGCGTTCGAGGAATTCAACGATTATTATGTAAATTGGTCAATTTTGTTAATCAGGAACTGAAATGCACTTCATCGAATGAATTAGAGGATGAAAACGGAGCTACACGATTGCTTCCATCCTAAGCATTGCCTTCGAATATTTTCGTTGATTCTTCGGGTTAGTTACAATTAATTGAATCAGATAGGCGAAATATATCTGTGGTTTCTTCTTTTTTCTTCTTTAGACAAAGCGTCACGAAAAATAATGATAAGTATCCGCTTCTACTAACACACTGTGCCTATATTTACACTCATATGAACTAGTATTTATGAGAAAACATTTAAATTTCACCGGCAGATTGGTGCTGATGTAGAATAGGGAACAGGGAGATCTACCCATTTCCATTTTATAAAGGGTAATTTAGAAAATACAAGTTGTTCAGAGTTATGATGATGTAAACTTGGTTATATCACCAGTGGAAGTGGGGTTAATAATCAGAGGTCACTTTGAAATATTTGAGGACTTCATTAAAAAAATAAACAAATTTGACAAATTAGGATGCTTAGGAGAACAGCCAGAGGGTGCCGGGTGGCAAAGTTCAATAATTCAAAATGAAAATGTTTATTCAATAGAAAAATCATAATTCATGTTCAGTGAATACCAAAACTCATTAATTTGAGTAATTACATTTTGTAAAACTATTCTTCTGTCGAGAAGAGTAGTTTAACAACGTTCAACAAGATTTTGAACACGAGCTGAAAAAAAAATTACTTTTTCAGTCGGCTTTCTCGATTTGACTTATTTGGGCATCAGCTCATGCCTATTTGCATCATCAAAAATGGAATGCAGTAAATACATTGGAGGATACTTTATACGCTCTTTATGATTGAAACATCCCAGATACCATTGAGCACTTGATATATGAGTGCATGTATCCACCATCCCAGCTCCAGATGTACATGCAAAGTGATATTTACTTCAATTTTTATTCCTGTTACTGTCTTCAATAAAGCAAAGCATTTCTGAATCTGGAAGAAATTCTCAGCTTGATCTCTTGACGACTGCATTTGAATTTAATTCTGATTTTTTCTCTACTATAGTTTCAATGTTCTTATCTTTATATAGAGGCCGCATGGTAAACTAAAGTATTATTTTATAACATACACTAAATACAGTATAGCACAATCAAATCAAAATTAAGTTTTGGATATTTCAATATATCAACTATAGAGAGATTCGACTGTGGGTATATACAAACTCAATAGATCTAATATAGTGAAGAGAAGTAGCTCATACATAATATATTGTTGCACTCCATATTTGATCTGCAAGTGGACTACTGATGCCCCATGATTTGAATTATAGTATATTCATATACTAAAATCTGTACTTGTAATATAAATCTTGCCGATAATTAAGCTACTCATTTGGAGATCAGTTGGATTTTCTACTTCCAAATGTTTTTTTTGTGATATAATCACTTTTTTGTAACTAATTTTTATGTATCGAGTGCATTTCTCCACATCTAGTCACTTTCAAATCTTGTTAATTTCATTTTCATTTCCATGATCTTTCTTCAACGAATGACTTCTCCATGTTTTGACTATAATCTACTTATTAGAGAAATGTTTACGGAAGTCCTTTAAGGAGTTATCCGTCTGTTATACTCATTTCCATTCAGGTTATTACACCATGTAACTCGATGTTTTGATTGCAATCTGTGTTCAGTATTTCATCCCCTTCATCTTCATTACTTCTGAATTCTAAAACTATCAGTTTTATATCAGAGTTTATATAGTGTTCACCGTTTTTTAAATAAAGCCTCTAGCTGTTGAGAAAATATTTTAAGTTATCTTTAATTTTTTTCAATTCAATCAATTTTTACAATCTAGTTTGGTAGTATAAATAAAATATTGTTCCAAAAAAGTTTTTTTACGTTGATTTTTTTATTGAAATTGTTTTACATCGCTTTATGGAATATATTATATTTTTGCCTTATACACAATTTCTATAATATCGGATAATAAGGTAAGGTTTTTTCTGTTATGTATGGGTGAAGGTTTTTTCTGTTATGATTGATGTTCTTGAACATAACCTGAAGGCTGTAGTGTGTATTGATGTGAAGGACTCAATAAATTAAACAGTTTTTCGGGTTTGGGTAAGAAACTTATGGAATATGAATAACCTCACGACACGAAACTTCAAATTTATTATTAAAAAAAAAATTGTAGGGGTGGTTGAACTGTAGGTCCGACCAAAGTTATTTAGCACCCATTGAAATATATTGAAGGGTCGAGAATTTCACAGAACAAACTATTGCTAGAAATATCTGAGAGCGGAAAAATATAGACATTTTGAAATGCTGTATTTTGAAAACTATTTACTTATTATAACTCATTACTTAAAATTGGAAATGAAGTTTTTCTAGAATTGCTCCAGTCTCCTGATGATATTGATAAAACATATGCAACCTTTCTCAATATATTACAATACTATATGGATTTAACTGGGCCTGTGCTCAGCTGGAAATGTAGTCGCACAGATTTCTCCACGAAGAGGATCAATGCTGATATTTTGAAGGTGGGAGATGATTTGAAGAATCTTTTCTGGTTATCAAAAAATACTTCGAATCCTTATATCCTTCAAAAATAATAAGTCACAGAAGAAACATTACACTAAAATGATAAACATTCACAAAATACACCACTATGTATGTTCAGAACACTTTTCATTCATAGGAATTATCTGTCATGAAGTAATAGATGCTATACAATCACTTAAATCTACCAACACGGTTGGTATTGATTGTATTCCTACAAAAGCTATAAAGCATATTAGTTCATCTATCAGTTACACTTTGACTTACTTGACAAACAAATCTGTAACTCTAGGCAAATTTCCATCAGATCTTGAGGTCAGGGCTGTGACCAGTTTTCTCTACATAACTACAGACAAATCACAGCCACAAAATAATACTCTGTGAAGTTATTGAAAAATGCATATATAAACGAATGCTGTCATTTCTATTCAATTATGGCGTCATATAACAAAACATGAGCACGGTTTTCTCCCTCTCAGATCGACGGGTTTTTTCAACTATATTCATTCTCAACTTGATAGAGAGAAATATGGGGGGTACTTTTCTTCGATCTGTCCAAAGCTTTTGATTGTATAAATATATCAATTATAGGAAGTAAACTGTACGCATTGGGCTTCAGAGAAGACTTTTTTAAAAAAATCGAAAATAACATATCGTAACTTGAAGATGTTGAACGAGGAGTCGAACGAGGAGTCCCCCTAGGATCCGTTCTGGGTCCTCAATATTTCTATTATATGCCAATGACCGCCCACTACACATTAATGCTGACCACACCGTACTATATGCTGATGACACAACCTTGGCTATAGATGCCGAATCTTTGACTGCAATGGTCTATTAGCTCAATGTATTGGTCGGAAAATTCACGTCATGGTAGTTATGAAATTCTCCTCCCCAAATCAGTTGTCTAATCACTTCACTATCAAGGTTGGGAGGAAGAATATTTATCCTTCACTTGTAACTGAGTTTTTGGAAGTAATGCTCGATAGCAATGTAGGTTGGGCCTCTCACATAGACTCAGTTTGTAAGAAACTGAACAGTGTATATAACAACTAAAAAATACATTCAACAGCTACTCCAGGTTTACTATTCACTAGTGTATTCACATTTATCATACAATATTGTTGTGTGGGAACGTGCAAACAGCGTTCCCAGAGTTTTTGAAACAAAAAAAAGGTGATTAGATTGATTTTCAACTTATATTGCACCTGAACATATCAAGAAACATCAATTCCTGACATTCCCGTCAATTTATATCCTCAAAAAAATTTTAAATACTTAAAAGACCCCTAAAGAATTTTTTAGTGGAGAAATGTGTGTATAGCATTTCCATCTATTTTATGTGTTAAGTGTACTTGTTTGTATCGTATAATTTTTATTATCTGTATTTTCCTCTCCTCTGTTGACCTATCTTATATCACCTCTGTGTGATCTTGAAAGATGAATAAAGTTTATTATTAATCTTATTATTAGTCTAGCTACAGAGATGTGAAAACAGGTGATATTGTTTTAACCATTGAACTATTCCTTCAGGGTTGAAATTACGAAAAGCTGAAAAAGGTATATTATTTCCTGTTTATTTTTCATATTATTTAGCAATGTAGCAGTGGAGGTCGAAAACTTGGTTCATACACATCTTAGCAAAAAATCAGAAATACCGGATTTGACGCAAGCTATGATGAATATAATCGCTCTGATAAGACAATTATCATCAGTAAAAACACAAGAGCTTTTTTTTATCGGATAAATTTTATTCTTCAACGAAATAATTTTGCCCATCAGTAATTTTACGAGAAAAACTAACATGAAAAAATTGCGAGAACGTATGTCGAGCAATTTTGTCTAATGTCAGTTTTTCGAGTAAAAATAAAAAATTTTAGTTGAAAGAGATTCATCCTATAGAAGAAAAGTTCGAGTGTTTTTTGGCAAAATAAATCAACGAAAATGCCTATGATGAATATGATTACTCTGGTAAGACAATTATCAAGATTAAAAGCATATTTGAAAGGTGAAGAATATCTTCTATGGCGAAAGTGTACTCAGGTTGAGTTCCGTTTTGGTTCTTCCTTGATAAGAATTCTTAATAAATGAACAAACAAAAAGGCATAATTTGCTTATTTTATATTTCCGTTATAAGCAGGTTTATAGATACCTTTCTGTTTTAAAATATCTGTGTTAATACTGAGACGTGTAATATTATGGACCAACTCACCAATAAATTACCTCTAAATTAAATTGCGACAATCCATTTAGAACCATTGCATACAACTCGTATGATCTGATTGTGTGGCTAACCCGCGCAATATCGGGTTTCGTACTAGTTGAAAAGTGTAAAAGAACGGCATTGTTCTTAGTACCGTTGTTGCATTCACTCAACAGATCGTGAGGTTGTCGTTAAGACAGATTAATATACCGACAGGTCATTGAACCATTTGTGACGCTGACTGACCACACCCAACTGAGAGCTGCGTAAGAACGTCACAACGCAGAAAAGCAGAAAAGCCCTTACTTGGGCACAGACTGACCACACTCAACTGAGAGACTAGTATTGATTTGCCTTTTAGGTGGGAAGAAAGCTGTCAATTGGACTGCTGAGTGACCACTCCTTATTGAGCACTGTGCAAGACCTTAGGAAAAAAAAAACTTCACAAAGGGGAACAGCTGTAAATTGGGCCGCTCATTGTTCACACCCAGATGAGAGCCACGTGAAGCACACCACGCCACCCCTAACCTGGACTCGGCGTCAGAGTGACCAATAATGACGACAGAGTGTTAAAGCTTCAAATGCTCTGAATATGAATCTGAAGCTGGCTGAAGTTATCTGGCTATTTAATTACCACTTCATAAAAATATATGACTAATTTTTATTTTTCAAATAGTCGAGATCGGCATTATTTTGATGGCTAGTAAATCACTGCTGTCGCAGAGGAGAATACTGAACTTGTAAAATAATGTTCTGGTTATAAAATTCTCAATAATTATTTATGATGACCTCTCTGACAATATCATCTAAATTACAATTCGATAACTGGCAGTTAGGTGCTGAATGAAAAATAAAGGCCCTAAATCGACGCTACATCAACATCTGTTTATAGTACTTCTCCCTGTCATGTGAAATATACATATAGTCACCTCCCGCAGGGACATTATAACTTCTGCGTTTATTATAATAGGGGTTCAGCAGGGTGCATTTTATGGCGAAATAATATATACGCTCTTCCATCTTCATTATGAGTTCAATAAGCAATTTAATTTTTGTTATTGCTATCGGGTCATATATCACTTGAACCCATGACAATGCTGGCAATGATCGGATTGAGAGTCAGGTTTTCAAGATTTTATTACTTTTCTCAAAAATGTTCAACATCATAATAAAATTGTTGAATTCGAACGAAAAATTATGAGTAAAATTGGAAATCTTTAAAATATTTTTTGACTTCAATTGAACGGAATTATGAAGAATGGAATAAAACAACATAAAATAAGTTTTGAGCTATTATTATTAAATCAGTGATTTTTTTCTCGATATTTCCTTATCTCATCATATGTAGACAAACATTGAATCAATAGAAAGAAATCATCGTTTGAGTTGTTTCACACAACAATTTTTGCATTTTGAATTTTCAAGGAACTTTGAAGAAAACCTAATGAGTGAATTCAAAACTAATTTATTTTATAAAATTGTAAATAGAAATATGCAATATCTATTATATTATGAAAATCTGCAAAACCTTTTATAATGTATGATTAGGTTCAAAGTCTAATGGTTCCGTATATCCATGAAATGTATCTTCCACTGTGTAGTCAGTGAGAAGTGTCGCATAAAATGATCGACAATCTTCTGGATACAGGAGCGACTGTCATTCAGTTTTCCCCTCGCAATTTCCTTTTCTGTTGGCCAAAGGGCACTCAATTCATTTTTTTTCTATGACTGCTGGAAAATAACCCTTTTAATATTTCACGCTACTTGTGGTTATAAATTATAACACACGGGCTGTGGTCGCAATTATTGGCCAGAAGATTCATTACTTCATAGTTGTACAAGTCCTTATCAAAAAAGAAAACGTTGTCATTTTGGAGACTGCATCCTCCTTCGTTATCAGAACTAAAAATCTGATTAAAACATAGTATTCCTTCTGATCACATTTCCTAGAGATTTATATTTTCATTTGGCGGACTTCGGTTCTTTCATGTATTCCACATGGCATTCTCTAACGCAAATGGTACAGCAAAATTTCAGATCATTGTTCGTATGTAGCCTTTCACGAACACTATCGATACCATTTGTAATACACTCTGTATTGGCAAACAAGCAAAACTATTATAACATTGTCTCATACAGGAAACGAAAGCTTGATCTACTGTTTGTAGATAATGTGTCTGGAAGCTCACTCACCAACATGAAAATCCAGTAACTTTGTTTACCAGATTTCTTTTCAAATTATCTCGATTCGTAATTCCATTCCTGCTAGTCCTAGATACACTGTAAAACGCATTATCATTACATTGAAACACATAAACAGCCTAAATTTGTACATAAAGCTTTAGTTGTATTTAGAAGAAATATTCCCAAGTTCATATCTAAACTTTAATTTTTTTTCAACTCACATTTGAATAAGACAACCTCAAAGGAATTAGAATAATGCTTCTCTCGTTTTGGAAATAACAAACCACCCCCAAATTATGATCGAACTGTATTGGTTATTAAAATCATTTTTGAACTAAGAAATGCCCATATTCCTATCAAAGATATTATCCTCCCATGGAAAAGAAATAATCCCAGTTACTGCTCATACTATATCATTATTTTTTTTTTGGTGTGTTGGCATCGACTACTATGGTCATTAGCCACCTATATCATTATTATTATTATTATTGCAATAAAATGAGTTACTAAGTATCAAGTGATTTGGTTGATTTCCAGGTTTCGTCATGGTCTTCTTTGGTTAAAATCTCCAAACGTTTCAACTGCAACTGCGGCAGTCATCTTCAGTGGCGTGGTCAAGATCACAGCAAAACCAAGAAACCAACCAAAATATTGATGCTAGCCGTGAAAGCCTACATACCCATACTTATTATTGAGCCTACATTATCAGTGACACCTAAACATTCTGTCAGGTTTTCATTCCGCCAAAAGTTAGGTTCATTCGAAAGGAAATGCTACTGAACGCACAATAATATATCACTGAATAGAAATATATTACAGTATCCGGAGTGAGGACCGAATTTATACAGGGTGAATCATCAATACATATCAATGACAATTGTTCCATATTACTGATTGTTCTAGTTTCTCAGTCAATTTTTAGGTTATTCTGGGCCCATAACTAATAAATTGTATGTGACTGGGAATTTTTATGGGGATAAGAAAAACACCCAGCTACGTCCCTGAAGAATAATAAAGGATAAACAATCAACTCTTTATTTCTGTTTTTCTGACATATATTTGCCTCAAATTTTCCACTTTGTGGGATATTGTGGAGAAGAGGGGAATTCGACTTTGTCGAAATATTTCGTTTCATTGAAACTCTCCGGCACACTTTTCGGACTTTGTAAGAATTGAAACTCTTTATTTATATAACAACGTGAACAACTAAACAAAGCATAGACACCAACCTAAACTTATATAAATATAAAATCTCTCAACGGTTCACTCATGCATGTGGGACTAATGAAGAACAAAATTGTTGAATAGCTAGATTGTTGAATTATGCAGTTTATGACTCCTTCCACATTTTACAACAAGGATATCTAAATGGTGGGTGTACCGAGAAATTATCAAACGGAGATATCTTAAAAAGAGCCACGTCAAAAAATTCCTTCGAAGTACATACACACTGTTCAACTGCATTTCAGAACCATTTCATTTATCGTCGCGCATCGTTTTCATTGACCTAAATCTCATACGTTGAATCCTACAATGAAACTTTCCTAGTTTGTAAGAAATAAACCACGCCAGATGCACCTTCAGATTCGAAGAGGTCGCGAAAGCGCTTCCCCTTCCTAACTTGTTCATAGTCGTGGCTTCGGAGGGTACAAAGTTTAAGTGCATTTTTCACGAAGAATGGAACGTCTGGTGAAATATTGCTGTTAGTTATTTATTTGCCCCTCATACTTTTGACAGGTTTTTATTTAACTTAGGCCCACGTGTATTCGCTGGGCGGAAAATGAAGTGAAAATGCCACAAGCGGTTTGGGGAGAGTGAGTGATCGAAATTTTCTCTCCGATTTGCGAGGCTCGCGGTAAAAAAATGTTACAAATTATTCTCATATTTCCAAAGTAACTATTATGCCAGAGATTGCTTCTGTGGAGACATTGAAATTCGACTGCACACAATTGAAAAAGTTTTGGCAATTTCAGAAAGGTTTTCTGTTGTAGAAATATATACATGGAATGTACGTATGAAACGACACTTACCCTTTTCGATCGAGGGGAAAAGTAATTGTGCTTTTATTTGGGTTAATGAGCCTGCGCTGAACTCGAATTACGCTGTAGCCAAGAAAAAAAAGACAGTCAGAAGAGTAACGACCATGAAAGTTCTTCACCGCTACTATTTTTATTCCTTGTATCCGGATCAATATTTCAACTCAGTCTATGACAAAAATTCTTTACTCTCCTGAAACAATCGTCGAGCAGCTTATCTAAAAGAAAGTAAGTTATTTTAAGTTTTGAAATAACGGTAAATGACATGGTAAATGCTTTTAAAAAATTGAATGACAAGAAATCCTCAGATGAAATTTGAAGGAAGCAGGTAGGTGAATTCAAACTGACAAAAGAACTCCAATATCATACTGAAAAAAATTGTCAATCATATCAAAAATAATATTTTTCAGGGACATATCAATAGAAACAGCTACATTTGTCAACAAGGTAGAGAAAAACCTGAGGAGGGGTAACAGTTCGATGTGATATATCTATACCGACTTCGCCAAATAAGCCTTCGACAAACTGAACCATGATATTGAAAAATTAACGTATTTCTTATAGTTTAGATGAGACGATTATACGCAACATATTTATTTCTTATCTGAAAAAAAGATCACGATGGATTATAAATATATAACGAGGGTCAAACCTATCAACGGATATTTTGTTATTCACGAACGATTTTAAGATTTTTAAACTAATCAGAAATATCAACTACTATCAATTCTTACAAGTCGACGTTGACAATATTATCGAATTGTCTCACGATACCAAGTTGCATTTTAACTTACATCATACTCTACTTGCCAGTTGACAGGAAATAATGAAGGTAAAAATCATTTTTCCTCCACATATAGTCAGGATACTTTACTCAAACTTCACTCACCGATACTTCACCACGCATAATTATACAGTGCTAGCTCGCCCCCCTCCCTACTAATTTTTGAACCATCTGGTATATCGCAGCGAAATTTGGAAGGCTCAATAGGAGATAAAAACCTAATTTTTCATGAGAAAATTCCAGCTAAAAGTTTTAAAATGGCAGCTGAGCGCCATCTTCAATAATTTTTTTAAATAGAACACCCGGTATATCATTGCATTATCGGTTAGGGACGATCATAAGGAATCCAACAACACCAAGTTTGATGCTATTATCTCCAAAGATTATGGAGATATCGCCTATTATTTTCTCCATAAGCCGAACGAGTGTGAGAGAGAATTTATTGACCCGCCAGAAAAAGTTTCTCTCTCCCACTCATTCGGCTTATGGAGAAAGTAATAGGTGATATCTGCATAAATTTTGGAGATAATAGCATCAAACTTGCTATTGTTGGATTCCTTATGATCGTCCCTAACCGATCATGCAATGATATACCGGGTGTTCTATTTAAAAAAATGATTGAAAATGGCGCTCAGCTGCCATTTTAAAACTATTACCTGGAATTTTTCCATGTAAAGTAGGTTTTTATCTCCTTTTTGAGCCTTCCAAATTTCGTTGCGATATACCAGGTGGTTCAAAAATTAGTAGGGGGGGAACGGACTTTAGACTAGCACTGTATAGTACTAAACATGAAGTGCGAAGTATTATCCCTATGCAGGGTGTTTCCGAAATTGGGACAATCAATGAAATGGAAAGTAGAAGATGACAAAATAAAACGAAAATTTATTGAAACATTGTAATATTCTCGCTCATTTTGAGGCATATTCTGTACACATTCAACGAGTGATATTGCAACGGAATTGAATATTTCTTACATTCAAGGGAAATATAAATTATGACTATGGAAGGTACAGAAATTTCAAATGATTCTCGAACAAGATGAAATAAGAAAAATAAACTTTCCAATTTCATAAAAAATAACGTCAATGGAAATTAATTTTTCCTATGAGCGTGTGGAAAAGTAACTTTTCCGCACGATTTTTCGTTTTGAAAGTTGTACTTTCCATACGATTTAAAATCGTTCGGAAAAGTTACTTTTCCGCACGATTTTTACTTTTCCGTACGATTTTTACTTTTCCGCACGATTTTTGTATTGTTGAAAATGAGGGTATTTAGGACTAACTAAATGATCTATGTAACTATTCTGTCCTATTAGTCATTTTGTAGCATTATTATAAAAACTCGTTTATTGAAAACCTTGTTTTTTCATAAATAAGATGGACAAAAACACTCGTAGGAAAAATATTGTACCTAATTCTTACGGAAAATGTCTTTTCCACCCTTAACGGTTTGCCCGAACTCCGCTCCGCGTCGTTCGTGCAACTGCCGTCGCGTGCGGAAAAGTACTACTTTCCGCACTTGTTAGGTAAATAACTATTTCGTTATTCACTATGTACTAAAAAGTGACAAATATTTTTCACTATAATTACTCAAATGTAAAAAAAGATTGGGTGCTCTTGACCTAAATTCTTATATTACCAATTTAAACTTTCCTACGATGGCATCATTTCGAGGAAATTGGACGTGAACGAAAAAGGTAGAACCCGACTCGTTCTTGAATATTAGTAGATGATCGATCTTTCTCGATTTTTGTGAATGAAGGCTAGTGCCACAACGAATTTGAAATGCCAAAAATAAAAAAATTAGCCGCAGGCAAGGACCAGGTGGAATATGTTGGGGTTCCAACTTAGAGGAAAAAATAAAATTAAACACGGAAACACTCAAAATGGTGAAATGGCGATGCAGTTTAGGAGTTGAAAACGGTTTTTAGCCATTTGCGGCGAAATGTGATTTTCCAGCGGAAAACTTATAGAATAAAAGTTGTAGATAAAAAAAATCTAAAACTTTTGTTTTCAACACTTTTTGATATAACCTCAATTTAACCATCAAAATGGAAAAAAACGATTTTAGAGTTTTTAAGTTTTTCCTCGCGTTTAAATTTACATTACATGAAAATCTAAGAACATATTAAGTCATTTTTAGTGTCGAATGAGCATAATTCTTTCGCAATTTGGAAGACAACTAATTTATTTACATTTTTAGAAAAAAATACCCTTACCTTCCACGAACAATTGTCATGATGTTATTTTGGATTTCGAAAATCTATAACTGACCATTTTAATTGATGAAATGTTTACTTTGAAATGGTCTATGAAACTTGGTGGTTTATCTATCCTTAAACCCTTTAAAATTGGGAAAAATCGAAAAAAGTATTTTTGAATCATGATTTTCTCAATATTTTCAATGATTTTTGATGTTCTTCATTATTTCTCTCAATAGTGGACTATAATTACATAACATAAGTTGCTTTCGTGTAAGATTATTACAGTTGAAAGAATTTCATCACAGTAAGTAGCGCAATCCATCTTGAAAAGTTTAAATAAATAACATAGTTATTTTAAAATATCATTCATTTGAAAATTTCGAAATATACCGGGTGACCACGAGGTCAGGTGCGCCCTCCAATTTTTCTATAGTTTTGAACATACAGATTTCAAATTTGTATGTCGGTATAGTACTTGAATACGCATATTTTGACCCTTCTACTGAAAATAAACCACTTCCGGTTTTACCGGAAGTGACCCCAAACCTTTTTCTTCAAATAACACCCTGTATAAATTTTTTCATTATTCGAAAGAGCACGCCATTTGTGATAACACTGTTCTTCAAAATTGAGAATCGGTTGAAAAATGGCGGAAATACAGTTGATTGTACAATCGAACAAAGTTGGCCATGAAACTCAAACTCAAATCATTACAATTGACAAACGACATCAGAAGTTACCAGAGGAAGCTTCGGATAATAACAAAAAATAAAAATAACAAAAATGTAGACGCTTGACGTTTTGCAAGAGTCATTTCTGAAATACGGAGCTTTTTCATGTAGACTTTGAAACGTAGACTTTGAAACGTACACTTTGAACACGGCTTTGGACGATGCGGCGATAAAACAGAATGCAAATGTTGACTGGTAGCTGTCAAATTTTGATTTAAGTAGTAAAGACACTCCTCGATTCGTGGTTTTTGTTTAACTTTCAAACATATTTGTAATTAAGTGTGAGGATTATAAAAAATATGATATGATAGTCTGTTTTATACAAAACGAGGAAAATGCACAAGTATGCTTTGGATGACGCGGCTATGAAACCGAAAACAAGTGTTTACTAGCAGCTATAAAATGATAAGAAAACTGTTCACAGAAGTAACTGAAACTCATATTTTCAATTAAACTGGTAACATATTATACTACAGTTACTACTAATAAATGAAACTCCAACAATAATAATAATGATAATGAAGAACAAACAAGAAAAAACATTTCTTCAGGAAAGGTGTTCGAAATGTCTATCAGCTCCTCCTATACAAAACTTTTCTGAACAATTCTTGCCAAATTAATTAGTTCAATGGGAGTGAGAGAAGCAAACCTCTGCTCCACTGCCGCTTCCAATTCATATATTATAGAGTTGGTCGGCAATCTGAAAATGAAATATTTCAACCATCCCCAGAGGTAAAAGTCCATTGGCGTTAGGTCCGGTGACCTGCCCGGCCAACGGTTGGGTTCTTAGTTCCTTGATTGACCATCCAAATATTACCAAAATTTGCAGCCAAAATTATTTTTCATATATCTAGTTTGAAAAACGAAATTTCCCTTTAAAAGTTTCGAATTTGGCCCACTTTGTACAACGTCCCATTCTGTTAGAGTCTACACTCTTCCGCAAAAAATCCTGTTATGAATGGCCTTGTGACTTCTTTTTCTTAGTCTGGTCAGTGTTTGGATCATTCTGTATGAAGTTGCCGAGGAATTATTTCACTTACCTCATGACTGGAGGTCAGTGCGTTCTTCATAGTACCTTCTCCTCGTCAACGAGTTCCTTCTGAAATGAGGGTGCAAGGGCTCATAATGGTTCTGGCCCAATTAGTTGTGTGAAAGTTTCGTTTCATGCTTGTTCACTACACTCTTCCGGCGTGCCCCAGGCAACCCAGAGGGTAATAACTACTATTGCTACTGCCAGCTCACTTGGTTTTCGTAGGAATTTTCATACCATCTTCGATTCAATAGGGGTTAAACTGAATGCTTTATTGGCTACTTGCTATATCTTTTTTTCTATAATTTATGTCAACATTGAACCTTTTCATATCATACACTTTTCATGGCTTGAGAAATGCTTGGTAATTCACCCTTGGGCTCGTAGGATGCATGGTATGTTGCCCAAAAATTGCCCCCGTTCACTTCGGAGTCCTAGACCGGTCTGTTTACCACTTTATGGTTTTTCTATGAAGCGCGTGAATTGCGCTACATTATTTCTTGTTGGTGACTCTTGATCTTGTCTGTCGGACTGTTAACAAAGTACGGACCTTCCGGAGTAAAATTGCTCCCAGTGACTTGATGAACATCCTAAATGACTAATGATCCTGTAGCTTCTTTGGAGCCACTGCCGCTTAATGTGTTAAATAAGCTACTTTTTGCTGGGGTGGTGATTTCTTTCAACTCGCTATATTAAGTACACGGTATTTGGAAAAACTTTTCATTTCTCTTCTCCACTAACATTGAAAATAACAGGTGTTTATTGATTGAAAGTTTGATTTTGTGGAGGAAATCCAGTTCTTGACATGATTTTTTTTTTTTCATTTTCAGATTGTGGAAGGTCATAAACCCAAAAAATCATGTCAAGAACAGGTGTTTGTTCCTACTGGAAAAAATCTAGAATGATTGTGGCGATTTAAAATAACTCTGTATATTGAAAATAATACCTAATTACAAAGCTTGAATTCGATAGTTTTGCGTTTTTGTGTTGACTCGAAAATAAGATAAATTAAAAAAATATTCCAAATAGACTGGAGTTTAGCCATCCAAAAGTTTCTTAGGTCAAGTTTATAGTTCACAAAATACATTGGAAAAGTGACTTCAGACACGCTATGTATAAAATGGACAGATCGGATGGTGAAACGTACCGTTGAATTGTCGCACCCTCGTTGGAGGCGAGGAAAATGTGGCTCATAATTATATCAATCCATCCTTAAGAAGTGAGAAAAAAAATGCATTGAAAACAGTAGTGTAAGTATGAATATAAAGTTAGGTCAAAAAGATATTTCTGATTTATGAGTAAGTCCAAAGAATCACTAGAACATTATACCCATTTCACTTTCAAATGTAAAAACTCGGGAATTGAATTGTAGTATGCAAAATTATCAATGATCCAATGGGCACAAGGACGTTGAAATAACGTTGTGAAATGAATTAAATCCGAACGTTTTTTCAAAGAAAAAATGTCGCGTGTAACAACGTTATATTTACCAACTGCTTACTAATTATCGCCTTATTGCCGTTTTCAACTAGGTTTTTTGGACGTCGAAAATACTCAATAAAACAACATTGTTTTGACTAAATAAACGGATAAGGAACGTATCATAAACATTGATAAATGAACGGCACAAAGCGAGTTTGATTAAAAATTCTTTTTGAACTAACATAACGTTTTTTAAACGTATATTTAACGAGTTGTTGCGGGAGTAACGTTGAAAACACATCTTTATAACGTACTCTTTCAACGTTGAAGATTACACTAAATTATTGTCGTTAAAATTTTCAACCAGAAACGTTTATTTAACCAATGCCACGTTTATAACACGTTTGAAAAACGTACGTGTGCCCTTTGGGGAGGTGTTTGTTTTCATTATAAAATTATTTTTCATTCGTATTTGTGTCCGATAATGATTTTGTTCTTGTAGGTATCAAATCAAAAACCAACTATTTTGTATTTAAACATAAATGAAGCCAGTTGTAACAGTATTCAGTCAGAGCACCTCCACAATGTTCGAAATCTATGACTGATCAAGCCTATTGTGCCAATCGGTTAAAGGAAGTGTGCAGTGTGCACGCTGCCTGTCATGTCCAGTACTTATGCTGTTGATTACTGATATATTATTTAGACGTATTTTTATTATTCGATAGTTTCAAAACTTTCGATAACTACGTATGGTATGAATTTGTGCTTGAAATAACAATGATTCGCGTAATCAGGAAGCTCACTCAACATCGACAGTATTTACTTCAACTTTCAATATTATGCTGTGTTAATTTGAACAAAAACCCCTTTTTTGCTATATCCCATTGGGAGTCAGGCCTAAACTTGATTTGAATTCACCGTCTTCAGTTACACGTTTAATGATGAGGAGAAACGGAGAAACACTGACTCTGATTGTTCACGTATTCACATCCAGATGCTGCGATTTCATGAACACGAGAAAGCTTTATTTTTTAAATTCCAAAGGACACCGCACACTTCTATAGGGAAATTGGCCCCCTGTCGAATCGGCTGAATTTTTGATATGTTGTAGTCCAAGTCATTCCAAACAAAAAGTCTAATTGGCAAAACTTTTTCTATAGGCTAGTTTTGACGGTAGAGGGCGTTGAAAATTCTCATTTTCTCTCTGTTTTTAAACAACAAAAAACGTTACCCTGATTAATTTTCACTATTCTGAGTAATCAAGATATAAACATTCATCAGTATAAGATAATATCAAAAGTATTCTTCATTGGTGACATTACACATGGTCAATTATACAGTGTGTTCCATCTTGTATGGTCAAACTAATACCTCAATTTGATGATAAAACTCTTGTTATTAACACGCTTATATTAGCTTCACTTGTATGTATGTATGTGTCTATGTAATTAATTCCGGTGACAATGCAATATGACATTTTTGTAATAGAAAAAAGAAAATGGCGGCTCCATGATGGCGGACGAGATTTGTGATTATGGTCTGATTCAATTCAAAGTTGGTATGATGAAAGGATTTTCGGGGTCAGAGATTATGATGTTTTTTTCTATATTCATAAATTCAAGATGCTGGATGAGATTTGTGATTGTGGTCAGATTCGATTCAAAATTGGTATGTGGGGGGTGTTTAGGTCATATGTTTCAAATTTTTTGTCAAAAATTTATTAATTAAAGATGGCGGCTCCAAGATGGCGCACGATTTTTGTCATTATGATCCGATTCGATTCAAAATTAGTGTGTGAGGGTTTTCGGGGTCAGAGATTATATTGAAGATGGCAACCCAAAATGGTGGCCGAGTTTCGTGATTACGGTCAGATTCGATTAAAAATTGGTCTAAGGGGGTTTTCGGGGTCGGAGATTTAGATTTTTCAGTCATAAAAAAGATTGTAGTTTGAAAATACTGAAGAACACGCTTTACTTCCAAAATGGACTAAAAAGTAAAAAATAATTGACAATTGGTTCCACCATCCAACCCAATTTTTTTCGTATCGCCCTGTATTGAACTTGAAATTGAACTTTAACGCATTATGAAAATATTATAGTCCAGATTCGTTTTGAAAATTGTTCGAGAATGGGCTACTGGATAATATGAAAAATTATGTAGTTTAAAAATTCTAAAGAATACGCTTCACTTCCAACATGGACTAAACAGTAAAAAATATTTGACAATTGAATTACTCAAATGTGAAGAAAGCCTGGGTGCTTCCGATCTACATTCTTATATTTTTTATTTTAATATAACAATACTGAGCGTCTAAGAGCTCAAGAGAACTTCGTCAAGCACCCTATGCTTTTTTTACATTGAATTGTCAATTATTTTTTACTTTTAAGTCCATTTTGGAAGTAAAGCATGTTCTTTAGTATTTTTAAACTACATATTTTTTTATGACTGAAAAATCTAAATCTCCGATCACGAAAACCTTCTTATACCAATTTTTAATCGAATCTGACCGTAATCACGGTTTCATTCATGAATTTTGACAAAAAACTCATAATCTCTGACCCCGAAAACCCTCACACACTAATTTTGAATCGAATCAGATCATAATGACAAAAATCGTCCGCCATCTTGGAGCCGACATCTTTAATTTATAAATTTTTGACAAAAAATTTGAAATATATGACCTAAAAAAACCCCACATACCAATTTTGAATCGAATCTGACCACAATCACAAATCTCATCCAGCATCTTGGAGCCGCCATTTTGAATTTATGAATATTGAAAATAACATCATAATCTCTGACCCCGAAAATCCTTTCATCATACCAACTTTGAATTGAATCGGACCATAATCACAAATCTCGTCCGCCATCATGGAGCCGCCATTTTCTTTTTTTCTATTACAAAAATGTCATATTGCATTGTCACCGGAATTAATTACATAGACACATACATACATACAAGCGAAGCTAATATAAGCGTGTTAATAACAAGAGTTTTATCATCAACTTGAGGTATTAGTTTGACCATACAAGATGGAACACACTGTATAATTGACCATGTGTAATGTCACCAATGAATAAAACTTTTAATATTATCATATATTGATAAATGTTTATATCTTGATTACTCAGAATAGTGAAAATTATTCAGGGTAACGTTTTTTGTTGTTTAAAAACAGAGAGAAAATGATAATTTTCAACGCCCTCTACCGTCAAAACTAGCCTATAGAAAAAGTTTTGCCAATTGGACTTTTTGTTTGGAATGACTTGGACTACAACATATCAAAAATTCAGCCGATTCGACAGGGGGCCAATTTCCCTATAAAAGTGTGCGGTGTCGTTTCACTAAGTTTTACGCTTCTTCTAGTGACACTGTATAATTTACGTTATTGGTCGTCGTTCACCCTGTACAGGAGCAGTTTTCTAAGACAGCTCGCATTTTTACTCCAATTGCAAAATGAAAGCATTATTCGTATTTCTTATTTCACGTGGCGGAGATGCGCCAATGGATTTCGGAATTCGATAAAGTTACACGAGGGATTAGACGAGCCAGCCTCATTCACTAGGATTTAGTATATAGCGTGTGGATCTTTAGAAATTGGTTTTCCTCAATAGATTTTTACAGAGTAGTGTCGGTATAGATACATGTGTAACTTATTTCCTTTGTAGAAAAATCTCAAATCCAAGGATTTCGGAGACATCGACACGTGTAAACATATAAATTTGTTTTCAGCGTGGACATTTGCGAAAAAGTCGTATTTGAGAGGAATATTGATAAAATGGGTAAGGGGTCGTTTATTATTTTCTCAAAAAGAAAGTCAACATCAAATAAAGAAACATTCAACTAACCCGTCTAAGTGGGAATGAAACCTTGATTTGAAATGATGTCAGGAAATACATGTGTACAACCCAAACAACTTCACTGTTTCAAAATATCTACTAATAATTTTATTCAGCACATCGTACAAACGCAGTTTTTGTTTTTTCCTCATCCCGATGCACCCTTTCGAGCCACCTTCAGAAGTTGTCGAGATTGTTCGAGTTTTGGAGCTCTATCTTTTTACGTGCATTGGTGGCTTTAGATAAAATCACTGAAACAAACTTGAATCAATCTAGTTGACCAGAACAAATTTGACTTTATTCAGGTTATGACTATTGATTCAGTTTTTCAAAAGTAAGTAAAATGATTTTTTCCATCATGATCAGAAACCAAAAAGCCTGGAAGCGATGAATATTCTTCTGCAGATATAGTAACAACAAAACTTGTTTAACAATTACAATTTCAATTGCAGTTATGAAGATGTGACTAACTGAACCTTACTTAAGTTTTTCTATTGCACCTTTTGTCAGAATTAGAAGATTTGGTTAGGATTTCACATCACATCTACAAAAATTAGAATTAAAATCAATCAGACAAAAAATACAATCGACTCTGCCTTGAATAGAATTACACTTTCTGTCGTGTATAACTAACTAGAAAGCCAAACTAAAAAATGAATATCATCTAAAAATATTGTTCAAAATATCAACAATGTAACTGATTTTATCTCCCAACTCATATACAGTATCGGAAAGTTTTCATCTTGGGTATGGTGGGTTCATGAGATGAAGCTAATCTTTATTTATAAAAATCTATTGTGTGTGTACGACATTGAACTCCTCTTAAACGACTGGACCGATTTTGATGAAATTTTTTATGTGTGTACAAGTGGATTTGGAAATGGTTCAGATTCACAATTCGATCCACTACAAAATGCTTTTTAAAATAATTTTCTGTGAGTTAATTGTGGCAGCTGCTCCTAACAACTTCGCCATAAAATGTGTTCGAAAATAACATAAGCACCGGTTAGTCGGCTAAACAGAAATACACACATTGTTATGCAGGACGTCTTTCGGCCGCTAGTAATTATATAAACCCCAACTATACCTAATAATTTGGAAGATTGCAAGACATTTTCCAGATGTATTGTTTCAACAATTTTAACTTGTGATATTTTTCACTGCCGGTGGATATTTTGATAGGTTTTATTACGGACAAAATCAACTGAAATAGAAAAAGTTCGCGAACGCACAAGGTGCAAGTGAAGCGAAGGTCACTAATGCACCCGTGGCAGTTGAATTCAAAACACTGTATTTCAAAAATCAATATCCAATAATATAGACAGATCGGCTGATTGCCATATTTGTTAAATATTATTGTAATAAATTTCATATTTTATTTCGATGAATGAAAAAGAAAAATATTGTAAATCTGAATAAATTTAATGATCACAAATAATGGGAATATCAGATACTGAAATATGATATGGTAAGCAGTACATTAACATTGTTACGATAAAAATATATGACTATTAACTGTTCGACTTATTTCAGGTCGGAAATAATTATACCAAATACCTATGAAGATTTCTTGAAAATACAGTTCTCTAGATTCATCTCATATACCTGTGGAAGAATATAACACTGCAAATCAAATTTGAAACGAACACCCAGTACATTTGTGGAAACTAAGAATAATTCAAATATTGTTACTATTTTCAAGTATTTGCAGATGACTTGAATAATTGAATGATCTGCTTTACCTTGTTAATGAAGGTTTCACATAAAATAAAACTAGTCGTGGGACAACATGGTGTGTTAGGTGGTGATAATTTCCCCAACGGATTTGATGTAGTAACTAATAGCATAATCGCTCTAAAAATGAACGATGCCTCAACTCAGCGACATCGTCCAATATAATTCCCGCTTGCAACAAAAGGCTACGGCTTCCCACACTAACGTTCAACCTTGTTTCTATTAACAATTCAGTCCTCAAATTTCCACACTTGAGCCAACTAGATTTCCAAGCAATATTATCAACATACTCATTCTAAACAACTCACAGAGTACGTTACAACTTACTATGACCAAAATTCTACTAACCCAGTTATCAAAATCATCATATACAGAATCACTAGACAGAACAAAACAAATATGAACTCAATACAATAAATTTCCAAAGTCAATCTGAACTCATCAAAGCCGTAATTATCATAACCAACGGTCTACCATCATCCCAACTATGACCGGGACAGCGTGTGCAATCAAATTGATCGTCAAATTCGCAGTAATGTTTCGAGACAAGCGGATGCAAGTCAGAGTAAAACTGTTAACTATCGAAAAAATTGACTCGTTACACTTTTATAATATTTAAACTGTAGTTTTTCCCAACACCAAACAAAAAACTATCGTCGAAACTTAGACACGTTGTATTAGTCAACAAGTGAATATCTTCTGGAGAAAGTTGAATTTTCGTCCCTGTCAAAAAGCATTTCTGGAAAAATTTTATTTTCATCAACCGGTTGCAGCACGCTTAAAGGCCGATTCAGATACCTGGGTGCTCACCCCGGGGTTTTTTTGACTCCGCATGATAAATTCCTCCAGTATTTTAATAAAATTAATACTTCTGAACCAAAGAAAATATGACTTTGTGGACTGTCTTGCAGTTTATAGGCACAAGGGTCAAAAATATTTGCTTATGAATTGTACATGCTTGAAAAAACGGGTTTATCAATATAACACAAATCTGACATTCAACATGGGATGGACGCAATATTGCCTTTGACTCTTGATAGCTTGCCTTCTTAAGTGCCTACGTAAAACAATCGCTAAAAAAATAACTTTTCTTTGATCCATCACTTCGAAGCATACAGCAACAACTGGCTGAAATCAATCTGGCAACACGTAGTTAATTTAAATAAGTTACGTACGATATACTGTGTAGTGGAAGAGCACACAGCAGATGCGATATATCACGCGCGGCAAATCGCGCGTCGTTACCGTCGTGTGAGCCACCAGCCTAGCCATATGTGAAGGTCTTGCATTTACGAATTCATCCGTTCCTGGATCCGCAGTAGGATGAGGCGGAAAACTTTTGTCAAATTTTAAATTCTGGTACACATGAAAAGGAAAATCCTGTATTGTTCCTCCTGAGGCAACAAATTCCAAATATGTGCCATTCGTTGGGAGAACACGCTCTACTGGAAAGGGATTTTCGGCATGTCTCTAAAGTACCAGCAAATGAATGCGAGACTGAGCTCGACGGGTCAATATTGATGGGACCGCTAACGGTGGAACGTTTGATGATATTTCGGAAGAGAATATCTATGACACAGAGACAGATTCCAATTTTTTCTGCGGTGTTCCAGAAGTGAGCAAACTTGTAAGCGAAGTATCACCGACGAGACGAATCACTCTTTTTTGTACAGAATTAATTCTAAGAGTTTCAATGTTTGTGTGGGTGCTGCACTCTATATATATATATATATATATATATGTATGTATGTATATATATGTATATATATATATGTATATATATATATATATATATATGGGAGCAGAATTATTAGACAGGTCGCATTTGTGTCTTATAATTCATAATCAATTGACGGGAAGTGAAATACTTCTTGGCATTAACAGAAAACCAAGTTTTGAGAGGCACTTTTGGCATGGAAGATTTCATTGGTATGGTCATTCCTAACATAGTTACGCTGGCTACTGTGAGATCGGCCTTTCTAGAGAAGAGACATACTAGGGTTTTATTCATATTGAATTCTACCAAGTTGTTCAATCACCATTCAAGAATTTTTGCTTAGTTCGTATTTATTTTATTCGCGATTCTTTCCCGTTAATTTCTGCTTTCATTGGCTGATATCGGAGCTTTAGAAGAGAAAGCGGTATGAAGGGTACTGTCATCCGCAAAGCTGTGCACCGGACATGAGGTAGTAAAAAGATATACAGTGAGGACCAAAATTTCATCGCCCCCACACCCCCGTAACTTCTTTATTTTACTTATTACAAAAAATGTTCACTACATAAGTTGTAGGGTTTTTTACGGTATCTTCAATGGTTAGAGTTTCATTTATACAGAATGTCTCAAAAAAGCGCAGCGACTTAGAAGTTTATTTTTTTTAATGGGATGCCCTATATTTCGTTGCATGATCAGTTAGTGATGACCATAAGAAACCTTACATTATCAAGTTTGATGCTGTTATCTCGAAAGACTTCGGAGATATCGCCTATTATTTTATCCATAAGCTCAATGAGTGTGAGAGAGAATTTATTGACCCGCCAGAAAAAGTTTCTCTCTCCCACTCATTAGGCTTATGGATGAAATAATAGGCGATATATCCGTAGTATTTGAAGATAAGTTGGTATTGTTGGATTCCTTATGATCATCCCTAACCGATCATGCAACAAAATACAAGATGATCTATTCAAATAAATAAACTTCTAAATCGCTGCGCTTTATGGAGACATTCTGTATAAATGAAACATAAATAATTAAAGAGATCGAATAAAACCCTACAACTTATTTAATTAACGTATTTCTGAAATATTTAAAATAAAGAAGGTACAAGTGGGGCGACGGTGTTTTGGTCCTCAGTGTATAATACAAGTAATGAAACTATAGAAATACACATTTTTTGTTGACTTCATTGTGCATCCCTATATCTGAATACCTAACTTTTTCCGAGAAATTATAACTATTTTAATATTCTGTAGATGCCACTTTTTGTGGAATTAACTTTTTCCAATTTCAATTAGGAACAATCGACAGAGTTTCGATTTGTATTTAATAAATTATCAAATAAATACCTCGTCTGATTACTTAAAAGATGAAAGAACACACTGACATTTGCTAACTCCAACGAGTACAGATCAAAGATAAAATTTAAACTATGCAGCACTAATGAAAGACAAGCGAGTAATGTGTCGTGAATGATAATTAAATTAGCAGTTTCAGGCGGTACCAGGAATTTCTATGTATGACTTAATTCAATTACATACTAACTATAACAGAGGTGAAGTGAATATTGAAAAACCTGTTTGAATATATTTTTCAGATAGTCACTCATTATTATATGTACAGTATCGGAAAATTTTCATCTGGGGTATGGTGGTTTTATGAGAGCGTGGAGAAAAGCGTGCTATAATGTTGAGAGAGCATTACAATTTCTCCTCTACTCGCTCGAGGGTGGGAGATCAACTGAGATGTTAATTTGTTGGGCGAGGCAACAGGAGAGGCGCGCAGTAGTGGTGCGTCTCTCTTATTTATGTGGTATTATCATATCATTAATGTTCCTTGTTGCTCGCGTAGATTTCTGTCTATACCCCAGTTGAAAAGTTGCCGGTACTGTATAATAGATCATTCCACCCATGCTAAATATACATGTATTCTGATTGATTGAGATGTTTGGGTTTATTTCGATTGGCTAATAAATATGATGAATTGTTGATGTAGTTCGCTTTCTCATTGGTTGTTTTATATACAATAACTCACCACCAGCAAGTCATAATATTTTTATTGTCATTAAAAATTCCTTTCCTTTTCCGGAAAAAAATATATCGCTTTAGAAATCTACACTCGCGTTACGCTCTCATTGGTTGCCAGCAATTTGATTTGTTTCTCAGAAATTTGTCCTTCTGTAATCGGTAGTAATATTATGAGTAGGTACTTCGAAATATTCGGGCTATACATCAATACGTGGCCGGAAAAAAGCGTAATTGAAAAAAAAACGCAAAGGAAATAAACGCACAGAAAAAAGCGCAATGTTACAAAAGCCCACAAGAAATATCCACACGTGGAAAGTTGCACACATGGATTAAATCGCACAAGGCAAAAACCTCTCATAGAAAAAACCGCAATTAAAAAAAACGCTCTAATGCCAAAAAACTAATTCATGCGTTTTCAACTTGCAAGCTGGTTAGCTTGCTCCGGTTAGGTTTGTGTATCAATCGCGAACGAAAAGACATATGATCTATTTTCGGCAATTGATCATTTCAAGAACTGAGTATTTATTTCGGCGAATGGCCGAATTTGGCATATGATTCGAACATAATATGCAGAACATAATATTATTATCGGAAAAAGCGCACATCGTTATGTTTTTTTTACGTGCGCATTTATATACGAGAGGTTTTTACCTTGTGCGATTTAATCCATGTGTGCAACTTTTGGGCTTTTGTATCATTGCGCTTTTCTCTGTGCGTTTATTTCCTTTGATCAGCACCCTTAAAATGCAAAAAAACGAAAAAACTCGAAGTCGACAAAAATTTAATAAACATTAAGTAAAATTTTGAGCTACTTATTAAAATGTAAACTTTAATTACTCGAAAAAAGTAAGTTTCCAGTAACATTGATACATCAAAATATTGTGTTTTGACCCGCTGAATCCGAATTTCAATGGTGATAGAACGGGAAAGCATCCCGAGAAAAAATTGTAATAGACGATTTTCTGGGGAAAATAAAAAAATCCAATTTTTCCAATACCAAATGATGCCATAATGTTCTCTATAAAATTCTCTACAAAAAAGGTCCCTACAAATTTTTGAGTAAAATTTGGCCAATATTAAAAAAAAAAAGATGTAAACAAACAAAATATTGGCAAGAATGGCTTGCAATTAATCAAATCTATTAGTAAATGTTAAAATGAAAATATAACACTGAATCAATTGAATCATCTTTCCATTTGCAAATCTCCCACCAACAGAAAACGCAGCAGAACAACATTACTACGGCCATACTATCAGCTTCAAACTTGGTTGGGTAACAAACTGGCAGCAACCGATTGGGGCTGGAAGCAACATCAACGTGGCATTATGCCCAAATTGACAGATACATATTTAATTCCGGAAACATTGCTCAAAACTATTTATTTGTAGCACCTGTGAAACTCAATGTAAGAGTCTAAAATGACTGACAAAAACAAGGTTCAAAATTCACAAATTCATGATCAAATTGTCATGGTTCTGAAAAATGCGGCAATGTTGAAGAAGAACCCAATGAGGAAAGTAATGATTCAAAGAAAATTGTGGATGAAGAACGAGAGCAGTATGGAAAAAATATTGGAGGCGAAGATGATGATGGTCTTGAAGATTTCGAAGATCTACTAGAATCGGGAATATTTGTCGACTCTGACGATGAAGAAATGCCATCAAAGAAGCAAAAATAATAGATAAAGGATTAGAATTCAAGATGAAGTATTTATAAATATAAAATCACCTTCACATCCTATTTCTAATAAGAAAACTGTTTTCGCATGTTTTTTGCAATCTCAATGTTTCATGGATTTGCAATTTTTAAGTTTATCAATGTTAAATTTTTCGAGTAATTTAAGTATAAATTTTAATAAACAGCACAAAAGTTTAAATAACGATTAAAACAAAAATTTTCAAATTCGAGTTTTTTCGTTTTTTGTATTTTCTGAATAAAATTGCCATAGTAATGAATATTTTTTTCATACCATCAGAAATTGGAGATTTCAAAGAACAAAAAGCGCAACGATTTTTTTTCAAATCGCAGATATTTTGACGGGAGAATTTTTGATTGAAAATTAGAGTGCTTTTTCGATATTGAATAAAAAGGAGAAACAATAAATATTTTGAATCCAAATTATTACGGTGTGTTTGGGATGTGAGAATATAAGTTTTCACCAAATTTCGAGAAAATATGTGAGATAAAAATTTAAAAAACAAAAAGTCGTTTTTTCATTTGTCGCGTATATTTTGAGGTTATGTGAAAAAAGTTTAGATACAAAAGTTTTGAATATTTCTATTACTCACCTACAACTTTGCAATATTTTGATAGGACTCCATTAAAATCTCACCCCCGTCCAATTCTCAACCTCAAATCGCCCATAAATAATTTTTCCTTCCATTTATGTTATATTTTCTTACTTTTACTATGGGTATCATCCCATTCTATTTTTTTTTTCACTTTCTACCATTTCTAAACAACCCTAAAAGATGAACAGGATATCAGTAACTGAAAAAATAAGTGATAATGAAACAATCATTAATTTTATTATATTGATGGATTAGGCATTTTAAAGTTCTGAATATCAATCACTTGAATATAAACCATGTAATGGAACTATCGGGCATTACAAATAATATAAACTTTGCCACTTGAACTCGGTAGACTAAAAATGTTATATAATTGTTTGAATTACTACCAGTGTCTTCCTGTGTTTGATTAGATAATTAAATTGACTCATAACAAGTGCACTGAATGAGGGACAGTACTTTCATTGTTCATATTACGAGTCGGAAGTTCATTAATTTCGTTACACCACATTACTTACGTTCAGATGAAAAATATCCAGAAAGAGAAACATGATGATGATTTTATATTGGAAAATTATGTTGCCTGCGATCCTCTGAGAAAATATAATTAGGTGTATCCCAATTGCGAACATGTCTCGATTGCAGACAATTTGTACTTGATGGTTCAGGTAAGAAGGGTTGGGGTGATGTTATACCTGTATTAGACTCTAAATTGCGGACACAAATAAAGTTATTTTAAAATTTTAACTCTTAGGTTCATTTATTTATTGGGAAATCCAGTCCAGGGTTTGAATTATTTGAATCTGAGAAAAAAGAAGGAGTAATTATTTAGTATAATTGAACCAAAACGAACTAACCTTACGTGGATATTTGAGTGCGTGGAAATTAAATACATACAATTAGCGAAAAGTATTTATTTAGTATAATTGAACCAGAACAAACTAACCCTACGTATACATTTGAGTGCGTGGAAATTGAACAAATACATTTCAATTGGGTGTACGAAACAAGGAGAAAAATCATGAATTATTGTCATAAGGATATCAATATATTTCAGTCTAGGTCTAATTTTCTTTTCCTGTCCACAATTTAGAATTGTTTTCAGGCTGAAATCAATCCAATTATCATACCTGAGTTCACTGATCAAGAGGTGATCGCAATCGAGAGAGATTTATAGGGTGTTCGCAATCCAGATGCCACCATCTCAGGAAAAATGATCTCCACCCTCATCTATAGAAAAATAATATCTTGCGTTCATTGTGATGTGATTAGTTATAAATTCTGGAATATATTTTTGGGATAAGTATTCTAAATTCAAGCATTGCCTCCTACTCAGAACTTTGTTGGAATAAACAGCATTTTTGCAATAGAAATATTCGGCTTCCTATTAAACAATTCAGGATGGTGATAACTTGGTATCATTTTATTTTTAAATGTTTGGGTCCAATCTTGCAACTGAATTTTGACCCACTTCTAGTTCGATTTACTTGAAATTTGGCAGGTGTCTATTATTCCGGTGACAATGCATTATGATATTTTTGTAAGAGAAAAATAAAAAATGGCGTCTCCAATATTATTGTTGAGTTTTGTGACTATGGTCCGATTTGATTTCAAATTGGTGTTTAGGTGTTCTCGGGGTCGGAGTTTATGATTTTCTGGTTAAAATTCATAAATTCAATATGGCGGTTTCAAGATGGCGGACGATTCTATTCAAAATTGGTCGGATATTATGATTTTTTTTTGTGAAAATTCATGAACTAAATATGGCGGCTCCAATGTGGAAGACGAGTGGTCATTTTGGTCCGACTCGATTCAAATATGGTATGTAGGGGTTTTCGGGGTCGGGCATTGCGAAACTTTGGTCAAAAGTCATAAATTCAAGATGATGGCTACAAGATGGTGGCTACAAGATGGTGGCTACAAGATGGCGGACGAATTTTGTAATTATGGTCTGACCTTCTCCAAACATGGTATGTGGGAGTATTCAGCATGTGAGATCATAGATGTTTTAAAAGGGGAACATTCTCCATGAAAATTGAAAAATGAAATGTAATATCTAACAGAAAACAACTACTTCCCCGGCACAAACCCCGCTGGACATTGAACTACATCTGATAGATATTGTGAAAAGACTCTAACCGAAAAGGAAAGAAAAAATAGATGTTTTATTTAAACTCATAAATTGAAGATGACGGCTTCAGGATGGCTGACAAGTAAATCTTTAAATGGCCATCTCATTCAATAGCTAAATAACTCAAAACTTATAGGAAAGAGGACTTGTAATAACCATTTTTAATCAGAAATCTGTAGATTCATGTTTTCTAGCTAAAACACAGCAAAGGAAATATTTATAAAAAACTCTTCAAAGACAAGCTTTTATTCAAATGCACTAAAAAGTCAATAAATATTCTTTAGATGTGTAATGTAGGTTATTCTGTGAGTTACAGATTCAAAAGCTTTCGTATTCGAATTCAAAACGTTGCGCAGCGTGTTTATTTATTTTTAAGTTTTTCTTATGATACCAACTCTTTGAAGGACACTGTATATAACATTCTCGATTACCTGGTAGGTAGAATGTCCCTCTGAAATGATATTTTTTTCAAATATTCATTTTGAGTCGCCAACATTACTCACTTAAAATCCCAACGTGTCTCATATATATATTTTCAATTTTTTTGAAATATGATTTTGCACCTGGCTTAGTTTTAGACCCAACTTATTGATCCGACTTCACTTTCAACGTCTCAAATATTAAATTAGAAGGTATTGATATTTCAAAGTGCCTCGGGATTTTTTTTGCGAAACAATGTTATCTAACTTTAAAATCTAAGGTTTAGTAAAGCCATACTACACTTCAGCCAGATTTTTGTTTTTGTATTCGGGTAGGTATCATGAAATCAATTGATTATTTTACAAGTTTTCAGGGTGCTTCTAATATGTATCCAATAATGTCTTCCAGCTCTCCTTATATTACACGAACAAGGCAGTGTAAGTGTATGTTGGTAAAGAACAACCGAAGGACATTTGATTCTAGCCAATTCTTCAACCTGACATTTTAACGCGAATAACTGAGCCAACAGTGGGAATGAGACTATGAATATGGTTTAGATGAATAATATACTTCCGTTCCGATAGTTAATCGGGCGACTACGAACTGTCCCACGATACCTAGATTTTATCGGGTTTTGAAGCCAATTGAAAAGGACTATCAAATAGAACGCTAAATATCGTCGTTGGATTCGCCATTTGGAAGTTAAACACTAATAACAGCACGAAACAAATACCAACAGACAAAACTATACCATAATAATTGCAATAATTGAAAATATTCATATTCTTTTAAATTTATCCCTACTCTTTCAACTATAATCAAATTTGGTTTTTCTAAATACTGACTAATAAGAAATATTCAAATATATTTGATCGGAATTTCAGGTCATGAAAACTTAATCCCCAACTTTCATGCCGGTGGGACAGTAAATACTGGGGATTAATGTGTCCAGGTAGTTCCGTGGGTCAGTTAGTATTGACCGAGTTAATCATTTATGCTTGTTCAATAGGAGATATAGTGAAATCTAGCTTTTTCAAACTATACTTCTACTACATACAAATCAAACTATTTTTTTTTTTTTTTCAGGTAAGACATGAGTATGATTGCTCCTTTATCTTTGACAAGAAGAAACATGGTAAGTTGGTTTCAAACAAAATAATATTTGGTTGAAAAAACGTTTGTGAAAAATGGTTAATAAGAAATTCAATTGGAAAACTCATCTGAAACGAAGTTAAAACCAATCTAAGTTTCGATAGAAAATACCCTATGAGCACCAACATTTCAATGTCGTTCAATGCATAGAGAGTTTCAAATTTTTTGCAGTTTTGAATCGGCATTATCAGAAGTAATGTCTACGTATAAATATTGAAACTGAAATTACAATGGTAGACTAAGGGTCAATACTATAATGAAGTTTTGACGGCAATTTCCCTCATCCGTCAAAAAGTATAAACCATCTCCGTTCTTTGCGAATTAACTGATGCATGGTCCTTCTTGACAAGGTTTGTCATATTGCCATAGGTAAAATTTCAATAAGAAGTCTTGTATCATGTGAAATAAATGTTTTTTGGTAACTGTTTAAATTATGTAATAAATTCTGTCATTTTCACTTAAACATTTTTGGTTTAGCACATTCATCTCGTTCAGTTGAAGAAATTAAAACTTCGAGCTTGAAAGCTATCAATTTTCATTTAGAACATAAATATCTGATTGAACTAGTTGAATTAAAAAAAAAATCATGTTGGTGGAAATTTAAAAATGTATTCAGTGATAGAATTCCGTCAGCTGAATAGATGCTTTCAAGAATTTCAATTTCTTCATTTGAAAGAATATTTTATCGATTATATATAACAGAATAATATTCTTGTAATAACGAAAGCTGCATTATTTCCTAAACTTGTTTGTGTTCATGCAAATCATTACTTCGATCAGTTTCCGATGACAAGTACTTGTCATAATAATTTCAATAGTTAAATACCATCGCAAATTAATATTTTCATTCCGAAATTATACAAACAAAAAAACAATTTTTTAAATCATGTCAATAATCCAATTTCCTCCACAAAATCAAATTTTCAATCAATACTCAATAAGTTCGAGTGCCTATTAATTTATTGTTAATCATCGAAATTTGTATCATTACTATATTGAAGAATAGTCGGTTACTCCAAAGAATGATCCTATTCTCTGAGCCTGCAAAAATGTCCTTTCGTTTGGAGTGTTTGAAACATTTCAGAATTGAATCATCAGAAATGTTCTCCGAAGAAAATATTATAGTAGTTTGAAAATAATATTAAATTGAAAGAAAAAAAATTGAATATTTACAACCAAAATTCATAAAATATTCTGACGAATACTTTAGTTCTCTCAATACAAGAATATTTTCTTGGAACTAGAAAATTCTACAAGAATTTTAAAGTTTTAAATAAAAACTTTCGATTTGATCAGAATAACAAAAATGTCGTGAATAGAAAAGATATTCTATTAATCCAAGGAAATTGAAACAAAACTTTCAAAAATTGTTAAGTTGAGAAGTAATTTTTATGTGTGCTGAGAAACATCTGATCTCGAGTTCAAATTCCAATTCTACTCTCAACTGTGTGATTCTGATACAATCATAGAAACCAACAACAAATCATTATATACTGAATTATTGAGCTGAAAGACATAAACATGAATTTCTTCTAGAAGAGTTCGTAGACTAAATCGAAAAAGTTTCCGCCTTCTTGGGCACTTTCATATCATTCCATTCCACCAGGAAAAACAAACTGCACCAGGCGTTGAGCCATGCTTCTAATTTTCAATTCATGAATAATTTCCTGGCATATTGACCCTGCCACTAACCCCGGGCTTTTTATGATGAGTTTTTGTATAATATGCCCATTGTTTAGAGCCATATTACGCATGTTGGCCTTTATTGAAAACCATTTGGGGTGCGATTCCATTTTACTCGATTTAAGTGCAGAAAGGAAGTCACAGAAACATCGAATTGAAATGATCGAGAAAACAAAACCCTGTTAGACTTTTAGTCAATCTGAAATATATTTTTCTGCTCACATTTGGCGACAAATATGGTTCGCGCTGAATGATCCATTAATAACATATTTGCAATCTGCGTTCCAAAAACAAAATACTTTATTCTTGAAGTACATTACTATGGTTAATGTTTAAAAAAAAGTATCCAAATGTATATGAAACATGAACAACAAAAGAAAATTAAATTAAAAATTATAAACATATTTAACAATAATGTTCAGAGGTACGTAAGAAAGAAAAGATACCTCTATCTTCACAAGGAGTTGTAATGAGGCTGCTGGTGTCATACAATAGTCATTGTACTCGAGCCATGAGTCTTGGTATGGGTGTCTACAGTAAGCTGTGTAGTGACCGCTGTAGATAGTCCCACTGTGATTAAACAATGCATAGAGCCTGTAACGACAATTTGTTACACTGTCCGCAGCACACATGCATGCTCACATTTAATTTTTTCAACGAATTATCAATTGCAACAGTCAACTTCCTTCTGAATTCATCTGTTACACAAAAATGTTTTAAACGGATTACTAAAATTTTGGGAAATTTCTGAAACAATAAAGATTTCGTAGACTTTCTTCTCTCGTTGCACTTCCAACACGTAGGTTTCTCCTCCCTATCCAAAGTTTCGTCTTAGGTAAATGAATCTAAACAATATGACAGTCTTAGTTGACATGTTCTTCGAGGAAACGAGAAAAATGGTCTCAGAGCGGATCGAATGTGACTGAACAATGACCACAAAATGTACATTTCAATGTAGATTTCAGTTGGTCAAAAAAGTTATCTATCATCTTGGAGTTGTTTTGCCCGACAGAGGTCTTGGTCAGCCAATTCCACCATAATTACAGCTATCAAACCAAAAAAAATACAATTCTGTTGTTCAAATATGACTTCGTAGAAAGAGTACGCGTTTATAAACTCCTCCAGACATACATTTCATTTCTTCAATTACGTTTTGTAATTGTTCGTTAGTATAAGTTTGGGCACGATTAGTCTTTTTTGTATAAACGCATCATTTCAATTTAATATTGGTAATACTAATTCCTTTTGAAGTTACAAACGAAGTATTATTCAGTCAGACTGTAGAAGGTTCTTCATCACTGACAAATAATGACATTCATAAAGTGCGTTGGGGTTTATTATATTTGGAGCAACTGTCAGTCAGCCTTGTAACCCAAAGATCGTATGTTCGAATCCTTATGGATCTTATTATACTTTTTTTATGTTTTTCTTACTGGCAGTAACTGCTGTATAAAAAAATTGTATGATGCATTTGTTAAAAGTGATTTTATTTTGCTCGTGGGGTTGCTCCACTCGCTAACGCTCGTTTTGCAATATTCCTCACTCACAAAATAAAATGCCACTCTTAACAGTTATAATTTAAGTAACTATTCCCTCGCAATAAGCTTTATCTGCTTATCTGCAGCCATTGCAGTACCTGGAAAAATAAAATGCAGCAAGTATGAAAAAAAAAAACGTATAATTTTCACAAAAATAAAATGAAAAATATCTAACAATATACATATCTTGGATTATTTATTTATATGTACAATTTCAAATTCATAAACAAGTTAAAATTATTATTTTGCTGCCATTTTCATTGTCTGAAACAATGTACGAATTAGAATAAAAATGGGTATCAAAAGGAGAGGTTTTTATTCAAGAAAATCGTTAGTTTTTCTCAATTAACTCAGGTATATTTAATATGAGTGAAGATAATGTTTTTTGAAATGATAAACAAACGTTGCTTGTTTTGCTCCAATTCTCTAAATATAAAACAGGATTCAGTTGAATTCCAGCTAATTTCAAAAATATTTGAAATTCTCAAACTATTCTATTTTTCTGATATTTGGCACAATTACCTATGTTGTTAAAACTCATCATTATCTCGTGTAAAAATATAAGCTGAGAGCATATTCTTTCTTCAAAGTTTTCTTCCGTATCCAGAAAACAATTGAACAAATTGGAGACATTAAAGCCATACATCTCTCTCATCTCTATCAGTGTAGTAAGAAAACTAAATGAAATGAACGCATTTTCAAGGACGTATTCTAGAATAAAATATTTACAAGTCCTACAAAAGTGCATTGGATTAATAAAGAAGATCCTAAATGAAAATTTTTCAGGAAAAACTGAAATTCATTCACTATTTTTACTAAAGTAACCACAGACAAATTAAAAAATATACTCAATGATTTCTCACAAAATGCGCTCGTTTTCTCAGAAAACCTGATTGAATTCCGATATCAAATTGCAGGCTCGCCATTATGGCAGGGCCGAAAATTATATTTGTCATAACTTTCCTAAAAAGTGTAGAAGGAAAAGAAAAAGTGTATATCGTTCCTGAAGACTCCTACTTCCCCATGCAAATTTAATATGTGAGTATCTGAGTACCCAAAATGTGTTTTATCAATTAAAGTCAAAATCTGAAAGCAAAGAGAACTATTAGACATTAGTAATTTTAAAATAAATTGACACAAAAAAAACGTTGGGAAAAGTTACACTTGCCCCTTCGAAGAATTTAGGAGGGCAAGGGTAACCAGTAAGTATTTCAAAAAACTGTTTAAGGGTAGACAATGTGTGATCTCAAAAATTAAATCCTCGTCAAAAACGACCCGGGATGACAAACTTTTAAATTATCCAAATTTATAACGCTTGTAAAAAATCAATAAAATCAAAGTTATTTAAGTTAATTTTTTTAGTTTAATAGTTTAGTTATTACTGTAAAAAAGGATATTTCTGTGCTCTTGATCATAACTGTTAAAATAGTTATATTATTGGTGATCGAGAGCTTTCCGCGCACAAGATGCAAACAACATTTTTTCTGCAAACGTCAAAAAATAAAATTGCGTAGTGTTAGAACTTTTTATTATGGAACATTTCGGCAATAATAACCCTATGTATATTTATTTTTATGTTATTATGAGAAGTAGTTGTTGTTAGCAACTCTATCATGTTATTATGAGAAGTAGTTGTTGTTAGCAAGTCTATTAAACAACCGTTTTATGTTGTTTCTATTTTCCGAAAATACAGTCCTAATATTAGAAAAGAAGCGTTTTTATATCATTCAAAGTGAATGATATTGACTCCGTTTTGAGCCAGCAAACACAATTTCCAACACGTAGTATAAAATTTTGTCACAATTGGAAACGTGTTGAAAAGCCTTATTTATTTATTATTAAACATTCAGAAAAAAATGATTTCCTGGATTTTTGCTCTATTAAGGACCATATAGGTTATAATATGAAAATACCATATAGTTTAAATGCAGTGCGCGAAATAAGTATTTCGCACATTACTTCGCGCACGGTGTCATCGTAACGAAGGAAAATGAAAAACAATGTCATTTAGCATATTTTTGTCAATGCGCAAACATTGTCATTTTTTGACTTTTGTAGAAAAAAATCATTAATCAGTAAAGGAAAACATTAAATCTTGCCAGATTTATCATAAACACACATTTTTGCTACTATTCCAAAAAAATAATTAGGGTGGATACACTAACCTCGTTATTACACTTACCCCACTCCACCCTATATCTCTTTGATACTTGGCAACGTTTTCTACAAGAACAATTTTGCAATGTGTTTTGAATCATAGCTGAATTTATTTTTTGATTCAAATGGGGAAAACCTACATACGGGTTTCACTTGGCAGTTATCAGCAAAGGCCAGTTTCCAATTATCAGTCAATTGGACGCAAGTACTTTTCACCGCGCACGGTCATTCCGCCTCAGGTTATTCACGTAGTACCAGAACGAACTAATCGTATGTAGACATTTTAGTGCGTGGAAATTGAATAAATAATTTTTGCGAGAAGTAATTATTGTTTAATAATAACGAGGCAATTGAAAAGTGAAACGCATCTTTTATTTAGTCTGATCTAACCAGAACGAACTAACCTTACGTAGACATTTGAGTTCGTGGAAATTCAATACATACATCTTGCGAAAAGTAATTATTTAGTATGATCTAACAAGAACGAACTGACCTTTCGTAGACATTTGGGTGCGTGGAAATTTAACATATAAATTTTGCGAGCAGTAATTATTAGGTCTGATCTAACCAAAAGGAACTTACCTTACGTGGACATTTGAATGCGGGGAAATTTTATCCTCTTCTAATAGAAAATAAAATTGCTTGCGGCCGTTGTCATTGTCGCGGCGGAACATCCGCGGCGAAATGTCCCATTCCACCTAATTATCTAATTATATATCAAAAAGATCTGCAAAGTTGTTCTTTCATGAAACTTTGCAAGTATGAAACACATGTAATTTAACGGTTGTACGAGACAGTGGTTGTTTTATATTGGATACTTGCCGACGAATTACCTATTGTATAGCGTTTTTTGCGAAAGACTGAATTATATAATCCAATTTTCATCATTGAATAAAGGTCCCCATTCAAGTATTATCGTTCATTTTTCAGATAGGTATCAAAGAAATAGTTAAATGCAACTCTTAAACGCATAGCTCGCTGTTTTGACACAGTTGTCCTCAATTCGTTTGGTGCATTTTTACAACATATTTTGTTTACTGTGACTGAATCTGTTGAGTTTAGCCCCTCCGATTTTTTTTCTGTTTATCAGAGTGTTTATAATACCAAGGTTCCCCACAATAGTACGGACGTCACGTACAGGAAATTATTTTGATGTTCTTATAGCCTGATCAAAGAGCCTGTCCCTTTAGTCCCCTGGAATATACAGCATTGGTTATCCTGTTCTTGCTTCGCTCCTCAGAACTTTAGCGAGAAGTGAGATCAACAAAATTCAACAGCGGTTAGGGTCGATCACATAGCCCACATGTATTTCTCAAGTAGGCCAGGCCATTCTTTGTATATGATTATAATTGTTGCATAATTTGTTGAACGTTTTATAATTTATGTCTATTTTGCATCAAGTTGGCACACGGTGTATATTGATATTTTTGACGCTCTTTATTGACAAAAAGATAAATAGAGACACTCAATCGCGTATACATTTTTCAGTTGTTAAAAATCGTCTTTCGAGTACGGATAAAACGGAATTATTACTCAAAAGTAAACTCTTCAACAATAATAATACTATGAAAACAAATATTTTGACAAAATCTATAATACCCATCTAACCACACATTTCCACAAGGTGGAACATAAGAGGCTAATATCTGACAGGAAAAAATCAGTCCCCCTTGCGGATTATTGAACTAGACGTGCATTTTCAATTTTATCTAAAAACATTTTTTTTCTGTGACGGAAAAAAAGTTTGACATTTTATCCCTGTTGACAGGTAACGAAATATAACTTTTTATGAAATTACTTTTTCCCCGAAAACCGGAAATAAAGTTAGTACTTTTTTCCCGGATATTTATACACATAGGTTAAGAAAGATATTTGATTAAATCGTCGTTTTTCCCGTCACAGAAAAAAATTGTGTACTATACACGGGAAAAAGATTAGATTTAAGCTCTCGGTTTTTGGGAGACAACACAACCTCCCTCGGGCTGAAATCTAATACTTTTTTCCCTTGTAAAATAAATAACTATTATTGGATTGCTGCTCTCCGATAGGTGCACTTCTTGAACTCCTCGAACTTTGTTCGTTTTGTGTATAATAATACCTCCTCACAAACATTGAGTAAACTCAGGAGAATAGCCTATGGGGGTAGAGGACGGCGATTATTATTATTTACTGTGGTGCTAGGTCGACAAAAATAGTTCCTATCAGAGTGTGCGCCAAGCCCTGGGTCTGTGAATAATTACTAGGTCAGTGAAAGGCGTTGAAATCGGCGAGGATAGAGAAGTTAGCTCAAATTATAAACTGCAGCTCGTGCCGGAGATATATAGAGGACGGCTATTTTTATTATTTGCCGTATCGCTCCGATTTTTTTCGTATTTTTTTCAGCTATAGGAAACCCTTGAAGACCCACAGCAAAACTTTTGGTGGTCAGTGCGCATTCCAAGCAAGTATTATATTTCAGGAGTGGCCTCTGGACAACCCACGATACACTTGCTTTACAACAAGGCACGTGGCCCCCTATCAATATCGAAACACTTCTCCGGTACCTGGTCTCGAGCCACCGTCCAGTGATATCTTATACTTTAACGGATGCCATCTAAAATAAATAAATAAGGTCTCCATTATGAAATTGACAAAGTTTACATTTCGGATAGTCCAAAATAGTCATACGATACCTGAGGCGATCTTCGCTTCCGAAGGACATGGAGTAAAGGATGCAGAATTACCATCGCTCCTGTTAAACCTTCGCAGTACGACAGGAGGGCGCCTTGCTGAGGGGCACCTCTGGCCCTCGTATGGTATCCACCCGTGCTGGTGTTAGTTGTAAGTTTTACTTATCTCAGAATAATGAGGTAGTAGCTGACAGTATCCACGCATGGAACTCTGCTCATGTTTGGTGTTCATTTTATAAACATGTGAAAATTCCGATATACTGGTTTTGAGCCGGATCTTATTGATGTAGAAATTCCGGAAAATGCTTCTGCAAAAACGGGGTCAATATAGTCTTCGACTAGGTTTTCTTTGGAATTCCTTCTTCAATTTAAAAGGTTCATAATAGCTCGATAAATGAACAGCCAGTGTTTACTGGACCCATTATCGTACTCCCTGAGCCAGGTAAGGTCTCTAGTAAGAAGACCTTCGGGAAGCAAATCCATGAAGAATTTATATGACAAGTGTTTCACATATGCCTAGATAGAGACAACGCCTGCGAGCTCACGCAACGCATACAAACGAATGTTACTATTACCCTTGCTGAAGAAATTATATTTTCTGTCCAGCCACATAATACGAGTCTACCGATCTATTGAACAAACAAGGGTCACTAATTGTCTTAGTATTTTTATAGATAAACATCTGTCCTGATCGTGTCAAGTTAATGCATTGAAAAAAATGTCAATCTACACTTACGTTCCTCGTCAACTTTGCGATAAAGTGGACGCTAATCTCTTATTAATTTACTTTTTTGGAAGTGTTCAATCTTGTCTTTCTTATGCCATGTGCTGGGGCAACTGTGCTAGGGCTGATAAATTCATCAGAACTCAAAAGAGAATAATTAAATTTATATCATTTAAATCGTATACCTCTTCTTGTGAAAAGTTATTCCCTGAATTGAACTTGCTAATATTTCCAGCGCTGTGCATCATGAAACAATAAACAATGTATTCTTTTCTATTTTTTATGATAAAAGTGATCGTAAGTTCTCAGATTTGTATAATTCAATTTTTTAGCATTATTTAATTCATTTATTCAATAATTTTTTGCTATAAAATCTAACTGATAGACGATAGTTATTATGGATATACATAGAGAGTGAACGAAATTGGATGTTTGGAACCTTTGGTGTGAATACAATTCAAGACAGAAGCTACCCAAAACACCAAAACTACGTCACTGTCACTCGACGCACATTTCGCTAACAAAGTTAGCATTCTCAAGAGTATAGCTCTTAAGAACGCTAACTTTGTTATTATTATATAAAATATAAGAATATAATGATATAATAATATAAAAATATAATATTATAATAATATAATAATATAATGATATAATAATATAATAATCGAGTGAATGTGACATAGTTTTGGTATTTTGGGTAGCTTCTATTTCTTGAATAAAGAGTGAAATATCAAAATTGCACCAAGAAACTAGTAAAAATTCAAACAATTTCGATATTTCAGTAAAAATAATGAATTAGTCTAAATTTCGTGTTGACCCATCATTACAGGAATATGAGGAAGCCGCCTAGGGTGTAAATGTGATACGAATACTTTTTATGAGGCAAAACCATACAGAAAATAGAAAATAGAAAATAATATTTAGTTGCCAATACAAGCAACTATTCCAAATGAACTTTAGTTTTAAAAAAAGGGAAGTTTAGTCTCGATCAAAATTCCTATTTTTTGTTCTACCCATTACACTGTTTGAAAATATAGAATTATTTAAATGGTGCAATTACAAGTTTTTTGCATTACACCAATTATTATGAAGAGTAAAATTTTCTGTCAAATGGATAATAAAAAATGTTCCCATGTATCTCACTGTATAGTAAACTGCCAAATGACTTGAAAAAAATACCAAATAATCACAAATTATAAAGTACCCTCAAAGTTATTTTACTCGAAAATTCCTTTTATTCAATTATTTTACTAAAGCATTTCTGACCTCGCTTTCCGTTTTTAACACTGAAACAATTGTCATGGAGAAAACTCTGCAAACTAGAATCATCCGGGAAGCCCTGGAAATAGAAAAGCGCCCCAACTGCCTTAATACCCGTGATGATGGACGTAGACTTCCTATTACTTGGAAACCACTCATTTCTCGTCTCCCGACACCTGGCAACAGCGCAATCTCCGCACCACATCGCGCAAGTCCAGACTCCGAATCACCACGCACGCCCAATATGGCCGCCATGACAAGTATAAATACAGCTGCACAACCGATTTTGGTACAATTGTACTAAATTTAGTACAATCAGTCAACATTCAGTACAAAAGTACAACTTCCTTCAATTTAGTACAATATCCCTATTTTGTTGGTCTGTTACTCTGTGAGTGAAGTGTTCCGTGCTTATTCATTATGATAAGTTGAATCTCAGAGCAATAAAAGACATTTTATTACTCTGAGAGTTGAATAGAGACACATGTCAAATTCAACCAATAGAAACGCCTTTTTATACGATCATTCCCATCAATGTTGTCACTTCCCAAATCTTTTTCGTAATATGGCATATGGCGTATGACATATGACGTATGACATATTTGACATTTGACATAATTGACATAATTCAATTGACATTTGATATTTCAAGGAAAATGCCGGACCGGCATTACCGGTCGAGTTTCAGGACGAAAAAAAAAAAATTAAATTAAAATAAAATAGAAAAATAAGGTTGTAAAGATACCATGGACAAGTAAGGAACTATTGAAAAGTTTACTTCTCAAATATGATGGCCACCTCATTTCAGATACTTGACGGAAAAATCGGGTCGAAAAGAAGACTCCGACAAAGATGATCCAGATGCCAAACCATCAAAGAAAAAGTATAAACAGAAATTCATTGCAGAGTGGAAACAATTATTTGAATGGATAGACTCCGTAGAAGAAAAACCGTTTTGTAAAGTATGTCATCAACAGCTATCCGGGGGAGTTTTTCATCTCAGGAGACATGAGAAATCATTGCCCCATTTAAGAAAATACAATGCTGCTAAAAGTTCGAAGGAAGTTGATAAATTATTTATATCACCAGAAGCTGTCTCTCTCAGTAAATCAATTAAAAGAGCTGAACTGAAATGGTGTGCTCTTTTGTGTAAACATAACATACCATTTCAATTAATCGATTTCCTGATTCCTGCCATGGAAGATATTTATAAAGATTCTGTAATTGCAAAGTCTTTGAAAATGAAGCGAGACAAAGCCACTCAAACTGTGGTGAATAAATTGGGTCCGTCTGAACAGGAACATGTTATGTGTGTGATAAGACAACCTGACAAATATTTTTCATTAATAGTGGATGAAACTACAGATGTGAGTACAACGAAAAGTTTGGTTATTATTGCTCGGTTTTGGGATGATGTTCTGTTTGAAACCAGAGATTATTTTCTTAATTTACTGGAGGTAAAAGAAGCTACAGCATCTGGTATTTATAACTCTATCAAGATGTTCCTAGACGAGAATTCCATTCCGTACAAAAATATCATTGGATTGGCTGCTGATAATGCTAATGTCATGATGGGAGAAAGAAGTAGTTTGAAAGTATTAATGAGAAGTATTTGTCCAAATATTTTTTTGTTGGGATGTAGTTGTCATTCGCTCCATCTATGTGCATCACATGCCTGTGAAAAGTTACCCAATTCAGTTGAGAGTTTTCTCAAAGATATTTACAATTTTTTTGCAAGGAGCAGTAAAAGGGTAGAAGGATTTGAAGAATTTCAAGACTTCTGTCAAGTGAAGAACCATAAGATATTACATTTGAGTACCACCACATGGTTATCCCGTGGGGTCAGTATTTATTTTACTTGTTGTATTCTATCTTAAATGATTTTTTTTGCAGATGGTTGTTAATCGTATTTTGGAGCAATGGAGTTGCCTAGTTTTATATTTTCAATCTAAGGTTCTAGAACCAGAAAATGATAAGAATAATACATTGAAAGCCAAGGCACTTTTGACTGCATTGAAAAATCCCATTTTTAAAATGTATCTGTGTTTTTTATCTTACGTGCTGGATTTGATATCCAAAGTAAACATTGATTTTCAGAGTGAACATGCAAAAATACCTGAAGTTTTAAAAGTGGTAACAACACTTTATAAATGCATATTGAAGTGTTTTCTGAAAAAAGAAATTGTAGATGATCCTCAAACAAAAATAAGTAACATAAATGTCAATAACCCCCATAATTATATTGAGTTAGAAAACCTGTATCTAGGGGCAAAGGTGGATTTTATAGAGAAAGACCATAATACTTTTATCGAACCTAGGGAAATCCATAATTTCAAGCTGAGGTGTCTTGATTTTTTAATTGAATTGGCAAATCAAATAAAAAAACGGTTTGATTTTGAAGACCCCCATTTAATATTTGCTTCATATTTCAACCCAGCAAGTATATTAATTGGAAATAAAAGGGCAATAACTGAGTGGGCCCATCTTTTTCCATATCTAGAAATGGACTTGGAAATAGTTAATATTGAATGGCAGCTTCTATGTGAAACTGCGCATTCCTACAAAGATGAAGATATCACAAGATTTTGGAAAAAGGTTGGCCAAACTAAAAATTCATTAGGAAAACCAATGTTTCCTAATCTCATGTTACTAGTCAGGGTGATTCTTTCCCTGCCTCATTCTTCTGCGGCTGCCGAAAGAACTTTTTCTCATTTAAATATTATAAAGAATAAATTGAGAAATAAACTGAAAATTTCTACTTGTAATAGTCTATTACATGTAAAGCAAGGTGTAACGGTAGCAGGTTCAATAAGTAAATGGGAGCCAAAAACTGTAAAATTTAGGAACATTATTAATGATGAGGATCTTGAGGATATAGCAGAGTTATAAAATATGCTGATTATAATGGAATAATCGAATCGTTGAGTTGGAATTCAAAGAAGATATTTTTATTTTTTGTTAAATTTTTAATAAATTATTTATAAACCAATAGATATTTTATTTCCATACGTGGTGTTTAAATAATTTCATAAGTTTTCACTGTGCCACACAAGTTCCGTTTATATTTGTGTAGGCGTTCAATTTTGAATTTCCCCCGTGTCACTGGGGTGGTAGTCTAGTTGGCAACACTGATGGATGTGTATCATTTTTTTAAAGATAAATGTTAACTCTAAAACGCGCAATGTTTTATTTAAAAATCCGCTGTGTATTCCAACAATCCTACATTTGACGGTCGCATCTAAATATGGCTGAACTAAAGTCGTGTTTTCGTTCCGCATCTAGTGTCCACCATTCTGAAAAATGGTCTGCGCATGCGCAGAATGGGTGTTACTTCACTTTTAATGACGTAAGTACAATTTAGTACAATTTTGGTGTAAACGTTGGTACAATTTAAAGTTGTCGAATCGCATCACTGCAACCGACAAATGTTCAGTTCTCTCGACGGAGTAGTCAGATTGAGACCTTAGAGAGAACAAGTGACGAGACCTGGGGAGTAGGCAGATTGAGACCCCGGCGTCAAGTTACAAAATCCTGATGATACCTGAGGAGTAGGCAGATTGAGACTTCAGTGTAGAATCTAACTTCACACCCTTTCAATCATTTTATCCTTTTTTCTTGAAAAGGGCTCCAAAATCGGAGCCGAAACGTCGAATTTCAACAAATTCTAGACGCGGTTCAACCCGAACTTCCAGTTTCCAAATATCTGACCGCTACCGATTATATACGTATATATATATATATATATAGAGGAAGGGTAGTCGTTGCTGACTAGTTAGGTATGGAACAAGTAAATAGTGGGGCTTTGCAGCAAAATCAAAGAGTACTACTTTAAAGTTTGTCCAAGCTTTCGGAAATTTAATAAATCATTTCCATCATCAGGGATAATCTTTGTTGAGATTGTGAGACGCGATGTTATTCAACAATAAGTGACACATTGTGCAAGATGAAAGTTGATATAAAACATGTAAAATTGGTAGGATGTCTTAAAATTTTTTCATAAAATACGTTACATTTAAAATTGTTAAAATTTTTTTATTTTTGACCACACCAGGCCAAAGCCAAACACAACCCAACCAAAGACAACCCGAGATCCACCCGAAATAGTGTAAATTCTGAAATATAGTTCCAATTAGTAGCATTATAATGGCTTATCAAACCTCTACCTCTAGAGAGGGGAAACAATTTTGGATTTTGGGTTTTTGATAAAAAAGTGTCGAAACGAGATCCATAGAAAAAGTTGTCCAGGTGATATACATTGTATAATGGTCTGAAAAATTCACACCAACGTGAGATCCGTCTGTACTGCACAGCTGTTGCTGGATTTGGCGCCAAAGGACCACGTGCTAGACGTTAGTAAGGATCGGAACAGGTCAATTTTCATTGCCCTTAAATAGACAGTGCATTTATCGACGTATTGAAAACAACTGCGAAATGTCGCGGGGAAAGTATTTAGTGAAGTTGGTGGAATTACAATCTTGGAAGTTAATTTTCACTCACCTCCAATCATCTGAAGAGTAAAAAATTTGGCACACATCTCAAGGATGGATACCATTACGAGAATTTCGTGATGGGAATGTAATAATAATAATAATAATAATAGTGTAGATTTGTTATTTTCATCTACTTCCAATCTTTCGAATAATCTAAAATTCGGCTCACATATCAAGGACCTACGACAGTACAAGAATAACCTAAAAATGATATAATAATAATAATAATACCCAAACTATTCTGTTGAATTGGTGGTTCTGATCACAGGGGTCCTTGAAGAAATGGTGGACACACTGCTCTCGAACTTAAAAATCATACCGGCTTGCCATAATATAGCAGAAACCTCAGCCGGACGGATGCAGAAGGCCATCATCATAGGTTCACTGCGTCTGGTCAGGGCACATGATTCTCGGACCCAGTGATCACTCACCCCACCGACGTGGGGAGTGGTTATCTGGGTGAATGATTCAGCGCGCCCTCCGGATGTGCCGGAGCTCCGGAGGAGGCGTGTGTTATTTGATAGTTTACTTGTCTGAAATGGCATTAATAATGACAGTCATAATTGTCATGTATTGGATAAAACATTGTATAACAGTGTATTGTTTCCAAATAGACCAGGGTCGATAATTTTTGAAAAAAACACTAAATTACAGTAGAATGAAACCCTTTGTAAAAGGAGAAAAATATAGTAAAAATAAAAATAAAAATAAATTACGGGCGACCTGAGCTCGGGAAGTATGGAAAAAAGTTAAATGGCAAAGTTGTATGTAATAAAAAGATCTACAACTTATTTGTCCGCACTTTTTTCACATAACCTCAAAATTTATGTAAAAAATTCAAATAACCAAAAATTTGGTGAAAACTTACCTTTTTATGTCCCAAATATACTGTAATTTATTTGATTTGAAATATTTATTTTTTTACCTTATTTTGACTTAATATCAAAAAAGCACCCGTCAAAATATCAGCTTATTTCAAAAAGTTGGTGTGCTTTTTGTTAGTTGAATTCACCACTTTCTGGAGGTGTAAAAAAATATACATTACTATAGAAAATATTCTCAGAAAATGCAAAAAATCAAAAAAACTATAATTTGAATTTGTTTTTTTAATCATTAATTTCATCAAAAAAATGTGACTGCTGCAAATTTTTTCAGTTAAAAAGTTGATTTATTAAATTCTAATTACATTCATGTCATAGAAAAATTTTGGCTCCCAAACCATTCCGGAACATTTTCTTCTTCGGTAAAATTTTGAAGGCAGTAAAATTATAAAATATACATTTTGGCAACGCCAGTTATGTGCCTATTGTGGGTTTCGATATAATACATAGGTAGATATCGATTATTTGAATAATTATTGAGAAGCAATGTTGCCACTTTGTATTTTTTGAAAATAATTGATAAGTTATTATTTTTGTATTCATAAGATAAATCATTCTAGAATGAAAAAGAAAAAGAAAACTATTACTATATTACTCATATAGCATTTAAAAGCAAGTCAATTTTTTGTTCGTAAATGGCCAAAATTTTCCTATCTCAAACAAAAAAAAATTCTTGACTTGTATAAAAAAAATGTTTTCTTGATCGACAGCAAAATACAAATTTTGCTAACAAATACCGATCAGCAAAGTATCACTTTCCTGACTAAGCAGTAAAATGATTGGCCTCTAGGCAACTAAACAGTTGACTTTTTCTGACAAGAATAGTATATTATACAGGGTGACTCAGGGTTAAACCGCCAAACGTTCAGGATCGCTTTTTTAGGTCAAAATAAGATATTCTTTCCCATAACTTTCTGTCCTAACTTGCCTCGTTTTCAAGATACAGGGTGTCAATTCGAATTAATTAATTAATATATCACAGGCTGTCAAACATTGATACAAACTCTAAATTGTTGTGGAAATTGTGCCCTGCTACCTTCGATCTGATTTTTGTTTAAACGAGTTTTTCCTCATGCAGAAGAAAACAGAGGCGTACAATGATTTTTCCTAGTATTAATTAGTAAGATTACCCTCTAGTACGCCACTGGAAATAATAATTTTATTCCAAGTTCAACAATAGAATTCGTTTCTTTCCTCAAATAAGCATGCCAAATTTTATCAAAATCAGTCAAAAGGTTTTAGAGTAATTGATAAAATACCAGTCTTTAATGTTTGGCGGTTCAACCCTGGGTTACCTTGTATAACAAGGGGCTAAAGTGAATGTTTTAATTCCGCACTTGATGTTTATTGCCTGAGGGCTCATAGAGCCCGAGGGCCAATAATCACGTAAGGGATAAAATATCTCTTCAGTCCTGAGGCATATACGCTATATTTTGAAGTTCCCAGTATTATAACTTTCAACATTGATACAATTATTAATTTTGATGAGTTATATAAACACGGTACCTACTTGGATTACTCAGTAGGTAGATAACGTTATAGCAACAGTGTCAACAAACTTTTTTAATTCAGTGAAATTTCAATTATTAATGTTGACATTTAAACGAATCGTAACTTAACTAACATAATATCAAGAAAATGAATCAAGAAATGAATGAATCTACAAAATTTGATATAGATAAGGTAGCTGACATGATAACGGAAGAATTAATAACCAAAAAATCGAGTTTATAATGGAATATTTCCTAATTTTTGTCCTAGTTATTAATAGTGTAGCTGCGATAAAGTTTGATTTCTACTTTGTGTCCCTAGCGATTTGAAATGCAACTTTATCTCCCTAGGGACTGAAAGATACATTTTAGTCCTTGTTACACGGAAATAAAGTTGGCACTTTAGTCCCGGAAGTGCAAAAAATGTATTAAGACACACGACAATTACACATTTCCAAAAATGTATAAAATAATTTTAGTTATTGTTGACAAGTTCTAGTTAAATTGTTACAATGCTGAAAAAGTAGTTTTCCTTTTTGCCTATTTTTTACTTATATTACAATATGTCAACCATACTTTGACTATTACAGTGAATATTGATAAAGTTATTTCTACAGTAACAAACGTCTCAATCTTTTGATTTTGTATTAAATTTGCCACAACTGGAAAAAATAGATTGTGGGAATTCTGTATGTTTTTGGTTAGATTTATTCCAATGTCATACTCCTCATCATTTCAAAATTATAAACTTATTAATTTGAAATGTACCAAGCTCAATATTGGTCTTCATAAAGAAAATCTCTTGTCATAATTTGAATACACTTTATTCTGACAAAATATTCATATTTATCTATTACTAAACTATAATACATGCATTGAAGAAGGATATTTTGAGAACTGCAACATGAAAATAATTTATAAATGTTGAAGGTTCTGTACTTTTTGATTTTCTTTTCTTGTTTTTGACGTTGCCTTACCAGAACTAATATTAATATATTTTACTGCAGTAGAATGAGCGAAACTTCTGAAATACGACAACCCTGTACGGATTGCCTAGTTTCATGATTTCGTCGTTTGCGCCCACCCAGTGATAAAAACTCCTGGGTGTGCGCAAAGAAAATTTAAACCAGAATTTGGCTGGAATGGGAATACTGTATATGTTAAACTGTGCTCAGACCCTCCTAGCTCCTTCCCCACTTCTCTATGAAATACCTTTTAATGAGCTAAAATTTTCCGTCGGTCACTCAGGTATGTAAATTGTCTTGAAATAGCAAAAAATAGGCATCTACAAATATAATTTTAAGAAGATTCTACAACTTTCTCAAAATATTGGAGATGTCTTATTAAATATTTACTTATTTGTTTGTTAATTATAGTAGTATATTTCGAATTGCAACATTTTTGTTCATCAATGTAACACGGAATCTTACGTTTTTTGAATAATGAAAGTGTAAATTTTAATAAATAGCTCGAAATTGTATACATAATGATTTAAAAAAAAATCGAATTACATACAGTTTTTTTGATCTTTTGCATTTTCTGAGAACATTTTCTCTAGTAATGTATATTTTTTTCTACACCACCAGAAAGTAGAGATTTCAACGAACAAAAAGCACATCGACTTTTTGAACAAAACTGATATTTTGACGCGAGAATTTTCGATTGAAAATGAGGGTGCTTTATTGATATTAAGTCAAAATAAGGTGAAAAAATAAGTTTTTCAAATCAAATGAATTACAGTGTATTTGGGACATGAAAAGGTAAGTTTTCACCAAATTTCGTGAACAAATTTTTTTATTTTTTTTTTTGAAAAAGAAATAAAAAACCAGAAACTTGGTTATTTAAATTTTTTACATAAAATTTGAGGTTATGTGAAAAAAGCGTAGTTATGTAAGTTGTAGATCTTTTTATTACCTACAACTTTGCCATTTAACTTTTTCCCATAGGACTTGTAGTTTTGCCGGAAATCGAGTTAAACTGTTTTTTACCCTTGAAAACCCACCCCTTCAATTTATTTTTCCATTCATTTTAATTATATTTTTCTCCTTTTCCAATGGGTTTCATCCTACTGTAATTTTTTTAAGCTTTTTTAAAGGCTTCAGCTCTGGTCTATAAGTCACTTGAGAATTTATACCACTTGGCCTGACGGCTTCGTGGTATGAATCTTTCTCACGTAACTTATTTTCAACATAACACACTAGTACCATAAATAACTATTGAACTATATATTTTTATATTTCTTTCAATAATTAATTTGTCTGCAGATGTGATGCCAATGCATGTACAAAATGAGACTATGTGCACTAAAAATGATTATCGCTGTAGATTTCCTTCAAATGAAAAATTGAATGAAATGAAAATACTTTCTGAAAGGCCACCAGAAAATAGTGCTTTAAAAAATATTGGAGGTATGTTATTTTCGAAAGACTTCATGATGGTCATAAATTTGATGAATATAAATTCCAATGTTTGTATAATAGGCCAAGCTATAGATCAGCTAATATGAACAACTCACTATAATGTACGGTTATCAATATTTTTCAACTTTGTAAGCTGAACTCCGCCTATTATGCCGTTATTTTTTATGTACATAATATAATGATATTCAAAAAAACTGGAATGGACAATAAAGACGCTATTATTATTATTGTTATAAAAATTATAGAGTTTTTTCACACAAAATAAAAGACGCAAATGGCCTATACTAATTTTTATAAGATGGTTCAATGATGATAACCCCGGTTTACGCCCCAGCAAAATCGCTTTGTAGATTTTTTTTAAATTAAAAATTGGTGAAAAAAATTACAACATTTTTGTTTTTTTTCAAATATATCAAAAAGTTTCGGAGGAATTGTTTAACAGTCGATAGAACTTTTATAGGGAATTATAAAACCTACAATATAGTTTTTTATGCGACCGGATCGGTGAATTTTCCACTGAGAAAATCTGCGAAAACCTCAAAAAGAGGCCATTTTCTAAAAAATCATAATTTTTATAAATCTGAAGCTAGACAAACAATATTGAGGAAACGGATAGATAATAACATGTTGTTTAACTGTACGCAAGATGGTTTCTTTCCGATGTGTAGTTTTTGCACAATCGAGTTGTAAACAATTTAACGGTTTATTTTGCAAGCTACGCCGATTTAAGGGAATTCGTCGTATTCAAATTTTGTGAACGGCTTATCTCAAGTAGAGATCATTATCTATAACTTGTTTATTTTGGATTTTCACCTGAGGGGTGGAAAAGTGTTCAAAATTTAACTGGAAATTGTTCCAAATGCATCAAAGTGCTCCCGAAAGCGCCCGAAGTGTACCCGCACTGACTCCAAGTGCGACATCGAGCGATTTCGGGAGGACTTTGAAGCGTTTGTAGCAACTTTCATCGACATTTTCAGCACATTTCCCACCTCTTAAGTGAAAATCCAAAATAAACAAGTTGTAGTTATTGATCTCTACTTCCAGATGCCGTTGACAGAATTCGGATACGACGATTTCCCTCAAATCGGCGTATCTTGCCAACCAAACCCTTGAATTGTTTATAACTCGATTGTGTAAAAACTACACTTTGGACAGAAACCATCTTGCTCACAGTTGAACAACATTTCATTATGTATCAGTTTCCTCAATATTGTTTGTCCAGCTTCAGATTTATAAAAATTATGATTTTTCACAAAATTGTCACTTTTTCTCAGTGGAAAATGCACCGATCCGGTTGCATAAAAAACTATTTTGTAAGTTTCATAATTCTCTACAAAAGTTTCATAGATTGTAAAACGATCCCTTTGATACTTTTTGATATTTTTGAAAAAACATAAAAAATTTGTAATTTTTTTCACTATTTCTTGTTTAAAAATTCCACAAAGCGATTTTGCTGGGACAAAAACCAGGGTTTTCATTAACGAACTCTCATAAAAACTACTTTAGAAATTACAAAAATACATTTTAAAATTAAAAAGTAAAATAAACAAAATATAAAAGAAGGGTCTATGATAAGTGGAAGTGCGTGCTATTTAGTTGTGTTTGTGTCATTTTGTATTTGCCCCCCCCTCCCCATTTTCTAAGGTTGGCCCAGGCGGCAACTGTCGCCCTGTCCAGTCCGACCCTGTATTTCACCTATTAGCAAAAGCATACTTGCGAAACAAATTATAATGAACACAAAAGATAAAGATTGAATTAACATTACGAATGCACGGTAACACGAGATCCACAATAACGCCAAATTTATCGGATCTCAGGTTTACCGTAAAATGCATACTTGAACTGCCACACCCTCTGTAGGCGACATCGAGGAACTTCTGATGTATAAAATTGCATAAAATGGTCCAAAGTGAGATCCCGACAAAAATTCAATCATGCCTTTCCACCCACTTCCTACACCTATTGAACTCTATATACACAGGGATACAAGACGAGATCCAAAATCGGATCTCGCCTTGAAAAATGGATCTCTACTTGTATATTTTATATCTTAGAAGGATCTCGATTTGTTCTGAAAAAGTTCTGAAATATCTCAGGATCAATCAACAAGTTGTATTAGTGCTTTTAAACATGCTTGCCCAACTCATGTATTTTTATCAACTGCGATTATTACGGTTTTGGACAAACAGGGTATACAGCATTCAGCTTGTGCATTGCTAGATTGTGGATCACAATCTTCATTCATAACTCTAGAGATGACTGAACGTTTGGGTCTGCAAAAGATGGATTCTAATTTAACCTTGTCTGGGATAAGTAACAAAATGTCCATAATCCATGAAAAATGCGAAGTTCAAATTCATTCCAAGCATACTTCATTTTCATCTGTTCTCACATGTTTCATTCTTCCCAAAATAACCGGATCATTACCTAATACCAAAATAAATGTAAAAACTTTGAAAATTCCCAAAGATATTGTACTTGCTAATCCACAGTTCAATGAGCCACAAAAAATTGATATTTTGATTGGTGCCGATTTATTTTGGAATATTCTTTGTTTTGATAGAATCAACTTAGGTAAAAATCAGCCAATATTGCACCAAACTCAATTTGGATGGGTTATTTCAGGACCTTTAGGAGTCCCTATCATGAAAGAAACTAATTGTAATTTAGCAGTAAAATCCGATGATCTGCATCAGTTACTTGTCAAATTTTGGGAGGTTGAGGAATGCTCAAATGTTAAATCAATTTCTGAAATACATAAATTTTGTGAGAAATACTATCAGAAAACTACTACACGTAACAAAGATGGTCGATTCATCGTTTCCATGCCTCTGAAGCAGCCTACTACTGTTCTAGGTGATTCAAAAATTCGAGCAAAAAAACAATTTAACGCCATGGAACAAAGGCTTCAACAAAACGAGGTTCTGAAAAAAAGATATGTAGAGTTCATGAATGAATATGAATCTTTGGGTCATATGAGTGAAGTCACAGGGTGGCAATCGAATTCTAACTTATCTTCATCAGAATATTTCATGCCTCACCATGCTGTTCTACGCGAAGAAAGTTTAACAACTAAGCTTCGGGTAGTTTTCAATGCTTCTGCTCCTACCACTTCTGGTCTATCACTGAATGACTTGCAGCTAGTTGGTCCAGTCATACAAAATGATTTATTCTCTATAATTCTGAGATTTCGGAAATATGCCTTTGTAGTATCTTCAGATATTGCAAAAATGTACCGTCAGGTACTGATTAGGCCATCCGAACGTAATTTACAAAAAATATTCTGGAGACCAGATCCATCATGTGAGCTAAAAACATTTTGCATGAATACTGTTACTTACGGTCAAGCTTCAGCTTCATATTTGAGTATCAGATGTCTGTTTGAATTGGCAAAAGAATGTGAACTGTCATCGCCCAATATAGCAAGAATAATACGAGAGGATTTTTATGTTGACGATTTGCTTACTGGCGGAAACTCCATTGAGTATGTTTCCAACATATGCAAAGAAATCAAACAAGTGCTAGCAAGTGGTTGTTTTGAACTACGCAAATGGTTTTCAAATGAGCCAAAAATACTAGAAGGACTCAATAAGGCAGATTTGGATTTTCATATTCTAGAATTTGGCGAAAATCAATACGCTAAAACTTTGGGTTTGACTTGGTCTTGTCATTCTGATATGCTACTCTACAAAGTAACAGATTCTCCTAAAATAGACATTCCTACAAAAAGGACTGTGCTATCTCATATTGCCAAGATTTTTGATCCTTTAGGACTTCTTAGTCCATGTACTATCAAATCAAAAATTTTAATGCAGAAACTTTGGATGAAGAAAATATCCTGGGACGATCCCCTTCCACCAGATTTACAAGGAATATGGGACCGTATAGAGGATGATTTGCAATACTTGAACAATTTACAAATTCCTCGACTAGTATTACATCCAAATTATGTGAACGTACAGCTTCATGGGTTTGCTGATTCTTCCGAATATGCGTACGGTGCTTCTATTTATATAAGGAGCATTGATAACGAGGGCAGAATAGCTGTATATTTGCTTTGTTCAAAATCTAGAGTAGCCCCCATTAAGTCTTTGACAATTCCGAAACTTGAATTGTGTGGCGCTCTATTGCTATCCGAATTATTTCAAAAGGTGAATAATTCAATGAATATTAAATTTGATACTTGTTATTTCTGGTCTGACTCAACTATAGTGATTTCTTGGATAAACAGTGAGTTGCATTCTTTGAAAACTTTCGAAGCGAATCGTGTGTCGAAAATACAAAAGATTACAAGTTCCTACTCTTGGCAACATGTTCCTTCGAAAGATAACCCTGCCGATTTAGTATCGAGAGGATTATTTCCAAAACAACTGATCTCATCTAGTTTATGGTGGTTTGGACCAGAGTGGCTCAAAGCTGAGAACACAAAATGGCCAAGCATCAAACACGATATAGGTATTCCAACTGGGATTCGTTGTGAGACTGACTCATATTCTAGTACTATCGCTGAAGATTATCCATTTCAATCATTTTCCACATTAGATCATCTCAATAGAGTCACAGCCTATATTCTCAGGTTCAAAAATAATTGTCTCTTTTCTAAGGAGAACCGTCAGATAGGTACACTCACTCTAGTGGAGCTAGAAAATTCACTCAATCGTTTAGCAAAATTATCCCAGATGAAATCTTTTTCTCGTGAGTTATATGACTTATCGAAAAAAAAGTCTATAAGCCGTAAAAGTAGGTTATTGAGTTTGACTCCTTTTCTTGATGAACAAGGTTTGACGAGAGCGGGAGGACGATTGAAACATTCAAATTTTTCACTCGACAAAAAACATCCTATTATTCTCTGTTGTAAGCACCCTTTGACCAAACTGATATTCAAGCATTATCACTTGAAATTATTCCATGTAGGTCCCCAACAATTGCTTTCTGCTATTAGGGATAAGTTTTGGCCGATTAGTGGTAGAAACCTAGCGAATCACACTATTCGAAAATGCCTTAGATGTTTTCGATTCAATCCCGAACATGTACAGCCCATAATGGGAAATTTGCCGAAAGATCGAGTTTCTCCGAATAAACCCTTTCAGGTAGTGGGCGTCGATTATGCTGGACCATTTCTAGTGAAAGACAGAAAGGGTCGAGGATGTAAAGTAACTAAATGTTACATTAGTTTATTTGTATGCTTTTCAACGAAGGCAATACATATCGAATTAGTTTCCAGTTTGAACACAGAGTGTTTTATCATGGCACTTCGCCGTTTTGTTTCAAGAAGAGGCAAACCTTCTTCAATTTATTCTGACCGAGGCTCAGGTTTCATAGGAGCAAATAAAGAATTAGATAGATACATTCTTACACATTCTCACGAACTCAATGAAAAATATATGCGTGAAGAAATACAATGGAACTTTTTACCAAGTTATTCTCCTCATTTGGGAGGTTTATGGGAGGCAGGAGTAAAGAGTTTCAAGCATCATCTGAAGAGGGTCATGGGTGATATTACATTCACTTTTGAGGAATTGGAAACAATCGTAGTTCAAATAGAAGCTATTTTAAATTCACGTCCATTGTGTCCAATTTCGTCAGATCCTAACGATCTTACTTCTTTAACCCCTGCTCACTTCCTCATTGGTAAGTCGCTAACAGCAGTACCCGATGTTCACCTGGAAGACGTTCCAATGAATCGTTTGGCTCGATACCAACTCCTACAGCGAATATGTCAGCATGTATGGAAACGTTGGAGTAAAGAATACGTATCCGAGCTTCAAGTCAGAAGCAAATGGAAATCAAGTGAAGGCCAGCTTCGCAACGGCAGTTTAGTCTTGGTTAAAGACGACCATTTATTACCACTCGATTGGAAACTTGGACGTATATTGGAAGTTCATCCCGGTTCCGATGGCCATGGACGTATTGCAACGATCAAAACCCGAAATGGAATTATTAAACGAAGTTTTCCTAAAATTTGTCCGCTACCCGATCAATCCGATTGAAAGCATAACGTTTCAAGGCGGGGAGTATGTTCGAGACCGAAGTGTTCTTTTCATTTTCATGCCATACCAGTATATATACTCTGTATAATGTATTTTGAATTGCTGCCATGGAGATGTCACATTGAAGAATCAATAATAACTATTTTTGAAAGAGAATTGTCACAATCATTAAAAAACTATTTCTATCAGATAATTCACTTAAAAACTAGAAAACTAGCCATACAGTCCGCACAAGTTTTACATATATATATATATATATATATATATATGCTCTCAAAGCAAGAGCATTGCTTTGGCCTGGTGTGGTCAAAATAAAAAATTTTAACAATTTTAAATGTAACGTATTTTATGAAAAAATTTTAAGACATCCTACCAATTTTACATGTTTTATATCAACTTTCATCTTGCACAATGTGTCACTTATTGTTGAATAACATCGCGTCTCACAACCTCAACAAAGATTATCCCTGATGATGGAAATGATTTATTAAATTTCCGAAAGCTTGGACAAACTTTAAAGTAGTACTCTTTGATTTTGCTGCAAAGCCCCACTATTTACTAGTTCCATATATATATATATATATATATATATATATATATATATATATATATCAAGCTAGGGAAACTTGTTGGGTAAGCAGCATGCAGGAAGTATACTCTTATAACACTTTATTCCAATATTTCGACAAGTATTATTGTCATCATCAGGGAAAGCTACAATAATGTTAAAACTATAATGAAAACAATTTACAACTGTGGATTCTAAACTACTTACGTGTTGATGAGATTGATTGCAATAGATGATATAAAAAGACGTGTACAGTAATTAAACATATTAAAAAACAAGTTATGAGATAATCTTAAAGGTAATCGTCACACATTATTAAAAACTCAGTTATGCATAAAATCTAGTTCTATTCAATTTTATTCAAATGGATATCATACCGATGTCACAACGGTTGATCGGAAAGCGTGGAAAAGAAAGAAAATTTATTTGAGGTTATGTATACAAAGTGAAGTTTGTTAAGGTACGTTCCTGCATGGAACTGTACTAGAATCTGAAATTAGACAGATTGAACCACTCAGAACGAGAAAAGTGTACATCAAGCTTGGAACAAAAAGACTAGACATTGTTTCATGAAAATGACACATGACTATTGCAAAATTATCAGATCAGTATTCAAATTTAACAACGTTTATTAAAGTTTTATTTTAAAATTTATAACATGGATTGAGAGTTCATTGCTTTTTTACTGCACTTGGATAAGCAGAAACATAATGTCAGAGAGCTTAACTCTCAATCCATGTTATAAATTTTAAAATAAAACTTTAATAAACGTTGTTAAATTTGAATACTGATCTGATAATTTTGCAATAGTCATGTGTCATTTTCATGAAACAATGTCTAGTCTTTTTGTTCCAAGCTTGATGTACACTTTTCTCGTTCTGAGTGGTTCAATCTGTCTAATTTCAGATTCTAGTACAGTTCCATGCAGGAACGTACCTTAACAAACTTCACTTTGTATACATAACCTCAAATAAATTTTCTTTCTTTTCCACGCTTTCCGATCAACCGGTGTGACATCGGTATGATATCCATTTGAATAAAATTGAATCTCATAACTTGTTTTTTAATATGTTTAATTACTGTACACGTCTTTTTATATCATCTATTGCAATCAATCTCATCAACACGTAAGTAGTTTAGAATCCACAGTTGTCAATTGTTTTCACTATAGTTTTAACATTATTGTAGCTTTCCCTGATGATGACAATAATACTTGTCGAAATATTGGAATAAAGTGTTATAAGAGTATTCTTCCTGCATGCTGCTTACCCAACAAGTTTCCCTAGCTTGATCTTAACGAGTCAGCAAAGACTACCTCTCTCCTATATATATATATATATGTATCTGTAGTTGTGAACTCTCACAAGCAATCACTCGCTTCTCTGAGTATGGTAAACGCAGCAGTGTTTGACCGAGCCATATTAATTTCCTTGTAGATACATCCAAATGAAATAATAAAAATGTGATCAAACATACATGTTATTCGATTAAAGTTTCTTACTCCGCATATTAAATATATCATCATAAAGTAGTATTTTTAAATAGTGAACAAGAAAACGGTATTTGTCATTTAGTTTGACAACTTTCATCATATTAGTTGGCCGAAAACAGTTAGTGTTTGACCGTCTGTTTTCAAATGATTTTGTTTTTTAAAAAATATTTCATTTGCGTTCCTCAAGGGTTCAGTTGATAATGAAAGAAAATTGTGTATTAAATAATAAAAAAAACATTTTGAAACCATTTTTACTTTCCGAAAAATGCATACAGAAAAGAACACACAAACCTTTATCAAACAAAATGAAACAATCTCGTTAGTTAAATTTTTTTTTGGTAAAATTGCAAGAAATATACAATAAAAATAAACTTATCGAAAAAATGTCTTCGAACACCACTTAAACAAAAAATTTAAAACACAATGCTTCACTGATTTGAAAATTAGAAAATATGCTTGATATCACATATTTCAGAAATTCCCCGCCTATTAACTGGTTTTGATTTTTCAATTTTTTTCTACCAATTCTATGGTTGTCAGTTTTTTCCGCTGGGTGCCATAGTCTTGACTTTTATTCCCCTTGTATTTTCATCTAAAACTTCGCCAGGAAACTGAGAACGGGAAAACCTCTATCTGCTGAATGGAACAACCATTGTTCATCAAGATTAAAAAATATTGGTGGGTCCTTGGAGGGAATTTTCCCCTTTTCTCCATAAAAGGGTTGACTTTGGTACATACAACATCTTGGCTGCTTTTGAAGATCTTCACTCTATGCAAATTTAGGCTTCGTTAATATATTGGTAATGAAAAAAGGAATCCTAATTCAGATTTCCTGAATTTACCACATATATTTCTAATTTATTAGTAAATGACCATTATAGGGGCCAGTGTTTGACCAAACTTTTATTATTTACATTTTACAGCGATTATTGCCAGTTGAGTGCGGTCAATACTTTTATCGTTATACGGAATGTTTAATAAAATAGAAAAGAAACAAAAATATACATTAATAATTTTTATATTATGCTAAAATATTCATAAAATTTGAAAAATGCTTAGAAAATCAGTGTAAATGACCAAAAAAATAATCAGTGATTGACTGTGAATTTAAACTGATTGTATCTCATTTATAAAGCTTCTAAGTTATGGTCAAATACTGAACCATTGAAATAGGAAGATATAATTGAAAAAAGGAACTTCGTCCTATTATTGAATCTATTTTCAATAGTGGTGAGATTATAAAATTCCTACTTTCTCTAGTGTTTGACCAATTGGTCAAACACTGAATTTTATTCTATTTTAGGCCTTTGACCCGGCTAAAAATAAATTGAAGCGGTATTTTATCGATATAAACATTGATCAGAAAAGTGATAAACAAATAAAAATACAAAAACTGCCAAAACAGCTGATTAATATTAACTTATTTGGGCGAACTTCTTAACACAAAAATTACACTTCCTAACACAATCTGCACAGCCCCGGTTACAGATAAACTAAACAACAACAACGCGGAAACGGTATCACAAGCGAACGTTTTGCCTAGTAGGGAGTGAAAAACATGATTGAGGCTGTTTATGGATAGTCTTATATTCCTTAAGATATTCCTAGAATTCTTATTTTCAACATTTTTCCACGAAAACGGTCAAACACTAGCTGACGGTCGATTACTGGCGTTTCACCCTATACATGGTTTTTCATTTATATTTCAATGGTATATATGTTTTTCCATTTTTATCTTAATTATACTCTATTTATATTGTTGTTCAATTAGCTGAAATATACATTATTATCATTATTAATATTGCTATTACACATGAAGTATGTTTCGATTGTTATGACCGATATAAATCCTCTGAAGAGTGTAATAATTCCTGCACATACCCACGATTCACAGGGCGAATCAAAAGATAACAAATTTTCCAGCAATTTCCGAAAAATTAAGCTGTGAAATTTAATTGATATACAGATATTTCGTAGGTTATCCATATCATTTCAGTATTAGAATCTCCCGAATCAAACTGATATATTATATACAAGATCAATTTCCCATGAAAGTGCATTTGTTCTGCTGGATGCGTGATATCTAGGAAATAAACTTTGCTGGTGTCATTTTTATGATTGTCTGTAATTTTATTGGTGCATTTCAATGAATACAGTAAATTCAAAACAATTCTGCTGGAAGATGTTAATATTTTGAATAATGTGTGTAAACGTATATCTTTCCTACGACCAATAGAATACAACTTTAGTGATGGTGGAACAACAGAAAGAAACGTTGCAATAATGAACAAATGCATTGTATTGCAATTAGTCCCCAGTCCAGCGACCATTTTTCAAACTGATAATAACAATCATAAAAATAGTTTGGATCACTTGTTTATATCGAGTCTACCACGTTGTGAAATTTTCAGAATACGAAACGGGGGCTTTTCCGCACTGCGGGTACGTAAACAAGTCGTTCTGGGCGGTTACCTTTTTTCATTATAATACTCAAAATTTTTATTCGATTTGCAAGAAAATGTGAAAAATAAAAGATAAGTATATGCTTGTCCGACAAAATGGCGGGGGCTGTTGTCGAGTCCGACATGTCCAACATGTCGCTCTAGCGCGGTATGGTTTTCTGATAATAACAGTCTCAATTTTTTTCTTAACATACTAAAATTGGCCTAAGAATTGTAGTCCGTACCTTGTCCGACAAATTTTCGGGGGCTTTTTTCCAGTCCGACATGTCGGACTCTTTAATAGCCCGCGCCATTTTGTCGGACAAGCATACTCATATTTTATTTGTCATATTTTCTTGCAGATCGAATAAAAATTTTGATTTTTATAATAAAAAAAGGTAACCGCCCAGAACGACATGTTTACAGCGTGGTAGACTCGATATAAACAAGTGATTCAAACTATTTTTATGACTGTTATTATCAGTTTGAAAAACGGTTGCTGGACTGGGGACTAAATGGAATGGATAACAAAATTTGTACATATTTTATCACAGAACTCCATTCTTACCTATACAGAATGTATAACATTTGGCGTAAAAACTACCAGCTTCATTATTCTGAAGAAGATTTCAGATTTTCGATTTTGAAATCCTAGATAATGTGTTATTGCAATTTTAATCGTCTACTCGTGGTAGTTATAGGCTTTTCCACATTCGATTCAAATCTTTCAGCAGATTTTTGCTGATGAAAGTATATTAATGGAAATGCCTATCAAATTAATTTCAATTATTAAATTGTTCAAATTGTTTTTTCCGTTAACCAGCTGTCGTCCCCTTACGAACGGTAGCCCTCAAAAGTCAAATCTTGTGCGAACCAAGGATTAACGAGGTCTTACCATTTAACGTGCAGTTACTAGAACTTTCTCGGACCATCAGAATGAAAATCTGTAGTCGATAGGATTTGAACCCACTCGATCAGCAGAATCAATGGCTTTGAACGCGCCATTATTTACTACTGAGCTACCTGACTTCAAGGAAATAATCAACAAAGGCTACTATTTTTGGACCCACTTTGTATATTCTGGTATCTGCGGAGGAGACCTCCATCATAGGGTTTGCCAAAGTGAATTTCATGCTTTGGATGATATATTAACAGAACGGATGCGCCTTCATGAGATATCTTGTGTGGGTATGACAGAATTATTCAAGATGAATACTGGTATCCTACGAAATATCTGAAATAGAATGAAATTCCACCGCTCAATTATTCGGAAGTCACATCTCGATTCGTGCCATCCCGAGTATAGTTAAAAATTCTACCTAATTCCTGGTTTCATCTCGAGTATCGCCCTTAATGAGGTAAAATGACATGAACCAAAGAATTATTTTCTTTATTGATTGTGAATTTGAGAGTTGCAAACTTTGATTTCACTATATATTATGGAAAATAACTTGTGACATCTACGGTCACTAGTTGAAACTTAATTTGAAACGAACCGCAAAGAAATATTTCTACTCATTGGCAGGCAGTCAACAATTTTGTTGTTCTGAAAAATCCAAGGTTCAAAATCAAGTTTCTAATGCGTCTATAGGAACGCAAACAGAATCTGAAGTGAAGAGAGTGATTTATAATTAATTCCGTGAGTTCCATCATCTGCTGACGGCCGTTTCGTTATTTACAACTCGTCAGAGCAGCTTTATCGAGCTCCCGCAATCAAAACAAGTTCCGTCTGAATTGATACCTTACGGCAAAGACAATGATGATGAAAAATAACTCGTAAGGCATCAACAGTCACTAGTTGAAACTTAATTTGAAAAGAACCACGAAATACAAAGTTAGAAATTTTTGTACTCATTGGCATGCAGTCAAAAATTTTGTTTTTTTGAACAATCCAAGGTTTAAAATAAAGTTTCTACTGAGTCAAAAGGAACGCAAACAGATCCTAAAGTTCCATCATCTGCTGACGGCCGTTTCGTTGTTTACAACTCGTCAGAGCATCTTTATATATTATTGTTGAGTATGTGGAAATTGAATATATGCATTTTGCTGAAAGTAATTATTTATTATAATTGAACCAGAACGAACTAACCTAACGTAGTCATTTCAGTTCGTGGAAAGTGAACAAATGAATTATAATAGGTTGAACGAAACAAGAAGGCAAATCATGAATTATGGTCATTTGAATTTCGATAACTATTGGAAAATACATGGTGTAGAGAAACCGTCGGATTAGAAAGTCCCTTCTGCAGTTTGGTACCATCATTTGAGACGTACTCGAAATGAACGTAAGAAACCGGTAGAAATTCACCTATACTCGAAATGGGACAGTTTTTACCTGAAATTTTGAAATACTTACCCGAAATGGGAATCTTCGAGATGGGATGATACCGTGAGTATGTGAAGGACATATTGAATTCCATAGTAAATTTGCATCAGCCATATAAACAATCGATGCATATATTATTTATTTGGTTTGGTTTGGAAAAGTATCAGCACAGTGATAGCATTTTGAAATTTTGAAAACGTTTACTATAGTACCATGTCCATCCAAATTGTTGAATTTAGAGCCTCAGTGGAATGGAGACAGTTGATCATCATTAGAAAGACTAGAAAAGTATAACAAATTCGACCATATTCAATTTTACATAGATGCGGTTACTCATCAGTTGTACGGATATTGAATATATGACGAATCCTGGGAAAACTTATCATTTGAAATCTGGATTGTCATGATGTTTGCGATTGTCAAGCAAATTAGGAATTTCCCTCTGGGAACAAATAGCACTGTTAATAATTCATAAACTCGTGACATTTTCAGTATGAATACTGGTGAGTTTTTCTCAACTCAAGTCCTCACGATTCGTCGCATACAACAAAAAATGTGCTAAAGTATATAACTTCAGAGCTTATCAAGCCAACAACTGGTTCAGTAACTTTATCTTTTTAATGTTGGTAAACACGTCATGATCCCCGTTTTTGTGATAATACCAGTTGGGGTGAGTATATATGCGTTCATGTCACGCCATTATTCACAAAAGGTCCCTCTTCTATAGAATGCCCTTTCCAATTTCCGAAAACCATAAAAAATCTAGTCATGCATGCGTTGGATGGATACAGATTTCGTGCAATAGCCCAGCTGACCATACTCATTTAATTGTCGCCAAATAAATTTGCCGCGATTTCGTGGTGATGGCCGTTGACGTATCAGTGGAATACGGGCTGTCGATGATTTATAAGTCTAAGCCATTCAGAACTTCTGAATTTTCTAATCAAATTTATTGAAGGTGAAAATGGTTATCAAATGGGGATGAAATATTCATCTAGACATTATAAAATTCAGCATACTCTGAAAATTTACTAATCGTTTCATGTCCAAGGAAACATCAAATTATTTAATCGAAACAAATGTCTACCCACTTGAGAAATATGATGGTGAATCATCCACTTCTGATACATTTGAACATTTGGGTTCATTTTATGGATGAATTCAAATAACGCAAAAAATACAAAGTGCATCCGACCATTCCAGTTTTTTACCAAAACTGCTGGAAGAAATATCACTTCTGGCAAGTTTTATATTTTCTATCAAGAACGACGAGAAACTAGCCACGACATATACATTTTATATTATTTTATTCGCGAATCTTTATTAATGCTGAGAAAATTTCAATTATATCTTTGGAGATAATCACAATAGTGGAAAAGAAATAATTAAAAAAACACCTTGACCTTGAACAAGTTCCAACAGAAATAATTCTTTCTGTAAACGGTAGGTAATATGCTCCTAATTAACATACTAAAAATGAACGCAAAATGCCTTTTTTTTGGCCACTATCTTGAAAAAATTAAAATAATTGAATATATCATGAAAAATCATGTGTGGTATCAAATTACAGGAAATTTTATTGTGAAAAATAATATAACATTGGATTTCAAAAGTAAAATGTACAGTGACCGCCAATGAGTATGTATCATATGGGAGAAAATTTTATTACTAGAGTATTGGAAAAAGGTTGTGAGCAAAAGTTTGTGCATGTCCGATAACTTAAAAATGGATTTTGACACATGTCATGTGATCGCGGTTTTGGTGGCAATCTGAAAAAAATTACTATAAAAATGCAAAAGGTGGGATAATATGCCAAGATACCGAAAAAAGTTATTTGAAAAATTATTGAAAAAAAAATTATCCCATCGCTTTATTTTTCACGGTAGCAGTAAAAGTCATGGCGAGATAATGTTAAGATCAATTCAATTTTTCAACTTTTTTTTTTTTTTCATTTTCTCCTCATCGTCCTGTGTAACATTAGGAATACTTTGCAAGACGGATGGTATATTGTTAAATAGGAGGATATCACTATGTGGATGTTATCTTCTTTCTCCCTCCAATGAAAAATCACATTAATTACAATATGTGACGAAATTTCACAATATCTTGCTGCACATAGTAATTAAAACTTAATTTGTCGCCAAGATATGATAACAGAATGACAATGAATTTATTTTCACACCACGAATAACATTTTTTGATACAAATATGCCCCATTATTCTATTTATTATTATTCTGGTATAATATTTTGGAGATAATTTAGTTTCATTTACTATTTGTAGCCAGATTTTGCGAGATACCGTCACATATTTCAATAAATATGATTTTTCGATGAAATGGAGAAAGGAGAGAACATCTAGAGTGTGATATTATCATATCTAAGACTATACCATCTGTGTAGCATAGTGTAGCATGAAAAAATGAGAAAGTATTGTTATTATCATTGGAATACAAATATTTCAGTATAGTAAAGCTACTGATAAGAAAAAATATAAATGATATTTTTATACACATAGGCAAATATTCAGAAAAATGGCTATTTTCGATTTTCTCGCATTATCTCTTCAAATTCCGTTTATTTGTCTAAAATTGAATTCCAATCAACTTTTTTCGATTTATTATCGATTAGTTAAACCTCTAACGCTATTTCTACTACACTACAATAATTATCAAAATTATAATATCAAATTTGCTGCAATTTACAATTTTAAAAAATGGTGAATGTAACGGTGATCACTTATCGTTCAGAACTGAAAATATGAAGATGAAAATAAGAAATTATGATGCAAAAATGGTGGCCCTAAGTGTAAATACAGTGAATTCATAGTGTGTATGGTGATTATCACAAATATATACGGAGTGATAAGAATGACTAATACTGCAGAAGTACGAACGCGTAGAAGGGCCACGCTTTTTTTTATCCTTTATATTTCGACTTTATGGCGAAATTTCGACTTTTATCTCGAAATTTTTACTTTTATCTCTCAATAATAAAAAATGGATTATACAGTGTCCGACATGGAGTTGGATACATATGGGAAAAATGTGCTGAAAAGCTCCAATGACGATTCCTTTCTGCATGTCTGACAACTGAAAAACCCATTGCGAACTTTTATCAGGTGACCTCAGATTTGGCGGGAGTTTCAAATAAAGTTGTCTATGGTGCCGAAATATCTGTCAAATTGGGAAGATATCGAAAAATGGAATATATTATACAATCTTCCGCAAAAAAACCTACACGGTAAAATCGTACAGAAAATAACTATTATCCTCTACAATTGTTGGACTATATCCTTTCGACACTCTGCAAAGCTTTTCATATGAACGACTTTGAAATGCTTTTTGAATACTGTTAGGAGAGTACTGTTATTATACTCTTATTCAGAATACCTTCTAACTCAAAACTTTAGTTTTCATTGGCATTAATTGACATTCAACATTTTTTTTTAATAACAAAACAATATCCATGTGGAAGAATACATGTGTCATATTTGTCGTTATTCTCTTCTGATATCTTCAGTTCAACAAATATATGGCTTAATTCATTTTTCATTTAAATGGTGAATACCTACGTTCCTATGTACCCGTTTCATGGCACTTGCCAATCATCAACGAAGCCTAGTTCACGATTGAATCGAAAAATAACTTCCTTATCAGTTGGGAATTCCTGAGATAGATACTGAAAGTGGTCGAGGTGTTAGAGCGTTTGCTCCCACCCAGGCGGCCCGGGTTCGATCCCCACCGCCATCACGGAGCTAAACCTGGGAGATTCGTAATAATAAATTTTAACAAAAAAAAAATATCCACCGCCATCTCTAGGTTAAAAAAAAATAGATCTGATACAAACTTGAAAATATCTTGCCAAGAATCAAACATATATAATTCAGCGGTCATAGGGGGCAGTAGTTGTTTTCTGTTGGATACTTGCCCACGAATTACCAAGTATACAGGGTTTTTTGCGTAAGATTGGATGATGTAATCCATTTTTCATTATTAAGAAATGGTTTCCCGTCAGTTAGTGTCGTCAACTCTTTATGTACTTATTGATATGGCTTCATATGGAATGCTTCTTTTTTGGAACCTGGATATTTACTTCCAAATCTATCGTAGGAATTCCCACAAAATGATGAAGTTATTTTTCGATTTAATCGGGAAATAGCCTTCGCTGATGATTGGCAAGTACCATGAAAATGGTACTTACGTGTCACCATTTGAATTGAAAAATAAATTCAGCTATGTATTTAAAAATCATCTCAAAGTTGTTCATGATAGTTATTTACCAAGTATCAAAAATATATAATTCAACGACCGTAGGGGGCAGTAGTTGTTGTCTGTTGGATGTTTGCCGATGAATTACCCATTGATGGAATATGCAGTGTGTCCATAAAGTATTTAACCCCTTGTTAACTTTTGAACCGATTGGAATTTTGCTCTATAATTGTATCTGCTGGAATGATAGTTCATTAACTACTTTTTGCCACCAAAACAACTTCTATTTTTGGAAATAGCGTCGGGTCACAATTTCGAAAGATTTCTTGAAATCGACTTTCAAATTTCTATACGATATATACGATATTGTCTGAACAACATTTTGGACAATAATTTCCATCCAAAACAAAATGGCAGTACATGAAGTTAGAGCTCTGCTATGAGAATCCCTTACTATTATTCAGTTTTCTTTGTTATCCGTCTGCTAATAATAATGGGTCGATTTCAGGCACAGAGAGATTGGTTGATTTTACTGGAACTCGTTAGGATTCGAGAGGATCCTCATAGCAGAGATCTGACATGATATGTACCGCCATTCTGTTTTGAATGAAAATTTTTGTCCGTAATTTTGTTATCGTATAGAAAATTGAAAGGCGATTCAAATGAGGTATCATTCGACCCCCAATGCGATTTCTAAAATTATTTCAAAATGGTGACATGACGTAATTTTGAAAAATTGAAATTATTTTGTGGAAAAAAGTAGTTTATCATTCAACCAGATGAAATGTTTAAGCAAAATTACAATTCGTTCAAAAGTTAACAGTGGTGGGTTAATCAATTTATTATGTACCGCCATTTTGTTTCGGCTCAATATTTTTGTTTGAAATTCCGCATTCATATAGAGAATTGAAAGAAGTTTAGAATGAGGTATTAATCGACCCACAATGCCATTAAAATAAATCTTTCAACATGACGACCAGACGCCATTTTGGAAGACAGATAATTTTTTTGTGTTAAAATGTAGCTTATGAACCACCATTCCACCAAAAAAACTTTATGAACACACTGTATAATCCATTTTTCGATATCTTGTCAATTTGACCCATTTTTTCTATGCAGAAACGAACAAGATATGCAGATACGAACCGTTATTAGAGTTTTTTAGAAATTTTCAATCACAATTTTCCCCCCTATCTAGCCAAGTTTATGGCGGACACTTTATAATCCATTTTTCGAGATAAAAGTCGAAATTTCGATATAAAAGTTGAAATTTCGATATAAAAGTCGAAATTTCGAGATAAATGTCGAAATTTCGAGATAAAAGTCGAAATTTCGACATAATATAACATAATTATAGAGGATTAAAAAAAAACGTGACGCTTCTACACCTTTGTAGAATACTATACTTCTCAATAATTAAAACATTTCGTGGTTAACTAAAACCTTATTTTTAAAAAAAAATTTATTAAAAAAATTTTTTGAAACACTTTTAGACATCCGATATTTGCTTCCATAGGTTAAATTTTATTTTGATCTCATATTGAATATGAGTTGATGGGGTTAGGTCGCCTTGGCAAAAAAACAGGATACTTGAACATGCCAAAGTTTCAGCAAATTGTTTTGTCATCCTCAGGACTTTGAAACATAAAGTAATGGACAATTGTTACATGAAGGTAAATATAAAATTGAGGAAAAAATCTATTTGAATTTTTGAATATAAAATAACGTGTAAACGTTTGTGTTAAAAATATACCAACTAGCAATACCAGCCAAATTCAGAAACCAGTCCAATTTTAATATTGTATTTATAAATACATCAGTGAGAGATGAATGAGTCATGATGTCGTAGTTCTACAGAAGAACATTTTTTATGTATCATGAAAATGTACAAATGTATTCTGTATTTGTTTCAGTCTGTTGATATATATGGCTAATAGTTAGTTCCATATTGAAGAGCAAAGATTTAACTTACTGTGGATACGTGCTGAAATAATAATATTACAAGATTCTTAGAATTGTTTCTGTTGTTGAGGAATTCTGAAGCTTTGTTCATTTCGTTTGCAGTTTTTTTTATACGTGTTTTGAAACTCAATTTGTACATATTCCCTTATTTTGCTAACATTTTGATATTGATTTTGCTTGATTGTATACGGGTAATTAATTTTTATTATTGATGGTGAAACTTATGTGATGATTTTTTTTGTAAATGAAGAGTAAGGTCATTTTTTTCTGAAGGCTGCTGCAATTGTTTTAACTCCATATTATGTTGAACACTTTCAAGTCATTTGCAAACTAACACTAGAAATTCTGAAATCTTCAAACATTTAGTAACATTATTCAAGTATGTATATAATGAATAATGAGGTATCTGAAAGGATGCCTTTGGGTCCCGCAGAAGGGTATAAGAATGATCAATCGATTGTGATTATATACCACAATGCAGTTGTATATAATTTCACACTGTCAAACACATTTTGCGTCAATCTGTACCCGTATTATCTTTTATGAATTCAGAATAAAATAGGTTTCGATGAATTGTTTGGGTATGTTCCTGATGAACATTATAATTTTTTATTTAGTATAATAACAGAATATGAATTATTTTATACAAGGATTGTCGTTATGGACTCACAGATTTTTACATATTTTCACATACCTATATGTGCTATCACATGTTTCAAAGGGCGACTTTGAAAAAGGTGTATTTTCCATTGAAAATAAAGAGCGATTTCTACAAAATTGAGACATATTTTGCTTTGAAAGTTGACTTGTTGTGATAACAAACTTGCTACGGAGAAATAGAACTGACCCGATTATCAGACCGATGAACTAGGCTAAAATTAATATCTGAGTCACTGAGTATTTAATGAACGCGTCCATCAAATAGTTCATTTCGATTTGGACATAAGTAAAATGTCTGCAAAATGGGCCTCAAATGTCTGAATGTTGACCAGAAGCGAGCAAGGTAAAAGCATCGCGTTTGATCTGTACTTGGTTTGAAAAAGACTTCTTGAGTCCTGTTGTTACCATGGATGGAACAAAGCTACAATCAATGGAATGGGCACTTGTTCAATGCCCAAGAACAATAACTGCGAATTACAATTCGACATTACTGACCAATTCACGAGAAAAAAATTAGGAGAAAATACGTGAAAAGTTGTCCAAATTTGTTTTTGCGGGACAATATGCCTCTGGAAAGGAATCTTAAATTACCATGAAAACAATTCGTATTCACTCGTACGCCATTATATGAATTTCATCCAATTTTGAAGAGAATCAGACCATGATAACAAAACTCATCCGCCTTAGTGGATTTATATACATTCTGTCAAAAAATCCATAATCTCCGACCCCGAAAACCCCCTCATATCAATTCAGAATCGAATGGGACCATAATCACAAAACTTGTCACCATCCATATTGAATTTATAAATTCTGTCGAAAAATTCATAATCTCCGACTCCGAAAAGCCCCACATACCAATTTAGGATCGAATCGGACCATAATCACAAAGCTCATCCGCCATATTGGAGCCGCCATATAGAATGTATAGACTTTGACAAAAAAATTCATAATCTCTGACCACGAAAACCTCCACATACCAATTCAGAATCGAGTCGGACCATAATTACAAAACTCATACACTACTTTGAAGCCGCCATCTTGAATTTCCCAATTTTGATGAGAGAATCATAATTTACGACCCAGAAAACCCCCAGATACTAATTTGGAAAAGAATCGTATCATAATTACAAAACTCGTGCGCTATGTTTGATATTGATGAGAGATATATAATTTCCGAACCAGAAAACTCCCAGATACTAATTTGGAAACGAATCGGATGATAACTACAAAACTCGTCCGCCATATAGAATTTTTCAATTTTGGCGAAAGAATCATAATCTCTACCACAAAAACTCCAAGATACAAATTTGGAATAGAATACAAAACCCGTCCGCCATATTGGAGCCGCCATCTTGAACATTTCAATATTGACAAAGGAATCATAAATAATTGCTGGCCCCAAAAACCCCTGATACCAATTTTGGATAAAGTCGGATCGTAATTAAATTACAAAGCTCGTCCGCCATTTTAGAGCCACCATTTTTTTTCTCTAATAAAATTTCATGATTCATTGTCACCAGAATTATGTACACCTGCCAAATTTCAAATCAGTCAGATGATTAGAAGTGTGTCATAATTAGCTTGCAATATTTGATTACAGACACACAGACACAGGGGTAGGTGAAACTAACTAAAACCTTGTAATAACGAAACGAAAAATATCGACAAAGTCGAATTCCCCTTCTTTCCACACTATCCCTCAAAATGGAAAATTTTAGGGAAATATCTGTCAGAAAACAACTAGTTCCCCCTACGAACATTGAATTACATCTGACATCAATTTGTGCAATGTTCCTCCGAGAGGACAAACTTGCAAGAATTGAATATAATCCCCCATTGGTTGGGAATGACTAACTGTAGACGTGACATATTTCACGTGAAACACAAAAATGATTTATTTGCGTTTGGTTCTGATTTCTCAACAAAAGAAGTGTTATACTGGCTGTTTCGAATAAAAGTGATATTTATTATCATAGGGACGCGAAAATAAATGCATTGCATCGAGATACAGAGACAAAGTTCAGTTAGATAGATGAGTGCGATAAAGTGCATGGATCCATTTAACTTTCACTCCTGAACAAATCTACAACAGTACAGATCTCTTTCCACCAGTAACTGCATTCTACATTATTACATATCTCCTGTTCACTCTTATTTTTTAATAAAAGCTCGAGCACGAAAAATTATTGTTTACCAGACGAAAACTTCTACGTATTTTATTTCATAAGTATATAAAAGTCATAAAAAATATAGGAAAGTATTTCACAATAGGAAGACATCTAGAGCAGAGTTAGTGTTTTTGTGATAAGGCATATTATGGCCGAGTTATGCTTAAGTGTGAAAGTGACAGATATGAAATTCAATAGTTTCATTTAGACTCTGTAGGACAATCCGACGTTCCAAAAAATCCTTGGATTTGTATGAAAAATCCTTGGATTTGTATGAAGTGCATATTATTATGAAGTTTCCATGGAGCTTATTACTAACATACCACCGATTTCCTGAATAACACACTGTATACGAAATGTATAATTTCCAGACCAATTTATAAACAAATGGGTTAAAGCTTGCCTAAACCGAGGTAACATCCATGAATTCGAACGAACATTATTTATCACCCAACTTCGAAAACTTCGCCCGTCAAACCTGAGGGCATGAGGTTGATTTCTACCTTTCTACGTTTTTTGTTTGAAGAAGAAAACGCTGTGTTCCGTGGATGAGCGAAGGGTTGTTTATTTTAGATGAAGAAATCCTAGTATTTAGCTTCAGGAACCGGAATTGTGAATCATCAACAATAATTTCTTTGGACATACGAAACCAGAGTAGTTCAGTTTATAATGATGCCACAAGGATGATAACCTTCTTTTGCTAGTCGCCGAGAAAATACTCCAAATTGAGTTGAGTTTTCGGCGAATCCTAAAAAACTATTCGTAGAAACTATCCAATACGAAGAACACAATTTCGAGAGTTATGTTGACAGACATTTTATGTCTACTATTGATTTTTTAGCCTTTGACGCTGCTAACAGATCTCAACTCAAAGTTGAAGTTATCCGAGGAGTTATATTTTATTCCGGAGGATTGAGCCAGTCCGTAAGCAGAGCATCTTACAAGAAAAATTCCATAAAATTTGTATTAATATCAATATTAATAAATATGAAAATTATTGAATTCAATCGTCCAAATATTCTTAAATAAGACACACATATCGAGAACCGACGATATTACAAGAATTCCTAGTCTTATTGTAATAATAATAATAGCACGTGCAGCCGATGAACTTGGTTTTGTTTCCGACAGTAGACGGGGTGGGGTGAACAAAACTCTCTTACCGAGTTGGAGCCCGTTCAGCAAAAATCTTACATTGAAGCTGCGGAGAATGAGGTGCTCCTGCACCTACACAAGGATAAGCCAATGCATGGGGTCTTCTTCAAGAACATTGACGACCTTGGGTTATCAAAAAATTTTACCTACTCATTCCCCAGGACGAATGGACTGGACTCGGAGACCAATGGATTCAAAATGGCCTGCCAGGATGGTCTTCAACACCCTGGTCTACCGAAGCTGCATCATGGATATAGAGATCCCGGACAATAGATGCAGATCGTGTCGAGGGGCGCCTCTGAAACCATAATGCATTTGCTGTCCGCGTGTTTGCAATACATTTTTATCATCCACTTATAATACTTTTATACTTTTTACTATTTCTTATCGGTGTCAGATGTCAAGAATGTGAATAAGTATATTAAGGGCGAGTTGTACAACACATCAAGTTCAACAATGGTTCAAGTTGGTCGAGTTCAGTTGCTAAGGATTAGCTGATGATATTTCTAGTTCCTTTGCAACTGAACTCGGTTCACTTGAACCATTGTTGAACTAGCCTTATACAACTCGCCCTGAATGTTTCCTTAATAAGATGATTTTAAAATAGTGTAGCCCATAATACGGACAGTAATTCAATGATTTACTCATCATACAGTAGAATACGTATCATTTCCCTGGTTTGCCTTCCAAAATGAACCGATGCAATATCTCAGTTTATTGATATTATATTTTTTCGGGCTTGCATAAATTCAAGATAGGGTATAGTAGCCAGTAGTCGGCCATTTATGTATTAACATATCATTTTGAGATCAACATAAAAAATAAAACTTTTAGTTACTGAAATTTCTTCACAATTGTCTGGAAGCCTTCATATTTTTTAGACAATCTAGTTTTCTTCAATTCACTAAACTCAAATCGATATTGAACTTTTCCTGAAAAAACTTGAAATCTCCTATAGTCAGCCATTGGGATTCTTATTTCAGCCACCATGATTCTAGTTGTCAGCCACGATTACTAAAGGGTAGAATGATATTTTATTTGAATGAAACTTCATTTCTTATACATTTGCATTGAACAAAAATATATATAAAAAAATATTAACGAAAACATTGAATCCCGATAACTTTTGAAAACCTGGAACACATCAAAAATATTATCAAAAATGAAGTTACTATTCTGAATATAACTGTAAATGTAAACATATGCATTCAAAAAATATACAAAACTATTAACAAACAATCGAATCCTATAAAACTTCTCAAAACTTTCACTATTCTCCATGTCACTCTAAATGAAACCTTGAGATATGGTAAGTACCATTCAAATTGTATAATTTGGAAAAAACGTCACAGCCAATATTTGTTTCATCAATACCTCCTTGTTGAACCCATTGGCGATATAGAGAAAATGTTACTCTGCATCCAACCACTCTATGAATAATTCTGGTTTGGTATAGTTTGATTTGGGTACAGGGAGCACTTGCAATAGTTTCCTCTGCAATGAGGTACATTGCAAAAGTTTCTATTAGATATAATTCAATACCCGTCGTGGTACCAACCAGGAGAGTAGTTGTTTTCTGACAGGTATTTGCCACAATAAGTCCATAAGGGAGCCAATAGGGTAAAACATCGGTCGGCAACACTATCTATTACAGCTTTGTTAGGCCTCGCGAATGGTAAGACAACCAGGGAACACAGTTTTTTCATTCTGCCGAGAAAACTATTATTACTGTGATGGTCTCTTTGCCAATAACCTTTTTGATTTAGTACACATTTTTGTTTCCTTTCGGAGTGAAAACTTTCCAAGATTAAAGTCCTTCCACTTATCTCAAGGCTAAAATTTATGCCTTTTCATGAAAAATTGGTATCACTTTTCCCTTGGTGTATTATTTTTGAAAGTTATTTTTATGTTTTAAGTGACAGTATTTCTAACTTCGTTGAGGATATCTTATTTTCACTCTGAAAAACCACATTTTACTAATTATCGGGAACGGCTTACAACATTTTTTCTACTTGCCTCTTGTATTATATAGAAAATAATTATACAAATTGCCATATATTATAGAGCCCTTCTTGGGAGATTCGTTCGGATATTCACGCACATTATAAGAATGCTATACCTACATGCCATTTTTTTCTGAGTAAAAACAATAAAAATGATTCAGTATCGGGTGGCTGGAATTAGGCACAGTTACCCTACCCCAAAAACCCGCAAGTCAATAGTAATTTACGTAACAAGTCCGGAAAACACTGTTTTTTTGGACGAGTGGACAAGATTCTAGGACGAGCGAGTCCAAAAAAACTGTTTTCGGACGTGTTGCGTACACAATTTTTTCGGCAACCGTGTAGAATAACAAATTGAGACACATTTATTTTTTATATTTCTTTGTAGAAGAAAATTTCGAACATTTCAATTCTTATTTGTATTAAATATCGAAATGCGAACAGAAGATAGGTACTAACAGAAACATTCTAATTCTTATTTATATTGAAATTCGAGCATTTCCCGGACTAGTCCGGGAAGTGATACTTCCTCAAAGAAAAATCGTGCGGAAAGTAGGTACTTCCCGGACGGTTGCCGAAAAAGGAAAAAAACTATGACTGATCATGAGAAATTTGCTTTAGTCTACAGAATCTTATCTAACTACAATTTGTGGCGCGCCAGATCTTCAACATGAACAAAACCATCAGGTAATCAATCACACATCATTAACGCAATCCCGAGATAAATAATAGTTGAGATCGGGACAAAAAACCAACACCTACTATTCACTCAACACAACTTCACAGCCACACCAAGCAAGTGCAAAATCCCATTGTTAGCGGGATCCCGGCAATATTACGTTCGGCAAATCTCGAGCCATCGCGCAGGATATTTCACCCAAAATGTAGTAGGCATGTCAGTCGCGCGCCAACTCGCTGGCGTAGGGTTAGTGTCCCCACGTCTTTGAAATACACGCGCTTAGCAATCTTGTACATCGAAATAGTAGCTAGCAAAACTTTTGTCGACTGGCAAAAACGACTGTTGTGTTTTTAAACTTATTTACGTGTGTGTGCAGTGTTGCCAATTAGTGTATATTGTGAATACCCAAGGAATATTGACATGTGATTATTTATTTTTTGTGCGATAATGGTTGATAACAGCTGCGTTATTGAAGGCACCGTTAAGTTCAGGGATGGAAAAAAGGTACAAGAAACATTGTTTCCTGTTGTTTTTATTGAAAACACTGCTGATATCGTATTACACTTCACGAGTTAAATACAATTTAAAGATTAGGGGACAATAATCAAACCTCCCCTTGTATCTAATATTCAAAATTGAAAAGGTTTCGATGCATCCAGATCTGATTATTTTTCACGAAACAAATTTTCTATTTAGATCTACAGGATTGGAATGGATATGCGATAGTACCACCTAGGTACTGTATGTCAGACTTGTGTATATTGCCTGAAAATAAATATAAATCTCTGCCATTAGAATTGTAATTAAATGTTGAATTCTTGTAGTGGTAATATATTTTTTTTCAACTTGAATAAGTGAGAGTACCTACCTATACAACCAATTGATATAAAATCAATTAACCTGCGTAGCAACTAAGGATTTCACCATTTCCTATAACTTACTATTTTGTGTGTCATGGAAAAATGAAACATTTGTCATGGAATTGTACTTGTATCACCAAACGATTCAATTACTTTTGACACAACTTCCCGCCACTTAGAGCTTCTATATCCTCTGTTGTCCAGTAGGTAGAAGGCCTTCTGCCTGGGACATTTCACCATGTTATCATTGTGATCTCACCCTAGACTTGACATACGCTGGTGTACCTCAGGAATCCATTCGGGCACTAATATGTATCCAATTTCCCAAAAGTGATTTTATTGGGACAGCCCTATGCCCTACATATAGCTTCGCAGATGACGGTACTCACCTACTATTTTTTTTTTTCAAAAAACCTTCAATATCTACAATTTTGTGAAACCAGAAATTAACGAAGGGGGCACGTAAACCTGGCAAAAATTCTGGAATATATACCTAAAGTCAAATATGGAAGAGTCGATCTCATAGGGCAGCAGCGTTATTATGTTGGTATGACCTTAACAATGAAGATGACTGTTTTAAGACACCAGTAATCCCATTATTTGGAGATAATCATTTGGGGTTCATTCTCGGGTTCATTGCCGAAAATTCCTCTAGTAACTATTCAATGAGATCTTGTATAGCTTTCAATTTTCTGCCACTGATACCATTTCGCGAGGAGAGTAAAACAAGCACGAAGATATCGCCAGCGAGACAGACAGCGCTATACCCTTCGATAAAGTAGTTCCCTGGATCACGGCAGCGTATCGGTGGGTATTGATTTTAGCACGTTAATTCACGTTCGTGGCAATAAAATAAATATTTTTTTTTTGTGACGGGAAAAAAGTTTGACATTTTATCCCTGTTGACAGGTAATAAAATATAACTTTTTATGAAATTACTTTTTTTATATATATATATATATATACAAATAGGTTTGGTAGATATTTGATTAAATCGTCGTTTTTCCCGTCGTTTTTCGATACACGGGAAAAAGATTAGATTTTAGCTCGAGGTTGTGTGCTTCGCGTCAGGAGACAAAAAATAATATATTTTTCCCTTGTATAATGAATAACTATTATTGTAACTTGCTAAACACATGTAAACTTATGTATCTACAAAGCACTGAAAATGATAGACAGAGAAGAAACCGTCCAAACATTGTAATAGAAATTAAGTTCGAAAGACCACAATAAGGAAACAAAAATAGATTATTTCAACAACATTGTCCAGAATACCAACAATATAACTAAAACTTCATAAAACATAATTCAAGCTAGGTCGTAACTAAGGAAGAATATGGAGAAATGATGTATTGAATGCATTGAATTTGAAAGTTATTCAACTCCGAGTTCAACACCTTTGCGTCCTCTAGAAATAATGAATGAAAAATATGTTACTATCATCTTCAATGTTTCGATTTGTTTTTTCTGGAGACTGAAATAAGGTACTTTTTTGTCACATACTTCGAGAAAAGAAAAATCAAAATAGTAATGGAAGCCTGAATCTGAAGAAGAGCCAAGAGAGGTTGAATGTATATTGGGAATCAAGCTTTCACAGTCAATGTTTTCGATACACATTTTTTTAAATTTTGTTTTTGCTAGCTTCGTTATAACGCTCCATAAAGCAAAACATGAGAACAAATTAGCTAAGTTATACTTATAATACCGATCTGAAGCATCACAGCAAATAATAGATGTTCTCTACTCGCACAGGCTGTACTCTACGAGAGTATTGCAATAATTATTATTATTATTGATTCGTATCGTATTGTAAAAGCCAGGGACAAATATTTATTGAATAGTAGTGAACTATTTATGTTAGAAATATGCGCAGACGTAATGCAAACAATTTCCAAATATGGAATAATAAAGAAGTATGCTTAAAGTGAGCCTAAATTTTCTACAAAGTAGGCGTTTCAAATAAAAATCGGCGACGGGCTCGAACGTGAAAACAAAATTATGGTGTTGTAAAATTTTTCAATACTTAATATTCATTTAGCGATTTGGTTCTGCCAACTTCACGTTAAGCTATCATTATCCGCGATATAACCCACAATTTGAGAAAACAAAATTCTTCATTAGGGTAATAAATTTGCCTTGAATTTGCCCAAAATTGTGGACAAGAAAATAAAATCTCAACTGTTTCTGTCAGTTCAGCGGTGTTTTATTTTGTGATAAAACTAGGACTGATAAATTGTCCTTCTTCATCTCATAGAAATAATGGTGATGTTTTGGCTCTTAATAGTTACCATCATTTTGAGTTTTGAAGAATCATCCATTGGATAGTTGAGAGTGAAAATGCATCTGTTTTGTATCATTTATCCGTAATTATCTCTCTAGAAATGCAGAAATTTTGTTTCTGGCTCTGATGTCATCATTTTGTTGGTTTTCATGTTATCAAAAACCAATCTATTGAACACGTGGAATTCAAGTGATGAAGTGAATTTCTATTCATGTCCGGAATATCATAGGGAAGGGGGGGCACTAGTTTATTGAAGTGGCCCATTTGTTGGCGATATTGTGTTGTTATAGTTTCACTCCCATATAATTTGAATATTTTCGTTTTCATTGGTATAGTCTCCTCCTGAGTGATCAATTATACCTGATTCATGGACCGTTGAAGTCAAGTTTCCTTCAATTTTGGTGGGTCCCCACAAAACTTTAGACTAGCAAAATTTGTCATTTCATGTATTTCTGTAAATTTCAAATGTTTCACTTCCGTCTTGATTTTGAATTCAGGACAATGAGAAGTTATTGAAGTCATACTAAGTGGATCCTGCAACAGAGTATACCCTGTGTATGGGCTAGTAGATAGTATAGTATCAGTCGATCATAGAAACGTTCCGAAAAGTGATAAGATGAGGAAAATAATGATTTTTTATATATCGTAGAATTTGTATCTTTTGAGAAGGTACACACGTAAAAATAATTTTTTGATAAAAGAAAATCAATTTTCTCGGACTCATTTTTGAACCGAGAAACTAACGTTTTTGGTGAAAATGTTTACTTTATATGAAGAATTTTAATTTTTAATTCGGAATCTTCAATTTTTCTTAACATATTTTCTTATTTTGATACTTATCATTTTCTCACAACAAAGGAACCGTTGTTTTTAGCTGAGAATTCTAAGTTCTTCAGTTGAAACTTCTTGATTTCTTCCGTAGAGTAACAATTATCTAGGTGCTTGGTATGAGCTTTATAAAACAATCATTAATAATAATTATAATAATAATAATAATAATAATAATAATAATAATAATAATAATAATAATAATAATAATAATAATAATACTCCCTCATAAACACTCGTAGAGTGTACCCAAAGGCATAGCCTTATTATTATTATTTTTTTATTTTTTTTCCAAAAGAATATTCCAGTCAGGCCCTGTCTCCGGAGCTCCGACAAATCCGGAGGGCGCGCTGGATCGTTTACCCAGATAACCACTCCCCACGTCCGTGGGGTAAGCGGTTACTGGGTCCGAGAATCATGTGCCCTGAGCAGACGCAGTGAACCAAGGATGACGGCCTTCTGCATTCGTCCGGCTAAGATTTCTGCCATATTACGGCAAGCCTGCATGATTTTTAAGTTTGAGAGCAGTGTGTCCATCATTCCACCAAGGACCCCTATAATCAGAACCACCATTTTAACAGAATGGTTTGGGTAGAGCCTGCGGAGTTCAAAGAGTAAGTCTCGATATTTAGTCCGTTTCTCCTCATCTTTTCGGAAGATGTTCGTTTCACTAGGAGCCGAAAACTCCATGATGAAAATCGTCTTACTCTGATGGTCGAGGAGGACTACATCAGGCGTATTGTCTTGTATTTGCCTGAGGGTGGGGAATGAGTAGTTCCAATATATTCGGCACTTCTCATTCTCCACAACGGACTCAATATCCCCCGGAGCATAAGGCAACACCGGTGTCTCGTCTATATCGTACGAGTGTCGTATATGGTAGTACAACACTCGTAGAGCCGCGTTATGCCTGTGGATATAGGCTGAGACCGCATATGCTGGACATGCTGAAAGCAAATGCATAAGGGTCTCAGGCGCCCCACGACACGCTCTGCATCTAGTGTCGGGGATCTCTTTACCCATCACGCGGCTACGGTAGACCAGGGTGTTGAAGACACCATCCTGGCAAGCCATTATGAATCCCTCGGTCTCCGACTTCAGCTCACTTGACCTGAGGAAAGCAAAGGTCAAGTTTTTGGATAAGCCAAGGTCTTCAATGTTCTTGAAGAAGACCCCATGCATTGGCTTATCCTTGTGCAGCTGCAGGAGGACCTCAGTCTCCGCAGCTTTGATGTGAGCTTTTTGCTGAACGGGTTCCAACTCAGTGACAGAGTTTGGGTTTGTCCGTTCAGTGTCGAATACGAGACCAAGTTCATCAGCTGCCCGGATTGCTGCCTTGAAAAGAAATGCTCCAATCCCTGCTTTTTCATGGTCGTGGACCATGCAGAGAAGGGGATCTGAACTTCTCATGACTTTACAGGCTCCATCCAGCACCATTCTGTTATGTAGACACTCCAAACTCAAAAGTCCCCGGCCTCCCTGTTGTCTGGGGAAGTATAACCGTGGAACGGACGATTTAGGATCCAAGCTCCTATTAAGATGCATCATCTTACGAGTTTTCACATTGAGTTGTCGCAGCTCCTCTTGAGTCCATTTCACCACTCCAAAGGAGTAGAGTAAGATCGGAACGGCAAGCATATTAGTTGCAGCAACTTTGTTCTTCCCCGACAGTTCTGACGACCAGATCTGTCGGAGTTTGTGCTGATACTTGCCGCGGAGAGAGTTTTTAACCGTGTTCACCTCTTGGGAGCGGCGTTGCTCCACTCCCAAGTAGGTATACACGTTTCTCCGGCATCAAGATGATGTAGGATGCTTCCGTCTACGAGCTGGACATCCTCTCCGTATCCCTCACACCGTCCTCTTTTGGGATAAACCGTGGCACATTTGTCAATCCCGAACTCCATTCCGATAGCACGCGTGTACTCTTGCACCACCCTTAAGGACTGATGTAGGTCCCTTTCTCCAGAGGCATACAGTTTGAAGTCATCCATATAAAATAAATGGGTGACCTTATGCCTCCGGTTGTTGGGGGTGCCGCAGTTATATCCACGGGTTATCCTGAGTGCAACGGACAATGGCAATAGTGAGATGCAGAAGAGAAGAGGGCTGAGGGAGTCTCCCTGGAATACGCCCCTTCTGAAGATTACCTGCTCTGTTTGGACTCTGACTTGACCAGATCTTATGGTGAAGCGAGTCCTCCAGAGTGGCATCAGTTGTTCAATGCATCTCACTATTTGATCGGGCACCGCAAGGCATCTGAGCAAATGCATGATTAGCTCATGCGATGTTGTATCAAATGCCTTGCGGTAATCGATCCAGGCCATCGAAAGGTTCCGCTTATACTGCACGGAGTCCTGCGTTATACATCTGTCGATGAGCAGGTTTTCCTTGCAGCCAGCGACCCCCCTCTTTGACCCTCTTTGCTCATATATCCGTTTATACACCGGACTCGACACCGGATCAACTGCGAAGAGTATTCGCGCGTATAAAATGCGCGTAAACATCTTATAGCACGAATTCAAGCATGTTATCGGCCTGTAATTCTTTGGATCAGACAAATCTCTGTTTTAGGGGATAAGCACGGTTCGCCCCTCGACAAACCAATCCGGAATCTGCTGCTCCCCATCTAGCCAAGAGTTGAAAACTCTTGCCAAATGGTGGTGGGTACTGGGGAATTTTTTCCACCAATAGTTGTTCAACCCATCAGTGCCTGGAGCAGCGAAGTTCTTTGGGCCTTTGAGGGCCCGTCGAACTTCTTCCGGGGTTATCGGATTGCGCAGGTCATTGTGGTCAGGCTGTTGAAGCCTCCTGCAGAAGGCTTCAAACTGCGCTAGGGCTGGAGTGTCTACGTTGAGTGGTTGCGGATACTCATAGATGTTCTTCCAGAAGGTTTCCACCCGATCAGCGGCCGGCGGATTATCGACAACACGTGGAGGCTCTTGGAATAAGCGAGAAGGTTTATCGCGGAACTTCATGTTATCCACGACGCTTCTCGCCCGCCTCACTAGTGACTTTCTTGCAGCCACCAGCATTCGTATCCTATCAAGGCCGTGCTGCTTGATGGTAAACAGCACGCCTTGATTCAGTGTGTGGTGAGCTCGTCTCAGTTTTGCGGCAATTCGCCGCACTGTGACCGTGAAAGGCCTATTGGCCGCCACGTAGTCCACCACACACTGGATACGAGACGCGTGTTGTCTCGCCGACTTGATCTTAGCTTCCATCTTGTGTATGCGTCTCTCATGCCTTCCAACCAGAGAGGCGGTATTCCTCCTCTCTGTCTGGGACAAAGCATTAGCGGCGTCATACATGGCAGAGTTGATCTGCCAGATGTCAGCTTCCTCCGAAAGAACTCCACAAATACTCGCATCCACCTGTGCCAGTTGTTGTGGCTTCAGGGACTTGGTTTTGTGTAGTATTATTATTATTATTATTATTATTATTAAGCACTAGACGAGATTGGCATCTAGACAACACACAATACACTTGCTTTCAACAAGGACTGTGGTCATGTATCGATTCCGATATTGAGTACTTGAGAAAAAATTCCTCGTACATACGTCGGGTTCGAACCGACTATCGCAATACTGAAGCCTCGAACGGCCTGCGCCTTAGACCGGCCACCCACTATTATGAGCAACGTTTCTTTAATTTGAGAGAATATTGTTTTTGAAACTTTCAACATTAAAACCACCTCAAGCGTATATATATTTTATCCACGTAATTTTATTTTCTCGTTTTGTGTTTTCTCCGTGGGTGGCGCTGCGACTTTACTTCAAGTCGCTGATTCTAATTCATTGGGCTGGGGCCCGACTTCAATGTTCCTCGACATACCTTGTCACTGACGCTCGGAACGCATCTGCAAGTGGTCTTCCCCTGTCAAATGAAAGAAAATCTTATGAAGTACGCATACTTTTTATTCAAGTAATTCAAATTTCTTTTATTAAAACCTGATGTTTTGAAGTGCACTTGTACATCCAAGTAGGTAATTCAAATTTCTTATTCTGAAAACATATTATTTTGAAGCAAACTCATAAAATTTGTAGATTCGAGTACAGAAATCTTTTATCCAAGTTATTCTGTTTTCATATATCAAAACCTAATTTTTTGGAGTAAACTTGTAGAATTGATTGAATCAAGAATATAGTTTCTTCGTCCGTGTTATTTTTCACATTTCTTATATTCTGCTATTTTGGAGTAAACTTGAATATTTTATTTTAAATAAACGATTTTCTTGAAGGTATTATCAAATTGGAAAGTTAAGATAACTAACCATTCAATACTTACACGTTTATTATTAAAAGAATGAAAATGACAAAGGGCATGATCTATACAGGGTGGCCCACGAGGTTTTGGCCAGGGAATATCTCTGAACTCGCGAGCAGTAAAGAATTGAAATTTTGGGTTTGGAAATTAAAGCAATTGTTGCAGCTTTTTTTTTATATTGTTTTACCCAATAAGCTTTTTGTGCTCGTTTACGTGACATCAGATTCGAAATTATTAATGGGAAAACCTGTATATTTTGGCAGTTCTGTGTTCCTTACGATAAAACAATTCCAACAAACTTTCACACTTGTGGTCTAAAACGATTAGTTTAAGAACTGCAATCAGGGCTAATGTGATACACCTTGAAAAGTGGGGCTAATACTCGGGCTAATATGATACACCAGAAACTTATTTACGTGTTTCAAGCCAAAAACAAAAAAAAAATTAATGACTACGTAATACATTCTATTAGTGTTGGCCATAACGGAATTACTCATTATTGCATGGTAAGTGGACAATAAAAAATGAATAATCAGCGGTGATTTCTTTAGCCAAAAAAATTTCAGTGACTAAGTGTAAACTTATATTCTAACTCCGCTGTTTATTGAGGTAGAAATATTTTAATGTCCCACCTGTATTTGGGGAAGATAGTTTTATGTTTCTGTATTTGAAAACTGCAAAATAATCAACCTTATCACGAGATATATGACTTCACATAGGGGGCTAATCTGATACAAACAAGGGAGTTATTGTGATACAAACAACGAATGATATTGCAATCGTTACTATATGTATAGTGAAGAAGAGGAAAAAGAAACAAGAAATGGTCCCGATTGACCCTACTTCAACCTACGACGCGTTTTAATAAAATATAGATAATTATTTATAATTTTGCCGTGTAATAATCATCAAAAAAAAATAAAGGACTGCTCAAATATGCAGGGTGACCCTAAACCTTAATAATTTGTTACTAATTGCTCTTTTCAGACATCGTATGGGACAAAGGATATTGAAGTACCAGTAGTTCCTAAACTAATCTTTTTAGACCACAAGTGTGTTGGAATCGTTTTATCGGGAGGAACATAGAAATTCCAAAATATACAGGTTGTCTCATTAATACTTTTGAATCTGATGACACGTAACAAGAACAAAAAGGTTCGTTGGGAAACATAATATCAGAAAAAGCTGCAGCAATTGCTTTAATTGCAAAATTTCAATTCGCTACTTGTCTCGAGTTCCGAGATATTCCCTGGCCAAAACCTCGTGGGCCACCATGTATATTGAAACAGTCAATTGTGATATAATTTTCAAAAGTCAGTGTATTTCTTCGTGATATATTCTTCTAATAGAGACTATAAATTGTGTTTGTTCGTTCATCTGTCTGATTGATTAGTAGATAATGTTCGATAAATTTCCATATAACAGGCATATCATTTTTTAAAGTGTCATAGAAATCAAGAGAATATAGGATTCAGTAATTTTCACAATAGCCAGAAATTCGCTTTTTTTATGTCTATAACATTGAATTCTCCGGTTATGACCATCTAGATCGCCAAACAATAGGCCAATTAAACTTGTGACCGACTTTCCGAATTAAGCCGACACATTCTCAGAAACAAAAACATGCAACGAGCAACAAAAACAACCAGTTGGAAATTTAGCTATCTAAAGTTCAAGGTTTTGTAACTGCGAAACAAAATACCGAGCAAAATATACTCTTATATGTATTTATCGTGATATCATGATTCTGTGTAAGTAATAAATCAAAGTTGACGTAAATTGACACGAACTTGCTTTCAGGATGATTCGAAAAGTCATGATTGAATTCTTATCAAGGCGTGTAGAGCGAACCGAGAAGCCAACAAACTAAGATGTATTTTATTCTCCTCAGGAACATAGATATAATTTTAAAGAACTTGGTTAATGATGAGTTCACAACAAAAGTAGAGTAAGTAGGTACCTCCGGAAACTTGATTTTCAAAATTATATGGATTATATGAAAGCTTTCATTAAGCTGGTACAGACATATTGAAAATAATGTAGTAATTTATATTATATAATGTATTAATAAATAGTTAATAACACATCTCCAATTTTATAACTCGAATGGTTCCGGGAGAGAAAGGTGTTTGTTATATTGCCTCAAGACTTAAGCTAGTACACCCATCACCTAACTTTTTTTTGGCATGTATATTCCACTAAATTACAGAAAATATGTGTTGAGTACGGTATATGCGAGCGTTTTCGACAGCAATCGGTGCTGTCATCTTCAAGGCTCTACTGAAACTGCTTGTTTCCTCTTACTGTTTGTCCTTTCATTCTATCAGAACGCCATAATGACTTCGTATTAGATGCCTGAGTTCCATTAATTGTCGTGTGGGTAGGTAATTGTAGTTTGAATGCATCCTATCGCACCAGTGGATTCGCTTGTAAAATTGTTGTAAAATTTGTTCTAATCCTTAATTAGCTGCACCCCTACGGCCAACCCTCAAAAGTCTTCAGAAAACATGTTTGTGCAATCTGAGAATGACAAGGGTTTTACCTTCAATCGTGTGATCCCAAGTACGGCCGTGAATTCATAAGGAAAATGTACCCGTCCAAGCGTACTGGACATCCATCCAAATGCTCCCACAGTTGCTTGGCTTTCTGATCGACACCATTACATCTGTCTTTATTTCGTATACATACTTTTCAATAATTTCTGGAATATATTCAGGGAATTATGGTATTTCATTTCGCGAGACAAAAGAATACTTTGGACGTAGTCCAATCAAATTGCCTAAATACTACGATCAGAGTGTTTAATATTTCAATTTCTGCACACACAGAGAATTGGAAATATTTCCATGTAAGTATTATTGAGACAAAATGAAAGTCAATCGCGAAATGCAACTTAAAATTTACAAACTTTTAAATCTGCCTTTTCCCAACCAGAAAAAAATTATCAATATTGAACACCCACCAATGAATTACATAATATCGAGCATAATATATTATCCTCGATATTATTCAATTGTAATGGAAAACTTTCAATCTCAAAGATATTTCACATTCTTCCTCGGGATACTGGAGTGATTGAGTTGATATGCCATTCAATCGCCATTCAACGTACGTGACTGGTAAAGGAATCTGCAATTTTTCACAATGAGCTTATCATGACAGAAACAAGATGTCTGGCGCTACCAGGACTGCTCATTGCCATAATTCTATACAATATGAATAATTGGGTCGGAAATCAGAAAACAGCTACTTTCCTGGCTGATACCACGACGAACGTTGAATAACATTTAGTGAATTTCTGCAGGGGTTACTTTTCATTGCCTTCCCTAACAGTATTTTTGCCAACTTGTTTACTGCAAATTCTCATTGAAAAAATAAACCTAAAAAATCATACATATTGACAGTTGTATGTCTGGAAAAAATATTCTACCTAGCAAGTTCAGACCTACTTATCATGCAAAAATTCATCAACATAGAGCTTATGAAATCCGACCTGTCCTGGAATTATGTTCTCACATATGTAGAGTGTAGCACCTAAACACACATTAAAACTTTTATATTCTGACAAGAAAGTGTCATTCGTTTCGTCGGTGATACTTCACTTACGAGCTCGCTCACTCCTCTGGATCACCCCAAAAGTTATGGCGATCTGTCTTTTCCTTTTAATATGTTTTCATGGACGATGCTCTTCTGAATTATCATCTAATCGTTCCACTGTTAGCAGTCCCATCGGTGTCATCGGTCTCATCTGTCACATCCATATGCCGTCACTTTGGACACCTTCCTTTTCGTGGGAATGAGAACATAAAAAACGTGAAGAGAGCATAATTGAATCCGAGAATTTTTGACGGAGAGTATCAAATAAATGAAATAGTATATAAAATCGACAATGTCGAAGTACCCTTCTCTTCAAATATTCTTATTATTCTCGAATTCTGTTCACTTCCTGGTGTCTTTGCTACGGGGATTGCTTATTGGTTTCACCGCGGGTGGCGCTGCGACTGAATTTTACTGTAAGTCGCTGCTTCATTTGTGAGAAAATATTACTTATACAGTGGATTATAATTTATTGGGCTGGGGCAGGATGACTTTAATGTTGTCTGACGTACCCTGTCACTGACGAGCGGCAAGAACCGCGAAACGCGTCGGCAGGTGCAGCCAATCGAAGGATAATTTGCTGTTGAATTATAATAAGCAATTGCAAGTGAGTCTTCTTGGAAGAACGTTGCACAAATATTTCATAATTGAATCACCAACTTTTTACGATCTCATTTCTCAACTCTATAATAATCATCCGAAATTATTTTACATTCGTACATTATGGTTCGCGCGATTCCAAATCTGTTCGAATAACATTACTTATTAGCATTAGCATACGTTCACTTCAGATCCACAAGGTAATTGTTTTAATAACCTTTCGACTTATTTTGCAACTTCAATTCCCTAGGCTAACTCGAATCAAGGTGCGAACAATATGGCGATTGAAATATTGATAAGAAATAATTACCATGAATGGGTAATGTCAGTGATAGCATAGTCCGGTTTTATTGGACTAACAATGAACCAATCTGCAATTCTGAATATTGTAACCTCTGTGTGATATCAAAATTAGCATATTACGTCGTACATAAATTTTGAAATACATCCTGTATTCGAAAGAGAGAATCAACACTTCAGTAACTACGCGTTGGTAATGACCGATTTTCAAGTTGTAATACGAGAAGTTTATAAAAAACGACACTCGGATTTTTTCATTCATGTTCCTTGTTATTTTAGCTACACAATATGTGGTATAGTAAAACGGGATGCCAAGGGCCTCATAATAAATTTTAAGGGTGGCCAACCATTTAAGGCGTTTCTTGAACTGTCACGGACAGGGCACGGCAGCAATCCTCGAGTTCTTAAAGAATAGAGCAGATGCTCTTTAGGCTTGCTTATACGTATGTTATTTAATATAGAACAACACTTTCAGATGCTCTTTAACGGATTTCTGTCGTATTCGGCGCAAGTTCTGAGATATATTCGAACAATAAACGTGTTGTGGTTCATCCCGGTCAAGATTTTGACAAAGCAAAAAGAAGTGGAACGCTTGCCTTTCTTTGTGGAATAGTAGTAATAGTAGTTGACGACCTTGGATTCAAGAAGCAGATTATGTATCCCGAACAAAAATCAGAATATTTGAATAAAATAAATTCATCCTGTTTCTTAAGTTCATTTCGAGTATCGTCTTAAATGAGGGTGCCAAACTCTGATAGTTATCGATATTCTAATGACAACAATTGTTTCGTTCACCAAATTAAAATGTATGTGTTCAATTTCCACGCACTCAAATATCTACGTAAGGTTAGTTCATTCTGGTTCAATTATACTGAATAGCCCGTTTCACAAATTATTCAATTTAAATATCATTTCAAAAATTCATATCTAATCTCCACGTACAAGATATGCCTTTGTGGATTTTGTTATTCATTTGCCATAATGATTATCATCACTGTCTTCATTATACAGTGCGCGGCTTTTAATAGCCCCCCCCCTGTTAACTTTTGAACGGTTCGACATAGAAACATGAAAAAAAAACCTTTTCGAGTGTTTCACCAATACTACTTTTTGAAAAAAATATGATTCCCCGTCAGGGCAGGCGGGGGGTCAACTCAGAATTTTTAAAAGGCATGGAGGGTCAAGTGGCACATCGTGAAGAGGAAATTCCATTCTCTTTACAACCATCTAATTTTTTTTTTATTTTATTTTGTTAATTCAAAATCTAAATAACAAATATAAATGCGTATCTGAAATACTACTCATACCTCGATAAATTTGAACGGTTTGATGTGGAACAATGAAACTAAAAATTTCTTGAAGGGTATTACCGATACCCTTTTTTGAGAGAACATTGCAATTACTCGACAGACGGCGCTGGGGGAACATTAACTAAAAAAATTCCTTAAGCATAAAAGTCAAAATTGGGGAAAAAATTATAAAAAAGAATTAAAAATATTCAGATGGTTGTAAAGAGAATTGAATTCGTTTTTCAATGATGTTACACTTGACCCCCATGCCATTTAAAAATGTTGAGTAGATAGGCCCCCCGCTCCTCCTGTCGAGCAATCACCATATTTCATATTTCAAAAAGTAGTATTACCGACTTTTTACCTGACTTGTTACATGAGCATTTCATTTGAATATTTAATTTACCCGGTATTATTGTCGAGCACCTCGAATTTAGTTGAAAATCTGGTTTGAAATGACACTAAAATAGTAGTGTTGATATGTAGTTCTGATTATAATTTTAATCTGATTTCTGGTAATGGCACCAGATTTGAAATTCAATTACCTATTGGTAATTGATTATATTCTGAATTAGTATTATGAGGGTCTGCAAATCTCTGGGTCCATTATTATTCGGCAATAGCAATCATTTCGAGAACCATGGAAAGTTCCGCAAAATTGTTCAGATTTTTGAGGCTATTCCTACTATTTCTTTCTAAGGTAGGTATTTGTTTTTGTGCTTTTCAACATGGAGTGAAGTGATCAATTGATGAATTATTGAGGTGAAATACGTTCCAGAGACTGTCAGTAATTGACAATTTTAGGTCCTCCGAGCAGACACAACCCCAAAAAATGTCAGTGTAACTTTTACCTATAAATATTAATTCTCAATATCACCAAATTCCTATTTCTTTCTCAATCTGTTTCGAAAAGTACTACGACCGCTTTTTATTCAATAATCCCAGACGTTGCATAATTTAGGTGTCCAATAAACTTAACAACTGTCAGAAACGTCGCGGGACCCTGGGGATTAAGGGTATTGCTGTAACCATTAGATTATAATCAATACGAAGGGCGATTTTACGAATCGCTCCTCACCCTCTCCGTTATATATTATTGTTTTTTTCTTTGAGTGATATTCTTTTCGATGTCGACTGATCTCGAATGATTTGACTTTTTAATGAGAACACTTGAAATGCTAATCCCAGAATATTCTAATCCACTCTTATTTTGATCGGATGAGTGATATTCTCTTCTTCTTACTGTAACAGCAATGTCTGTTATACATAGCTCAACAGTGCGTTTTGTTGCGTAAAAATATATGTAAAATTTCAGTTATTTCTCATTCTGTTTTCTCAAAAGTGTCATCTATTGATGCACTTACCTTATGTTCTATGCAAATTTCTTCCTATCAAAAAGATAGAGAAGAGATATTGAGGAACCAAACACGGCACATTTCAATTTGATGACCACAACCTGTTTTTCTCCACCCTTATTGAAAAAAGGCTCCCTTTCACGGATAATGGTTGCATTTTATCGCAAGTATTGGTTTGTCTCTCATTGTGTGAAGTACCATTCTGTATTTATTTGAATTTTTCGTTTTATCTAGTTATGTTTGGGTACATTTCAGTTTCAAATTCATTCATTGAAATCAGAAAATATAATCTTATTTTTTGAGTCTTTCCCCCCAATTCTCAATATTTCAATTCAATATGAATGTTCCAATACTTGTGGTGATTTAATTTTCATTCCTCACAATTTTTTGACACGGTTCAACATATAAAACAATTTTTCTTTAACTAAACCGATCAAAAGAATATATCTGATTCAAAATATTTTTACACTGTGTCTAATGTGTTGAGCAGCTACACATTCTTATTGCCTTGAAAATGAAGAAATACGTTTAGTTACGAGGTTTTTGTTTGCTCGAGTGGTATTCGTTATGATTATACATCGAATATACTTGATGATCCTTTATTTGACGTTAATTAACAAACGTCAAATAATGTTTTCAATGATAAAACTATCATATTTGGAGAAAGCGAAACATCAAATCGATTATACAACGACGTCAAGATATATTCACTTTTCAATGCGTGTAACTAGGTAAAATTTGCTCTAGTGCGAAATGAAATATTGCGCACAGTCTCATCGCTCTACGATTGGTGCGATTATCTAATATTGTTGGCAACTATACTCTCTAATTTTTCCTCGGTTATAGGTGGGATGCCAATACATTCATAACAATAACAATGTGTTGATGTCTCGGTTGATATTTTATTTTATTGCTATAATGTCATCCGACGATAAAAAATTATTCTTCGATATTCTATTGCATCACGATAAATGTTTTGTATCGGAAAACCGTTGTTTTTGATGAATGATATTAATATCCTTCAATAATTCAACGTGTCAATTTATTCATTTATTTATTTATGCAGAGACAAACACACCCACACACATTTGTGTGCCAAGTAATTTTTTTCAATTTTTCCTATTTTTGATGTTTCATAATTGAAGAGTAATAATCATGTCACTTATAAACTCATTTTATAGAAATTGTGTAAATTATATTTTTTTTGTCAAGATACAGTGCTCACAACTGTAGAAAACAAATGTTTATTTCAATCCTTGTAGGTGGCTCAAATAATGTAACATCTGCATTCATTGTGAAGTTTCTGACATACCTATATTTTTTATATAGGTGGTCGAAAAAGTATAGTGTACAACTTGTGCGAAAACTACTTCGGCTCGTGTGCATCATCTTGTCAAAATCGTAAGATATATCCTATTTTCCGCACTAGTTGCACAATATACTATTGCCATTGTGCAGGATTCATATAGTACTATACAATAATGTTCAAATAATAGCCAACTATGCCGGACTCTATATAATTGAAAAAACAATTATGAGTAATCTGTTTCTGAACACTCCAGTCTCTAGAGTCTCGATATATAAGTAAGAGGTCCTTTTCAACTCCCAGTTCTAGTTTCAAGTTTCTGTGAAGACGTTTTATATTTCTCCCTTTGACTGCAGGGTAAGTACCTACGATATCATATTTTATTAAAACGCAATTTTCTAGAACTTTCCCAGTGGAAGGGAACGGAAGAAAAATTGAACAACGGGCGAATTCAGTGTGTACTGAAGCCAGGAATTTTCATAGATCCCCATCGGTAAATATACGGAGCAAAATCATACTGAAGGAATAGTTATGAAATATTAAGAGGTTGATTGATCCAGAACCGGACCTATGAGATTTTGAGGAGATACGAATGTATAGTAACAATAAGTGGTTATACGATTCTAAACAACAATTACGACTGGTCAAAATTTATCGACTCACGAAGTTATATTGAATGAAAAAAGTAGTATACAGAACAGTATTGTTGTAGCCTGGGAGTCGGGCTGAGAAATTATACTCGATTCGGAATACTTTCGTTCAGAAATGGTTATATATCTAAGGGTTTTTAGTGAAGGATATCATGAAAAAAAGAATCTTGAGCAAATGAAGAAAAAATTTTTGAAAAACAATTACTCTCTCTCATTGATTGAAAAAAATCTCCAATAACAAACCTTCAAACATAACAAATAATTTGACTGCAAAATATCCTATGTGACAAATATCTCTGAAAAACAATTTTGAATGAAGAAAATTCCTAAGTCGCATTCTTAAACGACAACACCGTTACAAATGAGTTTTTTCACGACCAAAATGAAAATCTCCTACTGATCTGCTATAAAACATAGTCTATGAAATCAACTGTAATTATTTTCCGTAATGCTATGTTGGTCAATCCCTCGGTCAATCCCGCCGGTATTTGATAAAAAGGTATATATGATGATGATAGGGATACAAGAAAATTCACTGCCAAAAATTCTACTGCTTCGGTAGAATATATAGAAAATGGTGATACTTTTGATTTCACCAACTCCATTAAGGTAATACCACCAATAGATAACACCCCCAATTTCCAACACCAATAAGTGACACCCTTTCAAAAACCACCTGTATTAAAACTTGGGCACAATTTTCACCTGGGGTTCTTAATATACTAAATATTTGCGGCAAGAAAATGAGTGTTGTATCTTAGCTTATGTTTCCTCTTTATTAGATTAATATTAAATAAAAAGCAGATGAACTAGTGTAGGTCAGTATTTGGTCCAACTAAATTCCTTAAGGCCAATAGTTGACATACGGTGTTAGGTATCGAATTTCGCATTTTCTTAGGTGATTTGACAAAATTGGTGTTTTTCTTTTTCACTATCACGCAAATAAATTTTGATACAAAGAGATATTGGGAACCAAAAGATGACAGTGGTGTCAGCTATTGGTTATCTGGTGACAGCTATTGGTTATCTAGTGTCAGCTATTGGTTATCTAGTGTCAGCTATTGGTTATCTAGGTGTCAGGTTATTGTGTTTTATATTGTTGCATCATTCGTATAGGTATTTCTACTTTGGTGTAAAGAGACTACATATGTATGTAAGGACTGTGCTCGACCGGCAAGTCTCGATGGGACCGCTAACGGTAGAACGATTGATGATATTTCGGAAGAGCATCGCCCATGAAAATATCTATGAAACAGAGACAGATGGCCAACCTTTCTGCGATATTCCAGAGAAGTAAGCGAGATTATGAGCAAAGTATCACTGACGAGACGAATGGCTTTCTTCTGGACATAATCTAAAAGTTTCAATGTGTGTTTGGGTGCTGCAATCCATATATGGAAATAGTATTCCAGAAGAGGTCGAACTTCTGTCTTATAGATCATAATCAGTTGACGGGAAGTGAAATAGTTCTTAGCGCGAAACAGAAGCAGCATTGAAATGAAAGATTTCAATTGGTATAGAGACCCCTGGCCACTGTGAGATCGGCCTTTCTAGAGAAAAGTCATGCTTAGGTTTTATTCGCATTGAATTCCACCAAGTTGTTGGATCCTCATTCTAGAATGTTAGCATGCTAAGTCTGCATTTATATTATTCTTTCTCGGTCATTTCTGCATTCACTTGTTGATATCGTAGCTTTGTTAGGGAAAGCGGTACAAAGCTCGGTATAAAGGGTACTATCATTCGCAAAGCTGTTCACTGGACATGAGGTAGCTCCCAACAAATCATTGATGTGAAAAAGGAACAGTGTTGGTGCTTGAATAGATCCCTGTGGAACACCAGCATTTATATGTACCGGATGATACTCTATCGACCTCGACCACCACGTGGAGAGATCGGTCTGACCTAATATAACCTATGGACGATGCAGTCTTTAATATTTTGAAAGCACACTGGAGGAGGCAGATTCAAGACTTGAGAATGTACTCGCAGCTCCAGGAAAAAGGTTTTTCTCAATGGAGGATCACTGCCGGTTGAAGAAGTTCAAAATATTAATCTAGTCATCTGTTGGTCCTGAGCCTGTCATTTATTGGTCCATTTAATTTCAGACGTGTTTAATGATGGGTGATATTAAAATAATTTTTTATCACATTAGTTTTTATTTAAGTGTCAAAACGGTAATAGGTATAAGAAATTGAATAAACCTTAGGAGATATCTCATAATATTTCAACTTTTCAAATGCAATAAAAACATATGTAAAATTTCAGTTTTTTCTCATTCTGTTTTCTCAAAGGTGTCATCTATTGATTCACTTACCTTATGTTCTATACAAATTTTTTCCTATCAAAAAGATAGAGATGAGATATTGGAGAACCAAACACGGCAAATTTTAATTTGATGACCACCAACCTGTTTTTCTCCACCCTTATTGAAAAAAGGCTCCCTTTCACGGATAATGGTTGCATTTTATCGCAAGTATTGGCTTGTCTCTCATTGTGTGAAGTACCATTCTGTATTTATTTGAATTTTTCGTTTTATCTAGTTATGTCTGGGTGCATTTCAGTTTCAAATTCATTCATTGAAATCGGAAAATATAATCTTATTTTTTGAGTCCTTCCCCCCAATTCTCAATATTTCATTCAATGTGAATGTTCCAACACTTGTGGTGGTTTGTTTTTCATTCTTCACAATTTTGTGACACGGTTCAACATATAAAACTCATTGTTATACATAGCCTAGATGGTTTATTTATTAAATTCGAAACGTTGACAAGGAAACATCAATTTTTCTGTAACTAAACCGATCAAAAGAATAGATCTGATTCAAAATACTTCTACACTGTGTCTGATGTTGAGCAGCTACACACTCTCATTGCCTTGAAAATGAAGTACATGGAATTTTCGTTTTTACATCCAGTTCTCAGATATATCTACTGCCAGGTTAATGAAATATTTGTAAACGATTTCTCCACGGCTCTCCATGACCAGTTTTTATTAATTCGGGAAGAACATATCAGGTATTTTCTTACCACTAAACTAAGACCAAATTGTTATATAGTACTTTCTGAAACTCCAAGATTTAGACATGGAATCGTTAAAATATACTTACCTACAGCTGAAAAAATTATTCAAACATTTCCTTTCACTTCACAAAGTACACAAGTATTTTCAATAAAAAAAATTAATGATATTACTTGTCGAAGGACCATTAAACCCATAATGAAAAATGGATCATCCTATAATCCAGGCTCCAGCTGCAAAAAATATAATAGATTTAATCATCGGCGAGTATCCAACAGAAAACGAATACTGTCTGATATATTCTTGGCAAACTTTTCTACAAAAACTAGTTTGCAATGCTCCTTAAATTACATAGAAAGTATTGAGTATTGTCAATATTGTTGCCATATGTCAAAACGTTGAAATGTGACACCATTGTTATACCGAAAAACGCACGAATCTGGCTCTCTCGCTTAGATTTCCAGTATTTATATTTCCGTAATCTCAAGGATTGGGTTGAATATTGAAGGAGCTATCGGATTAATGCCTTTTCTTCTTGCAGAAAGTCCGCTTACTTGCTTGCCTAAGCGAAATTAAAATACATCATAGCTCTCTGGAAAATGCATGTTAATTTAATCAAAGCAAATCTCAGGCGATTTGAATTTTTACAACTTCCTTAAGAGACTTTGGAGAGAAGGCAAGTGAAATGTAATTACATTTTCAACATGATTCAAAACGGAGCGTCCTGAATTCCTTTCAAACAGCAATTCATCCCTTTTCAGGCGATATTAATGAGTTGTTGAAATATTCAATATTTGATTTCTGGATACGAATATTTAAATAAATTTCTCATTTCTGAAATTTCTATTCGCGAGTTATATATAATTCGTTTATTATTTCGGTCCTTTTGTGACGTAAGTATGGAAATACTTATTGACCATTCTTTCGAAATGTTGAAAAAATTGTTATACCAACATATTTCTTTGGAGGTTTTAGACGATGTAGTATCTTGATTGATTTTTCCCTTCATTGAAGTCCTTTTTTTGTGCACGGTTATTCTTAAAGATAATGGCCTCTTGGTTTCTTCGATGTTAGAATCTTCACATTCACAAGGGACTTCGTTAATACAGTTTTTGCTGGATTCTGTTTTGTTCTCTGGTTTCGTCTCGGTGAGGAAGCTTCTTAAGGTTTTCAATTATTAAGACTATAGACATCCGGAATGTGAGTAACCAACCAACTTCAGTTGCTATAGTAGGTATAGTAGGTATCCTTTCAAATCGTATAATCCATATCAAATGTGATGGTGGGTGTCCAGAAAAAAATTGTTTATATTTGGAAATATCGATCATATATGGAGAACTAGATTGGTATGGTTCGGTTCAACGATATTTTGCCAAGTTGAAGTTGGCGGAACTCTCAAAGGTCAAAATATTTTGCCTCGAAATCAACCGTCTTCCAGTCCACGTGGACTTGACAAGAACTACCAACTTTGTGCGCTTTGTATTGGACAGTTTATGTCAGCATTGTTTTATGATTCGCTGAAAAGTCATAAAATTTTATTCGAAGTAATGTATTGGTTCCAAGTAAAAATTCCTTAGCTCCCGTGCTATTTTTCAGAGAATTGGTTCAAGATGTGTTGCACTATATATCGTTTACTTCAACTATTCCAGTACCAGTACTCCACCTATTACATATTTTGGCACTTGATATCTTCATTTCGTTCAACATATTATTAGTCTTGAGTTAAAATAAATCGGGTATAAAATGAATCATCATACCTTGGTGAACATACACAAATACGATATTATTGATGAAATTATGAACTATCGTGAAACTAAAAGATTTTTCCTTTTTTTCACAAGAAAAATGCATTAGATCTTCAGTACTGCTCATGAGAATTTGCTTAACTCTTGAAGTTTTACACGAAATTTCAATCTATGGAAATACATTTTAAATGAAATTATTAGGTACTGCGCAAAAGCGATTCTACAAGGAGATTTCTATCTGATTGGCGCTGTAGTTTTGTAGTTTTGTTACGATACCGATAGAAGCTAAGGTCCGAGTTCGTTATCTTCACCATCACTTTTGACAAATGTCTCTTTGATAAAATGATGAAATTTGCCTGGTCATGCCCCCTTCCCCACCATGGTGGTCAGTTTTTGATCGATTATATTTTTCAAATATCTAACCTTTTTACAAAATTTTAGCTGTCTTTCATTCTGAGCTGGGTCTTAAAGTTCGTACTTTTTCCTCCTGGTGAATGGAACCATCACTTCCCGTCATTTGTACGTGTATAAAAAAAAAATCATACATTTGTTCGCAAGAAGTCATTGAAATTGGATCCCCCGATAACCATATACTTCTTTAAGAAATTTTATTTGGAGAAATGGAAGTGATCTCTGATTTCGATTCTGTAAACATATACACATCAATAAAGGTGATACTGGTAGCCAATAAAACTGCAACCAACTTAAAACAGTGGAATTATTCAAAATTGTAATGGTGCTTATTAGATATTATTAGATATTCTCTCCACACTATCCCACAAAGTGGAAAATTTGAGGCAAATATCTGTCAAAAAAGGACTACTTCCCCCTACGGACATTGAATTACATCTTACATCAATTTGTGCAATGGTCCTCCAAGAGGACACAATTGCAAGTGCTAAGTGCAATTAAGAATTGAATATTATTCCTCATTGGTTGGGAATGACTACCTGCAGATATGACATGCTTCACGGTTTGTTTAACACTTATCAATGCAAGGATAGACCGGACAACATTAGAGTTTAAGGTGTTATCGTTGGTTGGGCCAGGATAGCTCTAATGTATAATCACGTGAAAATCAATGAAATAGGCATGGTCGAGAAAATTAAATTGAAATTTATATATATATATATATATATATAAATTACCCATTGTCGATTTTATGGCGAAGTCGTTTTTAATGGTGAAGTAGGTGGCGAAGGCGCTGGTAGCAGTTTTCATTGTGACTCCAAACCACTTCCAATCCAATTGAACACACACAAAAAATTTCATAAAAATCGGTCCATCCGTTTAGGGGGAGCTCACTTTCGTATGGATGCACAGAAGATTTTTATATACAAAGATATATCCAGGTAGGTGAGTATTATTAAATCAACAGTCAATTATTATTTGTTAATTAATTAATGAGTTTCTGGGACATTGTGAAATTATTATTCCTTGTGTTGTACGTTGACAGAGATTGTATATTATTTAAATATGAGAACTGTGTTAATAAAGATGGCAGCTTAAACGATTGAGTAGTTTTTTTTATATAAGAAACTTCTCTACTATCATATCAGTATACATATATTCTAAATCAGCCAGAACTAGTACTAAGGTTTTTACAAACAAAAATGTTACCAAAATAATTGTGTGTGCTATTACTAAAAAATTTAATTTTTAATTACAAGTGTTCTAATTTTCTCTTCACATTACAAAAACCAATTTTAGAAGTCTCCGATATTTTGTTTCGATGGTATAGAAAGATACATTCTGGTCGATAAAAAAGTATAGGTTCGCTTCGTGCGTTTTTAATGATACTGCAGCAGAATCAATAAGCCTTTGGCAATATTGCATTTCATTCTGAACTATTGTTTTGAATTTAATATTGAACGTTTTGCATTCATGCATACTAAATAGCTGAAGTTTCGAAATGCCGTGGAAGGTATTTCATCAATTATTATTGGTTCATTTCAATATTTGGAAAGTTTCAAATTTCTGTTTATAGACGTATGGAATATCTTATTTTTCATTTTCTTTACACTCTTTGTTTCCAAATATGCGGTAAGTGTAACACCTCGACTAGAAATTCAGTCACCAAGTGACCATCTTCTAGGGGTCGATCAAACTCAATATCAAATTCAGCAGCAGCAGTAGACGGGCCATATGCATTAAGGAATAAACTGATAGCGCATTAGTATTTACCAAATTTTCTCGCAACCGATTTGCTTTCATTCGGTTTGCTCCCATGTTTATGAGTAATTTTTGGACTGTTCTAACCAGAAAGAACTAACCTTTCGTGGACACTTGGAACAGAACAAACTAACTTTACTTGTATACCTGGATGCAAACAAATACATTTTGCGAAGGGTAATTTTTTGTCTGTTTTAACCAGAACAATCTTTCACTTGAAACAGGTATAAATATTACTGGTGTGGTGGGTGGGGTAAATTTCAGTGGCATTGTAAATAAACTTATTTTCTTCCGCCTCTCTCACTCTGCTCAAGTAAATAGTAATTAGAAAGAGAAAAGGAATTTCACAGATTTTGTTAGCTCCAACGAGTTTACTCTCATGCCCCAATCCTTTGGTATCCCATAAAAGTTTCACTTCAAAAAAATATGAATGTCATGTTCTAGGAGATTCGTCATGTGCCAGAGCACAACACATAAACAAGGGAACGTTAAAAACAAATTGACCGGACTTGATCTTGTATTTTATCACAGGCTCTTGTGCGTGTGTGAAATAGTCTTTGACGCACCTGTGAAAAATCGTAATATTTCATATCTATTAAATACAGAAAAAAACACTGACAATGAAAGTTTGATTTTGTGGAGGAAATTCTCTTCTTGACATGGCGTTTCTGGAATTCTAACCTTTTCCAGTATGCAAAATTCAAAAATGATTCACTTGCCATTCTCTATTTACTTATATAGATTCATTTGATTTAAAATATTGCCATTGTCAAATTATGTAAGGATACAATTTGAAAAGTCCATGCGAAGAAGTCAATTTCCTCCACAAAATCAAATTTGAATCAATATCAATTATGAGTGTTTTTACAATTTGACAGAAATAAAGTATCACGTACCTGGTTTTCCATTCACTTTTCCATCAACAGGATGAAGGTAATAAAACCCATTCACCTGTGCCCAAATGATTTATAAATAGGAGTACACTTTCGGTTCAAAGCGTATTAGTTTAACAGTTGTAAATCACCACACAATTTATCGTGATATACAATATCTTGTCGCTCTTTGGCTGCATTGCTTGGAAAAAGACAGCGAGTCGCTGATGATTTTACAAGTTTTTCTCTGACTAAGTATTTCAGTCATTGATATTTGGGCCAATAACATTATCTTGATCCAAATTTCTAATCGACACAATACAGTCTAACAAATTGTTTCGGTCTTTTTGATCAGTAGAATGCCGTTTTTTTTAATGATTACCCTATTTTAGATTGAGTCTAAAATTCTGTAATATGCTTCGTGTGGGAATTCGTGTGTGGATCTGCTGCCCTCTTGAGATAGATTTTCATTCGAGAAAGTAGGGCAGAAACAAAATCGAAAATATGGTAACTATAATAAGTCTAAAATAAGACCTGTATTCCCAATATATCAAAGCATCAAAAAAGGGCTCACAAAAGTTTTACTGCTGAGTTCGCCCTGAGATAAGAAATCGACGATTTCCCTTTGAAGGAGTTAATTGGATTTATTGGAGTGAGGTAATAAATTAGCCTAGAATTTTCCCGACAATTTTACGCATTCGAATCTTCAAAATGTTTTCATTTCAAACATGCCTATGCTGAGTTCGTCCGAAGCAAGCAGAGCCACTGGTTTTTGGACGAAGGAAAAGAGTAAAAAATTTGAAAATAGGGTACTAAAATGAGCCAAAAATTATAGGATATGTTCGTGTCAAAATTCGTGTGTGGCCCTGCCGACCTCTTTAGTAACGTGAAATTAATTCAACAGCTAACTTTGATTGTTTTATATAACGCGACAAATTATCATTTATTTTGTATGTGTTATTATTTAATAATTTTAATAATTGTTACTAGTCGTGTACAACCATGGGACGTGTGAAGAAAAATATTTATTCTATACGAAGAAAAAAATAAATTAAAAAAAAAGAAAAATAGTAATCTTTACAAAAGTTTCTGGTACTACATGTGCAGAGCCGTAACTAGGTGGATGGCGCTCGGGGCAAACATGAAATTGTGTACCTTCTAACACTAATAAAACCTCAGATATATATTATTATTCAGATCAAAAGTCGTTTTGGCGACCCCAGCGGGCTTGGGCCCGCGGCCAAAGCCTCCCTTGCCCCGCTCTAGTTACGGCCCTGTACATGTGACAATAATACGGTGGGTGTAATAATGACAGGCATCAAATTACTATAACTGATTCATGGTAATTATTACAAAATTGTTATTGTAATAAGCATTGAAATTTTTGTATTGTGAACAATGAATAATAATAATAATCCCTTATGAACACTCGTAGAGTGTACTCAAAGGCATATACTGTGCGGGTGGAGGGCGGATATTAATATTATTTGCCGTGGCGACCTAGGGTGACTTACTAATTTTGGTAGCGTATTCACTTTTCAGCTGTAGGAAATCGTACAGTACCATCTCGGTTGGTCGGTGTGCACTACAAGCTTGCACTAGATAGGATTGGCATCTAGAAAACTCACAATAACACTTGCTTTTCAACAAGGTTCATGGTCACCTATCGATTCCGATAATAAGTACTCCTGAAAAAAAAAAAAAATGTCGTTTACCGGGCTCGAATCGGCTATCGCTATGCTGTTGTTTCGAATGGCCTTAGACGGCTAAGCTACCGACCACCACCTGAAAACAATAAACTGATTATCATTTTCAAATTTGAAAGGCTCATAGATGTGAGTATATTTGCAAAACAATTAGCTGATTAATGTTACCACAACAAAACTGGCTGATGAATATGAATATATTGCATTTCAATCTAAACGGATCCATGAAAATCAAAATATTTTCATATTTAATATTAATATATTCATTTGGGGATTTGAAGACCTCATCACAACGTTCAAAGGTAAGAACCGAACTCTTTTCATTTCAGGTAATTTTGTTCGTAATAAAATTAAGCATAATGGCCACCGATGATAAATTATCGGTAAAACATTCATACATTTGGAAAGTGTCTTTTAATATTCCTACTTATTATGTATGTTAGACACTATATACAGTGAGTTTCAGAAAGTTTGCACCATATAGAAAACTTGTTTATTATCCATTTGTCATTATTCATATTATCAGATAAAATATTCTGACTCTTAAATTAAACTTGTTTTTCAATTATCTATAGGGTAATCTTCAAACAAAAATAAGCTTAATCGGTAAACATCAGTAAATACTATTCTTCAGTAAACACGTGTCATAATATAATGAACAACCCTTCATCGAAAATAAATCATGACTTTAAAATTATACTGGGTGATGACATTTTTTACCATAAATAATGACTCAGTATTTTTGAGTCATCCTGTACATTACGAACACGATTCAATTGGAGGATAAATCTGAATCTAAATCAATTCGAAGAAATCTACCGGATGATTCAATAGAAATGAGCAGAATAAAATGCCGAAATATGTTTTTTAATTGAAATATAAAAAAAAGTTCCAAGTAAACTTCAGTGAGTTGCTTCAGTAACTAACTTTAAACACACTTTTCTTTCTCACGAACAAATAATTACGGTCCATCGAATAATTTCTGTTTCAATATTCAGTTTTGTGTAGTTGGTATTCCGAGAAGCCAAGTACTTGGTAACTTTGGTGCCTGATAATTAAAAAAGTAGCCATAGAAGGCATGTGCAGTTTTGGACTTCCATTCAAATATCCGAGGGAAAACATTTTTTGTACACCTGATGAATGTAGTACAGTAAAATATCGCAACTCGATATCGCTACTCGATAAAATAACGAATAATCGAGGAATTTAACCAATGATATTTTTGGGATAGAGTGATATCAATAAAAAACCATATTTCGGCATTGCCAGATAGATATACAGATAGATAGATTCTAGACATAGAATCAGATTTTGTCTTCCATTAAATCGTATACGTATGCGGTATATACAGGATGTCTCAAAAATACTGAGCCTTTTATGGTAAAAAATTGAAACATCCTGTATGAGTTGGGAAGTTATACAGAAAAATATTATAAAACGCCTAATACATTTTGTGTATCGATTGAGCTTATTATTGTTTGAAGAATACCCTGTAGATAATTAATAAATTGGTCTCATTCAAGCATCATAATATTGTTTTGGAATATGAATGATAAACGTGAAAAAAAAATTAACGATTTTACTTTTTTTTGCGTAAAAAATTATTAAATAAAAATTGCCACTTTCAACTTCAACACCCAATATCTCGAAAACTAGTCATAGGATCGTGTTTGTTGGGATAATAGACACTTTTGATGAGGTGATACTACAACATACTGAAATTTATAAATGACGGGAATATCAAGTATTGAAATATGCACATAGAGAAATAAATATTTGTTTTCTACACAATTGTTAATAATTTCAGTACATATTGATTAAAAGTTTGATTTTGTGGAGGAAATCCAGTTCTTGACATAATTTTTTGGGTTTATGACCTTCCACAATTCAGTGTACGTTACTGACAAAAATTAATTTCTTTCAAGACAGCAGTCTTGTGAACGCAGTAACTTATCGGGCAAATTAATTAATTTGCCCTTCTACACTTGTACAGATTTCTTTGGATTAAAAATTTTTTTCATTTTCAGATTGTGGAAGGTCATAAACCCAAAAAATTATGTCAAATTTCAGTACAATTTGATTATAAAAATTTGTTAATTTTTCTTCCATAAAATTGTATTCGAGATATTATGTATAAACTTTATACTACTGTTGTATTATTCAGAATAGTTTTGTAATTTTATTAACCTACCGAATACAAGGAAAAAATAATAAGTGAATATTCTGTTTTAGAAACAAACACAATTTTGTGCATTATTATTTGTGGTACACACAAAATGTATAAAATCAATCAGTATGTTGTGCCACGTATGTCAACAATTTGTTTACTATCTATGCATACATATAATAATGATTATAAATTTAATATGTAGAAAATTGTAACAATTTGTTTAATTAGCTCGTACACATTGTGTAGGTATTAAGGCTTTCAACTTCCTAAGGGTAGAAATAAAAATAATGCAAAATATAATGTTTATTTCATGAATATGAGAAGATATAAATTATAAAAAGACCAGAGCACAGTATCACATTATGAAACAAAAATGAACCAAAAAAAGACAATAATTCTCAAAATATTTTCAGAACTTCAAGTAACAAAAACTCTAATCACACATTATACTAATAATATCATCATAAACAATTTTTGAAGCACATGTCCACTGTTTCAAATAATTTTTCATTTTCACTCTGTCCAGACTTATTCACCGATGCGTACAGCTTGGCAAATCTATAAAGGAATATCGATAAACGTATGATATGCTTGAATTAGAATGAGAAAGTATTCGAACGATAAAGAGGGTATTATAAATTGTACATTCAGTTAGAATGTATACTGAGTTCTTCTGCTGCCGATTTCATATCCCTTTATAGATTTGCCAAGCTGTACTTACTTGCAGTACGCAGATCACTTTTCGGATCCTAACAAGAACGATATTGGTTGAGCAGGTAATTTCTTGGTTTTATTGGCAAAGTATTTGGCAACCCTTCTATCTAATGGCGATTGTCGGTTATCAGTGCACAACGGCTGCACTCTGTAAGGACTTTTGCTAATCAGAATATATACATGACACATGACACTAATAGATTGATAATTGCTTTTCAATAACAAAGTTCATCAACTTTCAGACATCATAAAAGGACACAACTATTCTTCGTGTCAATTCTTATTCAAGTATTGAGTAGTTAAAACATGCTCCTGTCTCTAACCGATACAAATGATGAAAATGAGTTTTATATTTGAGACTCATGTTATAAACAAAACTGCGAATCTTTTTCAAGTCAGAAAGTTTCAACCTTGCAAGTATTGTGACGAATTTATTTCATTAACATAGACGGGTCAATAGTAGTAATGCACTATATTCATAAAGAAAATAAATAATAATACCTACGGTAGGTATATACTATAAAGTTATATACAAAAGTCACCCCCCATCTGCATGTGGCATACAGTACTGACAAAAGAATATCATGATCGAACAGGTGCATGTGCCGCGCGGGCGCATTCAGTAGGGTAAGATGATGCCGTTACCCAGGGCCGTAACGAGGGCGGGGCAAGGGAGGCTTTGACCGCGGGCGCTAGCCCGCAGGGGGTGCCAAAAAGACTTTGGGCTAGCCCGCAGGGGGTGCCAAAATGACTTTGGATCTGAATAATATTAGCTATCTGAGTTTTTACTATTGTTAGGGGGCGCAAACGTACATGTTCGCCACGGGGACCATCCATCTAGTTACGGCTCTGCCGTTACCAAATGGTGGCGATTTTTACAATTGTATAGAAATACTAAACAATTTGTGCATATGAGATGGAAAGTGCATAAATAGTGTAACTTAAGTCTAACGAAGAGTAGATATATTCCGTATAAGTTGTGTAATGGGTTGTGCATATTTTTGAGTATTTTTGGCAATACAGAAGTTTATGTATGATGAAAGATTGAACAATTTTGTGAAAGGACACCGCACACTTCTATAGGGAAATTGGCCCCCTGTCGAATTGGCTGAATTTTTGATATGTTGTAGTCCAAGTCATTCCAAACAAAAAGTCCAATTGGCAAAACTTTTTTTATAGGCTAGTTTTGACGGTAGAGGGCGTTGAAAATTCTCATTTTCTCTCTGTTTTTAAACAACAAAAAACGTTACCCTGAATAATTTTCACTATTCTGAGTAATCAAGATATAAATATTCATCAGTATAAGATAATATTAAAAGTATTATTCATTGGTGACATTACACATGGTCAATTATACAGTGTGTTCCATCTTGTATGGTCAAACTAATACCCCAAGTTGATGATAAAACTCTTGTTATTAACACGCTTATATTAGCTTCACTTGTATGTATGTATGTGTCTATGTAATTAATTCCGGTGATAATGCAATATGACATTTTTCTAATAGAAAAAAGAAAATGGCGGCTCCATGATGGCGGACGAGATTTGTGATTATGGTCTGATTCAATTCAAAGTTGGTATGATGAAAGGATTTTCGGGGTCAGAGATTATGATGGTTTTTTCAATATTCATAAATTCAAAATGGCGGCTCCAAGATGCTGGAGGAGATTTGTGATTGTGGTCAGATTCGATGACTGATAAATCTAAATCTCCGATCCCGAAAACCCTCTTATACCAATTTTTAATCGTATCTGACCGTAATCACGAAACTCGGCCACCATTTTGGGTTGCCATCTTCAATTCATGAATTTTGACAAAAGACTCATAATCTCTGACCCCGAAAACCCTCACACTAATTTTGAATCGAATCAGATCATAATGACAAAAATCGTCCGCCATCTTGGAGTCGACATCTTTAATTTATAAATTTTTGACAAAAAATTTGAAACATATGACCTTAAAAACCCCCACATACCAATTTTGAATCAAATCTGACCACAATCACAAATCTCATTCAGCATCTTGGAGCCGCCATTTTGAATTTATGAATATTGAAAAAAACATCATAATCTCTGACCCCGAAAATCCTTTCATCATACCAACTTTGAATTGAATCGGACCATAATCACAAATCTCGTCCGCCATCATGGAGCCGCCATTTTCTTTTTTTCTATTACAAAAATGTATTGTCACCGGAATTAATTACATAGACACATACATGCATACAAGTGAAGCTAGTATAAGCGTGTTAATAACAAGAGTTTTATCATCAACTTGAGGTATTAGTTTGACCATACAAGATGGAACACACTGTATAATTGACCATGTGTGATGTCACCACTGAACAATAATTTTAATATTATTATATATTGATGAATGTTTATATCTTGATTACTCAGAATAGTGAAAATTATTCAGGGTAATGTTTTTTGTTGTTTAAAAACAGAGAGAAAATGAGAATTTTCAACGCCCTCTACCGTCAAAACTAGCCTATAGAAAAAGTTTTGCCAATTAGACTTTTTGTTTGGAATGACTTGGACTACAACATATCAGCCGATTCGACAGGGGGCCAATTTCTCTATAAAAGTGTGCGGTGTCCTTTCTGCACAACTGTGTCATACAGAACGTTGTGCATGAACCTGCTGCAGTCTTTTCTCTCTGTGAGGTATACTAAATATGTAACTATTAACGATTCGACTTATTTCTGGTCGGAAAAAATATACCAAATACTATGAAAATTTCTTGAACATACAGTATATTCTCCAGATTTATCTCCAGTGTGGATTATTATTCAAAACTTGTTATACTTGAGCACAGGGAAAATGAAAAAATGCAATTGAAACTGCTTATGATTTAAGAAAATATTGTACGGTCTATTGTATTTCTCTCTCCTATTTTCCCTAGTACTATAAGGTTGTTTGAGATTAGTGGAATATGGCTGTGCGACTCTGTATAATTGACAGAAATTCATATGCCCAAAAAATTTCCAATGATCTTCAAGGCACTTGCGAGAATACAAGTAAAAATCTATCCTCGAAATTGAGCAAATATTTGATACATTTTCATTATTACCGAACATAAATCTCAATTTCATTTGCAGGTTAGTATACAAGATAAAAGTTTCAGTTTGTAGTTTGCGTATATTTATGGTAGCCATCGGTTTACGTCGGTCCACACGGGTTAATTAATTTTAATTATTCCCCATTCGCTACTACAAAATATCGTTATCGTCGCCATTGTTGTAATTGCGCTTGATAAGTATTTTTCAGAGGCGCGTAATTGCCGTTTTGCTAATTCAGAGAGCATCGTCACGCACCGACTGATCAAAGAGTATCATTGATTGTGCGTGGGGTCCGAGTGTAGCGTCAATAACTTCATTATTCATATAGAGTTGATGATGTTCGACGATCGAAAACAAAAGCCAGGAAATGCCTCTTTGTTCTCGTGTTTATGTATTGTACTGTTTTTTTTTGTCAATGTTTATCATTATTGTTCGAGGCGCCACAGATATGTTACACTATTCACGGCGAGTTCTTCACATTGAGTAAACGTATTCCATCGTCTCGAATTCCTCTCGAATCCTGTCGAATTTATCGAAGAAATTCACAATGCTGTAAGAAATCATCGGACCATTTATCATTTTCAATGATAATGCAAATTTTTATGGGTACCTACAAAAGTACAAGCTGAAGTATAAGGATATGAAAACCTGTGAAGTTTATTTGGTAGATCGTTATCAGACACTTTATTGTGAGGTGAAAAGGCCGGCCCTTAGCGTGATATCCAGAATTTTTAATGTGACTGTTTTCCTTGGCCACCTAATGATAATTTGTTGTTTTGTTTATCTCCATGAGAACTTCCTTCCATGTCTTCTGATTTAACAGGAATTCTGAAACTATTCTCCGACGTTACTGTTTTTTTGATCGGGAACATTCAATAATTTTCACTAGCTTAAATATTATTTTTTTTAAATATATTGCTCAATTATTGACAATGAATGACATCTCGAACAGTGAAATATTCAATACAAATTATCGAAACCAATATAGAATTTACAGGGTGATCTATTTCCACTCATTATACAGTGTGCTCTCCCCACCAAAAGAAGTAGAAAACAACGTAAAATTTGAAAATCTTGAGAAAAAAAAATTACCTTCTGTAATTGTCGAAAAGCGCCGCCCCTGGATGAACGCACGTGGAAATGTAGAATAAGTGTTTATCTGTTCTTCTTTCTTGATGAAACTGAAGCTGGTTGGAGAAAGTTTCATTTACATAACAACCTATACGTGGTTGCAAAATAAATGATTTTTAAAGAACACATTACGTGAAACAAATTCAAGTGAATACTGTTGGTGTCAAACCAACTTTCCGTATACACTGTGTTACAGTGCACAGTTCACATCAAATCAAATATATTGATGAACGATCGAATAACAAAAATGCGTCGTAATAAATATCTCACTAAGTAAATACAGTGAGTAATAATCACCTGAAATTGCCAGTCTGCAGTTGTTGATTCGCATGGAACCACATAAGTATATATTTTCGATCGAGGGTACTACTCTGGTGGAGAGATATGTTCATTTCAATGGCGCGCTTTAGAAGATTCAAGAACGAAATAATTATATAAATTATCTCTGATCTTGAAATATGAATGAAAAGAGCTTTTTTGGTTATTCGGTTATTATCTTTCGTCTGTTGAATATCAGTCATCAACCAATCACACTTTTGTTTCTCGTTTGAAAAGACCAATCAACACGCTCTATTAGCGACTATTTTGCATGGTACATAATAGCCGCCAGGAATAGTCGGTATTATAATTATATCAAGCGGCCTGTGCATCTGACAGTACTTTAAATAAATACATCTTAAATATCAAATTGAATCAATCGTGTTAAAGTGTTTGAAATTGAATCGGTTTGGCGAAACCGAAATCTCAGATTATTTCCATGTTTGAATGTGGGTGAAAATATAATTTGAAAATTTACATCATTATATGTATTATTAGTGGAATAGCGTCTTTTCAGTGAAGACGCCTATATGGATGAACTTAAGCAAAACCTTACCTGATTACAAAATTGAATCTAAATCATTGAAGCTGTTTTCGAGATCCAAAAATTCACATTATTATTATTAGTGAAATCCTGTTTCTCGAAGAAAGAAGCCTGTATGGATGAACTTAAAACGCAAAACTTCATCTTTATACAAAATTTGTTCCAAATCGTTAAAGCCGTTTCCAAGATCCAAAAATTCACATTATTATAATTACTATTTTTAGTAAAATCGCGTTTTTTTTCATGCATGTCAACTTCCGAGCTATGGTCCAAATTTCAAGTATCTAGCTCATCAGGAAGTAAGTTTGAAATCTATTACAAAATTCCACCGGACATACATACAAGAAAGCGAGTTGATAAAAACATTTATAACTACATGGAAATATCTGTCCGAATTTAATCGATAAGCGGCAAAGAAATGGGAAACACAACAAACTCCAAATGGATGATGAGTATTTCTACCTTATGTATCCTGTCCTACATTCACAGTCAATATTTGTACAGTTAGTTATCAGTTATCGGATCTACGTCCAATATACGTCACGTTGTTTTAGCTCTCCAGTAAATATTATTATGTGTTTGTGATAGATTGAAAAAAATTCATACGCGCGGATGGTGTTCATCAAATAATTCATCAGTTTTCCGCTGAATAATTTGGTAGGTAAAAACGTGCGCGTAGTTTTTTTTTAACGTTGGAAGTATCGCCTGATATTGCCCACCACTATTTATAGGGATTACTTATTCCTGCATTGCATTATTTCTTATGTATCCTTAACATTTGTGATATTGCACGATGATTTTATGTGAATCGAAAAAACTGAAGAGAAAAACTATGGAAAATGCGGCAGTGCCATCAGACCAAAGGGAACAAAAATTAATATTAATAATTATAGTTAGTATAATAAATCTTATATATATTTTGTCGTAAGAGATTATAATTACTTTTATCGCCATGAACACATATGATACGAAATGATATTATTGTTTTATTGTACCAGAGAACCATTTCTATTTTGCAATTCAGGTGATATCAGCAGTGTTATTTGACATTGAAATTTTTTTTTACTAACGATGTTTCAATGTTTTTCAGTGGAAATCAAGATGGTGTGTCATGAGAAAACTATCTCCAGTTGCAGGTAAAGTAAACTCTGTTGTGAAATCAGCGTAAATTATTCTCTATACCTATTCACTTTGAGAAATATTGAAAGTAACTCTTCGAATTGCACGGTTGCTTTTGCAGAAGTACTCAGTAAGTACCAAGAGAAAACTGAACAAAATTGTAACCATATTGATAATATCACTCCCATCTCCTGCAGAATAAGGACCAATAAAAACGATGTGTTTCCCTTCCTTTCGAGCCACTAAGACTGAGTCTTCATGGGTAACCACAATACACGCAATAGTGATATACAGTGCGGTTTTTATTAGCCCGCCCCCCTGTTAACATTTGCACGGTTCGACGTAAAAATATGAAAAAAAAAACTGTTTCGAGGGTTTCACCAATAATACTTTTTGAAATAAAAAAATGTGACTGACCGACAGCGGGGGCGGGGGACATCAACTCAGTTTTTTTAAATGGCAAGTGGTACATCGTCGAAAAGGAATTTCCATTCTCTTTACAACCATCTAAATTTTTTTGAATTTCGTTAATATTTTTTTTGCAATTCAAATTCGAAATATCATATATAAATGCGGATCTGAATACTACTTATACCTCGAAATTTGAATGGTTTGATCTGGCATAATGGAACCAAAAATTTTTTAAAAGGTATTACCGACACAGAAGAAACATTGCAATTACTCGACAGCACTGGGGACACATTAAGTAATTGAAAAATTTCGAAAGGCATACAAATCGAAATTGGGAAAAGAGTTGGTTGAAAATAGAATTGAATTCTCTTTTCAACGATGTGCCACTTGAACCCCATGCCATTTAAAAATTTTGAGGGGATGACCCCCCGGAGCCTCCTATTGAGCAATCACCATATTTTTTATCTCAAAAAGTACTATTGGTGAATCCCTCGGAACGGTTTTTTATTCATGTTTCTACGTCGAACCGTTCAAAAGTTAACAGAGGGGGACTATTAAAAGCCGCACTATAAAGATATTAGACCAGTATCCCACGCCTATTTTAAAAATGAATAATAACAGGCTGAATCCTTCTGAGTAGCTTCATTTTGCCGAGAAACCCAACTTTTTCCTCTACGAAATTTCTCGATAGTTGTAGCTAATAAACTGCGCAGGCGTCAATCATGTCGATTTGGTGAGTGCAAAAAGTCATTAATAACAGTTAGTTTTTTATTTGAACTTCGTAATAATTCGCCAAAGTACTCGAAAAAACTTCTGACCCACAAAATGGATGGTAGGACTGCAGAGTCCCCCACTCCCAACATGTACCAATGACGTGGTAAAAAAATCATCATTTGTAACCAGCGGATTTTTTTACCGTTGCTTGGTTAATATTTGTATAATTGAATGGTCAGTCATATTATCCTACAAGTGGAATGGTAGGTGTTCCCAGACATACGCTCCGAAATTGTCAATTCCATGGTAAAAAAAATTATTAATAATTGTAGGACAATGATTGCACATGAAAGGTTAGTGTATTCTTCACCCAAATAATCCTACGAAAAAACGGGTATGTATCGCTAGACCTACAAGAGTTATTCAAAATAACGAATTATTTTGAAATTGTGGTTTAGCTAATTTAATATACTTTAATTCGTAAAGTAATGTTACTTTCAATTGATAATTGTTTGTTCAATTCAAAAATATCATAATTACGTGAAAACTGTATAAAAAAAAGTGGGAAATTTTGTTTAGCGTTCATAATTTTTATAAACATATTGGAAACAACAATAACAAAGTAAAACATTGAAATAATCAATCTGCCCTCCGGGGCGGCTTAAATGATGGCACATTCGGTTTCACACGCACACATTTAATGAAAAAAAGTGAAAATGGCTGAATTTTTGGAATGTTGTAGCTGGAGATATTCTGAGTTGTAGATCCTGTTGTGTATCCTCATTATGCAGTCTAATTTACAGACCAGTTTCCAGGGTGTCATAAATTCTCGATTTGTGCTATTTTGGGTATTATGCATCGATTTGATTTTCGTGCTCTAACTCGAAATTAAACTTTCTTAGAAATTACTTCTCGATTTGTGCTATTTTGGGTACCTATTATGCATCGATTTGATTCTCGTGCTCTAACTCGAAATTAAACTTTCTTAGAAATTACTTTTTCGTATCTTATTTCACTTGAATAAAAATAATATCTCACAAAAGGTGTTGTATTACAGCATGGCAAGAAACTGTTCACAGAAATAGAGGAATACTGCAATATCAGTTTTGATTTTCACTCACGCTGTTATAATTAGAAAAGAACTGCTAGAATTTGCCCATTTTTAGAACAATGTAGGTCTTTATCAAGTTTGTACAAGAACATAATGGAGTACCATGTATATATACTACGGCTTTTGCACGTAGGACTGGGCAAATTAACCTAGTACAATGTGACCATTTAATTATACAAATATAAAGAAAGCAACACCAGAAAAATCCGCTGGTTACTAATGATTTTTTTTTGACCACGTCATTGGTACATGTTGGGAGTGGGGGACTCTTCAGTTCTACCATCGATTTTGTAGGACACAAGTTTTTTCGATTACTTTGGCGAATTATCTCGAGGTTCAACTGAAAAACTAACTGTTATTAATGACTTTTTTGCACTCACCAAATAATAATAATAATAATAATAATAATAATAATAATAGTGTCTTTATTTTCCACATGATTGACGCCTGCGCGTTTTATTAGCTACCACTTTCAAGAATTTTCGTAGAGGGAAAACTTGGGCGTCTCATCAGAACAAAGCTATTCACGAAGATTCAGACTGTTACTAATCATTTTTTTTACCATGGAATTGACAATTTTGGAGCGTAGGTTTGGGAACACCTAGCATTCCACTTGTAGGATAATATGACCATTCAATTATACAAATATCAACCAAGCAACGGTGAAAAAATACGTTGGTTACCAATGATTTTTTATGACCACGTCATTGGTACGTGTTGGGAGTGGGGGACACCGCAGTCCTACCATCCATTTTGTAGGTCAGAAGTTTTTTCGAGTACTTTGGCGAATTATCTCCAGGTTCAAATAAAAAAACTAACTGTTATTAATGACTTTTTTGCACTCACCAAATCGACATGATTGACGCCTGCGCAGTTCATTAGCTACCACTATCGAGAAATTTCGTAGAGGAAAAAGTTGGGCGTCTCAGCAAAATGAAGCTACTCAGCAGGATTCAGCCTGTTATTAATCATTTTTGAAAATAGGCATGGGATCTTGGTCTATATACCTTGTTACCTACTATGATATGAATATCAGGCTGACAGTATTCATGTTTATTATTTATTGAGTATAAATTTTGAAGAATCCACGACAATAAAACTTTCTTGAATTTGTTTGTGGATATATCTCAATAATTATCATTCGAAAATTCTGTGAGAAATCTTAAAAACTCAAACGCGATCAAATTGCTATGACTCGCGATGGTAACAAGCATTTTGATCACCTTGATCAATAACATGATTACTATCGATAATATCTCTTGCGATATGAAACTCCCATCTCTTGTCTTATGAGAATCAATGAAAACGGCGTGCTGGTGATGATACACAGTTCCTTACTTTTGAGCCGGTTAGACCATGTTTTCATGGGCAACCACTGACACAAACAACAATTATATGTCTTGTTACACAGAATAACGTACGTGCTAGGCTGACAGACTCCTAATTCATCAGGTATAACTATTGAGGAATTTTCTTGACTTTTTTTGTTCATGAAATTATCTAAATAAATACAAGTCAACCCTATACAGAAATCTTAAACTCGTTTAAAATTGCTTTGACTCGTACTAGCTTTACTCGTACTAGCGGAATCGTGCTGTTACCAAGCAATTTGATCTCGTTGATTTCTGATAGAATTACTATCGACAGTAATGCGAGCACTATTGGTTAATGAGAGTACTCGTGGTACTACCTTCGAAAGTACTATGTTATATCCCAAGTAGCACACTCATATTGGTACAATATTGGAAAAATATTGGCAAAATATTCAAATAACAATATTGGCGAGAAAACAAATGGATATTCGGCGATATTGGTCCAATATTATAAAACTAATATCGGTGTAATATTATCCAATCAATATTGGCCTCAAAACATTGAACGATATAGATACAATATTGTTGTGGCACAATAACATTGGGATATTATTGGCAAAATATTCAAACTTAATAATGGTAAGATAAAATTATAAGTATTTCGCGACATTGGTTCAATATTTCTTGGACATTACACAAATATAAAGTTTTGGAGATGATTTTGTGCCATTTCTTCCCATTTAGTCTACACCACTCCTTTTTCCAAAGATCATTTGGATATATTGTTAAAATATTCAAAATATTTTGCCATGGAAACATTAAATTGAAATATTTTCAAAAAATGTCGAATAACTCGAAACCTATACAGTTTCAATATACGTATCTCCTTCAATTAACCACTGAGTATATTGTCTTGTACACAAATTGTTACTAGCCTTATTCAATATATTTTCTTGAGATTTAGCTGACGTTCCATAGGTGGAGCCCCCTATCGGTTTCTTACCCACGTTTGATCATCATTCATTTCAATATTTTTTATTGAATATTCGGCTAATATACAAATTTCAATAATGGTATTGAGTTTTATATGTAATATTGTATCAATATTGTATTTCAAATATTAGCGTGAGGTAATGTTTGTGACAATCTTATTCAATATAGGGTTAATATGATTTATTGAATTTGGATGAAATAATATCCAAACAATTTGCTATCAAACTTGGGTAAACATTATTGTTTTTTTTCTCTAGAATCAATGTGCTCTACCTGGGATGTATTTCTTATTGGAAGAAATGTGTCAGAAACATTTCGGTATTAAAAAGTACATTTAGTTGTCTCACCTGACCTTGAGTATAAGATTCAGTAGTAGGATGTTATGTTGATGTTATATATCAAAATTAGTTCTGAAGAAAATAATTAGTAAATATTTGATATTGGCGAATTTGGCAATCTCTTGTATGAAAGTAAAACGCACCAAAAAGGTATAGTGTTTCTTAAAAATCCACTCATCATGTTGGTCATTATACTAGCTCTGTCAAATTTGAGGAAATGCATTTGAAGTCCTCAGGAAAAGAACGGGTTAAGTCACACTTTGCATCAGATCGCGATTTCCTAGTCAGCTTTCAGCTGCTGAGCTATGCTATTATACATGGCAAATTTGTACTGGGGAAGAACGTGTCGGGTCAGGGAGATATTAATACTTTTGTAAACCGTATACGGGCAAGAAACGTGAGTACTCCGAACCTAAAGAACGCTCTACTCAAAATTATTGCCAAAGTGACTCAGCATGCACGTTTTTCCTTGATGACTTCATTTGTTCAGTGATTTCACTTTTACTGGAATTGGAAACTGCAAGAAAAAAACTGGTATTTCACGAATAAACTGAGGCTATTCCAACCAACTCGACGTTCTCATTATTTTCATTCTTAAAAAAACTCGTGTTTATAAAATATTTATGTAGTTCTCGTTCAAATTGAATATTATCTTATTATCATCGCTCCATTGAATTTGCTGGAGGCTGCGCTATTAACATTATTGATATATCAGGTCTATACAGCATTGTTATGAATGCATTCCGAGTTGAAGGCACCTAATTGTTTTTCATTCATTCCTCGCTCTTTTTCTATCAGACATCGCCGAGTAAATGATCAAGTTTCCTTTCATGGACGTCGGAAGCAACCATTATATTAATTGAGAACACAAAACGCTCCGTTCCTTAGCATAACCTATCGATCGGTCTCAGGTAAAACGTGTAAACATTCGGCGGTCTATTAAACTCCTGCAAATTTGATATGGGACAAAGTCATTCATCCCTCAGACCTCCAGTCTCAAACCACCCGACGACGGGTGGTCTTAACAACCGTTTTAGTTATAAGATATGGCTTTGAGACGGTTTGGGCCTTGTACAAACTCGCCAAGTTTGTCGGGAGATAAGAATCGCTCGCTTCAAGCACGCCAGTGCGTTTGATATTCAATCAACATTCAGATTATGAGTTTCTGAACAAGTTAATCTCTACTTCGATTGGGTAAATCTACTGTTAGTAGGGGAGGATTTGACAATTTTTTTTATTTCACCTGTCGGATTTGAGGAATTAAGCATGTTATTTTGTTGGGATTTAATATGTGAAAATTCATCATATTTGATGAATACAATAAAACTTTCTTCACGACTATCGTATTGTACATTAATTACATGTTCGTTATTGATAAATGAAGATAATGATAATGAATGATAAATGAAGATGATTCCAAGGCATCGTGGATCCTAACTCATTATTCAACGGCACTCAAGCAGTTACAGATACAGAATTTTCAGAATCCACGGGAACCAACGACAAAACAGCAAATCTACTAAGCAAATTTCTCAAGAAGGCTTTGCTTCTTTCGACGTGTCACACTTGGCTTCTGCGAATGTCAGACTATTTTCGTAGTTTTAACTTTGATCTGTTACGATCAAAATATAAAACGAATACTTAGTTGTGATTGGGGAAGCAGTGATGGTAGAATAATGAGTGTACAACACCGTATTCATTGTAAACGGAAAAACGGCGAAACTTGAAGCAAGAACATTAATTCTCGGAAAAGGTTCTCGCTTCGTTTACCGAACTCTATGAGGAATATGAGTCATCATCCTTGTGGAAGATATATCATTCCATCAAATGAATCTGAAATTCAAAATGAATGAATGAATGAATGAATGAATAATTGAAGTATCTTTATTACTTTCATATAATATTACGATTGCTTTGAAACACTGTCATACAATTGTAGAGAAAAAATAGTATTCTACTCGCGTATAATAGCTAATTTTTGTCCTCAAGAACAATAGCTATCATCATACGCTCGTTGAAGAATATAATATTATTTCTGTAGTATTATTATTACAAGCTTTTATTTAACTTGCAATGTATGTATGTATGTATAACTATGTTTTTTCGGGTGAAATCTTGCAACTGTAGTTTGACCCACTTCTAGGTGTCCTATTAACTTGAAATTTGGTAGGTGTTCATAATTCCGGTGACAATGCATTATGAATTTTTGGTTAGCAGAAAATGAAAAATGGCGGCTCCAATATGGCGGATGAGTTCTGTGATTATGGTTTGACTCGATTATAAATTGGTATGTGGAAGTTTTCGTGGTCGGAAATTATGACTTTCTGGTCAAAATTCATAAATTCAATATGGCGGACGAGTTTTGTGATTATGGTCCGATTTCAATCTAAATTGGTATGTGGGGATTTTCGGTGTCGGAGATTATGATTTTCTTGTCAAAATTCATGAGTTCAGTATGGCGATTCCATAAGATGGCGGACGAGTTTTGTGATTATGGTCCGATTTGAATCTAAATGGCGGCTCCAAGATGGCGGACAAGACTTATGATTTTAGTTTGATTTTATTCAAAAAATAAGTATTTGGGGGTTTTTGAGGTGTAATAATCATTATAATTTTTTTCTGTCAAAATTCATGGACTAAATACGGCGGAAGAGTTTGGTCATTTTGGCCCGAATCGATTCAAATTTGGTATGATGGGATTTTAGGGGTCGGGGATCATGAATTATGTAATGATGGTCTGATTTTTTTTCAAAATTGGTATGTGGAAGAATTTTGGATAGAAGATCATGGACGTTTTGCTAAAATTTCCAAATTGAAGATGGCTGCTTGAGGATGGCTGTCGACAAAATATTTAAATGGCCTCCTCATTCAAGAGCTACCCAGATAGCTCGAAACTCACAAGAAACAAGCCTTGTAATAACTATTCCTTATCAGAAATAGATTAATGCGTACTAACTAAAAAGCAGAAAATAATATTATTAAAAAACAAGTTTTTAAAAACAAGCCTGTTTGTTAAATAACCATTTCGTAGTTGTTATACGGTAGTGAATATACCAGTAGTGAATATCGTAATGAGAATTCCAACTATGGAGCCAGTTTCTTAAAAGTAACCATTGAATAAACAGTATTCAAAGGTCGTTGAGTTATTCAATCTCGTTAAATTTATTTATCTCTCAGTGTAGGATCATAATGGTAACTAAAAATTGTTTATATCAACTTTTCTTATACCTATAACAAATTGTTTATTCAGTTACACGTGTTGATGAAAATTTCTTATTTGTATTCTTTTAGTTAATAGTTTCATAATGCCATGATATTAAATTTCCCATTGTTCTGAAACATCTTGTTCACACTAAAGATAGTTTATGCACTGTGAAATTAGCCACTTTATTGTAATCATCCATGTCATTTTCAGAGATGTCGAACACCACCGACCACAGATGTGATTTACTGAAACCATCTGTGTTTTCAATACAAACTCAATCCAAGGGTGTAGAGAGTTGGTAGTAACGTTGACAACAGAATAGATTTATCAAGAACGAAGGGCAGTTTTACGATTTGATCAAGTATTTGGTTTTTCAATCACAGTGCGATGAAAATCAAAAAGCTCCACACTTGTTGTATATCACTGGTAGCCACATTGGTACAAAATGAACGTTAATACGGTCGCACAAAATATATACTAGTAGTCCTGATTACGAATGAAATGTTTATACGGTAGGTTTGCAAAATATATGATGTTTCATTAGATTGCAAAATAGCTATTTATGATACAAATTCGTAAAGTAGGACTTTTTTGTATAAGCGTGAAGTTTGTTGAATGTAGCGCAGTCGAGTCAACAAAACGCAAGTACGAAAAAGCTCTTTATGAAAGTGTATCATAAAGTTTTTTTTCCGACAGTTATTATATTGCCAAATTGTAGCAATTCTATCAGTAATTTGAATGTTTTATATTATGAGTCCTCGCGGCATTATCAAATGATAACTTCCAAGTTATATTTGGCGCAAATACTAGATTTTTCAAAAATGCATAAAGTTTTGAAGAGTGCGTAAAAATTTACTTTTCGCACAGTTGATTTCACGCGCAGGTCTTTTTTTACGCATACTTGTCACATATACAGTGTTATCATTTTGAAATAGAAACACCGTTATGAAACATAATAAGTAATATGGTTTTCAACCGATTGAAATAATTTTTTTTTTTTTTTAAATCAGATAAATTATGAACGATTGTTTTACAGAAAATCTTACAACTGCGCTGGATTCTCAACATTTTAAAATGGTTTATGACAAAATAACCTTGAAAGGCGTAAGTCCATGAATAAAAAAGTCATAGGGCAATAATACTCGGAAAATAATCTACTTACTGTTCAACCAACGGTCCATTTCAGTTCCAGATTTGTTATCAAGATTATCAAGATCTGTAACACTGGACTTAGGAAGTCGCTGAAATCACTGATCAAAATTTCGTCAAAATATGTCCATAAATGAAAATATCAGGGATTGAAATTCGTATGATGCTGTTATGGAATTTTGGAACTATCGCGGTGGAGCGATGTTTAAAACACTGGTTTTTCTGTGAAAATTATCAGTGGAGCGTGCATGGCTTTGATTCCCAGCGCGATCACCGATCCTGGTGCATGACATCACACGATAAAAGGTAAGTCTTCTCTAGCTTGCACAACTCTCTCGAAAACTTCTGGGTTGCCGTAAGGGGGAAGCCATTAGACGGAAATAACAATTTTACAAATTCTACAAAAATATCGTTCAGTTAATGTTATGAATTTTGATTATCAGAATTTTGCACCTGGGTTGAGAATGCAAACCTACAATTTCAAATTGGAATGACCTACTTCAATTTACTGTATAAATGCTGATACTAGCAATCCACACTTTTCCTTCAGTCCTAACATGATTCTTCAAATTCCATAATCTGATGAAATATTCTCAGATTAGGTATGGTTATACATTTTTCAGTTAAGTGGACGACTATGTTATTTTGCAAATGATATTTTATCTGCGTATTGTGTAGGATACAGTTCTATTAACGGTTTTTATCTTATCTTAGGTAACCAGTTTCACGTGTCATCCATTGGCGTGTTCTATGGGTAATCACAAGTATCTGAATACATCATAAGAGATGGATTAATTCACTTCACTAAAAGATTATTGCTTTGAAATATTATCTAATTCATATTAGGAAATAATTATTAGTCATTCAATTCATGTCTGAAAAAATTCTGTTCATCAAGATGAACAAAACCATTTTTTCCTCAAAAAAATACCAGATTTCTCCCCATGGTTTCGTAAATATCAAAATTTGTCTATACGTATCGAAGTATGTGAAAAATTTATTTTTCTGACTGTTAATATCCTATGCGTAAAATCATCAACTGTGTGTGAAGAAAATAATTACGCTCTGTCTTTGACAAATACAGTATTTTGCGTCAAATATAATTCGGAAGTCATTCGATAATACGGAGACAATTCATAACATAAAACTCGTACTCGCGTGTTTGAACTCGGCTGAGCCTCGTTCAACACACTTCATGCTCATACACAAAAGTCCTACTTTACGAACTTGTATCATAAATAGCTATTATTCATCAAGTCACCTGGGTTAGCATCAGCCATACATAATCAAAACATTAGTTTATGGTATTTTCTGAAGATTTCGTAATGTGTCCTTGCAGTCATCAGTGTTTGGTGCGGTAAAAACAATCTTAATGAATATTCAAAGACTACTTACTGAGTGTTTATGAAAGGTTTGAGATTTATGTTTCGGTCACCTATATTTCTCTGTGGAAAAGCTTCATATTGTAATCGTCATCTACAAAACTCTCTCTCTATATATATAGACAGTCCCTATTTTTCTCCTTTCTTTGGTAGGCTCTTCGTCTGTTATTATGGGTTCTTCCAAACTACGTGGTCGTTAAGTAATGTTAACGTTTGTTATAATTTGGAGCCCGTTATTGTTTTCTTTCGATACTATGTCTGTGCTCATCTTTGATCCCAAACTTTCAAACGTATACTGGCTTCTCTTTACCTCAGTAATTACTTATTATATATTGGTATGCTAGAAGCCAATTCAGATATATATTATGTCGACCTTCGAGTTGCAGAAGGCTCGGTTTTGGGTCCACTAATATTTCTGTTATTTATGAATGACCTGCACGTACATGTAAAATCTGAATGTATAGTACTTTTTGCAGACGATACTTCTATAACAAAATTTCGAATGGATCTACCACATGATATGAACAAAACAAATTAATTTCACAAACAGATGAAACTTCATTTATTACGTTCTTTGGAAGAAAGATAGAAAATATGTCTAAAGGAATTATTGTAATTGTTAAAATTGTTATTTCCTTCAACCGGCTGCACCTTTACGAGCAACCCTCAGAAGTCCTCGAGAGATTTGTGCGTGCTAGGTAAAACGCACATTTTAACGTGTGATGCCATGCACGAGGCCGGTGACAACGCGGTGAATCGATCCCGCGTACTTTGGCAAGCAAGCGGGCACACTACCTACGCGCCACCGAAGCCCATCATCCGTTCAACCCTCTGAAGGTACCAAATTATAGAATCCACAACACCACGTTATTTCGGAATCCATTGACAGATTTTCAAAATAAAAATTTCAAGCTATAGTACTCGACGAGCGATTCTTATTTCCAAGGCCAACTTTTAACTGCTAAATGGGTCGGAATTTCGAGAACGACCATTGGGCATATTTTTTTAAAAAAAGTGGGTACTCTATTCGCTTCGGGCATATCTTGAGTATCCAAACACCAAATTTCAGTGCAATGTCCCATATATAGGGTGTTGGTTATACAATGACAAATTTCCAAATGCATGCTCCTTTGACTGACCCTGTATGAAAGTCTATGAATTTTACAGACGAGGTGAGTTATCCATCCAAAGAAACAACACCTAACATACTCAGGTATGAAGTTTCATGGTTTGAACCGTTTCATGGAGTTGTCTCTGGTTTAACCACGATCAACGAATCAAAAGTTGAAAAAGTACATTTAAGTAATTTCAAAGCAATATCCAACAACTGAAACGAATGAAAGATTAGTTTGTGTTTTGAGTATCCCCCTTTACGCTCTATACATTCTTCATAACGCCGTCTCAAATTTTGTCGGGTCTTCCTCTATTGGTTTGGTGTTATAACCTCCCTACACTTGTGCTAATCCTCTTTTATGATTCGTTCAAGTTTTATGGTCTGTTTTGATAAACATTTTATTTTAAATATTTTTATAGAAAAAAATCTAATGAAATCAGGTCTGGTGAACGAGAAAGCCAACAGTTCCTCTGACTCTCATAGTCCACTATTCGTTCGAATTCAGAGATGTACTTATTCTCCTTTGGTCCGGAAAGAATACCTCCACCACTATAGTTGGAGTCTTCGAGTGCATCATTTATTAAACTTGAATTGCCGTTGAATTTAACACAACTTACCTCTTCACACAAATCTATGAATAATAATATTGAAAAATTATATTTTATTTGTCTCTTTCGTGTATATTTCTTCTGCAATTGATGCAATAATATCCTATCCAAAGTATTAAGTACTTATAGCATGATACCAAGTATAAAAAAATGATCCGCCAATGAAACTGGTTTATGAAACATCGTTATCATTTTTTACGTTGGTCGGCAAATAATTACAAGTTATGTTTGTTTTATGATAGAATGATGGCAAACGTAAGGGGTTTGGTGTTTTGCCATCCTTCTTATCTCATAACATCAGTTTTATATTTATCATTGAGCTTTCCGAGAATCACATCATGGTCATGAAAGGGTGCCATATTGTTGGTTTTCTCGTTAATTTTCTCATACTCAAATAAAAATAGTGCGCCCATTCTGGAAAATTTTACCGGGTGTCAGAAGTCTTTAGGTTAGGTTAGGTTAGGTTAGGTTAGGTTAGGTTATTACCCTTTAACGTGTGATCTCTAGTACGGTCGATAACTCCCACTGAAAAAGTCCAATTATCCGGTATTGGTAAGAATGTTCATGGAAAACGTAAAACAGAAATTCACATCAACCGGTTTAGGTATGTAGATTTATTTTGGCTTGTTTTATTATTACATACAATAATTGAACGTCTTTCACAGATATTATGATCGTTCAGTTGTGGATACCCATATGCACACAAAGTAGTAGCATACTAATACGAACTTTAGATTGATGACCATTTCGATTTCTGAAGAAAATAACGGTTACTTTCATAACTCAATGGATCGAAAGATCAAAAGACCATATCCAAAATCATAACATATTCCTATATGAGAGCCAGGTGATAAAATAACATCTTACTAATTTTTTTGCGTTTTGGCATCGACTGCTATGGTCATTAGTCACGTGTTCTGGGTAGGCTGTGTTACTAACTCCTTACGCCACTTTAGGAGCAGCACTGTTAACTTTCAACGCAACAGTGAATCGTGAAGGATTATTCCCAGCCGGCAACGAAATTGAATCATCCAGAAAAATTTGAAAAACTCATCCCAGCTGGGAACCGATCCCGGGATCTCTCGGTCAGCAGACGCGAGCACTAACCACTGTGCTAATCCCCGCCCAACATCTTACCCATTACAACGGAGTAATTACATTCCCGTCAGTACTGTAGGGAGTTTTATAAAGAACAGTATTCTAGGATTTACATATTGGTCAGAAACTTATAAAGAATTAAGAAAGAATTAGTTCCATTAATAGTGAAATAAAATCATTTGCAAATCATCTAACGGCACATTTGATTTTTATTATTCACGAAGTTTCACATATGGTGCGTACTTTGGGAATCACACTGTATAAAAGATGATGAACATAAATTACGGCCAATTCTGATGTTATAATGCATTTGTTCTACGAAAGGAAAATACGAATTTGTCATATCAGCTGATCGGTGATTAATTTCAGGTTCTGTTCTTTCGTATCCATAACTAAATGTGATGCATTGCCTAATTTCAATAATGCATATTCCAGTGCACTCGCATAGAATTTTTCTCCTCTATATATCACTCGACTTCGGCTGAAATATTACTGCTCTTATAATGAAACCTGAAATACTGTATAAGGTCACATTCGTATAAATCAAGCCTTATTGTGAGTGTTTGTTACGGAAACTTGTACAATCAATTTTCCAGATGCCATATATAATATTCATATTGTAGTTACGCTGCAATGTGTACTACATACATAATGTACTTCAATTACACAGAGCCAGAAGTCGCATATCATCTTTCAACACACATCATTAAAATTTGCTTAATGCATGTGTTTGGCAAAATATTACTTGAGGATAAACGGATATTTGACCTAACACTGATAGTGTTTTTGACATAAAAAGAAATTGTTTAAAACTGTTTTTTATTTCGTTAAGCAGTTGTCGCCCCTCTACGAACGGCAGCCCTCCGAAAGCGAAACTTGTGCTAGCCAAGGATTAACAAAGTCTTACCTTTTTACGTGCGACTCCTAACACTATCTCGGGCAATCAGAAAAAAAAAATTGTTTCACTAGGCTTTGAACCCACCACCGCCAGCACTAAAGTTATTGAAAGATCAGTGCTTTTACCACTCGGCTACCTGGCTACGGCTACGGCTACTTGATAGTCTGGTTCACAAGGTCAAAAAGCTGATCTAGACCACAGAAAATTCGATTCCAAATGGCATCTAGAACAAAAAATTTGGACTGGAAAGTTGTGGATGGTAAAAATTGCAAAAGTTTTAATTATAGTGAAAAAAAAGTTTGGTTTTCGCGAATATTTCAAAAATGATTTGAGATTTTCAAAATTTGGAAAAAGATCCATGAAAAGCAATAAATTTCCTAAAAATATGTCCAGAATCTCGGTACTGTGTGCAAACAATATTTATAATTTTAATTAAGACTGGAACATTGTTCTAAAAACGGAAGGTGGCACTTGCACGCGCGTCGACCGAATCAGAAGCATGATTAAAAAAATGTTTAATTGAATGTGCATTTCGAAAAATAAAAAAAAAATTTGGTAGGTACTATTAAACAATGATCCGTGATCAAAAAATGTATAACCAAATTTTTTTTTAATTTTTGTTACTTAATTAGTTACTTTTTACTTGTTGAAAGTAAACAAACACACATATATTATTTCTAATCTAAAAACCTATTTTTTTTTACTTCTTGAAGTCTTGAAGAATTTTGATTTTTCACTTTTATATTACCATTTATTACCATTTTTATTGAAAAATGAAAAACGTTAATTAAAGCATCAGGAATATTTTTTTCCAATTATCTTTGTCATTTTGTTCCTTTATTGTGAAAAGCAACATGAAAATAATTTTTAAAAAGATTTAACATTAAAGTTTTTAAATAATAATTGTTATAAACAAGTGCATTGTTGATAAGATTGACAAAAAAATGAACATCTAATCCTTGATGAGAATAGAGATTTTCAAGAAAAAAATCGTTTCTTTAAAAAAAGTTATTTCTAAGAAACGCACTTGCTCATTAACAATTGTTTTTTGTTGCAAAATATTAATATTATGGAATCATTTTTCATTTTAATCATGATTTATTGCGTTCTCTCATATGAAAAATATTTTTTTATTTACTTTTCATTCGTTTACTAAACAATTTATTTTAAACAAATCAATTTTTGCGTTATATTTTTATTAATATAAAAAATACTCAGAACAACCATGTATTTAACATAATTAAAGAAAAATATATTACATACATTTGGACTTGTCGCCTGCTCTCTGTTTTTTTCATTGTTGTTAAAGTAACTCATAAAGTTATAAAATATTTTTTTATTATAAAAAAAGATGATTTTTTTTGCAACAATTTGTTTTCAATAAACTATGGTACCTAAATGAAAAAAGATAACTTTCATAATATGATAGAACGTAATAAATCATGATGAAAAAGAGGTGGTTCCTTAATATTAATATCAAACAACAAAAAATCTTTGTCTTTCAGCAATAACATTTTTCTCAAAGCAATTTCTTCTTAAAAATTTTCATTTATAACAATTATTTGAAGAGTGAACGTTGGAATTTTTTAAAAATTGTGTAGACTTTTGGAACAAAGAAACGAAATGAAATATTACCATGAACTGATGAGTATTAAACCCGAGGGGGAAACAACTCGTTCATTAGGTGTACATCATAATATTTTCATTACTTCATTACGCATTTTGTCTCGAGCATTAGACCGCTTGGCCATTACTGATTCACGATTGAAAACGTTTACATGAATAATTTACGCTAATCAAAATAGTCATATCTTATATCATTGCCCTTCAATAATTTTTCAGAGAATAACCTGGCCCCTAAAACTTGTTTCATTATTTCTCATTACAAGTAATTATTCATTAGGTGTACAAAAATGACTAGTTATTTCTCCCTCGATTAAACCTAAATAACCAACAAGTATTATATTGTGCCAATATTTCTTCATGACTTCTTCGATACGTATCAAATTTCAAACTGAAACATTATCAAGAATCAAGTTTTCAATTAAGCAAGACCCAACTAAAACACAAGGGTATGTATACACATACATGTAACTGAAGTATTAAATACAGTTTCTACTCGACATGTTGCTGGAGGCGTAATAAGCGATGAGATCTAGTCCCGATTACTCGGTGCTCGGCTGCTGAATTGCAAAATTCATCCCCACATGATGTCACGGGACTAAACATTGCTAACAGCTATATTGGTTGTTACAGAAAACGTTGAACTTGGCTAAGCACGACAAAACATGTTGAAATGTTCATCTAGGAGAGTTTAAATTCGCTTTTACGGTTTTCATAGTGGAACATTCTACGTGAACATCACAAGACAGCGGTGAAACTTACACTGAGTATGGTTCAGCATGGAGTTTCCGAAGAAAATCCATAGATTCGAGCTGATGCAGCTTAGTAGTAACTGCTATAATTTAATTTGAAATTGATAATGAAAATGGAATATTCTATTCAATTTTCCGCTTCCACCTATGAGATAGGTATATTCGTCAGCATGTCACCAACAACCTGGTTGTTCGTCTGTTCTGACTTAGTAGGTATTACGTGAATTTAAGCGACGCGCGACGGTTCTTTAGTGAACTCTTTGACCGGTCTCATTCCTGACGCATTGTTCCACCATTCTTGACACTGCTTTTTCACCCAAATAATGTTTGCAAAGCTTTCGCTATAACACCGAATGGTTCAGGACCAACAGAAGCACGTCGTGCTTCTTCTTTCTTCCCAGTGAATCTGCCTCTTCATTGTCCTTGTAACCTTTATGGCCTGGTACCTAGTCTAATGACAGTCTATTTTGACTGCCCAACTCTTGTAGGGTTTCCAAGTAATAACAAATAAGTTTGGAATTGATCTGCATGGAACTGCTATCGCCGCTTGGCTGTCGGAGTATGTAAGGATGGTCTTTTCCTTAAACTCTTGCCTTAGTAACTTTTCTGCACACTGATGTATTGCTTCAACTTCTGCCTGTAATATCGTTACGTGTTTACCTGAACACAGTGAGTCTTTGGCTTGACTATAAATATTCCTGCTCCTGTACCTTCCTCGTTTTTTGCGCTGTCTGTATAGAATGCCATTTCTGAATTAATTGGAGGACCTCCCTCTTATGCCTTTCTAACTGTTACAACTGGTTTGGAGTTTTTCCCGTAGCTATACTTGGGAAGCACCTCATCCGATGGCATTCCTAGTATGAGATCGGTTTACAAATCTTTGTGTAGCTCGTTGTAGGTATATCACACCGTGCAGTCTGCTCATGGGCGCTTGTACTCTATGGTCAATATATTTAATTGACCTGGATTCGGCTTGTGTGTTGACATGAAATGGCGGTAGTTTCAATAAGACGGTATTTAATTAGGCTAACTGGCGCTCGCTGATGAGTGGCAAGAACCACAAAACAAGTACGAGGTAATTCCACATTATAATCGAAACATAATTTAAGATATATATTTGAAGAGCACTGCAGAGTAGTTCTTGTAGAAAATTTTGCCAATAATCAAACAGATACAATTGAACGGTTCTAGGTGCCAGTAGTTGTTTTATGTTAAACATTTACCGACGAATAAGCGGAAGATTGGATTATACAGGGTACCCCAGAATGAAGAGAACAAACTCCGACTGTAGAATATTCACTTCATTTTATGTCTAAAAGTTCCAATGAACATGTACCCTAAGATGAATAATAACCGAGAATGTGACAAAAAAATGATGTTTTCCAGAATAACTCCATAACGGCTCAATAAAATTTGGTATGTCACATGACAGCATTCAGTTGCAAATCAAGTGTATGTAACTTCAAACATGGGCGTATAAGTTCAATGGTATTCCGCCTAGTATTAACAATTTTTTCTCATGAAAATTTGGCTTCAGAAGAAGTAGACGAAGTGCTCTCTGCAACCCAGAGATGGCAATGGTGTTTATTTTAGAAATTCCCAACAAAAGCTGAAATTATTTTTAGATTTAATTTGGTGAATGAGTGGCAATTACGATGAAATCGGAACAGAGGTGTTCGCCAATTTGAATCGAAATATAATTTAAGCTATGATATTATTTCATACGCATTACAAAGTACTTCTTGGAGAAAACTTTGCAAGGATATAATTTAAATGATTCGCAGGAGACAGTATTTTTTTCTGCCGACTATAACTCTTAGATATGTTGAATTTTTCATTATTACTTCCGTCTATAGTATCAACAATTTTTTCTCATGTATGTGTATATAAAAATATCATTGCGAAATTGGTTGTGTGCAAATTGAACGGAAATTGGAATGCTGTTATCTTCGAAATATGTAAAAAACTTTGAATTGAAATCAAAGAACGCGAATGAAAATAGATCATGTCATACATAAAAAAATATACACTTGGGTTCCCACCTCAAATTGTTATAGTTGAAAAAGTGTGTTTATCAGTATATAGTATATGACGTAGGTAATATTGATAATCGTCCTAATTAACACCACGTTTATGTATCCAAAGGCATAATAAATAGCCTGTACAGGCAGACGACGCCGACGGCTATCGTAATTATTTGGAAGCACTATTTCATGGGAGAATTACGTAAACGGGGTTTGCTTTCCAAGAGCTTGATAACCTGATTGACAGTGATCAAGTTAGGCTTCAAAGAGTCCAAAGCATGTGATTCATTTCTTATATTCTATTCAGAAGAGACTTGTTCGATTTGTTGGTTACCTTGACAATGTCTTTGACGTCTCTTGAACATCATTTTCATTATAAGTGTTCATCGAAAATAACTTCATTCATTCTGTTCACTCTTTCGTCATAGTCTCGATTTGCTAAACATTTCTTTACGGTAATTTGTTTTCATTTCTGTAGAAAAACAATTGGAGTTTGCTGCTCTATATCATCGAAAAGATCCTCATGAAGGAATCGCAAAATTTAAATTTTAAAGTATTCCGTTTTTTTTTTCCTGCCCCTAGACTCACCCTGGTTATCTAGACATATACACTAATTGCACACAAATAAATACGAAATGAATTCCGGATACTTACCTAATATGTGTTATAATTTGTATAATGTACTCGTCAGAGGAAACCACTGATCCCAGTAGAGTCTGAATGAATTTCTGTCTTCTCTTAATATAAGCAACATCAAAACATCCCTTGAAATAAATGACATCAAAAAATTCAGATTGGGGAAAACAAAAATATACATATCAATATCCTGATACGTGCAGGGAATTCATAGTTTAAGATTTACTTTTGTAAATATGACAGCCACCTTGTTTATGTCCATATCAAATCGTGTTGTAGCAATTACCGATAATATCAACCCGTAGCACAAACACGAAGCGTGTAAGGTACATTATGATATGTTACTTTAATGCTGTAATAAATGAAACATCAAATATCGAGGACAAACAATTCCATTATGACGTAATTGACTGATATTCAGTTGTTCATTTGTATATAGTGGGAATCATAATACACAATATTATATCAGAACGCTAAATTACGAATATTCAAATGTTTCAAGTAAAATTTTACTTGCCAATCGCAAAAGTCACGAATTTTCAGTTTTTAGTCAAATAAACAGCTCTTATTTCTTTATAAGCATGAACATGTATCTTTTTTCAATGGAATTTTTAGCCATAATTAGTGTAATCATTTCATAGCAGAAGAAGTAGGTGCTGATTGAAAGTTTGATTTTGGGAGAAAATTCGATTCTTGACATGATTTGTTTGGGTATTTTACCTTCCACAATCTGACAATGAAAAAATGTTATTTCAAGGAAATCTGTACAAGTGTAGAAGGGCAAATTAATTAATTTGCTCGATAAGTTACTGCGTTCACAAGTTCAGTAACGTATCCTACACTGAATTGGCCAATCTGAAAAATGTGTTCAAATCAACCAAAAAATACTTCCATTTTTCGAAAAACGTTGACGTTTCGGAGACTGTATCTGCCTCCTTTATCAAAACTTGCCGAAAAAAAAGCTTAAAACTGTATTTGAATCGGTTTGGAAATGACAAAGTCAAAAGAAAGATATTTCTTTGATTTCATTTGACTTTCTTGTCAAAGAAAGACCTTGGCATCTCCAAAACAATTCAAATACAGTTTTCAGCGTTTTTTCAGCCAGTTTTGATAACGGAGGCAGATACGGTCTCCGAAAAAAAGAGAAATATTTTTTTGGTTACTGACAAAAATTATAATTTCATTCCAGTCTTGTGAACGCAGTTACTTATCGGGTAAATTATTCTACACTTGTAAAGATTTTCTTGGATCAACATTTTTTCATTTTCAGATTGTAGAAGGTAAAATAGATAGATAGATTTTATATAACCACTTTACATAAGTTATATGTTTGTAGCAAGTCAAGAATTACATATATATCTAGACATAGAAGTTAAATGCTAACATGCGCTAAAACTACAGATCAGCTAGAACATTGAGATTAAAATCGAATTAAATTACATATATATGTCAATAATAAAAGTTACATATACCTACATAGTATAGGTTGAAAACAAAACAGTTCCAAATGACAAAATCCAACGGATTAAAATTTATATAACCAACCGGATTAAAATTACATATGCATGTACAAAAATGTAAAATTACATATGCCTACATATACTTAAGCGAATGTGGTATATAAATGATTAGGAATTTGGGGTGAGCATCATGAGTTCATGGTTGAATGAGAGGTATTCCTCAATTGAGTAAAAGCATTGTGACAGTAAGTGATTTTTTACCCATTTTTTAAATTGAATAAAATTTAGTGATTTTATAGCAGGTGGTAAAATATTAAAAAATCTGACATTTGGAGAATTTTGCTCCGTGACACACAGTCGGTATTTACGAGTTCTGAGTTTACTTGCTGCTCTTGTAGCATGGTTGTGGACATCACCATTTTTTGAAAAAAGATCTATATTAGAAAAGGTCTGCAGTAAAGACTGATAGATAAAAACACAAGGGATTGGCAAAATTCGGTATTTCTTGAATAGCGGCTGACATATAAATACCCAAACATGTCAAGAAGTAGGTGCTGTTTGAAACATATCCGTTTTTGTTTGTTGGTGATATCTAAAGGATATTTTTTCTTTATACAAAAAAAAAAGTCAATTGGGACAAATGAAACATACACCAAGAAAATTGGTTTCATTTCAATCAAACCAATATCATCCAACAAGCAATTATTACTGAAATTGAGGACAATTTGAATTTTTATATTAGTGTATTGATTGATAACTTTGTCGAAAACGGTTTATTCCAATATTTATTTTATTATCGCACAAATGTGTATTTTGAGAGAAACATATTCATAGTGAAAAAATTATATTCAGGTACAAAAGAACTTAAATTACTTATTTATTCTTTTAAATCGTGGTATAAATCTTTCTCGCGTGGCTTATTTTCAACATAACACATTAGTAGTATAAATAACTATTTGTTCACAAATGCAATTAATTATACACTTGTTCTATGCTGAAAGTTATGATGACTGATTGATCTCATCGAAACACTTTCAGCAAAAAATAGACTTCCACATATCTTGTGGATTTCATTAGACGTACACAATAACAAACTGAGAATTGTAGTACAGATGATCGAAATACATATTAGACAATCGTATTATTACCGCATCGCACAGGAACACTCCACTAGATAAGAATTATCGATCCCCATTAATAAATGTTCTCAACCTGCATGCATTCAAATCACATAAATCAACTATTCCCTGTATCTCACACAGATTAATAATTAATGGGTTTGACTGAGTCTCTTTTAACGATGACGATATTCTTCCAAGAACATAGTTTCGGAAAATATCGCATTACAACTTTTTCCGCCCAACCTCCAAAGACATTCACAGTCAATAAAGACAAGGTCAAATGAGCTTGAAAACTGTGCATGCCTTTAGTATATTTGTTAACCAGATGTTTCTGATTTTGGTGTATTTATTGTGAATCGGAGATCCCAGATGTGCCATTAATTGGAACCAAAACTAGAATGATGGTGAGATATAGATATCGAAATTGATATGGATCTGTTCTCTTTCAAAATTTACTTGACGGAATTTCGAAAGACTTTAGAAATGGTCATTGTTTCCATGACCTATTACCAAGTATTTTATCATTAGTTTGAAATAATTGTATATCGGACGAATACTCTAACGGTGTTCTTCAAAACGTTGGTATCTTATACCTGTGTAAAAAAAGTGAATAAATTATTTTGAAATTTGACTCTGCAGTTACGTTTTGCTTTAGGAAAAATGAAAAATGGCCTAGTCGGACGGTGTCACGTGACTCTCGGTACCTGTCGAGAGTAAAGTTTTTTCTATATAATCAATTAAAATCGGCTTATTTCTCTGAAATTCAAAAAATTTCACATAGCAATGGCATAATTTCCTCAATAACTGGAAAGTATAAATGATTGGGCTATCGTCAAATGAAAGTTTACCATATTATCATGTATTTATACACACGAAATACAATTCAGAAAACTTAAATAACAGGGGTTTACTTGCTCAAATGTGGAAATTTCTCAATTTGCCACATTCAAGTATTTTTGCGTGAAGAGAAATAATTATATTTTCAATGTGAAGTGAGAGTGAGTTTATGTCAACATACAAACCCATAACTTTTGCTCATAGAGCAAGTAAAACATACTATTTTGAACTTCAAAAGAAACCATCAATTATTTCTACACTTGAAATATTCCCACATACGTTCACACTTCCTGTGGACTAATTATCAATGCTGGAGTTTCAGTGAGACTTAGTACTTGGAAGATATTTTGCGTACCTAATTAGTTGAGAGTGGCTCTCCGTCTGGCCTGTGTTTGAATTCGACCGTTAATTCCTTTATATTTTTGGAGTTTTCGACAGGAATCATCAAATTGATATATATACAGTGTGTCTCACTTTTCATGGAAGCACCCCCGTAACTTCCGTAATTATCGAGGGAGAATAATGAAACTCTCAGACAATGACAATGGCCTAAGTTATATACACTGCCCGCCAGTCGCGATGGAACACTCCAGTTTTACGGTAAATCATATAAGGGGGCAAAACAGAAGCAAAATTCCATCAGATTCGTGATCAGGACCCCCAACTTATTACAGATACACCTTTTTCCTGAAAAAAAGTTAGTCCTGAAAAATCTGAATTTGTCCCACTTTTCATGGAAGCACCCCCGTAACTTCCGTAATTATCGAGGGAAAATAATGAAACTCTCAGGACTGGAGGAAATGATGAATATCACCTACCGGTTGAATGACAATGGCCTAAGTGATATACACTGCCCGCCAGTCGCAATGGAACACCCCAGTTTTACGGTAAATCATATTAGGGGGCAAATCAGAAGCAAAATTCCATCAGATTCGTGATCAGGACCCCCAACTTATTACAGATACACCTTTTTCCTGAAAAAAATTTAGTCCTGAAAAATCTGAATTTGTCTCACTTTTCATGGAAGCACCCCCGTAACTTCCGTAATTATCGAGGGAGAATAATGAAACTCTCAGGACTGGAGGAAATGATGAAAATGCACCTACCGGTTGAATGACAATGGCCAATGAAAAACTGCATTGACTTTTATCGAGTATGTTATTTCAATATAAGTTTTGGTCAGATGTACATTGACAGTTACAGCTTGAAATATTTGCTGCCACAGGGTGATTCATGAATAATTCACAATACGTTTTTCTAACACTCAATAATTCAATATTTGAAGTTAATACTTATTACGCTTATAAAGGGTGAGCCATACAGCAAACTGCCAAATATAATTACGCTTGAAAATTATCAAAAAGAGAACGTGCAATTTTTTACTTACATCTACGTAGCAAAGGGATGGTGATTTTTAATTTTCCATGAAAAATGGAACAAACTCGGAATTATCGGGAATTTGGTGTACCTGTAATAAGTTGGGGGTCCTGATCACGAATCTGATGGAATTTTGCTTCTGTTTTGCCCCCTAATATGATTTACCGTAAAACTGGGGTGTTCCATCGCGACTGGCGGGCAGTGTATATCACTTAGGCCATTGTCATTCAACCAGTAGGTGCATTTTTATCATTTCCTTCAGTCCTGCGAGTTTCATCTTACTACCTCGATAATTACGGAAGTTACGGGGGTGCTTCCATGAAAAGTGAGACACACTTGTATATATCAATTGAATTAGAATTTTAGTGAAATAAGAAACGACTTGAAAAACCGGTGAATGTTTCCATAAATAAAACAATGTAATTGGTGCATTCAAATTCAAGTGAGATAAGTGAAGGGTGTTTCCTGGGAAAGAAAAATAGTAATAAAAGAGAGAAGTCAACTAGCAGTTTTGGAAAAAAGAAGGTTTTTGTCAAATTTTATAAAATTAAATCTACCAAACAACAAAATAAAGGAAGAAATATTGTGAAAAGCTGAAAGAATAGGTGATGTTAACAGGAGAGAGTGAGGTTTTGTCACTTTTTATAATTGAATCTATCAAACAACAAAATAAAGGAAGAAAGAGCAGGAAGCTGGAAGGAAAGGTGATGGAACCAGCAAAGAATGAACAACTTACATAAATAAGAAATGTATCCAGAATTCCAGGAACAATTTTGAGAGCTTCAAGTGATCACCAGACATAATTGAACACTATTGAGGAAAACTGGTAATTACAAACTTGCTCATCACTTTCACAAACTTAATAACAGTGAAAAATAACGTTACGAACAGTCAATTAGTGAACTATTTCAAATTATTTGGTAAACAAATAAATTCATAATTTTCATTAGCCATTTTGAAATAGTTCATGTCAATTGTCAACCGAATTAGTTCATATGCATGACAGCTTGAAAACCAGACTTCATATACAAAGTGAGGAACTAAGGTCGATCGGGAAAAACATCAACTGTCAAAAGAGTGCATTTGAATTTAAATATTAAGCTATCATTAGAAATAGGAATTTTGTATCATTTAAAAATTAGGGAATCATTTAGAAAATAAGAAATATTTAATTTAAACAAGATTTATTTATCTAAAAAAAAAAAATGAGTTTTCAATCATTTTAATTCTGACTTTTATTTATTACTTACTACATTTCTAACATCACAATAGGCTGTCCAAGAATCCACCCTGAGAGAGAGACGTCTTAGGTTTTAGAGAGAGAGAACCGATTTGAGCTGCTGGAGCAGAGGAACACAACGGGAAGGTAAAGTAACGGAGATGTCAGGTATATTTTATATTCACAGTTCACAAAACCATAGGTATAAATTTCATTCATAATAAAATAAAAAAAAATCAACTCATTTCAATTCAACATTCCAACAATAACAATTATTACTATAAATAACTCTTTGTTATTTTATTATTATAATATATTGTTTATGTATTACGTTAAAAAAGTTGTGGGAGATAAGTGATTTGGGGTCATAACGGATCTTCGGAATTTTCTGTCGAAATATTTTCAATATTTTCACATACGAGTTATTAAGAGTTTCAATGGTTTACCAGAAATCCATATCAAAAAACGAATTTCATCCTCAAAATCAAACTTTCAACAAATTTCCCATTAAATTACTCAAAATGAATCAAATAATAACTTCATATTGGAAAATTATCAGGCGAAAAAACTAGAAATATCTCAAAGACATAATAGATAAACCAATCACTCATTCCATAGATGAGCGTCAGAACAGTTGTCAACGTCCTGTAAAACTCATTCGAATATGATTATTTCAAATTGCTGTGCTTTTATTGATTACTGATTTCAAGTTTTTATTACGATAATTGATTTGATTGGCTTGCTCGAGCAATTACGATAATTGAACAAGGTATATGAAACTTGAATATATAATATTTCTGCTCGAATATCTAATTTTAAAAAACGGTTAAATTATAAACGAAAAATGTAGGGATTTAATATCCTGATTTTAAATCATCTGTTTAAAAGGGTATGATGATGGAGAAAACATTCACGCAAGCATACCCAATAATGATTACATAGTGACTAAAGTACAGAAAATTGTGTTTAGCTATGCCCTCCAATTCAACTGGAAAACTAGGTAAAATTTTTAAATATGGACATATTATGGACCTACAAAAATTACCTGCTGGATGTGTAGGTAAGTGATGCCTCTGGATGTGAATAGGGAAGAGCCAGAATCAGTGTTCCTACGTTTCTTCAGCTTCATCAAACGTGTTACTGAGGCTGGTGATTTGAAAAGAAATTTTAGCATGACTTCCATCAGGAAATTTTAAAGGTAGATTTTTGCAGAGCCACACCATGAAAGTCGGAATAAGTAATGTTAATATTGAATGAGCTTTCTGAGTTATGGTTTTTTGAGCATAAATAACATTATATTCAATGCCTTCTTCACGATCTTGTAACGAAAATACGTCGAAAAATGACCGCATGCACAGTTGGAATGTGAGTGGAACCACAATTGGCATGCATGATCAGTCATAGAAATTGAACATTGAGAAGTCGTAGGCAGAGAAACAAAATATGGTTCAAAACGGGAACATTCTCCATTAAAATTGAGAACAACTACTTTCCCGTCTGAAGACACGCTGGGCATCGAACTACATGAAAATTAAAATTTTTCAATTTCAGATTTCCAGCGTGGCTTTAGCCGAAGTAGTTGTTTTCATCATTTTTCAATTTCAATATGAAATATACCTATCACTTTAAAATTAAATTAATTTATAATTTTATCACAGAAATACATATTTGATAGAAGATATATTATGATTTATTGTTTTTGTTCGAAAACTATTACCTATATACTTGGGTCCATAAAACAAGAGAACAAGGGGCAAAAAAGTTAGGAAATACAACAGGAATTCCGAATAATATTTTGAATTCACAGAATTCAACCCTATGAAATTGTTTTGACATAAAATATAATGAGGGATGTCAATTTCACCACTTATAACAATACTCGAATATTACCTCTTCAAGATGGTAAACTTTATTTTATAGTTTATTTTAACTCGGATTTGATGAAAAATGAAAACTCGATTAACATTAACCTCATGAATTTTGTGACATGAATTTAGAAACACTCTGTATAAGTTTCTCCTCTTGACATTAGTGTGAGACGAGAAAGAAACAAATCCGTCAAAAGAATTGTAATCCTTGTAGTTAGACGAGCTTGTAACACTTATGAGACTGACGCCCTCTAGTGATATTTCATGACGCTGCGGGAGGTAACCGCCCGCCAAAGCCTTCTTAGGCGGACGCCGAAGCTGGAAGCTTGCGTTTTTTTGTAGCAAACCGCAAGGTCATGAGTCATTTCGAATCGCCTCGGTAGACCTGTTTAAACGGATTTTTACGCGTCGGGTTAATTGCTTTCTTAATTTTTGAGACCTTTGTGAACCTGGCATTTCTTTCCGACAGAAATGATAATAGTTTATAATACAGTGTGTTTCTTGGTGAAAAATTAGTATTTTATTTTTATATTGGGCACTATATAATATGGAAGATACCAGAAGTGTATTAATTGGGACCATGTGTATACGAAGTGTAATATTTGATTCACCCAAAGAACAAGTGATTCTCAAGTCAAAAAATAGGAGGATCATGATATTACTATTGGCAATCAAAAAAGGTATCTGTATTTGGAACTGGGTCTCACTTCAATAGCCACTAAATAGACCGAGACAGTGTTCCATTGCCGTTATCAAAACTATCAAATGAAGTAATTATAGTAATGACAAAATTATTTCGAACCTCAATATCCAGGGTGAATTACCACTACTCACCGTTAATTGAATGGGGTACTAGTCTATCGTGTGCGAAAGCACCTGCAAAATTTGAGAACTATCAGTGATAAGTTAACCAATTATTTTACACGAAACCCTCCAAAGTTACGCCACTGCACTGCGCTAGAAAGTGCACTTTGCAATCATAAATGATTCTGTTCCAAGAATATTCAAATACTCACTTGCGCTTGTAATATCAGTATTTCATACTTGACATGAGATAAAAAAAACATACTAAATTGTTAAGTGTTACACTATGAGGAATATTCAATACTTATGCATAAATGATAGTAGTAAGCATAAACTTCGTTAATTACTCTTCTAATAAAACATTTGTACTAACTTTCAAAATCATCGAAGAATATTGATAATTCCCAAACTTCCAGTAATTTCTGGAGTTTTATCACTTACGGTGTCACAAGTAAAGTTCGCCACATATGGAAGTTTTTATTATTAAAAAATATAATGAAAATTTGACTCCGCAGTTAGTTTGTGCTTGAAAATGAGTAAAAAACAGCCTCTTTTGGTTTGTCACGTGCTACTCTGAACCTGTAAAATTAGGCATTTTTTTCAAAAATCCTCAAAAAATATATTTTTTTTGAAATTTAGAAAAAGTTGCTCAGTTTCCAATGTTATACCATTTCTACAAATTTGGACTTACCGGCTTTATTCCAATTTTTTTAATTTTTCGAATCTTTCGAACAGAATATGACTCAAATTTCATAATTTTGATAAACACGAGACTTCAATGTCATATCTTTCCTAGAAAATACCCACATTGGCCTGTTACCAGAAAAAAGAATAAATGAACTTTCAGAAATTCGACTTTGTTGTTGCAAGGTTCATCTAGTTTTTTTAACTTACACTTATTTTCGTTGTAAGGACGTTAATCTCGACCTCAATATGTTCAGTAACGAATAACAGATTTGCATCTCGTTAGCTGCAGATGAGTTCGATTTTCACTGTCAAGTATGACAGTTTGTTGGAATCGTTTCATCGGGAGGAACATGCCAAAATATACAGGTTGTCCTATTAATAAATTTGAATCTGATGTCACGTGACTGAAAAAAAAACTCATTGGGTAACATAATATCAAAAAAAGCTTCACAATTTGCTTTAATTTACAACCCCAAAGTTACAGTTCTCTACTCCTCTCGAGTTCCGAGATATTTATTCCCTGTCCAGAACCTCGTGTATATAAGTAAGTTTATTTCTTGAAAAATAACAAAGAAAAAAAAATTTCGCATTGAATTCGAATTTTTTCATATTCGCCATATTATAGATTGTATATGTATATTGCGAAGACCACCAATCAACTAAAGAAGGAATATTGAAGAATAATAATAAAACCCCTGAAGCCGTTGGAATAGTCCTTACAGATTTCGGGAGAACAATTGTTTTATTTTCGGTTTTGAGGATTTCACGTTCGCTTTTATAGACCATCAGATAATGACAGATTTTCCTTATGGCTTTGAGTGTTTCACTATTAGATTGTTCCTACTTGTTAATGTGTTGAAATGCCATGAACGAGAGATTGAAAAAAAAAATCTGCACAAGGAAAATTAATTTTCCATATGCCGGGTACACGTCCGATCTCTAAATTTTTATTTTTTGAACTCAACACTGACATACTTTTCAGTGTTGAAAATCCCAGAAAAGAGAAAATGAGTCAGCAAAATCTGTCAATATCTGACTGTCTATTTACGTTCATATGCAGGTAAAATTCCAAAACAAGCGTAGCCCTGTCGCCCAAAACCAACGGCACCAATTCGATAGTTGGCGTAAATATCACTAATATTTGAACAACGAGATATACTCAAGATCACTGTGAAGGCGGGAAGTTCAAATGAAAGACAAGAAAAAATCAACCTTAGTTGAAAATGCGTAAATATGTTTTTTCACTCGGGATCAAAACACACAAACCTAACCTGAGCAATATAACCTAGCTTGCTTGCCTGTCCACAACAGGGTTGGGTTGTGTTAATCGCGAGCGAAAACACACTTCACACATTTTCAACTCAGTTCGCCTTCTTGTCTCGACATACAGTATCGAAAACTTTTTATCTGGGATATAGACAGAAATCTACGCGAGCAACAAGGAACGCTCAGTTCGCCTTCTTGTCTCGACATACAGTATCGAAAACTTTTTATCTGGGATATAGACAGAAATCTACGCGAGCAACAAGGAACGCAATGATATAATAATACCAAATAAATAAGAGAGACGCACTACTGTGCGCCTATCCTGTTACCCTACCCGACGAATCAACAGTGCATGTCGATATCCCTTCTTCGAGCGAGTAAAGAAGAAATTGTAATGCTCTCAGCATATAGCAAGCTATTCTTTACGCTCTCATGATACCACCATACACAAGATGAAAACTTTCCGATACTGTATACACATTCGACAAAGCACATTGTAGTGAACAAGCGATCTAGGTTAGCTTGCTCCGGTTAGGTGTGTGTGTAAATCGCAAGCGAGTTCAGTTTGCCTTTTTCTTGTCTTTCATTGAAACGTCCCGCCATTACTGTGACCAATCGCGCCTCAATACCACCTAGCGCATGCGCAGTTTGAGGATTTTAAATGAATTTTCCTATTCCAGTGTGAACGAGAAATCAAAATCCGGAAAAAATTAAGTTAGTTATGCGCTACAAGGAGTTTATATTCAACACATAGCCAAAGGACCCCAAGGTCGAACATTCTCCATATATGAGAAAAAAACATACTTAACCAGAGGTTGTGATATTGAGAACATGGCGTCAGCCAAAAAAAAGAAACCCTGTAGAACTCAATTGCTTCATCATCATTACCTTGACATGATATATAGCTTTTTATCTGTAATAACCAAAAGCAATAAATATTATCATTGTTATCGTTTATAGATTACAAATTCAATTGAAGGCGAGAATATGATGAATCATATTGATTATTCTGAAGAGATTTTATACATCCAATATATCATTCGTTTTCGTATGGTCTATGGAACATAAGAATCAAACACGGTACCTATCGATTAGTCCTTAGCTTCAATAATTTACTTTTTTGTAAAAAAATTGATCAAGAATAATGTCTTTTCTATTGGCCAAATCTGTATTGTTAGAATATCTGGAACCTTTGTTGTGAATACAATTCAGGAAATAGAAGCTACCAAAAACACCAAAACTATGTCACTTTTAGGCTACGCGCGTGGTGTTTTGGGTAGTTCCTATTTCTTGAATTATACATATTCACACCAAAGGTTCCATATTACGGAATATATACGATATGCCATGCCTATTTTGATAATTCCTACCAAACTCTATTTTTGAGTGGACTCAATGATCACATTCTTAAGCCAATCTATCTTCGAATAGAAGGATCATTTTCCGTGAATTCGAAGTTAATAATTCTATAATCGTCAGGAAAGTACGATATTTTTTGTCAGACCCTGGCCACTGAAGTTCTGAAGGATTTTCCACAAGGAGATTTGACTCCAGTTCCATTCATTCTTCATTATTAACTCACTGATGACAACTTCGGAGACACAGAACGCACTAAAAAACAAACAGGTTTGATTGTATTTTGGAGGTATTTGAAAATTGGTTTGTTGATTGTAGATCTGAATATTCAGACAGATTCATTGAGAATCTTAGACAGAAAACCAAATAAGTGGAGCAATCGTAACATTTATTTTTTGAGAACCCTTCCCCCTGAGTGTTCGGATAAACCCCCCAAAATCCTATCGACGAGCTTTTGCGAGCAAGGAAAACTCGGGAACTAAGTCTTACGTATGAGTGAATTTCGAACCACTCTATAGCTCAGAGGTAGTCGCTTGGTTAGAACACTGATCATCTGGTGGAGGGGGACCAGGCGAAATGAGACAACGTACTCGAAATGGAAAGAAATATTTCTGTATATCCAACAATTACTTATTTCATTCAAATAGGGTGAAGTAGAGCAGAGCCGCAATAATACTGGAACTGCCGGATGGGAAAAACTGTGTAATTTCGAACAGTGATTTCCAAGATTTACCGAATTTTTCAACAAAATTTTAAATATCCACAATTCTTCTTCGATTTTTTCACCACTGCCATCGGTTATAAAATTGCATTATACACCCGTCCTTCACGGGAGTGCAAGAGGTTAAATTACACCCTGTATGTTTGAATTAACTTTCAAAGTCTGATAGCTTCACGTGATGATGGTAAGTTGATTAAATGGACAAGAGATTGTGAAAGAGAGATTACAATTAAACATTTTGAAACTAATACTGTGAAGTTCATTTGTTGTTTCACATAAACTCATTTTCCTCTAACGACTTCCAATAAACCTAGCCTAGCACTGTTTATCTGGAGATTCAATCGAAATCGATGCCCGAGTCCCGGCGATAAGGGTTATTGTTGAGCCTTCAAAGGCTCACAGAAAGAATGCTTGCCCTTGGAAAAACAAACAAAATTCTAATCCGCCGCATCCTCCATGCTATTGGAGGTTTTAAAGTTCATAGTCTTTGGTTGAACTAGGCGAAGCTTTGGAGAATATTGCGGTTTCCTTACAATTTCTTGGGAAAACTAAGCTCAAAGTACGGAAAGTGGTGGTTACGATGCTTTTATATTGAACTCTGAGCGGATGTGAACTTTATTTAATTATAGTATAATACAAACAATAAATATTTCACAGTTCTTGAATAGAAAAATAATTTGCGGAATTACTCAATTTGGAAAAATATGTCGTGTGATAAATCAAAACTATATTCCTGATTCGTTTGTTTCAAGTAAATTTTGGTAGATTCTACAAAACGCATCTGAAATACAACATTTCCTCTATCTGCATTATAATAATCGATGATGTCCCCTGTGCAACTTCCGACATTTATTTGAATTGCATAATAACAATTTACATCAGAGCTTTATCGTTTCATTGACAACGATGATGTGAAAATAAAATCACCAACTTTGGTTATGTCACGTTATTGTCATCTTAGCGTGCCATTTGGTATCTAAGGTATTATAAAGTAATAACATATTATATTGTAATAATGTATTAGGTGTTGTTTTGAAGGTTGTAGACGATGTAGTAACTTGATTACTTGTGCTTCGGACTTCCATCGTCTTAATGGTTGAAAGATTTCTACTTCTTTCAAGTAATCAATGTATTAGGTGTTGTTATGTTGTTATTCAATGATACGATAATAGTATAGTGTACAATGAGCATGAAATGGCATAGAGTAGCTATATGAAATTTTATAGTACGAGCTACGAGCGTAGCGATTTCTACAAAACCTACGAGTGGGAAATGAGTCGTTTAATGCAAATTTTACACTATATTTTTTCTACGACCATCTGAATCATAAATAAATCTGTAATATTTTCAATAACACTTTTGATCATAAACTTTCCTGTCGTCATGATTCCCATAATATACATACAACCTAAAAAAGGAATTAAGGGTACAAATATTGAAAATTATAATAAAAATTTAACACTAATCGATTTCATGAAAGAAAAAAATTTGGTTTATATGGGATTCTCACCCTCACCCCCTCTATCCAAATCCTGACTGTTCCTTCACTTTTCATCAATCGCTGCTACAAGCCGACATAATAATATGATGAAATAAACTGCTATAGAAACTTCCTGCCAACTATTCGAAAATATAGAATTCGATTGTCATCAATCTTTATATTGAAATTAGCGGTGTCAATGTCATCCTCACTATTACTACTCATTTTCGATTACTTATTTTTTAAAAGAATTTTGTAAATACTGATGTGAAATGTCAAATTATTAGAACGTTAACAAACTTGATTCGATCTTATATTATTATTATGATCATAAAAATGACAATCTAGTAGTTCATGAAAGTCGTGGGAAATGAAAGAGAAATATCCTGTACTGAATTGATCATTACAGTACAGTTTGCGATGTAGAAATGAAAACGCGTTTTACAATCGGCCTACTTCCTTGATGGGCGTATTTCCATGTGGTCGTAGAAAATAGTATATTACGTAACAAGTGTTGTAAAAGGCATATTACGCACGAATGGAAAAATTACGCACGAAGCCGCATAGTGGCGAGAGCGTAATTCCATGAGAGCGTAATTGCTTTACAACACGCAGTCCGTACTATACTTTACCTACGGCCATATACAGTGTGCCATTTCCGAGATTCAAAAATTCATATTATTATTATCATTAGTAAAATGGCCTTTTTTTTCAGAAAAGACGCCTATATAGAGAATTTTATTCAAATCGTTGAAGCCGTTTTCGAGATCCAAAAATTATCATTATTATTATCAGTGAAATCGTGTTTTTCCAAGAAAGACATACTTAAAAAGCAAAACCCTATCTACATACAAAATTTTTCCCAAATGGATTGAGCCGTTTCCAATATATATTAAACTGTGCGTTTTGTTTACGAAAACTGTGAGTTTTATTTACGAAAACTGTGCGTTTTGTTTACGAAAACTGTGCGTTTTGTTTACGAAAACTGTGCGTTTTGTTTACGAAAACTGTGCTTGTTTACCGAGGCTGTGAGTCGTGTGTTTTTGCCTATTTTCTGCTGTGGCCGTAGGTAAACAATGTTATAGTTCTATTTTCAGTTCAGATGGGAGAGTAATGTGGAGCTAAGTAAAAAATTGTAAGAATGAGATTTATCGGAGAATACCTAGTATAGTAATTAACATGTTTTTTTGAGAGTTTTGGGAACTTCTTCCTTTCTTGGTTTGATTCTCTTATGAGAAAATTTGTATTAATCCATTCCATAACAAACAAAAGTTCCATCACTAAGCGTATTTGCTCAGTGCTGCAATGCTGGATGTACTATCAATAGTACCAAATACAAAGTTTCTTTATATTATTTTCCATAAAAAACAAAGAGTTTGGCCAGATATGGCCATCTCGTCGTAGATAAAAATGTCTCATAAACTTATTTCAATTTTCGATATCTCGAATACCTTATTCAAATTTGAATGTCCCTTATGGAATTTGGTAGGTGAACACCATTATATTTTTTCGTGTCTAAATTTTTAGCGCCACCTAGCGGGAACACATTTCGAGAATGTTATTTGTTGGAGGTGTATAGGGATGGAGTACTTCTGTTTGTTGGTTGTTTGGGATATTCCTGTTTTCAATTTCATGTTTGGTTCTTTTTCACGAATTCCTTGAGGGCAGACTTTATGAGAATCAATTCTGCTAGATCCTGGTGTGAATTGCAAACTATTTGTGCTATGTTGTAAAGACATTTCATAATTTTCTTCTCTACGCCAATGTGATGGTAAACAGTTTTAGTGGGTTTATCTGTTTTCTCTCGATAAACAAGTATATTGACTTGATATATTGATTTTTTTTTATCGAAACATGTAAGTAACGCGATTGGTTATCTGTTTATATTTCTAAAATGAATGTTATTGTCGGTTCTTATTGAATCAAGAATAAGATTTAAATCATCTGAACTCTGATTTCAAATCGCAAATATATCACGAACATATCTCTATCTCTCATCATTTATTGTCCTCAGCTTCCTTTAAGGCGCTTTATGGACATCCCCAACAGCGGCAAATCCGTTGCCATCCGGCCTTCAACCGGCGTAGACAGTTGAGGTGTATCGGGGGAATGCAGTAGAGCCTTTTTTAAACATCACATATTATAAATATTTTTTCTGAATATTGCTGCCGCACGTCGTAGACGGCGGACATGTGTCACAACATATAACCCATTCATACAAGTGTTCTGGCTAGGCCTTGTTACTAACTCCTTGCGCCACCTATGGAGCAGCATGATTATTCGTAGTCCCGTCAATCATGAAAACGTGGGAAAGGTATTCTTCAATAACCCAGAGTTAATTTCTAATGAAAAAAGTCTGGTTCATTGGAGAATCGAACTCAGGACCCTTGGATCATGAGACTAGCGCTTAACCACTGCGCCACCTCGCCTACCATACCAGAGTTCCTCAAAATAGGCGATACTAGAGAAACCATAGGGGCGAACCGCTGGTGAAATTTGTACACCGTACTTCACGTTTTTATGATAATTCACTGAATCACCACAGTAATTTATCGGGACTTCATCGAATTCATCGGTAATTCATGTAATCCACCGATAATTCATCGGGATTTCATGAATTTTATTCAGTTTCTGGTTGGTCTGAAATGAGCTGCAGTACAGCAAAATGACGTCATAACAAAAACATCGTTTATAATTGTTGCTTGATTTGAATATTTTTCTCCATATACAATGAAGATGGATTCATGCAACATCACATTTTAGTGAAACTAAAATGAATTTAAGTTTTGGATGAATTTTAAATTGACAATATGACAGTGTTCACTCAGCATCAATTTAACGAAATTAGGAAAGTACTAGACATGCGCATATCGTTCCAACTATCAATTTTTAAAACGTCTTCGGATATTCTTTGATCAGGAAACAGAAGGTGAACCCTAACCTGAGATTATCTTGGTTTGTTGTTTTTTGTTTTATCTCTTCTGGTCTGGTGTTTACACTATAGCATGAAAACTATCACCGAGAGAAATAAGTATGGTTTACTATTGAGTAGGTACATTATTGCTTCTGCGGGAGCCTCTGGTGTGTAAGGAATAAGAGAAATAGAAAATATGCCGTCAAACCTGTGCTGAAACTGCGAACATAACATAACCTCTTTCCTCTTTGAAAGCAATCAGCTGTGAGCAAAGAGACTACCGTTCGCCGTTTTTGATTTATGGAAAAAACTTAGTTATTAGTTTCAATGTTAATTTTTATTGCTTTTTTTCTTGCATGAACACCTTCATTTCATTACATTGTTTCGTATTCTCAATTTTAGTTTTAAATTCATTTAATACTAGATTTATGCTTGCATGAATCCACCTTAAGAGAAAACGACCTAAATTTTCAATGAGAGTTCTGAAAATTGAAAGGTCACTAGTGATTTTTTAAGTATATCCTCTGGTGTTGCAGATACAGACATGTCCTTGTTTTATGGTCACCCAGAATGTACAAGAAATATGAATTTTGAGAATATAAAATTGCCAAAAAGGCATGGAATCAATAAATAACTGGTCACAAATTGAAAAAATTCAACATTTTTTAGTCAGATACAACAATCATGATTTTGTATTTCTTCCCGATTAGCATAAATATTAACATAAAAACTTAACACTCAAGTCAAAACTTATCCTTAACAAAAACCAGTATTTCCTTTGAATAAAAACTTAAATCACTCAACTTTTTCGAAACATTGATTGGCCTTCTTCCTTGCTTTTAGATAACTACTTTCCTCCTTTGCGATGACCTATCCTATATACAGTTTAGCAAACATAGCTAAAAGTGTGAAATTCTCACTTGATGCGCGAGCGTTTGATGTAAGGAGCCTTATCACTTGATATATCACGGACTACATTCCGTCGTACGAGTAATGCGCATCATGGGCGTGCATATTTTCACACTTCCAGCTATGTTTGCCGAACTTTACTAATAATTGGCATAAAAATGGGTAGCATAATATTTTTCTTTTTCTTCTCTATATCATGTTCGTTTTCAAATTCCATTCGTATTGTCAAAATCTTCTCGAGCCTCCTTTTCTACTCCTTCCACAATTCAATTTTTCAATTTTTGCAAAGTCCTCTCAAAACAACTAGAACCAGTATTCTTCTTTCATCGATAGTGTACCAGGGACACATACAATCTACCTAATTGAAGTTTAGGTCTATTCATTGTTATGCTTACTGGAGCACCTTCTAATGAAAAGGGCCTTTTTTTTCATGTAAGAAAACAGAAAGGAAGAATGCGACCACTGACATTATAATAAATAAGTAAAATCTCTTGTATCTACATCGGGCTCGAACCGACTATCAAAAAACAAAAATATACTGATTAACTCATAAATAAAAACTTCAAGAACATTCACAAAATGAACAATTTTTTTTTATATTTCTCTCGCTGCAAAATATGTTGCAGTAAAGGATGGAGCACTATTAATTTTTATTGTAAAATTGTACGAATTGAAAAGTACGTCTCACCTTCTTACGATTTTATAATCTGTGCAGCCTAAAACTACAAATACACTCAACACTCACAAATAAACTCAACGATCTTTTCCTATAGTTTCAACACCTGGATGATGCAATTAACCATATTGCCAGATTTGAAAAAAAGTTTTCAGTCTCCAAAGAAAGGAACGGTGGGCCTTACTAACCACCAGGCCTTATTCCCCAACACTACCTTACTTGAAAGGGTATTTCGGCATTGCCATTGTCGTGGTTGCGAGTAGGTAAAGTACACGCTTCCTAATCCAACAAGGTACGCGGGTTCTATACTCATCGCGATCACCGGTCTCGTGAATGGCATCACACGTTGAAATGTAAGGGCCACGTCTTATTTAGCTCGCACAAGTCTCTCGAAGACTTATGAGGGTTGCTGGTAGGGATGCAGCCGGTAAATATTGTCGATTCCCACAAGCTTCAACCAATCTTCAATCGGGTCAATAGATTAATTCATCAATCAATTGATTAATGATATTTTTGCGTAAAGTCAGAAATCTATTGCTTTGAATTCCTTGGAATGGTTTGAAAAACTGGTTGAATTCTCCATTTATATAGGAGTGGAAGGGTAGGTAAATGAATGAATAATTTAACCGAACAAAATATTTTTGATTCACGATTGATTAAATCAAAAATAGATTAATTTGTGTCACACTGCAATACTCAATAATTGATTGATCAATAAATTGTTATGCATATTATTAGCAGAAACTCTGATAGAATTAATGGTTATTTAACGAACAAGTGTATTAATAAGGGCGATTAACGATCGAGATAATTTAACGCGTGAGCAGAGCGAGCGCGTTACTGTCCGAGATTGTTAATCGCCATTTTAATTCACGAGTTGGTAACAATACTTTTCTGTCGACAGTAATTTTCAAAAATAGAGATATCTTACTTTCAATGTTTATTTATTTAACGATACGATAAAAAACAAATACTGATAAATTGGCTAAGGCTTTCGCGGCCAGTCATCAGAGTAGAACGAAGATGAACAGACCTCTGAAGAAGCTAGCCACTCGCGCTAGCGAAACGTTAGGAAAGTATTCCAAACCACGACGGCCTTCAAACCCGATTCAAAATAGTGATAGTGAAAACAAATACTATTTCCTATTTATATTAACCCTACTCAAAGGTACTTCAATTTTCCTTAGTGGTAGTTTTATTTTAATTTTTATTATTTATTTTCAAATTGAAATAAAAAAAAATGCTCTCGGTGGGTTTTGAACTCGTGACCTCAGTGATGGTTGCTAGGCGAACTTTACCATTACGCCACGTGACTGTATATGTTAATGAGTGACAACTGGTGTCATGAAGATTATCTGAAATTTTATTTGAAAATTGACAAATAAATAATGACAGATAGTACTAACCAATATAAAATGTATAAGAGCACTGATTGCACTCATCTGTTATTCTACTATAGCGTTCTATCATCATGACAGACAGACAGACTTTCAAATCGACGCCAAATTTAGCCCATTTTCTGTGAGATTGTATTACGTTTTAAGTAGTTGCATCTTTCATCATATTCATTATATAATGGACTATGAAATTACTAAAAAATTCCTTCGAATATCATCTGAATTACACAAAATGTTTTTGAATTACTTTTAGCAGATAGATTTGAACAAACAATGTCTTCCTTACAGTTTAGTGCCACCTAAATCAAACATTTTCTGGTTTTTGCATGAACGTAGAAAAAATATTGTATGAAACACGTGCAAAAAGAGTTTTTCACGTCGAGTGTAATAAACACCTACTTTTTGCACTTGTTGCATAAATAACTATTAAAAAGGATGAGCTGTCTGGAAGTACACTCTATAAATTGATCCATCATACCAAGCCCAAGATTGAACTCAATGCGTACATCTCCTGAACAGGACCCATCGGATCTTTCAAACAGTAACGGGCTATAAAAGAGTAGTGGAAGTTTAACGATTGACTACAAAGTCTGCTTTTCCTCTCAGTTGGGTAACAAGAATTTTTATTGATACATTTTTTTAACAATGTTGTTTTAACGGCGTGGCTTTCTTTCATGAGTGGTTCCAAATGCTGAAAAGATTTTACTACTCAATTTGTTGGCGTCAGTGCGAGCGTAGAATATAACAACCTCGCTTTGTTAGTTTGATATTTTATATTTTCTGTGCTGAATATGAGGAACTGCACCATGTAAACCACTGAGATTAGTTTCATTTGCATTTCTGTGAAGACATTGAAGTGAAAGATTATGTTTCTGAATTCAAAACAAATATTTTAAGGCGTATTCCTGGTGTTGAAATAGGACTTTTTCATCCCATAAAAATGTCTCCTCAACCGATTTATTCCTGAGATACATAGTGTTGAAATTTAACAAAATGATAATGATACGCCACTGTGTTTTTATTTTGTAAAAAAAATATTATATTTATGATTGTCTCCTATCTACTCTTGAAAATGGTCTCCTGACTTTTTTTCGTGCGAACAGTTTTCGATTTAAAAAAGAAATTGCATTTTATTGGGGCCTATACCAAAAATCTCATAATTGTAAAAAAAATTGTTAAAACTGTTTTTTTCATTACCAGCTGTCGTCCCCTAACGAGCTGCAGCCCTCAAAAGTCGAAATTTGTGCACGCCATGGATTAGCGAGGTCTTACATTTTAACGTCCATGATTGATCTTGTCAAATACACTCGAACTTTTCTTTTATTTAAATAATTTCTTTCAACCCAAAATATTCCCATCAGTAATTTTACTTGAAACACTGACTTTAGACAAAATTGCTCGACCTACGCTCACACAATTTTTCCATGATAAATAGTACAAAATATAATTAAACTGAACTATTAAACTAATTATTTAAAAAATAATAGTAAGTGTCATTAGACTTGAAAAAAAGCCACAAGCTTTTCACATAATACATTTTTCGTTTATTTTACATACTTGATACAGTAAATGATACTTTAAATTTGGAATTTGTCAATTCTATCGAAAGCCAGCAACTTTTTGAAAAATGGATTGCAAAGTTTGGACCAGAAAGACACACATACAAAAACAAAGAAAGTGAAACAGGTGTTGTTCATACAATCAATCCATCGTTTCAACAACCTTCCTCGTCGTTGTTTCCTTCATTTCAGTTCTGTGCTAAAAAACGTAAATGTTGATGATGTTATGATGAACATATATGATTGCAAAATTATATATATATATATATATACAAAACCAGTTAGATCAAAGATACTCTCAACCAAAGTAGGGAATATCCTTTGGGGATACCGTCATAAATAAAAGGCCTGGTGGAAGAACAACTCTTGGTTAAATTGTCAAGCTTTCGAAAAACTTTATTTTCATTATCAAGACATCTGCAATATTAAAAAGTGTGTTAACATCACTATTAAAATATTATGAAAAATCAAACTTACTAACGTGAGGATATCCAAAAGAAAATAGCCATTGCTTTTTTCTTAGTCATCAAGCATACACAGTTTTTTTAATAAAACCATTGGAAAAATTAACATATTAAAACACTGTATAAGTGGCATCTTATCTCAAACAGAGACAATTATTTAAAATACTTGAAGAGTAAAGAGGATTCATTATGATTAGTTTTTTAAAAACAAACTTATTTCTAACGGACCCAGCGTCGGGACACCGCTCGTGTCGAGATTCACACAACAGATCACAGAACAAGAAGAGCATGGAGAGCAACTAGTCAGTTGTCAGAATAACTTGTCAAATGTCATGGGAACAAAGCGATATTCCACGCACACAGAGATTGACATTTGACAAGTTATTCTGACAACTGACTAGTTGCTCTCCGTGCTCTTCTTGTTCTGGGATCTGTTGTGTGCATCTCGACACGAGCGGTGTCCCGACACTGGGTACGTTAGAAATAAGTTTGTTTTTAAAAAACTAATCATAATTAATCCTCTTTACTCTTCAAGTATTTTAAATAATTGTCTCTGTTTGAGATAAGATGCCACTTATACAGTGTTTTAATATGTTAATTTTTCAAATGGTTTTATTAAAAAAACTGTGTATACTTGATGACTAAGAAAAAAGCAATGGCTATTTTCTTTTGGATATCCTCACGTTAGTAAGTTTGATTTTTCATAATATTTTAATAGTGATGTTAACACACTTTTTAATATTGCAGATCTCTTGATAATGAAAATAAAGTTTTTCGAAAGCTTGACAATTTAACCAAGAGTTGTTCTTCCACCAGGCCTTTTATTTATGACGGTATCCCCAAAGGATATTCCCTACTTTGGTTGAGAGTATCTTTGATCTAACTGGTTTTGTTCAACTAGTCCCGTCAAGAGACTACCTTTCTCTATATATATATATATATATATATATACTTAAAAGTATACAAAATCTTCAAGATCAAACGCCAGTTTTATCATATAGAATATTGTTGGAATATATGTAATCTAGTACATTTCTGTATGACTCTGGAACTGTCATTGTCATTCTGTTCTGAAGATTCTATATCATGTCGACGACATTGATGTACTTGTTCTATGTATGTTGTATTGTGTTTTCGCCATGTCTATCAGTTCATACTTGTAATAAAGATCTAAATCAATTCTCATCGGTGCTGTTTATGAATGCTGTGCACCTGAAAATCTAAAGTTCTAACAAATATCAAATAAGCCTCTATGTCAACAATACATGACATCAGATGTCAATTAACTAATCGATTAGAACTGATACAATATAAAGACATAATTCTGATCCATAATTAAATTGTAAGCATCGTTGTATTATAAATATATGGTGTGCCCTTAAATTCGTTGTGCATACTTTGTAGGATCGAAAATGGATGTTTGGAACCTTTCGTGTGAATACAATTCAAGAAATAGAATCTACCCAAAACACCAAAACTAGGTCACTTTCACTCGACGCGCGTTTCTCTAACAATGTAAGCATTCTCAAGAGCTACGTTTGATGTTAAGTGCCTTACCACTGGATACATAACGGATGCACTTACCACGCACTCAATTGTCTACGTAAGGTATGTCCGTTCTGGTAAGATCAGACTAAATTACTCCCCGCAAAATGTATGTGATCACCGGACGCAAGTCGTATAGCCAGGGAAGCACATGGGCAGGCAAAGGGTCAATTTTTTGACTGCTGGCACCGGACGCAACTGGGATGCAGCCGCGCCTCTGAAAAACAAATTATAAATTGATGTAGTGACAAAACAAACTAGCAAAATCTATCTTTTTCTGTATAATTACTAAATATAACAAAGCAATTTTTTGCCATCCAGGGCTCCCCAAAACTTCCAACTCCCAATAATTTGAAAATATAACCAATATAAAACTTCTTTTTATTGTTTCTCGAAATCTGTCGCATTACCTAATGATAAAAATATTTGGACATAAAAGAAATTGTTCGTTTTGAGTAGTTATTGAAATTGAACTCAAAACTCTCATAATATATTTTACGACATGTGTTTTAGACTAAATTCAATAACTCGACATTTCAGTCATTTTTTGCAAGAATGGATGTAATTTAATTATTCAAACAAATATGAACCAAAGTGCATTTGATTGTATGAATACCTAGCTGAGGTATATTGACATCATCATTTCTCCAAAATGTATGGAAATTTACAACAGGTATATTTTTGACCCCCACACCCTCAACTGAATACACTTCTCACTGTAATTTGATCTAATCCTTTTGTGACACGTCGGATTTGTATGTAAAATTCCATCATAATTTGAGAACGAACAATATAGGCAATAATTTTAGGTAATAAAATTGTTATGGTAATCACACATTTAATTCATACAAAGTGGCATCCTGTGGCTAGCACTAGAATCTCGACTGATATTATATGCAGCTCGTATATTTATGGCGCCAGACAACGAAAGAATAGTGTTGTGGATTCCCCGGTTCGAAATCAAATAAATTGAAATCATCTGGTGTTGAATTTGTTGGTTATTTATTTGGAACCTGGGTGTGATATCATATTGAAAACATGTGATTGATGATATGGACGTTATGTATGTACATTGATATATGTATAGATACCATTAAAGTGTACCCTAATTTTTATGAATTAATCTAACACGGATGGATGTTGTGCAGCTTTGACCAAACAGTGAAGCTATATAAAAATATCTTGTATTGAATTTGGTACTGTTGAGGAACAATTTTTGAAACACTGGATAGACAAACAAAATTCCGTCATATCCCAGACTTCGATCAACTCCTTATACATTATTTTTTAGGTTCTGATTTCCATTTATGATAAAAATATATATCATAATATGAGATTTTTGAAAAAATCACCAATTAATAGTAACCTTTTCATATTAATCATTAGACTGTTTAATGCTTTTCAGTTCAATTCAAAATTCATGAAGAAGCTCATTTTGTTATCAGCAACTTTCATAAAAAAAATCAAATCCAATATTGGATTTGTAATTTCGATGATATCTCAAAGAAGACTGATAATCCCGCAATTGATTAACCATTAAATTGGTGTCCTCTCGATCACTACAATTTTATGTCTTTCGTCTTCTGACTGAATCTTCCTCACATACAGTTATCTGAAATATATGCACCCATTCCTCTAGGAACGTTAAGTGAGATTACCTTAAACGTTTCCTAATCCTGGCCATACTGGTAAAACCCATTTGGAAAAATTTAATTCAGTTCCTCAGGATTCGTTCTAGAATTCTTATGTTCGGGATGAATTTAACGACAAAAATGGTTTATGGGAATGGCAAACGATGATTCGACTTAGGTGTGGAAAGTAAGTACACATATCATATATCACAAGTGAGCAGTACAGGATATCCAACTGAGATCATCATCTTTATAAATATGTCCCTTAATCGACCTTGAAATTGGTATACATTAGTTAGACTGATCAATTACAATTTTAAAATAATTCAAGATGTTACATGTTACTTCGAAAAACTTTGAATGATCCCTTCATACTTCATATATTAACAGCCTTATGCATGGTCACTCACCAGCGCGGCGACTCTCCAGAGGTGCACCGTTCGCTACACAAATTATATTGCGAACGGCGAACCTCTGAAGAGTCGCCACGAAAAAATGTTGTTGCGATATACCAGGGAATTCAAAAATTAGTAGGCAGGGAACGGACTTTAGACGGGCACTGTATATAACCAAATAAATAATGTAAAATAATAATTGTATATATACATATCTCAAGAACATATTTCATGTTCGTGTCGAGATATTCTGTCACACTATAAAAACAATGGTTTAAAAGAGAATGTTATACCGTAGTTTTGAACTTGTGTGCATTTAAAAGATTAACTTCTTCTGGTAACTTATAAATGTCGATATTTAAAGTGTTTTACTATAGTCAATGCAAGTCTATGTTTGGGGTTTTTGAACAAATTAGCAGTCCTAGTTGGATACCGGTGATTTGCAGAGGTGCGGTCTGGAATTTTTTTATTATTATTGTGTATTTCAATAAATTGGAGTGATGGAGATGGTTGGAATGGGCATAATTTTCAAATTAACGAAGAGTGGACGACAATAATAACTTTTTTCTGTAACGCAAACATTTTACTCAAATAACTTGAATTTCCCCATAGTACTATCCCATACATTATGTGGCTGTGGAACAAGCTGAAAGCGTGTTTTTAGTACAACACAATGGACTAGGTTCTTTAATCTTCAAGGTATTAAAAATATAACAGTGGAGAGTTTATGTCCTAACTGTTTAACATGCTGTTATCAATTCAGTCCATCGTCGATTATGATACCAAGAAATTCACGAAATTTATGAATATATTCCCGAATTACTCCAGGAAAGGTCTGGGGAATGTAAAACCACAATGAGGACGGCCAACAAGGTATGAAAGTTACTTTTATCTGAGTAGAGATCATTATTCAATAATAAAAGTGGGATTAGGGTTAGTTTTGTTCGTTTACAATATGTTCACTTTTGTAGGAATCTTTACTCAAGAGGAGTAAGTTCAGATTATTTGTCCTAAAAGTTCACAAGTAACTTTATGAGGGTTAAACATGATCAAGCCGAGTGAAGCTGTAGATATTCTACAGGAGGATACAATGAACCAATACCAGAGCAATTTTCACTAGTTGTGGTGGAAGATTTTCTGTATTTGATATCCCACTGAATATACAGTAGTTGATTAAAATAATCTTTCGAAGTAAGGTAAAGAGTTTCATTTGGCTGATATTTGAAGGTAATCTTATTTGAAGTAGTCGCATTGGTTGAAGACAAATTGCGAAGTTTAATTTTGATGAACATGACGTCACGAAACCATTTCTTCTTTTTATAGAGAAATTGACAATCAAAAAAAATGCCGAGTTTTATCAGCGTATACACTTTCTAGTTACAGTGTTCCCCTCATAGGTTTAAAACAGTCCATTAGCGAAATGTCTGTTAAAGAAAACCTATTGTTTGATCAGTAACTCAAGGTGTGTTTTTCCTGGCCTAAATAGATATTTTCGTATCTAGAATGCGAAATGATACTTTTTCTGTTTTACGTTCGAGAATGAAAGTTATTTTGCTGAGCTTCGGCGAAAAAGTACTTTATCGTGCAAAGTTAGTATTGTAGAAATATGGAGTGTGCCCACTATCAGGTGACCCGATTTCATACCGCTATAGATATTATTAGGAAGTTTATTATTATAAAAATATATCACAATAGTTTAAATTCGATCTTAGTTTTAAAAAAAGGTCATACAAGAACAAAATATGAAAAAACAAATTAAAAAAAAAGTTGTTTATTTTTGCAGCAACATTTTTATTGACTCATATTTTGAATATACTGGAGTTTTATCCACGTATGCATGCTTTTCAACACCTCAACACGTGTTTCAATCACCAACTGATTATCATGAAGACCAAAATGATGATTTGAAGTTATGTTCTAATGAAATATGTGTATTAAATATTTTTTGTGAGAAATTGGCGAATTCAACCATATATGTTAGAAATGTGGCATCTGGTGAGAAGTCAACTCCGATAAATTCATATTCAAAACCAACCATTAATCAACTTGACGTGTTGGGGGCCATAGTGAAATTTGATATAAATTCTGAGATGACCCTATTCGTGATCCTATTTTATACAAGAGGAAGTGTATTTCAGTCACCAATAATATCTCTTAATTTGGAAATTAATAATGTTTTCATAAATTATCGGTACAATAAGTAGTATATTATTTGTATTGACCTCCATAACTTGAAATGAGATGTTCAATCCTAAACGCATTTTTACATCGACATTTTTTTTTCAGGTATGTACTCACCAGTAACACAGGTTGTTTTATGATATAGGCATAATAAGCTTGAGGCAGAGGATTGGTAAGCATTATGTTTTATTGAAAATTTTGCTTGTGAGTTTTCTATGAAATTGTATTCTGCTTAAAGAAATGGCAGAACAACATTCGCTATGAATTCAGTCAAATTGCAATGCAATTACTTATATTCATCAAAATCTTGATATATTAGAGAAATGGAAAAATCAAATTGAGTTTTGGGAGAAATCACAGGCTTCGATATAATTGAACGTAAATCCGGATTAAAATGAGTATCGTAATATCGCGACTGAAGCGAACTTTTCCGGTGAATCTGAGAAGCTCTTGAATAATTTAGGGTGGAGTTTACCCTCGGAGTTTTTTTTATAGACTTAGTAGAAGTGATTCGCCATTAGCTTTGAGCTGAACGAATATATATGCTGGTGCATTGAAGGTATTGTTTACTGAGCACTACATTTTATTACGTCAGATTGCTTTGGAACTTATATATCGGACAAACTGAAACTTTCAATGCAATGCTCAAACTAAAACGAACTAACCTTACGTAATACTGAGAAAGGGACAAGATTTTTCAACCACTGAAACTTTTTCTATGCGGATATGCCCTGTGCGCTTATTTCCATGCAGTGCGCTTTTTTCAGTCACCATAGAATATCAACAGATAAATTGTGGTGATTTCTGAATATTTCTCTCTGGTTTCTTGCACTTGTTTGAAAGTTGTTCCCTCCAGTTTATTGCAAACCGTTGCCAATATGTCCATACCATTTCCACATTTTTCAATTTGTTTTTTATTTACGTTAGCTTGCTTCATGCTGGTATTTTAGGCTTTTCTGTTGTGTTTGTTTCCAAGTGCCCTGCCCAGTGACCAGTATATGCTTTCTAGAAAGTATCCTTTTTGGAATTTGAATTTTTTGAGATCATGCTTGAGAGTTTTATTCTGATTGTACTCATTGAAATATTCATTTTATGGAGGAAATATGTTTCTCAACATGTTTTTTTTTTGGCTGTTTTAATTCAACCTTCCAAATGAAAATGATGTAAATTCAAGGATATCCTTACAAGTGTAGTAACAAGTGTTGTACTCAAACGCAGTCAGTCATGGTGGCATATTGATTCATTTGTCCTCTCTACACTTGTATGAACTTCATTGAATTTATATTTTTGTCATTTGACTGAGGAAGGTTAAAACACCCAAACTATTTCAAGTTATGTTGTGATAATATGTTGTGATAATATGACGTAGTTGCTGTTTCCATGGATAACAAATGAATTGTTGTACCTATATGTCCACAGAAAATGAGCACCGAAAGAACGAAAGACATTTTTAATTTTTTGTCGCTGTTTGGGCTGGAATAGTAGAAACTAGTATCGTTGGACCATTTCTCTTTCGAAGACATTTGAGAGAATAGCGGTATTTGAGATTTTTATGAAATGAAATCGAGAGATTCTTGGATGAATTACCCTTGCAAATTAACAATAGTTGGAACAACGATGGGGCAACGCCCCATAACGCAGTTGCTGTTAGAAATTACATCACAGATCGCTTTGGAGAAATCGTCTCCTCTACGTAAGGTAAGGACCAATTACGTAGCCTACTCGTTCGCCAGATCAGATGCCTCTGGATTTGTTTGGGGTTCTATTGAAAATATTGTCTATGTATCACCGCTAAGAATACTACAAATTTGGAAATGATGCATATTGAAGGCATTTGCGAGCATTACACAAGAAAAGCTTAGGAATGTAGCAGTGCGAAATAAATTCTGAGTTCGAAAAAGCAGATCAGCTTGATGAATACTTCGAACAGCTGATTGTGGATTATGATATTACATTGAGTTATTTTCAAAATATTTGTTTCATTTCTTAATGTTCAATCAATATCTCCATTGCATTTGTGAAATACATGTTGTACAAGATATGAAAGATGTTCAAATTATCAAGAAAATAATAGTCATTTAATCAATTATGATCGGTATTTTATCGCGTGAGCGAAGCGAATGCTTGATGTTCGAAGTCATGAATCGTATTTTAAAATACATATATAATAATTGATACCGAATTCATTTTGAAAATGTCATTCGTTCATTCGATGTTCATTTTCTGTAAGATACAAATATCAGATTAAATGCCCCATGTCTCTTCGACATAGCTACCTAATGAAATGTTCGATTATCTTTCAGAAAACATTGTTGGTTTTAGACTAGATTGGAATATATTCCGAGTTGCCTGACTCCTCTAAAATTACCTACATCGTAAGTAATATGAGTTAGGTTGAATGAACATAACTTCACAAACACCGATGCAAAAAACCACCAGGTAAATTAAATATGAACGAAAAGCCTTATGGCGTCCACCCATCAGCCTTGAACACAGTTGTTTTTTACCGCCGCATGTATTCGGCTAATATTACGGTTCAGCACCTGGCCGTTGCCCTCTTTTCCAAATATCTAGCCTCTAATTAATTGTGTATAAAAACTCCATATCACATTGCCATTTTTTGCTAATTATTCTTTGTATAATATCTACCGAATTATCACTCGTCATTTCGTATGCTGATGTATTCAGAACGGAGAGTCGAAAACAATAAATCATTTACTAGACAAGACACATATTATTTTTGTTATCGGGTTTTTCCAATCCGTTTTCCACATTTTGAAAATGAATAAAATTAAAATGAATGGAAATCTAGACAAGGGTATATAAGGGTAAATGAATAAATTTGCTCCCATAAGTTACTGCGTTTACAAAATTTTTCAATTTTGCAGTAATACACATTCTTAATTTGCCTATAAGAAAAAAAAAGTTAAAATAACTAAAAAATACTCTCCTTTTTTTCGTAATCAAACTGGCTGAAAACTCCATTTCTTTAATGTCTGGAGAATATAAGCTGTTTTTTTGACAAAGTTAAATATAATCTGAGAATGGCATTTTCAAAAACGAAACTTCTAGAAATGAGTATGGCTGGCTGTACACGGCAGTCGTAAGATCAAACACCAAAATGTGTCAGCTGTATGTATACGGTGGCCAGGCGCACATTAGGGGTATTCAGTAAGCTTTATGTTAATTTTTAACAGGTTTTAATTTCATACATTTTTTATATCTGGCTTTTCTGTTAAAAATAGCAAGCTATATGGCCTGTATGTTCATGTTCAAACATATTAACATATCTGTTTATTCTGTAAAAATTATAAAGAACGAAATATGTCAAATGGGTAAAAATTAACATAAAGCTTTCAGAATTACCACTATTGTAGCAAACTCTGCCGAAAGCCTCAAAATGTTTGAAGGTTAACCTGTTTGGTAATAATGGGTGCAATGAGAACGACCCCAACCGCACTGTTGGAGGTACTGTTGAGGCTACGGCCGCTACCAGTCTGTCTATCTCTTCTATCGTATTTGATTTTGAAATGCTCCAACAACGGAAACAACATATCGAATTAAAATAGACAGACATACTAACGTTCACGATGAGGTCATTGAGATTCGAAAAGGAAGATTACGATATGAGGTGTAAATATGTGGAAAGCATGTAATTGCAAAAAATGCCCTTGGGGGCTTACTATTACAATTACTATGACTGTCACAACTGACTTGTTCGAATTGTAGGAAGGAAGGCACTTCACAATTGATATAACAAGCGATATATTTGTTTTCCACAGTTTAAGTGATGTTACTGAAATGATTTTCTCTGACAGGAAAATTCACGGAAAGTTAAATATCACCGTTGAATTTCGTTTTCGCAGACTAGATATGTGCAATTACGCAGTTGTAAAATGTATCTCTTTGTCGATTTGTTTAGTCACAACAGAGCTTGTGTTGACACTGATAATTAATAGCATGCGGGTACCATGATTGTTAATAATCACCAATAGTGCCAAAATCCCTTATAAGGGGAGACGACTTTGTTTTCTTTAACCAACGTCTTCTTCTACGAATAAGTGGGCACCAAGTCGCCCTTTTCGTATTATATTCTGTAGTAGTACCACGAGAGAATCGAAAATATACGATTATACTTCCGAGTCACGAGACGTATTCTGCGAAACACGACGAGAGATGTTTTTAGGAATACGTCGAGTTACGAGGTAAGTATAATGTATTATTTTCGTTTGCTCGAATGCTATTCGGCACGATTATACATCGAATAAACTTGATGGTTATTTCATTGACGTTAACTGACAAACTGGTAGAACTGTCATATTTGGAGGAGGCGGGAGTTTATTGATGAACGCCAACATTGAGAGTTGCTAATGACAACATTCACTTTGTTGACAGTGCGAAACACCAAATCGATTATACCACGTCATCTAGGGTATATTCAGTATCAATATCTGATAACTAGGCAGAATTCGCAGTCGCAATTAGCCATACCTTAATGATGAGTTAGTTGTATAATCACCTATACACGGTGTAATCTAACCTATTGCTTTCGTTGGAAAATTCGGAAAATCTTGTAAGCCGCTGTTCGAAATTACACGGTTTCTTCCATCCGGCTGTTTCAGTATTATTACGGCTCTGCTCCGGTCAGCTGACGTTCAGCGGACAGTGGTTTCCAAAATTTCGACGAAATTTTCAACAAAATTTAATTTTTCACGTAACATTTGTTTAAAATGGCAGTATATGCACCCGTTCTTCACGGAAGTGCAAGATTATACCCTGTATGTATTTTTAGTTTCAACATACTTTATTGTTTACTAGCATATATGTATTTCATAAATACTTAAAACAAAATTATTAGAAGATGAATATCAAATCGTCATGATGTCCGAGTCCTTTTGCAACTGTTTTTGTTGTTCATTTACAAGATGAATTCGTTACCTCTTTATACGTGTCAGTTAGTTTTGAAACGTTTACCAAAGTCATACAGTGCAGTTTTTAATAGTCCCCCCTCGTTTGAATGGTTCGACGTAGAAATATAAAAAAAAAACATTTCTAGGGTTTTACCAATACTACTTTTTTAAATAAAAAAATGGTGATTGTCTGACAGGTGGACGAGGTGACACATCAGCTCAAAATTTTAAAATGGCAAGTGTCACATCGTTGAAAAAGAAATTCCATTCTTGGCATGATTTTTTGGGTTTGTAACCTTCCACAATCTGATAATGAAAAAATGTTAATCCAAAGAAATCTGTACAAGTGTAGAAGGGCAAATTAATTGATTTTCCCGATAAGTTGCTGCGTTCACAAGACTGCTGTCTTGAATTAAATTAATTTTTGTCAGTAACGTACTCTACACTGAATTTGCCTATCTGAAAAAATTAGATCAAATTAATCAAGAATACTTCTCTTTTTTTGAAAATTGTTGACGTTTCGGAGGCTGTATCTGCCTCCTTTATCAAAACTTGCTGGAAAGACACTGAAAACTGAATTTGAATTGCGGTTTGGAAATAAAAGATTATTCTTGACATGATTTTTTGGGTTTATGACCTTCCACAACCTGAAAATGAAAAAATGTTAATCTAAAGAAATCTATACAAGTGTAGAAGGGCAAATTAATTAATTTGCCCGATAAGTTACTTCGTTCACAAGACTGCTGTCTTGAAAGAAATTCATTTTTGATAGTAACGTACCTTTCACTGAATTTGCCTATCTGAAAAAATGAGATCAAATCAACAAAGAATACTTCTCTTTTTTTGAAAATTGTTGACGTTTCATGTCAAGAATCGGATTTCCTCCAAAAAATCAAACTTTCAATCAATATTTAAGATCTCTCTTTGACAGAGTGGAATGAAGTCAACAATTTTCAAAAAAAGAGAAGTATTCTTGATTAATTTGATCTCATTTTTTCAGATAGACAAATTCAGTGTAGGGTACGTTACTGACAAAAATTAATTTCTTTCAAGACAGCAGTCTTGTGAACGCAGTAACTTATCGGGCAAATTAATTAATTTGCCCTTCTACACTTGTACAGATTTCTTTGGATTAACATTTTTTCATTTTCAGATTGTGGAAGGTTACAAACCCAAAAAATCATGTCAAGAATCGGATTTCCTCCACAAAATCAAATTTTCAATCACTAAATTCAATTCTCTTTACAACCATCTAATTTTTTTTTAAATTTCGTTAATATTTTTTTTGCAATTTAAAATCGAAATATCAAATATAAATGCGGATCTGAATACTACTCATACCTCGATAAATTTGAACGGTTTGATGTGGAACAATGAAACCAAAATTTTTTTGAAGGGTATTACCGACTACTTTTTGAGAGAAAAACATTGCAATTACTCGATAGATGGCGCTGGGAGCACATTAACTCAAAAATTTTGAAAGGCATAAAAATTTAAATTAGGAGAAAACATTATGAACAAAATTGAAAAATATTTAGATGGTTGTAAAGATAATTGAATTTTCTTTTCAATGATGTGACACTTGACCCCCCATGCCATGTAAAAAATTTTGAGTTAATGGCCACCCCCGCTTCCCCTGTCAATAATAACCATATTTTTCATTTCAAAAAGTAGTATTTGTGAAACCGTCAAAACGGTTTTTTTTTCATGTGTCTGCGTTAACAGGATGGGATTATTAAAAGCCGCACTGTATATATTTTCATTCAAGAAATTACATCGAACATTAAATTAAATGATCATTTCGAATTCCACGAAATGCGAAAGAAACAATAATATGTTCCATACATAAGGATAAATATACAAAAATAATTTTTATATATCAAGAAAAAAAATTGTAGTTTGTTGAAAACTCAAAATTTCAGCTATATATACATGGAACCATAACAATTCATCTTATTACACAAAAGTTTGCTGTGTGCTCAAACAAACTCTCCAAATTCATGTCATCTGTTGCATTAGCGTTGAATCTATATGCCAATCCGAGACGGCAAACTAGCTTAATCACTTGCTAAATACTTCATAATTAATGCAATTTTCCGAGGGATTTGAATGATTAGGAATGTCCAATGTCCATCAAACGACCCAGAGATATATTGAAAAAGTCGAATTGTTCGAAAGTAGTTTAATTGTGGAAACCGTCGCCCCTTCCATTGAAAATGAATATTTAATGAAAAAACTTTTGAGAGTGGCACAAAAACGTAACGAGAGGACGGTTTTCGTTACATAACTTTGGAAAGGTATTTATAGCCATTGTGGAAATGGAGTATTTGGCTTACTTCTTGAGCAAATAGGAGATAGTCGAAGTAGTTGGCGCTGCTCAAACACTATTTTCATAAGTAGCTTCACGTTTATAAGCTGAATTGTGTTCAACTCATTCAGAGAGACAAATATTGCTGGTGTCGTGTCATTACCTGCATTAATAATTGGTAATGACCATGGAATCAGTTTGTAGGTGGTATTTCATTTGAAAATTATTTATTTCACGCTACTCTTAGAGAGGACTTGCAAAGTTGTTTTTATAGAAGCTTTACGAGGAGCATTGGTGGGGTTTTGGATACCATTTGTTGGATTCTTTTCGACCAATATTCTTCTAGTAAAGGATTTAGCTTCCGACTTGCTACTTCAATAATTCGTTATATTATCAGTCAGTATTGTGATTTCATGTTATGATTCATTAAATTTTCTGACCTTTTCTCGAATAATGATGCTCACATTTCTATTTATTTGTTGTTACATACTTTATTTTTAATGTGGGTTCATTTTCACATCTTTCGGTTGCTAAAAATTTCACAAGGGTCTCTTCGTGTTTCGATTCATTTTTTTCATGATGGTAATGTTTTCATTGAATGGTTCTTTGAACTTATTGTTATTTCATTGTAAATTTTCAAATAACATTGTTATCAGATTCGTTAATTTCAGAAGGTACCTATCATCACATTTTGCTCAGAATTGTAAATTGTAATGTCATATGAGAAGTGATGGTATCGTCGTTAAAAACTTTAAGCTGAGTAAAGTCGCTAAAAAATGCGTCATTAGATGATAGGTAAAGTAACGACACAGAAAAATGCCGAGGAGGTAACAACTAGAATAGTTCTTGAACTAAACTTCGCCCAATAACAGACGATATATTATTATTATTATAACTAGGCCCAATTTTATAGAAGTTAATGAAATATCAGGTACTGAATAAAGTACTGAAATAGAAATGAATACTGAAAGACTGAAGCAAATAGAGTAGAATAGACGAAGAGTACTAAAAAAATACTGGTAATGATAATAGTTTTACTAAAAGACTGAAATTTCCGCGATATACACCTACTGAGTTGTTATCTCATCGGAAAATGCATCTAATGATTGAAAATTGTTTTAAAAAATGAACGGCTTGAAGAAGTTATATTGGTTAGTCAGCCGGATCTTCAGATCTGAAGTCACCATCAGCCTTTTTTATGGGGTCACTTGAAATCCAAAGTTAATTCCGCCCCTCGATCAGTTTGTAGAAAAGTGCCTCAACATCACAACAGAAATGTTGTTCGTTAACATTTCGAGCAATGTTTATGTGGAAATGAGTCGTGAATATTGTGAATGTCTAATTAATCCATTTAATATAGAACCTTGTGGTCATCTATTCACTGAAAAAATAACAATCGGTAGCCTTTTCTTTGTTACTAGATGCTCAGTGTACAAAGAGGAGTAAGGAAGACTTTCATTGGTAAGATAATTGGGAATGAAAGTCACTTATCAGCTTTCAAATCTACAAAATGAGAAGTTTTTTTGTTCTTTGAATAGAAGTTCGAGTTGAAATAAGTCTTGGATTGCTTGCTGAAAAACTCTTTAAAAGACCTTCACTCAATCTCATTTGCCATTTGGAATTGGACTGTGGGCAGAATTGAAAAAAAAATAATATATTTTCGTAGCTCACTATATTTCTCTTTGGAATACGAAGTGATCTGTGTCTGTGTTTTCGGGGTATTGATTTTCTGATGGAACGTCATGTATAATAAAAATCGCTTTGTTATTTCTAATTTCAATATCTTTGTTGGTAAACCTATCATTAGAAAGAGTGTATTCGAAAAGATACAGGCAAATGAAGTTTCATAGTATTTTCATGAATTAAAACAATAGTACACTGAAAGGTCATCATGAAACATCATCCAGGCGGAACAACGATGAAATGCGCGCTTGAAAACGATTGAACGATTATTCTGGTATAACATAAATAACATTACTCTGGTAAGGTTGGCAATTACTTTAAACATACCTAACAATCAACATAGTTGAATACGCTTGTTCTGTTGGATATTTCAACAGTAACGCAAAAGAGACAAATTAACGTTTTCGTTCTGTTCACGCAATTCAATCACCGAATGTGAATTTGCATGCTATCCCATCCAAATGTGGGTATTTCCACCAGGTTTGAAATATTCGATTATCGTACGTTGTTTGCAGGTGCGAATTTCACATACGCCTAATTGAAATACCCAAACACACTTATATTAGGACAAAAATTTGATATATTTTGGAAGTTTGCATTATTTAATCAATTTTTCATTGTAACACTGCCATAGTTGCGCCCTATAAACTGTTACCGATGGTCGTGCTGGATCTGTGAGATATAAATCACAGAACATGGTATTATTAGATAGTTTCTGATGTTTTTGGTTTGAAATGGAATAATTATGTATTATATTGCAACCGGTTCCATAGGGAAGCAAATCGAAAGTCTAACTGAAACGTAGAGTACCTCGACCCGGTTTTTTGCTTCAGCCTTTTCCGGGATTCAGCCTTGAAACAACCAGCCTCATAACCTGCAAAGAGCAATATCTGCATTGAATAAAAATTAACAACACGCATGAGCTTTGCAGGAGGCGTGTATCATTCCGAACTACGACCGTGATGTAATGAAATGTCCGACCAGCGCTAACACCAGCGCGGGCGGACTACAGCGCCCTCTCCCGGGGGTGGCTATGTTCGCTTAGCAAGGTTCTCCTCCGCTACCCTGATCAGAGAGGAGGAGATGCTACTTTTGCACCCATCATCCCGTCCTTCCTCTAACCCCCTGGGTTATGTTGAGCGAGAAGATGAAATGATATGTCATTGCACATGAATTGTTAAATTTTGAATATCTAAAATAAAAACCTTTTTAGTTAGTTAGTTAGTGTATTATATTGCCCTAACATTTTTCACAAAAATAAAGAATAAATCAGTGAAATCAACACGCGTAAAACAACTTTGTTCTACATGGAAACTGAACCATGTATAAATAAAACTATTTTATCATAAAATCCATTTCAATATTCATTGTCTAGACATAAATACTGCTCACAAAATTGGCATGAATATTAAGTGAGCCTTCTTTTTTTCGATAACAGACAAGGCTTGCAACATTTTCGTGTGTTGAGGTTTCTTGCTTGTCCTTACGTTGGTAGTTGAGTTTTGGTCATAATTCCTCCAATCTTGCTATTAATGCAAGCGCTGTTGCTAAAATGCTACACTACAATCTGACAATACATCTAATAGAAATGATTATTGGTACACGTGCACTTGTTGGACAGTAATTCAAGAAAGAAAATTGTTCTGCACGGGAGCACCTATGAAAGTTGAAAAAATTACCGGGAAAGCTCGGAAAATTAGTAACTTGGAAAGGGTTACAAATTTCGATAAATTGTATAGGAATACATTTGTAGAACGTAAAACTCCATAAAAAAGGTTTTTGCATGTTTTTTTTTGTTTTCAAAAATTCCTCCTTTGAGAGATAATGAGCTAAAACTGATATTTTCAGATTTTTGCGCGAACAACTCTCTCGATATCATAATATTAAACCGGACGCCAACGCTCGACTAAAATATCTGTATCTCCGTTGTTTTTGGCCAAAAATTCATTGACTAAAGGGTATTTTAAAGAAAAATTCTTCGGCAATCATCATGTATAGCTGCGGGTGTCGGTGAAATAATGAACTTTGGAAAATATACAATGTAATTTCTCACGTTCTCCTATCGTATTAGCTCGAAAAGCCAAGTTTGTACAAATATTCAGAAGGTCAAATTTGAACAAATCAGTTATAACATTAATTTTCAATTTATATTGGGCCTAAATAGTCTATTATGAGAAAGGGGTGATTTAAACGACCCCTAGCGGCAAAACTGTTCATTTTTTGGATTTGAGAATTATATGGACTACATCATATCAAAAATTCAAAAAATCCACTGAGATCCAAATTCTATAATAGAGTTTTTTCCGGGAAAGAAAGAAAGAATTGAAGAAAGATACATATTCCATATGTGAAGGGCCTTTGCAATAAAATGACCAGTAAGCTTTTTCAAAAATCCCGATTAAGAGTTCATCATCATATACGACTCAGTGAGCTACTTAAGGGCCCACTGCAACTATACATATACATCCAACTCAATCTTCGTTCTAAAAGAAGGAAACGAACTACAAAGTATCAAAGAAAGTAAAAAAATAGTTGCCACCCATCAGCCAACCAATTACATCCAACCAATTTCAACCAATTTCAACCAATAACATCGAAAAATCCTTTTAGCTTCTGTTGGGAATTCCTGACCATGATATCCAGCGCTATTTCAAAACTCAAGGTGATTCACAACCCATTATGATACTTACTACTTGCAACTACTTCAAGACTTGAACATGTTTCAAATTTCAAAATTAATTTTCATATGTGCATTGATGTTTCATTGGTGTGAATATGATCTAGAATCTATGGAAACCACCAAAACACAAATTGCATATTATACAATATTAGTTACGAAATTATAATCAGCAAAATACCTTGAAACTCTTGAATTAAAGTAAGTAATCCTTTTTCTTAAACACAAATTTAATTTAAACGAAATTGGCTGATTCGTATGAGGTCTCTGTATACGTTTATCTTTGCTGATTTAACATTAATAAATGCGTAATTTATTAGGGTTTTGTAGACGTCTAGACAAAAAAATTTAGCACGCGACGCAAATCAGTAATTCTACGATACTAACAGTCCGCGTTCATGCACGTAACTCTTTTGTCTTTAGAATACGTATATACCTCTCTTTTCATCTTGGGTATGGTGATTTCATGAGAGCGTAAAGAATAGCTTGCGATATGTTGAGAGAGCATTACGATTTCTCCTCTTTGCTAGAGGAAGGGATATCGACGTGAGCTGTTAATTCGTTGGGTGGGGTACCAGAATAGGCGTATTATATAGTATTGCGTCTCTCTTATTTATGTGGTATTATCATATCATTGCGTTCATTGTTGCTCGCGTCTATACCCCAGATGAAAAGTTTCCGATACTGTATAAATTTATATTTGATTTATCGCAGTAATGAAATTAAAGGGATATTAAAAAAAAAAGATTCAGAGTGACAAAATAATCTCTGTTAGACCAGACGTATATGAACTTTAAAATACATGGGTCGTAAACACCAAAGATTTGCAGTAGGAAGTTGAATTTCAAGAACATCGAAAATCGTAATTTAAAATTTGAAATATTTGAGAAGAGATCCAATTATAACCACCCTATTCGAAACCTTTGAAAAATTCTCTCATTTTTGTATTGTTCTCACAAAGCTCAGTTGTTTTGAGTTCTCCATATTGGTCACCTTGGGAGTTCTCATGACTTCTCAATCGAAACTGGAATTGAAATAATGCATTAATCCTATTATAACTCGGTATTACCATCAGCAAAATTTTGCCCTGGAAAAGTATATGAAGTGCATCTTCCAAAAATACACTGAAACTTTCTGAATCTGTCCAAATAAGGGTAATTTGATGCCTCGCTGACTATCTTGCTTACTTCTCTGGAACACCGCAGAAAGTTTGGCGATCAGATTTTTCTAAATTTACCCGACGAATTCAGTCTTCAAACCCCATTGTATTTCTTTTTGGATACTCGCCGAGTTATATTTGCAAGAAACGACCAAACTCTTCCCTATGTATTTCATGCCTTGAACTTTACAGAACATATGATTCCTCCTCCAACTGAATCGCAAAAAATGTTATGGTAACAAATTGTCCTGAACGGAGCCTGTAATTATTGGCCAACTGGTTTTACTCTGAGGTGTTTTTATAGTTTATAGGATTTGAAAAAAATACCTCCGTCAGGAAAATCGGCCATGGGTTCAAACGCGGGGCGTACAATTTGCCTAAAGTTATTTCCCACAATTGAAGAGCAATAAATATTTCAATAGGGTAATGAATTTGTTTTGAAGTATGACCAAAGAAAATTAGTAACTCCAATGAGGTTTTGCTAGCTATACGGTGTTCTGCCATCTGCCATCGCCGCTGTACATAATCACATTTCTTCATCTATCTTCGTTTTCGAACCTCCTGTCTTGTCTGTGCTCATAGCGCCTCATCTACGATAAGACTGGCGATGACTTCGGCTAGACATACTGATGTGTATCTTCTCAAAGAATATAACTCTCTTGTGCACTTCCTGTTGATGGCTGCCTCCGAAGCCTTATTGTCGGTAAGAGGCAAACATTCTATGATTCCTGGATGGATCTCAACGGTATTTCCTTCCCATTTCATTCCTCGGAATGATATGAGCAAATTTTCCATTCCATCGTCAAGGACTATTGAGGGGATCTACTTTCATTCGGGTTTCTTGGAGTTTTTTAATTTTCCTTTTCGTGAGAATCAGCATATCGAAACAAAAACTTAATAAATAAAACATAAATACTCAATTGGTCTACCAATAAAAAAATAATAAAATATTCTCTAATATTATCTATTTAAGAAAATACCAGTAGTTTTCAGAAAATTGAAAAATCATGACATAATTTTTTTGGGTTTATCACCCTATGTATCAAGATACCAAATGTCAATCAAAAGAATGTATGACAGATTTCATTTGACTCTGTCAAAGAAAGGTCTTATTACCAAAATCGCAATTCAAATTCAGTTTTCTCAGCGTCTTTCTAAGAAGTTTTGATAACGGAGGCAGATACAGCCTCCGAAACGTCAACAGTTTTCAAAAAAAGAGAAGTATTCTTTGTTAATTCGATCTCATTTTTTCAGATAGGCAAATTCAGTGTAGGGTACGTTACTGACAAAAATTAATTTCTTTCAAGACAGCAGTCTTGTGAACGCAGTAACTTATCGGGCAAATTAATTAATTTGCCCTTCTACACTTGTACAGATTTCTTTGGATTAAAAAATTTTTTCATTTTCAGATTGTGGAAGGTGATAAACCCAAAAAAATTATGTCAAGAACTGGATTTCCTCCACAAAATCAAACTTTTAATCAATATTGAAAAATCAATATTTAACAAACAAACTCTCTTATCTTCTGGACCCCATTAGGTTTCCAATTCTTGTGAATCAACTTTTTGTATTAGACACGGTGGCATTACTGTATTTTTCAATAGTATATCAGTTTATCCCCTACTATCACTTGAGAGAAATATATTGTGAACTAGCATGTTTTAGAACTCTATGCGGAGAAATAGAACTGATCGCATCCAAGTCTACATCTGCATGTCGAAAACCTACCAGCTGATTCAATTTGCAATGACATCAAATCGCATGACATGCCAATTAAACAAAGCTATCGGCCCAATTAGTCTATTTTTAAATCTCCAACACATCATCTAACATTCCGTTTCATTGAACGAGATAAAAATTGAATTTTATTCAGTACGTGCTTCAATTCAAAATCAATTATCGTGTTGCTGCTCATTTTTGGAATTGGTAAAAGTTAGTAATTGCGGATGATTATGGAAATGGAAGTTCCATTGATTTTAAGCTTGGTTATACAGGATGTCCCAAAACTCATCGTCAACCCTCGGAGGGTTGATATTCCAGCTCATGACTGACCTGAATGTCACAGTATGACCCAAGTAAGATATCGATAGTTTTGGAGATATTGGACCTTCATAGTTTGAAATTCTAATTTTGGTTATGCAGCCATTAATAACATTTTTGTTGATTACAATCCAAAATAAAAATATAGGTGCAATACTTACCTTCGAAAAAAAAATGTATTTGCCTGATTCACTGTAAACAAAATCGCAACGCGAGCCCAGCAAATTATGTTAAAATACTGCTCATTCGGTGTAGTTTGTGACATGATACAACATTTAATATCTTCCAATTTTCTGTAATAGTACCTATCTCACTGTAAAATTATTTCAAAAAGTTGTAATTGGAATGAAAACACTTGGTAAATTGAAGGGGCAGGTATTTATTGACAACTAAACAGGAGACAAACAAAATTTAAAGAATGTGTGGTGAATCAGACTAATACTTTTTTTTTCTCCTCTGGTATGGCAGCATTCATTCTATTCTGCACTGTAATCAGTGTAGGATTACAAATAATCGTATACTATGGAGTTTTGTACCTGCGGCACTCCAAATACTGATAAAAGGTTACGATTTTCACGAAATTCATAAAAGTACCAATATATCCAAAATTATTGATATTTCACTGAGGCCATATTGTGATATTCTGGTCAGTCATGAGCTGGACTATCAGCCCTCCAAAGGATGGCGTTGAGTTTTTAGACACCCTGTATATTTTGGGGTTAATAGATACTTGAAAAATACCAATTTCTTTGGTGGTGCATCGTTCCTTGTCATCAGTGTTCATTCTTTGGTGGGGTATCTCTATAAATATTACCGAATAATAAGATTTTTCTTTGTTACACACAATGACAAAAATAACATAGCACCTGGAAACAAGCAGTAATTCCTACACATACAATTTTGTAGCATTAGCTTCAACATACAAATAATATGACATTGAAATGTAACACATCAAAATGTGATGAAGTTTAATTCGCTGTAATCAAAAGAATGGAAATATTTCTCTCTGAACTTTGATACAGATGTTGGATTTGATAGTTGGTGAAAAGTATTTAATTTGTTTATACAGCGGGCGAATTTATGTGAAGGAAGTTATCCCAAGTTAACCCAATTCATCCTGTGTGGAAGTGATTGATATGCAAAATATTGTTGCGTCTTCAGGTTCAAAAATAAGTGTACTCTGGTATGAACTCGCCTTTATTAATCAAACTTTACTTGACAACACTGTAACACAAGTCACTGTCAAAATACTTGTATCCAAGGTAACTCAAGGTAACTTTCTAACTAACTTACTTCATCTCACAAATGCATTGCTTTTATATACAAATAAAGTTCTAGAAAACTTAAGAAATCAATAGAACACAAATAGAATATTCGACGATTGATCCAGAACAAAAGTTAGTGCTTCTAGATTTTTCCATCTAAATCATCGAACGATCTCGAACAATTCGAGAAGTCTTTATCAAATTTCAGGTCTGTAACACTGCCTCCTCCTTTAGGTTATTCCGTCCCGGATAACACCATCACCATTTTGGTTGTCCCTCTGGAACCAATTTTCAGTTAGAGTCTTTTCACAATATCTATCAGATGTAGTTAAATGTCCAGCGTGGCTTGTGCCGGGGAAGTAGTTGTTTTCTGTTAGATATTACAAATGAATCACATTTTTCATTTTTCAGTTTTCATGGAGAATGTTCCCCTTTTCAACGTGGTCTCGGTATTCTGCTAACCTCTCGATGTGAACAACTTTGGGTTTACTCCTTGGGTTGAGCTGGATGCGGTATACCAAGTCGTTGATCTTCTTTATCATGACATAGGGTCCTGTCCAATTTCTCTGTCCCTTGGGGCATTTTCCTTTCTTTCTCTGGGGTTGGTATAGCCAAACGGCATCACCTGGCTCGAACATAGTCCCTGGACTCTTCCTGTCGAACTTCTTTTTCATTTCATCACTGGAGATTTGAAGACGACGTCTGCAGATTTCATGAACTTGGTCCAGTCTTTCTCGCAACTCTTGGACAGATTCTGGTAGGACTTTGTCCTCTGTACTTCTGGGTGGCATTCCAAACAGCAGATCGCATGGTAGTTTCATTTATCGCCCAGTGATCAACATTGAAGGGGTATATCCGGTGGACTCATGCTGGGAACTTCGATAGGATAGGAGAAATAGTGGTACCAACTCATCCCAATCTTTTTGATTTTTGGAGATGAACATCGACTGGTACTGGCTGATGGTTTTATTATGTCGTTCAACCATACCATCTGATTGTGGATGTAGGGCTGTGGTACGGTCTTCTTCACACCTAGAATGTTCATCATTTCCTGCCATAACTCAGATTCGAAGTTTCGTCCTTGATCAGAATGTAATTCTAGTGGGACTCCATGTCTGGCTATTACATTTTCTATGAAGGCCTTTGCAACGGTCTTTGTCTCCTGGTTTGGAATGGGCACAACTTCAGGCCACTTGGAGAAATAGTCCATGGCTACCATCAAGTATTTATTTCCGTGCTCGGTAACAGGAAACGGCCCAAGAATGTCAACTGCTACTCTTTCGAATGGTTCACCAGAAAGATACTGAGCCATTTTCCCTCGACTTCTGGTTTTGGGTCCCTTCTTTGAAGAACATAGGTCACATCTTCTGCACCATTCTTCTACATCACGACGACAATTCATCCAATAGAATCGTTCTCGAATTCTAGCAAGGGTCCTCTTGATTCCAAAGTGTCCACCTGCACGACTACTATGAAGTTGCTCGAGCACATCTTTAGTAAGTGCCTTCGGCAGGACCAGTTGGTACACCACAGTTGCTCCATCTGGGCTTTCCCATTTGCGATGCAATAGGTCATCACGAAGACATAGGGAATCCCATTGAGCCCAGTATCCCTTGGCAACTGCACCAAACTTGGATACTTCCTGCCACTCAGGTCTAACTCCATTTTTTAGCCAGCTTAGGACTAACTTTAAATTGTTGTCTTTCTTCTGATTCTTCCTCATATCTTCTGTGGTCCATAAATCAGATTCTTCAGACTCGACACTTACGGTGGTAACTTTCAGAATTTCCTTGCAATGTTCATCATTGTAAAAGTTGACTTCTTTGTTTTCAAGTTTCTGGCAATATCGGCATTGCTGTTCCAAGCATGGACGTCTTGATAATGTGTCTGCATTTCTGTGTTTCCTGCCACTGCGATGAATAACTTTGAAGTCGTATTGTTGGAGTCTCTCTAGCCATCTCGCAACCTGACCCTCAGGTTTCTTGAAGTTCATTATCCACTGCAAAGCGCTGTGATCAGTTCTTACGAGAAAACGTCTGCCATAGAGGAAGGTATGGAAATGTTCAATGGCTTTGATTATCGATAGAAGCTCCTTTCTTGTAACGCAGTAATTCTTTTCGGCTTTGCCTAGAGTTTTACTAAAGTAGGCTATTACTTTCTCTTCGCCATCCTGTTCTTGGGATAAAACTGATCCAATGCCTTGCTGAGACGCATCACAGTCCAAAATGAAAGTGCCTTGTTCTCGTGGGTAAGCCAAAATAGGCGCAGTTGTCAATTTCTTCTTCAGTTCAGTGAACGACTGTTGGCAATCAGGGCTCCAATCAAACTGAACGTTGTTCTCAGTTAAGCGGTGGAGTGGCTTGGCAATTTTACCAAAGTCTTGAACAAACTTCCTGTAGTAGGTACATAGCCCCAGAAAACTTCTTACTTCATGTTTATCTCTAGGACGTGGCCAACTCCTAACAGCCTAGATTTTAGCAGGATCGGTCTTAATTCCTTCGGCCGAGATGACATGGCCTAAAAAAATTGACTTCTTTTTGAAATAAATAACACTTTTTTGGATTCAGTTGCAGGTTAGCATTTTCTAACCTCAAAAATACTTCCAAATTATTCAGGTGTTCGTCAAATGTTCTTCCCATTACTATGACGTCATCCAAGTAGACTAGACAAATTTTCCATGTTAAACCTCTCAATACTAGTTCCATAAGTCTCTCAAAGGTGGCGGGAGCATTGCATAATCCGAAAGGAAGAACTTTGAATTGGTACAGCCCTTGTCCGGTAGAGAACGCTGTTTTTCCTCTATCATCAGGATGAACTTCCACTTGCCAATACCCGCTTTTCAGGTCCAACGTTGAAAACCATTTGGAACCGGATAATGTGTTTAGTGTATCATCGATTCTTGTTAATGGGTAGCTATCCTTCATTGTTACGTCATTCAATCGACGATAGTCCACGCAGAATCGGGTTGATCCATCCTTTTTAGTTACCAATACTACCGGTGAGGACCATGGGCTTGTGGTTTCTTCAATTATGTCATCCTCCATCATGTTGTTTATCATATCTGCTACCTCTCTGTGTTTGGCAACCCTGACAGGAATTAGTTGTTCTGTGTTCACAAGACATCTGGCAATTAAAATTCCATCTTGGCGGTATTCACCATTTTCAATTATTCCAGTGCTCAAACATCCAGGTTCTTTATCCATTCTGTCCATGATGATGGTTTCGGAGTTTTTCGGAATGTGGATGTCTTCGTCAACAAAAATCTTAATTGGTTGGATGTTCTCATTGTATCTGCTCAGGAAGATTTCTTCATTGCCAATCCGCAAAATTTTCTGCCTGATGTTCGTTTTTCTCCATGATGTCCAGACCCAAAACACATTCATCCCTTATTTCCGCAATCAACATAGAATGTTCCATGGTAATAGGTCCTATCTGGATGTGTACAAGTGTTTCCACAATGACTGGTGCGGTTTGTTCCGTTGCCGTTTCCAAAACCATATTCCTTTTCATCGGCTTCACAGATTCTTGTATGAGGTCTGGGCGAACGATTGATCTCGAAGCTCCTGTATCAATAGTGAAGGTGCATTTCCAATCTTCTAAGTGGCCTTGTATTAGTAGACTTTGGTAATTTTTCTTCAATGACGATATATGGATCTTGGGGCTTTGAACACTGAAAGTCGCCACGCGCCCCCTAGTGCCGACTAATTCTGGTTTTCCTGGTTGGGAGCAAGTCCTCTTTCAGACGTTTGAGGTTTCCTTTCTGGCGTGGTCGATCTCCTGAAGGCTCCTCTGGTATATCGCCCACGTTGCTCTGTTCCTGGGCTCGGAGATCTCGATCTATCTTCGTTGCTCGCTGATGACGACCTCTTTCTTCTTGGACGTTTTGGATCTCGATCTCTCCCAGCAACTTCTCTGTAGATGGCCGCTTTTCCCACAGTTATAGCAGCGCCTCTTCCTGTCTTCTGGGGAAGGCACTCGGTTGCTTAATGCTGTTATGGAGTCCAATATTTTCTTCAATAGCGCCTCGCTTGTAGGAGAATCCTCGTTGAATTTAACTTCACGTAACTTGGGCCTCGTATTTCTGCGTTTTTCGCGGCCTCGAACTCCAAAGATGCTATTAGTGCTGCGCTTATGGTTTGAAGTCGTCCTAGTCGAAGGGCTTGCTGCATGTCAGTATCTCTCAAACCATCGATGAAAGTCTGCACCCCAATTTGTTCTATGAACTCCTTCGGTGCTTGTGGGTATGCCAAATTAATGAGTCGCTCTACGTCGGCTCCATACTCCTGTAGGGTTTCGTTGGATTTTTGGTATCGACCCTTTATTTGGCTCTGAAATACTTGTTTGAGATATTGCTGTCCATATCTGATTTCCAAAGCTTCAACGATTCTAGAATATTCCTTCTGATTACTCTCGGGGATGTTCTGAAGGATGTCCAATGCTTGTCCTCGTGGACACAGGACTAGAGAGGTGGCCATTTCTTCCTCGGACCAGCCATTTGCGTTTGCTGCCGCTTCAAACTGACGTCTATACATGGACCACGAGGATTGTCCATCAAATGTTGGAGGCTTCAAAATTTTGACTTGTGTAGGCCTTATCGGAGTTGTCAGTGAGGGTGGCCTTTCGCTGGTGGGGGAGATTTCCTCAGATGGTGCACGCTTGTGTGGAAGGTGTAACGTTTCCAGCCTCTCCTTGATCCTATCCACTTCTTCGTTGAATTTCTTGTTCACCTCTCGTGCCACCCGTTCATCTATTTTGGACAGTTCATTTTCGACGTCTTGGACCCTTCTGTTGACTCCCTGGACTCCGCGTCTGACTTCTTGAACTTCACCTTTGACCTCTTGAACTTCACCTTTGACCTCCTGGACTTCACCTTTGACCTCCTGGACTTTTCCTCTGACCTCTTGTACTACTTCGGTGATTTCATTCTGGAAGCACTGTTGACTGTGACTAATACGTTGCAGAAGATCAACATGTTGTTGTAACTGCTGGACTAACCGCGCTTCCTGTTCCTCTTGTTCTTGTTTCCGCTTGACTTCTTGTCCCTCTTGTTCTTGTTTCCTTTTCAATTCGAATTGTTGTAGAAGCTCTTCTTGTTCTTGTTTTCGTTTGGCTTCTTGTTCCTCTTGTTCTTGTTTCCTTCTCAGTTCGAATTGTTGTAGAAGCTCTTCTTGTTCTTGTTTTCGTTTGGCTTCTTGTTCCTTTAAAAACTCAAGGATATCTGCTGATGTCGCCATCTCGTCGTAATTGTTTGCTCGAGTATTCACCATCAAATACTGGAAAACTGCCTTACTTTTCTTTCTTCGAACACTTATTCCGCCGCTGTCACCAATTGTTGCGTCTTCGGGTTCAAAAATAATTGTACTCTGGTATGAACTCGCCTTTATTAATCAAACTTTACTTGACAACACTGTAACACAAGTCACTGTCAAAATACTTGTATCCAAGGTAACTCAAGGTAACTTTCTAACTAACTTACTTCATCTCACAAATGCATTGCTTTTATATACAAATAAAGTTCTAGAAAACTTAAGAAATCAACAGAACACAAATAGAATGTTCGACGATTGATCCAGAACAAAAGTTAGTGCTTCTAGATTTTTCCATCTAATTCATCGAACGATCTCGAACAATTCGAGAAGTCTTTATCAAATTTCAGGTCTGTAACAATATCAAACAATTGTGTGCCATCATATTCCAGTATTCCTTTGGAAGTATTGAGAAATCTTCTTGATGAACAAGACGAAATTGAGGAATATAGTAAGCTGATCCGAGCAGCTATTTTTAAAAGCGAAATGAATTACAAATATTACACTAATATGAACAGATGTCAAATAGTTGCTTAAGATTATATCAGATAATTCACTTAGATGAATGATCAGTCAAGTAATGCTCTTTTTGTTTTCATTCCACGTTCACATGACACAGACAAGATGACATACGAATGAACGTTATACTACCAAATAGTTCCAGTGCGCAGTCGACCATTTCCTATCGAAGGCGAGACGAAAATGTACCGAACTCGATTGAATGTTCTTTTTGTGTTCATACGTTTCGTTTTCCGTTAATTCCGAACGTGAGTGAATCCAACATCGCTGGATTGGTTCACCAATGAATTCATTCGTCACTATTGATTCATTTTTTGTTGATACGTATTACTTCAAGTAGTATATACTTCAACGAGTTTATAATATATAATATACTTCCTCTACGACTTTTCAAACATTTATAAATTTATGACGAAAGCTCAGTTTATGGTACCTACATACTTATATGTATCTATCAACTCAATTACAAAGCAATATAAGGTAAAATAACAATTATAAATGAATTAATCAATGCTTGAGGAGAAAAATAATATAAAAGAATTAACTTCCAGCAGTTGGGTTCGAACTCACGCTTATATAACCACCTTCAACTTCCTAGCGCGCGCACCAACTGTCCCACACAAGTACGTATAAAATTTGAGATTGACATATTGAAAAAACTCTGTCAGACCAAGAACTGCGATAGTGTAGAATGTTCAAGTAAATATTGGTCGACATACCTTTGTTGCAAGATAGATTTCATCAGGAGCTAAAGTTAAAACTAAGAAAGAAAACAGTTAATCTGACATTCATGGTTGCACAGCCGTGACAAGTCCGATGAAGTAAAGTCTGCTTGAGAAATTTGTTTGCTAGGTACATTTGCTGTTTTGTCATTGGTCTAAACTACTCAGTTACCATGGACCCTGAAAATTCTGAATCTGTGATTGGCCGAGTGCCGTTAAATAATGAATAAGGATCCACGTTGTCTTGAAATCATCTTCATCATCACTTGTTGATTAATATTCAATCAATGTGGAATCCAATAGTCGCAGAGAAAGATAGTGAATGAACGACAGAAATGAATGAAAAGTGAACCTTCTGATATCACACGTTCAAAAAACCCTGTGGATATTTTTTCTCCAATGGTGTAAAACAATCAATTGTTGAAAATTAGTACACCTGGTTGTAATATGACAGGTTTCTCGATATGCCAGCCCGCTGAGGATTCAAATAGCCGAGGCATGTTAGAAAAACCAATGCAGTCTTTAATACCAGTTCCATTCAGCCCCTGACCGGTTAAGAGGAAAGGAATGGACCGAGGAATCAGTGGTGAGCTATTGAAAAAACAAATGTCTAATCTCACACATTAAAGGGAGTATTTTGAATTCATATTATCTAACACTTTATTGAGAAAAACAGAGTTTTGTGAAATATTCTTATACAGTATTGTGCATTCTGGTTGAATTTAAAACACAATTCTGTGTAAAATACTAACACAATATCGATTATTTTTGAGATCCTCGACGGAGCTATGTACCAAATCACAAGAATTTCTTAATTTTTCTAGTACGATGTTGTTTATTTTGAAACTATATAGTCCACATAATTGTACAAAAAAGAACAGAAAAAAATGTATATATACACAATATTGTGTAAAAAATGGAAAGAAATATATACAATGGTGGTATATTATGAAAACAAATTAGGATAGACAAGAGTGTGCGAAATTTGTACACAAAATTGTTTTCCAAACACAATTTGTTTAAAAGTTTTAAACAATTGTGAAAAAAACTGCATACATTATTTTCCGCGCACCGTTGGCTTCTATAGTTCAGTAAACTGTGTGGATGTGTGAGCGGCATACTAGGACGAGACACATTTTCAGTATGAATTCAGGACCGTGCCTGGTATCGCACGGAGAAAGGTAATACCCTCGTAATTCCCAGCTCGCACAAGTCTTCTGAAGACTTCTGAGGGTTGCTTGTAGGGGTGCAGTCAGACAACGGTTAGGACAGAAAAAAAAACATATACTCAGAAACTTAACAAGGAAATTGGAGTATGTGCAATGAATGTGTCGGAATGGTGCAAAGAAAAATGAGTTTTATTTTCGGATTGACATGAAACTTTAAGTGTATATCCAGGTGCTGAACATTTTATATGTCAACAATTACTAGATTATAGGGCCAGGTATTATGTGAACACATAAATCATATTCCGCCTAGGTATAAAATTGCTTTCGTTTTTGGCTGTGAGCATCACATGGTTTTTTTCCACAAAAAACAGAATTGGTCATGGTATGTAACAAGGTTAAAATGAAAAATTCGATGCGAGTGGGAACTACGAGAATCGCTTTCTCCACAACTACAAATTCAACATATTATCAATTAAAAGGGGAAAACAAAAATTATCTTGACATTTCAATTCACATCTTGTCACTATGATAACGGTTAAGGCTAACATTATTATTGCTACAACAATGAGAGAATATTATTCTTAAACCAAGTTATAGAATGAAATACACGCAAAATGTATGAGTCAGCAAGTGTTGTAGTATACTTTTTCAATCTCAAGAGCGAGAATGTTACTATTCTGTTATCAAATATGATTTCAGAATTGGCAGATTCTGTAACGGTTGTGGAGAAAATATCAGTTTTTTCAATATTTTAGCAAATGTCTCTTTCAACGACTGTGTCATTTTCACATCATGAATATTCGTTTGATCAAACGTTGCATTTCTTTGGCATGATTTATGGATGTATACACATTTCAGCAGAAAGGATTTCTTTATAGTGCACTTTCAGAACGTAATATCGTCCACATTTCCTTGTAAGTTTTTCATTTAGATTTATTGGCCACATTAAAGCTTCAAAGGAGTCTTCAAGGGTTACTTGGATGTTGAGACGAAGATATATTTTCGATTCACTTTTCGAGTATCAATAAAGTGAAGTGTATTTCTCAGTAGCAGTTTTTATGAGATAGGTACTTGAGATGATATGTGAATAGGGCTTTTGATTTCAATGCTTCAGCAGGGAATTGGGTGGTCCCCGAAATATTATAATCATCTTTTTGTGCTCGTGACATCCCACTGAATCCTTATCTATTTGAAATAAAGGATGTTTTACAATTCAGACAGCTTCTGGAATCGGTACTGAAAGAATTCAAAGCGCTAACACATGTAGTAATAGTATCGGGCAACGAAATTTGTTTTGTCGAGCAGAAGATTGACGGTCACATAAATGTTTATTTTTATAGGAGTGTTCAGAATCTTAGAATTTCTTTGCGAGAATTGTTTTACAACTGCTGGTGAATATGTATAGGCGACTAATTGTTGTTTAATGTTAGTATAATTAGGAATACCGAGAGGAAAGAAAAAAATAAAAGATCTGAGAATAAAAAAATGCAATAAGGATGGATATTTGCAGCAGGTATGACACACTGTCTCCAGCGTTATATCGATATCCAAGGGAAATTATCCACATAGAATGTTGTAGAATAAATATGTTTTTATTTTAGACAGTTCCATGAAATAATGGACGCTCGTTCTTCCAACTAACAACACATCTTTGGAATTTGTTATTCACCAAAATATTTCCAACGAATGAGGCTCCAGAAGACTCATATAGCCATTGGAGTGAAATATGTATCGATAGAATACCGCATGAAAAATCTGTAGATTGCTTTCATTTTTTGGTAGACATATTCGAGCATGCGCATTAGTTCAAAAGCCCCATAACAGAATGAGTCGATTCTGTCAGAACAGATTTTGGAGGAACTTCTACAAGCCCCACAATGATAGCTAATGATAGATAACTATTTTTTTTTCTAATACAGCTGAACATGATAACCCTTTGTTTTTTTGATATATCATCATCATTCACCGAATCTCAAGAAATATTTGTCGAGTGAAATTATATGTTAAAAAAATAAGTGAAACATGAAGTAAATGAAAATCCAGCCATCATTTTCAATGGCCAAGGCAGTCAATTATCAAAAATAACAAATATCAATGAAACAATTGGTGCACAGTAACAAATAAAACTTACGTATGTTCGTCAGGAACATCAAGATCCAAAGCGAATACTGAGAGATTATTTATAGTCTAGTTCATGTTAGACTCATCCTACATTTTCAGGATTTTACGGGATATGAAAGTACGGAGAGATGTTGGGAAGTGGAAAAGTAAAACTTGATTTCAAGCATAAGTACCTAGATAATTTCCGTTCCTTTTTGACCTGCTTTATATGAATAATGAACCGTATACAACCTATGAGTCACTATCTACAATTCAGGAACTAGACGATATAGCATGTAGATATATTTCTCTTTTTATCGATATTTCATTTCAGAAAATCATATTATATGTTGATCAACCCTAAATAAATAAAAAAATCGGTAGAAATCGAAAGCAAATCGCTAAATAGGTAGACACATGTTGAAAAATCGGTAGGAACGGCAACTCTGTCAAAAGTTCAAGATGAAATATTATTGTTAGACTATTGAATTTGGTGGATATTTGAAGTTTTGTTGCAAGGTGTCATCTTTAGGATCACCACAAAGAGCTGGCATCCCTATTTTCGTTGAGAACTTTGGTGGATTGGTGATTTATTTATTTTATGAAAATCTATGTTGAAGTACTGGATAAACAAATTTTCATCAGTCCAACTTCCATTTGAGACTTTATATTACAATAGTTCGAACATAAGATAATTAATTCACTTTGTATAATGCCAGGTCAACATTTTACTAGCGCTGGAAAAGTGTTCTTTTATATTTATCAACTTAAGGTTTCTGAAAAGTATATCTTTACAATAGAAACTCGTGTTATAGGCATAATACAACAATTTATTCTTCTATTCTACAGCAATGTATCGTGTTCACCTACCTACATGTTGATTTTCGACACTATGGGGATCAATCGGGAGTAATCGCCACATCTGTTAGCGGGTGTTCCTCAACGTTTTCGCAAAACTGATGGCTTCATTCCAATTCTAGCATTTGAGTTAGTAGTTGTATGTGGATGTGTTACATCGTGTGCATGAATTTATACTATTGTGAATTATGTGAATAGTGATAGTGAACCATGGCTCATTTCTATCTTTTCAGTTTGATATGAGTATTTTACTTGGTATGCCGAATGTGGATTTTGACCTAACATTTCTAGAGTATTAATATTTTATGTTCAATAGGATCAGGAGACTTTTCCAAAAGACTGAACGACAGTTTTGTTCCAATGAAAATGTAAAAAACTCACGTTTTTATTTCCTTTCTTATATTCATTACCTTCTTTTCCAAATTTCGGAAAGTTCTAATTCTACTATATTTTTAAGATAACTTGGATTTGTTATGATCATAATGAGAAAAGCCATCAGCTTGCCTGCTTGTTCATTCATTCATACTGAATACAAGCAGATTCCAGTAAGTTTAGCCAAGGCGATGATTTCTCTAAAACAACTATCAAAATGTATACTTCTTTCCATATCAATAAATAATTCACGAAAAAAATTCTCATAAAAATTCGAATCTCTATCTCCTCTTGTCTGAGTCTCTATCTCTTCTTGAGTAGTGTAATTTTAGCCTGTAAATATTATTGTTGTTTTTTCCGTTAACCAGCTGTCGTCCCTTTACGAACGGCAGCCCTCAGAAGCCGAAACTTGTGCGAGCCAAGGATTAACGACGTCTTACCTTTTAACGTGCTATTCCTAGCACTTTCTCGGGCCATCAGATGAAAATATTTATTCGCTAGAATTCGAACCTAGTTGACCAGCAGTCAATGGTTTTGAACGCTTCAGTCTCAACCACTGAGCTACTTGGCCCTTACTGAGCTACTTGGCCTTGTTATGCAAGTTCACTTTCTTAGAGTATAAACTGAATAATTGCTTCCTTGGTGTAACGAGTATTTTTGCTGCAACTCGTTACTTGTCAATTATAAAGTATTCTGGCCTATCGGTCCCGTAGTCATATCCATATCTAGCCCCCCTTTGTGTTTCGAACGAAGCTAAATAGGTAGATCGACTGAAATTATCGACTATCGTTCTTTCCCGAAGGTGATTTCGTTGAGAGAGCATGTTCACGAATTTATTTTGAAAGCGTGCTATGAATTGAGAATTTAATTGATTCACCTATCTTATCTTAGGTCTTTAATTAAAAGGTATGTGGATTATTTTATATATTGACCATTTACATAATAACTATACAGGTAATGAAATAAGAATAAGGTTATATTCTTTTTTATTTTACTTCAAATTCAGTATCTCGTTTTTTATATCATCTTTTTTACCATGGTAAAATAAAAAAGAATATAACCTTATTCTTATTTCATTACCTGTATAGTTATTATGTAAATGGTCAATATATAAAATAATCCACATACCTTTTAAGTAAAGACCTTCTAAGATAAGATAGGTGAATCAATTAAATTCTCAATTCATAGCACGCTTTCAAAACAAATTCGTGAACATGCTCTCTCAACGAAGTCACCTTCGGGAAAGAACGATAGTCGATAACTTCAGTCGATCTACCTACTTAGCTTCGTTCGAAACACAAAGGGGGGCTAGATATGGATATGACTACGGGACCGATAGGCCAGAATACTTTATAATTGACAAGTAACGAGTTGCAGCAAAAATACTCGTTACATTGGGACTAATAAAATGAAAAGTTTGCTTGTATTAAACAGTTTAATATCGGTAGGTTACATTATGTCCCTCAAATCACATCAATAACAGCAAGTGATCAAATTCAGGAATGCAAATAAAGCATATACTTGTCCCATATACTATGCAACTTTTCACTTGATGGTTTGCAAATTTTACTTGCTACTATCGATTTTTTTTTCTTGTAACAACACTATCAAGTAGTTGATCAGAAATCAGACAAAAGTAATTTTTTTCATACAGTAATTCAATAATCACTCATACTATGAGATTCACTTCTGAAAAATTCTTATACAATTTTTTCTGCAAATTTTCTACACCAAAATGCCAAGCTCCTGCCAAGCAATATTTTTCAAAGTACTTACCAGTTAGTGGATCACTATAATAATTATTGTTCATTGGTATTCACTTGAAAAATCCATCTTCAACTACAAATTTTTCCTTTTAATGTAGACACTTTTATAGGAATAATATTCAACGCCCAAACGGAAATTATTTAATATTTATCGACATCTCCGAATCCTAATTTCAGTTGGAGTTGTGGTACGTGTTCGAAATTATTATAGGAGACTATCTGAGCTTCAATCAAAATTTGTCAATTTCACATTTAACTTTGCTGGAAAGTATCTGGAAGTGCTTCTTAGCTTTACTCGTGAGTTGGGGAAAACTTCGTTAGAATAATCGCAACCATCCTGTACTGAGTATATTATAATAAGATTGCTTTCAACTGTTTACTAATTTACTAATTCATTTAAACTCGTATATATAGCTACGGGAAACTTCTTTTGAAAGATTTTCTTCCTTCAAAACGTTTTCGGGGGTTCATTGTTCCGCTCGCATCTATAAAGTTTTCAGAATTCTCGGTCCGTGGTCATACGGTGGTGAGGTAATAGGTTCCTTTGAATTTCGTCGGAGTCAGACAACTTGTTACAATATGCAAAAACTATGAAAAGTGTTTATATATTATACTGGCTGTAAAATATTCTACCAAAACCGTAATATCTACAACAATATATCTAAAACACAGTCAACGTATATATAATCTCAAACAAATTCCGAATAGAACACAACTGTTGCGTACACCGAGGAAAAGCTTTAATAACCATTATTATAACTTTAGTATTGGCAATCAAAAAAAACAACTGTATTTGGGACTATGTCTGTTGCCACTATCAAACTAAAATTCAAATACTTTTAAAGTGGTGCTTTCTACTATCAAATCAAGTACTTATATAGTAATGCCACAAAGTAATTGGCCCTAATATATATATTTACGTTACACTGTTTTTTTGGACGACTGGACAAGATTCTAGGACGAGCGTAGCGAGTCCTGGAAGTTTGCGAGTCCAAAAAAACTGTTTTCGGACGTGTTGCGTACACAATTATTTCGGTAACCGTGTAGAATAACAAATCGAGACACATTTATTTTTTATATTTCTTTGTAGAAGAAAATTTCGAACATTTTAATTCTTATTTGTATTAAATATCGAAATGCGAACAGAAGATAGGTTCTAACAGAAACATTCTAATTCTTATTTATATAAATATTTATATTGAAATTCGGGCATTTCCCGGACTAGTCCGGGAAGTAGGTACTTCCCGGATGGTTGCCGAAAAAATATTATATTTGCTGTTATTGTCGATTTTATTTGGCATAAAGGAAAGAGTTATTTGTGTCGTGAACTATATGATGGATTTCCTATGAAATTACTGGAAGCTTGAGGATTATCAACATTTTGTTATTTGTGAACATTAATGTTCACTTCGTAAATGGACAATAAATAAAGTAAAGATTTTCATCTGCCCTCACAATTGAAAATTCGCCACTGCCTGACCTAAAATATAGAAACTGACTGCAAAAAATAGATTACCTATCGATTTTCTACTTCAGTAAAACTTAGTTTTTATAAATATTTATCGTTAGTTGTTAATTATGTGGTAAAAAATATCCTACCATTCAAGATCCTCCAGTTATCGTTTCTTCTATAATGAAATATACATATATGTATGTTCCCCATTTCATCATCTTGAAAACATCGAAATTCTTGAATATTTTGCTTAAACGCGAATGTTAAGCAAACAAACGCTTGGATATATGAACATCTGAATGCGGATGTATAGGCGTATTTGTTCGGAATCAATATTGTGTTCAGTCGACTGAAACAAGGTATTGTTTTCTCAAACTATACACACGCAGTATTTCCGTGCAGTACGCTGAAGCTTTCGCCGCATGAATATTCGAAATGAAACGTGTATTTCATCATCATCCGAGTGAAATATATTGAAATGTAACTTCAGAGGAAGTTGATTTTCTGCGAAAAGAAAATTGTGTGACTTGAGTTAGAACGAAAACTTGTTGGTTATTATACTCAAAGAATATTGCGTTTGCTGACTGTTACTCATACAATTCTGATCATCAACAACCGGACTAGCCCCAGTCCCATGACAGTAATCTTCCGAATAAATAAAATAGAGTCGGATTAGTTACACCACTTATAATTCAAGAACGGCTGGGCAGATTTTAAAGATCTCTTATTTGTTTTGTAATATCAATAATATGGTGTATAGATGACATGGTAAAAGCGACAATGTCGAAGTACCCTTCTCTCCAAATATTTCCACCATGTGGAAAATATGAGGCAAAAGTCTGAGAGAAAACAACTACTTTCCTCGCAATACTACGACGGACATTGAATTATATCTGACAGATATGTGCAACGTTCTTCCAAGAAGACCCAGCTGCAATTGCTTATTGTAATTATACAGCAATTTATCCTTCATTTGGCTGGGGAAGACCACCTGCAGACGCGTTTCGCGGTTCTTGCCGCTCGTCAGTGACAGGCTAAGTCGGACAACACCAGAGTCGTCCAGCGCCAGCCCAATGAATTATAATCCACTGTATAACTAATATTTCCTCACAACTAAAGCAGCGACTTACAGTAAAAGTCAGTCGCAGCGACTTAAATACTTGGAACGTCGAAGACTGTTTTTAAAAAGTTTATTTTCAGAAATCAAAGTTACAAAAATATAAAATAGATACGTCTGAACAATATCAGTAGTTCGTCAAGACTGAATAAAAGTAATTACACATAAATCAATTGAATAGCATTCTGCGATTCCGCAAGGTTCATTGAATCCACAAAAGTCTATGTCAGCATTTCGTCGGAGCTCTGCTCCGGTCATGTCGGGTCATACAGGGTGGCTCGAGTGTATAACTTCTCCATCGCCGAATGGAAGCATATTTCATGGAGTGAAAAATGCTGAGGTGCTCGTCGGGGGTTGTTCGTCCGTTGGCCCTGGTGGATTCGTTTTTCGTTTTGTACGAATGAAGTGGAAGATGTAGTAGGCCCCTACAATAATCATTGTAATGTAGATGGGAATGATCCAGTGGGTGGTTGACGGATTTTCTGTATGAAAAGTGTGGATCGGTCCTAGGTTGTGCTGTTGCTTTTGAAGTTCATGTATCTTGTCCAGAGGAATATTTTTGATGATGATTTCGGAGATGTTTTCCCTGGGTGGACTGTGTGGTACGACGATTTCTGGGAGGAGCATTGGCTGTCCGTGGTTTACGGTTTTTTCGTTGATGAATTTGTGTTCATCAGTTTCAAATCGACAGCCAGTTGGTAGTTCAATCAAATAGTTCCCTCGAAGTGTTGTAAAATCACTTCGTTTGCAGGTGGTTTGGATTTTGGTTTGATTTGGAAGTATCGCAATATAGTGGGATTCATCGATCTGCTCTATCAAATTGGTTGTGGTCCTTACTGGTGTCTGTTGGCAGGATACGTGGGTGGACGACAATTGGAGTAGTTGAAATACACAGTCTGGTTGTCTCAGGCCATCAACAAGGTTGTTATTAGGACAATAGTAGTTTGGTCGCAGTTCGATGCAGGCAAATGATGTGTATTGGTAGAAGTTCTCGTTCATTATCAGATAGGTACTGGGTGGAACGATCATTGTTGAATTGGCAGTAGGGATGGAATACAGGTGATATAGAAGGAAGATTTCTGGATGGACAATAGGAAAGTGGAGCACAAAAACAATCTTACTATTTGAATGATATGCTTCGATTTCTAAAACCTCATAATATCTATAAGTATATTTTGGATCGTTTGGGAAAATCAATTGATCAGGAGAGTAATAACTCAAAATCGTTTCAACTATGGACTGAAGTTCATCAATTTTTATTATACTGCTATGAGTTGTTTTGAGCCTGGCGAATGTAATTGCGTTTTCAATATCCATCAATAATTGCAAGATGATTTCGAGTGATATATTGATTTGGTTCAGTACGTCTCGAATCTCCCAGTATTCATCAATATTTAAGATTAACTGGTTCAATTTGGTGCTCAATTTGTTCAGGGTGGAAGTTATTGCCTTCTGATTCTGATCAAGTATTGATATTGTTTTATTGAAATTTTCGATCATATCGGTAGTAAGAGAAATATCTTTGTTCAGTTTTTTAACGATTTTTTTGTTGATTGGTTTCTAGATCATTGATTGCCTCGTCATAGTGAGCAGCATCATTAGCATCTAGATTTCCGGAAATACTTTTTATAATCGATCCTAACCCGTCTATGAGTCCTCTCTTCACTCGTCCATTTGGACTCAATGAATTGAATTTCTGTTCTGCAGAATTTATTCGATACAAAAGTGCTCGGTCAAGGCTTACGAGTTCGGACATATCGGAGATATTTTCTTTCCTATGAATGGCGACTGTTATGTTTTTATATAAATTTTTTATCGATTGAATTTGGTGTTCGATAGGTTTCAGGTCATAATAGTGGATGAAAGTATGGGTTTTGATTTTTATTCTGGTCGTTCCTAGCTTGAACGGCAGAATCCCTGGATTCTTATTCAGGTTGGTTATTGTTACCTCCTGCGGTACTGCTGGTACCAGTAGGTGGCACCTGTAACATTTTTTTCTTATTAGTATTAGGTCTTTTTAAATTTTGTTTATGAAGGGCAATGACCTTAATGTTTTTGTTTGTGACAACTTTTGCTTTCGTGAATTTTGGTGAAAGTTTATTTCTCGTATTCGATTTTATTTTTCGATAGAGGTCAGTGTCTGGGGTGTATTCTAATGGTTCTTCTCGATTTTGATTGTGTCTATCAATAGTTTTCTTTTTGTGTTTTGTCATTTGTTCGTTTAGATTTCTGTATATTTCTTTTGTCATTTCGCGATGTTCATGAATGTAATTGTTCATAAGTTGTTCGTTAATGTCAATGTCAAATGGATCTTTCGTATTCCAATTAACCATTTATGATATCGATTGGTCTTTGTTTTGTAGATGTATGAATCGAGTGATTATAACCTAGGATAGCATATGGCATTTGGTTCAGAATATCGATTTTATTCTTGTCTTTGGATCTAATAATTCGCAAGTGTTCGATTAGAGTTGAATGGAACCTTTCAATTGCACCGTTCGATTGAGAATTATTGACTGTAATATAATGAATATTGATTTGATGTATTTTGAAAAATTCTTTCACAACAGAATTTTTTAATTCTGATCCATTATCCATTATCACAAGAGCGGGGATACCGTGATGGGTGATGAAAATTAAAAATGCTTTCACGACTTCTATTCCTGAAATTCCTGAAAGGGGGTATGCCTGAGCATATTTGGAAAAGGTGTCGATTATTGTTAAAAATTTTTGACTTTGTGCTTGAAAAGTGTCGATATGTACTACTTCGAAAGGTTTCGAGGGTGTGGGCGTTATCATAAGCTTTTGGTTTGGTGGATTTCTATCGTATTTATTGACTTGACAAATTTCGCATAAATTTATATACTTGGTTACGTCATTTTTTAGTCCTGGCCAATAATATGACCTTTTGATTCTAGTTTCAGTTTCAACAATTCCGCGATGGTTTGTCTTGCCCTCATGATAGTTTTTTATTAATTCTGTCTGTCTGTCTTCTGTTGTAACGTCTTCTAGAACTGAGTTACATTTTATCAATTTATATGCAGAGTTTTTGAAGGTTGTTTGTAGGGTGGTGATAATACGAGGGGTATATGTGTCGTTTTCGTAGTAAATTGCATATGTGAATTTTGGATCAATATAATTTTTAAAGAGATTGATTATGTCATGTTCGAGGTTGCTGATCGATATTTGGCAAAGGATGCGTTTTTTTGTTGGAAATATTTTTTCTATTTTTGGTTTTGTTGGCGAATGTAGAACGAATTTTACCATTAACTGGTGGTCATAGGTGTTGAGTGATTTTTCGGAGGTTTTCATTTCCAGTATTGGTTCTTCGTGGCTGGTATGTATTGTATCTCCGTCTGTTTCTTCATTTTCTTCAGTCGAGGCAGATTCCTCGGAGGAATGTTGTTGTTCCCTCACATCTGTCATTATTGGTGGGTCACTTATATTTCCTGTGGTAGAGAGGTTGTCTTCGTTGTCATCAGGTATTGGTTTCCGATTGCTGGTTCCAGCAAATGATTGGTTGAATTCATCTACGTATCGAAAAAATTCTTTTGTGTGTATCTCGATACGGGAAAGTGCATCTGCGTTGGTGTTATTTTTTCCTTTTTTGTACTCTACGTCATACTCGAACTCTTCAAGTTTCAAACGCCACCTTACCAGTCTCGAATTTGGTTCTTTGAGTGACATCATCCATTTTAGTGGTTTGTGGTCAGTTACTATCTTGAACTTTCGGCCGTACAGGTATGGCCTAAAGTATTTCGTAGACCATATTATTGCTAATAGCTCTTTCTCGATCGTACTATAATTTTGCTCAGACTCATTGAGCGTCCTGGAGGCGTACGCCACTGGTTTGTCTTTTCCAACAGGCCCCTGTGATAAAATGGCCCCTATGGCAAAGTTACTTGCGTCTGTGGTCAAATTAAAGTCTTTGGAAAAATCAGGGTACTGTAGGATAGGTTCATTAGTCAATAGGGTTTTACAATCTTCGAAACATTTTATGAACTGAGGTGTATGTTCGATTTTGGCGTCTTTCTTCAAGCATAGAGTTAGGGGTTTGGTGATTCGGGCGAAGTCCTTGATGAATTTTCGGTAGTAACCGAGTAGGCCAAGAAATCCTTTAATTTCTTTGGTTGTTCGTGGAATTGGATATTTCTTGATCGCGGCGATTTTGTCCGGATTCGGTCTGACTCCTTCTGGTGTAACGATATGGCCCAGGTAAGCTACTTCTTTCTTGAGGAATTCCGATTTATCGAGTTGTATCTTGAAGTTGGTGTCCCTGAGTCGTTGAAAGACTTTGGTCAGACTAACAAGGTGTTCTTGAAGGGAAGTCGAATAGATGATGATGTCATCAAGATAGACTAGGCAAATTTCATTCTGGAGACCTCGTAGAATGTTGTCCATGACTCTCTGGAACGTCCCTGGAGCATTCTTGAGCCCGAACGGCATACGCAAGTATTCGTAGTGCCCATTTTCAACGTTGAAAGCTGTTTTCGGAATATCTTCGGAATTCATCTCTATCTGGTGGAATCCGCTGGCTAGATCTAAAGTAGTGAAATAATTGCACTTCCCGAGTTTGTCGAGGACATCCGTTATATTTGGAAGCGGATATCGGTCGTCTATAGTTTTTTCGTTGACCTTCCTGTAGTCAACGACTATTCTCCACTTCTTTTTTCCAGATGCGTCCACCTTTTTTGGTACAATCCATATCGGTGATGACCATGGCGAACTACTTGGACGAATAATACCCTGATCCAGCATCGATTTGACTTGTCTTTCAACTTCGGGTTTGTGGATGAAGGGGTAACGATACGATTTCGTAAAAACAGGTATTTCGTCTTTGGTCTTTATGCAATGTTTCACTTGGTTGGTAAAAGTCAGTGGTCTATTTTCTGAATGAAATATGTCGGAAAATTTTCTACATATTCGAAGTATTTCACGTTTTTCCTCTTCGTTCATGTGGGAGGTTCGAATCAATTGGTCAATATCGAATTTTGAGATGTCATTTTTTGGGGTTACATCAACGTGATAAATTTCGTAATTATTTTCTTCAAAATGTATAGATTTGATTGGATTCGATAGGGACAACGTTATTTCTTGATTAGTTTTATTGGAAATTTCAGCTGAAGCTAGACCATTTTCTGCTGTGGAAAGGGTTTCGGGAATTTCGCAATTTTGAATATTTTGTCTTGGTATGATGACGTGACCATTTTTTCTATCAACTGGAATTTTGGTTATCAGTTTTGTATGGGGTTTGATTGTCACCTTGTACTTGATACTTTGAAGTGATGGTTGATAGTGTATCGGAATAACACAAGTGGGAGTGGATAATTTGGAATTGACGAAATCGAGTTGGGCATTCAGGAGTTTCAAATTATCGAGTCCGATAAGACCGTCAAAAATATTGTGGAAATTGAATAGGTAAAACTTGAGGCTATCATTTTTTTTGAGTTCTGGGAATATTGGGATCTCTGCACAGTAATCGTGAGATGATGTTTGAAAAATTGTAGATACTATGAAAGGCTCGAAAAATATTTTATCCTTGTAATATTTGGAGGCTAATTCGGGGTTGATGAAGGATTTCGTGGAACCGGTATCGATAAGAAGTTTCAAAGGGGGGTGCAGAATTCGGATGTAGGGGAGTTCTTTTTTGTCGGTTGATAAATGATATTCTATCACGTCTCTTCGTTTGGTGTCCGGTCCTCTAAAAAATTTTCATGGTGTTCCTCATGGTATGTGTCGTCATAGTTTTCAAATTCAAAGTTCGTAGGGTTCTCTTCGTAATTGGGTTCCGTTTGTTCGTCAAAATGTTCAGTATTAAACAATTCTTCCGAAATTATATTGGGTCGTTGGCCATTATTTTGGAAAAAATTATTTTGACTCTGTCTCCTGTACTGAGGTGTTGTGATTCGGGTCGATGTACTCATTGGTGTAGGTGTATTTTGGGGAACATTCTGGGATGGTTTCCATGCATTTCGGGGTTTTCCGAAAACTTGGGAATTTGTAGGCGGATTCGGGTGCCTCGGTAAATTTATTGGTCCTCTTGGAAATTGGGACGGTTGCGGCAAGGTAAAGTTCATTGGTCTGTATTGTGAAGTCGAAGGTCGCTGAATAAAATTATTTTGGGGATGTTGGTATGAGAATTGAGAATGATTACTTGGTTTTCCTATAGTAGTATTGGCATGATTAGATTGATTTGATTTTTGAAAATATTTAATATTATCCTCTTCGATTATAAATTGCAAAGATTGTGCGAGTGAGTTAGGTCTCATAGCACGTATAATTGGGCCTAATGGATCTTTCAAACCCGCTAAAAATGTTTTGAGTGCCTGTTTTTTAAAGAATTCTCTCTTACTTTCACGTTCAAAAGCTTCTTCTACATTTAGGTCAATATGATTGCAAATTGTATTTAATAAATGCAAAACATTTTCATGAAACTGAGAAGGAGATTCATTTGGCTTCTGCCTTAAATTAACCAAGTCCTGATTCAAACAGTTTTCATCCCTTTGATCGCCAAAATTTTGGGTCAAGGCTGATTTAATATCGGCCCAACTTTTGATTCCATAGATGGCAACAACTTCTTCAGCCCTTCCTTCAAGTTTATTCATAATTCCGTTCAACAAAAGTGTATTTTGAAAATTATTAATATTTACTGTGTCCCAGTAATGATTGAGAATGGATTCGGAAGCACTGATGAATCTATGAAGTTTATTTGGGTTTCCATCAAAATTTGGAATTATTGATAGATTTTTAATATCTAATGCTGGAGGAGCCATATTTAATTCTATATTAGTAATTTTTAAATTGTCAAATATTTTAACTAATACTAATTCTTCAGTGTTTTCGCAAAAGGAAGCACGAGAGGGATTGAACTCTAAATCTTGAGTGTTTTCGCTGAAGGAATCACTGGATGAAGAGGAGTCTGACATGAACTAAAGAAAATCAACTTACAGCATCAGTATTGCGACGTTCGGAACCATGTGTACTCTTCCTGGTATCCTGGATGGAATCTCGGGAGACACACTGTATATAAAGTTCGGATATTTTGTTTAAGAGTTAAAACTCACAGATTTTCCGCGATGGATATCCACAAAATATCCTACCGACTGCGCCACTTAAATACTTGGAACGTCGAAGACTGTTTTTAAAAAGTTTATTTTCAGAAATCAAAGTTACAAAAATATAAAATAGATACGTCTGAACAATATCAGTAGTTCGTCAAGACTGAATAAAAGTAATTACACATAAATCAATTGAATAGCATTCTGCGATTCCGCAAGGTTCATTGAATCCACAAAAGTCTATGTCAGCATTTCGTCGGAGCTCTGCTCCGGTCATGTCGGGTCATACAGGGTGGCTCGAGTGTATAACTAGCGCCACCCGCAGGGGAACACAAAAAGCGTTCCTCGGTAGCAAAGAAGTGAATTGAGTTCGAGACTTTTTGCCGGAGAGTATCAAATAAATGAAATAGTAAAATCGACAATGTCGAAGTACCCTTCTCTCCAAATATTTCCACCATGTGGTATATAGAATCTAGTAGGCAGATGTCAGACTCATGTCATAAAATGTATGTACCCAAACATTGTAGCTGAATGTTCCTTCAGTTCTTTAATTAGTTATTCATTACTTACACTGAATATCATATCATGGTGTCAGGTTTGTAAATACCTATAATGGAGAAATAAGTCGAATCGAATATTCGTCACATTCAGATTGAGGGCGTCAGTCAGTCAAGTCTTGTCCAAAAGCAGTCAAAATAGAATGCAAAATACGTCTTCCGAGATAGTCAGCACTTCAACAATGTCAAGAGCTACTAAAATAGCTATCAATAACATTATTTCTGTTTTGTTGCTGTAGAAGGAAACATTGCACACAATTGGGAACTTTACTACCAACATTTCAAGATCTTCATGAAAGCAAGTTGTTTAGAAAATACGGATGATCAGAGAAATGTAGCCTTATTTTTGCGTCATATTGGTAGTGAAGCACTGGTCATTTTCAATTCAGTTCGATATCAACATGGATTCCTGTAATGGTGAATAAGTTGCCAAATACGAGGCATATTATGCTCCGTAAAGATATCTTACAATAGAACGTCATAATTTTTTGACAAGAGTTCAAAAGTCAGAAAGCATTTCTTGCGAATTGGATACCTTACGAGAGAGTTTAGTGATGGATAATGATGTTCATCGTAGGGCTGTTCAATCAAACAATAAAAGAAAAACGAGAATAATCCCTGAATTTGGATAAGGCGGTGAAAATTGCCAAAGCCATCGAAATAACTCAGGTGCAAGCAAGTAATTTGAATTAAAGATCAGAAGTAGTCAAAGTCGGAAGATTCTCACAGATTATAGCTGATTCGGAGAAATCGAAAAACAGATTGTCTAGAAAAGTTGCAGGAACGTCAAAAAATAGTCGTCAGATGAGTCATACAGGCAGTACATGTACAAGATGGGGAGAAATAATTCGAGTATCCAGCACATAAAGTTAGATGCAGCATTTGCAGTAAGATCGAAAATTTTTTGCAAAATGTTGTTAATTTCAAAACTCTAGCATGAATATGAAGTCTAATATGTTAAAGTCAAATATATAAAAGTCAAATATGTAAAAGTCAAGTATGTCAAAGTCAAATTTGTCAAAGTCAAATATGTTAAAGTCAATATGCCAAAGGTAGATATGTCAAAGTGAAATATGCCAAAGGCAGATATGTCAATGTGAACAAAAATGTCAAGTTCTATATAAATTTTGAAATGATACGTTAGATTCCAATGCGTTGAATTAATAATAATAATAATAATAATAATAAATATAATTTATTGTCATTAACAACAAATCTTGTGGACAAAGCTTGTAAATACAATATAAATGTAGATTTGAAGGTAAATAATAAAAGAAAAAAAACATCTACAATAAGAGCTGAACTTATACAATATTATGAGCGACTTCGCTCAGAGTCACAAAACACAGAATAAATTGGACTGTTTCGTCTAAAATATATACATACACAGAGTCATACATACACAAATATAAATATATACACACACACTTACATAATACTAAACGTTACAGTTAAAAACTTACATAGATGCAAATATACACTTATCATTCAAATTTCTCATTATAATATTCCTGCAAACTATAATAGGGCCTATCTGCCAAAAACTTTTTAATAATTTTTCTAAAGTTTATAATGCTACTATTCGCCTCCCTTATGTCTGAGGGTAGGTGATTGAACATCTTGACCCCATTATAATAAATCGAATCTCTGATCAAATTTGTTGAGGGAATTGGCAATTTCAACACTTTTGAACGGGTGTTGTAATGACTGCATGAAACCTCGAACAATGACACGTTCTTGTAAATGAGACAAACTGATTCTAAAATGAATAACGCAACTACCGTTAATATTTTTTCTCCAACAAATGTGTTTCTACATGAATCCCGAGGTTTAAGATTACACATATACCTTATGGCCCTTTTCTGCAGTACTAGGACTGATTGAAGTGCAGAAGAATTACAAACTCCCCAAAAAGGTATTCCATAACGCAAATGAGACTCTATTAGAGCATAATACACAGTTTTGGCTGTTTTAGATCCCAAATTCAATGAAGTTACCCTCACTGCATAACACCCGGATGAGATTTTACTTTTAAGGTGCTTGATATGCCCGTCAAATTTGAGCTTATTATCAATATTGATACCTAGAAACTTAGTTATAGACTTGTTCTCAATCAGTCCATTATCACTAAGTGGAAGGTCTTCAAGAGTACATCTGAACGAAATGATATTTGTTTTTGTAGTATTGAAGGATAATAAATTTGCATCACACCATTCCTTAATTTTTTTCATATCAGTAGATATTAAGTTGGGTAAGGTGTCAGAGTTATTGCTGTTCCATAATATTGTGGTGTCATCCGCAAATAGTGTGAATTTCCCAGATATGTTTAAGGAGGTCAGGTCATTAATGTATAATAAGAATAGAATGGGACCGAGAACCGATCCTTGAGGCACTCCGGATCTTATTTCCTTCTTTCCAGAAAGTTCTGTTGTTTTCACCATTTGATTCCTATCTGATAGATATGATTCGAACCATTTATATGTGGTTCCTCTGCAACCATACTGGTGTAGTTTTCTCAATAAGATTTTATGGGCAACACAGTCGAACGCCTTCGACAAATCACAAAATACCGCAGCAGCTACATTACAGGAATTCAACTTTGAGTAAATGTCATATAGAAATGAAAAAATGGCATCATGCGTATTTTTATTGTTTTGGAAACCAAACTGATTTTCACTTAAAATATTATGGCGTTTTAGGAAGTCTGTTAAACGTATTTTCACCAGTTTTTCAATGAGTTTGGCCATAGTTGGAATGAGGGAGATTGGGCGAAGGTTCGAGGGATCATCTAAATCTCCACCTTTGTGAAGTGGGATAACAACTGAAGTTTTCAGGAAATCAGGGAAAATTCCTCTGTGAAATGAGTTATTGATGATAGATACAAATGTGTTAAGTGCATTGATTGGAAGATTTTGGATGATTTTAATCGAGATTCCATCATAGCCAGTTGCGTTTTTATTTTTTATTTTCCTCACTATTTCAACTAATTCATCAATATTTGTATCATATAGAATTAGGTTCTCCTCAATATTGATACCTACAAGATTCATCAAGGGATCATAAGGAACAGTGATTTTATCACTCAATTTTTGAGCAATAGAGCAATAGTAATCATTGATTTTATCAGGACTGAGTTCAATATCGACATATTTTTTTTTAGATTTAGATTTACCCGTAATATCACTAATAATAGACCAAGTTTCTTTCATTTTATTGCATGATTTGTCGATTTTATTGACATAGTGGCTTTCTTTTGCTCTCTTGATGGTAGATCTATATATTCTGCGGTAGGTATTGAAGTAGTTATGAAAGCTTTGATTATCAGTAAACTTCCGTATGGTATGCAATGAGCGTAAGTTTCTTGAAGAAATCTTCAAACCTAATGTGATCCATGGTTTTTTTTGTTTTGTTTTAATTTTTTGTATGGGAAATGATTTATCGAATACATTCAATAACGCGTTGTGAAATGTCAGAAAGGGATCATTTTGAAACAGAACACCCTCCCAATTAAACTTAAGGCAGTTTTGATAAAACCTGTTATAGTTTGCTCTACTGTAAAGTCTGCCTAATTTAAATTTCCTTTTTGTATTTAATGCGTCAAGGAGCACAGAGCAGGTTACTGCCTCATGATCAGATAATCCAGACGGTATCACTGAACATGATACGCTCCTATCATCATAGTTACTACAAATATAGTCAATACAAGTATTGGAGAATTGAGAAAAACGTGTATCTGAATCAACATGCATACTCAAGTTAAAAGTTAAGAGTAAGTTTTTAACTGAGTCAGTATCAATGGATTCCTTATTGTTGTAATTAATGTTGAAATCTCCAGTCAGTACAATAGATGAGTTAACAGATAAATCAGATAACAGAGAGGTGAGATTATCAAAAAAAACATTAACACCAGCCGAGGGAGAACGGTAGATACATAAAATATATAAGTTAAGTTTTTTGCAGTAGCATAACGAAAACTCAAATGATTTGTCTTCGGATAGGCCTTGGAACTTGTCAATTTGGATAAAAGTCAAATCAGTGAGTGCTGAGTTTCTAATCAGTATTACAGTACCACCGTGATTGGAACAGTTTCTAGAGTATCTTGATATTTCTGTGTAGTCAGGAATGCAAATTGGTTCCATTTTATTACACCAATGTTCGGTAAGCAAGAGTACTGTGGGGAAGTTGATTTCATTCAAAAATAAATAAAGTTCATCAATTTTATTACGAAGAGACTGAATATTTAGTAAAACTAGGGTAAGGGAGTTACAGTCAATATTAAGGTTTTCGACTGAACTCTTAAGTCCAGATTTTTCATATAAATTAAGAGATAAAGAATTTCGGTCTTCAATTATACTTTTTCCTGTCTGTTTAACGAAGGGTCTAAAAAAGATTCTGTAAGCACGTTTTTGACTGGGGCAAATTTCAAATTTTTTGTTTGTTTCTTTCTTAATATAATATTCACAATTTTTTTAACAATCTCACCTTTGCTTATCCTCGAGCCTTTCACATTATTCAATTCAAGGAAAGATATATCGCCTTCGTCGTAATGATTCAATTTATATGAATAATCATTCAATTTGATGTTGAATTTGTAAATAAAATCACTAAATTTAACATGCTTACCATAAGGTATAGATGAGAATATGATATTCGTATGACTACAGCATTTAATCCTACTATTGATTTCTCTAAATAACGGGTATTTTTTGTTTTGGAAATCATTTGAGCCAGCAAGTACTATTATGTAGTCATTGAGGCCAAAATTAGCAGATAGATTGATTACATCTTCAATAATATTCACGAAATAAGCCCCTGGCTTAATGAGTGTTTCAATAGTGTATTGATTACCAATGAATTTGTTCAAGGATTTTCCTAAACCATAACCTAACTCATCACATAAGATAAGGACTTTTGCCGTTGGGCTAAATTCACTTTTCTTCACTTCATGAGCATTCTCATACTAGAAATCCCAAAACTACATGGATATTAGATTTGTTAGTCAATAATAAGATGTTTAAATGTTGTATAGATACAGGAGCGGAAACAAATGTTATTTCATTCACGACGTTGAGCAGTGATTTTTTGACACCTTACTTTGCCACTGCGAAGAACAATGTGGATGCTGAATGACGGTTGCTCGGCATATTATGCTACATATTAACTCACCCGAATAGATGGATTGGCGGCTCTGGCCCACTGTCGTGGCCACTGCCATCACCGGACTCAAATCCACTCGACTTTCTTTACTGGGACTATACTTGAAAGTGTAGGTCTGCAGTAGGCCCAATACTTCCTTACAACAATAGTGTGTTCGAATCCAAGAAGCATGCTAAGAATTTACTGAGAAAATATATTCGCGGTTGCTGAAGAGAGCATTCATAAGGAGATGTCGTGCCTGTATCAAAATGGGCAGCAGACATTCTGAACACCTGCTATAATTCTGTAATGAGCCAATAGATATTTAATTTTTATTTCATTACATAAGTACCCACACCAATCATAATGGGTATAAATGCTAATTGGAACATTACTATATTGTGGAAGACAATTTGAATTGTACTTCCTATACATAGCTTCTTCCCTATTTGCAACAGAATATCATTTTTGTGGAGAAAAAAGTAGCATGCGTTATGATTTTTGATTGAAAATATGAATAGGATAATCATGCATTTTTCAATTTTCATAGAGAATGTTCCCCGTTTTTAGCATACGTCAGTTATACCATTTCAAAATCCACAATCAATGAGGAAATTTCAGGAAAGTTGGCCACGCAGGTCTTCGTACATTTTTCAATCCACAGCAGCTCAATCCTGGCAAAAAAACTCTAGCAAAATACGAATTCGAAATCAAATCATTATTTCTCATAGTACCTACAAAGTATGAAATGTCTTACAAAGTGATGTAGTTTTGTGTTTTGAGTAGTTTCTATTTCTTGAATTATATAAAAGGTGTTTTACAAAGCTCGCAACAAAACTCAGGGAACTATGCAATAATATATTCAAAGCTTTGTCAGCAAGACTTCATCTTTGGCCAATGAAGATTATTTCTTATTTTTATTGAATTGTTTAATTTTCTAGGAATTACGAAACTGAAATAAAATGATATCGCACCAAATTTATTATGAAAAATGTGTTATCGATTTACAAGAATTTAGGAGGTGTCTTCAAGTAGAAATCCTCTAATTGCCTTTTCATGTATGTAAATATTTAAATATTGACTTCTATAAAAATATATTATGCCGGAACCAATTGAATATTGAATACTGACATGACATTGTAAGTTTCCTTACATTCACATTGTTTGCCGACATCTCCTGGAGATACCTTTTTTATGACGGATAGAAATGATAAACACACCTGCATAGTTTATATAACTAATGACAAGCCCCCATATTGTTTCCATAGAATTATCATAAAAGTTCTCGGTGATAAAATTCGATTATTGATGGAGCATTTTATTTTAGATTGAAAAAGTAACAACCGGTATTGCGTCATGGTAATTATAGAGTAACTGGAACTGGTATAGTGGATGTGTGTTATATCATAGATAATTTCATAATACGAATGTGTGATTGAAAACAAGGAATTGTATGTTCCATTCAAAAACTTTTGACGGAATAATGACATCAAATGAAAATGAGTTGAGTTTTTGTACGAAGAGTGGTAATGGCTTGATTATGAATAAAATTATAGTTTTCAAATAACTGAAGACATACTCTTTTATAATAATATGGACTGAAAAGTAAAATACAATCTTCAAAAATCAACGTCAATGTTGAAAAAGCTTCTGGTGCTTGATATCATTTACCTTCAAATTTTTATTGTTATAGCTATTCGTAAATGCTGTTATTATGAAAATGTTACTTAGATTTCCAAAGATAATTTTAATTTATCAGTCATATTACTATGAAAGTGTGTGACTTTGGTTTTCTTAAACTAATATGATTTATTTTACACTTTTCAGTTTATATTACTTCTGTTTATTATAATATACATCAATTTTCTCACTATTTTTTTGTGCTTTGGCATCGACTCCTATGGTCATTAGCCACATGTGTTCTGGGTAGGCTGGTGTTACTAACTAATTACGCCACTTTAGGAGCAGCAGTGTTAATTTTTTACGCAACAGTGAATCGTGGAGGATTATTCCCAGTCGGTAACGACATTCAATCATTCAGATTTTCACATCTGATATAGAAAAATTCTCGCTCTGACTGGAAACCGAACCTGCTCTCCTGATCCCGGCCAGCTTCTTATCATTATTATTATTATGTAGTGAAACATTATTATTATGCAGAAGTATTGTCATCCAGTTTTGATATATGTTCAAAAGCGATTGCCGAACGGACAAACATTACTATTATCATCTTTATTATTATATAATTTACATATCATGCAATAAAATTACATTATCTTCAATTCTAAGCTTTGTTCAACGTTACTTCAAAATGTATTGCAAAATGTGTACTGAATAGACAAACATTATCATTATCATTGAAAAATGCTTGTAGTGTCATCGGTCCTTGCTTTGTGCCCCAAATTTTTATCATTCGGACGATTGGAAATATTGGAAGAGGGTGAAAATTCAATTTAAAAATTCACATTATCATTGTTATTATTGCCATGGGTTCTTGATGAGATGAGATAAGATTATTAAGAGGATTATAAGTGGGTGAAAAATTAATTTGGAGATTATCATCATTATTATTATCATTATTATTACGATAATATTTATATATTCTTGTACTCTCAACTGTCCTTGCTAGGTTTGCCAAATTTTAGGTTATTCTGACAACTGGAAAAAGTAAAAATTTAATTTAAAAATTCACACCATTCTCATAATTTTTTTGTTACATTATCATTATGAAATTCAAGTATTGTCTTCGGTCGTTGATATGTGTGCCGAATTTCACATCATTCAGACGACTGGAAGAGGCCTAAAATTGATTTCCAGGAATTGTCAAAATTGGTGTTTGACGTTTTTCAGGGTCGGATAATATGAATTATTTGTCATAATTCATGAATTCAAGATGGCGGCACAAGATGGTGGACGAGTTTTGTGATTATGGTTAGATTCGATTCAAAATTGGTATGTGGGGGTTTTCGGGATCCGAGATCTCGATTTTTTTATCATAAAAAAATACTCAGAAAACTAAAGAACACGCTTTACTTCCAACGTGGACTAAAAAATTGAAAAATAATTGATAATGTAATTATATGTAAGTGCTCTTGAGCTCTTTGAAATATTATTTTTAAATGGGTACCTACTTAGTTTTGACTAAATAAATTAAATGGATATATTACATTTTTTTAATTTTTCACTCATTGTTAACGTTTGCTCTCATGGGATGCACGAGTATGTGTTTCTATATTTTTTATTGAAATTTGAATTCCTGTTTTTCTATTTTCACATTGACCTGAACTCATGTTATAGCACCGAACATTTTACTCTACCTACCTTTAAGTCTCTCATCAGTTGTTTTTTGGATCTAGTGCTATTTGGTGCTTAGTGACAGTAGGTGGAAATACTGAAGGTTTTCGGTAATGCCGATTTCGACTGGAGACAAGGTATTTGTGAATATATCTTGTTTTCGCTCTCAATTTTAATAGTTGAAATGTATTTTGTGATGAAAAGTCATAATATGATGTGATGTATGTTTGACGTGGATAAATAAAATTACCTTCACAAATTCTAGAATTATTCATCAAATGAGATGTTTTTTTGTTGCGACCCCTCCATATGTCTTCCTTATATGTATTTTGTTCAGATGCCACACCTACTGAACAATGCTTATTGCGTAGGGCTGAAGGATTTTTCGAGTTTTTCTATTGCTGACAGGACGGCTCAGTCTAAAATGGCCTCGATAAGATTACATATAATTATTATGGTAACATTTTTCTTTGTGTATTATTTCATGAAATATTCAGACAAATTGATTATTGAATAAAAAAGTTATCTGTTGAGAAACTTACTTACTTATCTAATAATATCAAAGTTAGGTTTTCTGGACACCTTCAAGATATGCAAGGGTTCTAATATTGTTCCGGAAAACCAAAATCCGCAACATGTTTGGCCTAAATTTGCAAGCGTAACAACCATAGGTAATGATTAATAATACAGCTGAAGAAGGAATGAGAGTCTTCCATTCACTTTGATACTCCGGGGTACTGTGGAAAATGTATTGAAAATACGGAGTTTATCAAACCAGGCCTCCGGAGAGAATATACAAGATTCATTAAAAAGCTTGTTCTGATTGCATCTGCTTTGAAAGCTTCCTTCCCCATTGAAAAAATGTCAACAAATCTCTTGTAGCGGCCTAACTGTTCATGGAGGAAAGGCTCGTTAGTCCTGATTATATTGCATGCAAAGCAATGTGCAGGGCACTGCCAGTGAAACAGAACGCCGTTTTGCAACTCATGATTAAGTTAATTGGTTAAATAAACCTGGTGCTCATTGCGCGGCCTTCTTCGCTATTGCGTTAATAATTTATGGAAATGCGTCTCTTCTGATGTATGTCGTCGTTCGACTGTTATTAATATGTACCAATCCCACGACTGTGTTGATCCACATCGAAGGCTTATCTCATCAGCAAACTGGCTTCCGTGTTCTCAGATTCCAGAGTCAGTATTTCATTACTTCCACACTTCTTAATGAGACAGATTCCGAATATGAGTTTTTTCTTGTGTTTTTATGAAAAGAATTCGCCGAAATATACAGGGTGAAACTCGACTATTTTTCGAAAATTATACATTGTGCTCACCACCATAAGAAGTGGAAAACTAAGTGAAATCTGGAAATATGGACCAGAAGAATTACCTTTAATAAGTGTAAGAACGCAACGCTCCAGCATAGCCAGAATCCTTATTACACATCCTTTATCAAATGTGAGACTGAATTTTTTTTGGAATAAAATTTCATCGTTACTCCCGCTGGAAAATTGCGAAAAACTATTTTTTGCAATCATATAACAATATTCGTGGAAAGTAAACGGTGGCAAATGGAACGATATCGAATAATGAAATGATAAAAATCAAAATAGAATCGAAATTTTTGACTGGTGACATAGGGACGTGCACCGTTGCCAGTGCTTTTCAAATGTCTATACCTAGGACTATTGCGGATTTTTATTGAATTATCTGGTGGAAGCAGGTTATGTCTTAGGATAATTTTGTTTGTAACTATACACCAGTAGGAAATCGTTGTGCAATGGCGAATGAGGAAAAACTGAACCACCCGTCAACGATTCTCTTTATCGACACTTGGAGACATGTTGCAAGTGTGTAAGCGCACGTGCGTTGACTCATGTCTACCTTCTGCGGGAGAATATGGCTGTGTTCACACAACTTCGCTGATCTAGTGGTGTATAACGTACGGCGAAGCGTTTTCATGTCATAGGGAAATGCTATGTATTTATATACAGAGTGACCTATTTGAAAGCGGGCAACTTCTCTAAAACTGTTATTTATGATCCGATTAACAAGTTATTTTTTCAGTAGATAGAGCATCAATGGGCCTAGTTGAGTTTCATAAATTCTAAATAAAATTAAAAATTAGCCCTACTTCGAATTTTTATCAAGGTCAAAAATCACGAAATTTTCAAGTGGTTTATGTAAAAATTACGTAGGAATGTATTACGAAATTTGAAAATTATGTCAATAAATTAACCCAACACTACAATTTCGGAATTATTATCAAATTTCTGACTACACCACTGGATTCAGAATATTTCGTAGTATATTGGTCATAATTTCATCGAAATCTGTTCATAAATAAAAAAAAAAAATGTAAAATAATAAAATAAAATTTTCCTGAAATTCCACCAAACAACATTTCTTTTATAATTTTATTATTTTATATTTTTTTTATTTATGAACAGAATTCGATGAAATTCTGAACAATTATGTTTCGAAATATTCTGAATCAAGTGGTGTAGTCAGAAATTTGATAATAATTCTGAAATTGAAGTGGTGGGTTGATTTATTGACATAATTTTCACATTTTATCCCCATATAACTTTTTTATTGATGGACGCATTCTAACGTAATTTTGACATAAAACACTTGAAAATGCCGTTAATCCAGTGACGTCATCGAAAACTTAAAAAAAACTCTTGTATGTTTTTGGATTTTTTACCTTGAAAAAAATTCGAAGTTGTCCCTGAAATTTTTATTTTTATTTCGAATTTATGGATAGAACTGTTCATGCTCTTTTGAAACAAAAAAAATTCTGAATCGAATAATTTATAACAGTTTTAGAAAGGTGGAATTGGGAGTACTTGACTAAAGCCTATAATTTCATTACATGGAATTGGATTATAAATAATGGCATTCGTATGCGGCTGTTGTATCAATTCCTGTTCGATGCTTGCCGACAAAACTCGTATAAGTATGGGAAATTTGCGAAAGGCTGGATTATTTATAATCCATTTTCGTGTAATGAAATAATGGCCTTTCTTCAAGTACTCACAATTCCACCTATAGAATATTTATTATTTTAAATGATGTAATATGTAGTTATCTCAGTTACCATTGTTATTCTCATTGAAGTACGACCAACGCCACGGACATATGTGGAGGTAGAACCAGCGCCCTCTATCTTCGAGAGGGCACTATCTGGCAACGTGCACGATGCCTGGGCTGGCAACAACTCGGACGCCGTGGAGTACTGGAATTTTTTTCAATTATATAGTATAAGAGCCGAAGAGAGTTCGACCTTCACCGTTCTGTTTAACGGATGAAACATACTTCATATGAAATTTCATAGATAGACGAATACTAACGCCTAAAGTGGGTTGCGTATCAAAATGTTGTCCAGACTGTATACAGTGAGTTTCAAAAATTTGTACCATATGGATAACTTTTCTATTATCGATTTGTTGGACAATTTTATTCTTCATAAAAATTAGTGCATTCCAGAATACTTGCCCATGAGTTGTCAAAATTTCAAATTTCCACACGGTGTACAGGGGGAACAAAAAATAGGAATTTTGATTCAGTGTAAACTAACCCTTTTATTGACATTATCAAAAAGTTCATTCAAAGAGGTTGTTCAGAATTGGAAGCAATAATCAAATATTGAATCACAGCCAGCGTAGTTTACTCTTGATCAAAATTCTATTTTTTGTTCCCCCTGTACACCGTTTGGAAATTTGAAATGATGGCGATTCGTATGCAAGTAATCTGCAATGTACTAAATTTTATAAAGAATAAAATCAATAATAAAAAAGTTTTCCAAATATTCGAAACTCACGTATACCGGGTGACCACGAGGTGAGGTACGCCCCCCAATTTTTCTATAGTTTTGAAGATACAGATTTTAAATTTGGTGTGTCGCTATAGTATTTGAATACGCATATTTTGAAGCCTCTACCGAGAATTCACCACTTCCGGTTCAACCCAAAACTTTTTTTTTTCAAAAAACACCAATTTGTGATAAGACTGTTCATCAAAATTGAAAGTTGGTTGAAAAATATCGGAGATACAGTTGATTGTTCAATCGAACAAAGGTGGCCATGAAACTCGAACTTAAATCATCCCAATTGACAAACGACATTATAAGTTACCAGAGGAAGCTTTGAAGTGCTATACAGTTGAAAACTGAGGTTCTCATGTAATTACAGCTTCCATATATTCCAACAATTATCAAAAACTACCTGAAAACGGAATGGTTTCCATAAAGAAATGCTCGCAACTGCCATTTCTTAAATGACAACATGTACTTTTCAATGAGAAAAAGTTATAAATTATCAGTTTACTCGTGTGAAAAGTTTTGGAGAATTCCTTAAGGAAACGAAGATACACTCAGGTTTCATGATGAGTGTTTCTAAACTTGAATATTCTTCAACATAGGTGGCTTCGAACATAATTAAGAAAGCAATACACAAAAGCTCATATTATTTCAACGAAGTCAAAGTTTGTTTTACGCATTTCATCAATACTGCTTTTTTATTTCACTTTTTTATGTTCATGGCCGCCTTCGTTAAAGAATAATTTTGAGAACCCTCATGATAAAACATCTTGTATTTGCGATTTCTTTCGGAATTCTTAAAAACTTTTCACACGAGTTATCTGATAAATAACCATTTTTCCACATGACGAAGTGAAAAGAACATGTTGCCATTCGAGAAATAGCAGTTGTGAGCATTTCTTTATGGGTACTATTCCGTTTTTAGGAAATTTTTGATAATTGTTGGATTATATGGGAGCTGCAGTTACACGAGAAACTCAGTTTTCAACTGTATCGCACTTTGAAGGTTCCTCTGAAAACTTCTGAAATCGTTTGTCAGTTGTGATGATTTAAGTTTCAATTTCATGGCAAACTTTGTTTGACTGAACAATCAACTGTATCTCCGACATTTTCCAACCGATTTCCAATTGTGCAGAACAGTGTTATCACAAAATCTCGTGCTCTTTCGGATAATGAAAAAATATGTACAGGGTGTCATTAAAAAAAAATTGTGGTCACCACCGGTTCAAGCGGAAGAGGTGAATTTTCAGTAGTGGCGTCAATATGCCACTTAAGTACTATAGCGACATACTAAATATGAAATCTGTATCTTCAAAACTATGGGAAAATTGGGGGGCGTACCTCATACCTGATGGTCACCCGGTATAGTCTGGACCACATTTTGATAGTCAACCCATTTTAGGCGAATTCGTCTATTATGAATCTCCATAAGAAGTATGTTTCATCCGTTGAACAGAACGGTGAAGGTCGACCTCTCTTCGACTCCTGTACTAATTGTATGGCATGTTTGGAAGGTAAACTACAAACCACTGCAGAAACAAATGGTCAGTACTTCCATCAGAATATAAATAATCGACCAACTTCAGAACTTTGCGCCTCCCTGTATTAACGAAACCATGTGATCTAAATCGAATACCATCTCATTAGCGGCTGGCTTCCGTGTCGATGATTATCCGAAAGAAAAGAATGTTCAGCAAACACTCGGCGTTTGATGCGAGACGCACAATATGATGGTTGATGGTTGTGTCGCAAGAAATATGATTGATGTTGGTGCTTCAGAAATCATAATCGTTATTAGATACACTCACGCACACCGACGTTTCTTTGGCGTACAAATCTTAACAGAATCGTGCTCATGAGAGTGAATTGATACCCAGTAAAATGGTTTTATTAATATTACTTATAGTATGTTTTCTTCACAATTTCACTATGGTGAAGAATAAGAAATTGTGGAAATACGTCTTTAAGACAATGGCTTCCATTGAAATGAAATTGTTGGAACACTGTTTCTAGGGAAGTAGACGAGTCTTAATAAAAATACTCTCATCGAAAAAATTCATGGGAAAAACGCAACTTATTGGATTGATCCATAGATCGATCTCAATAGAAAATGTGATTGCCAATTTTTTGCTGTTTCCTAGAAAAGTTGACGACGATGTTAATGTAGTGTAATACCAATGGAAACAGTACATTAGGACAGATCACTTTTTTCATTAAAAATTATAACTAGCTGAGCCGTCTGATGTCGATTTTTTTACGATTAGCAAAGACCCCTGTTTGAAATATTGATTTGGTGATTGTGCTCACGTTGGATTTTCACGAAACATTTTCACTGATAGTAGTACACGGCACTGAAATCAATGACTCTGACATTGGGAAAGTGAGTAGAGTGTAATCGCACACCTAGAAAAAAGAACTCTAAAACCAAAGTAGGGTACTTTTCGTTATTATAGATTGATAATTCGAAAACACTGACACATCGCCACAATGGGTGGGGGGTACTCTATCACATTGGCGAAATTGTTAATGTATTTAGGGGCCTTTCATGGTCATGGAAGTGGTAATCAACCGTTTTCGAGCATAATTCCTACCATTTACGTTCGAATACGTACAATTTAAGGTCGTCATGGGAGGGGGGGGTAATTACCCCGTGATCTCCCTCCTTCAGACACGCGCCTGCTCGTAGTGTGTACGCAAAGGCATAGCCAGTGCGGCGGGTAGAGGACGGCTATTATTATTTGTCGTGGCGCTCCGAGGCGACTTACTGATTTTTAGTGGCGTATTCACTTTTCAGCTGCAGGAAAACCCGGAAAACATACAGCACCATCTCGGGTGGCCGGCGTGCACTCCAAGATACCAATAGATGAAATTCGAATCTATCTAGAAAACAAGACGTTTATCTCGATGCATGATGTTTCTAATTAGTAGGGGGTTTATGCCAATCCTGGACCTCCCCCCACCACTGACCTTGAGAGTGACCTTGGGGAATGACCTTCAGAGGATGATCTGGTTAGTGGTTGGTGACCTTGAGGGTAGTCGACATTGGGGGTTGATGACCTTGAAAGTTGGTGACCATGGATTTTGAAGGGTGAATTTGAGTATGGGCCACCTTGAAAGTGTGTAACCTTGATATCAATTGAGCTTGAGAGTGGATGACTGTTCAATTGGTTGACCTTCACTGTAGACCGATATCTTTGAAGACTATTGAGTAAGAGGGTGTATTGAAATGAATTTAGCATTGACATATTCGGTTGAAGTGACCTTGAATATTTTTCTATCTTCATTCATTTCAACCTCAAATATACCCCTTCCCTTCAACGATTGCTATAAAAGCTAGAGAGTAGATACTTACGAATTCAGTTTGCACCGCCCATAGTACCAGAGTGAGCCTTCATAATCAGTTTTTCCGAGTTGGCATCGAACTATAGTGCACCAAAAGGAACACATCGCAATTCAGGTGAAAATATTTTATAGTTTTCTACCATAATTTCTACATATTCGAAAATGGATACCCTAAAATTTGATTTTGAAAAAATAAATTCTGCTATTCAACACATAGAAACTCTAGAACAAAGACCTATAACATCACTAACGATCGGTAAAGCTTATAAAGTTGAAAAAATGGCAATGTATTCTACAAGATATGGTAAATCTATTCAGGTAATTCTGTTGGAAGATAATGTCAAATTCAAATCATGGCTTCCGAAACGAGTCACCGAGCAATTAACAGATGAGATTATTCAAATGATAAATTCATCAAAGTCCAAAGTGGTAATAACATATATAGGGCAGAGTTCTCAGGAATTTTCTGGTGCGAAAACCCGATCGTTAGTAAAGTTCGATGTGATAGAGTAAAAGTATAATTATAATATGTAAATTCATGGTAGAATATAAAATATTGTTAATCCACCTACTCAAAACGTAAGGTGAGTATGGTATAGCTTGTGATAATGATTTGAAACTGATAGTCACTATTTATTTTTCAGAACTTCCATACAAAGATGTGGATGCAATATTCCAGCGAGTTGTGGACAGAGGCTGTAGATATAGATTCTGCAATTGAAAGATTGCGTTGTGAATTGAATGATTTGAGTTGGGATGCACTACATTCGGCAAATTATGATATGAACATTTGTTTTGATGTTGAGGAGGTCCGACGAGTTTTGGAGCTCAGCAATAAATATGACTTTGGTGTAAAGTTGTGTAACAAATATTCCTATGGACTCATTAGTTTGGATGAGTATTGCAAGCAGATGATTGAAGCGGAAATGAGAAGATTTTTATCAGACCTGATTGCATATTTACCAGGAGATATAACAGAAAAATATCAACTGAGAAAAGACGAGTATAGCTCAGATGGAGAAGAAGGGAATGTGTGTGAAAGTGGTGAAGTTTTGCAGTCTACATAGAAAATTATTTTTAGTACGCATATATTAATATTCATTTTATAAATAAAAACAACATTGAAAGTATTTTTTTTTTATTTACTACTATATTATGATACATTCAAAATATGAAAAATAAGATACATATCAATAAAATATTATGATAATCCAATCTGAATTGAACCATTGAGTGCACTATAGCTCAAATAGGCATCGTGTAGTATAAGTGCATATACTTTCGTGTTGGCGGGAAATTTTGTCTTTCGGGTTTCGAACTCAATTTTGATGTCGACGGTGGATGACTTCATGGCATCAGGTTGATGGGAGCAATCGATGACGAAAAGAGGATTATTCCGGAAGCTTCCAATATCCATCATTGGTTCACTCATAGGCTTGTTGTAGTAACTGCGTTGGAAATTTTCGTAAGCATAGTAGGCTGAAGAGTCCAATTTTTTATCGAAATCCAGATTCCAACGTTCGTATGGAAATACTTCAGAATTCAAATATAAACGGATATTATTTATATTTGCATTAATAAACTTCGTCGCATCTTTTGAAATATTTTCGGAATGATCTGTGTCTTGGAACCCGATAATGATGAATCGAGGCCTTTCGAGGCTATTGGTAGTTTTCACAGCCCATATGTCTGAAGCTGTATCACGAAGTGATGGTAACTCATAAAGATCCCACATACGGTAGGCCATTTTGACTTTGGCACTACTATTTTTATTAATTCGGTTCAAGAGCTTCAATTTCTGGCGATCTTCTGGTACAATATGTCTGATTCTCCATTCTATTTTTGTGATTTCTAGTTCAGCATCGACCTCGCCTATGAATGAATTTTTGAAGGATCGAGCTATAATCAGAATGAGTTCCTGCTTAACATTCAAAATACCCTTGGTGTAATCTTCAGCGAATCCCATAATGTATTTTAGGGGCAGTTTGCCGCTGAAAAAATTACTTGCAGGATCCAGTATATCTTGTTTATTCTGATTGAGACCCCAACCTATTGGTAGTAAACTATTCTCATGTGTTTTTCCGAATGATACCATAGTTTTCAATGTGGTTGTTATGCCTGGCTTTCGTACAACTGCAACTTGTTCACCACCCATTTCGTAGCGGATTTCATCAAACAAGAAAGCCAGAGCATTATTGGAAAGATAACATCGTTTGTTGGGCTCTGAAGGTGTGAATTTTCCCTCGATATAAATGTAGCTATCTGCTATATCGAGAATTAGATCTTGAAAATTGATGGGAATTCTGATTTCGTCCGAATTCTTATAATATGGTGATCCATACGGCTTATATGTATGCTCATGCAAACTAATCAGGGAATGATCGAAAATTGGCTCTTCAAAAACTTCTAACATATCGCTTGTAGTGAAAGCGGCCATATTTTATTTCTTCTTGGTATACCTGATCTTCAAGCCAATTGATTTCAGAAAGTTTAGATTACTAGAGCTGATGGTATATCTTGATTGTTTAACGGGCTCACGTGAAATGAATCGGTTTATGATTTTTCTCTTCTTTATATCAGCATGATCCTCAACCCCATTGTACATACACCGTTTCGGTTTCAATCGCCGGACATTATAACAAAACCCCATTGTATTTTCTTGGCAGAGGTCAATATTACAATTTTTTCAACTCCAATTTTATAATTATTCTTTCACCATTGAACTCGATCAGATGCCCACGATCGTCCAAAATGCGCAGAGTAATGTTGTCGAGATACTGACGGCCTTCGGGCTTGATTGGCATATAAATTATATTTCGTGGTTCCTTTGTGAGTTTGTATCCTGGCTCGACATCAATATCGAATTCGAAAATGCTGTGACATTCCTCACCATTCAAATACGCTCCAGAAGTGACGTTACAATCCACACGGATTATTCTCACATTATTGATATTCACAGGTAATGTTGATTCATGTGTTTCACCGATACCAAAGACCTTAGGCTCGAATCCTAAAAGACCAGCGATAGAGTTTTCATGTAAGAGGTTGATGTAATATTTCGATCGCATTTCACATTTCAGAGTATTGTTGTTTGGATGTAGGAGAAACACATCATCCATATTCTTTTCGGTGACATTTTCAGCCAGTTTCTCTTTAGATCTAATGGATCGCTGTATAACTTTATTGATTTCATCAATTTCATAAGCGCCAGGTGGAATTTTAATGGTTATGGGTGGAGAATTGATTCGTTTTGAATAGCTGATCACATTATTCTTCACAGTAACATTGAAAATTGAATTGTAGGAATAGAAACCATGTAAACCCAAACCATAACTGCTACTCGTATCCAATTCGACTGGTGGGTAAAAGTTAGCGCTCAACTCGCTTGAGTCTCCTGATAGCGAGAACGTTCGTGACATGACTGTTCAATTGTTAGTATTCCAGGACATTTTATTGCTGGAAACAGAAATGATACAGCATCCGTCTCTTTTTTGGTGGTGATGTTAAATGGGTGTCAACATCATTTTTTGCTACTACATTTACATCCTTCACATTACAGTAGCAACAAAATATTTTTCGGGGTATTGGTCCATCATTCACATCAGATGAACTGCAAGTATCAACATCATTATAATGCTCCTGGCAGTACTGATACTTCAAGACATCAATATCATTTTGAAGGTGTGGTGGTAGTTTATCCCACACTGCCGCAATTTCCCCAGCAGCACATCCAATCAACACTTCTTTGGGCATATCAGAAAGTTGTTGTTTACTCATTTTATTCAAACTACGTAGTCTAGAATATGCATTTAATGAATGCGCCATCCTCTTTATGCTTTCTCTATCCTGGATAGGGGTTTTGTCCATAGTGGCTTACCGCATAGAAACTGCAGACACAAATGACCACACCACACTGTATTGAACCGCTGGTGTCGCTCATAGTTATAGCAAATTTCACTAGCTGGTTTTGGTCCACTGTGAAAATAACGAATTAGTTCTTTGGGGGGAGGTAAATCACCAAAGCTGTCATAGTATTGCACTGATCCTCCATTTTTTTTATATGCCACCCAGTGTGTTCCTGGGCCGTATCGGCTATCTAAATTAACTACTGCGGATTCACATCGATGCGGTCCTGAAAGTGGAAGATCGTCACGCATAAATACACCGCGAAAATTTGTAATTTTCATTTTCTTAGCGATTAATTTGATGTCAATGTCAGAAAGAGCTCTCCGGGGTGGCATACTCATAGGTTTTTTGAATTCTGATGCTTTAAATATAATCCTAGACCTTTGCGGTACGGTTTCAAATACATTCCTTTGCCACTTTTACCGAGAGCAATAGCTTCCATGTACTTATTGTGGCGGTTTGACTCATTCAACTGGTCTCTACTAGCTCTTGCTGCTTGTACTGCTTTAGTTATACCTGCTGCTGCTCCAGTAAGAGTGCCAAGTGCTGATAACCCAGCAAATATTGGTATGAGTGGTAGAAGTCCACCAACTTTGGGAATTGGTATCACCCGAGGTGTACGAATTTTATTTTTTCCTCCTGCCTCTTTTGTGTATTTACGGGCTGCTTTCAGCGCGATTTGGGTGGCTTTTCTCAAATTATTTGCAACAATTTTACCTCCTCCTGCTTCACGTAAAACATTTCGCACCTTTCTTACAATGCCAGAACCGAAGGCTACTACCTTTCTAATATTTTTTGCTTTTTTCTTCTTAATTTTTCTCATAGCTCGAATATTTCCCTGTTTACACGGTTTAGTTGACTCGCATCCCATACCAAATCGACGCTTTCCCTTCATTATATTTGTAACCAACCAAGCAGAACCTTTCTCTCCAAGAGAAGCGTTTTTGTCTTTGAATCTGCTCCAAGCAGCTTCTTCAAGCTTCTGGTCTGCCTTGTGCCTACTGTTGAGATCCGAATTCAGTGAATAAGCAATATCGTGCTCCTTGCATGCGAAATCTAGTTTATTTATGCCGGGATCTCCTCTTGCCAACCTCTTATGTAATCTTGTTCCAGGACCACAGTACTGATAACCACCAGGTAGATGCAACTCAATGGGTAGTTTATTGATTAGAGAATTAACCAAACCTCTACCGCCCACTTGTTTACGTTTACAACCGTTCTGATTGAGTTTTGTCATTTAAATAAAAGATCCAGCGAAGCACTGCACTTATATAGTCTCTAGCTGTCGTACAATGCGCATTGTGAAACAGAAACAAGAGTTTAAAATCGATAATTTTGACGAAAAAGTAAATGATGGACTGGGGAGGCACAGTGAACGACGCCATGGATCTCTCCTCCCATTATCAATTAGGGGTCTCATTATTGGACCTTCGAATTGTGGGAAGACAAATGTGATGATTTCTTTACTAACTCACCCACTGGGATTGCGATTCGCGAATGTGTATGTTTATTCAAAATCTCTATATCAACCCAAATATGAGTATTTACGTGGAGTGTTGAAGCCGATTGAAGGATTGGGATTTTATACTTTTGGAAATGTCACGTCTGGAATAGTAGAACCATCAGAGGCTAAACCTGATTCGGTATTCATCTTTGATGATGTTATGTGTGAAAAGCAAGATGTTATTAGAGCATATTTTAGTATGGGGCGCCATAAAAATGTTGACTGTTTTTATCTAGCCCAAACATATTCCCGTGTTCCGAAGCAATTGATCAGAGATAATTCAAATTTCATTGTAACATTCAAACAGGATGACATGAATCTCAACCACATTTTTTTCTGATCATGTATCGCCAGATATGACGTTTAAGCAGTTTCAAGATATGTGTGCAAAATGTTGGAATGACAAATATGGATTTCTAGTTATCGACAAAGATAGAGAACTACAAGAAGGTCGTTACCGTAAAGGGTTTGACAATTTCATATATCTCTGATGTTTTTTAGATATTTGGCTCAATCTGAAGTTGAACAGGTCAGTGATACGTTAGCATTCAAAACGTCAATACTATGGACGAACAAAAAAGCGATGAAATAGATTTGAAACGGAAATTAATTGAGGCAACAGAGGCAGTTCGAAAAAAATTTAATTACATTAAAAATAACCGCATAAGCGACCAAATGGCGATTTCAAAAATATATGAACCAATAATCGAACCACTGAAAACTATATCATCTAATACGTCCAAAATAAATCCTTTACCGGTGGTGAGCCACTCAAAAAAATTTACCAAATCCATAGAGAGTAGTACCCCGCTCCCAAAATTGAATTTTATGGAAAGTGATGACAAAGACGTGAAATTTAATGCTGAAGAAACATCGATAATGCATACACCATCATCCTCAATGGTAACCACAGACCCCGAATCACCAAAGGTAGCGGACAGTAATGGGGAAGTCTCCAGCCATATTCAAAAGTTGTTATCTGGAAATTCTTCATATGATACGATATTCGGTGTCCGGTTAGACCCCATTACGAATAAGCTAAAAATGGGCGATTCCAATGTAGACTTTATTGAAGGAAGAATTGTATTCAGTAAAGATGGTAGGACCATTGGTACTTACCAAGGCACATCCAACTTATACAAGTTGATATTCATGAAAGTACCTCCGGGAAATATGTCTGCTACTGAACTGAATACATATGGTGACATACTCAGATTAACAAAAGCAGCGTATAAAAATCACGACCAAGCACAGGGTTTATTGCCTAATAAATGGAAGAAATATCAAAAAATAATCAAGCCATTATTATCTGTAGACAACACATTGGAAAACCTTTCTATAGGAGGTGCTGGAATAATGAAAATACCATCCAGAAAACTATTTGGTGGAAACAAACCCATAAGTTACATTTATTGGAATAGCTTGGATGAAATAATCGACAGGCTTCGACTCCTTTGGAGTTCAAAAATGGCTGGACATACAGGGCATGATAATGAAATATTATCAATAATAGAAGAATTACGCGAAGAGGGTATAATCTACTGAATGTGTATGTATATTATTTCCTGAGTATGTGAATTATGTTCATTCTTCTGAAGATATTCCAACGATGAATAACACAATCGACAAATTTGGTCGTAGACGGGGTGGTGTGAAGGTGATTGTTGGAAGATCAGGAGTTGGATTCATCCTCACAGCAGATGGAAATTATAATATTCAGAATAAACGTCTGTGGAATATTGGTGAACCCTCCGACACGAAAGATGCTACCACTAAGGGCTATGTTGATGACCGCATAAAAGAGACTAAGGAGTTGACCCTGTCCGCTGTGCAAGAATCAGTATCATCAGTAATTCGTGAAGCGAGAGCATATTTTGATTCCAAAATTACTGAACTCAGATTTGTCATCGGCAAGAAGTCGGATAGCTCAATCGAGCAAATTTCCAAACTGGAGCAGTTAATCCATACTTTAGAAAAGCGAATCGTTAAAGTAGAACAGTCAACAACCAAGGCTCCACCTAAACACTGGAGGACTGGGCAATTAGCTTTACCGCCTTCCTGGGAACCGACTTCTGTAATAGAGAGTTGAAATGAGTACCGCTAAAAGGCAAGTTGTTGAGGAACTGCATAAGCCAGCTCGACGAAATTTTCCACGAAGGAAGACCATAATTAAAGGGTTTTCAGATTTATGGCAGATGGATCTGATGGAGATGCAGCCGTATGCAAAAGAAAATAAAGGTTATAGATATATCCTCATCGTAATAAACTGTTATTCAAAGTTTGTATGGTCAAGACCGCTGAAAAATAAAACGGGAAAATCCGTTACCGCAGCAATGGAGAGTGTGTTGAAAGACGCAAAGTACACACCGAAGAACTTGCAATCCGACCAAGGCACTGAATTTTATAATACAAAATTTTCCTCGTTGATGGCGAAACATCTGATCAATCATTATTCGACATTCAGTACTAAAAAAGCGGCAATTGCGGAACGAGTTATTAGGACATTGAAAAGTTGGTTGTATAAAGAGTTTTCAGTTCAAGGGCATCACAAGTGGTTGAAAATTCTTCCGCACATAACGGATCAGTACAACAATAAAATTCATAGCAGCATTGGAATGAAGCCCGTTGAAGTGACATCATCCACGAAACTGAATTTGTATAAACACGCCAAAATACATGCGAAATATAAAAGAAGTAAATTCAAAATAGGAGACGTAGTTCGAATAAGCAAGTACAAGAGCATATTCGATAAAGGTTATACAGCAAATTTCACAACTGAACTTTTTAAAATTGTTAAGGTAAATAGTACAATGCCTGTAACCTATGAGCTTGAAGACATGGATAAGAAACCAATAAAGGGCTGTTTTTATGAAATGGAGTTGACTAAAACGAAGCAGCCCGACATTTACTTGGTGGAAAAAATTTTGAGGAGGAATCATGGGAAAGTAATGGTGAAATGGCTTGGGTTTCCCAACGACAAAAACTCATGGATTGATGAAAGTTCGATCGTATAATTGAATATCTGTATTTTTTCATCAAGTAGCCATAAACTGATATTAATTCGATATGTGAATTTTATGAGTTATATATTTATAGTGAAATCGTTGATATAATGTTTTTCTCATTACTATAAATGAATAAAAAATGAACAATACTTGGTGCAATTTTTTATTTTTCGTTAGTCATACAAAGTGTTTATTGATGTTCAATCACTTCATAAATGTATCTCCTTATTGGAACCACATGGGTTTTCCTCAACTCTTCCCGCTCGGCTCTCTGATCTTCGTTCAAACACCAGCATTTGAGCAGATGGTCTATTCTGTCTTTGAAAAAAAACCCGACACATTCACATAATGTCAACCCCATTCGACACTGTTCGCATAGGTTTTTCCAACAGTCTGTTTGGTAGCTGTCACAATTCGTACATCGCTGGAAATCCAAGGTCTCCTCTGCTCTGCAATCCCTACAGTCTTCTCTAATAATACCAAAGTTTGTGGTGTCCATTCTTTCACCACACTTTCGGCATTCCGTCCATAAACCGAACCGTTTTGTCACTTTTTTTGGAGTCTTCGGAGGGTTTATTCTTTCACACTCTTGACACAATCCAGTGCAGGTATTGATAAAACTCGGTGGCCATGCAATGTCACAGTTATGACATGACAAATTTTTATCAATCACTAATGGATACACTGCAATTTTTGGCTTAGAATCCCACTCTCTTGATGTCGACATATCTAGAAATGATGAAACTTGTGTGCTATAAAGAATCGCATAGAATGATCCACCTCATTCAGCGACCCTCATTATATACAATCCGATATACCCTCCACCTAGGTATCCTCCGAAGGCCTTGAAGTCCAGTGACCTTCATGTTGAGTGACTTTCAAATGACATTCGAGCACTGAATGACCTTCGAATATGGAGTGACCTTCGAATATGTAGTGACCTTCGAATATGGAGTGACCTTCGAATATGGAGTGACCTTCGAATATGTAGTGACCTTCGAATATGTAGTGACCTTCGAACACCAAACGACCTTCGCATCTCAAACGACCTTCGAGCAACGGGTGACCTTCGAATTTGAAATGACCTTCATCCCCTCACAGTATTGGAAAAACCATATAAGGAGAGGACGAATACCACCTCTGCATCAGTTTCATTGAAATATCAGAGTAGTTCGTATTGAAATGGCAGCTCAACAAAATGATAGAATGAGTGTGTTACGAGACCTAGTGGCTATCGATATAAATCATGTCGAAGAAGATGCAGAAGTGGACGATGACATAGCTGAAGAAGTTGCAGCAGTGGACGATATAGCTGAAGAAGTTGCAGCAGTGGAAGTTGTTGAAGAAGCAGATGTTGCGGCAGAAGGAGCTATTGCAGTTGCCGCTAACGATGATGATGGTTCTAGCGAGGATGAAGGGATGTACGAAGATGGCCCTGATGTAGATGGTGAATATAGGTGCGTGTTCAAAAATATAAACAGTGTGAGGGATGTCGGTAGAAATATGTATTGTTCGATAATTTCATGCTGGATGGTAGTAACAACCACCGAGGATCGTAAGGTTCTATGCCACAAGTGCTTCATGCTGTACAGTGAATTAGTCGATAGTGGACATTATAACAATGTAGATCTGCATTATAAAACGGACTTCAATAATATTCCCGATTACGACTGTGTGGCTTGTGGAATGACTGTTTGTCAAGTGCGCCTAATTGACACTTGCCTGTTTTGCAATACAAGTTTTAAAAAAATATAATTTTACAGAGCGACTGCAAATTTCCGAATACTGGAATATGGCCCTGCAGACAGTTCCAGTGATGTGCATCGGTGTGGAAGTGTTGCTCGTGTTTCTGTTCAGGAATACGAACCGCCGGATGACATAAGCGATTGTTCAACAATTGAATTGGACTGGGAAAATTTACCAGATCAAAGCCATTGGTGGTGTCCGGCGCAATTGTCTGAAGAAGATGGCGGGGAAGAGGTTATCCGAATGGAAGAGGCATGCGATTGGACTTTTAGACTTTGAGTCGGGGTGTTTATATTAGATTTGTATAACGTATAGCATAATAATAGGGAAAAAAAGACTGAAATATATATTTTAAATGAAAATATGTTTCATTCATTTGATGATCGATAGCTCTATAGTGAATAATAGCTCAAAAAAATTATTCAAGTGGTATAAATACTACTAGCGTGTACATTTCAAAGAAACTGTGTTTGGAAATGTCTGATGTCACTAACTAAACATGTGAGATTTTTTTAAATACTCTGAAATTTCTTATATCTATTGCAACATATTTTCAGACACACATATAAAACATATTCGCTTTCCTGGGTGTATTTCAGCTTCAAAATATACTTTCAAATAGTGAGATATATATTTTCTAATAAAAAAGTGTATGTAATATATTAAAATGAAAGTGGCATGCTCATCTGTGCATCAAAATGTTTAATGAAAAACTAGTGCGCATCCATTATTTCTAGCTATAGTTGGTATTTAACCAAAACTCGTTGTGATGTATATGAATTGTATCAAAATATAACCAAAACCTTCAACTGCGCATACATTTTTACCCCATATTTTGAAATAGCTCCATTTTGGTTTAATGCGCAAACGGGAGCTTACAGAAATGCGTAGTAATGAAAATTCATTTTTCGAACACTCCCCTGTTGTTAAAAATGCTCTCATATACACTTCATATCTTTCTTGAGTATTTTAGTTGGTTGGAGAGGGAATATTTCTTTGAAAATTGTGATATTTTTATCAGCAGCCATGTAATATAATACATAACGGAAGTAGTGAATCCAACTGCGCACCTATATATTCAATAAAAAACCTATGCGCATCCAGTTTTCTAGTCTGGAGAACATTTTCAGTGCATATATGACAGAGAATCATAGACATGTATGGTAGCATGGTTAATGCCACCCACTGCGCATAACTTTTCTCTGTCACTTTCCTAAAAGTTCCGTTTTGGTCGAATACCTAAACCAGTTACCTGACTTGTGCGCAGTTGATTTCCCCTCCCCCCCCACACCCCCCCCTAATTAGCCCCTTCCCCACCCCTGCCCTAGTGTGAGGCCATCCGAGTTCACCCACGTATCCAGTTTTTTTTTTTCTCGAATTGCTCGGAACGAGGGTCTTTCCCCCCCAACAACTAACCCCCCCTCCCCCTCCCCCCTCCCCCCCTCCAAAACAACATTTTATTTTTTTATTTATGATTTATTACAAATACGAACATACTAACATACTAACATGTACTTAAACTTAATCTATCTTATTAAATATACATATTCAAATATTATTAAATGATAATATTCATTTTAATAATTACAATAATTAAAAACCAATTATGTATACAAATACGATATGAATATATACCCCCTCCCCCCTTCTACTTTAAAAAAACACAAACCTTTATTTACACTCTAATACAAATACGAACACACTCAACTAACATGTACTTAAAATTTAATCTATCCTATGAAAAATATACATTCAAATATTATTAAATAATTTCGTATCAAATATCTTAATTATAATATATATATATATATATATATATATAATACAATAATCGAGGGAATTGGGATCGGAAAAAAGGATCATATTCACACGCAAACACACCTATACACACACGCACATATTCATTTCTCCATAAAAACTTTAACCTTCTCCTGCAGCAATTTAAGTCGTCTGCTCTCTCGATTGAGCGAGAGCTGCGACTTAATTGCTTTGGCCTTCAGCGTTGGCAAACTTTGCCTAAGCTGATTACTGTCACCCATAATTCGTTGCTGGCGTCCGTCGAGCTCTTCCAATTGTCGTTTCAACTCCTCCTTTCGATTTTTTATTTCTTCGAGCTCCGTATCGTACGCCAGCAACGATTTCTGAGCGTCAGAGACCTTTGCAGCAGCTTCTCGATGTTCTAGATATGCTCGGGCTTTTTTGTTAACAAAATCCGAAAAAACATCTACAATTTTCTTATGTTGTTCTTCCGCATTTTGTGACCAAACACTGCCATCACTTCTACCACTTCCCAAAATTGGTGATACCGATGAACTTCTACCAGAAAACACTTCAGAATGATCTACCGATCGATTCGGAGAAGTGAAACCAACGGATTGCTTTGCTGAGACGGGACTTGCAGGTGACCCACTGGACACCGAAAATTCGTTGGAACCGGCTCCGTCATTTTTTGAGGCAGATTCCTGTTTTTTGGGAGAGTTAGGGGGGCCGATGATTGCACTACCTCTCTTCCCAAAATTACCGGTGACGGTGAACTATCTTCGGAAGATAGAACTACCGTTGGAATCGGACTACCGACGGATTGTTTCGATGCCAGAGGTCTTGTGAGTAGTCCTCTCAGCAACGGAAATTCGTTGGACTCAACTTCGTCACTTTTTGTGGTAGACATCCTTTGTTTTTTGGGGGAGTTTACCGGTGTCAATTCTTTCCTTTTGGAAGACTTATTCAACGATGAAGGACCCGCTTCATCGTTGCTTATGTCTTCACATAAGGGGGCATATGGTAACAGAGGTGGAGTGAAGCCCTTGATGTCCGCGAAATATTTTTCCATTTCTACATCTCCGAATTCTTGCATATCTGCCACCGATAAGCTGGAATAATGGAAACTCGGTATGTCTGTGCTGTGAATTTGTTCAAAATCCAAATATTTCGATTGGTCGGTTGCTGTTTGTTCGGGTTTCTGTATCCTAACATCACTTAATATATTTATTTTTTGAGTCGAACAACCAGCAACCGAATCTTTATTTTTATCATCAACCGCGTCTCTAGTCTTTTCGTTAACCGCGTCTTTATTTTTTTCAATATTAATTGTACTAAGATATGCTAACGTTGCCAGCATACTAACAACCGACTTTCCACTATCCTGAGAATTGGGACTTTTATTACCTTTCATTTCGGTTATCCAATCACACCACTCTTTCACAATATCAATAAAAGCACGACTCACAACTTTACCAGTGGGAAGAACAGGGTACAATGATGCATCATGCCACCCTCTAGTTTGAGTAACCTCGCACATCCCCTACTCCGAAATTGTACAGAGCCTGCGCACAGGTAGAGATATTGAAAAGAGACCACTACAAGGCCAAATTCTTTTGGGTCACCTTCATACACCCTGATCGTTCAAAGCAAAGGAATGCGGTACAGGTACCCACGCCTCGCTACCTGCTGCTAGACAAAATAAGGAATGCGGCATAAACTCGCATTCTTCAAGACTAGACCACTCAAACACAGTATGGTCGATAAGGACCTAAGGAATGTACATCGGTACAGTTTTTTCAAAACGTTGACTACAACGAGACGAAAGAATGTTATTTATTATGTCTATTCAGTCTATACATACACGTTAAAATTGAAAATATCTATTCATTCAATATGTGGATGCTATACAATAAATTTTGAATATTTTTATGCTACACTATGAAATTAACATATATGAGTAGAAACAATTCGGAAATGTAATTTCAATATCGAATATTCATGCTTCGAAAATTGTGTTTTTTTTTTTCTTCGATATGAGATATTTCTGGATTATTCTCCAACATATAAGTGGAACCGTTTTTCAGTACCTTCTATGTCAAAATATAGGTTGGCATAAAAAAAAGGAATTCAAATATATGATATGAAACGTATCAAATTATTGGTTCAAATATTCGTGAAAACAGTTTCATAGCCAATTGTAGATGAATATTCCCTTTTCACGCTATCGGATGAATAATATAAAATTTGTTGAATGATAATTAAGGATTTGCGTTCCCTTACTTCGACTTATTCTGCTTCCAGTAATGAAATCAGCAAATCCAAATTGTTGACAGGTTGTGAATTATTATGAATCGCAGATTCCACAATGTTTGAACACCATAACAGATTTTGTTCGGGGTCCGTTTGATAAAATTCAATATCGTTGTGGCCCCACGGCAATGTTTTTGTGGTATTGGGTATAATGAACCGCTTGTCGTCATGGTGTGACAAAGCGACTTTATTTTTCATTTCAGTAAATATGTCGTGGGTATCACTTTTGAAACTATTCATTTTTCTAAGTATGGAACCACCCTTCTCAACAATATTTTTATAGTCACTTTCGTGCAATTGTTTGATAATGACTGACTTTTTGACGCCTTTGGCTTTCTTCAATTCATTTTTAACGGACTGAACAAAGTAAGCTTTGGCCCCAGTACCATAAAAACTGATAATGGGGTCATTGGGAAATTCATCTTTCATATTCCCCAGAATGGGTTTTGTAACAGGAATGCCAAAATCGTTTCCGATGTTATAATTGGAGGTATCGAATCTTTCTATATTTTCGATCATGAATTCGTAAAAGTTTTTATTTGCTATTTTCAATATAAAAGAATCTGTATCTGTGTACAGTATTGAAGCGTCATTTCCAAAATTACTTTTTATGCATTTGTAGTAAAAATCGTACATTACTGTTTTTGATAAATCCAATATACTAAATCCCAAATAAAGTGGTTTATCGTAACACACTCTTACTTTTCCCATATGAATAGCGACAAAATTTTCTGTAAATATTGAACATGTTTTGAAATTTGGGTTGGAAATCAGACAATTAGCCCCCAATGACCTTTTTATATTCTCCCAATGAGTAACCAGTTTAATTTCCCTTCTATTTTCCACATTTTCCAGAGTTTTTCCATACACGGCATTGTTCATTAACTTGAAAAATTGTTTTTCGAATTTATTCAAAGCTTTATTACGCATTTTTGTATTCAAATCGATATATTTCTTAAGCCATGACGATTGCCGAAATTTCAAAACCCTATGTGTTTTCATAACCATCAATCCGTTTTCTATAGCTTGTTTAAGAGTTCTATAATGAACGATATAGTTTTTTTTATCTGATAAGTTCGGTATCAACTTGCAAATATTGGATTTTGAACCTGGTGGAATTATACTTTCGACTAGGAAAGGTAAATCCGAATGAGAATCATGTAATTCTTCTGGATAATGAATGTCCACTTCAAAAACATAACCAAAAGGAGAATCAGCAGAAATACTCATCACATCCAAATCCTGTATTTCACTGGGTGTCAACCAGGTGAATCCACCAATGGGCAAAGGTTGAGACATGCTATGACCATACAAATTTGTTGCATCCAAATACGATATGTAAGATACGTCTTTTTTGGCATCGTAGTTAGGTAGATATTCATTGTTTGCGACATGCATTCGGTCACTACATTGACTTATTCCACCACGTATACCTTTCTTGAAAAAATGTATCATGTCAATATCAGTCAAAAGCTCCAATTCAACTTTTGTGTATCTCAACATAGCGTCCCAAGATAAACCTGGGGCGGTATAATATTGGGCAGGATCCAATTTATAAGTGTTCAAACAAATTCTCCGAAAATTCTCGAATGTATCAGTTAACAGTAAAACATCCGATTTCAAGTACAGATCTGAATATTCTCCCAAACTTCGACATTCAAATAAATTCCATACCCGTTGTGCCCTATCATAGCATTCATCTGAAATTTGTTCGTCATTTAAGTTATCATAAAATTCTTCTTTCGATGGTAGATGTGTGATATCTAATTTTTCCATACAATCTACGAAACTGTATGGAAATACACCTTTCTGTTTCATCAACTGAAACTTTTCGACATCCGGAAAAAACTTTTTAGTGTCTATGAATTGATCTTCTACTAAATTTGCACCGAGATTCTGAAGTGACTCCGAAAGAAATTTATAGCTATCAATGAACCTTAATTTCATGAAATTATTCTTCAATTTTCCATCTTTACCCAAATAGCTGTGTGTGAAAAGATGTTTGGTGAATGAAATGTATTTTTCTTTGGTTTGTGGAATGACATCAACTCGATCGCCCTTGTCGAATAATTCCTTGATGAATAAGTGGCAATCATATCCGCTCATATTATGACAAATAATTGGTATAAAATTTGGAAGTTTGAAATTCAAATTACATTTAGAATGAGCTGCACCAAATCTCTTTTTTCCGGTCAGGTGACAATGATCTCTCACTTTGACATCACCATCTTCGAATATATTATCACATATGCCACAAGTCTTTGCATCAGAAAATTCTTTTTCTTCTGTCTCAGATAATTGACCCATTGGAACAACATTTTTTAGATGTTTATGATATATATTCTTTAAATCGTTTTGAATATTTGAGACGAATACTTTTGCAGTATCGACCCCTCGATACGAAACAAATTTGTCAAATTTTTCATTGAAAGAACATTTTATGTAGTATGCAAACGAGTATGGTTCATGAATGTGAGTTCGGTTGGTGTAAGAGCAATCTGGATTCGGTTGTCAAGAATCAATTGGTTTCAGAATTGACTCAAAATCTGCATAAACGACAAACGGAACTTTCATCTGCTTTTCGATATTCACAAATTTCAATATATTTTCAGGAATGTATTTACCGAACTTGTCGATTTTCAATTTTTCAGAAGGTGTGGTTGTACACACATGATTGCAGTCATTTAATTGATGCTGGGTCAATGATTTTCCGTTAGCAAAATATAATAAACAACCATCACAAAAATATTTTTTATGACCATTGGCAGAAATTTGGCTAGAAACTAATTTTGACAAATCCTTAATCCAACAATAATGATTTTTTCCCGTTTCATCACTGATAAGTAAAAGATTAACATGCCTGGTGAGTCGTTGTCGTGAATAATGTAGTGGACCTACAACTTCATATTTCATTTTAGATTCCTCAAATTTTTTTTCCAACCCATATACATTTATAGAGCAATCATTGGCAACTTCGAATTTTGAAATTCCACTTAATTTCATCGGAAAATCCATACCTGATACATTCAGCACTGATTGAAAGGGTGGATAAGAAGACACTTCGGAAACCCTACGATCCGCCGGGTAAAGTGCTGATACCACAGCCCATGCAAAACAATAGTTATCCTCATTTCGCACATTCACCACACCTTTTTTCGACTCGATATAATCTGGCAGCTTTATAAAGGAACACGCACCAAGAGGGCTATACTTGTTCACATTCATTTCTGTGAACATGATTTTCTTCAGGCTCCATCCTGCAATAGAAATGATTTTACATTCAAGGTATGAATATTGATTTTTGGGCAATTTATATACCTGAGTCACGATCTTCGAATTCTGTACTTTGTGCCGTTATTGTGTCGATGAATTCATCCAAAACAGCATTAAGATCCATGGACTGGTCAACTATCTGGTTCGGAGAATTGAAACACTTTACCTCGGATAATTCCTGGGTCTGCAGAATATGTGAGCTGAATAGTTCCATATTTACTTTCACCGCACTATGTATCTTCAACACACCTTGCAATAATGAAATCATTTTCTGTTTGTATGCATCAAAAAATGTTTTGTAATCCACATAGTTACTACCGCTCCCAATCCTATAGCTAACTATTCTACATTTGAAAGCACTTTTGATAATTTGCACGTCTTCACCCAATTGAATGCAAGAATTAGATCTGTGTTCGAGTGTTCTTCGATGTGAAACCATCTGACCCATTGGAACTGGTTTATTACAACAATCACAGAACTGCATATCGTTTTGCGATATGGGGCTCAATTTAGACCGTTTACTAGGTGGCTCACCTGTCACCGCTGTACAGGATTGCACTTGATGGCGATGTAGATTATCACTGCGAGTAAAACTTTTTCCACAATTGCAAGTATACATTTTGCTCGATTATCGGCTATTCAGAAGGAACATGAGGTCTGAAACTCGTGTTTCTTTTTATATTAGTGGTTGAGGTGGAAGAGAGGGGATAAGTTCACTTGCCCTCAAGGACATTTGTATTCATGGCTTCCTTTAGTTACATGTCAAGGTTACCATTCCCCAGGGTCATCGAAACTCTCAAGGTCACCAACCCTCAAGGTCACTAACCACCAAGGTCACTAACCACCAAGGTCAACATCCCTCAAGGTCACCAACCATCAAGGTCACCAACCCTCAAGGTCACCAACCCTCAAGGTCACCAACCCTCAAGGTCACAAATCGTCAAGGTCGCCAACTCTCAAGATCACCAACTTTCAAGGTCATTCACTGGGCAAGTGAACCTCTGAAGGCTATTCTCCAAGGTCACTCTCAAGGTCAGTGGTGGGGGGAGGTCCAGGATTGGCATAAACCCCCTACTCTAATTCACAAAAACATGTGATTATACTTTATTATAAGGATAAAAATAGAACTTTCATTATGTTTTTCAATAGCAAAACACAAAATCAAAAACGACCAAATACCAAAAACAAAGTGATACAGTTTGATAAAAAATTAGGTGAATCAAAAGATATTTCTCCTCGACGAAAGATGGACCTGCAATATTTTATAAATATATATATATATATATATATATAGTTAGGAGAGAGGAAGTCTTTGCTGACCAGTTAAGATAAAGCTAGGAAAACTTGTTGGGTACGCAGCATGCAGGAAGTATACTCTTATAACACTTGTTCCAATATTTCGACAACGTTTATTGTCATCCTCAGGGAAAGCTACAATATTATTAAAATACAATGAAACAATGACTAACAGTGGATTCCAAAACTACTTACAGTGTCGGTGAGGTTATGTGCATAGATATTATAAAATAGACGTTAACAATTGCAATGTACATATTAAAACAATTTGTGAGAGTCCTTAAAGGTCATCATCAACAATTATTGAACTTTTATAGTTAAAAAACATTTATTATAATAAAATTGAAAAATTATTTCCTCATACCGGTATTTTAACGTCGGCATGGGAGAAGAAGAATTTAATTTAGGTTAACAAGTGAGGTTAGGTACGATCCTGCATGGAACAGTACTAAAAAGGGGAACATTGACAGACTGAACCTACCATGGAACGAGACCTTGTCATTCAAACATGGAATGGCACAGAACACCATAGAAAAGACATCATATCATTAATTAATTATTTCCACCTATAGAGGGAGTACTCCGAATACTGAAATTATTCTTAAAAGTAAAAACAGATAATATGAATAGTAGACAAAATTATGTAACAATTATTTTGATTGAAGAAGTCTTAGTGACTCCTCAGATATATAGAAAAAATATTGATAAAGATTTACGTTATAAATTTGTAAAGTTTAAATTACTGGAAGAGTAAAACATATTTTAAATAGATTGGGAGTTAAGGTCCCTTTCATTATGTGGATTTTGATCCAAGTGCAATAAGAATGAATATATTTCACTTAAATGGTTAATGTCAGTTTTTTTGTTCATACATGAGGATGACTGTGAGATGAAGGCCATCTCTAGAAAGAGTCTTTTATACTTGTTAGGTTCTTTGGCTAAGATTTTCGCAGCCTCAAAGTTGATATTATGACCTTCTGTCTGCACATGATCACTAAGTGCACATCTTTCTGGGTGCAATCTACAATCACTCTTATGTGAACAAATTCTATCTTTTAATAACCTGTTAGTTTGTCCAATATATATATATATTATTTTCAAAAATATTTGGGTACCAGTCAGTTGACCAGTTTAGTTATATATTCTTCGTTTTTTGAAATCGAGCTTTCGAAAATCTTTATTTTCTTTGTCAAGATTTTAACTACAATATAAAATGGATGAATAAATGGTGTTTTAACAGTTGATTAATACTTACTAACGTGAAAATAAAAGAAATTTACATCATTAACAAACATGAAGAATTAGTGACACTATACAGACAGGTAGGAACGCACTGACAGAAAGATGAGTGATAAATATACATATATAGGATGATAAAACCATAAAAATTGTGAAGATGAATAAAATCTAAAAAATACTAAATAAATTCAAGGTGGGCGACTATTGGAGAAAATCTGTTTACTTCTGTGTAAAATGTAAGTGTATATAGAACTCAAATCTTTTATATCAGTTCTTTTGTTGAATGTATTAGTTTTGTTATTGATGTGAACCATTTCCAAAAAAAGTCTTTTTCTCAAATTGCTTTCTACATCAAGAACACTCGCATTGTCATAGTCAATACGATGGTCTTTGTCTATGGTATATTCAGATAATGCACAAGATCTTATATTCCTCCTAGAATCACTCTTATGTGAAGTAATGTGATCTTTGAGCATTGGTTTAGATTTGAGGTGTATTGAACTACACTGCTGAACTACTGTTCATTTGCGAAATGAGTATCAAGTTTGAAGTGTTCTTTTTCTCACTCTGATTTTCATCTTCGAAGGAATGTACCAAGGAATCATCATCATCGCCACTTGCTTTCGAAATACTGAAGAACTATATAAACAAAAATACTGAAATGCGAATTTTTTTCAACTAGTAACAAGAATTGTTCAAACGCAATTGCTAGAAAAACCATCAAGAATATTCTGCAGATTCAAACCAAGATACAATCTATTATTTTCAAACAATCTTGAGCACGTACTCACTCACTTGAAAGCAATCGTATTTTTTTTTCACATTTCAAAGGTCCGGTCCGAAATTAAATCCAGCTGAAACAAAGTATCTGCGAAGAACGGATGTCTCATTTACAAACCGTTCTAGCAAATAGTAGCGTTTTCTTGGATTTAATTAAATAAGACCAAGAGGAAAAAAGATTGCAAAAATTACTCAACCTCAGCGCTTTAATAATTTTATCACATATTTCTTTCCCACCAAGAAAATGTGAACAAAAGTGATTGTATTTAAAATCAGTGCACACAGAATGCGTATTATAAGGAGAATGGATGATGTATTGTCAAAAATTATACTAACGGTGAATTGATCGAAGACTATGTTGATATTTTATAACATGATGAGTTTGTTTCTTGAGTTTTATGAGTACTCAATCTTCTCCAGCTTTAGTCTTGTATCTGAATGAACACATTTTTCGTTTCAATCAAATATAATAGCATATTAAGTATCATGAAAGGTTAGCACGTTCTACCGATCGAATACAATTGTTTGGAGGAGGAGCGTACCGACGGATTGTCTGAGATCGGTAGTGCTTAACGTTTGTAATACTTATATCGTTTTCTGCACGATCCTAGTATTTTTTCCCTTGATTGAAACATATTAATTTACAGCTAATAACTGAAAATTCTAAAGCGAAATTTATATATGGAGGCGTCATAATGCTTGGTTTATGCACCCTACCTAGGAACTGAACCTAAGACTAAGAACTAAGAACTAAGAGTTTATTAATAGGAAAACAACGCGAACGTTTATGGAACTTCAACTAGAACTAAGCACATTTGTATTAATTCACTCTTAGTTCTTAGTCTTAGGTTCAGTTCTTAGGTAAGTAGGGGTGCATAAACCAGGCGTAAGGTGACATAAGGCGTGATTTACTTATCGATGCCTTTGGCCTAGCAACCAGAAAACAAAACTCAACGTTTCAACAAGAGATATCGTGAGTAATCAAGAAAACTGGATCGTGCAAAAAAAAACAAACTCTCAAATATTATCATTCACTTCGAAAACATACATGAACCGTTCACCACCCTTAGTATAAGGATTTATTGATTACATGCGAGTTTTTCACCAAATATCTTCATTTGCAAACTTCATGGAAGTTATATTATAGCTTATGTTGTAGCAAAGATCAAAGATCACTTTATTACAGATAGTTTCTTATTGTCTTATACTCATTCATATTCTTTTAATGATAATCTGGTTATGCTATATATAATACGGGGCTGAACTGCAGATGGGTTTAAATATGGTTAATAAAAGCAAATTCAATTCTTTTTATAAATATTTCTAATAGGAACTTTCTTACGTGGTCACTCCGTATTTATAAGTGATAATTAAACTCATGTGTTAAAATCGTCCATAAGAAGCGTCTCTTTGACAATAATTTGATACTGATGATAGAGTACTGTCAGTGACGTAATATGGCAGTTGCGGAACAATGTCATTAGGGGACAAACAAACCAAACTGAACAAAAACAAACCCAGTGAACCCATTGTCCATAATGCTACGTGAATCTTGCTGGTCAATTTTCTGCGAAAAATGATTTCCTAGGAAAAAGTTGTTTGCATTATTGTGATAATTAATTCATCAAATGTCAATTGCTTTGTTTGTCCCCCCATGACCGCCATGTTGTGACGTCAGCTGACAGTTCTCTATTTAACTCATGTATTAAAAGAGTCCATAAGAAACGTCAGTTTTGGCAGTTTCATATCGGATAAATAGGAACTTAACTGTTTGCAAGTGGATAAACACTGTTATTTACCTTCACCACGGCAACAATTTTGAATTGCCGTATGACTTTGTTGCAGTCGCACGATGTACCCTAGGACGCGCGTTGCTATCAACAAAGCAAAATATCAACAAGTGTTCCTACTTTTTGTTACAAAGTGTTGTTTTTGATTCGAAATGAGCGATAACGATAGATTTGGTAATAAATTATGTTCTGTGTACTTTTGTTCAATAATTAATTTTGTTGATTCGATTATTATTATTATTTTGTTCTACTAAATCTTGGTAGCTTTGTAATATGATCCGGGCATCCGAGCAAATAACATCATCGTATTTACTTCCAATAAAAAGAAAATCTCTTGTGGTATTTCCCTCGGTAAATCAACTCCTATAGAAAGAAGCCCATTGCAGTATGACGTCTGAGTCACTTCAACAGATAAAAATGCCTGTTCCTAAAACCAGACCTCATCTAGTCAGAGCGGCCGTCTTCAATTTCTGTATGACAGCTATAATTGTTCAGTACTGTTGAGACCTAAACATGTATCGTTTTGGGAAAGTTTCATCTGAACAAATCGAAGGAAGGATTATTACAATGGTGCTGTTATCAACTGCCCCGTCAAATAACTGTTTTACTGAAGGTAAATATTATTGTGGTATATTTATGTATTGTCGTTGATTCTTGCCAAAAACACTCGAACTTTTCTTTTATAGGATACCTAAATTTCTTTCAACTCAAAATTTTTCCATCACTTGAAAATCTGACATTAGACAAAATTGCTCGACCTGAAGTTTCGCAATTTTTTCATGTCAGTTTTTCTCGTGTAATTACTGATTGGCAAAATTATTTCGTTGAGGAAAGAAATGTATTCTATATAAAAAAAGCTCCTGTGTTTTTACTGTTTGAATAAATAGAAACGTAACTGTTTGCAATTGGATAAACTTTTATCCACCTCCATTACTCATTTAATTTAATAAATTTATATGCACTTTTGTTTAATGATTCGTTTATTTTGTACGTTAAATTATCACACCAAATACCACTCAAGTTTTCATTTTCATTGGATAAACTTTAAGTTTGTTCCACTCAAACTTGGTGGCTTGTAATATGACACGACCAAATAATATACTTACTTCAATATAGGTAATTCAACTCGATCTGTTCTGACAACAGAACTGCTCTCGTTGAATTGGCAATGAAAGTGAGTATTCGAAAACAACCACAAACAATATCCGGCTAAATCTGAGCTCTTGTGGTATTAACCCCTAATCTACATACTCCTGATGACTGTGTATACAGAGTGGGCCATTGAAAACGAAACAGCGGCTCTGTAGGTCGACAGAACCGAGTTATATAAAAACGCTCGGACACGTCAACCACATTTTCGAGGGGGACATCGTTCGCGATGAAATTTACCCGAAATACATTCCATCCCCCGGAGCTGTGACTGCCACCCCTAAATTTTTAAATGGCAACATATGGCAAGTGATACCTCATTTGAAAGGTATTTTCCTTCTTAATATCAAACAACAAAAATAAATCAATTCCATCGATTCGTTTTCGAGATATAGGAACTTGAAGTTGGGAAATCACTTTTTATTCACTCAATCAATAAAAACAATATCTGATAAAGCAACTGTCGCAATAATTATTATTGTCAATGAATTAAATGTTCAAACTTTCTACCACCCATTTCCATACAATAGTACAAGTTCTGCTCAAAATGAGACCTCACATTTCGTAGCATTTCCGGCGTTATTCGACGGCATTCTTCAATAATTCTACGTCGTAATTCTTCCAGAGATTCTGGTTCGGTTGCATAGATTTTGTTTTTCAAGTGACCCCACAGGAAAAAGTCGAGTGGGGTTAAATCTGGAGATCTGGCTGGCCACTCTATAGCGCCTCTTCTTCCAATCCAACTTCCAGGAAACATTCTATCCAAAAACGCCCTAACAGGCTGTGCATAATGTGGATGTGCCCCGTCTTGTTGAAATTTCAAGTGGTCTTCATGGTAACGATTGTCATTTTCAATGATGTCTACTAATTGTGGATAAACAAATTCATTCAATAATTCCAAATAAGTTTCTCCTGTCAGGTTACCGTCGAGAAATACTGGTTCAATCAAACGGTCCCCAAAAATACCGGCCCAGACATTGAGTTTTTCGGGAGTTTGAGTATGGACTTCGTGGAAAACATGTGGATTGGCATCTGACCAATAACGACAATTATGACGATTCACAGTCGAATTCAAAAAGAATGTAGACTCATCAGAAAAGCAGATGTTGAAAAGAAAATTCTCATCAGCATCTATTTTCGTAGTCATAATTTCACAAAATTCCTGTCGCCTATCAAAATCATCTTCATTCAATTGGTGTACCAAATGTATTTTGTAGGGGTGAAGTTTATGATGTTTCAGGATTCGGCGGATACTGGTTCTACTAATATTGGTAATACTTGCCAATTTCCTTGTGCTCAATGTTGGGTCTGCATGAACTTGTCCTAAAAGTGCAACTTCAACAGGTTCACACAACTTCACAGGAAATTCACGTTCTGAGTCTCGTTTCTTGTTGGCTACTGATCCAGTTTGACGAAACTTTTGCCCTAATTCTAGAACGTATTTTCTAGCAACAAGTTTATCTGGATGCGTTTCATTGGGTTGTATGCATAAAACTGAAGCAAATGCTCTTACTCGGATTTCTTGAAAAAGACCTATTCGTTTTGTTAAGTAATGAGAGAGACAAACCTGAAGTATAAGCATTTGCTACTGTTTATGAATACCACCCATTGAACAAATTAGCTGTACGGTTACCGCACTCATCATTCTTGAAAAAAATTGTTATTATTTCAACTCTTTCCGCGATCGTATACACCATTATTGAGGAAATATTCAGCAGCTGTAATTCACTCTAATGTCGTTCAATCAACGATCAGTTTGACATTGCCAAACGTCCAAAATTGCGATTTGGCGAAAAAAATTATCGCATACATGTTTTCGAGAAAACGTCTTTTTATCGATTCTCAAGAACTTTAACATTTTTTCGATCAAGTAATTGAAGATGAAATAAGAATTTGAAACGGAATTGCATGTTATTTGTTGGTAAGCAGTTAGATCATTTAATTCTTCGACAATGATAATTATCTTTAAACAGTTGCATTGTTAGATCTTACTTTTATTGATTGAGTGAAAAAAAAGTGATTTTCCAACTTCAAGTTCCTATATCTCGGAAACGAATCGATAGAATTAATTTATTTTTGTTGTTTGATATTAAGAAGGAAAATATCTTTCAAATGAGGTATCACTTGCCATATGTTGCCATTTAAAAATTTAGGGGTGGCGGTCACAGCTTCGAGGGATGGAATGTATTTCGGGTGAATTTCATCGTGAACGATGTCCCGAAAATGTTGTTGACGTGTCCGAGCGTTTCTGCCGACCTACAGAGCCGCTGTTTCGTTTTCAATGGCCCACTCTGTATAATTTTTGTTGTTTCGCTTGTCTGCTAAGTATGCTTGATTCTCTAATACTGTTTTCGCTGGAGATATTTTTCCCATTTTTATTTTATTTTGGCCATCAACTAAATCATAAGTCTTGAGATTTTGGTTAGCTTAAAAAGTTTTTTTTTAAGATTTGAGTTTGATTTAATGATTCGGCAAGTTGTTTTTGTAATCGTTTGAAGAAAGATGAATTTTTTGATAGAAAAAACAAAGTGGAATGGGTGGAATTGGATGTCTACATTGTGGTAGCGAAATGAAGAAGGCATTTTTATTTTGTTTTAGATACTCAAAATGTCTTTTCACCATGACTTCAGTTTGCAGACCCATGAAACTAAATATTCGCTTGAGAATGCTGCCCGTGTAGCGAAACATGTCGCGAAGCTAATAAAATCTGTGGAAATTTTAATTCATGTTTACCTCAGTGTCATATCTTATTGAATCAGTTTAATAATATCAAACAACAAACAAGACAGAAAAGTCATCAGTATGATTGAAAACAGATACCTACAGAAAAATCATAGGTTTGAAATTGTAGATAGTTTCGAGAATCCTCAATAAGTGTTAAGAAATGTATTCCCAATATTTTTTTTTCGGCTGGAATTATAAAGCCCAGCCATCTCGATAAAATAACAACATTTGAGAATTGGAATACAAACAAAACAGCCATCTTGTCAACACCCTGTCAGTAAATTTATTTTTCTTTTATAGTATACACACTTTTTGCTATAATATTTAGATTCGCGTTGTGAGTGCTATACGATATTGATCACATAAATATATTTTCAATGTATCCCGTTTGTCCGCATCCTGTATCCGTCAACTCCAGTTGGTTGTTAAATTGGAGACATTGACGTGAAAACAACGATTTCATAGAGCATCGTATGTTGGGTGTATTTACGAATGAATGAATGTCATCGTAACTTGTCACATCGAGTGGAAAAGACCACGATTTATTTTGAAACGGAGCACATACGGCTTCAATATTTCACCGGAAATTGTACTTATATTTTCAGCATTTGGAAACTATTTCTGTGGAAGTTGACTAATACATGGCACTCAATTTATTGCTGCAATCCGTACGCTGCTGGTTTGTTCCGAGACAAACTGGAAATTTGTAACAAGTAAATATTTTGTTCATCACGTTTTTACGTTTTCTAGAAGTAATTTGAAAGTGAAGTGAACGTTGAACAGAATGAAAATGTCAAAACATCGTCAACTATTCATGAACTTATATTTTTTTGTTTGTGTTTATTTCTGTTTCGCAAACTAACCTTTTTTTGTAAATGTAATTGTCGGACATAATTTATGACAAAGTCCTGGACAGAAGCTGGTTGTTCTATAAAATCTCCTTTAACAAAATGTTTTTAAAATCGGTTCAGTATGGTTTCGGAGATTTACGTGGACCGGATCTTTATACCAGGTGACCACGAGGTGAGGTACGCATCCCAATTTTTCTATAGTTTTGAAGATACAGATTTCAAATTTGGTATGTCGCTATAGTACTTGAATACGCATATTTTGACGCCACTACTGAAATTCACCATTTCCGGTTTAACCGGAAGTGACCCACACTTTTTTTTCCAAAGAGCACGCCATTTGTGATAACACTGTTCCTCAAAATTGAAAATCGGTTGAAAAATGGCGGAGATACAGTTAATTGTTCAATCGAACAAAGTTGGCCATGAAAGTCAGACTTAAATCATCACAATTGACAATAGACATCAGAAGTTATCAGAGAAAGCTTCGAAGTGCGATACAGTTGAAAAATAAGGTTCTTATGGAATTGCACTTCCCATATATTCGAACAATTATCAAAAATTACCTAAAAACGGAATGATATCCATAAAGAAATTCTCACAACTGCCATTTCTTAAATGGCAACATGTATTTTTCAATTTGTCATGATAAAAATTCATAAATTATCAGTTTACTTGTGTAAAAAGTTTTGGAGAATTCCTAAAGAAAATGAAGATACAATCAGGTTTCATGATGAGTGTTCCTAAAATTGAATGTTCTTCAACGTAGGCGGCTTAGAACATAATAAGAAAACAATACACAAAAGCTCATATTATTTCAACAAAGTCAAAGTTTACTCATTTACTCAATTTTAATTTTTTGTTTCGCTTTTTTATGTTCATGGCCGCCTTCGTTGAAGAATATGGTAAAACATTTTGTATTTGCGATTTTTTTCGGAATTCTTCAAAATTTTTCACACGAGTAATCATATAATTAATAATTTTTCATCATGACGAAGTGAAAAGAACATGTTGCCATTTGAGAAATAGCAGTTGTGAGCATTTCTTTATGGGTACTATTCCGTTTTTAGGAAATTTTTTGATAATTGTTCGATTATATGGGAGCTGCAATTACAGGGAAAACTCAGTTTTCAACTGTATCGCACTTATAAGCTTCCTCTGGTAACTTGTGATGTCGTTTGTCAATCGAAATGATTTAAGTTTGAGTTTCATGGCCAACTTTTTTCGGTTGAACAATCAACTGTATCTCCGCCATTTTTCAACCGATTTTCAATTTTGAAGAACAGTTTTATCACAAATGGCGTGCTCTTTCGGATAATGAAAATATGCACAGGGTGTCATTTGAAAAAAAAAAATTGGGTCACTTCTGGTTAAACCGGAAGTGGTGAATTTCCAATAGAGGGGACAAAATATGCGTATTCAAGTACTATAGCAACATACCAAATTTGAAATCTGTATCTTCAAAACTATAGAAAAATTGGGGGGCGTACCTCACCTCGTGGTCACCCGGTATATCATATAACTGCACCCGGCGTGGCATGGGTAAAATATATGATCTCAAATAGCTTCACTTTAGTGTCTTTCCAGTACGTTCTAGAACCTTCCAGATACTGTTTATGTTCATTCTGCGGCATTCTTTCTGTTGGTCGAACTGTCGTGAACTTCACTTGAGTGTTTTTTCAGCACGTTCTAGAAACTTCCGAATAATCTGTTCTGGGTCATTCATCGAATATCTTGATTATTTATGCTTTCCAAAAGCTTTAGGGACATTCTAAAATTTGCTTTCTTATATTCTAGGAATGTTCTGAAAGCTCCACCACCACACCTCCTCCCTGGAGGCCAAACTTTAAGAACTCATAGTCCAAAATCTGAGGGACCAAAAATGCAATAGTTTAATAAAGGCTGATATCTTGATATTAGGTCATATATATAGGTTGAATATTTAGCCTGCCGTCAGTCAGCCAGTTATTGGGACATTTGGCGCGTAGGTGGTTCCGAAGTTGTAAAAAAACACGTATGTCGCAACTGTTTTATAAAATCTGAAAATTAGTATAGACAACTAAAAAACTATGTGGACAGCAGAATATTGGGACACCCGTCAAAAAGTTTAATTGGTGAAAGTGTTTTATAAAATCTGAAAATTTTCGTGCAAAAATCATCACTCCATTTTAAGGCTATAAGTTTCAATAAACATATACCCTAAGAGGATAATAACCGAGTTACATGTTGAAAGTGATAAAAAATATATGTTTTTCAGAATAACTCCATAACGGATCGACTTTTCTTAATGAAATTTGGTATGTCCCAAATAAGGGACGGGCTTCGTTATCAAAAATATATCAACGGTTTTCAAGATATTTGAAGTTGAATAAGTGCGCGCGTATCAATATATCGATATTTATATCGAACTATCGGTTATATCGGTCTCATTGGCCGATTATCGTATCGGCCGATATCAAAAGCTCGATCAAAAGCCGATTTACCGATACATTTTTTATTGTGAATAAATTTAAAATTTGAACAACACATGAAAAAAAACATACACATACGTATATTTTATGTTTACAACTTTTTGCTATATACCTACAGCTTGGTAAATCTAGCTCTGAATATGAAACCGCCACGCTTATCGATGCGCGGTACAGTCCATTGAACAAGTATGAGTTACAACTGGTGCATCTCAAAATGCACTGTGAAGTTAAATGATTTTTGGATTACTAAATGTACAATAATTATACTACTTTGTGTTGGGCTTTTTTCCGTTGCAACCCAATGAAACAGGTTTTTGACAGATCTTGCGAATTGCACTTTTGTTTTTCCCATTGTTTTTCAATAATTTTTCTAAATATTGCCATAACGGGCTTGTTTTCGGCATTTTGACACAATATACAGTAATATTTTGATTTTTGTTCGAAATTATGAATAGGATATTCATGAAATCTATTGTAGAATCATCTGCGGCTGAGAATGTTCCCCTCTTCAATACAATGATAATTCCACCGCTTAATTTACTTCAAACAAACACTATAATATACTTCAAAAACATTTGAACAATTTGGGCTCTATTCTATACTTCTTACACAACTAAAATAACAGACAGCAGATAAATGCAAGTTAGGACCTGCAGAAACGTGCGACGACGATACCGCAACACTTGCATTCAGCAATACGGAGAAATTTCCAAGCAAGACAGTACGAACCACAATGGAAAGAAACGAGCGGCCGATTGGCCAAGATATCGACATATCGGTATTTGAAATATCGGTATCGGCTAAAATTTCCATATCGGTCGATCCCTCATCAAAATATCCTGATTTTTCAAAGGAATGTGTTGGTAACTATTTATAACGACATAACCAACATATTTCATGTTTTGCAATGAGAATAAATTCAAATATTACGATAATTGTTGGCATTCACGAAGGATTTTGTTCACAAAAATTTCATGTTATTCACATGGCGACTAACAAAATAATCAATGAGTATCCATATCACATACATACGCACCTATTCAACTTCAAGTATCTTGAAAACCGTTGATATTTTTGATAACTAAACCCATCATTTTTTTTACAGAAGATATGGGGGATTAAGAAAAAGATAACCAATGAACAAATATTAACCCAGTTGCGTGAAAGTTGGGGAGGTGCCATTAGGGGCACCCACCTACCGTACGCCCCTGTTTGAAGTCACAAATACATTATTTGCATTTAAATTTGGAAATTAATGCGTTCAAGTGACAAATTTCATCAAGAAAAGTTGATCCGTTATGGAGTTATTCTGGAAAACATTTTTTTTTTTTGTCAATTTCAACACTCTGTAACTTGGTTATTATTCATTTTAGGGTATATGTTCATTGAAAATGGAGTGAGGGTTCTATTTGCATAAAACTTTTCAGATTTCATAAAACACTTTCACCAACCAAATTTTTTGACCGGTTCAGCGGGCTGCTGACGCGTGTTGTCCCAATATTCTGGTAACTGACCATGTCCACATAGTTTTTCAGTTGTCTTGCTATCCACAGACCAATTTTCAGATTATATAAAGCAGTTGCGACATATGAATTTTTTTTCAACTTCGGCGCTATTGATATTCAACTTATTTATGACCTAATAGCAAAATAACAACCTGTTTAAAACTCTTGCAGTTTTGGTCCCTCAGCTCACCAACTATCACTTGGGGTTTTCAGCATAATATCTATTAACCTATCAAAAATAATATTTCAAATATGGAAAATATTGTGCGGACAACAAATAGTCGTAATATCTTATATTGTTCTCGGAACCAAACTTCCATCATATACAACGCATTTTTTTGTTGTCACTACATTATCAACAGGCAGAATCGATTATAAGTAAGTAGTCACTTTTTTTGGATGTGATTATTCTTTCAACAAATGGAGAATGATGAACAATCTTAAAACGAAAAATATTTTTCCCAAAATGAACGTTCTGCAAAATAAAGTACAATTTCTGTTCAGGCAATGACAGATTTGTTAAGAAATAGTATTTCTCAGTTGGTTATTTGACAGTAAATTTCAGTTATCACTACAGCAAAAATTTATTATTAAAAGCAATGATTGTTGATTTGAAAGGGATATGTAAACACGTGATAGTACCTATTTCTTCAATAACCCCATAAACCTTCACAAGCATTTTATTAAAGCAACAATTTTTCTGTACTATTTGAGAAAATCGCTCATTTTCATTTGATGGACATTTCTATTCACAATAAAAAAGTTATTACGTCTATAGGATATAATATACAAATGACCAACTATAATAGTATAACAATTGTTGACGTAACAGAATTTAATGTTTACCAAATAGGGATATTACCACTGTTAATTCAGCCTAATTTTTTCGTCAGATTAACTAAGAAAATTTTTCGAGTGAGTACGTTCCAGAGACTTCCGGAGCTTCTGTTATGGCTCATTCAAAGATAATCTCGAATTTCAAGAACAACAGTCCAGAGTTTTCTATCTTATATTTTAGACAGTTCTACGACATCTCCTCTGTGATCAAACTTCTGATATCTTCACTTAATTGGTTTGTTATATAAATAGATTTTTCAAATCTTACGACCATTTTTTTTTCATTCCTCAGTCATTTGGCATACAGAGTTAACAGTGTGGGAGTATTAGTTTTTCAAAATATAACATCCTGTATATATCCACAACTAAATAGAAAATGGGGGTTCCAAAGGTGTTACCGTCATGCGTCAGTAGTATCAAATTGCCTTTGTACGTAATCCGGACAAACGTCAATAATTATCAACAAAAGTGTGAATCGTAATCAATTATCTAATTGTCGCGTGACTATTGTCGATTTATTCCATTACCCTAACAACCGTTGCCATTATCTCTGTCTTCGTTAACAACTTCATTACTGAAATGGCTCTTTTAATTGTATTCGATCTTTGCATAGCTACATTAATCGAAGTAAAACGAGTTGCCTGTGTTTCTTTTAGAATATCCACGGAATCGAAGAAACTCGAATAGGAACTTTGATAAAAGATAAATTATATATTGAGTATATTGGCTTTTAACGAGAAGTTTAATATTTAAATTGCCAATGCCACTCAAACGGGTCACCGAAGAAAAGTTTATTATTAACTCCGTCTTGTGTTTTATTTCAACGGAACTTGAAGTTATCGGGATCTTCATTAATGAAGTTGGTGATTATAAATAGGTACATAAGAACTTGCTATACGAGCTTTGGAAATTGAATTCGCACAGTCGTTTTATTCCTGAAGGTAATTAAAAAAATTGAGTCAGTTAAAGCTTGGAAGTAATTATATATTTACTGAGCGCTTTTATTAACTTTTGCTGATTTATATGTTTCTATATACATTTCCAGCCAAAAAGTGCGTTACTAATGGGAAAAAACGTTCAGTATCAGAGTATCGATTTTTTTTTCAGGAGATCCATTGTGCATGTCCGACAACATGAAAAGTACTATACATTTTTCGAAAGAAAGATAAGATGGCAAAATAACGAGTAATATCATTTGAAAAAATATATACAGTTCCGAATAGAATTTGGAGGTAATTGAAAATAACATTTTTCTGGGATACTTACTTCCTGACTCCATTACAAATATTGATTTTTTTTCTTCTTATATAATATCTTGACTGTAGTGGATCATTTGTAATTCGGTGATAATGACGGAATCTTCTCATTTCCTCCTCACCAGGGAGCACTGAATTGAAAAAAAAATTGTTTGTCATGACATTTGAGGACTCATGAAGTCATTTAACAGCGCGGAGACTGTCTAGAGGTGCACCGTTCTCTAAAGAAATGACATTGCGAACTGCGGATAGTCCGTTTGCGATTGACTATGCGTGAGGCCGTTAATGTTACGTTGGTTCGTATCTAACATTCGTATCAGAATTTCAAGATAATTCTAGTGATAGAGCAATCCAAAATTGTCCTGTTTTCCTGATTATATTTAAGTTGAAAATAGTCCGTCAAATTATAGTGTTCAAGATTGCACGCGAAGTGAAACCCTCTTGCACGGTTATCATCGAAACTAGATCAAAATCAGAACAATTCAATGCCTTTGGATTGCCATATCATTACAATAGTCGTAGAATTCTAATATTAGTGGTAGATACGAACCAGTTAAACAGTGAGCGTCGTGGCAAAACCCATTTCTTAAAATTTAGTGTTCTGGTGGCCTGAAGAAATTAAAAAAGTTCTGTCATTATTACCGAAGTTTGTCGGACACAAATGATCACCCAGAAATTTCTTTCAATATTCTTATATTGAATTGTACTTTTTGGCGGACATTGTAAGTACTTATTTTTTCGTTAATTTCCAATATCACTCTATTTTCCTACGTTTTCTATTGAAATGTTGAGATTCATTTTGGGTGACTATAAGTATTTTTATTCATTACAAATCACAAATGAATGTTCTGGGTACAAGAAAACTCTATAGAAATTGAATTGCCCTAGTTGTTTCTATTCCTCAAGGAAAGATCTTATTCAACTCGAACTTATATGTCTGTATGAATGTTTTCTACTAGTCTACAGGTGGCCCCACTGTCTGAATCAATCCAAAATTTTCTTAATTCGTCTCAGGTAGCACTTGCAGTTGTTTCTTTTGCAATGAGATACATTGCACAAGTATCTGTTAGATATAATTCAATATCCGTCGTGGTAATTGCCAAAGGAGTAGTTTTTCCTTGTAGGAGTGTGTGTGTATATATGGGAGTAAAAATGGCAAAACATCGGTCGGCATATCAAACGATCTTCCAAAAGAACCCTTAGCTTTTCTTTCAGGTATCTGACTAAGGAGATAATGTTGCATATTTAGATAGAATTTGGTGAAAGCTTCTGGCTCTTACTTATTTACGAATTTCAGTTTGCAGCAATCTATAATACAAAAACAGCATTAGGTATTCAATAAAAGTCTTCGATGATTTTGTATTTCTGTTATTTCAAATATAACAGTGAGTTATCATATTCAACCAATATTATCATATTCATTAAGGAATATCCGACAACCACTCAAATTCCATAAAATATACCGATCTTTTGTAGCAATATCTAACGAATCAACTGTTTACATTCATTCATTGATAATTATACCTTTATCAATATGTCACTTATTGTACAGATGATATTAGATAATATTCGATGGGCCAGTTTTTGCACCATACCAAGAGTCATTGCGAAGATATCTTTCAATGGAACACCAGTAGGTTTACAGATAATCTCACGATGGACGGAACATAGGAGACAATATGACTAATTTACTATTGTCCAACCCATTAGGAATGGAATGAGGAAATAGTTGAGTTTTCAGTTTCGGTTTTCACGATGACACTAACTGTCATCGTGACGTCCTGACAATTATCTTCTATGCGTATAGGTTGTTTTTTAGAGGCAATTGTTCAACATGGTCTACAACTCTTTTCCTGCTGCTTGTTATCCGCACATTTTCTAAACAGCAGCTTATTTCGTATACAAATTAGTCAACGCTGTTTGTCACCGTGGTCTCATTGCCGGACCAATGTCAACTGCCCTTATTCTACCTATCTTCCGAGAGCTGTGAGAAGTACTATATTTTTTCAATATTGGTTAGAGATCGTCACCACGTATCCAGCGACACTCATTGGGCCAATGGGGAAGTTTGACATAATCCTTTCAAACCTAGCATCACTGGATACGTAATGACGATTTTTAACTAATCAACCAACTATTAACCAATTTTTCTCTCACTCAATTATGGATTTCTTCATAGATTTTGGGTGTGGTGCAACGACTGGCCATTCGGAGAAGATGATCGACTTGTCGGAATATTTTTACGAAATGTATCTATATTTAGAAATAATGATTTTTTCACGTATGTATAGATAAGTAATATATTTCAACAGTAAAAGTCAGGATAGAATAAACTGTTGAACCGTTCGCATGTGTATTCTTTTCCGGTCGTAACAAGATATTTGAACAATATCGCCTTGATATTGCAGTCACAATATGCCATCATAAAACGTTAAATCAAGATTGCTTCATTGTTGATGGTCTTTCAGCTCAAAAGCTCCTGGGCAACGGTGGAAAAAATTACTTTTGCATGCAGTACTCGAAACATTCATTTGATGGTCAGCCATGACGTCCTAATTTGACAACAAATAATTTTTTTTCTTCCACACGTAAAGAAAACACTGTGTGAACAAACATTTTTGACATAATCTGTTTTGGAGTTGAAAATAAAAATAATGAAAAAACTGTGTGATGCACCAAAAAATAATATAGAGTTTCTGATGAAACCTGAAGTACTCAGATAATAGTTGATATTCTGGTATCGCTGGGATCTCGGGATATGTCTTAATCAACCACCAAACAATTGATGTTGAATAAAAAGCTTTCAGAAATGTTAAATAGAGTCAAAGAATGACATTCAGAATCATTTAATATCACAGCTGTTTTATCCACTTCATTTTCTCTGCATCAATACAAAATATATTCCTCGATCGTTGTAGTAATTTGTTTTCCTTTTGTTCAGAATCAAACAAAAGTTAAATCGAGTGTGAATACGCATCGAAGTGATTCAAATTCATTAGGGAAAAGCCATTACTCTTCCATTATTCAAATCCTCGGAAATTATTCCAAGACCAAAACGACCATTTCCCTTAGAATCAAACTTGAACATTGTGTTTTAAAGCGGCAGTCATTAGAAATTATTTCCGTATAACGGATTCGTCTTGAAAGTTTTTCAATCTTCTACTCCATAGGTATTCTGGACGGGGTTTCAGGAGGATTCACAGGATTTTCGTCATTAAGCCTCTCTGTCTTTTCGAGTTCCGATCCTTGAGTAATTCTGAAAATCGCGTTTTCTTCCTTTCGATAGGAAGGATTCTCTATTAGCCCGGTAATGATGGAACACAACTTCCGTCTACTCAGTTATACAGGACCGGAATGACTCTGACACCTAGTACAGATATTTTTGTAACATTCAACTTCATTTAATGGAATTGGAAGTTTCACCTGTCATTTTAATTTTAATTCACTTATAACAGTATAGCACCCAGCCATTCTAATAGATGTGCTTTTTCCTTTATTTGTGATTTGAATCCATCGTATGGATCTTTTATTAGAATTGTTCATGACCGTACTTCATATCAAAAATCTATAGTAGCAAAAGTGTTGTGTCTGTGGCAAGAAGCGTAGCGTTAGCCAAAATTAACCAGGAAATGTAATAAATACCTGAAGAATAATTCATTTGAAAGCGGTATACTGCTCTAAATACCTGTACAAGCAACGACTATCATCAGTACATCATCACCAGGATACTTATACATACATTTTCGTTAAGGAAAGTTGTCCACGTGTTATAGATGGAAATCGTTTACTACTTCACTACTTCTGCACTATCTTGGCTAACTTTCAACTATAAATTAAAAATGCCGATACATGCAACGTTCGTTTCAATAACATTTTCACTAACATATATAATAACCGTTCTTGCAATGAAATAATTATGAGCTTGAACATGCATATTGTGTGATTGAATTGACAGACGCAGCGTCATTCATTGGTCAGTCAGGAACAAACCCCATGATTCATGATGATACGCACATGACAAGTGCCTCGTCCTAGTATCTATAATTTATAAGTTGGCCAAGTTAGTGAAGATGTAGTGAAGAATTGAACTTGCCTGAGCGCCATCCATTAGTAATACGTGATCAACTTTTCTTGATGGAAATGTAATTATAATGTAGTGATAATGATTGTTGCTTGAGGGTACCGCACTTAAATGATAGTGAACACAAGGAAATCGCATTTGGAGGTACTTGTACATGTGCCAATCGGCATGGATCATGTGGTTTATCCGTGACTAACCAATGACGGGCGCTGCATATGTCATTTTTATTACATATTACGCATGTGCAATCTCAAAATTTCACAATTGTATCGACATAACTTCAAAATTAACTTCAAAATTTCGAGTCTTGTATGGAATTTTTTTCAGTTTCAAAAATACACAAAGACATGTTAACATGTAACCCAAAAAAAAGTAATAAAATTATAAAGGTAATTCTCTAAGCTTTATGTAATTCTGTAAGCTTTATGTTAATCTTCACCCATATTTAACATATTTCTTTACAAGTCTTTATAATTTTTACAGAATAAACAGCTATGTTCATATGTGTGAACATGAACATACAGGCCATATTATAGCTTGCGGATATACCACTAGATTTATATATGTCTTATAGAATAGCCAGATATTAGATATGAGTAAAAATGAACACCCCTAATTTGCGGTTTGAAAAACTTTACTCGAATAAATTTGACTATTATCCGTTTTGTTTTTTTGACTCATCATCTACAGCAAAATAAGTTCCTGAGAATATATATTTTTTTATATAAATCTGAATTCGAGGCGTGTTGAGAAGAAATAAAAGGTTGATATAATATTCTGAAGAACTGTTGGTTAAACATTTTTATAAATCAAATTGATAGCGGTCTAATGGAGCATTCATTGTAATACCATATTTCACATTGGTGATATTCAGGATGATTATCCGAAATATTTCGTTTACAGAATTTCAATTTTAAACAAACTATTTCTGTTGGGAATTTATATTTATTATGATATTTTAAAGTATTGCAAATCATCTGTCTTAGTCAAATTCAAAAAGCATTGCTAACACGTTTCTTGGATTTTTCTACTTTGAACTTTGAATTGCTTATCGAATTTATGGCACTGATCTGAAGGTATTTCTATTTGAAAGGAAATTTCGATAATATCTTTTGCATATTATCATATTATGATAAGGAATGGCAATTTTAGAGAAGTGCCAAAACAGTCACTCTGTATACAGGGTGTTTCCGAAATTGGAGCAATAAATGAAACGAAGAGTAGAAAATGACAAATTAAAACGAAATGAAGGAATACATTTTTGTCAAAAAAAAAAATATTTTGGGAGATATTGAATTTTGAACTTTTCAAAGTTATAATATAATATAATATAATATAAAATCATTCTTCCCCAAAAAGATCAACTTGAACTTGTGAGACCTCGAATAGCTGAATACGCGGAAGTGGAAATGAGTTTTTATGATTTTTTTTAATGTTTTATATGTTTAGATTCATTCACTAGGGAAGAGACTATGGATGGTGATGTTAAAATTTCAAAAAAGAAGGAAATGCACTAAATCTCTATCGATTTATAAATTTCCCAAAATTTTTTGGAATCCGTTTGAAAACGTTTTCTCAAACGGGAATATTTAGAGAAATATTGAATATCACGATTGATATTTCTCTAGAAGGATTATAAATATGAGGAGAGCTGTCCCGAAACACAGTGCTTAAGGCTCGTGAAAGTGCTCGAAGCACTTTTGTGCTCCTAGGCACTGTGCTCCCGAGCACTTTCCTTATAAAATGCTTAGTGCTTAGTGCTCCGAAGCATTTAATAAAAAGGCTTAGTGCTCAATAATCCCAAAAAGTGCTCGTGAGCACTCCAGTGCTCCGGAGCACTTTTCGGGATTACTAATCACTAACCTTGCCATATAAATGAATCTTGTCGAAACATGAATTCACGGCGATAAGTACTGCGTTTAGAAGATTACTGTCTTGAAAAAATTGTACAATTTTGTCAGTTACTAAATAGTTAACTAAATATTACTTCTTCTCTTCAAACTACCTTGATGTATCGGAGACCAGATCTGTCTTTGTTATCAAAACCTTTAAAACTATATTGTTTTTTTTCATTATCGAGTCAAATTGTTATTTCTTTGACGAAAGTCAAAAAAGTCTAACAAAAATTTCGTATGGATAACATTTGCTATCTTAGCCATATGCGGCCCATTTCGATTTGATTTTCATTTACATGTTTTATTTTTTTTTCAGAGTGTGCGAGGTTAAACACTCATAAAACGATGTCAAGAAAACCACAAAACCAAACATTCAATAAATATTCCTATTTTATTGGAACCAAATTGTTGATTTCAGCAATTCTATTTCAAAATAGTATATTATGTTAGCAGAGTTATAAACGTCCTTTCAGTAAGGAGTATTTTATTCACGATTGACGCGTTGCGGAACGACTGCTTAAAAAACAATTGTCTCGAGGAGTTCATAAATGCTTTACATATACCGTACTTTTTCTATGAATTCATATTATAACCACAACATGGTATGTTTTTAAGTTGATATATTTTTTATCATAACAGTTTCAATTGACAGGTCAAGGACGACCTACTCTCTCAGGGTTTTTATACACTGAAATCAAACAGTAACCCTAGCGATGTACTTAAAAAAATGGAGTTGTTATTGTGGTAATATTTAAAAAAAATTCTTTAAATACAGATTACGGAATATGTAGTTAATTGATCATTCATTGTGGTACGCTGAATGCCATTTTAGATATGTGAGTAGAAAAAGTAACCTTAGTTTTTAATTGACTCGGTTGTTACTTGATGGAAATCCATATCACTTCTTAAACTGTTAGAAACGTGAGTTACTGACACTTGATTTAACACGATAATATTTCAACAAATGATATTACATCGAGACATGTTTCGCTACACTGTAGTTTTCCAAGCGGTTAATATAATAACTGCTTGATAAAACGACAGTGTAGCGAAACATGTTGCGATGTATTATCATTTGTGAAAATCTTACGTGTTTGATTAAGTTTCAGTAACTTGAGTATCTAACAGTCTAAAAAGTGCTTAGTGCCCCCTCACTGGAATTACTTTTTGAAAGTGCTTAGTAATCGCGTGCATTTCATAAATAAAAGTGCTTAGTGCTCGAGATTTCGGAGCACTTTTCAAGAGTGCTTAGAGCTTATTGCTCGAAACACTTTTTGTCAGTGCTCGGCACAGCTCAGGATATGAGCAACTACACGGGGGTCAGTGTAGCACCTTGTCGCCCTAACTTGTACGCACTGTCGAATCACAGAGGGACTACTTATAGCGGACACTGCACTGCTTACAGTTGTCTCGTTTCCCTGATTTCATTAAAATTCCTTGTAAGCGGAAAGGCCATATGCACTCTGATACGAGGAGTGCACAAAATCACGCACTTTGAGATTATACCAATTTAAATCCATTTATTTATATTGAAAACATTATTATTTCTGATCTGATGATGTCGAATATTGTTCGAATGTGAAATTTCATTTGATAATATCCACTTTTACAATATATCTATTAGCCCAATATGAACTAAATTTTCTGCCAATATGAGAGGTGCTACCTGGGGGCTTCGGTATTGCTTCACTTGCGATGGCTCAGTTATAAAACTCTGTTGGCACACCTGGATGCTAAGACAACAGTGTCAACTGAACTGGGATCAGAATTCGTAGAATCGCCTCAAATAAAATGTGTGCATGCTTAAAGAAAGCGTATGAAATATCGTAAATATTAGTAGGATCAATCCCCAGAACAGTATAGGAAATTTACGGAAGGCTTGATTGTCCTGTGATCAAATTTACAGATTTGGTAATTATCATTCATGGGAACATTATTGCCATTCCTTTTATATTTTACTTTATATGAAATCTTAGGCAATGAGTGCTTGTTTTTCTATACTCAGAATAATATAACCAAAAAAAACAGTTTCTCGAAGGAATAGGGCGTTCCTTACCCTGTGGTAAAAGCTCACTGTCTATTTAAGTGTACCTACATACATATTCGAAGTCAGTGAGTGTTGAAAACTTGTCAAAAATATATCAATTCACTTTTCTGAGGGATATGATCCCTGCAAAATTTGTCAGAATTCCAGATTTCGAGACCGCCCCTGCCCTGTAGACTCCTTATCTCGCTAAGTAATTTAACAAGATACCCTATTTGGATCCCTTACTGATCCGCGTGAACTGCCTAATCGAATTATAAGAAGTGTTTTCGTACGTTTAATCAGTAGCGATGAACAAGGCAAATTTCGCGACTACTGCACGCACCCCGCTTTCCATAAGCGTAAACTTTTCATTATCTACATTTGCTTCAAGTATTCGGGGTTATGGTAGTTCGCGGTTGTTAAATCCTAATGGATTTCGAGTTGTACTGATACCTTGTCGTGGCCGAGACTATTCGTGATAACAAAAATCTACCTAGCGAAACGTTTGAAAAAATTAATATTAATGACGGCTGCTGAACAATATTTTCAAATGAATCCATCATTTTGTTATTTTGATTCAAATATGTTGGAACATTTTTGAACTACATATGTATAAAAATGCTATTCCATAGATTGGTTGAATCAGAGAATGATATACATGCTCTCGAAGTCTCTCAAACCCATTTCTTTCACTGAAAATAACACCTGATACCTAAGTTCTGTGCTATCTGCTAAAACACACATATTATACAGGGTGTATCTTAAATGATGACTTTAATTTCAGGTGGTGATTCCTTGTCATATTTCATGACAAAAAGTTCATATAAACGTGTATCCTAACTTGCTCCGTTTCCGAGTAACGGGGTGTCCAAAGTTTAATGAAATATAGGTTTTTCATGAATTACTCAAAATACCGCCGATTTTTATTAAATTTCGTGTGTTTTTTATTTGTAAAACGAAGCTTCTTTTCATGAAAGTAGATTATGAATTTTGTTTCCAGTTGTGTGGCAGAGGGTAACCTGATTGATATTTACGATAATAACTATTGTACGCTAATGTTGTCGCTGAGTTTGATATTATTGGAAATCAATAGCTAAACTTTATGCAATCAAAGTCAGTGGCGTAGAAATGGGGGGTTAATAATTCGTATAATAGCTTCTCTGTTATTTTTTACATTTTTTTTATTTTTAAACGTTACCGATTATGTAGTAAAACAAGGGATAAAAATTATTTACTTTTGAATAAATTACATCTCAAACCCGACAAGGTTGAAATAACTTGTGACATTATTACCGAAATTACATTCAATGATTTACCCACGCCAATGTACGAAATTCTTGATTTCCCATTTTGAGCATCTGCGTTAATTGTTGTTCATTTTTTCCTATGCTGTTTTCCGAATAAAATAGAAATAAACTAGCAGTTTGAATATCAATCAGGTTACCCTCTGCCACACCACAAAATTCAAAATCTACTTTCATGAAAAGAAGCTTCGTATTACAAATCACAAACACACGAAGTTTAATCAAAATCGGCAAACAGAATTTTGAGTAATTCATGAAAACCCGATATTCCATTAAACTTTGAACACCCCGTTACTCGGAAACGAAGCAAGTTAGGACACACGTTTATATGATCTTTTTGTCATGAAATATGACAAGAAATCACCACTTGCAATTAAAGTCATCATTTAAAATACACCCTGTATATTAGACTATTGTTTTCTACTGGGAAATACCAAAAATACAAAAATAAATATGAACTTGCCACTACGAACTCGTATTTATACGCAACAAGATCAAAGCAGTGGAATGGTGTACAGTGTGTCAAAATGCTACTCCTATTTGTCTCCCAAATATTCACTTGCCTATACCCGAGGGGGAAAAACTAGTTATTTTCTGTACACCTAATGAATAATTACTTTTAATGAAAAATAATGAAAAAAGTATTAGTATACGATTTGACTATTTTGATTAGCGTAAATTATACATGAAAACGTTTTCAATCGTAAATCTCTAATGGCCAATGCTCCAGACAAAATGGGTAATGAGGTAATGAAATTATTATGATGTACACCTAATGAACGGGTTGTTTCCCCCTCTGTTATACCACCAGGAATTAATGACCAATTTTCTTTGAAAAATTTCAAGAAACATACTAATGTAAAAAAATTGGTATAAAATAAAATACTTGAAATTGCTGTTGTAGTTAATGAGAAATTATCACCTATTATTAATATTATTGTTAAACATTACTGATTTTATTTTTATCAAGTTTGAAAGCTTTTTGAATAATTGTTGAGTCAATAAAAAAAGTAATTTGAATTTCATGTCTTGACATATGCATTTTAAATAGAAACTATAATGAGTCTTTTGTTTCAGGTACGTCTCATTTCCGAAATGCTATATCACCACATTCAGGTAAGTCAAACAAAGAAGGTTAAACTGATTCAGTCTAAAGAATTTTATTCGTCTGGGGTGTTTATGGCTGTAGTTTTTATTTGAAATATATTCCGATAAACAAGGAACGAAAAAGTACTCCAGTGAACTACCACACTTATTTTCTCAGTATAGGCACGTTTTTTAATTAATCGGTATGTCCACCAACTGTGTTTTTATATTCGATGGTCGATTTCAGTTTGAAGTCCCCCCCACCCGTTTTTTATTACCTAAATTGCAAACCATTCAACCGATGTTTCGAGGTGGTGGACACATTTGGTGTATTTGGAAATAAATAATTTCCAAATAACAATAAATCAATTTAAAAATCGATTGTCAGATGTAAAGAACTGCGTTTTTTAATGTATTACCTACTGGTGACTCCACCATGTCGGTGCAGTGGTAACTGACATAAGTCCTCCAATAGTGAATGTATGGTGGGAATAAAAACGTGCATTATATTTCAAATACGTTTAGATTTCAGTACAGAGAAGTCAAACTAGCAAATTATATGGTCAGATAAACAAGTGCTCTAAAACCGGATTCGTACATTTACTTGGATTTGCATACCTAATTCACAGTTTTCACAGTGCATCATACATAATGTAGATTGATTAATAATTCATCAATAGTCCACATATGTATTATTGGTCACTCATGTTTTGTAATAGATCATTATCGCTTTTCCATGAGCGAGATGAATTGATTAAATATTAATAATGTGAATATTGTTCACAGCTCCAATTATTATAGAAATTGCAGCGGAACCATTTTGATGTACGTGTGGGGAAGAACGTACATATACCACAATTCAACCGACTGGGATGGTCTTCCCATGTTTCTCTGAGAATTTCAATGGAAATGTGTGTGTTTCTGTTTTGTAGATTCAACACAATGCGCCTAAACAATTTCTGAAATCAAAATGCTGGGAGTGCAGACATATACAGATGAGGAATAAAATTATCGGCATATTGGACCAGCATAACAGATATACGTTATGGAGAATCAAGCATCCAACTGGACCACTGTAAAATGTTGTGGTTCAGTTAAATTCCGGACCATCCATCGTGAACACCTGCAATGCACTGGTCGACTGGAACGATATACCCTTAATTTTATTCCAGATATGTATGGCAAATACGGCAAAAAGAACTCCATCTCTAAACTATGGTTTAGCAAAACCTGCTCCAGAACTGTCAAGCAAGAATAAGGTCCTTCTGAGACCAGATTGAAATCTGTTGAAGCTAGAAACGTGTACGAGGAAATAATCGAATCATCGAAAGAGGCTCACAACGGTAAAATACGATTAAAACTCGTTTAGTGTCCTAACGGGACACTTTCCAAAATTGTGGGAGAAAATATTTGACTTCTAGCTAATTTCGTCTCATAACCAAAGAAGATGGAACACTGGCAAAGAAGGCTGAAAGAGTTACAATTTTAATAAAATAAAATATATAATAAAAATAATGATTTTATCAAATTTCTCCAAATAACTTCAGAAGAAAATAAAAATCAAATCGTCATTTTTCGGTTTCATTCCAGAATATATTCGGAATTGAACAGGAGTTTTGGGATGTCTTAACTTCTGTTTATTGATCCCTGAATTGGGTCACTTTTTGCCAATTAAAGCTACTGTGTATCTCTTATGGTTGCCGAGATTCCCATGCTGTTCATCTATTTTTATCTTGGGCACACTGGTGTGCCGTTTGGGAATTCTGCTATAGGTATCATGCTTTTAATGGAAGTTGTCCGCAGTGTAACAACTTTTTTGATAAATGAAATGTTCTAACCAATGAATTTGTAATGAAAATTACGCCGGTCACTTGTTTCTTCTGATGAAACACTAAACAATTGATGAAATTATTTCCAGCAATTCTTGGATAAAACCATTTTCCGTTCTTTCAGTTAAACTCATTTCGTTTTGCGTTGCGTTGCGTCACTACGCCTAAATCAAATTTTATTTTGATTCGACAGCTCTTCGCATTTGAGATGTATCGCAGCTCGTTATTCGTGAAAACCGGGCCAGCCTAGCATTATCGGAATCGAATCAACACATTGTTCTATATTATCGGCATTGATCAGAGAATATAGATGTTTCGTATTATTCATTCGAGGCTATTAAAATGCAAAAATTCGGGCGATACAATGCGAGAAAACAAGAAAAAATCATACGCCTACTAACAACTCCTGTTTCAGTGCTCTCGTACAGATGTGCTGAATAATAATACGTTTGTGTTCCATTGAAAAAAAGCAAATATCGAACCTGGAAATACAAGGATGCCTAACAATGGAGGCATGCAGTTGGAGTTAGTGAATGGACAATAATATGCAAATAATTTGGTAAATCTGAATTCGTACAGGTAAAAAATGCATAGATATGAGAATTATTGTATCTTTATAGAACAAATGTTTGAGACATGTGACGATGTGAATACGAAATTCATACATATAATTTATTCATCCACAGACATAAGAAAAATTATTATAGTATTACATTATTTTTTAACAATAAAATAGGCAACATACTGCAGCGGTCGTCGTGGTTGACAGTTGTTTTTTGTTGGAGACTTTCCGATTGAAATACCTATTGTATAGGTTCATGCGGAAGAGTGGATTTCTTGATCCAATTTTCAGTAATTATTACGCTGTTATGTGAGCAATTTTTTTTGGACAATTAATTTTTCCTGTTATTTGTTTCTTCCTGTACCATTGAAGTTTTAGTTGAAAAAAATGATGAGAAAAAACATATTGATTTTCTTCAACTGTTGGAAGAAACAAGGTGTCCTACCAGGACTGCTCATTGCCATATTCCTAAACCATAGAAATAATTGTGTCAAAAATCCATCAGAAAACAAATCCTTTCCTGACTAATTCCACGACGAATTTTGAATTATATCTAATTAATTTCTGTGCAGAGTTCCTACAAGTCAACGTTCATCGTGGTATTAGCCAGGAAAGTTGTTTTCTGATGATTTTTTGTCCATTTATTCCTATTGTATACGATTATGGTAATAAGCAGTCCTGGTATGGCAGGACACCTTGTGTCTTTTATGATAAGCTCATTGTTAACAATTGCAGATGCCTTTACATGGTATGTGGGGGTTTTTGAGGTCGGGTGAAATTCATGAAATCAAGATGGCTGCTCCAATGTGGCGGACGAGTTATGTGAGTATGGTCCGCTTCGATTGAAAATTGGTGTTTGTAGGCTTTTGGGGTCGAAGATTATGAATATGTTGTCAAAATTCATAAATTAAAAATGGCGGCTCCAAGATGGCGTACGATTCTGGTGATAATGGTTCGATCCAATTCAAATTCCCTATGTGAGGGTTTTCTAGTTTGAAAATGTGAGTATTAGGTGTCGGAAGTCATGAATTTTTTTATGAATTTATACACTGAAGATGGCGGTTCCAGGATGGCGGACTAGTAAATATTTCTCATGGATGAGCTAGAAAGTTCAAAACTCACTGGAAACAACTGTAATAGCTATGATTTTTCAGAAATTCATAGATTCACGCGTACTAACTGAAAAGCAAAAAATAAAATGTTTAAAGAAAAATGAAGAAATTTGAAAACAAGCTTTTATTCAAATTCCCCAAAACGTAAATGATGATTTCTTCAGATGTATAATGTAGGTTTATTGTTTGAGTTTCATAATCAAAAGCTTGCTCCTTTCGTACTCGAACTGAAAACTTTTTGCGGAAAGCGTTTGATTCTGTAACTCACAGAATAACCTGAATCACAATCAAAATTAGTTATTTTTTACGTTTTTCGCGCATTTAGATAAAAGCGTGTCTTTGAATTTTTTTAAGTTATTTTCGAGGGGGAAACCGCAAATTTTAAAAAATCGTAAGTAATGCTACTAATACCCAAGTAATTAACGAGTGATACCCCCCAAGTAATGCCAGTAATGCCAAGTCAGAAAAGTAATAAAAATATTAAAAAATATTAAATCGTGTCTTAATGTTTGGTTTGTTGTCAATTAAAATTCTGAAGATCTTTTTTTTACACAATTCTGATTTCCGGCAGTGTTCTCTAATTTTTCGGATAATATGTAATTTTCATTCATTTCTTTTGTTTTTCAACGATTATAATTGAGCAGTAATTGTTCTCTTACTCCCGAATAATTTCTGTAATACCCATGTAATGCTTGAGTAATACCTATGTAATGCTCGAGTAATCTCTCTCTTTCCCGTGTAATTCCTAACTCATTCCTCTAATGACCGAGTAATACACCAGTATGATCTGTATCATTTTCAAGTGCTGGCTCTAATTCCTGACTACTACCCGAGTGATACCACTGATACCCAAGACATGTACACCAAAATTGCCCAGCGGTTTCCTTCTCGGTTATTTCATTAACATGCAGAAGCAACTTCTTTTCATGAAATAAACAATAAAAAAGTTTTTCGTATGTAGATAATATAAGCGAACACACTTCATTATTCAGTTAGGTCCTATCTTTAGATTGTCCAAATCGTATAGTTAGAGTGCCCATCGGCAAAAATTTTACTATATAGATACTCTCTCCAAACTTTCTGTATGGATTCTTTGGACCAAGTCTGCCACCGTTTTCCTTAGACTTTTTTGTTTCAGGGTAATTTTTTTTATATGTTTCCCTCGTGTTTCCTAACTATGGTACGATACTACAAATGGTAATTTGTTAGGTCGTTTTGAGAAAAAAAGTTCCCATTAACATATGTCCGGAGTTGCTTCGTTTCCGAGCTTCAGGGCGTTTAAAAAGAAAAACTTCATTACCCTGTATCTCAGAAACGAAGCAACTCCTGACATATGTTCATAAGAACTATTTTTCTTAAAACGACCTAACGAATCATCCACAGTGGTTTCGTACCGTAGTTTGGAAACACGAGGGAAACACATAAAAAAAATCGAATTAAAAAAAAGTCACAGAGAAAAACGGTGGCAGACTTGGTCCAAATAATCCATACAAAAATTTTGGAGAGAGTATCTTTCAGTAAATGTTTTGCCGATGGGCGCTCTAACTAGTAGAAGACTTGTGTGGATAGTTTATTTCATGCTAGCTGTTGAACTGAACACTATACAATGGGTTTACTTGACGGCTCTGTTTATTCAGTTATTTGTCAGATGCCTTCGCAAATGACATATCACTCATTCTCTTTCAACTTCCTCGATTACGCTCCGTATTATTCCGTATTTGGTCTCCAGAACATCAAAATTAGTCGGTTCAAGCCGGGGCGGTAATCTCTTTGTAGATTATGCATTCGTGGACGGGATGAAGAGCTGCTGGAATGGCGAAACATGAAAAGACGTTCCATTAGAGTCCGTGACAGTAGGCAACGCCCCAAAAAGACTACTCGATTCTGAACATGTTTTATTCAGAAGCCACTGGGAGTTAACCGAAATTTCACGGTATGAGTGTTAAGGTATTGAATGTCTACATCCGAGTGGCTCATTTTTGAAAAGGAACCGAGCAGGCTTAATTGGAAAATCCAGTTGAGACTCTCACTACGGTAAATATTTTATCCACGGCCGTTGTTTAAAAATTCCAAAATAAATTTTTTCTATAAACGTCAAAAAATGACAAGGTTCGCGCATTGACAACAATATGCGAAGTGACACTTTTTTTCATTTTCCTTCGTTGCCATGACACCATGCTCGAAGCAATGTGCGAAATACCTATATGGGACTTTCATATTCTTACCTATATCAATATCAAGGAAAATTCGCATATTGTTGTCAATGCGCGAACCTTGTCATTTTCTGACGTCTGTAGAAAATAGTATATCAAAGTATATAAGTGAATAAAAAGGAATTTCAAACACGCGCGAATTTTCGAAATAGAGCAAATGTTTGAAAGATCAGTTATCTATGAATACTTTACGTTATTTTTTTCAATTGGTGCACTTTGAAATCATAAATACTGGTTTCATTATTACAAGTGAAGGAAATAAGAACTTAAAATGTAAAATGGTTGAATTCGTGATGTGACATCAGTATACCTTTCGTTAATGTTTGAATAAAAGTTTTGCATTTGTTGGTAATATTTCATTTGACGTTACAAGGTACTCCTGTCAGATCAATAATCATAACAGTGTCATTCAGACTTCACTGTTCTTGAGTTTTTGATGTATCCATGGTAACTTAAAAAAACGCGCGTTTTTGAAAGTTCGATTTGCACACGCTGTGGCGTGCTTTAAATAGTTAAAAAGGGGCACCAATTGAAAAAAATATATTTTTTGAGTGCTATAATAACCATGTTCGGTTTTTACGTTGGACTGATCGGATTATTCTATATCGTTTGTGTATTGCAACCGATTGTGGGGAGGCAAATCTTGATCGTTCGGTTTTTCATCGGAGATTGATCTTTTTGCTCGGAGCATTTTGACGAACGATTCCGATTAATTTGAAAGTGTGTGGTTATGTTTATGTTACATATGTGGTTTGTTAGTATTAGTTTGATGTTGATAGTTCAAATGAAAATGAAAAAATTACTTTGAAATAGCCACAGTTCAAATTTCAATCTTGAAGCTAGTTTTACAAAAAAAATACAATTCAAATTTGAATATTTTAGGTTAACAACATTCTGTCAAAGTCAAGCCCACGCTGATCTCGTCCATTTCGTTCGTTTATTACCGACTGATTCGATTAATTTGTGGCCACGTGACTAAACTCAGCTATAAACTGCGATCATAATACCGAACTCAACTTTTGTAAACTTAATGATAAATGATTATATACTGTCCAGCAACAATAGTGCACTTGTCAACTTTGACATAATATGATGTCAGATTTTCCTCAGTTTCTGTCAGCAAGAGTCTACAAATACAGACAATTTTCAAATCATGATATCATTAAAACGTTTAAAAGCTGTTAAAATGTGCAGCTCTGGCGACGAGCTACCAGATTCCATCTAAGGTTAAAGTTACTGCCCGCCAAATCCCAACAAAAATATGAGAAACAATATAAACATTTTGTATACTGGTGCCACAACAAAGGAACAAATAGTATCAAGGAGGAGGTGTTCCTTAGCCTATTTTGTAGATTGACGAAAAATATTTCAGCCAAATACTTTATGGAGTAAGTACTCTATGTTAAAAAGTTCAATTGAAGTAAAAATAAACTTGGATTTGAGTCAGTATTTCTAACTGACGACGTTTTTAAAGAAGCAAATCGTGGAATACCGCCCGAAAAAGGCCAACATTTTTAACAGCAGTGAAGTTTCCAGATTTATGGAAGAAGCACCCGATCAAATGTACCTTCTAAAATTATTACGAAATACTAATTAAATTTTCTGTAAAAAAGTTACACTTTGTGTATTTTCTAGGAAAATAACTATTTCCATCAGAAAGCTGACATTGTTATTCTTATTATGGAAGGAATATTCCAACACTTACTTTATCATTCAGTTTACAAGTATTTCATTTCAACACTTGTATAAATGTTCTAAAGAAACAGTGGCGCACACAGTACTTTTATTCAGGAGGTGTTAATTTTTCCGTAAAATCTCCAGAGTGTTGTGCTTTGTCCGAATTTAATCTTTAAAATTTTTTTTATACAAAAAACGTATACCTACCTATTCCTATATGGTATCTTAAATGAGTTTCAGTCGGTAATTAATTATAAAGAGTCTAAACTGTCATTTGTCACGTACTCTGATAAATCAAAACATTAATGATACTAATTTTTGTCAGCTCTTATGCCTTGACTGATTTCAAATATTATAAAGAGTGTAAACTGTCATTTGTCACGTACTCTCATAAATTACAGCAGAAATGGAACTTATTTTTCTCGGCTCTTATGCCTCGACTGATTTTTAATATCAATGAATTATACAGAGTGAAACACTATGATTATGCATCTATGGTCAATTTTAATTGCAAGAATGAAATACTATAATGAAACAAATTATTTCGTCAGTCGAAATACCCTTCTTTCCACACAAAGTGGAAAATATGAGGCAAATATCGGACAGAATTTCTGTCCGATATTTGAAAACAACTACGTCCTTTTGAAAATTTTCTGAAGGTGAAAGGTGATAAAATTGTTATCAGAAAAAATAAAGAAATATTCTGAGCCCGGAACAGCAATTAGTAAACACCAAAGTCTAAGGACTTAGACCTATTGGAAGATAGCTCAAAAAGAATACTAAGAAGAAACAGAAAACTATTGAATACCTTCCGCATCTTCCGCTTCTATACTAAACCCTCTGTTGAAAGCACTGGGGGCTTTAAAAAAATCTGAAGAAATGGTATCAAAAACAATTTGAAAACTGATTTTATTTTTTTCTTAGAGGTTTTTGAAAGAAACCCTATATACCCCTGATTTTGAAAGGGCCACTAACCTGGATAAAAAAAAAACATTGTGCAAACATTAGTGCGCCAGATCAGCTCTGATATATGAGACCCTGATGTATAACAGATTTGACTATTTTCCAGCACAAGAAGGCGAAATATTGTTTTCAACCCTTGTACATTAGGTTTCCTTTCAAATTCACTCTCTCTCTCGTTCCAGAATATTCTGTTCAATTAATTGATTTTGAATTTTTTTGATTTTCAGGTTTTGTGCTAAACCTCAATGTTCGAAATCATTTGCTTTACCCATCATATATTAAACAATTGATGGGTTTGAGGTTACCAGTTTGTTATTGGCTTGCAATGTTAAGGTACCTAGTTTTCAGTTCTTTCGTTCAGAAAAACATGCCGTGATCACAAAATTTCAAGAGCCATTATTCGTTAACTTTATCCCATTATGAACATTTTCAGACAATTGAAACTGGAAACTTGTCAATTGTTTTTAATACAAATATTTTATATAACTACTCATCATCAATTGTTAGCTAAAATAAGTAGAAATTCTGTCACAGATAGTTTCAAACACCTGAAGAAGCTGAAGAGCAAACTTTCCATGAAAACATATTTGAAATTGTGGAAGGAAACAACTCTCGCAAACTTCATTCCATTTTATTTCGTGCTGGTAAAAGTTGACAAATTTCTATATCGTCATTGTTATTACGGGTGCGGGCTTCAGTAATATGTGTTCACGTTAGTTCACTCCTCGAAGGAAATCACTTTTGTTCGACTTTTTGGTTTGTTTGTAGTCGCAAACTTTCATTGCCGCAAGCAATGATGTAGTTTTCCCGTGGATAGAGTGAGTTCGGGAGGTCTGAAACTGAGTGACAACCTCATTAAATTTTCCTGTTATTCGAAGAATTCCATGGTATAATCGTCAAAGTAATACCTATATCAAGAAGATGAATATGGGTGACTTCTAACCGAATATATAGACCTATTTCAAGTATATCATTGAAAGGTATGAAAATGTAAATATGAGTGAAAATAGCTAAGACAACGGAATCTTTTCACAAGCTTTTGTTTGACTTGCCATGTTTATTTATTTATCCAACACATGACAGTTATGACTGTCATTATTAATGTCATTTTAGACAAGTAAACTATCAAATAACTTACGCACACTATCGAATAACAAACTATCAAATAACTCACCAGTGAGTTATGGATTATAACCCACGTTCATATTTAAAACTTAATAATTTTTATCTCATAAAAAAAAGATTTCTTCCATTTGTTGGATAAAACACATTGTATGCCACTCGTGTGTTATGTTTCCTAAGTCACTTGAGAATTTATAAATCTTTCTCGCATGACTTATTTTCAACATAACACACTAGTACCATAAATAACTATTATTGGACGTTCAGGTGAAATCTTGCAAGTGAATTTTAAGCTACTTGCAGTAGTCCAGGTGTTCTTAATTTCGGTGACAATTCATTATGGAATTTCTGTTAGAGATAAAACATAGTGCATGGCTTTCCAATATGGCGGAGACTTTTGTGAGTAGGGGATTATGATTTATTTGTCAAAATTTCATGAATCCAAGATGGCGGACAAGGGATGTGTGGGTTTCTGGTTAAGGGATTTGACCTCTATAACGGCTAATAACATTACATTATATTATTTCGTATAAAAAACTTGTTCAGTGTTCAGTGGCATAGCCAAACTTTTGTTTTTGTGTTTACTGAGTGCTACTTGTATAGGACCGAGTCGCACTTGAAGTTGTCTCAAGATCGGCTAAAGAGATAATAATAATAATATTTATTTCAGAAGCAATAATATATGTACATATCAATCATTCATTTCAAAAAGAAATAAATAGGAAAAGAACCGCAAAAAGTATACCTACATTCGAGCGGGGATATTAAAGGTAAATATAATCTGTGTATGTGGGTATGTATGTAGTTATTCTCACATTGAACAAAGGTATAAACCTATGTATGTTCATAATGTGTAGAATGACGTGTGTGGGTGTGGACTCTGTTACATATAAATATAAATATAAACCGAATCGAAGTTTTACATATTTTTTTGGTATAGGAGTAATATACAAAGTAAGTAAGTAAAAATAAGCGATTTTCAACTATTTTCTGGATGTTCTCTCTTTTTTCAAGGAAAATCCAGTTTTTCATTTTTTTTTAAGAAATTAATGTTGCTAATACTTTTTATTGAAGCAGGTAACAAGTTGTAGGCTTTTACGCTTAGGTAGTTGAAACATCTTTGGGCGATGGTTTTGTTCGTTTTTGGGATGACAGATGCATTGTTTCGGAAGCGGGTATTGTGTTCGTGTTGAATCTCTATTAATCCGTGTTTGTTTTGATGTTACGAGAAGTGTTTGGTAGAATAATTGTCTTATATCAAGGTTTTTATCTTCCTAAATATGTTTTCAGTAGAGTAAGTTAGAGGTAGTTTATGGGACGTTTTAGGATCAATTTTTGTACTGTCTGTAGATTAAAAAGGTGATTTGCTGTGGTGTTGCCCCAGGTTATTATTCCGTAATGTAAATGAGATTCCACAAGTGAGTGATATAAGATTTTCATTTGATTCATCTCTAATATTTGAGAGATATGTTTAAATTTATACAGCATATTTCTTAACTTTTTAGTGACATAATTTGTATGATTATTCCTTTTCAGATGACTATCAAGAAAAAAAACCTAGAAACTTAAGTTGCTGGACAGAAGATATATCGATGGTTTTGTCATTCAGATTCAATGATATGGAGGAAATGTTTGGGAAGTGACTAGCATAAGATGTAAAAACATATAAAGTGTTTTGCTATAGTTTACCGTAAGTAATTAACCATTCAAAAATCAAAGGCAAATCTTTCTCAACAGTTTACTTCAGTTTCAGCCAGCTTGTATTTTCATAAAAGATTGGAGTATCGTCAGCAAAGCTGACGATATCGCCTTTTACTTTTATTGAAAAGAGTTCATTCAGGTATACATTCACTAAGTATATTTCCAATACAAGTGGATTGTTCCCTTCCGCTAAGATAGCTGGTAATTAATTTCAAAGGAATACCTCTGAAGCCTTTTCTTTCCACTGAGTCAAGTAACTGGGTGTGGCTGACCGTATCGAATGCTTTCCGCAAATCTACGAAAACGCATATAGCTGGGGATTTCCGATCCATGCCATTGTTTATTTTGGACACAGTTTTTGTGAGAGCATCTTGGGTACATTTTTTTTGTCTGAGACCAAATTGATTTTCAGATAATATTTTGAATTTAATTAAAAAACTCTGTATTATTTTTTTAGTATTTTTTCAATAATTTTTCCCAAACTGGAGATTAGAGAAATCGGTCGATAGTTAGCCACATCCAATTTGTTTCCATTTTTAAAAACCGGTATAATTTTTGCGATTTTTAGAGCCGTTGGGTATACTGTTGTCAACGTTAGATTGATGATATGATTGATCGGAGCGATTATATTATCGCACAATAATTTTAATGTTTTCGATGCTGTTGTCGATACCGGGGCTTTTTTTGTTTTTTAGAGAATGTATAATTTCAGCTATCTCTACTGTATCGGGTTCTGCTATAGAGTTCGGTAGCTTTTTTGTGGAATGTGACTGGTCAATTTCCGCATCAATTTGCTCAGCTATTACAGAAGTCATTTGCAATTTCATGTTCATTTCTCGTTGAGACACAATCTTATGCATATATTTCTTTTATAGTGCATTTATCTGCCCGATTGCAATCAATTTCTTTCACGGTTTTCCATAACGAACTAGAATTGAACATGTTCTCATTTATTTTTCGCTGAAAATAATTTTTTTTTTGCTTTTCGGATTAGTTCAATTAGTTTATTTCGGTATTTTTTGAAGGCATTTATATTTATCGTTGATGGATCTGTTTTCATCAATTTGTTGTTTTTTACAAACACGTGATCGAGACAGCTTTCCGAGTTTCCCTGTATTCTAGTTGGTTTGTTTATAAGCGATGTATAGCCCTCCATCTCCATTATATTTAAATATTCGTTACTCTATTCGTCAGCGTTTAGGATATTTATGTTTATGTCACCAAGCATTATGACAAAATCTGTTTTTTCGGTTAATTGTCTTAGGTAGACCTCCAAATTTTCATAAAATTTTTTCTCGCATGTAGATGGGGGTCTATATATCTCTGCTATAATATATGTTTTGTTGTTTTTTATGAATTTTATCTGTAATAACTTGATATTATCTAGATTCACAATTTTCTTCGAAATATTCATGTGTTTACTATAATAAATTATTCATTTGGTTTATTTCACTTTCGTTGCAGATTGATTCATAACCCGTTAATGTAAAAAGCGACGTACAGTCAAGTTTCCATGTTTCGGTAAATACAATGATATCAAAGTCATAATAAAGGTCGTTGAGGATAATTTTAAAGTTTTTACTTATGCTGCGGATATTACAGTGTAATATTTTCAGATCGTTCTTGTTACCTACTCCAAATAAAAGTTTACATCGTTTAAGATTCTGCAAGTTTTGTCTCGATACTATATATTGCAAAATTTTGAATATATGAATCCATGATATCAAAAAACTTATAGAGTTGAGAGTACCATTAATAAAATGTGTTGAAATAAAATAGAAATAGTCGTAGCATAAAATAAAAAATATTTCAACAATGAAAATCAGTCAGGTAGACTGAATAGACTGGTATTGACTGATTGACTGGTTATCAATTCTGTTCTGAACTGTGGTCGCCAATTTTTTATTGTAAAATTGTTGTTTGTTTGACGGTGGGCAGAACTCATCAAATCGTTTCACATACTCTATAACAACCTTATTCACAATGGGTTGAGCTATTATATCTTTTTTTGTACTATTGCCAACACTATCATATCTTTCATTTCCTGTACCGTCAACTGGAACTTAATGTTTCTTATAATTTACAGGGTGAACCCAACTGTACCTAATTAGAGAAACGTTAGACATTTTTGACAAGTGCGTTTGTTTATGGATATTTATATCGGAAAGTTTTCATCTTGGGTATGGTGGCTTCATGAGAGCGTAAAGAATAGATTGCTATATGTTGAGAGTGCATTACAATTTCTCCTCAACTCGCTCGAAGAAGGTATATCGACGTGAGCTGAGTGCGGTGTGTCGCATTGCCACGTGGTCCGTTAATACGTCGTGTGGAGTAATATATCATTGCGTTCCTTGTTGCTCGCGTAGATTTCTGTCTATACCCCAGATGAAAAGTTTCCGATACTGTATAGAAAATTCGTCCATCCCATATAAGTGTGGGATCGGTCTTCATTGATTTTGTATTTTGTGTCAAAATTGATGACTTCAAGATGTTACACGAGGTTTGTGATTATGGTTCGTTTCTATTGTAAATTGGTAATGTGAGGGCTTTGGGGTCAATCAATATATGCGCCTTCATTTATTTTGTTCACAAAATCGGCAAGGGACACAAATATCTTGATTGCAGGAGGGGTCAATTTTGTGTTTTGGTTGTACGCATATCATGATACATCATTTTGATATTTTGTTGAAGGTTCATATAGGTACGTATTATCGACCTCGAAATGATTATTCGATAAGATATTGGTTGCTCATGGACAAGCTTCCAGCCATGCATTATCCCTCCTCAACTATAATATCAGGTGAAGATAATACGACACGTGTTGAACGTTTCCAAAGCAATAATTAATTTGGGCAAAACGTTGTATTTATTCATATTTGTAAATTTGTGTTTGGGGGTACATTTGGTTCTTCTGGTCCATTTTCCTGGTGGCCCATCTCCGCACCTAGGTTTACCATATCAGTGGCATCCTTGAGGTTTCATTTGGTCGGAGCACTCGGAACGGTCGACTTGGCTCCCCTCGAATGGATTCTAGAGGTCCCTGCTTTGGTTTCCCTTATGGGTGTGGTCTTTCAGTTACCTCTTACGACAGGCAGATCTATGCTTTCTGTCCTCAAGAAGAGTATTACTCGTGATGATAAACAAGTAATTTTGTTTCAAATCATGAAATAGTTAACATCGCCAAGACATATCGTGAAAATACAAATACGGAAACGTTAAATTTCCACAGATTCGTTATCTTCGCGACGTGTTTCTATACACAGTATCTTTCTCAAGCGAGTGAATCTGAATGAAAAACATGAATCACGAATGAAAAACGGATGATATTTGACATTCTTCACTATATTCTATATACTCGGGCTACCACTGAAGGGACTAATCTGAAACAATACGGCACATAGGCTGACCCTTATGATGTTCCTAGGTTGTAGAAATCAGAATGTCCCCATCAGGCTTTTGCGACACATTTAGGATGACCTAAGGAGAGCGTGTGCTGTCTGGGTAATTTCAGCACGACCCTTTTATCGATGATTAGTAAGCATTATGATTTCAATTCAGCAAGGATTCATTTATAGTAGACATTTACATATCAGAAAACTTTGAAACGTATATTTAAATACACATAGTAAGTAATTAAAGAGTTGTTATATTTAATCATTGATAAAGTTTCTGGACTAATAGGGTATAACCGGACGTTTGTGAATACGAGAGTACGGTTGTACTATAGCAATGCTCCAAATCAAAACAATTGTAGAAGACGACAGTAAAATAATAAGAATAGACTATTTATATAACTAGTTTGGGTGGTAAAACTCTGTGACCAATTATGAAATTTCCACACAATCGAATAGCTACACAATGTTAGTTTTAAATTTCCACGCACTGGAATGTCTACGTACTATTTGGTTTGTTCTGGTTAGATCAGACTAAATAATTACTCATTGCAAAATATATTTATTGAATTTCCACGCACTTAAATTTCTACAAAAGTTTACTTCATTCTGGATAGATCGGACTGAATAATTGCTCCTTTCTTTCTACTGGAGTTATTTTCCTTTATTTGTTTGTTAATATTTTTGTTTTTCTTCCGTTTTTTTCAGGGTTTTTTCCGTTTTTCTCTTTTCTATATTCAGTTTAGGTACATGTTTATATCTATAGCAGGTTACTTCTAGGAATAAAAGATACATTCACGGTATAAATAACATGATATAGTGAGTGAGTGCCATTGGTATCATTGGGTCTGATGAATAAACCTTAAGCAAATGCTTTTACTCAAATTTCTTGAAATAGACTTATTCATTTTGTTCATCATTTGCTAGCTTTTATTCATAACACTGATTGTGTTTCAATTTGTTGAGACATGTTTATAAGTATTGTTGAATTCACTAGGTCAAGTTCAAGAATGATTTATCACTTGTCATTGTTATTATTCAGAAAGGTCGTATTTTTAATCCCTTTTGTGTTGGTTGTTTCATCGTTAGTTTTAGAACTGAAACTAATATTCTATAATAGCTATGATGGTACAGAAATAACTCTTCAACGTTGAACAGTTATTTTCGATCCATGATGAGACAACAATTATTATTTTTTGTTCGATCTCCACTTTTTCATGTTACTTGGCAGTATCTTTCTGATATTGGCAACATTCGAGCAATGGGAATTTCATAAGTTATTGCTGATGTTATCGGTATATAATAGTCACTGATTTGAATTATGCCCTAACACAGCAAGTTTAATGTGGATTGGTCAGATACCAATCTTAGTGAGAGCGTTTGCTCGGAATACACCGGTCTCCCATTATGGTTTTCTGCGCTTTCTGTATTTTTTTCTGTCCTACTACTGAGTGAAAATTGTGTTCTAAAATTTGTCCTTCTGTCAACAGGCCGACCGTTACGAGCAGCTCTCAGAAGTATTCGTGAGATTTAACAAAGCCTGAGCGAAACCATTACCAAAAATCAGTAATACTTGATCTGGAGCGCCTCAGCAAACATCAATAAAATCCATCATTAACCTGGGCACACGATGTTTTTGTGTTCCATCCAGTAACGACAGACAAACTCGAGCCAAAAGTAAGAATGAATTGCAGCACTCTGAAACTCGGCACATGATATCTCGACATCATGCATTATTAGAAAAAAAATAGTTTACCAAAAAATCAGGGGTGAAACCTAAAAAATTTTTGATTTAAAAAAATATATATTTTTTTGTTGTTATTTCAGAAAATATAAGATTTATCATAAAACGGTTTCGATATGTTGAGAGATAATCTAATTCTCCACCTTATGAAATACGCTCGTTTTCTCAGAAAACGCGGTTTAACGCCGACATCACATTTCGGGCTCGCGCTAACCGACACTACAAGTTCACGCAGGGCCGAAAATTAAATTTGTCATAACTTTGCTAAAAATTATAGTAAAAGGAAATGAAAAAGTGTATATCGTTCATGAAGACTTCTTCTTCCTTATCCAAACATGTGAGATCTGAGTACCTAAAATGTGTTTTGTCCCACTTCACATAACCCTTCTACGATATTTACGGAGGATCCGAAAGTCATGGATATTTTACTTGATATGAAATGATTATACTGAAGCAGGAATCAGTACCCTCTTTGGACCATATGGACCATTGGGACGAGTCTCACTTATACATGCCAAAGAAAGAACTGGGTTTTACTCCTGCCTCAGTTCAACTCACCCATAATCCCGGCAGTTTTATCGGTAAATGTTGAAAATAATCGCTCCTACACATCTTACATAAAAAATGAATTGTGTGATTTCAAGCTTGAGGTTTGCACTTCACAACAGTGTTATTAAACATATACGCAGTATATAAATAGGCGATTAATTTCAACATTTACTGAAGAGAATGTCGGTTTTATGGGTGAGTTGAATATGAGGAAGGAGTAAAACGGTATTTTTTTGGCATGTATAAGTGGGACCTGTCACATTACTTAAAAATTGTTGCATATAGTCCAAAGAGGGTATAGGTTGCTGCTTCCGTATAATAATTCCATATTCAATAAATTATTCATGATTTATGGATCATCCGTGAAGTGCGACAAAACACATTTAAGGTATCCAAATACTCTCATATTATATTTGCATGAGAAAGTAGGAGTCTTCAGAAACGATCTTTTCCTTATCCGATCATTTTTATCAGAGTTATGACCAATCAAATATTCGGCTCCGCTAGAACTTTCCGCGGCGGTCAGCGTGAACCAGAAATTTGTTGTCGGCGTTCAGACACGTTTTCTGAGAAAACGAGCGCATTTCATAAGAAATTACTAGGAATAATTTTTGTGGAAAATTGAATTGTTTTTCACCTTGTTGAGTGTTTTTCCGATAAATCATATACTTATTTATTTTTAAAAGAAAAAAAAGTGTTCCACCCCTGGAATTTTGGTAAACAATTTTTTTGTGTTTCTCATGGTTTCAACTACTAGCGTTCCGAGTTTGCTACAATCGATACTCGTCTCAAAACCCAGTGGTACTAGATTATATGCGATATTCGCATTTTTTTCTTATTTTCGGTCTCACCCTCGCCATACATCTTTTCGATCTGACTTCTACATTGTAATTATATTTTTTCCATCAACGTTTGCATTCTTAAACGTACATGCACATATCATTATTCTCTACGACCTGTATTAGTGCTCACCTTGGTAATTTTTGTAAAACTGGCGGATATCTGAACTCCAAAGCTCATTCAGGAATGTCAAATTACGTATTCCAACTGATCGTTGTGTGCGTACGCTAACCACATCTCGTATTGATATGTGACTGGCCCTAAACAAATAACAAATTCGGTTTTCTACCTTTTTCTTTTCTCTTTATTCTGATAAATCTCCTACACTAGACACGTTCGAGACTAATGTCAATTACCTTGTAAACGCCATCCAGCGGCAAGTTTGGTACGAGAGGAGACAACCTAACAAACACTGCTAAGTCTTTTGGGACATTTTGATTAAATTGGTGGTTTTTTGAGAGAACTAGACCAAGTTCATTTGTAATGCTATAGCTTCTCTGTGGGTGGGTAACAAGATTTGGAAAACTTTTGTATGTAGGTACTCTCGCACGTTTTCATGCATGGTTCGCAATCGAAATGAGCTGGAGAAAAATCAATGACCTATGTTTTCGTGTGGATATCTAAGAGACAGAATGTGCACTATTAGACGGATTTTTTTTTTTCTCATATGAAGGGCATTTCGAAATTATCCCATTTATTCGTTCACTGAAAATAAAATGTTTTACTATAGTCTATCATATGGAGTCGTTAAGGTCAGGTATCCGATTGGTTAAAAGCTCCGTCTTTCAATCATTCTGGATGCCGATCGTGGGTCAAAGCCTATAGCGACTGCTGAACTTTTTTCTGATGAAATCGCACGTAAAAAGGTAAGGCCTCGTTTATCTTTGACTCGCATAAGTTCCGACTTCTCAGGGATGCCGTTCGTAGGGGGGCGACAGCTGGTTAACGGAAAAAACAATTTCGACAACAATGAATCGAATATTATTTTTGCTGAAAATAACACTTCATTTACGTTAACTTTAATTTCGTGCTGTGTTATATGAATACAAAAATCATGCAGAAACTTCTTTGAAATCTTCGCTTCCGTGTCACTTTTGATGAAAGAGGAGGAACGGAGAAACACTGAATGGGGAGGCGCTTTTCTACATATACACAAGATAATTTTCTAGGTCTAATTCCCAAAATTGATTCAGTTTTCGACTTCTACTGGTGGGAAGAGCACACTGTATGATTTTTGGTAAGTGGTCGTAGTTCACCCTGTATTTCAGGTAATCTCAGTAGCATTGCCAGTTTTTCTTTAGTTGAACATATTATGGAAAATAAATATTCCACCCTTACTCGAAATCGTTTTCTGAAAGTTATATTCACAGGAAATAATACTGGTAGTTTGGAAATACTACTACACACTGTAAACGTTCACATATATGTTTGTTCACTGGAAATTGAGGTAATAAATAAAAGAACAATGCATATAATAACTATTGAATAGCTAATTTTGAGCTACACAAACAAACTTTATTTTATTTTTTACTGTGTATTTACAGGCTGATATTTTCAGACTTCGGGTTCAGTAGTGTAATAATGCGATTACATACTCTATAAACGTGGATGATAATCACATCGAATATCACGCAATACCTATCATTTAATTTTACCACATAAGAGTTTTCAGATTTGATGAAGATGATAAGAATAATTCTCAATGTTTTCAATTATATAACACTTATAATGTAATGTAATTATGGCTTTGGATATAGGATATGAGTATGAAGTGATTACTATTCCATTGTATGCAAGTGTCGTACATTTTCGATGATTTTATTACTAGCAACTGCTGGAGATTTGTATACAGTGACCGCCCAAAAGTATGTATCATATGGGAAAAATGTTTATTATTAGAGTATTAGAAAAAAGATTCTTGGGAATAGTTTGTGCATGTCCGATAACCTAAAAATCGATTTTGACACATGTCACGTGATCGCTGGTATGGTGGCAAATTGAAAAAAATTTCTATGAATAGGCAAAAAGTGGGATAAAATGGCAAGATTTAAAAAAATTGTTATTTGAAAAAGTTGCTTAGAATTAAATTTCATACACATATACAAACTTTGAAAAGATAATGAGAGAAAATGGAAAATAGCAATTTTTTTTTAAATATTTTCCTAGCTGTATAAAAATAACAAATTATTATCCTATGAATAGCTTGACCATACTGAAAAATTTGTATTTCAATGATAATGACAAAAACTTTCTCATTTTCTCTACACCAGTGAGCATAAATTAAAAAAATTATAAAAAACCCTAAAAAACTTCCCAAATGTGATCGCTCTCATGACCTCTTAATATCCAACCCCAGGAATATATACGAATACCAATGTTTTATCGAATCGGATCGTAAAACTCGTGCGCCATTTCAAAATTGTGATTTTCTTCAAAAAGTTTATAATATCCTATCATTATTAATTTGAGTTGGACCATGAGAAGTCTCGTCCGCCATCTAACAGCTTCTCGAACAGCTTTCATTAGTTTTTTTTCCTTCTCCATGATGCATTGTCAGCGGAATCATAAACAATTGCCAAATTTCAAGTTCATCAAACTACTAAAATTGGGTAAAATGCACTTGCAAGATTTGACCCACACACGATCTAACATGGCAACTCAAATAAAAGCAGTAGAAATTGCCTAACAAGGGGGAAAATATTGGTTTTTATAGGTCATGTGAGTATATCAAATCGTAGAATCAATTAAGAAGAAATTGGTATTTTCATGACGAAAGGAAAGTCTTATTAATTTTCATTTACAGTCACTATAAATTAATACACAATACTTATTTCAGTTTATTACAAAATATTATTTTTTCAAATCCAGTTAAATTCAACCCACCAATGGAAACCTCTAGAATCTGAATGTCATCTTGGAAGACTCATATTCCTCAACATACCAAGTGCCTTCATTGTCTAATAATTACTTTTGTTATCTGGTTTACTCTTTTCAAATAGAACTGTTATAAAATAATATGTACACAGTCATTAAAGAACCCAAACCGAAAAGCCACTGCTGGAACTCTATTCCATATCGATGCATATCAATTATCTAATAAACTCAGTAGATGTATCCATAGGAATGATTCATGATTCTCCAGACGTCAAAGTACTTTCGACAATCACAGCAACTAACCAGGGTAACATTTTCATGGCAGCCGGTTCAAGAAATTATAGGAATAAAAATAGAGTGAATCTAGAGTGCTCTCAGTAATTAGTAACTCATTTATTCTAATTAAATGGAATGTATATCTCTTTGTATGCATTATTTTAGAAGGGGAACTGTCTAGAAAATCAGATGTCTCTTGAGAAAACTGGAGGTGATCTTTAATGCATTCAACACAGATGATAGATACATATGGTCCTAAACTTGATTGGTATATATTTTAATATTTTTTGGTACGTGTACAATAATGGATATTGTTACAGACCTTAAATTTGATAAAGACTTCTCGAATTGTTCGAGATCGTTCGATGAATTAGATGGAAAAATCTAGAAGCACTAACTTTTGTTCTGGATCAATCGTCGAACATTCTATTTGTGTTCTATTGATTTCTTAAGTTTTCTAGAACTTTATTTGTATATAAAAGCAATGCATTTGTTAGATGAGGGAAGTTAGTTAGAAAGTTACCTTGAGTTACCTTGGATACAAGTATTTTGACAGTGACTTGTATTACAGTGTTGTCAAGTAAAGTTTGAACAATAAAGGCGAGTTCATACCAGAGTACACTTATTTTTGAACCCGAAGACGCAACAATTGGTGACAGCGGCGGAATAAGTGTTACTGAAGAAAGAAAAGTAAGGCAGTTTTCCAGTATTTGATGGTGAATACTCGAGCAAATAATTACGACGAGATGGCGACATCAGCAGATATCCTTGAGTTTTTAAAGGAACAAGAAGCCAAACGAAAACAAGAACAAGAGGAACAAGAAGCCAAACGAAAACAAGAACAAGAGGAACAAGAAGCCAAACGAAAACAAGAACAAGAAGAGCTTCTACAACAATTCGAACTGAGAAGGAAACAAGAACAAGAGGAACAGGAGGCGCGGTTAGTCCAGCAGTTACAACAACAACATGTTGATATTCTGCAACGTATTAATCACAGTCAAAAGTGCTTCCAGAATGAAATCACCGAAGTAGTACAAGAGGTCAGAGGAGAAGTTCAAGAGGTTAAAGGTGAAGTTCAAGAAGTCAGAGGTGGAGTCCAGGGAGTCAACAGAAGGGTCCAAGATGTCGAAAATGAACTGTCCAAAATAGATGAACGGGTGGCACGAGAGGTGAACAAGAAATTCAACGAAGAAGTGGATAGGATCAAGGAGAGGTTGGAAACGCTACACCTTCCACACAAGCCTGCACCCTCTGAGGAAATCTCCCCCACCAGCGAAAAGCCATCCTCACTGACAACTCCGATAAGGCCTACACAAGCGAAAATTTTGAAGCCTCCAACATTCGATGGGCAATCCTCGTGGCCCATGTATAGACGTCAATTTGAAGCGGCAGCAAACGCAAACGGCTGGTCCGAGGAGGAAATGGCCACCTCTCTAGTCCTGTGTCTACGAGGACAAGCATTGGACATCCTTCAGAACATCCCCGAGAGTAATCAGAAGGAATATTCTAGAATCGTTGAAGCTTTGGAAATCAGATATGGGTAGCAATATCTCAAACAAGTGTTTCAGAGCCATTTAAAGAGTCGATATCAAAAATCCAACGAAACCCTACAGGAGTATGGAGCCGACGTAGAGCGACTCATTAATTTGGCATACCCACAAGCACCGAAGGAGTACGTTGAACAAATTGGGGTGCAGACTTTCATCGATGGTTTGAGAGATACTGACATGCAGCAAACCCTTCGACTAGGACGACTTCAAACCATAAGCGCAGCACTAATAGCATCTTTGGAGTTCGAGGCCGCGAAAAACGCATCAAGAAATACGAGGCCCAAGTTACGTGAAGGTAAATTCAACGAGGATTCTCCTACAAGCGAGGCGCTATTGAAGAAAATATTGGACTCCATAACAGCATTAAGCAACCAAGTGCATTCCCCAGAAGACAGGAAGAGGCGCTGCTATAACTGTGGGAAAAGCGGCCATCTACAGTGGATTTGGCTGGGAGAGATCGAGATCCAAAAGTCCAAGAAGAAAGAGGTCGTCATCAGCGAGCAACGAAGATAGATCGAGATCTCCGGGCCCAGGAACAGAGCAACGTGGGCGATATACCAGAGGAGCCTTCAGGAGATCGACCACGCCAGAAAGGAGACCTCAAACATCTGAAAGAGGACTTGCTCCCATCCAGGAAAAACAAGAATTAGTCGGCACTAGGGGGCGCGTGGCGACTTTCAGTGTTCAAATCCCCAAGAACATTTAACTATGGAGGAAAAGCGGAAGGCCAAAGAGTTTCTTTATAACCATCGTAACATTTTCTCGACAGAGACTTCGACAGGACGTACCAGTCTAGTTCAACATCGCATCAACACCGGCGATGCCCGACCAATCCGACATGCTCCGAGGAGACTACCGTTTGCCAAACAGAGAGAGGTAGCAGACATGATAAACAACATGATGGAGGATGACATAATTGAAGAAACCACAAGCCCATGGTCCTCACCGGTAGTATTGGTAACTAAAAAGGATGGATCAACCCGATTTTGCGTGGACTATCGTCGACTGAATGACGTAACGATGAAGGATAGCTACTCATTACCAAGAATCGATGATACACTAAACACATTATCCGGTTCCAAATGGTTTTCAACGTTGGATCTGAAAAGTGGGTATTGGCAAGTGGAAGTTCATCCTGATGATAGAGGAAAAACAGCGTTCTCTACCGGACAAGGGCTGTACCAATTCAAAGTTCTTCCGTTAGGATTATGCAATGCTCCCGCCACCTTTGAGAGACTTATGGAACTAGTATTGAGAGGTTTGACAATGAAAATTTATCTAGTCTACTTGGATGACGTCATAGTAATGATAAGGACATTTGACGAACACCTGAATAATTTGGAAGAAGTATTTTTGAGGTTAGAAAATGCTAACCTGCAACTGAACCCAAAGAAGTGTTATTTATTTCAAAAAGAAGTCAATTTTTTAGGCCATGTCATCTCGGCCGAAGGAATTAAGACCGATCCTGCTAAAATCAAGGCTGTTAGGAGTTGGCCACGTCCTAGCGATAAACATGAAGTAAGAAGTTTTCTGGGGCTATGTACCTACTACAGGAAGTTTGTTCAAGACTTTGGTAAAATTGCCAAGCCACTCCACCGCTTAACTGAGAACAACGTTCAGTTTGATTGGAGCCCTGATTGCCAACAGTCGTTCACTGAACTGAAGAAGAAATTGACAACTGCGCCTATTTTGGCTTACCCACGAGAACAAGGCACTTTCATTTTGGACTGTGATGCGTCTCAGCAAGGCATTGGATCAGTTTTATCCCAAGAACAGGATGGCGAAGAGAAAGTAATAGCCTACTTTAGTAAAACTCTGGGCAAAGCTGAAAGGAATTACTGCGTTACAAGAAAGGAGCTTCTATCGATAATCAAAGCCATTGAACATTTCCATACCTTCCTCTATGGCAGACGTTTTCTCGTAAGAACTGATCACAGCGCTTTGCAGTGGATAATGAACTTCAAGAAACCCGAGGGTCAGGTTGCGAGATGGCTAGAGAGACTCCAACAATACGACTTCAAAGTTATTCATCGCAGTGGCAGGAAACACAGAAATGCAGACACATTATCAAGACGTCCATGCTTGGAACAGCAATGCCGATATTGCCAGAAACTCGAAAACAAAGAAGTCAATTGTTACAATGATGAACATTGCAAGGAAATTCTGCAAGTTACCACCATAAGAGTCGAGTCTGAAGAATCTGATTTATGGATCACAGAAGATATGAGGAAGAATCAGAAGAAAGACAACAATTTAAAGTTAGTCCTAAGCTGGCTAAAAAATGGAGTTAGACCTGAGTGGCAGGAAGTATCCAAGTTTGGTGCAGTTGCCAAGGGATACTGGGCTCAATGGGATTCCCTATGTCTTCGTGATGGCCTATTGCATCGCAAATGGGAGAGCCCAGATGGAGCAACTGTGGTGTACCAACTGGTCCTGCCGAAGGCACTTACTAAAGATGTGCTCGAGCAACTTCATAGTAGTCGTGCAGGTGGACACTTTGGAATCAAGAGGACCCTTGCTAGAATTCGAGAACGATTCTATTGGATGAATTGTCGTCGTGATGTAGAAGAATGGTGCAGAAGATGTGACCTATGTTCTTCAAAGAAGGGACCCAAAACCAGAAGTCGAGGGAAAATGGCTCAGTATCTTTCTGGTGAACCATTCGAAAGAGTAGCAGTTGACATTCTTGGGCCGTTTCCTGTTACCGAACAAGGAAATAAATACTTGATGGTAGCCATGGACTATTTCTCCAAGTGGCCTGAAGTTGTGCCCATTCCAAACCAGGAGGCAAAGACCGTTGCAAAGGCCTTCATAGAAAATGTAATAGCCAGACATGGAGTCCCACTAGAATTACATTCTGATCAAGGACGAAACTTCGAATCTGAGTTATGGCAGGAAATGATGAACATTCTAGGTGTGAAGAAGACTCGTACCACAGCCCTACATCCACAATCAGATGGTATGGTTGAACGACATAATAAAACCATCAGCCAGTACCTGTCGATGTTCATCTCCAAAAATCAAAAGGATTGGGATGAGTTGGTTCCACTATTTCTCCTATCCTATCGAAGTTCCCAGCATGAGTCCACCGGATATACCCCTTCAATGTTGATCACTGGGCAAGAAATGAAACTACCATGCGATCTGTTGTTTGGAATGCCACCCAGAAGTACAGAGGACAAAGTCCTACCAGAATATGTCCAAGAGTTGCGAGAAAGACTGGACCAAGTTCATGAATTCTGCAGACGTCGTCTTCAAATCTCCAGTGATAAAATGAAAAAGAGGTTCGACCGGAAGAGTCCAGGGACTATGTTCGAGCCAGGTGATGCCGTTTGGCTATACCAACCTCAGAGAAAGAAAGGAAAATGCCCCAAGCTACAGAGAAATTGGACAGGACCCTATGTCATCATAAAGAAGATCAACGACTTGGTATACCGCATCCAGCTCAACCCAAGGAGTAAACCCAAAGTTGTTCACATCGAGAGGTTAGCAGAATACCGAGGCCACGATCCCCCAAATTGGTTCCAGAGGGACAGCCAAAATGGTGATGGTGTTATCCGGGACGGAATAACCTAAAGGAGGAGGCAGTGTTACAGACCTGAAATTTGATAAAGACTTCTCGAATTGTTCGAGATCGTTCGATGAATTAGATGGAAAAATCTAGAAACAATAACTTTTGTTCTGGATCAATCGTCGAACATTCTATTTGTGTTCTATTGATTTCTTAAGTTTTCTAGAACTTTATTTGTATATAAAAGCAATGCATTTGTTAGATGAGGGAAGTTAGTTAGAAAGTTACCTTGAGTTACCTTGGATACAAGTATTTTGACAGTGACTTGTATTACAGTGTTGTCAAGTAAAGTTTGAATAATAAAGGCGAGTTCATACCAGAGTACACTTATTTTTGAACCCGAAGACGCAACAATATTATAAATTTTATCAAATTACATAGTTATCAATTGTTTCATACATTTTTTATCTACACTGCGAAGAATTCGTCAAAATCATTCCTCAGCAAAATTTCTCGAATAATAAGACTTGGCAGCACTTTTAAATTACCAATATCGCTTTCATAAAAGTCTGTTGATTTTCTCAGATGATAATGGCTCAAACTAGTCGAAAGTAATCTTCTGAAGATTTCCAGCAATATTCGATCATATTCGAACACTTGACTAGGTATTCAAGACATTATTTGGTTCCTCACGTGAAATTGTCAAGCTGTGTGCACGCTTCAATATACTTGAAGGAAGAAACTTTGTATTTCGTGCAAAATATTATTATTTTAAAAATATTTTGCACGAAATTTAAAGTTTCTTCCTTCAAGTATTATTTGGTTCTCCCTGCAAACATAGATGAAATTCTTGCGTATTTTCCAGAAATGTACGCGGTTATCTATCAAGCAAAGGTATATTTGGGGATCTGTTCGAAAAATTTACTTTAGTGTTCTCACGCGAAAAAACCGAAGAAATATTTGAATTCATCTTAAATAAAATACCAAAAATGGATTTCTTGTAGACAGTTAATTGCATGGATACAAGGTATAGAAAAAAAGATATGGTACTTTGAACAAATACGGTTTTGAAGTAGAATTAGGTACTCAACCCGAGTAAGTTATTTTGGATATGAAAAAATTCTTGACAGTACTGTCAAATTTCTCCTTACTAAGTTTTATTATAATGGTTACTTTTTCAGTAAATCAAACCTTCTGCCAAAATGAAGGGTAATCAATTACTGCAAAATATATCAAACAAATGTTATTAGGTGAAGCTCTCATAAGTATTTCATCACCTTTACATGCAAACTCATGCAAATATTCGTGATATTCGTCCTCACCACAAGGAGGGTTTTTGTTACTTTATATATTCCTACGTGGAATGGAATCCCCCTTTGATTTGTTGTGAATGCATTTTATATGAGGGGAAAAAATCCTCCATTCGCAAATGCCAAAGAGGTATTTAATTATAAAATCCTTCAGAAACTATTCGAAAAGGTGTAGACCCTTTTCAAAATATCTCGTAAATTCCGCAGTGGACACAATTCTTGAACATTATCGAATGACACACCCACTCAGAGTATTGATTTTGTTATTGTTTTGTTATTGATTGCAGAAACAGAGGTTTTTCCAAGATATTTATATTAGCGATTTTTCAATGCAGGATATGGAGTTTTCGGAATAATTTATATCTAATTCGAGTATTTTTAATACTTTTAGTAATTTACAATATTCAGTTTTATTTTTCCTATACCATTTTATAATTTAAAAATCCACACCCCAATACCTGGTGCGGTGTATATGAATGGTAACAATATGAACTGGGTCTCTCTAACTAGCTTATAGCTTTAAAAATAATCAATGATAGCAAATGAGCGTGAACAACGGAAGGGACCAAAGTTTTGTCATAAAAAATCGTTAATTGTCTGAATTCAGAACACTGTTTTGAAATGTGTAAGAATCCATGAGTATTATTCACTGTCAACCAATCCGTCATCATTGATAATGACTATGTAATCACCTTTGCTCAGTGGTAGATTGATGACTTAGAACTTTTCAAAAACTCCAGTGTACTATTTATTTTTAAACTTCAAACATTTTTCAAACCCTCTCTGCATGGTAATTATTATTCTGTTGACGGTTTCATATTTTGTTTCAGTTGATTTTGTTCCGTATTCGAATATTCATTTGTTGGTCTTTCATGTTTTCGTTGACAGGCAGTGAGAACTGGAGAACGAGGTTTGGCCGGATACATTTTTTGTGTTCACAAACGTGTGTTTGTTGGTTTTGATACCAAATGTAAGTGTGGGAAAGCGCCGCCCCTGGATGAACACACTTTCAAAAGCAGAATCAGTGTTAATCCGTTTATACTCCTAAAGAAATTGAATCTGGTTTATTGAAATAAAGTTTTATTAGCATGATTCCCAATAGAGAAAACTCTTTCAATTGGTTGCGATTTGTTTTAAATTCGCATTTAAAAGTCTTTTCACAATATCTATCAGTTGTAGTCCAATGTCCAGCGTGGCTTGTGCCGGGGAAGTAGTTGTTTTCTGTTAGATATTACAAATAAATCACATTTTTCATTTTTCAATTTTCATGGATAATGTAAAATCAATAGTTTTTTGAATTTTTACTCCATGGTGGATGTAAATCCACTGTAATAGCATTTAATAATTCTTGCACTTACCAACTACATACAGGGTGTAATCTAACCTCTTCCACTCCCATGAAGGACGGGTGTACAAAATCAGTTTATAAAGAATGGCAGGTGTGGAGTTCTTTTAAGCAGAGTTTGTGAAGGCAAAATATGATAAATATGATAAATTTTGGCAACAGAGCGTATGTGTTCATCATTGTTTTCAATCGAGGGGGAAACCGCTGAGGAAATTGTGTACAGTAATTCCCAAAAATCATAAGTAATGTCTTCAATACCCAAGTAATTCCCGAGTAAAACCCCGCAAGAAATTCCGTCAGAAAAGCAATAAAAATAATTAATTGAAGAGCAATGTTGCCATTTTTTTTGGAAACGATTGATAACATATAGAAGACAACTTAAAAATTAAAAGTTACTTCTACATGAGTCATTTCTCAGCATTTGAAAGAAATTAAAAGTTTTTTTCATGAAAAGCCCAAATTTCCTCATCAAAAGCATACCCTTCTATAATTTAAAATTAACTGTATCAAGATGTATTCTATATTTCTATAAATAATAATAATAATACTCGTAAAGTAATAGTTCATAATCGAGGTGGAAGACCAAGTCTTTTTTTTGGAAAAATTTACTCAAAGTCGTAACCTGTGCCGATAGAGGACGGTTATTATTATTATTTGTCGTGGCGCTCCGGGAAGACGTATTGATTTTTTGTGTATTCAATTTTCAGCTGTAGGAAAACGCGGAAAACCTACAGCACCACCTCGGGTGGTCGGTGCAGTGCATTCCAAGCTATCACTAGACAATATATTCACATATGAATTTCATGTGAAAAGCAAAGACAAAAAAATCTAATTTAATCAAACCAATATGTAAGGGTGTGAAAATGTGAAATTAAACTTAAACCACTTATCTTTGAAGTAACACCTAGCGTTATTGCAATTTCATCCTATATGAACTTTCACAAATTTTCGTTTGAAGTGTCGCAAATATAAAAACATAAGAAGTGTTGTTTTTCATTTCTCACTTAAAAATATACTTCCTGGTCGTAAGAGGAACAACATTCAGAGGGGAGCTGGGTTGCTATCAACTTTGTAATTCCAGGTCAGTTCTGTTTTTTTTATCTTAATGCGATTTGTCTTTTAAATATACATTATGTATGATTCGTGATGTAGAGGTACTGTTTATTCTACCGAATGACATACATGACCGACTTTTACATTTTTAGTAGTTAATAACTAATCCATTTTTAAAAATATTATTTGGTTATCAAAAAACGTCAAGACTTGTCATTGGTCAAATCGATCCTAAATGATCTCACCTGTTGAACACTGGAATGTGAAAATATGAAATTGATATGTAAGTATTTATGTGATAATATTTTTTCACAAGAAATTACATTTGGAGAAAGTTTGAAAATATTGTGGAAATAGTACTAAATGGAAATACCAGTTAAGGTTTACAATGTATTTTAGGGCTCTGAAGAACTCTCAACGGTAATATTTTTCGTCAAAAGTTTTTTCTTGCTCTGTGATTAATGAATCATTTTTAGTTATCCGTATGATATTTACGCATTTACTGAATTAATTTATCCAACTTTCATTTATTTGCCACCTGACCAAATCACCTGCACTTCACTTGCACCCGATAAGGAAGCTTTATCAAGTGCCTAATCAACCATAAAATTTTTGAAACTGGAAATGACTTCCCAATCCAAAATATTAATCAGTGCAAGGTGTATTCACTACCAATACCTTCAATAACTTTAGTGACACCAGCAAAAAGCAGTCAGCAGGTGGTTGAATGCCATTCGAGCAAGACATGAATTTGAAATTCGATAAGACTTGATCATTACACAGACTGGATCAAGATCAGGTGCCAAGTCCCACGCATCGCGTATTCTCATTCCAGTGGCGGCGATCTTAAAAGGTGATGAAAATTGAGAGTTACCAACAAAGTCTGATATTTTGAAGACTCATGCTACGAATGTACAAAAAACTCTGGTGGTGTGTCCGAAAAGAATCCTTTATGATTTTCCATCGATTATTTTAGAGAATCTTAGTTATCGAAATCGCCATCTGGGAATATTGGAATGTACTTAAGGATATAAATAAACGATTAGGTGTGGTAACACGGCAACATACTATTTCATTCTCATTGTGTGACACCACACCGGTACGCTCTACGATTGTTTATGACAGATTGTTAATATTGAATTTCACAAATGAATTTCTTCTAAGTTAATCCGCTATTCCACTGCTTGTTATTGCTGACCAACAATTTTTCTCCAAATTACAGTCAAAGTGTTAACCCGTAACCCGTTTTAATTTTGATTGAATAACTCTCCCATATCCATAGCCTTTACCGCTTTTTAAACTCCTGTCTAATTAAGAAACATGTGCCAATCATCTCCTAACTTAATCTAAGCCAAAAACCAGAGCAAACATATTTTGTTCTTTGATGAATTATTTATCTCTTTTGTGTTTACACGATTTATAGCATAAGTACTATTTTTTTTAATTGATAGAGCATCAATAGTTCTAGTTGAGTGACATAAATTCGAAATGGAAATAAAAATTTCAAGGCCTACTTCGAATTTTTTTCAAGGTCAAAAATCCAAAAAAGATACCAGCGATTTTTGTAGGTAGAATTAGACGGCGCCACTGGATTCCCGACATTCTCAAGTGATTTATGTGAAAATTACGTAGGAATGTGTCCATGAATAAAAAAGTTATATGTGAATGAAATTTGAAAATTATGTCAATAAATCAACCCACCTCTTCAACTTCAGACCTTTTATCAAAATTCTGACTACACCACTGGATTCAGAATACTTCGAAATATGTTTGGTCAAAATTTCTTCGAAATCTATTCATAAATAAAAAAATTATAAAATAATAAAATTTGAAATTAGTGGAATTTTGGGAAAATTTTATTTTATTATTTTATAATTGTTTTACTTATGAACTGATTTCGATGCAATTCTGACTAAATATATTTTGAAATATTTTGAATCCAGTAATTTTCACACAAAATACTTGAAAAGATTCTTGAGGTATAGGCCTTGAAATTTTTATTTTTATTTCGAATTCATGGCACGCAATTAGAACTATTGATGCTTTATCTATTGAAAAAAAACTTCTGAATCGGATAATAAACTCTGTATAAAACAACCTTACTGACTCATTATTACAGGATTTTCAGGTTGGGGTATATGTTTATCACTCGGTTTATCAACTGTTGAGTTTAGTTTTTCCTGAAGAAATTCCAAGACATTGAAGAAATATTTTTCCTACCACACATAATTTCAAAACGATTCACCAATTTTTAGTAAGCAAAAAAAAATCGGACAGCCCTGTTACAGAAAACGCATCAAATCTTGTTCTGAACAAGGCCATCGATTTGATTGAAGGCTGTGTCCTACAAAAACTCAAGTACTTTGGCTCAGGTATAGATATATCTCTATCACTAAAAGTCGCCAATCCAGGCACAGTGAGGGTAATAATTTTATAAATATTTCTAGGCTCCCTATAGATCATACTCTTATCGATTCATTGGCATCATCACATGATTCTCAAATGGTAATCTAATCTTCCCTAAATATTCAACTGAATCAGTTGAAGAAATGAGAAGAAAACGCTCAACTGAGCTGAGCTGATTGTTTGGGTCCATTCAACCCCAGTAAACAAAATGTATTGAAATAATACGCAGGAAGCTAGCCTACCGGAAATGTATAGAACTATTTATTAATTCCACATACTTGGCGTTATTTTCAATTTTAATTTTAATTTTCAATTTTAAATTATTCATTTCATTCTTCATTTCATATACTTTTGTTATTACGGAAATATAGTTCAAAATATGGTTCAAAATAGGGGTTTTACCGAAATTGGTTATAGTTCTACCTGTACATACGATTGAAATACATATTATTTATTCTACAGAAATCACCGAACCAAATCTGTTACCCTTGTGAAATTTCAACCTAATTTTCTCTGCTGAAACTTTGACGGATTCGAAGCGATCTCGAGTTGATAAAATACAACAGAACCTCACATTTTTCACATGCACTCCACTGCTGTGCATTTCCTTCATTGCAACATGGGAAATCTCTTTGCCGGCGGCTCAGTTGGTGCATCTTTCGTACTATCGACAGCCAGCTAAATCCAACTTCTTCCCCGAAGGCACGGCGTGGCAGCGGGCATGCTTTACGCTTTTCTTCTTGCGGTTGCTATGGGAATTACAAGCGGGTCAAGTGTGGAGTTGTGGGATCGCCATTATTAATAAACGGGTCATTACGTGACTGGCATGCCTCACTCTTCGGGAGTGCTAACAATGAAATAATCCGCAAAAATATGTCGATAAGAAGTCGCATTGATTCATCAGCTCGAATAATAGATTGATTTCATTGGGGGAACAGGTTACCTCTGCTTTTGATGAAGTGAAGTCGATAACGGTAATATGCTGGTAGAAAATAATCATGTATTGATACTGACTAAATTACTTTGATCTGTTTGAAGACAAGTTTTTTAAGTTCACTCAGTGGAGGAGTTTCATAAGTTGCATAACGACATATAGGTGTATATGTTGTTACAATTTGAAATTTTACCAATCTTATTTACGACGTTTAGAAACAACAAATTCAAGCTTTTGATTTGAGATTTACCCTGTTAATTTTTTCCAATGCATATAATTTTCAAAGATCACCCAAACAATCGGTGACAACGTTTAATTTCAACACACTCGATAATTCACTTTAACAAATGGTTGCTTTGCTGGAATCTAATTATCATACAAATATTATGACTGTGTATAAAATGACACTCGCCCAAAATAAATATTTTATATAGGTATTATAATCAATATTATATTTTTGATATATTATGAAACTATTTAAAGAAAAAGGACACGAATTTTGAAAATTCCTTGATTGTTTAGATAATTCAGCATTTTTTGAAATGATTATATTCAATAAGTAATATTTAAATATATTAGGTACCTATTCAAGTTATAATATTATCTTTCAAATTATGGTACTGGTAAGTCCTTGACACCAATATGACAATATATTCAGTTGATGACTTATGTATTAGATAGAGGGTATCGCAAAAAGTAGTTTGTGAAATTGAACTTATTTTTTAATTTTCTAGCACCAAGTCGACGATTTGTTTAAATCAAACTCCAAGAAATAGTCCATCCTGACTTAATAAATACTTTTGAATACAAATTATTTGAAGCAACCTATTTGAAAAGTGTAATTTTTTTCAATTTCATGATGAAAAAGAAGTTTTATAGACTTGGTGTGTGACTTTGGCTATATACATGGATTCATCGGTTGTAAGAGTCTCAGTGGGAAAAGCGTGAAAAAATCGAGATGAAGCTGCTCTACCGCTCTACCAACTGATCTATTTGGAAACATATAAACAAATATATTGTATTACGCAGTGTCCTACGTGAGTGGCAACACGCGGAGGGCGTGACCGACGCAGTGATATTAAGGCGATGATAAAGATTGGTGTGTCCTCGCCGCGCGGTAGTTGCTACGGAGGACACACCAACGGCAACACGCCGGCCGCGTGTTGCCACTCACGTAGAACACTGCGTTAAGACGGGACTCCACCAGAGCACTGTCAGTGACGTTATATGACAGTTGCGGAACAATGTCATATGGGGACAAACAATCCAAACTGAACAAAAACAAACCCATTGAACTCATTTTCCATAGTGAATCTTTCTGGTCAATTTTCTGCGAAAAGGGATTTCCTAGGAAAAAGTTCTTTGCATCATTGTGATAATTAATTCACATCAAATATCAAATGCTTTGTTTGTCCCCCATGACCGCCATGTTGTGCCGTCAGCTGACAGTGCTCTACTGGGCTAGCCCGGCGGCATGTGCCGCCAGCACAACCCACCGGTTGTTGCCGAAGAAAAAATTAATAATAAACAGTCTTTAGAGGCCGCTAGCATGATGTTGCTAGCGGGCAAATGTAGGTAAGGATCAAAACGATTTCAGCCTGCTACGCGAGCGGACTCTGTCTGAACCAGTGCGAACATGTGTTTTAAGTCAGTTTTGAATATTTGTATCGAACGGTACGTTATATACGTGGTATGTTTGTATTTTGTTTGCGTTTTTCCGCTATTTGAGTTTATATTTTGTTTTTTATAGGGGACTAAGACACTTTAAAATGAATAATCAAGATACGGATACGGAAAATACCAAAGATAATGGCTTTATTTCCAAATCCTGTGTCTGCTTCCTCTAATGTTTTTTTCTTGGTAATAATTTTTAGGGCCTTATAACCTAACAACAAAATTTCGTCGTCGTCAAACATTTTCGGATGACGAACAAGACCTCTCTGCAAGCCGACACATCTGCCCAGTTTGATGGAGTTGAGTTTAAGTCCGCGACAAAGCCGCCGCAAGCCGCGGCATTTTGTGCCGACGGCAACGCCGCAAATGCCGCCGGGCTAGCCCAGTTTGGTGGAGTTCCGCCTTTAGAGTATCTTGATTAATATATATTAATATAATTATTATTATTATATTAAATAAAATCATAGGTATATCTAAATAGAATTTATATATTTGACATCGGTAATTTTTAATAGAAATCATGCATTTGGCAGCTTATCCCCAAGCGTGCGGAAATTATTTCGCAAGCGTGTGGAAATTATTTCGCAAGAGTGTGGAAATTATTTCGCAAGCTTGTGGAAATTATTTCGCACGCTTGTTGATATAAGCCTCTTTCCGTGGGACTATACAGTTCGATATACTTTACTTTCCTGTGTTCGTAGGAAAATTAATTTTCCCTGTACATATTTTTTATTTAAATCTCTCGTTCATGGTATTTTAACAGGTAGGGACAATCTAATAGTGAAAAATCAAAGCTATAGGGTTTGCACGTAGTTAAAGGGTTTAAATAAGGGCGCGATCTTGCAAGTGAATACTCGGTTGCTGATGCATTTTCTCGCTTATGGCAACCGACAGAATTAAATTTGATATCGTTAGTCATCCTTTAAAATGTTCACATAAGCCAGTCAGGTGTTAAAATAAATTTTCCGACCGGAAAATTTTGTGATTTTTTTTCATATGCCGTGCATACGTCCGATTGCTTTTTATTTTTTGAGCTCAGCACTGACATAAGTAATTTCCAATGGTTAAAATCCCAGGAGAGAGAAAATGAGTCAGCAAAATATGTCATTACCTGACGGTCTATTAGTCGTTCAGCGGCGTAGAGATTTTATATTATTGTTTTCCAAGAACACCTGGATTTAGATTATTGAGATAAAAACTGCAGGGGAAATGAATTCCTGATTGGTTTTTCAAATAGACTTCAGATATTTATAAAATTGTATTGAATAATGTGGGACTTTTTCCATATGAGCATCGTTTCTAGAGACATATATTCTAGGGTAACTGAGTTGAGGAATTGTCATTACGATTGATGGGATTCAAAGGCTATCCCCTGTCGATATCTATTATCCATAGTTTTTTTGGATTGATAGGGCCGTCACTTGATGGAAATCCATAATTATGACAGTAAGATAAAACTCGAATAAAATTTCCACAAAATTGGTGTCATATAATCCATAGTCCATGGTCTCCATTTCGTCATCACTAAGATGCTCTGAACTTTTGTAGGAAGGGCTTTCTGTCTTCTTTGGCATGTTAATTCGTCGGCGAGTCCAACTAGTCATTGGGTTGTAAAATTAGACCTTTCATGTTGTTGGAAAGTCTACTGAAGTGGTATATCCATTCGAACCCATAACTTTCTGTGTTTGAGAAACTAAGAAACTATTTCCAATATTATGGAAATAGTTTCAATGTTGTATATATGGTGAAATACTTCGACTGCAGCAGTGCAAAAGAAGCTTCCATAGTTCAATTCTAGGGAATAGATACGCCTTCAACAATTTATATATTTTTGGGATATCGTTTCAAATCGTTAACTGTATTCACCTTCTTTTGGTATCCACCTCTCTTATGAACAGGGGTTTATTTCTTCAGAGCTATTGCAGAAACGTTACTGTGATCTTATTGTAATACTTATGTAAGGGTTGTTTCATAGTGTGATAGCTGGTTCTCAATTTTTGGCACCTCCAAGATTACCAGTAGCAATGTCTTGAAAATTAACTGGCAACTGCGTTTCAGGGGCAAATATGATCTCCCGTTATTGCTTCTTCGTGACACGAGATAAATGAATAAACCCTGCCCCACTGGGGCAGATCACAGTACTCGATGGTCCAATGGTCTAGGGTCTGAGAACCGAATGAAAGAGAGCTTTGTTTTTTTTCAGAGACACCAGTCCTCCTGTTTTCGCTATGGAAAAAAAATATACATATTTATAGGCAGTTGCTTCTCACTGTTGTTTGCGTCAGTGCCCAAAGTGCAGCCTAGCTGGCAGAGGAAATAAAGAGTCACTTACATCTGCATCATTTGCGTATGGGCTACTCAATGCCTGAATTAGCGAAAACCTCAGTTCGAAATTACCAACGGGCCATATAACCATGACGCGTGCTCAAGAATGAGCCAATGGGTGTTCCACAAGGATACTAATTGAGGTATCAAAATAAGCAGAATCTGCCTCTGAAAGGTCGTAATGTTTTCTAACTCTTGCAGCCCATTCACTAAAGGCACTTTCATTCGAGGTTTTTCTCTTGGAGACCAGTCCTGGTGAGAGAGATATCTTTCAAAAGTACCTGTGTGTGAAGCAAGTTAAAACTTCATCTTACCAATGCACTTTTTTCAGGATAAAAATAAGAAGAACCAATGAACATATAAAGAAGTATTATGAATTCCTACAACATCAATCAATCCGGGGTAGAGTTTTTTTATTCATATTCCTTAACATAAATTGAATCAATCTGTGAGAAAGGTGAAATTAATAAGTCGTAAATGTTTTCATGTTTCACAATGTATCTATAGCAATTGCAGAAACATCATCATACAGCAAATGATTGCACGAAAAAAAAAAAACAACATACACCAGAAACATTGTTTTCCATGTTGCTCTATTTATGAAATTAATTCAGCACTCATACATCAATCATTCATAAAAACAGTTTGAATAATTTGATTCGTGTTTTTATATTATTGCAAATTGCTTCGTCATAACGAGAGAGGCGATTTGAAAGGTCCATGCGGACGCTCGTATATCAAAACGTTAAATGAAATATTCTGGATACTGTCATGTCGTTGTAATTTCAGTTGTCGGAATGATGCTTCGCACTACTTGATTGATATGATTGTGAATTGAAAAGTGTTGTTCAACGTTGAATTATATCAGCTAGGTGTAAGTATCAATTTGAATTTCTGTTCGAAAATATGAATAGGCTATTCATAAAATCTGTTGTGGAATCATCTGCGGCTGAAAGACAATTTGAACTGCTCGTTTTGACGCTTTTAAGTTACATTACAATTTCTTTCGGCATATACAGTATCGGAAACTTTCCATCTGGGGTATGGTGGTTTTATGAGAGCGTGAATAATGGTTTGCTATTATGTTGAGAGAGCATTACAATTTCTCCTCTACTCGCTCGAGGAAGGGATATCAACGTGAGTTGTTAATTCGTCGGATGAGGTAACAGAACAGACGCGCAGTAGTGCATCTCACTTATTTATGTGGTATTATCATATCATTGCGTTCCTTGTTGCTCGGGTAGATTTCTGTCTATACCCCAGATGAAAAGTTTCCGATACTGTATACCACTGTATATACTTTTGGAGTGTCTACTCGTTCGTATGTAATAAAGCAATCTATCGAGCATTATCGAAATAAAGATTCAATCGATTTTGATAAAAAAAATATGTTGCTTAGACACCTTACGAGCACATGATATTATAAATTCTTGAGACTTGAATATTTTTAAGTTATTGTTTAATGATCACGAGCCAGTGGACAAGTAAAAAGCATCCCTCAGATCTTTACAATTTTAATGCCAACGTTTCGGCGAAATTTTATATATGTATGTGTCTGTAATTTATTTGTCGTTTATACTTACGCAGAATTTTTATTGTAGCCCTGAAAAAGGCGAAAATTTCGCCGAAAAGTTGGCATTAAAATTGTAAAGATCTGAGGGATGCTTTTTACTTGTCTACTGGCTCGTGATCATTAAACAAAAATTACTCAATCTTCGGACGTGAAAACAGTATACATTTTTAAATTAGTTAACTTGTGGGGTCATGAATATGTAAGAAGGCCCTATGCCTGAATATCGGTTACTTTTTCCATAGTTCTCTTGAATTTTCCAGAAGCTTCAAGAACACTGTTTGACTTCACCATCTTATAGTCTTGAAAGTTCCACGCCAACTTCCTGCTGTCCGATCGTCACTCAAGTAAATTTTAAATATATTCTAGAACCTTTCGGAAACTTTGTCCTGGTTCATTCTAGGGAGATTTCGAGTTTTCTAGAACTTTGCAGTAACTTCGAGGACATTCCACAATTGTTTTTCTCATATTCTACGAATTTACAGAAAGTTTCACCACCACGCCTATGCCCTAATATTCAAACCATCGAGACATTACTACCTTTTCAGTACGGTCTAGAACCTACTAGTTCTGGCTCTAGTTCAGTTCAAGGTTATCTCTAATTTTTCAGAACCTTCGAGAATATTCGAAAGTTGTCGTTTTAATTGTAGAAATTTCTATAAATTTTCAACTCCTACGACCTCTTCTCGGTAGACACATTTTCGAAAACTTTCAGCTCGTACAAACATCGAGACACGGGATTTTTATATACACACGGTGAACTATGACCAATTACCTTTGAATAAGGGGGAACTCGAGTAGGGGAAGTACGCCTAAAATGGGATATGTAGGTAAAATGGGACCCCCATGTTTTTCGCTTTACTACAGTTGGCAGCTCTGCGTATTTACATATAACGTGTGTGTCTGAACTAAACTTCAGTTAGTATAGGTTAAAACGTGCCTTATGTAAGTTATTGAAATAGCGAGAGTGCATATTTTAGTTTGCTACGGTGTTGATGTAAAATTTATTGTCAGCGGCATAAGATATTGCAACGGAACCATTTGCCGTTTTGATTTATTAATTAACTTGGTATTGTTTATAGAGGTTAAGTTAGCCACTGCCGCGTGAAACACTGCTGTGGAAGCCAGTTATTCTATAGGCGGTAAGTTTAAAAATTTGAGCAGCAATGTGGGTAAAATGGAAAATGTTCGTTATATCCCGTTTTACCTCTACCTAAACTCAAGGGTCTCATTTTACCTATACTATTCATTAATTTTTTTTTTTTTATTTTCAGATGCCTTCTACGTATAAAAGAAAGACAGATCGTCAATCTTGGTCTGAAGAGACCATGTCCGAAGCGCTTCAAGCCGTGAGAAGTGGAACATGTGGGTACTTAAAAGCTGCAAAGAAATATAATGTTCCAAAATCAACGTTAGAAAGGAGATTTAAAAATAAAAATAAACAGGCAGTAGACAATGTAAAACAACTTGGAAGCAGAAAATTGAAATTTTCCATAACGCTAGACACCAGGTACCCTTGCAGTTTCCATTAATCTGGGTGGATGCAATTAGAGTTGTTTGCGAGGTGGTTTGATCACTTTGTCGCATCGAGTAGTAATCCTGCATTACTCATACTTGATGGTCATAAAACTCATACGCAAAATATTGCAATGATAGACAAAGCACGAGCAAATGGAGTGTCCGTTTTATGCCTCCCACCACATACCAGCCATGGCATGCAGCCACTGGATGTATCATTCATGTCACCACTCAGCACATTTTATACACAGGAAGTGGAAACTTGGCTGAGGAATCACCCAGGGCGATGCGTTACTGTGAGTGAAGTTGGTTCTTTATTTGGTAAGGCTTATCTAAGAGCCTCAACACCTCTCAATGCCATAAATGGTTTTCATAAAACTGGACTGTGCCCAATAAATCACCTCATATTCACAGAAGATATGTTCATGGCAACAATACCAACCAGTTATGGTCCACTTCAAATCAGTGATCCTAGGAAAAAAGATGCACCGGTGTTAGAAGAACAAGACAAAACACCAGAAAATATTGATCATGGTGCTAGAGAGTTTCCACCAGAAAAACTAATAATGAAACAAACAGAACAAGAGCAACCATCAACAAGTGGCATTTCTAATAGTTTAGTAACTCCTGAAGCAATTGCCCCTCATCCAAAAATCAGTAAAGAAGGTGCACCAAAAAAGAAAGCCAACAACAAAAAGGGTAAGGCCGCAATACTCACTAGTACCCCCTATAAGGAGGAGTTAGAACAGTCCTTGTCTGAGAAAAATAGAAAAATGAGAACAGATAATATGAAATCAAATAGAAAAATGAGAGCAGATAATATGAAATCAAATAGAACACAAGAGCCCGTAACAAAAAATGCTACAAGCAAGAGTCAAAGTCAAAGTCAAAGTTCGAATCTAGTGAAAGTAGCGAATCAGACGTCGACGTGCAGTGCCTATTTTGCGGAAACAATTATTCTAATGACCAACAGAGCGAAGGGTGGATAATGTGTGGTCGGTGCGGCAAGTGGGGTCATGATGAATGTGCAGGTGTGGAAAGTGATGACGATGCTGATTTCATATGTGATATTTGCTTGGAAAAATAAAGTATTGAATGCTATTGTTTCTCTATCTTATGTTTCTATCCCATTTTACCTTTTGCATTTTCCAATTTTACCTACATAATATGGGTAAAATGGGATTTTAGACGTTTTCTCTTCTAATGCTATCAAGTTATTTTATATATTATTTTATCATATTTTGAATAGATATATATTCAAATAATGAACCATACTAAAATATATCCAAAAGGCAGACTTTTATTGAGTTTACTTTTTTCATACGTGGGGTTGAACATTAAGTATCCCATTTTAGGCCAACCTCCCCTATAATGTAAAAATACATTAATCATTTACATTATTTCTTTGTTCGCCAACCTTCCAAGACGCGCCACTAATGAAACTCTTATATTGTCTCTCAATTTGGGTATACGATCGCACGATATGCAATTTCCACTGTTATATGCGAATTAACAACTGAACAAACAGAGTGTCAATTTTAGTTCATTACTCACCGTGTTCGACGTTTTTTCGGTTCAGCAGGCTTTAATAGCTTAGATTGAATGTAATTTATGCTAAAAAAACATTGTGTTTTCATATAAGAGGACAAGTCGAAAGGTAGAGCGCGTGGGTCATCAGATATATCAAAGCCAAGCAACGTGATGCGAAGTTATGGTTTGGATGGAGATTTACGGACGACTTCCTTCCAAGATCTATTCTCTCGGATCGTGCTAGGAATCGCAGTTAAAAGGTAAGACCTCGTTGATCCTTAGCTCACACAAGTTTCGACTTCTGAGGGCTGCCCTTCGTAGGGGGACGACAGCAGGTTAACGGAAAACACAATTTTAACAAAAAAAAAGTTCATTCGACACCAATATTAATTATTTCAATATTCATGGTAGCGATATGTTGTGTTTGTGTGTACTGAAATTATTTATTTTGAAACCTGCTATCAGGAGTAACGCTAGGTAAAACTTCATTTCAAATCAACAACTTAATTTTTACGTTTGATTAAGGAGGAGAAAGAATTATTCTGTTCTGTCCAGGGGTGGCGCTTTCCTACGCCTACAAAAGGTAAATGTTTTTGGGCAGATTTCCAATTTTCCAAAAAAATTGAGGTGCATTGAACATGGAAATAGTATAATGTTCTTATGACGCATAAACGAAATTCAAAAAAATTTACATGGCTGTATAGACAATTGAATACTCGACCTCCTACTCTATATTTAAAAAAATTGGGAGTGTGGCTATCACTTTGACGAGGGTGGAAAAGGGGCGATTTTTTTATGTAACAGAGTGTCTTTTAGAAAACATAAATCGATGTTTCAGGGTTTTTCTTGAAAATTGGTAATAACGTAGAAAATTAATTTATCCGTTACTTTATGATCTCACTGTATATACTTATACATTAAACACGACAAGGCCTGCAAGTATGTTTTGTCACTTTCGAAAACCATAGTTTTTGAGCAATTTAATTTTATCTACAGGTTGTGAGCGAAAAAATTAAAATGAACAATTTCGCGCGCAAATCCATATTGGGATTCTTGACAAATGACAAAATCTCGACATTGATTTTCTTGTAAACTATAGCCTATACAAAAACGTTACCACGAAATTCATTAAGCTTTCTATTTGTTATGAATAGTTATGAATAATTTTTATATTTTCAACGGTCGAGCATAGAATGAAGGCTTTCAGGACCGGAAGTAAAAGAAAGAAAGAAAGAAATCTTTATTGACTACGTTATGTCTAAAAAAAAAACATTTGTAGCATGTCATAAATTCTTTCGAGAAAGAACAAAAAACAATCAAAAACAAAAGTTACAACTTACATTCAAATTAAGTGTGGAGGTTCGGCAAGCATGTTCCTTGCGTCAAAGTGTGCTTACGAACATGTTCTAAATATTCTGTAGTGGAATAGAAACAGTTTTTTTTAAATATTTTTTTATTACTTGTTTGAAACAAAACATATTCATAGTTTTAATATTGGCAGGTAAAGCATTATACAATCTGAAATCATAGGAATTTTTTTTCGATTTCGTCAGTTTGAAATGTTGAGGTCTAATAAGATTGCTGTTACATATATTATGATTATGTAAACTGGATTGCTTGGGAAACAAGGGAGCGCTTTTGTGAATATGCAATAGACTTGAATAAATATACATAGAAGGTACCGTCATAATTTCATGGTTAATAAATGATTCACGACAAGAAGTATGATCAAGAAGTATTTTTTTCGGGCTTTGAGTCCGTGGTCGGTTTACCACCGTGGAGGCGGTTTCCTCGGACACTTTAACGATTCACGAGTTTAGGCGAAAACAAGATTTTCGACCAAAGGGGGTTTTTAGTGGCGAAGCCATGTCCCCCCAAAATGGATTTTTGTGGATTTATGATGTATCAAATTTATAATTTTTTGTGGCCTGGAGAATCAAACCAATGCCTCCCAGACAGGGGTAACTGAAAGCGATTTCAGGAAATTTCATAAATTTTTGATTGATTAGAAAACAAAAATTGTTGTCATTTATTGTTGCATTAATCGCTTCAATTTCGGAAACACCCTGTATATAGAATATATTGATATCTTTTCACGATATATATTTTCTGTAATAAGAAACCGCCCAATCAACAACTGAGCTCATTACATTCATGGTACTCCTAAAAATTGGTTGTCCTGCAAGTCCCTAAAACAAAGTGGCCAACCCAGAGAAAAGCACAGTTTAGTACTCAGGACTTGAAATGAGTGTGAGAGCACGTATATCTCAGATAAGACATCTCGGGCGTAAGTGAAATATTATTTCATACATGAAAGCAGCACGTCTGTAGTTTAAATCTCATCCACCTGACTTGATGTTAAACGTACGTTAGTAAAAACCGTGAACTATCAACAAATGATTTGAATGAGAGCAAATGCGTGTACTCCGCAACAACACGAGCTTTTGCATCCGGACCGACTATGATTTATCTGTTCGATATGGAAACCGGGTATGTAGCAGGATAGCAGGCGGATAGAACGTCTCCCCCTGCTCTTGCCACCAGCCAAAACCCATTTGTTCAACGACGGTCAAAACAATTGGTTTTGTTACCAGAAGCGAAATATAACCCGACAGAAATGGGTTTGATATAAACTGCACCTGCGGCCGCCAGTCGGCTATGAAGAGAAAAATGGAGTAACTTCAAGTACGAGGTTTATACTATAATTTATAGTGTTATTGAATTATGGATAAGTTTGACTACAAGTTGTACGATACAGCTCGTTTTACTGTTTTCAGGAATTCGTTATTTCGAGAGATGCACAATTTCACTTATTCCATGGATTATTAATGGCAACTAGTTTCTGGAGGCCAAACAGCTACAGCTACTTTGGATTACCTATTATGAATTAGCTACATTAGTTCCAAGTTCTAGCCGGCGCAAACCGGCTAAAAATTCCCTTTCGTCCAATCTTGTACTCTGCGGGACCGTCTAAGGGACATTATCTCACTCAAGTACAAACGGCGTTCCTCGTTAGACTTCTTAGTACTTTACTGGCATTCTCATTATTTTATAATAATTTTTCTATATCTCATACAATAACTATTACTATTACAGCTTTATTTTGGAGATATACTACCCCATTGTCTCTTTTTCATCAGTGTTTTCCTCTGCGTGTATGTTCATGTTTTTTATTTTATTAGCATCATCATTCGACCCCAGATCGCTGCCACTCACAGCAAGAGTTACATAGCACAATTTGAGATAGTGGTCGCAGGTTTTTCTGATGTGTTTGTTCATTTTATTGGTATGAGCTTGCCGTCCAGCTAGACCCCGAGATACATCGCTGACTTTCTGGGGCAATGTGCGCCCCAGCTAACACGTTCGTTGTTTTTTCCTATTTCTGGAACAACTTTCAGACCATTGTCCAGTACCCATCTCGTTAGTTCTGTCAGAAATAGGTTTCCTTTCCGCATGAGGTACTCCTTTCATTTGTCATCACAGTTAGGGCCAAGTCAATCGCATAAGCTAGTGTATGCCATTTTAGACGATATTTTACATAATGAGTCTGAGGACCTAGCTCTGGGGAACTTTCTGCGTCATCTCTGGTGTGTATCTCCACGATATCAAGCTTTTCTCCGACAGGTATTTCTTGCTGGAAATGTGTGCAATTTGTCAGTTTTTGACGCATGTTCAATATCTATTGGAAGGGCCGCTCCCCATGCTTTTGCGTATTAATGGCGCTCTCTATGATGGGTTTTACTTTATTACTTGACTCCTTGCATTTATTGTTTTTCATTTATTTGTTTTTCGAAACCGTGTAACAAACTTTCACTGTGAATTTTTATTTTCGTGCGGGCTTTTATACAGTGAATTTATATTGAATGAATAAATTTATTATTTCTGACTACGAAGATATTTTGGAAATCTCCTCGACAGGTGGATTTTCTTCTCAGAAGGGCCAGTTTTTGCACCATACAGAGAATCTATAGGGTTACCTACAATTGTGAAAATATTATATTGGTGTTAGTTTCCAAAAGGAACTCCCAATATATTTTTTTCATTATTGGTTAGAAATCGTCATTACAAATCCAGTGATACCAGGTTTGATAGGATTATGTCAAACGGCTACGGAAGTATATACAAAAAACGTCATTGCCTGTCTAATGAGTAGGGCGACTTCACACGATTCGGAAGGTTAAAAGTCTCTGAAGCACTCAATGGGCATATGGGAAAGTTTTTCTCTCACATTTTGCAGCTATTTGACATAATCCTATCAAGCCTGGTATCACTGGTAAGTCTGGTATCACTGGATAATTTTTAACCAATAATGAATAAATATACTGGGTATCCCATTGAAAAATCTCACCAATACCATTTTAACTCATTTGTGGATAACCCTATAGATTTTGGGTATGGTGCAGAAATTAGCCCTGCGGAAAAGAAATGGATCTGGCTGAGAATAATTCTGAATTATCTTCTTAATCAGAAATAATGAATTTCTTCTTAACTTTATGTATGAATTGTATAAAGACACCACAATGAGATATTGAAGTTCTACATTTTCAGTTTTGTAACAGTATGTAAATGGCGAGGACATTACATTTGGAAATGACGTAACTGCTCGCTTTACCATATATCAAGTTTGTTGAAGCTTTGCGGTACTCGTAACTTCCGCCGGTGGTTCAGCTGACGGTCCTCTAACTATTATGCACTCGACTCTGCTTTTGAGAACATTTAAACTTCATACGAGTTTGCGTTCGTGTTCCTATTCTTTAAATTATACATCGTTTTCTCAATCCCTCATATTCGATAAACATATACAGGGTGAACACGTAATGAAAAAACTTTCCACCATTCCGTTTTTACTGGAAATTATTGTTTGGAAGCTGTTGGTTATACAAAATGGCTAGAAATCTGACGACTTTATTAAGAGACATTTTTTTAGAAATATGAACTTTAAACTGAAACAAAACAAAACTACTTATCTGTTCATTAGATTTTCATTAAGAAAACTTTTCATATCAATGGGGAAGAAACAGCAGCGTTCCAAAATGATGTGCTTATAGGAGGAATCAAATCGTTGAAGACATGATTTAATCGGAGAAGAAAATAATAACTTCACTCAAAGTCCTACAAATCATGAAGCGCGAAATGGGTTGTGTTTAATAATTGTAATACTGCTGGTGTAGTGAAAAATACTAATAGGATCGATAGACTTTTTATTTTCAAAAAGTAAAAATTGTCAATCTTGTTACAAGTTCAGAAAAATTGTTGACAGCAACCGCATTCAGATTTTTCAGCTCACTAGAGTGAATTTCGCTGTCGCCATAAATACTCAATACAGAATGATATTTTGAATTATGAATTAACAATAAAGTTTGAACATACACCCCCCTTTGAAGGGTACCTTCAAGATAATAAACAATATTAAGATAAGAGAAAAATTGAGAATTAATGATGATCAATGTGTATATGCATAAAAAATGTTATTTTCACTAATAATGTAAAAGTCATTTGAAAAGATCTTCTTCCAGTGGAATCGGACACAGATGTCTTACAGATCGAGTGATCGTCTTTTTGGATGCTGTCTGGATCGCTGCTACACGGAAAATCTTGTCTTTGGACTGGTGTAAACTAACAATACGACCTAATGGCCATTTGCATGGTGGTTGTTGGTCGTTCCTAATCAAAACCAATGTGCCAACTTTGATTGGAGTGGCTGGATCCTTCCACTTATACTGGTGATGGAGTTGAGATATGTATTCTTTGCTGAACCTTATCCAAAACTGTTGGTATTTTTGTTGAATTTCTTGAAATCTTGATAACCTGTTGCTAGGTACCATGGAAAAGTCAGTATCGGGAAGGGATGTAATGGGACGGCCAATAAGGAAATGAGATGGGGTAATAGGATTGAGATCATTGGGATCGGATGACAAGGAATACAGTGGTCGTGAGTTTAAGATTCCCTCAATCTGAACGATCAATGAATTGAATTCTTCGTAGACTAAATTTCTATTTACCATTATACGTTTAAGATGAAATTTAGTGCTTTTTACTGCTGCCTCCCACAAACCTCCGAAATTAGGAGCATATGGCGGTATGAAATGCCAACGAATGTTATTTTTTGTGGAATAGTCAGTAATAGAATTTTGATTATCAAATAAAAATTGTCCTAATTCTGCTAATTCGTTTTTTGCGCCCACAAAAGTAGAACCATTATCAGAAAATATGTCTGATGGTATCCCTCGTCTTGAAATAAAACGTTTCAAACATGACAAAAAACATTCTGTTGACAAATTGCCGACGAGTTCTAAATGGATGGATTTTGTCGAAAAGCAAATGAAGACACAAATATAACATTTCAATAAAATAGAACCTCGGCCTGTTTTATTTTTCAATGGAAACGGGCCGGCATAATCTATTCCAGTAAATTGAAAAGGTAAGGATGGTTTAACTCGAATATCAGGTAAGTTTGACATGGGGTAAGTAGCCAAGGATGGTTGAAACTTGAAACAGGTTAAACAGAGTTTTACAGTTTTACGTGCCAAATTCCTTCCACCTATTGGCCAATAAGTCTGGCGTACAGTAGCTAATAGCAATTGTGGCCCAGCATGTAACAACTGAATGTGCTGATTGCTAAAAATCAATTTAGTAAGAGGATGTTTTGAACACAAAAGAATTGGATTTCTGACATTTTCATCTAGTGTCGTAAATTTCAGCCTTCCTCCTACGCGTAAAATACTTTTGTCATCTAAAAATGGCACTAAACTAGAAAGTTTGTGTTTTGCAGGAAACGTTTTATTTTTATGCAAAATTGATATTTCTTCTTGAAATGATTCTGACTGTGCCAATTTTATTAACTTTTCTAAAGCGTTATTCATTTCAGATAATGACAAAGAATCAAATTTTCTATCTTCTGGTCTTCTACGTAGATTTGATATAAATCTTAGACAATAACTTGTTAAGCGTTTAAGTTTTGTCAAATTAGAGTATCTAAGAAAAAGTGAGGAAGGTTCAATGGATTTACTAACGAAAATATTCAGACATTTTCTAAGTTCTGGAACTTCACTGGCTAACAAGCTTTCATTAGTGACGGAATGATCAATTGATGAGTATAAAAATTTTGGACCATACCACCATAAATGAGAACTCTTCAAATGTTCAGGCAAAATACCTCTAGATGCCAAATCAGCAGGATTATTCTTAGTATTTACATACATCCAATCATTTGTATCTGTTAGTGATTGAATTTTTGCTATACGGTTAGCAACAAAAACTTGTAACTGACAAGGTTCCTTCTTGAGCCAACAAAGTACTATTTGTGAATCTGACCAAAAGTATTTAGGTAAAAATGATATACGAGGCAAAGCATTGAGAACTTGTTGAATCAGTTGAGCTCCTAATAAAGCAGCACATAGCTCTAATCTAGGAATGGTCAGTAATTTCAATGGTGCAACTTTTGTTTTGGAACATAAAAGCTGTACATTGTAGTTTCCTTCAGTATTGATACCGCGTAAATATATACAGGTAGCATAAGCAGAACTACTGGAATCACAGAAGCAATGAATGTCTAATAAGGAATAATTATTTCCCATGACATGCCTGGGAATTTCAATTTCATTTAATTGATGTAAATTATTATGAAATTGATGCCATTTAATGTATAAATTTTCAGGTATTGAATCGTCCCAATCAAGTTTAATAGACCACAACTTTTGGATTAGTATTTTGGATACAATGATTACAGGACTAACTAGACCCAATGGATCATATATCTGTGCAATTATAGATAATACTTGTCTTTTTGTGATGTGATTCTTCAATGAAAAAGAATTGATTTTATATTTCAATAAATCATGTTTACCTATCCATTGAATGCCTAATGTTTTTGAACTTTCATATTCACCCAAATTCAATATCTCATTAGAAATGTCAGAATGTTCGATATGCTCTAAAACCTTAGAATTGTTGGAATACCATTTTCGCAATATGAAATTGGCTGATTTTAGTATAGCATCAATAGTTTTGCATCTATTTTGTAATTCAGTTAAATCATTTGAACCTGTCAAAAGGTCATCAACATAAAAATCATTCAAAATAGTCTTTGAAGCCTCTGGAAAACAAGTGAAACTTTCTATTCCTAATTGTTTTAAACATTTAATAGCCAAATATGGAGCTGCTGTAGTTCCATACGTAACTGTATTCAATTGAAAAGTGGAAATATCATCTTCAGGGCTGTCCCTCCAGAGAATTAATTGCAGTGGTCTATGTTCTTCATGCATTAGTATTTGCCTATACATTTTTGAAACATCCGAAGAAACTACATACTTGAAATAACGAAATCTAATCAAAATGTCAAAAATATTATTTTGTACTTTAGGCCCAACATATTGAAGATTATTCAAGGACAATCCTGAAGTTGTTTTACATGACCCATCGAACACAACTCTCAATTTTGTTGTGAGACTTTCCTTTAAAATACCATGATGTGGAAAATAATAGTGAGGTGCGTTATAATCAATATTTGTTGCCTTTGTCATGTGACCTAAGTCAAGATATTCATGAATAAATTCTTTATATAGAGTGAAATAGTTATCATTAGATATGAATCGTTTCTCTAATAGTTTGAATCTTCGATAAGCAATTTCTTTGGAATCTCCCAAAAGACTAGAAGACTTTTTTAATGGTAGTTTTACTATAAATTGACCATTATTTGCTCGTGTTGTATTTTCGGCAAATAATTTCTCACATTCAAGATCTTCTTTTGACATAGAATTGATATCTGGAATTTCATTTATTTCCCAAAAACGTTTCAATTGTTCATCTTCTACAATTATGTCTTTTGAAAGATTACAAATTGAAATATTTGAAGGCATTGAAATATTACCTGCAATAATCCAACCCAGTTTTGTATTCTGAAAAACGGGCCCCTTACCATTGAGCTTGATTTGGCCATCCAAAATCAAATCCCAAAAAACGCTAGCCCCTATGAGAATGTCAATATCACCTGGATTGTGAAACTGGGGATCTGATAAATGTATATTTTCTGGAATTGAACATTGAGATATACAGATTTTATGAGAAGGTATATTAGCAGAAATAACAGGTGTTACAAAGCAACATAACTGTGTTTTGAAATCATTTACCTTCGAATAAATGGTGATTGAAGTTTTTTCAGTTATATTCGATACAACCTGGTTTATACCAATAATTGACAATTGTGTTGGAACCAATTTGAGGTTCAGTCGCTTACAAAATTCCTTTGTAATTAAATTTGACTGTGCTCCACAGTCTAGAAGCGCCCTGCAATGTTGAAAGTTACCATAATTGTCCTTTACTTTGAATGTAACTGTTGACAACATCACTGAGGATTGGTATGTTTCAATAACATTGAATACTTTAGAAGAACTACAAGGTTCTTCTATAGGGTTTGGCGTTATATTCGCTTGCTCTATTTCATTAGAAGAAAATTGCAAAGAATTGTGTTTCATATGAGAACTAGGTTTGGAATTGTCACTTTGATTCTCAGAATTAGTAGCAGCATTGTTTGAATCAAAATGTAATAATGTATTGTGTTTACGTTTGCATTTTCGACATGGACCAGAATTACAAATATCTTTAGAATGTCCAATTCGTAGGCAGTTAGAACAGAGTTTCAATTGTCTTACCTTTTGCCACCTTTCGTTAATATTCAATTTGAGAAAGTCATTGCATGTATAAATAGTGTGATCACCTTTGCAAAAATTACATTTATTTTGATTCAGAGACAAGTTGATATGCTGATGGAAAGATTTTATACCTTTGTTTATACCTTTGTGTACATAAAAATCGTTTTTGGAATGAGGCTCTTCCAAGGACTCCAGGATATCTGCTCTTTCTCTCAAAAATTCTACAAACTCATCTAGTGTGGGTAATTCATTGCTTACATGATGTTCCTTCCATTTGTTTTGTGTAATTTTGTCCAATTTATTGTAAATGATATGTATAATTACCATATCCCATAAGGAATCCTTGGAAAGCTTCATTGCCTCCAATGCTGATAAATGTTTTGACATATCATCAGTTAAATTTCTGAAAATGGAGAAAGTGCATTTACTTATTTGATTGAGATTAAATAAAGACTTGATATGAGTATCAACCAAGAACTTTTTCCTATTGAATTTATCATTTAGCATTTGCCAAGCCATTTTATAATCCTGAGTTTCATCACACCCTTCAATTACCCTTTTTGCATAACCCTCAAGTGCAGCTTTCAAAAAATTATATTTTTGCCCATCGTTTAAGTTTTTATTCGAATCTATGGTTGTTATAAAATTCTTTTTGAATTCCAGCCAGTTTTCATACTCACCGTTAAAAACTGGTAATTTTATTTTTGGCAATAAAAAATTTTGTAAGGGATCTTGCACCGCTATTGGGGTGGGAATATTATTTTTAAGGACCTTCTTTCTTACATATTCCATCAAATACCCAATTTTTTGATAATACTTTTGTTCAAATGGTTCTCTTTCTTTAGATTGGTTAACCAAGTCTGCATCATCACAGTCTTGTTCAATATTTGTTTGAATATTTTCAAATTCCTGAATCAAACTCGAATTGTTATCTATGCGCAATTGAACTTCGCTACTATCTGGAGTAATTGTACCTTTTATTATCAAATCAACATAATTTTCAAGGTTGTTCAGCTTAAATTTCAGTGATTCACGATTTTTTACCATTTTTTTCAAATCTTTTTTGGCAGTAGCCATTTTATAAAGCAGTAACTATAGTTTGACTTTGAAAATTATATGAAAATCAAATTATAAATCGCAGATTTGGTGAAAAATGCAGTAAAAGCTATCAAAATTGATAAATGGCTGTCAAACTCACACAAAATGAAGTTTTGTCTACTATAAATTGCAATACTGATCAGTCAAATTGAAATAGCATCAAAAAAACTCACGACTATGGGAAAAATACATAAGGATAATAGGAAATTACTGACTTTGATTTGCTCGAGTTAAATGGCTCGATTCTTCTACCAACTTTCTTCCTCAACTCTTGACTCCAATTATGACAAATAATAGTTTCTTTCAATGGTTTTGTCACAATCTCCCAGTTGAATAATCGTTACAAAAAACCAATTGAGCTGCCTTCAATCGACGACTTTGGCTTGTTGTAGGTACGGCTACGACGTTTATCTTCGATGCTTTCTTGAATTGAATTGCGTTTTTCACTACTATCCGCTCGTGAGGACCAAATTTTGTGTTTAATAATTGTAATACTGCTGGTGTAGTGAAAAATACTAATAGGATCGATAGACTTTTTATTTTCAAAAAGTAAAAATTGTCAATCTTGTTACAAGTTCAGAAAAATTGTTGACAGCAACCGCATTCAGATTTTTCAGCTCACTAGAGTGAATTTCGCTGTCGCCATAAATACTCAATACAGAATGATATTTTGAATTATGAATTAACAATAAAGTTTGAACAGGTTGTACAGATTGGTTACCCAGGAATAGGTAATTAGGTGAAAAAAATTATTAAGGGAAGCACTTGTCTTGGTGGCAATGGTAGAAAAATTATTTAAGAACAAGAAAAAAACGTATGCTTTTCAAACTTTAGACATCACAGTCATGGGTGAGGCGAGGAGGAGTGCGTATAGACTTATACAAACAGGTAATTGGATAACACAATCACAAACTGGGAAAATCAAAATGGGGCTCGAAATCAAAATCACTATTATTTTGAAACATAAACTGGTAGCAGGAATATGTGAAGTGAGGCCAAAATATAGTACCACTTGGCCAAAATTGCACAGTATTCCAAGATGAGACATTCATACAGATGAATTTAGACAGGGGGTGTAAATCAGACAGCCAGAGCGAAATAAAAGCTCTAAGTTCAGTACAGATGCCTTCGGTTCCTAAGTGAACTGCCAAAACACAAGGTTACACTTGTATGAGTGTCTAGATATAGGGGAATAGAAGGCAATGGGAAAGCAGACCTACTTGCAGGACAAGCATCTGAATCACCATTTGCAAACCCAGCACCAGTGTTTTTAGCAAAACCCGATGCGGAATCCTTACAAATGAGTGGAAGGAAACAAAAGAAAATACTTATTAAGATGAAATGAAATTGAATCAACACAGCACAGCTATGCTGTGACACCTGAGCCAAACATTGAAGTCTAATACATTTGATGAACTAAACAGATCTAACAGAACACTGCGTCCCAAGATAGAAGTACTTGCACACTATTAAAATAAATAGAGAAACCGTGGAATGCAGACTTTGTGGGGACAAGGAAAAACAGCCTTTCACAGTTTCTTGGACGGCGACCTAGTGCACAACAAGCGCAGCAGAACATTGGGACAGGATCAACCCAAAAATAGTCATGAATGCGAAACACTTGGTGGGTAGACTACTAAACCTGATGAAAAACACAGTTCTATTTAGCAATATAATATACCCTAGCAGGTACCAGTGTCTTAAGGACAAATTCGCTTTCTCGCTCGTCAGCCATAAACCAGCCAACGGGCCGAGACTTCGAAAAGTGTCAGTTGCCAGGGTGTATAAAAATAGTGTATTTGTTTCAACGCTTCATATATGATAAGTTCTAGCAACTTAAAGACCGGCCGGTAATGACACATTTTTTGCAACGTCTTTTTAACGTATGCTTTTTTTAAATTATGATTATTATAGGTTTTTTTTAGTGGTTTCACACGCTAGAACTGTATGCAAATCAATATATTGTCAATGTGCCATATGAACTTTAGATTGAAACTGGTTTTAAGTGTTAGGAATTGCACGTTAAAAGGTAAGGCCTCGTTAATCCTTGGCTCGCACAAGTTTCGACTTTTGAGGGCTGCCGTTCGTTGAAGTTCTCTTGATGTTTGTGTATTTCTATCGCTTCTAAATACATTCTTGTTGAGTAATGATTCGACGTTGCTAGTCTCTCAGTGTTTTCGAAAAGGATCTTGTGTTCTCCGTCGGACAATGCATGTTTAGCGACTGCGGACTTCTCGGTATGTCCCAATCAACAACTCCGCTTGTGCTCAACTAGGCGGGTACCAATGCTCCTTTTCGTCTGACCGATATAAACTCTACCACAGTTACATGGAATCCTCTAAACTCCCGCTGATCCTGTAAACTCGCGCAAAATCAGCACTATAAATGACATGCCAGAGACGAGAGCTTCAGTTTCAGCTGATACGTCAAGAAGAGTACTTCGACCACGCCACTGAAGATGACTGTCGCAGTTGCAGTTGAAACGTTTGGAGATTTAAACCGAAGAAGACCACGGCAAAACCCGAAAACCAGCTGTTCAATAATTATTTCGAGTTATTAAAAAAAATTTACATATTAACAAAACAATTGCAACGCATGTGCAAGCTTCGATTGTATGCTTTTTGATTTTCGTGTTCCATTTAACATTGAAAATGAGCCTGTGAAAAGCATACGTTAAATAATCATTTTAGATACCATCTATTTTTTACATGTTCAGTATGCTTTTAAAATTTCTTGGGTGTTTCAGTTCAAACTGTCGGAAAAACCACTTTGCATACATTAAAAAATCGTTCGAAGATATCAATTTTTTTTGCAAATTCAAATTTGATTGGTGACGCTGCAAGTGAGCAGTCTTAGATTAAGATATTTGGTAAGAACATTTAAAACCCTATGATAATCATAATTTTAGAGAAGCATAGGTTAAAAATGCGTTGCAAAAATGTGTTATTACCGGCCGGTCTGTAAGTATGTTGCTGGTAATCTAGCAACTAGGTAGGCGGGTTCGAATCGCAGCGCCCACCGAACTCGTGCATGGCATCACACGTTAAGAGTTAAGGGCTGCATCCTCCCTAGCTGGCACAAGTATCTAGAAAACTTCTGATGGTTGCGCGTAAGGGGGCAGCCTGTTGACGGAAATAACAATGTTACAAAACATTTCCAGCATTCACTTTCATAATTTTTGATGACTCTGAAGAGATATACAAGACATTTTCATAAAATAAAAGATACTCATTTTAACATTACCTACTATGGTAAAAATTCTTATCTGAATGGTGTTTTCTCGTTTCGTACACCCTATCAAATTCTCCAGAAATGTTCTCGTTTCGTACACCCAATCAATTATTGAGTTATTGGCTTCTGGTTTCGTACATCGACTACTGCGATGTTCGTTGTGGTTAGAATCTAGAGTCTAGTGAATTACTTTTCGCAAAATTTATGCCTTCATTTTCCACGCACTGAAATGTCTACGCAAGGTTAGTTCATTCTTGTTGAATTATACTAAAGAATGTATGTGCACTATCTGGCACCTGAACCCTTTGGGCCATCGCAGTGGTCGGTGTATGAAACGTAAATCTGAAAACTCATTTTTTTGTTGTACGATGGGAGAATATTTCAAGTAGTTTTGTACGAAAGCCATTGTTCGAAATAAGAATAAACGCATCAGAATAACGTTGAAATCCCTTACGAGGTAAGTAGTAGGTACTGTAGTTTTTGCGATTGATTGGTACTGCCCCAATTTTCTCGAGGGAAAGACTCGAAGACAGGTCCAAATAAAAATAATTTTCATGTGATGATTGAAGCCAATCGATAGTTACTTTGGTTGATTTTTTTTAGATAATCAGACTGGTGTCAAGACATTTTCAAGGAATCCATATAAATATTATTATCCTCAATCGCTTGCTATATTATCAAAGGTTTTTAAAAGAAGCAACAATAGTATATTGTGTAACTAGGCGGTTAAGTGATATTTTTCAGGGCGACAGAAAATATGGACTGGTCACGTCTTTCTGCCTGAAAAAGCACTTTACTATCGTGGTTTACATATAATTTTCATCACACAATAATTGTTGGTACCTAATATTTTTTCTACAATAATTTTATATATTGAAAAACAGACAAGTTGACTTCAAACTTTCCTCCGTAAAGCTCGGAAAATTCAACTTTCTCACATTGTAGAATAAAAACATACTTATTCGGATATACGGAATATGTGGTTTCCCATTGCCCAATCCAATTTGCAGAATTCCGTTTTTTTTTGTTTCATAATCCCTATCTTGAATTTGAGTAAGGATATTTGCAAGAAAGATAATTTATCAAGCATTGTTTCGAATGAATATTAGTATATTTCAGCAATTTATGTCTGTTTTAATTTCCTGTAACAAAAGCGTTTTCAAACAATAAACACCACGACACGCGTTGGCTATTTTTATTCAACTTTAACAATAGGTAGTTTCAATATGTTGATACTGTAGTTGTGAATGTTATTGTTGAGATTGAAAATGAGCGGTTAATCAATCAATTCATTCAGAAGAAGAGAAATGTTGAAATTACAGGTTTGCTAGGTTTTGCACTACAAAAAATTCGCTATCAGGGCATTTGGATGGAAAATGGAATAATTGACATTTGTTGAATTGTTGACTGTAAAACTGTTGCTAGTTGGCCTTTATTTTTATGGAGATCTTCCGAGAAATGTGTAAATAATTGTTGAGTACTTTCACGAATACTTACTATTTTCCTCTCATACATTTAGCGGAATGATAAAACCTTTTTATTATAAGCTTCTAGTGAACTTGCTTTGGTTACCAATGTATTTGTATACAGTTCGAAAGATGGCACACCAGTTTGTGATTATGGTCCGATTCTGTTGAAAATTTATAAGTATTTGGGTTGGGATATCGTGAATTTTGACAAAAAAATCTTTTTTATATCGAGATGAAACTCATTTAAAAACAGAATATTTGAAAATATGATGACAGTGTCATAATATGGAGAGAATATAAACAATGAACTTTCAAGTAAGAAAAAGACGATCTTTAATTAAATAATAAGAAAAAATCAAAATTAAAAAAGAATAAAAACAATGACTAGCTATCTCGGAATTTAAAAAAATTCTAACTGTAACTCAACGGCGCAAATTAGTGAAATTATTGAATAAAAAATATTGTTGTCCTTCTACACCTCCGTATAATGCACCAAAAAATTAATAATTTTAATGTTCGACGTCGGTGATTCTGTGAGTGACAGATTCAAAGTCTTTGTCCCGCAAAGTTATCAGTTTGTAGAAGAAAAATATGCAATTTCTTGTTTTGATTTTATTTTGTCAGTGTTTAATGTAGATTGCATGATATAGCAACATGAAAACCATTATGAACGATTTTGGAGAATGAATTAGCCGAAATAAATAAATTGCTGCTAGGAAATTCTTTATATAGATACCCTACAAAATGAATTATCCTAGAAGGCGAAAGAAATATCAACGATAACGAACTATTGATTGACCTTAAGGCAACCAATTCTCTGTGATTCATATACTGGATTCATAGGTGAGAAGTTAGAGACAAAAACGTGACGTCATGATGATAATCCTTCCCTTCAATGTTTTTGTTGTAGGAATAGCTGAAATTAGAAATGATGCCAGAATAACCATCGTTTTCACAGTTGCTCTGCCATAGGCGTCAATTCAGAAGTAGTGGGTATATATGGTATATAGTAGTTAAAAATATCGATTATTTGATATTGAAACTTCAGAGTGTTTTTTCGTACTTGAACACAGATTTCACTTTATTATATTTACCGTTTCTCATCAGCTATTCGCACCATTCTTAATTATTAGGTGTAAAATTTCAATCAGGTTCTTTGGGATTATCTTTTTCCGCAGTCTGAAAATAAAACAATATAAAGTCATGGATTTAGAACAAGTCTTGAAGGGCAAATCAATCAATTTGTTTCGATAAGTTACTGTTCTTTAATTGATTCGGTGGCCTTCATTTTCTTCTTCCGTTTCTCTTTGTTTCTTTCTTTTCGTTCCTTGATACAACATTGTTTCATTTCAGACATCAGTAAAAAAAAACCTGAACAGATAATTTCTTTTACCCTACTCAGACATACCCATAAAACGTTTTATATTCGAAATTGTATTCGCGAAATTCCTTTTTTTTATTAGTGTCATTGCTACCAATTTATTTTTTTTTCATACCATCTTAATTACAACTGTTTAAGTAATTCTGGTTCTAGGAAATGCAAGCGAGCAATGGTAAATTTTTTCTCCATCTCCAGAAAATTAATAACTCTATATTGTACATGATGAAAAACAATTGAACTAACTTATGTAGATATTTGTTTGTCACATTTTTCATCTTGCCAGTTCTACTAAATGTATCACTCTGAATAGTTTTGGTTTCATGAATTTCCACTAGCTTTTTAGACGCATGCTTATCTGCTGCTCATGTACCTCTTCTTTTCCCTAAGATAAAATTTTGGGATGTATATTTATAATTGAAAGTGCTTTTACTACCTTATGTAAAAGACGAATTGAATAGCATCATTTTGTATATGGCAAGAACTATAAAGTCACGAGTAGTAACTTTGGTAAAAATTATCGCGAAAGTAACCTATACGATTTGGAGGTGATACCGAAGTTTACAAACACAAGTTCTGTGTACAGCAATGGGCACAAACGCCACAGCTCTGGGCAGTACAGAACCAGTTGATAATGGGACAGAAAACAGTTCATTCCAAGCATCTTCTTCATTTTTGTAAGACATTTCATACGGAAATATGTAGTGACACCCTTTAATTTTATTAAAGTTTCTATATAATATTTTTCTCTCCATAATTTTAAAATTAGCTGAAGACCACTACATAACATTTGATGGTTACATTAAATTTGTGGAGATGCCGGAGTTTTTATGCATCGTGAATCTATACCACTCCACTTCGAGACACAATGAACTTCTACCATAGGTTGATATCTGTATAGTGTCCATCATAATCACATATCTCACTTTCTTAGGATAATTTCTTTAGGAGCATCCGAAATCTAAGTTATTAGCACCAAAACCGAAACTGCTCGAAGATTAAATACAAAAATGCGTTTTTCGACTCTGCATGTGTTGGACAGTACTCTCGATACTCAGTGTTTTCTTCAATTCCGTTTTCTCAAACAACGCAAAAAGCAATTTATTTCAATACAGCCAATGAGATGTTGAATATTGAGAGAATATTAAGGAAATTTTTATAGGATGCTTTTACCAATTTGAGTTTATGAAGAGGCATCTGCGTGTGGTTGGGTCAGAAGATACATGTTTAAGTATAATACGCTGAAGCGATTCCTACACTCTAACATTGTTTTCTAAATCTTTTCTCTTCACCATCCAGTTGGGATTAAGGTTGGCCAGGTTTAGTTGGAACACACACTGTATTTGAACATAATAAATATATGATACATATTGAAAATGATAAAACCAAATCGAATATAACATATCCGTAAAATGGCAATTAACTTTTCTGTATACTCGTTGACAAAATTCCAAAAGTTCTGCAAACTTGGGAAATATTGAATATATTTTTTTATATCACAAATCAAGTTTGCACCCAATTCAAGTGTTCGGAACAATTTTTTCATAGGAAACTAATGTTTTTCTTCGATATACCATAAGAGAAAATTCCAAAAATTCTGCAAACTTGGCAGATATATCGGAAAAATATTCCGAATAGTTGTGCTGATTTGCAACCTTTTTCGTTGACTGGAACATATATTTTTTTAATTGGTGGTTATTTTTTTGATCAAGGTGGTCTCGAAATAATTACAACTTCATGCAAATTGTAAAAATCAAATTTGAAAATTAATTCGATTTTTCACGTTTGCTAATTTGTAAATGCATCAGAAAAAATGTTTTCAAAATTTGCAACAAAGCTGCAAAACTTTTGCTATTATTTCGAGACCACCTTGATAAAAAAAATGATGACCACGAATTGATTAAATATATGTCCCGGTCAACGTTAAAGGATGCCAATCTGCACAACTGTTCGAAATATTTTTCCGATGTATCTGTCAAGATTGCAGAACTTTTTGAATTTTCTCTCATGGTATATCAAAGAAAAACATTATAGGTCGATAAAAAAAAATGTTCTGTAGACTTAATCTGGTTGCAAACTTGATTAGTGATATGACATAACAATTCAATACTACTCCAAGTTTGCAGAACTTTTGGAATTCTCTCAACGACTATACTTACAGCAAAATTCAAGTTGATTGCCATTTTGATACTGTTGCGTACTTTGGAAGAGGTTGAAAACTGAGATTTATTGCTTCCTTAATGTACCAATTCACTTGAACAAACTTCAAAAACTTTTGCAATTATTATCAAATTTTCGATTTTTCATGTCTATCTCTACTGGCCTATCAAGCTCTGGAAGGGAATTAGCTTTAAAAGTTTAAAGAGAATTTGTGAGCTCTCATATCGATGGAAATATTTTATCACCATTTCCCTTTAGACTAAAGAATTTTCAATGCATTTTCAATGCATTTTCAGTGTTGTTCCCTTAGGAATTTTTTTTGTGTGCGGCTATTAGTTAATTCATCATTCATAATTCATGTCGGTCAGTCGTTCAGTTGTTTTCAATATCTGTCTCATGGTTCAAATCAAGGCCGTGATTATGTTTGTTTAGAATATCGAATTATGTTACATTTACCTGAAAAACATCGTATTTTAGTTGTTTTTCTATGTATCTTCTTCCTTCTTTCTATCCATCTTTTCCTTCAAATTCTCTTCCAGTTTTCCTCTCGCCAACATTTCCATCTTATCTATCACCTAGTCTTCATCAGTCTCCTCTTCCTACCCTTCGATTTCTCCCCCCTTCTCCACCCTTATATCATCTTTCTATCCATTTCCATCTTTCCCTCTTTTCTTTCCTCGTATGTTTTTGTCTTATCTTCTTCTGAAATGACATGTTTAGGAAGTACTGAGAACTTTGTTTTCACACTTCAATTCACTATAAAACTAATTAACAACATCATTATATTTGATGTTCTATTGAATGTGAATTCCAGTTAGCGGGGTGTTCATAATTACCGTTCAATACTCAGTCCTCATATCCGTCATCTACAATGTAGAAATGAATTCTTGTTATGGTTGACTGTGCATTTTCCTTGAGCAGTAACATACTTTCATAATGAAACATCAAATTGGAAGGAACGAAGGTCAAAGGCTGCAATGATAGGTATCTTTATTTTGAATGAAATATATCATTCAGTCATACTTACTTTGCCTCGCAGCTATACCAGATTAGTTTAAACTGGCAGTATTTTTTTCTTTTCTCATCAGTTATTATTTGTGCTTCGGGGTAATTTTTCAAAATATGGTTTTAGACGCGATTATTTCGTCCCCATGAAGCAAAATAATAAGATTGAATGCATGTCAATTATAAGTCAATTATGAAGTTATTAGTACTACCTTATAGAGAGTAAAGTCACGAAATTGGATCAACTTCACTAAATTCACTATCAGTGCACTTCAAATTTAAAATTAACTTTTGTAAATAATATTTCTTGTAATAACCTTCCACTTTTTGAAAATGTTTATCTTCCTATTCTTATTTGTAGACCTAAGATGCCGTTATTGTATTTTCCCATGACTTCTACTAGATTTCTCAAAACGCCTGTGTGATATGTACCTTGAACATTCCAAAAAACAACTTTTAGTTTTTGTTATTGTAGTTTCCAGTTGATTTTTTTTAAAGTAGGTTTGTCTCTTCATTTATTTTTAGCAGGTTTGGCATCGTTTTCACCTGCACCTTTTATGATGTCCTTTATTATTACTGGATCTTTATGGGTATAATCAGATTTCATTTGACTCTGTCAAAGAAAGGTCTTATTACCAAAATCGCAATTCAAATTCAGTTTTCTCAGCGTCTTTCTAAGAAGTTTTGATAACGGAGGCAGATACAGCCTCCGAAACGTCAACAGTTTTCAAAAAAAGAGAAGTATTCTTTGTTAATTCGATCTCATTTTTTCAGATAGGCAAATTCAGTGTAGGGTACGTTACTGACAAAAAATTAATTTCTTTCAAGACAGCAGTCTTGTGAACGCAGTAACTTATCGGGCAAATTAATTAATTTGCCCTTCTACACTTGTACAGATTTCTTTGGATTAAAAAATTTTTTCATTTTCAGATTGTGGAAGGTGATAAACCCAAAAAATTATGTCAAGGTATAATCGATGTTTTGTTTTATTACTTTTCGTCAATTTGCAATGTCCAGTTTTCCATCTGCTTGATGCTTCACATAGTTCTTATTCGTTTTTGAATCTCATTTTCGGTGCTCATTTCAATATTAATAATGACAAACAGTAAATTCTTCTGTTGTTTCATTCTGTTTCATTTGTTATGCCATTTATTTTCAATAACAATTTTAATAATTATTATTAATAATATTATCTTTATTGATATTCCATCGTCATCCTTCGTAGAATATTTTCAGCCTGTAAGAATTTCACTGACATTACAATTTCAATATAATTTCATTTGATGTTTCGCAGATCCCCATCCTTCAGCTCGGCCAGGCTATACGAAATATCTTGAATATCGTTTGAAATTTCACCTGTCTGCGTATTTTCACAAACACAAGGATTTGTATTCAGTTGCCGGACGTGGCTGGATAAAGCTTAGTTGGCAGGTCGGTTTTCCTTTTTTCCCTCAGGTCATTCTGTCTTTTGGTTGAGGACACACTGTCTGAGGCAGAAGCGCGTTCACGAAACAAAACAAACCCTTAACGTTTCTTTTGTTTATGAACGTGCTGTTTTTTACCTACTCTTAATTGTAAGGCGGAGATATCCAATCTCGTGAGAACTTGCGTAAAATCAAATTATGTTTTGTTTTTCTGTATGATTTTCGTGTTTGTGTAAGAGGGTGAAGTTGAAGTCGTCTTATGAGATTTCTGAAGCAGATGGAAGGTTGTTATGGCGATTTCATGAAAAATAACGTCACGGAAAGTGGGCGCTGAGAAGTGATGAGTTGGATTATATACTGGATAGCAAGGATTGAGTGTCAATTCACACGGTCAAATAAAATCATGAATAAATGACCGATGAAATAGACGAATATTGGTTTTATTTACACATATTCGTCAATCCTGGCGTTAGTTTATCTCAGACCAACATAATTAATTACCTATACATGAAAAGGATCAACAACTTCTATCAAACGCACAGGTATCAAAAGAGACCGAAAGTTCCTAGAATTCACTGTAAAACTCATAAATTATTGGTGAACGAAAATGGACGATGATTTTTCATTCACACTTGTCAATAAAAGTCAAGTTCACAAAATCAATGGATTTATTTGATCGTGTAAATTGCCAGTGAAGATCATCCTAAACCAAATTTGGCCGGTCTATTTACTAAAATTAGATACCTGAAACCAATACAAAATCAATCAACATGTCGATGAGTTCTCAAAATGTTAGACATAAGTGATTCCACTCGTTTCTGATCTTCTGGGTGAATACTTTTAAGCATAGTTGCTACATAGCATGTCATGGGTCTGTCGGAAGAGTGGTGTGTAATTTCGCTCAGTGCACTGGTTTGTGCTATTTCGTAAGGTTCACAGAGTAATTATGTAATTTCGATATACAGGGAGTATCTCGACTTCAGCTTCAATCATGCGCGAGTAGGACAAAGAAAGGGATCATAAGATAAGTGAAAAGAATGACTACATGGGTCACAACCAGAAGTCACTAGAGACGCAAATTAACTACATCTTAGGGGCTCTTATAAAGAAAGCTGTATCAATTTGGGTTTTAGTGGCGCGTAGGTAGTCTGCCCGCTTGCTGAGCCAAGGTACGCGGGTTCGATTCACCGCGCCGTCACCGGCCTAGTGCATGGCATCACACATTATGATGCAAGGGCTGCGTCTTTCCTAGCTCACACACAAGTCTTTCGAGGGTTGCTCGTCGACTGAAGAACGAACAACAAACAAGTCCCAATTATATGAATTTTTCAATAAATTCCTCGATACTGTCATATTCTACTTGAAAATGGCAAAGTTAGAACGAATTGAAAACATAATTTTCATGAAGTTTTCAAAGAACAATATTTCAAAACTGAAACGGCAAAGACATTACTTTCTCTAGAACATCTCAACGAAGAAAGAAAATAGCTTATTAAAGGTGTATGTTTAGAATTCTCGTTTGAACGGTGATCCTTTAACGTTCAGAACCGAAATTAATCATACATTGAAAGTTCCAAAGAATGTTTAATTTTGAAACTAATATGATGCATGGTAGTACCGAAAAACCTCGACGCATCCGGAGAATAAAAATGGCAAGTTGTAATTGAGTATCGAAAATTGAATGAACTAACAGTTGGCCCAATATATCAGATTTATTTGACCAACTCTGAAAATTTCAAGTTTCAACCAAATTGAAATCTCTTCAAAAACACAGAAAAAAGTGTCTTTATGAATCTCTTAGTTGCTTTTTGGTATGAAGAATTCGCCTAGTATCCTTCAATGTATTTTAGACCATATTCCATCTGACCTTAGAAACGAGAGATGTTTGGTATTATACTTTTATGGATGAAATAATTATTTTTTTTCCACCTCTAGACGAAAACATATTCGACCTCAACTTATTTTTCAGAGATTGAGAAAAGCGAAAATACAACCCGACGAAAAGTCGCTTTTATAGAACATGTCATCACTAAAGTTGAAATGAAACCAAACTCGGTGGGAGTAGTTTGTATATATATTTCCCAGATTCAGTTAACCCAATAAAAATTAAACAATTTTTATGAGTTTCAGGTTACTACAAAAAATGTTTTACAATTGTTTTAAAAAATATTTGAAACCTTTGCGAGGTTATTACAAGAAGTCGGAAGTAGGTACCTTTCCATTTTGACGACAAATATGAACAATCATTTCAACAAAGTCATACTTTTACCAGTTGGATAAAAAATATTCCTGCAGTAAACATAATCAAAATCAAAACCAATCGTATTGAAAATGTTGAATCCTCCATGTTCTTAGGTGTTGAGCTAGATCAACATCTATATTTTAATATATACCAATGCATCGAATACAGCACTAAGTACATTTATGTCAAATTAGTTCTAGACATATGCGGTCTCCTACTCTTCCAGAATGATTTACGAAATCACCTTGTAGGACAGTTCATTTGCTGATAATGGTACTGATGATGTTAGTACAATCACAGCCGACTCAATCTCCCGAGCCGTGGCGAGAAAATCGGCAACACCGCATGGAAAGCAATTTGACGTCCTACTCGTTATATTTTTAATGCGAATTTCTCGGCGTATTCGGAAAACTGAGAAAAAAACATAGGAGATTGAATTTTTAGAGGAAAGAACGACAATTAAAGTGGTTATTCAATTTATTTCATTACAAACTGGAATCGCAATATATTCAATTTTTTAGATATGGGAAATCTGTCAAGTTTGGTTTTTCCATGCCCTAAAATTCACATTTCGGGAGATTTTTTCAAACTATTTTTTCTGATAAGTGCAGAAACCACATCGATGATCCTGATTTTTTGAAGGTACACTATACAGAATGTATCAAACTCGGGTATTTTGGCACATTCTGTATAGGTACCCTCCAAAACCATATTATTTTCATTAGTCAGATTTCAAATAAAAAATCTGAAAAAATCAGAGATGATCTAGGTATGTGGTTTCTGCACTCATCAGAAAAAATATTTTAAAAAAATCTCCCGAAATGTGAATTTTAGGGCATGTAATATCAAAACTTGACAGATTTCCCATATCTAAGAAATTGAATATATTGTGATTCCAGTTTGTCATGAAAAAAATTAAATAGCCACATTAAACGTCGTTCTTCTCTCTAAAAATTCTTTTCCTAGGTTTTTTTCTAGTTTTCCGAATAAGCCGAGAAATTCACATTAAAGAATTAATGAGTAGGACGTCAAGATTAAGTCGGCTGTGGTACAATAAATATCATCTGATGCTTTGAATGAAACCTCTTGCAGGGAATTATTCGAAAACAATTTACTTCCACTTCGACTTCTATTTCTTGGAACTCGAATACTTCACAGTCAACAAAAGACGTTTTTTGATCCTTTTCACATTTTTTACAGAAACATGTCGAATAAATCGAGATAATGACCAAACTAATAGAAAATAGAAGAGCTGGAGTTTTTGCTTTCAACGATTCCAAGTCGGCATATCCGAAAGACCTCTTTTGTCGACTTCGGTTTCCAATTTTCGCGTCTTTGTGCTATAATTTATCGCTCTTTGCGTAGGATCATTAATTATTTTTGACCGTGTTCTTGATATCTTCTCCCTCTCGATACGGTAGACTTCTTCTTTACTTCCCTCAAAAAACCCACAGGATGATAAATTGCCTAGCAAATGGCATTTCTCGGGTCACTCGATGTAATTATTTGTTGTTGGCTCGATTCTGCTCAAAGTCGTTTTTGACGAAAACCTCTCAATTATAAGGAAAGATGAGTTCATGAGCTGTCTCTCGCAGACATACTTAGGCCATCGTTTATCATATTGAGATAAAAAGCACTGAATATACGAGGGACGCGCTTTTTGTTTTCAGTCTATTAGCCAGCCAAGATTTTGATATAATTTAGGGGTTCCTTCAGAAAATGATTAAGTATATATGAGTAGCTCAGGTTCGCTGATCCAAGAAGGATGATTTCGACTTCATTGAAAGGATAATATGTCTGGAAGTAATTGTCTGATTTTTTTTTCCACAAATTGTTTAAAACTGTTTTTTCCGTTAACCAGCTGTCGTCCCCCTACGAACGGCAGCCCTAGAAAGTCGAAACTTGTACGAGCCAAAGATTAACGAGCTCTAACCTTTTAACCTGCGATTCCTAGCACTTTCTCGGGCCATTGCTACATTGATATTGTACCAAGATTGCTTAATCTTTTTAGCCCATTATTGCTTCGAGAATATTCCACCAATATTATTTCGAAATACCCGAGTAATATTGGATCAATATCGCGAAATGCTTCCATTTTCTATCTGTTCATAATTACAAGAGAATGTCTGTTGTCAAGATCTGAACAAACTGCTCAAAATTCTACCGTCGTTTCCATTCGTTATAAAACTCCACAATAGTGAAATAACATCAAGGCAATATGCATAATTTCGATTCTTATTGTTATGGTTCCCGCAACATACACATCGGCTGCTCTAACTTTTGAATAATATATAATAAACATCAGCGGACTGCGTGCATAATGCCAGTAGGAGATTTGAGCCGGTTCTGGGCCTCCCCCCACCACTATGACGTCATCAGTGACCTTGACCTATGACCTCGACCTATGACCTTGACCCATGACCTTGACCTATGACCTATGACCTTGACCTATGACCTCGACCTATGACCTCGACCTAGGACTTGACCTAGGACTTGGGCTTGCCCTTAGCCTTGACCATGATGTATATTGTTGGGAGGTGTTCAGGGTTTGTGTTTGTCCTAGAGATTGTGATGACTTGATTTTTTTTCATACACGGACAAGTACCTTTTGCCAAGTACTTAATATATTTTTCTTACCTCAATATCTTTCATGTATACTTACTCTGCCATTGTGTATGATCTAATGTGTGGAGTACGCATAAAAATCTAAACCGAAGTATAGAGACGTCTGCACGCCACGGATATCCAGTCAGATATGTGAACTGGCGTCACACACCCATACACTGCGGTGACTCATCGACTACTCTCCGTCCTCTCTTCATTGATATGGTGGGGATGGTTCTGCTGTGACGTTGTATGAATAGTCGAAGCGGATAGAATTTGTTCACCCTCTCTCCCACTCATCGATATTACATATAAAGGAGGTGGGAATGATTGTGAAATCAGTATTTTGTTGAGTTTTGTGCTGAGAAGACGACATCGATAAAATGTATTCCTGTGGTTGTGGTAAATCGTTCACTCGTAGTGATAATCTCCGTCGGCATCAACTTCAAAGTTGCCAAGGTGGCCCTTCTGTGAAAAGGATTAAGTTAGATGTGGCTGCATCGACACCAATGTACACATGCAATTGTTGTAATGTGACAATTCCTACATCCCAAGTTAATTCTCACAAAAGAACTCTCCAACACAGGAACAATGCATGTGTGCAAGTGAGTGATGGCATACAGATTATAAGGAATGCTTTCAAGTGTAGAATTGTGAGTTATAGAGTGGAAAGTACCAATGTTTACACTGAATATATGCCATTCTTCAATGAGATCAGGGAGAAGGTTATTGGATTACTTGAAGAGGCAATAAAGGTTCACAAGATCTTCAAAGTGAATATGGAAGTATTTGGCAGCTACATTGTTCAAACACGGGATTTGAGTGACACGAAGTCATTCAATTCACAGAATAAAATTGTGGATCAGTCTACGGATTTGGGTGCATTATTCGATGGATTCCGTGATGTCATTATTGCTCAGACTACGGAATTTGAAGAACGTGATTCAGGTATTTATTTAAAGTTTCATTTCTATTTATATGAATAATAAATTATTGTTATGTTTCAGGATGGAGTTGTGAAAAAATTAAGTTCCTCGAAGTGAACATCAACAAGTATAGTCCACTCAGCGGATGTTCGTATGTGAAGCTGCCCGAGTTCATTGAGACAAGAAAAGGCGTTGTGAATATTCGTAATGAAGATCAACATTGTTTTGCATGGGCCATCACATCTGCATTGTTTCCTGCGAATGGTAGAGTGTCAGAAGTTTCCTCATACCCCCACTACGCCAATGTCTTGAATGTAACAGGTATGGATTTTCCAGTTAAACTTCAAGCTATAAAAAAGTTTGAGGACATGAATGATATTTCAATTAATGTGTATGGGTTAGAGTCAAAACTTGATAAGGGTAAAATGAAATATGAAGTGGTTGGTCCGTTGCGTTACTCACAGAGAAGACTTAGAAGACATGTTAATTTGTTACTTATAACAGATGATTCTGGCAATAGTCATTATTGTTGGATTAAAGACCTTTCTAGGTTAGTTTCAAGTCAACTATCTGCGCATGAGCATAAAAAATATTTTTGTGATGGATGTTTATTGTATTTCTCTCACGAGCGATTACTGTTACGTCATCAGTTGCATGACTGTAATCACTTGAGTACTACAACACCATCAGTCAATTTCAGAATCAACAAATATGGTAAAATGTTACCGGGTAATGCACTTATGTTTGAAAATTTTGAGAAACAAATGAAGGTGCCATTTGTAGTTTATGCTGATTTTGAATCAGTTCTCAAACCCATTCAAACTAGTCAACCCAACCCTAAACACTCATTCTCGAATAAAACATACAAACACGAACCTTATTCATTTGCTTATTCGATAAAATGTTCATACAATGATAAATTATCGAAATTTGTTACATATAGGGGTGAGGATGCAGCCGAGAAATTTGTTACAAAACTTGAAGATGATTTGAGAAATATTTATCACAATTATTTGAGGTATCCAATTCCTATGGCTGCACAAACCCCCGCGGAAGAAGCAGAGTTTTCTTCTACACAATTTTGTGGAATATGTGATAAACCATTCACGGGTGGTGATGTGAAAGTGAGAGACCATTGCCACCTCACTGGAAAAAAAAGATCACCTGCCGCACATTCCGTATGTAACTTAAATTTCAAATTGCCAAATTTTGTTCCAATCATTTTCCATAATCTGAGTGGGTATGATTGTCATTTGTTCATAAAAGAACTGTATAGAAACAAAGACAAAGTGGATGTTATTCCACAAACTAAGGAAAAATACATTTCTTTCACTAAGCATCTATTCACTCACACATACACTGACAAAGACGGAAAAGAAAAAAAGAATTTTTTGAAAATGAGATTTATAGATAGTTTCAAATTCATGTCGAATTCTTTGCAGAACTTAGGTGCTAACTTAACATCCGATCAGTGTATTGAGATGCATAAACATTTTCCACAAATTGACAAATTCAATTTGATGAGACAGAAAGGTGTTTTTCCATATAACTTTGTTGATCATATTGACAAGTTGAATTATCCAACTCTACCCACTAAAAATCAGTTTTATGACAATCTTAACGGAGAGCATATATCAGATAAGGATTATATGAGAGCGAAACTTGTTTGGCATTTATTCGAGTGTAAGAGTTTAGGGGAATACTCGGATTTATATTTGAAGTCCGATGTTCTTCTATTATGCGACATATTTGAGAATTTTCGAAATATATGCTTAGATAAATATAAATTAGATCCGGCACAGTATTATACAGCGCCCGGAATATCATGGGATGCAATGCTGAAGTATACGAATATTGAATTGGAATTATTGACAGACATTGACATGATTAATTTTTTCAAAAAAGGAATACGGGGCGGAATAAGTCAGTGTAGTGAAAGGAAGCATATAGCTAATAATAAATTTTTACCCGATTATAACCCAGATGAACCTTCATCATACATATCATATTTAGATGCAACTAACCTATATGGTCACAGTATGTCACAACCATTACCCACCAACGATTTTGCATGGCTAACACCCGATGAAATAATCAATTTGGATGTAATGGGAGTGGCATCTGATAGTCCATACGGTTATGTTCTTGAAGTAGATGTTCATTATCCCCAAGAGTTACATGACAAACATGCTGATCTTCCCTTTCTCGTTGAAAGTTTAATACCACCACACTCGAAATCAAAAATTCCTAAATTAATTCCAAATTTAAATGACAAAAGAAAATATATTGTACATTATAAAAACTTACAGCAGGCTGTGGCCAATGGTCTTATTATTATGAACACACATAGAGTGTTGAGATTCAAGCAGTCATGTTGGATGAAACCTTATATTGATTTGAACACTGAAATGCGAAATCGATCTAACAACAAAGCTGAAAAAGATTTCTATAAACTCATGAATAATGCAGTTTATGGGAAAACAATGGAAAACGTTGATAACAGAATTGATGTTAGACTGGTTACGCATTGGGAAAGTATCAAGAGGAAAATTGGTGCTAGCGCCCTAATATCACGTCCAAATTTCAAAAGCTGTTCAATTTTTTCAGAAAATTTTGTTGCTATTCAATTGGGCAAAGTTAATGTATTGTACGATAAACCGCTATATTTGGGATTTTGTATTCTAGAATTATCCAAAACAGTCATGTACAACTTTTTCTATGGATGTATTAAACGTCATTATGCAGAAAATGCCACCTTACTCTACACTGACACGGATTCTTTAATTTTGAAAGTAAATACCGATAATTTTTATGATTTCATGACCAACAATATATGCGAGTTTGATACTTCCAATTACAACGTAGGAAACCAATTCAATATTCCTATTACAAAGTCAATTCTGGGTAATTTCAAAGATGAATTTCCGAATGATCCCATAATTAGCTTTTATGGTACCGGTGCCAAAGCATATTATGTTCAGTCTGTAGGTAGTGAATTCAAAAAAGCAAAAGGTGTCAAAAGATCCGTCATAAAGAATGAATTGACATGTGAAGATTATAAGAAAATTGTCGAACAGGGTGGTCTAATATTCAGGAAGATGAACTCGTTCAGAAGCATATTGCATGACATGTATACTGAATTGAAGAACAAAGTTGCATTGTCATACCATGATGATAAACGGTTCATCATTCCCAATACGACACACACTCTTCCTTGGGGTCATAGCGATATAGAATTCTACCAGAATGATCCAGTAGAGAATATTCGTTGGGTTTCCAATATTATTCAATCTTTTTCCCAAGAGAGTCCTTTGGATCAATTACTTCATTTATTAACAGCTGAATTGAACAAATGAAATATCATTTCAAATGGAAAATTCACCACCATACTTATTTATTTGTATTTGAGATGTAATTACGCTTATTATATAAAAGTCAAATTATACTAGTCAATTTTAGTTAATGTCTTGTCCAGTTACCAAATATATAAAAATATATAAATATACACGTTATTCTGATTTCCTATTGTTTCATTTAAGAGAATAAATATCTACACAGAGATATATAGATTTTAATTGTCTTGAAATCATCAGTATGAAAGATATCAAGGTGGAAGAAAGATGTCCAAAGCTATTGATAAATTCGGCCGTAGACGAAAATGGGGTACTGTCAAATTTCGAGTTCTTCAAGGTTCCCAAGGTCCTCAAGGTATGGGATTCAAGCTTTCGCCTGACGACCAATATGATATGCAAGGTAAAAGACTGAAAAATGCTGGTGAACCGATAGACGAGAGTGATTGTGTAACTCAATTATATCTCAATGAACAAATTACGGAGACGAAGGCACTTGTCCTTAAAGCCTTGCAGGCTGCCATACATGCCACAATGGCTAAGATTGTACCTGAAGCCCGTCAAGCATTCAATGAAAAAGTAGAGGAGGTGACTGATGATCTAGATCGCAAATACAAAAATCTAAAAAGTGATGTGGATATCAAAGTATGGGATGCTACAGCCACAATGACACGAAAAATATCAGAGTTGACAACTGAACTCGATTACAACAGCAAAAATCTGAAAAATGATTTGGATGCCAATGCATTGAATGTCACATCTGCAGTGATGCTGAAATATAATGATTTGGAAAGAAGGTTAGCTGAATTGGAGAATAAACATCCTGATGTTTGGCTCACACATAGACCAAAACTGTGGGCTCCAGGTAGTGATCCAGAACCCGCTGTTTGAAAAATAAATTTGTATTATGAAAATATTACAAATAAAATGTTCTAAATCAATGTTGAAATTTTTCATTTCTTACTCACCAAATATATTATAGAATTTGGTAGTGGGTGAGTTCTTTTTGAAAAGTATCAATTCAAGTTATGGAAACTTTGTACATTTTTGCCATTGAGTGGCGCAGATGCGTGTGTTTATGTTCTTTGTGTGGCCCTGAAAAGGGCCTATTGGGTGCTCCGAAGAGCTGGGTGCCATCCCGCATATTTATGCGGGACGACCACGGGGGGGGGGGGGGGCAGGGTGAGGACTTAGATGACATCGTCATCCTCGTCATCCGATGACACCAAGATGATGGTGTCATCATCGGAGTCGTCCTCTACGGGGAACTCGTCCGGGTCGAGGTCCATATTTATGTCCTCGACACGGATATGGACCACTTGGCCATCATCCTCGAACTCATCCTCCGAGGAGCTATCGAAGTCGTCGACGCGTTGATCCATATCTTCGTCGTCCGAAGTCGACGGAGATGGATAGTTCCACACATCTGTGGAGTCCGACACCTCATTCACCTGAATCGGACCCCGTGGATCTCGATGGTAAAATGGATCCTGCCTCTCACCCTGGTATACCTGCTGGACCTGTACGGCAGAGACGATCTGATATCTTTCTATCATCGCTTCCCGTTCCAAATCATCTTCGAATTCGGCACAATGTCTCGGAGACGAGGTGGAGTCTGGAAGAGGCATCTTGGAAGACTGATACTATAATCTGAGCTGGCATTGAATTTATACTAGTTCGGGGGTGGCAGTGTAGGGTGGGAGAAGAGAGTGGGGGTTTGAAGGCTGAGAGAAATCAGGAGATGGGAGAAATACACATCATATTATTTTATAAAATATGTAAATAAAATATAAATAAAATATGTATATAAATAAAATATAAATAAAATATGTAAAAACATAATTCAGATGAATTGAAGAAAAATGCCCCATCCTCCGCATTGTTCAATGTGCACCAGACCATTAAATGTGCACTCCTATTTCACTTCATCTTTTTTTCTATTTTTATTCTAAATCTACATATACAAAACTTATATCTACTTACAAATAACTTAACCTTAACCTTAACATATCTAAAAATTAAAATTAGCAAATTGCTCCAGGTTGCTTCGGAGCCGTGCCACCAAAGCCACCCCCTGCGCCTTGGCGTCTTCCAGCCTGGTGACTAGCTGGACCTCCCGGAGACTTTGCTGCCGATCGCGGGCCATCAGCTCTGCCTGCTGGCGCTCAAGCTCTTCCAGCTGGCGGTTGAGTTCTGCCCGCGCCAGCTGACTGTCATCATAGTCCCGCTGGGCCTCCTCTATCCCACGCTTTGCCCGTTGCACACTCATCTCCAGCTCAGGTACGATAGGTGCTGGAGGGTGGACTTCTTCAGCAGTGGGTTGTGGAGGGGCAACTTCAACGACAGGTGGTAAAGGTGCGTCTATAACCGGTGTCACAACAGTTGAGGATGTCTTCTTGGACACCCTTCTTCTGCTGTTGTGTGCGTGCTTCCTCGATGATGATTTCTTCGGTGGTTTTGGAGGCAGGAAATCATCATCGCTGTCAGCAATTTGGATTATAGGCAAACCTTCCATCGACGAATTTGCTCCTGCGTCACGGGATCTCTTGGAAGCAACTCCGTTAATGAACCCACCTTGCCGTCTGCGTTGGTCCATCGTCAGCGACTGCATTTCGGGGGCCTCTCTCCTGATGACGTCCATAACGTCATTGAAGTGCTCTTCGTCTGGCATTTGAGGTGCGGCGCCATCCACCCTGATATTACTAAGGATCGTTATAGCTGCAAGACCAGATAATGCGGGAGAATCCATAGCTAAACATACAAAAAAAAATTAAACGGGTTCATGATTACAAGATTGTTAACTTACTCTCAAATTATTACAGCTTGCTATAGTCTGCTAATTCAGTTGGCTGGTGGTTGATCTGGCGGGTGATCTTGTAGATGATGTGGTAGCTGATGTCAGTTCAGAAGAGTGACTGAAGATTATTCGGAGGAAGTTCTTGTTTTAAACACTCAGACCTCCACCCCACTCCTCTTCTTCTTCTCCGACCTCCTACTCCAATCCCCACTCCGACCACCCACTCCTCTTCTTCTTCTCCGACCTCCTACTCCAATCCCCACTCCGACCACCCACTCCTCTTCTTCTTCTCCGACCTCCTACTCCAGTCCCCACTTCGACCACCTACTCCGACCTTCCACTTCAATCCCCACTATGTCTTAAGCCACACCTCTTTCTTTAGCCAGTATCCCTCAGACCAGAAAACCCCACCCCATCATAACCCCACCCCTATTTCAGCTCTGTTATTTGTTACAATGTACACATCCACCTACGGGACAGAGCAGATATAGGGGTGAGTGACAAGAATAACAATTATGAGTGGGAACATTTGCATACTCGAGTGTATCATGTGAATTAACATGCTGATACCACTCACCATTATTATTCATGCCGCAATACCGTACAAAACAAATATCACATAGGAAGCGTTTTTCATTATCACAAGTTTTGATAGTAACAAATGAAAAGCTGCAACAGTACAAATTTGTTGCAACGTCTTCTAACACCTCTGTCATATTTATCTGATGGGCATTGCTCACGATCGTTTCGGGGACATCCTCACAGTCTGGTACAATTCCATCGTCTACTTCTGGTTCTTCTCCGTCATCTTCTAGGAACTCTTCTTCGACGAAGTCATCCCCAGCGGGTATGTCTTGGCGGCCATCTTCAAAATCTACCAGGTCATGGAATTCGCCATTGTCACCATTCTCACCCACTACAACTTCATCTTCTTGTTCCCAAACAAACTCGTCACCTGCCAACACATCAACTTGATTGTTGGCATCTAATTGGGAGAGGGCTTCCAATGCAAAACCAACTTGATCAACCATAATTGCTATACAAACACAGTTTCTAACAGAAAATACAAAAGTCGAATGAAATGTTAGGATTTTGGACCGATTTTATATGTTACAATCGTGAGTGGGGGTTACCACCTCCACTAAACCCACACTTCATTTCCTGAGAATAGCAATTCCTCCATTAACCTAGATTTCCTCGTCATCTAATTAGTGACGCAAATGCAAACAACGAGGATACAAAAATACTGAAGATATTTAGGAAAATATATTTGATTTTCGAATTAAACCACAGAAACATGACAAAAATATATCTTCAATTTTTTTTCTAGTAGAATCCACCCATTCAAATCTTTTATCAAGTATGACATATTTCGATAAAATCCATTATAACGTGGATAAAAAAATCTTAGAGATTATTAGGAAAAAATATTTGATTTTCGAATGAAACCGCAGAATCATGACATAAATATATTTTCAAATTTTTTTCTATTAGAATTCATCCTTTCAAATCTTTTATCAAGTATGACATTTTTCAATAAAATCCATTATAACGTGGATACAAAAATATTAGAGATTCTAAAAAGAAATGTTTGATTTTCGAATTAAAGTGCAGAAACATGACAAAAAAAATATTTTCAAATATTTTTTCTAGTTGAATTTACTCTTTCAAATCTTTTATCAAGTATGACAAATTTCGATAAAATCCATTATATCGCGGATACAATACATTACAGCAATTCCAATATGCACTGATTCAACCCCGCATGGAAACGCCAATGATACCTGCCGTCTACAATAGCTTTAATATTTTAGTAACTGACCGGTGAGGGTGAATTTTACCTGAGATGACCGTAAATTCATTTCATTTGGGTAAATTTTTATTTCATAGCGTCTCTTTGCGATAGTTCAGTTGTGTTTTATCTGTAATGGCGTTAGTAACAAAATCTCAATCAGAAAGTGAAGCGGCGGTTAAGGCACTGTTGGACATGGAAAATATAGTGCCGACTATCATATCACCCATTAGAGAAAACGAAATTGTGGAACAATCGCCTGTGAAAAGTGCAAGGAAGCGTAGTAGGCCGATATCGAAAATAGACAAATTCAAAGAAATCGTCAAAAAAGCTAGCCCATATGCCCGGAATGCATGGAGAAAACCGAACTTTTCATTACAACCGAGTGTTAGGGAAGAATATAGAGTGGAGGACTTTAGCGACGACGACGAACCAACAGAACAACAGACAGACAAACCAAAAGACACAAAAAACACTACAGACTCAGGGAGTTCTTCTACAGACACAGATACTTCATCTACAGATACAGACACAAAACAGACAGACAACAAACAACAAAGGTCTACAGAAACGGAGAATTTTGTCAAGGAAAGCAAGCGTATGTTTGCTTTACTGGAGAAACTTGATTTATCGACTGATACAGACAATGAAAATTTGAAAAAACTGAACAGTACATGTGATAGGTATGAAAAGAAATTTCGGGAAGCTCAGATACAACGTGACCAACTGAAAAATAAGATAGGAAAGCGTGAAGAAGCAATAGAATTCAGGAAGCAGATGATGGAAAACTATGCAATTTTTTTTTCAGGAAATGATTAATATGCAATTTTTTTTCAGGAAATGATTAGTTGATGAAAGTTCTGAAAGGAGTGCATATATATTAATTGGTCGATGTACACAGTGAAGGGCGATGTAGAGGGGCCCTTCACGGACTTTCATTGATTAATTATTTGAAATAAAAAATCTATCTTAAGCTGGGATCGGAACAAAATTCTAGAAATGAAAAATAAAAATGGAAATATTCATTGATTAATTATTTGAAATAAAAAATCTAATTTAAGCTGGGATCCGAAATGCAAAAAAAAATTATAATCGAATAGAAAAGAGAGGTTCATTGATTAAAAAACGATAAATAAAAAAAACTATTTTAGGCTGGGATTCGAACCTGTACAGCGCAAAATTCTAGATATGAAAAATAAAAATGGAATTATGCAAAAAAAATATAATCGAACAGAAAAGATAGGTTTTTTTTTTGATGGGCGAGTTCAAGGTCACAAAACCAAAAAAAGCCCGAGAAATAAATCTCTTAATATCACCCTCCACCCACCTCCTAGGTGATATAGAGAGATTTCTTTCTCGGGGCACACTGCAAACTCACCACTGAGCTACGCAGCCTCCGAAAGAATTAGTCAAATTTCTTCTATATGAATGTTTTAAATCAAACCCCTGAAATGTATGCGACTAAATATACATGCTCCTACAATTCCGTAAAACTGAAGAGTTGGTCCATCTAGTGCCAAATAGCACAACACATATAAACTATACCAACTGAGCTAATGCGATCTCCAAAGGAATTCGTTATAGCTACCTCTAAAGACCTTTATTTAACCCCTCATGATAAATTCCCCCAAAGAAAATATGACTTTTTGTGATAGAAGTGCAAGTAAAAGGAACGTATGTGAAATATCTTGCAGTTTACAGGCTTGTAAATTGTACATGCTTCAAAAACTCTGCATGGGCAATTTACAAGCATATATTTTTGACCCTTGCTTGTGTTTATAAACTGCTAACAGTTCACATACGTTCCTATTCAAAAGAGATATTTTCTTTAGTTCAGAAGTATTAACTTTGTTAATACTGGAGGAATTTAACATGAAGGGTCAAAAACCCTGGGTGGGCACCCATGTATCTGAATCTTGGCGTATCCACCAGCCATTGAAGTGCAGAATGTTTTGATTAGGGGCAATGCATTGAACCGCTTTTCAGATATTTTGCTGCGATTTTTTTTATATATTTTTTTGGAAATATATGATCATTGCGAAAGTTTTTCATCATAGAACTTTTTTGAAATTCCCACTTATGAGTGAGATATGATTTTTTTAAATATTGATATCGAGATTTTGTTGTAAAATTTATTTCAAGTATAACCTACAATTTTATATTTTTTCTTGGAAGATATGATCATTTTTAATGTTTTTGACCAACAAACTTTTTCTTTATTATCATTCATGAGTGAGATATAATTTTCAAAAATAAGTAGGAGTAGGAGATCTGAGCCGGTTCTGGACCTACCCCCACCATCAACCAGCAAATTATTTCGCGGTTCGATTCGCGGCCGCGAATTTAATCGCAGTTCGATTCGCGGCCGCGAATTTAATCGCGTTTTGATTCGCGCTCGCGAATCAAAACAGCGGTCAAGGTCTCGAATCCGCGGATTCGTCCGTAGGTCTATTATTTTGAATTTTTCACTTTCTTGATGTCCAACACTTCTTTTTCCTATGAAGTTTGTGAAGGTAACTCCTGGGAGGGAGGGATATCTACTCCCTCTCCTTCTATGGTGGTTTGTTGTCATGTTCATTGTGCGCATGTACCAGTCGACTTGTTTGAATAAAACTTAGAGTCGCATTAACATCAGCACCATTTCTGTCCACATCCCATTGATATCACACATTCCTACGAGCTAAATATGTACTCATTACCAAATTTGTCTGCTGAAGAAGAAGCAATGCCATGTATTGCAACAAATGATGACTTTGGTTTTGAAGATATTCCGGTATATCACTTGTCATCCCAAGAAGGTTTCATCGATGAATATAACATTGATGATTATCTGAAGATGGGAGATATACCGGAACCTTCAGAAAGTGTTGATCCAACCCTTTCACAATTGTCACTACCAAAATGCCCGTCACTTCTCTCTCCTCTTAGTGTCGATACGAAAGCGAAACCATCTAGGAGAAAGTGTGCATCTACTGCTTCAAATCCCAAGAAAACAAGTAAGGGTGTACGGAAACCCCGTAAGAAGAAAGTAGATGACACCTTCAAGAATGTGATAGGTGATTTGGAAGATGTATCGCTTCATTCTTTTGGTCCACTGCAGCGTTGTGGAGACATGCTTAAGAAAGCGAAATGCAGCATCGTAAAATCGAGAGCTATCATCGTCAAATGCGATGACGATGTTCGCAGAGGTAGCATGGACGACGAGGTGGTTCTTCAGAAGCTCGATGCAAAGATTGTATCATCGAAGGCTGAACTGATCAAAATGTGTGAAGATGCAGATAAACTCCGTTTCAAAATCACACAGAAGAATCAGTCCGCCCTTTGTTTGAAAATGCAAGCTGAGATTGAGCTTCAGGAGTCCACTAAACTTTTTGATATGGTAGCATCTGTACGTGATAAGTGGCGAAAAGAGTTTGATCACGCATTCCAATCTGATAGTGATTAGCTCTGAGGATTATGAAATGTTATCAATGTTGTGAGTTGAAATGAAAGACTTTTTCAAAAATCTATGAAGTGGGGAGGAGTATGCAGATTATTTCGGTTTTGGCATACACTGGGCGTTGCGTTTGGTTGGGGCAACGTTCACCACTTCATGATTTATTCATTTTGAAAAAAAACTCAAAAATAGTTCTATATTTTCTATAGTTTATTAATAATCTTACAGCTTAGTGAGAATAATAAGTAATACAATTTCATTCAAATATTAAACCATAGCACTTTTGTGTAACCATGAATTCTTTCCGCTTGGAAGGCCTAACCACTTAATGTATAGTTTATTTCCTTTCCTCCTCAACACTTTTTCAACTAGGTATACGTCAGGATTTTGCGTTTTCAATAATTCTTCTCCATAAAAACATCCTCTAATCGGGCTCCCATCCATGTCTTCAAGAATATAAGTTATGGGGTATGTTTGGTTAATTTTAACAATTTTGAATAGTTCTGTTGTGTAATTGGCAGTGTAACCCTTTTCGAAAATATTCTTGTACTTGCTTATACGTACAATATCATTCATTCGAAATTTGGAAATACTTTGTTTTCTTCGAGGGATTACTTTGGAACTTTTGAATTTCAGTTTTGTTGCTGGCATAACATCGATTGGTTTCATACCAATTGTACGATGCACCTTATTGTTATATTTGCTTGTTATGATTGGAAGAATATTCAACCATTTGTTGTGTCCCATCGCTGAAAATTCTCTATAAAGCCACGTCTTTATTGTTCGAATTACTCTTTCAGCTATGGCCGCCTTCATGGTGCTGAATGTTGAATAATGGTTGATCTTATATTTTCGCATCAAAAATGAAAAAGAACTATTGAAAAATTCTGATCCTTGATCGCTTTGTAGATGTTTCGGGGAATAGTTGGCTTCTTTCAGCACATCTTCCATTGCATTGGTTACAGCACTACCTGTTTTATTTTTAATCGGCTTCGTCCATAGATATTTCGAGTAGCAATCAATGACCACAAGAACATATCGATATCCTTTGTTATGTTTAGCATAAGGTTGTAATTCGGCAAGATCTATTTGCCACAGATCTGCAAAACCTTTGACGGTGGTGGTTCTTCTGATGAAATTACGTCTTGCCGGCTTATGTAACTCATTGACAACTTGTCGTTTGACATCACTTATTTCATTATCCATCTCCTCGCAATCACTTATTTGTTTTCATTCAGACAAACAATTTGACAATGTTACGGCATCATATAATGAGAACAAACTGATCATTTTTGCTGATGTATTAGATTATTATACCTTCCTCACGTAATTCTTCAATTATGGAAATTATTTCATTATCATGTCCAGTGTGTCCAGCTGACTTTGAAGATATCAATAGCCGCAAACGAGCGACTAACTCCTTGGGTGAATTCCAGTAAACATAATTCGCAGGTTTGGGATCATACATTTTCTGCATTTTCATTCGATGGAACCCTTCACCTTTTTTTGTCCTACTTCTGGTCGTCTGATAATGTGATAAGTTTAGTATAGGTTTAATAACTTCACGGAATTTTTTAGATTTCGGGTGTTTGAAACCATTTCGCAGTAGATGTTGTTTGTAAGGTGCATTTGTTAGCCTCAATATTTTAGCATATGTATGACGAACTTCATCATCATCATCAACTTCAGGTGGGTTTTTCAAAAAAATCATGTTGTATAACTCCAGACTACTTGGGAATTCATGTGTTCGTGTTTTATTTTTGTTCCAAAATAATATATTTCCATCACTGAAACGTACATTGTGACTCCCCATTTTCAGTTTTTGTGTAGTAGGATCTAACCGTATGCCAAATATTCTGTCATAAGCTGCATTCTTAGTTTTGACATTTTCCAAATGTCTTTTCAAAACATCTCCAGTATTGTCTTCAAAATTATCAAATACGGACTTTTCATATTTTCCGAATTCTTTGATGGTATCTGTCTCACTGTCAACAGATGATAATTCACTACTATATGATGAATTATTTCCCACTGAAGTACTCCTAACTTTTATTGGAGTAGACTGAGAATTCACTTGCTTCATCGAAAACGTCGGCTGTGGTGGCTGTGGTTTCGTGGTAGCAGCAGCTGAAGAAAGAACATTTAATGGCTTCATTATGGGATCATAGAGTTTTTCAAGCGCCATTCGATTTTCAATAAGTCCACTCTTGATAGAGTTAAATTTCTGCCGTACAGCTTCTGTTGTCTCAACAAGTTGGCGTTTCAAATTCAATTCATTGTTTTTATCTTCAACTACTTTATCATTTTTTGTCTTCATTTTGCTTCACAAGAGAGAGAATACATTGAAGTAACCTCTATGCAATTCAGCGATCGATTGAATGCGTATTGTATTATCATGGATATATAAAACTATCGAACCCCATGCGATATCTACCTTCATGCATTTTTCTATCCTTATCAATGACCAAAAATCCATATTGATCCTCCCAACATTTAACACACATCAATTGGAATTGCTTAAATGTTACATCGGGTGACACGTGATCCGAATAAATATGGTGTAGATTCGTTTCATCTTGCTTGAACATTACGATAAAGTTGGTATTATCTCGCACTAACTGTTTGGGCACTCGTGAATATGTTTGAGCAAGATAAAAACAGTCAACATCTTTATGACGTCCCATACAGAAATATGATCTTATAATATCCTGTTTTTCACATATTACATCATCGAAAATGAAAACAGAATTTGGTTTGGCATCGGATGGTTCCACTATTTCTGCATTATTACTGAATGTATAAAATCCCAACCCCTTGATGGGTTCCAATACATTTCGTAGGAATTGATATTTGGGTTGATTGAGTGATTTCGAATAGAGATAAACATTTGTGAATCGCAGTCCTTGTGGATGTGTTAAAAGAGAGATCATGGCATTCGTCTTTCCACAATTCGATGGTCCGATAATGAGTCCTCGAACAGATGATGGAAGTAGTGGACCATGCCGCAACACTTTCTGTCCATTCAATCCACAACCGAATTTTTCATCTAGATTATCTACAGCAAACTTTTCTTTCTGCTTCACAATGCGCATCGTACCGTGGTTGGAGACTATGTAAGCGATGATATGCTGTGAACATTTCATTTAAATGAGTACCATCAAACGATACGGATGTGTTCGTAGTGGATGCAGAAAAAGCGGTCGTGGATTCGTTAATAATTTAATAAACAAATTGCCGTTCGAATTACATTTACCCGGAGGATATCAGTATTGTGGACCCGGTACAAAATTGGAAAAACGTTTAGCCCGCAAAGATCCTGGAATCAATAAATTGGATATTGCATGCAAACAACACGATATTCAATATTTGAATCATCTAACTGATCTCACAGCGAGACATAGAGCAGACAAAGAACTCGAATACGCAGCTTGGAACAGGGTTAAATCGAAGGACGCTGGTATTAAGGAAAGAATAGCTGCCCTACTCGTTACCAACATTATGAAATCAAAGAGACGTTTCGGTATGGGTTGTAGTAGTACTACTGTGAAGACAAAGAAGAGGAATCAACCGAAGAAAAAGAAGAGAAATCAACCGAAGAAGAAGAAAAATAATCTCATAAAAATCGCCTTTGGTTCTGGGGTGGTTCATAAAGTGCGGAATGTACTGAAAAAAGCTGGGGGTGAGCAATTTGTGACGAATAATTTGAAAAAAGCCACCGTAGTGGCATTGCATGCAGCACGTAAATACCTCAAAGCTGCCGGTGGAAAGAAAACGATCCGCACGCCTCGCATAATTCCAATACCTAAAGTCGGAGGGATTCTACCATTGATACCAATTTTTGCTGGATTGTCTGCGCTCGGAAGTTTAGCTGGTGCTGTTGCAGGCATCACCAGAGCTGTGAATTCAGCAAAAGCAAGCAGAACCGCCCTGATCGAAGCGAATCGTCATAATAGGAAAATGGAAAGTGTGGCATTGGGTAAAAGTGGTAGTGGTATATACCTTAAACCTTACCGTAAAGGACTCGGACTCTATTTGAAACCATACAATCCAAAAAACTAGTTGATTCCCTACCTCGAAAACCTCTCACCGACATCGATCTCACTTATTATGCCAAGAAAATGAAAATTCCATACTTTCGCGGTATTTTCATGCGTGATACATTACCCACTAGAGGTCCACGACACCGCGAGACCGCCATTGTCAATTTAGATGGAATAAGAGGATCGGGAACACATTGGGTGGCATACAGCAAATGTGGGAAAGACATTACATACTTTGATAGTTTTGGAAATCTACCCCCACCAATAGAGTTGATTCAATACTTCCAGAAATGTTCGAAAGTGAAAATTCTATATAACTATGATCGCCAGCAGAAGTTCAACACAGTTTTCTGCGGTCACTTGTGCCTGAAGTTTCTCTCTGAATTATTATAGAATGGATAAAACTCCAGCAATGACTCGAGAGGCTATTAGGACGATGGGATTATCACTCAAAATGTATTCAAAATATCGGACCTTGACAAGAATGGATCGAGTGATGCTTGCAAATATGCCGAAGGAAGTGATACTCGCATGCGCTGCACATGAGATTGCTTCTGTTTGGGAAAAGTTACCTAAAAGTCTACAAGATGATGTTGATATAATGAAATATAGATATTGCAATGACCACCACAATCTTGACGGCGAAAGCGTTTCAGATTCTGATGTGAATGATGGTCCTATACCTCGAAAAATATTCTGCTGTTATTGCAATATAAAGGATATGAATATTGGTGCTAATAAAAATGAAATGGATATTGATGAACCATCTCCGAAAAAGCGTAGGTTGTCCCGAGTGTGTTGTAGACAACAATAAATTGAAGTGAAATCCATAAAATGTATCAGTCATGTCACGGAAGTTCGAACTACAAGCTGTCGGGACGAGTGTCTTGAGTGCAGACTTTTTCCCACCCGTTGAATTGGATAGAAACAGTCGTTATGGATTGGGACTTTTAGGATTCTATGGATGCAACACAGTAAATAATATAACTGAAAAAAACAATGTGATCAGTTTTAGAATCAGTGATATAAGTTCACCAATACTTCAGAAGTACACAATTGAAATTCCATGTGGTGCCTATGAAATAGATGAGATCAATGCAGTTATTCAGAAACATATCATGTTTCGATTGTTTCATGGGAAAAATCAAAACGATACCAATGCAGATGATATATTCTACCTACATGCCAATAATAATACTTTCAAATGTGAGATGCGATCAAAATATGAAATTGATCTAACTCATCCGAATTCCATAGCAAAGATGATGGGTTTTAATTTTGATAGATTTCAACCGAATCAGATACACGAATCCTCACATCCGATAAATATAACAACTGTGAGACTAATCCGCTTAGATTGCAACATTATATCTGGTTCATACATAAACAATGAAGAATCCCACATTCTTTTTTCATTCGATATCGATGTGGAGCCTGGATTCAATCTCACAAAAGAACCACACAAGATTATATATATGCCCATCAGTCCAGAAGGTCGTCAGTTGATTCACAACATCACAGTGCGTATTTTGGATCATAATAATAATCTCATTGATTTTGGAAGTGCAGAAGAGATTGTTATAATTTTGGAATTGAAAAAAATCTAATAACTATTATGGGTTTTTGTTATAATAGACAGAATCGACAAGGATTTGAAAACATTCCACAAATAGCTAAAAAGGAAGGTTCGAATAGAAAAAGGCTCATTCCAAAAGTGTACGCTAAACAGTTAGCACACCACACTGCTCTCTCGCTGAGAGATCTCAAATTTTTGAAATCAATTGGACTGAAAGTAAGGAACAATGGTGCTCGAAACAAATAGTGAAAAGTTGAATATATTTGACGAGCCGATGCTCGATCATTCCCTCACAAGTTTACATGAGCATACATATAAACCATATGGATCACCATTGTTTAGGAATTCAGATGAAATTCGAATTGCAATCAATAATCAAGACGTTATACTTGACATTGCTGAGAGTTTCATTTATATAGAGGGTAAATTCACACCTAAAGATGAAACAAAATTATGTTATCTCTCGAATAATGCAATCGCCTTCCTTTTTGATGAAATTCGCTACGAAATGGGTGGTGAACAAGTTGCTGTGGTCAGGAAGCCGGGGATAACATCTACAATGAAGAATATGAAATCATTTGGACAATCGCATGCTAACACTTTATTGACAACTGGATGGGGACTTTCGGAAACTAAACAGGATATCTTGGATACAACTAGTCACGTATTCAGTGGTAAATTACCACTGAAATATTTGATGGGTTTCGCTGAAGATTACAACAAAAGTATCTTGAATGCCAAACAAGAAATGATTTTAATAATCGCTCGATCCTTCAAGAACTCATATATTGGTGAGGTTGATGCTGATTTGGAAATCAATAAAATTGAGTGGAAAATAAGACACATAGTGCCAGAAGATAAGCACAAGCTCAAACTTTTAAATAGAATCAACAAAAGCGGTCTGAATGCTAAAATCAAGTTGGCTTATCGCATGTGGGATCTCTATGAACTTCCATCACTACGTGGCACGTCTTCAGACATATGGGCTATCAAGACAACCAACGCCCTTGAAACACCTCGTTACATCATCATTGGATTCCAAAGCACTACCACTTCTGAAGACAGGACAAAGGACATCACTAAATTCACAACTGCTGATATCAATAACATTCGTGTGTACTTGAACTCTGAAGTATACCCATATGAACGTTGGAATTTGGATTTCGATAAAAAACTCGATACTTCGGCTTATTATGCCTATGAGAACTTTCAACGAAGTTATTATGATAAAGATATGAGTGAACCTCTCATGGACATTGGTCAATTTCGACAAAATCCACTATTCATCATTGATTGTTCACATCAGCCGAATGCCACAAAATCATCAACTATTGATATTAAGCTCGAGTTTGAAACTAGGAAAGTCAACTTCCCAGCCAACACCAAAGTATATGCACTCATTCTGCATGATACATTTTTGACATACAATGCATTGGATGGTTCAGTTCACTGCAGATATTGATGAAGACACACACACACACATTTTTTTCATTTTTCTTTCTTTATTCATGTAAAAGAGAAATAGGTAAATAAAACATGTGTAAAAAATTTTTATGTTTTTTTATTCAAATATCATTAGCTTAGAATTCAAATAGTCTTAGGTATGTACAAACAATCTAATATAACTTCTTCTTCATCTTCATCATAATTTTCTCCTTCTTCGATTTCACTATCATCATCATCCAGTTGGTACTTTTTGATGATGTCTTCAGGTAGGTATGGTAGGAGGCGGTGGAGAAATCTTTTCAGCTCACATTCAATCATTGCGTCGCAGAGGTGATGTAGATCGAAAGAACCATCTGTATATTTCTCGCAGAGATCCACACCCTTTTTGTAGTTCTCGTAATCACGCATACAGTGTTGGATCCTTTCTTCATCATAGCATACGCTCAGGTCATAAATGGTGGCGTGGTGAGCATCCTCGCTCAAAGCACGCAACTCAGAAGTTAACCTTTCAACGGCGGAAGAGATGTCTATGGCTTCGGTCCAGTGTTGACTTGCATACATCATCCACATTTTTCAAAAATGAAGCTATGATCAAAGAGAAATTATTGAAATAAGAATGCTACAAAAATAATCAGTACTACTCACATTAGACTTTTGATGATGTCTCCACCGAAGAGTGTGTTTAACAATGTATGAAAAGTTTTTATATTTTCCTTACAATTATCACCTATAATATAAAAGAATCAGAATTAGAAGATATGACAAGTGGAAATTATATATTACAATTATTCAGTGAGATCAAATTTGACCAACGATCTCGTTTTCATGCCGGCAAAGCTTTGTGGACTCTGACCCAAATATGCTACTGTATATTTACCACCTGATGAATTGATGCATGCTACATCATCATCGGTAAATTGTTCTGAAACGCGTTTTGGCAGCCATGTTTTGAATAATGTATCATTGCTTACATCAAGTAGTATCAATAAAATGGATTTACCAAACCGGGTAGAACAAACTGACATCGTCTTAATTGGGTAAGCTTCATTCAGTGGCAAAGATGATATTACTTTTTGCTCTAACACTTCCATCTCTTGTTTAATTATAGAATTGATTTTTTGTAAATCTACTTTTGGAACTGACATGATGATAATATATATGGAAAATATAAATAATTTTCAATAGAAAAACACACTCACTGATCTCTCTCACTGTGTAGGCACTGAATAACTTCACTACTCTTGCTGACTGCTCGACTGCTAGGTATACAACTTCTGATTTCATATCACCATACCAACTTCTTTTATAATAGATAGTGAACCACCCCCCACCACAGACTTATGAAACATGTATGATACAAAGCCCCCACCATGCGCGAGTTTGCATCGCATCGATAGAGGGCGGAGAGTAAATAGTAGTCGATGAGTCACCGCAGCGTATGGGTGTGTGACGTCAGCGCGGATCCAACCCACCCTATCGAGAGCGAGGGTGGATGCGCATAGCGTCACGCGACCCCTCCTCCCACCACCATCGCAAGGTATACATCACTGGAGAGTAATCAGAGTTCACATATCTGACTGGATCTCCGTGGTGTGCAGACGTGTTGTACCCTCTCTATACTTCGGTATAGATTTGTATGTGTACTCCACACATAAGGGTCATACACAATGGCAGAGTAAGTATACATGAAGGACATGGAAGACATTGAGGTAAGAAAAATAAATTAAGTACTTGGAAAAAGTACTTGTCCGTGTATGAAAAAAAAATCCAAGTCATTATAATCTCAATGTCAAACACAAACCCTGAACACCTCCCAACAATATACATCATGGTCAAGGCTAAGGGCAAGCCCAAGTCCTAGGTCAAGTCCTAGGTCGAGGTCATAGGTCGAGGTCATAGGTCAAGGTCATAGGTCAAGGTCAAGGTCATGGGTCAAGGTCATAGGTCGAGGTCATAGGTCATAGGTCATAGGTCAAGGTCACTGATGACGTCATAGTGGTGGGGGGAGGCCCAGAACCGGCTCAAATCTCCTACTAATGCCTACATATATTATTATCCTTTCATTTCGAATGTCCATTTCATGAATGACTGCCAGCACAGAATCTGCGTGAACAAATACTTCGATTTCAATACGAAAATCATTCTGAACTCCTGTCAATTTGGTCCACAAAAACTCATTCAACAAAATACCTCGATTCAATTCGGTGAAACGCAATGCATAACAAATAGGTAAATAAAGCCTTTTGGCGCCCGACGACTCTCACTTCTTCGATCCCGGATGCGTCAACAGCAAAATCGAGATATACCCTTGACGCTGGAATATCCTTGGAAAATTATTAAAATGTGAAGTATTGGATTTTGTAGGTTCGTAGACCAAGAAATTGAGGTTTGTGTAAGAATTTTCTTCATCCTTGATAAAACATTTTTGAACAAATGGTACTGAATAATCGATCAGAAGCTTGACATTGTCTGTAGAATTTGACACAGGGTTTATGGAAAGAAGTTTCCAGCCAAATACCTTTATCTATACCCTTTCAATCTACGACCGCCAATAGTAACAAATACAATATTCCTGAAGCGCTGGAATATAGAACTATTTGATTCATTGTTCATTATGAAATGATTAAGATGGTAAGTATATGCCATCGATGTTTTACCCTTTATAGTTTTAATTACTTGTGAATTCACTTTTAACCAAACTTATCGAATTCTGTACGAAAAAAAAAAACAGTTGACTCAGTTTTGATTCCACATTGCATAATATTTGTAAGATTACTAATATATTTTTGTTTATTTTCAGGTAAGATGAAAAAAGAAATCTTGTGGACTTCATGATACGTGAGTAAAACCATATTTGATTTTCTTGTCCTATAAAATTCACTTTATAATCCAGTAACAACAGATAAACTCGAGCAAAAATTGAAGAATGAATTGTAGCACTCTGGAACTGGGCACATGACATCTCGACATCATGTATTATAAAAAAAAATTGTTTACCAAAAAATCAGGGGTGGAACCTAAATAATTTTTCAATTAATAAAAGTATAATTTTTTTTTGTTGTTATTTCAGAAAATATAAAATTCCTTCCGAAAGTCATGGATATTTTAGTTGACATGAAATAATTATACTGGAGCAGGAATCAGTACCATCTTTGGACCGTATGCAACGATTTAAGGTTAGTGAGACTAGTCTCGCTTATACAAGACAAAAAAAAACTGGGTTTTACTCATGCCTCAGTTTTCAACTCACCCATAATTTCTTCGGTAAATGTTGAAAATGATCGCTTATACACATCCTACATAAAAAATGATTTATGATTTCAAGCTTGAAGTTTGCACTTCACAATAGTGTTATTAAATATATATATATATATATATATATATATATATATATATATATATATATGCAGGGTATGAATAAGCGATTATTTTCAACATTTAGTGAAGAAAATGCCGATTTTATGGATGAGTAGAAAATGAGGAAGGACTGAAATAATTTTTTTTTGCCATGTATAAGTGTTACACTACTTTGAAATTGTTGCATATAGTCCAAAGAGAGTATGGGTTGCTGCTTCCGTATAATAATTCCATATTTACTTTCAGCGGTGGGTAAGGTTGAACCTGAAATTTGATGTCGGGGTGCAATCACGTTTTCTGAGAAAACGAGCGCATTTCATAAGAAATTACTTAGAATCATTTTTGTGAGAAATTTAATTGTTTTTCATCCTGTTGTTTTTCCTATAAATCATATAATTTCCAAGATTGCAGCAAAAATCTATTTATATATTTTAAAACGAGAAAAAATATGTTCCACCCCTGGAATTTTGGTAAACAATTTTTTTTTGTGTTTATCATGGTTCCAACTACTAGCATACCAAACTTGGTGCACCACCGAATCTTGTTTCAAAATTCAATCATTTCAGTATTTCAGTATTTCAAGCTGTCGATGGCAAAAAAAAACAATTTCTACTGATTAAGCGTATGTCAGTAAGATCATACCCTTTCAATTGCAAATCAACTCAATAACATTGGCAAATTTGATCTGAGGGATATACGGGGTGAACTACCATCACTTGAAGAAAATGTAATGGGGTAATAGTCCCAATAGTTTTCACTTGAATTTTTTTCATGTTATGTGTTTCATTCTTCAAATATTATTTATTTCGCAACCGTACATTGGTTGTCATGTTAATAAACCTTAATTTCAAATAACCAGCTTCAGTTTGATCATGGAAGAAGAATAGAGAAATATTTATTCTGCATTTCCACGTGTTTTTTTTTTCCAGATTTTCAAATTTCTCTTTATTTTCTACTCTTTTTGGTAGGGAGAGCACACTGTATAATTTTCGGTATGTGATCATCGTTCACCCTGTATATATGATGGATTTTATTCACTCAATATTTGAAAATTTGTGAGCAAATCAAAATATCACCTCAGAATCTCCTCAGAACATAAATTCGGTTTCGCAATTTGAATCAACTCCAGTAGAACAAAAAAAAAATATTGATGTAGTCTGAAACATTTTGATAGCGATAAAATAGGTTCATCCTCCTTTATTTCGATACAAATTATTGCTTTTTCTAACCAGAATTTACCTAGTGAACGATCTTCACTTCAATTTCTGTTATGACAGCTATGTTTGTTGATGAAGATGACGTATGAGTCATTTTACAGCAATAAAAAAGTGCATTTTTTATCGCAATAAAAATGTCTGTTCCTCAAACCCGACTACATCAGGTGAGCGTCCGTCACTTCAATTTTTGTTATGTCAGCTATGATAGTTGACATAATGAATCTTTTTGGGGAAGTTTAGTCACAACAAATCACAGAACACATTATAATAATGGTGTTTGTAAAATAGCTGCTTCAAATAATCGTTTCAATGAAGATGATGATTAAAGAAGCACATTCGTATATTTTTGTTTCCATCATTGATGGAAAAAAGACATTTTTTGACAAAATTGCGAGACGACAAAGTTGGTCGACCTACGGTCTCGCAATTTTTTCATGTCCGTTTTTCTCGTGAAATTACTCATTGGTGTAATTATTTCGTTGAAAAAACTCGCACACGTCAAACTTATAATAATATGTAACATGGTAAAATATCAAGTGTACCAAGAAGTATTGTCTGATCAATAGTTATTGATGCAACATTCACATGTACAACATGAATTTGGTTGAAAGCATTCCTCCAGTGTGTTCAACTTTTGTTAATACTTTATATGAATAAACATTTGTAATATCATCTACACCGACAGCAATGGCTCCTTCACTATGATTATTCCCATTTGTTCTTCTCAACGTGACTCAGCCAAGCTGTCATTCATAACCTAATTGAAGTTTAATGGTAATCTCCAAACGTAAAGTAACCGTCATAGAGTAATCAATAAAAACTAATTAAGTCCCTTCGAAATGGAAATTATAAATTATTTTGTTGGAGTTATCATACACGAAGACAGTGATGGAGGGTCCGGAAGTTCACATATTGTTATTTTTTCCTTGTCAATTAGTATTCATTTCATTAGATGGCGATTGGTTAATCCATAAATAAGGTTTGCAGGTCTTGTTAATATGATTTTTGGTGAGGCAAAAACTCTTATTAGTTTCCCGGGCAGATCATTGTAGTGTTGCTCAAGTATTCAAAGCAAAATAAATTTTTGTCGACAAAAATGTATTGGGGATTAAATGCGAAAGAAGCGAACCTTGTTTCAATGAAATGAACGATTTCTGTGAGTGATATTATTGAATATTATTCTCCCTATCTGAGTTATTTAATGAATTTTCAATGAAAACTGGAGATAATTAAAAAAATCAGCTATCTGAATGAAAATGCGAATTTTCAGACTTTTCCTATTCAGTTTTAGTCTTTTCCCAATATCTTTCAGATATAGTTCAATGTCCAGCGTAGCTTTAGCTGGGGAAGTAGTTGTTATCTATATTACAAAAATAATCACATTTTCAATTTTTTGATTTTCTTTGAGAATGTTCCCCTTTTCAACATGAATACCTCCCAAGAGGTTAATCTTGAACGATATAAAATAGCTACTGAAGTTTGTTTTTCAGCCGCAGATTATTCCACAACAGATTTTATGAATATTCTATTCACATTTTCGAAATAAATCAATATTCAATTTTATACCTATTCCACATCATTACTCTATAATAATTATTTATGTAAATAATAAAACTAAGTTGATGAAATGTGCGTGCCGCTAAAACTTAAAAAGGAGTCCCGGCACGATAGAGGGACTCATATAGTGTGATAGCCCTTTATCCCTCCTCGAACAAGAAAGTTCCCATTTTAACCTAAAGGGCGTGTTTTTAAAGATATATATATATTATTTTTTATTCATAAGTTGAAAACTGCTACCTGCGCCTTCGCCATAAAATCGTACCGTTAATCGTAGTTTTTGAAAAGCCGGCCATCATGGAGAGGGTGTGAGGAGGAAACGTTCTGGAAATCTCTAGAATATAAAAAATAAATTTCTAAAATATACGAAGAAAAATTCGAAGAAGTTTCGGAAATTTCGAGATCACCGTGGAATAAGCTAGAACAGAGTCTCCGTTATGTCCTAGAACATACTGGAAAAACAATCGAGTAAGTGATTAAGAGTTTGGTCACAGGGTAGAGGGCGAGGTGATGTAACTTTCTGGAATATTCCAGAATATAAAAAAGACATTTCTATAATATAAGAAAGAAAATCCTAGAATGTTCTTGAAGCTTTTGGAACGTTCTAGAAAATTCGAAATCTCTGTGGAATAAACTAGAACAGGGTGTTCGTAATGTTTTATAATATACTGAAAAGACCCTCAAGTGCATTTTTCGAAAGTTCGACTATCAGGAAGTGGACGTGGGGAAGAAACTTCATGGAAATATCTAAAACATATAAATGAAATTTCTGAAATATGAGATACTAGATACTTCTGGAAATATCTTTGTTGGATAAGCTAGCACATAGCCTGCGTAATAATGTTCTAAAACATACTGAAAATACAACTGAGTAAGTTTTCAAAAGTTCGGTAACCAAGGAGAAGGCGTGGTGATGTAACTTTCTGGAATATTTTAGAATATGTAAAAGACATTCATATAATACAAGAAAGAAAATTCCAGAATATTATTGTAGCTTCTGGAAAGTTCTAGAAAATTCGAGATCTTCGTGGAATGAACTAGAACAGAGCTTTCATAATGTTTTTAACATACTGAGAAGACCCTTAAATATAGTTTTTGAAAAGTCGGCCATCAGGGAGAAGGCGTGGTAAAAAAACGTTCTAGAATGTTCTAGAACCTTCTAGAAAAATATAAAAATTTCGAAATATTGGTGGATTAAGCGTAATGTTCTAGAATGTACTGAAACGACACTCAAGTAAAGTTCTCGAAAGTTTGTTGAACGGGATGAAGAGCACGGTAATGAAACTTTCTAGGTACTTGATTTCTGGAAAATTAAATGAAAATCTGGAATTGTGATTCATGAATTATCGCTAATGAGTATGTCGGTAGAAAAATGATGCATAACTTTGTGTATGTCAGATATTTTTTTCTGTAGGTAAGGTCTCAATATTGGAGGAATGATGAAGTGTGTGAAACGTGTGCTGATTCGAAAGTATGAACTAAATTAGAATGGGGAAAAATTATGGACTCCTTTCCAGAACACCAAAGTACCCCATAAATTCGATAATAAAATGCAAATTCCCGAAAAGAATCCCAGGATGCAAGTGACAGGTTCAACTGGCCATTTCCTGAAATTCAGGCGATAAATGTTCAAGATGTGATTAAGATCATTTCGTGGAAGATCTTAATAACTTGATGGTTTGATAAAAGAACAATAAAACGAACTAACAATAGGAGCGTTTTATTTGTTCCATTTCGGTGACGGCAGTAGAAAGAGATTGACACTTACAAATAAAACGACAAACTGTTGGTCTAGTATCTAGTGACAGTGTGACAGAACACAGAACTCTAACCTATAGAAAAGCAAGAATTCGCAGGACTGTTAATTTATATTTCACAAAAATGAAAAAGCATGTATTTGAGGCCCTGATTGCTATAATAACACTCATACTAAGATCACCTTGAAGTTGAGGGTTTTTCCGATTCAGTTCACACAATACTTCAACTTCTTGGTGTGTGCTGAAAATGAAAAAGATTGAAAAATAAACCTTAATAACCTCAAAATGTGATAATGAAAACAATCAATAAATAGGTGTACTCACTTTCCTTATTATATCACAGAATTTTTCCATCATCTGTATACATTAATTCTTCCATTTTCGAAACACAAACGTGAATTTTGTGGATATTTAATTCGTTAATTTAATTTGATATTTTTGACACTTCATCATTTGCTACGAGTCATTCCACATAGAAAGACGGAATGAAAAGTGGCTACTGGAAGAGCAAAAGTTGCAAATAAAACGACAAAAATATCGATACCGGTGGTGGAATTCCACAAATAAAACACACGTAATGCAACAATCATATATGATACGTGACTTTGTGCCAACGCTAAATAATTGAGTAAAGGAGATAGTGATATTTCTTCACTATTGACAAACACTTTGGAAAAATTCAATTCTCAAGGAAGATGCTAAGGTCAGCACCTTAGCACTTGAAGATATGTGATATTTGGCTGTTGAACCAGTAAAGTGAGATCAACTAAAGTTACGATAAGCATTTTTGAAATTATTGTCAATGATTTTATCTAATGGATAGGTAGTAAGTAAGTGGCTGAATCGATGTATAATTGTTCAGCTACTAAAATTTTCATAATTCACATCCCTGAAAGCAGGAGGCACCGCACGCGACGAAGCTTATTCTGCAGTTCTAATTAAATCAAACCAATTTTTTTCATTGACGCGGCCGTTACTTGATGAAGATTCATTAGTCATTGTACAAACGGAAGAAGATTCGATCTTCAAAAATTGTATTCGACATGTTTTGGTAACACAGTAGCTTTCTCAAGTGACATGAGAATGCTATTGTGTTACAAACAAAAAGAAAATAAGCCGATGAAAGGAAATTCAAATAAACCTGCATATGCAATAAATTTGAGAAAAAAATATTCATATGAGGATTGGTCCGCAGACGCTTTATTAAATACAGGGTGTTGAAATTCAACTTAAATATAACCTACAAGTAGGCTAATTGAGGCTAATACCTGTCAGAAAATAACTACTCCCCTAGCTAATACCGGGACGGGTATTGAATTATATCCAACAGGTACTTGTGCAATGTACCTACCTCATTGCAGAGGAAGCAATTGCAAGTGCTTCCTGTAACCAAATATCAGAATTTTGTTTTGATCCGGACAAGGGACCATCTACAGACTAGTTTCGAGGTTTTTGCCTCGTCATAATTACAGGGTAGGTCACTACAGACAGCTTTGAAGCCATCTGTTCTCCGTCCGAATCATCCCATCAACCAAAGCTGTATGTAGTGACCTACCCTGTACTGATGACGAGGCAAGAACTTAAAGAACTGAACTTTGTGTTCACATAACTGAATAATGAGATATTTTCATAAAAATAATCTGTCGATTTCTTTTGTCCGGCGGACAGTTTTTGATAAAAAAACATGCATTTCATTGAGACTTACAAAAAATTGTATATGTACAAGCAAATGATGAATAAAAAAACATTGGTGTATAATTATTTTGATCAAAAATATGTCAGAACATGTTAACACGACTCCACTAACAAAATTTAGAAAACCTCAAGGATATACCATATAGCATATACCAAAATTTAAAGAAAAGATTTCAACATGCTGTATCTCAGAAATGAAGCGGTTGCGGACCTATGTTCACATGAAGAATTTGTCTTATAATCATTCAAGGATTATCGCCCTTCAGAATCAGCTTTCAATTATAGAACACCCTTATTCTTCATCGACTTGAAGAAAGCTTTCGATAACATTAGACAAGATGGCATATGAAATATATTAGGTGCATGAAAGAGAAATATCGAAAATCATAAGAGGAATTCATTCTTCACCAGACGTTATGTGAATCTTATTTTTAATTTTTCAACTTTTCACAGTGGCATCAAACGAAGAATAAAAATTACTTGACAGCAATAGAGATATATAAAAGATGATAGAATAGTATACACACGAAAATTGTCGAAGAAAAGATGAAGGCAACATGGTAATACTTAAATACCGAACAACGACGACTTATGATAAAATGCAGGGAAACATATTGTGGCAATGGAAGAAATTCACATATCTGATGGTACCTACATTTCAAAAAGAAAAAACTGGTTGAAGAAATAAAGGAAACAATTGCAGAAGGGTTATTATTTGGAAAGTACATAAAAAAGGTGCTGATTGGAAAAAAATACATGCCTTGAAACCAGTAACATCGATAGTTAGATATGGATCCGAAATATTAATAAAATGAAAGCGCAGGTGAAAAAAATGTCGTTAGAAAAAATAATTAGGCAAGTGTTCTAAGATATAACAAAAAAATATAAAACTCCAACATAACTCAACTTATACATTCATTACACCCCATGGGTAGAAAGGCTCGAAGATTTTATATTACTGTATACTATATCATTTTGGAAAATCAATGAAGCCTTCAATCTCTACTCTTGATTTTCTCATCTTACTCAAAGCAGCAGTCAGCCCAAGTCCTATAATACAAAACGGAATTATCCGAAAACTTTTTTGTCTTTCATGAAATATTAACATTCCCCTTAATTCTTTAAACTTCATGTTATCTTAGAAAATATGAAAGAAAAACTTTGTCTCGCTTGAAACTCGTTCCCGCATGGCTCATGCAAATCTGCGAATGTGCCAATTCGTCCCGCCCGGGTACAGAGGCACAAACTTCAACATCTAACTTTGATAAAGTTGAATTTCTGTTCGGTTAGAGGGATATACGTAACCGGATTTGCAACTTCAATATCTGCAATAACTTCATTGTTCCCGCAAACTACGTATTGCAATAGCGATGCGCTGGATGGTTTTTAGCAAAGCATATTTCGTCCGACATTGAAGTTGACTTCAAAGTGTTAGGGAATGGATCGACTGCAATGTTACCCGATGCAATTTACGGCGGTTGTAATAACTAGTATCGACGCCAGCACGTTACATAAAGAAATGTATTTTCATTGCGAATACAGTCACCATCAAAATTAATAAACCATTAAAATTTGGCGACGATTCCATAGTATATTTTCTCGCGAATGGACAGTCTGATTTGAATATAGTTTCTGAAAATTAGAACGGATTATCTGTAACTTTGTATAACTTTGTACTTTAAAATTAAGGTTTGGAGAACATACAGATAGTTTTCTCTCCGAAACATCCTTTAGGGCTTTTTGATTTTTGTTTGAAAATATGAACAGGATTTTCATTAAATCAGTTGTGTTTCAACTACTATTACAGCAGTCGACGTATATTGCAATCAAGCTGTTGTTCAGTTTTCTGTTGGGTTCTCTACAGCTAAAACGTTAATGCGCCTCCAAAAATCGGTGGCTGAATTGCAAATAATAATAATATCTATCCTGGTATGTGACTCATTGCCTACTCCACTTGAATTACAAACCTGAATACCATAGAGATCTACGCTCATTGTGACTTTGAGAGTGTGGCGTACGTTTATCAGATATACAATGCGGACGCAAATAGCCCACCCCCCTATTATTTTTTTAACTGCTTAATATTTTTCAACCAAATTTGGCAAAAAAATTTAAATTGGGAGGTAGGTCACGAGGCACCTCGTTAGGAAGGTAATTCAATTCTTTATGTAACAGTGTATATATTTTTAATTTTCGCCCAACGTTAGGGAAGATAGGGGCATTTATATTTTAAAATTATCATTTTATTCTATGCAAATACGCAGGAAAATTAGTTAAAAATTATTTTGATAATGTAGTTAATATCCACCTAATAATTAGAAATTATAAAACTTTCCTCTTGTGATTGGAAATTGTTTAATTATTATATAGCGTAATTCGTAGTGGCACATTCTATTGAAAAAAGCAGTGTATTGCTCAAGCTGCAAAAGTTTCAGTAAAGTAATTATTCAGAAAGGAGAAGGAAGCAATGAAATACTCGATTTGAATGTTGATCTTCCTCTTGAAGATGATCACTTGGAGATTGAAACACGTGTCGAGGTGCTAAAAATATCAGTTTGGTGTTGGGATAAACTCCAGTATATTCATTACTACACTGAAGGTTCCAAACAGTGCAGTGCAAGTAATTATTCGATTGATATAAACAACTGATTATTCTATAGCTCAACTGGATGTAATGGAACTTTAATCTCAATTAATCCTTATCTCCATAGTCGCTCGACCTTATGTTTTTTACGGAAATTATCTATTTATAAAGTTATGTTATTTACGGAAATTATCTAATTAAAAAGTTTTGACCTTCACATGTGTTTCTTTCTAGGGTCAGGAATAAAATTCAAAACAGTTTCCACTTGTCCGGTGTCTGAAACATTCACTACATACTACTAGTACTATTTTCTGCATTTGATTTTGAATGAATTGCATTAATACTACAAAAATTATACATTTTGATCGAATTTTAAGAACTGTGATACCTACTGGAAAAATGAATGATGTTCATGGCCAGTCCTTGGTAATAAGGTCAATAACAAGTCACTTTGAATTTGAGCACATTTAGGGCCGGTATTATAAACATGTTTTGAAGTTAACTTTAATTTTAACAGTCAAGTTAACTTTTACTTTAAAATATCAGTTTCATAAAAGTGCTTTTTTTAATTTTAAATTTTGTTCAATAATTTATCTCTCAGAATAGTTTTATAATACCGGCCCTTATTTTGTTAACAGCAGTTGAATAAACAAGTTTCCTTCAAAAAGAAGAGAAAGTTTTGGTCAGAGGGATTACTGTTATGACGAAGATATAATTATCAGTAACTATACTTACAGTTTTTCGAAATACCTATCAAGAGTTAAAGTTTCTGAACGCTATCGTTTTCGCTGTCTTTATACTTTACAATATATTTAATTTCAATTAACTATGAATTAATACAAGCCTGAACGATCACTTGATAATTTTTCATAGTTATTACGAACGTACCTACCTATCTTCTTTTTCGAAAAATAAACGATAATGCATTGAGGACGACCATAAGCTATTATAAACGACCACCTGGAAAGCGCCACCTATCCACCTCATTATATGCTAATCACACACGTGCTACATTCATCATATTGTTAAGGTCTTTGACAGAATTCTGACGTTCTACCGGAACCCGCTCACAGACAAGGAAATGTCCCAACGTTGCATTTCAAAGGAAATAATTCTGAAAACTCAAAGGCGACTTTGAGGTAAACGCCCCAGGTAAGAACTTAATATTTAAATGCCAGCTGAATATTAAGTTCGAATGTTTTACCACATGAATAAAAACTTAGTTAAAGTCATGTTAATTTCGGATTCACTGGATGAATGTATCTACAGAAGCCATTGAAATGTATTATATACGGCGTTTTAATTCAAGATTATGTTCTGTTTTCTGTTGTGGCCGAGTTTATTTTTGGTCAAGAACTCTAAGTATGTAATAAGTCATAACCATGGAGCATATATAACATTATTTAGAAGCGAAGGGCGACTATTTAAAATACATAAATTTGGAAAATTGTCGGTGTTGCGTTTAGGTGTGTCTGCGAATTTAAATGTTCATATTTATTTGGAATTGAAGATTCTGGAATGCTTATGTATGTAGAATAATTAAATAGAAAAAAAAAAATAAGGCAAAAATAAGTACAAAATGAACCGATTGATAAATAAAGAAGTTACAGTGATGAAAATTGAAAAATATTTGATAAACTTTGAAGAAAATTTTATATTTGGAAAGGGCATTTTTCTCACAAATTTGGATGGTGGCATGTAAATATTGGTAAATATATTATTCAACGTGCATATTATGTTGAATATTATTCACGAGGATGAAGTTTACGATACGGGCTCTATATAATATGAGTAACATTGAATCAAAACGTTTATTTTCTGTAGAACTAATTGAATTGAAATATCAACTGTCTATTGATATTAATAGTAACATTTGCTCCTACACAATAACCAAAATTTATTGAAGTGATTGAGTTTGAACTCATTATGTTTTTGTTATTCAGAGAGGAGCTGGTAAATATTTTCATTTTGCTGCTAAATTGGATATTTTATCGTGTTTGAGATTTTCTCAGATATTTTCATTTATTTCCTTCTTGGTTGTCACATTAAAGTTTGACAGAGACCAGTGAGAAATTATTTCATTATTAACTAGTGATTAATGAATATCATGATGCTAGCGGAAACATATGCATTATGGATATTCCAAACAAATGTCGTGCAAATAATATTTTTCAGGAAACAAGTTCAACTGACATATACAGTGCGGTATTTTATAGTCTCATCAGCCCTTTCAACTTTTGAGCGATTCGACTTATCACCAATACTACTTTTTGAAATCAAAGACTTGGTGATTGCTTGACAGAGAGGCGCGGGGGTCACATTAACTTGAAATTTTCAAACGGTATGGGGGTCAAGTGTCGCATCATTGAAGAGAAAATTTAATTTCCTTTTCAGCCATCAATATTTTTGATTATTTCGTTAATATATTTGTTACAATTCGCATTCGAAATATCAAGTTCCTATTAAGTAGTGTGGATCTGAGTGGTAGACATATCTCGATAAATTTGAACAGTTTGATGTTGACCAAAGGAACCGAAAATATTTTGGAGAGTATGACCGCTGGGGGCACATTTCGAAAGGCATGAAGATCGAAGTTGTGAAAAAAGGTAAACAAGAATTTCCAAAATATTCATATTTTTGTAAAGAGAATTGCATTCTCTTTTCAACGATGTGACACTCGAACCCCATTACCATTTGAATTTTTTGAGTTGATGTACCCCCCCGCGCCCTCTGTCGAGGAATCACCATGCGTGATTGATTTCGAAAAGTATAGTATCGGTGACACCCTCAAATGTTTTTTCCCATGTTCCTATGTCCAACTGTTCAAAAGTTAGGAGGAGAGAGGGAGGGATTAAAAAGCTGCACTATCGATGTCAAATAATGTCTATGATTGCTCGGGGCTCTAGTCAGTTATCACAGTGTTTACTGAGTCATTATTTCGGCATATTTCCGTTAATCGACCCTTCAGAAGGCATTTAATACATATGTGATACCAGTAGCTCGAATAAAATTGCGCTCACAACATCATTGAGTTCGTGTACACGGCCAACTAATTCGACACCAAGATTTTAAATGAAGTTTCATGTTGAGTTGTCTTATGTTCTATAAAATCAGTTAGTTTGACAATTTTTTATTAGAAGTTATACTCAAACCTCTGTGTTTCAGTTCCACGTTCGATAAAGAAAAAGGAACACTGATTATAGCTGTGCACATTTTCAAATCCGTGGACTGGGCTTCTCCTTATAAAAAATGTTTTTTTTTACCAAATTTCCATATTTCACTTGATTTTCCACTTCTTTGTGTGTAGAAAGCACACTGTAAAATTTTCGGTGAGTGGTCGTAGTTCACTATGTAAAATTAAATGACACCCTGTATAGTGTTTTTCATTACCCGGGAGAACGCAATTTGTCATAACATTGATCTTCAAAATTGAAAATCGGTTGATAAATGGCGGAGATAGAGTTGATTGTTAAAATAATCACAACTGAGGATCTCGTGTAATTGCAGCTGCCATATATTTCAACAATTAACAAAAATTATCTAAAAACGGAATAGTACCCATAAAGAAATGTTTATAACTCCTATTTCTGAAATGGCAACATGTAGCTACTTTTTACTTTGTCATGATGAAAAATCTGAAATTATCAGTTTACTCGTGTGAAAAGTTTTGAAGAATTCATAAAGGAAGCGAAGATAGATTTTTAGCAAGTATTGACTTGTATCAAAGAGGAAAACACATATTCAGCATAATATATTTTGTTTCACCTGATTCTTTTTTATTTTCACCCGCATATTTCTTAACCTCATAATAGTCGGTACAGTTCAACTGGCGATGTGGTCTGTACAATTTTTCATTAGGTTTTTGCTCCACCGATCTAATGCTTCCAATTCATAATATATCTCATGGATATGGTTAAATATTTATACTCAGGGGTAATATAATAAGTGGTATGATTATTACCGATAATTTTTTGGAATATTAATGAATTGCAATCCCAAAGCTGAAAATACAACGAGTCCGCAGGACGAGTTCATTTTCTTGCATTGGGATTGCCAAAGAATTGATATTCCAAAAAATTATTATAGGTTTTTAATCATACCACGAATTATATTTAGGACGACAATATATCGATTTGAAATAAAGAAAAATCGTGTCACCTGGTAATTGATGCTTTAGTTCTAGCCGTCCAACGGAGTACTCTTTACCACGGCCTCATCTATGATACCAATGGACATTCGTCCCCAACGATCGCTCATATTGATAAATAAAGATAACTAGTCAAAACACATAAATTTGACGTTTATAATTTAAATCATTGTTTTCACTTGACAGATAGTAAAATAAAAACTAAGCAGATTTATCACCGTGAAAATACAGCGACAAGCTATATTTTCACTGTAGTTCCGATTCTATTGGCTGAATTTCAAAATTTGAAATCCACTGATTGGTTGTTAAGCAAGGAAATATATTTTCAGCGATAATATAATAAGTGGTATGATTATTACCGATAATTTTCTGGAATATCAATGCATTGCAGTTCCAAAGCTGAAAATACAACTCGTCCTGCGGACTCGTTGTATTTTCTTGCATTGGGTTTGCCAATGAATTGATATTCCAAAAAATTATAGGTTATTAGTTATACCACGAATTATATTTAGGACGACAATATATCGATTTGAAATAAAGAAAAATCGTGTCACCTGGTAATTGATGCTTTACTTCTAGCCGTATTCAACGGAATACTCTTTTCTACTGCCTCATCTATACCAATGGACATTTTTTGTCCCCTACTATCTTTCATATTGATGAATAAAGATACTTCAAAACACATAAATTCGACGTTTATAATTTAAATCATTCACTTGACAGTTAGGAAAACAAAAACTAAGCAGGTTTGTCACCGTGAAAATACAGCGACAAGCAATATTTTCACTGTAACTCTACTCCACTGATTGGTTGTTAAGCAAGGAGATATATTGTCAATTGAAAACATGAAATATTTTGGAACTAAACAAAAAATCACCCAATATATGTTTCAAACACATACAATCCTTCAGGCCTGTTCGGTCAATTGGACCAAAACAGTCATTGGTTTTATGGACTTTCTGCGGCATGAATCAAAATGATGAAAATTATAGCTTTGGGATTGTGTTCAATGTGAACCTTCAGAATTATTACGGAGTCGAGGTTATGCTTGTATTCCGTCCAATCTTCATTGATATCAGGGCTATATACAGTAGTGAATATTATGTTTATTCAATCATTTTATGGAAGATGTACAGAGCTTGTATCTTTCGAACAAGGTTGTTCATAATGATAATAATTTCTGCATTGAATCAAATTGATGGACGTGCAAATAAATTGAGTAGCTACTCAGTTATTGAATAAACTTTGCACGATTACTCAACATAAACAGTACAATGCAATTACTTACATAAGAAATTTTATCAGCAAGGATATTTTATGTAGAGAAAATACTAGTACTGCAAAATTTACCAGAGAAACAAAGGCTTCGGTATACAATATTTATTATAAGACAAATAAATAGGGAAAAATCAGTTCAACAGGAAATGAATGTACATCATATTGTGTACTTCATATATTTTGGAATAGCCGTCGAAAAAAAATATTCAAAGAACTTTGATAGTAAGGGAAACTTTGAAATCATGCAATAATATAAGTAATTAGATTAAAAGTAATTTACAGATATGAATGAAGACGAAACAACGACTATGATACTTGTAACGAAACCATGAACGAAATATGAAACAAGTACAATAATTATTATTTCCAGATAATACTCATATGACAGAAGGTGATAAATGATCAAGAACAAAAGGCAGCGGGAATCAGACTGTAAATCAGCGTTGAAAATTCAATTATGAGAACAAGAAAAATCCCAAGGAAAATGGAAGACCACTTTATGTGAAAGTTGTTTTTCAACACACACAAATTTAGTGGAATCATAAACATTATTGTTACGATATGCAATACTCAAGTGTATGACGTTTGCAAGACGGTTCCTAACAATGCAATGTAAACAACTGCAAGTACCAATTATCGTTACATTACATTGATGACTGAACCTGAAAGTGAACTTAGTCGCAAAAAAACGATGGATGGATGGATATTTCAAGTCTAATAGATCAAGAACGAAATAAGGAATTGCTTCCTTCTCTGGGATAAAAGGTTCGAGCCTCTTCAATTCGATTTCATGGCTCGAGGAGAGTCCTGCACAATTCAGTGTTATGTTCAAATGATCAGTGCAGCTTCTAAGGCGACTAGTATCGCAGCCCACCCTGAACACTCTGTGGTCAATGATCAAAGCAATCAATGCCATTATAAAAATAGTCAACAATGACATGGTATATATATATATATATATATATATATATATATATATATATATATATATACACAATTCAACGTACTTGTGCTCGATATTTTTCATTAGAGTAAAAGCAGTTTTTGTTTGGAGAGTTTTTATATTTTAATTTTGAATTCTACAAAGTTTAGTGTCTTTTTATATTTTCAGGAAATTTATTATGGATATATTATCAGTCTATACTCAAGTAAAGGCTTCAGTTTTGTGATAGCACTCAGAAGGTTCTGAATACCATAACAATCACAGCTACGATAAAATTGTTTTGCTGTAACAACATCCATAAAACCTTTACAAAGCTGCCATAAATCCACGAGGGACCACTCCTATGAAAGTTCTCAGGGCTATTTTTAAAATCCAACATCAAACCTTCTTGGCATATTGAAACGATTCTTAATAACCTCCTAAGGTTCATTATAAAACCAAATCATAGGGCTGGTATTAGCCTGTATGGTCTTAAAATAGTCTCTTTGTCATCAAAGTGTATTCTTCGAATAAAGTTGGGTTAGAATAATATTTTTCATAAATAACCATAGCCAAAACGGACTCAAATTATTCTAATTATGCAGTTGTAGGTTACGAAAAATAGGGCGACTAATTTACAAGTCAAAAATATAATGATGGCGTCCTGACAGAGATCTTTGAGGTATATATATGTCCATTTAACAACGTTGACTACCGAATATCATCTGAAAATGTTTTTTTTTGACAATATGATATCGGATAGATGGTAAGTCTGACCCAATAACAACGCGGAAATAAGAAAGTAAACAAAATACCAAAAAACGACATTTTTGCGTGTTTCATATTTTCAAAGCAACTCCTCGGCATTTGAGATTTCAAAATGAGATACTTATCTGATGGCCATAGAAAATATCATTTGAATATTTTTAGGGTGTCATGAAACTTTTGCCACCTTTATGATTTATTTATTACCGTTCAGAGGGAGCTACTGGCATTCAAGTAGAAATGGTTTTATGCTTTGATCTTATAGCGGTTCTCGGGAGTACATCTCAGAACCTCGATAAAACCTCATCGTTAGTTTTATTACAGAACCATTACATGGACTTGAGGAGTGCTATAAAATCATTATAAAACTTAGTTTCTATGTGGATTATTTAAAGACCAAAAGGAGCGTATTAGGAAGTATATATAACCACCATAAATCAAATTAACTATAACCTAACCTTCCTAAACTTTCATAAAACAAGGATAAATCCAAATGACCTTAAATTGTTACTTGGGTATCTTGTAATTTTCCAGATATTTGTGGACCTAGTGGGATATCTATGGTAGTCAGATGACATTTCGTAATGAAACATATTTTTGTGTACTCTCAATAACGTGTGATGAATGTAGACTGATGAAAAAGGCATGATTCTAAAGCTGTCAAATTTAACCTGACAATGTTCTTTCATCATCCCCAGTTTATGATTCTGAACGACTTTTCTTGCAAGCAAAAATCTTAACAGACATTACCTACTTGCATTACCCCATATATTTATTCCATAGCTGATGGTGAGTGAGTTAACGAAAAGTATTCAGTAAGGAGTGTGTTGTAATTTGTAATTTTTTGAGTTGAGGAAGAAGGATTGTATGATGAATTAGTAGGGAAAGAAAAAGGAAAAAGACATTTTGATACTCTCAAAAAATACGGTCATAATTTGAATTTTTTTAGAAATATCCAGCATTGCTTGACAGTATCTGGCCGATTTCAAAGGGATACCAAACTGATGTGACTACCGAGCCACCGAAATCCACATAAGTAGGTCGATTAATACCTGTCAAGTTGTTTAGAAGAACTTAACCATTGGAAAGCTTTAAAAAATGATACCCAACAATACCAATTACAAAATTACAATTTTTTTATTGAGTTTTTTTTATTCTTTCAGCTCCCATCATCTTCATCATCATCGTCTGTCAACATTAATTGAGTTCAATTTCTAAATGATTTTTATCGATTTGTAGACAATATATAGGTAGTCACAATATACCAACTGTTGAGTTAAAAGAAAGAAATAAATGAAACATATGCCATTCCAATATTATACCCACGAAACCAATACGAAATGTCCCGTAACTCAACCGAAGGCCCACTCCAATTTTAATCCGAATCGCATATGAAATACGGGAATCTCGGTCACTGAGATTTCTTATTGATAGTATACCCGGAAGAACTAGGATATAAAAGCCCGCCAGATAGATATATAAACCATTTGAATAGTGAGTATACTGTTAAGGATATATTAGATGTTTAACTTGAGTACTCAATGAATTCTCTGTAGTCGAATCAGATTTTATATCGATTATATGGAGCAGTTCGTGATTGTAAGAGTGATTAACACAAACAGTTCATGTGTTTCATCCATTAAGTACTGTATTGGTTATTATTCAAGTTCACTATCACGTCACGACTTCAAAAAATTGGTTGGTTTGAATCAATATTCTTGATAATCGATGTTCGTATCGAGTCCATTAATTATAATTGCACTCTACACTACATCATTATTAACAAAACATCACCATGGACACACTTACTGTGTAACAGGAAATTGTACCAAAATAGTATTTCAAAAAGGCAACTACATTTTGGTTTACATCAGCATTTCTCTATTCAATATACTTAAGTAAAAAAAGATTGTCATTACTTATATGTAGTCCCCTTCTATTTACATTCAATCTCGCAATTAAACACAGATTTGTGTGATTTGCTCTTGTTTCGTACACTCGCATTTCGCACACCTCAATAATTTTCCTAAAATATTTTGAATTTGAATTTGAAACAATTAACCCATTTTCGACTTCTCGTTTCATACACCGAAAACTTGGGCGCAAGGAAAATAAATAAATACCTTTTTGAAATGAGCAATTCTTTAGTCTGTTCTAACAAACCAACCTCACGTGGACACTTGGGCGCGTAGAAATTAAACAAATACATTTGGTGGACATTAATTTCTTCTCTGTTCTAACCACAACAAACTAACCTTAGTTAACACTTGTAGCAGGTACAAACCCTACTAGTGTGATGGGCATGTTGTTCAAGGCAATATTAGAAGGCAAAATAACTGAGACCCTTTTAGGCCATCGCAGTGGTAGATGTACGATACAAGGAGCCGAAAATTCCTTAACTATCACCTTGTACCAAACAAGAATATTTCAGGTGATTTTTTGAAGTGTAGGAAACAAGATAATATCATTTCTATAGTTTTGAAAAGAGAACGTCATCAGTCATAATCCGTAGCATAGTGCCCAGATCGAGTAAAGGCTTAAGGGCCAGGTAGGTTCGTGCCGAGGTCACGCACAAATTTGCAAATTCAATAAAATTTGTTTTTCAATGTGAAGGCGGATATCCACGTAACTGCATAATTGAACGGTATACATGCACACATTTATTGTACAAGTATACTGGAGCGTGTACTGGAGGAGACTTGCACATGTTTTGTGATTGTACAGGTGACTGGAGAATTGAAGAAATTGTATACTTCATACTTGCGCAAGTGAAGATTGTACAAGTGCAAGGTCGGCTATTCACGTAACTGCATACTTGCGAAGTGGCCGAGGTGTTAAACGCGTTTGCTTTCACTCAGGCGGCTTGGGTTTGATCCTAATCGTCGTCACGGAGCTAATGTGGTTCGAAATCCACTTTTACGTAAACTGTGGGTCCCGGGTGCATATTTCCGTCTCCTATAGGGCTAGCATGAGATCTGTATTCCATTCCCTAACTATTTAACGCACCTTAATTGATTTTCTAATTATGGCACTGTTAGGTTAGGTTAGGTTAGGTTAGGTTAGGTTAGGTAAGGTTAGGTAAGTGTAAAACTAAGTAAAAATTGGAACCAAAAAATTAACTTTTTGTATGTAAACACGTTTTTCTTTTGAGCACAAATCACATTCAATCCATAGGTACAATACCTTTCGAAAGGTCGATTAACGAGAATACGTTGAAATCATTTTCCGTGAATATCCTAATATACTACAAATGGCAGATCGCGTGGGAGTCGTATATACGACCCTCAAAATTAAACTTCGCGATATATTAGAATCAGAGGTAATACATGAGATAGATTTAGGATAGTGCGTGTAGGGAGGTTTGCGTAGAAAAAAATATGTAAATTTCACGTACTGGTCTGAAAGTTGACAGGTGTGTTTCCACATATCATGTTGTGCGATATACAGTTGAAAGAAGAATTTGATATGGAATAATGAATGTCCCGAGAAAGAAACATATTCTGTTCGAAGTGATCGATGGTTATGGAATATGGTTATCTAATAATAGTACAAATATGACCATGATCATCTTTGCCAAGGTCTGGATATACTTTGACAGTTTTTGGTTACTACTTGTTTCACAATGGCTTAAATCCTATCGTACTAATATTATAAAAGTGAAAGTTTGTATGTCTGGGTGTCTGATATACTCAATTAGGTACGCAAAAAAGGCTCAACGAATTTGAATGTAATTTGTTACACATATAGCTTTAACCTAGTTTAACACATAGGATACTTTCCATCCCGGTTCCTACCATAATTATAATATGTTTGGATGTTTGTTACTGCTCACGCAAAAATGGCTGAACGTATTTGGATTTGGTACATATAGTTAATAACCTGAAATAAAATGTAGAATATTTTAAATTTGGGAAATTATATGGTTCACCGACTGTTATCCTTTCCTCCTCTTTACAAAATTTTGTCCAGCAATTTAGATTTTGTGATTTATGTTGCAATTCTTGTATGTGTTTGTTGGTGAATTTTGAAGTATGTATTAAATAATATACCATACAATATTGTCCATAGAAGTATATTAACTTGGAAATATGTTTCAAAAAAAACGTCAAGTTTGCGATTCTATATCAAATACCTGGGTTTGGAATTTTTTATCCCATTATTTTTTCAATATTCACACATTTTTCATTTGTCCTGAAATCCACGCAGACGGAGGCGCGGTCAGGAGCTAATTTAATATAAAACTTTTGGGACAATTCGATGAATTAAAAAAAAAATTGAAACGTTATCTTAATGAATTCCTCTTTGAACAAATACGATGAACATAAATAAAAAATTTACTCGATTGGTATTTTTTGTCATATGTATCTACATGTACGCAGTTGGATGTCGATCAATAATTTCAGTGCTCTTTCCTGCCACTAAGACGTGTCTGATGTGCACGATTTCTTTGTTGGAACCAAGTCGATCTTATCTTACACAACGGTTAAATGCTGGAAATAATTATTATCAGCATCTGTAGTTTGCATTTGGTTGTAGAACAATGAATGGTAAATCAAAATATGAAATCTGATCTCCGTAAATAATATAGAGTATGATGTAATCTATATGGATGGGGGATTGGGAGTCATTCTTAAAAACAATGAAATGCCATTTCAACATTTCATAACAAGTCATGAATGTTTTATGGATGGTTATACGTTTTGATTATAAGTCGCGATATGAAAAAAGGTTGAATTGAAAACTATTATTGATAGTATGGTGGCGATAGATAACAAAATTGATTATGCAAATATGGGTTTATATAAAAATATTCAAAATATCTTCCATTTCAATTAAATCTATCATTGTTTTATTCAACATAGCGACAACTAAAAGACACAAGATAGTATAGTTCAGTTGTTACTTTTTTTCTACTAGACCACCACCTATGTGATCCTTTCTACCGTGCCCAGGTTGGTCCGCATTAACAACATACGTTGTCGAAGATTTGAAAGAAAATTCATTATTGACATGTGTGACATCTCGAAGAACTTCAACTGTGTTTTTGTAAAATACTGCATTCTTTTTATAGGAAATATTACTTAGAAAGTCGACAATATCTTATCAAATAACTATATGAATGTCAAATGAAATTGTTCAGCACGAAGTCCTCCAACGAACTGTCTTGGGCCTCTTGCTTTTCTAAATATACATAAAAGACACATGTTCTCTTTGCAGGTAATACCAATACCAATGTTCCATTTCTACTTCAACAAGCAGAAACACTAATATCCAAAGCAAAAAATAATCCACAATTAAACAGGGCAAACACTCACACTGAGAGAAAGGAGTATTGAATATAAACATATCAATTTGTTAAATCCATACAGCATGAAAAGAAATATGTGATATTCGTGCTAATGATAATTTGTTTTATATAGGAACACAAAACTCAGAGTTCTTTTGGGAGATCGTTCGGCGACGACTATCGTGATAATTTGTTTATTATAAAGACATGAAAAAATATGAACTGGTTTCCCAAAAACATTTAAAATTTTTCAGAAAAATTATCTTTTCTTAATGAGATTGAACATATTCACCAGATATATCTCACATTATATTTTATTTGTATTTGATTTTTACTCAGGTAGCTTAGTTGAAAAACGAATATTGCAGTCTTGATCACTCTTTGATCAGTTGTAGTACCTACCGTTTTATGAGTTTATTTTTTTTAAATATTCGTACTGAAAAAGCGTGCAACAAGAACATTTTTGCCGGGGGCTCGTATAATAAAGACTGAATAAATAGTTTTGTTTTACGAAATTTTTTGATCTCAATCTCCAATGTAACAAATAGGTATTTTCGTTCACTAAACAAATGATGGAAAATGAATGAAGAAATTATTTAAGAGATGGAAAATTATATCTTGAGGTATGTTGATTCGATGTAGAGCTTAATGAAAAACAAACGTTGTGTCGCAGCAAACAAACAGCTGATTTTCAACTTTTTCCTCATATTTCCCATTGTTATTGGACAAAAAGATCCACTATTATTATTATAATACATTGTTGTTACTGGTGCTTCGGTTCAATCAGTGATTATATTTTATATTGCCGAATGAATACAATGGAATTGAAACAACTGGCAAGTCGGGATCTCCACAAAGACGGACAGCGCTACGACTTATTAAAATTGTGCCCCTCATCGCAAAAAGGTGAGTTTAACCCTTAATTTTTATTTTGCTACTATTGAACAAGTCTGCATTGAAAAGTAATTGGGACACATTTAACTTTTTAGAATTCTCTGTTTCTTCCACCCATATAGAAATGATAAAGTAATTCATGTCCTAAACTCTTGTCTTATAGGGGTTCTTCCTCGAAGGATACTGACAATAATAAAAGAAACTTTATCATTTGTATGTGTGTATATTTGTAGCATGCCTGTGAAAAACAAATGTAAGATTCATAATAAGAACCATAAACGCCATATCAATATTTCTAGAGAGTGAAAGGGGTTTGAATGGATGCTACAACATCATCCTTCACATTTGACGCAACAGATGAGTTTTCTCCTCTTAGATGAAAGATACGGTAGTTTCCAGAAAAAAAAATCAGAAGCATTGTTTTATTCTCGCTAGAGGGTAGTTTAATATTGTGAAGCTACAAAATAATATGTAACCTATTCAGTGAATATTTTTTGTCTTTTTTATCATTCATTATACGCAACTATCACATATATTTTCAATAAATTCAACCGCAATGAATCAATAACCTCACCCTTCAGTTGTTTTTTTCCTGGTTTCTCTTATTATAGACACAAAAGTGTTGTTTTTGAAGCGTGTTTTATGTAGGTATACGTATACACAGGGTGAACTATGACCATACACTTACCGATAATTATACAGTGTTGTCTCCCAACCAAAAGAATTAGAAAACCAAGTTTAATTAGAAAACTAAGTTGAATTTGGAAATCTGGACAAAAAATTACTTTTTTTTTGGTCTAGGGAAACGTCGACGCTGTATGAACACACGTAAGAATGCAGAATCAGTGTTCCTCTGTTCCTCGTTCTTGATCAAACTGATGAAACTGTTTTTTTTTTCAAATGGAGTTTTATCAACATGGCATCCGATAAGATATTGCAGAACTAAAGATTTTTGAAGAACACAACACATTAGAAGGAGGAAATTCACTAGTATAATATTGGTGTCGAACGAACATTCCGTATAAGCAAACACAATGTTCTTTAGAGCACAAATCATATTCGATTTAATCTGTTAATGTCTTTGGAAAGACAAAAATAAGTCCTAATAAATGTCTCAGTAAGTAAACGCGGTAAGCATTGACTGAAACTGATGGACTGCATTTGTTAATTCGCGTGGAACCGTAGACATTGTAGATCGAGATTTCGTGGTCAGACGGAAAGACAGGTGGCGCGTTTTGGAGGGATGACGAACAAAGGTATTACGTTTGTCTGAAATCTCATAGGCGTGTTTCTACGTGATCGACTCGCAGCCCATATAATTTTCGTGACAGTTCACCCTGTATATTTGTGTAATAAACTTTGAATTGAATGTATACCCCAGGGTTTATCTATGTCCATGAACAGCTTCTGCATATATACTCTATTGTTTTGGTTTTATAATATTATATTTCATTCATTTCGTATTAGGTCTATTTATTATTATTATAATAAAGTTTTTTCTCACTATACTCTATGACAGGCTGCGAATAATTAGTTATCTTTCGGATGGAAATGTTTCATTTTGAATTACACATTCTGTAATGGTTTTTTGTATGAAATTTGCATATTTTCCATTGCCATTTCATGTAATTGATTCCTCTATAACAAACACAAGAGCAAAATGAGTTTTGATTTCACGTATGAAGCGCACATTAGTTTTCAATTTATTTGGATATTTTTGTCATTGTGTTTACATATCTGTAATGGATTCAATATGGATATTACCATGGACATCGTTTATCAATGCTGTGTTTGTTTTTGTTCAAGTGGCTCTCTTATTAGTGGACTGACGTGGTAATAGGTATACATAATAGAGCACTGGTCTCCAGGTAATTTTTATAATTTTATATTTTGAGCTTCTCACAGATAGGATTGCCTAAGGGGTAATGGTAAAAATAGGCATTTCGAAATTTTTGTGGAACACTTTACCAGTCTTGTGTTGAATTCGTATTTCAGGTCATCGGCTATGAATACATCTAGAGAAAAGAGATATTAAATCTTTTTTTTTGTATGCATGAAAACCTGAGAAGACGTATTTTATTCATTTCACTTAATTGAATATTTTGGGAAAAGATTCCACAGAATGCATAAAAACTCATATGAACGTTCACACAAGAAATGCGAGTTTCACAAGTTCAGCTATGTTGGTAGAACTGCAGTTTCATATATTTCCTGAATTCTACATTAACTTTTCGAAACTATACTATGGGAGTAGAAAACCCAACCCAAGAAACTCTTTAACTTCACGTCAAGACATTTTTTTATTATTGGAAGATGCATGAGATCAGAGCCATTATATTGTAGGTTGCCTCGATTCAAATTGAATAAAAATCTAATTCAATGGACCCATTTCTTATTTATCCTTTAGTATCCATGTGCAATGCCAGAGTCATGGGAACAACTATTTCGCTAAAGCTGAAGTTACAAAAACTTTGACCTAATGTGTCGCCTTGGTAATTTGAATAAACATTGGAAGTAAAAGGTAGGTAGATGACATATTTTACGATCTCGAGTGAAGGCTGGTGGTATGTTCACATATATTTGCACATGCATTTCACGTGCTTATCTGATGATATCTTCACCCGTATAGTGAACACCGGACAGTCTACGTACCTGCCTGTGCGTGTAAATGTAAAACCATTGGAGAGTTTTAGATTGTTTCCTCTGATCATTTTCGATTGATTTCTCCAATTAATACATGTTAGCCGTTCTACAATGTTTTTCATTCATCGGTGTATTCACTATACATTAATTCAAAAAGTATTTTAGGTAATATCTAAAAAACAGAAAAAAAAATAATATGGAATGTTCTTCATTAATTATTCCAATGGAACAACTAATGTGCATTATCCTCAATGGAAGAGAATTCCATTATTAAGTACAATACAAAATCGACTGAATTTGTGAAGTTGTCAGAAAAAAACTTTTATTATGCCAGAAAATTTTATTCTTATAGATTAAACAGATTTGTTTTTTCAATATCATTGATATTGAAATATCAATAATCATCCAATGAATTTTTGAAATTAACATCATTATTGATCTCGCAATTTCGTGAAAAAAATATATGATCTAGTCAATTCTCGAACGTTCTACAAAATTATATACAGATTGGGCAATCGACCTGCACATAATATTCTGACGGCTGAGCGAGACTGAAACTCGGGTAAACGGAATCACTCGACTAGCGGCGATTGACTCTGGGAAGCAGTGGTTCAGATGAGTCGCTGAAACTCTCCAATGCATAACGTCACAAATTTGGTGCTGGTCGACTGTAGTCTGTCTCGCACATCGAATAGTATGGCAAACGCTATGATGCGTTAAATTTTTTGCTCGACCTGTATATGTATATTTCAATATGCAGGATATTTGCGCTGGTGCGGTTGTTACGTACTAATCTGAATGGTATTGCTTCTCGTATTTCAGATTTTCAAACAGATATGAGGATATTAATATTTCCCTACACTTTGCATATATCATTTATAATTTTTATCTGAACTACTGTTTAATATCAATTCTGTAGAGTAATAATATTCAATAACAGATAATCAAATAAAAAATTTATCTAATAATTAATTCTATAAGACTCATAGAAAATATTTATTGTTATAACGAACACTTGATACTTCAACAACTCAACACAAAATGGCTTACGTGGAAATGACTATCCATGCGATAACATTTAACGCTCAAGCGAATTCCTTTAACAAGAACCCGATAATGTAAGTTAGTGCGAATTATAAGGTGAAACATTCCATGTCATCACGAGCTCTTTTTTTAACTCACTCCGTTCGCATGGGCACGTGTAAACTCGGCCACTTGAGAATTTATTATCTTCTCAATTGAAAGAGGCCCCAAAATAGGGTAGGTAATCTCGGCCGATCGTAAAACTAAAAAAAGAGAAGTAATTATTTACTCTGATATAACTAGAACAAAAAAACTTTACGTAGAGTGCGTGAAAATTGAATGGTACATACATTTGCGTAAAGTAATTATGTAGTATAATTGAACCAGAACGAACTAACCATATGTAGGTAGACATTTGCGTGCGTGGAAATTGAATAAATATATTTTGCGGAAAGTAATTATTTAGTATAATTGAACCAGAACAAACTAACGTAGAAATTTTAGTACGTGGAAATTGCAATCTACAGTATGTAAAAATAATAATAAATCAACCTTAAGTAGCATTTACACTATGCAACATGTTGTATAAACTTTTGTTTAGTAACCATGTTGCCTAAAACTTTTCTTTAGGAAACCTTGAACTATTATTTATTAAACTTACTACAACGTTTGTTGTCCAATAATACTGTATACAAATATAAAACATGTTTACTAAACATTAACATTTTCAAGCCTCAGTCATCACGATGAGTGCAAACAATGAGGGCATGTTGATTGCAGCTGCTGCGTGTGTGGTGGCGATGGTGGTGCAAAGGAAGAAAGAGTTAAACGACGGTTTTGCGTGCGCCCTCCGTTGGAAGCTAGGAAGAAATACAATGCTATTATTACTATTATTTATCACAAGATTTGCAACGCGATGACAAACATCTCTTGAGAGGAGAATTGAGAACTGACGGTATTGAAAAAAAAAACACAAAAAACAAGTTGCATGCACACAGGTTTTCTGGCAGCTTTCATAAACAAAAGTTTATGAAACACTTGGGCCGGGAAGACTGCAACTTGTTTCAAAATACGATTTTGTACAACACGCTCGTTTTATCAATATCTATAACTTTTTCAATTGCATTTTTAAACTTGTTTCAAAACTTTGTTTTACACCACGAGTTTATGAAACATGTTGCATAGTGTAAATGCTGCTTTACATAGAAATTTGCATTATGTTAAAATAATATTGCATTTAATATTACATCTGTCCATTTCTTGACACAATTTTATTGTTATAGGCGGCTGAGTTTACATACCAGAAATCAGGTACAAAATTTGGGACTGCCCGAGATTACATAAATAGTATAAAAATATCGATCAGGGGCTCGGATCCCCCTCTATCTCGAATAAAATGCAAAAATTAAATAGGAAAAATTCGTAAAAATAGCGAAAAACATGTAAACATCGTATGATTCAATAAAAACGAATACTTTCGTCTGACAGTCAGATAGAACTCGTACGAATTCGGAAAAATAACCGATTGTTTCGGAGGTGATAAATTACAAAAAAATGTCGGTTAGAGAAGTCGGACCTCCCCGAAAAAAGGTACGAAGACTCACAAAATAAAATTTGAAAAACTCGTGAAAGTTCTGAAAGAAATGGGCAGGTCAAAAAATGTATTTAAAAGAATGCTCTCCTTTTTCCCTGAAGGCTAGATATAGAAAACGCGTAGGAATTCGGAAACATTTCTATTGGAAAAATTCCTAAAAAATTGTTAGAAACATCAGCAGCCCAATAATTTACTCCTGTATGTGTCCATTATGGTAGGAAACGTGCCGACAAGCTGAATAGAAAGGGATATATTATACATAGGCATGCCACTGTCGTACCAACCAACCACTGGGCACCTGGCGCACCTATTCAGAAAAATAATTGAACATATTTAAACGGATTTTAATACTAAAATGTACAAAATAAAATAAACCCAAGAAATCCTTTCAAAAGCAAGCTTTCATTCATAAACTATTGTACTGAAAAGTAAAAAATAATATTTAGTCTATAATTATTTTTTAATTCAAATATTTTTTCAAGAGCTTGAGTCATGAAATGTAATCAAACTATAAATGAACCTCAGGCTTATAAGAAAATATATGAATATAAAAAAAATGTGTCCATACACTAAATATCATTTGTTACCTTTTAGTTCAATGGTTTATGAAATGAAGCTCGATTTTAAAAAGATTTTTAAAGGTTGTTTCATGTTAAATTACTGTCATGCACCTCTCATGATTGATCTAGTTTGAGACTTTGAATTTTCAAGTGCTCAGAAGGCATAACCACATATTTCTATAATTATTTCTCATGCATTTCCTTTGAATGTTGATGGACTGTGCGAAAGAGATTTTGTGGTATTATTTATGGTGGAGCCTTGTAAGTTTGTTTTTCCGTTCTGAAGTTTGCTATATTGTTTGAGAGGTATAATAATATTAGTCTAAGAGCAGAAGAGAGGTCGAACCTCACCCATCTGCTTACCGGATGAAACATACTTTTTATGAATTTTCATAAATAGACGAATACGCCTAAAATAGGTTGACTATCAAATTGTGAGTTTCAAAAAGTTTGCACGTTATGGAAAGTTGTTTTTTATCCAATTGTCAGAAATAGTTATTTATTATACAAGGGAAAAAAGTAACAGATTTTAGCTCGAGGTTGTAAGCGAAGGGAGACAAAAAACCGAGAGCTAAAATCTGTTATTTTTCCCGTGTATAATATATACACTATTTTTTTCTGGACGGGAAAAACGACGATTCAATAGTGATACAAATCAAATATCTACGGCTTAAGACCTAAGAAGAGAGGCCGATCTTCACCGTTCTGTTTAACCGATGAAACATTATTTTTATTTCTTATGCAGTTTCATAAATAGACGAATACGTCTAAAATGGTTTGCCTATCAAAATGTGGTCCAGACTATATACAGTGAGTTTCAAAAATTTGCACCATATGGTAAACTTTTTCATTATCGATTTGTCAGAAAATTTTGTTTCACATAAACATTAGTGCATTGCAGAATACGTGCATATGAGTTGTCAAAATTTCAAATTTCCAAACAGTGTACAGGGGGGAAAAATAGAATCTTGATCAAAAGTAAACTACGCTGGCTGTGACTTCCAATTTTAATATTGTTTGCAATTCTGAACAACATCCTTGAATGAACTTTTTGATAATGTCAATAATAAGGGGTATTTCAGACAAATCGATAATAAAATTTTTTTCCATATGGTGCCAACTTTTGGAAATACCCGACCCATTTTGGGCGTATTCGTCTATTTATAAAACTTTCATTCGGTAAGCAGATGAGTGAAGTGGGACCTCTCTTCCGCTATTAGACTATAAGTTGATGTGTCGAAAGAAGAAAATATTCTTTCATAAATGTACTTAACCATTTTGTAATATGTAAAAATCAATATATTACCCTGAGTATTACCCCTATCAAATCAAGTGGAATTTTTAAATTCGTTTCATGAAATTATAATCCTTCCTGGCACAAGTGACATTTGAATAAGCTTCTATCTTCACTCGAACCATGTATATCCATTCAAAACTTAATCGCTCTTCACAAAACATGATGGAATTACCCCAATGAATACACTCGAACAAATCTGAGTTGACCAAAAGGCATCAGACCACCTATCTGCTACATACACAATTCAAAGTGGCGTTACATAATCTTGTTTCAGGTTAGAGAGCTACCTGTTCGATGTTACACGGTTTTTTTCTCCTTTTGTATGGAACGTGTGGCGCTGCGCTCAATGTAAGTCTGAGAGGATCGAGAGGGCTTTTTATTACCACTAAATGCTGACCCTAGCAGATTATGCTCTGCGAAAACTTCATCCTGTGCATCCCAAGGGGTGCTTTAAACTTTGATGAAATTGGGGATCTGAAAAGAATATGGATGAAATAGAGGTGGCTGGGAAAATTTTGCATCAATATTGTTATTTTTATCTATTGACGCAAACAAACCAGGAATACTTGTCCGGTTGATAATTTTAGAAAAAAATTTAAATTTTTTCTCATTTTCTATTTTTTTATAGTTGGTCAATAATATAGTTTTGAATAGACTAATTTTAAATATTGATGTACCTACATAACCTAAGTAAATTTGTGAAAAAACTACAACATTTTTGACTAGGTTAACAAATCAGTTTCACATAATTTTAAATGTTAATTTTTTTTGAGTATTTGACGGATAATACTCATTTCTTAAACATTCTCAATATATTTCCATTAATACTATTAATAGTATGTCGTAATTTCATTCAAGAGACGCTAAATTCCTAGTACCATACACTAATCATGCCACTCAGAATATGAAGTTTTCATCAAAAATTCATTTTGGTAAGTGGATAATTTAGGTACCAGTGTCCACGGCCGGGTAAATGAAATGGTCAAATAAAAACTTGTTTCGAAAAAATTACCCACATTATTATGAGAAAGTTGAGGTATTAAATTATTTGGCCAAATCAGATGACTTTTTCGAAATTGAACTGAAATTAAATTTTGTACCTACTAGAAACATCAACTTATTTAATCACCGAGTCATTAGGAAATCATATCCAATGATGAATAAAATAAACGTGATAATGGTTTTTAAAACAAGCTTTCATTTATAAACCATTGCACGAAAAAGAGAAAAAATGATATTTATTGAGTAAAAAAAAAAACTTTTAAAAATATTAGTATTTTCTCAAAATTTTGAAGCGTCATTACACTCGAAATCAAGTCTCAAGCTTTTGAGTTCTTTGTTTTTATACACTAAATATTATGTTTTTCCTTTAAGTTCAATAGAAGCTGAATAAAATCTTGTTTTGAAAAATATTTTTTATATTTATTTTATTTTCTACTTTTTAGCATTAAAATTTGAATAATTGATAATGAAGCGTGGTGCCCGGAGGTTGGTAAGGTAGTCTCTTGTCATCCAGCTTTTAGGCACGAACCCTACCTTCACGGACATATACAGGAAAATTATTTGATTACCCGGACTTTCCCACAATTTATATGAATTTTTTCATTTGAATGGTTTTCGAGTTCCTACGCGTTCCCTATCTAGCATTCAGGTAGGCAGGGGGGTATTTTTCAACTAGATATTTTGACATGCCAATGTTTTTCAGAATTTTCAAATATATATCCAATTTTATTTTCGCGAGTCCGCATATTTTTTCGAGGGGAGATCCGACTTCTTCAACCTGCATTATTTTTGCGTAATTTTGCACGTTCAAAACAGTCAGACATCTTTTCGAATTCCTACGCGTTTGCTATCTGACTGTCAGAGGGACAAGGAGGTATATTTTTTATTAAATTATACGGTAGTCCCATATTTTTCCATGTTTTAACAGTTTTTTTCCGATTTCAATTGTGTGCATTTTTTTATATTACTTATTACATTATATTATTCGATGGTCTCATGTTTTTTACTATTTCCACAGATATTTCCTGTTTAGTTTTCGCCATTTTTTCAGGAAAGGAGGGGATAGGGGAGTATAATTGTTTCAAATAAAATTATACGAGAGTTCTATATTTTCACTATTTCTACAGATTTATGCGATTTTATTATCGCTAGAAACGAGGCCGGTCCGATCCCCCAACCGACTATATTTTTTTTGCCGTAATTTTCAATTTCCAAAACCGTCGGAATTTTTAGACGTTCCTTATCTAGCGTTCAGGGAGGCAGGGCCGGTTGAAATCGGCTTTCAGATCAATCGAATGCCAGCAAGTGCCAGAATGGATTGCAAGTTTTGAAATGGCAGGACAGAATGAATGACATACGAACAAAGTTAGTTAAATAAAAAAAAATGTTTTTCTAATTCAATATGATGATTTCAAAATTTAAATGAAATCAGATTCCACTGAAAACTTATTTCATGTATCAACTGCCCAAATGGAAACTAATTATTACGATAAGCTATGGTTATGGTCGATGACGTAAGACCTTAAACGGCAAAAATGTAGGTAATGAGTATATTCACAACTTTTGTATCAACACTTTTTCCTCATAACCTCGGAATTTTTGCTAAAAATCCAAAAAACCGACTTTTTGGTTTTTAATATTTATCTCCTACAAAAAAAATGTATTTCTCATAAAATTTTGTGGAAAATTACCTTTCCATGTCCCAAATACACTGTAATTTTTTTGATATAACATATTTATTATTTCTCGTTATTTTGATTTAATATCGAGAAAGCACCCTAATTTTCATTCGAAAATTCACCCGTCAAAATATCTGTGGTTTAAAAAAAATCGATGTGTCTTTTGTTCGTTGAAATCTCTACTTTCTGATGGTATGAAAACAAATACATTACCATTACTATTGCAAATTTTCTCAGAAAATGCAAAAAAACGAAAAAACTCGAATTTGATATTTTTTTTTGATCAATGTAAAACTTTGAGCTGTTTATTGAATTTTATACTTTAATATTCGAAAAATGTTGGTTTTCATGTTACATTGATAAACTGAAGAATGGCAAATTTAAAAAAAATAAAGTTTGCAAAAAACATTCGAAAATAGTTCCTGAGTATTGAAGATAGGATTTGAAGGGGATTTTGTATTTATAAATACTTTATCTTGAATTCTAATCATTTATCCATTAGTTTTTGCTTCTCACTAGATTCGACAAATTCACGAAATATTTAAGACCATCATGTTTTCTTCTTCAATATTTTTTCTAGTCTGCATTGGTTCTTCATCCAGAATTTCTTCTGAATCATTAACTTCCTCGTAGGGTTTTACCTTTTAACGTGCGATTCCTAGCACGATCCGAGAGAATAGATCTCCAAAGGAGGTCGTTCGTAAGTCTCCATCCAAACCATAACTTCGCATCACGTTGCTTGGCTTTGATATCGATACCCCCGCGCTCTACCGTTCGAGCTGTCCTCTCGGATATAATATGCCCACTAACATTGTTGTTCTGCTGCGCTTCCTGTTTTCAGTGCCTTTTTGGCAATATTTTCTTCATTTTCGTCTTTTCTATAAAAAATATTGGCCAAATTTACTTGATTTTGTGACTGTTCATTACTGGTTCAGAATCTGTAATGAAAGGAATCAAAACAAACCTATTATTTAATAATGAATTTACTACGGTTTTCTTCTCTTCTCCCTCAAATCTAGATGATGTACAGCAACCAGAAAATTAATGCAAAAATTCAAAAATATTTTTGAAAGCTTCATATTTGAAAATATTGGACATGAAAAACAGATTTTTCACATTTTCACAACCTGGCTTGAGAAAATAAATGTCATAAATATCTTAATTAATTTGATTCAAAAGGACCAGAATTCAATATCTTGACCCACAAATATGACAGTTTCACTAGTACCTACCTGTGGAAATAGCCACAATAGGCCATTGGCCGCAGTGGAGGGCCTGATATGGGCTCACTAACATTTAAACCTAAACCTGTGGAAATTCCTATCGGTGTCAATCCTTGTTTAAACAAAAATTGTCCTTGTTTTTCTCGTTAGAAAAAAATGTTTCTTCCAAAAATAGTATTTTTGTGTGGTTTTAATAATTAATTAAACTCTGGAACATATTCTAAGGTTTTATGTCGTTCTCTCATTTTTAGTTAAATTAGATGCTGGTACTTTTGTCATAGTATATGATTTGTCAATTTCGGGATACCCATCAAAAACGGTAGAGCTGCTCGCCGCGTAATGTTTTTCTACATAGCGCAAATATGTATCAATGATATTTTCTACATTTTTATTTTTCTGCCAAATTACGTTGTGCAGTAAAAATCCACCATCCACGACATGCACGATACCGGCAAAATGCGTTGGTACAATAATTAAATAATTCGTCGTTTATTTCAGTTGGCAATTTTTTAAATTATCAATCAGACAAGGAAACTAACATATTTGTTGTAATCAAAGTGTAAATTTTAGCTCAAAATTTTACATAATGATTACCTAGTTTTTTTTTTGTAGAATTCAAGTTTTTTGGTTTATTGCATTTTCTGAGAAAATTTGCCAGAGTAATGTATATATTTTTTATAACACCAGAAAGTAGAGATTACAACGAAAAAAGCAAACCGATTTTTTTTCAAAACGCAGATATTTTGACGGGAGAACTTTCGATTGAAAATTAGTGTGCTTTTTTGATATTAAATCAAAAGTACAGTGTGTTTGGGATATGAAAAGGTAAGGTTGCACCAAATATCGAGAAACAAAAAATGTTTGTGGTTGATAAAAATTAAAAAAACAAAATGTCGGTTTTTTGGATTTTTCGCATAAATTTTGAGGTTCTGTGAAAAAAGTGTGAATAAAAAAGTTGTGGATATTTTCATTACCGACATATTTGCCATCTAACTTTTTTTTTTTATAGAGCTCGTAGTTTTGACTGAATTCTTGGTAAACTGTTTTTCATCCTTTGACCCCCACACCCCTTCTTTTTTCCGGCCTCAAATCGCCCGTAATTTATTTTTCCTTTTATTTTTGTTATATTCCCTTACATATCATCCTGTTCTGTTTTTTTTTGGTGTCAAAAATTATCGACCCTGGCCTATATCGCCAAAATGGTGTAGAAAAGATCTCAACAGTAATTTATTAATGTTTTCATACTGAACTCCACGCTCTACAGATTTTCCTCTGCACATATTTCACTGGGTAAATATTGAGACTTTAATAGGAAATTCATAACCGGAAAATTAATTAAAGACCTATATACATTGAAAGGGTTCATACAGTGTCAAATAAAACATGCCGCTCTGTAAAATAGGATTTTTTCTTACTTCAGTAAAGTTAGTCTTGAAACATGTTGATTTATGTTGAAAAGGGGAACATTCTCCATGAAAATTGAAAAATGGAAAATGTGATTTATTTGTAATATCTAACAGAAAACAACTACTTCCCCGGCACAAGCCACGCTGGACTTTGAACTACATCTGATAGATATTGTGAAAAGGCCCTAACTGAAAACACTATCGTGTTCACTACAAGACTCATGAAGAGGTGAAAAAAAGTTTGAAGTTATTTTGCTGAACAGGTACCCAAATTTGCTCGGTCTGAGACAATGTTGAAATTGCACTGATTAATGTTTTCAAAGAGAAGCAATGCTATGTGTGTGAAGTTAGCGACGAATTTGCCAGCGACGAATTTCGCCAGCGACGATTTGGTAGGGCGGATTTCATGCAATTGAAAATTCTACTTTCAGTCGATATCAAATTTTTCGGCATTGATAGGCTCGAGGTGTATGATATTCAGGTTGAAATAGAAAACAAAAGTATTGAATCGTCTTAAAAAACCGTCAAATATTTGGAAAAATGCACTTGTTGCCATAAAAATTTGATATTTCTATTGTTAATTCCATTATAAGTCGGAAATGAGGAATAAATACACCTGGAAATTTTTACAGAAGGTGTAAAAAAGCATGCTTTTTCGGAATATGGAAAGTTGATATCTGAAAAATCGGTACGGAAGCGGAAAATAATTAAAATTCATGAAAATTTGGTATTTCTATTCTTAATTTCATTATAAGTCTGAAACGAGGAATAAATACACCTGGAAATTTTCACAGAAGGTGTAAAAATGCATGATCTTTCGGAAAATGAGAAGTTGATATCTGAAAAATCGGTACGAAAGCGGAAAATAATTAAAATAAACGAAAATTTTGGATTTCTATTCTTAATTCCATCAAAAGTCGGAAATGAGGAATGAATACACCTCGAAATTTTCAGAGAAGGTGTGAAAATGCATGCTCTTTCGGAAAATGAGAAGTTGATATCTGAAAAATCCGTACGGAAGCGGAAAATAATTGAATTCCATGAAAATTTGGTATTTTTATTATTACTATTAATAATTTCATCACATAAGTCGGAAATGAGGAATAAATACACCTGGAAATTTTTACAGAAGGTGTAAAAATGCATGCTTTTTCGGAATATGGAAAGTTGATATCTGAAAAATCGGTACGGAAGCGGAAAATAATTAAAATAAACGAAAATTTTGGATTTCTATTCTTAATTCCATCAAAAGTCGGAAATGAGGAATGAATACACCTCGAAATTTTCAGAGAAGGTGTGAAAATGCATGCTCTTTCGGAAAATGAGAAGTTGATATCTGAAAAATCGGTACGGAAGCGGAAAATAATTAAAATCCATGAAAATTTGGTATTTCTATTCTTAATTTCATTATAAGTCTGAAACGAGGAATAAATACACCTGGAAATTTTCACAGAAGGTGTAAAAATGCATGATCTTTCGGAAAATGAGAAGTTGATATCTGAAAAATCGGTACGGAAGCGGAAAATAATTGAATTCCATGAAAATTTGGTATTTTTATTATTACTATTAATAATTTCATCACATAAGTCGGAAATGAGGAATAAATACACCTGGAAATTTTTACAGAAGGTGTAAAAATGCATGCTTTTTCGGAATATGGAAAGTTGATATCTGAAAAATCGGTACGGAAGCGGAAAATAATTAAAATTCATGAAAATTTGGTATTTCTATTCTTAATTTCATTATAAGTCTGAAACGAGGAATAAATACACCTGGAAATTTTCACAGAAGGTGTAAAAATGCATGATCTTTCGGAAAATGAGAAGTTGATATCTGAAAAATCGGTACGAAAGCGGAAAATAATTGAATTCCATGAAAATTTGGTATTTTTATTCTTAATTTCATTATAAGTCTGAAACGAGGAATAAATACACCTGGAAATTTTCACAGAAGGTGTAAAAATGCATGATCTTTCGGAAAATGAGAAGTTGATATCTGAAAAATCGGTACGGAAGCGGAAAATAATTGAATTCCATGAAAATTTGGTATTTTTATTATTACTATTAATAAATTCATCACATAAGTCGGAAATGAGGAATAAATACACCTGGAAATTTTTACAGAATGTGTAAAAATGCATGCTTTTTCGGAATATGGAAAGTTGATATCTGAAAAATCGGTACGAAAGCGGAAAATAATTAAAATAAACGAAAATTTTGGATTTCTATTCTTAATTCCATCAAAAGTCGGAAATGAGGAATGAATACACCTCGAAATTTTCAGAGAAGGTGTGAAAATGCATGCTCTTTCGGAAAATGAGAAGTTGATATCTGAAAAATCGGTACGGAAGCGGAAAATAATTGAATTCCATGAAAATTTGGTATTTTTATTATTACTATTAATAATTTCATCACATAAGTCGGAAATGAGGAATAAATACACCTGGAAATTTTCAAAGAAGGTGTAAAAATGCATGTTCTTTCGGAAAATAATAAGTTGATATCTGAAAAATCTGTACGAAAGCGGAAATTAATTAAAATAAACGAAAATTTGGATTTCTATTCTTAATTCCATCACAAGTCGGAAATGAGGAATGAATACACCTCGAAATTTTCACAGAAGGTGTGAAAATGAATGCTCTTTCGAAAAATGAAAAGTTGATATCTGAAAAATCGGTACGGAAGCGGAAAATAATTAAAATCCATGAAAATTTGGTATTTCTATTATTACTATTATTAATTTCATCACATAAGTCGGAAATGAGGAATAAATACACCTGGAAATTTTCACAGAAGGTGTAAAAATGCATGATCTTTCGGAAAATGAGAAGTTGATATCTGAAAAGTCGGTACGAAAGCGGAAAATAATTAAAATAAACGAAAATTTTGGATTTCTATTCTTAATTCCATCAAAAGTCGGAAATGAGGAATGAATACACCTCGAAATTTTCATTTAATAATTAATAATTAATTAATAATTAATAATTAATAATAATAATTTCATTATAAGTCTGAAACCAGGAATAAATACACCTGGAAATTTTCACAGAAGGTGTAAAAATACATGCTTTTTCGGAAAATGAGAAGTTGATATCTGAAAAATCGGTACGAAAGCGGAAAATAATTAAAATAAACGAAAATTTAAATTTCTATTCTTAATTCCATCACAAGTCGGAAATGAGGAATGAATACACCTCGAAATTTTCACAGAAGGTGTGAAAATGCATGCTCTTTCGGAAAATGAGAAGTTGATATCTGAAAAATCGGTACGAAAGCGGAAAATAATTAAAATCCATGAAAATTTGGTATTTCTATTATTACTATTATTAATTTCATCACATAAGTCGGAAATGAGGAATAAATACACCTGGAAATTTTCACAGAAGGTGTAAAAATGCATGCTCTTTCGGAAAATGGAAAGTTGATATCTGAAAAATCGGTACGGAAGCGGAAAATAATTAAAATACATGAAAATTTGGTATTTCTATTATTACTATTATTAATTTCATCACATAAGTCGGAAATGAGGAATAAATACACCTGGAAATTTTCACAGAAGGTGTAAAAATGCATGCTCTTTCGGAAAATGGAAAGTTGATATCTGAAAAATCGGTACGGAAGCGGAAAATAATTAAAATACATGAAAATTTGGTATTTCTATTATTACTATTATTAATTTCATCACATAAGTCGGAAATGAGGAATAAATACACCTGGAAATTTTCACAGAAGGTGTAAAAATGCATGCTCTTTCGGAAAATGGAAAGTTGATATCTGAAAAATCGGTACGGAAGCGGAAAATAATTAAAATACATGAAAATTTGGTATTACTATTCTTAATTTCATTATAAGTCTGAAACCAGAAATAAATACACCTGGAAATTTTCACAGAAGGTGTAAAAATACATGCTCTTTCGGAAAATGAGAAGTTGATATCTGAAAAATCGGTACGAAAGCGGAAAATAATTAAAATAAACGAAAATTTGGATTTCTATTCTTAATTCCATCACAAGTCGGAAATGAGGAATGAATACACCTCGAAATTTTCACAGAAGGTGTGAAAATGAATGCTCTTTCGAAAAATGAAAAGTTGATATCTGAAAAATCGGTACGGAAGCGGAAAATAATTAAAATCCATGAAAATTTGGTATTTCTATTATTACTATTATTAATTTCATCACATAAGTCGGAAATGAGGAATAAATACACCTGGAAATTTTCACAGAAGGTGTAAAAATGCATGCTCTTTCGGAAAATGGAAAGTTGATATCTGAAAAATCGGTACGGAAGCGGAAAATAATTAAAATACATGAAAATTTGGTATTTCTATTATTACTATTATTAATTTCATCACATAAGTCGGAAATGAGGAATAAATACACCTGGAAATTTTCACAGAAGGTGTAAAAATGCATGCTCTTTCGGAAAATGGAAAGTTGATATCTGAAAAATCGGTACGGAAGCGGAAAATAATTAAAATACATGAAAATTTGGTATTACTATTCTTAATTTCATTATAAGTCTGAAACCAGGAATAAATACACCTGGAAATTTTCACAGAAGGTGTAAAAATACATGCTCTTTCGGAAAATGAGAAGTTGATATCTGAAAAATCGGTACGAAAGCGGAAAATAATTAAAATAAACGAAAATTTGGATTTCTATTCTTAATTCCATCACAAGTCGGAAATGAGGAATGAATACACCTCGAAATTTTCACAGAAGGTGTGAAAATGAATGCTCTTTTCGAAAAATGAAAAGTTGATATCTGAAAAATCGGTACGGAAGCGGAAAATAATTAAAATCCATGAAAATTTGGTATTTCTATTATTACTATTATTAATTTCATCACATAAGTCGGAAATGAAGAATAAATACACCTGGAAATTTTCACAGAAGGTGTAAAAATGCATGCTCTTTCGGAAAATGGAAAATTGATATCTGAAAAATCGGTACGAAGGCGGAAAATAATTAAAATACATGAAAATTTTGGAATTCTATTCTTAATTCTATTATAAGTCGGAAATAAGAAATAAATACACTTGGAAATTTTTACAGAAGGTGTAAAAATGCATGCTCTTTCGGAAAATAAAATGTAGATTTCTCAAAAATCGGTACGGAAGCGGCGAATAATTAAAATCCATGAAAATTTGGTATTTCTATTATTACTATTATTAATTTCATTACATAAGTCGGAAATGAAGAATAAATACACCAATAAATTTTTACAGAGAGTGTAAAAATGCATGCTCTTTCGGAAAATGGAAAGTTGATTTCTGAAAAATTATTACGGAAGCGGAAAATGATTAAAAACCACGAAAATTATAGATTTTTTACGATAATTTCCTAATGAATCCAGATTACTAGAACTATTTCCATTGCATTGCAAGCTGTTTAACCTCCCCATTACCAGGGACATTTCTGTCCAACTGGAAAATTACATGAGTACCACCAGTTCCAAAAACGGTAAAATATTATATTGTTTTACAAGTGACGAAAGTTACATTTTCTGGAGCGAAATAACAGTTCACCAGCTGCAGAGAAACAAAATCAAAAAAATGGATTCTAATCATAAAAATGATTCCTGTCTCCGTTTATTCATAATTTAAAGTCGTCCAAACATTATATACGAGGATGGGAAATGATTGGGAAAAATAACAATTGAATTTTGATTTTAGTTCGAAAATATGAATAGGACATTCATAAAATCTGTTGTGGAATCATTTTTCATTTTTCAATTTTTATGGAGAATGTTCCCCTTTTTAACAATTGAACTTTCGTCACCAGAAATGAGAGTTAACGTTATCAGAATATCTCTTACTTTCGACGGAAATCACGTTTTCGCTGATGCAATTCTATTACAGAATGAAGCATTTTCGTAAGGGTAGAAAAAATACCCTACCTATAACAACTATAGATCGCAAGTCATCGAATAACCATCAAGATCGGGTTTATGAAATATCTGGAACGCTCTAGAATTGTAAATAATCAACAATACTGTTTTCGTCATCTGAGATCAGCTGGTGACCTGCTTGCTTGTGTCTCACATTCACAAATATAGCGAAACTCTGGCCATGGCCATAGATATATTCAAGAAAACTGATCGCGTTTGCGTTTGGAACTTCCCAAAATGGATGGGTCCCCAATTTTGTGCCTTGCTCTGTTTGCTGTGTTGGTATAAATCCTGGTTTTCCGAAGGGATCTTATCTAGAACCAACCCTGTTCCTTCTTTACATCGATGATTTGTTTTGAGCTAACTCATGACCAACGCACAGTTTTGCCGATGAGAGTCTTCATATAGTTTTCTTTTCCAAAGCTCCGATAACAGCCTGTCAAACCAGAAATGAACGGGTTAGGAAAGTGAAAATTTCTGATATGGATTTGGTAAAAATCCAACAAACTTGGTAGGATTCAATGCGAATAGAACCCATGCACCATCAGCAGTATCCTCTCATGGGAAAACCATCTGAGTTTCGTTGCCAAAAGTGCCTTTGGTTTTTTGTTCCGAGCCAAGAGCTATTTCACTTTTTGTCAACTATATGATTTATAAAGACCAGATATGGAGTGCAACCCCTAAAAATATACTAAAATTTTTAGATTCTGTTTATCGCTGATGCTCTTCTAAATTATCATCAATCATTCCACCGATAGAGCGGTGCCATCCAGATACCCTTCGATCCCAGCCTTTATTACAAACATATTTCTTCATGGTGAAGACATTCGCCGCACTAGGAATTCACTAGGTACTTCGGGAGGGGTTTCCTGTGGAATACAGCCTCCAGAAATTCAAAGATACCAATTCATACCTTTCTACTCTTCCTTGGCTTGCACGATGTTATATGAAGTTAATGGGATATTGGACGCCTGTTGTGTCAGTCAATGTGAACAAGTATTTCCCCCTTTATCATACAAGTAATTCAATTCATATAAAAATCATTGAAATACCTAAATGACTTTTCTAAACCATTTCAGCTGATAAGGTTACAGTCAAGAGGAAAACTTATGTCAGCGCAACAGAAAATGAAGTGGTATTATATTTCTCCACAACGGTAACAGAATTTGTCAGTTCTAAAATAAAATTTGATAACAGAATGATAACATTTTCGCACTTGATATTGAACAAGTATTCTATAACACTTGCTGTCTTATACATTTTGCGTGTATTTCATTCCATAAAGGGAAGAATATGCAAAACCAAACCAAAATATTCATTTTTTATACCGACACGTGCTCTTGGCGAGGAATGCGTTTTGACCCACGTTGCCAGTTTTTCTAAATTACCTAATTACCTACATATTTTGTAGAAGCCGTGTTGTGATAGTAGGTAATTATCGAAATATAAATATTTTTTATGATAATACAGAGGACATACCTTTCCTTAAGAAACATATCAGCGCTAATAATAAAATCGAGGAGTATATTCATTGGAATTTATTGATGATATATATAATTGAATTTGTTTATTATTTGATTATAGCACGTGTTATTTATTTATTATGTTCCCATGTTTTTTACACATTCTGTGAAAATATCCAGGTGTAGTTATTCCTTATTAACTATTAATTAAGAATAGAAAACTCAAATTTTCATGTATTTGAATTATTTTCCGCTTTCGTACCGATTTTTCAGATATCAACTTTCCATTTTCCACAAGAGCATGCATTTTTACACCTTCTGTGAGAATTTCCAGGTGTATTCATTCCTCATTTCCGACTTTTGATGGAATTAAGAACAGAAATCCAAAATTTTCGTTTATTTTAATTATTTTCCGCTTTCGTACCGATTTTTCAGATATCAACTTTTCATTTTCCGAAAGATCATGCATTTTCACACCTTCTGTGAAAATTTCGAGGTGTATTCATTCCTCATTTTCGACTTGTGATGGAATTAAGAATAGAAATCCAAATTTTCGTTTATTTTAATTATTTTTCGCTTTCATACCGATTTTTCAGATATCAACTTCTCATTTTCCGAAAGAGCATGCATTTTTACACCTTCTGTGAAAATTTCCAGGTGTATTTATTCCTCATTTCCGACTTATGTGATGAAATTATTAATAGTAATAATAAAAATACCAAATTTTCATGGAATTCAATTATTTTCCGCTTCCGTACCGATTTTTCAGATATCAACTTCTCATTTTCCGAAAGAGCATGCATTTTCACACCTTCTCTGAAAATTTCGAGGTGTATTCATTCCTCATTTCCGACTTTTGATGGAATTAAGAATAGAAATCCAAAATTTTCGTTTATTTTAATTATTTTCCGCTTTCGTACCGATTTTTCAGATATCAACTTCTCATTTTCCGAAAGAGCATGCATTTTCACACCTTCTCTGAAAATTTCGAGGTGTATTCATTCCTCATTTCCGACTTTTGATGGAATTAAGAATAGAAATCCAAAATTTTCGTTTATTTTAATTATTTTCCGCTTTCGTACCGATTTTTCAGATATCAACTTCTCATTTTCCGAAAGAGCATGCATTTTTACACCTTCTGTGAAAATTTCCAGGTGTATTTATTCCTCGTTTCAGACTTATAATGAAATTAAGAATAGAAATACCAAATTTTCATGAATTTTAATTATTTTCCGCTTCCGTACCGATTTTTCAGATATCAACTTTCCATATTCCGAAAAAGCATGCATTTTTACACCTTCTGTAAAAATTTCCAGGTGTATTTATTCCTCATTTCCGACTTATGTGATGAAATTATTAATAGTAATAATAAAAATACCAAATTTTCATGGAATTCAATTATTTTCCGCTTCCGTACCGATTTTTCAGATATCAACTTCTCATTTTCCGAAAGAGCATGCATTTTCACACCTTCTCTGAAAATTTCGAGGTGTATTCATTCCTCATTTCCGACTTTTGATGGAATTAAGAATAGAAATCCAAAATTTTCGTTTATTTTAATTATTTTCCGCTTTCGTACCGATTTTTCAAATATCAACTTCTCATTTTCCGAAACAGCATGCATTTTTACACCTTCTGTGAAAATTTCCAGGTGTATTTATTCCTCGTTTCAGACTTATAATGAAATTAAGAATAGAAATACCAAATTTTCATGAATTTTAATTATTTTCCGCTTCCGTACCGATTTTTCAGATATCAACTTTCCATATTCCGAAAAAGCATGCATTTTTACACCTTCTGTAAAAATTTCCAGGTGTATTTATTCCTCATTTCCGACTTATGTGATGAAATTATTAATAGTAATAATAAAAATACCAAATTTTCATGGAATTCAATTATTTTCCGCTTCCGTACCGATTTTTCAGATATCAACTTCTCATTTTCCGAAAGAGCATGCATTTTCACACCTTCTCTGAAAATTTCGAGGTGTATTCATTCCTCATTTCCGACTTTTGATGGAATTAAGAATAGAAATCCAAAATTTTCGTTTATTTTAATTATTTTCCGCTTTCGTACCGATTTTTCAGATATCAACTTCTCATTTTCCGAAAGAGCATGCATTTTTACACCTTCTGAGAAAATTTCCAGGTGTATTTATTCCTCGTTTCAGACTTATAATGAAATTAAGAATAGAAATACCAAATTTTCATGAATTTTAATTATTTTCCGCTTCCGTACCGATTTTTCAGATATCAACTTTCCATATTCCGAAAAAGCATGCATTTTTACACCTTCTGTAAAAATTTCCAGGTGTATTTATTCCTCATTTCCGACTTATGTGATGAAATTATTAATAGTAATAATAAAAATACCAAATTTTCATGGAATTCAATTATTTTCCGCTTCCGTACCGATTTTTCAGATATCAACTTTTCATTTTCCGAAAGAGCATGCATTTTCACACCTTCTCTGAAAATTTCGAGGTGTATTCATTCCTCATTTCCGACTTTTGATGGAATTAAGAATAGAAATCCAAAATTTTCGTTTATTTTAATTATTTTCCGCTTCCGTACCGATTTTTCAGATATCAACTTCTCATTTTCCGAAAGATCATGCATTTTTACACCTTCTGTGAAAATTTCCAGGTGTATTTATTCCTCGTTTCAGACTTATAATGAAATTAAGAATAGAAATACCAAATTTTCATGAATTTTAATTATTTTCCGCTTCCGTACCGATTTTTCAGATATCAACTTTCCATATTCCGAAAAAGCATGCATTTTTACACCTTCTGTAAAAATTTCCAGGTGTATATATTCCTCATTTCCGACTTATGTGATGAAATTATTAATAGTAATAATAAAAATACCAAATTTTCATGGAATTCAATTATTTTCCGCTTCCGTACCGATTTTTCAGATATCAACTTCTCATTTTCCGAAAGATCATGCATTTTTACACCTTCTGTGAAAATTTCCAGGTGTATTTATTCCTCGTTTCAGACTTATAATGAAATTAAGAATAGAAATACCAAATTTTCATGGATTTTAATTATTTTCCGCTTCCGTACCGATTTTTCAGATATCAACTTCTCATTTTCCGAAAGATCATGCATTTTTACACCTTCTGTGAAAATTTCCAGGTGTATTTATTCCTCGTTTCAGACTTATAATGAAATTAACAATAGAAATACCAAATTTTCATGAATTTTAATTATTTTCCGCTTCCGTACCGATTTTTCAGATATCAACTTTCCATATTCCGAAAAAGTATGCATTTTTACACCTTCTGTAAAAATTTCCAGGTGTATTTATTCCTCATTTCCGACTTATAATGGAATTAACAATAGAAATATCAAATTTTTATGGCAACAAGTGCATTTTTCCAAATATTTGACGGTTTTTTAAGACGATTCAATACTTTTGTTTTCTATTTCAACCTGAATATCATACACCTCGAGCCTATCAATGCCGAAAAATTTGATATCGACTGAAAGTAGAATTTTCAATTGCATGAAATCCGCCCTACCAAATCGTCGCTGGCGAAATTCGTCGCTGGCAAATTCGTCGCTAACTTCACACACATAGCAATGCTTGCAATTGAGTCTGGGTTATTATTATTAACTCTGCTAATAATTTTAATATGTTACAGATTTATCACTCGTAAATGTCTCACGTCTATGGATTATTCCAGGAATCGGAGTAAATATTAAATACAACGGAATGGTATTTAATTCTCCCCTAGTGTATTCGATCAAATTGCTATACGGTGACTCACTGGTAGTTAGTTGCAGATCTCATTTCGAAACCATGAATTTCAATGATCCCTCAAAGGAATTAGTCACATATTTCCGACATAGCAGGTAGATGAGTGTGATTCATAAAAACAGGATTGTAATTAACAGGTCCTCAAAGCAAAGCGCTGACTACTACTTACATTATACACAAAGGGTAAAGTGGTGCTGTTGAATATGCATCCAACCTTGTCTGTAAATATTCCTGATGATCCTGAGAAAATAGTTAAAGTGGGTTACAGAGGAAAACATTAGGCCGTATTTATAAAAATAAAGTATTTTCTTCAAAGGTAAAGATAAAAGTAAAAGGAAGAGCTCACAAACGAAACGGTAGAAGGAAAAGGTTATGCTTGATTTGGTATTCATGTCCTTTTTTTTTTTTGCGAGCAAATCTTCGGAAAGGGAAGAAAAAGGAAGACACGCGCGAGTTACGTGTGTAAGTTGTTCTCGCCGAACAAGTTCTATATTTGTTCTAGTTTAGTGTGTCCATGTATTATCATATTTCACGACAGATATACCTTTTTTTCTTATACCAAATAAAATTGACAATAATAATTTGATTATAAAAAGGGCGGGGAATAGCGCAGTGGATAGAGCGCCCGCCCGCCTGGTGACCGAGAGGTCCCAGGTTCGTTTCTCAGTCGGGGCGAGCTTTTTTATTTCACATGTGAAAATGTTGCGTTGTAAAAATTAACAGTGCTGCAGCCTACCCTGAACATATGTTGCTAATGACCATAGAAGTCGCTGCTAAAAAACACAAAATAATAATAATAAGAATAAAAATTATATTAAGGGTCAAGAACTGTGTGTCATTTCTTCAGTTGATAGTTATTAGTACAATAAACTTTTTAAAATTAAAGAGAACTACAACAAAGGAATCTGTTTCCTATGTATTTTTGTACCTGTGTGTACCTGTGTTTTTCAGAGCAGCAGGCCATGTTCGTGGGCTTTCGGACTTCTGTGGACAAACATTAAAATTATGATAGGAAGGATATATCAGCTTGCGTGGAAAAAATTATTTGTTGTTTCTTCTACAAAGCCAACGTTTCAACAATATTTTCTGCCATCATCAAGGCTAGTGAATTACGGTTGGGAGGTCCAACCCGAATTTAAAAGTTGGCTGAAAGAAATTTCAATTTAATTTGTCCAAGCAAGTTGATATTTTCTCCCTATCAATCATCGTCGACGGAAAAATTCATCAAATTTAAATTATATTATATTCCTTTCATTTTTCCCATATAATATCAGAGTAAAATGTAGTTGATACTGATATATTTGTGTCATTGAAGTAGAATACGCTGCACTATGTTATTAGTGCATGTAAATGACTGAAGTATTTGCTAGAGAAGCATCTTTGGACCGAAGCAAATCCTTCCGTTTTGAATCAAATGCTACTGTTTATGAATTTCAAAAAAGTTAAAAAACGTTTTTGTTTCAATACCAAATCCTTTTTTTGTTATGAATAGAATATGAAGTGAATGCTTCGATTTCTGCAAGTAAAAGAAAATAATCTTTTTTATAAATACGGCCTACTATGTATGTAAATAAAAATTCCACTTTTTTTAATATTAAATGCGTTCTATTCACGATTCTATTGGGTGCACACCAAAAGTTCTATTAAAGTTAAATAGTTTTCACGGTTTCAGTAAGCAAGGATTCGACAAAAAATGTGCCATCTTGAGGTATTTATTATAAACGAAGTGTTTTAAAAACCAATTTTTTTTACAGTGTGAATTGTTTCCTAAATTTGGGATGACTACGGATTCGATTTTTATGATTTTTTTGGATACCAATATCATATGGAGCCCTGATTGATTTGAAATTTGGTAGGTGTACATAATTCTGGTGACAATGCACCATGAAATTTTGTTAGAAACAAAAAAACAAAAATGGCGGCTCCAAAATGGCGGACGTGTTTTGTAATTTGATCTGATTCTATTCGAAATTAGTATCTAGGGGTTTTTGGGGTCGGCAATTATGATTATTTTGTCAAAATTGAAAATATTCAAGATATCGGCTCCAATATAGTGGGCGAGTTTTGTAATTATGATCCAATTCTATTCGAAATTTGCTTCTGGGGGTTTTAAGGGTCAGAGATTATGATTCTTTCGTCAAAATTAAAAAATTCAAGATGGTGTATCCAATATGGCGGACGAGTTTTGTAATTATTATGATTCGATTCTATTCAAAATTGGTATCTGGGAATTTTCTGGGTAATTAAGATTCCTTCATCAAAATTGAGAAATTCAAGATGTGGCTTCTAAATGGCGGACGAGTATTGTGATTATGGTCCGATTCGATTCTAAATTGAGGGGGTTTTCGGCGTCGGAGATATTGGATTATTCATCAAAATTCATAAATCCACGATGGCGGACGAGTTTTGTAGTCATGGTTTGATTCTCTTCATAATTGGTATGTGGGGTATTTGGGATCAAAAATTATGATTATGATTATTTTATTAAAATACCTAATATAATGTCGGTAAAGTGAATATTTAGGTGACCTCCTCATTGAAGAGCTAGGTAGCTCAAAACTCACAGGAAACGACCCTTGTAAGAACCATGCTTTCTCTGAAATCCATTGATAAAACTAACTTAAAATCGAAAAAATTAAATAATATTAAAAAAATTTTTGCAAAGGCAAGCTTTTACTCAAATGCGCTAGAAATTAAAGAATGATGTCTTCAGATGTGAGTTACATCAAAAGCTTACCGCGCGGTATCATATTCGAACCGAAAACAGGCGGCAAGCTTTTTTGAATCTGTAACTTACATCTGAAGAAATTATTTCTTACTTCTCATCGCGTTTGAATAAAAGCTTGTCTTTAAAAAGTTTTTTTTTTATATTTTTATACTCGTATCGAAACCACTACGTGAACGCTGCAGTACTATTACAATGAAAAAACACTGGCTCGGTGAATTTTTAAATAGCAGTAGCATTTACGTACCTATACTTACAGGAACTTTTTTCACTTGTTCGAATGTAGAATCACTATTCAGAGTTTTTTACCCTATTTCAGGAAACACCCTGTATAGAAGTCGGAGATAACGGAGTTTCAAAACTAATGCTGCCATAACGGCCCTGGTAATTTAATCAACATCATCACTACTATCATGTAAAAATATTTGATGAAATGACGTATTTTAGTCACTTCTTTTTTCTGTATAGAGAAAAATGCCCCACGTTCCAAAATACCCTGAATGAGTGGGTGATTGTTTCAAGACATAATTATCCTGTTTTTGGGCTTGATTTGAAAGTTATTAACAATCAAAAAAACTGTTTCTGATTTGTATCGTTGCTCCGTCGCGGAGGTCAATAGATCGTTTCGGATGAATAATGGTGTTGGTAATATATTGTTGAAATCCGTATATTTTTATTAAATATTATCTAAAAATGTAGTCATCTTTGGTTAAAACTCCAAACGTTTCAATTACAACTGCAGCAGTCTTCTCTAGTGGCGTGGTCGAAGTACTCTTCTCGACGTATCAGTAGTTTGTTGAAAACTAAATTGTTGAAATCGTTTTTTTCGTTAACAATCTGTCGTCCCCTTACGAAGGACAGCCTTAGAAGTCGAAACTTGTGCGAGCCAAAGATTAACGATGTCTTACCTTTTAACAAGCGATTCTAGCACCTTCTCAGGCCATCAGAAAACAGATTCTGCAGTCGCTAGGCTTCTAGGCTTTGAATCTACGACCGGCAGCCAGAATGACGGAAAAGCTGTGATCCTAACCACTCACCCTGACCCTTTAAGTTTCAGTTGACTTTTCAACAGTTTCAGTTGATACGCACTGATAAAAAGGATATGTTGCATCAATGCATAATTGCATTGATTCAAGTCGATTGTATTCTTGAATAGGTCCAACCAAATATTAGTTTTGAGACATATGAACACTTTCTTCACTGAATAATGAGAGTTGTTTGGTGCAAGAATATTTCAACTTTGATAATGAACACTATTGTGAATACTTCCTTTGTTCGATGGTGTGAGTTGGTTGGGGCAAGAATATTTCAACTTCAATAACGAACAATATTCTTCTTCATAATGCAATACATTTTTGTTTCAAGATTATCTGCATTTAGAGGCTCAGTTCAAATGTGCACTTGGTTATAAAAATATGCCATGGAAGCCATGTTCATATGGTAAAGTTCAACAAACAGAGAACAACTGCGAACAATTGAGGTATAATGGTTATATATGACAATAGTTTTGTAATATTTTTATTTCAGAAACTATATAATCAACGTAGGTACCTCTTCGGTGACGCATAGAAATGCGATCGAATATAGAAATTACAGCGTCATTCGCCATTATCACACACCTGTTGAAAACGAAAATATCTTCAACCTACCTCCACAACTGGTCCATAAATGACCTAAATTCAAATCGTGGACCTCCATATTGCACTTCTATAGCAGCACATTTGCACATAACCACTGTGTCAAATACAAAACTAACAACTTAAATTATGATTCAAACACAACCCCCAAACGAAAGCGGGCAAAAGCAACAGGATATAGGTCCCAGTCGGCAGTCGCTTTCGTGTGGGTTCGCGTCGTTCCGGTCGCGGGGTTTCGCCAAGAAATCATGTTCTTGAGTCAAAAGGAGCATTTTTCACAAGTAGGAGTTCTCTAGGGTAAGGAATTGGAATGTATTAATGCAAACAAATTTATTTCAAGATAATTTATGTAAAGAAGCATTCAATAAGTTTGAAATAAGAGTATATTCATCAATTAGAAACAATTATTCTTTTCAGAAGATGATTCTGTTCAAGAGGATATATACATTTGATTGAAGACATCCTTTTTATCAGTGCGCCAAGTAGAGGTACTTCGACCACGCCAGAAAAAAGTATTGGCTATCCCTACGGAGTTTTATAGTAATATGTAATGAGGTGTGAAAGAAAACAGGGAGGAGTCATTGTATAAGGTTCAAGGGACTCCTGAGAATGTCTTTCTGGATACAGTATCGGAAAGTTTTCATCTGGGGTATGGTGGTTTTATGAGAGCGTGAAGAATAGCTTGCTATAACGTTGAGAGAGCATTACAATTTCTCCTCTACTCGGTCGAGAAAGGAATATCAACCGAGCTGTTAATTCGTCAGGCGAGGCAACAGGAGAGGCGCGTAGTAGTACGTCTCTCTCATTTACTTGGTATTATCATATCATTGCGTTCCTTGTTGCTCGCGTAGATTTCTGTCAATACCCCAGATGAAAAGTTTCCGATACTGTATGTTTCGCTTGGAGGCAAAAGACAATAAATCAACTCCTGTAGAAAGAAACCAATTAAAAATTTAAAGGGTGTTCCTCAAAACCAGACTACATCTAGTAAGCGGCCGTCCCTTCAATTCATGTCATGACAGCAATGATTGTTCAGTATTACTGACCTGATGTGAATCGGTTTGGGAAAGCTTCATCTCAACAAATCGCAAAAAGGGTTATTACAATTATTGTGTTGTTATTTGTTATCAACTGCCCCGTCAAATAACTGTTTTACTGAAGGTAAATTTTATTGTGGTGTATTTATGTATTGTCGTTGATTTATCTTGCCAAAAAACACTCGAAACTGTTTTTTCATAGGATAAATTTCTTTCAACTTAAAATTTTTCCATCAGTAATTAATAATACTCGAAAAACTGACATTAGACAAAAATTTTTCATGTCAGTTTTTCTCGTGAAATTAGTGATTGGCAAAATTATATCGTTGAAGAAAGAAATTTTGTCCAATAAAAAAAAGCTCTTGTGTTTCTCCTGTTGAAAAAAAATCTGAAAAAACGAAAAAAAAATAACAAAAAAAATATAACGCATAGGAAGAAAGATTAATTATTCCGTGCGGTTTTTTTTTTCGTTTTATTTTCCTGTTTTTTTTTAGTAGTTTTCTATCCCGTTTTTATTTTTCGGGGGTATTTTTACCTTTGTCGTGTTTCTCATTTATGAGAAATAATGAGATTATTACTTCATGCAAAAATACAGTTTCACTTTCAGTTCATTTCTCTCATATTACGCTGGCGGCTCGCAGACTATCAGTCATCCAAATATTCAAGGGACAGAGATAGTTACTACCCATCATATATGCCGAGCACATCCGGACTAGACTTTTTACCCCAGTTGGCAATTCAGAATTTGATTCAGTCAGACGGTTAGGGCTCGTACTCTACCATTTTCCCTAGTTTATTCAACATTTGCATACATTGTGGAGAGAACGGTCAAAGTCCGGATTAAACTGATGACAAAATGTTGCTGAATGGAGAAGTTGAAGTACTTTCGAACAGAAATGACCCACTTATCATATATGCGGATTCGAAGTGGCGAATTTCAATTGTTAATAAGGGTATCCAGTATGAGTCTGCTTTTGTGTGGTGCAATGCCACTCTTGAATTGGGATTATGTCAAATCGCCATTGTTTTTTGAGTCTCTTCAGAGAATATCACGTATTGTTAATAATCCAGTACGATTGGGTTTTGAGACAAGAATCGATTGTTGCACCACCAAATTTGGTATGTTAGTAGTTGGAACCATGATAAATACGAAAAAAAATTGTTTACCAAAATTCCAGGGGTGGAACATATATTTTTTTTTTTTTTCGTTTGAAAATATATAAATAGATTTTTGCTGTAATTTTGGAAAGTATATGATTTATGGGAAAAACAACTCAACAGGGTGAAAAACAATACAATTTTTCACAAAAATTATTCCCAGTAATTTCTTATGGAATGTGCTCGTTTTCCCAGAAAACGTGATTGAACGCCGACATCAAATTTCACGTTCACCCTTACCCGCCGCTGAAAGTTCTGTCGGAGATGGCCATTTGATTGGTCATAACTCTGCTAAGAATGATCGGAGAGTGAAAAAGAAAAGTTCATATCGTTTCTGAAGACTCCTACCTTCTCATGCAAATATAATATGCGAGTATTTGAGTACCTAAATTGTGTTTTGTCGCACTTCACGGAGATGTTTGCGGATGATCCGAAAATCATGAATAATTTAGTAAATATGGAATTATTATACTGGTCTGATTATGTTCAACTTTTAATTCCTCAAACTTAAACTATCACAAGTGTAAAGTACAAAGCAGACCAAGGCAAACGGACACCAACCAGAACATTGAAAAATAATCTACACATTTTTTTCGAATTGTGATGCTTGTGGCAGAAACTAATTTTATAGATGAAAGTTTCGTAATGTTGTATGGATAATTGTGAAAAATATTCTACGAAACTCTTATAAGATGAAGAAGCATTATATAGCATTTTCTTTTTCTCATACGGTATCAGATTTAAAAAATAAAATGCCGTTTATTTTGAACATTTCTACATAGCATGACGTGTGCCTTGTATAGCACAACTACGTTTATATTTTCATTTTCGGTTATCAATCTGATTATTTATTCGAGTAATCGATGAAGTGCTGAAATGAAGTTGGCTATCAGTTTTCATCCACTGTATATTTATTTTCACCATCACCTGTTCGTTCATTAACCGAAGTTTACTATCAAAACTATACGCTATGCTATTATATTTCTGAACTGAACAACAATTATACTACAGTCAGGTTGATTTTATTTACCCATTACATTTTAGTATATTGTCACCGAAGTGAATATTACTGTATGTACTAAAAATTATTACTTTTCCATTTACGTTATTGTATTATTATGTTCTTGTTTTTTATTGATAATATTTTTAATTCGGTCATAATTCGTGATGGTAATATTTTGTTTTCATTTGCCAAACTGCTTATAGGTTAACACACAGACAGTTGGTTAGTTTCTTTTCGTATAGCACTTAGTTGCTCAGTGTAAAGTCTGGTGTGTTCCAATATTTATTGTTGTTCCGTACTCATCTTATCCTATCTTAGAGTGAACGAGAGAAATGTCACTTTCATTTTTCGAATGTTCTTGTTCTTGTTTCTGGGGAAAGCAGCTCAGAAAGGAGAGTTGACATTTTTGGTTGGTTAAGATCAACGAGACGCCAAGGAGACCTGTCGTTCCTTATAGTCTCTCAGTATCTTCAAGTTTAGGGATATGCCCCATTTAGTCATTTAGTGATTTGAAATTAATGACTTCTAATCTTTTGTGAATCCTCTGGAGTAGAGGTATGTATTTTTTGTAATTTCATTCCAGTTTTTTTTTCCTTCACTCAACACATGTTGGAATAGTTTGTCATTTTACCTATTTCACAGGGTTCAAGGCGAGGCCTTACTCAACCTGAGGGCTTACTTCTACCTGGGGCCCCACTTTAAAAGCAAGACCAACTTTCAAGCCGAGGCCTACTTCTGCTTGGGGACAACTTTCAAACTGTGGCTCACTTGAAGCTGGGCTTAATTCTACCTTGAGGCTTTCAAGGCGGGGCTCACTTCACACTGACTTCTGACTTCAACCCATTTCAAAGCGAGGCCAACCCCTTTTAAGGCAGGGTTACTCAATCCTGGGGCCCCACTTTTTTCTCATACCGAATATTTTTTGTTTACCCTTACCCAAGAACGTGCTCTATCCTAAGTTACTATGGTCTAGTACCAGTGTGTTTGCTGTCTAAGTGTCTGAATTTTGAATATTCATACCTGTGACATTGCTGTTCATCTTTGGATATCTAGGTACATACGAAAATTACCATCACCGAAAAATGATCTGAGGCCAGATTTATCTGAGAAACCTTTATTAAATAAATAGATATTATATATGTCTATATTTCACTGTTATTATTTTCTTGCATAACTGTAATTATTATGTGTCCAACGATAAGTATACCTAAGGGTAATGTTTGAGTTTACTATCATTTTGAACTGATAAGATTTCATTCATGTTCATTTTTAAGTAATTATTCTGGATACAGTTCCAGAAATCACATTTTGACATTTTATTTTTCTGTCATTCATTTACAACTGTATATAATTTTACATATAGTCATTTTGAACAATGAAATATCATTGGGGTTTTCGATTATAATTGTATAATACTCTGTTTTAAAAAATGCAAGGCTTTCCATGCCAACAAAAATTTAGTGGCGCCCAATGCATTAATGTAACTACTCATCAAAGTTTTTAATTTTTAATCATTTGAACCACGACCCATTGTCGCCAGAAGAAGACCTGCTGTTCGCTGTTTGGCGAAGTAAAAATTATTGCCACAGCATCTCATGGATACATTTAATGTAAAATTTCACCGGACTGTTTTATTAACGATTCAACCAACCACAGTAAAAGCCGACATTCGACATCATCGCGTAAGTAAGCTAGGTCCAGATTAGAACCCTCACACATGTTCATCGTTCTGTTTCCATCAACACTATCACTCATACAAATGTATGAGAGTTGTCTTTGTCTCCCCAATCCATTACACCAACTCCGTGCTAAGGGTTTTTATACTCTAAAACTCGCTTAAGTTCATTACAAATGAAGATACTTCCGACTTATTCTCTGAAACAATTAAGTTAGGAATACAGGTTTCTCAAAGAAAATAATAATCAATGTCTGTTTTAAATTGACCACATGGCTATAAAGTTATGTCCAATATCCATATTGATATACATCATTATTATTTCATTCAGAGTTTTAATTTAAATCAAGAAAAATATGTTTCCTCCTTCTCTTCTTATGAGTACCTATTTCAACAACGGTGATGAACAAAGTTCGGGTAACTCCGGTCACTATTGAATAACTACGGCTAAAAGTTTGGTGTCCTATATAAACGACTATACGTTTTCACTATTGAAGTATTTTCATTCATTTTTTATGATTTTAGATTTTATTTTTGTTATACTTAATTGTTGTTTCCGTTAAACTGCTGCACCCTCACGAGCATCCCTCAGAAGTCCTCGAGCGACATTTTAACGTGTGATGTAATGCTCGAGACCGGTGACCGTGGGGTCAGTCGAACCTGCTTACCTTGGAGTACAAAGCGAGCACATTAACCACGCGCTACAGAAAATCATTCCAAAACAAATAAATAATACACTTTATTAGGTACGAACCTTTTACTGATAGCTGATCTCTCCAACCTCTTACATCTAACATTTTCGAATTTCAAATCGTTCTTTTGACCACCAACTTCGGCTAGCCCGCTTTTATACAGGGATTTTCACTTAAAACTCATAAGATATCCTCGAAACCAAGAGATATTCATTTCTTCAAACGCTGTCAGATGAAGCGTTGACTGTTCTATTTCTTGACAATAGAATAAGTTTTTTATTTGTCCTCATTAAAAATGGCGTAGGAAATTAAATATTCCGAGGCTGAAATGTCAGAATTGCTGACATAGCATAAGGCATTTGAACAAGGTTGAAGTAAGTACTTCCGATATCCAGTTTTTTCAATTTCATGATATAATCTAACCTCAAAAACTTTTTGAAAATATGTTTAAAAGAAAACTCTTCAAACTTTTCGAAATCTCTTAGAACACAAGACCAGGCACATTTTCATGGGGTGACTTTATACACCACGAGTCATATATAATGTTGAAGTGCGTTAGGCACTAGACGTCAATTTTCCGCTGTACAGGTTAGTGTACAGGTGAGTTGAAATGTCTTTAAAAAGGTGGTCCTTTTTGATTACATTATACATGACGGCACTATTCTCGTTAAAGAGGCAATGAAAAAAGAATGCTCTAAAACCCAGTACCGTAAAAAAAAGCGGTACGTGGGTGAGTCAGAATTTTTGTTTGAAATCGGTGATTTTACCCCTCTTCCCCAGTTAATCGATTACTTGACGGCGTTGACTCAGTTAACTTAAAAAGCTATAATATATCTATGCCGTCAGAAAAGTGTGGTACAGCTAAATATCACCAACTATCAGACATGGAGTTCTATTTTGTCGTTTCTGTGCCTTCTTCAGTGATGCAAGATGATGTGATTACCATTTTTTCCAAAGATGTTCCGCAGCATCTGGGCAATTTTTTACTTGGTGCATTCTCAATGTTTGCTTATTTAATTTAAAGGACATGGAGATCAAAGGTTCAAATTCTTCTTCACCACAGGAAACATAAGTTATTGATCTGTATGTACTATACTGTTAGCTTCCGGCATAGTAAGTGAGAACTTATGGATGTTGTTCTTTCAATAATTGACAGAAACCTTTTTGACATGTATTAGTACTGTGGTGGACAACTTTATATGCTATGACTTTTTAACACGCTTTTATTAGCTTCACATGTATCTACCTATGTGTGTATGTAAATGTAACAGAATCTTTTAACGCGATTTTCACACACTTCTAGACGTCCGAATGATTTGAAATTTGGCAGGTATTCATAGTTCTGGTGACAATGCAATATAACTTTTTTGTTATAGAAAAAAACAAAATGGCGGCTCCAAGATGGCGGATAAGTTTTGTAATAACTGTCCGATTCAAAGTTGGTACGTGAGAGTTTTCGGCGTCAAAGATTACAAATTTTTTGTCAAAATTAATACATTCAAGATAGCGGCCCAAGATGGTGGATGAGTTTTGTAATTATGATCAGATCCGATTCATGTGGGGGTTTTCGGGTTCGGAGATTTCGATTTTTTATAAAAAAATGAAATTGAGAAAAAAAACTAAAGAACACGCTTTACTTCCAACATGAAGTAGAAAATAAAAAAGAATTGACAATGTTATTACTCAAATGTAAAGAAAGCGATTAGTGCTTGACAAAGTTCTCTTGAACGCTCATACATTGTCAATTATTGTTTACTTTTTAGTCATTATATTTTTTACCTAAAATTTCATACTGACATTTTCAATACAAGCAACTTACTGTTCGATCTATACACTAACTAGACATGATCGAATACACCACATTATTTTTACCACCGTACTTACTCTACATGCTTTCAACTAGAAGTATACGAAACTCGAACATGTTACATTTGAATGATGTACGTTCAGCAAATGTGGCAACATAATACTATAAAACATTGTAAAACTAATTTGTATCTTGGTGTTCGGTATACTTGCATGTAAAGTCCACCAACTTTTTCATTTACCTCATTCCATATTCGGAAAGAGAATACTAAAATTCCAAATTAATACCCACGAGCGCCTACAAAATAGCAATTAAATGAAAAAATAAATGGCCTAAGAGAAATATTGAGGTGGAAATTTTTGATGAATTTTCTTTCTTCCGGCTTTTTCTCATTATATTTTCAAGCCCGTTTTGAATTCAAATGTAAATCGTCAGCTGAATAGTAATTTATATTCCTTCAGATTACATGGGTTTTTCTCTTGAGATGTGAGTTGGAAAGTTTTGTGTTAGAATTTGAATAATCATTTCTCTGTTGGGATAGCCACCTGTTGGATCTTAAATAACTGTGGAGAGTAACGACGGTGGTGAGGCTCTTGTTTATTCAGGTCATTTTTTTGAACATTTTCTAAAAATTCAATATTTTCCTAAGGATACTCCAAATAATACGTTTTTCAGATTCATTCGTAGGTATTTGTGTATTTGTATATTGGTGTTGTACTGTACATCGGTAAGAGTACGTAGTATATAAAACGCGACCTATAAGGTTTATTGACAATAGACTACAAAGCCCATATAACATTTTGTGGGGTTCATTTGACCCAGCATGAAAAATATTCAGAACGATGCTGCTATATGAAAAATAGTTAGTTATTTATGATACAAGTGTTTAAATTGGCATTTTATATTGTGAGTGGGGATTATTGCGAAACGAGCGTTAGCGAGTGGAGCAACCCCACGAGCAAAATAAAATCACTTTTAACAAATGTATCATACAAATTTTTTTGTACAACTGTTACTGCCAGTAGAAAAAAAAGAAAATATATAAGATCCATAAGGATTCGAAAACACGATCTTTGGATTACAAGGCTGACTGACAGATACTTGAAATATAATAAAACCCAACGCACTTTATTTATGAATGTCATTATTTGTCAGTGAAGGACCTTCTACAGTTGGACTGAATACTACTTCGTTTGTAACTACAAAAGGAATTAGTATTACCAATTGCGCAAACGGACGAATACATGTGTGAACATTTATAAATGATTCCTTTTGAGTAGGTGTTCTGTTTATAATATCTAATTGAAGTGTTTCTATTAGAGAGATCTATATTACTGAGTATCCATCATCTCATCTCTCATTTCACTTTTAACACTTGTGATTTTGTGAAAACGTCAGTTTTTAGTTCATGTGTCAATGAATTAAAAACGTAATTTTTAATGACAGTTGTACAAAAAATAACTTTAGGCACTATGCCGTCGATTCTCGGTGGTCAAATGACTGTAATAATAATAATAATAATAATAATTTTTCATCTGAATGTGTGCTGTTTCGCCAAAATATTCTTGTACGGCATTACCCACCTTGGCAGATTATGGGACCGGAAGCCAGGAATTTTTTTCAATTTCCAAAAAAGAAAAAAAAAACGACTTCCGATCAAATTATTTTTGTACCAACAACGTGTTGAATTCCGTACAAGAATATTCTGTCGGAAAAGCACATCTATATATATATATATATATATTATTATCATTATTATTATTAAAATCAAATGCACCATCCAGAATGTACGACATAGTACCTTAAGGTATTTTTTCATATACCAACATAGTTCTGAATATGTTTCATGTGTTAAATGCTCCCCCCCCCCAAAATGTTATACGGACTTCAAAGTCTACAAGCCGTTGGCAATTTTTCATCATTTAAATCCGATTTTCTACTGTAATTTTCATCGAAAACTTCAGGAAGTGGGAATGTTTTCGAACAAATTCATCCAACTTATTGATTGAAAATAAAATTATGATATCCCTGATCTGACCGTACACATTATTTGCAATGCAAAATCAATTTTGAGCATAGTTTTATCTTACCAGGTGCGAATCACTATCCATATGCCATGTGTTGTTCAAGGCTCACTATGAAGCAATAACTTAAACATTGGACCAGTCAAAACATTTATTAGACTAGTGCCGAATAATTTTTGAGATAAAATAAAATCAACACCATGAGACCTACTTGAAGAGGAACAAAATGATGTTCGAATGGCGGAAAATATAATTTGGAGTCGATAAAATGGAGAAGGGTGAAACGGGGTGAACTTTTAGGGGCTTTCATGGTTTTTCGCGATTTGACCTTCTATCGAAACAAGTTAAATAGCAAAGTTAATGATTTTTAAAAGATCTACAACTTTTTAATTCAGTTTAAAATTTTTTCTTGCGTAAAAATTGTATGTTTGTCGCAAAATTTAGTGGAAATATACCTTTTCATGTTCTCAGTTAGATGTTTTAAAATATTCATTTTTCTCGAACCTCTTTGAAGTACCTCCTCGAAAGTGTCATGGTTCTGATACTTGTGATAATATTGATAAAATTATTTATGAATATGTAAGTGAATCAGAAGACAACACACACGAAGAACCAACAAATACTAGGCAAAACACTGAATGTGAAGATGACGAAGATGACGAAGAGCCGTGTGGATGAGATTTGTTCCTCATACCGTGCGGAAAAGTAAAACTTCTTAAAAATCTCACTGGTGTGGAAAATGTATGTTTATTTTAGTTGTTGTAAACTATTTTGTGCAATATGAAAAGCCATTGCAAGAGTTTTCTCTTTTTCCTATCCATCGTATTTCCCGATATTTGTATATCAGATTAAAACAAAAAAAAATATATTTTTCTGCAAGTGTCAAAAAAAGTCAATTTTTTGTGTGCTTTGTGTGCGTCAAGTGTTACAATATTTCACTATCAACATATACGATTTCATTACTTTTTTAACGGCTGTTGCTAGGCGACAGACAGTTTCATGTGACAACAGTGACTTATCCATGAAAAGTGATGAAGATTTAACGAAGAAAATCGTGGATAAATCGTGGATAGCGCAAACATGAGTTTTCCTTGACAAAGTGCAAAGAAAAAGGTATCCGTAGCTTCACGAGTATTGTTTGGTTATTTTGAAGGCAAATTTAAGAAAACGAAAAGTTATTCCCTATGGACTAGTTAATCGAAAGTCAAGTCAACATTAATAGAATAATAATAATAATAATAATGTTCTTTAATATTAATTTAATATAAAATTTTTCATTTCGCGGGATAGTGTGGAGAGAAATGGATTTCGACTCTGTCGAAATTATTCGTTTCATTCGTTTGGAACTCTCCGGCATACTCTTCGAACTTGTTCAAATTATGAATTAATGAATATGTCAAATTCATTTCATATTTGCAAAAAAATCTGAATTGATTGTGTTTTTTGACAGTTGTCGAAAAAATACTGTATGAAACTCGTGGGTAAAGTATTTTTTTACTCGTAGTAATTGTCAACATTTTCTACTCGTGAAAAAAGTATCACTTTACTCACTTGATACATTTATTACTATTTTTAGGTACCTTGTAAATGATTATATAATATTGTCAAGCAACAAAAAGTGCACTTAGCAAGAATGTACAAACGCAAACACCTGCACTTTTGAATTTATTGAAGCATAAAAAGGTTTAAAAGCTGTTGAAATGGGCAGCTCTGGCGACGAGCTCTTGAACTCTGAAAGATTGAATTTACTGCCCGCTAAATCTCAACAAAATTTGAGAAACAATATAAACATTTCGAATACTAGTGCCACAACAAAGGGACAAATAGTATCAAGGAGGAGGTATTCCTAGCATATTATGCAGATTTACGAAATATATTTCAGCCAAATATACTTTATGGAATAAGTACTCTATGTTGAAAAGTGTCCTCAAAGTCGAAATAAACTTGGATTTGAGTCAATAATTCAAGCTTACATCGTTTTTTGAAAAAGCAAACTGAGAAGTTATAATATTTTTATTTTCGTTGTTGTCTGATATGAAGCTCGTAGAAAAAATTTCCGCACGCTTAAAAACTCATCAAAACTTCGCTTCGCGTCGTTCGTCTGACTGTATTTGCGTTCGGAAAAGTAACATTTTGAGCACTTGTTAGGAAAATAACTACTTATACCAACATTCATTGATTATGCATAGATATTTTCCAAGTATTTCTGTTCCTTACGTAACAATTCGTTCGTCTTCTAGAAACTGAGTAAGATATCCGCTTTTGGGGGTGTTTTGTTTGTCTATCATCCAGAAAATCTGAAAGAGAGGGCCTACAAAGGGGGACCAGTTTTGTATCGGTCTTATCGTCCACTAGGAAACCTACAAAGGAACGGAACGGAGTAGGATCCTAAGTGGAAACGTATATTGCTTTCGGACGAAGATACGTGATCCAAATTGGGAGACGTACAGGGGAATTGCTTGAAACTCCCGTATTAAATATTTTATTCTTTCAGTGGCGAGGGGACTTTCTTTGCACCCGGTATGGCTATACTTGTGGGCATATTATGCATCTCTGAAACACAAGCAAATAGATAGTAAAATATTGATCACTGCACTCTCTGCATCTACATTTCAAAGTTCTCTGAACTATAAATTCGTTTCTTTTTGTATTTCATCAATTACTGATAATAAGGTAAGTAACGCAGCTATTATTCAATCATAGACATTATTCAAGTTCTCTGTTTGTAGACCTTTATCAAACATATTTGCTCCACTACTAAAAAAAAAAATAAGATTCACACTTCAACTAGTTCTTCAAGTGATGTGTTGAAATTCTCGGAACTCATATGAGTTGATTTGACGGGGACACGTTTTTATATGAGGACTGAATCTCTTTGAATAAACGGAAAAACTAACCACGTATAAGTTTTCGAAGATCATATCTTCATCACCTTCTTTGAATTACAGAAAGAATGAACTCTTGGCATAAAAGTATTGAAGAACTTGTTGAATTTCGAATTGCATCATCCAATATCTTTCGAATAACAAGGTTATTTTTGAAATTGTTAAAGTGATAGATGACCAAAAAACTTTCCATTCATAGGAAATACATGTGCCTACCGATAATTCCAAAACTGTCGATTCTTTTGTTGACCTGTGAAGTCTATATCGAAACGTACTTCATGCAATTATTGTTCAAGTTATTTTTTATCTTTTCTGGGTTTTTCTCAATACCAATTCCAGACTTGCCGAACGAAATTTGGATTCAACACAATGCTTTGAGCTGCTAGTCCATGCTCGTGCTCATGGTTTTCTTCGAACAAGTTGATTATCTCAACTCTGGAGGTGTTGTGCAATTTTCCGGGATTTCATTCTTTCCGCGACCTATTCGAATTTTAGTTATACTTTCGATTTGAATTCATTTCACATTTTGATTTTGTATTTTTGTATGTAACGTGCGCATTTCATAAAAAATTACTCGCAATCATTTTTGTGGAGAATGGAATTGTCTTTCATCTTGTTGAGTTGTTTTTTCGATAAATCAAGATTACAGCAAAAATCTATTTATTTATTTTTAAACGAAAAAAAAATATGTTCCACCCCTGGTATTTCGGTAACAATTTTTTTTTTGTGTTTATCGTGGTTTCAGCAACTAGCATACCAAGTTTGGTGGTGCTACAATCGATCCTTGTTTTAAAACCCAATTGTACTGGATTATCCCAGAATATTATGAACAGTTACAAAAGCGACCTAGACCAATTATTACTCCCAAACATAATATGTTAAAGTAGGTACTTATCTAGCCATCATCAGCTGATTGTCCAATAAATATGTAGTTGAATATTCCTGAATTATTTGGATGTCTAACCAAGTATATAACCGTGAACGCAACAGAGCAGGAAGAGTTTTTGGAGATATGAGTTCTGATTATACCTGCCTTTGGAAATAAACCATTCAGATTTGTTATTTAGTTTGTATTTGTAAAAATAAATCAGAATAAAGACAGTCATTATGCATTACAACTACAATAATTGCACAAATAACTTTCAATGGTTACTGTTATATCATTACTGCAGAAGAGCTCTGTACAATCTAACAACAGTATGAAAAATCAGAACGCCTGCGTCACCTGCTATTTCATTGACCCATTTTTTAAGAAGTATAAGAAGTGCGAGATATTTCATCAATTGCAAAATATGAATGACCTCATATACTTCATTAATTATGCTTTCTTTCAAAGTTTGAAACAAGTGGATTGTTTTTTAATGAACATGTTGAAATAGCGTTTGTTCATAATTAATGACAGAACCTCATTGTAACCAGGAGTAATAATGATACTATCACCTAAATCGAACGTTTTTCCAAAATCTTTTATTTACTGAGGTTATATTTTTGTTATCAGATTGGATTCCTTTTTCTTTCTCTATATTTAATTTTCCTATTTTTTTAAGTAATTAATTTTATCATCATTATTTTAGATACAATACGTGTTATTAATTGATTGTATCCTCAAATAAGTATGTATGATGGAAATGAGTCTGTAGTAAGTGGCTGATGATTTCCACACTGTTGGAAATATTTCATCTACCGATGCACAAATTGTTGGGAGTTTATGAAGTTCTCTTCAAAGCAGCGACTGATCCAGTTATCAAATTCACCAACAAGTAACTGGATAATTGCTAGCTAGGATGTTAGGATAATTCACAAGTCTAGCTCACATACTCGTATTATAATTTCAAGGAACCTTCGAACTAAAATTCATGAAGCCGTTTACTTCACGTTCCGGTCTGCTTAGAATTCTAACAGTCTGTGTCGATAAGGTTAACGATGAATCCTTGATAAAGCGCTACGACGAATGGTTTAAATAATTTAGACCATCAGAGTCGAGCAAATGCAAAGGAGCTGATAAATATTCAGGAACACTTCTGCCAGCTAATCTAATAGTTAAACATGGCAAACTCGATAACATCAACAGAGTACAACAAAAAACAATTAAAAAGTTGTCGGAGGACGACATTAAATAAAAAATTTGCCTCGTCGTGAACGAACTGTTGAATTACGGTGTTGACGATTGAAAACAATGGTTACGAGTGATACATAAAATGGGTTAATCAACGTTGATAAATATTCAGCTACTGCCTTTTTCATGCAATTGTTTTTCAGAATTCGGATATTTTCTTCGAACTATACGATTGAGTTTTATTGGTAAATACAGGGTGAACTACGATCAATGACGAACATTTTACGGTGTGGAGTGGACCACCAAAAGTAGCAGAAAACCAAGCGAAATTTGCGGCAAAAACAATTGATTTTTTTAAAAGTTGAAATGAATAATGTATATAAGGAATAAGCTTTCCAGCTCATTTTTACAAATTGCATTCAAGCCATTGGTATATATAAATGCCCTTTGAATGATGGATACAATATTTCATTGACCACCGTAATGAACTAACAATGACAGACCTTGTGCACAGTAATAGTTGAATAACCATGTAGACACAAAAAAATGTGCTGTTCTGCGGTTGCCCTTTCTTGTTACACCGCAAATTAGGGAAATCCTCATTCAATATTCAACCCTCAAACAGATATTTCATCTCTCTCACAAAACTTCGATCCTAAATAGTTTACTTTTTCGGCAAAAGACTAACGATTAACGAATTCTTTAAATTAAATATTTAAGTATTCTAAAAAATAGAGGTACTTGAGTAACTCTGCATCACCGAAACGGAATTCAAAATAGAAAAGTCGTGTAGTAGCCAACGAAGCAAAAAAAATCTTAGAAAAGGAAGAGGAGGGCAAATTATTGCGTATGCTGATGATAAATAATGATAATGATGATAATTACCAATTACAATTACAAATTACCAGAAAAGTAATGAAAGAAAAACTGAAAAAAATTATACATCAACTAGGAGAAAATGGGATTTATATCAACCAATAAAAAACAAAATATTGATATTAAAAAAGGAACAGAAAATATATGAAAATATTCAAATAGGAACGAGTTTGAAGAAGTTAATGAGTTTGAGTATCTAGGAGTGACGATGAATAAAAATGGGAAGAGAATACCAGAAACACAAAAAAGTAAATGCAAATAAAGCATAGGTATCTTGCCAATAAAAAAGTTATTGAAAATTAAAAAATTAACAAAAGGAAGTGAAATAAATATTTATAATACAATAATAAGTCCAATAATGCTATACGGGACAGACATGATGACAATGATAAACAAAGACGAAGAAGACATGGGAAAATATGAAAGAAAAATTATGAGAATGATACTGGGGCAATTAAAATTTCAGGAGAAAAATAACGAATGAAAACTAACCTAAAAATTGTATACTAAAATAGGATATAGTAGGCAAAATAAAACAAAACAGACTTAGATGGTTGGGACTGGAAAAGAAACAGTGTTTCAATGAGATACCGGCGAAGGAAGGAGAATAAGGCCGAGATCAAAATGGAAGCAGGATGTTGAAGAGAACCTACGCAGAACAGAAGTGACACACTGGCAAAAAAAACAAAAACAAAGTTGGATAGAAAAACATAATCAAAAGTATGAATCAATAGATTGGGAGTGATCCACCGAAGAAACTGGATCTATGTTGATAGCTTTTTGTGGCTCATCCCCATCAGAGGTGTAAAGTCGTTTTATATATTATTCACACCCGATAAATGAAAAATGAATTTGCAAGGAGAAATGTTCCATCAGAATTTCCAGCATCTTGAAATATACACTTTCTTCACATGAAGTAATGGTGGTTAGTTTATAAAATAGTCCACCCTAAATTTTGAGATTTTTATTATTTATTCAATATCGAAATCGTGATTTCAATATCTGAAAATTAAAACGCTTCTCAGCTGAGACGTCAGCGTCTTCTTGTAATATGATTGGTTGAATTTTGGGATGGCGTGGATATGGCCGAAAGTGACCAATTGGAATCAGTGCCGCAGTGACGTCACACTGCTTTCCGCCACTTCTTCTGTGTCTAGTTTAGCATGTTCTATAATTTTTTACTCGAGAGAATGCAATATTTCAAAATATTCTTTTTTATGTCCACAGTCTGACTCCTGTAGTAGATTCCATATGTTGCTTCTAACGAATTCAACGACCCCGTATATACGGTTGTATTATTGTTAACTTCCTTTTGATACTTCTATATAAAATAATGGATAAGGTGTATCAGGTTAGAAGGCTTACAAGTTCACAGTATGAAAACAATTCTGTCAAAAAGTTTTTAGAAAAGTTCATTTGAAGCTATTAGAAATTTTTCACGTGGTTAAATAAGTCTAGTCTAATTTAATCCCTCTGTCAATTCTCAACTCTTGCCATGAAGCTCTTCCCGTGTAGCTCTTTCCGTGTCCAATTTCCAGAGTTTTCGTGTCAGTTCATTTTCATAGTGAAACCCACTCTCGTCCATTGGTCTTTCAATAGTTTCGCCTCTGCGTGACAAATTGCCGAGGTTTCAACGACCGGCGGGCGCCCTTATCCCTTTGGAAGCGATTTCTGTCGTCGCCTGGCCCATCCAAATCACCATGTGAATTTTATACGATCCAACAGTTACCGGTCTTGAGATGTACATCTCGTGAGACGCATATTGATGGCTTCGTCTAGATCGTGAGCTGAAAATAGCTTGAATATCTACGGGAAATAATCAGGATCTCCGACGAATCAGACTGTGTGGAGATAACTAGTATATAAGTTGAAACGGAAGTTAGATTGACGAAGTTGATACTGAACTATTCCTTATTGGAAATCAAACTGAATGCATAGAGTGATCTCGAAACTTGCAAGTTGTTACACGCTTGTTTCAAGATAGGTTGAAGAAATACACGCAAAATACATTCATCTACTACCAATATGTAATGACATACATTACATACTGATATGAGTTTTATGTACTAGTGCGGTGAAGTTGAATCATATTATATATATATATTTTTTTCAAATTAATTTTTTTTATTTAATTGGAAATAAACAAGGACTGATTCATAATAAATGTAGACGTGATACTCTGATGATAACATAATTGCAATAAGTACGTAACTCAGTACATATGAATTCAACAAAAAATTTTATCGAATTGTTTTGTTCTCCGCAAGTTGAAATAAACGCGTCGAAGTTGACAGTTTACATTCAAAAATGTTGGGTTTACCTGAAATCTTTGCAACGCTTGCTTGTTACATGATACTAATATCATCGATTCCAGGAATATTAACTTATTTTCAGTAAATAATTAAATTAATTGGCAGTAGGTTACATATTGAACTATATAAGGGTAGTAGGTAAATTCATTTTACGATAATCGATGGGTTCTCAACCACGGACTAATGGCCTCATTTGACAAATTCCCCATCTCTTAACGTATTATGAATTTTTAAGATACTTTTATCATAAATATCTCAGTATTACATATTCACTTCGTTTCAATAACACCCGCTTTCTTGCCTCTCTGTTTGTTTATTTATTTGTTTGTTTGTTCTTTTGTCTGTTCTATACCACTTTTGCAATCGAATTCGAAATAACTTCAAACATGGCATAGAACTGGATGACAATGCATTATCAAATATTTTAATAATGATAACAATTATATAATTTTCATTTTTTTTTCCTCGGATGCCGTCGCCAGCTACACCTTAGCCTCTTGGGCTTTTTGTGTTTTCCGGGTTAGTTTTACAGCACCCACTCCGTAATTCTAATAAAATAATAATAATGTAACTAATTTTGAACTAATTTCAAAACAACTCAGAAATGGAAGACAAGGGGATACCATTGCAGAATATGTAAATGATATAATAATAATATAGAAATGCATGCTTTCACGGCTGACGTTAATGTTCTGGGTTTTGCCGTGGTCTTTTTTGATCAAAATCTCTTTTTCGACCCCAACTACGGCAGTCATTTTCAGTAGCGTACTCTTTTCAGTTCAGTTTCATTTCATACGTCAAGAAGAGAACCTCGACCACTCCACTGTAAATGACTACCGCATTTTCAGTTGAACCGTTTGGAAATTTTAACCAAAGAAGAATAGTTGTCTGTTTGCTAATAATTTTCTATTTCAGTTATGGTCAGGAAAAAAAACATAATCTGATCAAGATGTTTAGGCATTTGCAATATTTAACAAACACAAAAAAATATAGTAAGTACTTACAACTGAGCGAAACGGCTCTAATAATTTGGATCAAATTATGTTTTCAAAGGAAGTTTTTTTTTTCGAACTCGTCTATATGGGCGTCCTGAAAAAAAACGCGATTTTACCCAATGAAATAAAATATTTCAGATGAATCGATAAACCCTAAACTCTCTGACGACTGCTTTCTTTAGACGTGTAATGTAGGTTATTTTGTGAGTTTTCGGTTCAAAGCGGCAAGCTTTTGAAACTGTAACTCACAGAATAACCTACATTAGACGTGTAAAGAATTTTTTTACTTTTTAGCGCATTCGAATATAAGCTTGTCTTTAAAAAGTTTTATTATTTTTATTATTATTTCCGCTTTTCAGTTAGTACGCATTTATCTATGAATTTCAGAGAAAGCATGGTTATTACAAGAGCCGTTTTCTGTGAGTTTTGAGCTACACAGAAAAAACGTTCGTCTTGTAGCAAAACAATACCTTATCTTAACCAAAAATTATCTTCAGAGAAAGACATAATCTCCAACAAAATACATATTATTTTGGGTAAAGAATATTCATAAGTTTCAGTGAAATCCTCCATTACCTTGAATGTAAATTATTATTATCTAAATAAATTATTTTATCGTTGGATATTAAGCTTACTTTAAGTTAAATCTTTATATCAAATTATTAACATCATCGTCAACATCAACGTGGCAACCTGTAGTCCTGAGTCAGACCAACTTTGACTTTGATATCATTGTCTTAACAGAAACATTCCAGGTACGTGATCTCGATTTGTTCAGTATTGCGGGTTATATTACTTTTACTTATATTACAACGAGGGTGATTTCAACACCCACGATGGCGTGATAGTATATGTAAAAAATAACTTAGACTATGACTGCAGAATAATAAATATAGGTCAATCAAAAGCCATTGAAATTAATATCGTGAATAGCTATGAACCCATCACGATAACGGGAATTTATAGATCTCCGAACAGCTGTCCAAAAATGTTCAATTCTGATCTTTTGAATTACTTAATGAATCATAAAGTCAAAAACCATGTTATAACTGGCGACATGAATATCAGTCTGATGGCGGATACCGATTACGTGGAAGACTATAAAACAATAATGAACTCATTCAACTTCATATCCCACATAAATCAAATCACTCGAAGAGCTAGCATGACTTGTTTGGATAATTTTTTTGTAAAAATTGAATCAGAAAAAATTGAAGGGATCAACTCATTCATTTTTCCACATGACATAACAGATCATGACACAATAATTCTTGCTATGAACTTTAGAACCACAAAAATGAACAACCACATGGATCCCAGCGATAGATATAGGAAATATGTCGATTTCAAAAAATTGAGATATGCTTTGAGTAGAGAATCTTGGAATACGCTAACTACAACTAATAATATAGATACCATAACAGACTCTTTCATCGACACTTTAAATAATCACATTACAAACTGCACGAATTTTGTGAAAATTTCATCAAAGGAGAGAATAAAAAAACCATGGATCACCAAAGCTTTATTGAAATCGATAAAAACTAAAAATAACTTATACTTGAAATCATCTCACAATTCGGATAACACTGCACTGAAACTAGAATATAAAAACTACAAGAAGAAACTAAGTAATCTTATACAAAAAAGTAAAAGAACATATACACAAAAACAAATAGACGACAATAAAAGCTCACCAAACAAATTGTGGACATTTGTCAATAGTATATGCAACAGAAAGAAAACAGAAACAAAAATTTCAAACATAAAATCAGAAAATAATATGCTTATTACAGATGAAAAAGTGATGGCTGATGAATTTAATAAATTTTTCACTGATTTGGGCAAACACTACGCTAATAAAATTGAAGAACCGGCAGAGTTTCATGACAATACTCCTTTTATAAATCATACCATGTTTTTATTTCCGCCATCGGAAAAAGAAATAATAAATATAATAAACAGCCTCAAACCTCGAAAATCTCCCGGAATAGATGGGCTTAGAGCCGAAACTATGAAAAAAATATCAGATCTCATTGCCGGTCCTTTGAACTATTTAATTGGAAAATGTTTCGACTTGGCCTATTTCCCCAAGGCACTGAAGAGAGGTCTCATCAAGCCACTATATGAAGGAGGAGATAAATATAAAATTACAAACTACAGACCGATATCTTTAATCTCAACCCTATCTAAAATAATAGAAAAACTCTTGAAAAGTAGGCTAACAAGTTTTCTAAATGTGCATAAGATTATTTCAGATCGTCAGTATGGCTTTAGAGAGGGTAAATCTACGGAGGATGCTATATACTCTTTAACAAAACGTATATATGAAGCAATAGACAAAAAAACGCCAGCATTAACTATTTTCATAGACCTCTCTGAAGCATTTGACACGGTTAGCCACGAGATACTACTCGCAAAACTTTATTCATACGGTATCAGGGGAAAGACACATGATCTTCTGAAGAGTTACTTAACGGATCGGCAGCAACAGGTTTGTTGTATATGGCAGAGAATGATTTCAAGTTGATTAAAAAATGGTTCCAGGGTAATAAGCTTACTTTGAATATAGAAAAAACACATTATTTACCATTCACCTCATACACCAATAATTTGCCAGAATTGGGAGACTTGATTGTCGATGCAAATACGGGAATACCTGAAGTCGAGTCTGTCAAGTATTTGGGTATTATTATCGATAGACATCTATGTTGGGACATACACACTGATTTTATTGCAAGAAAGCTTAGAGGTTTAATTGGTAAGTTTAGATATTTATGCCAATTCTTGGACATACATCACCTAAAAGCAGTCTACTATGCATTAATCCAATCTCAGCTGACTTATGGAATTCTTGGATGGGGAGGAGTACTGGACTGCCACCTAGAAAAAATAAATATATTGCAAAAATGGATACTGAGAATCATTTACAATAAAAACATTACCTTTCCCAGTGAGGATCTCTTTCTTCTGAGTGAAGTATTCGACATTAGACAGTTATATTGCCAAAAAGCTATAGTAAATATACAAACAGGCAAAATTGAGCTAAAACCCATTGATCATAATTATGCCACTCGAAACAAAATCACCACTGCTAAAGTCCCGAAATGTGGTAAAAACATTGGACAGCGAAGTTTATTTTACTTAGGTCCAAAATTATATAATCACCTACCTCCTCTATTGAAGTCAATAAAAAATAACTGCTCATTCAAATATCATCTCAAAATTTGGATGCAAAACACAAAAAGAGCATTCTTCAGTGACTTAGTGAATAATAAATTATTTAACTAAGTGTTAAATGAAATATCGTTCAGCTCCCATACTATCTTATGTTACATGAAATATTATCGAGTTCCCATACTATGGAACATATTGTTTTTGTTTTTGAAGTTGTTGATAAAAAAAGTCTGTCAATATATTTTCAAGAGAAAAGTCAACTACATTTTTACACCACATTTTCTTGGTCTTCGAGCCGAACGTTAAGGCAATTTTGGTCTATACGAGCTAGGAACGAGAAGAAGTGATCCAGTTTAACGAATAATAGCAACGACGTGAGCAGCAGCTGAGCTGAGGTCAGTTCCCGTTCTACCCATCCTTCCTTTTCCTCATATTCAGATATATGCAACCACTTGGTTTTAGCTTCATTGATATTTAAACAAGCATACACATTCAAATAATATTAGCGGAAGTACCGGCAGTTAGTAACTTCATATACATATTTCAATTCAATTTTCCATTGATATTTCATATTTTGTAATAAATTAATTACACCATGGCTGATATTAGGAAGTTGATATCACGTCGCGGTGTTCTGAAAGCACAATTAACGAGGTTCAACACGTTTTTAAATGCATTTGAGAATAAACAGGCCAGTGAACAAGCCACATTTTTACAACAATTGCAAGCTCGTCTTGATACAATCACAAGTATTTACTCAGAGTATGATAATGTTCAATCTGAGATAGAATTTTTGTCGTCAGATGATGATATCGACGTAAACAATGAAGAACGTAATGAATTTGAAACTAAATATTTTGATTCAGTAGCTCGTGCGAAAAAACTTTTATCAAATCTAGAAACACAGAATGATAGTCAATCAGTAGCAAACACTGGAATTTCTCAAAGTACTTCTATAATTCACAATCCACTTGATGTTAGAAACTCTAATGTAAAATTGCCACAAATCATTTTACCAGAATTTTCAGGATCTTATGAAAAATGGTCACAATTTCATGACACTTTCGATGCACTCATAAACAAAAATGCAACTTTGAGTAAAATTCAGAAATATTATTATTTACAAGCTTCTTTGAAGGCCGAAGCAGCTCAAGTTATCAGTTCCTTATCGGTTTCAGATGCAAATTATGAGGTTGCTTGGAAACTTCTGAAAGATAGATTCCAGAACACTAAAGCTATCATTTCTTCCCACATCAGAGGTATAGTCGAACTTTCAAACAATACTAAAGATTCATATGAAGCTTTAAGGGTATTTTTGGACACTTTTTTGAAACATTATCGTGCTCTTGAAAAACTTGAGCCTGACTCAAAACATTGGGATACGTTATTAATATATTTATTGATATCAAAGTTAGATATTAATTCAAGGAAAGAGTGGGAAAAATACGTAAAAGACAATAAATGTCCAAAAATTGAGGATTTCACCAAGTTTTTGTCAGAAAGGTGTAATCTTTTAGAAGCTGTCGATGTGAGAGCAAATAACAAACTAAGTTATCAACATACATTCAATAAAAAATCTCCTGATGTGAAACAGAGTATTCGAACTTTGACACATGTCACGACCAGCAAAATATCATGTATTTTATGTCAGGGTTCTCATTACTTATTTTCTTGTAAGACATTTTTAGACATGCCAGTATCAGCTAGATATTCAGAAGTCAAACGTTTAAAATTATGCACAAATTGCTTAAGGTTGGGACACACAAGTTCTGAATGTCGAAATTCTAGCTCATGCAAGGCATGTTTAAAGAGGCATAACTCACTTTTACATTTTCCCTCTACAAATTCTTCAAGTCTACAGTCTATCACTCGTGATAACGAAGTGGGTAGCCAACAGGGTAATTCTACATTGCAAGCAGAAAGTTCACATAATAATGATCAGACAAGGTTACAAACAACAGTTTCAAATTTAGCACAAAACAATTATAGTTTGAATTCACATAATAATTGCTCTAATTCAGATTCCTTCGTTTTTCTTCCAACTGCTATAGTGAGTGTTTGTGATTCAAATAATCAATATATACAATGTCGAGCTCTTTTAGACAGCGGATCGCAGTCAAATTTTGCCACAAGCGATTTGATTCAACGTTTAAGACTTCCTACATCTTCTATAAATTTACCTATTTTTGGAATAAATCAATCTTTAACAAACATCACAAAACAAACTAATATAAAATTAAAATCATTATTCAATGACTATAAAACAAGTTTGTCTTGCTTGATTATAGATAGAATAACTGACACCATACCCCAGCGAAAGATGAATATACAAGAATTCAAAATATCTAATAACATACGTATGGCAGATTCACAATTCTATAAGCCTGGTAATATTGATCTGTTGTTAGGAGCGAGTATATTTTTTGAGTTACTTTGTGAAGGTCAAATCAAATTGGGAAAGGATTTACTTTGCCTTCAAAAAACTCAATTAGGTTGGATCGTAGCAGGTCATATGTTCATTCCACAAAGAAATCAACAATCATCTTGCTTCTTGGTGGCTAATTCAGAACTACAAGATCAATTAGAGAGATTTTGGCAAGTTGATGAAAATTTTCCACAAGTAAAAGTTTCAAAGGAGGAAGATGAGTGTGAAAAACATTTTGTTAAAAATTACAGTCGCGATGATTCAGGTAGATTCACTGTTAAACTTCCTTTAAAAAATCACATTTCAGTATTAGGTAATTCATTGGAAATGGCAATTCGACGTTTCCATTCAATGGAAAGGAAATTTGCTCGCAATTGCAATTTAAAAAACGAATACTACAAATTTATAAAAGAATATGAATCTCTTGGTCATATGATTCGAATTAATTCCGATCAAAACTTTGAAAATAACAGCTATTATTTACCACATCATTCCGTAGAAAGAGTTGGCAGTTTGACAACTAAGCTCAGAGTTGTATTTGACGCATCTTCAAAGACTTCTACTGGATTGTCATTGAATGATATTCTGAAAGTTGGTCCAAGTATACAGAGTGATCTTTTTTCAATAATTATTCGATTTCGTCAGCATAATGTTGTATTAATTGGAGATTTGACAAAAATGTACAGGCAGATAAAGGTTCATAGTTCTCAACGAGATCTTCAGCGAATCGTCTGGCGAGATAGTCCTGAAGAAAAATTGTGTCATTTTCAACTTCAAACTGTTACATATGGCATGGCACCATCTTCATTTTTAGCAACGCGTTGCCTCAAACAGGTTGCGTTAGATAATCAAACTTCTTACCCAAAAGAATGTAAAATCATCTTATCCGATTTTTATATGGATGATGTTTTAACAGGTTCACATGATATAGAAAGTGTTATTTCTATCAGACAAAATCTAACAAAAATTTTAGGAGATGCTTGTTTTGAATTACGCAAGTTTTCTTCGAATGAACCAAAGGTTTTATGTGATTTAAAAGACAATAATCAAAATATACCATATCTTATAACAGATAATGAACATACAAAGACTCTCGGAATTTTGTGGAATGCTTCGGCTGATGAATTTGAATATCACGTTCAGAATTATGATCCATTGAACAATATTTCGAAACGAACCATTTTATCTTATATTTCCAAAATATTTGATCCTCTTGGACTGTTGGGTCCAATAACCATACAGGCAAAGATAATTCTACAAAAGCTTTGGCAATATAACATTCATTGGGATGAATCTATTCCTTCAAATTTGCATACTTCATGGAAAAGGTTCTACAGTAAGTTGAATGAAATGGATACTATTCGAATACCAAGACAAGTAATTTGTCGAGGAGCATCAAATATACAAATTCACTGCTTTTGCGACGCCAGTGAATATTCGTATGCAGCAGCCATTTACATAAGGTCTAAGAATGAAAGTAATATAAGTGTAAGGCTATTGTGTGCGAAGTCACGGGTGGCGCCTCTTAAATCTATTTCCATTGCCAGGTTAGAATTATGTGGGGCTTTATTATTAGCAAAATTGAAAAATAAAATAACATCTAACTTGAATGAACTACCTATAGCGGATATTTATTATTGGACTGATTCAACAATAGTGTTATCTTGGTTATCAGCTGAACCTTATACATGGAAAACTTTTGTGTGCAATAGAGTTTCTGAAATTCAGAAACTAACACAGTTAGAAAAATGGCATCACATACGTTCAACAGACAATCCTGCAGATATAATATCTCGCGGAATAGAGCCTACTGAGCTTTCTAAATCAACTTTATGGTGGCATGGCCCTTCTTTCTTAGCGTTAGAATCTGAATTTTGGCCAGAAAATACACATATATCTAATTTTGCTCGTAAACACTCAGATTTACTAGAGTTCAAACGTAAGACTAGCACATACTCATGTACTATATCCTTTGATTTATTTGATAGTTACTCTAGTTTCACGAAGCTTCAGAGAGTTGTAGCATATTGTCTTAGATTTTTAAGAAATTGCAAGTCAACTCCTGAACGTAGACAACATGGAATTTTAACCATTGATGAGTTATCCAATAGTACAAATACTTTGTTATATCTAGTACAAGCCCAAGCTTTCTCAGATGACCTAAAATCTCTTCAATCTCATGGTAGAGTGAAAGCAAACAGTAATATTGCATCCTTGGATCCTTTTATCGACAAAAATAATATTCTGCGTGTGGGTGGCAGACTCAAGCATTCTTCATTATCTTTTAATCAAAAACATCAAATTCTTCTCCCGAAACATCACAAATTCACGAATTTGATAATTAAATATGAACACATTCGTAATTTTCACTCAGGTCCACAAGCAACTCTTTCCTTCATTCGCCAAAATTATTGGCCTTTGAATGGAAAGGAAGCAGTAAAATCGATTATTCGTAAATGTACACTTTGTTTTAAGATAAATCCAATAAGCCCTACACAGCAAATGGGTAATTTACCAGATTTTCGTGTAAAACCATCCAGAATTTTTTCATTTTGTGGTGTCGATTACGCTGGACCTTTTCAAATCAAAGATGGTAAAACTCGTAATAGGAAATTAGTGAAAGGCTATATATGTTTGTTTATCTGTTTGGCTAGCAAAGCAGTACATTTAGAATTGGTCAGTGATCTCACTACTGAATCGTTTTTGAATGCTTTAAAAAGGTTTGTATCAAGACGAGGTATATGCAGAAAGTTGTTTTCTGATAATGGTACAAATTTTACTGGAGCTAATAATGAATTGACAAAGATAAATGAATTATTACAAAATGACCAATTTCAGCAATATTTGTCTTTACAAAATATTGAATGGAAATTTATTCCTGCAAAATCTCCTCATATGGGAGGTATTTGGGAGGCTGCTATACGATCCGTAAATTATTATTTGAAACGAGTAACAATAAATTTTTCGTTCACTTATGAAGAATTTTACACAATTCTTACACAAGTGGAAGCTATTCTGAATTCCCGACCTCTGATTCCCCTTTCCAATAACCCTAACGACCTGGAAGCAATCACTCCTGGGCATTTCATAATCGGAGAAGCTTTGAATTCATTGCCTCAACTAGATTTGCAAGATACTCCGTTCAGTTATTTATCCCGCTATAACCATATTTGTAAAATGTCTCAACAAATATGGACACGTTGGTCAAGAGACTATTTGCATCTACTTCAACAAAGAACGAAATGGAGGTTTCGTAAGGAGACCTTCTCTGCTGGTTGGTGCACTGGTACTGCTGAAGGAGGACAATACCCCACCTTTACATTGGCACTTAGGACGAATTACGGAGCTACATCATGGTGCAGATGGATTAGTACGAGTCGTCAGTGTGAAAACGAAAAATAGTATTTTGAAACGTGCAGTTGCCAAGATATGCTTAATTCCTACTGACATTTAGATACATTTCATATTTATTTGAATTCAATGTGTTACAGTCCACTGATTCATTTCTGAATTGAGTTATATAATTGACAAATGTTTATTTATTGAAACGGGAACGTTTCAAGGGAGGCTGTTTATGTTAAATGAAATATCGTTCAGCTCCCATACTATCTTATGTTACATGAAATATTATCGAGTTCCCATACTATGGAACATATTGTTTTTGTTTTTGAAGTTGTTGATAAAAAAAGTCTGTCAATATATTTTCAAGAGAAAAGTCAACTACATTTTTACACCACACTAAGTGAAGTAAACAATAGCTGTACTTCAGTAAATCTTGACTTGTTGAACATATCCCGATTAAAACAAAAATACCCCGACTGTGTAAAAATATATCAATTGTGACAAAATTATAGTAGTAGTGTAGTAGCTTGATTGTGATATTAATATAATGCCAGAAATGGCTTTGATCTTCAACTTCTATCCAATCACAATCAAATAGTTATATACTGTTATTTATAATTATTATATTTATATTATGCATTCTTATAAGTAGTGTAGTTTTTATTATTATTATTATATATATATGTGTATAAACTTCCCCTCACGCACAAGCAATCTCTTGCTTCTGTGAGTATGCATGTTTATTTACTTGTTTTATTTTTTCTCTTGTATCTTGATACTTATGAAATAAACATTATTATTATTATTATATCATAACAACACATAATACATTAGTTAAAATATAATACTTTAGTTACTTTATAACAAATACAAAATGGCACGCTCAAATGACAATAACGTGACTAAAGTAGTTGATTTCATTTTCACATCATCGTTGTCAATGTCAATGATACGATAAAGCTTTGAATGTAACTAGATTTTTTATGCGATTTAAATAAATCTCGGAGATTGCACAGGCGACTCGGCGCAGAGCGCCTCGTCACTTGGCAACATCCTCGATAAATTGCATAATAATCTCGTTACATTGATAGCTATTATGGCAAAGACCGCGCCTTTCATATAAAGTTGTGATTTTTCAAAAAAAAAAATATCTTTGTCCGAAAATCATCAACTCTTCGTTTAACGGTTTTGCCCTACCATCTACCCTAATGTCACGTAGCACACGCGTCTAGACAAGCTGGTTCACGTTGATTAAGTCTATACATTCAAGATTAATGTGCAATTGTGACCGAAGGCCATTCAATATCCTATGCAATTTTTGAGAAATGTAGGAAGAAAGAAAAGAGCTTCTCGATCAATTTAACATCGGGCATCATTACACCACACGCCAATTTAGAATCGAATCAGACCATAATCACAAAACTCGCCCGCCATCTTGGAGCCGCCATATTGAGTTCATAAATTTTGACAGAAAATCATAATCTCCGACCCTGAAAACCGTCACATACCAATTTAGAATCGAATAGGATCATAATCACAAAACTCGTCCGCCATATTGGCGCCGACATATTGAGTTTATGAATTTTTTAATCTCCGACGCCGAAAACTTCTACATACCAATTAGGAATCGAATCGGACCATAATCTCGAATCTCGCCCGCCATCTTGGAGCCGCCATATTCTTTTCACAAATGTTCACATGTATATTGTGATATTCGACCCCGTAAACTCCCACATACCGATTTAGAATCAAATCGAACCATAATCACAAAACTCGTCCAACATATTGAAGACGCCATAATCTGCGACCCCGAAAACCACCACATTCCAATTAAGAATCGAGTCGAACAATAATCACAAAACTCGTCCGCCATATTGGAGCCGCTATTTCTTATTTTTCTGTAAAAAATTTCATGATGCATTGTCAACAGAATTATGAACACCTGCCAAATGTAATGGGACAAATGGAAGTGGGTCAAAATTCAGTTTTTTATTTTTTTTTTCTTTTACGTTCGCCATTTACATGGCAGCAGTTCATATTATGAAGGTAGATGTTAACTTCCACACAGTGAAAAAGTAACTTCATCCCTTATGAAATGTGTTAATATCAATAATATCATAAATGTGGGTAGTATTTTATATAAGTACCTTGTGTTTAAGGTACTTCCAAAATAATAAAACAGTGTTGTCAGATCCTATGAAATTTTCTTTGAAATTTTTCGCATCAAACTATGAATTCCCTGTGTAAAGTATGAGTGAGTTCAATAACTAAACATAATTTTTTCAAATATTTCAGTAAATAACGAAGTTATATGGGAAGAGAGACACATTGTAAAAACAATTCCATCATAAGCCCACTTCACGATCTTTCCTTGGTCATTACTCATCATTCACCCTGTCCCCATTCCAACGCAACTGTTTGTTCTCGGCAAACATCGATAATGATCAGGGGTAACTCTAACTAGTCGCGAGCCCATGTTTAAAAACACTCCGATGTTTATTTTGGGAAGGTGTCTTTTTCGTTTAAGTCTCAACACTACTAATTTAAAAGCAATTTTTCGTCTTCCCAGACATCAACACCCTAGTTTTAAGTTTCGAGACGAGTGCTAGGAATTCTCACCGCAATTAAAAGTTTTACGGATGAATCAGGTTCAGTTTCAATTTATTCAGCTTTGTTCATATGATGATAGAAATATAACTGAACGCATCATAGAAGTTTCACAGTCACATAAAACAATTTAAATACTTCCGTAATCATCAGATTCTTTATATCCTCTATCTTTCAATGATGTGATCCATAACGAATATCTCATGATATAGCATTGAAAGTTTTGCTGGCGGATGGTTAAAGTGGTCATTACAATATTGGGAATAATATTATTCAAATACTGTTAATTTAAGTTTTATAGTTTCGAAATTCAAAGTATAGTATAATGAATGAACGGATTAGGACTTCAATCAAATATGAATAAACTAAAATGGGCTAGATTGAATTACTCCTAGTTTTAGGAGAATGGGAGATGGGAAAGGATAAAATCACTGATTTTTGTTCAAAAAAATCGGTTGTCTGTAAAGTCGGTTGTCTGTTAAGTCGGTTTGCGGAAGATAATTTTCATAAGACAGATGAAACATTGCGTACTTTTATGAATTGATTTGAATTATTATCACTGAATTATCATTATTTTGTATAATACAAGGTAGGAGTTCATCAAAAATTACAATTTTTTCAGTGTTTCTCCTTACAAAATCTCATTTTGTATGTGTTTCAATTCATTACAATTCTTCTCATTGGAGCAACCATCAGTTTTCATAGTTTAGGAAAATAACTAAAAAAAAAATGTATTTAATAATTATTTAAGTAACAAGGAATGTAAAGGCGAGGCTTATCGCTTGCCGAGGATGTTAACAGTCGATACATTCCGTGTTACTTATTACATTTTTCCCGCTGTTTGTTGACATTTCTCAAAATTTGCCTGGGTTGAAGTTTGTTCTCATACCCTTCCTTCATGATTATTTGTTTCGCTATTTCATTCTAAGTTGCTTCTGCGCGTAACTTAAGATACGACAACAATAGGTAATATTCAGAAAGTCTTATAACCTAAAAATTGATATAAATGAAGCTGAAGGTAATACTTGTCAAAGTCAAAGTCATTATTACCCTAGGCATTCAAATGACTATTTACATTCAGTTGTCAAGATGAATTAGTGAACAAATGACATAGGCCATTTACCTGTTTTGTTGCTTAGCCTGTATGGACTATTTACAGTGTCGGCAGCGGGAAAATGTTTATTACAAATTAATAAATGACAGTTGCTAGTCCAAAAAAAAACAGAATATAACTCAGGACTATTTTTCATGTAATGGCACAGTCGGTTCCCTACTAGTATTTTTTTTAACGAAAAAATCCGCTATTGATTGGCCCAGAATGGAACTTGGTACACACCCAGTGCATCCACCAAAACTCGATCCAAATTTTCTAAAGCAGTTTCATGCACCGTTTTTTTATTACACAGTAAACAACTGACGCGATAATAATAATAATAATACTCTCTCATATACACTCATAGAGTGTACCCAAAGGCATAGCCTGTGCGGGTAGAGGACGGCTATTATTATTTTTTGCCGTGGCGCTCCGGGTCGGCTTATTGATTTTTGGTGGCGTATTCACTTTTCAGCTGCAGGAAAACCTGGAAAACCTACAGCACCACCTCGGGTGGCCGGCGTGCACTCCAAACTAGCACTAGACGAGATTGGCATCTAGACAACAAACAATACACTTGCTTTCAACAAGGACTGTGGTCATCTATCAATTCCGATATTGACTACTTGAGAAAAAATCCCCAGTACATACATCTGGCTCGAACCGACTACCGCTATACTGAAGCTTCGAAAGGCCTGCGCCTGAGACCGCCAAGCTACCGGCCACATGATGCCTGAACAAACTCAATCTTTCTGCTTGTGAAAAATTGGTTGTCTGTAAAGTCGGTTTACGGACGATAATTTTACGTGATAACGTCATGAGAAAACATTGATGAAAAATTGCATAATAATTATAATAATAATAATAATAATGTTTATTTGCATAATCATTCATGGGTACAATTTTTACATATCAGTTAATAACCGTCATTGCAAATAAAGATGAACAGTTCACTGAAGTGTGTATAGCAGTTATCAGCATTTACCACTTGTGTGTGACTTCTCATGATATTGAACACAAGAGTTAGAACGAATGTAATATTATAAATGTTAAATAATATATAATTAAAAGTGAAATCATTAAAAATTAAATATATGGTTACATATAACATAGATATCATAGAATGATAGTGAAATGAATACATGTATATACATATAATATAAAAATACATTAATATAAGATTAATAATATATAGTACTAGTAGTACATATTCACAAAATTCAAGAGATTTGGATTTTTTTTGTGTGAAGTAGTGAATATCATTGAGTGACAGAATCATACTTGATTTATAAAATCTCTAAAAAAAGATCTAGCAGATTTTTTAATCCGTATTTCTACTATTTTTTTGAAACTATTCTTATTTTTGATATCCTTAATCTGTATTGGTACGCTCTTTTAAAGACGAGGTCCAAGGTAAGATGCATTTCGTTGACCAATACTTTTATAAATTGAATTGAATTATTGTCACTGAATTATCATTATTTTTTATAATACAAAGGAATTTATTGAAAATTACAAGTTTTTTGATAAATTACGATGAAATTGAAATCATTAATCAAATTCCTGGAACTGATGCTTTTGAAAAGCCCGCCAAAACCTGCTTTATATAATAATATATTCCCTTGCACTATAGGGTAACTTTTCAATAAAACATAAATATTCTAAAAACTCTGAATAAAAACATTGATTTTTAATTTTAAGTTTTTATTTACAGTTTCTGCAAATTAAATTTAAATAATTTGTTTAAATAATCACGAACAATTAGTTATGGAAATGAACTGAAATCAAATCAATGTCACTAGATTACTAATTTGAAATGACGAAATTGGACGAATGAATCAATTTTTTTAAATTGCTACTTCTGAAAAGCCCGCCTTAACCTTTTCATATTATAAAATATTTTCTCGCACGGTGGTTGACCGGTTCAACTTGTCATTTCAGACACATTCTTAAAATATGTGCGAGGTTGAACATTAATTTTCAATCTTACAGTAATAGCTAAGCACATTCCTTTTTTTTTCATTGAATAGGTACTAAATAAAACCATTTGACTTTTTATACGATCATTTATATGAGTCATAATAATTTTTCAGTCACAATTGTAACATAACCTATTATTACTGCACTCGTCGACCGATGCTACTTTTTTCAGTAATCAAAGAACAAATATATGAGATTTAATCGCTAATCAAATTTTCAAAATGCAGGAATTAATTACATTTTTTGCGCAATTGTTGTTTTAATAAACCGAAGGGGTAAGAACTTTTTTCAGTAGGTGTACATCTCAGAATTTTCAGTATTTCAGTACACCCATTATCAACACAAAGTATGTCGTCAGTATTTGATTCAGTACCTCAGTCTTACTCTATCAGTACGTCATTCAGTCTTTCAGTACTTTATCAGTACCTACATGTTCAGTATTTCAGTACACCCATTATCACTACAAGTATCTCTTCAGTACTCAATTCAGTACGTCAGTCTCACTCTTTCAGTTGGAGTAGCGAAGTGGTCGAGGTGTTAGAGCGTTTGCTCCCACCCAGGCGGCCTGGGTTCGATCCCCACCCTCATCACGGAGCTTAAGTGGTTCGGAATCCACTTTTTAAGTTGTCGGTCCCGGATCTTCCTTGCTCGCACAAAATCTGCTTTTGAGGGGTTTTCTACGAAAACCTGGGAGATTCGTAATAACAAATTTAAATTTTTTTTTTTAATATCAGTACATGATATTCAATTATGGTGTACAAAATTCTGCCTAGTTGTTACCCCCTCGTAATAAACAATGGAAACCACATTAACTTTTCCCTTCATAAACAGTTGACAAAACAGATTCAGCAACTTGTAAAATAAATCTGCCATTTTTAACAATGAGCTTGTCATGGAAGAAACAAGAGGACGAGCTCATTGCCATTATCCTACACAATAGGAAAAATTGGGTCAAAAATCCATCAGAAAACAACTAGTGTCCTGGCTAATACCATGACGAACGTTGAATTACATTCATTGTGATAAATAAGTAGTTCATTGAATGTTTATTATTTATTCGTTTGAGTGTCTATAGGATGTGCTGACATGTACTTATACATCAATTATATTATTTTCATTCAAATAGTCTGAAATGCATGACGTATGACTAATCCAACAAACCTTATAATATTGAGGTCAATTGTTCACGAACCAAAAAAATAATCTGCCTGAAAACGTCTACAGCATTAATGAAGAAACAGTTTTTTTTTTCAATTCAGGGTAACAATCAAATCATGATTCAGCCAAAAACTGAATAAATCGCAGCTGAATTCTATATAAATCACTTCATATTTCCCTGTCATTGGAATGTTATTATTTACCTTACTCAAATTGGAGATTTGTACATGAGACAGGAATGGATTACCTCCGTTTTACAGCTAGAACAAGTGCTAAGTATCTTCTAACCGACATTAGTACTTATTTTTGTACCGTCACAAGATATATTATTTCCCTCAAATTGGAAGGAACTTTGAAAATAGTTCGTATATTTCGACTTGTTTGGACATTCTGACATCGTTCGAGTAGTGAATAGCAATTCCAAGTTACTGTTGGGAAATGTCGTATTTTAGAGTAGGAAATCTATCTGCATGTGTTTACTGGTACTCAAGGAGGATTATTATCCGATAAGAAATACCAGTTGAGGAAGAATGTAAGCAGGCAGCTATTTTAAGAAGTGCTTCCACAACATTTCTGAAATTGTGTGTGAAGAATGGATTCCGCAATGTACTTAGGTACCTAGATTTCTTATTCTGAGCAACAGTGGAGTGCTAATTTTTGTTCGTTCATTTCGAAATTATGTTGAAGTTATGAAATTATATTATTGATATGATTTTGATTCAAGGTTTTGTTCCCTATATTTTGAGACGCAAAGTTCCGGTATGAATGCCTCTGGTTACCATGTGAGTGGTCAAAAGTACAGAAAAGTACTTATATCGTTTTGAAAAATAAACAGGAAAGAAACTAAATATAATATTAAAAATACTACAATAATATAATCATATGATAGATAGATAAACATTTATTGATCATTTTTCAACATATACATCAGATTGATTTACGTGAAGTTAGCCACACTTTTCTGGCCACAGTTTTTTGTTTTGAGTATACCTTAGGTGGACTTGAGGAGTTACCGTCTGCGGTGTTGCCACATCAATTGTTTTTACAGATATGTTCATTACCAGTTTTTTAGATTATTTGCAGCTAGGTAGCATTATTATTCAACAAACTATTGAAATGTGGTAGGTAAGAAACATGGGACTGTCCGAAAAATCCTGAATTGAATATGAAATAGAAATACTGTGCGATAGACGCCTTCCAGAAATGTTTGTATTTATATGTATGTGGCGTATGTGACGTAGAAGACATAGAAATGAAGTACGGTGACATTTTCAACAATTAAAATCTCTTTGCATGGCAGTAGGAGAGTTGAAATAGTTATTTAACGAACAAGTGTATTAATAAGGGCGATTAACAATCGAGATATTTTAACGCGTGAGCGGAGCGAGCGCGTTAATGTTTGAGATTGTTAATCGCCATTTTAATTCACGAGTTTGTTACAAAACTTTTCCGTCGACAGAAGTTTTCAAAAATAGAGATATCTTATTTTCAATGTTTATTTATTTAACGTTACGATAAAAAACAATCACTATTTCCTATTTATATTAACTCTACTCAAAGATAGTTTAATTTTTCTCAGTGGTAGTTTTATTTTATTTTTTATTATTTATTTTCAAATTGAAATAAAAAAAAAATTTACCCTCGGTGGGTTTTGAACTCTAGACCTCAGTGCTGCAAGCCAGGTGCACTTTACCATTACGCCACGGGACCATATAAGGTTTTGAGTGACAACTGTTGTAATAAACATTTTCTAAAATTTTATTGAAAATTGACAAATAAGTAATGACAGGTAGTACTAACCAATATAAAATGTATAAGAGCAATGTATGTTGGGTTGCATATAATCAAATCGTTGATTAATAGAAAATCATTCATTAACAGGGGTCATTAATCAACGATTTTGAGTGCGTTAAAATACATCATAAATGAGCGGTCGACGGAAAAAAAATTAAAATATTTTCTTGGGCTAAAAAATATAAAATTATGTCAAGCAGGTACGGTGCACAAAAAACAAAAATAACATCGGAAAGAGCATGAAAATCTTGACATTTTCAAAACTTCAAATCTCTTTGGATGGCCGTAGGAGAGTAGCAAAAAAATTAAAATGTTTTCTCGGGCTATAAAATATAAAACTATGTCAAGCAGGTACGGTGCACAAAAAACAAAAATACCATCGGAAAGAGCATGAAAATCTTGACATTTTCAAAACTTCCAATCTCTTTGGATGGCCGTAGGAGAGTAGCAAAAAAATTAAAATGTTTTCTCGGGCTATAAAATATAAAACTATGTCAAGCAGGTACGGTGCACAAAAAACAAAAATACCATCGGAAAGAGCATGAAAACCTTGACATTTTCAAAACTTCAAATCTCTTTGGATGGCAGTAGGAGAGTAGCAAAAAAATTAAAATGTTTTCTCGGGCTATAAAATATAAAACTATGTCAAGCAGGTACGGTGCACAAAAAACAAAAATACCATCGGAAAGAGCATGAAAACCTTGACATTTTCAAAACTTCAAATCTCTTTGGATGGCCGTAGGAGAGTAGCAAAAAAATTAAAATGTTTTCTCGGGCTATAAAATATAAAACTATGTCAAGCAGGTACGGTGCACAAAAAACAAAAATACCATCGGAAAGAGCATGAAAATCTTGACATTTTCAATACTTCAAATCTCTTTGGATGGCCGTAGGAGAGTAGCAAAAAAATTAAAATGTTTTCTCGGGCTATAAAATATAAAACTATGTCAAGCAGGTACGGTCACCGACATAACCTTTAAACTAGACTGCTAGTATTCGTATGCAACCACTCGAAAAACTCATCCAATTGAACATCCTGAAATCGTCTCTGCGCAATGCGCAAGAGCCACCAAAGAATTTGATATTTGACAATCTGGGAGTGGGGAGACATATTGTTTTGTGTTCATTGGCGTTACCTGTTGGCTGTTACCTGTTGTTAACTTCTTGAGGAAATAGATTGTTAAAATGAAGTGTTTTGTACTTTGGTGTAAGAATTCGACAAAAAAACATCCTGAAGGTGTAATGTTTCATAGGTAAGTCATAACAAATATAGGAAACATACTACATAAAATCGTTGTATTATATAACCATCTAAAGCAACAACTTTCATACACTCTAAATCAAGAATTTTCATACACGCTATTTTAAGTTAGGCTTGGTTATATGCTTTTTTCCATTATTTTTATTCAAATGCATTTGGCGATAGGATTTATTCAACAGTAAAAGAACAAGAGCTTTTTTTATCGGATAAATTTCTTTCTTTAACGAAATAATTTTGCCAATCAGTAATTTCACGAGAAAAACTGACATTTGACAAAATTGCTCGACGGTCTCGCAATTTTTTCATGTCAGTTAATTAGTTATGATGGAAAATTTTGAATTGAGTCTGTTTTTGAGGAACATGCATTTTTATCGCGATAAAAAAGGTGCATGCTTTTTTATCGTTGTCAAACTGACTCAGACGTCATATTTAAATGGGTTTATTTCTACAGGAGTTGATTTATCACTGCTAAACAATAGATCTTCAAATGAGAAAACCAATGCAAATTGAAACTGTTAGGCACTGGTAAAGATAACCCGACCTATATTATTTTTATAGGCTCTATAACAGAATAGTGTTTCAGCATGTTTTCATGTAATATCTAGTTATTTATTATTTTTTTACCTTAATAAATATAATTTTCTTGACACTGATATTCTAGAATACCTAAGGATAGTTGCAAGGAATGGTTGGAAGCTATTAAAAGACCTTCAGAACCGCATCCAGTCTCTTCGAGAAGAATATGTTCAGAGCATTTTGACCCAGAAAGTTATTTGAATGTTCCTGGCAAGCTCAAAACATTGAAGGCAGATGCAATTCCATCTTTAAAGTTATCTTTTAAGAATTTAAATAGAGTTAGCCAAAAACATACATTCAACTTTTGGAAAATGTCACTACACTGTTTTGTAGTGAAATATAATTTTGTTTGGGATACAATCACTGATGTATCATCAGCGTATATGGTAGGTGGAGTATCACATATTGACACGTTTAAGTCATTTATATATAAAATAAATAGTACCGGTCCCAACACTGAGCCCTGTGGTACTCACTCCAAGGGAAATATCACTTGCTGACGATTGCTTGGGTACCTATTTTCCTTTTACTCCTACAAAGTGAAAGTAGGAGAGGAAATATTATTCACGGATTTACAGTTATAAAATATTCTCGTCATCAAATAAAAATTCAATTTTTCAACATTCCACCTGCTTTCGTTCTCGACCCTAGACCCAAAAATTTTTCCTGAAATACGCCAATGCGATTCTGACAGATGACAGACACAATGCGCATGCACTGCGCATGTCCTATGGCCACCAGTCAATTTCGTAATTGGATCAATTTTAATAATATGGATTTGGCAGTCTAGTTTAAAGGTTATGTCGGTGGGTACGGTGCACAAAAAACAAAAATACCATCGGAAAGAGCATGAAAATCTTGACATTTCCAATACTTCGAATCTCTTTGGATGGCCGTAGGAGAGTTGCAAAAAAATTAAAATGTTTTCTCGGGCTATAAAATATAAAACGATGTCAAGCAGGTACGGTGCACAAAAAACAAAAATAACATCGGAAAGAGCATGAAAATCTTGACATTTCCAATACTTCGAATCTCTTTGGATGGCCGTAGAAGAGTTGCAAAAAAATTAAAATGTTTTCTCGGGCTATAAAATATAAAACTATGTCAAGCAGGTACGGTGCACAAAAAACAAAAATACCATCGGAAAGAGCATGAAAATCTTGACATTTTCAAAACTTCAAATCTCTTTGGATGGCCGTAGGAGAGTAGCAAAAAAATTAAAATGTTTTCTCGGGCTATAAAATATAAAACTATGTCAAGCAGGTACGGTGCACAAAAAAAACAAAATACCATCGGAAAGAGCATGACAATCTTGACATTTTTTTATGCACTTATGCATGATCTATTGAAAATGTTTCTTAGACTAAATTTGTATTCAAAGTGGTAAATTTGTTTTAAAGTATACAAAAATATTAGCAGCAAGATATACTTCCCTCATATAATCGTATGGTGCGATGATTTTTTTTTCTCTAATCTTTCTCCTGTTATTTTGTTTTGCAAGTGTTACCTCCTTAATAATGCTTTGAAGCCCGAGAAAATATTTTAATTTTTTTGGAACTCTTCTACGGCCATCCAAAGGGATTCGACCTATTGCCGCAGATTGGATATAAATAGTGTTGTATTGCTTTTCATGCTGTTTCCACTGGTATTTTTTTTTTTGCACCGTACCTGCTTGACATAGTTTTATATTTTATAGCCCGAGAAAATATTTAAATTTTTTTGCTACTCTCCTACGGCCATCCAAAGAGATTTGAAGTTTTGAAAATGTCAAGATTTTCATGCTCTTTCTGGTGGTATTTTTGTTTTTTGTGCACCGTACCTGCTTGACATAGTTTTATATTTTATAGCCCAAGAAAATATTTTAGTTTTTTTGCTACTCTCCTACGGCCATCCAAAGAGATTTGAAGTGTTGAAAATGTCAAGATTTTCACGCTCTTTCCGATGGTATTTTTGTTTTTTGTGCACCGTACCTGCTTGACATAGTTTTATATTTTATAGCCCGAGAAAAAATTTTAATTTTTTTGCTACTCTCCTACGGCCATCCAAAGAGATTTGAAGTTTCGAAAATGTTAAGATTTTCATGCTCTTTCCGATGGTATTTTTGTTTTTTGTGCACCGTACCTGCTTGACATATTTTTCTATTTTATAGCCCGAGAAAACATTTTAATTTTTTTGCAACTCTCCTACGGCCATCCAAAGAGATTCGAAGTATTGGAAATGTCAAGATTTTCATGCTCTTTCCGATGGTATTTTTGTTTTTTGTGCACCGTACCTGCTTGACATAGTTTTATATTTTACAGCCCAAGAAAATATTTTAGTTTTTTTGTTACTCTCCTACGGCCATCCAAAGAGATTTGAAGTGTTGAAAATGTCAAGATTTTCACGCTCTTTCCGATGGTATTTTTGTTTTTTGTGCACCGTACCTGCTTGACATAGTTTTATATTTTATAGCCCGAGAAAACATTTAAATTTTTTTGCAACTCTCCTACGGCCATCCAAAGAGATTCGAACTATTGGAAATGTCAAGATTTTCATGCTCTTTCCGATGGTGTTTTTGTTTTTTGTGCACCGTACTTGCTTGACATAGTTTTATATTCTGTAGCCCGAGAAAACATTTTAATTTTTTTGCTACTCTCCTACGGCCATCCAAAGAGATTTGAAGTTTTGAAAACGTCAATATTTTCATGCTCTTTCCGATGGTATTTTTGTTTTTTGTGCACCGTACCTGCTTGACATAGTTTTATATTTTATAGCCCGAGAAAACATTTTAATTTTTTTGCTACTCTCCTACGGCCATCCAAAGAGATTTGAAGTTTCGAAAATGTTAACATTTTCATGCTCTTTCCGATGGTATTTTTGTTTTTTGTGCACCGTACCTGCTTGACATAGTTTTATATTTTATAGCCCGAGAAAACATTTTAATTTTTTTGCTACTCTCCTACGGCCATCCAAAGAGATTTGAAGTTTCGAAAATGTTAAGATTTTCATGCTTTTTCCGATGGTATTTTTGTTTTTTGTGCACCGTACCTGCTTGACATAGTTTTATATTTTTTTTGCCCGAGAAAATATTTTAATTTTTCTTTCAACTCTCCTACGGCCATGCAAAGAGATTTTAATTGTTGAAAATGTCACCGCACTTCATTTCCATGTCTTCTACGTCACATACGCCACATACCAATTTAAAATCGATTCGTACAATAATTACAAATCTCGTCCGTCAAGTTGGAGCCGCTATTTTTTTTTTTTTTTTACTCTAGAAATAATTCTATTATGCATTTTGTCACTGGAATTATGATAACTTGCCAAATTTCAAGTTAATCGGACAACCAGAAGTAAGTCAAAATTCGCTTTCAAAATTTGACCAAAACGAACGAACGAACGAATAAAGTAAAAAATTAAACTGAATAAAAACTTGTAAATTATGAATATAATAAATCGTTGTTTCTTTCAATTCCCTCTATAAATACTAACATTTATGGAAGGCGTCTATCGCACAGTATTTCTATTTCATATTCAATTCGGGATTTTTCGGACAGTTCCATGTTTCTTACCTACTACATTTCAATAGTTTGTTGAATAATAATGCTACCTAGCTGCAAATACTCTAAAAAACTGGTAATGAACTAAACAATTGATGTGGCAACACCGCAGACGGTAACTCCTCAATTCCACCTAAGGTATACTCAAAACCAAAAACTGTGGCCAGAAAAGTGTGGCTAACTTCACGTAAATATCAGATTGAAATATAAAACATATGAAATGGCCCAATTGGTGGGCAAAATATATAAATAAGAAATCTTAAAAAATCTAAATAGATACAAGTTTAAAATACATTTCTTATACATATCAAATTTGGATATGAGTACAGGTATCGAAAGCATAGGTCGGAAAATGAATTATTTATAGGCAAAAAAGTATAAGTACAATAACTACAGATCATAGTATTTGCGAGAGTTCATCTAAGGATGTTGATACAGAGCACTAAATTAATTCATATCGTAGAATGCATTCCAGGTAAGGAAAGTCTTCAGTTGGGATTTGAACCAGAAAAGATTAGGCTGTTTTTTCAATTCATAAGGTCACATTTTGAACAGATAGGGCCCAGCATATCTCTCTTGACTTTTTATGACTTGTGTAGTTAATCGTTTCTAAGCGGAATTTATGTTTTGCCTTTATTGGATATTTGTGAATATCTGCATTTAGTGTAAACTATTTTTATGTATATAGGTATGACAGAGAATTTTATACATGTATATGGCTATGAATATAAGGACATTATTTCGCTCAAAACTATCTCTGCAACACACTATAGTCAAGAGAAAAAATTAGACGTATGACTCTTTTTCGTGCTAGAAAAACCCTATTGTTGTAATTCGCAAGACCGTAAACTATGATATTATAACTTAATGTGGAATATACTAGAGCAAATTTTTCAGTGCAAAGTACTGTTTATTCAACTTTGAGCAGATCGTATTTAAGCATTCTATGCAGTTGAGATTTTCATCAACAGTGATCCCTAAGAATTTGCAGCTGCTACTGAATGCAACAGTATTACCGTTTATTTTTAAATTATTCATCTTGGAAATAAATGATTTATAAAACTCTAAGACAGTGGTGTGTTAGTATGATTGATGATTAATTGATTTTTTCGGCACCAGGTATCAAATTGAAGAAGTACGTTAGCTACTTTTGTTCGCGTTTGATCGGCATCCGGACTAGAAACTATGATGGAAGTATCATCAGCAAACATAAACTCTACCATCACTTATATAGTCAGGAAGATCGTTAATGAATTATAGGAAGAGTAAGGGGCCAAGGACACTTCCCTGTGGAAGGCCTGAATCAACCAAAAACTACTCAGATATTTGATTTTTGACCATTACAACCATGTTTCGTTCCTTCAGGAATGAACCGATCCATTTTGATATATTGCTTCGGAACCCTATTGCTTCTTATTTCAGAAAGGTAAAGTCGAAATTGAGGATATCGAATGATCGAGAGAGGTCGAAAAACAATTCTGAAATGTATTCCCGTTTTTCCATTCTCTCATTAATAAACTGTATGAATTCTGTAGTGGCTGTTTCAGTGGAGGTCCTATTCCTGAGATCATGTTGATTGGGGTTCAGTATATTGTTCTTTTCCAGATATTTATTTATTCTTATAGCGAGGGCTTTCTCAAATATTTTAGAAAATATGCTGAGCAATGGAATTGGTCTATAGTTCATAACTGATAATCTGTCATTTTTTTTTATGGATGGGGAAAACAGATGTAATTTTCAGGCGTCATTAAAACTGTCCCAGCTCGATCGATTTATTAAGTATGAATGTTAAATAAGGTGCGATTTCTGATGCTCATTTTCTCAAAAGGTGTACCGATTTTTCATCGAACCCATTATATTTTTTTATTTTTGAGGATTTTGATTATATTTTCTCTCAGTTGACGTGAAAGATTCTAAGAAAAATTAATTGGATTGTTTTGTTTTAGTTTTTGTGCATTCAACAGCAAGGTTATCACAAAAATCAATTTTAATTTGGTCGTTGACTACTGACACGAAGAAATGGCTGAAAATGTTCGCTATTTTATTGTTATCTGAGATTCTCTTTCCATCGTGGTCTAATTCGATGTCATTATGGATTTTGGTTTTATTTAATCGTAAGTTGACTATAGACCAAATGGTCTTGCTTTCATTATTCGAATCATCTATACTGTTTTAGTCATTCAACAGACGTAATTCGTTCCATTCGATTCGTAATTGATGAGCATACTAGGGAGCTGGTGTTTTGGGTGAATTTTGTCTTTGAATGTATTTAGGGAATAATAATGCTTCAAATCCGAAAGAGAAGTGTTCTCAGAAGATTTCGAAACGTTCATTGGGAGGAGTAGTCTACTAAGATTGAGATGATTCAATGAATATTTGAACTGTTGAATGTTTAATTCAGTTAGCCTTCTCCTGTAGATTTCATTTTTGTTTACTAAGCTATTTTTTGCGAGACACGTTATTTGAAAGGTTTGCGCGAAGTGATCGGAAATGCATAGGTCGATTTTTTCGAATTTTATCCTATTTTTAAAATTAGTTATTACGTAATCGACAGCATTGAGTGATTCAAGAATATCACAGAAAATATTTTCGTTCATGCTGGTCTGAAGGAAATTGATTTTGTGATCACCACATATGAGAATATTTTCGAATTTATTGCTCAGGATATCGAGAATCTCACAGAGATTGATACATAATGAATCTATGTTTTCATTGTTCGGCCGTTACACGACTATAATGCACGTTTTATAATTTATTGAAATTGCACAACATTCGATATCTAACTCAACTGTTAACTTACCCACCTGCTTTATTTCTTTACAATATTGAAATTCTTTTAATTTGGCTAGGATGGCAACGACACCATGAATTTTGGCTGTTCGGCAATAAGAAAAGACCATATGATAATCACTTATAACTATACTATTTAATGTTTCATATTTCTGCCTGCCAGTGTTCTGAGATCAAGAGAAAATCAGGTTTCTGCTCTCGATTGCATCTAGAGTGTTCAGTTTATCAGCTAAACACTGTATATTCTAGTAGATGATATTCTCAGGTTTTGATTCCGGTGAAGGGGATTCGGATTGTTTGCTTTCTGCTTGTCAAGCTTATGCGGTCCCAGCTTATATCCACACGCATAACACGGCGCTGTTGTATTACCATCTACGACACTCGTTCGGTATATTCGAGACACCGGGAGATACTGAGTCCGTGGTGGAAAATGAGAAGTGCCGAATATATTGGCTCATTACTCATTTCTCCCCCTCAGGTAAACTCAAGCAAATAAGTCTGATATAGTAAAGTATGACGATTTTTGTCAAAGATTTTCCTGCTCCTGGCGAAACGAACATTGTCCAAAAAAGGACAAAAAATGGACTGAATATCGAGAGTTACTCTTTGAACTCCGAAGGCTCTAACCAAATCGTTCTGTTAAAATGATGGTTCTGATCGAAGTGGTTCTTGATGGTGGAATGATGGACACGCTGCTCTCAAAAAATCATACCGGCTTGTCGTGATACAGCAGAAATCTTAGACCGTTATCCTTGGTTCACCATGTCTACTCAGGGTTCAGGATTATCAGACCCAGGAATTGCTCAGCCAAGGACGTGGGAAGTGACTATCTGGGTAAATGATTCCAGCGGATACAGGGCCCGACTGGGATATTCCTGTCCAACAAAATATATTTAATTATTATAACAATTTTAAATATAATAATATAATGATATAATAATAATATAATGTAATAATATAATAGTATAATAAAATAATTTAGGTTATTAAGTTTATTGGTAGAAAACAATTATTACACAATGCCACGATGGCGATAATAATTTCTTCATAATTAAAAAGAAAACGACAAAGTAATAATAGACTCCCTACGGTGTCGGTGTAGCCTATTTTCAAAAATGGTATGGATGAATAATTATTATAATGAAGAAAGAATATATATACACTTTGATGAAACGAAAGAACACTCTTTTGTCTTATTTCCACTAGATTTTTTATTGTTACGACCGGTTTCGGGTTTTATCCCATTATCAAGTATAAAAGTTTTTATACTTGATAATGGGATATAAAAGTTTTTATACTTGATAATGGGATAATGGGATAAAACCCGAAACCGGTGGTAACAATAAAAAATCTAGTGGAAATAAGACAAAAGAGTGTTCTTTCGTTTCATCAAAGTGATCATGAATTTCCACAAAATAAACAAGTCATCAATCACACAAAATATATATACAGTTCAAAGTTGAAGCATATACCTTCTACGGATTAGAGGAAACACATGTCTAATATACAACCAATACAGTGGTCACTAAATACGAAATTTCATTCACAAAAATATATGTTACTAAAAATATTCACGGAAAAAGTAAAAGAACTAAAAATGAATGAGAAAATCTCATTTGACAGTACTACCAACTTCCACGAGCTTATGAATTGTAAGCCTTTTAAATATTTTTTGTCTTCTTTTTCTATACTACTAGCGGCCCTGAAAGATGTTGTCCTGCTGTGTATATTTCTGTTTCGCCGACTAACCCTTGTTATTGGCAAACTCATTTTATGGCGAAGTCGCCAGGAGCAGCTGCACCGAGAGAAATATGTATTAGCTGTAATACAAAATTGTGTTTTCTGAATTGAATAGGTGCCAGTATAGTTCGCTTTTCAGTATGATCAAGTTTTTTTTCAAAACAATTGTATTGTAAGATTTTTTTCAACAAAAATATCTTCATAACAGATTTTCATGAGTGTGCTACACTCAACTTATAAATGAAAAATCAATTTAAAAAAAGCATTTGGTAGTGGACAGAACTGAGAATATGAACCATTCTCGAATTTACTTGAACACACACAAAAATTTTTTTCAAAATCGGTCCAGGCGCTTAGGAGGAGTTCAATGTCGTACACACGCACAGAAGATTTTTATATATAAAGATGGAAATTGATCGGAATTTTTTTTAATGATTTTGAAGCAAGCGGTTTCCTGGAATAATTGGTTTCGTGACTTGTTTCGCAACAGTCTTTGAAGATTTGATTAGCTTTCAAATTCAAAGCAAGATGAGAAGTTGACGGATTACAAGTATCCTAGATTCGGAGTATATTAGGTCAAATGGGTATCGAGAGAGTTTCTTTCGTAAAATTTCCATAAATGTATTTTGGAAAACACACCATATCATCTCATAATATGTCAGTCTGTATTCAACCAATTCATAAATCAATATGAGATGTTTTTCTTCAGTTAATTCGTGATATAAAATATTTCTCTATGTTGTAATATATGTACGTTTCATCTTAGATGTTTATCACTGGATTGGTGTTTTCGTAACATGAAAGTGACATTTAAAATATTTTTTCAAAATTAAGTTTCAGTGCCTTATAATGGAACCAGTTGTGTTGTGAAGTTGTAAAAAATATTTCATTCTGAATCCAGACATGGATATGAAAGATAATTGACGAATTGTTTCTTATTCAACATCGAATAATTTTTTAAGGTTTTACAGTTCAAACATTTTTATCTAGAAAAAATTAACCGCTCATGATGAATCAGTTTCTAACAAATTCCAGAAATAATTTCAATCGCTCCTCTTTTCTTTGGGAATGCTTCGATGGCAACAACCTCATATCAGCAGCGTGATACATTCGACCTAATGTAATCACTTTTGCAATGGAGGTCCCCCATCGGAAATGACTGCAATTAACACTGTGTCAATAAGAGTAAATTCATGTCATTGATTCGCTCCAATATGCGCGTGAGAAAAAAAGAATTAAAGGAACATGTGTGGAATATGAAAAATTAATGAAATTGGGAACTATATATATACTATCACGTGGCGCGTTTATTGGAAAAGAAATTTATACGAGGGGGCTATTTTATCAAGGATTGATATATACAGGGTGACTTATGACTACTTACCGAAAATACAGTGTGCTCTTTCCATCAAAAGAAGTGGAAGACTAACTGAAATTTGAAAATTTGGACCATAACAATTACAGTAAAACCAAAACAGCTTGAGACGTGAAAACGTGCTGCGCACTTGACGAACAACGGATTATATTCCGTAATATATACAGTGATAAGGCACTCATCATGAACGTACGCGCAATTCAAAATGTCAGGCTAGATTGGTTTCACTGTACCTTATATAAGAGTAAGAACGCGCCCCTCCTGGTTTTTCAAACGTGGATAGCCAGAATTCTTGTTGCACTTCCTTTATTAAACATGAAACTGGAGTTGTTTTTTTGCAATAAAATTTTATTATAATTCCTAACAGGAAATTGCAAAAATGATTATTTTTTTGCAAAAAAAACATAAAAAACAACAAAAGTTGAAGTAAATTTTCTCGAATTTTCACTATATTCGTGGAGGTAAACGCTCTCGTGATGAACATAACGATGTAGGTCATCGATATCTAAAGTCAAACAACGCTGGGCGATATTGTGGTTTGGATGGCGACTTACGAACGACCCTTTTCGAGATCTAGTCTCTTCGGATCGTGCTAGGATTCGCACGTTTAAAGGTAAGACCTTTACTCCTTAGCTCGCACAAGTTTCGACTTTTGAGGGCTGCCGTTCGTAGGGGGATGACAGCAGGTTAAGGAAAAACAATTCCAATTTCATCAATTTCAATATGAGAATGAAATTCAAAATCAATAAATAATCACTATACCGTACAGCCAAGTGCAAAACCAATTAACTTTGACGAGTGACGATATCTTGATGGGTTACACAGAGACGTACGCCGTTGTCAGTTCTTCTCAAATGACTATACCTGAGACTATTAGGGTTTACAATTCAAATATCTGGAGGAAGTGGGTTATGTCGCAGGATGATTTTGTTTGTAATTAGAGTACACTCGGTGATTATTGGTTGTGCAATGTGTGTACAATCAAGACAAATCAAGAAAACCTAAACAACCCGTCATCGATTATTTTTGATTATGTTGCATCATGTTGTAACATGTTGCAAACTCCAAGCGCGCGTGCGCTGACGCATGACTACTACAGGAGCATATGGCTGTTCCAGTGCCGTTTATATGAAAGATGTTATAAAAAAATTTTCAGAAACATCATCACGGATAGCCTTAAAGTTTGACAGGTGCTTTCGCACATGACTGACAGGTATCTCATTTCATTTTTGGTAAGTGGTGGTAGTTCATCCTGTATATGAGGTGGATTCTAGCCAGATGAGTTTCATGAAAGAATTCAATTGATCCTCCTTCATATCAATTCAAGTCCAAAACTTCATATATTGTTTTGTGAAGATTGTTACAATAACCTTTGTTTGAGGTTTACTGAGTAACTTCAACAGGTTTTACCAGAAAGGGGAATACATACAAAAATGTTTTGAATACATTCATGATATCGCTCAGTAAACTAAATATATCTAAATATTTCTAAATGGACATTTGCTTCCCCAAATGCAATCTACTATACAAAACAAGATTATCTGATCATCTGAACCAAATGATTGGTATAATACTTTATTAATTTGAATGTTACTAAACTGTTGAATCCGAACCAAGTGTAATTAAAAAAGTTGGAACTGTTCATAAAAGTATCATGAATCTTATTTTGATCCCAAATAGGCTACTATATTTTCACAAATTCTGTATATAGGTAGTTTGCGAAGGTAATCGTGGAGTTATATTGAGTAATATTGAAGAGAAAATGTAATATTTCGAATGAATATTTCAAAATTCTCGAAAGAATAATACCTCATACCTATATTAAATTTAAAACTGCCATTTCCTTAAATATAATAATAATCTTCATGCTATTATTTGTTATCAATTGAATGTTTCTTTAAATCAAGCAAAATTAATAAGATACCCAATGGTTCTTATTATTATGGTAAAAATTATTTTTATCCCCTACTTTTTGTCAACTACACATCCCAACTTTTTGTCATATAAGTGAATAAGTTCTTTCATTGAAGTAAATTAGAATTTGAAATTACAACACACAGTAATTGCTTACAAATTTAATGAACCATCTGAAGTAGTTTATTTAGTGCAATTACAAGAGGTGAATACTCTGTGGACAGTTGTATTTGTGATGAGGCATTTGCGGCTTCTGAAATAGAAAGGGTTTATTTATATTTGTACATATTTAGGTTGGCATCAGGATTTCTACATGTTTGCTAAGATCTTATGTGTTAAATTTAGACATAATAAGATATAACAGAAGTTTTCGTTCGAGATAGATACCATGCTTATGACTGTTTACCGTAATTGATTTGCATTCTTCATGTAGCGTATCGTGATAATATTTGTATCTATATGTTATGAGAAATCGTAAAGAAAAGTTATACTAATTATGAGTCACATCCAAACTAAATTTGGAATAAAGGATCTACTTATACCAAAAAATTAACTTACCTTGAAAGTTTTTTATTTTTATTATGCTCTGATGACTAGAAGGATATATTTGAAATGAAGGGCAAGTTTTCTTTCATTTGGGTATATTTAAGTAATGTGAATTTGCTACCAATATATTTTAAGAAAGTTTTATAGGACATTTAAGAATATGAATGAAAGAAAAGTATCTTCAAAAGAACAGGGAAACTGGAAAAGTTGTGATACATCTACTGTAACGAATTATGTACGATTCATTCTTCTTCTTGTTCAATCCAAAAGGATAATTATATAGTATTCAGGGAACATTTTGATAATCAAAGCAAGGATGAATTGAGGAAGGTTTCACGAAACAATATTATTCTTCACATTAAATATCATGGATCCGTCCATTCGTTGATATGAGCATTGATACAAATGTGTCGATATCTGTCCTAGTTTGTGAGTAATGTGCCCATCAATAAATTCAATTATTCCATGAAATATTATATTTCCAAATGCAACACCCTTTAGTTTATCAAGTATTTCGATTCATGATGTCAATCTCAACAAAAATCAAAGATGAATTTTCTTGCTGAAGTTGAAAATTAGTTGGAAAACATCACTGATATTACTTTCATGTGGTCAAATATTTTCAATTGTCATAATTTGCAGTCACTGCTCATTGTTACACTAGTTTTCTAAATATATAGATTGCTACCAATGGTCGTCTTGAGTGTACCCTTGTTCACTAGCCGATGGATATACGAAACTGAAGATAATACCGTGAATTAGTTAAAAAATATCATCAGAATTGTGTAATGAATAGTAAATATTTACTGACAAATGTATTCTAAGCCACGCTTAGTGTCGACAGAAGAACCCAAATATATTATTTTCACCAAGAAGGCGATGTATTAGAACATTTAATCTGGTCAACGGAAAAACGTTTTTCAAATTTTTATTCCAAAAAAGTGATCATTTCTTCAAATCCGAATTACTTATAATTATCATTACCAAATGATAGGAATATGGACATATTCAGGGAAGTTTACTAGAGAGTGCACATAAAAAACATTCAAATAATTTCGATGGGGTAAAATCAATCAACTCTGCAAATTAGGTGGCAATTTTCTGTCAGAAAACTACTAATTTTCTAACTAACACCACGAAGGGCATATAAGCACATATGTCAGATACCTGGTGCATCGTAGAAAATTGCTGTCTAAGAGCTTCTGTTGAATGACCTATCCTGTCACTGATAAGAAGCAACAACCTGTAAAGTATTATGCCAAGTGGAAATTTCCAACCAAAACGAGGGAGAGCTTAGTATGAATTATAGGTAGAGGCACTCGCAATCGGGTTCTTCATTAGGAACGTTGAACAAGTTACTAACAGATGTGGTTCAACATTCTTCGTGGTATTACCCAGGGAAGTAGTTGTTTTCTGCCAAATAGTCGCCTCATACCAAGCTCATCATCACAAATGGACTTTGTTGGAATTATTTTCATCATTTCATTTCCACTTTCTAACTAACCTAACGAAATTCCCGGTTCGATAAATGGATTTAATGTTGAAAAGCACCGCCATCTTGGACACATATTTTCAATACAGATCAATGAATACCTATCTACTAGCTATTCCTTACAAGTTACCAATCAACTCATGTCATCATATTTGATTTAATTAAAAGTAGACAAGTCTCTCGGACTGAACAGAAGAGGGTTTGCTTCAGCGAAGGACGCCATGAAATGGCCTGAACTTGAGTAGTTTTTTCGATCTCGCTCTAGCTCTTAGATTCGTTTGGCAAAACTAAAGAATATTTTGAGACACAAAAATCGTTTTCATATCGATGAAGTTTCAGACGGAGCTTTTTATAGCTTTTAATGTAACAAGATTATTTTGCGAGGACGTTGACAGACGACGAGGCGATTTGCGCCGAGTCGCCTGTGCAACTTACGAAGATTATAGCGAAATTGGTATATTTCGTCTATTTTATCTAACTTCTCATTTGATAATTTTGATTTCAGGAATACTAAAACTCATCGTTCCCAATCTACCCTGTACAGAAATGTTTAGAGAGGTGTTGCAGTACAAACTCAATTCTACTTCTTTTCTTCTCTTATAATCTATATGGACGATTCCCCAAAAATAGAAATCTTGCCTAGAAATAACCTGTCGAATTAAATTATTTCATTCCAAATAACTCTTTCATTCTCCACTTTGATGATTGATGATGATTGAATGGGCTTGTGGAGCCCGTCAGAACGGGAGTGACGGGTCTCAAAGAAAAGCCCATTTGGATGGGAGGATGGGTGGACCTTGAATATGAGCCCACCGCTATTGTGGTCGGAAAATTGTCGGTTTCGGAGGACCCCGTTTTGGATCCCATTTGCGTGGGAGGAGAGGAAATATGGGAGGGCCACGAGAAAGCCCTTCAGGTGTGTTGAAAAACTGGTGGACACTTGGACGGCCCATGGGTAAAAAAAAGTCGCTGCGCGTTGAGCTTCCACATGTGTCAACAACACTAAGGGTCAGTTTTTCAATGTTCAGTCAAATGTCTCTGTTACGTGACTGATGGTTAGAATATTAGTGTATCCTTCATTTGAGTGAATGTCATTATTCAATCTAACCACCGGTCAAATTTAACTGTCAGTCAAACTACGCTAACAGGACACTGAAAAACCGGCCCTAAGTGCGCCTGGGTCCCAGAGTGCTGTCGCTAGTGGTCGAATCCCCCACAATCATTTATTTCTCCGTCGCTTACAATACCTCAAGCTAAGGGGGGATTTTAGAGTGTCCTCAACACACAGTCCGGGAAGTTGAGCTAAGAATCCCGTGGCCCCTGTGACACGTACTGCTGGATACTGATGTCCCACGAGTCATTGCATGACAAGCGGTTTACTGTTCGAGTCATGATCTGGTCTGCGGCGATGCTTTTGAGATAAATTTTGAGAAGTAGAGGGAATGATGGATGATTCTAGAATGGATCTGTGTCAATCCACTCTGTTAGGAGGAGAAATCTGACAGTTGATGCAATACCTTTGGTGAAAAGTCATAGTCTCCGCCGCAGGTAGGTACTTCAGATGAGAATGTTGCCATATTAGACCATCAGATAATGACATATTTTGCTGACTCATTTTCTCGTTTCAGGGATTTTAACCACTGAAAATTATGTCAGTGTTGGGCTCAAAAAATGAAAATTTAGCGATCGGACGTGTGCTAGGCATATGGAAAATTAATTTTTTTTTCAATCTCTCATTTATGTAATTTTAACACATCAACAGGTAGGAACAATCTGATAGTGAAAAACCAAAGCCATAAGATTTGAATGTCCTTAAAGGGTGGAAATAAGGGAGCCATCTTGTAAAAGAATACTCGGTCGCTGACGCATTTTCTCGCTTATGGCAATCGACAGAATGAAATCTGATATCGTTAGGAACCCGACAGAAAATTCCCATAAGCCAATCAGCTGTTTAAGTAAATTTTCCGGCCGGAAAATTTTTGGAATTTTTTTTTCATATGCCTAGCACACGTCCGATCGCTAAATTTTCATTTTTTGAGCTCAACACTGACATAATTTTTTTTCAGTGGTTAAAATCCCTGGAACGAGAAAATGAGTCAGCAAAATATGTCATTATCTGATGGTCTATATTTTCAATTGGATACCTGACCTAGGCAAGAAGATCACCTATTGACTTCTTGTTGAGAAAAGCCCCCGAGAAAGAAAATTGCATCGCTATATTATTATTCAATCTCAAAATCAGTATTGGTTGATTCGGAATGTAGATATTTCAGTTATGGTTAAATATAATAAATACTTGAGATCCCAGTTATTTTAGGAATATGCGGAATTTCCTGCCCTGAAGTATTTTTTTGAACTACATTTTGAACATCGTCGGAACATGCAAATTCTCCCCATTTAATTATCCTCCGTTTCGTGTTCTTAATATAATAAATCTATTAAAACCATTGTCCGCATTCGAAGGCAATTTGCGGGCCCTTTCTCAGTTTTCCTAGAACAAGCTAGCACGGATGCAATCCTGGATCTCACGCTCCTGCCGACAAAGCTTTCCGTTTGGGGTTTTGTCTTCGAATTAGCTGCGAATAAGCGCATAGACAAACTGGCAAATTAAATCCCATCTGGTCCAGCGGCTTTTGACTTGGTTACATACAAGCCGCCAAATAAACTTGGGAGCTGAAGCTGTAAAGGGGATTATAGATTAGATTCGAACCAAGAGGAGATGACATTTTTCATCCAAAGGTCTTCCTTGCGAAAGAAAACAAGATTCCACTACAGCATCGTTCCTAGTTCTTTCTGTTTTCACGGAAATCACTTTCATGGAATCCCTTTTATATAATTTATATTTCACTTGTCCAGTAATTGCTGTTTAATACCATGGCAACGATAGGTATTAATAGACCCATAATTTCGGAGGGCAGTATGGATAATAATGATCGCTGAAAAAAAAAGGTACATCCAAGTTTGAAGTTCTGTGAGTTGACCGTTAATAAATTCCTCAATGTGTTGCATTCGCTTTCATTCAGAACAATGACAAAAATATTTTCTTTTATGGTAACGTAATGGGTTATCATTGCAGCAGTTCAGGTTTTCGAGGAAATACTTCAATGTAGCTTTCCGCTAGAGTACGATTCATCCATATTCCAAGCAAATTAGTGTTTCACCTTCAAAATTAGGATATCAGCTATGATGAAAGGGGCACTACCACAGTAGTGTTACTCACAGGCGAATCTACGCATCTATTATTCCGGCAGGTTAGAAAAACCTACGTTGTCTGCATTCCTCTGGCCACAGTAATATCGCGGAAAAAATGGTCCAAGTGAAACGTTTTCCTGACTTTTTTTCGATTGTGATAAGAAAATTAATACCTATGTTTAAAAAAAAATCATATTGTCTCTAGAAAAATGAGAATTCTGAACGCATGAACTTGTAGTTATAATATTGTTCACATATAGCAAGTAGTTCGAACATTAGATAATTCACATTGTATAATGCCAGGTCAACAGTTTACTAACGCTGGAAAGGTGTAGTTTCATATTTATCAACTTTGGGTTTCTGAAAAATATATCATTACAACAGAAACTCTTGTTACAGGCATAATACAACAATTTATTAGCAGTAGAATTTGGTGTTTTTACGAGAATGCAGGTGTTCACGCAGGTGTTCACCTACTTGTTGATTTTCGACCGTTCGGGATCAATCGGGAGTAACCGCCGCACCCTTTCATCAACGTATCAACGGTTTTCGCAAAATTTTGCGTCATTCCAGTGCCGGCATTTGAAGCAGGTGCATGTGGGAACGTGTTAGGTGTTACATTGTGACCATTGTGTGTGAATATAGTGATAGTGAAAACCATGGCTCAAGTTATAACTTTTTTTTTTCGTGTTCAAGTGACTAGCTGTCGTATAATAGGCCATGTTATAGTCAGCTGATTTTTTCTTTCTTCGAAATATTGGGTTATCAACAATTCAACATGTTTTCAGGTAATAGGACGACATGATTGAATACATTTTTTTCTCCTTGCGTGGTAGGCTACTGCCGCTCATCCTAACCATGGAACCGTAGCTGATGTTCACAAAGCAAATTTTTCAGATTTTTTACCTTGAAAAATAAGAATAGATGGCCCTGAAAATGGAGATTTATTCATAAAATTTGGTGTCCTAGTAGGCTTTTTGAAGGTCTACCTAATGAAAAAGAAACCAGGCCAATCGGTGAAAAAAAATGTAAAAGAGTGCTTCCATTTTAAATGATTCGCACTGTGTGTATTTTGTGTTATGTAGAGTATTGACATTTTATGTTTAATAGAATAAGGAAAATAGAGAAATGTCCAAAAGACTAAACAACAGTTTCAATAAAAATTTCAAAAATATACACATAATTTCTTTTCTTCCTTACCTTTTTTTTAATTTTCAGATCGTTTCAATTCTTCTCTGTTATACATAACTTGGACGTAGAAAAGACTTTAGGTCGTCTGTTTGTTCATTCATTCACACTGAATAAAAGCAAATTTTAAAAAGTTCCGAAATTACTACTTTTGGAAAAGGTAGTACTGGGTGATCCAGTAAGGGTGGCTAGAGGCGGTGATTTCTTTAAAAGAACCATCATGTTGTATACTTCTTTCGATATCAACAAATAGTCTACGAATACATTTCTCATAAAAACTGCAATCTCCATCTACATTAGTTTTTCTTGAGTAGTATATTTGGATAGCTTATATATGCTATGAAATTACACTTTCTTAGAGTATAAACTGAATCATTGCTTCTTTGGTGCAACCGAATCATTTATCTCATTGTGGATTTCGGAATGAAATTAATGTATTATAAAACACAAATGATTCTTTGACGAACTAATAACTGTAAACTGAGGGCAAGTGGATATATTAATTGAGTCTGGTGTATCCTGATACCAAAGATGGAATGAAAACTATTAAAGGTAAGACAATAAACTACTGCAAATAAACCTGTCACTAGTAGTTATCAAGCTGAGCAGCTACTGCAAATAAAACGTCGATTGAGGCTAATAAACTGAAAAGTTTGCTTCTAATAAAGAGTTTAATATTGGTAGGTTACATTATGTTCGTCAAATTACATTAATAACAGCAAGTAATCAAATTCAGGAATCTAATATTTTTTGTGGCTAATAAAGCAGGTACTTGACCCATATAGTATGCAAATTTTCACTTGGTGGTATGCAAATTTTACTTGCTACTAATAATTTTTTTTCCGTGAGTATATTACACACCGAGGTGGGAAGAGATTCATTCCTGTCGTGAGATTTGTTGGCTAGGAATTATTAATTAGAACATTTTCAGAGAATTAAAAAGCCAGTATACCTACCTAACACATTATTTTCGAAAACACAAAGTATTTTTCTTGTGAGAGTTTACCAGTTACATTCCAAATAGTTTTGATGGGGGCCTTTTTAAACTCTGATTCGTCTTAATTCTTCATGTTTACGGCCCAATCTTCAAGTATACGCGGCAACTCTTCCACGATACATCTTTCATTTAAGTCCTTTTTCTCACTCCACTAAATAAACTCTTTGAACATTTTCCACGTGCACTTTCAACTCAATATAATATTTTTGTCGTATTTTATAATTAAGTATATCTATTGAGTGATGTTTGATATTTCCATTTCTGCTCGAAGTAACTGACATTTTAAAAAATTAATTGAGTAAACGTCAAACTAAATGTCATTTGCATGGTGACACGATTACTCAGCAGTGATAATTTCCCGGGGCACTTATCACGTGTAATATCACAAGGCTATTGATAATTTCGACATAATTTGTCGCTAATTTTTGAAAGCGAATTGCTTGGTAACAGGCAGACGCCGAAGACGGAGGACTGTTACCTAAAAGCACCTCGCTTGAGGAAATTTAAGACAAATTATGAGAATTTATCAATATTTGAGGGATATTAGAGGGTAATACCACAAGAGGGTTTTGTTTTATCGGATAAACTTTAATTTTGCACGAAAACTTGGTTGCTTTCGTAATTGGCGAGAGCAAATAACATGATAAAATCACCGAAGGTGGAGTGATTTTATCTAATGTTATTTGGTCGAGTCATAATACAAGCTACCAAGTTTGAGTGGAACAAAATTATAGTTTATACGATGAAAACAAAACCTCGAGTGGGATTTAGTGAGATAATTTAACGAATCAAATAAATTAATTATTAAACAAAAGTGAATAGAACATAATGTATTAAATCAAGTCAATAATTCATTAAACAAAGAGTACATTCAACAGGAAATATTATGAAAACCAACTAAATTCAACCCCAACATGCATTTCGTTGGTTCTTAGACTTAAATAAGTTTTAAATTTAAACAGATAATGTTTTTACAAATCTCGATACTTCCTGTTGCCTGACTAGTAAGCACTGAAGATGACGCAAGTCGAAAGCGCTTTACAATAAATAATAAATTTATACACTTATATACAAATTCTTCGCTTCATTCGTTAAACTGTATGTCATTTGCTTGGTGACATGATTGTTCTACAGTGATAATTTCCCGGGGCACTTATCCGGGGTCATTATCGTAGGTAATATCACAAGACCGTGACAAATAGCCGACTATCATTTTCTTCCTAATTCTATCGACAGTACTTTGTATTTTGACAGTTAAATGAAGACCATATGAACATTGATAATCAGAATAACTCCCGACAGCTTTAGCTTTATCAGAATAAATACAATATAATAAATAATAATAAAACTGTATCAGAATAACTCCCGAATCAGAATAACTCCCGACAGCTTTAGCTTTATCAGAATAAATACAATATAATAAATAATAATAAAACTGTATCAGAATAACTCCCGAATCAGAATAACTCCCGACAGCTTTAGCTGGAGTTATTCTATGATTATTAATATTCATATGGTCGAATTGAATTGCCTCAATATACAAGTTACTCGAGATAAATTAAAGAAAATAATAGTCTCTATTTGTCTTGGTCGAGTGATATTTAGGAAGACTATTTCATGAACAGCATGAAATCATTCATATACGCCTTCATATGCTCCAAAAAAATACATAAATTCTCTCTAGACATACTATTTACTCCTTTTTGGTGTTTTCTGTGTTTTCCGTTGAAGAAGATAATCGAACATGAGACATTTCTATTTTGAGTTGTGTCAAACCCGACACTTCTCTTTGTTTGTTTACCTAAATATCCGTGTTTACCTAAATTATAGCTTGTTCACAGGAATATCCGCTCATATTGTATATCATGTGACTTCAAACATGTAATTTTATTTGTGCAGCCATGTGTGAATGAAATAGTGTAATTCTGGTCACATGATCGCAAATACGTAGATATGATAGGTTCAAATTGAATGAAAAAAATGTTCGGTGTAATATTTCTCTGATTGGCTAAGTCTGGTCACATGATCAAAAATACGTAGATATGATAAGTTCAAATTGAATGGAAAAAATTTTCGAATCAATTGCCGGCACCACGTTTTAGTCTGGATGCACCCGTGTTTGGTCACAACCAATCAGAGAGCTAGAATATCTTCCATTGACTGGTAAGTTTTGCTTATGTATGCTACCGGGCTGCAACCCGTTACGCAACTGGGCAGCTGAAGGGTCAGCTTTCTGACCGTGGGAAGCAACTGGGTTCCAGCGTAATATATATGCGAATATTTTTAATTTTATGGTATATATATAGTTCAAATTGAAATGTAATATATTCATGTCAGTCAGTCGAGTATATTTTTGTGTAACAATAATCAGTTAATTATTTTGCAAATATCAATATACTCATGTCCACAAACCTTTCATTTTTGAAGGTTATATTTATTTTATTGTTTTCATTAAAATAGATACAAAAATTGCAATGTTCACTACAATACTACTGTTGTAATAATCAACATGAGTTAATTATTATAATATAATGCCTGTCATTGCTACACCGACTATACCGGTTTGCTGTCATATGTAGTACCAGAAATTGTTTTAACATTTTTCTGGAAATATCCACCATACAATTTTCTCCGTGCCATATTCATCACAACAGTGTTGCATGTAACATTCAAGTCATCATGGGCGTCGCCAAGGAAGGGCAGGGGGGGCAGTTGCCCCCCCCCTAGAGATCAAATGTAGCTAGCCGGAAAGCGAACAAAGTCCTAAGGCCGTGCGAGCAATTGACTTCCTTCCCTATTAATAAATTCCGCATCGCATGACAAAACGTGAATAATTTCACAAGCTTCATGCTCTTGACTGTACCAGGCGTTCATATTTTTTAACCTCCATAATATTGGCCAATTGCCCCCCCCCTTAGTCAGAAGCTGGCGACGCCCTTGCAAGTCATCCTATATTTTGAAAATGGAGTTAAGAAAATCCGACAACTCATTACCATGCATCGATGTTTCATCAGTTTTCCTGGGAGTATATCCTTCTATCTTATAAAACTTCTACGTAGGAGAAAATAACTCAGTATTCATTGTTATCCCTCATACCGATTCGTAGCCAATATCGTCAATTATACTTCTTCGCATCCCTACATATCTCGATAGAAGCGTAAAAAACATCTGGATTGAATTTCCCTCACCTCCGCTATTTCTCGGCGATAGTCAATGAGAGCGTGTTTCTAATTTAGAAATCCTTTTCGAGAGACGCAACTCAAACATATTCAGAATAAAAGCGCCGTATATTTTCGCGTGTCTCTAAATCCACTTTCTTTTTCGATCAAGTCCCCTTTTATTCCGAGCTATTCTATTGTTCCCAGCCGGTCTTATGTCGTCCTTAATCCTTAACGGGCCCCCTTACAGTCCTCCGCAATCCTGGCACAATTCTGCTTTGCCTTGTGTTGTCGCACGCCTCTGAAATTGACATATTTGGGGGGGTGTTAGGCAAAAGTTATGGAAATGAGGCATGTACCTTTCACCTGTGCCGTGAATGCAAATTTTTCTTTGTAGACAAAGGCAGGCCCATAAATTACTCCTGGAATATAACGTGACTTTTTTGGATTTCGGTAAAACCTTTCACGATTTAAATTCAATTCCTTTAGCTTCATACTGACAGGATGACAAAAACTGAATTAGGCTCTCACAAGGTAGGCGAACACTGTGTTTTCCGTATATATTTTTTGGTCTACTTGTACTTGTATTCAAAATAAATAAACAATTCTCGAGAAGCAACGAATACCTTTTCCTTTCTTTGAACTATGTCAAGGAAATCTCATATTTGCACTATCCACAATTTTCTCCGTTCAATCTTCGTCACTTTTCATTTCTAATTAAATTAAATTCATAGTTATCAAGAATTCGTTATCTGGATAGACGCCCAATTTCACAAACTTCATTAATTATTATTGTTGTCAACTAGTTTCTGACGGCCAAACAGCCATAGCTACCTTGGATTACCTAGTGTAGATTAGGTCCAATATAGTTCTTTAGAGGTATATGCTATTATTTTGAATATATTCGCCTCGATAGTTTGGAATTTTGATAATACTTATTTAATAGTAAGAATGCTAAGAATATTATTGGTGAAACATTTGTATATCAGATACTTATAGGTTATTAATTGCCAAAGAAAATGAGAAATGGCATTATGACAGGATTTCGTTAATATTCGGATCTGTCGCTGTTGTTGCATGAAACTGTCGGTTGTCTAGCAACAGCCGTTAAAGAAAGTGCACTTTTTTTACGCTTTTCCGTTTAATGATGAAATCGTATGTTGATACTGAAATATTGCGATATTTTACGCACACAAACCACACAAAAAAGGGGACTTTTTTGACAGTTGTAGAAAAATGTCATTTCCATATCAGTATTGTATGTGATTTATAAACTATTCTTCTTCCATTCGGACGTTTCATTGGACAAAAAACAACTTCATATTAATGGAAATATGTTGAAAACTGGATCAAATCGTTGAATCGTTTTAGTTCACGTCTAGAAAATGATAAGGTCTTATACGCCACCGAAATGAATTTTTCAAACAGAATCCATATATCGAAATGAAGGATATAATGTGTTAAAATAATGTTGATTCGTTCTCATGTGCATTATCGAATATTGAAAAATTTGTTTCTTTTTCTAATAAATATTTCCATCGAAAAAATTCACATAAATTTACACGTTTTGGTGATGAGAAGTCAATGTCAATGTTTACATCACTGTGGACAACACTAACGTACTGGATTGAATTTTGTAATGCATCGTTTCCTTGTAACCCAGGAGATATTTGACAAAGAAAACGCGATAATACAAGAGATAGCAGTTAGAAACGGTTTCTTAAGTGGTATTATAGATAATATTATAAGGAAGAAAAGTCCAGGATAATATTGAACGATAAAACCAAGATAAATATATCCCAGTTTCATGCCACCAATACACCAAGAACTATTTTCAAGGAACTAGGTAAGGCGCTGGTATTTATATAAAACAATTTAGACACTACAGAGCCTTTTGGCAACCCAAAGGACAAAGTCGAGAAGTGGGAAAAGTCTGGAATATACGAAATCAAATGTAAGGACTGCGATGCAAAATATTATGGACAGACTTAAACATCTTTTATCTAGTAAGAATAAGAACACATAATACATCTAAAATACGGAAAAAGCGAAAAATCAGCAGTCACTTGAATCCATCTCGTAGAGTTTAGTTCATTAAGATAAGTTAGACAAGTTAACAACAACAGGTATCGAGATGCCTATAGAAGCTTAGAAATAACTAAACGTATAGCTTGTTAAAATAATTATTTTTTGTTATCACATGATGTAATTAGCATATCCGTCCAATATAGCATTTTTCCAATTAGTAGATAAGGCAATGTTGTAAGATATATTATAATAATTTGAAGATTGGCAAAGAACATTCAAATACCTTTCAACTTCGAATGCAATACTTCAAGCTCTATAGCTTCAGTTATTCAATAATCAACAATAAAATATCCTCTATGTGTCTATGTGTATGTAAATTTGATGAGAAGAAACTGCATTGTGATGAACAAAAGCGATTCATTCTTCACTAATCATTAACCTATTATACTTCAAACATCGTCAGTTCCGAAACACCCCAATTAATATGACGTTTACATCAATTACTCATTCATGTGGAAAAAAGGGTGTAAAAATATTGCTGCCCGCTGTTAAAATAATAAGAACACGCTCGTCACAGCGATAAATAAACAATAGGTTCGCTTTAATTATGGAGTTCTCACCCCAAAAAACACCCTTCATACGCATTTGCACTACATTTATTATACACTCAATCGTTCACTGACGCACAAAAACTCTGCACCTGGTATATTAATACAATGGGAAAAAATGGGGTAATGCAGAAATATATGGCCCGATGCGAACCCTACACCTTTTTCTATAAATCTTCAACTAATTATATTGAAATGAAAAATTCAATATTCAATATATTAGTAGAATTTAAAAAATAGTTTGATCCATTTGGAAAAATCAATTACCATAGACTCTAGGAACGGAAACCCCGACTGGAAGTTCGACGGCTCAGATTTAGTTCGTGGTATAAGTATTTATTAAATTGGACCTTATGTTTGTTAATGAATCTTCAGATACATAACAGATTTGGAGGCTTCAAGATCGAAAGACATAAAATAGGGTTGCTGGTGGCCAGTTTCTTAGTTTGAACATATTTAGCAATAATGGATTACTCTTATACAAATAATATTTAATAATATTAATGATATTTCTGTAATTCTTGAATAATTATTTTTTTGCCTAATTCTTGATAATATATTGAAGGGCAAAATTTCAATATCTGTCAATTTTCTAGTTTTTTCAGTAGTTTTCAATAGAAACACATACCTTCAAAAAGTTGGGATCGTCGGAACACACTTTTAATAATTATTTATTCGGAAATACGCTTTGGGCGTTCAGTTTTGCTTAAAAAAAAGAGAAATACCAGTTTGCCTGGATCACTTGAGTTTCAATATCTGTTGAAAGGTTATTTAATATTTTTATGAATTTAAAAAAAATACCAAGGATAAGATTTTTTTATGTTCCTTTCGATTTCACACATTTTCTCTCAAATTTTCATGTTTTAGTTGACTGATGTATTGAGAACATTCTAACATTTACAAAACTGGTTTACACCACTAGTTTTATGGTGTCATGAAGTTTTGATTACTGCATATCAATTAAAACATTTCGTTGAGAACATGAGAATACCGTTTCAAATGATCATGTGCAAATCACCATTGCACAACATTGCCAGTGCATGTACTCGTATCTGGTTTGTGATATGTTAGAGGACGGCTATCATTATTATTTGCCGTCGCGATCGGGGACGATTTTCTTATTTTTGTTTTCTCTAGACAACTCACATCACACTTGCTCCACAACAAGGCATGTGGTCTCCTATCGTTTTAGTTATAATCTCTTGCACTCAGGTCTCGAACCTCAGTCCATGCAGTGTCCGCGAAAGTTTCAACGGCTGAACACCTAACCGTTGACTCACCGGCCACCAATTTCCACAAAAAAGCACAATTTCATAAATTTTCGGTTCCTTGGGTTCATGAAGTTATCGAATATATATATAGTTCATAAAAATCTGCAGAACAAGTGGCACAAAAACGACGAAATTTTTGTTCATACAGCCGATCTTGTGTCCACAGAACAGGTTCATTGAATATATTTTGAGTATTTTTCTCAAGCTGTTGAAGATTATAAAATGTTAACCTTAATGTGTGAGTTTTCTTTGGAAATGCCATATATATAACGCTTCAGGTTTAACGTGTGTCTGGTAATACTAAATCAATCGCTTAAAGTACTTTCTGTTTTTCAAAAAGTTCATAGAACTCATAATTTGATAAACAGTCCGTCCATAAAGTAACCACCACCTGAACGGTTTGAAATTTTTTCTTCAATTTTTTTCTGGTCGAATCAGAGCTCATATACTTACTCCTTTGTGACTTTGAAAAAAATGCTTATCTTTCAAAATGGTGTCGGAACGCCAATTTAATTTATTTTATGCCATCGAGGGTCGTATAGAAAATACTCTATACGACAGGAAAATTTCGAAAAGAAATATGTATCCACCTCAAAATGGCGGTCCATAATGTTAGAACTCTCATATAGTAATCCCACCCTTATTAAGTTCTGAACGGATTGGAATTTTTATTTATTTTTTTTTGTTCAAATGTTAGTTCATAAACTATATTCTTAAGAAAACAAAAAAAGTGCCATCTTTTAAAATGGCGTCGGGTCGCTCAAATATAGCAATGCCATATCGGTACAATGATTCCACGCCTTGTGAACCAGTAGGACATTTTTTTCATGCAATATGTTGTGGGTGAAACTGATTCATCCCATTTCATATTATGATGTTCTATTAAACTCTCAATTATTTTGTTGGTGTTGAAAAGAAAAGTAATACATTTTTTTTCTTCACATTGAAACTAACTTCATCATGATTTTTGTTCGAAAATATAAATAGGATATTCATAAAAACTGTTGTGGAATCATCTGCGACTGAAAGACAAACTTCAGTTGCTATTTTCCATCGTTCAAAATAATCTCTTGGAAGGTATTCATGTTAAGTCTGGAAAGTATTTGTTTTCTGGTGGATATTAAAAATAAATCGCATTTTTCAATTTTCATGGAGAATGTTCTCTTTTTCCACATAAATTCATCATGGTTCAACCAATCCGAAGTGTCACTTCAATTTTTTTCGAATTAGTCTATCTGTAGAATCCATCGCAAAATTCAATATATTTCTCCAAATACATAGAGATCATAACATTTCATTCAAACCCCTTCTGACATGGCAGCGGTAATATTTCGCATTCTCATTCCTTCATTCAATAAAACGTCAAATACACATCAAAACGTTGAAAATTTTCAAAATTTGGACCATTTTATTGTCCTTGTTTCCGCTTTCCCAAATCTCTAGTAAATTTAAAATGCGTTAATTCTACACAATGGTTAAAAATCCGAAAGTTATCCACTTCTTTGAAAATACGTAAGGGACTTATGCTGAAAAAATATTTTTTGAAGTTGAAGCCTTTCACCAACTGATTTGATAATAATTAATTTGTTGGACTCAAATTATTGGAAACATTGCCCCCTTCCATGGTCTTGGAAAATGATTTTCTCTTCAATGAACATTTCTTGAGGAATAGATTCAACTTGACTCTCCCATAGGTCCTAAGCCGCTACTGTTTTGTTCCGGAATTCCGAGAACTACTCTGTTAGTACACGGTTAACGACTGCAAATATACACATGGTACACGCTTCTATATACACTGAGGATGGCATATCCGGCGTCATTTCACTAGCAGTGCGTAACATACGCAGTAAATCATGTTCTTTAAACCGCAAAATCGACGTTAAATCTCGATAATTCACCAGCATCCCAGTGCTTGAGCTTCGTTTTTCAATAAAAGTTTGAACGTGAGGCGGGCTGCATTGGCGCCACGAAGTTTCTAATGTGAAACATACACAAGTTAGCAGCTAATTGCGGAAACTGATGTGGTTTGCTTGTCTTCTGTACACCCCTGACAGATTATTCTCGGAAACTTTTCCATCTACCAAGAAGTTTTCTCGTGGTACCTTTCCCGAAGTACGTAGACCCGCTAGTTATAATTGGGAATTTGGAGCGCAAAGTTTCAGTTTTGGGAAGTAATTAAGAAGCGGTTCATTATCGAGAACTGATATATAATTTTATGGCTCACAATTACATTATTCCGGTTGCTGCGACTCTCGGTGTATGTGTCTTGCTAAAAGTTAGCGAAACTATGTGTTTGAGTTCGTAATCATTTGGATAATCTAGGGCTACATACTGTTTATCGTGATTTCTAAAATACTAATATAAACACTTTCTTCACTGGAAAATGTGGTGCTCTCACAGTTATGACATTTCCATTCATATTATTTGGATTTTTAATCGTGATTAGCCGACCGAAACTGAAGCCATCAACTTCAGGAGGTGGTTTCAGTTTACTCGTATTCACAGCAAGTTTAGGATTTCGGATGAAGTCATAGAGGAGTCGATCTCTTTGAAATAACTGAAAGTACAACTGGACAATCGGTTAACAATGAGAGAGCATAGCGATCCAAATGGCTGCCGCGGCTGTAAAGCGCATTTACCCTCTGGTTTCCAGAACTTCTCATCCCAGCTTAGATACATGCTGTGGTGGTGCGTGCGTAATGCATTCGATTTTCGAAACAATCATTGGGGGTTCGAATTCCAACGCGGTCACCGATCCTGTGATAACCTTTTGAAATATGAGGAAATATCTTTCCTAGCTTGAATGAGTCCCGCGAAGTCTTCTGAGGGTTGCTCACAAGGGTGCAGCCGGTAGATATTACAATTTAAACAAAAAAAATAGACAAATTTAAACACCCGCCTGGGCTGGTATTTTCTAACTTTTACGTATACCAATTTGATCAAATGTTTCACTCCAACACACATGAATTGTGTATGTTTGTCCCCTTTCATTCGTAGACGAATTGAAACCGCACGGTTAGAAAATAGCAGCCCTGGTGTTTTGCAACTAATTCTCAAAGATTCGACAAGATGCAGAACAAGGTACTTCGTATTATCACCTAAAATAATTGGTACAGTCTCCCTTGCGGGCGTCTTACAAGTTTTACAAAGTACTTTCTCATCGGTAGTTCCATAACCAGAGACCTTGGTACTCTTAGGATGCATGATAACGACCGCTGCAAACACAACGGGGTCATATACAGTATACCGCTGAATTATAGAAAAAAATCATTATTTCTGAATATAAAGATTTTTCGAAAAAAACCTCAGGCAGGTCGATTTTTTTTTCCGATGGGCCAATTTTAGAACCCCACCCAAAATATATAGGGTTATCCGCATTTGAGTAAAAATGATTTCGGTGATATTTTTAAACGGAACACCCAGTATATTTTTCCATACTTGGTTAGCCATCGTCATTACGAATCCAGTGATAACTTTGAGGGGATTATGTCAAACGGCTGCGGAGATATGGGCAAAAAACTTCTCCATATGCCCAATGAGTGCGACAGAGACTTTTAACCTTCTGAATCGTGTGAAGTCTCAGTAATACTCATTAGACATACTAGGATGTTTTTTGTCCATATCTCCGCAGCTGTTTGACATAATCCGATGAAACTTTGTACCACTAGATTCGTAATGACGATCCCTAAACAAATATGGAAAAATATACTAGGTGTCCCATTGAAAAATATCACCAAAGAAATTTTTATTCAAAAGCGGATAACCATATATATTTTGGGTGGGGTTAAAGAATTGGCCAATCGAAAAAGAAAATGGACATGTCAGAGGATTTTTCCGAAATATCTTCATATTCAGAAATAATAAATTTATTCCATAATTTAGCGGCGCACTGTATAAGTCGCTGGAACTTTCCTGGAGTGTTCCATGGGAACCAAGGTCATATCATGTAATGATCAGTACCTGAAACCGGTTTTTTTTTCTATCCTTTTTTCGGAGCACTAACATAACAACGTGTCAGAAAATTATACAAGAAAACCCATTCAATTCAATATTACAAAAATCATAGTTTGGAATTAACACGCAGACTAACAGAAATTGTAGTCTCAATATGCAACATGTAAAAAAATTAGTGTAGGTGGAATATGATTGTAATATGTTTAATAAAAAAACTGATAAAATGAGAATGGTGGGTATAAACAATGCGGATCTACTTTTTTGCACGCCTTGCAGATATAGTATATTCTTCAACGAGCGTATAATGATAGCTATTATTCTCGAGCTCGTTTCCGAATTATATGAGAGAATAATGCTCATTATATGTGAGTAGAAGACTATACTTTCTCTACGACTACACAAAAGTTTATTAATTGATGACGAAAGCTCAGTTTGTGGTACTTATAGGTATATATCGAAATTATTGCCTTTATTTGCATTTATTACCAAAAAGTAGTATGAATTACAAACCAATATAAGGAAGAATAACAATTATACATGAATAACTAAATGCTAGAGGGAAAAATAAAAAAAATACTTCCACCAGTAGGATTCGAACTCACGCTCTTATAACAAACTTTCTTTTCCGCTGCCGTACCACTGGACCACACAGGCACAACAAAATTTGTGCATGACATAATACTAAACTAACTATGTTTGACCAAAAACCGAGATTGTGTAGAATGTTCAGATAAATATTATTCGAAATACCTTTGTTGCAAGAAGAGAGAAATTTGTTTAATACATTTGCTGTTTTGTCATTGGTCTAAACCTCTCAGTTACCGTGGATTCTGAATCTGTGATTGGCCGAGTGCCGTTGAATAATGAGTTGGGATCCACGGTGTCTTGGAATCATCTTCATTCTTCAACTAATAATCAATATGTAATCAATGTAGAATACAAGAGTCACAGAGAAAAAAATTCTTGACTCTGTTCAAAAATAGCCTACTTTTGACATTTAAGACACTATAAAAGTGACATATTTTTGATGTAACTATTGGAAAATAGCTCTTTATATAAGAAGTTGCAAAATGAGCGTGTTTTTTGAACCAGACGTGGAACATGGACACGAGTAAAGGTCCTATTGTAAATGGCCCCATAGATTAAAATCTTTGTTGTCAATTTTAAACGGACAACTAATATTGTCAGTTTCACATGGCACATTCCTTCACAATGCTAAACTGACATTTTGTAGCTATGTCTCTGATGTCGTGAAGTAAATTTAAAATGGATGTATGAACTTATTAAAAATATTTTGCTGTGGAGTTCAAATGTCGCAAGTTTTAAACTGAACAACTAGACTTGCTGATTGAGAATCTCAGGTGCACAATTTTAGTTGTCCGATTAAAATTGACAGCTAAGATTGTAATGTATGGGTCCTCTAAAGATGTTAAGTGGGGTTGGAATTCAATGAATAACTTTGTATGTATTATATTCACTTATGCCATAACTGAATGTCCTATTATCTTGTAAATGGACATGCATATCAGAGGTAGTTTTGGAATGAAAATGGACATAAATTGAAAAAATGAATTCATAATCATCATTACGAGAAACTTTGTTCATAATATCAAAGAATTCTTTTCATCACTATAATACATGATGTTCATGATATTAATGAATGCAAGCATCGGGCTATCATCGGCATACATTGAATCAATGAATGCCATTCATCATCATAAATAATGGTATAGTACATTACGTGATAATCATACTGAGGATACATTTTTGAACACTAGGAAATCAGTATCTACCTATGATTTGTATGTATTCATTCAACGATTAGTATTTCATCGAATAATGAAAATTTCCAAAATGGTAATGTATTTTTTTTATGGTTTCAAGAAAAAATGTATTTGTTACGATGTAAAAGAACATGGTTACTGTGAATTTTTTTTCATCAACATAACAAACATCAAACACTGTTTGATAAACAAGTGATCGCTTGATAAGCAAGGTTTCATTATAATGACGAATCTTTTCATTGGACCAAAAATCATCAATGCTTCCATTAATATAAGGAACTTATTCACGTCTTCTTTTGGTTCAGTGTCCCGTTTTCAGATTGTTTGAAATGACGGCACATTTTTTTTTTCATTTTTTTAATGAAAAAATATTTTTATGTTGGTAAGCAGGGTGATGAGAGAACATTCATAGAATGATATAACTCAAAATCCATCAGCATAACACATTTTATCGGTTTATTCGAGACTCGCAAATGAAGGTCAAATAATAATGAAATTATCCCAGTAATTATACTGATTGGGAGCAACTTCATTAAATACATAATTGGACTGTCTTGTATCTCAATAAGGTTCATTCAATTTGTACGTCTGACCTTTATGCCAATCCAGCAATTATATTTTCCTTTGTTTCTGGTATTGTATTCAATTCGTGAAATGATTCACTTCTCAAATATACGGAGTTATGCCCTTACCCACTACAGTTGTCAAAAAGACTGTTTGTATGTGGTAGTGATTGTCGACTATGCTTGGGGTGGTTGAAAAGTAACATCCTTTCATTTCTTGCTCGGAAGACGTCTTATTGGTCGTAAGAGTGCTGCAAGAAGATAGAAATAAAAAAATAACTGAATTCCCGATAAGTCTTTGAGTTTCAGAATATTTATGTAACTATACTTCATTATAGAACGTGCTGAAAGTGCTTCAGAAAACATTAAAAAGAAAGGAGCGCCATATTCCTATACAAAATCTTCAAAATTGGACATTTTATTAGGTACTTATTATTAGTTCTCTTTTAACTTGCCTTTTTTATTTTTCTGTCCGTCTGCTCGACAGAATTAGTGCAAATGAATTTTGACTCACTTCTAGTTATCCGATTAACTTGAAAGAATGGTATGCTTTTGATAGGGAAATTTGGGCTATTCATGAAAACACATTTAAATTCTTTCAATTGCTAAAAATGAGGAATAGTAGTAAATTTAATTTTTTTTCAATCTAGAATAAGTTATCCTCTCTAATATGTTCTTATCAATTATTTTAAAAAAATGCAAAGTGGTAACATTGCTATTGAATTGATTCAATAACTAGTTGTTAGAACTGAAATTTTCCATTTATTGTACATTGAAACCCATGATAAACACATACGCTGTGTTGCCAAAATGTCTATTTTATCATTTTATGCCTTCACAAAATCTGCTCTAAAAGAACTTATTTGAAGATATTCCCGGAATGGTTTGGAAGTTAAGTTAAAATTTTCGGAAAAGGTTTTTTTTCATAGCCCTTAAAGTGTGCAAAATCTTATAACCGGGGGCAGTATCGTATTTTTTGTCAAAATTCATGAATTTTAATTGGCGGCTCCCAAGATGGCAGACGAGTTTTGTGATTATGGTCCGATTCTATTAAAAACTGGTGAATAGGGGTGTTCATGGTCAGAGACGTCAAGATGGCAAACGATTTTTTTAATTCCATTCTTAACTGATATGGTAGGTTTTTGGATCGTAAAAATCATGATTCAATCAGGGTACGACAGGGAACTCTAGTATGTTGTAGTATTCGATCACAAATTGCATGAAGTTCCGGATCGTGTACATGGTTGCAAATTCGTCAATGCATCAGAATGGATGTTTTCAAAATTTGCAACAAAGTTTAAATTTTTTTTAAATATTTACAGACCACCTTTACCAAAAAATTGAGCACGTATTAAAAAAATATATGGCCGGTCAATGTGATAGTTACAAATCCGTACACCTGTTCGGAATATTTTTGCCGATATATCTGTCAAGTTTACAGAAATTTTCGAATTTTTTCTTGTGGTATATCTGAGGGGTAAAACGCTGGGAAATTTTGATTTACATGTCTTGGGTATTAGTGGCATTACTCGGAAATTAGGGAATTTGGGGCTCTACTTTGGTATTAGTTGGGAATGAGTGGCATTACTCGGGTATTAGTTGGGAAGTAGTGGCATTACTTAGGAATTATTGGGCATTACTCGAGCATTACTTGGGTATTACGTATTAGAGGAATACAAGAACTATTCGGAGAACAATTACCGCACAATAATAATCGGTGAAGAGCAAAGAAAAGGTCGTTAAAACATGGGAATTGGAATTGTAGAGACCAGTAGCAATCCGAATTGTGTAATGAAATAAAAAAAAAGGTCATCCGACTTTTACTTGACAACAAACCTAACATTAAGGCACGATTTTATATTTTTATTACTTTTCTAACCGGCATTACTGGCAATACTTAGAGGGTATTACTCGGGAATTACCAGGTATCCCTCGGGAAGTACTTGGGTATTAGAGGCATTACTTACGATTTTTGGGAATTAGTGTACACAATATTCTAACTTATTTATAATTTTGACAATAATGCAGACTTCGAAACAGGTTACAAAATGGTATAGTTTATTTTTATTTCCCGACCTTGTATTAAAGTTTGAAATCTTTTGAAATAATCATGAATTGATTGTCTATTTCTACTGGCCTAAAAGGGAAAATTAAATCTGTGGTAGCGGAGAGAAAATTCTGTTTTTCAAGTCTGATGTATATATTCATAATGATAGATCTTTCCTCCAAAAACACTCGTCGAGGTGTAAATAATAGTAATTTGGTCTTGGGATGAAACTCCAGTTTAATCGTGTTCTTTTTTGGTTGAAATCTTCCAACGTTTCAACTGCAACAGCGGCAGTCATGTTCAGAGTATTATGAACAAATACACCCAATATACGGGTGAAAAATTAATATATTAAGATATTTCTTTCTATGACTAATAATCATGAATGTCTTTATCCAAACAGACCTCCTTTATTTAATTCGCGAAAGCAAGATACTCAAACTCTCTAGATTTCCCAATACAGTAAAAGAGTCCCAGGAGAAAAATAAACTCTAATGGGCATCATTACTGTTTACTGGCTCTAGTCTTCCTAGAGGAAGTGTATTTAATGGTTCTAGTGAATGACGCAAGCAAATATATAAATCCGGGATTTTAATAGCCTGCGTCGAATTCATATGCAGAACAGTGTGTAAACACGGAGGGTTGGATATATCCAAGGGTTTGGAAGCAAGCCGCAATATACGCACCTACCTAGGCGCCACCTGCAACCTTCTTCGGTAGTAAGTCTCGTGAACATAAGCGAATTTCGGAGATGGAATGAATCAGGTCGCTTTTCATTTCTATTCCAAAATCCATATACAGAGTTGAATTTAGGTGCTCCTAATTCATACCTATGAATATTAGAAGAAGAACTATCATGCTTGTGGTCTAAAACGAATAATTTAAGAACTACAGGTACTTCAATATGCATTGTCCCACGACATCTTAAACGAAACGAAATTGCCAAATTGATTAAGTATAGGTTCACCCTGTATATTTGGGCAGTCCTATATTTTTTGTGATGATTAAAACGGGGCAAAATTATGATTTATATTAAAAAAAAACTTGTACCTAGTTGAGTTATCAAAATTCTGAATTTCCAAACGGTGTACAGGAGAGAACAAAAAATAGGAATTTTGATCAAGATTTTGATATTATCGAAGAAGTTTATTTGGAAAAGTTGTTCAGAATCGAAAATTATATAAAGATTTCAAATCACAGCCACCCAAGCAATTTTTTTTTGCAAATTTTTTATTGTTCTAGCATCATGAATAGTACTAGTATCTCATATGCACCTTAGGCGCCTCCCTCATATTCCTACAACAATATTTCAATGCGAAATTTGGTACAATTTGTCATTTGTACTAGAATATCGACGTTTGTTGAAAACTGTTTGAATTTGTACTAGTTTTTTGGTGCAAATTTGATATTTCACCAAAATGTTTCCTAGCAATTTTTTATGAAATGCGCCCGTTGATTGATGGTCTGAGTTCTAACATGCTTTTCGTTAGTTCTTATGCAGTATAACATGATATTGTAATTTTAAACAATGTTTTTTACATATTTGCAACTTCCTGTTGCTGGACACGAAGCACTGAAGATGACGAAAGTCGAAAGCGCTTTGCAATAAAGATAATTTATACACTTTTATACAAAACTTCGCTTCATTTATTTAAATAATATTCTACCAATGTGCTGTCCAACTTGGATATACAATATTGTTTTTTATCTCTGAATTCGATATGAGAGTATTATTGAAATCGCAATATTGGAGGTAGATGCTGGATGCTGGACAATATGTAGGCAATATCGCTCTATCGATATTGGTGAAAATCATTGAACCAATATTGACCCAATATTTCATGAAACAATATACATTCAGAAGAGGTTGAGCCAATATTCCAGCAATATTATTAATGAAATATTGTTTTTCCAATATGAACCCATATTGGTTCAATATTATTTTTACATTTACAATATACTCATACTGTCCTAATATGAAAACAAGATTCAGCCAACATGAGGTGCTACCTGGAATTTAATAATAATAATAATAATATCTTTATTTTCTTATTATATATGAATAGGGATACAGATAGATAGAATACACAAAGTAATTTACAATTTAATTAGTAGCCAAAGTTAACCAATATCATTCAACAGTAGGCATTTCGTGGTGAAACTCTTTTCACTTATGTTCAGAGCAAAAAATATTTCGGAACACGGAGCGTTTCTTGAGCACCTCCTTGGGCCCTGAAGAAGCACTCGCAATATTCATTATTGACAAGTTTAACGCACAAAACTAGCATTATACCTTGCAACAAACAACTTGTATACCCAAAAGAATCGAATCAGCAATGAACAAGGATAATATATATCGCCAAGAATTGAGGTATAATCGTTCGAATATAAAATGGTAGTTACATCCCCTAATACCTCGGATTGTGATGGAAATTCTGTGAATTTTTCCTTTGGAACGAAAACGCACCTCAGTTGGGGTTACTCCCACGAGACGGAAATATCTTTCAACTTCACGTAGTCTTCAATATTATAACTTTATTGAAGATGTTGTTCGTTGTTAGCATTGAATCCCTTTCACTTTCATTCTTTTTATTTGCAGGCATTTACGGTTATGATTTGGAATGGCACAGAATTTTTTTTTTTTACGAAGAAAATTTCGATATCAAATATGAACCCCACTGGAGTCAGACTTTTAACTTTAATATTCATTCTGAGAACGTTATGAAAATCTGGTTTTTCCATTCTAAAGATTAAATAAAAAGTGTCTGAATATAAATAACACTCAATTTTTGAAGTTTGTGATTTTAGGGGATCATTGATCGTGATAAGTAAATCCCCCTACTGCCTTATGTGATTTAACCAACGGTACTTACTTAAATGAAATCTTGATTCGTTCCTGTATTTATTCGATAGTTACTTAGATGATTTTTTCAATGATTAACGAGGTATTATCTTTTAACGTGCGATATCTAGCACTTTCTCGGGTCATCAGAATAAAAATCTGTAGCCGATAGGATTCGAACCTACCCTACACCGGCTTTGAATACGACCGTTTTAACCACTGAGCTACCTGGTGAATACAATTTGAAAAATTTGCCATTTTGTCAACCCACTTCTTCAATTTCAGAACATTTATCAAAATTCTGATGATCTGAATCTGCCAAAAAAAAAATATGATGTAATTCCAAAGGCATATTCTTTCGCATTATATTCTCTTTACTGATATACTTTTCGAAACGTTAAGGTGTTTCAAAAAGAGAGGTATTTTTCACTTACTTTGAACTTATTTTTTTCAGTTAGTTAAATTTCAGAACACGATACGTTACTGGCAACAGTTTTATGAACGTATAGCAATTCATTGGGTCAAATTGATTACTTAAGTTTTTGTTTAAATTTGTAATATCATGTTTGGATATTAATGCAATATGAGGTTATGTAGCTTTTTTGAGGAACATAAATTTGTAAGAATTTCGAATGAAAAGTTTTTCCAATGTGTATCAAATTAACTGCCGATCACCATAGGTACCTATTGTTTTAAAGTTCAAAAAATTAAGGACATTTATTATGATAACCATCAGAAAAAGGGATCTAATCAAGATCGTATCCCAGGTTCCAAATTTTATTAAATATCTTACATTTAGTCTTATCGTTCATGAGATATGGGGCTCTGCCAAAGTTAAATTGAATAAATCAATTTTCTCTCGGAGAATTTTTTCAAATCGTAAAAAACTTGAGATTTCTGTATTCGAGTTACTTTGAAAAATGTTATGAGGGATAAAAGTCAAATTGAATCTTCCCAACTTTTTCGCTATTTCTGCTATCGAACTCTCAGTTGACCAATTCAGTAAATGGACGACGATTTATTTCATTTAAAATGTCTAATCATTTCGTCTCGGTGTCATCAGCTGATCCTGTTATATTGTTACCAGGCTGAATCTTGAATAAATTGTGATTTTTGTTTCAGAATAAGAACAGGATGTTCATAAAGACGTGGAATCATCTGAGATTGAAAGACAAACTTTAGTCGCTATTTTCCATCGTTCAAGATCACGTTTTCAGCCACGGGAGTTGTTGTTTTATGTTAGATATAACAAACAAATTTCTTAATTTTTATGGTGGTATTTTTATTTTCAAAACAAAAATCATATTTTTCAGTTTTCAGTGATGAATGTTACGCTTTTCAACTTGATTGTTTATTGGCCCAGTAAGTATATAGATATATTGTAAATTTAAAACTATTATTGTCTAATGAGGAAGAACAATATCAAATTAAAAATATAGGTGGACTAAATAATCAGCTTATTCTGAATGGATTGTCACATTAACGATAAATTCGAACCAAGTTCGAAAAGTATGCCAGAGAGTTTCAAATGAATGAAACGAAAAATATCAACAAGTAAATTCCCCTTTTCTCTACACTATCCCAAAAAGTGGAAAATTTAAGGCAAATATCTGTCAGAAAACAACTACTTCCCCCTACAGACATTGAAATACATCTGACGTCAATTTGTGTAATGTAATTCTAAAGATGAAGAACAATATTGTATATCCAAGTTTAATAGCATATTGGTTGAATAATAATTCAGCAATGCACCTAACTCCGATATTGAAATCTGAAAATTGGCCAAATATTCCATAAACAATATTGAAATAAATTATGACTTACGTGTATAAGAAATCATAAGGGAGCTTTACATATGAAATATGAGCTAAAACCTAATGCTCCCAACTTGTTTTCAGGACAGTCTACAGTGTTCACTTCGAATATTATATTCTATTAATTAATTCAAATTGTATTGTGCTAAAACCACTGAATGTTTCGAAACCATATTTCCGAGAGTATTTCACCAATATTATTTCGAAAATATCGAAGTTATCAAGTAATATTTTACAAATATCGCGAAATGTTCACTTTTTTGAATGAAATACTTGGAATAAGTCCCAATTCGGATTTAGTATTTTAAAATCATTTAATACGGACTAGCTCGGAATTCCGACCTGCATCGATTGGTTTTCGATATAAAAACATAAATTTCCTTTTTTTATTGTATATCTTTTCGATTAGTTTCCCCATATAGAAATAGACGTTTCGCCGAATGGAACCGTTATTAATGTTGCTCGCTCACCCCGGCCGAAAGTGAAAGCGGTGAGTTTAATGATTACGACTGAACTGTTATCTGGCACCCTTCGCGGCGCGAATATGGCGGACTTATCTCCTTTCATGGTCGGATGGGCGCTCCGATAAATGTTTATTTGGCGAGTCCTGTTCCAAGGATAAATCTCGAATCCTGGCCGGTTTCTGCTGCTGGCGACAGAACTCCGCGTCCTCCGAATTTTACGACCAGCCCCAACCGTTAATAACTTTTTTTCTAGCACCTTCCGCATATAAGAAAAACGAGTTATGTTCACCAATAATACCCAAAAGTTTGCCGGAGTTTTCCAGTAGGGAAAGACATTCTACATGAAAAATGACCCTTTATTTAAGAAACAACTGCCATTTTCTTGATTTGCGTATAAATTTGCGTATAAGTTTCGGGGTAACATGAAATATGCGAAGTTCGCAAGTTAACTGGTGCTTCGAGGTTTCCTATTGAAGGATGAAATTGAAATATAGGTATTTTCCTGAATTTTTTGTCGATTCGAAAAAAAAAACAACATGGATGAAATCAATGTGGCATAATTTGTATGCAGAGTGTCTTCCTATTTAAGCCTTCAACTCACCTTCAATTTATCTGCTGCGTGAGTATCTCTACTATGCTGTGAGTGACAAAATGAAAATCGAAAAACTTTGACAATTTTTGTGATTTTTCAATTGCCCGATTTTGATTTCATTCAAGGGTAGTAGTATATCTTTTTCAATGGAATATCTGAATAAACTCATTTTTTTTTCAGAGCTGATTACCATAGAAATAGTTCTCTCTTGATTTGGTTATATTATTTGGAGATGAAATAAAAATACCAGGCAATTTTTATGTGATACAAATTTGTCAATTTCAATTTGAAAATTTTCGTAAAATACATATAACGAAAAAATTAACAGAAACGTTCAATAAATACTAATATTGAGAAGTAGACCATCACTCTCATTGGAAATGTTCTTGATATTGAGTAACTACTATTCTCCCAAAAAATGTTTGAAACTTCAATATAAACGTGACATACTGTGAAAAATGAGGGTAAAAGTACATAAAATTACATCAATAATACTCGAGTAATCATGGTAAGTTCATTAGTTGAAGCATGTGAGCCCTAAATTAATGTATTTTAGTGTAATAATACAGTAAAATGTCATGATTTACAGTGAATTACAATATTTCACAGCAGTTTACAGAAAATTACAACAATACACAAAAATTTACAAAGATTCACATCGAATTGCAATATCCTACATAATATTATAAGATATGAAAAATGTGTGAACAGAGGTAAAATTTACACAAATTCACAAGATATAACATATATTGAATCGCAATATGTGGAAGTAAATATCTCAAAATGTAAATTAAGGCGATTTTACCAGATCTTACAGATTATTAAAATGAATCTCGAAATTAAATAATCATGTTTGTAAAATTTAGGGAATTCCTTACATATACAGTAAAATTACATATTGAGTTACTATCAAGTGCACAATTTATAGGAGTTACTATGGAATTACATGAATTCACACTCAATTATATTTCATTAAAATCGAATACTAATCTTACATGCAGTTGCATGGCCTAATATAACCAATGATTCTTAGTGTAAATTAACATTTTACTTTTTACAATGTGGTCAGCTACGTGCGACTCAACTGTAGTTTTTTCAGTATGGTTCAAAGCAGAAATGTATATCATTGTGCAAGCGCAATTAATTTGCCACTGCAGTTTGTACATTGTCTACGGATGCTCCTGCGCTAGTTAGAATGTAACCCCGAAAATTTACGAACCTCTTAGTTTCAACACCATTTTTTTAATAAAGTTTTGAAATTACATGATTATTCGTTTTTTTTTAATGTAAACTAAGTTTTACATTGTAAAGCTATACTAAACTTCTAGATGATGGAGTGTCTTGTCATGAAATGTTTGTGATAATAATGACTTTGCTATAATTTGTCGAACTACTCAATTCTTATTCATCATAGTTCTTGAGGAAGTTTTAGTCCAGAGAATATTTTTTTCAATAAATGCCTTTGTTTCCGAAATGTTTGGAGAACTTTTATCAGCACTTGGAGTTTCAGGACACTTTTTTTAAGGGTCATTGTTTAAATCACGATGGTACTAATCACCAAAATTAATTGGTAGGTTTCTGGTATCTTTATTTCACTTCATTTCCTGTATTGCTAGGATTTTTGGTTGGCACAAAAGTATTAATAAACATTTCAACTTCCGCCTACTCTCGTTGCATCTCAAAAAATTAAACCATGGTAACTTGGTCTTTCATAAACTCTGTTTCAAGTTGATTTTTCTCTGTCATTTTGAATTTTCAACAATAAAATTATGACATTTCCAACTATGAATGACATTTCGTATACTGAAAACTGAGATTCTGGCGCTGTTACATAGCAACAAGCCGCATAGCATTGCTTGTTATAATAAATGACATATTATGGCTAGACTGCGTTAATTACACTCAGTTGCGGTTAAGACAGGGTCACATTCTAAGCACAATGTTGTTTCCCGCTTGTTTCGCGGCAATTATCTGCTCATTTAATTATACTGGCAACTATGTTTCGCGAAACAAGTGGCAATAAAAATTGTGCTTAGAATGTGAACGCAGCTCGATATATTTATAGCGGAGTCTAACCGTAATATGTCATTGGTTATAATTCTGAAGATTTCGCCCGCTTCTTAGTGCAATTGACAAGGACTATATGATGCAGGATTATTAAAATTCATTATATTGTTATTTTAATTTTCTATTCAGTTCAGTTCTATTAAGTTGTTTGTAGAAATAAAATTTGAATTGTCTCTAGATAGTATTAGGAATTTTAAAACACATACTCGAAATAAATCTGAAAAAATATCCCCCTGTGGAGAAGAATGAAATTCCAACATGATTCGTTAAACACGTAGCCTGTTTCATTCATGTCAAGATCGCCAGGGGTGAGGGTGAAAGCGCATCATTTATTAAGTTTTATTAAACAGGATATCCACCTTGGCCGGAACTTTATTTATGGGAAATGGGCCTATCACAAAGCTACAACTCTGATTAGGGTGATAAATGTTGTTTCGGGTGTAAAAGTCATCACGAGACTGACTCTTCCCGTTATTTGAATCGCGAAAATTCTCAAGAGTCAAAAAGTTGCGTCTCACAAATACAGTTTTTTGAAAACATCAAATGTCAAAGTCAAATTAAAATTTCGAGGCATCCTATGCCTTTACTAAAATATTTTCAAACCAGAATTTCTCATTACGAATATTATAGCCAACTTTTGAAAATTTCCCATTCCGTAGTAATAATTTAATAAGAGCCACTATTCGAATATTTGTTGAATGGCTAGTCTCGTTTGAGTCTTGGATTTAATTTCTGTTTTGAGAGTAAGAGAGCTTCGACATTCCTTCTCCACTGGCGAATTTCTAGAACAATTCAGTGGCAGTGCGTACTCCAAAAATCGAATAAAATTCTTCAACTTTTGTGTAATTGAGTAATAGAGAACTCTTTAAATCTCATTTTTCAGCACACCAATTCACTCAAATAAATTTAGTATACAGGGTGAACTACAAACTCTTACAGAAACTAATACAAAATTAAAATAAATAATGAGACAAAATCTAAGATACCTGTCTACCACACATTTCCACAATTTGGAGATTATGAAACAATTATATGAAAGAAAACTATTCTTACCTACGGAAAATCATATTTGTGAGTGTAGGAAAGTATCATCTCCGGATGAACTTACAGGAAAGGCAATATGAGTGTTCCTCCGTTTCTTCTCTTCAATCAAGTGGAAATAAAGTTTGTGATTTCAAATGAAGTTTCATTTAGCCTAACTTTCAGTAGAAGGTTGCAAATCAATGAATTTTTGAGAACACAAGTCATCATCAACTTGAAAATTTCAATAAATAATATTTCACATCACAGTGGATCCAAGCTATCAATACTTCTCGAACGATCAATTAACGAAAATATGTGAAAATAAATGCCTTGGCAAACACGGTAATGACCTAAATATGACAGATTACAGTCCAGTTGTTAATCGTGGAACCACAGATAGACAAAATATAAGAGGTTTATTCAGTGGCGCTTCTGCGAAGGTTGGTTCTACATGATAGACTAGTACACCATTTTAATTTTTGAAAAATGATTCGGTATTTCTCATCTTGAAACATGTCAGTATGTGGCTTTCAATTGTCATATAATTCTATCCATTGATCCTATTCCGAAGTCTTTCTTTAAAGTCTCCAAAAATTATAGCTGGAAGTTAGATACCGATTTTATTTAAGTTCACACGTCAAGAGATGTCTTGTTATGTTCACCCAACATCATTAGAATAAGCGGAAAAAGCTAGGAACTGGTGGAATTTATAGAGGTTGTGAGCTTTGGAGAACACCTCCGTAGACAAATTATTTCAGATCTATGTTGTTCGTTGTTCGAAAAGGAGAATTGAGAAAAAGACATTTAACAAGTCCCCAGAATAACTGCGAATAGTGCTAACGGGTGGAAAGTTCAAACTCTTCAGCAATATTTCATAGTAATATCGGCCAAAAATAGGCAATTCGGCGCCAAGACATATGTTCGAAAAAATTCAAGGAGTATAGGACCAATGTCAGCAATGAGAGGAGTTTTTTTTTGCTGTTTGGAATTGGAGAAAGAGAAAACAAAGTTTTTAGGAGACATTTTCTACTGTCAAATGCATTGAACTGAACGAAAAAACTCGGTATGTGTATATACAGTTCCATCATGAGAGATATTTTGACATTCGCATCAATCATCTAGGGACCGAGAGTAGCCAAAACTCGTGTGACCCAGACATGACGTGAGGTGTCGCTCAATCCCCAGAAGCCCTTCACTAATACAGATTCATCAAATGCACTGCAATTTCAATAAATCCTACAAGGTAATCACTGACGACTGGTATAAAACTGATGAAGTCATATATAATATGTTGAATTTAGATCCGAATTAATAACTATGTGAGAAGCAGTAAAAGATTTGAAGAGAAAAAAATTGGAAAGAAAGTACCTATTGTAACAATCAACAGAAAACCACCTCTTACCCTAAATAGCTGTGTTCTCAGCGTCATTTTTCTTGTGAACAAGAAATATGGTTGCTAATTTCGAAATGGAGGGAAATGTACCGGAAGGTATTGAAAAATTTATCAAATATGCCAGATGTTCAGCTATGTAATTACAGACAGATTTTAGTAGTTTAGTTGAGATACTGTCAACACCAGTACTGTTTCTATTTTTAAAATCTTTGATAACTGCGATGAATTGAAAAATTTATCAAATATGCCGGATATTCAGCTATGTAATTACAAACAAACTTTAGTAGTTTAGTTGAGATATTGTCAACACTAGTACTGTTTCTATTTTTCAAATCTTTGATAACTGCGATGACTTCCTCAGGTGTTACCGGGTTGAAGAAAAAGGTGTTTTCAACCACTGAAGAGACAGTACAAGCTTTCGAAATTGGATTACCAAAATTCCATTGTAGGCTTTCTGCGATATTCTACTAGAATATATCAAGAAACATCATCAACAGTGAGCTAGATAGATATCAGGCTAAGTGGAAGCATCTTACCCTTAGAGTTAGCACCACGTACAGTAAAACCAATCTAGCCTGACATTTAAATTGCGCTTACGTTCATGTTGAGTGCCTTATCACTGGATATATTACGGACCATAATCTTTGTCCGACAAGTACGCAGCACGTTTACACGTCTCAATCTAGTGTGACAACCATTTCCGATCGGACCGCTATTTATATGGCTATCATTATTAGTTCTATTAATATCGTTGTTACCATTACTATTATTATTGTCATCATCCTAATATGTAACTGTAGTGTTGTGTGGAAGCACCTTGTACATGTTAGTTCCAATTAGGCAACACTATCTGGGTAACTTGCGTAATTAGATGATAAACGAGTGACTAAAGTATTATTCATGGCTGGAGTCTGACTAGGTGTATTGTAAAAGCCAGAATATAATAAACCGTTGAGCCATTCGCATGTGTTTATATTCCGGTCGTAACACTAGGTTGGTTATACTGTACCTAACGAGGTCTACTCTACTCAAAAGAAATACGGATTTCTTTGAATACTTCACTTCAACTTCATCATGGTTTCCATCCCTACCATCGTCACGGAGCTAAACTGGTTCGGAATCCACTTGTACGTAAGCTATATGCCCCGAATCTCCCTCGCTCGCATCAGATCTGCTTTTGAAGGGTTTTCTCGAATAACCTGGGACATTCGTAAAAAACAAATACAAACAAACAATCATTACAGCTCTCCTTCCTTTGTTTTGCGCTACATGTTCCATATGTGTAGTTCCCAAGACATCACTCCGCTTACTAGATTTATCCTTGTTCTTTATTACTCAGTAATGCGATACGCCTCTGGAGAAACTCATCGATTAAACCCACTAATCACCTTATTAAAGTTTAATTTGTAAACCCACTGAACTTGATGGAAACCTCAAACCTGAACGGGTGAGTCGAATTGAATTAAAACAATCTAAATGGGATTCAGTATAGGAATTCAATATTATCAAACCTATTGACGGCAGATGTTCCATGATTGACAGTTAAGTTTGTGAAATATAATAGAAGTGAATAATGATGAGATTGATTATTCATGAGTCGGAATCGATTAGGTTTTCACGTTTTCCTCCAGGCGTTAGATGAATATTCGTGTCGTCCTAGATAATAATTTTTATGGTATTGTTATTTGAATAGTCATTTGATTTATTCATAGATTATCCTGTGTAATAGAAAGGATTTGATTGGAATATGACATGAAGAAAAATGGTATGCTACTTACAACGGAGTACGTTTGCTGATAGCCTTTTCTGATGTTTTCCGGATTTTTTTGTCTTGTTAACAATACATTAGGAATTCATTCAAATTCTTGCAATTAATTCATTTTGAAAGTGTTGATAGAGGAGAAATAGTATTGAATTTGCAATGGGAACAGAAAACTTAAGATGCACCAAATCGTTCACCACCACATTTGAGGCAGGACTTATTCAGATGTCTCTGCATTTGCTGATGGTCTAAAACACACATCCCTGATACAAGGTTTGTATGACAAGTACCTGACAAACGTAACACTGTTTTTGTAATGAAACATATCAAAGAGCTGTGTCCGTTAGTTTGTGAGTGACCGCAATTCAGTTTATGAATGACAGCCATTATTAAATTTTGTAATTTCACAACAATTGAAAAAACCGACTATCGCCAAGTGATGAAACATTTTATGTTGATGTCACCAAAGTTTATATGGGAAATCTGCACTTTTGTTATCGTTCATGAAATATTACATAGCATATTTTTGTATGAAGATAATTGTCGTCCAATTGAAGTCACTACATAAAAAAAATTGAAAACCCACGATAATGTGACGAATCACTGAATATTGCAGATCCAAGAGATTATTTAGGCTGTAGGCATCTCAACTGAATGGGTGCAAATACCAAAAATACAGTACAAACAGTTACAAGACGAACTGGTGCCAAATAATACCAAGGCGATTTTATCGGTCAACAAAGTTATGGATGGCTACAGTGTTTTGATATGCTCGCGGCATAATGCAATTAGATTTCTTTGACAAGGACAAAACACTCAAAGCCGAGAATTTTGCAAAAGTATTCAATGATTCAAATGATTCTGTCGATGGTGAAGAAAAAAATCCCCTTTTATCAAAACAATCAATGCACGTGTGCAAACTTGTGTCTTCGACTTACAAAATTCCATGAGGTAGGATAGGAACTGCTTAAGCATCCACCATATTCACCAGATTCAGCATCTGGCAAAAATTTCCTTTCCCGAAGTTGAAAAAATTGCTCGGCGACAAAAGGTTGAAGTACAATCGGAGTTCGAATGCAAAGATTGGAAAGCGTTGGACAAGACAATGAATGTGTTTTCGCTGAATGTCCCAACCATTTTTGATTATTTTGTTTTGCTACCATAGCTGTCTTATTGGACTAGGAAATTGCCAGTTTAGTGCCAAACATGATTCAGATTCCAAACGAAACGTTCTATTTGGTATTCAAAATATTCGAGTTGTTTCCATTCAATTTTTGCAAAAATTTTTTATTTAGATCTGTTTTAATTTTTGTAATGTAGATTCCAGGGGAATATTCCCTTTCCATTAGAAATATTTTCTGTTTATTAGTACTAAATTAATTAAATTCCCTAATTGAAGATTCATATTCATTCCTTTCATCGAATTTTCAAAAGACTTTGAAACTTGGAAGTATATTATGATATTAATGACTGAGTATTTTTGTTGCTTTTCACGATATTTTCTTCATCGTGGGAATATAATGATGAAAAATTACACTAGTTTCTAGTTCGAGTAGTGCTTCTCTATCAGTTTTGAAAGTATTAACTATTTTCTATGGCATATTTGTTCGGTATTCTGTAGGACGTGTAGGATGTGTAGGACTGTAAACAAAATGATGTTCTCTGCTTAACTTACCTTTGAGTATCACCAATTAGAGATGCACTAATAGTAATGACTATGGCTTTCTAATGAATAATTCAATATTTGTTTCGAAACTCTGGGATGTTTTTTCGCACGTCATGCACCAGTAGCTTCAAAAAAACGTTCAGAATAATTCTACGCCTCACTTGAACCTAAAATAAAAATTCCAGTCTTCCTTATACCTGAAAATGGTTTTGATGTCCAACACAAAATACGTGGAACTCTCAATCATAGCACAAGTATCCAAGGCCAAATTCTGACAGTTCGAAATTGAAATTAATTTGCGAAGTGCAAGTATTGGTAAATTTAGTTCACATTGAAAAATATATACTCTGCGCCCATAAAGTATGGAATAAATTGATTATTTCTGATTGAGATATTTTAAAAAATTCTTCGGATAGGTCGTATTGTTTTTGAACCTAAAAATTACAAGATTATCCGCATTTGAGCAAAATTGACATTGTTGGTATTTTTTGATAGGACACCCACTATATTTCCAAAGATTTGATTAGGAATCGTCATTACGAATCAAGTGATACCTACCAGGTTATTATTTATGTCAAACGGTTGCGGAGATATGAGCAAAAAAGTTTCAAGTGTAAAAAGGTTAAAGGTTGAAAGTAGGTCGAACACGATGGGCATATTGAAAATTTTTTCTCTAATATATTCGCTCATTTGACGTAAACCCATCAAATCTGGTACCACTAACCAACTATGGAATAATATATACTGGGTGTTCCATTGAGAAATAACACCAGTCATTTTTATCTTAGTTCACATTAAAGACAGAAACATAGTTTCTTACCCAACAACAAAATGCTAACAAATAAGTTAGGTATTTAATAATTTTCTTTTTTTTTCAGGTGAGTTTCACGTGATATTAAGAAAGAGAAATAGAAAAATATGTGAGTATTTTGTGTGTTCATTTTTAATAATACTTTTCACCACTTCCATCATATTTCACCGAAGAAATTTTCAGTCATTTTGCCATTCTTCCTAAATCATCAAACGAAATGTTCCTATTCTTTCTGAAATACCGCCCTTTGCAAAACTCAAGGATATCATCCCTGACGCTATGAAGTGTATGATACATACAATGCGGTACTAAATAGATACAGCTCCAATGGGCACACGTACGTTTTTCAAACGTATAAACGTGGCATTGGTTGAATAAACATTTCTGGTTGAAAATTTTAACGGCAATCATTTAGTGTAATCTTCAACGTTGATAGAATACGTTATAAAGATGTGTTTTCAACGTTACTTCCTCAACAAGTCGTCAAATATACGTTTAATAATCGTTATGTTAATTCAAAAAGAATTTTTAATCAAACTTGCTTTATGCGATTCATTTATCAATGGTTATGATGTGTTCCTTAACCTTTTATTTGGTTAAAACAATGTTGTTCAATTGAGTATCTTCGATGTTCAAAAAACCTGGTTGAAAACGGCAATAAAGCGATAATTAGTAAGCAATTGGTTTAATATTACGTTGTTTCACGCGACATTTTTTCGTTGAAAAAACGTTCGGTTTTCAACAATTTCACAACGTTATTTCAACGTCCTTGTGCCCATTGGGAGGTATCTGTGTTTCTTGACTACATAAAAATTTCAATATATAAGTAAATATGCAACCATACCTGCTATATACACCATGCACACACCATACAATGAATGACTAATGCTGTCTATATATAGGTTTCTAGAATTTTTGAAGCAAAGTGATCGATATGGTCGCACCAGTGGATACTGTCATCCAATGATACGACCAGTAGGTTGGCAGTATCTCCGTTCGCTATAATAGTGTATGGTAAAGTTTAATTCAGAGGTTTCGATTCAAACGATTACTACTCTACAATTATTCAGTCCAAACTCTGTAGACAAAATGTTACTAAAACTTGACAATAAAACCAGTTGAAATGATTTTTGGTTCACAGGCAGTTTTTGGAAAGTATTTTAAAAAAAACATTGTTCTGAACGGGAGTACCAATGGAAAGTCCGAAAAATTCCCGGGAAAACTCTGAAGTTTTTTCAAAGTCCAAAATCCAAATATCACACTAGCAATTTTTTCAAATAGAATTTAACGACACGACTGGGTTCAATTTTCAAATGGTTTATACGTCCATCAATAAAAAAGTTATATGGGATTCAAATTTGAAAATTGTATTAATAAATCAACCCATATCTTCGATTTCAGAACTTTTATCAAAATTCTGCTACACTACTGGATTCAGAATATTTCGAAATATATTTTGCCAGAATTTCATCGAAATCTGTCGATAAACAAAAAAATTATAAAATAATAAAATTTGAAAAGTTATTTAGTAGAATTTCAGAAAATTTTTATTTTATTATTCAATAATTTGTTTATTTATGAACAGATTTAGGTGAAATTTGGACCAAACATAGTTCGAAATATTCTGAATTCAGTGGTGTAGACAAAATTCTGATTAAAGTTCTAAAATTGAAGTGGTGTGTTGATTTATTGTCATAATCTCCAAATTTTATTCCCATATAACTTTTTTATTAATGGACGCATTTCTACGTTATTCCCACATAACCTATTTGAAAATGTCATGGATCCAGTGATGTTGTCAAATTCTATTTAAAAAAATCGCTAGTATGTTTATTGGATTTTTGACCTTGAAAAAAATTCGAAGTAGGCCTTGAAAATTTCATTTTTATTTCGAATTTATGGCACTTCACTAGAACATTTGATGCTCTATCTAATACAAAAAAATCTGAATCGGATAATAAATAACAGTTTTAGAGAGGTGGCCCGCTTTCAAATGGGTCACTCTGTATATAGCTGGCGGGTGTCAGTAGGAGTGATTGTATTTGATATTCGAAGGTGAAATAAGTGGAATAATTATCTCTGATAAAGGAACAATGTAATCTTACTAATTTTTTATGTTTTTCATCGAATTAGCCCGACAAGCTGAGTTTGCTCAAAGATTCAATATGCAAATCAGTTATAACCTTCATTTCGAATTCATCTTGCGGGCCTAACTAAATCAAGTTTTTCTGTATCCGTTGTCTTTCAGTTCGGGAAATTTCCTGGAAAGATAATATAGAAAATGATGAATGAAAACTTTGTTATCAGAGGGTTTCAGATACATATTCTGAAAGTAGGGCCTTGGCAATAAAATGACCAGCATGCTTTTTCAGAAATCTCCAAACATTTTTACGTTGACTGTAAATACGTCGGTCATGAAAAATGAGCGAACTAAAAAATAACGGCCACAGAAAAACTCGATTCATTTAGGCCCAAAATGAATTGGGAGTGAATGTTATATCTGATTTGTTCAAATTTGACCTACTGAGTCTATGAGCAAAGTCAGTTTGTCGAGCTAATTTGATAGAAAAACGTCAAAAATTTGTAAAACTACATTGTTTTTTTATCAAAGATCATTATTTCAATTTCGAATATCAAATATAACCACTTCTACAGACACTCGCTAGCTGAATATGATGACTGTTCCTTTAAAATACCGCACAGTTTATAAATTTCGACCAAAAACAAGGGAGATACAGATATATTTATTTGAGCGTAGGGGTAAATATTATATCTCGAGCGGAAATCTCAAATATCAATTATAGCTCATTATCTCTCATAGGAAGCAATTTTCTAAAAAATATGTGGAGGCCTTTTCTATGGAGATTTTTACGTTATACAAGTTTGTTGTAATACATTATATCGAAGTTTCCAGCCCCTTCCAAGTTATTGATAGAATACCGAATTTCCGCAATTTCCATAGATGCTCGCATACGGACAATTTTTTTCTTTAAGTACTCGTGAAAAACTGCTCTTGTGTCAAAATTCATTATTATTGGTTTCAGTGTGAGGTTGAAACACCTGGTTCAGTCCTACCACCTTGTGACACTACCTAGTGGTATTTGTAAGTAAACAACTTTAACCAAATTTCAAAAAACTTGTACATCTAGAACCATTTACGCACTGTTCTGATATATGTATAATTTTCATATCAGTTGCAGAGGTGTAACGAAAGATCTCATTTTATTCCTTTTAACTCCACTTTGATCTTGGAACTATTTACTACCTCACAAAAAACAAATATTCAGTGCTGTGATCTCAAACTTTTTGACGGTAGTAATTTTTTTTATCCAACGTTATCGAATGCGATACCTAAATAAAACACTGTTTGGTGAAATTAACTTTAATATAAGTCTTCTTTTGCTAGTTTGATCACACTTCATATAAAATTCGATATACTTTATTTTCTTGGTTTCACTGTATTTTATCTCGAATAACATTTGTCCAAACTGCAATTCTGGGAATTTATTTTTCCAGTTTAAATGGAATTAATTTGACTGGAATTTCTTCGTACCCTCGTAAATGCGCAATTGGATAAAGGCATCGGCTTGAGGTTCTGAATAACTATTTCCTTTATCGTTTCAGCGTGGGTTTGGTAGACGTGATCTAAATCCATATAAGTATATATATGCAAAAAACGACGTACGATGCAACGCTACAACGTTAGATTTTTATCGACTCAAAATTGTCCTGAAATGGTAAGAATGAATCTGATAAAAATTGCTAGGGAAGATTTATTCAGGTTCATGTTGTGATATTCAAATATGTTCGGGTCTTTATGTGGGTGGTATGCGGTTTAACTCAAATGTTTTACTCTTTTATGTTTACCGACCCTGATAACGGTGGAGCTCTAAGGGACCGAACATCAGTATGTCCACAACAAAACGATTCATTGAGACAAAAGAACATTTCTCTACAGCTGCATTATTGCTTAAAGATAAGGTTAGGTAGAAATGAAAAAATATTCAGAGATGAATACAACAATAAACAAACAAGAGAAGAAATCACTGTTGAGAGTATGTCATGAAATTCTTGAAGAGGCAAGATAAGAAGAAATTGAAATTAATGAAAAATTAAATCCCTGAACAATATGCGAAATGGGTTTTCAGGCGCCAAATATAAATAAATACTATTGTTTTCCCTTAAACGCCCACTTTCACTCCACTTCTATTAGTGTTGAGGATATTATGTACCTATATCGAAATGTATTGAAGAAGAAATGCTCGGTAAGGAGGAAGTATTATTTTTCTAAAAACGTCAAAAAATGGCTAGGTTCGCGTACTGAGGGCAATATGCACTTTTTTTCATTTTCAACTATATGGGATTTTCACATTCTAACCTATATGGTCCTCAATCACCCAAAAATTTTTATAAATTTATGGTCCTCAATCAAGCAAAACTCCAAGAAATCATTTATTTCTGAATGTTCAACAATAATTAAGTAAAGCTTTTCAACACTTTTCGAATTGCGACAAAATTTTAAACTACCTAAGTAATTTTATTTTTTGACAATTGTAAAAAAATAATACTTTGGTGATCTCGACTATTAAAAAAAAATTGTTCTCGATCACCAATGTATCATTTCGTGCACTAGATACAAAAATAACTATTGTTCTGTTTATAAAAGTAAAGTATAAAAATTATTACCTAGATAAATACAGATGAATGTGACAACTAGACTGAAAATAATAATTTAATGAAAAATGGATTATATAACCCCAGTATTTTTGTCGGCAAGTGTCCAACAGAAAATAATTACTGCTTTACGACCGTTGAATTATATCTGTTAGATTATTGGGAAAAATATCCACAAGAGCTACTTTGCAATGCTCTTTAAATTACATCGCTGAATTTATTTTTCGACTCAAATCAAGAAAGGCCTACGAACCGGTTAGGTGGTTCTTGTCATTCATCAGCAAAGGCTAGTTCACCCGAATATATCGAAAAATAACTTCAGCTTTTTTCTTTTTTAATTTCCTAACGTAAGCACTAAACTATTTATCCAGCGCCATCTCTAGGTTCCAGCGAGCACTCCAACTATTCATGTAATTACTTCTTCCTCCCTCTCTTCTGAAAATAGGTTGACTTCGGAAGAAGTGGATGCTATAGTCGGAATGCTCGTTGGAACCTTGAGGTGGCGCTGAATACACACTTCAGTTTTTATCTTAGGAATTTCCAACAAAAGCTGAAGTTGTTTTGTTGTTGTTTTTTTGGATGCAATAGCCTTCGATGATGATTAGTAAGGAAGGACTGTGAAACCAGTACGTGGTTTTTCCTCCATTTAAGTCTAAAAAATATTCTTTGTCAAGAATCTAAACAGAAAATTTCTCAGTAGATCTGTTTTTTTTTCAGTCAACCGATGTTTTATTACCTATTACCGTTTCTAGAAAGTACTATGATAGAAAGTACAATGGATGAATAACTATAGTGATAGCTTGGTTTGGAGGAGGGGGGCTGCAGACCCAAATCATTTCCCTCTATTGTCATTCGAATCGTATATAAAAATCAGACGAGATCTATTGGAAGGCAATGTCAAATCTGATATTATACGCAAATTGAACTCTGTGAGCAGTGAAGTATAGTGAAGGCACCACCAAAAGTTCTCAACAATATTTTGCTTCATGGGTATAAATGTAATTTATGTGCACGACGTTTGTAAAAGTTGAGGTAAACTTCATATTCAAATTCATATAAAACTACCCATACACCAAAGGTACGCCAACAAAGTCGCCATGTTATTATTGTTTTTTTTTTGTAATACACTGATCAAAACAAGTTTTATAAGTTACTATTTTGTTGCATCCGTTGTGCAAGAGAACTGGTGCACCAACGTGTTTTATAAAACGTGTGATATATGTATACTATTCAATAAATTTTGCATTCATTTATAGATTTCAATCAATAAATAAAATGGTTTGAATAACAATAAAATAATAAGAAAAATAATTAAAAACAAGCTTTTATATAACTGCACTAGAAATTTAAAAAAATATATCTCTAGATATGTAACATACTCATAATCTGTGAGTTACAGATTATTAATACTACCGCGAAAGTATTCAGTTCGAAAGCGGCAAAATTTTTAATCTATAATAACTAATAAGCTCGGCTATACCAACATACAATGTTTTCAAAAAAATTTATTTTTTGATTAAAAGTTTGATTTTGTGGAGGAAATCCAGTTCTTGACATAATTTTTTGGGTTTATCACCTTCCACAATCTGAAAATGAAAAAAATTTTTAATCCAAAGAAATCTGTACAAGTGTAGAAGGGCAAATTAATTAATTTGCCCGATAAGTTACTGCGTTCACAAGACTGTTGTCTTGAAAGAAATTAATTTTTGTCAGTAACGTACCCTACACTGAATTTGCCTATCTGAAAAAATGAGATCGAATTAACAAAGAATACTTCTCTTTTTTTGAAAACTGTTGACGTTTCGGAGGCTGTATCTGCCTCCGTTATCAAAACTTCTTAGAAAGACGCTGAGAAAACTGAATTTGAATTGCGATTTTGGTAATAAGACCTTTCTTTTCAGTGTAGGGTACGTTACTGACAAAAATTAATTTCTTTCAAGACAACAGTCTTGTGAGCGCAGTAACTTATCGGGCAAATTAATTAATTTGCCCTTCTACACTTGTACAGATTTCTTTGGATTAAAAATTTTTTTCACTTTCAGATTGTGGAAGGTGATAAACCCAAAAAATTATGTCAAATTTATTTTTTATTATTGATCTATGGATTTCTGAAAAAGCATGGTAAATACAAAGCTTGTTTTCTGCGAGTTTTGACCTAGAATTCTGTTCAATGAGGATGCCATTCAAATACTTGTTTCTCCGCCATTTTAGAGTCGCCGTCTTGAATTTATTCATTGAAAAAATCAAAAAATTCGTTCGCTGTTTTAGATTTATGAATGTCGACAAAAAAATTATAATCTTAGACCTCGGAAACCCCCTCGTACCAAATTCGAAGAGAATCGAACTATAATTACAAGAATTGTCCGCCATATATGAACCTCCGTCTCGATTTATGAATGTTTACAAATCAGACCCCGAAAACCACCACAGAACAATTTTCAAACGAATCTGACGATATTCACAAGTAGCCCGCCATCTTGGTGTCGTCATTATGAATTTATAAATTTTGACAACAAATTCATAATCTCCGACATCAAACACATACCAATTTTGAATGGAATCGGACCATAATTACAAATCTCATCCTCCATATTGAAAGTCGCCATTTTTTTTCCTTAACAAAAATTCCATAATACATTGTCACAGGAATTATGGAAGCCTGCCATATTTCAAGTCAATCGGACGACTAGAAGTTGGTCAAAATTTGACCGTCATATGCTAACATGGGGTTAATATATAAAAGCTCGTAATGGTTGTAACATGTGATTGGTTACACTGATGAATATTAGAATTTGACAGATGCCGTTAGTTCATTTGTTCACTGATAAATTTTGATAAATTTTCTGACAATAACATAAATCTGACATGTTTTTTTAAGTGATTTTTACCTTCCACAATCTGAAAATGAAAACATGTGAATTCGAAGAAATCTGCGCAAGTGTAGAATGGTAAAGGAATCATTTTCTTGTTATATTTTCATATTGTGGAGAGTAAAATCATGCCAAGAAACAAGTTTCCCCCACAAAATCAAACTTTAAATTAATATGTCAGAATTTCTTTTCCCTGACAGTTAGTTTTTTGTTACTAACCTCGAAACGATAGCAGGTGTGATTTGAATACGCATTTGGGTTTCATAATAAAATCATATCAGTAGGAAAATAGAAAGCAGCGAGTGAACTCATACTCATACAAATATTCCGAATGATAAAAGTTCTCTTAAATGTCAAGAGTCAAACAATTTGTCGAACGATCTCCAGGGTTCATAACTATTCGAAATGAATCATCGAGAATTGAAAAATAAAGACCGACCACTGAACGATTTCAATCAAACCTATTCATTTGACATATAAAAGTATAGGTCGCCTTTCAATGCATTAGGCCAACAATCAAGCAGTCATTACAGCGAACTCTGCGAAATTCCCGTTTTATTTATACGGTTTCTTCGTGCTTTCCGTTTCTCCGTAATCAAATAAAATCCTTGTAATTCTACAAATTGGTTTCCGACTTAATTTTCCAAGCTTCAGTTACGTGACTTCATGACTGGCGAGTGTCTCTCCTTCAACTGTATCGTTGAAGTATGGGATTTCAATGCTTGATGGTAATTGTAACATTACATAGAGCATCGCTACTTTGTTGAAGAGTTTTCTGGTTAATTTTCGTGTGCATGAAGTAACTGATTTTATTGAACTGTGGGGGATGGATACATACAGTGAATGAACTGAGAGTGATAAATAATCAAAGGATCTGGCAACATTTATATTTTCCATTATTCACACTTTGTTCAATTTCATTGACTGTGAAGTTTGAAACTTGGTAGAATTGGTTGTAGTGCGAATTCAGTCAAACTCGGTTGAAGATGATGTTGAAGAAAAAAGATTTTGCTGATAATTATGTATCTTGACACATGCTCTCCAGATGTGAAACTCATCAGGTATACATTAATTTCATTGGAAAATTGTATCAGTGAGCTGAGATATGTGATGATATGTAAAGAAATAAATTTTCTACGTAAAATTAATGATCAGCGGTGGTCAATCTTTTGAACGTTAATATTACGAATAGATGATTATTACAACGATTTCTCATCATAGATATTTTCAGATACTGAAGCAATTAATGAGCCAGCATTGAATAATCATCTCAAAACATCAAATATTTCATTTTTTTTCAGTTCACATGAAGGAAAAATTCGTTGAATCATCTTTTGTTGTTTATTAATCTATCTTTTTCATCATTAAAACTATACATTTTTTATCATCCATCAACAGCAAACATAAGAAAATAATAAAAGGTCTTCATTGTTTCAATGAACACTAAACGTTAATATTACGAAATCCAAACATAATCTTCCAGAACAGGCACCAAATTAATGCCTTAATATTATGAAAAGGTCTCATATGCCCACTAAATTTTGACCTGAATTTTTATATGTTCCTCTACTCCTGGTGAGCCAAAACTCATGATCTTATCTCGATTCAATACTCGTTATCAAATAGTCCCTATCTCGAACTTTTGATTCCGATAGATGATCTTGAATGATAAATTATTGAAAAAATTTTTCTGAATAGGATTTTATGGCTACTGTTATTTTAATTATCAGTTATGAAAACTTTTATCATTTGCTGTGGCATATCAAATCTAGGAAATCACGTTCACCTTGTATACCGACCACCTACTCCGTCTAATTCAATTATCCGAAAGTATATATTCGTCACCAATTTAATCGAATTCCATCCCTCCCAGATATCCATAGCAGTCAACTACTAATATTCCATTTATCAAGTGTCACATTTCAGTTGTCTGAAATAAACCGCAGGCTGCCTGCTGCAATGAGCTTGCTGACGCGGTACTAATGTCGCCCGTAATGGCTCACATGTAAAAACCATCATGCCAGAGACCACTCGTCCACCCGATCAGTGCCATTTATCAGGAGGGTGGACCGCCCATATGACCGAAACGTCAGAACCTGGACCACTTACTTTGGCAATTTCAACTAACCCCTGAAACAAGTGATTCATTCAATGTCGAAAATGATGGCATCAACCGTCGATTGAAGTGGAATCAAGATGTAATCGTTCCGCGAGTTCCTTGAAGTCGCCTTCATGTTTGATTAATCAATTTCTACTCATGAAATACGTTTTTGATGTATTGAAAAATAAAAGATTACAATATGAACAGTAAGATCGAAGGTTCACATATAGAAGGGAATCTACGAAAAGACAATTCTAAATCAATGGACCCTGAAGTCGAAGGTTATCTAGTATTGAAAGTATATACCCTATGCCGAACAACCAAAAAAAATATTTTTGAATAGTAAGTAACTACCTAGAAATTTCAGAATTAATTTTTTTTTTATTTGACTCATTTAAATCATTTCCAGACTCATTAATCAACTTATTTCGATGAATTCTTCATTATTAGTCACTATCATCGTTAAAATTGTGCCACTATCATTCTGAACTGGAGCAATTTTTTTTTTAAGAAATACGTATGCGAAATGCATTTAGTATGTCCACATCAAGAGAATTTGTGAATTATTAAAAATAGATATAATTATACTCGTGTGGAATAATAGTTGTGAAACACCTTACAGAGGTGTTAAAAAGGAGATTCTTCGTTAAAAACAGAATGTAATTCATATTTTTTAATTTTCAGTGGATAATGTCCCCTTTTTCAACATGAATACGTTACACGAGGTTATCTCGAATGATGGAAAATAGCGACTGAAGTTTGTCAGCTGCAAATGATTCCACATATAATTTTATGACCATTCTGTTAATATAAATAAACATTGAGAATATTTCTTCATAGGGATAATTTTTCTAGCGTAGGTTTTTTGGGACTTAACAGAAAGTATTGCTATCCACAATAATGGATTTAAATCTTTGCTCAATAATGATAATTGGCGATTAAATTCTTCACTATTCGAATTTATACCAATTGAGGAACAATTACCTATTACTGGTATGCTTTGTTGTGATCTTACTCAGTGACTATCAGGTGGTTATATGTAGGATCACTCCCATGTTATTAATATTAATTCACAGTAATTAATTGTAGGTTATAAATAAGATAGGTCTGGTTATTTACTAGAGTATAGTAATGTCTACTGATTGGAGAATAATTTGATTATCGAAATTCGCATCTAGGAATTGAATTATGTGTGTGGTACAGGGGAAAATACTACTTGTTCTCAAATAAATCAAAATATGGCAATTTATGCTTTGAAACAACAAAAAAATAACCGAAAACAGACTTTTTATAAGAATGCACTATGATTTTAGTTCGAAAATATGAATAGGAAATTCATAAAATCTATTGTGGAATCATCTGCGACTGAAAGACAAACTTTAGTCGCTATTTTCCATCGTTCAAGATAACCTCTTGGGAGGTATTCATGGAGAATGTTCCCCTTTTCAAAATGCACTATGATTTTGCATTATTTTAATGTCACTTCTGACATTAAAATCACGCGACTTCACTTGAGTTGCCATCTATCGCTCACGCCAGTGCAATTGTCGCACCCATGACGTCACGGCAGTGCAATTAGCGCTTCCATGACGTCACGGCGGTGTAATTATCGCACCTATGACATCACTGCAGTGCAATCCTCGCACCCATGACTTCACTGCAATGCAATTATCGCTGAGATCCAGAGGTAATTGCACACCTCTTATAGACGTTTTTACACATGTAGGAAATTTTCAGTAGTAATACAACAAGTGATTGAATTTTCGCGATAAGTCTGTCGATTCATTTCTGAACGAAACTGAATTGTTTCGAGAAAACACCACGAGTCCGCAGGACGAGTCAATCGGATCAATTCATTTGACATCACAAATGAAAGACAGACATGAGAAAAATTCAATCACGAGTGGAATTTTATTAGACTATGTCACAAACATTTTTGAATGCGTGCACCTCGTAATCACTTATATTTGACGTTTAACTGTCACATGCACTGTAAACAAATCTGAAAACACCAAATTTGATAGGCCAATCAGAGTCAAGAGTCAAGTTTGGTATTATCGGTAATCCGAACTCGACTAGAGCCTCTGATTGGTTCATTTCGCAAGTGAGTGAAATAGTCACTTATAATCTCCCTAGTGCTTGAATTATTGCCGGAAATTTTTCGAATACATGAATTTTTTTTCTTAAAAAATTCATGTACGAGATAAATTTCCAGGAATTAATTCAAGCACGCGGGGGATTCGGTAAGAAAATTTCACACCAAAATATATTAAATTAATGGTTAATTCAACTGACTTGTAGATTATTCTGAGAGAAAACAAGTTGTAACATCAGTGGGCCATGAATGGTTTTTGTTGATATAATGACAGTTACGCGTTGGTATTAGTGGCGGTGTTTGTATGTGAGAAGGGAAAATTCATTTTGCGACATTTTCAACCTAAAATTACATTGCACATCACGCAGAACTAAAATAGTTTTGTCTTGTCCATGCGGATTGTCTATTGGGAAGTGATGTGGAAAGGAATTCTTGAAAATTTCAGCCGAGTATTCACGAAAAGATAAGTTGAATAAAATTGTTTCAAATATTAAGTTCATCAAGTCAAGCATAGATAGATTTGATTGATATACATTTTTTACCGATGGACCTATTCATCGTTAAAATGCAAGTTCTCAAAATATTTTCAGACACATTCGAAATATTTAGTGATTATATAATTATGAAATATTATCTCCTTTCATATGAAAAATAACATTCCATTTGTACATAAAAGCAAAATGTTTACTATCACATGTCAAATATTTGACAGAAAAATTTCCACTTATTAATTTCGCCCAGGGTTCCCAGGAGGATAAAAATTTCCGTAAATTTTTTGGGTTGCCATGGCAACTAAATAAAAACCAATTTTTTGATTGGCTGAAAAAGTGAGGTGTGAAATTTTCGATATAATTTTTTAACCACTCGTTATTCTCCACTGTTATAAAAACTAGAAATACTGTTTTTCAGATAATTTTTGAATTTCATTCTGGTATTCGCGTGTCTTGGACCTAATGTGGAAACTTTTGTTCCGTGAATATTATTTTCGTAGATATTTTTTTTTTTTCGATTTCTTTTCATCGCGGAAAATTCTAAAATGTGTCTATAATGTTAATCTTTTCTGTATATATTGACGATGTTGCTGACTTTTATCAACAAGCATTTACCGAAATTTGGCGTTGCTAAATTGTTTCTTGTTTATTTAATATTAATTCAAATTTCCCACATGCAAGCGCACTCTCCCCGTCACGAGATTTAATACATTCAGTATCGGACACGTGTTTACTTTCTGTCACGTGAACTAGTTATGTAAATCCTTATCTACATTCGTCACGTCTAGAGAAGTCACATTAGTTCAGGACAATCCTTGTTCAACCCATAGTTATTTCAAAATATGGCAGTCCTTCATCGTGGGTTCTGCATGTAATTCATGGAGGAAAAAAATAATTTTATAATTTCTTCACTTTTTGCCGCTTTTATGAGATCATTTGAGTAACTGCCTGTCTTATAAATTCGTATAAGCTATATTCTGAGCCCCATTTTTAATGATCGCTCATTTAGAGAAATTCAGTAGGAAATATATGTATTTGCAGTACGTAGTTTATTTTCTTATCAATGGTGATAATTGTATATAAAGTTTTTAGTGGTTTTACTTATGCAGTTTGATCGGTTCAGAAAAGATGAATGTTTCTTTCTGCAGGTGAAATATATTTTGATGGAATGGCGCTTGACACCGATGAATGTTCGTTAAATTAAAAGTTCGCGTAACTAAAATTAATTTCATCATATTTACATAGGTACACTTTTTTCGTATGAAAATGTACATAGCACAAATACAGAATTTTATTTAAGTTTTAAAGATTTCGTTGAAGTTATTCAATAATTATTGTTATGTATATAAAGGCATTTAAAAGAAACAAATGTATTTCAATGGGTCATTGAATATTTTTGAAACAATTTGAGAGTGTTTTTTTGTCATTTTATTTCACTCCAGTGCCCTCTGAGCTAGTCAGTGTCTTTTTTTCGTCGAAGAAAGCGAGGCACATAATGACAAACTCGATAAATGAATGCACTATATATAAAGAGATTATCAACCAGAAAAAATACAAAAAAACCCTTGGATCACTTCCTCAATAATAAAGTCAATAAATACAAAGAAAAAATTATTCAATAACTTACAGAAGGACTGAAATAACGAATTACTGGAAAATCAATTTAAAACTGGAGGATATCGGTATAAGAGGAAACGAATTGAAACTATTCCAAAGTTATATCTCAAATGGGCAGCAGTCGGCAAGAGTCGGTAGTGTTCAGAGTGACATATCAAATATTGAGTACGGTGTTCCGCAAGGCACAGTTCTAGGACCGGTTCTATTTAACATATATATTAACGACGTATTCTTCATTCAAAGTTCGAGCGATATTTTCGCATTTGCAGATGAAACTGTATTGATAAATTTAAGTAACTCACGGAATGACTTAAAATCAAAAGTTGAGGATGATTTCGTTAATATAAAGAACTGGTTTGATTACAAGCTACTTACCCTGAACCTTGATAAAACCTCATATCTCCCATTTAGTAATAATAAAACAACAATACCAACATTCCGGAGCCTAGACTTCATAACACTAAACGAAACTTTTTCAATCACAGCTGAACACGAAGTAAAATACCTAGGCGTGTTGATTGATCGTCACTTAAAGTGGTATTCTCACATAAACTTTATAATGAAGAAGCCAAAGTTTATGTTATTCAGATTCAGAGTACTGAAGAAGATTTTACCCCCTAGACAACTAAAAGTATTATACCATTCGCTAGTGGAAAGTCATATTCGATATGAAATTTCTGCCTGGGGATGTTCGTCAAAGACACATATCAACTCTCTTGAAGTACTTCAAAAAAGATTTCTAAAAATATTTTTTTCAAAAAAACAGACTTACTCTTCAGGTGGTCTCTAAGAAGTATCAGCTGTTTTAGATGTAATATAACTGTTTGCACAAAATGTTATTTGTCATCACCATCAAAATAAAACAAAAAACCAGAGTGTTTCTCATAAGTACGAAACAAGACAAAATGGTAACTATGTTGACCCTGCACTAGGGCAGAAGTATTATGAATTTGTTTCCCCAAAATTGTATAACTTTATACCGAAGGAACTGAAAGATATCACCAACATCCATGTTTTCAGAAAAAAGTTGAAAATGTATATCAATGCAAACCCGCGCAAACTTTTAACTTAATTTTTGAAATTGAATACCAAAATGGTGTTTAAGCCATTTTTACAGTTGAATTAATACTTTTACCCATTATACTATTATTCATGTTTTTTTTTATATTTATAAACAATGTCTTCCTCGTGCTCGAAACAAGTGTTTTCATATAGTATTAGTGTATTACTCTGTTAATGTATATTGTGTTATTGAATAAGTATTGTATATTGTAATATTGTTTTATTATTAGTTTTTATTCCAACAAACGACTAATTATCAATGTATTTATATCTGTACTTGAAACAAGTGTTCAATCACTTATCTAGGTCCGTTTTATTCACATGATATTTTATCCTCTTATTCAGTATCATTGTATTATTATGTATTATATTGTATTATTCCATTGTATATGCATGTTTGCGAATAAACAACAACTATAAATATTTTTTTATCGCAAAACTCAAGATCTGTATTGAAACCTCGCCTCTTTGTGGGATCAGATCATTAAAGTAGCAACCAATTTCATAGCATATTCTAGTGTGGAAAAGTGTGTTTGGCAACAATGTTTTTCCGCAGAGATAAAATCGATGGCTGAGAAGACAAATATTGTATGTCCAAAAATGTATTTTTTAGTGAAATCAATTTATAGATTTATCAATTTATGTTTTTTCTACTGGAAAAGTCTTGATTATCATGTCAGAAACTTCAGTAAACAATTTCAAGTGGATGTACAGAATGAGAGCATCATAAATATTTCCCTGGATTGAATTTACGTTCATACCTAATATTAAAGACTGCCCATGTCAAGAGATTTTTTTCATTTCCTGGAAGTACGGAGACGAATTCGTGTCGCGTGACCCTCCCTCGTTTTTTACCAGACACAACCCGCATAGAGTATATAAAAAGGACACTAATTAATCCCGTTGTTTCAGCTGTCATTTCCGGATTTTGTGTCCTCCCTTTCAAGTATGTTTTTGCTTATTCGAAAGCAATGCCATTCTAAATATACCCAAGTTCATTCCAAGCTATATTTTAATTACATGAGAGCATGAAAGTGCGGAGCCAAATATATTTCTGTGATAATAGACTCGTTTCAAAGATTACGTTGAATGATTCTGATAAGTGCATGTTTTGTTTCCTTTTATATTCATTGAATTATCATTCAGCTTTAGATAATTTCACAAATTCAAATTCTCGTATGGTTGAATCTATAATATGGACAGTTTTTATCTGTCAGAAAGTTTTTGTCTGATGTCAAACTGTTTTTATCTGTCAACGATTGTTGTTCGGGAAGTTTGATTAAGTATCTGTTGAGTATCCAGGTAATTATCTGTATTTTACGAAAACTGAAATAATCAATCCTTTGTGTACTTGTGGAACTCTGAATTCCCTTCTTGTATAGATAGAGCAATCTAGTGGAAAATAGACGAAGTTTTGAATTTATCCTTGAAGCTTTCAATACCCTTTATTTGTATTGGTTATATTATGAATCATAGGTAGCAGAACGAGTTTGAAGTACCAAAAAAGAGTATCATTTCATTATATCTATATTCCGGCTGTCCATGAACGGAAAGTGCCTCGCCCGTATAACTTTTCTGGTTTTGCAGATTTTGAAATGAAATTCAGAGGATCTCTATAAGACGAAACTGTATTTTTTGTCAAGTGACAAAATTTGTCTCCATATGACATTCTGAATGCAACCATGAATAACTTGTTATTTTTTGTAATCATTTGTTTTTTTTTTTAAATTCAATTATTAATTTTAGTCCTTCAGTATAAAACATTACGGTTTTCGGTTAAAATGCAACTTCTATGTATAAATTAATTATCAAATTATTATTACAATTACATAGTGGCTCGTGGTGCCAGGAATTTGGAGGATTTGCATAAGACCCATGCAACTTCCGGTCTCACGCAGTATATTTTCAGTTCTTTTGTCTCCATTTGTCACCTTTTGCTATCAAACTTTTTTTTTAATTTCACTTTTTACTCTAGCGGGCTATGGATATGTTCGAATCACTAACTGAAGGTCTAATATTTTTTTTTATTTAGTAGAGTATTGTTTTTAGACGAAATGTTTCTGAAATGTACAATTTGATTTTATAATTCGTAGGTATTACTATTTTTTCTCAAATGGCAACATTCTGCATTTAATTACAATAATTATGTTGATACCGCATCACTGTTAGTTGTCAAACAAACTTTCGTTAAAAAAACTTAAAAACATTACTTATAAGATCTTCCTTGAAATGAAACACCATTTCAAATTAAAATAAGAATTGAATGCATTGAGTAACCTGTGACCTACATAACTGATAAAAGAAGGTAACCAAGGTGTATTGAAAAAGAAACATAACATGTCGATACCTTATCTTACCTCACTTCTGCAAAAGTAAATTACGACACTTTAGTGTATGCTATCATAATTATAATAATTTCAAAATTAAATTTTACACAGCAGATGCATTTGAACAGAAAACTGTAAAGTTTTATATTTGCCAATACTTTAGGACTAAAGTTGATAATGTGAACGTATCCATTGTCCTCTAGATTAAAAATTGAATTTCAAAATAAATAAAATGTTTACAAAAAGTAACAAGTGATACAACGTTGTATTCATAATGTCATATGGAAACAAAATAAAATGAAAATATACAGGGTGTCTCATTTAAAAATCGAAAGTTTATATCACTTCCGGTGAGACTGGAAGTTGCAAGAAGCTGAGTACTTATCATTAAATGCAGTTTTATGTCTCATACAGATCCTCCAAATTTCATTTCAATAACTAAAAAAAAAAGTTATAAGGCGAGCCACCTTTCGTGGACACCCAGTATAGGGCACTTCCGGCTGGTGTCACATTTTGTTATTGGAGTATTCATGCTCAAACAAATGTTTGTTGGTATCTGTAATACACGTTTCGAACTTATGCTATATTCGCGGGACTTTAAAGTCCCGTTGGGATGGAAGTATTTGGCTGATAATTTCAAACGTATTTTTTGTTTTTTTTTTTCAAGAAATTTTCTGTTTAGTAAACATCGCTTTTTTTTCGTGGCTGAAAGATCGTGGCGTAGAAATAACCTCCCCACCGACCGACGAGACAATTTTATATGGAGCTGAAGAAGTCGTTATGGAGCTGGATGAACTGCCGCTTGATAATAGTATGATTACAGATGAAGAATGTAATAACTTCATTGTTTGTAATGGTGTCAGATGCGAACAGTGCACGTCTAGACCAAATGCTCTGGATGCCAAGCTTATTCGTGAATAAAAATAATATATAACCGGAATCAATTAAGCAGTCGTTTAAATTTCAAACTTTCATTTTATAATTGTCGGGGTTATTATAATTCTCTGAAATTCAAATTCCATTCAAACATATTTAAGTAATATTTTATACGTGCAATTTGCCAGAATCATATGCTTTTTTCCCTAAAATAACTTTGAACCTTTTGCTTATTGACCTTGCAACGAAACGCGAAAAGCTTTCATCTGTACTAGCCATAAGGAGATGTAGTCCCCACCTTCAAAAGAGTGATCTCATACACGGTACCGTTGACCGCACTGGTATTCGAACCGAGACGAGAGTGTTCTAAACATCTCATCAAAGCGGCTGCAACAGTCACAGTTTTCCAGCTGATAAAACCTAACTTCGAAACGCAGATACCAACCAACATCTTTTTGAGCATAAATACTCCAATGACAAAATTTGACACCAGCCGGAACTGTACTACTATAATTTACAGATATGAAATAATTACTGTTTCTAGCATTCCAAACTAGTTCTGCTAGCTATGATTCATATAACCGATACAAATAAAAGGTATTTAAAGCTTCAACGATAAATTCAATGTAACACTTCGTCTATTTTCCACTGGATTACTCTGTCTACATGAAGGGAATTCAGAGTTCCACCAGTGCACAAAGGGTTAATTATTTCATTTTACGGAAAATACGGATACCTGGAGACTGAACAGAAAATCAAACTTCCTGAACAACAATCAGTGACAGAAACAGTTTGATATCAGACAGAAACCTTCTGGCAGATAAAAACTTTCTATAACATAGATCACCATACGAGAATTTGAATTTGTTAAATTATCTATAGCAGATATAGAATAAAATTATTATCCATCATATCTCTGTTCCAAAAAAAAATGTAAGAATATTTTAATTTTCCAATAACCCGAATTATTTTTGTATCCACAATCACCTTATACCTAATTGAAGTTTTATCCACACTCATGGACCGTATAAAGTACCACTTTATCCACTAGTGGAATAATGAAATCATTTTATTCCACTAATGAAAAACACAATCTTGAATTAATCACATTTTACTGGTGACAGGTGACAGTCGCTGTCAGAGCAAATTGTCAAATAATTTTCTGATTGAAAATTTCGGCGATTCGATTCTCAGTTAGTGTGATTGTGAATGAAACTTTGTATTGCATTCGTGTTTTAGATACATTTTATTGGCTTAAGGAAATTAAACGCTCTGGCTTTGCTCTCGCGTTTCAACATTCTTCCGCGCATGAAATGCTTTCTAAAACAGTTATTCAATAAATAACTATCAACTGTATGAGAAGTCAGTATACATTGAAATGAAAGATGATCGATTTCATTAGCATACACGATTGAGTAATCTTAATTTTCGTTTCACACTTAAAGGAACATCTTGCCATGTTCAAAGGACATAATATCGGTAACCTAGGTGGAGAAGATATGAATTGTGCTACTTAAAGAAAGCCACAAGAAAGAGTTTTTCGACAAGTTTCCATTCCGGTGAAGGGATGAGGGAGAGGAAGGTTGTTGGGATCTGAAGTTAAGTATTGGCATGAAACACCTGATCTCATTTATTTGACCAGCTTTTACCGAAAAAACACACCCAAACACCCTTTTCAAATTTTATTTCGAAAGGGCAACAAACGTATTTAAATTAAAAATTCACTATGCTTTTGATATCGTAATGTTGCTAGTTTGTAATTTTCATTCAAGCATCTTATAAGTGCATGTAGGCCACATTAAATAATTTCATCCGAATATCCTGTATAATTCCTGTTTCAAAATGAGTTTGACTAGTAATTACAATATTTTCCTCGTGAATTCCCACATGAACATACCCGGTGCATATACAGGATTAATTTCCTTTTAATGAAGATATCACACCACCAATAACTAAAAGTAAGAACTTTTATAAGTGTAGGAACGCGCCGCCTTAGGATGTAAACAAGTGTATAGATTCTAGCTATACACTTTGTTGCTTCCCGTATATTGAACGTCGGCCTGAAGTTACTGGTTTGAAATGGAGTTTCAGCATGACTCTCAATAGGAGTTTTTTAAAATAATTAACTTTTTCAAAACACAACACTGCACCATGAAAATAATAGAAGTAAATATTCGACTGGTGGTGTCATATGATCTACAATGATGTCACAATATTCGTGAAAGGCATATTGAACGGTATCGATTCACAATGAAAGTCAAACTATAGTCACTGTACACCTTATTGCAAAATCACTTCCAGTAGGTAAACTTACGGGTATTTCTGACGGATGACATGTGGACGTACACAATTGCCTATTCTTATCAAATGTCTATACATAGGACACATAGGCTTCTCAATGGAATTATCTGGATGACAGGGGTTACGTCGTGGGATAATTTTCTTTGTATCAACACACGCAGAGGGTAGTCGGTATGCAATGGGTGTTCAACCAGGACAAATAGAAGAACTATGTACAATGGCCAGCATTGATTCTCTTCCATTATGCACTCAGCGATCGTAATATGTCAGAACACAGCAGGAGCGCATGAGTAACAGTGAAACCAACCTTGAGACACTTATCGGGCAACGGATTATAGTCCGTAATATATCCAGTGATAAGGCACTCAAGATGAATGTACGCGCAATTTAAAATGTCAGGCTAGATTGGTTTAACTGTACAAAAGCTTGCCTGTGTTTACATAAGTGTCATCATTCATTAGGCTTCTGAGGTTGTTCAAATAATTTCTTTGAATCATAACAGCTTCTTTCGCAAATGACAGACCATTTGATGTTCAGTAATTGATGGTAGTTCACCTTGTATTGTGGGTTTAGGAACAACTATTATCAATGCTTTTCTTAGCACTTCGATAAACCTACAATATCTCACCATGGTAGTCGGTGTATTGGAAGCAAACAAACATCTGAATAAATATTTTAGATATCATTTTATTTTATTTCGAACCGACGATGTTTCAAAAAAATCCGTTAACGTAGTTTTCTTCAGATAAATTCATTACTTAAGTGAATTATTTTGTATAAAAAACGGTGAGGGTCGGTTTCTTACCTTCATTCTTCTTTCATGAGAACGGTATTATGTCTGGTTTACACACGTTCAGTAATTTAGTAGAGTACAGTAATTTAGTCAAGTACAAATTATATTCACACAAGAGCTCATGCGGTGCTCATGCGGAATGAATGCCCTAGTGAATACATACCTCTAGTTTAGTGGCGAGTGATATGCAGGTGTCCACATGATAAGAAAGTAGGATAAGATTATATTTTCTCAACCGGCGGCTCGACCTTTCCAGTTATATATTAAATTACTCGACAACTCGACTAAATTACTGGACGCGTGTGAACCAGACATTAGTTGTGTATAACATACGTCAATGCAGGATTTCATTTTGTAGTGAAAAGAATATTAACATAATATCCATCCTTTCGCAAACACCAAACAAATCATTCTTTGAAGCCAACAGTTTACGTCTTTGAAGATAAAGTCGTAAGCAAGCCTCTCAGAGCTGACTTACTGAAAAGAAATACCCCTTTTCAAAAACTAATTTTTTCACGTCCCATAAATTTAACATTAAACGAAGTATAGTGCACGTCCGAATTGCCGCAAGGAAATGCAAGAAAATTTACGATGTTCACGATAGTCTGGCGGTGTTCGCTTGGCGTAGCATTGGACCAACATTTTCGTCGCTGAGAGACTATACAATATCCGGCAGTTTTTATTTATTAAAAAAAAATGCACCTACTCCACTGGGCCATATTCTGCCGTATACAAGGGAAAGTGATGAGTATAAAAAATTACGCCGTGCATCATAATGATCGTTTATATTCCAAATTATGTACAAGACTTCATCTGCTGGCATCAGTAAATATATAAAAATATTCTTCAAATTCAAAATTCAGTATTTTGAAACTATAATCACATTCGAGATAATAGTGAACAAGATGTGCCATGCCAATTCATTGACAATACAAAACACTGCTGTCAAGTAAAATTGAATGTGGAAAATGGGTGATTCTGATGATGTTTTTTTTTTTCGGGTGAAGTTTTTGAGGGTGAAGTTTTGTGTTTTGAATCAAATTAGTTGATATTAGGTACCTGCGTTTTTTCTTAGAAGGTTCATTCATATTGAATATACAAAAACTTTTTATTTGAATTTCATTATGGCACTATATTATATTCATATTTCAAATACGTATGACGTAAATAATGATCAATATATGTTTGCAGCGTGTCCACCACGTGATCGCTGATTCTCGGTGAATAGGTGAATAGTATACAGGGTGGGGCACCGAAAACGAAACAGATCGAATATCTTCAAAACGCATGTGTTCTGAAAAAAATGCAGAAACACATCGATTTTTAATCCAAGGGGGACATCTTCCTATCATAACTTCAATTGTCATACCTCTTCCACCTCCCCTTGGTCACTATCACCCAAACAATTTGAATAGGGAAAGTAGTGAGTGTGACACATCATTAAAAAGATAATTTCATAAGGAATTCAGCCATGTCAATTTTCGCTACCCAAAGTTCCTATTTTAGCGCCCTCTTGCGGGAAAAACAACTGTTCCGTATTCCAAATTATGATACTTCATTTGCAAGCTAATTCAATATAAATTCGGTGACAATGAATTATGGAATTTTTCTAAGGCAAAAAACAAAATGGCGGCTTGAAAATCGGACCATAATTTCAAATCTTGCCTGCCATTCTGAAGCGGTCATTTTGTTTTTTGCCTCAGAAAAATTCCATAATTCATTGTCACCGAATTTATGTTAAATTAGCTTGCAAATGAAGTATCATAATTTGGAATACGGAACAGTTGTTTTTCCCGCAAGAGGGCGCTAAAATAGGAAGTTAGGTAGCGAAAATTGACATGGCTGAATTCCTTATGAAATTACCTTTTTAATGATGTGTCACACTCACTACTTTCTCTATTCAAATTGTTTGGGTGATAGTGACCAAGGAGATGGGGGAGAGGTATGACAGTTGAGGTAACGATAGGAAGATGTTCCCCTTGTATTAAAAATCGACGTGTTTTTGAATTTTTTTCAGAACACATTCGTTTTGAAGATATTCGATCTGTTTAGTTTTCGGTGCCCCACCCTGTATAGGTTATTCACGTTAAGATGAGCATGACGTCATGTTTAGTAATTTTGTATATCCGACATAACAACGTTAAAATTTCCAATAAAATGTGTTCAATAGCGATGAAATGAAATTTCACTAGTTTCATCGCTATTGATCTCATGAAATGAAATTTATCTGGTTTCATTGCTACTGAACGTATTTCATTGGGAGTTTTAACATTGTTATGTCGGATATACAAAATTATCAATCATGACGTTATGCTCGTCTTAACGTGAATAACCTATATTATGGTGAAACCATTTCCTCATCAAGGAAAATAAGTAAATGACCAACAAGCATTTCTCAGCGGAACAATGTTGATTTCTGAATGGAATAATCAGAAATATATGCTGCGTGTCTACGATGAATATTGCAAATTAGTTAAAAATCATCGAACGATCATGATACTCTGATGCAGCGAACCTCGTACAATACCCAGTATCCAAAGTTGGCATATGAAATGCTCCCTAAGTAAACTGGAAATTTATTTCCATTTTCCAACAATCCGCATTTACATGCTATAACTTATATTTTGCAGTCCGAAGTGATTTCCCAACAAACCCTGAAACAATGAAACATCATTTGTTAGCTGAAACAAAACCAAAATTCACAATGTTTGTACATAATGAAGATAGCAGGATTTGCAATAACAAAGAGCACATTGCAGCAAAATTTCTGTAACTATTATTATCTGGCCGGGCGTTGTTTGCAGAATGAAACTGCACTGTATTTTCACGTCATCTATTATTCAATTTTTGTATTGGTTATTAAATGATTCATTCAAATGTTTGTTCGCATCTCGGTACTTCAGTATCATTGACATTTTGCATCTTGATCTCTGAGTTATTGGTGGTATATACATAGGAGATATTTTTTTATCGATATACTTATTCATGTCAAATTGTATAAAGTTTATTGTCATTGGAAACAATCGATTTTGAGACAATCAAATTTATAATTTATTTTAGAATTATTATAATCAAGTATTATTTTATCACCATTATCATATTTTTCTTTGAAAATGGCAAAGTTGTGGTCCCTCAAACCACCAACAAATTTCCCTATTACCAACAATGTCAATAAACAGTGAAACACTCGTGGAAAACATAATGCTGTTTTTTGGTAAACACGATATTCTCACTGTCAATTTGGTGTTCAGTATAATAAAGTCACACATGACGAAATACAAAAATAATCGAGAAGCAATAAAAAGCGAAAATGTAATGATATACAGGGTGTCCTATTTGAAATATCAAAGTTGTTGCTACTTTTCAATGTATAACAGATAAACATATAATAGGCTCTCAAGTTTGGAAAACCCTGTATAGTCTGGATACCACTGATAAATGCTCTTGACCTTTCTCATTCTATACTTCCAATACGCGAACAGCCTTATAGACGATATTTCATTAAATTATTCAGGACGTCTCCGCCTTACTGGCCCCTTTCCCAAGATGAATCCATAAAGCTCAAAATCTAATCCCTTCAATTGAATTCATCGAGTGCCTTTTTTGTTGCGGTGAATCGCAGTTGTGTGCGAAAGAGCATCTGTCCTTGGCGACGAATATTCCCGAGTTTAGACCACGTTCGTATACGTGAACAGGTAATTACCAATTCACCCCGTCAGAGATAATTAATACCCTGTACATCCGAGTACGGGGGGTCGAAAATCTCTCGAGAAAAGCGTGCCTATACACAGGGCGACAGTCGCAACCCTTCGCCCTTGTTTCGATGTAATTAAACTGGGTGGACAGAATGAAAGACGGTTCGGTATAATTTGTAAGGAATGACAGGTAATGGGTCGAGTTCCAGGTGGTCCAGATTTAATTATATAGGGGGCACGGTGCTCAATGTATACACGAAAGCTCTACTTCGATTCAATTTGTCAAAATAATAGTAGGCCTGGCCATGAAAGATATTGCTCAGTTAGTGGTGAATGGACTGATTTTGTTATAAATACCCACATGTATAGATGATATTATTCGGTCCCATGCATGATGTTTCAATAGACCGAATGAGGACATTTACTCAATCAGGTCATAAGGTCATATCTACCATGTATGTTCCAATAGATCAAAATGTATTCATATACCTACTGAGAAAAAAAATAATATAAAAAAAATATATATATATTTTTTCGCATTTTGACTGCATTCAAAATCGTTTAATAAAGTGGCAAAAATAGTTATTTATTATAACAGGGAAAAAAGGGTTAGATTTTAGCTCGAGACCGAGAGCTAAAATATAATATTTTTCCCGTGTATCATAGACTATATTTTTCTGTGGCGCGAAAAACGACATTTTAATCAAATATTTGCCTTTACCTATGTGTAAATTGTTATTTCCGGGAAAAAACACTTTTTTCCCGATTCTCGGGGAAAAGAGTAACTTCATTAAAAGTTATATTTATTTTTATTACCTGTCAACAGAGATAAAATAACAATCATTTTTCTCGTCATAGAAAAATCGGATGCTTGCGAGATCAGCTTTTGCAATAGCAGATATCTACCGTTACCTATGTATATATCCGGGAAAGAAGTACTCACTTTTTTCCCGGAGAAAAATGTTATTTCATGAGAAGTCATATTTTAGTACCTGTCAACAGAGATAAAATGTCAAACTTTTATCCCGTCACAGAAAAAATTGTATTTACTTGATGTATGAAAAACAAGAACTTGGATTTTTATTATTTTCTTACGAGCTTGTGGCGCGACATCTAGTGGAATGACGTTTTCCGCCTCATGCTTTTGAAAAAGTATAACAATTTTTTCTTCGTTTTTTATTATTTTTTTTATTTTTCTTTTAATTGTTTATAAATACAAGTTTTTTAAAAATATTAGTAGGTTCTTTTATTTTTTTACTTTTTATCTTCACAGGTATGAAAGGTTTCCACAGGTTGGAACATTACTGGCATACGTTTGTTTGCTACCCCTAGCCATTCATCTCTTCTGCGAACTTACTGTATGCATATATACTTATTGGTTTTCCTGATTTTATTTTGGCTGGTGTCCCCCCATTGACATTTTTTGAAGTAATTTTGTTTTTCACTATTTTCAACTTCTTCAAATATGTACAAGTTTGTGAAGGCAAAATATGACAAATAGACTTTTTGGCAACAAAGCGTGTGTGTTAATCCTGGGTTTCAATGTACAATAAATGGAAAATGTCAGTTCTTACAATTATCAAATATTGAAATAAATCAAGAGCACAAGAGCCACTTTGCATTTTTTGAAAATAATTAGTAAGAACATGTTATAGAAGATAACTTATTCTAGATTGAAAAAAATTTAAATGTATTACTACATTACTCATTTATAAACATATGAAAGAATTTTTTTTTCAGGAATAGCCCACATTTCCCTATCAAAAGCATACCCTCCTTTTTTTCAAGGAAGGGGATCCGAGCCTGCACTGATTTTTCTTGTTCGTGATTTTTCACGGTTGAAACCATCGGAAAATTCTCCAAATTCCTACCCGTTCTCTAGCATTGAATAGAGCAGGTGGGTAAAATATTTTGAAATTATATTCTTCGACGATCCGATGTTTTTCACAATTATCACAGGTTTTCCAAATTTTATATCTGCTAATTATTATTTTTTTTTTCAATAATTTCTCTGCGTTCTCTTCTACCCTTCAGGTGTGCACTGGGAAACCATTTTTTATATTAAATCATGCGACGGTCTGATAATTTCCACTGATTTAACGAATTTTTATATTTCAATTTTGCGACTTTTCGTAACTTTTGTCGTGAAGGATGGGGATCCTAGCTCTCCGACCGACATTTTTTGTCATAATTTCGTATGTCCGATTTTTTTTGGAATGTCTATGTGTTCTCTATTTAGCCTTCAGAGGACAGGAGGGGAACATTTCGTTTAATTGAATTATACAAAGTTTCTTTCAAGATTTTGTAACTTCTTTTCGAGAAATAGGGGTGAAACCGTTGAAGAATTTTTCGAATTCCTAGGCTTCTCTACCTTGCTGTCGTAAAATTTCAAAGATTCAGTATTTTTCATTATTTTTCCGATTTTTTATATTTTAATTGTGCACGTATTCATAACTTTTTCAGAGAGGAGGGAGCTCTGAGCCCACGACCGACATTTTTGTTCGTCGAAATTTTCCATGTCCAAAAATGTCACAAGTTTTTCCGAATTCCTACGTGTTCTCTATCTAGCCTTCAGTTCACTGTCACCCCCCTGCTTCAGCATTCATCATTTGGTGGTCTGATTACTTTCCACATTTTTGCGGATTTTTTTCAATTTTATTATCGCAAGTTTTTGCATTTTTTCTCGATACCGCCGATCATATTTTTTTTGCAGTTTTCCAAATATTTCTAAGTTTTCTCTATATGGCTTTCAGACGGACAGGGGGGGGCTCAATTTTTTTAATTAAACTATTCGATGATCCCATGTTTTTTACATTTTTTTCCGATTTTATTTTCACAAGTTTCGCATTTTATTTTATATTTTTTTTTTTCGAGAAGGGGTGTGATTCGATTGAATTTTTTGTTTGCCTAAGTTGTGACTTCAATGAAACGGTTGGAATGTTTTTGGAATTCCTTGCGCGTTCTCTATATATATATATTTTTTTTCATTGTACTGTCATCAATTCTTAATACGTGTGCAACATTTCAGTTCCAATCGGATGCCAGCAAGTCCTTGAAAGTTGGATTGAAAATTTTGAAGGGGAAAGACAGACAGAGACAAAACTACAGAGACACATACGATCAAAGCAAGCGAAATAAAAGCTTTTTTCCACTATGATATCTGAATTTATATTTTTGTCTGAATGAAAGAAACTGTTTATGAATATCCTATTCATATTTTCGAACTAAAATCAAAATAGCTTTTCTTGGTTTGCCCGATGTTCTGAACATAAGAGGATTTTCCTTTCTTTTTCAAACCAGAGAAAATTATCTTTCATTTGTCAGGTATTCGCGATCATCATTTTTTGACGTAGGAATAAGTGTTATTGCTTGGAAATTGTCTGCGAGTTTGGTCACAATGTAGAATAGGAACAGATGGTTAATTTTTCCAAAGATTTCATTTATGTCAGAACTAAATAGTGTTATCGTATAGGTTTGCCGTTCAATTTTACTACTTCCACATGAAAGGATTCTCAAACATGTTGGACAACGTACTAGTGTTTCAAAAACAACTATAACAACACTTGTGTCAATTAAGCCGGAAAGAAAAGAACCCGAGGGCAGATCGTTAAAATACGACCGACCGCTCGATTTCTTTGACACAAAGCTCTTTGCAAGACCATTAAATAAAGAGTTTTCTTTTCTCTGAAATTGGTCTTTTGGGTTGTTTTATTTGTCTTATGACCGGAAGCAGGTTGAAACAGCAAATTAAATTGGAGGAAGTCGATAAATTGGAAATAATTGTCTTAGAGGGAAAAGTTTAAGGTCATTCTGTACAAAGGTTTGATATTTCAAAATAAAAAATTATTTCTTATAAAATGATACGGTATATTCTGTTAAAATTGATATTATGACTATTATTTTACTCATGCTAAGATACACGCTTTTTGATTATTTGAAACGTTTTCGTTGATAATTGAAAATATTATGATTTCGATTTTGTAGTTCGCTTCCTCATTGGTTGTTACATATAGCATTACATAACACCAGCAAGCTGTCAGAATATATTCCTGTTTTGGCAATGGCACGACACCAAACTTTGACAAAAACTGTGATATGCACTTACTATTGATCCATATCACCTTCATAAATTTTACCACAATTTTTAAAAGAATGACTAAGCGAAGGAGGAAGATATGAGATGTTTAGTAAACTCTCTAAGCAAAAGACATATAGGGGTAAGAAACCTAAACTTGCCATGTTAAATTTGGTGACATGTTTCAATCTCGATGAAAGCAACTCCTATAGAAACCGACCGATAACGATCCTGTTGTGTTCCAGATAAGTAGGCTAGTTTGTGAGTTGACGAGACAAATTGTCCTTTTTTGAAAGAAATTTAAAAACCCGAGTATATTTTGAATTGTTAGACTCATAGTTTACTCACCAGTGTCTCCTTTATTTCTTCATTCATTAGATATGCTTACTCTAATGCCTCTCTTGACATATCTGGAAAGTTATCTCTAACTTTTGATTACCAAATTAAACTCATTGTTGATATGTTGATGAACGCTTATTTTATTTTTTTATCTATAAAGCTATGGACACTTATGGTAAATATTATGATATGACATTCTTTTATAGGGGTGAGAACAATTGGTACCATGCTCTTCGAGATCTTTGAAATTAAATTCACGAACATTCACATTCTGGCTGTTTTACCAGCAGTATGTGACGTGTTACAATAATGAAACAATTACAGATTACTTTCCTGACTGGTTTGTGACGAACATTTCGAACAACTAATTTTAATTCCGTTTTGAGTAAACTATTCGTTGTTAATGATAACATTTTGGAAAATATCTGCATTTATTGGTTACAATTTATTGCATTGCATTGCCGACATAATACTTTGCTTAAATGCCGAAAAACTAATTCACCCATTTTCAACTTTCGAGCTAGATTAGTTTGCTCAGGTAAGGTTTGCGTGTCAAGCGCAAGCCAAAACGTAATTCATGAATTTTCGACTTGCAAGCTAGGTTAGCTTGCTCAGGTTAGGTCTGTGTGTCAATCGCGAGCATTTTCGGCAATTGATCATTTGGCTTTGATCATTTTGCGAACTGAGTATTTATTTCGGCGAATGACGGAATTTGGCAATTGAGACTAACACCAATTGATGGTACTTTCTAATGGGGACATTCGAAAAAAGTTTTAAATTGAAAAACGGTTTTATCTTTTTTTTGCACGTATTTTGAAGTATACAACTTTTTCAATCGAAATTGCGCTAATGTGGCTTCATTTTGAATATTTTGAAAACTTTTTCTGGTTGTAGATCAAACAATGAAGTGGGTATTCTGAAAATCAATGTATAAACTTAGGTTAAGAGAATTCAGAAAATGTGTCTTTCCGAAAAAAACAAATATTGAAAAAATTTGCATTATTGGTGCCGCTTATGCCGCTTACTAATCTTATCCAATGTACCAAATTTCAGGAAAGTGACTGAAAATCTAAGAGACAAGGGACTGAAACATAAGTTATACGATGTACAGGGTAAAGTATACCTAAATTTTTCGAAAATTCAAGGGGGTACTGGTCTGTCATTGCGAAAACACCTGTGAAATTTTAGAGCTATCCATACTAATTTAATATTTTGCTTGTACGACTACCTTCACAGAGAAAAATCACTGCATCATGGAAGACGGAAACCCACACGTGCTTTCGCTCTTCAAAGTAATAAAATGCACTCTGAGTTTTGCACTCGTGTGCTCTTGCAGTGTTTTCGCATGTGTAGAATACTAGAAAATTAATTAATGGTCGTTATTCGTCTAGGTTGTACACCTTTTGCACAACGAAGATACAAAGAAAAATCATTCTATGACATAACCCGTGTCCTCCAGATAATTCCATTGAGAACCAAAATCGTCCTAGGTACCTACAATTGATGAATGCTAACTCCTCAGAAATATCTTTAATTTTACTGAGTGAGAGTTTGATTTTGCAATAAGTTGTAGAGTGATTGTATTCTGACCTTCATCGTAAATTATTCAATATGCAAGTGTTCATTTTTCACCAATATTGTGATATGATTGCAGATCATTCGAAACCATACACTTGAGAATTTCTTAAAATTTTATGGTGCAGTATTATGTTGTGAAAAAGTGATTTATTATGGCAAATTCCCTTTGAGACTGTCACTGAAACACAATTCCAAACCACTAGCTTCAATCCCACTTTTGATGAAAAAGAGAGAAATGAACTCTGGCTGTCCACCTGTTAACATCCAGGGGCGGCGTATTCCAACACATATAAAAGGTAATTTTTTTGTCCACATTTACAAATTTCACTTAGTTTTCAGCTTCTTTTGGTGGGGAGAGCATCTTGAAGTATAATTATCGGTAAGGGTTGTAGTTCACCATGTATAAAGGAATATTTTAAACAATTAGTTCATTTCAACTGAATATACCTAAAGAAGTCATCAATTGCTATTTATACATTTCGATTCGGTAGGTCAAGTTGAAGAACAGCGTCAGCTGAGATTCTTTGTGAAAAATATGAGGCAAATATCCGACTAGAAACAACTATTCCCCTTGAGGACATTTGATTACATTTGACTTCCATTCGTGCAATGTTCCTCAAGGAGAACACTGTTGCAAGTGCCGATTGTAATAAAAAAGAATATAATTCTTCATTTTATTGGGAATAACCAACTCCATACATCCATGTTTCAAGGTTCTTGCCTCTTATTGGTGCTAGGATAGATCATTTAGCCATCTTACAAGAAGCAAAAACAACTATACCTTATTATAAATTATTCGAAATTTGTTATTTCATGACTAAAGTTGATCATTATTATTGATCAGACTCAAATCATGAAATAAATACCCCGATGGCCTCTCCCATTTTGAATAGAACAAGCCGCCGAAGTGCCTTCTCAAATTTCAGATATTTTTACTTTGTGCCTATCTAAAACATACATCATCACAGGTTTACGAGAAAACGAAACATTACATCCAGAATTTTGAAATTGTTTACGTTGGTTTTATGCGAGGAAAATAATAAAAATTACGAAAAATTTTCCCAAATACATATGAATTACTAGTTACTACGATAATGAATAATCGAATAAAAGAATTACAACGCACGCCATACTATTTCACAAACTAGCCACATAAATTGAAATTCTGGCTGCGAGTCGTTTGACAATTCCACTGGTGCACTTGTAATTAATGCTAACTGTTTACACAGCCAATATTTGTTTGTGATAACATAATCCGTAACCCGAAACAATTCTCGATCGCCTACCTAGTTAATTGCGTCATGCCGTGAAGGTTATTGTGCACCAATGATTTATAACTCTCAATTTGAGAAGTTACGTCAGAGATATTTGGTGGAAATTACAGGTAAATCAATAGTGCGATGGTTCCAAGAAATAATACCAGGAGAAGTTCTGGATTATACAACGACCATTATTCTAATTTTTCCTGAAATGGAGATCAAATTTCTTTTTGACCTAATTTTTTTTAAGAAAATCCTGCATATAGTGGCCCTTGTGGTGAAACTGCATGCAATCTTTGATAGGAGCTCCTCCGTTTATATTGAAGGTTCTTGTTTTTTCTTTCTCCCCGCCCCCTCTCTCTCTCTCTGATCAAGTTCCTAGAGCTTGGTAAGGTCTTCGAAGTATCACGTTTCCTTGTTTGAGGGGTTCACCATGCCTCCAACTTCTGGTCCAGAACTTTCGGCATCTCATCTCTTTAGGTTTTCTGTTACTAAGGAAATCTGCTGCTCTTCAATTTTTTGCAAGATCCACCTTATTATCCTTTTGTCACCCCTTTCGTTCCAGTGGACGTTACCCCAGACTTCGGTTGGTGCGTGCCTTTTACGACAGTCAGGATACATGATATTATTCTCAATTCAGACTCTGCATCTGCATATTACGTATGTCCACGGAAGGTGGCTCGCTGCTATAACTTTTTTGTTTTTGAAGATATTCAAATGAAATTTGAAGAATACGTATGAGACATCAAGTTGCATTTTTTGACAAGTGGGTCAGCTTCATATAATTTCTAGTATATTTTTAATGTTGTCTCCAAATAACATTCTGAATTCAACATGTATCACTTGTTACTTTTTCTAATATTTTTTTTAATTTCGAGATTCATTTTTCAGTTTAAAGGACTATGAATGATACGTTCGTTCAAAATGCGTCTGCCGTGTAAAATTTAATATTTATTTACCGCACACTATTGGGCCTCAAACGAACTTTTGTCAACAAACCTAAAAATATTACGTTAGATCATTCCTTTCAAGATTAAAATATGATTTGAATTCATCGAGTAACCTGTAACCAACACAACTGAGAACAAAACCATCGATCCAAAAAATAATAACATATCTTCTAGTATTTATATGTTTGAATTAATAGAGTATACAATAGTTTCCTAATTAAATGTTTGCAGAAGCGGGAGAAAATATTATTTCGAGAAGTAATGTTTTTTTTTTCTAAATACAATGTATTGATTTTGTTTTATCAGTTGTGCAGGACACAGATTACTTAATATATCTTTTTTAATCTTAAACGATGTTTCATTATAGGAAGATCTTAAGTAATCTTCTCTCTTCTCTTTTTTTAACGAACGTTTGTTTGAAACCTAATAGTGGGCGGTATCAACGTAATTGTATAATGAAATGCACAGCCATTTGAAAAACTTGGTAATACAAATTCTAAAATTAAATTGTACATAGTAGAAACATTTCGATTGAAAAGAGTATTTTCCAAAAGAGTCAGTACTTGAATTAATGATTTGATCATATCCATACCCCTCTAAATTAACACTCTGATAGTCGCGCCCAATAATTTAACGAATGTAGTAGCGCTGCATCTGAGAGACGCATCACCTAAAATTGACTAGTATAGTCAATAAAAACGTGAACAAACGTAAAAATATTTTGTTAAATAAAAATATTATTATTCAAAACAAACCTAAATTAAGTTCATCTTAACAAATGCATCATTACCAAAAGATACTACATTGGAACTAGTTTTTTAAAACCAAAAGCAGAATAGGAAAATGAAGTTTAGCGCAAGAAATATTACAAATTATATACGCATTTGGCACTTTGGCTCGCCAAAAGTCCCAATAGTACTACCAGCTACTTTTATCCGATTTAGGAAGATAGGTGGGGCGGCCAGTCGATGTCACGTAGGCCACAGTAACAGCGCTTAAGACAACTATATCTCTCAGATACGGCGTGACCATCGGAGCGTTGAAAGATAATAATAAAAAAAATGTTCATAACAAGTGAAAAGTGACAAATGGTTTTATCCAGAATGTCTAATTGAGAAAAACGAAGTGATCATATGCCTAGTGTCCTATTTAAAGGTCGAAAGTTTATATTACTTCCGGTGAGACTAGAAGTTGCATGAAACTGAATCACTTGTAAAGAATGTAGTTTATATAAATCCTCCGAAGTTCACTCCACTACATCTGCAAAAGTTTAAGAGGCGAGCCGCTTTCCGTGTATGTATACCCGGTATATAAGTCTTTTATACCTGTGTTACCGAACTCTTAAACGGCTGGACCGATTTTGATGACATTTCTTGTGTGTTTTCAAGTGGGTCCCTGGATGATTCAGGTCCAGTTAAAATTTTTTTTTATTTTTGCCTATCAGAACATATTAACACAAAATTTCACTCCCTCTTACCACCCCCTTATGACGTTCGGGCAGGACACCGTCGGTCAGCCGGGACTGCTAGTTTCGAATTTTGGATGTAAAAATATCCTTCTTTTTTCATATAGATCACCTCATTTTTTTCCAACTGTATCTTTCTGATTGAAGATTGTGTCTTACCAAAAACCACCTATTATATTTCTCCCTTAGGTTAAATGTACTCTGCTTATCTGACCTGATTGAGTAAAATTGATCAATATATTAATCAGTTAATCAAATATGCCATGAGCGGTGATTGCTGATAAAATAAATCATATTTTTTTATATAATTCCTCATCAGTAATACAATCTGAGTGAATAATTGCACTCATCATTTTGTAGTTAACTTGCTTAGCTATTAATTTATTCCAGACTAGTACAAATTGTCTGTTCAAAAAGTTTGCTTCAATATACAGAATTTACCTGCTTTATTTACTTGTTTTGGAATAAAATAATAATATTTACAAATCAGTAGTTCTCACAACAAATAAACATAACAAATTCTGAAGAGGAATAACCTTTGTTGTACTATCGGATATATGGAATCAGGCCCATATCTGCATTCACACTATTTTTACACTTTGGAATTTCCAGACTCTCGAATCCATCGAGTATCATCAAATCGGTGGTCGTGGTCCAAAGCATGTTGATCCACACTCGATTTTTCTGGTCTCGAAAATCGAATATGAGCAATGTGCTCTCGGAACCGTACTTTCCTGACCATTCTAGTTTGCCCCACATATTTCGCCACGCAGCCTTACAGCTAATTTCCTAAATCCAGACTTTTCTCTTTCCTCTGTTCTATCTTTGGGAGTACCCGAGATCGGTTGTAATTTGTATACCACCTTCAAATCGTTTAAAGATGCTGTTGAAACCTCGAGTAACTCGAGGTTTGTGTGGAATATCAATATATTTCGGATGCTTTTACTCTTTTCGAAGAGTCCTATAGGTACGAAGGGTTTTCTTAAATCTATGTTTCCTAATTAGTTTGTCCACCAAGTCCACAGAATAACCGTTTAGCTGAGCTCGTTTAGCTTAGCCACTTCCCCGATAATCATTTTCTCAGTTTTGAATCTCTCCTTATTAAGTGGAAAAAGTGGAAACCACTTGAGTCGATTCACCAAGAAATTAAGGGATACTTCTGAGTGTACCCATTTCCCTTCTGTAGACATCGAATTTTAGCTGATTTCAGTCGTTTCTAATTAGTAACATCTACGAATGGGAACTGTTTTTCGTTATCAGTTTCATGCCTGAACGTGGCCAATAAATTCTGAAACAAAATTGTATAAGTACGTCGATCTGTTTTGTATCAAAGATAGCGAACACGTCGTCCACATATCTAACCCAAACCTCAGGGAAATTGCTGAAGCTCTCTCTTGCTTCAATCTCAAAGTTTCTCATGAAGGGAGACTGAGGGTTGCCCATGGCTGTACTTTCAAGTTGTTCATGAAAGCAGTAATTGAACTGACACCAATTCTACGTCATGCAAAGTCTGGCGATGCTTGCATACTCTCTATGACTGTTTGGTTACTGAAATCGTTGGTCAGCAGTTGCTCGTTCAGACATTTCTAGGTTTGGAAAACAAAGATCTTGCATCAAAAGAGATTAAGATCTCTATCCTTCTTTCAAACATGTTTAGTAGATGATTTGTGGTAGGCAGGGCCGGATTTAGGAAAGGACATCCAGAGCTACAGCCACGGGGCCTCCACAAAAGAGGGGCCCCCACAATAGATAATTCGTTTAAAAAAAATTTCAAATTCCGACTAGTAAACATTAGTAAACAACTTTTACCTACTGTATTTAGTACAATTGGAAAGTAATTTTTGGGCCTGGGGGCCGTTATGACCCCTCTATTGTAAGAAAACTATCGAGAACTGCACCTGTGTGTATTTTCATCACCTTACTGTTGATTCCAGAACTTTCAAGAATGTTCTCTCGTTTATTCTAGAAATTTTCAGAAAGTTCCTACCGGGATGTTCACTAGTGTATCTTTTCATGATAATGGTTCGTTCGGCTAGGTCCGAAAACTGTGGATACAGCGACAATTGGCTAGTTAATAGCGGGTGTAGTAATCAGATAGATGCAATATTTTTAGCTGATGTTCCTAATTGTCTACAAATAAACATTGTTTTATTTGTGTTCAGAATGTTGCTATCCTGGAGTACCCACAGAGAGTTCGTGATAGTATATCAAGTCTTTCTAGTAAAAAAATATTCAGCACTTATATGGATCTCTCTGAATTCATCCCGTATTCAAAGCTGGATTGATCCATTAATGTGATTTCAAAGGACAAATACAGAGTAATCACGGCAAAAATGATTCCGAAGAAATACTAACTAGTATCGTATAAATCAGCGCTAGGTGCGATATGCAAAAGCCGCATATGGGAGAGTGGAAAGCGTACATTTCCATTCATTGTTCATCTCCACTTTCTGACTGTGAATTGTTGCCTTTTTGTTATATTCCCGCTATCGTATTTAATCTTTCCGACTTCACAAGGGTTTTATAATTAGACTCGTACTTTGATTACAGCTGAAGTTACGAACACGTTGAACAAAAGCCATACCCGCTGTTGGTTATTGTACACAAATTTAGCAAAATAAAAGCTACGCGGCTTTCATGTTTTCAAACGGAGGTTTCGGAAATTAAATCGGGTGCTCTTGATCTCGGTTCAATTAAACTGCAATTTAATAAAAACTGTTCGTGGAGTCAATAACATTCTTTCGAAAACAGTTGAATATTTTTATTACATTCTGTTTCTGAATCCTACTTACACAGGCTACAACTTTTTAGGAATTCTGGGTATCGTGGCCGTGATCCAAATCAAGTCGTTTCAATAGGTGAAATCAATCATTAGGTTTTGTCCAATGATGATTAAATTTGCCATTTTGAGAAATTAGATTTGAATATAACTATCGCGTCAGTTTTCAGATTTAATTTTGATCATAAGAAATTATACTAAAAAAATATACTAACAAATGAAGTTCTAAATGAGAAGATGTCGAGTTATTGCACTTTTATCGACCTCTCGAAAGCTTTCGACACGGTCGATCGCGTCTCTTACAATCCATAGTCCATAGGTCCCACTAACCGACTTCAGAATATGAGACGAAAGGGTAGATGTGCTGAGCAACTTCCTCCGCTTAAAACTAGAGTACCTCAAGGTACTGTTTTTGGACCCTTATTAATCAACATATTTATGTGTTAACGTCTTATTTCCCATAGAGAGTAGAGGAAAAGTCTTAGAATTCGCTGACGACACTGCTATATTTTACAAGCAGACATCTGGCAAGACTTGAAGAAAACTGTGGATACTAGTTTCGATTTAATAAAAATCTGGCTAGGAGCCTAAAAACGAGTTGAAACTGATTTTATCCAAACCATTCCTCTCCTCGACTGAAAAGTGGATACGCCACCAAAATTCAGTAAGGCGCCCCAGAGCGCCACGACAAATAAAATTAATAGCCGTCCTCTATACCCGCACAGACTATGCATTTGGGTATACGAGCGTTTACGAGGGATTATTATCATAATAATTATTATTATTAGTTAAGAAGTCAACGTTCTTGACATTCGCCAACTATTTTATTTTATCACATCGGAATAAACAGTTTTATTACCTGCCCACGTTTATGATATTGGAATATTTTGAACAGCTATTGAGTGTTCATGGGACTATGCAACGGAGTTTCGATATTTGTTGGAGAGTCACGTGATCGCTGGTATGGCGGCAAATTGAAAAAAATTAATATGAGAAGGCAAAAAGTGAGGTAAAATGACAAGATATCAAAAAAAGTTATTTGAAAAAGTTGCTTAGAAATAAATTTTATCCACATATACAAAGTTTGAAAAGATAATGAGAGAAAATTGAAAATAGCAATTTTTCTTAAATATTTTCCTAGCTGTATAAAAATATCATATTATTATCCTATGGATAGCTTGACCATACCGGAACATTTGTATTTCAATAATAATGACAAAACTTTCTCATTTTCTCTACACCAGTGAGCACTAAATTAAAAAAATTGGATTTTGTTAAAACCCTGGCTGTTACATTGGTTTATATCTTACAGTCATATCAGAATTCGACGACCATTGTGATGACATGACACTCCAGAAACATGGTGTTTTCCAGATTATAATCAAGTTTCGATGATAATCGTGCCAGAGCGTTTCACTTCGCATGCAATGTTGAAAACTCTAGCCTCTTTAATTTGACGCACATTTTTAAGATTATGTGCGAAGTGAAACGTTCGTGCACGATTATCATCAAAAATTGATTAAAATCGAAAAAAACACGATATTTTTGGATTTCCCTATCATCGCAATACTAGTGGAATTATGATATAACTGTTAGATACGAACCATTGTAACAGCAAGGGTTCTGACAAAATTCAATTTTTTTAAATTAGTGCTCTCTGGTGTGGAGAAAATGAGAAAGTTTTGTTATTATCATCGGAATACAAATATTTCAGTATGGTCATGCTATTCATAAGAAAATAATTTGATATTTTTGTATAGCTAGAAAAATATTTAAAAAAAATTGCCATTTTCAATATTCTTACAATATTTTCTGAAACTTCGTATGTGTGTATAAAATTGAATTCTAAGCAACTTTTTCAAATAACTTTTTTCGATATCTTGCCATTTTGCCCGACTTTTTGCCTATTCATAGTAATTTTTTTCAATTTGCCGCCATACCATCGATCACGTGACATGTATCAAAATCGATTTTTAGGTTATCGGACATGCACAAACTTTTCCCCAGAATCTTTTTTCCAATACTCTAATAATAAACTTTTTTCCCATATGGTACATACTTTTTGGCGGTCACTGTATAATAATTATAATAATACTCCCTCATAAGCACTAGTAGAGTGCACCCAAAGACATAGCCTTTGCTGGTAGAGGTCGACTATTATTATTATTTGCCGTGGCGCTCCGGGGCGACTTACTGATTTTTGGTGGCGTATTCACTTTTCAGCTGTAGAAAAACCCGGAAAACCTACAACACCACCTCGGGTGGTCGGTGTGCACTTCAAGCTAGCACTAAATATTGCGTCAGTTTTCAGATTTAATTTTGATCATAGAAAATTGTATACTCAAGAAGATCCAATATACTAACTAGATCAGCTGAAATTTACTTTGAAATGCACATACTGTTCAGTTTCCTTTTATCCATTATGGGACCTTTCTCTAGCTAAACTACATCAGGACAACTGGGTTTGTCGCAATGTTTGGATTTTTTCCGGGTTTTGCCATGGTCTTCTTTGGTTAAACTCTCCAAACATGTCAACTACAACTGCGCCAATCATATTCAGTGGCGTGGTCGAAGTCATTGTAATCCCAATCTTAAGTATCTATTCTAAGAGCAAGTGAGCACAAATATTACTCGTATACCTACTTCTATTGTATTATTGTTTATTTTTATTGTATTACATTATATTATAACGAAGGATTTGTTATTTCACAATATGATCAACAAAAGTTCACGTTTTGCAACACCCGCCAAAATATTCTACCAGAAAATGAATGGCACCTACTCTCGTAAACCTGTTCAACCTATCAATATCAATATCGGATAAATGAGTGGATTCGACAAATAAATTTAATTGATTTTATTAGGATACATTTGAGTTTGTGTGGGAAACGCCATCCGACCCTTTTCCGTTCGGTTGCCATCAGTCTGGCTAAACTCTATTTTTGTGAACCCAATTTAGGAGAATTACGACTTCGGAAAAGGTGTTCCTGATTACTGCATTATCTGAGTTTCCGAATGCCTGAATTCCTTTTATCTTCCAAAAACAAATTACATGGGTTACTGCTAAACGGGAAAAATCAAGGGATCTTTTGGTTTGTATTTCTCACCTTTAATATTCCTTGTCTACAATTAGCAGATTTGTATCACCTGTGTATGATACCGATACCATAACATTCAGCGATCTTGGGAACCGTACGGTAATCAATACCTGATATGAATTTTTAGTGTTATAATTATTTCAGTGGATAGAGAAATGAGGGAATTAGGGTGCAGAATTTGACAAATGTAAAATTAAATGAAAACAAAATGAATGAAAAATTAATGACTTCTTTCTCATTTCCATTTAGATTGATAGTTTCATTACACTACCAAACTTTTTCAATCAGGCACCGTTATATCATATTCCAGCTTCAATATAATATTTTTTTCCTAAGTTCTGGTTCCTACGAAAAGAAAAATCCTGTAATGTTCGAACATAATAATAATATTACCTCGCAAACACTCGTAGAGTATACCCAGAGTCATTACCTGTGGGGATAGGGGACAGTTATTATTAGTATCATTATGAAATACATTATTTTCAGTTGAAAATCTGATAATCCTCTTTGAATCACCACTAGCAAGAGGATGGAGGGATCAGTTCCTCAGGTTCCAAGGGCAATGGAGCGCCGTGCCATACGCCTGCCATAATCCGGCAAATCAACACCTCCAAGTATAACATAGCTCAAGTCTATCCAAACTAGAAAAAAGGATACTACCCCTTTGACATACAGAAAATCAAAGCTAAGATCAAGGCGGCGAGACAACTTGGGTCTCGTATCCGGCTACTTATTATTCACTACGTCGGGGCCAATATGACTTTCCAATAAAGAAGAGCTCACCACATATCAAATAACGGGATGCTCTTCATTATCGAGCACAACCCTATTAAGAGAATTCAAATGGCAGTGGCTGCAACCAATATACCAGTGAGGCGGACAAGAAACAATGGAAACTTGAAATTCCACGACAAACTTTGTCGATCTCGATTCCTGTGTGTGGATGATCCGTCAGCCGCTGATGGGATGGACAACATCGGTAAGAGTATCTATAACAAACAAGTTAACTATTAAATCCAGCCCTACGGAATTTGAAGCTTTTTGCAGGAGGCTTCGACAGCCTTATGCTGCACATTTCGATAACCCCTGAAGAAGTTACACTGGACCTTGAAGGCTCGAAGAACTTTCCTACTCCAGGTCATGATCGACTAAATAACCATTGGTGGTAAAACATTCCTAGTACCCATTACCCTCTCACCAAAATTTTAATTTCTTTGCTGGACCTAGAGACACATTCGTTTTTTCTATCATAGAATGGAAATGGACGCAGTTTTCTGCATGACCTGTCGAGAACGTGAGCTGATGATAGAAACTGCAGGGCCTGTTGCTAGTATTCTGAGACTATTTGTTATTTCATTATAGAAGGAACAATTAAAGTATTTGCTGATGACACTACAATAATATACTTTTCAAATGATTATTAAAAAAATAAAAAACTTCATGGATAATGATTTTTAAAAAAATATTCAAATGCCTCCAGCAACATAAATTGACTACTAATTTCAATAAATCTTCCTATATGAACATATCCAAAAGAACAATTATTGATACTTTTATATTCATATCGAAATATTCATTCATTTTATATTCATTACGAAATGAAAGTCATATATTATACTGACTCAACAAAATTTCTAGGACTTCATATAGATGAAAAATTAACGTGGAGTAAGCATATTAAAAGTGTCCTGAAGATAATATCTCCTCTTACAGGTGTTCTTTACAGAATAAGAAATTATATACCACTAAATTTTTTGAAAAAATCTATCAAAATTTGATTTATTCATACTTTCAATATCTCATTTTTGTATGGCGTACTGCAAATAATTCCATTTTGAAATCATTACAAAACAAACAAAAATATAAATTACCATTAACCCGATTAATTGGTCTGGCTTTTTTATTTTTCAGTTCCTTACATATCTAACTCAAAGATATAAAAATTTCAAAATGCCTCAAAAATATTTTTTCAATAAAGAAATTTCCCTTTGAAAAAATCAAGGGTTGGTAGGGGGCACTACCCTTCAGCCAGACCTTGACGGTCTTATTCAGAGGTTCTTCAAGGACATTCACAAAAGGTTTCGTAGTGCCTCAAGAACCTACCCAGAATTGTTCGCCAGCTATTGGACACCGAAATTCTCTCAGACCTTTAATTTCTTAAGTTTCTTAATTCTTGCTTCTTCTTTACATTATTATTTTCATTGTTATTATCATAATAACAATTATAATCAAATTAACATCACGAAATTATTGTATTGTCGTCGGTCCTTGATAAGTGTGCCAAACTTCAAAATATTCGGATGATCTGGAAATGAATGGAAATATAATTTAAAATTCGCATTATTATTATTATTAGTGAAATCGCGTTTTTTTCAGGAAAGACGCCCATATGAATGAACCTCAAAAGCTAAACCTTATCTGAATATTCTCACGCTACGAAATCGAACCGGCCGTCGCTAGAAGTTTCAACGGCCTGTGTTACTATTCTTCACTATTCGAAATAATTACGTGTAATGTATTGTGACATTCTGGCGTTCTTTTTATTTCGTTTACATGCCATGAGCAATAAATAACTTGGTGTTATTGTGAACGGTCAAGAATAACATCACTGAGCCTTACTTAGACCGCTGATTCTCTGGTTAACCATATTAACAATTTTTTTTATTGAAACCTACATTCATGTTCCACTAAGCATGAGCTACCAAAAACAAAATGAACTGGAGAAAAGTATCAATCAAGCGATGAACCTACTTGGAGAAGCTACTGAGTTAGCGAAACATGTCCTGATTTAAAATAAAGTTTGTGAAGATCCAATCGTTTTCCGTGTAGTTTGTATCAATACTAGCATTACTAGCAAACAGTGAGCCTCCCCTATTTATATTAACATAAAAATGAGGGTAGAAAAATGTTATTTGCGTGATTCCAAAAATTTGTCAGATAAAAACAAAACAAAAGTATCTTATTTGAACGTACTATTTATGCCAACATAAAAAAAATGTCTGATCATTCATGATCGATTTTAGGCACATCTGCAAACACCAATTACATGACTTGTTCATTTTGATGAAACGTTCCTTTGAGGTATTAAACATAATCGTTCCTCGCCGCGACTTACCCCTAGGGCCCTGGTGTTTTGTACTACATCGTTCTCTGATTAGGGTATTAACAAACAAATGGTTCCCTTGGAGCTTAGCTGCACGACCGACGCGAATATCCTCAGCTCAAATCAACGTCCCAAACGGATTGTATTTGACGGAGGAAAATTTGGATTGGTCTAAGATTCTTTATTTAAACGTCTATAGAAATTGAAAATGCTATAAAAGCAGAAAATGCCTCATTATAATATTAGTGTGATTGTTTTTTTTTACAGTAAGTAATTGCAAATATATTTTTTGTACGATTCAGTTCTTTTGATTACTTATGGTATTTGTTGTCACTTGGCCGAAGGTGTGGGTAAGTAATATTTAAACGTATATAATTGAATTATTTTCCTTAGAAACAATCCTAACGACCAGAATTGAAACTTTGGTGAGATGGTTGTGAAATCCAATGTTTCTTTGTATATCCACCCGTCCGAACATGAACTCTCTTATTACCCCTTTTCTCATCAAAGAACTTTGGATTATAACAAAAGTTTACAGGAATTCCCAGCGTTGAAGGGAGATTATCAATGTAAATTAGGTACTTGTATGAAATGTCTGAAGAATGGAATGGCTGACTTCAACGCATATTCAGATATTGCGCTACGAAACTTTTCAGCTTTGTTATGAATTTCTAATTTTAGGAAGAGGTGATAGACATTCTCAACCAACCTCATTCTCAATAATTTGTATGATCTATTCGAAAGCAAAATACTTCAATTCGTCAAAATTTACCATTTTCATTGAATAGAGTTTTTATCGAGGACTGTAAAGGTGTCATCAGAGTACTCTAACTTAATCGACGACTCATTATTTTATGAAAATTCTTGTTCGCTGGAAGTGTTATTTTGATTTTGATATTGATAACTGTTATTTCCTCTTGAGTCTTGCACTAACTTTCGCAATATCCATAAAACAAATATCTTCAAAGATTTAGCAACAAATTCAAACGTTCAAATCATCATACACTCTCTGATATGTTTACTGAATGAATTTTATGGCATAACTTGCAAATAGTCAATTTATATTGATGCGAGGGAGAACCCACTGAGGAAATTGTTTTACGCTCATTCCCAAAAATTCTAAGTAATTTTTCTAAGGCCCATGTATACAGGGTACACCGTCAATATATATATCAGTTCTGAAGAAGCGTCCTTAAAAATGTGATAAGCTCAAATGGAAGAAGTTTCCCAAGTCAATCTTACTTCAGAAGAGTTACCTATTGCTAGTTCTCATGTGGCGTTTTCACTCACATAAACGAGGGTTGCTGCTCTTTGTCTCTAATTCGCATTCCAAACACCAATTTAACCATCAGCAGGAGTCTCGTACACGCATTTTCACTCCAAAATTTTCCTGTCTACTTACTCATGCAAGCACTTGTGAATGTTTAATTTTCTCTTAGATGTCTATGAAATATTCATGCAACCGCATGTCTACCACATATACTTGTTAAACCCATCTATGCTCTGTGTTGCTCGTATTGCAATTTTGAATAATTGAAAGATCAAAATTTTGCCTAAGATGTGGATATAATCGAATAACTTTGATATAATATATACCGATTGATATTAAATTGTGTACGGAATGAGATATACAAAATATTCTGATCATGTACTTTATATGATAAGTATCTTCAAATAATACTTTCATTATTCCCCCACATATCCCCTTCTTTAATTGTGGTTATGTGTTGGCATGTACACTATCGCTCTTAAATTTTCCATTATTTTCATCCATCGATATTAACAATTTTTTTTTCATTTCAGGTAAATTATCAGGGACAAAAATCATGCAGAATTCTGAGCAGTATGGTAGGTTAGGTTCATTAGTGAAATCAATTTTTGTAGTATTCAATAATATCTGAATTTTTAGTTCATCGGTTGAAACTGGTATGAACGGAGGGAAATAATAAGAATCTTCAGTCAGGTATCCTACAATTTTTATAATAATTTTGCATTACGAAGGACTGGAGTCCAGTAAAAATTGTGTAACCAACAGAATCGAGTGAAGTACATACCAGGTGCGTCAGAAAAAGTTGGATACAGGTACACCAACATATTCTCGAACGTGTGTTTAGACGCAATTTTCCAGAATAGCCTATACTTACCATCGAATAATTTATAGTGTATTTCAAGTATAACGTAGAGTAAATTTTTAGTAAACAAATTAATTTGGTGGCCTTTGTATTTTTGGGAATTTACTTTACGTTATTCTTGAAATAGAGTATAATTAAGAATAAAATTATAGGATCATTGGATAATTTCATTTGAAAAATGTGTACCCCTTGCCTCCTTTAGAGCTCGATAGTAAACTCGTAAGAATTCGGAAAAATTTTCGACCTTATGATCAGATCAGACTGAAAAATTGCTCTTCGCAAAATGTATGTGTTCAATTTTCAACGCACTGAAATGTCTACATATGGTTAGTACATTCTTGTTAGATTACACTAAAGAATTACTCTTCGCAGTGGTCGGTGTACGAAACGAGAATATTTCAGGTAGTTTTGCTAGGGTCTATGAAAGCGAGTATATACGAAACAAGAATGAAACAATTTTTTAATATGAGATATATCAGTTTTTACTTTTGATTCTACTACCTTCCCCATAGTCGCTATATAAAATTGGCCGTATCGTCTGTCACCACCACTTTTTGTATTGAATGAATCATTAATATAGATTGAGGAAAGGACCAAGCCCTATGCAGTGTCTTGGGGTATCTACCTCATACCCGATGGCAAGTTTTTAAAAGTACACATCTTCAACTCTAATACACTTGATTTCTATTGGGCATGTAGATTCATGCATTTTCGTCTTTTCCGAATGTTTTCTTTAGTTCAGAGCAGAGCACGCACGCTGTTCGTGGGGTGGAAACGGCATTTTGTGCTGACACATTTTCTTCCAACCGTACCTGCCTTTCAACAAATATTTTTTTTCTGTTACGGGAAAAAAGTTTGACATTGTATCTCTGTTGACAGGTAAAATATGACTTTTTATGAAATTACTTTTTTCCCCGAAAAATAAGTTAGTACTTTTTTCCCGGATATATACATAGGTAAAGGTAGATATCTGTAGATATCTGCTATTGCAAAAGCTGATCTCGCACGCATCCGATGGTCAGCTCGGGGCTCTAACTCAACCTCCTACCTTCACCATTCAACCTGCACACTACTAACCTAACCGGCCTTTATTCCGAAGTTCGAAAAAAGCTGATATAATGGAAAAAAGATGCCTAACTGTCGCTTTGTACCACGTACCTATGGCGTGATAATACTTCTTTCCCTTGTATAATAATAGTATATTAAAGTATAAGTGGATAAAAAGGTCTTTCAAACACGCGCGATTTTTCGAGCAAGACGGCGCAGCCGGAGTGCTTGAAAGATCAATTATCCACGCATACTTTACGTTATTTTTTTCAATTGGTGCACATTGAAATCATAAATACTGGTTTCATTATAACAAATAATGGAAATAAGAACTTATAATGTAAAATGGTTGAATGCCTGATGTTGCATCAGTATACCTTTCGTTGTTTGAATTTGACGTTACAAGGTACTCTTGTCAGATCAATAATCATATCATTGTCATTCAGACTTCACTGTTCTCGAGTTTTTGATGTTATCCATGGTAACTTAAAAAAACGCGCGTTTTTGAAAGTTCGATTTGCACACGCTGAGGCGTGCTTTGAATAGGTATAAAGGGCCACCGATTGAAAAAATAACTATTTTTCTAAAAACGTAAAATGACAAGGTTCGCACATTAATAACAATATGTGAAATGATCCTTTGTAACACCATGCGCGAAATATTGTGCGAAATACATATTTCGCACACTGCATGTAACTATATGAGATTTTTACCGTGCGCGAAATAGTGTGCGAAATACATATTTCGGCTACTGCATGTAAACTATATGAGATTTTTATATTTTAATTTTTATGATCCTCAATCAAGCAAAAATCGAAGAAATCATTTAGTTCTAAATGTTTGATAATGATTAAGTCTTTTTAACACTTTTCAAATTATGACAAATTTTTATACTACCTCATATCCTTTTTTGACGTTTGACGTTTGTAGACAAAAATTTGTTTGCAACTCGTGCGCGGAATACTTTGGTGAAAAAAGAGGAATTTGTTTTTGTTCAAATTTTCATTGTTTATTCAATAAACAATTTGTTATTAACAACTTGGCTATACCGTACCGAAGATGTCTAATGAGTCCGAAACGGATTCGTCTACGGTTGCATTATGAGGGTTTACCCACTAATTTTCTCCTTTGTAATACATTTTTTCTATATATTTCTTCTCTTTCTACACAATGTAACAAAAAGAACCATCTAAATTTCGACTATATTTTATAATAATTTGACAAGACGTTATTTTGGTGTTAATAATCTGATTATTAACGCCAAAATAATGTCGAATCAAATTAATAAATACAAGAGAAATTGCACCATGCAAAATAGTCGCTAATAGAGCGTGTTGATTGGCATGTTCAAACAGGAAACAAAAGTTTGAATGGTTGATGACTGATATTCAACAGACGAAAGAAATAATCAAAGGAATATCTGTCACTGTAATTTTATCGCAACATTGAATTGTCGTTTTGAATGTTTTCTCCTCATTTGTCCGAATAATTCCGTCGGATATTGAATGAAAGCGCAATTTGCTATTTGAAGCTGTTCACAAATCCCAATTTTCGAGAAAATACATCCAGCAAAATCAGTGCGAACTTGTAAATTGCATTAAATTATAAACACGCCTTTCCAAAATGAAACCAATTACCCGAATGATGTGCTGAATTCCGAGTGAAGTAGTTTATCGTTGAATTGTTCAGGTTGTTATTTCTCCTTTACGGCTGAATGGAAGAGAAAATGGAAAAACATGTTTCTGCTTCATTAGAAATGTATTGATTTATGTAAATTGAATATTTTTATTCTTTTCCGTACAGAAATATAATTCACATATATTTTGAAGAGTAAACAAACTCATATTCATTGTTCTGGAAATTTATTAAACAATCCGGTGAATATGTTTTTCTTTTTGCATTTCTGATGTTAAGCACAAATTGATGAAGAAAATAAATGAGTAACTAAAAGTGTGAAAAGCAAGAAAACATTCTAGAATGGAGATCACACAACTTGGCAATGCGAACAAAACTTAAACATGTATTTTCTCCAGAAAGGCCGATCCCAAAGTGGCCAGCTTAGTTATGTCAGAAGTATTCACACCAATCTAGTCCTTCATTTCAATGCTCATTTCAGTGTTTCCTCGTCATAGGAAGTCCATGTGAGGTCCATTGCCAAAAATACCTCTCAAACACTTGATTTTCTGTTGTGTGTCAAGAGCTATTTCAGTTCCCATGCATCAACTGGTTATGATTTATGTGTCACAGATCTGACCTGTCCTAGAATACTGTTTCCATATACAGGGTGTTAATTAAGTACAATCCATTCAATGGTACGCACGATACAAAATGATTCATTTCTTAAATAATTCACAGGATCCACCTTGTTCCAGAGTCAAGACTTGTTCAACCATTCTGCCACCAGTGAGAGATTGTGAGAGGAGAATAATCAATGATGGTTCATCATCATTTTGTTTTTTTGAAGTTTTTCATTTTCACTTGTATGGTTCAGGAGCTATAACGAAAATATTAATGCAAGCATTTTCCAGTGTCCAATAACAATAAAAAAAATTGAAAATGAAACATTCTCAATTATTGTAAATTGGAAGAAATATTTTTTCCGAATTAGAAAAATCTACGATGAATAAAAATTATAATATGAAAAATATAAAGACAAGCTTTTATACAAATGCACTGAAACTGAAAAAATAATTTCTTCCATTGTTTGATCTAGGTTATTCTGTGAGTAACAAATTCAAAAGCTTCCGCGGATACAAAATAAATAATCTTGTACATGGAGATATTTAATCTAATACCTACAGAAAAGTAGTACCCAGTGAATTATTTAAGAAATGAAATATTTTGTATCGTGTATACTATTGAGTTGTACTCGTCTAATTTGAACTGATTATATTATCGAAAATGTCGAAGTCTACTCCAAAATATATTGAAAAAAAATTATTTTTTTCACCCTGCATCTCGAAAACCAAGCCGTTCAGGATATATGTTTATATGAACTTTTAGTCCTGAAAACTTTCAAAGAGTCACCCTTCGAAGTTTGTGAGAATATTTGCTTCTCAAATTTCTTCATGTTATGCGATATTGGAAAATGTTCGAATTAATATTTTCGTTGGAGCTTCTGAACCGTACAAGTAAAAGAAAAACTTTAAGAGAACAAAAATATGTTAAATGAAACAACATTGATCATTCCCGTCTCATAACACGTCACTGACATAGGAAAAGGAGGAAAAAAATTCTGGAGGGTTGAACAAGGCTCTGAGGACCCGTGAATTATTTGGGAAAAGAATTATTTTGTATCGTGCGTACCATTGAATAGATTGTACTTGCCTGATTTGAACTAGTAAATGTCGAAAATGTCGAAGTTAACTCAAAAAAATCTGAAAAAAATGTTTATTTATCACCCTGTATCTCGAAAACCAAGCCGTTTGGGACATATGTTGTTTATATGAACTTTTCGTCTTGAAAACTTACAAAGAATCACCTCCCGATATTTGTCAACGTACTCAATTAACATCCTCTATATGGAGTGCAGCCACTAATCTGTCTATTAAACTTTTAACTAGATGATTATTAATTTTAAGTTGGTGCTATACATACATATAACTAACAAAATTGGAAAAAGTTTTCAACCAATAAAAAATTTTCAAGATATGTTTTCAAATCCAATCATTTTGAATTGGAAAAAAAGTTAAAATCGTGTTCGTTTAATAATCATAATAATCATTTATTTCCTTAAGACAGTTACAAACCATATGGAAAAAGTCAGTTGCTTACATTTAAAATGTATATATACTTACACACGTAAATTTAAAATAAAATAATAGTAAAAAAAAAACTGATTTCACCGCAGATTGCTACGACAAATATTCATCCAGTTTATAAAAACAGTGTTCTGTCAAAAAGGATTTCAACTTATGTTTGAATGATTGTTTTGTCAAGCAGTTTTTCACATTTAAAGGAAGAGCATTGTATGTTCTAGGAGCCATATGACTGGGAGATTGGTGAGTTATTTTGAATTTTCCAAATGGAATTGAAAAATCGTTTTTTGTCTTTTATTGAAACTATGATTTTGTTTGTTCCTCACATATATTTCATCATTATTGTCGAATACTAGCATACTCAACTCTGATATGACTAGACATGGTAATGTTAATATTTTCAGTTTCTTGAATATATCTTTGCATGATTCAGTCTGTGAAAGACCCTTCATTGATCGTAAAATTCGTTTTTGTGCCACGAAGATATCTTTTGCTAGGGTAGATAAACCCCAAAATATCACACCGTATCGAAGCCTGCTCTCAACTTGTGCATAGTAGAGCTGTTTATATGTAGGTCCCGGGTCTCCCTTGCTCGCACAGGCTCTGCTTCTGAGGGGTTTTCTCTGAAAACCTGTAGGATCCGTAATAACAAATTTTAACTAAATTTTAAATTTTTAACTACGGCCAGTTACGGAAAATTATACATTGCGCTCTCCGCACTAGAGGAAGTGAAGAACTAGGTGAAATTTGGAAATTAGAATCAGAAAAAGACACCTGATATGATTGTAGGAACATGCCGCCCCTTGATGTAAACACATGAACAGCCAAAATCTCTTTTTCTCTTTTTTTTAAACGTGGGACTGAAGCTTGTGCTTTGAAATAGAGTTTAAGTATGACACTCAATAGAAATTTGCCAAAATGAAATAATTTCCCACACTTTACCATGAAAGTTTCTAGTAAATATTTGACTGTTGGTGTGCAATGATCTACAATCATATTACAATATTCGCGGTAGGTTCACACTGGCATATCGAATGATTTAATTCATGATAAACATCAACATACAATTACTCTACACCTTATTGGAAAATCAAACTTGAAATCAAATTAAACTGACTATACCGGGTGCCCCGGACCCAATATACCCCCCCGTATCTTCGTTATTATTTTGTATATGTGTTTTAAATTTAGTACATCTTTTTGATGTCATGAATGTACAATTTGACAATCAAACCAAATATAAAACTTCTATTTTAACCGGAAGCACATCCAACTTTTTTTATTTCAAATAGAACGTGCCTATTTTTCAAATTACGATTAGTTACAAAATTACCTTTCCATAGATTTATCACAATCATACTTCCAATTCACAAACTACTGATATATTTGAGAGTTTATAAAAAAAAATTACTTGTACATTTTCATGAAATTGAGCTGTGGAAGATTTGAAACAATAGCTGGTACGGTCAAATCTTGTAACCAATGATTTGAAATTTGGCAGGTATACATAATTCCGATGACAATGCATTATGAAATGTTTGTTGGAGGAGAAAACAAAATGGCGGCTTCAATATGTCGGACGAGTTTTGTAATTATTACCCGATTCAATTCAAAATTAGTATCTGCGGGTTTTCCAGGTATGTTATGATTCTTTTGTCAAAATTGAAACATTCAAGATGACGGCTCCATTATGGCAGACGGGTTTTGTAATCATGATCCGAATCTATTTAAAATTGGTAGGTTGGGTGGGAGGTTTCAGGGGCAAGGATTATGATTCTTCTGTCAAAATTGAAGAATTCAAGATGGCGGCTTCAATATGGCGAACGAATTTTATGTTATGATCTAATTTGATTCAGAATTGGTATCTGGGTTTTCGGTGTCGGAGATTATGATTCCTTTATTGAAACTGAATAATTCAAATGTATATACAGTGCGGCTTTCAATAGTCTTCCTCTCTGTTCACTTTTGAACGGTTCGACGTAGAAACATTTCGAGGGTTTCACCGATTCTGCTTTTTGAAATAAAAAATATGGTGATTGCTCGACAGGGGGCGCGGTGTGGCACATCAACTCAAAATTTTTAAAAGGCATGGGGGTCGAGTGTCACATCGTTGAAAAAGAAATTAAATTCTCTGTATAACCATCTGAATATTTTCGAATTTTGTTAATATATTTTTTTCTCAATATCGGTTTTTATGCCTTTCGAAATTTTAATTTTTTTTTATTGCTCCACATCAAACCGTCCAATTTATCGAGGTATGAGTAGTAGTCAGATCCGCATTTATATTTGATATTTCGTATTTTAATTGCAAAAAAAAGTTAACGAAATTCAAAAACAATTAAATGGTTGTAAAGAGAATGAAATTCTCTTTTCAACGATGTGTCACTTGAACTCCCATGCCATATTAAAATTTTGAGTTGATGTGCCCCCCCCGCGCTTACTGTAATTGTGATATATCGTTGGAAATGTTATTTTGTACCAAATTATAATCTTCATAAAATTATACTTTCTATTTGAACTAAATATATTGAATGTGCTTCCGGTCACACCTGAAGTGTCATATTTGGTCTGAAACTTGCAAAATTAGATTCATGACATCAAACAGATGGACCGAATTTGAAACATTTATACCAAATAACAACGAAGATACAGGGAGTAAATTGATTTCGGCTCACACGCTATATGGCCAAGACAGTTTTTTTTGTTTTAACGAATCTTCCAGGTTTTCGGAGAAACGCAAGAATGATGGGACCTACAGCTTAAAAAGTGGACTCCGAACCACTTTAGCTCCGTGATGCCGGTGGGGATCGAACCTGAGCAGCCTGGGTGAGCGGAAACGCTCTTAACACCTCGACCACTTCACTTGCCAGTGTTTATCAAATGTCTGTACCTAATACCATGAGGGATCTCAATAGAATCATCTTGAAGACACGGGCTGTGTCGTAAAATCATTTAATTTTTGTATCCACACACTGACTTGGTATTCGTTGTGCAAACATTCAGAGCAAATAAAAAAAACTACAACGACCATCATCGATTATCTTCTATTCTGCACTCGGCGATCGTAACATGTGACGATACTGCATTACTTCTATGATTCAGTGGCACTTTTATGGAGGTTGTTGTACAAAAAAACTAGAATCATCACAGATAGCTCTCAAATTTATACAGGTGCTTCCGCATATGACTGACCTGTACCCATTTGATTTTCGGTGTATGTTTTTGGGACAACTGGCGCGAAGGTGGTTCCGAACTTGTAAAAAAACTTGTATGTCGCAACTTCCTTATAAAATCTCAGAATTAGACATCTAACAAAATGTGAGGACATAGTCAGCAGAATATTGGGACACTGCTAAACTTATCAATAAATTTGGTTGGTGAAAGTAAAATCTGAAAATTTTCGTGCATGTAGTTCATGTTACCTAAAACAAGACTTACATAGTCCGTCAGAAGTTTTATGGAACAAACGCCGTCAGCAGTCAATAGAAGGGCGCGCCGCGCGCTTAATTTACACAGGGTGTCCCAAAATAAAGGGAACAAACTCCGATGGTAGAATCCTCACTTCATTTTGAAGCTATATGCTAAGATGAATAATAACCGAATCAGATGGTGGAATAAATTGACAAAAAATGTATGTTTTCCAGAATAACTCCATAACGGGTCGACTTTTCTTAATTACTTTACAGCATTTAGTTTCAAATTTCAATGCAAATCATGTATTTGTTTTTTCGAACAGTGGCATACGCCCCTCCCCAACTTTCACACCACTGAATTAATATCGATTTTTTCTTCTTCTTCTCAATCCCCAATATGTCCTGTACAAAAAATGAATGAGTGTCGTTATCAAAATTATTAACGGTTTTCATGATATTTGGAGTTGAATAAGTGCGTGCGTATCAAAATCTCCTGATTCTTGAAAGGAATGTGTTGGTAACTATTTTATAACCAACAGATTTCATACTTCGCAATGAGTATAAATTCAAATATTTCGATAATTGTTGGCAATCACGAGAGATTTATTTCACAATAATGTCTCGATATTCAAAACTCACAATAGCAACTAACAAAATAATCAATACCGAGTATCCTTTACATACACACGCACTTATTCAACTTCAGATATCTTGAAAATTGGTGATATTTTTTATACCTGTTTCCTTTTTGTAGAGGAGATATTGGGGATTGAGAAGAAGATGAATTTACAACCACATGATTAGCATTCAAATTTGGAACTTACTGCTTTCAATTATACCAAATTTCATTATAGAAAGTTGATCCGTTATGGGGTTATTTTGGAAAAATATATTTTTTTGTCACTTTCAACACCCTGTAATTTGGTTATTTTTCATCTTAGGGTATATGTTTATTGAAACTTATAGCCTTAAAATGGAATGAGGATTCTATTTGCATGAAAATTTTCAGATGTAATGAAACGCTTTCACCAACCAAATTTTTTGACGAGTTTAGCGGGCTGCTGACGCGTGGTGTCCCAATATTTTGCTGACTGACTATATCCACATAGTTTGTTGGTTGTCTTGGTATCCCAAAAACTGGCTGACTGACGGCAGGCTATAAATATTCAACCTATTTATGACCTAATATCAAAATATCAGCCTCTATAAAACTGTTGCATTTTTGGTCCCTCAGCTCTCCGACTTTAAGAAAGAAACAAAATTCATTTATGTTCCTGACAATCAATTTGGATTTCGAACAAAGTGGGACATTATCCAATATTTCCCATATGTTTTCTTTCGGATCAAATTTTTTGTCATCATTATTGATATCTATATAACAATTACTACCTAAGTTTCCGAGTTTAAATTTGTAAACAAATGAATGATTAAGTTTATAAATCGAAGAGGTTTCAGATTGGGAAAACAAAAGTGAACTGGTACTGCTAAATTATTTTTTATTGAGATATTTAAGAGCTTTTATTTTATTAACACTCAAGAAGTGAATAATTTAAAGGAAGGCATTAAATATAACTTTATGTGTATTCAAGTCTTGTTAATGACTGAGAGGTGGACTAATTTTAGTTTGAAACAGCCATTCGGCTGCTTTATATTCTGAATGAAGTAGGCACGGCTTTATTAATGGCGAAATTCTGAATGCTTACTGAATCAGCGACAGTTTAGTGCAGGCAGCAGTGGCACCTCTTATGGTTGAACAGAATAACTATGGACGAAGCTGATTGGCTTATGAATTTACATTGTTTTTAACGTAAGCTATCGACAAGGAAATCCATCTTTTTCTCACGCTTCCAAATTCAACAGGGTGTTACGGGTCGAAATCTAGTTACCTAAATCAGCTAATTGAACCATACACTTATTCATAAAATCAACAACCAAAATTAACGATATGCATCTGCTATGCGGGTTCGTCGGATTAACCTCAGCTTAACATTAAAAATTAAATAATCCCACTCTCCACTGCATTAGGTAGTATCTTCTACGAATTCTCTTTTCGTTGCCCAGGGTTTCTGAAAAACCAGATAATTGTAGATGATATTAAGTACTAGCTGAGTACGATATATAAGCAATTTCCATTGATATTATTCAGTTTTCTGAAAATTGCCTCATTCCGAGACATCACTGTAGGCCACACCATATGCAAGTAGGTCTATTGGATAACCAAACGTGCTCATCTAATTGAAGTCTACTGTCACTCCGGAAGGCTTTCCGTTTACAATTTTATCGTTGTTTATCATTCATTCCTTTTCTCAAGTCTCAATCTTGTCAGTGTTTCAGATGACGTTGTCCGTTTGTTTACTTCTAATAATAATCATAATTGATTATTTTTTTTCGTATCCTATATCTGCAAGTTTGTTCTAGTCTACCTTTTCTATCTGTACTTAGTACGTGCACCTTCATTCACATTCATTGCTACCAATTTTCGTGTATGGTCATTTTGTTTCTAACACCTATTTCAATAATCAATGTTCCCCGCACTTCTTGCTTCATATCCTCACATATGGGCTCAGTTGTGCTCTTTGCTGCTTTCATAACTGTAAAATCTGTAACAAAGTTTTCGAAATGTGTTCAAATCTGCTGCAAGTGGAGCAAATTGCCACCCTTACTATTTTCCTTTCCTTTTGGTAATTGATGGGTAAATACCCAGAAAGGTCTAAGATGTGTTTGTTGCGGTCTGTGTCAAATATTTCTTAATATCTTTATGGTTTTTCAAATATGACCTCAATGTAGTTTCTCTCATGTTTTCTTTTATGATGGCCTCTAGGATTTGATCTTAGTTCATGACCATTTTCAGTCCTGTTAGTATATCATTGACTCTTCTCTCTCTTTTCCTAGATTTTTCTGTTCCATTTTTCCATTTTAACTGCACTGCTGTTTAGTGAGTTTATGCAGTCCTCCTGTATTTTTTCATTACATCGCATATTCAATTTCTTGCAGTGTTTTGTTTGCGCCGTTATTTTTAGGTGTTACTGTTTATTTCCTGCTTCTTTGGGTCATTGGGTTATGGTGAATAATTTATATTCGTCTGCAGAGGTTGGCTTGCTATTTGCTGATGCTGATACTATTTACTTATGCGCAAATTTCTGAATCGGCTGTGGTTGAGTGTGGATCTGTGATTTGTTGTGCGGGAAGGCTGAAAATGTACATTGTATGTGTTGCTATTTTCTGGTTATCCCAAGTCGATCGTTTGAAGTGACTCTAATTTTCATCGTCACGTCGTCTTTATTCGCTTGTGAATTGGTCTCTTGTTTTGTCTGGGATCAGTGAATGGTACAATTGGATATTTGCTTCGGTTGTCATAAGTATAGGATATCTTCCGAGCATTGAGCTTCTTTTCTGTTCGTATTCAGGGCTTTTTTGACCAAAGTGAATGTGAACAATTGGGATATATCTTTCGTTTTTTGAACGTCTTTTGGTGCGTCTTCAATGTAAGTGTTGTAGAATCTACCTTCTATGCATATAATTCTGCAAGCATATTCTGCAAAGCTCTGATGTAGGTACCGTTATGACTCACATGTTGCTCTATTGCTAGCAGATGATGAGTTTATTGAAAAATTAAAATACATTTCTTATGAAAAAATTGTAAATAGTCCTCAATAACCAAGGATAACAAATATCACATACTGGATATAAGCCACGCATCGAGTTTAAATCCTATATAATAGTTTTCTTGGCACCGTTTAAAGCTAGTTTTGAACTTGACGCTTTTCTTCTATAAGAATGGATTATAACTAGAGTTCGCGTCTACAAAGAAACAGTCGAGGAAGCTTTTCAAAATGTAACACAAAAACGCATTTTCTGTAGACTGGACGATTATTCACCTTATACGACAGATAATAGAACCCTCAACTACTCGGACATGATTCAACGAAAAATAATCATTCAGCGACTGTAATATGTAACTGACACACTTAGCGCGTTATTTTTTGAAAGAAGGAACTTTGTTAATTGTTTATCTCAATAAGATCTACATTTGGTTGAAAACTATCGCTTGCCTTCGAAAACCCCCATTAAATAAAGAGTTAACTTTTCTTATTATATACATATAATTATCATTTAGTAATACACGGATCATTCTATATTTGAAATAATTTCTGATATAAGAATACCACGTATGGTGTTTAAAGAGAATGTACTTAAAATATAGTCGAGTATTTATAACAGAAATTTAAAGAATGTTTTTCTTTTGTTTTGTCAGTTAAGGAATATTCAGTGTGAGTATGATTTTCTCGATGAATTTAAGATAATTTATTTGTTCAAACATTTTGTGAATTAAAATTTGCTTCTCACAGTTTTCATTTCAATTAGGATGGAGTTATATATTTATTTTAAAATCTAAGTATGTATAAATCCTTTGAATCATAGATTTTTCTGTACCCTAGTTATGGAAACAAAAGTTTTTGTGAACCTTGTGTGTTATATAGAGGATGTTTTTTCGAAATAGCTGTCAAATATATATAATTTGGGATTATCTGAAGAAGGAATCAGTTCTGTATTTTTTTAAAGACTATTTTAAATATATATTTTCAAACAAATCCTGGATGGAGTATGTTGTTATGTTTTGTACCGAAGTGTGACAGTGCGAGGGACTGCTAGATAATTTTCATTTATTGGACTTATGAGATATGAGATGTGAGAGGCCTGAAGTTGAACAATAAACATCGGATTTTCTTGGTTACACACTAATTGTTGATCCCATTTCAAGAGAGTATCAACGACAATTTCACGGTATTTTGTGCCACTTGACCATACAATTCATCGATATTATTTTGAATTCTTTAGGGTTGGGATCAGTAGAATCGAAGAAAAACTATTGTTTTTTGCCAACGTTTCGAATTTCATTGAATTCATCATCAGGGCTCAAAATTGTTTGTTTTTCTGAGTTAAAATCCTTAAACTATTTTTAAAATGAACAGACATAATAGATAACACCGCACGAAGGACAATAACACATATATCCATCAACAAGGAAACGAAACACTGAATTGAATTCGTTGTTATCTATCTATCTATCTAAGGATTTTAACTCAGAAAAACAAACAATTTTGAGCCCTGATGATGAATTCAATGAAATTCAAAACGTTGGCAAAAAACAATAGTTTTTCTTCGATTCTACTGATCCCAACCCCAACAAAATTTCTAAAGAAGCAATTTTTGGATCACTAAACTTATCAGTTATTATTTTGAATGTTTTTAGAAACTGGGTGAGTTTCATACATATTAAGTGAATGGTACCAATTGTTTTTATACAGTTCACTCATAAAATTTTTTCTCCAAACTATGCAAATGCATGAAAGATCTTTTCCTATTTTCACTCCTTACGTAATCCGTATTGCTCTCCTGATAAAATGTACACTTCTTTATGTGCTTTTATATAAGTTTCTTGATAATTTTTTCGCCAATTTTTGATAAATCCGAAAGAATCAGCATGAGACAAATGGAATTTGTCAGCATATTTTTTACGTATAATAAGGTATGTGGATGAAATCTTAGCTCCTTCTAGCCCTGTTGATGTCTGAAATCTGCAATCGACCTAAAATCTTATTCCTCTGTTCTAACCGAAATTATCTGCTGCCAAAATTTTTGTCTGAATGAAATATCAACAGTTTCCCGAAGCTTTCACCATTTATCCTTTCGGTCACATTACTTATCAGATCATTACATTATTGCTCCATATCTTCGAACAACAAAAATGTTTCCTCACGGAATGGGATCAACCGGGGCTATAATCCTTATCGATAGGAACAGATCCAAGAGGGTCCTGCATGCACACGGCTTGCTCCGATAGGAAGAAGCCGAAAACTCTCTCTTGGTATTATGATAATCCGGAATAACAAGTTTCCGAAGGCGACGCTGGAATAAATGACACTTGGAGCGACCGGCTTTTGTTTGATTGTAACAACCGTGCTTTTTGAAATTGCTTCACTTGTTATACTTGCGGCACTTTGGCATGTCAAAAATTCACGAAGTTTCTGATAAATTGCTTTGATTTCAACTTTATGGAAAGAAAATGGAGTAGAAATCAGGTCGTCTGTAAACTTCACTAATAATCAAAATGATAAAATGAACATGCAGAGCTCACAAATGCCCTTGACATCCGAGTGTATGTTTAATTCTACACGAGTTTTTCGATAATGAAAGCATTCAGCCCTTGTTTCTGATGATACAGTGCGCACGTAAAGTATGGAAAGTAAAGTATCACTGGATTTGTAGTGGCTTTTTCTGACCAAATATAGAAAAATATCAGCAAAGTAATTTTCACTCAAAGGTGGATAACCCTATATGCTGGGGTTCAAAATTGGAGCCATCGTAACAAAAATCGACCCATCCGAAGATTTTTTCGAAATAACTTCAAATTCAGAAAAATTAATTGTTTCCATACTTTTCGCGCGCACTGTATACCAGCAGGCACTCACCAACAACGCTAAACAGATATAACAGAAATCATATTATAGTTCCCTCTGATGGAACACATCTGACTATGCAAATCTGCAACAACAAATCGCAATGTGTATGTATGTCAAGTATCAAATTTTAGATTATTCGAATTCAAAGGAAGTTGTAGAGTGATTCATTGGAACTAATGAAGTTTCCAATTATTATCTCACAGCGACTTGAATCTCAGCCACCAAAAACTGCGGTAGTAGATGTGAACTTTTTTGTAATGAAAAAGCAGCATTTTCCTATCGACATTTGATGTGAATAATGATTGTCAACAAACTATTCAAGCAGTGATGACCATTTTTAGTTTATTGGAAATACGTACGATATCTGAAACCTCAGATATGTGAAATGTGTTGACTATTCTGTTATGGTTCAGGGACATCACAGGGTTGGGTAATCATTATAACCTAATTGTGAGATTTCCGGTGATTTCAGTACTTCTGGTCTCACTCAAGAAGGTATAAGGTTATTTGCTTTGGATTTTATCTGACGCTGCTGTGCGCTGTAAAGTTAAAGATATATTCAATGAATACTGAATGATTTGGTGAAGGTGCAGGTTAACTTTGGAAACTCGTTTTTATTATCCTAAACAGAAAGAATCGTTTATTGATCCTGTGACTTTCTATTACACTATAAAACAGGTACATTTCTGTAATGTATCATATAATTGTTAAGTAGTGTTCTATATTATTTCTAAGAAGTGAAAAAAGTCGTAATTTTCTGATATGATGACGGGGAATATTTTGTGAAGCCTGCCTCTCATTGGTGGAGTCAGTTAATAATTTTGTCCATCCAGTTCGGCAATATCCAACATTGGAAGTGAGTGAATAAGTAAGTGAGTAACATGGGAATAGATAATGAAATAGTAATAAAAAGCAGGAAAAGATGGAATACAATTGAATAAACGTTATTAATTTATTAAATTCACATTTTATTCCTCAGAGCTGCAATAATATAGTTAGTTCCAATCAAGACAGTGTTGCCATAATTCCCATTTTGATCTACTTGGACATTACTGCATTGGGTGCAGAAATTTTTAGAATTACCGATTGCAGGCACTGCACTTTTGACAATTTATTGGAAATGAATATTACTCAACATGTATTTTCAGAATATTCTAACAAAATTAATAGCATGTCTCTTTATAGTGATTTGTTGACATGACTATTTGTATACTATACACATATATCTCTACTAGAGTGAAGTGGGTATCCAAAGTTTTGGTAGAATTCAACTCAAACAAACCCCGCATGGTGATATAGTCATCAGTACTCTTTTTTGGAAAAACACGCTGATCTTTATTGCAATTATTGCCTTCCAAAAACTTCTAACAACTTCACACCCTGTCAGTTGCTCATTACTCATATAAAGCGCAATTCCGAATTCTTCAAGAATACTAAACTTGGTGTTGACACCATTTGTTTAGCATTACAACATTGTTCGTTCTGTGTGATCCTGAATATAAAAAATTGGAGAATGAATATGAAGAACGCTAATTGAATGTTGATTGCAACATAGTTACATTTTGTTTCTTATTTCTAGGGGAGGGGAAGGGGGTTGTATCGAGTTGTTTCACATTCAACGTATTCAGCTTATCATTTTTCAACATTCTTCAGAAAATACCTCACCAGATGATAATTATTAGGCAGAAACATGCGGGCAAGATAATAGCGGAGACCAAAAACATCAATATCAAGCATTCCTTTATTGTGAGTTGTAGAGAACAATGCGGAATCATATGTACTGAACAGGTCCGGTTCTAGTTTGCTACATTGCCACTTCTCAACGATATTCCACCGTGAAATGTGATCCTTGTAGTGGGTCGATATATGTAAAAATCTCCAGTCCTGCACTGTGAAGCTTCGACAAAAGTAACGCCCCATAGTCTCCATGTTTGGTCAGGAAAGATGGTTACAACTCACCAAAATCTTGATTCCGATGGATCTACATATTCTTCTTCAGCATACTGTATATAATTCTCCAATCGAGCCCATCAATCTAAAAGAAAAATTTTGGAATTGCTAGAGTCACAAGTTTTTGGTCTAGCTCTAGTGTGGTGAGTCTCTTCCAGACATCCTCATAGTACGGTTTGCCTCAGAAATTTTTCTGGGTTACCCCGTAGAAGATGTTTCTCTGGTTCGTCTCCAGCTATAACAACCCTCCACTTTCTGGATTCTGTTCCTATAGTTTCCGGAGCCGACAGAATTTTTCGGAGAGTCCCTCAGAGATGAAGATCCTCTTGGACACAGTGAGCTAGCGCGTAATCAGCAGGCTCCTTGAGAAGGTCTAGTGGCTCCTTTGAGGTAAGCCACGAAGAACATGAACTGGAACATGAACTTCTGAATCATCTCATCCTCCGCTGTGCTGAGGGTGCGAAATTTCACGTCATTTCCAGCGTAGGGGTACATACTATCGAACTGAATGACTCTAGGATTGCCATCCCGAGGGAGTGTTGTACATCCGAACTAGGTCAACACCGTGAAATCCTCTAGCATCGTCCTTGATGTCATTCTTCATAGGTCCGGCTCCATTAATTTACCATATGTTCATATCTCCATCGTCACTTCAGATGCGTGTGTGAATTTGTGTTCGTCCTGTATCAACATGATGTACTGAATAAATTCACAATTATTATGCTGTTGGAAATGGTGTGTTGAGTCTGCTTATTTGTTGTTTTGTGAACCACGAATTGCACCTACACCGTACGAGTCGGAGATAACTAGCCCAAAATGTTTATTCATTTATAGTTGCACCCCTACGTGGGCCTCTGTCCAATAAGTCTTTTCCTATGGAAATGTGGTGTCCAGTTAGTAGATTTGACTTACTTAATTGTATTCAAAAGCGTTCTTTATTTGAAATGTACCCGAATAGAATTCACGCTTCACGCATGTTCCATCATGTCAGCACCAAACAGAAAAACTCGATTCCACGACATTGCCCTGATTTCCCTCTATCCCCGAATGATATACTAGCTTCCGAGTCCTACGCGATACCGCCCCGTCCGCATATATAACATTGAAATTTTGTTTTCACTTTGGTGTTTCCTGTCGAACGACGCGTCGCGTCGCCTATGAACGGGTCATTTGCGTTCCGAGTTTATTGGCCGTGAAACCTTCATATCGTTCAAGAACAAAAACTGGGGAATGACGGGTGCTCAGCTCATTGACATTTTATTCGAATCAACGAATATTTTAGAATAAAAATATCTACTTACGTTCGATAGAGAAAGTTTCATGGGCAAGAACTAAAAGTTCCTATTCATTACTTAGTTTCTTGTAATAACTATTCACTTTATCCTTCGTGAGGAAATGCCTCGTCTTGCAATATAGTGCTGAGTAATGTAGTATCTAGACCTTGAATGTCAGACTGAAAATAATTAACATGTTGAATAAAACAAAAGTAATGTTTATTCTATATTTGAGAGACACTTTTGGCAATGGACCTCACATGTTTTTTCCATGATAGGGTACTGCCGATGGTCATAGCAAGCATTGAAATGGAAGATTTCATTGATATGGATACTGCTGACATAGTGTCGCTAGCCACTGTCAGATCGGCTTTCTAGAGAAAAGACATGCTTGGGTTTTATTCGCATTGAATTTTACCAAGTTGGATCCCCACTACCATGCTTAGGTATGAGCAATTCAGAAATCAGTTAACTACCTCAAGACCTATGAAGTTTCTTTAATTTAATCTGGCAGTCAGTACACACTTGATAACGAGTAGATACTGAAGCGATTTCATTCTATTGCCCGCCCATCCGTTCATAACCTTCACGAGGCTATTATAGTTTGTTTATGAGAAACTAATGGATGAGACGCCTATATCACATTTTTTTAAATATCCTCTATCCTCATTTTTTTCATCTTCATCGAAATAACCTATTTATCGTACCCACCACCGAGTTCCGGATATTCAATTCAACTCTTTATTTTTTCATTCGGAAAACCAAATCGTTTCGCATTTCTAGCAATATACTTTCAATCCAATTCTCAATAAATACCTTAACAATAAAAAAGACCTTTATTATCCTCTCGAAGAAATCTATAAAGGATTTTGGTGGTCAGCAATGGTCAGTCCAGCGTGCAATAAAACGTACAAGCTTCGTTTGATGTCGATTTCTCAGACCGTTGAAAGGGGGTGATTCTTTAATTTTCTTTGGAGCATCAACAACAAACGAAATTTCGTTCAAGGAACACATAATTTGCCCCAGGCTGTAGTTGCCGGAGAATTGCGAAACAGCTATCGAGCATGTTAGGCCGGTGCATTTCCGCACTTATTCAACTTCAGATATCTTGAAAATCGGTGATATTTTTTATACCTGTTTTCTTTTTGTAGAGGAGATATTGGGAATTGAGAAGAAGATGAAGTTACAACCACATGATTAGCATTCAAATTTGGAACTTACTGCTTTCAATTATACCAAATTTCATTATAAAAAGTTGATCCGTTATGGGGTTATTTTGGAAAAATATATTTTTTTGTCACTTTCAACACCCTGTAATTTGGTTATTTTTCATCTTAGGGTATATGTTTATTGAAACTTATAGCCTTAAAATGGAATGAGGATTCTATTTGCATGAAAATTTTCAGACCAACCAAATTTTTTGACGAGTTTAGCGGGCTGCTGACGCGTGGTGTCCCAATATTTTGCTGACTGACTATATCGTAGATCTGCAATATATATTATATTTTCAAGAAAGACACTTTCATTTTCCGGGAATTTTCCAATTCTTTTTTGGGAATTACGTTCTTTATGTAACACGAAGTGTGGATAAGGAATATTTTCTGTTGACAAGTCATACCAAATAATTATATAAAATAGCGATGAGATAGAAGTGTTGCTAAAGCTGTAAACGCTATCAAACTCCCACGGCTTTCGGAATAGAGCTTGAGCTTTTTTTGAGACTTCCACAATACATTTCAGATTCCTCTTTGAGTTTTTCCTATAAAAATGTACGTATCCCGACATTCCATCTGATGACTGGGAACAGTTTGGTGAAAGAGTCCTTGCATGTAACCATAATTATTCGAATGTCAAAGTAGAATTATCATCGTCAGATAACTTCAAATTTGAATCTCTTCAGAGTGGATTTACAAGAATCAATGGGATTCAATGTTGTACCAACGTTTACTCCCATATAATCAACTCCTGTATCTTTGTGGGGTATTTCATGTTTGGAAGCAATTCAACCTCAAAAGGCTCATTGTGTCCCACAGATAATTATTTTAAACTCGTCTTTTCATTCGTGTACCCCGTACTAGGGGGTACATTTTCTTCTTTGTTGTGATTTATAGAACTTCCGACCTCATTTTTTCCTACCGAATACATATTGTATTTTACTTTATAGCACCTTGCATTCCCACATTATGTGGTACGGTGTTCCTGGTCAATTCAAATCACTTTACCTTTTTTGGAAAGCTTGTAAATCATATAGGATTTGTGTCGATTGCATTCATTTCAACTAAAACTGCTCACAATAGCGTACTTTCATTCAGCAAATTATATCATAAGTTGACATCAACACACATATTTTTACAACAGTTATTAATTGAACGTTCTCATCAAAAAGCTCATTCGTATTTATAGTATGGACCAACTTGCCATTTATTCCAAACACTCCTTTGTAGACTTTCGATTTTTGAAACGTTGTTTCCTTTTTTATATGTTTTCATTCAAACTGAGGTGGAATTTCAAGTTTTTCTACCAGGCTATGTGTGCAGCTGAAGGAAGTAAATTACGCACCCTCATACCAACGTTAATCCCATGCCTAGTCGGATTACGTTGCTCTCGAGTTTTAGCTCTTTGTCTATTTTCCTCAGTAGGCAGATTTACCTTTCCAGCTCCCAGAGATGTGATTCGCTACCATTCTACTCGTCGACATACGTCTCCTGAGAAACGTTGATTGATATACGTGATGAATTCAGTTAGATGACCATGTCATATATACATTTTTTCTTTGTGAGAATGAAACTGTAATAATTCAGTGAAAAATGACTTGGTGCTCATATAGAAAAGAGTCTGGGACCCAAAACATTCTTTAATGTGAATTCTTTTCAGTTCAAAATATTGTGAAAGCTTTAATTTTCAGAATTGAGTATTGAATTATTTATAGAATAAAAATGAAAATAAACAAGAACTCTAGGTATACATAATATGAGAAAGAATCAGAATTGGAATTGATCGAGACAATTTCACTCACTATATGAAAGTCGCGTCTCCTGTGATATGAGGACCAATCAGAATGGGATTTCGCGAAAGTACACACTTCCTTTAGCTTCCTTTCTTTCCGATCCGGAAAGACCACGTCGTCAAGTCAACCACAAATATAAACAGCAATGATACATCTTGTAATCTAATATGACATAAACGTCAGGTTGACAGACTTCATGTTTATTATTCATTAGTTGCAACTATTGAAGAATTCACTTTGTTTACTTGATCAAATTTCAAATAATAACTTGGTTGGTTCGTGAAATTATCTCAATAAATACGACTCGTGCTCACAATACAATCGATAATTCTGTCAGAAATCTTTAACTCCATCAAATTGCTTTGATTTCGTTGATTTCTGACAGAATTATCGAAAGTATTGCGACCACTCGTGGTATTACCCCCGACAATTTATATTGTCTGAAGTATGCTATTGTTATGAATTCTGAAATCACCCAGTGTACAGCTAGAATACAAAATAGGTTGAAAAGGGGAACATTCTCCATGAAAATTGAAAAATGAAAAATGTGACTTATTTGTAATATCTAACAGAAAACAACTACTTCCCCGGCACAAGCCACGCTGGACATTGAACTACATCTGATAGATATTGTGAAAAGACTCTAACTGAAAAAGAAAGAAAAAATCTGAAAGTGAAAATCATTAAATTGATTTTTTCAAGGAAAACTAAAAAGAATTAAAAAAGTCAGCTATCTGAATGAAAATGCAAATTTTCACTTTCAGTTAGAGTCTTTTCACAATATCTATCAGATGTAGTTCAATGTCCAGCGTGGCTTGTGCCGGAAAAGTAGTTGTTTTCTGTTAGGTATTACAAATAAGTCACATTTTTCATTTTTCAATTTTCAAGGAGAATGTTCCCCTTTTCAACATGAATACCTCCCAGGAGGTTATCTTGAACGATGGAAAATAGCGACTAAAGTTTGTCTTTCAGTCGCAGATGATTCCACAAAAGATTTTATGAATTTCCTATTCATATTTTTGAACTAAAAACAAAGTAGGTATTCGGTCACAGATAATGGTATTTCGTGATTCAGCCATATTCATCGTTAGGATGGTTGAGAGTTGGTGGTTATTGGTGGTTGACCAGACGTTAGTCGGTGTCATGAGTGTCGATAGCCAGTGTGGCTAAGGACGCGGCCTTGCTAAAGACGTCCCTCGATGGATGTGGAGGAGTGTCAATGTTTGGTCGTCCTAAATTAATATGCATTCCAATTTTATAATATACCCACACCAGCGTATAAATAAAAGGTTTCTGGTCTGTTGTTTTCTGGTCTGTTGTTTTCAATGGTGAGTTAGTTGATTTGATAAACCTAAATGAAATGCTACTATCTGTAGCTACGACCACAAGTTTGCATATTACTAACCCCCATTTTGGTGGAGGCACCGGACTCAGCTGAACGTGAGCCCGAAGAGAATCGCAGATATGAATGCCAAAAACTCCCAATATGACTCAAGAAACGCACACAATTGATCATTCGGGATGTAGCTTTTCCAACCAATGGGGACAAGGAGAAATGTTTAACAGTGGGTATCATTTTGAGCTGTTTTACCGGATACAGGATAATGTAGATGGAATGAATACGGGAAGCTGAATACACTTGATAGTAATTAATGAATAGCGAAGAATTTGTATATAAGTGTATAAATTTATTATTCATTTCAAAGCGCTTTTGATTTGCGTCATCTTCAGTGCTTACCTGAAATTGAAATTGAATTTTGAGGTTATGAAATTTAGACAGGTTAGTGAGTACTTACTAGTCAGGCAACACGAAGTATCGAGATTTGTAAAAACATTATCAGTTTGAATTTAAAACTTATTTAAGTCTAAGAACCAACGAAAGGCATGTTTGGGTTATAAGGCCATGTGGATATTTCAAGTGAATGAAAACCAACCTATGACAGTGTGTCAAGACTGTCAAGTAAAATGTCAAAGAAAATTATTGATACCAACTTGGTTCACTCTTCAAGTTGGTCATGTAGCTCAGTGGTTGAGACTTTCTCGTTCGAAACCAGTGACTGCTGGTCGGCTAGTTTCGAATCCTTAGCGACTACAGATTTTTATCTGATGGCCCGAGAAAGTGCTAGGAATCGCACGTTAAAAGGTAAGACCTCGTTAATCCTTGGCTCGCACAAGTTTCGACTTTTGAGGGCTGCCGTTCGTAAGGGGACGACAGCTGGTTAACGGAAAAAACAATTTTAACAATTTTTTTAACAATTTTAACAATATACAAATTCTTCGCTTCATTCATAATGTAGATAGGCCGTGCAGAGCTGAACACAATCATGATTTCAACAAAATAGGTCCTCAGCCAACGGTGTGCGTAGTACTCAGACAAATATGTTTTTGTCATTTGAGTATTTCATTCATAGAATGGAGATTTTGTATTTTATGGAGATTTTGTAGTCTATTTATCGTATTTTGAAGCTAGTGGTCAACTTTCTCAGTAATATGATGGTCGTTGTTGATCATGGGTTGCTGAGCAAACGTTAATCTTTGTCACTGAAGTTGATCGCCAGTGATATTGATATTTGCAAAATGAGGCTTACAAAACCACCCTAAAGTAAAATGTATTAATTCCCCGCTCACTTCCGTGTTTAATGATACAAAATGTGTGGATCATACGAAAGACAGCTGAGATTTATGATGAAACTTCACTGACAACGGAAGAATGTGAATAGTCGGAGATTTCAAGGATTGTGACAAGAAGTTTTGCAGGTCAAACTACAAGGGCTATGAAAACACGTTTATAATAATAATAATAATAATATTTATTCAAACAAATAATGTAGAAATACATAATCACAAAATAGGGAATAAATAGAAGGGTTTACCACAAAAGGAGATCCTTGAATGAGGCTTGAAAGAGCATATCACACATAATGAAAATATGAGACCAGAGAAATCGGACGTTGTTCAACATTCTTTTAAAAATGATCACCGATTCAGTTAAACATCTCTAGAATAATTATATAAGTACAGCACCGAAGAAAACATCAATTAATTAAAATTATATATATTTTTTCCTTTCTACAGTATGATTTCCTAACCAAGGTTATTAGTCATCAAATGTTGTTTATGAATATTGTGTTATAATCACATGTGGTAAAATAGATTACCTGAACGAAGTACCGTAGCACGTACTTTAGATAAAATCAATTGAAATTCAGTTAAAATAAGTAGGTAAGACATCAGATTTAGAGTAGATTCAATCGAAATTAATTTAGTTTTGGCTGTCTTCCAATTATTGAAGAAACCAAAGATTACTATATTCCCCAGTGAAAAGAACCAAATCTGCCAGAACATTTTTGATAGTGCAACATTTCATCCTGAAAATATTTTAATGGTATTTTGGAATGATACACAGGTGTAATGAGATGATTTATGCTGATTTCTTTATATGTTGGTTATTACTCAAATAATTCAAACTGATTGAATTTGGATACAATAATTAATTTTGTTGAACATATTGGAAATTGGTTTAAAATCAAATCAGTCGTTCACTGATGAAACATGTTTGCTTAATTACAAGATTGAAAAGCTCCAATCACTGTAATTTTAGTATAAAATATAAAGACTTCCAGAATGATATGGCTAATAATTTAAAGTAGCTCTATTTCAATTTGCAACATAATCTTCCAGACGACACAAACGAGGTATTCAAATTCAAGTAGGTATGCATAAAACTTCACTTCTATAGATTCTCGACTAATGTGAAATTCAATCTAGCATTTGCGTATCGAATTCCCCTTATCCAGAATGAGAATTTAATAGGTTTACTGAACTAAATTGGTCGAATGGGTTGGTCTATTTCAAACAGTGCCCGTATGATATTTTTCCGGATTGAGGGGAATACAAGGAGGATATATGGAGAGCTATTCATTCGTATCATTGATTTAGCTAATCGAGGTGAATTCATATTCAGCGAATGTATCTTTCAAATCATGACTACTTTGATATCTCTCTAGATAAAGAGTAAGTGAAATCTACCATCCAAATTCACGAAATATGTATGGAATGGATGGATCAGTGAGTATTTCAGGTCTTTGAATTCTCCTGACAACTATCATAATTTCCATTGAAATTATCGTGCAGACAAAAATGTATGTAAGTTCGGTGACAAAGCAATATGGAATTTTTCTAAGGAGAAAAAACAAAATGACTGCTTCAAGATGGCGGGCCATATATATGATTATGGACCGATTGCATTCAAAATTGGTGTTCGGAGGTTTCTGAAGCCGCGGATTATGAACATTTTTATCAAAATTCATAAATTGAAGACGGTGTCTCCAAAACGGTGAACGAATTTTGTGTTTATGATATGATTCGAAATTGGTATTTGAAGGTTCTTGGCATTGAAAGTTATGAATTCGTCATCAAACTATAGAGATTCAACAGGCGACTCCATGATGGTAGTTTTGTAACTATTTGATTCTAGATCAATATGTAGGAATTTTTGTGGTCGGAGATTATGATTTTTTAAATTAAGATGACAGCTGTGCTGTCATAATGACAAACAAAAACGTTCAAACCCACTACATATTTAGCAGATATTCTGTGAGATTGGCAATACGTTTTAAACAGTTACATATTTTATATTATTTTGTAATAATGTTAGCAGCCAGATTCAAACAAAAATGCCTCCCCGAGAAAAACTTCATAATTCAAACTGATCCGCTTTGTTCTAAATCGTCTACCTGCATAGAGCAAACTGTCTGTACTATTACCATACCTCGTGATAACATTCGCGCTCACGGCTACTATGATTTTGATTTTTATAATGCAACTGGGGTTATAGAAACGTCAGTCAAAAATTATTTCTGACATTTACAGAATTGAAAGTTTTAAAATGAGTATCATTAATGGAAAATAGATGATAGTGATCTGTTTCAATGCAAATCGATAGTAATAATAATCAATTATTTAAGTTGCGCTTTTCATTTTCCAACAGCTAGCGCCGTACCTTAATGAATCATTTTTTGCTTTTTGCATGAACGTAGAAAAAATATTGTATGCAACTCGTGCAAAAAATTCAACTCGTGCAAAAAAAATTTATTGCACTCGACGTGAAATTGTCCGACGAGGCCGTTTACTTTTTGCACTTGTTGCATAAATAACTATTAAGTTGCGCTTTTCATTTTCCTACACCTAGTGCCGGCACCTTAATGAATAATTTTTTGCTTTTTGTATGAACGTAGAAAAAATGTTTATGCAACTCGTGCAAAAATTATTTATTGCACTCGAAGTGTTTCACATCGAGTGCAATAAACTCTTACTTTTTGCATAACTATTAAGATAAGATTTTATTCAAATGCGCTAAAAGGTGCAAAATCGAGTGAAAAATAATTTCTTTAGATGCCTAATGTAGGTTGTTCTGTGAGTTGCAAATTGAAAAGTTTGCTGCTCCCGTATTCGAAGTTAAAACCACGAATAAAAGCTTGTCATTACTTTTTTTAATTCTTTTATATTTGTGTTTTTCGCCAACTTTCGAACAATGGTGTGACTGTCTGCCAAGGAACGATCTCCTGATGTTCAATTTTGTTGTTTCCAGGCAAATTAACAACTGGATACGGGGTTCATTTTCGTGTTTAACGAGATATTTATTCAGAAGTATTTTTGTTAACTTATTGCTCAAAAGTCATTTATAGCTATGGATTGAATGTAATTCGTGCTCAAAGAACGCTGTTTTTTGCGTTCAAGGAAAGTTCATTCAACATTAACATTATTTACTTCAATTTTCATGGTTGTGATGTATTGTGGTATGTAGAAAACATTTATTTAGCAGCATCTTTTTCTCTATTCTATATCACGAGCTAATCCACTTTAATTTAGGAGGCTTGTAAAAAAATATAATTGGACTGTGAGTGAAACCTCTCAAACACCATTTAAAATAATTCACGAATAAGTATTGAGTGAAAGAGTGTAATCTGATCTTGTTCCTCTTGATAATTACAATTCATGTCATTATCAAACACCCAAAAGTACGTAATTACATTTTTTCCAACCAACTTTATGCAATATCACGTGAACAGGTAATCAATGAATATAGATAATATGTTCATCAACAAAGTAAAATTATTGAAAAAACGAAATAAAAAAATTTCTATTCACCTACATGTTTTCAAACCTGCAGTTTTGCATGTATCCAGAATCTCATGAGGGACCAGGCAGCAAATAGTAATTCATTTTATGCACAACTGAATTTCAGTAAACTAATTAACCAAATATTTTAAGGTTAGTTAATTCAAATTCTTATTTATCACATATGATACATGTATGACTTCATCAGATAATCGCAATGATTTAAGTAAATTTCATGAAAAAAATGGAACCTCCTATTATTTGGGTGAGTAAACTTAATACTGAATATTTCTAAAACCAAAAATATCCATTTCAAATAAATCAAAATACTAGATTCAAACATTACTTCTTCTCTGACAATTACAAAACTTGGACATTATATCCACCTATATCTTGAAGCTGCACTAGTACGCTAATTAAATTGACAAGCTTTCAGGGTGAGAATCATCGCGAAATTGGCAAGTTAAGGCGTATGTGAGGTCGCTTCTGCATCCCAGCGAATAAACAAGAACAATAGTTAACGAGTGGAGCGGTGTCTTCTTACTCACAGACCTTCAAACAAAGGAACGCCGACACGTTGCGCCGCCATCTAGATCCGGTTCCTTTTGATGTTGGACCCCTCTGCTGTTCCATCCCAAAGCTTTCCCACTTGGAAAAGCAAATTATATGATTCCTGCACTTTCTGATACGTATTTTTCATTATGTGAAGTTTAGAGCTGAATTTGCGTTTTTGGGTGATGTTTGACTTGATAATAAGTGATGAGATCGAGACATTACGAGGACAAATAGGAAAATTCATACTGTAACTATTATAGTGTTCATTTAATGATGGTTATTTTTGCCAATGACTAAAGTGACAAATTTACAATCAAGTTTATACCTCATAACTGAAGTTGTAATTTTATTTTGTGGATGTAACTTTGAAATGGTGAACTCACACTTATTATCTTTAGATGTTTCCATTCACGTAATGGAATAAATTTCAGAAAAAAGGCGGTGTCTGTGCTTCCTCTCCATGTAGAGTAGTGAGCGACATCATCTTGCTATGAATTTGAAAACAGTTGCTTCAGATTTTCACTCATCGATTTTTGTCCGACTTGTTTAAATTTAGATAAAAATTTAAAGAAATCAAACCAAAATAACCGTACTAAACAGCAAAGACGTACTGAGAAAGCAGCACACAGTAAAATCTCACACCCCATATAGTCTAGATAAGAAGTGCTTTTTGGTCAACTCTTTTCAACAGCTTCGGAAAATATGAACAAGGTGCTATTCGATTCGGAATAGCATGTAGATGATTTCTGAAAAAAAGTTAAATTTGTTTTCGTCATACAAAAACGTACATTATCAAAACATTTTTGTTTTTTTTTTCAATTTTTCTGATAAGTATATAATTATGATCTTGTGTCCCAGGACTTATGATTGATTTCCATGAAGAATTTTAAAGTTATGTATCTTTTCTTCAAATAGACTTCTTTAGTTGAAAGAATATGTCTATATGAATTCACCTCACATTTCATTGTTGGATCTCTGAGATTGGTACAGGTTTCTTGAAAAGTAACGAGGAAACTTATTTTGACTTCATGTTTGTAATGAAGTTACTATTTTCTTGTTCGTTAGAGAAGTAGAAGCAACCAATTTTTTATTAGTTTCATTCTTATTCCGTTATCAATGGGATTAAAAGTGCCATAATTTTCCTAATCTCATGTCATATCATTTTCTCATAATTTTCCTTCAGTCTGAAATAATAAAACCCAAATGTGTCACATGCTAATGAAGACAGATGACTTGCTTCCAAATATAATTCTGCTAAAGTCTCTTACAGGCAAATTGCGGATATCTCAGCAGGGACCCTCGGAGCAGAGCTAGGAAAATTCCATTAAACTCATTAATTTTAAAAATCCTTTTCCGGTTTCAGAGGGGTTAGTTCACCTGTTCAGTTGGATACTGCATGTTATTAAAATAAAAAAGCAAATATATCAACGTTACATCGTTTTACTGAAAATGATATAATTTATGGGTGATTATAATAGTGGATTATAGAAAGATCGCCAGTCCCGTGCATGGCATCACACGATGGAGGGTGAGGGTATCGTCTTCTCAAGCTCTCTCGAAGACTGCTGAAAGATGCTCGTGAAGGTGCAGCCAGTTGACGGAAAGAAACAAATTAAAAAAAAATAGGTGAGTAGTCATTTGAGCGAAGTTGTACAATCCACACTACGAGTATAGGTAGTAGCGAATCGGACCATTATCAGTTGTCAACTCTTGTTTCAAGAGATCTGCAATCCTTAGAAAGGTGTTTCAAGTCCTCGGGTCTCATCAGCACGGTGTAGTGAAGTGAAAGGATGAGCAACACTTGGTTTTTAGCAAAACAATCGGAGTCAGCAATTGAAGCCACACATTTGCAGTTTCAATTAGCAGACTCTGAACTATCGTCAAAATGGAGGACACTATAGGTACCTACCTGCATGACATTTAAGTCCAGGAATGAAGACGCAAAGAAGAAATATAAGTAAAATTATGAAAATCCATTAACGACAAATTCCTCATAGGTGCAAACCATTTACAAATGTGCACTGCTCTCGGCTCTAATCAGTACGAGGTAGCCAAGTGTAAGGTTCAGCAATTCCTGATTGCAAGCAAAAACAGCAAACAACCGTGTTAGCGACAGGAGTCAGCCTCTCGTTTGCAATTTCAGTTAGCAGCCCTGCATTCCTGAGCAACTATAATCGGCCACGAAGGAAGCTATATGATATTCTCCGTGGTGACGATAGTCTACACTCTGGTTCTTTTTTGGTACTTGGGGAGGTTTTATCTGCCAAACTTATATATTCGGCATCGAAAGTTCGTATTTTTTAACATGTTTGCATTCATCTGTGAGAGTTTTTCAGGAATAAATAGAGTTTATAGTTTTCTTAACTTTCACTAGCACCTCTTCTATAAAACAACTTTGTTCTCATTTCTTGCACCAGATTGAACATTGGGCGTATTGATTCTCGTATCTTTGGTGGCGATATATCGGAATTAACTGCTTTATTGGCAAACTTCGAATGACTTCTGGTAGACGTATCTCCATTGCATTGCAATTAATATATACCTTCGAATTTCCTTCTAAGTGAAAATCTCAACCTGTTGGAACTGTTACATTGACAAGTTGAAACTTTGACACCTTGATCACATTACTATGGTATGTTATTCATAGTTTGGTTTTTAACAGGATTTCCCAAAAGCGTAAAGCCTTCAAGCATTCCCAAAATTGTATTTAGCTAAAAATAAAAAATGGAACAGGAATAGATAGTATTGAACAATCATAAACATCCAAATTAGTGATAATACATTTGAAGATAACAAAAATGGCAGAATTTTATCTAACCGCACTATAGTGTAGGAAAGTGACTTTTTCAGCACTAAGTTTTACGGGAAAGTATGTAATTTTACAAATGAAATTGACTGTGCATAAAATTGAAGCTTTCATGGCCGGAAGTATAATCAAGAAGTATGGTTTCCTAGATTTGGGTCCGTGTTTGGTTCACCTCAGTGAAGGCGGCTTTTACGGACGTTTCACTCACATCTTCAGCGTGAATGTAGTCTTCTCAAAGAGCGGTACGTAATACTGATACAGCGGTTGAAAGATCCTTGCAATTAATAGTCACAGCCTGGCTAGTTATTTTGTTTTGAATAATTTGCGTTTGTTTTGATTGGGGTTATTGGGTACCCTTTGAAGGGATTGCCCTGTGTTACCTGCTCGCTTGTGGTATGTTGATGTGGTTATATGGCGGTGGTGTTATCTTATTGTTTTATTTTTGTTTTTTTCAGTGCTGGGTACCAGGTTTTGTTGAGCTATTCAGCTCTGAACCGACCACGGCCCCAAAGCCCGGAAACCATACTTCTTGAAAGTAACTGCGAAGTAGAATATATTGATTTCGATGATAATTATAATCTCAATACATTAGTCATTCCAAAACAAATCTCTGTCACTTTTCTTGTTTCGTCGATTCTCTTATAGTTGTACATCCAGTTGTATCTGACTACCCATAAAACGTTTTGATTACCTTCCTCAACTTTCAGCATGCTCAATGTCGACTTAATTCATAGATGATGACAGTTACTGAGGTTGAAAATAAAACATACCACAAAGAGAATCTTCTAAAATTCGCCGAATTATGAAAATGCTCCTACCGAAAACGTAAAATTTATCTTCTGAACTTGAGATACGGTTTATAATTTCCGCGCTAGTCAGAAAATACGAGACAAAGCGTGCCATTATTCCAAATGGAGAAATATAGTAATTAATCCTTGCATTGAGGGGTGCGAAATAATAGAATAAGGGAAGTAATCTCAACTAATGTACCTCACATTCCACCTTTCATTAGCTTCAGCTTGTATGCTTCGCTTCGTAGAATCATGTTCGAGTTCATGGAAAATTCACTCACAATACAAACCTTCTGCGTCTTTATATTATCGAAAGATTTCTCTAATTATCGCTTTTCATTAATCTTGGAGTTTACTGTTCTTCATATTTGAATTGAATTGACTTCAGTAAGGACTTTTTATACTACTAGGTTCCATACGTGTTTCATGCATATATGTATATCTCTATAATCCAAAACCCGAGTGAGAAAAACCTCTTCATCCCTCCCAAAACAAAACTTCAAAGAAATCCACACAACTTATTGAAAAACCACAAAAAACAGCACAGCACAGCAATACTAAAATTTGTTTGAAAGTGGTTGACAGTGTTACAGTTCAAGTAGAATTGTTCTGCATACACACAGGCCACCCACATTCCATAAAGAGGGGCATTGTAAGAACATTGGTGGAGAGAGCGATGTGTATTTGCAACAACCAGCAGTCATTGGCAGCGAAAATAAATTACATCAAAAAGGACCTACGCTGAAGCGACTCCGAGAAACTCATAGGAAAAGTACAGAAACAGCTCGGAAGAGGCGTTTCGAATCCGCGTACATTGGCATAGCAAGCGAGTACACAACCTGTGCGCCACCAAGACCAAGAATGTGAAGAGTCCTATATCGGAGAAACCAAGAGACCATTATCCGTAAAAACAACCACAAAAATAGAACTCGACGAGAAGAAAACATCAAAAATTGGGAATTGCTGACCATGCCTGGACAGAGCCCTATCGAATTCTTTGGGACTGTGCTAGTGTTCTTCATAGAGAAGAAGAAACGCAAATTCATATAAACCGGCTATATCCAAGCGAATGGTGCCTTCTGTCAGCCGACCGTAGAAATTAAAAACGGTTGGAGACCGCTCGTGGATAAAAAAGAGCAACAAGACCGCGCGTAAATACACCGTATCAACAGACCTATGAAACATCGCATAGCTTCTCAATTTGTCAGTATCACCTGAAGACCATCGCGGTTCAAGCACTGGCAAGTTTCCATTTTTTTTATTATGGATTAATTATGAAAATTGAATTACAATGAAACAAAGATGTGAAGAATCATTGAAATATCTCTAGAAATAAAAAAATTCAAAGCATTTTGAAGTTGCGCTTGAAAGAAAAATTTCATCAAGTGAGTGACGTCACTGGACATTAACGAGAGCCCTGGCGTGGCTAAGAAACTATTATTGTGGTGTAGCCATCTCGGATGTCACGTTACGTCAAAAGCGAGCAGAGAGCACATACGTTCCACGTAAGCCCAAATAATCTGGTTCTTAGTTATTTATTGACGGATTTCAATTATCTTTTCCCTCATTTATCAGTTTTGATATATATTTCAATTTCATCGAGTTGAATATAGTGTTAGCAATATCATGAAATTTGTCCATTCGAAATACTGACATCAAATCTATATACCAAATTGGGTCCGGGTCACCCGGTACATCTGATGTGTGTCATTAGCGTGGGTTTAAATTACTGACATAAGGTAACAGTGATACTTACGTATGGCCTCTTAGGTACAAAACCTTTTTTTTTTGTTTCGTAGACAATGAAATTCCAGAACAATTCTCTTCAAGAATAAATACTAATATTAAATAAACTATGTTATTCTCTTCTTGTTCAACAGTGTACCTGATTTCTCTATTCTAGACATTGAATATTTTCAGATCCATTAATCGACCAAGCCAGTAAACCTGTATTGTCTGTATTCACAACATTCCATTTTATTTAGAGTCCTGTTTCTAATTTAGTATCATTAATTGATACAAGGCGATGTAAAAAGCAAAGTCGTATAAATCCCCTCACAATATATCACGAAAATGTTCGGTTTTTCATGCCCGGGGCCCACCCCGCACTTTAAGGCTTTCGGTTTGCGTCGCCAAATAGAGCTCCCGAAAAACATGCCACTACACAAAACGGGAAACAACGTCTTATTTATTACTAACGAAAAGTTTCATTTTTCCACTGCAGCCGTTTTGATTCGTATATGAAGAGGAATGGTTAAAGCAGACTACAAAAATCACTTTAACTTTATTAGATTATATGGTTCACTTTATGCCACATGCAAAATGTGATTTTGAAATATGCGCTCTATGTTTATAGTATTCGGAGAGTTTGATATATGTCGAGTTGAAGGTTATATAGACCGGGTGAATTACCTTTTTTTATTGAAAAATGACGTACAGGGTAAACTAGGTTGGAAAGGGTAGAAATGGGTAAAACTAATGAAGGGACAAAAGTTCAACATCTGAATGCATGCAGTCGCGGAGGGGTTGGGGCATAAAAGGGGGTGAAATCGAGTTTTCACGATTTGCACCGTAAATAAGTATTTTATAAAAAAAAGTTTGATGTAAAAGTTGTAAATAATCAAAAACTCTACAACTTTGATATTTACAAATTTTTCACATAACCTCAAAATTGCCGAGTAAAATACGAAAAACCAATATTTTCGTTTTTTTTTAAATTATTTTCCGAAAACATTAATTGGTAGAATTGTAGTATTTTCCATGCCAAGCAAGCAGATATTTTATTTTTATCAAAAAGTTCAGTGGTTTTCAAGAAATTAATGATATTCGCGAAAAACTCGTTTTTTTCAAGTCTCATATCATTAATTTCTTAAAAACCACTGAACTTTTTGATACAAATAAAATATCTGCTTGCTTAGCATGGAAAATACTAAAATCCTAACAATTTCTGTTGTAGGAAAATAACGAGGAAAATAATCATAAAAAAAATAAAAAACAAAATCGAAAATATCGGTTTTCTGTATTTTACTCTGCAATATCGAGCTTACGTGAAAAAATTGTTAATATTGAAGTAGTAGATTTTTCATTATTTACAACTTTTATATTTAACCTTTTTTGATCAAATACATATTCACGTTGCAAATCGTGAAAAACTGATTTCACCCCCTCTCATCCTCCACCCCTCCTTGACTGTATGCATTCAGATGTTGAATTTTTGTCCTTGCATTAGTTATGCCCTCCTCTACCTTTTTCAACCTAGTTTACCCTGTACGGAATTTTTCCGTGATTTATAGGTACGATGACCTATTATTTTGCCTGGCCTATATATACACTGTACAGTTATGGATCATGAAATAACATTTTGCTACGACTTACGTGAAATAATAATAATAATAATAATATGTGTCTTTATTTTTCATCGAAGAAACATTTCATATTGAGGGGGCGGCATTCAATACAGTTGCTCTTCCATACAACCACCCAACAATGACAAACAATATGACATAATGAATATAAACGATAGCAAACACATATAACAAAAGTAGCAGTAGGTGATTCAAAAAATGCCCAAATTATCTCACCGATTGATCAACAACGTTCCTTAGAGAGAATAGGTAGGATTTGACAAGTTTTCTGAAAATCAGAAGGCTGTCAGCATTTTCCAACCTTTAACCATCTTGGAAATATGTATCATTTTGCACTGCGAACTAGTACACGTCTCCTCGCTCTGTGATTGGTGCGATTACTTAAGCTAACTAATATGCCCTAATTTTTACTCAGTTTAAGGTAGCTGTGACAATGACATATCTACAACTGAACATTATAGTGTCAGTGTGTTAATATTTATTAAGTAGGTACCGAATTGTATTATTTGTTCGAAGTTTTATTTGCTGTAATGTCATCCGACGATAGAAAAGTATTCTTCAACATTCTTGTGCATCACGATAAATGTTTTGTATCGGAAAATCGATGTTTTTGATGAATGATCGAAAAGTAATTGAATTCTTAGATGCGCATTTCGATAACCAAGTTATATTCATCGGTAGGCATTACTAAACTGAAGGGAATATTCAAACCTGTCTTAAAATTCCCTGCAATTAATTACTTTTATTGTAACCGCGGGGAGTGAATATTCACTCCCGTTCACTCTTTCCTTTCATTAGCATATATAACTGCATGAAACCATTTTTCCTTTCATTGACACGTATTAGTTAAAGTTGAGTATGCAGATTAGAATCAAAATTATACAGAATAACTCTGTGTTCAAAGATTTGAATCAAATACGCAAGTCATGAACTCAAAAAAGGACTCGATTAGAAGCACTGTATATATACAACAGCATCCATTCAAGTTTAGATAAAATTCTCATAATCAAACGATAACTACTACACTAACTATCCCAATAGTTGTTATGATGTTCATCAGCATCGCTTATTGTTCAGTATATGGAAAATGTAGGATAATTATTACAATTACTAGTGAGAATATTCAATGGTTTTCGATTCTCATATTGTGGACTGAATTGATATAGCTTTAAATTATTTGATACTCGGGTCTGCTGAACATGGGCTGAGTTTGCGAACCCGAACCGTATCGGTTTATCAAACATTGATTTAGTTTCGATAACCCATTCGCGTCCGTAGTTTTGGGTTACCGAACAATACACCAAAATGAGCGTAAACTTTCATGCCACTAGCGTTTATTTGTCAATTTACGCTTTTCGTGAATTAATGAGGGAAAACAGGCGATTTACAAAGTTTTCACCGCAAACAAATTTTATTTTCTCGTTTTGTGGAATCAGTCTCTATCATTGCAGAATAACAAAATTTCAGATAGTCGCTAAAACACATTCGCAACATCAAAATGGACATGAGATGGATGACATCTATTAGAGGAAGAGAAGTATGTAGGATCGACTAGTTATGGGATCTCTCTTTCTTATGGTTGAAAAATAGTGTTAGCGGCAATTCATTTATAAAAATGAAATGCTAATTTCAAAATGTGAGTGATTGTTGTAAACTGCTTTTTTATAATTTGACCACCCCGCACGAGACTTCTTGAATTTTACCCAAGATATCGACCAATTTTCTAATGTGTTGTACTTAAGTTCTTCCGTGCTTTCTTACAGCTGATAAAAAAACAACAAAAATCAGTAAATCGCCCCGGTGCGCTATGGTAAATAATAGTAATAACTCCTTCCCTACAGGCTATGCCTTAGTGTACACTCAACAAGTGTTCATGAGGGAGTATCGTTATTATTATATCATTATTATGTTTTTTACGAAGTCCGTTACTAATTTGCAACTCCGAAAGCACCATTAGGCCAGTAAATATAGACAATCAATTCATAATAATTCTATAAGTTTTAAACTTCGGGCCAAGGTCGGGAAAGGTTCAAAAACAAAAAATAAAATTTTGCAACCTCTTCAGAAGTCCGCAATATTGTCAAAACTGCCCTTTAAATTGAATTTTGTTGTATACTCGTTGAGCAAATTCCAAAAGTTTTGCAAGCTTGGAGTAGTATTATAGTTATTAATCAGTTATGAAAAAACCTATATTGATCGATAAGTGAAATATTTGCCAAAACGAGCGAGCGAGTTTTGCAAATTACGCGAGTCGAACAATTAAATCTTTTTATAACGTACTTTGTACAGAATTTGATCTAATGATATCATTTCATGAATATAATTCAATTGTTTTCTCGTGCATATGGGACATTGGCGTTGGCACTTGTCAGAATATAGTTATATTTATGATACACGTGTTAAAAGTTGCATTTTATTTTGTGAGTGGACAAAATAAAATCACTTTCTACAAATACCATACACATTTTTTTGTACAACAGTTACTGCTAGTAAGATAAAAACAAAAAAAAAAATATAAGATCCGTAAGGATTCGAACACACGATCTTTGGGTTACAAGGCTGACTGGCAGATGCTAAATAAATAAATAAATAGGAGTTTATTTCCAAAGTTACAAATAACACATTTCACAATACATGACATGCAATCTAACATCAACATTCCATTCTTCTTAACCCAGGGGGGTCAGGGGAGGATGGATAGAAGGACGCAGAAGTAGCGATCCTTTCTGCTCTCGGTGAAGAGAGCAGAAGGACGCCCTGCCAGGTCGAGCCTAGAGCCCCCGTGAGAGGACGCCGTTACCCGACCGCGCTGATGGTAACGCATGACATTGTGGTACTATTCGGTGAGACACACGCCTCCTGCAAAGCTAATGCGTGTGGTATATTGCATTCAATAATGTAGATACTGCTTGCAGTTAGTTTGTGAGGCTGGTTGTTTCGATGATAACCCCGGAAAAGGCTGAGGCAAAAAACCGGGTCAAAGTACTTCGCGTTTTAGTTATTCCTTTCGTCTTCCCTTCGCTCCTGGAAGATATCCAGCGATAGATGAGTCCACCGTGTTTGCGGGGCTCATTATCGTACACCCTGAGCTTGGTAATATATTTGGTGAGAGGACTTTTATCGATGTGGTATTTATAGAATTCGTATGACAAGTTACGTATATATGTCTGAACTGAGTCGACGCCTGCAAGCTCCCTTAAAGTCTCCAATCGAAGGTATCTTCTACTGTTAGTAATAACACGGAGTATCTTATTTTGCATCCTGTCTAACCTCATAAGAGGAGTCATTTTCAGGCTGCAAAACACCGGACAAGCGTATGTCATTGCAGGTCTGATGATTTGTTTGTAAATCAGGACTTTATTGTCCTGACTTAATTTCGAGCCTCTGGCTATCAGAGGGTAGGCGCGCTTTAGCGCAGCTCCAGCCCTCTGGATAGCCAGGGTTAGATGTTTACCGAAGTTCAGACGCTCGTCCAGCTGTACCCCCAGGTATCTCGCAGTGCTCACGTTCTCAACAGCTTCGCCATTGATCATCAACTTCCTATAAAGTTTTGAGTGCGTATACTTCTTAGTGAAGTTGATGGTCTCTGACTTAGACTATCTTATTCTCCGCCAAATAGGGTACGACCTTCCTATCCAAGTGAACTTGGATCCTGTACTGGGCAGCGACGCTTGAGAATGAATGGGCAAAAATGGCGATATCATGGCAGATGCTCCAAATATAATAAACCCCAACGTACTTCATTTATGATTGTCATTATTTGTCATTGATGAAGGATGAAGTAGTATTCAGTCCAACCTACAGTTGGACTGTATACTACTTCTTTTGTAACTTCAAAAGGAATTAATATTACCAATTGCACAAACGACCAAATACATGTATCAACTTTTATAAATGATTCCAATGAAGTTTGATATGACGCAGCAAATCCTGTTATCAATATTTTCATAGAAATAAATTATTAGTTTCTTGTTCTATCATTACACTAGTTGCGTAATGAATTTATAGTACGCAACTCTTTTTCACTTGTTTCAAGTGACAGTTTTAAAAAAACTGGCGTTATCAAAAAGTTATGTTCTTCTTTGATATATTCCTAACAGATGTACAGATTTGCATCCTTTTACGTTGACCGGAACATATATTTTTTTAATTCGTGGTTACTTTTTATCAAGGTGGTCTCGAAATAATTGCAAAAGTTTCGAAAGTTTGTTACAAATCTTGAAAACGTCCATTCCGATGCATTCACAAATTTACAACCGTGTACACGATCCAGAACTTCAAGCAATTTGCAAAATCTAATTTTAAAATAATTATATTTTTTCACCCAATAAGAGATCCAGAACGGAGAAAATGATTACTAGGGAGATGGCTGAGCTCTGAACGATTATTTTTTGGAAATAATCCAGTAACGACAGACAAACTCGAGCAAAAAGTGAAGAATGAATTGTAGCACTCTGAACCTCGGCATATAACATCTCGGTATCATGTATTATTAGATAAAAAATTGTTTACAAAAAAATCAGGGGTAGAACCTAAAAAAAAATTCATTTAAAAAAAATATAATATTTTGTTGTTGTTATTTCAGAAGATATAAGATTTATCGAAAAACGATTTGGATAGGTTGAAAGATAATTCAATTCTCCACAAGAATGATATTCGGTAAAACCTTATGAAATACGCTCATTTTCTCAGAAAACGTGGTGTAACGCCGACGTCACATTTCATGCTCGCGCTAACTGGCCACTGCAAGTTCAGGCAGGGCCGAAAATTAGATTTGTCATAACTTTGCTAAAAATTATAGTAGAAGGAAAAGTAAAAGTGCATATCGTTCCTGAAGACTTCTAATTCTTCATGCAAATATAACATGTGAGTATCTGAGTACCTAATAGTTATTTATGATACAAGTGTTAAAAGTGGCATTTTATTTTGTGAGTGAGGAATATTGCGAAACGAGCGTTAGCGAGTGGAGCAACCCCACGAGCAAAATAAAATCACTTTTAACAAATGTATCATACAAAATTTTTTGTTCAACAGTTACTGCTAGTAAGAAAAAAACAAAAAAAATAAGATCCATAATGATTCGAACACACGATCTTTGGATTACAAGGCTGACTGACAGATACTTCAAATATAATAAACCCCAACGCACTTTATTTATGAATGTCATTATTTGTCAGTGATGAAGGACATTCTACAGTTGGACTAAATACTACTTCGTTTGTAACTTCAAAAGGAATTAGTATTATCAATTGCGCAAACGACCAAATACATGTGTGAACTTTTATAAACGATTCCTCTTGAGTAGGTGTTCTGATTATAATATCTGATTGAAGTGTTTCTATTAGAGAGATCTATATTACTGAGTATCCATCATCTCATCTGTCATTTTACTTTTAACACTAGTGTTAAAAGTACTTTTAACACTAGTGTTAAAAGTGATTTTGTGAAAACGTCAGTTTTTAGTTCATGTGTCAATGAATTAAAAACGTCATTTTTAATGTCAGTTGTACAAAAAATATGTTTTTTCCCACTTCACATAACCCTAGCTTCTACGATATTCACGGATGATCCGAAAGTCATGGATATTTTAGTTGTTATAAAATAAAATCAGTGCCCTCTTTGGACCATATGCAACGATTTAAGGCTAGTGAGACAAGTCTCACTTATACATGCCAAAGAAAAACCAGGGTTTCACTCCTGCCTCAGTTTTCAACTCACCCATAATCTCGGCAATTTCTTCAGTAAATGTTGAAAATAATCGCTCATACACATCCTACATAGAAAATTCAGTATGTGATTTCAAGCTTAAGTTTGCACTTCACAATAGGATATGAATAAGCGATAATTTTCAACATTTAGTGAAGATAATGCCGATTTTATGGGCAAATTGAAAATGGGGCAAGAGTAAAACAAAGTTTTTTTTTGGCATGTATAAGTGGGATCTGTCACACTTCTTTAAAATTGTTGCATATAGTCCAAAGAGGGTATGGGTTGCTGCTTTGGTATAATAATTCCATATTTACTAAATTATTCATGATTTTTGGATCACCCGTAAACATCTCCGTGAAGTGAAACAAAACACATTTTATGTACTCAAATACTCGCATGTTATATTTGCATGAGAAGGTAGGAGTCTTCAGAAACGGTATGAACTTTTCCTTTCCCTCCTCCGATCATTTTTAGCAGAGTTATGACCAATCAAGTATTCGGCTCCGCCAGAACTTTCAGCGGCGGGTCAGGGGAAACCACAGTTCCAGAAACTACTACTATACTTACTGGAATTTGTTTCGGCAAGAACGTATATTTTCTGATATGACTCGCTTGTTTTTGTGATTATTAGGTACAAACAAAGAAGATAACTTAATCGACAATATATTTCACTTAAATATATCAGTAGTTTTCGGCTTCATCAACACATGTATCCGCTATTGTTTTTGTTTAAATAAACCACTGATTTCGTCGACCCCTTCTTCTCAACCCTTACACCAAATGAGGACATAGCAGAAGGGTGGAGATTTTCATTTTCTCTCGCTAATTACTCCAACACCGACAACGTTAATGGGAGTATGCTGTAAATATTCATATAATGGAGATATGTATATAAGAAGGAGGGGTAGCATCGAATCGTTATGGTTATTTCTTAATAGTGTAATTAGTGAAACTTGGGATGTATGTGACTAACGTGTGATTTCGCGTAACATGTTTGGCTCTTCCCACGAAAGTTCCAGCTTTGAACAAAGTTGAGCCTTTTCTCACTTCGCGTATAAATTTCTTTCTTTATTTATTGTTGAAATGTTTACATTTTCTCTATAGCAGACTGACAGCAGATTATAACAACTAGTTTTTAGAATCACGAATTACATTCTACAAATATATGACTACTCGAGCAACCTTCTTTACACAGAATCTGATATTTCCGATAACAGACAGCTCTAAGTATTTCTTTTGAGTGATTTTACGCAACAGAAACATAGGAAAGAGGTGCTTATATCCTACCATAATCATAACAACAGTAGAGCAAGCTCATTTCTTTTATGAGAGGGCGACCATTTTATTTGACCATTTTACTTGACAAATCTATAATATATTTCGCTTATTTGTAATATATTATATATATTTCTATATGGTATATTTCTTTGCACATATTTCACACCTTTATAATATATATCGTTCAAACATTTTCCGCCGTTCTTGTTTCGGTGAATAAAGCTAGTTCGTGGAACTTTGCTGACTATCATTTACCCCATCAACCCCCTCATACAAAGTCCACGCATTTGTGAAGCTGTGGCTGAACCTGCAAATCTACAACTAGCCCTTCTAGATGATGGTGAAATAGGAAAACCAGTAGCGTTGTGAAGTTAATTATTCTGTTTCTGGGGGGGCTATCCCCAAGCTAAATCCGAGCAATTCAAAGCGGATTCAAAACTATACTCTGGTCTGGTGACAGGTAAAAATTTAACATCCTATCATTATACTGCCAATGGTGATAACCTTTTATTTTATTTCTTGTCTAATTTTATAATACAAAAAAATACTTCCTAGGGTGGTCTGTAGACAAAACCACTTTTCTGCAAGGTATCACATAATAATAAGTAACTTCAGCTACGGATAACTTTTTTAGAAGGCTACCTGAAAAGATTCGATGATTCTACCTTAAGTTGTCAGGATTCGAAAGGGTGTTTATTAGAGAAATTTGCTAAACTACTAAAAGATCAATAAAATAATAACATGAAAAATATTTTTAGTTTCTCAAATTTTAAGTAGGTTAATTCAGTTTGCGATGTAGTTTTTCTTTGATTTTATCCATGTTGAATCAGTTTTAAATTTTGTGTGGTTTAAAAATGAAAATATTTATTCATAACATGTATATTTAACGAAAAAAAAATAGTTCTAATCGGTTGAAAAATGTGAGTTTTATAAGGGCCTCCATCTTAAATGGGTCACACTGTATATGTGACTCAATCACGTGATATCCTATTTCAACTCATCCGCAAACAGACTTTAACTCAAGATAATCCGCTGTCTCTAACTTGAACAATAACGAAAGCTTTTTTGCGTGAATCTTATAGGGTCAGCCATCCGTGAAATTGCATTGGGCTCCCACTTTCCCTAGAAACCGCAACAAATTTTTTGGGTGCTAGTACTGTGGACAAACTTTTACACCAGCTTGTGGAAGATAATGTGGGCGGCTATTTCATTTACATATAGGAAATGATTTTTCAAGACTTTTGCGAGGAGAAAGTAACAAAGTGCAGTAAGAAAATTTGGTGTCGTGACTTGCTGTACTTATTATAAGGACAATATTATATTTCCTTGCTTAACAACCAATCAGTGGATTTTAAAATTTGAAATTCAGCCAATAGAATCGTAACTATACAGTGAAAATATAGCTTATCGCTGTATTTTCACGGTGATAAACCTGCTTAGTTTCTGTTTTACTATCTGTCAAGTGAAAATGATGATTTAAATTATAAACGTCAAATTTATGTGTTCTGACTAGTTATCTTTATTTATCAATATGGGCGATCGCGATCGTTGGGAACAAATGTCCATTGGTATCATAGATGAGGCCGTGGAAAAGAGTATTCCGTTGAATATATAAGTCTATAAGTAAAGCATCAATTACCAGGTGACACGATTTTTCTTTATTTCAAATCGATATATTGTAGTCCTAAATATAATTCGTGGTATGATTAAAAACCTATAACTCATTCATTGGCAATCCCAGCTTTGGGATTGCAATTCATTAATATTCCAAAAAATTATCGGTAATAATCATACCACTTATTATATTACTCCTGAAAAAATCTTTCTACTCGAATATTGTAACATGTTTATTGCTGATATTAAGTTTTTTGGTGAATAGATTACAAAATTAATGCACGAAAATTAGCAATTCTGCAAATAAGAGTTGCTTTCGTAATGAAATACACAACAAACTGTAGGCTTGTTCATTGGAGACTGCTCCAGATGATCCATATCACTTTCTAATATGTTCATCTCTCTCCAACCCTTGTACTTCTATATGCCTTTCTCTTTTGAAAAGATCAACTTCAAGCAAGTAGAGCAAATAAAGTACGCCTTAACGAACAACACTTATGTTGTTCCTCTCCTAAGAGAAAATTTGAGTTATCAGTTCCCCTTTCAGGTGTTCCTTGCTTGGTCATCAAACAAAATTGATAATGAGGCAAATAACAAAGCGATGTTTCCGTATGTTCGAAGTGACATTTATTTTTTCACAAGAGCAATCTTATGAATCTCGTTAATATACTTACACAAATCGATTACCCTGAAGTGAACTGATACCCTGAAGTGAACTGGTACCCTGAAGTGCCTGGACTCAAAATAATATTTTTGAGTCCGATAATGGTCATTTTCATTTCCTTCATTCTTTGGAGAAGAACAACCATTAATTCTACTGAAGGCCGTTCAATCTACTTATTTTATATACTAACTATGCCGTTCCCATTTCTATTAGTGTTAACGGGCATTCAGCGGCTTGCATATTAAGCAGGAGTTTTAATTAATTGACCGATTTGAATAGATGCTTCGAATATTAAACAGCTACAGCTTTCGCATTACAATTTACCAACCACCATCATTTTTGTAGATCGCTTCCGATTACTATCAAGCATTTAGTTTATTAACTAAGTTTGCTTCTGATTCTGATTCGAATTTTCATCACCATGAGGGTTGGAAAATTGAGTTGAACCAATGTTTCCAAATTGATGAAATGCTCATCTTTTTGAAAAACTGCAAAACGTTTGTCATAAATACTATATGGATAACAAATTTGCATTATTGTAATGTAAAGAAGTACCTTTTTTTGCAATAGGTATAATATTCTACTTGAATCACAATATCTTCGAACATCGTTCAATTGAATTGAATTGAAGGCTGGAGTTTTTCAATTGTTTCATTTCTTATATACTAAATTATGTTGAAAAACTATTATTAAGTATTTTTTCTGAATAAAAATATGAGAAAACAAATGATGCCGTACGTGTCGTATTTACAATGAAGAATGCTATGTCATACAGGGTGTACTTTTTTTCATGCTTTATAAAAAAGTAACGTTGATGGAGGTTTCTTCGAGACAAAACATACTACTGAGATTGTTCGAACGCTATTTTGTAGAACTGGAAAAGTGGCAAGAGAAAATATTGCGGGCGGCATCAAACTCCTAATCCTTTAATTCCAAATGCATTTAAAATTATATTTTTAAGAGTACAAACTCGGCGGCACAAAGTTGTTGCAGGTACCTAAACCCCGATCAACTAACGCATACGTATACGGCTAGATTATTTCCTGAATAACTTAGATTGGGCGACATTTTTCTGGCGAAATGAAGGAATAATTATTTACTCTGATATAACCAGAACGAACTAACCTTACGTAGACATTTTAGTGCGTGGAAATTGCAAACTGCACTATCTTTAAATAATATCGCATTTAATATTACATCAGTCTATTTCCTGCGAGCAGAGGGAGGTATTATTCATGTTCCGAGGTTGAACAGTTTAAAAGTAAATCTTTTAATCTCTGTGACGAACTTGATGATTTTTATTTCGTATACCTGTGATATGTGCCGAGTTTGACACACGCCAAAATGGCCTAGGTGCATCAGGAAAATAAAATTTCATAGCCCAGATGTGTCCCATGGTTGCCGGGTTCGTTCCGCCGTAGGTATACCTGAAGTACTTGGGTAGATTTAAATAATAAATGTCAATTTGTATACCTGAGCTAGGCCATATTTAATTGTTCATTTTATACCACGTTAGACAGACTCCACGCACTCAAATGTCTACATAAATTTAGTTCGTTCTGGTTAGATCATAATAAATAATTACCACTTAATCAAGCGTTTTATTTCAATGTCTAATTTTTCATTTTCAAAGTACGTTAGACAAACTCCACGCACTCGAATGTCTTCATCAGGTTAGTTTGTTCTGTTTAGAACAGACTAAATAATTACTACTTGAACAAGTGTTTCATTTCAATATCCAATTGCTCATTTTTATACCACGTTAGACAAACTCCGGGACGCACCTGGGCAGGCAAAGGGTCAATTTTCTGACCAACAGACGCAACTGGGTTGCAGCCCGAGACGCACCTGGGCAGCTAGAGGGTCCATTTTCTGACCATCGGAAGAAACCGGAAAAGGTATATTGGTTCCCAGATAAAGAAGGATCAGGTAGTCTGTTTCTCTCAGATATAAATAACATATTCTATCTAGCATCTCAAATAAATTTCTAATTTACTACCTGTTTTCTATACCTGACGGGAACCACAAATTTGCATGGTCTCGACGGCAAATAAGCAGAACGTACCACGTTTCAGTCACTCATTTTGCCCATCCAGACTGAAACGTGGAGCATTTTGCACTAGCGTGAATTAGTTTTTTGCTCGCAATTGACACACAAACCTAACCTGAGCAAGCTAACCTAGCTTGCGAGTCGAAAATGCGTGAATTATTTTTTCGCTTGCGATTTGCACCACGTTTTAGTCTGGATGGCAAAGTGCACCTGTGTTTGGTCACAGCCAATTAAAGAGCTAGAATATCTTCCATTGACTGAAACGTGGTACGTTTTGCTTATATACGGCCCTTTCATTTGATACCCATATCATAAAGGTTGCTGTAGGAATGATAAATCACCATATTGGATTTAGGATAACGTCACTTTACTTTCTGTATTCCGCTCATCAAGCCCTTTTATTTAATTTCCATGTGATAGGGGTTAATGTGGAAATTGTTGATTGTTATTTTGACATAGCCGCCATATTGGATTCAAAATGGTACGTACATTATCTCGGAAACCAAACCAGTGTGCCAAATTTTAGCTCAATCGGACACTGGGAAGTGGGTCAAATTTAACTTGCAAGATTACATTTCACACACCGGGACAGATGAAACTAAATAAAAGCTTATTGTATCAATATATAATTTGCCATTTGCAATCGAGTGGAGTTTGGCCTCATCATCTTGTCATGAAACATGAGAAGGTTTACTCAAAGGAACTGTAGAATATTGAAACAATATTGAAAATAATATTCAAATTTGGAATCACAGTCAAGGTAGTATAGACTTAATCAAAATCTATTATTTGTTCTCCCCTGTACACTGTTGAGAAATTTGAAATTTTGACAACTCAATGGAACTATTCCGCATTGCACCAATTTTTATAAGGAATAAAATTTTCTGTCAAATCGATAATAAAAAAGTTCTCGAATGGTGCAAACTTTTTAAACTCACTGTATATGAACGCAACCTCATTGGAGTGGTGTCTCTTATTTTATTTACTTGTTACATTGAAACAACATTCTGACAAATAACTAGCTTTGTAGAAATATGTGCAATTTTTCTGTTGCTGCCTCCCGCCCTATATAGTTTGTGGACTTCATTTTTTGTTCTACGCTCCGGCTTGGCAACTTCTCAAAATAATCTCCATATGATTCTGGGACGGTACAATCATGCATTTATCATTTATTTTGTTTGCACTTCTTACTAACATTACCTACGTTTCATTCAGATACTTTTTTTATTGGTGTCAAGATTTTTCACATTATTTTTAGTGTTCAGATGAAAATAACAAATTCTCATTGTAATAATAAAATATCAGATAGATTTTGAGCCGTGGAAGTAGATGTTTCTGTTAGATAATATTATTACAAAAAATTCATATTTTTTCATTTTATTGGAGAATGTTCCCGTTTTCAACCATATATGCATGAATATATGCATTTAAATGTTGAATGTTTATAAGTAACTGAAATTAGTTCAACGTTTTCCGACTTCATAAAAACCATTTAAAAAAAAAACTTCAATTTAGTTCCGAGTTACACCACAGATATCGTCTTCCCTCTTTTGGCAATCGTTCTGCCAGAGACGTGAATCTCGTAGCAAGATTGATGACTCCCAAGACTCGTATTAATGGTTGCGCCATCTGGTGCCCCATGTCATATTACACAGTTATAAATTAATTTCGGGAGAAAAATATTGATATATATGCGTATGTGTGCCTTCTATAGAATTATAGCTGTTTCATTTCATTGCCTTTTTATGATGCTATTGTTTCGCGTTCAATCTTGTGCAGTGTGTAATTGATTTATACGTTTTGTTTCGGAGGAATTATTAAAAACATTGTAGAGCTTTTTACATTCGACGTTTCTAACTGAGGGAAAGTACTTATTAAATTGTTTTTACCAAAAACTTACGTTTACCACCTAATATTCTGATAGGCATTAGCATAGAAATATGCAAAAAGTTGTTGAAATAACAAGAAATAAATAACCCAGAAGTTCCACTAGTATTGTTGGTGCGAAATTGATAAATATTGATATTGATGTTCACATATACAGTAAAACCAACCTTGTTACGTGCTGCGCACTTATCGGACAACGGATCACACTGTAAAAAGTGAAATGTGAATTTACATTAAGAATCATTGGTTATTACGCCATGCTATTGCGTGTAAAATTACTATTGGATTTTAATGAAATGTAATTGAGTGTGAATTCATGTAATTCTACAGTAGCCCCTGTAAATTGTTCACTTGATAGTAACATTAAATTTACCGTACTAAATATGAAATTTTATTGTACATGTAAGGAATTCCCTAAATTTTACGAACAGGATTATGTAATTTCCAAATTTATTTTGCATAATAATTTGAAATATCTGGAAAACTCGCCTTAATTTACATTTTGAAATATTCACCTTTACATATTGCGACAGGTTATTCCAAGGTTAGGTTCCATTTTTCCCTTTGTTCACACATTGGGACATTTTCTTTCATGTAATTTCAAAATGTCCTCTATGTAGTATTTTGTAAATATACATACGTTTTTTTGTCTTCTCACGCCGTGAGCTGTATTTCTACTCTAGTTATTCATGTATTCAGTTGGAGAAAATTTTATTTGGTGTAATTAGGGGAATGTGTGCGATGCGTATTATCAATTCTGGTATACAATTACTCATTATAATTTTTTTTCTGATTTTTCTCCAATGCATAACGTCACACATTTGATGCTGGTCGACTGTATTCTGTCTCGCATAAATATCGAATAGCATGGCAAACGCTATGATGCGTTGAATTTTTGCCCGACCTGTATACTAACATCAATATTCTGAATCTGCAAGAGCATTTGCTATTCTGTTTCTAATCATATGAATATTTTTAAAATAAAGTTGTTACATCAGCAACTTTCTATTTGAAAATATTGATTACAATGATATAGACGTACTGACACAAATTGAGTGGAAATTTAACTACAACCGGAGTGATTTGAATAGTGGATTTCTGTTTAAATGTTTTTGATTCTAGTAACATTTTTTTCAACAAAACTAGATATTGTTGAAATCAACAACTCTTTTCTAACTATGTAGGTATATTTACGAAAACAGGCTGAACTCCACAGCTAATCAGCATCAATACTTGAACCGCGCTCATAACTTCTTTTTGTTTTCTAGGACGAAAGTTTTTCATTAAGCTGGATGAATCGATTAAGAACTCTTCCAATACCAATTTGAAAATGGAGATTAAAAACAATTCTTACTGAAAAAAATTGCTGCACACTTGAAGAATTATATGTTCTCTATTCAACTTGCCCATCTCCTCGTCTAGTCTTTTTATAGATCAATATGGCGCCACGGCAAATAACAATAATAGCCGTCTTGTACCCGCACAAGCTATGACTTTGTTCACACTCTACGTGTATTTATGAGTATCATTTTTATAAACTTAATTTTACGTCCAGCTGCTTCGATAATGACGATATCGAGAAGCCCGCGGCCGTTTTTATTGTTCACATTGCGTTCTAGGAATCTGCTCCCAATGGTACTGTCTAGTGGCTTAGGATATTTCGTAACTCTCCCACCTCAGTAATTTCCATCATTCCAATTAATAGCTAACTACTGTTGTATCATAGATCTTGCATTACTCTATATTGGATTTCATGAACAAAGTCATTGATCATTTTATCATCATCATATATAGTATATTCCTATCTGTCGCCATTGCTTCTATTTCTTAGCTTAGAACAAATTTTTGAGGATAATAGAGAAACCCCAAAAGTATGTATACGCTGACCAAATATAATCGTCTGGTTCACCAGCACAACAAAATTTACTTACAGATCCCTATGGCATTCACGATTCAGCAGAAATATTCTCTGTATGTTTACTTTTAATTCCACTACAGTTGATAGTAGCGGCCTAATTGTTTGTGGTTAATTACATACTAGAAAGCACACTACCTTACATCTGTTAGATAATGCATGAAATGCAAACATCTTCCATCGAAAGAATCTGCGTTATTCAACAGAGGCATTGTACTTTCGAAATGCAAACATTATATTGTGTACAAAAAGATAAGCAAAACTGAATATCAGCTATATATGCATACACAGTGCCGGATTAAGCCAGTGCGGGGCCTGTAGCAAATTCTCTCATGGGGCCCTTGGTTTGCTTTAGGTTCTCAAGTTTAGGGTATTAAATAAAACAAAACTATTACAAATAAACTTTTCTGGATTTAATATGGGCAAATTTAGAGATAACACTTTCAATATCGACTTATCGATATATTCATCAAAGTGAGATGATTAAGACGTTCTTGGCCCATCGTGTTCCTTAACTCATTTTTAATACGTTTTAATGTGGAAAAAGAACGTTCGCCACTGCAGTTAGTGATCATGAGAGATAAGTAAATTCGCAAGGCAATTTCTACGTTTAGGAAACACGATTCTAAACAATTATTTAGTAAAAGGTTATAAAATTGCAGTTCCAGAGGCTCCTGTTTGTTGCTGTCAATAACAGTAGCCACATCTGTTTTCAGCAGCTCAGCGAACTGCACTAATTCGTCACCTAGGCTGTTCTCCAAATCATCTTTGTAAGCACTGACCATTATTGAGGATTTTTCCAAAATCTCTTTTGTTGTAAGAGATTTTAGCTGTCGAAATACTCCAAAAACACTGGTAATTTTATGATAAGCTTTCATACGTTTAGTTAAAGCGGACAGTACGTTATCAATAATGACAATAAACACCTGAACTTCAAAACGTTGCCCAGGAGTTTGATTTTCAACAAAGTCGTCGAGTGTAGTAGAGCCGCTGAAATGGTCGTACTTTGTATTTCGCTTGATTCGTCTTGATGTCTGTTGCTGGTATTCTTCACAGTCGGTCAGATCTTTGGCTTTTGCTTCAGTATCTGAAAATGTGGATCGCATTGCTTGGACGTAGCGATATAATGATTCATAAAGGGCGTATCCCGTATTGAGGTCTTGATCAGACGACTGCAGCGAAGCACTAGTCGCTTGCATGCGTTCTAGGATTCCGTTCCACGTAATTGTCATTATTCCCGTTTCTAACTTATTCATTGTTGAAACTAGTCCGTAAGCTTTATTACGGCACTCTGCTTTTTGATCTACGTTATTGAAAATATCTTCCAAAACTTGCTTAATGGTAATAAAACCACATAAAAGTGCCTTCGTAGCATCAGCTCGGGCTGACCACCTAGTGTCCGATAACCTTTTTAAAATCGGAATCTTTGAAGTAGAATCTTTCAGTGCGTTCGTAAGACGACCCCATCGATAGGTAGAAGCGGAAAAAAATGTATAGAGATTTTCAACAAAATCGAAGAACAGTTAGTAGTGCTTCTGTACAGCAGTCTGCAGCGCACTTAGCAACCAAGTTTAATGAATGTGCAAGACAAGGAATGTATTATTCTGCGTAAATATTTATTTCCTTAATTCGGGCTTGTAAGCCGATGTATTTCCCACTCATGTTGCTGGCATTATCGTAGCTTTGCCCACGACAATCTTTGATATCAATGCCACTCTCACTTAAGAAATCTAGTAAACTTTGAGCGAGTTGTTCAGCAGTATGACCTTCCATGTCCAAGAACTTAACAAATCGTTTCACTGGTCCAGGTGGCACAACATAGCGCACTATCAGAGTCAGTTGGTCTACATGCGATATATCTGGAGTAGAATCCAATGAAACTGAGTAGTATTTGCATTTCTTGACTTCGCTAATAATTTGATCCTGTATGCTTGTTGCAATTAGCTGAATAAATTCCTCACAAGTTGTTTTTGATAAATATGACGTATGTCCCTTTCCTTTATTACCATGATTTTGAATATGTTGAGCCATAAAAGCGTCAAATTGGGCTATTAATTCTAACAAGCCTAAATAATTCCCATTGTGAGGTGAACCAACAATTTCGTCACTGCCACGAAACGCAAGACCTCGTTCTGCTAAAAACTTTATTACCGCAATGATTCGTTTTAAGAGTAGCCTCCAATAATTTTGCTCAGTCTCAATTTGGCTGACAAGTTGATAATCAACACGGGTATTCTTGTTTTTGAGGTTTAACAGCGAAATTATGGCTTGTCTATGGGGAGTGCTTTCTTCATGTCTTGTCAACAAATTGTGCGCATTTTTCCAGTCATCTAATCCGTCTTTCGTAAACCGTGGTGACGAACTATCTAAATTCGTAACTTTGCAAACAAAACAGAAAAGTCGTCCTTTGGTTTCCGAATAACACAGCCAGTCTCTGACATGAGTTTTATTCGTTAGTTTATGTTTATAGGTGAAAAATGACTTTTGGCAGAATCGTGGCTTATTTTCGTACATTTTCTTTGAAGACAAAAAATCACCATTCATATGTTGCAGTTCGCTGCTTCCTTTTGCAATCCAATAATCTCTGTCAAAGTTTCTCGGCCATTTACCAATATCGTTGGAGTATATTTCACTTTCATTTAGTCTTTGACTTAAAACTGTAGTGACATTAGAATTATGTAATAATATGCCATCGACTACTTTTTGATTAGAACACGACGACTCTAGATCGAGAGGACTGGCTGTACTTTTAACTTCTTGGCTAGAACAAGATATAGCCGAATAAGAAGGAATTGCTGTCTCTTCATCTACATCATCACTTATAGAAAGTATTGCTTCATCAGAAACAGTAGTAGTACCACTATCATATGTACAATGAGATCGAACTTCTGTATTTGCTGATATACTTTCTGTAAATTCAGCAACATCACTCTGAACATTGAAAAACTCGAACAGCTTACGTGTTTTTGATACAACAGCTTCGTTCTTTTTTTCTTTTGCTTTACGCTTAGAACTTCCAGAAGCGTAGTGCCGACCCGTATCTCTAGATCTGCCGCTCATGTTACCTACGGTGAATGAAACAAAGAAGTGAGACAAATATTTTTTTTAAATGATTTTTTATCTCACCGAGATTTAAATTTTTGTTTTGTCAATATGCATTATGAGAAAAGCTGTTATTTTGAAATTACAAACAGACACTTCAATTTTATTTATGTGTATGGATGGATATGCAAAACATACAATATAATAAAATATCTTACCTTAAGTGAAGTTCACTGAGGATACACTATAAAAACACTTTTTTGACTATTTTCCACGATAATTTTTATATCACTTTCGGTCATTACACAATTTTCAAAACTAACTAGATTGCATTCTAATCTGAGTATTTATATCTATTTCCATTGCCTATACCTGGGCTATACCTTAATTAATACCAATGATGAATGAACATAACAAATAATTTGATATCTACATCATCTATACCTGGGAATGTGGGAATCCTAGGATATACCTTAATTAGTAGCAGTACCTATATCGATTTTCGGAGTCAATATCAATGATAAAGGAACATAACAAACAATTTGATAAATGCAGGTATTGCAGGTTGTGGGAATTGGGTTATAGGTTCAGGACAGGACTATTGTTTAAATCGAGTTGTTCGTTGAGGATACGCTCAATTTTAAAAATGTGGTAAAATTTTAAATTATTGTTGTAGATTTTGATACCAACGTTTGTAGTGGTAGGTATTAATTATTATATTTAGATTTTCAGGTGGAAGTGAAGCATAGCCTAAGAGCTTCGCGTTTAAGGCATGCAATATTTTACGGTCCTATCTAAATTTTAAATTTGTTTACGGTCAGACAGGTGTTGGAGCGCGGGGCCCGTAGCATTTGCTACGTAGCTAATCCGGCACTGTGCATACATAGTTCAGTTGAAGTTTGCACCACTTGTTTGCTGTAGTTGAAATTGTATCCCCGTTTAACCTCAGGCAGTCAATCTGCCGTGAATAATAAGTGATCAGTTGGCAATCCTGCACCGCCTTTCCGATTTATAATTCATTGCTAATTAATACTTTGGCCAGAAGAAGGGGTTTGATGAATGTTGTATTAGGGAAGCTTAAATTTTGTACGTAGTGTTGGCAAGCGGTACTTGGAGAATTCCAACTAGAAATGTTGCAGAGAAGTTTTGTTTGATTAATGCATAAATGGGATTTACTAAACTGTTGTCGCATGCTACCCGGTAAGCGAAAATACCCCAGGAAACATGGTGGTATTTGTACATTACAAGTAACTGGTGAATTAGATCTTAACATCTCCAGTATTTTATCATGGTAGCAGCGAGCATCCCTTGTTTCAGCTGAGGTTTATTCATTACAACAGATAATTATAGATATAAATAAATCTGCAATTATTCACAATGAGCTCAGTAATGTGGAGAACCAAAATGTCCTGCCAGGACTGCTCATTGCAATGATCCTTTACAACAGGAAGAATTGCTTCAAAGACGTATCAGGAAACAACTATTTTTCTGTCTGGTTAATACCACGACGGACGTTGAATTATATGTGATGAATCTTCTCGTAGAGTTCCGAAAAGGCTTTCCCTACAATGGCTTCTTGCAAGGAATGATTCATCGAAACATTAGGACCACCTATAGATTTCGGAGTTTTGCCCCTCATCAGTATAGAGTAAGTCTGTGCAGACAATTACCAATATCTGCAACAAATCACTGACACACTAGCTTTTGATTAACCTCACTATACTTTTGAACACTTTTCTGGATTGTTCTCCGTTGAAATAATGTTTCAAATTTGTTATTGATTAATATCCGGACAAGTGGCCCAGAAAGAAGAATTTTGACTGGAGTAAACAAAGAATTCGGTGAATATCGTTCATCATTCCAAAAAATATATAGAACGTTGCAATAAATAATTGGTTTCTAATCTTGGGTTGGATGGAATCGGCGCGTGGCTCGCAGTTCAGTGGTCAAAACAAACTTTATCGGCATATTTTTGTCTGTTACTTTACCAGTATATATATATATATATATATATATATATATATATATATATATATAGAAAAGGGTAGTCTTGTTTGTTTGCTGACTAGTTAGGAAATGAGTTTTTTAATATTTGTGATATGCAGCAGGAGAATAAGAGTATTCTAATACACAGATTCCAAGCTTCCAACAATTTTTCATTGTCATCTTCAGGGAAGCTACAATATGGAAAGACATTTTTGAAATATTGATAAAGACAAAACCAAGAATCAACTTACAGTGTTGTGAGGTTATACTATATGGACAGAACTGGGAATGAAACTTTATTGATAACACAGAGAGTTAATTTGGATACGAACACGATACACGATATATTTTAAAATGGATACGAACACATTACTGATGATACATGATACAGTAAAGATTTCTCAATGAATATTTGTTTGATGAGTGTTTTAAACCGCAAATCATCGTCTACGAGTAATTCCAAATTTTGTATTATTCTACTGAGCTCATCTGTGGCATGAACTCTACCAAATATATCATTTGTGATTTGGAAGGATTTAATTTCAAACAGTGTTTATTAGAATATTCAAATATTTCATCAGGGGTATCATTATTTATTGTAATGACTATCTCAGCATTATCTTTATTGAAACTTGCATACACTCGATTGTCGTTAGAAAATTGATGTATGTAACAATCACCATGAGAGAGTTCTTTCAGATCCAGAGTGTACAGTGAAAACAGGAGCGGGCGTAGTATTGAGCCCTGGGGAACTCCCCGAATATAATGGGCGAACCTTTCTCAGAATTCTGATACTAAAGGAGGGTATGCTTTTGATAGGGAAATTTGGGCTATTCCTGAAAAAATGCTCGGAAATGAGTAAAGTAGTAGTACATATAAATTTTTTTCAATCTAGAATTAGTTATCTTATGTCTCACCAGTCATTTCAAAAAATGCAAAGTGGCAAAAAAAAATTATTCATTAACTAAGTGTCCGATCTGACATTTTTCATCTTAGCCCGTCAGCCCGCTGAAAAAAAAGTGTAATGGTTTTATAACGTATGCTTTCTAAGGTTTTGGCAGTTATAAATATGCAATTTGACAAATTGCTTCAAATTGCTTGGTAACAACGAGCCGACAGGGCGAGTAGTGTTTAGCACATGCCAAGCATACAAAACAATATTTCATCGAATAAAATCCGACAGAAACCGGTTGGCATAAGTGTCACGTGAGTCCTAAGAGTAACCATATGCCCTCAAATGTGTTTGATCTGCGGGATAGCGCTAATTTTGCTTGTTTATTGATCATCGTATCATAACTGCCAAAACTCTAGAGAGCATGCGTTATAAAATCCTTACACTTTTTGGCAGCGGGCTGACGGCCTATCTATCGAACATCGAAACCCCGCTTAGGCACATAAACTGTGCTTAATCTTTTATAGACCTAAAAGTATGCAAAATCTTATGACCGGAAGCAGATGGCCCAGAAAAGCATACCTACCCTCCTTTAATGCGTTGTCTTTGACACTTTTCAGGTGTGGACTAAATAACTTCTTTGTCTGTTTAGTTCGATAACTATTTCAACTAATTTGCCAAACTAGCCCCTTCAGTCATATTGTCCTTCACGGAGGACATCAATTTTATATTATGTTTATGGAATTAGTATAGCTTTTACGATCTCTCAGTCGATTTATGCTTGACGAAAGACGTCTATATTCATTGTTTATATAGGTGTCGCCATCTACTTAGAATTCATCGAATTCACATAAGGCATGACAGGTTGAATGGTGTTGGAGCGTTTCGACAATTATAGAGTGTTTTTGCTCAGTTTAAAGTAGAATATGTACATACAATATAAGTAAAACATCACTTTTTGCATTGGATGAAAAATAATAATAAACATTTTCATATTTCTTTGAAAATAATTCCGTAATTTGATATGTCCCGCATAAAGTACATGGTGATTTCAAGGGTACCAAAATCGATATTTCATTTTCATTTTTTAGACGTTGCATGCAGTATTATGGCCCAAAGACTCATGCGCGGATAGAGGATTTCGTTTCTTTTGAAAAATTCGTCAAAATAAAGTGCTGTTGTCATGAGTCGTTAGGGGGGGAGCAATTGCCTCCATTCCCCCCTCTCCCTGTATATTATCTCTATCGACAGGTAATAAAATACAACTCTTTATGAAATTACTTTATTCCCCGAGTACCAGGAAAAAAGTACCTACTCACTTTTTTCACATATAGGTGAAGGTAAATGTTTGACTAAATCGTCGTTTTTCCCGACGCAGAAAAAATAGTGTATTGTACACGGGAAAAATATTAGATTTCAGCTCTCGGATTTTTGTCCCCCTCCGCTTTGCGTCGGGAGACAACACAACCTCGGGCTAAAATCTAATACTTTTTTCTCTTGTATAATGAATTACTATTTTTACGTTGTTTTTTTTACAATTTTTCAAACAATATAGTATAGTACAGTAAATTGTGTGTTTCATCCATTCAGTCACATTGTCCCTCACCAAGGACATGACGTCACAGTAAAAGAGGAGGGGGTACACTATTTTTTCTTCTACTGAAAAATCATTAAAAAATATCTGAACATATGCTCACAATTTCAGATTTTTCTCGAGAGTCTTTCTAGGGTCGTGACTGAAAGGGCTAGTATTCACAAAAGAGAGATAGATAGAAATAGTCAGTTTCGTTTGAAGTGGCTGAATTGATGTATATTGGTTTCAGATATACCTCTACTAGAGCAATGTACATTTTTGTATGTGACGAACCCAAACAAGATATTATATAAAATGAAATGCTTCAGAACAATTTAGTCTTGGACTTTCTCTACTCTCCAACTATCTGAAACCAACAGAGTTGTTGAAAAAGTCTCCTAGCTCTCCGCAAATCCCATTAGTTCAGCGTTAAAAAGAAAGTTGGCGACGATAAAATCCAAGTTAGAGACAACCGCTGTTAACACAGCATGTCGCAAATAAACATATCTTCGCGAGGTGACAAATACCGGAGTCTAGAATGGCGGAAGAGATAAACGACAAATTCGGCACCGGAACAAACAAGGCGCATCATTTTTCTTTATCGCAATGACGTCGTGGCAGAGAAGAATAAATACATGTGAATGAAATATTTGTGGAAAACAACTATCAATCACCAACTTGTTTCTTTTAGTTTGCAGCAAAAATTTCTGTTCGCAAATTAATTTATACTATGACCTAAATGAACTGATAAAAACAAGCAGAATTATGGGAGGATGGTTAATCTGTACTAATTGAAAATATCTTGTGGGTCCGGGGTAAGACGGTCACTCTTTCACCATTTCGAAATAGTGGTTTGAATCAGTCATTCAAAACAATTCATGAGCAAATAACAATGTCAATATCCGCACATTTGTAGAAAGATTTGGCCCTCCTTATCTCATTGGCATCTATCACCTCTATGCAACTGATCACTGGTTGGCTGTGAGCCGGTGTCAGGTTAAGTTTCCGTTTAAAAATACCGCACCAGCAAAAATCAAGTGGCATGAGGTAGGGTGGTCTCACTGTCCACTCCATACCTAGCGATCAACAAGAAGTACTCCGATTTTCTCTAGATATCTGAAAACAAAGCTCATAGTCCTTTTGGGAGATCAATTAAGAAACGATAGTCGTTTCCGGCCGATGTTTCACGTTTTTTACTCCCATCTACCTACAGTGCTGTAAGATATTATGGAAAATACCTGTCTGAAAACAACTACTCCCCTAGCTTATACTGCGAAGGGTAAAAGTCGTTCTTCATCGTAAATACAAAATTTACTTTGGTAATTTTTTTTTTGAACAATACATAATTTTGTGAAAACATACTTTTCATAGCCATTACCTTCCAATTTGATTTTCTTCTGTAATATATCTCCTAATGAACGCGCAAACGTTTCATTATTGAAGCACTACTTATTTTTCTGATGACATGATACACAAAATATGGTAAAATATTATCTCATTTTTAGAAACTTGCTTTAATTTCGGACAGATGATTATACATGATTTGAATGAAACTCTAATTGCCAGTCAGGATATTCTATTCAAAAGATGCACTTTTCACAATTATTGTGTCTTTCGGTAAACTTTACCTAGAATTCAGCTTTCTTCAAATCCAAACAACGAAGTAATGAACATTCAATAGAATGTTTTTGTCCAAAAAAATATTTACAGGGTGTTCTAGATTTCACTTATGACGTCATAGACTATTTTTTGAATGAAAATTGTCAAGCTGTGTGCACGTTCCAATGTAATTGTATGAAGAAAAGGTTTGTATTTCGTGCAGAAATTTATTTATAAAATAATAGCAAAGCGCTTTAGACTAAGCTTCAGCAGACATGCGTTACTCTGTCTGTTGAAACTTTTATCTAGGTTAATCCTGTAATAAGGATTTTTTTAAATGTTAGTCATATGATGTCCTGTTTTTAAATATTTACATGGTCCTCTGGACACATGATATTTTTATGGTCTGGCTCTTGTACACCTGACGAGTACGATGACTTTATAGTCGAAAGCGCTTTGCTATCATTTTATAAATACATTTCTGCACGAAATACAAACCTTTTCTTCATCCAATTATTTTTTAAATAACAAAATATACAATAAAAAATATCTAATTCATCTGTTTTAGTCATTCTTTAACCTACCCAACATTTTCCGGCTTCGTATTAAACGCTGTGCTCTTCAGGTCCCCCATAAACAGTAATCCATTTGAGTCAGGTCTTGAAACCTGGCTGGCCATTCTAAAAATCCAAAAATTCCTGGAAAGAATTGCAAAATCTCCACCTTGCTGAAACGAGATCTTTCTGTTCAGAACATCAGCTTCTACAGGATAAGACACAGAAAATCTAAATTCGAAATTGATTTGCTCCATTGATAGTGTCTTCAGAAAATGTTGGTCCTATAACTCGATGACTAACAATATCTGGGTGTTGTTTATGGTATTCTCTAATCCATCGATAACAACAATTTTTCATTGGTAATCTCAGCATTCCAATTCAAAACAAAATTTGTTTATATGTTTTACATTAAAGAAAAAATATTTGACCTGTACCTGGTTTTGAATCAACATTCAATGCTCAGATGAAATTTGAACAATCTTCATCTAGATTTCTGAGCCAATCGAACTAACGGGGAATCGATTTCAGAGAAATCATAATGGTAATCAACTTAGTTTTTTTTACATTTAACTTAACAAAATTTTGTGCAGATTTATTAAAGAATAATATCGGTTTCGAAAAGATTAAGTTCTTATCTCTTCTTCTTCAATGGTAAATATTCTCTGTTCTTATCCGAAAGACAAAATATCACTCCTGACACGAAAATATTGCAACCAGTAAAGTTCCATAGTGTTTGTGTTTTTCGTTTGACATCGAGCTGCATTCGATTACACAGACCCAATCCAGAAACATATGACTGGTACTAGCACTGGATAACATGGTCCTCCTCGATTTAAATATTTGTTACATTTGTTGTGTGGGAAATTGAACTGAATTCAGAGCAATACAAATTGAGAATAAGAGTGAATATATCGCAAGAGAGGTTGTTTCGAAAGGAATTTACTAAATTTCATATTCCACTGACTAGGTGAAGTCATATATATAGCATAATTTCGAGTATTCCACACTCGATTAGCCATTCAGACACTTCTCGCTTTTTATTTACAGTTAATTTCTTCGAACGAAAATTTTCTACTGATTTTGTCTACAGTGTATTGATCATAAAACTTGAATTGAATGTACCTATTGCACACATAAAAAAAATATCTCAAAACAAAGCAGCCTGCTTTATATATAATCAAACCAATATGTTCTCAAAAGAAAAGAATAATTTACCATAAAAAAATTCAAATTCACCGAATAAAGCAAACACCTTCACCCAAAACGTTAGTTTCTCGATTCGAAAAATTATTCTTTTCTTTTGAGAACCTATTTTATTGATTATATATAAAGCAGGCTGCTTTGTTTTTTATGTGTGTGATTTTCAGTGAATTCCTCGACTTTCAGGTCATATATTATCATATAGACTGGACGACCAAGAAATGTTAAAATAATTCGAGTTTAATAGAATAGAATCCACAGCTTTTGTGTATTTTTTTGCAATTACCGCCAAGAAGGACCTTCCAATTTGTACAATTATGGTATTGGTCGCATTCAATTCCAAATTATTTGCTCCTCATTGAAAAATTTTTGCCTAAGGCTTTACTTTCCTTCCTTTTTTTCTGGTTTAACGAAGATGTGTTCCAGACGTGGGGCTAATCCAAATAAATAAAACCTTTCAAACTATTCAACAAGTTTATGAATAGTGCGAAAAGGTGCAATAATATTGAATATGAATTATGATCACCTCGTTAGTATAGTAAACTTGAGTTGCAACAATAAACATTACTGCGAAAAATACTAACAATGAAATATTCATTATTGTACTGATGACAACGCAGTCATCGTAAAACAGTCAACTGAATTTCTTAACAACAATAAAAATGTATAAGTACTTATGAATTTCTCACAGTTTAAAGAGAATCCTATGATTTATTATATTGATCCATTGACTCGAATCTGCATTACCAGTTGTAATTCCCTTTATATGCAGGGTGTTTCAAAATTCAGTACCTATCAAGAATTAGGGGGCGTATATTTCAGGTAAATATAAGACTCTATTTTCTATAAACATATGTCCGCAACTGCTTAATTTCTAAGATACAGGGTGTTGAAATTTACCAAAAATGATAATGATACGCTACTGCTTTTTTTTAAAATGAATATTATATTTTTTATGAGTGTCCTCTATCTATTCATAAAAATGGTCCCTTGACTGTTTTCCCTACGAAGAACAGTTTTCGATTTAAAAAGCAAAATGAGACATACAAAAAATCGCATAGGTACAAGCGAATGACGACCTTTTATTTTTTAAATCGAAAACCGCCTGTCGGACGGAAAATAGTCAAGAGACCATGTTTATGGAAAAATAGGAGACAATTATGAAAATAATTCTAATTTGACAAAAAAAAAACAGTAGCGTATCATTATTTTGATCAAAAATAACAGAGCATGTTTACAGAGACGCCACTGATGAAAATTAAAAAACGTTCGAAATGGAAAAAATGTATTTTTATGTGTACTTTGCATGTACCAAAATTATAAAGAAAAGCCAAAGTGGTTTAGAGATATTGAAAAAGAACTGATTTTTTTTGTTGAATTTCAACATCCTGTATCTCAGAAATGAAGCGGTTGCGGACACAGGTTTATTCGAAAGAAAGTCTTTTTTTGACCTAAGAAACACGCCCCTGAAATCTTGATACTGAATTCTGAAACACCCTGTATATTGTTATGAAACCAGTTATGTGTAAGAAATAGTAGGTTATTATTATTATTATCACTAAATAAGAAAGGTTAAATACTATACCTCAACTCCTAAAGAACATCATAAATGCATAGAATGTGAAAACACCATCAAAATCCATCCAATGAGCCTTAATACTCTGTTTCCGAAGCTAGAAAGGGTAGTTCCGCAACATCTGTCGTAGCATGGTAGAAACCAACTGCTACCAGACAACACCAACTGTAAAATAAATTCAAATTAAAATCTCATTATAAACAAGACTGAAGAGAACAATTTAGAACCATATTTCAAAAGAAAAAGTCTAGAAAATCAACAAAAATTGATAAGATAACCTCAAAATTTATGATCATAAAATAAATATCAAACAGTAAAAATGTGAAAGAAACTTGAAAAGGAACCTCATAGAATCTAAAATAAAACCAGCAGTTGAAAGTATTTAGTAAGAATGTTATTGTAAATAATTAGTAATTTAAGTTGTACAAATTAGATTAAAAGTAGGCTAAGATTGTCGAAAAAGGTCATGAAAATGAATATTCATGAACAGAGTGAAACGAGTGCGTTGAAATCGAAAATAGAGGAAACGAGTTGGGTAGCAACGAAAAAAGATGATTGATTATTGACGAAGGAAGCCAAGAAAGACGTGAAGAAAAGCAGTTTGTCGAAAATTTGCAGAAATCGTAAAATCAAAATTTAACGAGAAAAACTCCTGATATCCATCCAAACTAGCAGACAACTTTTTGTATAAAGTATACAATACATTTCAACAAGAACTTACCAGCAGAAAAGCTTCCAGAGAGAGAAGAAAACATCGTGGAAGATTGGAAGAAAAGCTTTGAGTCCAGAGGCTTTGGCAAGGTATTTATCAGCACCAACACTTCTTCCTGGTGTATCTACACAATTTTGAATCTCAAGAAAGAAATATAACTTCACTTTGGCATTTGAACGAACTATTATTCGGGAAAAACTTTCTTATTTCGTGCACTTCGGTGATTTTGAACTGAACTTTATTTTGATATTAAAACTCACTAATTTCATCAGTATTTAACGGATAATTGATTAGTTTTATAATTGAAAATAATATTTCAAACATAACCTCACATGGAGCGACAACAAGGTCGACAGCTCGTAGGAACATTCGATTCATTGTTCGATATTCAATCGGACATTTCATTTGGTGGTGACTAAGCAGCCACAAGATCGGGTTTAGAGATTTTTCAACTTGTTGACGACTCAGATTCCGTACAAAGAGGAGATAAGAGGTTATTTAGACTAAGGTATCTCACAGGGAAGTAAAATAAGTATTATTGATTGAAGATCAAAACATTTTTCCTGAAATTATTAAATAAAATTGCTTATATTTTGGATTCTGAGTTGAATATTTATTATTTTGATACAATTGTCATAAATATTGCAAAATTTCACACTGGAGGCCCTTTCAAGAAACCAACCATGAGGAGAAGAGACTGCATGTTTCTTGTTGGTATCAACTGAGCGGAGAGAGTTTCTGCAACAGAGAAAAAGGTTTAATAAAAAAAAAAAAAAAATAATAATGAGAGTAAGTATCTAGCCTGGGCATATGTTTGAGCAAATAAAAGATTGATCTGAGTTTTATTATTATCTGATTTACATTTCTTACAGATAACAAATTTATAACCAGAAAAGAAAATACCATTTATCAACAGTTTATTTGAACAAAATAGTATTCATTCTTTCTCTCACCATCATTATTATTATAACAATTGTCAATACAACGTGGGACAGAATATTGAACATCATTATAATTATTTAATAACAAATGGCGCCCAACGTGGGGCGATTTGAAAAGGGCCAGATAGAAGGTAAATTGTAAGATTGAAAGTGGTGAGAAAGAAGTGTGACAGAAAAGAGTGAGAAATTTTGAGATTTGGGAATTTTGAAGAGAATTTGAGAGAGAAAATGGATCTAAGAGATGGAAAACGTACCGGAATGAATGATGCAAATGAGGAAGAGAGACAGAGTGGAGATCATGCGGGAACTAGTGGAACACAAGAGATGCAAGAAAGGAGCATGAGTGAGCAAGGAGAACAAGGAAGGGGAAATGAATTAGAGGGTCAGATACACATGCTTATGGAATTTATTTCGAGGAAAATTCAAAGTGTGAAAGAAGATATGCAAGAGAATATTGAGAGTGTGAAAGAGGATGTAAAAGGGAATATTGAGAGTGTAAAAGGGAATATTGAAAGTGTAAAGGAGAATATTGAGAGTGTAAAAGAGGATTTGAAAGGGAATATAGAAGGTGTAAAAGAGGATTTGCAAGAGAATATTAGTCGATTGGAAGCAAGAATGCAGGAACAGTTGGAAGGAAATAGAATGGAAAATTTGAACATGTTTAAGGAATTTGAAAGGAAAATTGAACAAAAAAATAGAGAATTTCACCAAAGTACAACAGATAAAATCATAGATATGGGCAATTGCATAGAAAATAATGATAGAAAGATACAACAAGTTAGAGTTGATTTGGAAAGCACAAACCAGGAAATTAGGGGAGAGTTGAAGAAAGTGAATAAAAAAGTTGAGACACAAATCAAAGAATCACACTGTAGAATCGACAATAACATTGAACAACAAGTTAATCAAATTAAAAATATGGAACAAAAGATGAAGGAACTAGAACAAAATAGGGTAATAAATACTGAAACTAGAATCCTAAATACTTGTCAAAATATACAAATTAACAATAAATTTGAAGGCAATATCAAGAAATTACATCCAATAACATTTATTAAAATTCTTAAAAACAAAACAAAAAATATTATAGCTATAGAGGAATTGAAGGACACAATTAGGCAATATTTAATTAATCAACCGTGTGTATGGTTTAATAGCCAGGAACAGAACATAGAAAGCTTTGACGATTTTGAGAGACTTTTTCTAAAACAGTACTGGGGGGAGAATATGCAGTTATTAATACGAGACAAACTACAGTTTGGAAAATTTGACGAAAAGCGAAGTAACAACTACAACAATTATGCTATACAATTATTTGCTAGTGCGCAACATTTGAATCCTAGTATGAGAGAACAAGAAATAGTGGGCAGTATCAGTAGGCACTTCAGACAGGAAATATTTGAAATCATCAATTTACATGAAATAAAGACGATGGACCGACTAAGTGAGTACTTACTGGGACTAGAACGGACATTAGGATACAGAAATAGGGATGATAGGTATCAGTATAGAGAGACAAACAATTACAGACCAACACAATACAACAATACACAAACACAGGAAAGCTACAATAATAGGAACACGAATTATAACAGACACCAAGACACTAGAAACAGAAACCACCAGACACAAAACAGAGAAACGAGACAACAGTACACAAACAATCAGTACTCAAACAATTATCAAAGCAGAAATTCACAAAATTACAACAATAACAATTACAGACAAAATGAAAATTACAATTCTAGGCCAAACTTTAGAACACAATACAATAGCAATAGTTACCGAACAAACAACAATACACAAAACGACAGTAAGTATCAACAACAACTGAACCACGAACAAAACTACAACAGAGACAGGAGACGAGACTCCTACCCAGAAAACAACGCTGAAAGAACGAGACAGGTACATTACCAAAGAAGAACAGCAAGTTTAGATAGAGATAGGGACTTACAGACAGACAGGGTACAGGAACACTTACAAAGACAGGAACCACAGGCTTCGACTTCTGCTGATCGACAAAATTTTTGTTAAGACCATGTGGAAAGCTGGAAAAACACAGTTATGAACACCCAATAGAATTTATAAATTTAAATAAGGATATTGAAGAAGAACAATTAGTAGGTTTGATAATTTTAAAAGGTAATATAGGTAAAAAAACAATTGACATATTAGTGGATACAGGTTCTGAGGCTTCGTTAGTAAAAGAAAAAACTATTTTAGATGCAGAATTACAAAGTAAAATTATTAAAATCCCGAAAACAAATTTAGTAGGGGTCAATGGGAAAAAACTGGCGGAAACGAATCAATTTATAGACTTTAAAGTTCAAATAAACAAAGAAAATATAAATCTACAATTACTACTAGTAAAGGAAATGGAATTCGATGTCATTGTTGGTACAGACCAGCTAGAAAAACTAAAAGCTAAAATAAATTATGAAAAGAAAAATATTGAATTGAATGGAAAATGCTTCGATTTTATTGAAAAAGAACAGGATAGAAAGATGAAAATCATGTTATGTATGAACAGCATGAATGGGAAGGATGAATCGGAAAATAAAAACGATGAAGGGGAATATAATTTAAAATATAAATGTAATGAAAAATATGAAGAATATATAAAAGAATTATTGAATAAATATAAAAAATTAATAATGAATGAATCCAGAGTGGCAAGAGAGTATGTACATAAAATAGAGGTAAAAGAGGCAGAAAAATTTAAATCAAAGAACTATCCAATTCCATATAAATATCGAGAGCAGGTGAAAAAGGAGATAGCTGAAATGATTAGGCATGGTATAATTGAGAAAAGTAACAGCAATTACATAAATCCAATAGTAGTAGTAGTGAAGAAAAATGGAGAACTAAGGCTTTGTTTAGACGCCAGAGAGTTGAACAAAATAACCATTCCTCAGTACGAAGCACCACTTAATATCGAAACCATTTTTGGAAAAATAACCAATACTAAGTGTTTTTCAAAAATAGACTTAAAGCATAGCTTTTGGTTGATTCCGTTGCATATTCAAGGAATTATACGGGTTTTTCTATAGAGGGAGTCATTTACCAATTCTGTGTTGTTCCATATGGTTTGCAATCTGCTTGTCCAGCATTAGAGAGAGCATTGCACAAGATACTAGATAAATACGACGACTTTGTGTTACATTATATTGATGATATTCTCATATATTCCAAAGATGAAGAGGCACACAAAGAACATGTAGCTAAAGTATTAGATTTATTAAATGAAGCAGGACTAAAGATCAATATAGAGAAGTGTCGATTTTTCCAAACTGAAATAACTTATTTGGGGTATAAATTAAATGACAAAGGACTAGAAATGGACCCTGAACGAATACGTACGATACAGGAATACACGAGACCGAACAATTTGAAGACATTAAGGGGATTTTTGGGAATACTTAATTACTTTAAACGACTAATACCTGACTTGAGTAACAGACAACTACCTTTAATAGAGCTTTTGAAGAAAAATACTCGATGGAAATGGGGGGAAAATCAAGAAAAAGCTTTCAATCAATTAAAACAAATTTTCTTGAATGAATTAAAAGTTTACCATCCAGACTACACAGTGCCTTTCATATTGAGGACAGATGCTTCGATGTCACGATTTGCAGGATTATTAGTACAAAATCAAGGGGGGAAAGAGGTTCCCATATCTTTTGTGTCCAGGGTAACAAAAGGTTATGAAAGAAATTATAGTGTGACGGAGTTAGGGTTAGCAAGTATCATTTTCTGTATTAACAAACTACGATTTTTCTTGCTTGGGGCAAAATTCTATATTGAGACTGACCATCAGGCTTTACTGTCAATTGTCAACTGCAAATTGGCCAGTAACCGAATACAGAGATGGGCATTACTACTTCAAGAATATAAATTCGAAATAAGACATATACCAGGACGACAAAACATAATCACGGACACCATAACAAGGATGGAGACAAACAAACCTAACAACAAAAAACAAATTAAAATAGGAGTAAATGTTTTTAAAAATAGAACAGGACTTCACTCACTACAGACAATTATAGAGGACCAAAAAGCACTTACTGACAAAGAAAAGAGGGGAACAGTAGACAGAGACGGGATTTTTATCAAAATAGTTAATGGGGAAGAGCTTTATGTAATAACAAAGGACCTGACACATAGAATAATCGATGACCTACATCACAAATATGCACATATAGGAATAAGGAAGACTTGGATGACATTTAGAGAAAACTACATTAGTAACAGAGACCTAGAGACAACGAAAGACACTATAAACAAATGCAGACTATGTCAACTAGGGAAGAACAAGAACACGACGAACAAAAACGAACCACGTAGCATCATTACACATACACCACTACAAATAATTTCCATAGACTTTATAAGCAACCTAATCACAACTGACAACAAAAACAAACACATATTTGTAATTACAGACCACTTTTCAAAATTTGTAAGACTATACCCAACAAGAAAGACAAATTTTAAAACAGTAAAACAAATACTGACTGATTATACACTTGAAGTAGGAAAACCCCAACAAGTAATTTTGGATAATGCAACATATTTTAAAAATGAAAAGATGATTACATTTGCACAAAAGCTAAATATAAAACTCAACTTCACTAGTATTCGACATCCAGCTTCCAACCCAACAGAAAGATACATTAGAGAGGTGATTAAATATTTAAGAATTGTTTGCCAAGAAAATCATAGAATGTGGGATATTAAAATACCTTTGGTGGAGAAATATTTGAACGAAGTGCCAAATACAATAACAGAGGAGTGTCCGGAATACATTATGACTGGGAGAATGCCTGAGAGAGAATGGATAAAGAATGAAAGAGATTTGAAGATTTGAATGAGATTATGAATAAAGTGAACATGAGGATACAGCGGAATGCAAATAAATATTTGAGTAGGGAGAATAAGAAGAGGAAAAAAAGGGTTAAGTTTGAAAAGGGAGAGTTAGTAATCGTGAGATCATTGAGAGTACCGAATAGCAGGAGAGGAATATGCGCAAAATTGCAATTACCTTTTGAGGGGCCTTTTGAAATCGAAAACGAGAACCCTAAGAATAGCTACAGACTTATTAATCCAGCAGATAAAAGCTTGAGGGGAATCTTTAATATAGAAAGTATTTATAAATTTAAAGTGTAAATAAAAGAAAAAAATAGTTACCTAGTTGTAGAAATCCAAATATAAAGCATAGTTGAACTAAAAAAAAAAAAAAAAAAAAAAAAAAAAAAAAAAAAAAAAAAAAAATAGAATTAGTTAGTAAAAATGTAAATATATATAAAATAAAATTTCTCATTTGAGTTTTGCTACTAGATATCAAAATTTCAAATGGAAAATTTGGGGAATTTGTTATGAAACCAGTTATGTGTAAGAAATAGTAGGTTATTATTATTATTATCACTAAATAAGAAAGGTTAAATACTATACCTCAACTCCTAAAGAACATCATAAATGCATAGAATGTGAAAACACCATCAAAATCCATCCAATGAGCCTTAATACTCTGTTTCCGAAGCTAGAAAGGGTAGTTCCGCAACATCTGTCGTAGCATGGTAGAAACCAACTGCTACCAGACAACACCAACTGTAAAATAAATTCAAATTAAAATCTCATTATAAACAAGACTGAAGAGAACAATTTAGAACCATATTTCAAAAGAAAAAGTCTAGAAAATCAACAAAAATTGATAAGATAACCTCAAAATTTATGATCATAAAATAAATATCAAACAGTAAAAATGTGAAAGAAACTTGAAAAGGAACCTCATAGAATCTAAAATAAAACCAGCAGTTGAAAGTATTTAGTAAGAATGTTATTGTAAATAATTAGTAATTTAAGTTGTACAAATTAGATTAAAAGTAGGCTAAGATTGTCGAAAAAGGTCATGAAAATGAATATTCATGAACAGAGTGAAACGAGTGCGTTGAAATCGAAAATAGAGGAAACGAGTTGGGTAGCAACGAAAAAAGATGATTGATTATTGACGAAGGAAGCCAAGAAAGACGTGAAGAAAAGCAGTTTGTCGAAAATTTGCAGAAATCGTAAAATCAAAATTTAACGAGAAAAACTCCTGATATCCATCCAAACTAGCAGACAACTTTTTGTATAAAGTATACAATACATTTCAACAAGAACTTACCAGCAGAAAAGCTTCCAGAGAGAGAAGAAAACATCGTGGAAGATTGGAAGAAAAGCTTTGAGTCCAGAGGCTTTGGCAAGGTATTTATCAGCACCAACACTTCTTCCTGGTGTATCTACACAATTTTGAATCTCAAGAAAGAAATATAACTTCACTTTGGCATTTGAACGAACTATTATTCGGGAAAAACTTTCTTATTTCGTGCACTTCGGTGATTTTGAACTGAACTTTATTTTGATATTAAAACTCACTAATTTCATCAGTATTTAACGGATAATTGATTAGTTTTATAATTGAAAATAATATTTCAAACATAACCTCACATGGAGCGACAACAAGGTCGACAGCTCGTAGGAACATTCGATTCATTGTTCGATATTCAATCGGACATTTCATTTGGTGGTGACTAAGCAGCCACAAGATCGGGTTTAGAGATTTTTCAACTTGTTGACGACTCAGATTCCGTACAAAGAGGAGATAAGAGGTTATTTAGACTAAGGTATCTCACAGGGAAGTAAAATAAGTATTATTGATTGAAGATCAAAACATTTTTCCTGAAATTATTAAATAAAATTGCTTATATTTTGGATTCTGAGTTGAATATTTATTATTTTGATACAATTGTCATAAATATTGCAAAATTTCACACTGGAGGCCCTTTCAAGAAACCAACCATGAGGAGAAGAGACTGCATGTTTCTTGTTGGTATCAACTGAGCGGAGAGAGTTTCTGCAACAGAGAAAAAGGTTTAATAAAAAAAAAAAATAATAATAATGAGAGTAAGTATCTAGCCTGGGCATATGTTTGAGCAAATAAAAGATTGATCTGAGTTTTATTATTATCTGATTTACATTTCTTACAGATAACAAATTTATAACCAGAAAAGAAAATACCATTTATCAACAGTTTATTTGAACAAAATAGTATTCATTCTTTCTCTCACCATCATTATTATTATAACAATTGTCAATACAACGTGGGACAGAATATTGAACATCATTATAATTATTTAATAATATATATATTTTCATCAAAATTTAATAATTCTGCTTTTGGAGTAAAAATTATTTATTGTTTTCTTTTTTCAGACTGTCTACACCTGCAGCTATACAGAGACTCCAAAGACCGTTACAAGCAAGGCCAAACCAAAGCTTCCCTTTCCCTTCAACAATTCCTAGGATTAGAGACTGGATTTACCTTAGATAAAGAATCAAATACCGTAGCAATTTTATGCCAGGATGTGGTAGTAGTGTTAGCATTCGACAATCGAGAGAGACTTATGCAATGGCAGGTAAGCAAAAGAGTAGTGAAACAAAGAACGCCGTGCATTATTTTTTTAAATATCCCTAAAAGTAAAGGAGACGTAAGTATTCCTTTTTAGCTCGGTTGGAAATTTAAGAAATCTTAGTTGTGATACCTACACTCAACGATTTTGTTGGTAAGAATTTTTCCTTATGTCCAATTTTTCTTCACTCGGTAACCTGGGTTTTGGAGTGGAGGAACACTGCAATAAAGAAGTTTGGCCAATATCACAATTTCTGCACTCGACGAAGACCAGCTGGCCGAATGTAGCAAAAATTACATTTTTTTTAAATGGTCATTTGCAGATTCGTTATAACAATTTCCATTTTTTTTTAAACGAGTGCGAACACTAACGGCGAGCGGAGCATTAGTGATCCACTTTACTTTCGGTTTTTCCTCAGATTGTTACATCACAAGTCAGTACACGTCGTGACCTGTTCGTTCGGAGCTGTTCATTTATTAAGAAGTGAATAAACTGCCGAATGAAAAACACATACTCATTGGAAATTGGTAAACAATGGAATGGTCTCCATACAAAATTTTGTTTTTTATCGTCGTTATCTCAAAAAACCGACTCTATGGGATCGTCACAATCCACATTATAACAAACTATGCCTGGCATCAACTGGCTGACGAGATAAAAACAACAGTAGAAGAGTGCAAACGTAAAATGACAAGTTTGTTGGCTTTTCTTAGAAGAGAAAAAGAAATTCTAGATCTAAAAAAGTTACCAACGTTTTTCTTTTTCTTCTTTTCTTTCGGTAGGAATATCTCATCAGAATGAACGCAGCACTAGTCACTTATAAGTCTTCTGTAGCAGACAAAACCAACAGACCATCTCAATAGTGTAGCACTGTTGAGCCAAGTATTTATAATGGGCATTTCTGGCGCGCCGTCTAGAAAACGAGTTTTGTAATGTAATGCTCGCCTTGAGCATTACATTACAAAGATCGGTTGAAGTCAGCCGCCACCTGAGGTTTATCACAATTAATCTAACTAAGAGAATAGTTCCATCAACAACAAAATAACAAATATATATCTTGAAAATATTTCCAATATTTTCAGGTGAAACTGAGTTCTCATTTGAATGACGGCCCCCACTTTCTGGTCCTAGTGTCTTCCGCTCCAGCAAAGTCTAGGCTACCTCCGGGACCAGCAAGGTTGCACGTTCAAGAGAGGGGATTCTGTTTAACTACAGGAGTACCTCCGAGGATTGCTGGTCAGTGGCTTATTAGTAATTTAAGAAGATATGGTGTGGTGGAAGGAAGGTTCTGCTTCGAGGGTGGATCTAGGTGTATCAAAGGAGAGGGTTTATATGTTCTACTCACCGATCAGGGTGAAGAAATCACGTCCACATTGAAGGTTGCATCATTGGGAAATCTACATTCGTCCAGAAGAAGGCCTGTTTCTAGAAATATGTCAGGTGAGCCAGAACAAACTATCAAATACCTCAATGGAATGACCAGAAAATACCAGATACTTATTTTCAAGTTATGATCGTGAAAAAAGATATGCCTTAAATCTAATATTTCTGAATACTATTTTTAATTTTACTGCTCGGTGATGGCATCTCCTAATAGGTTAGACTCAAAAATGTTTTCATAGTCAACTTCTCTGAATTGTATGAATTTAGTAACGAGCTGTATTTACTCATAGAATGTTTGTACCGAAGCTGTAAATCGTGACATAGTAGCATAATTTGACACACACCTTGGAGGTTGCTTTTCGATGATTTTATTTAGAAAAAAAATGTTTTCGCTTACTTTTGACCCTGTATGAGAAATGCATACCCATCGACGTTCACACTTGTGCCTGTCGGCGTGCATGATAAACGCAGGGTGAGCACGCACGGAATTAGAACAAGAACTAGTTCACGTAATGGAAGATTCAGTGGAATATACCAAGGAATAATTTGAAAAACTCCAGTATTGACAAAATTAATATAGAATCACAGAAAATATGATCTTGTGTTAGAAACGCAAAATCTTCTTTTGAAGTAAATTAAATTTTTGAAAATTGCATGAAGTTCTGGATCGTGTACAAGGTTGCAAATTAATCAAAAAAATTAGCACGAATTAAAAAAGTATATGTCCCGGTCTACTTAAAAGGTAGCTAATCTACACAACCCTTCGGAATTCCGATGTATCTGTCAAGTTTGCAGAACTTTTGGAATTTGCTCTCATGGTTTATCAAAGAAAAACATTATAGGCCCATAAAAAAATGTTCCGTTACAAAGCTCTGCACGGCGATAAGCGTCTGCCAAACCAAATTAATGCAACCCTAAATAAAAAATAATTATAATCACATGGAAGAAGGGAAGATTTAACTTCATTACTTATGTCATTGGGTAGATATTACCCTCAGGTTCTGATAAGAAGTGATCTATTTCTTATTTATTCAATACTTTTGATTTTTTTGGTTCACGGTCAATGGATTTTCTTTTAAGGGAAGCAATAACTTTGGGATAACGGCTTATTTCTATATTATTTTCAATATTCATTGTGGACTTCAGCATCGAGTAATTGCTGCAGAGGCTTGATGGCTTTAAAATTTTAGATTTTTCCCCCAAATATGCAAGAATCACTTGTTTATTCATAGTATGCACATTTTTATCATTACTCCATTTTTAAACCGTCTTGGCTCTTTCTCTCTCTCTCTCTCTCTCAATTCACTTCAAAGTTTCATATGTATTTTTATTTAAACTTTTCGAATTCATAGTGTATTTCATGAGCCAACCTATATTCAGGAACTAACTGTATTGTCTTCTCCATATTTTCAATTTCTTTTTCATTTAACAGTAATGGATAGTCCGCGTAGGCTACCAATGAGATCTACAGGAGGTGTATCCCTAGAATTGAGCGAGTCCTCGTTGAACTCCAGGGCGGATTCTCCATATACTGACATGGACAGTAACTATGGCTGTGGTGATAGTATATCGAACGATGGTTGGGGACCACCACCGATAGAACGCTGTATGAGCTGTATTAGTAAGCTGGGTGCGATGTCAAGGTATGAACTTCCAAATTATTGTCGTTATTACTAAAAATTTAGGTACGATTGAATAATTGAAAAATAAACAATTCTTACCTAAATACCTATTCAGTTAAAAGAACATTCAAAGCGAAATAGATTTTTGTCGACAAAAATGTATTGGGGATAAAATTCGAGAGAAGCGAACCTTGCTTCAATGAAATGTACGATTTCTGTAAGTGATATTTTCGAATAACATTCTCCCTATCTAATTCATTCAATGAAAACTGGAGATAAAAAAAAACATCGGAATGAAAATGCGAATAATCACTTTCAGATATTTTCTTTTTAGTTAGTCTTTTCACAATATCTATCATATGTTATTCAATATCCATCGTGGCTTTAGCCAGGGAAGTAGTTGTTTTCTGTTAAATATCACAAAAAATCTCACTTTTCAATTTTCATTGGTAATGTTCCCCTTTTCAGCATGAATACCTCCCAAGAGGTTTTCTTGAACGATGAAAAATAGCCTATAGACTAAAGTTTATCTTTCAGCTGTAGATGATACCAAAACAGATTTTATGAATATTCTATTTATATTCTATTCATACTCAGTAGCCAGCTAGGAAGCGAGATAATCCAATGCAAAATTCCTCTGGAAATTTTTTGACCGAATTATATTAGTCAATACTGATAATTTCGTTAAATTTCAGTTAATTTTAATATAGTTTTGTAAAGTTATTAATGGTTTGATTCAGATAACATTTCTTAGTAACCTATGTCCCCCGATGCCTCCTCTATACAGTATAAAATATTTGAGTGTGATTTTAATCACTGGGTCTGACAATGGAAAACAACACCAAAATATATCGACTCATCAATTTTATCAGGCACTTGCTAAAATGTGAATTTTGCTAAAATGAGTGAATGTTAATGTAATTTTGGTGTTTTTGGAATTTGATTTGAAATACTCGGTGAAATGCTAATTAAGAAAAACACCAGAAATTCACAATGAAAAAGGTTTTACGTTGCTTTTGTAGATCGCCAAATTCGCAAAATTTACACCGATTTATATGAAATTGAAACAATTGTAATAGATACTTGATAAATCGGTGTTATTTACAATTTCTGAATAGTTCATTCAGAAATGACACAAGAAATTCACACTGAAAATGGTTTCACGGTGCCTTTATACAACGTGATGCAAAACGTACACCAATAACATGGAATTGACACAATTTTATCAGGTAAACGATGGTGTTAATTTTCAACAAATATTTTCATGAAACTGGTGTTAAATTTCACCTGTTTCTTATGTATGTATAGACCAGAAAATCACAATTTTCACCATATTAGTGTTCAGGAACACTCACTACTGTTTTGGATGGTGTTTTCTAAGAGTTTTTTTCAGGTGTGACTTCTGATCATTCCGAATTCAATTAACACCATATACAGTATTTTATCTTACACCAAAGAACGGTGTGAAATATGTCGGTGCTATTTTTCACTATAATTATCAGGACCTATATGGCCACCGAATGGTGTTATCTGGTGTTATTTTTTACAGTATATATTTCTATCAACTTTTTTAACAGACGAGTAAAATATAATAGTTATTTATGGTACTAGTGTGCTATGTTGAAAATAAGTTACGCGAGAAAATGACTTAGGAAACATAACACACGAGTAGCATACAATGTTTTATTCAACACATGACAGTTATGACTCATTATTTATGTCATTTTAGACAAGTAAACTATCAAATAACACACTAGTGACTTATGGATTATAACTCACTAGTGTGTTTTTTGATAGTTTACTTGTCTAAAATGACATTCATAACTGTCATGTGTTGGATAAAAATTTTAAATCATGTTCATTAAAAAAAAACATGAAGGTTATATTTGAGTAGGAAGCCCATTATTATTTCATTTACCATAACTATAACGAACTTCATTGCTATTCGCAAAAAAAAAACAATCATTGAGTGTATGTGGAGGTACAAAAACGATCGATTGTTGAATTTTTTTCAAATGTTGTAGTATTTATTTGCTAATGTGAATTGACAAAAATGTGTAGAAAAATTTAGAAACAAATCCTTTCGGGGAAATCAATTGATATAAAACAAAATAATTAACCAAGATAACGTAAAAAGAAGTGAAAGATATACTGAACAAATCGAGTATATTATGAAAAAAAGTAGAATTTTGAGGTACAAATAAAGGAAAGACAGCTTTTTGTATGTATAATAGATACAAAAAGTAACCAACTCACCTACTCCAATCGTTTTATGCGTAAGTCAGAATGTTCTACATGTTTGAGTTCAGAACTTCAGAAATCTCAACAGTTTCTGGACAACAGTGAAAGACAAGCACGAAGCAAAGCTTCAAAAAATGCATTATTTTTCACATACACAGAGCTCGTTAAACGATCATTCTTATATTAAAAAGTTCAGTTCTATTAAACAATAATTATGATCTACAGATTATTTGAATCTACATGTTATTCAAAATAAATTAATAGAGGAGTAGCAATCAATTAATAATTTTTTTTTGGGTCTTTCTCTATTTTCATAACTATGATCATATGTTCCATATAATAATAATAGAAAAGCTCTTGCCGAATTTTGTGAGGAAGCATGGAAGGGACGAAATTTATGGCCTCCAATTATTTTAAAATTAAATTAGTCTTTGTTTTAAACGTCATTTGGACCTGAAAAAATCTTTCTTTTCGTGTTGATCTGGTGATGACAAAACTATATGATCGTCCAAGGTGATCCCTGTTTTATTTTTGATTAGTTCTTTTACACTTCTACTAAATACTTATTTTATTCAACATTTTTTGTGAGTGTTCCATTTTGTACGTTTCTTTACGATATTAGTTGTATATACAGTTTTCAGGATCACAATATCCAGATTTTTTATGTCTATTAGTTTATCTTATGTCATAACTTTTTTTCGATTATTTAGCATTATTTCACTTCAGCATCTACTATGTCTTCTTTATTGATGTTTGGATATCGATTATCAAAGAATCAGTTTTCCCACATCTGATCTCATTTGCATGGGGATATTTTTTTGTTTTCATAGTTGGTGCCAACAGTCTACTCTTTATTTAACCATTGCTTTTTTATATTTTAGCTCCTGAATATTAAGTATTAAGTTATTAAGTATTTCTGTGTCTTTCCTTTTCTTATTTTCATCGTAATGGATGTTCAGATAGCTTTGTTTATATTTTCTCATTAGATAGAATACCTATTTTCAAACTGTTTTTACTTTTTGATCGTATAACGTGCTTTAGCTTTTCTTTTAGTCAAATTTATGTTCAGTTTGATAATTGCATTCAATTGATTTACAGATCTTCAACGGCAACTGTAACTGTTGGAACGCCATGTTGGGAGCATGCATGCGACCGTCATTCTATCAGCAGTAGTTCAGACAGCAGTGGATGGAGTCAGGCTGTTACTAAACCTCCAGCGAGACCACCAAAGCCCGGATCATCTTCCCCATCACCAAAGAAACCTGCTGCACTGCCACCACCGTCCTATGATAACTATGACATTCCCAAAATACCATATCCTGTGGTGAGTATTGGTGTAATATAATTTGTTTACAAAACAATAAAAGGACCCTGCTATTCTACTTGCAATTGCACAATTTTTTTGGTCACAGTTCTCTGACTACAATTTTTTTTTTCAAACTTGCGATAAATCAGTTGATTATTGCCGAAATATGTTTTTTCGAAAAAAGCCTTCATAAGCTCATCCAAGAACATGTACAAGGGGATCTAGAAACTACTAGCTTTTAAGGTGGCAGATTCCAAACTAAATATCTTTGAGTACTTTAAATTGATACATAAGCGCCAGAATTTCGAATACAATATGATTTGTACAGATCATGTAATTACAAAGTCAGAACAATTGTTGCACCATAGAATGGCTTTTCAAGTGGAAGTATAATAAACATTATTTTGCAGTGTAACTCCTACATATATACTAACCGTACACTGATTAGATTTCAGTTTGTGTTCCTGATGTGTCAATCGATTCTTGCAAATTGCTATTTTACATTGGACAAACAGGTATAAACTTCAGAAACAAGTTCAAAAATAGTTCAGTTTAATACAACAGAAACTCAACTTTGCCACTCATATATCAATACAATCCATATTTTTTAAAATGATTATCATATCCTTCATGTCGAAAACGAAAGCATGAAAATGAATCTCTCAAATTGTTTAGCGATCAAAGAATGAAAAAATTGCCTAGGATATGATTAGTGACCAAAATGAATCAAATTACTCACCATTGTTGTATTCGTTTCCACGTAATGAAACAAATAAAGAATATATTCAAAGATTAGCAGGTGGGTACAAAAACCTAAGTAATATACGGTTAGTATAAAAGATTATCTCTGCAAAATTCATGTTGGTATATTTCACGAAACAAATGTCGTAGTTTCTGAAACCAATAATCTGTGAAAATCATCAGCGTTGAAATTTTATTGTTGAAGTTAATATGAATATTCATCAAATATCAGCTAAATACATTAATTCAACATTCAAAGTACAATATTACTAAAATTTGGTTCTCCACTTCAGTAGCTTATTTTTAATCATGTGAATATCATGTGTTTAACATATTGGAAAATTTCGTGTCATCAGCAAAGTTTTGTTTTTGCATTACTAAACGGGTAACTATGAAAACGATTGTTTTAATTCATTGCCTTATCTTACTCATGACAACATTCGTATCAGAAAAAATTTGCAAGTTTATGAAATCAGTGTCAATGTGAGCTTTTTAGATTCAAAATACCTACATAAAGTGCAGTAAGAAACAACTGCTTCGTTTTAATGTAATGATGCCAAATATATTATGTTCTGCAGTGCATGAATTGAATGTCTAAGACACGTTTGCTTTATCTATATAAATAACGAAATGCAAATGACTTTATAGAAATAAAAAAAATTTCAAAATTACTGTAACAATAGTTATGAATTTTTGCATTAACCAAATAGTTTCAATATTCAGAACTAAGAAACTATTTCCGTTACCAAATCATCAAGACGGAGCTAGTTTCTTCAATATCCAGAATAGGTTCCTTGTCGATATTTTTCAATAGGAAGTGCTCTAGAACGATGTAGAACGATATATGTATCGTTTCACCCGTAAGAAATGTGCTCAACCCACTAGGTCATCGTCAATATTGTTGGTCAACTGCCATGATTAACTATTCGTGGCTACGTTAGGTGTTGCCTTGCGAATTCGAGGTCTCGTAGCCAAATGCCACAAATGTACTTATTCATTTTTTATGATTTTGCCAACATTTCAGTTCAAGCTATACTCATTATAATTTTCATTTGCAGGAGCCAAAAATTGATGAGCTGTATGACACTCCACGAAAACTGAAGGAATGTATTCAGAACTTCGGATTCGACACTATTCAGAAGCCCTGCGGCTGCGTGGTACGTGTTCGTCAACCAGAGCCCGAGCGACCCTGTGTCTGTCAACGCCTGATGTCCTGCTGGTCAGGCACAGAAGACATCCACGCTATATATGCTACAGTAGATTATTCTAAGAAAACACATCGCCAGCAGCCTGTTTCAATTGCAGCGAACTATGCCAATCTAACTTCTACAACACCTATGAATGTTGCTCCTACTTCAACTAACTACGAAAACATGGACTTTGCTCAAACACTGCAGCTCTACGAGAACAGCAAGGAAATTGCCGAAAAAGCAAAAGCTTTGTGTGCTAAATGTGGTCATGCTCAAGACGACTACCTCATGATGGAGCCTTCCAACAAGCCCTCACAACCGCATCCAGGGTACATTCCGATGTCTCCAGCTGTCAAACAACGACTTGGAAAAGTTTTATCGAACAGCAATCCTAACTTGGGCCCTACGTTGGACAGATCCAACAAACCTTCGGGGTCGTCCATGTTCCAGGCTAATGTATACCAACGAAAACAGATTTTGGATAATGCTGATAATTTGGATGTCAGGAGGAAACGATCCAACTCCGCAGATTCTTCTACAAGCCGTTGTGAGCCAGAACCAGAGCCAGAAACGTCTCCATGCCACTGTGCTAATTCCATTGCTGTGAGGAGATCTTCTTCAGTTCCTTGCAAGTCTAACAGAGATTCCTCCAGCTCAAATGATTCTGGGGTATTTGAGTTGCCACGTAGAACTCAAGTCTACGCTAATCAGACCTTACCAAGGAGGTCCAAGTCTTCGGATCCTCTGAAGGACCTTACGTTTCAGTTCAACAAAACTGATAATAAGTCGGCCAGTGCTGAAGCTGAGGTTCCCGTATGTCCTTCTGGATCGACTAGCAGTGGAACTTCGGATATGTCAGACTATTTCGAGACACTATCTTTGTCTTCTCATAGTTCCGGTGATGCCCCGCCTCCTAGTTGCACATTGAGGCCGCGATCTGGTAATGAGTATCTCAGCATGCAGAGACTCATAGCTCCAGTTCCAGAAGAGCGACATTGAACTAGTCTACTTAGAAAGCAATAAAATTTTATAGTATCTAGTACAATATACATATTACTAATATTATTATATTGTCTGTAATCTTTTCTGTATAAAGGTATTTACTTTATAAATAAATTATTCATGAGATCAATTTTTTTTTTATTTATATATAATTCTATAAATTAGGAATTATTTATTTATATACATTCCACCATTGACTATTTCAGATCAATTCATGCAGTTAATCAAATTATTTGTACATTTTCATGAGATAATATTCAAAAAAACAGAGTAATTTCGGGCAAAGCAATCAACCAAAACAAACATTTAAACCTACCTACCAAGTCATAACATAAGTACTGAATATTACCAAAACGAACATTCAACCTACTACCTATTCATTTTTACCCGAGGGTGAAACCGCTGAGAAAATTGTATACAATAATTCCGAAAAATCCCAACTGATACCTCTAGATGATGAATTCCAGAGTAATACCTTGAACTAATGCCATTAATGCCCAAGTAATTCCTCCCTTTCAGTCATATTGTCTCTCACGGAGGACAACAATTTTACATTATTTTTATGGAATTGATATAGCTTTTACGACCTCTTAGTCGATTTGTGCTCGACGAGAGACGTCTATATTCCTTGTTCATATAGGTGTCGCCATCTAGTTAGAATTCTTGAATTAACTAACTCTTGCGTTTATGTGTGTACTTCACAGAAATCATAACAGGGTGAATGGTGTTGGAGTATTTTGACAATTATTAGAGTGTTTTTGGTCAGGTTGAAATAGAATATGTATATACAATATAAGTAAAACTTCACTTTTTGCATTAGATAGAAAATAATAATAAAAATTTTCATAAATCTTTGAAAATGATTCCGTAATTTCATATGTCCCGTATGTGCCAAAATTTTATTTTTATTTTTTAGACGTTGCATGCAGTAATATGTCCAAAAGACTCAGGCGCGGATAGATGATTTCGTTTATGGGGGAGGCAATTTTTGTAAGGGGGGGACAATTTTTGTGTGATTCCATCTATATTTTGGAAAATTCGCCAAAATAACGTGCATTGGTCAAAATGAAGTGCTTTGTTCAAAATAAAGTGTTTTGGTCAAAATAATGTGTTTTTGTGGTGAGGCGTTAGGGGAGAGGCAATTACCCCGTTGTTCTCCCACTGTATCCGCGCCTGCAAAGATTGAATAAAAAAGAATTGCTCAAGCTCTAGGAATATGACAAAGATACAAATAGTCCAAGTATTCCGCTATTACCTGATGAAGATGACGGGTGGGGCGAGGACGAGGATGAAGAGAAATTAAATGAAATTGGAATTCAGGACAGTAATAGTTCTTCCGGTTAAGATGATAATATGTATTTGCATGTAGGTATGTACCGACAATGTCGAAATGAGCAGTGGGTACTTCAGGGCAAACTAGTTCAGGCCTGTACGAAATATACGGACTAATTAAAAACCATACCAGTTGATTGGCATAATGAATTATCTTATGTTATTTATTTTCTTTTTTTACCCTTTTTTGAACAATATAGTACAGTGAAGTAAATTGTGTGTTTCATCCATTCAGTCACATTGTCCCTCACCAAGGACATGACGTCACAGTAAAAGAGAAGGGGGTACACTGTTTTTTCTTCCACTAAAAATCATTGAAAAAATATCTGAACGTATGCTCGTAATTTCAGATTTTTCTCGAGAGTCTTTCTGGGGTCGTGACTGAAAGGGTTAATACCCGAGTAATCAGTGAATAGACACATCGAACCCTGTACGACCTTAGGTTTTTTTTACTATTTTGGGGACCTTTTTGAATAACTCCTGGAATTCCCAATTCACATGGGTTGAAGAACAATTTTTTTGCCTTTTAACGAAATAATTCCTATAATACTCATATGATACTCAAGTAATGCCTCAAATTCCAGAGTAATGCCCATTAATTTTCAACTAATAGTTCTAATTCCCCAATAATATTCAAATCATACCACTAATACCCAAGGCATGTACACCAAAATTCCCCAGCGGTTTCCCCACAACAAAAAATTAGTAATTTACAGTCTTTTAAAAAAGTACTGAAATAATTCATCTTCTGTCGTCCACGACAAAACATACCTATCAGAGATGATACAAAATTTTCAACCCATCCACATGTCTTATTTCTTACTTCAGTTTCACTCAACCTGCGTTTCATAATTACATTTTGCATTTTCAGGAGCTCAAGGTTCAGGAGTCTTGAGCTCCCGAATATACCAGCTTTTGTGGCGAAGCGAGTGAAATTGACGAAGTTTTGGTGTTTTGGATAATTTCTATTTGTTGAATTATATTTACAACAATGGTTCCAAATATTCATTTTTTTGATAAGCAATGCATTTGTTATCTTAATCCTTATGTAAAGTTTTTTTTTTAATAAATCATGGTTTTTATTTATTATAGTATTTTTCAAGCAAAATTGTATTGTATTCTATTACGATAAATTCTAAAAAATGTCATTTATTCTTTAAAAAATCTATCCTCATTCAGTGTCACCCTTTTTCTTGTCTTCTTCGTAGCAATATCTTTTTATTCCTTTGATAAAATTGCCCACTCTTCTTATGATATGATTAGTTATTTTATTAAATCGAACACCATGAAGAAATACAAAATGACTCAACTAATATTCTATTGAAACTGCTACAAAATTCCAGCAATGCTACCCAAGTCATCAATTCACAACTATCCAATTTTTTGGAACTACGTTCATTTGACAACAAACCAAATTATAAAAATGAAGTACTAAATGATAGTTTTTCAAATAAAAATATACGCTCAGATTATTCAAATAATAGTGAAATAATCAACGTTAGAAACATTTCATGCGATGAAGTGAGAAAAGAAATTGAAAAACTGAAGAATAAAATGACTCCTGGTTTAGATCATCTAACATAATTTATTTAGATTGTAGTTCAGTCTCAGATGCTCTTCTCTGCTTTATCTTGAACTTTTCGTTAGAAACAAACTTTTTAGGATGCGTGGAAACCTGCTGGGATTTAACCTACTACTACGAAGAACTGGAAAGATTCCACCTTAAAATATTTCAGAAATATTTCGAAAATGTCAAACTGTGGACAAGTATTTGAAATAGATTTCTTCAAGAAAATCTATTTGTCAAATCAAGATCGTAATTTTCATCATGATTTTATGATTCACCGCAACAAATTCGGTGTCGTTTTCCTATTTTGTGTGCAGCAGATCATATAAACAGGAACAAGGGGATGTGACATAAGTACTTATATACGAATTTTGCACACGCCTTTGGCAAAATCGAACATAGAATTTTAGTTCAGTTTAGTTTAGTTTTTTTTACGTCTGGTTACCTCAAGGATCAAAGTTGAAACATTACTGTTTTCAATATTTCGATCCAAGCACTCAAATAAATTTTATGTAGCTTTATATGCTGATGATCTGAATACACCCAATTCTATAAAAAATTTAATATCCCAGAAGTCTTCAGAAGACTAGTGCGAGCTAGTAATAAAGAAGATATTACCTTCTATTGTGCGATCCACCCACCGCTGCACAACGCACAACCAGGTTGAGTGAAGTTTGATCCCACCTGAAAAGTTATACACCTTTTACTAGTCGATCCCTGGCATCACCAAATTTAATTTCGCAATCTTCAATTATTACCAATCCTTGAAGCACGTGAAAGAAGTACCTAGCAATGGAAATATGGAAATGATAACTCCCACTCCAGTTCCAAAGAAGCTCTGTTACTGTTTATCATCATAAGTAAATTTATAATATCTATCAATAATTTTTGTTTCTCTCGTATCTATATTATTCCACATTATGGTTCAATTGAATATTTGTTTATAAAGTAGTAACTGACAGTACTGATGTATGCAATATAATCGGTAGGTTACATATAGGTATTTAATGAATTTATTCCTGGCTTTTAATTATTTTGGAAAGAATTAGTTTTCCGAGAAAATATTCAAAACTGAGCCGAAACAAAGATTTATATTGTCACGCAAAATACCAAAGTCAATTTGTGGCATGTGTGTTTCTGATGAGCCTAGAGATATATGTGTTCGAAAACTATGAACTTTTTGGTAATCAGCTTATATCATAAATTTCTACCCTATGAATAAAAACGGGAAGCATCTACATTTTTGGTACTAACTGAACGGAGCGCCGGAACAGGCCGAAACATTGGATAGATGAGATGTTTCGCCTATGCAATCAACTTTCTTGAGCACCTGATATCAAACAAAAGGTTTCTGATATATCAGTGATACTAGGGCAGAGTTGGAGAATATGTAGAAGGTACAACTGAAATCAGTTATATTGTGAGTGTCTAGGGGTATTCGACCAAAAATTTGGTCACTTAAAGCGAATTTGGATACATTTCATCAAACTTGCCTTTGGCATAACAGAAAATACATTTATATAAAATCATAGTAATTACTAAGGACGCGTGTTGTTTACAATGGAAACGAATAATACAGTATCGGAAAGTTTTCATCTTGGGTAAGGTGGTTTAATGAGAATGTGAAGAATAGCTTGCTATATGTTGAGAGAGCATTACAATTCCTCCTCTACTTGCTCGAGGAAAGTATATCGAAGTGAGCTGTTGATTCGTTGGGGGCGGTAACATATGAGGCACACAGTAGTGCATCTCTCTTATATATGTGGTAGTATCATATCATTGCGTTCCTTGTTGCTCGCGTAGATTTCTGTCAATACCCCAGATGAAAAGTTTCCGATACCTATAATATTAGACTTCCTGGATGCTTTCAAATCATTATTTACTGTCGTGATGGAAGTAAACGAATAATTGTCCCCTGAACAAGTCTCATGAAGACTTCTTCGTGTTTCTCGTAAGAGTGCAGCCACATGACGTTGAGAACAAAAACCTCCACCATCAGATTGATATCCTTAAATTCGAGCCACAACGTTAAGAAAAAAAATGATACATTTCAATATTCTTTATTTATTTCGGATAATCATATCTACTAGTTTTTCCATTGATTTTAGCATGAAAATTGGAAGGCAATTTGGTCTGAATGCCTCAGCTTGGGCATAGGATAGATGTCATCCCGGCTTCGTCTTTGGAACTTCACCAGGTACGTACTTGTAGATAGTCATTTCAATGGACTAAAGGTTGCTTAAGCCCATTCTACCTACTTTCCTGTATGCACTTCCTTGTGTTTCTGATAATAAGCATATGATGAGATCCAGTATCCAGTCAAGGCACCCTGCCAAGAGTGCCAAGTAGAGGAACGCTTCTGATATTTTGGCAAGTGTGTTAGGTTCGAGTGTGAAATAGTGGAGATGATGAATGTGTTTTTCGTGTATATCAAGTAGTCACGTTGTATTTGTGAGTAATTCAAGATATAGGTAGAAGAATAGAGAAGCAAGAAAGGTGAGAAGATACTTGTCCTGTAGTCAGTTTGATGAATTTTATTATTGAACTTCATTTGCACATATTGATAATTGTGAGATAATAATAACCAATAATTTTTCAAATGAATATAACATTTTAATCGTCATATCCATTTCCATTGGTTTTCCACCCACTTATAGATTGAAAAATTCAAGTAAGTATACAACCCTCATTTAGGAACTAGAAACAGAAAACTAGTACATTTTCTAATGAAATATATTCAATGCTTACCTAAATAAAATGACCAGGCATCAAGCGCAAACGTCGTGTGCTCCGCCACTTAATAGAAACCACCCAGCAGACACATCTGTAACATCTCTGAAATGAAGGAAGGTTACATTGCGATATCACAAACGTTGCATCGCTGCGAAATAAAGAAGCAAACACACATGTGACATGACATCGCTGCGATGTACAAACAGCGCTTGTGGAAGTGAAGTCGCTCCTATGATTGCCCCAGCAACGTTCGGTGGAAAATGTAGTGCTTTGATGTCAATCAGATCGTATTCTGGATGAGGAGGTTGTAAATTTTTGGCCTCAGTAATCCAAAAATCAAAATAAACCCCCTGTATATGTTGCACTCTCAAATCTAATTGCATTTTTGTTTGGTTTTGTTTTCTATTGTTCCAAAAATTATTAAGAAATGTGGATCTAAATTGCTCATAAGTGGCACAATAGTCAAAAAAGCATACCCTTTGAAAGTTGTATTTAACAGTATTTTTATCTTGTTGAAAAGAAATCATTTATTATGATGCCACTTTCTAAGATTTGCAAAAAATCTGGTGGTTGTAATCGTTATCAAATATTGGAATAATTTTTGTAATCAGACAATGGAAATTCGTTGATGGCTGGTGTCACAGTATTTTGTGGATCAATCATGTTTTTTCTATAATTATTAATATTTTATTAACAGGTTGCACCTGTATAACAGTAGCTACAACTTGATTAACAATCCTAGTAAATTCTGCTTGAGGTAACCATAGCCCTGCCTGCACACATTTTCGTTTGCAGGCATAACATTACTACGAGATTGATTTTCTACTGATGGAAAATGTGGTGGTGGTTGTGGAGGACAGTAATGCGCCCCCAAAACAGGACTCGCCCTCTGTCCATAATACGATGGCGGTGGTGGCCTACGTTCAGATTACCAACTTGCTCTTGCTCAACCGGTGGAGGTAACCGAAACTTCATGACAGGGATTCAACAAAGTATAAGTTTCATCAATTCGACTCCTATTAGCCTGAGTAATAATCGAGTTTTCATGTGGAAAGTTATTATGGCTTGTTGAAGTACCGGCAACAGCAAGGAGATCGGTATTACTTGCAGTTGCAGACTCACTGTTATTAATCGAAATAGTCCTACCTTGGTTCTCATTAATTTCAGGGCTTACACCCTGGTGCATCCCTAGATAATCTATAGGGTGTCTTGATCTGAAGTTGTACGGAGATTCACTCACTGATGTCACTCTGTGTTGGGTGACTTGTTGTACAGATACTCTTTATTCTCAGGGATTTGTTTGGGGGTTGGCTGAATGATGCACAGGTTCCAAAAAATCTTAATTCTGGAGGGTTGATGAATCTTGCTTATCTTGATATTTTCTACAACTGAATAAAATGTTAAAATTAAGTATATATTAAACCCTTATTTAAGGACTTGAAACATAAAACTCGTACATTATCTAATGAAATATATTTAATGCTTATCTAAATGACCAGGCATCAAGCGCAACCGTCGTGTTGTCCCGCCACTTGATAGAAACCAAAAAGGCTCAAAATATTAGTTTTGGAAATATGAAAGAAAGAAGATATATTGCTTGTTTCCGACACAAACTTTGGCGTTATCGTCCATCAACTATTTTCTACAAGGATTGAACAGTTCAAAAACTTAATCAATAGTAAAATAAAAAAGTCCCTAAACAGTGTGTTTTAATACCTCCCTCAGGAACTTCCTACAAATTTTATGGTTTTTAATTTACCATTTCTGCAACCAACGATACAGCAAAGCGAGTATGGAAAATTGCATAACAATCAGGGAACTAAATTATTGATAGTGTTTAGATAAATGTTGTCAATACAAAGAAAATTAGTATTTCAAACACAGAACTTCTTTACACATGAGAGTTTAAAGTGAATTTCCATAAGTGGTTTCAGAGTATATGTATAGTAAGATGGGTTAATAAATTTAATGCTTTCTAGGATAGTTAACTTGATGAGCTACGAAGATGATCTGTAGGAAGTGGTTGTGACAACTGGTCTGGAAGACCAAACCAGGTGGAAGAAAGCGGAGCAATGCAAGTTTGAGCTATGATTTCGGATCAATTTCCCTCCAAGGAGGTTTTCTGGCCACATTTCAATTCATTTTCATATATTTCATCCACCCAGAAACATGATATACATATTACATAAAATGTTTATGAAAAAAAAATTGAAAATGGGGTAAATATGACTGGGGTTCAACTGAGTTGATCTTTCACCCCACCATTCAGAGTAGTGTTATGTCTATACAACTACGGCGTAAAACGGCGGTGGTACAGCCAGGGGACGTCGGCCAAGAACGACCTTGCAGAAGCAGTGGACCACCAGAGCACACCAGAGCACACATTTCCGCCGTTTGATCGCGCTTTAGGTTCCACGACCTCACCATCAAGTTCTCGTTGTCGGGGTTGGTGCTGCAGGCAAAAGTTGTCGACGAAGAACGTCCTTGCAAAGAAGAGGACCACCAGACCTGGTGGATTATTTCTAGATCAGGATGTGATTGTTCTGAAAAGCATCACGAAGCGCAATTCGAAAAATACCTGGACTGTTGGGTGGAATAGTTGGAAGAATTGCAAAAAAATTGAATGAAGAAGATGCAAGAGGAAGAGAAAGAGTTTCAGGCTAAGTTAGATTCGTTGTTGAGCCAAAGGAATGCGAAAGTTATTCACAAAGGAGATCTGAATACCATCATCGAAGTGACGGAGAGAGTACAGAGCGTAATTGCCGGTAAGAGGGAAATATAGAGAATAATATCCAGAAATGTGAAATAATATATCTAATATAGTTGTGTATTAAATGAAAGGACGAAGTCGAATTTCCCGTCTCTGCACACTGTCTCACAAAGTGGAAAATTTGAACAAATATCTGTCAGAAAACAACTACTTCCCCTGCGAACATTGAATTACATCTGACATCAGACACCAATTTGTGCAATGTTCCTCCAAGAGGACACAATTGCAAGTGGCTGGGAATGACCACCTGCAGACTGGCATGTTCCACGATTTGTCTACCACTTATCAATGCAAGGATATAGATCGGACAATATTAGAGCTATCCTGGCCCAAAACTCAAAAGCAAAAGCACTCCTCGGTAGCACCGAAAACTCCAAAACTCAGTTTTGGGTGCTATGGTTCATTGGGTGGGTCAAGATCACTCTAATTGTCCGACCTATCCTTGCATTGATAAGTGGTAAACAAACCTTGAAACATGTCATGTCTGCAGGTGGTCATTCCCAACCAATGGAAAAAAATATTCAATTCTTGATTGCAATTAGTACTTACAATTATTGTGTCCTCTTGGAGGAGCATTGCACAAATTCGACTATGTCGAAATTTTTTGTTTCATTTATTTAAAAATCTCTGGCACACTTTTCGGAGTTTGTTCGAATTTCTAGATCAAGCTATAGAAAGAGTTTTTTCACCAACAAAAGAAAAGACGCAGTTGGCCTATGCTAATTTTTATAAGATAGTTCGTTAAGGAAAACTCCGGTTTTCGCCCCAGCAAAATCGCTTTGTGGAATTTTTTAAACAAGCAATGGTGAAAAAAATTACAACTTTCTTGGTTTTTTGCAAATATTCCCAAAACTACTGAAGGAATCCTTTTACAGTCAATAAAACTTTTCTAGATAATTATTGAACCTACAAAATAATTTTTTCGTACGCCGGATCGGTGGATTTTCGTCTGAGAAAATCCGTGAAATCTTCAAAAAAGATACCATTTTTAAAAAATTCACAATTTTTATAAATCTGAAACTGGACAAACAATATTTTCGTAAGTGATAGATAATAACATGTGGTTCAACTCTGCGCAAGATTTCTTTCTGTCCGATGTGTAGTTTTTGCACAGTCGCGTTATAAACAGTTCATGGGCTTATCTTGCAAATTGCTCAGATTTAAGGGAAATCATCGTATTCAAATTCTGTGAACGGCATCTGGCAGTAAAGATCAAAAACTACAATTGGTATCATTTGGAGTTTCATCTGAGAGGTGGGAAATGTTTTGAAAATGCCACTGAAAGTTGCTCTAAACATTTGAAAGTGTGTTCATGGCATAGTCGAGTCGCAAATACACTTCCAAGCGTTTGGAGCACCTTTCAGTATGCAACTTGCAATATGTGCTCTTACATTTTTTATAACGTATAAAAACTACACATCGGACAGAAAACATCTTGCGCACAGTTGAACCACGTGATATTACTTATCAGTTTCCACAATATTGTTTGTTCAGCTTCAGATTTGTACAAATTATGAGTTTATGAAAAATGGTCTCTTTTTCGAGGTTTTCCCGAATTTTCCAGGAAAATGCACCGATCCTGTCGCTAAAAAAACTGTTTTGTAGGTTTTATAATTCTCTACAAAAGCTCTTTCGACTGTAAAACGATTCCTTCAATACTTTTAGAGAAATTTGCAAAAAACAAAAAAGTTGTAATTTTTTTCACAATTTCTTGTTTGAAAAATTTCACAAAGCAATTTTGCTGGGGCGAAAACCGGAGTTTTCATTTACGAAATATCTTATAAAAAGTAGTATAGACCATTTTCGTCTTTTATTTTGTGTGAAAAGAGCTCTTATTTTCATCTACAGTTTGGCTTATTACAGCTGTGTATTAATTTTAAACAAGCTCTCCCGATTTTTTCACTCTCTTGATTCTCAATATTTTGTCATGGCAATAGGGTTTTCTTGCAATAGACCTTTTCATTTAAGAAACGATTAGCATTCGTTCTATTAAAATGTGAGCATTGCGGAAACAACGATACGGAACGAGGTATTCCAAATTTATTAGGGTACATATTATTCAAAGCTAAATTCAGTGTACAAAAGATGTTTGATAAATTTCAAGAGAAAATTTCGTATGTGGCAGAAAATGTCTTTAAAATAAGCAGTTTAAATCTGTGGTGTAAAAATGTAGTTGACTTTTCTCTTGAAAATATATTGACAGACTTTTTGTATCAACAACTTCAAAAACAAAAACAACATATTCCATAGTATGGGAACTAGATAATATTCCATGTAACATAATATAGTATGAGAACTGAACGATATTTCATTCAACATAAACAGCCTCCCTTGAAACGTTCCCGTTTCAATGAATAAACATTTGTCAATTATATAACTCAATTCAGAAATGAATAAGTGGACTGTAACACATTGAATTCAAATAAATATGAAATGTATCTAAATGTCAGTAGGAATTAAGCATATCTTGGCAACTGCACGTTTCAAAATACTATTTTTCGTTTTCACACTGACGACTCGTACTAATCCATCTGCACCATGATGTAGCTCCGTAATTTGTCCTAAGTGCCAATGTAAAGGTGGGGTATTGTCCTCCTTCAGCAGTACCAGTGCACCAATCAGCAGAGCGGGATTCTCCTTACGAAACCTCCATTTCGTTCTTCTTCTTCGTTCTGAAGTAGATGCAAATAGTCTCTTGACCAACGTGTCCATATTTGTTGAGACATTTTACAAATATGATTATAGCGGGATAAATAACTGAACGGAGTATCTTGCAAATCTAGTTGAGGCAATGAATTCAAAGCTTCTCCGATTATGAAATGCCCAGGATTGATTGCTTCCAGATATTGGAAAGGGGAATCAGAGGTCGGGAATTCAGAATAGCCTCCACTTGTGTAAGAATTGTGTAAAATTCTCATAAGTGAACGAAAAATTTATTGTTACTCGTTTCAAATAATATTTTACGGATCGTACAGCAGCCTCCCAAATACCTCCCATATGAGGAGATTTTGCAGGAATAAATTTCCATTCAATATTTTGTAAAGACAAATATTGCTGAAATCGATCATTTTGTAATAATTCATTTATCTTTGTCAATTCATTATTAGCTCCAGTAAAATTTGTACCATTATCAGAAAACAACTTTCTGCATATACCTCGTCTTGATACAAAGCTTTTCAAAGCATTCAAAAACGATTCAGTAGTGAGATCACTGACCAATTCTAAATGTACTGCTTTGCTAGCCAAACAGATAAACAAACATATATAGCCCTTCACTAATTTCCTATTACGAGTTTTATCATCTTTGATTTGAAAAGGTCCAGTGTAATCGACACCACAAAATGAAAAAATTCTGGATGGTTTTACACGAAAATCTGGTAAATCACCCATTTGCTGTGTAGGGCTTATTGGATTTATCTTAAAACAAAGTGTACATTTACGAATTATCGATTTTACTGCTTCCTTTCCATTCAAAGGCCAATAATTTTGTCGAATGAAGGAAAGATGTGGACCTGAGTGAAAATTACGAATGTGTTCATATTTAATTATGAAATTCGTGAATTTGTGATGTTTCGGGAGAAGAATTTGATGTTTTTGATTAAAAGATAATGAAGAATGCTTGAGTCTGCCACCCACACGCAGAATATTATTTTTGTCGATAAAAGGATCCAAGGATGCAATATTACTGTTTGCTTTCACTCTACCATGAGATTGAAGAGATTTTAGGTCATCTGAGAAAGCTTGGGCTTGTACTAGATATAACAAAGTATTTGTACTATTGGATAACTCATCAATGGTTAAAATTCCATGTTGTCTACGTTCAAGAGTTGACTTGCAATTTCTTAAAAATCTAAGACAATATGCTACAACTCTCTGAAGTTTCGTGAAACTAGAGTAACTATCAAATAAATCAAAAGATATAGTACATGAGTATGTGCTAGTCTTACGTTTGAACTCTAGTAAATCTGAGTGTTTACGAGCAAAATTAGATATATGTGTATTTTCTGGCCAAAATTCAGATTCTAACGCTAAGAAAGAAGGGCGATGCCACCATAAAGTTGATTTAGAAAGCTCAGTAGACTCTATTCCGCGAGATATTATATCTGCAGGATTGTCTGTTGAACGTATGTGATGCCATTTTTCTAACTGTGTTAGTTTCTTGAACGATGGAAAATAGCGACTAAAGTTTTTCTTTCAGTCGCAGATAATTCCACAAAAGATTTTATTAATTTCCTATTCATATTTTCGAACTAAAATCAGAAACTCTATTGCACACAAAAGTTTTCCATGTATAAGGTTCAGCTGATAACCAAGATAACACTATTGTTGAATCAGTCCAAAAATAAATATCCGCTATAGGTAGTTCATTCAAGTTAGATGTTATTTTATTTTTCAACAAATTACTTGTCTTGGTATTCGAATAGTATCCATTTCATTCAACCTACTGTAGAACTTTCTCCATGAAGTATGCAAATTTGAAGGAATAGATTCATCCCAATGAATGTTATATTGCCAAAGCTTTTGTAGAATTATCTTTGCCTGTATTGTTATTGGACCCAACAGTCCAAGAGGATCAAATATTTTGGAAATATACGATAAAATGGTTCGTTTCGAAATATTGTTTAATGGATCATAATTCTGAAGGTGATATTCAAATTCATCAGCCGAAGCATTCCACAAAATTCCGAGAGTCTTTGTATGTTCATTATCTGTTATAAGATATGGTATATTTTGATTATTGTCTTTTAAATCACATAAAACCTTTGGTTCATTCGAAGAAAACTTGCGTAATTCAAAACAAGCATCTCCTGTTAGATTTTGTCTGATAGAAATAACACTTTCTATATCATGTGAACCTGTTAAAACATCATCCATATAAAAATCGGATAAGATGATTTTACATTCTTTTGGGTAAGAAGTTTGATTATCTAACGCATTCTGTTTGAGGCAACGCGTTGCTAAAAATGAAGATGGTGCTATGCCATATGTAACAGTTTGAAGTTGAAAATGACACAATTTTTCTTCAGGACTATCTCGCCAGACGATTCGCTGAAGATCTCGTTGAGAACTATGAACCTTCATCTGCCTGTACATTTTTGTCAAATCTCCAATTAATACAACATTATGCTGACGAAATCGAATAGTTATTGAAAAAAGATCACTCTGTATACTTAGACCAACTTTCAGAATATCATTCAATGACAATCCAGTAGAAGTCTTTGAAGATGCGTCAAATACAACTCTGAGCTTAGTTGTCAAACTGTCAACTCTTTCTACGGAATGATGTGGTAAATAATAGCTGTTATTTTCAAAGTTTTGATCGGAATTAATTCGAATCATATGACCAAGAGATTCATATTCTTTTATAAATTTGTAGTATTCGTTTTTTAAATTGCAATTGCGAGCAAATTTCTTTTCCATTGAATGGAAACGTCGAATTGCCATTTCCAATGAATTACCTAATACTGAAATGTGATTTTTTAAAGGAAGTTTAACAGTGAATCTACCTGAATCATCGCGACTGTAATTTTTAACAAAATGTTTTTCACACTCATCTTCCTCCTTTGAAACTTTTACTTGTGGAAAATTTTCATCAACTTGCCAAAATCTCTCTAATTGATCTTGTAGTTCTGAATTAGCCACCAAGAAGCAAGATGATTGTTGATTTATTTGTGGAATGAACATATGACCTGCTACGATCCAACCTAATTGAGTTTTTTGAAGGCAAGGTAAATCCTTTCCCAATTTGATTTGACCTTCACAAAGTAACTCAAAAAATATACTCGCTCCTAACAACAGATCAATATTACCAGGCTTATAGAAGTGTGAATCTGCCATACTTATATTATTAGATATTTTGAATTCTTGTATATTCATCTTTCGCTGGGGTATGGTGTCAGTTATTCTATCTATAATCAAGCAAGACAAACTTGTTTTATAGTCATTGAATAATGATTTTAATTTTATATTAGTTTGTTTTGTGATGTTTGTTAAAGATTGATTTATTCCAAAAATAGGTAAGTTTATAGAAGATGTAGGAAGTCTTAAACGTTGAATCAAATCGCTTGTGGCAAAATTTGACTGCGATCCGCTGTCTAAAAGAGCTCGACATTGTATATATTGATTATTTGAATCACAAACACTCACTATCAGTTGGAAGAAAAACGAAGGAATCTGAATTAGAGCAATTATTATGTGAATTCAAACTATAATTGTTTTGTGCTAAATTTAAAACTGTTGTTTGTAACTTTGTCTGATCATTATTATGTGAACTTTCTGCTTGCAATGTAGAATACCTTGTTGGCTACCCACTTCGTTATCACGAGTGATAGACTGTAGACTTGAAGAATTTGTAGAGGGAAAATGTAAAAGTGAGTTATGCCTCTTTAAACATGTCTTGCATGAGCTAGAATTTCGACATTCAGAACTTGTGTGTCCCAACCTTAAGCATTTTTGCATAATTTTAAACGTTTGACTTCTGAATATCTAGCTGATACTGGCATGTCTAAAAATGTCTTACAAGAAAATAAGTAATGAGAACCCTGACATAAAATACATGATATTTTGCTTGTCGTGACATGTGTCAAAGTTCGAATACTCTGTTTCACATCAGGAGATTTTTTATTGAATGCATGTTGATAACTTAGTTTGTTATTTGCTCTCACATCGACAGCTCCTAAAAGATTACACCTTTCTGACAAAAACTTGGTGAAATCCTCAATTTTTGGAGATTTATTGTCTTTTATGTATCTTTCCCACTCTATCCTTGAATTAATATCTAACTTTGATATCAATAAATATATTAATAACGTATCCCAATGTTTTGAGTCAGGCTCAAGTTTTTCAAGAGCACGATAATGTTTCAAAAAAGTGTCCAAAAATACCCTTAAAGCTTCATATGAATCTTTAGTATTGTTTGAAAGTTCGACTATACCTGATGTGGGAAGAAATGATACCTTTAGTGTTCTGGAATCTATCTTTCAGAAGTTTCCAAGCAACCTCATAATTTGCATCTGAAACCGATAAGGAACTGATAACTTGAGCTGCTTCGGCCTTCAAAGAAGCTTGTAAATAATAATATTTCTGAATTTTACTCAAAGTTGCATTTTTGTTTATGAGTGCATCGAAAGTGTCATGAAATTGTGACCATTTTTCATAAGATCCTGAAAATTCTGGTAAAATGATTTGTGGCAATTTTACATTAGAGTTTCTAACATCAAGTGGATTGTGAATTATAGAAGTACTTTGAGAAATTCCAGTGTTTGCTACTGATTGACTATCATTCTGTGTTTCTAGATTTGATAAAAGTTTTTTCGCACGAGCTACTGAATCAAAATATTTAGTTTCAAATTCATTACGTTCTTCATTGTTTACGTCGATATCATCATCTGACGACAAAAATTCTATCTCAGATTGAACATTATCATACTCTGAGTAAATACTTGTGCTTGTATCAAGACGAGCTTGCAATTGTTACAAAAATGTGGCTTTTTCACTGGCCTGTTCATTCTCAAATGCATTTAAAAACGTGTTGAACCTCGTTAATTGTGCTTTCAGAACACCGCGACGTGATATCAACTTCCTAATATCAGCCATGGTGTAATTAATTTATTACAAAATATGAAATATCAATGGAAAATTGAATTGAAAGATGTATATGAAGTTACTAACTGCTGGTACTTCCGCTAATATTATTTGAATGTGTATGCTTGTTTAAATATCAATGAAGCTAAAACCAAGTGGTTGCATATATCTGAATATGAGGAAAAGGAAGGATGGGTAGAACGGGAACTGACCTCAGCTCAGCTGCTGGTCACGTCGTTGCTATTATTCGTTAAACTGGATCACTTCTTCTCGAACGTTCGGCTCGAAGACCAAGAAAATGTGGTGTAAAAATGTAGTTGACTTTTCTCTTGAAAATATATTGACAGACTTTTTGTATCAACAACTTCAAAAACAAAAACAACATGTTCCATAGTATGGGAACTAGATAATATACCATATAACATAATATAGTATGAGAACTGAACGATATTTCATTCAACAAAATCATTTCTCCATATATTGAGGTTAGGTTATTGTTGTTTTACATAAAAGTCAAACCGACAAGAAGTCTGAATTAATATTGCAACACCTGAATTGTTCACTAACTGTATATGTGAGGACCTTCTCCAGATCTAGCTGTTGATTTCATGACGAGATGATTACTTACAAAAGAAAGGAATCTCAGGTAAAATTCCGTTTATCGGGCGCTAGAAGTTATCAATTTTTTTTTTTTTAATTACACTACTTATGGACGTTTTAACACATGTAGGAAATTTTCGACATAATCGATATTTCAAGAAATCACCTTGACACACTACAAAGATAATTACTCTTTCTATGTTCTAAGAATTAAAAAAAAAAATTGTCGATAATTTGTATGCAATTTTATGAAGTTGCTTTCAGGTTACCTTTGCTTGCCGTGTCTGTTCGATGAAAAAGTATTCTTTAATTTCGTTTTGTTTTGTCATCTTCTACTCCCCATTTCATTTCACAATATGAAGTTAGTGAAGTGTTTCTCAACTGGTAATAATCAAAATCTAATCTGATCTAATAATTGTTAAAAGTGTTGAAATTGTTTTTTTTTGTTAACCAGCTGTCGTCCTCTTACGAACGGCAGCCCTCAAAAGTCGAAACTTGTGCGAGCCAAGGATTAACGACTAACGAGGTCTTACCTTTTAACGTGCGATTCCTAGCACTTTCCCGGGTAATCAAATAAAAATCTGAAGTCGCTGAGGATGCGAACAGCAGTCAATGGTTTTGAACGCTTCAGTCTCAACCACTGAGCTACTTGACCCTTAATCAACTGATATATGTATGATAAAAATGAACCCATACCATAATCCTGGTTTGTTATGGTCTGGCAGCCATTTTAAAAGGGCAGTGGTCACGTGTTCTGGAATACTCAATTAGTATTTTGCTCGCGATTAACAGACAAACCTAGCTCTTGGAGGCTATAAAATGTTTGTCCCAAAGTTAGATTTAAAAAAAAATTGGGAGTTGAAATATAATCATGAACGTAAACGTGAGAATTTGTCACATTACGTTATTTGCATGGAACAATCAAAACAGTTCTGTGGTGGATGTCTTCAATTTGGGAGATTTTCAACTTTGGATGGTTATTCTAAGCCTAAGCTCATTTGGCGACGTTGCCAATTTGGTTCCAGAAATATCCAATTCACGTAAGGAATGGAAAAATGAGTTATGAAAAATAATAAGTTGGTATAACAATAATACTTTTCTATCAACACACTCACTGCACATATAAAACTTTATTACCAACAATGTTTTCGAATGAATCCAGACTGGCGGAAATCGAAGAAGGTGACAGAAGGAGACATGTGCGCAAATATATACATACATATATTGCATAAAGACATGCAAACGCAGGAACAAAATTAGGCTCTACAAAAACAATGACCATTTTTTTCATAAGAACACCAATTCGACCTATGCAGTTGGGCCCAGCGCATGCGTTCCTATTATTACAAAACTTTGTCCAATCCTGTCAAACATTTTTGTCGACCGGGCGCGCTCGCTTTGCTCGCGTAAGGAATGCACGCGCTCACATTTTGTGTTACAGAACTTCACCAAGAAATATGTGATGAGCTTTTCTAAATAAGTTGAGGGAATTGGACAAAGTTTCAGTGAACACCGGCGCTGAACCAAACCGCATAGTCCGAATTGGTGTTCTTAAGTAAAAAGTGGTATTTGTTTTTGTGGAGCCGAACGCTAATTTTATTCCTGCGTTTGCATCAATTGCACATATGTGTGTGCATATGTTCATGCACATGCAAAAAGTTAATTTCCCTGATCTGTCACATTCTTCAAATTCTTCCAGTCTGGATTCATTTGAAAACATTGTTGTGTAATGAAATTTTATATGAGCAGTGAGTTTGTTGATGAAAAAATATTACGTGAATCCATGGGCATTTTTGGAATCAAATTGACAACGTCGCTTAGCTTAGGCCTAGAATAACCATCCAAAGTTGGAAATCTTTCAAATTGGACACATCCATCATACCACTGCTTAGGTAAAGTCACATCGAATGTAATTCCAGCAATTATCGTGACCGAAGACTGGTTTACGGGTGGATGTAATGTGACGAACTTTCACGCACACACGTTAACCAAACACGGGTGCTAACGCAAAAAACATAACACTGTCATGCTAACATAAGACTGTACATGCTTTGCTGTCAATGTGTACAGTAACGTGCATCTCAGTTAACGTTTACGTTCATGATTACATTTCAACTCCCCATCCATCAGTAAGATTTGCGTGATACGATTGAATTGGGCTGTTATTCTTCTACATGTATTCTCTCACTTTCATGTTGATTTGGCAAAATTTAATATTTGTGTAGCATGCTCCGTCAAGAACGAAAATTGTGGTCATAATAAAGTCTACTTTTTTAGTAAAAAGTGCTGTTTGCAAATTAAAAATAAGTGTACTCTAGTGTGTACATTGTGCTGGTGAATGTATTTTTCGCGGTAGGAATGTACACTTGGAATGTCAGTCATCATTTAAAATAGGCGCGTATCTTCGAAATTCCTTGAGACCACCAAAAATTTCAATTTGATTTTTTGTTCAGGAGACCAAAACACGTAAGTTCCAAGAAACAATTTCGATGGCGCCCTATAAACGGAATTTTACCCCATTATTACGCACATTTGTAAAACACAAGCACGAAACCAGTTTTCGTACTGGACTAGGGGAAAGCGAACTGGCGGAAACTGGAAAATAACGTTTAAAGTTCGAATCCACAATTCATAACTCATAAAAAGTAGTGCCGACCCTCACGAACTACAATGAATTGTCCAAATGTTTGACGACATTTATTCTCGTCATTTGATTCGTCGAAAAATGTTTTAATTCCCCTGTAGTGAAAAAATAAGTGAACGTTGTTTCCGAATTTCTGCACACGCGATATAAGTTGCCAAAATGCTTATATGAAAAAGTCTGTTGATCAACTGATAAACTTGACGTTTCGCTCGCCATTCGCCGTGGGGCTTGAAGTTAGCACCGACGTAATGCATAATGGCCAACGGCGTTTATGAATGATATTTGATACTGAACGGCGATCGCAAACGGCCACACCGAACGAACGTCAAGTTTATCAATCGGCTTTTAAAGATGTATTTATCGATAAAGAGATGATCTCTTATGTATTCACCTTCGATAATATTCATAGAGATTTGAGTAAGTTTAATCCAAAATCGAAACGAGATATAACATAACTTCCATGTGGTTGTAAGATAAAGGGCATTCCATTTTGAAAAAGCCCTTTTTTATTTTTGTCGTTTCACCATGTATATTCGGCAATTATTCATAGTTATAGACTATGTTATCTGGTTCATTTTGAGTTAAAGTGAACAATTTTCGGCTTAAAATTATGTTTTTCTATATTTTCCAAGTACAGAATTTACTAGTTTCCCTACAAGACGTGAGAGATCCTATATCAGAATATCATCTAGGAAAAAAAATACTAATCATCTTATACGTTTTATTAACATATAAAAAAAGTATACAAGTTATTTCGGTCGCATCGAATGGAATGAAAACATGTATCGTTTTTTAGGATTCTTTTACTTCTAATGGCAAGTAAGAAAAATATATCGTTCTTTCACACTGGCTCTTTGGATTTGCTGGAATACTAGTGTTATAACAATAAATAAGGTGTATTTTTACCATATTGCAGTCTTCGAAGTCATATGTCCATCTGCAAATGACGGATTCACGGTAAAAGATAAGAATTCATTGAATAACAGTTTCGGTGGATCATCTTAAAATTTTTATACATCCAAAATATACAGGGTACCCATCAAAAATATCGTCGAAGTAATTTTTAATCAGATGCGCATATACCCCTACATATTTTAGGTATAGCACAAGATCCAGGGGTTGGAACATGACACTGAATCCAATGTTCTGCAAGCGAACACCCATGGAGATTGGGGAAAAATCCCTGGAAAACTCGGAAAATCGGTTTTCCATGAAAAACTTGGAAGGGGTTGAAAATATTGATAAAATGTACAGAAACAAACCTGTAGAACGTAAAAATCTTGATGAAAAAAGGCTCAAATTTTTTTTTCGAAAATAGCGTCCTATGAGAGATAATGAGCTTTGAAACTGATATAATCAGATTCCCGTGCGACCAACTCGGGATACCATAAGATTTACCCCGACGCTCTACTAAAATTTCTGTATCTCCCTTATTTTTGTTCGAAAATTAATCAACTGAACGGTGTTTGGAAGAAGAATCTTTCAACAATAATTATCCGATATAGCTGGCGAGTGTCGGCAGAAGTGGTCTCATTTGATATTCGAAAGTGAAATAATGATCTTTGATTAATAAACAATGTAATTTTACAAATTTTTTACGGTTTCCTATCGAGTTAGCTCGACAAGTTGAGTTTGCTTAAAGGTTCAGTAGGTCAAATTTGAACAAACCAGATATAACATAAATTTTCAAATCATCTTGGGCCTAACTGAATCAAGTTTCTCTGTACCCGTTTTTTTTTTAAGTTTGTTCATCTTTCATTATACAATCGACGTAAAAATATCAAAGTGGAGATTTCTGAAAAAGCATACCTGTTAATTTATTGCCAATGCCCTGTAATTCAAAATTTGTATCTAAGAATTTCTTTTTTCATTCATCATTTTCTAACTTTCCCAGGAATTTCACAAACTAAAAAATACCGGGTACAGAAAAACTTGATATTTTTAGACTCAAAATAAATAATGGGGAATGGTTGCTATATTTGATTGGCTCATTTTACCTACTTAATGACCTACTGAACTCAGCTTGTCGAGGTAAAAAATTAGTAAAATTACATTGTTTACGTTTGAAAGATCATAATTTCACCTTTGAATATCAAAGACAACCACTTCTACTGACACCCACCAGCTATATATGATAATTGCTGAAGGATTTTCCTTCAAAGTACCGTTTAGTTTATGAATGTTTTACCAAAAACAAGGGAGATACAAAAATTTTAGTCGAGCGTCGTCGGGGTAAATCCCATGATATCCCGAGTTGAAATCTGAAAATATCAGTTATAGCTCATTATCTCTCATAGGAAACAATATTCGAAAAAAGCATGCCATCACCTTTTTTTATGGAAATGTTTACGTTCTACGAGTTTGATTTCATACATTATATCGGAATTTGTTTTTAATGTTTCGAGTTTCCCGGGAATTTTCCACACTTTCTATAGGTGTTCGCGTGCTGAACAATTTTTTTTTAATATTCCTCAAAAACTGCTTGTGAACCAAAAATTATTTCTATTGGATTCATTGTCAGGTTGTAGTAAGATTTTAGCTACAGCGCTTGTATTAGTAGGTTTCGAAAACTGACTACTCCGAAATAAAAATCGACTCTTCCAAACATGTTTCCTCAATATTTCCATATTCAGAAATAATAATTTCATTTCATATTTCATAGGCGCACTGCAAGTCTATCGATATTATCGAGTAAATGGATAATATTTCAACACGATTACAGGACAGGAGAAAGAGTGAATTTGCAAATCTGAGTTAACAAAATAGTTGAATTTTCACAAATAAAGAAATATTCCACAAGAATGTGGTACGGATTAAAACAGTTAGAACAAGATCTCATGCAGTCCATTATTCAAGCAAGTTGAAACGAAGGGAAAAATTGTTTCTAAATTTTTTTTCTCTATAATTTATCAATTATAATTAAACAATTAGTTTTTGTTCGAGGAAATTCTGTCCTGTGGCAAATTTTAAGCCGCATTTCATGCAACACCCTGTTAAACACGGAATATACGTGGCAATCAGTACTCGTAACCATCAATATTATGAGTGAGTTTAACAATAATAAGTGAGACTTATCGTTTCAACGTCTTGAATTTCTAGACTAAAAGTCAACATCCATATCTTGAGCACAATCACTTATCCATGACAGGAAACTTGAAACTCTTGTATAGACACCAGGTTTGTTTTTCTTAGCACAGCCATGTCCCCAAGAAGTTATGCCAGCCAGCTCCATTCTACCATTTCTTTCACAAACCAAAGGACCCCCAGAGTCACCAAAACAGGCATCTATGCCTCCCTTCAAATGGCCCGCACACATCATGGAATCAAGAATTTGTTGACGTCGTCCACCATATATTGTATCCTGTCTACATTTATCGAGCGAGATTATTGGAACAGCTGCAGTTTTCAGTACTGAAGAATAAGAATCTAAGTCATTTGGGTCATCTGCACCCCATCCCGATACCTCGCACCAGGTACCCGATGGAGGAGATTCATTGGAGAAGCATGCGGGGACGACCAGGTGATTCAACTTGAAACCAGGAGAAGAGACCAGTAGAACCGCTAGATCATGCGAGTAGTGTCCTAATTTCCTGAAGTCTGGATGTGGTACGAATTTTTCAATCTTCAACACTTGTTCATGGGGTGATGAACCTGTTGGAGAAAAAGGTGTGTATATATGTATTTTTGATAACAATAGTAAATGGTATCCAACAATTGGGAATTTTGTTGTTTCGAACACATTTCATGCATATTGATTGAAAGTTTGATTTTGTGGAGAAAATCCGATTCTTGACATGATTTCTTGGGTTTATGACCTTCCACAATCTGAAAATGAAAAAAAAAATGTATCCAAAGAAATCTCTACAAGTGTAGAAGGGCAAATTAATTAATTTGCCCGATAAGTTACTGCGTTCACAAGGCTGCTGTCTTGAAAGAAATTAATTTTTGTCAGTAACGTACCCTACACTGAATTTGCCTATCTGAAAAAATGAGATCGAATTAACAACATTATACCTTATGTCCCTGGACTGTATGAAAAGATAAAACGGATTGGTCATAGGTATGATGTAAGAACAACATTTAAAACAACCAATACATACAAAACCCAAAAACGCTAGTGAATGTTCAAAAAATTGTGTTTACAACATACCTTATTCGTGTGGTAAGAGTTATATAGGTGAAACATCAAGACTATTGATTGTGCGCCAGAAAGAACATAAAACTTACATCAGAAATCGAAAAATAACGGATTCGAAAATATCCGAACATATTCTAACATCTGATGGCGATCATATGATAGAATGGAATAATACCAAAATTTTATTGAGAGAATCAAATCAAGAAAAAAGAAAGTTAAAGAAAACTGGGTGCATTCTTTTATCGAACAACTGCTTTTCAACCAATTCCATCGAAATCGACCGCACCTGGTTACCTCTCCTCAGAGATGAAATAAGAACTAATAGAATGGTGATTGATTGATACCGAACATCCTATGTATCAAGATACCAAATGTCAATCCAAAGAATGTATGACAGATTTCATTTGACTCTTCAAAGAAAGATCTTATTTCCAAAACCGCAATTCAAATTCAGTTTCTTCAGCGTCTTTCCAAGAAGTTTTGATAACGGAGGCAGATACAGCCTCCGAAACGTCAACAATTTTCAAAAAAGAGAACTATTCTTTGCTAATTCGATCTCAGTGTAGGGTAGGGACAAAAATTAATTTCTTTCAAGACAGCAGTCTTGTGAACGCAGTAACTTATCGGGCAAATTAATTAATTTGCCCTTCTACACTTGTAGAGATTTCTTTGAATTGAAATTTTTTTTCATTTTCAGATTGTGGAAGGTCATAAACCCAAAAAATCATATCAAGAACATTTCATGCACTTTCCATGTTGCCATATCCACAACAAACATAAATGTATGTTCTGGCAAACGGGCTCAACCTCCCTTATAACTTTTTTGCCAGATGTAAACGAATAATAAAAATTCATGTTTTTATCAATCATTCGATTAGGCATTTGTCTCAAAATTAAAATTTGTTGTCATTTAAGAGTATTTCAATGAAGTTACCCACTGAAGAATCAACAGATGGTCCTTCAAATTATCAAGGTATCGCCCTCATCAGTTATATCCCTGACATACTATTGCTACGATAAAATTAATGAATTTTAACAATACGGTTATTATTTTAACGAGTACAGAAACACTATCTTTTACTGCCGTTTGCCAATCGAGTGCGGGAAATATTTTCTCGTATATGAGTTAGGAACCAGCGCATTATCGATATTGAAAAAACTTTAGAGTCTGCAGTTTTTATCCGCACCTGTGCACAAAGCATACTTGAAAAAACCTTTCCAAATTTCATCCTTCTCACTCCACGAACTAAATTGCTTGCGACTATAAGGTGAATTGCGCACGCAAACTAACAGTCTTATCATAATATTTCCGTGAGACTGCAAACAGTCTCATCTCATTAGTTCCGAGAGACTAATCTAAAGCTTCGTACAGACCGGAACATTACGCCAAACAACAACCAGAACAACGAACCGAACGGAAAACAGAATGGCGAATGGGCGTATATGATTTCAACGAGCCGACAACAACGGAACGTTTGCTTTGTTTGCTTTGTTCCCAAAATGTTCTCAGTAGTTCTCCTTTTGATAGTAAAAAGTAGCAGCATATTCATTATTCGTTGCTGCGGAGGAAAAATCGCGGGAAACAAGAGGATGACTTACACACTTTTATGAATAAATTGCATAAACTTTCGATCTAGTAAATGAATTGAAGTTCCAAGCTATGAGTGAAAATTACAAATATTACCAACAAGATGATAATAAGACTTGATTTCCGTACATTTTCTGTATCCATATTTATAGTGTGGATGATTTGTTTTCCACAACAAGGTTTGATAAACATTAATTTGTTCCAGAAATATTTCTTTTGTCGACGCAATTGTGTAACAAAAAACACTCACAATTACAGGAGACGAACTAAAAGATTCACTGGACCAGCAATGGTCTGTTCGCCGTTTTGTTTTGACCCGTCCAAACCTGCGAACGCATTCGCGAGCATTTTCTTTGATGTCGGAGAAAAAACCGACAAGTGATAGTAACGCCGCGAACCGTTCGCCGAACGGCCAGGATTTTGTTGTTCGTTGTTCAGTTTGTCTTTCGACATGATGCTCAGGTCTGTTCGAAGCTTAACTGTAAACAAGGAGAAACAAAATTTTTAGCAGGGGTGGATCTACGACCGACAAAAATTTAAAATTTCATTATTTGAAAGAACCCATTGCAGTTGTAACTAAGTTCACAAACATAGGAGTGGTATTGTCCTCATCACTCTTCTTTCTTGAAATGGCAAACTCAGGTATCTCTAAAGCTAAAGAATCCACTATGGACCTATTTATACGATAAAAAATAACGTCTTGGGATGCGAGTATCAAACTTAATGATTCAGTTCCTGTTTCATCTCTTTTATGTTGTTAAAAATTATTTCTCATAACATCCAACTCTGTTCTTTTATGGTTGATCGAACTGAAACCTAAGTGTGAATGATTCTATCCTCAAAAAAACATGCCTTTACTTCCTCTAACTTCAGTGGATAGGATTCATTACCAAATCTCAATTTTGAAGTGTTACGCATGTTCATAAATAATGTTAATAATTTTTACGAGGTTAGAAATAAACGTATAGTGCTCCTCTACTACTCTGCTCTCGTAACAATGCAGGAGGTAATCTCTCCTTTCAGAATTCCACTCGCAGGATTCCTTGTTTCTTGGTCGTCTATTGGCTACTCCCTGTTTATGTCCCTTGCCTTTTAACCCTCATGCCTATTTCACCAATCCAACATCGATGATCACGAAGTAACAGCGAGCATTTGTTTTGATGCGGGTTGACCTGGAGATGTTTAGACTATAAATAGTCGAAAGTAATGTAAATTGAGCTGAAATATTGCCTTTGTACGATAAACATACGTATTAAAATATGCATACCAAATTAGTTTGTTTTCTGAGAATTTACTCTACGGTAAAGTTGAAATGGACTGAGGCAATTCTCAGAGTTTTCAAATGAATGGGCTATGATCAAACTTTTAAAGGTAGAGGCTACGTTTTCTTTAGCTGACACAAGTGAATCGATGACTGACGAGGGTTGCTCCCAAGGGTGCGCAGCAAGGTGATGGATATAACAATTTTTTTCAACTACTCAACAGATGGTCACTAATAATGAAAAAAATGGAATAATAAATCCGATATTATGCAAAAACCTATACAATAGGTATATTCGACGGCAAGCAAGTAGGTATCCAACTGAAAACAATTCAAAATCTATATTTTTTTTATTACTTCTCAGATGGTTTTTCACTAGAACTTAAGCAGCAAGACGGAGTATGTCTCAAGTACACGAATTAAAAATCGCCAAGCTCGGCACAAAGATTAAATTTTAAAATGTTCAAACTCGGCACATGAATAATAATACCTCTCTCTGCTTGCAAAAAATATACTGATGTAATATTGAATGCTATATTATTTTAACATATTGCCGTTTGCAATTTCCACGGACTCAAATTTCTACGATAGGTTAGTTCGTTCTGATTCAATTATACTAAATAATTAGGTGGCCGGTAGCTTGGTAGTCTAAGGCGCAGGCCGTTCAAAACTTCATTATAGCGGTAGTCGGTTCGAGCCCGATGTATGTACGAGGGATTTTTTCTCAAGTACTCAATATCGGAATCGATAGACGACCACAGTCCTGGTTGAAAGCAATTGTATTGTGTGTTGTCTAGATGCCAATTCCATCTATAGTGCTAGCTTGGAGTGCACGCCGGCCAACCGAGGTGGTGCTATAGGTTTTCCGTGTTTTCCTGCAGCTGAAAAGTGAATACGCCACCAAAAATCAGTAAGTTGCCCCGGAGCGCTACGGCAAATAATAATAATAACCGTCCTCTACCCGCACAGGCTATGCCTTTGGGTACACTCTACGAGTGTTTATGAGGGAGTATTATTATTATTATTATTGTTTTTATTATTATTATTATTACTTTTAGCAAAATGTATGTATTCAATTTCCACGCACTCAAATTTCTACGCAAGGTTAGTTAGTTATGGTTATATCAGAGTAGGAAATGACTCCTTCTTTTTTCTAGGGTAAAAATGTCGCCCAATCTAAGTTCAGGAAATAATCTAGCCGTATACGACCTACAACAACTTAGATAAGCAAACAAATATCAATTAATAGTTTATCGGGGGTTAGGTAACTGCAACAATTTTGTGCCGAGTTGGAACATTTGAAAATGCAATTAGAACTGCATTTGGGTGGCTAATGACCATAGCAGTAGATACCAACACACAAAAAAAATGCATTTGGGATTAAAGGATGTGCCGAGTTTGATGCCGCCCGGCTAGGCACCGTTGGAAAACTCTATGTACCGAATAGAAATCAATCGTTAGACAGACTTTTTCTCCAATTGAACTCATATGATAATCTCCAAGCGAGAGTACCGCTGATATAATATCGAGCATTAAAATGAAAGTCTTCTTCGGTCAGGCGCTGATACAGGATCTCGTTTAGGGGGGGGGGGGGGGGGTTCGTTCAGGGGGCCATTTCGTTTATGGAGGGGGCAATTTTTGTGTGATTTCATCTATCTTTTGGAAAATTCGTTTTAAACATAAAATTTAATAGAATATAAGTTTGATATCGTGAGTCGTTTCCCCCTGTATCCGCGCCTGTCTTCGGTAGCTTTGATGGTGGAACGCACGTACAGTAGAATTTAAGTAATTTTCAAATTTGATCCGATGCGATGCCATGTTCACTTCAGCCTGTTCGAAGCAAGCAATAACATTCAAAGCATCTGAAAGAATTGCAAACTAACTAAAAATGCGTATTGTTGGTCTGTGAAACTTCCGTAAGGTCGAAACATTACCATGCACCCATATGCGGTAAATTTTGTGTTATTGTTATGAAGGTCGTGTTTTTTTTTGAATCATGAAATGTTTTGGTATAGGTACCAATAATGGAAAAAATTAACATTTCTGGAGGTAAAGGTCGCTCATATCGATGACTACTTCGGTGCTGTAAATGAAAGTGCTGGGTTCATCGACCTAATGTATATGATTAAACAGTGTGTCCCAGGATGAAGGGACCAAAGGATGGTAGAATCCTTAATTCATTCCAAGGCTAAAATATCCTATACAAATACCCTCTAGGATGAGAATAAACTGAACTACAAGGTGTTGAAAGTGAAAAAAAAAATGTTTTCTAGAATAACTGATAATTGATTGCAATTGACGTGTTTGTGGTGATAGGTACCACTAATCGCCCCTCCCCAACTGGACTGATGTAGATTTTTGTTTACTTTTTTCAATTCTCCAAATTTTGTACACAAAAAAAGGATATGTCACATCAATAAAAATATCAACGGTTTTCCAGATATTTGAGCTATCTCAAGCAAAATATATTGAAAATTTACCTCGCCTCCAAGAGAACACAATTGCAAGTGCTGATTAATCAACCATTGAATATTATTTCCCATCTGAATGGGAATGACCACTTGCAGACATGATATATTTCATGGGTTTCACACATCAACAGATAAAAACATAGGCCAATCAATAGAGGACTTTTTCGTAACAAAAATACGATTAGGAAACCGGCTGTGCCATCACATGAAAGACAGCCTGTAGTTATATTCTGTTATGTTTTAGACTTGTATCTGTCATTTATTAATTTGTTATATTTAAATACAAAAAACGTAAAATTGTGCGATTTTTTGAAAAGTGCACAACTCCTCCATTTTTCAATTGATAGGTTTGATCCTTCTCAGTCAATAATGTGTACTTCATTTGTGAGCAAAACAGGCGCTGTCGGACTATTAGTATTGGTAAATTGCAATTTGAATATTTTTTGCAGCGTGCCTGGATGCTCTAGGGATAGTCCAAGTTCAATGTATGTAATTTTAATGTAATCTAACGTGCACAATAAAAAGTATTTATTATTATTATTATTATTATTATTATTGCTCAAACAGATTTTGAAAGTAAAAGTAGAGTCATGTTTGTAGCTTTTTTTCACCCATTTCGTGGCATTGTAGCGATAAATTAGAATATAGTTACGTTTTGTCATACTCTACTTTTACTTTCAAAATCTGTTTGAGACATTAAATTTGGACTATCACTAGAGCATCCAGGCACGCTGCAAGACAGTGCAAAAAAAATTCAAATTGCAATTGTGCAAAAACTGATAGTCCGACAGCGCCTGTTTTACTCACAAGTGAAGTATGCGTTATTGACAACTTTCGTGAAAAGGGCGGAATTGTGAATTTTTAAAAAATCACAAAATTTTCGGGTTTTTCCAGTTTTTCTCCGTGACTAATGATCCGATCGGGTCGTACAAAATCTCATTTTGTTCGTATTTCAATTATCTACAATTATTTTTATTGGAGCAACCAGATTGCTGCTTTAGTTTTCATTTTATAAGCAAATCAATGAAGAATACGTTTTTTTGTATTTCAATGTTTATAACTAATTAATAAATGACAGTTGCGTGTCCAAAGTTTCACTAAATGTTTTTCTAATGTATCAATATTGTAAAGACCCAGTATCTGCTAACTAGTGGAGGCTCCTTATTTTTGAGTGTGAATCCTTTATTCATAATCGATAAGATCATCTCACAACACAATGGGAGTTTCCGATTTTTATTCAATGAGTTATAGTTGAACTCGAACTTGACACACTTTCTGAATACCGGTATGAGTAGGTGAATAATTTCATCTACAATTATGGAATATTATACCTATTACGAATACAAATTTTCTGTCTGTCAAATAAATTGGAAAATTAACTAGCTGAATGGAAATACAAGTTTTCACGTTCATATTATTTTTTTCTAGTTAAGGTATTTTCACAATAAGTACTTATCAGATGTCCTTCAACGTCCAGCGGGGTTTCAGCTGGGAAAGTAGTTGTTTTTGTTAGATAAGCAAAAACATTTTAAGTTTAATCATAGGTTTTTTCTATTCTTGAAAAAATATATTTTTCAATTTCAATCGAGGATGTTTCGCTTTTACTCCCATGATAGGTAAAACTTCCAAGATTATTTCATACCGAAAAGTGACAGTTAGTTCGTACCAGCACATTTCATTAGGCAAATGTCTGTTCATTCTGATTCACAAGAGGTAGGTAAATTGTATGCCGCCAGATAGAACCCCTTATATTTTTTATGTGGAATTGCTTCCAGCCAATATTCTGAAATTTCGTTATGTCGTTGATCCCGGCCTTTTTATACTATAGACAAATGTATAAATCGATTCGATCACCACTTATAGAGCTAGAGTGTGTAAAAAATTCGATTTTTGCTGTTTAGGGTACTCACGGTTACTATTATACTCTTATTGAATAATTTGAACTATACTCATTTCTCCAGAAGGAATGGTTCTACATTTGTACGAAGTGAATTCGTTTTATTTTGAAAAGTAAAAACCTATAAGAAATTGTTTCTCATAGGGTCGTTGGATGGATTTCGAAATAAAGTGACCCATGGTACCTGAAAGTATTATCTTATTGCTAGATATACCTGCAGTCTTGGCAGACATTACTCGATTGTTTTTGAAGCTGCTCATGGACATTATGTAGCCTACCAACACGAATCCAAGGCTATTCGTAGTTTCTAAATAACATTTATCAATTCTTCATTTTTGTTTTAAATTTTTTTCTAACCGTCATTCGGCTGCACTCCTACGAGCCCCTTCTAGTCTTCATAGGACTGGGTGAGCTGGGATCAATTTATTTTTTAGTGAAATTCAAATTTTATTTCCAATAATATCTATAATTATTATAGTGTTTTAGGATTAAAATCTAACTTTTCAGAGGCACTGGAGATCAACAAAAGAAAAAATCTAATAATTTACTCAATGACCAGTTAGATGTTAATTTTCCACCACTCCTTAATCTTTTCAATAACTAAGTGCATATGTATGATAATAACTGAGGGCATCTTTGTGATATTACCCTGAATGGATTTCTACATAAAGCAAACTACTTGTTTATCATTATGCTATCTGTTTATAACTAATACCTCCCTTCTATTTACCTAATTTTAAACTACTATAAATATGTCTGTTCATTTACTTGAATACAAGTGTTTTTCATTAATTATTATTTTCATGACTCATTTCATACCCCATACAGTCAAGCTTTTGGTCGGTTGATTTTTTTCACAACTATTGGACACCCTTTTGCCGGTGTTCTTAGTTAAGCTTATCTAAGATTGGGTGGCGCCCGTGAGATTTTGCTAAACTAATATTCATGGATCGGTATGACTCTTTGATTCAATTTAGAATCCATTCAACTGCGAACAGCTGCTGTAAGTATGTTACCATACCTGAATTGAACAAAAGCTAGGTTACAACACAATAGGATTTATTGATTGAGGAAGATGAATCTTTCTCTTGAAGATGATCTCTTAGTGATTGAAACACGTGTCGAGGTGTGAAAAATAAAGGTTTGGTGTTGGGATAAAACTCCAGTATATTCATGACTACACCAAAGGTCCAAACAGTCAGTGCAGTTGAAGATTATTGATAACGGTGGTGTACTGATGTCAACCTACAGTTTGTTGAAATACTCAATCAGTTATAGGACAACATGAAATTAGTGTAATTAATCATATGTGCATGCATCTTGTTATAATACCATGTCATTATTCTGAACCGAATTCCTATTCATCTATATATTCAATATAAAATTAATTTGCACAATGTTTACATTGCAATCATTGCAGGGCCTGAGAAAGCCAGAATTGGGCCTGGGGCGGTCGGTATATGCAGCTAGAGCCCTACCTCCTTTCCTTTTTTATTCACACTATCAGTTTTCGAAGTTTGATACAAACTCTCATAACTACTATAAAATAAATAAATGGAACATTATAATTTTCAACAATACAAATAAATTTGCCTTTCTTAGTTCTGTGGCGGCAAAATTATGTATTATTTTTTCAAAATTCAGATACCTAGCTAATTTTGACTCGATTAAGAGCATTACCAAACTATTGACTAGTGCCTGTCTCATAGTAGAAGGCAAGTGATCTTTTTTCCTGGCCAAAGTACTGAATGATCTCTCCGCTTCGGTTACGATCACTGCTATTGCACAAAATATTCTGATTGTGACATAAAAATTTGGAAACAAGCTTTGTACTTTTTGTTTGAAAATCGTGTTGAGTAGTTCCAAGTGCTGCATGTTGTCTTCGAAGTTTACGGACTGAAGAGTTTTGATATGATTAATTTCTTCACTGAGATCGATGGAACTGTCCCCCGAACATACAGGGTGTTACTAAAATCAATACAAATATTTTAAGTAAGTATTTCTGGGGTCAAAATAAGCCTTCTTTTCCACAAACATGTGTCTGCAACCGCTATATTTCTAAGATATACAGGATGTTGCAATTTAACAAAAGAGTCAGATTTTTGTCAATATGTCTAAAACCGCTTTGACATGCTACTTTTATTTGTCAAACAATTAATAATTTTATGATTTTCTTCTATCTTCCAATAAACATGGTCTCCTGACTGATAAATTAGGTGTTGGCATTGAATAATAATCATTATTTTCCAAGAGAACTCCGGGCCTCCTGTCTCCTCGGGACCTCGGACATTTGCCCCCTCTGCCCTCCCCTCTTTACGGGCTTGAAAAATTGGTTTGAGAGGTCATTCCACTTCCAGTGTTCAAAAAACGTTATATCAATGAACATAGTAGTAATCGAGTTTCTTATTGACGAAATTTTCACAGATCTCCGAAGACGCATGTTTGGGTGGCTATGCATTAAAAGGAAAATAAACAAGGGGTGCCATTTTACCATCGCTTGTACTACTGTCCTTGTACTTTCCGTCGAATTTGATCTTGGAAATTTCTTGTATTCCAGGTCTTACTATGACTGTGACCTCGGCCTTGTTTTTGTGTTGTTGTTCCGGCCTTTTGACCAGTTTGTTGGCTTGCTTTCCTCTCCTCCTTCCCGAAGCAGCAGTTTCAGCAACCTTGGGTTTCAGTAGAATCTACAGCTTAAACATTCTGCTTCATTCACCTGCAACCTTTCATATTTCGGGGTAAGAAGTTTTCCGACGCACTCAACACAGCATCATCTACGGGTGGCCGAATCTTTGAGAGCAATTGCATTGTGCTACAGTTAGTGGGAAAATTTAAAATAATTCGATATTATATTAGTTCAGTATGGATTTTTCGCCATAAAAATCGTCAAATTAGGCATAATACTAGGGGTAATCAGCAATCTTTTAGCTATGACCAAAATTCGTAATAATTACACTTTTCTTTCTCTCATAGGTTCTATTTAGAGGCTGAGATTATATTGGGATGCTGATATTCCTTCTGGATGAAATTCTTATTCAAGATCTTAGTGTGAATATAGAATCCGTATATCTATATCAAACCAAAACTGTTTGTGAAGTTTAGTGAAATATTCACATTAGCTCAGGGTCCAGGGGTTGTAACCTGACACAAAATCCAATAGAAGTGAGTTTTGGTACACGAGCAGTTTTTGAGGAGTACTTCGAGAAAAAAAAATCCGTACGCTAGTATCTATGAAAAGTAGGAAAAATTCCTGAGAAAACTATGAAAATCGGTTTTCCATCAATAACCTGGAACTTGGAAAATTTCGCCATAATGTATGGAAACAAACTTTTAGATCGTGAAAATCTTCACAAAGAAGGTCCTGACATGTTTGTTTGAAAATAGCTTCCTATGAGACATAATGAGCTAGCTATAACTGATATTATCCAGATTTCCGCGCGAACAACTCGGAATATCATAAGATTAACCCCGACGTTCGACTAAAATCTCTGTATATCCCTCGATTTTGATCGAAAATTCGTAAACTGAAAGGTGTTTCAACAATTATCATAGAGCCGGCAGGTGTCGGCAGAAGTGGTTGTATTTGATATTCGAAGGTGAAATAATTTCACTGGGAATTTCAACGTTGTTGTGTCGGATAATATACAAAATTACCAAACATGACGTCATTCTTGAGTACATTCATTTCGGACTTCCATCGTCTTATACTTTGTATAAATCACAACCTTTCAACTGCTTCTATCCGCTGTCGTCTTCTGGTGAATTCTGTATACATGTGAATACTGTATACATCGTGGTCTAAAACCTTGAAAAAAAAGACGTCATTCTCTTCATCCTATATTTTATCGACCATAAATAACTTTATGATTGTGAAAATCTTTAGTAAAATATCTGCTCTTTCTCAAGGTGATTTTCATTTTTTGTTGGGAAATCTCAGGCCAGTCTAACAATCAACATTGTCAGTAGCCTTGATGAGCCACCTTTTTGTTAATTGCCAGACTTTCTCATTATGTTTTTGTCTTTGTGTGTGTATTTTGAACTCGTATTGTGGATTTGGAAATATTGGAAAAACTGATTGATCGTATTATAGGAAAAAATGTCATTGCCAGGTTTCTTATATTTGCTTGAACAATTTATTCATACCTACCCAACTATTTCCCAATATCGCATCATTTGAAGTTATATGGTAGATTACAATTATTATTGAAATATATTAATGGAAATTTCAAATCGCAGAAGAACATTGAGAAATAAAGGAGAAAAGACAAAATTATATTTTGGAGACATGAATATAGTTATTAATGATTCAAGTTCGTGAAGAAGGATTTTTTGTATGGGTTCAAAACAACAGTTCAACATTTTACAAAGTTTTTTCTACGACAGTTATTATTGCCAAATTGTAGCAACTCAATCATTAACTCGAATGTTTTATGTTGTTATTGTCGTATTATCAAATGATAACATCCGAGTCAAATTTGATACAAAATATTGTATTTTCCAATAATGCATAAATGTATGAACAGTGTGTAAAAAATTACTTCACGTACAGTTAATGTTTTTACGCAATGTTGATTTTTTACGCACTGTAAACAGTAGGCAAACATTTAGTTTGTGCACTGCCGTAGAAAAAATATTTTGAAAACGGCCATGTGCGTCGCCCACCTCGCTTCAGTGGCCCATTACCTATAAATCACACTTTAGGGCAACGTTCCTCAAAAATCAGTCATATTTCTAGTGAACATTTTCACGCCCTCTGAGTTTATTACTATACATGATATCGAAATGTTCAACCCCTTCTAAGTTATTGATATAATACTGGAATACCGATTTTCCGAGCATTCCCATGAATTTTCCCGACATTCCACAGGGAGCTTCAGGCGTACAGAAGCCAAGGATTCCATATCAAACGATCAGATTGCAATCTGCTGATCGCCAATCAACAGGATGAGGATCCGCTCAGTGAGAGCGGGGGTGGTGGAAGGGGGAAGCTCGCGTGCAGAACGTCTTTCTTTTTCTTGAAGTACTCTTCAAAAACTGCCCGTGTACCAAAAATAACTTCTATTGATGTTATTGTCAGGTTTTAGTAAAATTTTGGATACAAGCGTATGGTCTGATATGTTCATAGGCTAATCATATATTTTAAAAAAGTGCTAAGAAAGAGTCTAAGATTATTGTGACGTATTTCTGAGAGCAAAAAAATGTTATTTTTAATTTTGTGATATCTACGGTAAGCTAGTAAGGCAATAAAGAAACGAACAATTTCGCGAAAGGGTAATTTGGTGATTTCAAGTAAGGTATACTTTTCATTAGGTATATCTTTCAAGTAAATTTCCTACTGGTATGTGAAAAATTATTTTCATACAAGGGTCCATGTGCTCAAACCATAGGTAATATTGAAACGAGTAACGACATCTAAATTATTCTTAGCTGCCAAAAATTTGCTGGGTGTTCGTTTGAGATTTGATTCAATATGTAGAGTTATGATTTTCGAAATTGGCTTTTTCTTTTTTTGCTTTCCTAGTTCTTTAGGAAGGACCTAGTTTGAACCTACTGAGGAAGGTAACTAGGTGGTGCTAATATTTTTGTACATGTAAGATGAGTGTATCTCCTAGTCATCTCAATGCTCGCCTGTTATGTACTCACAACTATTATCACTTCGAGCGAATCCAGAGGGATTTTCAGCGTTGGTCGCCAATACTAACTTCAGTGTTAGTAAAGGCTTTGCAAATGGAGCGTGCAGGGCGTCGATAAGGGGGGGTAAGAATAGTTATTTACTAGTATTTTCACTATTTTTTGAATGAAATTTAAGCATTTACCCCCACCAAAGTTAAAGCCTTAACCCCCAAGAAAAAAAAATTGCGACGCCCATGTGGAGCGTTAAAAACCAAAAATGAAATTCTGAACATAAATCCGAGAACCATATTTGTTGGTAGTCTTAGCTCGACGCTTTTATCAAACTAGAACTCGCTATATGGGTTTTATCCACTCCTGTTATTGTTGCTCGACTACCATAGTTCGAATGTAGATGCGTATCAAGCATACTCGGCTCGAAGAAATTACTTCTAACCCAACTTCGAACCGATCAGGCTCGACGGTTTCCATACATGTACGCACCGAATAAGCCAACTTCAGGTAAAAATATGAATCGCGAGCGTGAGTGCTGTGGCAATGACAACAAATTGATGCACACTTTCGCTCAACACTACCAGAAACTAATGCAATTCACCAACATGCTCGTGAAATCACCACTTGCACCAACATGTTTGACGCTCGGTTCGTGTTGGCAGGGGCGTGCCTGGGCGAGGGGGTAATGGGATAATTACCCCCCCCCCCATGACGACCTTAAATTGATCGAAATTTAATTTTTTCAAACGCAAATGGTAACTTTATAGTAAATAATATGCCCAAAAACAGTGATTACCCCCCCATGAAGAAGATTTTCCCTTCCATAGAATGACCCTAGGCACGCGCCTGCGTGTTGGGAGGGATCGGCAAGCCGCACACCAAGCAGAGCATTCGAACTACCAACCAGGTTCGCCAGTCTCACAAACCTTCACGCATATTCGCCAATGACCTATAATGAAACTACCATTTAAGAAAATTGCACCAAATAGTATATTACATTTTGGAGCACCACACATGCGCGTTGAGACTATGTCACAAACAGAGGCGTCTCGTAAAGTTAATATGAAAAATTTGTGAGGTACTCTAAAAAAATATTCTTCACTCAAACTTATCAATTTTCACAAATATAAATATTAAAAAAATTTATAAACACAAGCAATAAGAACACACGGCACTGATCCTGACGTAATCACATTGACAATTTGGAGCAATGCACATGCGGATTTTCAATTTGAGAGGGTTCAGTTTGGCGTTTTTTTTTCTTAAGACGAAACGGGCACTGCTCATCCAGCTTTATTACAGATCAGTGATGTTCGCCGAGCCAGCTTCCAACTACTCTCAGCAACAATATCGTCCAACATGTGCGAGTGTGTATGGGGGGTTTTATGGTCGTGCATTATTTCCTCCAGGGTTAGATAGCGCTGTACATCTCTAGCAGAGCTATAGGAGTGATGGTAAGCGATACCCGATGTGTGAAGGACATATACTGGATAAGCCTCCCCCAACATACAGTAAGGACCAAAAGTCTGTCGCCCCACCCGTAACTTCCTTATTTTATATATTACAAAAATATGTCAAATACATACGTTATAGAGTTTCATTCAATCCCTTTAATGGTTTGAGTTTAATTTATACAGAGTGTCTCAAAAACGCGCAGCGAATTGGAAGTTTATTTTTTTTGAATAGGTCACCCTGTATATCATTGCATAACCGGTTAGGGATGATCATAAGGAATCAAACAATACCAAATTTGATGCTGTTATTTCCAAAGACTACGGAGATATCGCCTATTATTTTATTCTATTCGTCACTTTTTGTGGACTGAAAAAGCACTTTACTGTCGTAGTTTATCCTACACAATGAATGTTGGCAATATTTTTTCTACAAAAATTTTATTCATTGAAAAACTTCAAACAAACATCAAATATGACAACTAATGATTTGATGAATTAGCAGACATTGACAACTGCTTATTTATTTTCCTACGATTTTTCGTTTTGAAAGTTGTACTTTTCCGTACGATTTGAAATCGTGCGGAAAAGTTACTTCTCCGCACGATTTTTACTTTTCCGTACGATTTTTACTTTTCCGCACGATTTTTGTATTGTTGAAAATAAGGATATTTAGGACTAAGTGAATGATCTATGTAACTATTCTGTCATTTTGTAGCATTATTATGAAAGCTTGTTTATTACAAACCTTTTTTTGTCATAAATAAGATGGACAAAAACACTCGTAGGAAACATATTGTACCTAACGCCCTTAACGGCTTGCCGTCGCGTGCGGAAAAGTACTACATTCCGCACTTGTTAGATAAATAACTATTTTATTCTAACGTTTAATGGCGCCATCACCTAGCGTGAAAATATTGTAAAATTAATTTTTCCGACGACCTACTTGAAACAAGTCTCCTCGCTCTGCGATTGGTGCGATTAACTAATATAGTAAACTATAATACTCTACTACTTACTATACTATAATTTTTACATAGTTATAGGTAGCTGTGACAATGACATATTTGCAAATAAATTCCTAACACTATAGTGTCCCGAATTATATAATTTGTTCAAAGTTTTCTTTTCGACGATGAAAAAGTATTCTTTTTAATTCTATTGCATAACTATAAATGTATTGTATCAGAAAATAGTTGTTTTCGATAAACAATTTCAATATCATTCAGTAGCTAAATGCGTCAAGGCATTGTCATTATATATGAAATGTTATTTGTGGAGTTTAGAATAGTTGTTTTTAAATTATTAAAATTGTTTTTTCCATTAACCAGCTGTCGTCCCCTTACGAACGGCAGCCCTCAAAAATCGAAACTTGTGCGAGCCGAGGATTAACGAGATTTTGCCTTTTAACGTGCGATTCCTAGCATTTTCTCGGGCCATCAGATAAAAATCTGAAGTTGCTAAAACCCTTGAAACCCTATTTATTCATTTATTGACAAACTCACCCACAGGCACAATTTGTGGTGTTAGATTCTCGTGGTTTAGGTGCTAATCTCGGCAGAGAGTAATTTTTTTAATTTTATTCTTCCTATTTGAATGTTTCATAATTGAAGAGTAGTAATCATGACATAATTGAACTCATTTTATAGTAGATATAACATACAAATTGTCTAATTATAATCTTTTTTGTCAAGATACAGTGATCACTACTAGAGAAATAACAAATGTTTATTTTAATCCTTCTAGATTGCCTGTCTTTGATTTTTTTTATTATTTTTTTTGTGCTTTTCAGTTAGTAGGCATTGATGAATGGATTTCATAGAAAACATGGTTGATACAACGGCCGTTCCCTGTGAGTATTGAGGAGGCCTTCTGAATATTTACTCGCATACCAATTTTGAATATAATCGGACCATAATCACAAAACTTTTCCGCCATTTTGAAGTCGCCATCTTGAAATTCTCAATTTTGATGAAATAATCATAATTTCCGTTCAAAAAAATCCCCAGACACCAATTTTGAATAGAATTGGATCATAACTGATCCGCCATGATGGATCCACCATATTGAATTTTTCAATTTTGACAAAATAGTCATAATCTTCGACCCAAAAAACTCCCAGATACAATTTTTGAATATAATTGGATCATAATTACAAAACTCGTCCGCCATATTGGAGCCGCTATCTTGAAATTTTCAATATTGACAGAAGAATCATGATTGCCGTCCCCAAAAACCCCCAGATGCCAATTTTGAATAGAGTCGGACAATAATTATTACAAAACTCGTCCGCCATATTGGAGCCACCGTCTTGTCTTTTTCAATATTGACAAAAAAATCATAATTTAAGAACCCAAAAACCTCCAGATACCAATTTTGAATAGAATCGGATCATAATTACAAAACTTGATCGCCATTTTGGAGCCGCCGTTTTGTTTTTTCTCTAACAGAATTTATTGATGCATTGTCATCAGAATTATGTACACCTGCCAAATTTCAAAACAATTGGACGATTAGAAGGGTGTCATATTTAACTTGCAAGATTTGATTACAAACACACACACACACACAGACACCGGGACAGGTGAAACCGAATAACAGCTTGTAAAAGAGACTTTTTGACTCAGCCAGTACAAAAATGTTTAACTGGAAATTTGGACCTGATCAAATGTTCATTCAATAGGGACAATTAAGAATTTCATTCTAAATGATCCTTGATTCTGTATCTTTTTTCAGCAAAAACTACTTTAAAATTAACACCTATTAGTCGCTCAAAACATTCAGGTACATTCAAGGTGGTTTCCTAAGAAGCAATAATACTTGCCATATTCTAACTCTAACACCCTGTACTTCGGAAACAAGTAAATTAATCGAACATTTTTGTCCAGGAGGTCAAACCATAAAACATATTGAAATTTCATGATACGTAGCAATCTTTTCATAAGGCCGTAGTCGTAGCCTGATGGTCCTTTTCAAAATTTCAACAAATCTAATGACGTGATTTAAGACTTATGGATTCAATTTAAGAGTTATATTATTTGCATGCATTCTAAACCTCGTAACACCCAAATTTTCATTCGATACTCATCTACGCTAACTTCCTGTCAAGTGAAATCACTAACCTGGTGGACCATGTGCCCCTGCAACTGCAGTCAAGTCATCGTTATAACAATGCGCTGCTGAAAGAACCAGTCTCGAACTCAATAAAGCACCACCACATAAATGCCGACCATCTTGTCGTAAATCTATCTGCCACGGTACAGCACCCACGGGAGGTTCTTCTCCCCCGACCACCCTTGGTGCCCGATTTGGTTTCCATTGAACGATTCTTGAACCGCACGACTGCTGCGGGAATTTTGGATAGCCACTCCTTTCGATCATACCCGCAACTAGCGACACCAGTAAACAAACGAAAGCACAGAAAAGCTGCATGGTAAACAGTCGACAGACAGCAGACCTCTGCTATCTTTTTATGGCTTAGTGTGGTCCCACTACCGCCAAATTTCAATGTTATTTATCGATAATCGACGAAAAGTTCATGTCCATGAGATGGTGCACTTGCATATTATTCTGCTGAGTTGATAAGCCGCCAAGTTATGTCATTACGTCCCGCACGCTCCATTGTTTAATGCGCAGCGACACATATATTTATCAAGATACCTTGGCCCAGCGCATCTCGCTTTCGACTCGATGACCTACTTCCTGAACGCATATTGAAAGTGAAATGTGTCGAAAAGGCATGGCCAACCATCAAGATCACTGCCAAATAATCGAAAGTTATGTCTGTAAATATGCACTTATGGGTTCGTCGTGGAGATTACAGATCGACAATTACTACGCGTGTGCTCAGTGGTGATGATTCAAGAATGAGAATCTTACATAAGGTCGATAAACTGGATTTTAAATCAGTTTTATTTTAAAAATAGGTTGTCTACAGATTGATTCGAAGGAGCAATATAAAAACATCGTGGAATAAATTTTGTATCTTCATAACACATCGAAGACATCATAAAGTCCCAAATAAATAAAAATAAATAAATTAAAGCTAAATTGCTAATGAATTCTTGTGTTGTATAAGGACACAGATCGACGAGAATATTTTTCAGTTTTCGTTTAAAAATATGTGTTGACAAACTCTTCAACTTCTGTGGAAGTAAATTGAACAAGTACAAACCAAAAGTATTTGGTGATTTTTTGGATAGTTCCAGGTGCCTGAAGGGTACCTGAAAGTTCTCTTTTTTTCTAGTATTGTGAGTATGCTTGTCACAGTTCCTTTTGAAGGTATTTTGATTACAATGTACATATGTCAACAGTTCAAGAATTAATATGCCACTGACTGTTAATATTTTATGTTCCTTAAAAATGTTTCGACATGAGTGGTCAGGTGTACAGCCCACCAGACATCTTAGGATACGATTCTGACTTAAAAAGACACTATATGCAGCTGGAGTGTTTCCCCATACAATAATTCCATAAGAAATTCTGGAGTGAATTTCAGCATGGTAAAATTTTAGGAGATGGTCCAAACTTAATGCACTAATAAGGCCACTGATAAGTATTATATGTATTGGACGTTGGGTTGCACATAAGTAAATCGTTGATTAATAGAAAATCATTCATTAACAGGGGTCATTAATCAACGATTTTGAATGCGTTAAAATACATCGTAAACGAACGGTCGACGGAAAAAGGCGTTTAACGAATCTTGTTTTTTTTGAGTCTATATGATTTTTTATGGGTGCAACACTCGTTTTTCAACACAATAATCTGTTCATGCCTTAAATCTCTTGTTCTTGTATAATTGTTCCCTTCTATTAACAATATAATAATAAATATTAGGTTCGACTACCTTAGTTTGGCCTGGTAGGTTTTCCATTGCTTCGAAAAACGTTTGATCACTATAACACTATTACCATGTCATCGTTGCGGAATTTGACACTGATATGTTTTGCACATTTTGTATGGAAGTCGTTCTCACATTGGTTGCAATTTACCCGTTTAGCTAGAAGTCTTTCCACTTATCACAGGATTTGCGTTTTTGAGCACTATCACACATATTCGCACGCAGCTATTTTTATATTTTCGTGTCTGCATAATAGGAAAAATTCTATGGAGTTGAAGAAGTTGAGGAAGACACATTTTGCAAGTCTCCATGCTGTCGATGAAAGTATGGGAAAATTGAAAATGTGGGTTAATTCTCGAGGTTAAAACAATAATAATAAGACGTTTCAGAATTGCATGGGCCATTAAAATATATCTAGATATATATTATCTTTTGGAAACGGCCATCGTAATCGTTTCCAAATGCTTTTACAACAACTGAATGTGATAAAATAATTATTCCAAAGTCCTATTGAACTCAACCTGCCTATCAACTCCATTTGATTTATCTGTTACTTTTAGAGAATATACCATAGTAACGGCTACTTTTTCTAACTGTATTGACGATATTTGTAATTACCAATATTTTTGAATAATGAACTCTGTTTATCTGACCATAGATGCTAAGTTGCCAAAATCAATTTCAGTTCAGTTGAATTTCATGAAAATAGTCCTGAAAAAAAAAGACATACATTAGCTTATGGTACAACTGAGTTTTAACAATCAAAAATTGTAAAATATTTTCTGACGAACAAGATGACCCATATTATCAGGTATTTTTCCAGTAAACAGTTATGATACTAAATGAAACGAATAATAGCGACAAAGTCATAACACCCTTATCTTCACACTATCCAAAAAAGTAGAACAATTGAGGCAATTTTTTTGTCAGAAAACATACAATTCCCTCTTCGAATATTGAATTACATGTGATGTGTATTTTTTCAATATTCCTCCACGAGGACACAATTGCAAGTGCTGATTTTAATCAAACATTCAATATTATTCATAGGAATGTCCCCTGCATTCATACCTGACATATTTCGAAGTTTTTTCCTCTCATCAGTGCTAGGATATATCAGACAGCATAAGAGTCATACTGGCCCACGCAACGAACGATAACACCTAAAGCTCGATAGCAAAAAGCACTCATCGACAGCACATACCCCAGGAAGAGTTGGAGCATGACATTCGAAAAGTGTGCTGAAGAGTTTCGAATAAACGAAACGAAAAATTTTGACGAAGTCAAAATATCCTTCTCTCCACCCACACTATCCACAAAGAGGAAGATTTGAGGCAAATATCTGTCTGAAAACAGCTACTTTCCCCTTACGAGCATTGAATAACATCTGACATCTATTCGTGCAGTGTTCCTCTAGGAGGACATAATTACAAGTGCTGGTTGGAATCATGCATTCAACATTTTCCCCTATCTGGTTAAGAATGACCAGCTGCATACATAGAAGATTGAAGATTACTCTAATGTTCAAGAAATAGAAGCTACCAAAAAAACCAAAGCTACGCCACTTTCACTCTACACTAATTGTAAAATAGTATCTGATGGAATTATAAAAGAACAATTAAGAAAAGAAGTTGATAAACAGAAATCAATAGAAAAAAAGGCAGATAATAATGGCAAAATCATTGATAATTCTCTTAATAAAACCAAAACAGTATAGAATATAATAACCACGACCAAGGGTAAGGAAAACACGAGTAAAATCATGAAAATTTGTCACAGCGGCGAAATATTAACCCTACCGGAAGACATGGTAGCCACTCGGAAACTATTTCTCAAACGTAATCATTGAGGAATTCACTGAAAACTTCTGTTTAGAACCATCAATCAATTGCACTATAGGGCGGGCCTTGCCTGATACATTATTCTTTGTCTTGAATAAGATGGAATCGCTAAAATCACAGAACAGCTACCAAATGAGAGGTCTACTGGCCCCGATGATATCCCTGTATCAGTAATAAAAACATGTAGTTCCTTATACGCACCTTTTGTATGCTCCATTATTAACGCATCGCTCATACAAGGAAAATTGTTATCTGTCCTCAAACTAGCCTCTGTGATACTGATAAATAAGAAGAAAGGACGAGGACTATTGGTCTTCTGAGCATATCCTCGAAAATCGTAGAAAAGGCATTTGCAATTTGCAGTTTGTCGGAACGTTCAATCTTTTCAGTGATAGCCAACACGGTTGCAAAACGGTTTTTCATCAGAAACAGGGACCATACAATGTATTCAATACATCACAGATAGAAAGGACACTGACGAAATAGTGGTATTTATTATGTTTGATCTCACACAGGCTTTCGACACCGTCGGGAGCTCATTCGTATCAAAAACATTATACAAACTAGGAAATGATTAGTTAATCTCATTCATTGTCAAAATTGATAATGTCATCTCTGACGAATTTGAGAATGATATCGGTACTCCTCAGGCGATCGTCCTCGAAACCTTGATTTTATAAAATATCTTACCCACCATATGAGAATACAAAAAGTCCTCATGTATACTGATGACACCTGCATAATTGTCTCGGATGCTTCAAAAACAATATTATTCAAAAACATCGATGCTCTACTGATGGAATTCAAAGATTCAAGTCAGCCTCATTACAAACCACAACAAAACAGTGGGTGGGCATTGTGTTCTACAACAGGTACAGAACACCAACAATCAAACACATCTCATTTCAGGGGCGGTCATTCGGATTATTCAAATTAACCAAATTTCTAAGCATGCAGTTAGACAGTAACCTTTCCTGGGAAAAGCAAATAAACAGCCATGCAGTAAGCTGAATAAAAGCTACTATTACTTTGAAAAATATGTTTGTCGTAAAATCTCTTTCAAGTTTATACTATGCCTTTGCATATTCAGCTATATTGTATAATATTGCTGCATGGGACCAAGCTTCCGCCATAAAAATATTTATTTTTTAAAAACGAATCAAGCGTATTTTCCATATACATATTCAAACTAATGAAATTAATTTATATTATATTCATATCAACAAAAACTATTTCATCAAACATTATGATACTCACGACCACAGTATGAGAAATAAAAATTATATTAAATAAATATGGCAAAACACTCCATAAGAAATCACCAATATCTGCAGGTAGTTGATAATTCAACAAACTTCATTCTTTCATGAAGAGCTCAAAATGTTTAGAGGTTTTCAAATACCGACTTAAAAATATTCTTTATTCGAAATTCGAATTGAATTTGGCAGTTTTTTCAGCAATGCCAAGTTGACTTCTTAGAACATGAGAAAGGATATACAGGGTGTTCCTAAACATCATGTACATCCGAAAGGGGGAAATTCCTTGGCTTATTTAACGACTAAAAGTATTTATAAACACAGGCCGCAAACATTTCGTTACTGATCTACTGGGAGTTGAAATGTCAAGATTTTTTTTGTTTTTTCTTTATAGATCGTGCAGTTTTTGAGATATTTGGCTCAAATTGGAAACACAAGTTACGTCATAGGGCTTACATCAATGGACATGTCGGATGTTTGTGAGATCTTTTCTCCTCCTGAACTTTTTTGAGGTGCGCCGTTGGTAAACTCTAAAGTACAAGATTAATTTTTTGGTTTGTTTACAAACTTTTTTGTTTCTTGTAGTTTTTGTGTATCTGCGACCGTTATCGAGCAAATAAAATCAGAATTGTTTTTTTGTAATTTGCTAAAATTTAGTTTATTCGCCACTGTCTGCTAAAAATTGAAGGCGAAGGATTTTGCAACATTGATTTATTATACACAACATCTGAATGAAAAAATATAAAATGACTTTTTGTAATTTGCTGAAAAAAAGTAAAAAGTGTTTAAATGAAGAGTCGTTAGGTGTCTTTGCATGTGTTTTATTTTTTAATTGTATTATATGTATAATATTTGTTATAAATACCAATGATGACTTACGAAATTGAAAATTAAATGCATTTGAAAACGTATGAAATACTCTGGGGGTGTTTGACAGAGTATTTCAAGAAGCAGGTGGATTGTGCGCAGAAGTCTAAAAGCTGATAATAGCCAGGCAGAACTATAATATACTTCTGCTTGAAGAAGTATTATGTCGCGGTTTTGTAAACAAAAGCTTGTGGAAATCAACATTATATTTATAAACGTCTTCTCAAATGGTTTAAATTTTCCAGAACTGCATATCAATAATGAGTATTTTTCATTTTACATCCAACACTTTATATCTGTATTTCATATTTTCCTCTTTGCATTCCATTATTTTTTCATTTCACTTCTATAAATAATATTATAAAGTTTCTTTCACCTTTGTCAATCACAATGTTTACTTGGATTCTTCAAGCACTATTTACTATATTATTTTGTTTTACCGTGGCACATGTCATCTATTTATATTACCTTTTGTTTTTGTGTACGTATTTCAACTGATATTCGGGTCGATTCTGTTTCTCATTAGCAATATTGTTATCCTAGCAAGACAATTTTCACTGCAAAATATATCTCAATTTTGTAGAAGGCTTGAACAATGCTCCAGGAGATGATGTGGCAGCAATATGTCCTGTAGATATTTTTGAAACCTTGATTGAGAAATTGAGATAGTATATTTTGCTGCGATTTTACAATTATATTTTGGTATGTATGCTCCACCCTTGTTAAATTTCAGTATTTTATTATATTTTTACTGCATACGTTTTACTGCTCGTTCCTCAAAGATAAGCAGAACACAAGATGTAGAAATGTATTTACTTATTATTATGTACATAATATGTTCTGAATTTCGGTATTAATTATTGAGTGAATTAGTATGATAGAAAATGTTATTATATTATTATCAAGTTACTTTGAGAATCATATATTTTTGTAAGATGTAAGTTATTTTCTTGTAGTTATTTCATATTCTTATTTATGGTATAGTTAGGAATACTGTTTATCCAGTGACAATCCGCCAATTCACATTATATTTATTATTGGTATTCGTTTCATTTATTTAAAGTCTATGTGAACCAAGTCATATTATTATTATTATTATCATTATTCAATACATAAATGAATGAAATTCCAAATTTGATGTTAGGTACATGCAGTTGTGACAACACGGAAATCGTATTTATTTATATTTTCACGTAGTTCTAAATGAACCAGAAATAATTTTTGCGTTCATATATTCACTAGTTATGATGAATGATAAAATGAAATTAAAAAAATCTCATAAGAACAAATTCAGTTGAATTTCTTTCATTGTTCGTTATTGAATTTCACTTTTACGAACTTCAGAAGGTAAACATCGAAAAAGTAATGTATCCAGATCACACCGGAATTGCATTATCCAATAAATTACAAAAAATGTGTGGGTGATTAAATAATGTTCATGGAAACTTAATAATCTGTCTTATTGTTGCTAGTTTTTCAGGTCAATAACACAAGAAGATGACCATGTTCTAGATAAAATCAAGTGTACTGTTCTCAAAACCATTTGTTTTGTTTTCATTATAGCTCAATTCCTGTAACCTGCATTTATCTAAATTGCACATTTGATATTTAACATTGACATAGAATTCAACCTATTGAATATTTGCGAATTATGTCAATATCGTTTCTTAGAACGTGATTTTTTTTCCCAACAATTTTTAGCCCACAATTGACAGAGAGTGAGGACGAATACGAGAGGATAGTTGACCTTGTGAAGAATCTGAAAGCCACAATGATGAAACACGAAGAAAAGGAGAGAAAGATGAATGATCTAGGGAGAAAGAAATTGAGAAGGACCATTGGCAAAAAGAAAAGGGGAAAAGAACTGGATAGGAACAGGAATATAAATCACGACGAGAAGGAACAGAAGAACGACAGCGGGAAAGAGAAACAAAAATATGCAGCATGACAAAAAGAAAGAGAAATAGTAAAAGAAATAATAACTAGAGAAATATGATATTTCTTTATGAGGATATGCGTCGCATTTTATTCAAAGAAAAGAAAGACGAAAGATTCCGCAAAAAAAGAGAAGTATCAGGTTGCAGCGAGTTTCACAAGAACGAAAAAACGAATGGGGTACATTAAAATCCAGATGAAGAGGATCATTATCTAGCATCACCACAGAAATAGAAAGAGGAAGAACATGGCAAAAACCCAAGAGAACAGGATCGGTTGACGAATACCTTACAACGACAAAAAATTAACTAGTTGCAGAAGTTGTCAGTGCTTCCAATGGATTATATAAGAAATACGATTGGGGAAAGTATATAGAAGTTGAAGTAGAATTTTATAAAGTATTGATCTACACAAAGTTAAGATTAGTGTTCAGACCAGTGAGAAAATTATAATCCAATCAAACGGTGTTTTGGCCAGGAAAAAACTATAGTAGTTATTTTTTTGTCTTTCTACATGTTTTTTTAAGTGCTGAATATGAATTTCAACTTCACAACGAAAATCGCAAAAAAAAACTAAAAATTTTCGATATTTCTACAGTTTTTTTTCCAGAAAGTAAAAAAAACTATGCACTTTTCGTGGTAGATCATTCTATAGAAAAATAAAGTATCCTACAAAAAACATCCCTCAAATGTATCTTCTGGTGAATCGGTTTGGCCGCTAGAGCTCGCTGAAAAAGAGCCAAATTTTTACTACTTTTTGGAAAACCCAGTTTTCCCATTAGGTTTTTGCTTGTAGCTTAAAAACTAGGTATGCTTAATTAATTCAAATGGAGCTTAGATCCTGCTCAAACTACATTAAGTTACTAAGTAATTATAAAATACATGTAATTATTTATTGAATATACATCATACATTAATTCAATAAAGTACAAATCAGTATCTATATAATATGAACTAAACCGTTGTAGACGTTGATAAGTGGTTTTTGAAGGAAAATGTCCTTCTTTGAACTTGGTAAATAGTTGAGACTCATCTCTGGACCGCTTGCTTGCCGGAGATTTTTTCAGTAGCATGTACTGTTGTTGTTTCTTACATAACAGACTTGCTTTGGATTTATATAGCAAACATAAAAACCTACCAAGTATCGGAGACTGTGATACAACGTCAGTTTATTATAACCAGAGCAGAATAAGTGTGTTGAAACGTTCAAAGAGTACCCAGAATTTGGACCTCCCTTCAACATATTTGAAGAACCTCAAGCTTAGCTTGAGGTAGTTGTGAGTGAAGGAAAAACATTTATCTCTATCTGTCAATGGGTTGAACAAACAAACAAACAACTGCTGCGACATAGACTCTTCATAAAACCTTCATTCAAGGTTCATCGCCATTCTTCAACAGAGGTTGCATCATGGCAGGACAAATTGAAAGTGTACCTCCAAGTACAGTCGTGGCTGGGCCCTCTTGAAAGATCCTGCACAGTTGGGGTGGATATGGTTTCGCCACCCTCGAGCCTCCTGTACCTGACAAACTGCTGCAGCTCCAAGAAAGACTTGCAAAGGGCATTCGGGATGTATGAAGGCAATTTTTGCTGTTAATGATTAAGAAATTCATTAACCAAATTAGTGTTGCAAAAAACCCAAACTAACTAATGAATCAAATGAAAGTATTCAACATTTCATTTTTATAAAATAAATTTTGTTTACCAAATATTGAAATAACATATTCTTTCTATATTATCATTGCTACTAATTTCATTTCATACTCCAGAAGAGCCACCAAGACCTCCAACCGGTAAGCTTCGTAGACTGTAGCTGTCCATCACTTTTTCTATTCACCCACCTATACTAATGAAAATATATCTCCTTGCTTAAGAACCAATCAGTGGATTTCAAATTTTGAAATTCAGCCAATAAAATCGGAATTCTAGAGAAAATATAGTTTGTCGCTGTATTTCCACAGTGATAAACCTGCTTAGTTTTTGTTATCAAGTGAAAATAATGATTTAAATTATAAACGTCAAATTTATGTGTTTTGACGGTTTTGACGGTTTTGACGGTTTTGACGGTTTTGACGGTTTTGACGGTTTTGACGGTTTTGACGGTTTTGACTAGTTATCTTTATTTATCAATATGAGCGATCGTTAGGGACAAATGTCCATTGGTATCATAGATGAGACACGATTTTTCTTTATTTCAAATCGATGTATTGTCCTAAATATAATTCGGGATTAGATAAATTACCTATAATTTTGTATTTTCAGCTTTGGGATTGCAATTCAGTAATATTCCAAAAAATTATCGATAATAATCATACCACTTATTATTTATTATATTTATAAAAATTCACTTTTTAACTCATTCTAACAACTACGCGAAAGCGCATTTCGACTTTAAAGTCGAAATTTCAACATAAGTCTTTGTCAACGTACCCATATAATAATAATAATAATGATAAAAATAATCGTCTTTATTACTCTCAAAACAGAATATACATTTTTGTAATACGAAGAGAAAAAAAAGATTTAATAAATTGGAGTAAAAGGCGAAGTTCAATTTAGATGATGATAGCAATCACCAGTAAATTGTTCTTCCACTTAACCTTATCCGTCTATCAAGCTACTTGTATTTTAATTTTCCTCGTTCGAAACAGTCGGAAATATTTCCGAAATCCTACTTACTCGTCTCTATCTAGCTTTTAGAAGGAAATTATTGTATTGTCATTGGTTCTCAATACTTATGCAAAATATCAGCTCAACGGATGCCAGCAAATGAATTAGTTATTTACCTAACAAGTGCGGAAAGTAGTACTTTTCCGCACGCGACGGCCGATGCACGAACGACGCGGAGCGGAGTTCGGGCAAGCCGTTAAGGGCGGAAAAGACATTTTCCGTAAGAGTTAGGTACAATATTTTTCCTACGAGTGTTTTTGTCCATCTTATTTATTAAAAAACAAGGTTTTTAATGAACAAGTTTTTATAATAATGCTACAAAATAACTAATAAGACAGAATAGTTACATAAATCATTTAGTTAGTCCTAAATATCATCATTTTCAAAAATACAAAAATCGTGCAGAAAAGTAAAAATCGTACGGAAAAGTAAAAATCTTGCGGAAAAGTAACTTTTCCGAACGATTTTAAATCGTACGGAAAAGTACAACTTTCAAAACGAAAAATCGTGCGGAAAAGTTAAACTTTTCCGCACGCTCGTAGGAAATAGTTATTTACCTAACAAGTGCGGAAAGTAGTACTTTTCCGCACGCGACGGCAGTTGCACGAACGACGCGGAGCGGAGTTCGGGCAAGCCGTTAAGGGCGGTAAAGACATTTTCCGTAAGAGTTAGGTACAATATTTTTCCTACGAGTGTTTTTCTTCATCTTATTTATAAAAAAACAAGGTTTTTGATAAACAAGTTTTTATAATAATTCTACATAATAACTAATAAGACAGAATAGGTACATAGATCATTTAGTTAGTTCTAAATATCTTAATTTTCAACAATACAAAAATCGTGCGGAAAAGTAGAAATCGTACGGAAAAGTAAAAATCGTGCGGAAAAGTAACTTTTCCGCAGGATTTGAAATCGTACGGAAAAGTACAACTTTCAAAACAAAAAATCGTGCGGAAAAGTTACTTTTCCGCTCGTAGGAAAAATATATTTCAATTTTTTAACCTGAAAAATAGTCAGACAGATATAACGACGGACGGACAGATGGACAAACGAACAAAGCAAGTTGAATGAAATTTTGTTAAAATCAATAGGGATAGGGAGTCAACAAGACAATTATTTGAATCATGGTTTGGTGCTATTGCCACCCTTCTGGCCTTGCTGTAAAAGCCGCACTTACACTATTGTTAGAGAATTGAGAATCTGGCTTTGAAATCTCCTGATTATTTTAAAGTTAAGCATGAGGCAGATGTCATGATAAATACCTAATCGTTGCGGTTTTACATATTCAACCAGGGAGTCGAGTTACCTGGGAACATCTTGAATCATATCCGAATGTCCAAAAATCCGAAAAAGCAATTGCAAATGGAATGCTCAAAACCAAAACAAAAACAAGGCATTTCTAAAAACCGATTTGATTTTGCATGATATTATCCTTGCTAGGAATGTAGATTTGGGAAAACTCAATGTTATCGAATCTGGCCCATGGTCCAGCAGCGCCTATGAAGAGATGGAAGCAAATCATGAAAAGGATGGTTTTCAAGCCAGTTCAGATTCTAAATATTAAGCTTCCTTTGAGTTAAATCTTCATTACAAAATTATTAACATCATAGCATCGTAACAACACATAATACATTACTTATAATATAATATGTTAGTTACTTTATAATACCCTAGATAATGGCACGTTAAAATGACGATAACGATTAATGATACGATAAAGCTTTGAATATAACTTGATTATTATGCAATTTGAATAAATCTGCGCAACATACTGGATTATTTTAAATCGTATAATAATCTCTTCACATTAACCTTCCGGTAGTTGCGCGTATCCGATAGATACATGTCCGTAACTCTTTAGTGCGTTGTTTGTGAATCTGCTGATTAGTGGGGTTGTTCTGCCGTCTACCTTTCTGTCTCGCAAGCTGTATAATATATATTTATTTTATTAACGTAAATGCGATACTTTTCGTTTTATCTAGAATCCCTCTGAATATTCTTCTCATGGATTTTAAAAGAACCCACAATAATTTAATTGTATCTGAGATAAGTATACTTGCGACTACATTGTAACGGTGGGGAACTATCTCACTTATTTATATAGCATTGCATATCATATAAAAAGTATTGCGCATTCAAGCGTTGTTAAGAAGCATTTTCAAGTCTAATGAAATAAAAATTTCAAAAATTGAAAAAGTATTTCATCAGTTTAAGTCTAGTATCTAAGTAATACACCGGCGATCATTTTTGTCGCCCCAAGACCCGCAACAACCGAAAGGTTAATAGTTATAATTCTTGTCATATTTTGTGTATTTACGTGTGTGCTTGTTTTTCTATTCGAGTACTCCAAGTGTCTTTTCCCCAAGACCCAATTTTGTGCGTATGCCATTTCCCGGATAGCCTGCGTGTTCGCTTGAACACGCAATGAAGCTATACCTTAAAAAATGCCTTGCAGTCGTAGCCTTGTTACTAAGTTTTTTATTTCTACTACCTGACTTGTCCTATTTAGGTAGCTCGATGGAATTGAAAATCAAAATAAATTAACTTGATCCAGTTGAAAATTCATCCCTCGCAATGATCCCTCGCCGCTCAATCCACATAGTGCACTCTCGTGATCAAGTGAAGAATTGAATATGCGTTCATGTATTTTTCGCGAAATGCGTTCCCGGTAGGTGGCGCCAAAAATTTAGGCGCAAAACAATATAATGGTGATCAACTGTTAAATTCCATAATAGACCATAGTGTTTCATTTCAGTCTCATTCAAATTTGAAGGAAGTACACTAGATGTCGAAAATTGAAATGAGTTCATCAGATATTTTTATCTTGTCATGTCTTACACAACTCTTTGTTTTTGAATGGAAAATAATGTTAAGAAATTTTGTCTTTGGTAGTATTCATAGTTTATTCAGTATTGCAGCACTGAGCAAATACGTTTAGTAATGGAACTCAAGACTTCTGCCGCCATTTCAAGTTGACTTATTCTGAAACTATGAATACTAAAGTATATCACTAAACTCAATTTATTATCCAAAATCGATTGATAATGAGAAAACATTTGAAGTAGATGCATTACCGGTTATGACAAGAAAGACCTGGAGTGGGATTAAGAACACTCGATACGAAAGATGTCACGATCCGTAGGCTAGAACGATATATGTTCTCGATTCAAAACGAAATAGGAATTATGAAATTTCTTTGAACAGAAATAGAATGGAATTATACATACCATATAGAGCATTGATATCGACTCAAGTTGCAATATATTATGAATTGTATTGGTTTTCATAATGGCTCAAATCTGACATATGTCAAAATTGAGTGTCCATAATAATAATGATAATAATAATACTTTATTAACCACTTTGGTACAATAGGTACATATGGTAGGTCAGATAATAGGTATATAATATATAAGTAAAGTTAAAAAAATATAGATAAAAAAGTACAGATGAGAAACACTAAGTCACAGTAGTTGAATTAATAAAAACTCAACGTCACAACTTTACATACAGAATTATAAAAAAAAAGAAGTACATGTAATTTAATAAATAATTAGGAAGTATCATTCATATACTCTTGCAGAGTATAGTAGCACCTGTCAATCAGTAAACATTTTACTCTATTACAATACTATTTTTTATATCTCTGCTGTTCATAATTTCACTACATTGGTCTACATTGTATCAGTTCAACCAAATAACTATAGATGTCGCACCCTTCGTGCAGACTGCGATTAGAACTAGATGTCAAAAAAAAATAATGTTTTTGTTTGATAATACAGAAGATAGTTAGTTAATGATATAGGCAAAATGGGCATCACCACTAGATGTCACTAGCTCGATTGTGCCCAAGTCAATATTATAGTACTAACAATATTATATAGATGGCAGTTTTGAGAGTTGCGAGTTTGGAGGAATCTGCAAATACGTCGTTTGGTTGGTCTGCGCTTTGTTCATTAAGCAGTTCAGTACCGTATTGAGGTGAGTTTGTATTTTGAGTGTGCTATTTGTTGACCATGTGGATATTTTATGATTAAAGTTATTTCATTGCTGTGATCCCGATTATTACACCAAGGTGAGTTATAATTATTTTGTTTTAGTTATGCATGGTAGGAATTACTTTGAGCGGTGGTGTACATATTCATTCGGAACATGAATGTAGTGTCTGGTCTCCTTAGAAGAGGTGATAATTTTCCAATCAAAGATTAAGGGTTTTGTTTTCATGCATACGAATTTGAATAGTTTATTAGCACGAAATTTCTTTCTGAATTTGATTCTGAATTGGTATATATGGGTTTTCGGAGTCAGAGATTATGGATTTTTTGTCAAAATTCATAAATTCAATATGGCTGCTCCAGATAACAGACTAGTTTCGTGACTATGGTGCGATTCGATTTTAAATTGGTACGTAGGGTTTTCGGGGTAGGAGATTATGAATTTTCTGTCAAAATCATGAGGTAAATATGGCGGCATTTAGATAGCAGACAAGTTTTTTGATTATGGTCCAATTCGATTCTAAATTGGTATGCAGCGGTTTTCGGGGTCGGAGATTATGAATTTTTTGTCAAAATTCATACATTCAATATGGCGGTCGAGTTGTGGTTATGTTCAGATCCTATTCAAAATTGCTATGTGGGGATTAGCTGTATATTCAGAGAAGGATTGTAAGTGGATATCCATTATAAATTTTATATTGTGAATCATTTGAACAATTACGTACCCCCATTTGGAGTGGGTGTTGTGTTCCGTTTTTTTTATTCTTGTATGAAGAATTGTGATATGTTTCAAATAGGTACATTGTATTAATTTAATATGTCTAGACATATGTACTATAACTGTGGAGTGACTACTAGACAAGATCCATCAGTAAGAATATTCCTGTTTCTGACAGCAGTGGATTCTTCTTTCTGGTAAGTTTATTTTTTTAAAGATGTTATTTAAATAGTTCAATATCTTTGTCAATATTTACTTCATGACATTTGTCAAATATTTGATAAAAATCAAGAGATTATCAAAGGACAGGACACGAAACCTTATCGAACTGGCTTCCAGCAAATTTTGATATTTTATTTGTTTCAACACCCTACATAATTTTGACAAATTATAAGAAGAGCATATGATTATGAGAGCCGCTAGAGGGTGGCAAAAGCAAAGCATTGTTATGATATTTTCCATAGAAAAATTATGGTTTATTTCAATGCAATACATTTTCAATGCAACAAAATCAAAGGTATATTTGCTTCATTGTAATAAACAAACGAGCGCATACTCCACTTCTAATCACCTTCAGATCTTACCTATTTTGAGAAAAATCTTATTCCAGAATGAGCAGTTTCACTTCTTCAGAACTTCTATCTTGTATGCACAAATCAATTAATACCTATTTATTTTCACATGAAATGTGAAGTTGACTGATCTGACTCCGAAATCGTTGAGGAACAAGTTTATCTGTAGCAGATATTTTAAAGCAGAATATCTCAATTCTACGAAATTGCCTTCTACAGCCTTACCAGAAAAATACATTGAAATCAATTTTGGGCCTGAACCAGAGCTAGAACCACAGCCAGTACTTGATATTCACCAGAGGAGAACGTATTCTGCTAGACCCTCAACGTCATCATGTATATCTCCCACACATGAAAAGGAAACGTAATGGAACTGAAGAAACCGAGTACTCAAGAAGAAAACTGAAACAATCCAGACATAAAGTTAACAGTGTCAAAACTCTACTTTTGAAGACAAAGAAGAACCTGTTGAAAAGTCAAGTTCAGAAACAAGGAGGATTTGAAGACCTTAGAAATTTGACAGATTTTCCTAAAGCATTGTTCACATGCAAATCAGGCATAGGAAAAAAAGTTCGTGGTTACCACATGAGAAAAAAACCTATCTTGCACTTTTTTACAAGGGTCCATCATATTATAGATATTTGAGGAGAAAAGAATTCACTCTACCTGCAGTTTCAACTATCAAAAGTTGGATAAGACACTTTTCATGCAATCCTGGTTTCAACAAAAAAAGTTTTTGAAAATTTATCTCAAAAATCTGAAACAATGTTGCAGTGGGAAAAAAGTGTATCCTGTTATTTGATGAGATGTCTCTCAAAAAGGATATTGAATATAATAGAAAACTGGACATAATTGAAGGTTTTGAAGATCTAGGCCAATTAGGTAACAGACCTGTTCCAGCAAAACAAGCTCTTGTCTTGATGAAACGGGGAATATACTCCCAATGGAAGGTTCCTATTGCATATTTTGTTTCAGAAGAAGGAGTTTCTTCAGAATCTTTGAAAACCATAGTAATGACATGTTTACAGAAGTTGAGGTACTCAGGTTTCAATCCAATTGGCATGGTTTGTGATCTTTCCAGAACAAATCAGAAGGTCTTCGAGTGCTTAGGTGTTACTAAAGAAAAATCCTATTTTTTTTCAGAACACCAAAAGTTCTTTGCATTCCCGCATTTGATAAAATGTATTCGTAATAATTTCATTGACAGGCAGTTTGTTTATGAAAAATATATTAGATTTTCCGATGTTAGGAATACATATGAACTGGACAAAAGGAGCAAAACTGGAATATCATTATTGAAGTTGACTGATAAACATCTCAATCCCAATTCCTTTGAAAAAATGAACGTTAAACTGGCAACACAATAGTTGAGCCATAGTGTTGCTGTTGCTAAAAAAACTGCTTCAAGAACAGGGGAACTCAAATCAACTACTTCAGAAAATACATCTTTTTTCATCGAAACAAGGAATAACTTTTTCGATGCATTGAATAGTACCAAAATACAAACACTGAAGACAAGTAATCGTGTATTGTGTGAAAAAATACCGAAGTCATTAAAGCCATCAACACAGGATATGACGTCTTGAAAAATTTGCGGAAATTAAACTCCAGAGGTCAACTCACAAGACCTGATAGTTTTGATGGATTTCTGACAACAATAAATGCTGTGAAGTTGTTTGCAGCTGAAGGAAGGAAAAATGGGTTCAAGTATATATTCACAGGACGGTTAATTCAAGATCCCTTGGAAAATTAATTTTTGACAAATGTCACAGCACTTTATGAATGTTTTTCGGCAACCGTCCGGGAAGGAGGTACTTCCCGGACTAGTCCGGGAAATCCTCAAATTTTAATATAAATATTAATATAAATAAGAATTAGAATGTTTCTGTTAGTACCTATCTTTTGTTCCAATTCCAATATTTAATACAAATAAGAGTTAAAGTGTTAGAAATTTTCTTCTACCAAGAAATATAAAAAATAAATGTGTCTCAATTTCTTATTGTACACGGTTGCCGAAAAAATTGTGTACGCAACACGTCCGAAAACTCGCAGACTACCAGAACTCGCTACGCTCGTCCTAGAATCTTGTCCACTCGTCCAGAAAAATAGTGTTTTCCGGACTTGTTACGTAAATTACTATTCTGTGTATAAGCAGAATGGCGGCTATAACCGAAACCCAACAGTGCGGTCATTCAGGGCAGCATTCAAAATGAATATAGTCACAAATCTCATGAGACCACCAAAAAATGCCAATTCAGGTTCAACAATAAATGATGACCAACATGTTTTTGATATGTCAGAAACAAAAACGGGTAAGTTGGAATCACTAAATATTCCAGAGGAAGAAGAAATTTCGCCAATTGCCCAATGTGATCATTCTAGTGCCAGTGATTCATCAGTTCATGATGAAGTCCTGACTGAGGTTTCATGGGAAATATGTACATCAGTGTATTTTGCAGGATACTCGGTAAAGAAATGTATAGACTTTTTTAATTATGAAATTTTTAAGAGTGATTTAGATAGTGAGGAAGATCTCAATGAAGCAGATGTATTCCTAATATTTTATAAAAATTATGATCTGAGTAATGTCAGTGGTTTGAAAACTCCATCAGATCTTATGAAAGCTTTCACCCAAATTGCTCTGAGTTGTTTTCAAAAACTTATTATAAAATATTCGTGTGAAAAGGTTCTTTTTAATATCAGGAGAAAGATTGAATAAAAGCTGCTTACTTCTTTGCCAACATGGTTTGACTGCAAAAATGATTGCAAAGAACATCGTCTATACATTTTAAATTTGTTAATAAGGACTCAAATTTATAAATATTGTAAAATCTTCTCAAGTTCCTGCAAAACAAATACTGGCAAAAAAAATTTTAAGTTAAGTATTCCTCAAAATAAATAGTTTTTGTTTTTTATTTCGTTTCTTTTATTTAACCACATACAGATAGCTGATAGTGTTGGTTAAAAGCATTTGAAGAACCAAATAGAATATAAATGGAAGATTTTGTGTTTATCAGATGTGACTACTTTCTGGGCATACCTAAAAATAAATATTCGAACTTAGACTTTTCATCAAATTTAAGTGTAAGTTCACAATTATCATCATATATCCGCAAAACAAAAATGGTGTATACCATTAGAATTGGCTGAAAATTCATATTAATATTCTACAATCAAAATTGTGATAAAGCTCTTCTTAATGATTCTTCGCTCCCCTAACTTGGCAACAGCGCATTCCCGTACAGTCACAATATCATAGCAAGAACCACCCGATTGAATAGAATAATGTCCACTTCGATATCTATCTCCATATCAGATTTCTAGTAATCCGAAGTGACCGACTTGGTAACAACGTATTTCCGCAAAACAAGAATTATAAATACTATTGGAATTGGCTGAAGATATATATCAATATACTTCAATCGAAACTTTTATAATTCTCTTCTTAATAATATGCCGATCCCCTATAACTTGGCAACAGCGCATTTCCGCGAAGTAAAAATTTCAAAACCAAGATCACTTGATTGAAGAGGATATTGCACCATTCGATTCATTTCCATTACATATTTTGAGTAATCCAAAGTGACCAACTGGCAACAACGCACTTCCGCACAGTCAGAATTGGCTGAAGATATATTTTGATATTATCCAATCAAAACTTTCACAAAGCTCTTCCTAATGATTTTCAGCTCCCCTAACTTGGCAACAGAGCATTTCCGCAAAACAAAAATTGTAAATGCCTTTTTCTACGTCAGTGCGTAAACTAAGTGTTTACGCACTGTTGACAGTGCGTAAAGTGACACTTTTGCACACAAGTGCGTAAAAAAATCACCTGTGCGTAAAATCATCAACAGTGCGTAAAGAAAATTTTACACACTGTGCATACATTAGATTTAAGCATTTTTCAAAAATACAGTATTTTGTGTCAAATTTAGCTCGGAAGTCATCATTTGGTGATACGACGACAATTCATAACATAAAACATTCAAATTAATGTTACAACTGATACAATTTGACAATATAATAACTGCCGAAGAAAAAACTTTGTATGATACACGTTGGTAAAGGGCTTTTTTGTACTCGCGTACGCTCATACAAAAAAGTATTACTTTACGAAGTTGTATCATAAATAGCTATTAGAATTATTTGAAGATTTATATTAATATACTTCAATCAAAACTTTTATAACGCTCCCCTAACTTGGCAACAGGTAGTTCCGCAAAGTCACCTATACATCGACTAATAGGTTATGGGCCCACAGCAAGAACCGCCATATTGAATAGAATAATATCCACTTCGATTCATCTCTATATAAGATTTCCAGTAATCCGAAATGACCAACTTGGCAAACAGACCGATTTTGCAAAACAAGAATTGCCTAATGGCACAAAATCGCGATGTTCATTTTTTTAAACGGATTTCCAGTAAACCAAATCTTTACTAAAAAAAGTTCGTAAAACTTGACACAATATTCTATCGTCAAACAACGATAATACAGAAGATAGTTAGGCAGTCACTGCAGAAAGAGTGTTTGATGCAATCGCGCGTGAAATTGCATAATTTATGGCACTAGGGTCACTGGATCCAGAAGGCTTTGCTTCTACGGACGGGGGCCAATGGGAGGAGTCTATTAGTTCGAAAATAACCCACAGAAAAAGTTAGGTTAGGTTAGAGCCAACGTTTGAACTACCGACACATGTCAATTTTATGTACGAAATGTTCAAAAATAGCATAGAAATTATAATATAATACTTACTCCGGAATTCCGGAATGACATGTTCATAGATAAAAGTTTATTATGTTAATAAAATATTTTCAAGATTTATCTAATCGGTAATACGGTAACGGAAAATTCTTGGTTTATTGGTCCAGTTGTTACCGCAACAGCATATTGTCCCCCAGATCTGATAGGATCATAGTGTTGTGTAGTATTGTTTACTTTCTACTGAAAAAAATTATATATCCTTTTCTCATGAAAAATGAAAATGAAGTATTGGTCAGTGACAACCTACAAAAATACCGACAATAAGGTCCCTTGGCAAGAATTCCTCGGAGTTTTAACCTTGGTTCTATTGACCTAGTTAATAATGCATTAAAACAATTAAAGAATAGATTGAGATCTGTACTAGCAATATAAAATATTTACTGCAATCTAATTGAAGTATTCTGTATAAATTCATTTAGTGAAACTTTCTCGTAGCTTTGTATTATAATTGTAGTTGTTGTAAAAATGGTATAACCATATAAATGAATGTATTTATTGTCTCTGCCTGTTGACCTTTTTGGTTTTAGATTTATTATAGTTCTGAGAACATCAGATTCGGTTACCAAAGGTAGGTTAAAGATGATGCATCCGAGGCAGCCTTGAAATTGCTATGATTTTCTGAGACCTGATAAACAGAGTGGAAAAACTGTACGGAGAAATTTGCGAATATCACTACTGTTGACTGAGTTATCAAGCTGCAATAGCTGCATTTCTCTAGGCAATCCACTTCTGGATATGGATCTTACAAATTGTGCAATATTTCTTTTATTATTGATTTGATGCTTTGTAATTTGCTTTAGTGCACTAGGTTTTTACGTAAGAGTTGTACTATTTTTTAAAAGCAATTTGTGTAAATGATTTTTCTTATCTCATGCACCAAGTCGAGCATAGATATTTGGGTTTATCTGCAGTTGCTCTTTCTGGATACTTCGGTATGACTTGCTCCAACAATGTGAATTGTTTTATAGAGCAGATCAAGACAGTCATTAACATTCTCACATTTGACAATATCAAACCAATTTTATTTTTTATTAACTGATATAGTAAAAAAAGTTACCTATTCGGTTGCCATATGCGGCTCACCAGATTGATGGGCTCTTCAATCTTGTGTTGTGACACTGAATGTATTTTGCAAAGTGAAGTATAGAATTTTGGTTCAGAAGTAACAATGGTCAAAATACATCTGGGAATTTTTGTAGATCAAAAACTCACCTTTGATTATCATATTTGAGAAATTGTCAAATGAACTAAGAGGATGTTAGGATTTATTATGAGAAACTAAAGACAATATAAAAACACCGAGCCTTCCAAAGACATTTATTCACTGGTAAGAAGTATTATTAAAAAACCATAAATGCTATGGAGCAAGAAAAAGACTTTAGCCAAGTATCTCACATTCAAAATGTAAGGTGTACCCTGCTAGATCGAAAGGCTTCCTAAAAACTATTTTAAATAATATCGTCTAATCATTTTTAATTTTTTAAATTTGTTTGCCACTTCACATTTTATTAATCGTGGACCTCGTCAGACACACTTCCTCTATCAACTCACAGCAAAATCATGTATGCTTTCTCCTAGTCTAATCAACATCTTGCAGAGTATTTGGCTATGATGACATCTGCACAATGTCCATCAGCCAATTTTATAACTGTTCATTCCGTTGATTGAGATATGAGGTAGTCTAACTTTTTGTGTTTATTAAACTTCAAAAAATCATCACATAGGTACTCAAGTTCCTTTTCGACGGCTCTATCTCTATGTTCCATAATAGCTGCTAACCGGGTCACAAGATAGGGCAAGGGACAAGAAGCAAGGCCCGGAAATCGACCAACGCTTCTTTGTAATTCGAGATTATTGTATACCTCTCAATTTCAATCAATAATAGAATTAGAATTAGTAGCTGGTGTATATCCATTCAAAAGTAAAATATGAAATATTATTATACTGAACCAAAACGAAAAAGAATAAAACTGTCAAAACGAGTGTCAAATCTTCTTTTTTTTATATTATAACCCAACTTTTTCGTTGCTTTTTTATTGGTGCTTTTGTGGGTTATTTTTGACATTCGAACTACTATAAGAGATTTGAACTATTAGACTCCTCCCATTGGCCGTACCCGTAGAAGCAAAGCCTTCTGGATCCAGTGACCCTATATGGCACTGTACTAGTACGCCACCTGGATGGAATGTGAAACTTATAAGGAATTTCTGGAATTTTTTCCCGTTTTCGTTAACCATCTCATAATTTAATAATTTGTGGAACTTTGGACGATTTGCTCGGACAGGGTCGGACTTATGTATTTGGAACAAAATATACTTCAAAGTATTATTTATTTATTATTTAATATAATTTATTGCAAGAAAGTTGTACTGGTGACCGATCGTTGATAACTAATAAAGACAATAGAATGTTGTGTCAAGTTTTACAAACTTTTTTTGGTACAGATTTGTGTTACTGGAAATCCGTTTAAAAAAATGAACATCGCGATTTTGTGCCATTAGGCAATTCTTGTTTTGCGAAAACGGTCTGTTTGCCAAGTTGGTCATTTCGGATTACTGGAAATCTGATATAGAGATGAATCAAAGTGGACATTATTCTATTCAATATGGCGGTTCTTGCTGTGACAATGGGGCGGACTGGGCCCGTAACCTATATTAGTCGATGTAGGTGACTTTGCGGAAATGCCTGTTGCCAAGTTAGGGGAGCGTTATAAAAGTTTTGATTGAAGTATATTAATATAACTCTTCAACCAATTCTAAAGGCGTTTACAATTTTTGTTTTGCGGAAATGCTCTGTTGCCAAGTTGGTCACTTCCGATTACTAGATATCAGATATAAAGATGGATCGAAGTGGACATCAGGCGGTTCTTGCTATGACATTTTGACTTGAAGAAATGCGATGTTGCCAAGTTAGGGGAGCAGAAAACCATTAAGAAGAGCTTTATAAAAGTTTTGATTGGAGAATATATTAATATATATCTTAAGCTAATTCTGACGGTATCAACAATTTTTGTTTTGCGGAAGTGCGTTGTTGCCAGTTGGTCACTTTGGATTACTCAATATATGTAATGAAAATGAATCGAAGGGTGCAATATCCTTTTCAATCAAGTGATCTTGATTATGAAATTTTGACTTCGTGGAAATGCGCTGTTGCCAAGATATAGGGGATCAGCATATCATTAGGAAGAGAATTATAAAAGTTTCGATTGAAGTATTATAATATATATCTTCAGCCAATTCCCATAATATTTATAATTTTTGTTTTGCGGAAATACGTTGTTGATAAGTTGGTCACTTCGGATTACTAGAAATCTGATATGGAGATGGATATCGAAGTGGACATTATTTTATTCAATCGGGTGGTTCTTGCTATGATATTGTGACTATACGGAAATGCGCTGTTGCCAAGTTACGGAAGCAAAGAATCATTAAGAAAAGCTTTATCACAATTTCGAAAATTCCTAATCTCCGACCTCGAAAACCCCCACATACCAATTTAGAATAAAACTGGACCATAATCACAAAACTCGTCCGCCATCTTGGAGCCGCCATATTTAATTTATGAATTTTGACAACAATATCATAAACACCGACCCCGAATATCCCCACATAGCAATTTTGAATAGAATCCGACCATAATCACTACTCGACCACCATATTAAACGTTTGAATTTTGACAAAGAATTCATAATCTCCGACCCCGAAAACCGCCACATACCAATTCAGAATGGAATTGGACCATAATCACAAAACTCATCCGCCATCTTGGAGGTGCCATAGTTACCTCATTATTTTGACAGAAAATTCATAATCTTTGACCCCGATAACCGCCACATACCAATTTAGAAACGAATTGGACCATAATCACAAAACTCATCCGCCATCTTGGAGGTGCCATAGTTACCTCATTATTTTGACAGAAAATTCATAATCTTTGACCCCGATAACCGCCACATACCAATTTAGAAACGAATTGGACCATAATCACAAAACTCATCCGCCATCTTGGAGCCGCCATAGTTACCTCATGATTTTGACAGAAAATTCATAATCTCCGACCCCGAAAACCGCCGCATACCAATTTAGAATCAAATTGGACAATAATTACAAAACTCATACGCCATCTTGGAGCCGCTATAGTTACCTCATGATTTTGACAAAGAACTCATAATCTCCGACCCCGAAAACCGCAACATACCAATTTAAAATCTAATTGGACCATAATCACAAAATTCATCCGCCATCTTGGAGCCGCCATAGTTGCCTCATGATTTTGACAAAAAATTCATAATCTCCGACCCCGAAAACCGCCGCATACCAATTTAGAATCGAATTGGACCATAATCACAAAACTCATCCGCCATCTTGGAGCAGCCATAGTTACCTCATGATTTTAACAGAAAATTCATAATTTCCGACCTCGAAAACCCTACATACTAATTTAAAATCGAATCGCACCATAATCACAAAACTAGTCCTCCATATTGGAGACGCTATTTTTTTTTTCTCCATCAAAAATTTCTGTTTTATATTCCACCTATATTCTAAAACTCGACTAAATCTTTTATATAAGAACACAAATTTCAAGATTTTCGTACATAAAGTCACAGATCATTGTAGTCGAGCATTTTATGAAATTTTGTACGAATAATACATTCAAATTCGTATGCATGAAAACTACACCCTTAATTTTTAATTGGAAAATTATCACCTCTTCTAAGGAAACCAGACACTACATTGATGTTGCGAATGAATATTTACACCACCGCTCAAAGTAATTCCTACCATGGATAACTAAAACAAAATAATTACTCCTTGGTGTAATAATCGGTATCACAGCAATGGAAATGATAAAATATCCACATACGGTACTGAACTGCTTAATGAACAAACCGCAGACAAAGCAAACGACTTATTTGCAGATTCCTTCAAACTCGCAACTCTCAAAACTGCCATCTATATAATATTGTTAGTACTAATATTGTCACGCCATGACTTGGGCACAATCGAGCTAGTGACATCTAGTGGTGATGCCCATTTGGATCAAACCATTTTGCCTATATCATTGACTATCTTCTCTATTATCAAACAACGGTATTATCATTGTTTATAGAGAAAGAAATAAACAATGGTATTATCAAACAACGGTATGTACCGTGACCACCACCTCTTGGAGGATAGTCTTACTAAATTTATAAGAGTCTGCAAGTGGAAAACCTAATAAATACCTATGGACATTTATGGATATGCGAAGCACTCAATTCTCTAGTGGCGGAAAAAAGGAAGGTTACGGCCTCAGGCAATATCGTTGACTTGATAGAAAACCAATAGATATCTGTCAAATTACTCTCTGATACTCGTCACATGTGGTGATAAACTTTTTAATAGGTTTGACAGTAAGATATATTCTGGTCGAAATCTTGATGCATAAACTCATACAATACTACTTACTTCAAGTGACACCTTTATAAGTTTATATGCAGAAATAGAATCTTTGAATTTCGGAGGGGGCGTAGCTCAGATGGTAGAGCGCTCGCTTAGCATGCGAGAGGTACCGGGATCGATGCCCGGCGCCTCCAATATTTTTTTGTTTTTCAAACTAGTATTCCAAGTTTATCATCAAACTGTACCGTTCATAGACAAATGGATTTCACCCCGAGTAATAGAATATACTCTTTCCACCTTGGAAAATTTCGAGTATCGAAAGAAAACTAAAACTAAAAATAAAACTATTGACACTCATTCCACAACTTCGTCAGGTTATGGCAACGTTATTATTGATACACCAGTATTAGAATATTTTTCTAGGGAAAAACTGGAATACGTTCAGATTGCATAAGAAGAGAAGTGTTGTAGAATCTCTCTTCGGGCTCAATGGAGGAAATGTTAAGGTAGGTAAATGCCCATTATTAAAATACTTTGAGTGAGATAGTGTTACATCCGAGTTGCTTACTTAGCGAGTTAGTGTTGTTCTTGACAAACTTCCACCAGATAAACGCAAATATAATAAAATCGTATTACAAAATGAAATTATTCATATGTATAGGTATCAGAAATTGAAATGTACCTAGTTATATTCAGTCCGAAAAATTCGATATGAAACTGTGAACAATGATGGGGCTATTTGGAATAAAGACATTTCATAATGAAAGTAATTAATTATCTTTGCAGATTTCATATTGAAATATAGAAATATTACACACACTGTTTCACTTTTTGTGCTAGTGGGACACAGCAATACAAACTCTATTCGTCCGTGTAACCCTAAAGAAGGCCCCAGCACATTCACTACTAAGCAATGCGATACTAAAGAAGTCCGAAAATTAGTAAAAATGAAAATATTTTCACTTTAATAAAAAACCAAAATTCTAACCCGTAACAAAGTAATTCTATCGCGATTTCAGATGTAAATTACAATATTTAAGCACGCTCTGCTACCGAATATTTTGTCACGAGCTCAAGTCAATATTCACTATTAGGGTACTTGGGGTATATCCGAAATAGATAACGTATTGCACAATAAATACTTCTATTCAACTTCTAGGACACCACTTGTATCTACTTAATCTCAAATACTAATGAATAAATGAATAATCTATCGTATTCAACCTAATCCCTTATCATATAACTATATTAGTCAGTTTGATTCAGCTGAATTTTCATAGGCCCGCGGGTGCTGCATTGCATATCGCAGTAATGATTACCTTTTTTCAATATTTCGATATTTATGCGCCTTTCGAAATTTTTAAATTTATTTACCACCAGCATTCTGCAAGTGAAACAAAAAAGATTTTTTCGCGTGGAACTGTAAGTGTATGTGATTTCATGTGAATTTCGAGGATGTAGAATTTTTGCTTTGATATGATTCCTGACGCAATGCAGTCATTTTGACTCGTATGAACAAATCTCACATTTGAACATAGGTGTTTGTGAAGAAATTTTGAGAGACAACATATGATTTGCTACGCTACTTTGATAATTGGACTGGTAAGAGCACAAACGACACTTATCCATAGTCAATTCTGACTGCTTCTTATGAACTCTATATAGTGTCTATCAAATGCAAACCTTTTTTTTTGCCGTATACTCACAGGATTCACATTTGTAGACTTTGTCTTTTTTTCTTCCATAAGAACACTAGAAATAAAAGCATTTGCGTCAGGTGATTGCAATGTATCTTCCCTCAAAAAGTAGTATCGGCAATACCGTCCAAAATATTTTTGGTTCTATTGTTCCAAATCAAACCGTTCAAATTTATCGAGGTATGAGTACCAGTCAGATACGTACTTATGCGAATTGCAAAAAAAATATTGACAAAATTCAAAAAAATTTGGTGGTTGAAAATAAAATTGAATTCTCTTCTCTACGATGTGACATGACCCCCCAGCCATTTAAAAATTTTTGTGTTTTGTTTGTTGATCAAGTTTGATGATTTCAAAAAGTAGTATCAGAGATAACCCCCATATAGTCATGTTTGTACGTAGAACCGTTTAAAAATTGACGGGTGAGAAGGGCTATGAAAAGCAGCACAGTAAATTTAATTCAGATGCGGAAATTTGCAAGTGAACGAGCAAAAAATATCATAAAAATCGTCACAGATTGGTCTGAAATTCTACAGGTAGGTTTATACACTAGTTTATACACAGTTCATTTTCTGTGTTTCAGCAGCATCCAGCAAGTTTTGTCTTCATTAATTTTTTTAGTGAATTTGGTTTCTCTTCAGCTGTGGAATAACGACGTTGTATCACAACCGACGAACGCATGTGAATACGGCACCCAGCAATTTGTTGGGACTAGCTGAAGGAAAGACATTTTATAGGTTTTACGTCTGGGGGTTTCAAAACAATTTCGTCATCTTCCAGTCCGAGAGAATAATAGCCATTATTGCGAGTAGTATCTACTTTATTTACGACTAATTTATATATTTCAGATTTTAAATGGACAAATTTATTCGTCATGGGGTAAATTTATATCAACAAATTTCCTAATTTCTATCAATCCCTCGTCATTATTCCCTAAGAGGTCAATTTATCGCATTATACTGCAAGATCCTCAAGTATAATACGTACGTTATACAGTGAGCGCGTAAAGGTTGGAACAAATTCGTTAAAAGCTTCATATGGCCATTGGGGAAAAAAGCTCAGACACGACGATTGACGATTGAAACACTTGCAATTGGCCACCACCAATAACCACAGATAGTATTGATGATGAAATAGAAGATCAAGAGATGTGTATTTTTCAATAACTTACCATTGAAAACTGAAGTAGTTGCAATTTTTTTCCTATAACTGCCAAGAAGTCTACTTTTTTTGTGTGGTGCCTGGAGTATTAAAATATCTCACTATCAACATATGATTTTATTATGGAACGCAAGAGCGTGAAAAAAACTACACTTTTTTACGGTTGTTGCAAGGTGACAAAAATTGTATGCGACAACAATGACAGATCCAAATAACAACGAAATCCTGTCAGTCACTTCTTATTTTCTGGGAAACTAATATCCTATAAATATCTGATATACAAAAAATGAATATATCACCGATTAATAATCAATAAAGAGAATGTTATCAAATATCGCGAAATATTATTCACAGCAATAATATAAGTATACGTATAGGACCTATTGGATCGAATTCTCACTAGGTGGTAGAAACTAAGTAGTTGACATTAATAATAAATTAAATTGGTAAAATTGTGCATCTCTCGAAATAACGAATTCTTGATAACTATGAAATTGCTATAAGTAGAAATGGAAAGCGATGAAGATTGAACAGAGAAAATCGTAGTCAGTGCGAGTGTGAGTTTTTCTTCACGTAGCTTTACGAGTATTGTTTAATTTAAAAAAAAAACCTGATAAAATGAAAAGTTTCCCAATTGTAGAAAAAATATTTTATGAAACTCGTGAGTAAGGTGTTTTTCTACTGGTGGGAATTGGCGCCTACATACTGCATTTCTACTCATATCACTTTACTGCTCACTTGATACATAAATAAATATTATTTTCAATTTAATTCGCTACCTAGATATTTCGTCATCATCAAACTTATTATTGATCTCTTTATTGAGACCCAATAACGGAGAACATATTGTCACGTAGCCCATGGACAAAGCCAGAATCAAATATAAACATGCTTTCAATTAAATAATTTTTCCTTCATTCATTCATTTCTACTCATATTCAGTCAAACTCAAATTCAATCAAAACATTTTACTCTGGTGGTGATCACCCAGTACATAAGAAATCCAAATTGCCTCACTGATTTGGAAATGCAATCAAGCAGCAGAATTTTCCGATCTGCGTGTTCAATTATTTGCTACATCAGGCTTCCTCAAAGTTTCAACTTATTCAATGGCAATAAGGCATAATGTTTCTGTGTCGGTCATTACCACTTAGGTCGAAGTGCCGACTTTGCAAATGTCAGTACAAACGAATCGATGACTACGTAATGCTTTTTACTATAAATTAAAAATGGTACATGCGTGTCGGCACAGAGAAGGTCAGACAGCGACCTAGTACTTTATTCAATGGCGCATGTCTCCTTAGGGATATTTTTATTGTAAGTATAATTGATGTTGGTTTTCATGCTCAATTTTGTCACCTCGTGAAATTTATTTGTTTTTGGTTTATTTTTCGATTTGTTCATTTCTATTTCAATAAAACATTTTTTGGTAAACTTTAACGAACTCTTTTATTCCAAACCCAGGGTGATCAATGTATTCAAAACCTCTCGTAGCCAAGCGAAACGAGTCACAGGTATCCCAGAGCTCATAACAGCTCGTAGCCCTTTTGGCGTAAGTGGTAAACGTCACAATATATTTTTGGAAAACATTTTCGATTTTTTCGACAGAAATATCAAGGAAAAACGTGATTTCTCAAAATTCAAGTTTTTTTCTCACTTTGACAAATTTTCGGACACAAATGTTTTTTTTAATCCATAAAGGTTGAAGTAATTTCAGTAACAGACTAAAAAATATATATACAGTCCATTGGAGACGATCCATCCACATACAAAGGAGGTGAGATTTAATAGGAAGGTTGAAAAAACTTTCAGTCTAACTCCACCAAAATATATATACAGGGTGATTTACGTAGGCCGTGTATTAGAACTTTTTCAACTTGCAGTTGGACTAGAAACTTGAAATTTGGTATGCTGTCATAATTGTCATGTTTGTATTTTCAGTCCTACAACTATACAGGGTAGGCTTAAAGTCGGTATCAACTTTCTTATTTTGAATGGAAACCTAATATTTTTTGTCGTGGTTCGAATGGCCTTCTGATTATGACTTTAAACATCTTAAGTTATATATATTTCAATTTTTCTGAAAAAAATTACCGCTGTAGTAGTTCAGGAAAACACGTGTAGCCCTCAAACCTCCAAAAATTAGGAAATGAAATTTATGGAACAGTTAGCTGGTAGTCCAGGCCTACCATTTTTTTTTAACTATTCAAAAGAAAATTGAATTTCAGAATGAGTTATTTCAGTTTTCCCTATACCCAAGTTCAACCTGTATCGAGTTATTCAATAAAAATCAAGAAACACCTTATCTTGCGAAATGATTCTGTGTTTATTCAAGTGTGCCATGGAAGCAAAAGAAAATTGTAATAATTTAATCAATGGTAATACTACGAGTCGTTCAAATTTTAAGAGTGTTTTGAAAATAAAAATGTATCTCATTGAATTTGAAGAACGAGTTGTATTTGGAGGATTATTTATTGAACAAATCAAAGGAAGAACAAATTAATTCATGAGTATTTCATTAACATGAGGAGAAAAGAAGGAAGGAAAAGAAGGAAGGCCTTTTATGATCCAAAAGAGATATGATGCTTATGCTCAAACCACAAAAAACAAATTGAATTTAACAAAAATTAATAGTACTCCATTTTCATTTGAGTTCAGGAATATCGGTTTACAAGCGGCTATAGTCGTCGTTTGCGATATCTGCCATAAACTTGGTTATGTTCATGAGCTATTTACGTGTGTGAAATTTAAGTGTTTATTGAAATGTGTCGTTTGTTATTATTCTGCTGACGAAGTGAAAAGTGAATGAATATTAATAAAAAGGTAACTTTTCATTCATGATAGTTTTTATTTTAACCTTGTATATGAGCCAGTTGAATAGAATCGACGCGGTAAATCTTATGTTTTGACAGTTCAAAGGTAAACAACGTTTCATCAAGGACCAGGCAGTTTTATCAGTATAAAACCGAATGATTGGCCAGAATAACACGCTGCTATTGTGGAAGGTCATAAACCCAAAAAATCATGTCAAGAATTGAATACCACATTTTGACATGTGAAAAAAATAATCAAAAATATTGCAAAATATTGACAGAACTCTAGCGTAAGGTTTCGATATGACCACCATTTTTATTCATACATTCTATTACTCTATTCTCGATAGATTGCGTAGCACTTATGATTCAGTTGGGATCGATACTGTATTATTTTAAGTCTCAAATCATCTATATTGTGGACTGGTGAAGAATACACCAAATCTTCTACCTTACCCCAAATATAAAAATCTAAAGGGGTAAGATCTGGAGATCTTGCAGGCCACAGAAATGGTCCTCGATTTCCCCACCAACTCATTAAACATGGATGTCAATTTAGTATACAGTTTGCGTATTGTGCGGTGGTGTCCCATCCATCTGGTACCATGAACGTGCAGCTCTAGCCAGTGGCAAATTGCCAAAAAATGTTTCTTCTACGTTTTGAAGAATTTCTAAGTATCTGTCACTATTCAAATTTTCATCGTACATAAAATAGCGTACCTCTTGGTTCATTATCAAACAAAACACATTTACTCGAAATTGTACTTGATTTTCAACTTCGAACATCATATGTGTATTTTCACAAGCCGAAATTTCGATTTCGCCTATTGTAAACTCCCTGCTGACAAAACTTTGCCTCATCAGTCCAAATTATGTTTTCTATAAGAATCCGGCGTGCTCTTGTATTTTGAGTAATAAGTCCTCGCAAAAGTTTACTCTACGAGGAAAGTCACTTGGGTGTAATTTTTGCAATCTTATAAATTTGAAAGGACGTAGTTTATCGCGGTGTAAAATGGTTTGTACTGCAGACTATGAAAATCCCAATTTCAAAGACGCCGTTCGTATTAAGGCTTGAGGATATGCTTGAAAGCATCCGAGAATGGAAATTTGATTATCGTCATTGGCAGTTACTGATTTGATCCTCGTAACGGTTCTAGCCACTTCCCCAAAAATATACAGTGTGTCCCACTTTGAGCAGCCACACCCTCGTAATTTCTTGACAGTAAAATTATTTCAAAATTTGTTTTTTATTACGTATCGTACTCAGAAATATCTGGTGTATATTTGTTTTAATGTTTTCTTAATACATTTTAGTTAGCATTTACATGTATGTTTTTTTAACGTCGTATGACATCTGACATATTGGCGGGATGTCATTATTCAGTGTTCATGTGCTGAGTCACAGAATCTCTTTTTAGGTACAATATTGTCTGTGTTCTATGAACATAATAAGGACTTAATATAATAATTTAACAATATTATAACATCTTCCCTTTCGAACCACAAAAGCGTTTATCTAATTAATATGTTACATAGTCTCTGTATTTCTGAGGGACAGTAATAACCCGGCCCCTGCTGCTTTTGCGAGGTGATGTGTCTATTACATTTTGGTCTGACTTTGTAAAAGTCTTTTGTTGTAATTCATTATTATTGTCTTGGCCGCCACTAGTCATGTTGCATTCATTATCCAAGTCATATGAACTTCTAGGATGAAAATCATTTTGACTATGTTTCAACTGCGAGCTATTTCTTCGAACAATGTTACCATTTTCTTTTTCAACTAGATATGATCGTGGTGCTTGTTCGAATTTACTTATGACTCCGGCAGGACTCCAAGTTTTTCCCTCTCTAATAACAATATTCTCATTGTCTAGAAACTCTTTCCTGATTGCCGTTGATCTATCATAATATTGTTTATAAATTCTTCTCTTCTCTTCCAACTTTTTTTTCTCGTTGTCATAATCAATATTCCCGGATGTTAGGAGTTTTGATAGCATCGGTAGTTTTGATCTTAATCTTCGGTTCTGTATATAGTAGCTGCGATGGTGTTTTATCTGTCCCAGATACAGAAGTGTTCCTGTATTCGAGCAAGGCCACCTGTACATCTTCACATTTTCTTAGCATATTTTTTGATATTTGCACTGCCCTTTCTGCAAGTCCATTGGACTGCGGATATCTTGGACTTGAATTATTGAATTTGAAATTCCAGGCTCTAGCAAAATCTCTACATTTTAGTGAGTTGAAAGGCATGTTGTCAGCCACCACCTCTTTGGGAATTTCAAATCTGGAGAAAATTGCTTTGAATGAATTTACAACAGTTTCTGCAGTTTTGTCTTCAACTTGAATAATTTCCAACCATTTTGAGAAATAGTCCATTAGAATTAAATACGATTTGCTTCCATAATCTAAAAAGTCACAAGCTACTGATTCAAATGGAAATTTTGGAAATTCCCTCAGTATCATGGGTTGTTTAGGATTAACTTTACTATAAGTTTCACAGTTTTTACATTTTCTGATAAATTCCTCGATATCTGAATTTATTTGAGGCCAATATAATATTTGTTTAGCTCTTTGTTGAGTTTTAGTAATGCCATAGTGATTTTCATGTGAAAGTGTCAACATATCATTACGTAAAGATTTTGGGACTATTATTCTATCATTGTAAAATAGTAGATCATCGACTATGTAAATGTCATGTCTTAAGGAATAGTACTTCTTAATTGATTCTGACACTTTACTAGCATCACTAGGCCATCCTTGTATGCAGTACTCTTTGACTTTTTAATAGTTTCTTCTATAAACTGTTGTTTCTTTTCACTTGTCATGTTGATGGAGTGTACTATTTCAGTTATGAATTTGTCATCATCAGATTTAATATTCTGATAGTTTCTTGACAAAAGATCTGCTATATGCATTTCTTTTCCTGGCTTGTATCTTACCTCTATGTCATATTTCAGAAGCTTCACCTTAATTTTTTGTAATCGAGGAGAATGAATCTCTGAAACACCTTTTTTCATTATACTCTCCAAAGGCCGATGATCAGAGTCAACTTGGATGTGACGACCATAAACATAATGGTGAAATTTATTACAGGCCCATAAAATTTCTAAATATTGTTTTTCGATTTGACTAAACCGGCTTTCATTGTCTGTCAGTGATCTCGAAGCAAAAGCAACAGGTTTATGGTTTTGCAGTAAACAACAACCTAGACCAGATTGGCTCGCATCTGTTTAAATAACAATATCAATATTCTCATCAAAGTTCGCTAAAACAGGATATGAACTCACTAATTTTTTCATTTCCTTCAACGCCTCAGATTGTCTGTGAGTCCATAGAAATTCTACATTATTTTTTAAAAGTTCTCTTAATGAACAGGAAATACTTGACAAGTTAGGAATATAGGCCCGCAAATAATTGATCATTCCTAGTATGCTCTGAAGTTCTTTTTTATTAGCTGGCTCTCTCAATTTTTGAATAGCTGATACTTTATCATTATCAGGTCTCATTCCTTCTTTGCCAAATATATTGCCCAAGTACTTTACTTCTTCAACTCTATACTGTATTTTCCTATCATTAAATTTTACATTCAGTTCCCTAGCTCTATCAAGTACTCTATGTAGGTTAGCATCATGCTGTTCCACTGTATAACCGAAAACCAACAAATCATCAAAATAAATCATGCACCCTGGGGAGCTATTTTTGACCGTTCGCAATATTAACGAAGACACGTATCGTTACAGTCTGAGTTATGGGTATTATGTGAATGACATGTGGATAACATCAGAACGTGACGATACGAGTGCACGTTATCATTGCGAACGGTCAAAAATTGTACCCCTGGCAAGTCACCAAAATTTTCTTGATTTAATTTTTGGAAATATTCCGGAGCACAATTCAAACCCATAGGTAAGCGATTAAATTTAAAAGCTCCAAAAATAGTACCAAAGGCGCATAACTCACTTGATTTTTTATCCATTTCTACCTGGTAAAACCCATCTTTAAAATCTAAGACTGTAAAATATGATTGATTTTTTAATTTGACTCTTATTTCTTCCAGGGTGGGAATTACACAAAATTCTCGTTCGAGTGCCTTATTCAAATCCTTAGGATCTAAGCATAGTCTAAGCGATTTATCATTTTTCTCTACAATCACCAGATTGCTTAACCATTCTGTAGGACCTTCACACCGAGAAATTACTCCTTTCTTAACCAAATTATCAAGTTGTTCTTTTAATCTACTTTGCAAGGCCAACGGAATCCTACGAGGAGATCTTGCAACTGGTAATGCATTTTGTTTCAGTTTTAGAACACATTTTTTCCTAAATCTACCCAGCCCTTGAAATATCTCAATATTATTTTTAATAAACTCTTCTTTTGTACTGCAAATTACACTATTTACTTTTGGCAATATGTTCAATTCAATACTTGTTGGCAGACCCACAATCGGTGAACTTTTATTACCCTCTACGATCACAAATTTAACATTTTGATTATTTTCATTATACCTACAATTCAGATGTACAATACCAAAAGAAATTATTTTAAATCCTCCATATGCCTCTAAGACTATCTTACTTTTCTCTATTTTAACATTATTATCTATCTTATTTAGCATAATTTTTGGTAAAATATTAATCTGACTGCCTGTGTCAATTTTGAATTTAATGTTTTTCTCTCCTACCTTTATATTTTCTACCCATTCTTTTCCATCTTTTATTTCATTAATACTTATGGTGGATACCATGAAAGGTTCATCTTCATTTGATTCCTCGTCCCTTTACTGCCTTTGATTGTTTGCCAGACACCATATTACGACACATTTTGGTGAAATGCCCATATCTGCTACAAGTTCTGCAAATTTTACCATATGCTGGACATTGTCTAGCCTTATGCTTTGTTCCACAACTCCTACACTCGAATGCATCTTGCTTTTCATCTCTATATCTGTTCATTTCCTTAAAGCTTGTTTGATTATTATTTACTTGCTTAACATTTGCAGACTTCCTTGTCCTTAGTAGATCAACCTTTGATGGAATTTGATCCTGTACATTTCTAATTTGTGCTTTTGCTATCTCACTGGCTCTGCATATTTTAATGGCATCCTCTAAGCTCAACTTATCCTTGTTCAGTAACTTTTCTCGCTCTTCTTTACTGCTGATACCTAGGACAATCCTGTCTCTTGTGGCTTTATCTTGACCAGTTTCAAAATTACAACTCTGTGACAGTTTTTTCAGATCTGTCAGGAAATGGTCAAAAGCTTCGCCTTCTTCTTGATTTCGGGTATAAAATACGAATCTTTCATATACTTCATTTTGTTTCGGTATACAGTATGCCTCTAACTCTTCTAACACAGTTACATAGTTACTTTTTTGGTCATCAGTAAGCTTCAAGGTATTGAAAATTTCAACACGTTCTTCCCCTATCAAGTTGAGAAGTATAGCTATTTTAACTTTATCGGCTTTGCCATCTTTATCACTGGCCACCAGGTAAATTTCTAAGTTTTGTTTGAATTTCCTAAAGTTTTCTGCGACATTGCCCTCAAACGACATTCATCTAACCTCCATTTTTACAATAATCTCTTCTATTCGCACCTGAGCTTTTTATAGTTCGTTTTGAATTATATATTTCCACTTGACTGCGCCATGTAATATTATTTGGATTGCAATAAATCTGCACGTAGGTGTATATTTGTTTTAATGTTTTCTTAATACATTTTAGTTAGCATTTACATGTATGTTTTTTTTAACGTCGTATGACATCTGACATATTGGCGGGATGTCATTATTCAGTGTTCATGTGCTGAGTCACAGAATCTCTTTTTAGGTACAATATTGTCAGCAATATCTACCTTCAGGTTTATGAAATATTTGTATATCCATTTTCCATGGCTACCTACGACCAATTGAAAAGTGAAAAATTGGGAAAAACATATTAGGCATTTTTTTATCGCGAAAATAACACCAGATTCTGTTTGAAAACCCCCTGAAATTCCCATATTTCAGTGCTAATTCATCAAAATATACAGGGTGTCATCTGTAACTAACAACATTTTTTATTTGTTATTCATCCGTAAAATTTGGTTGCTTTCGAATTTTTTTTCTCTTGTCACAAAGAAAATAACCAAATGTTACTTTTTCATGGCTTGCTATGACCGGTTGAAAATTGAAAAATTGGGAAAAATATACTAAAAGATTTTTTACTTTGAAACTAATATCAAATTCTGATTCAAAACATGCTTAAACCAGATCGCATTAAAATACACACTAGCAACATTTTTAACTTGTATTCATCCGTAATGTTTGGTTGATTTTGAAAATTGTGTCTATAGTAACAAAGTAGGTACTTACCTAAAATGTTCAATTATTGCTATAAAAAATAACCAAATATTACTGTTTCATGGCTTTCTATGACCAGTTGAGGAGTGAAAAAATGGGGAAAACACTTTAATGGCACTTCAAGTACAAAAGTAACAGCGGTTTCTGGATTAGAACACCTTGAGAGCCACACCTCTATACTTTATTCTAAAAATATGCAAGCTGGCATAACTTTTATTTATCCGTAGTGTTAATTTGATTCTCAAAATTTCTTCTCCAGTCAAAAAGTACCCAAAATATTCAATTGATGCTGTGGAAAATAACGAAATATTGTACTTCCATGGCTAGATATGAACAGTCGAAAATTGAAAAATTGGGGTAAACATCCTTCTATCACCGAGACAACAGATCCTGGTTGAAAATATACCGCAAAGCCCCCAGATTCCGTTGCCCGGGTCAGGAAATTAAACACGATATCATCCTGTAAATGGTAACATCTATTTATAAATCTTGTTCAGCGTGTTCTGAACGAGAATTTGGTGTTAGCTCGGAGATAAAACAATCTTATTATGTTTTCCCTAACGTTTCAATTTTCAACTCATCATATCTAGCCATAAAAAAGTGATATACTGAACGTTTTCTGGTACTTTATGCCTGGAGAAGAATGTTTTTAAATCAACTAAACGCTACGGATGAATTTTGCCAGCTATAGATGACACCCTATATGTTTTTTTGATTCATGAATTATGTTCTACGGATTTTAGGGTGTCTTGATTCAGAATCCGCTGTTACGTACTTGTGCTACAAAAATCCTTGATGTGTTTTCCCCACTTTTTCACTTTTCGACTGGTCATAGCTAGCCATGAAAATGTAATATTTGAATATTTTCTACAGCATTATTCGAACATTCTCAAGTAATTAATGACTATGTAAAAAAAATTCGAAATCAACCAAACATTAGGGAATAAAAATCAATAATATGTTAGTTACAGATGACACCCTGTATATCTTAAATAATCAAGAACTGCTATTTGCAGGTTTCAGAGTACTCTGAAACAGAATTTAGTGTTATTTTTGCGATACAAAAATCCCTACTATGTTTTTTCCAATTTTTCACTTTTCAATTTGCTCGTAGGTAGCCATGAAAAAGTAATATTCGAATATTCCCTACAGCATTCTTTGAACATTTTTAGGTTCTTCATGACTAAGGAAATAAAAATCGAAATCAACGAAAATTACAGATGACACCCTGTATATTTTGATGAATTAGCACTAAGATTTGGGGGTTTTAGGGTGTTCTCAAACAGAATCTGGTGTTATTTTTGCGATAAAAAAATGCCTAGAATGTTTATCCCAATTTTTCACTTTTCAATTGGTCGTAGGTAGCCATGGAAAATGAATATAGGAATATTTCATAAACCTGAAGATAGATATTTCCGAGTACTATACGTAATGAAAAACAAATTTTGAAAGCACTTTACTGTCAAGAGAATACGAGGGTGTGGCTGCTCAAAGTGGGACACACTGTATATAAAATTATTTTTCAATCGTGAGAACTTTCCCCGTGTCATCCTCCGTAAGTTTGGATATTTCAAATTAAACTCACGGACAGTTGCTGCACAATTTTTTGACACATGCCGTGGGTAACAAACAAGTAACACAACTTCGTTTGAATAATTTTCCATATTCGAATCAATTTTATTTAAGAATAAGCACGACTCGTTTTTACTTTGACAGAATAATCACCTTCTTATTTACAGTTGTTTTTTGTTTCCATGGCATGCTTGAATAAACACAGAATCATTCAACAAGTTAAGGCATTTCTTGATTTTTATTGAAACTCGATAGAGGTTGAACTCGGCTATAGGGAAAGCTAAAATAACTCTTCCTAAAATTCAATTTCTTTTGAATGGTTAAAAAAAATGGTAGGAGCCATTTGAAAATTTTGAGTTTTTGACAATTTCACCCATATGATACAAATGAGACCGTTGATGGGACATCAGGTATTAGTCTGGACTACCAGCTAACTGCTCTATAAATTTCATTTTCTAATTTTGAACGGTTTGCGGGCTACACGTGTTTTCCTGAACTACTACAGCGGTAATTTTTTTCAGAAAAATGGAAATATATCAAAAACTGTAATAGATAAGTAAACATAACTTGGGTTGTCTAAAGTCATAATCAGAAGGTCAATCGAACCATGACAAAAAAATAAGTTTCCATTTGAAATAAGAAAGTTGGTACCGACTTTAGGACTAAAAATATTTGAGGTAGAACAAACATGATCAATTATGACAACATACCAAATTTCAAGTTTCTAGTCCAACTGCAAGTTCAAAAACGTCTAATGCACTGCCTTCGTAAATCACCCTGTATATATACATATAAATCAAACTAGTTTTGAACGGTTCCGAGAAAGAAAATGCACTTTCTCCACAACTGTTACAGAATTTGCCAATTCTGAAATCATATTTGATAACAAAATACTAATTGAGATTAAAAAAATATTCTACAACACTTAATGTCTTGTGCATTTTGCATGTATTTCATTCAATCACTTGTTGAACTATATTATTCTAACATTGTTGAAACAATAATAACATTAGCCTTAATTGGCATTATAGTGACAAGATATGAATTGAAATGTCAAATTAATTTTTCATTGACTTTTCATTTGATTATATGTAAAATTTGTGGTTGTGGAGAAAGCACAGTCTGTTACTCGGTCAGAATGAACATTCGTTATACTCGAGGAACCACGAGTCGTGGTTCCTCGGGCTCGTTTTCAACTCGCGCCACTCGCATCGAATTTTCATTCTAACATTGTTACAGAATATACTACTCTTTGTCTAACGCTCTTTCACTAAACCTTCTCGGCAACTGGCCTAACTTCATTAAAGCCGTCAAATTACGAAAAGTATTTTTGTTTATAACATATCACATGGTTATATGTGAATAAGTTGTTGACAAAGCACTCAGAAAAAGCAAATACTTGATCTGCGCTCTCGTGTTGGTTGGGTTCCTTTCTTGTTTTATAAGACAATCATATAATAAACAAATATTTTCAAACTAGTTACATATAATCAACTGATGGTGACAGGATAAAAAAAAAATGAAGTAGTTTGAGAAACTATTCGAAATCCAGTTAAATAAGAAGTGAATATTTAGCATATTCACTTTTTTATATCTGATAATCTGGGACCACTCGCTTAAAAATAAATGAAAATATCTCAGTTCTCATCAGTTCACTCTATTATTTTTCTCATGATTATAATTATTCATAATTTGTGTCCGAGGTGATAACAGCATATATTTTTTGATTATTTCTCTTACTGAAAAATATTAATTACCTAAGTACTTTAACAAGAAAGTCATCATTACTAATACTACTATAATCACAGTGTATCTTCTCAGTGAATTGAATTTTTGCGTTCGAGTCAACAATTTGGAAGACATGACCATTACATGCCGAAGCAATACTACCATCAGAATATAATAAAAATCTTTGATTTATTGTACCATTTTCGGGAGAAACTGTAGGAGCACCATTATTCTCACATCCGCCGGCTACAGTCAGGACCTTTCTGAAAAAAATAAAAAAGGTAATTTTTTAGTTTCATTCAGAATCGAAATAATGTTATACACGTAGGAACTACCTTCGGGGACTCTAGGGCAATCCCATCAAAATTACTCTAGGGATTACTTGGTGATCTACTCGAATTAATTTCATTCTATATTCCTAACCTGATGTTTTCATTCAGATCCAATGTCATTTGCCATACATAATGAATATGACAACGCCTTGTCGTTCTTCCTCTATATTATACACATTTCCATAAGAAGGTTCTCAGGTTCTCTCAAGAAGGTTTGCTCACTCTTTTTATATGGTACTATGATTGACCTATATCAGGGTTCCCAACTTGTTCACACTAGAGAACAAAAATCCCGATAGTTTCCCTGATAATTTTTTTTCTTACTATCAATAATTCTTTCAATATATTATATTTTGGTCAAGTGAATATTATTATATCAATACAGGGCGTGATCTAACTTCTTGCACGAATGGCAGGGTACAAATATAAAAAAAAAAAATTTGGACATTTTAAATTTTGCTGGAAAATTCGGAAAATCTTGGAAATTGCACAGTTTCTTCCATCGGGTAGTTCCAGTATTATTGCGGCTCTGCTCCGGTCAGCTGACGTTCGGCGGACAGTGGTTCCCAAAATTTCGATGAATTTCCCAACACATTTTAAACTTTCCACAAATTTTTTTCGAATCTTTCACACCTGTCACGGGAGTGCAAGAGGTTAGAAAACACCCTGTTGATATAATAATATTTACTTGACCAACATATTATAATAAATTGAAAGAATTATTGATAGTAAGAAGAAAAATTATCAGTAGTAAAATAATAAAAAACGAATAATAATTGACTGATTGATGATAAACGAACAGAGAATAATGAATTAGAAATGAAAGAAACTCTCATGGTACTATGAAGTTGAACAAAGAGCCCTTTCTCCGAAGCACCGATACAGCTGGAGGGCGCACTGGTATCATTACCCACTTACCACATCGGTGGAGCAAGTGGTTATTGAGTCCGAGAATTATGTTCTGAGTCATCGAAGGAAACCAACGATAACAGCCTTCGGGTATAGGATAAAATCATACAAGCTGACAGCCAATGCGTTATGGTTTCAGGTGCCCCTTGACCTACTCTAAATCTGGTGTTTGAGACAGACCTTTATACCCATCACGCACTATGGTAGACCAGGGTGTCGAAGACGCCGTCTTATCAGACCATTATAAATCCTGCTGTTTTCGAATTTAGGCCTCTTGACACACACCAACTTTTATGCGAGCTTGATGCAGAAAAGGTTTCAATTCGGTGGCAAAGTTTTATTCACCACGCTTGGTGTCCAACAGGAGACCAAGCTCAAGTTCGACCACCGATTAAATGAAATAAGTTTGAGAATAATTAGACAGGTTCATGACCGCAGACTTCTTGATGTATTCCAAAGTCTGGAAATTGCGAAAGTGTGAGAATAGTATGAATGCGGATAAGGGCCCCATTACATATAGCTCTTTATTCAACTTCATAGTACCTACAATAAGGGTTTCTTTCATTCGTAATTCATTATTTTCTGTTCGTTTATCATCACTTAGTCAATTATTATTCGTTTTTTATTATGTTACTACTGATAATTTTTTTTCTTACTATCAATAATTCTTTCAATATATTATATGTTTGTCAAGTAAATATTATTATATCAATACAAGGTCTATTCTAACCTCTTGCACTCCCGTGAAGGACGGGTGTATAATGCCATTTTATAACGAATGGCAGGTGTGAAACATTTGAAAAAAAAATTGTGGAAAGTTTAAATTGTGTTGGGAAATTCGTTGCAATTTTGGGAACCACTGTCCGCCGAACGTCAGCTGACTGGAAGATCCACAATAATACTGGAACTACCGGATGGAAAAAACTGTGTAATTTCAAGATTTTCCGAATTTTCCAACAAAATTCAAAATGTCCACAATTTTTTTTTTTTTTCGAACTTTTCACACCTGCCATTTGGCATGAAATGGCATTATACTGTCACGTAGCCCATAGACAAAGCCAGAATCAAATATGAATATACTTTCAATTAAATAATTTTTTCTTCATTCATTCATTTCTGCTCATATTCAGTCAAACTCCAATTCAATCAAAACATTTTATACAGGTGGTTATCATAAGAAATCCAGATTGCCGCACTGATTTGGAATTGCAATCAAACAGCAGAATTTTCCGATCTGCGGTTTCAATTATTTGCTACATCAGACTTCCTGTAAGTTTCAACTTATTCATTGTCGGTCATTACCTTGTAGGTCGAAGTGCTAACTTTGCAAATGTCAGCACAAACGAACCGATGACGAGGTAAAGCTTTTTACTATAAATTAAAAATGGTACGTGTGTATCGAGATAGAGAAGGTCAGACCGCGACCTAGTACTTTATTCAATGGCTAATCTCCTGGTGCATCTCTCCTTAGGGAGATTTTTATTGTAAGTATGATTAATGTGGGTTTTCATGCTCAATTTTGTCACCTAGTGAAATTTATCTGTTTTTGATTCGTTTTTTTGATTTGCTCATTTCCCTTTATTTTATGTAAGACAAATACTAAGACTCGTACACAACAAATACATATATTGATATCAAATCTATAACACTTTAATAATCAGCGAATATAATCGCAATGTTCAGGTGACCAACGCCTACGCATAAGTGATCCTCTCCGAAGAATCTGTCTATCCCTGCATATTTATTTAATGGCCCTCTTCAATATCGTACCAAAGCCGCAATCAGCGCTCTCCGTATTTGTTTATTATTTCAAGCACTTGAAGAGTCATTAATTCCGGCTATAGGATGGATTGGTCTTACATTCGGCCATCCTGCAATGACGCCGGTCCTCAGGCGGCTAAGAACTAGCCTCATCTGAAAAAATAACCAAAATCAGTTTTTTTTTTAAAGCTGTTTTCTTGCTGTGATTGAGCCTGATACAACTACAAAGTAAGTACCCATCTCAACAGTCACAACATCAACATCTATGTGAATGAGCCTGATACAACTACAAAGTAAGTACCCATCTCAACAGTCACATCTTCTATGTGAATGAGCCTGATACAATTACAAAGTAAGTACCCATCTCAACAGTCACATCTTCTATGTGAATGAGCCTGATACAACTACAAAGTAAGTATCCATCTCAACAGGCACACCTTCTATGTGAATGAGCCTGATACAACTACAAAGTAAGTACCCATCTCAACAGTCACAACATCAACATCTATGTGAATGAGCCTGATACAACTACAAAGTAAGTACCCATCTCAACAGTCACATCTTCTATGTGAATGAGCCTGATACAATTACAAAGTAAGTACCCATCTCAACAGTCACATCTTCGATGTGAATGAGCCTGATACAACTACAAAGTAAGTATCCATCTCAACAGTCACACCTTCTATGTGAATGAGCCTGATACAACTACAAAGTAAGTACCCATCTCAACAGTCACATCTTCTATGTGAATGAGCCTGATACAATTACAAAGTAAGTACCCATCTCAACAGTCACATCTTCTATGTGAATTAGCCTGATACAACTACAAAGTAAGTATCCATCTCAACAGTCACACCTTCTATGTGAATGAGCCTGATACAACTACAAAGTAAGTACCCATCTCAACAGTCACAACGGTACATGGTGGTATGGAAGAAAGACTCTCACACTAGCAAACAAGTCTGACTTCGAATGCCTCTCTTGTCAGTTACTACCAGAAGAATAATTTACCTCTCAAAATAACCCAGGGTTTCATCTTATCAACAGCAACCACTGTTTTGTTTCTCCTGTAATTCTCTCTCAGGTCTTGAACTTCGTATCGGTCGTTGAATAATACTTTATTCACTTTGAATGGCCCCTTGAACTTGGGTAAAAGCTTTCTACTCAAACCTGTGCTGGGTGCATCTGTCACTAGCACCATCACCACGTCTCCAACAGAATATATCTTAGCTTTAGCTCTTGTGCGATCAAATCTCTCCTTCTGCTTTCTCTGATCTTCTGTTAATTTTTCTTGAATCTTCCCTCTCAGTTCTGGTAAATCGACTCTCTCTAGATCTTGCTGAATTTCTCTTAAAATACTTCCTTCAGCAATACTTTCTCCTTTACATCCTATTAAGGCCTCCAGTGGCGATACACCTAACGCCTTGTTATAGGTTGAATTCAGAGCACTCTGTACTTTCTTCACAAAAGTGTCCCATTTATTACTTTCTGCACCAGCAGCAGTAGAACGTAAAGCATTCAAAATCGTTCTATTATAACGCTCGCACTGTCCGTTAGCACGTGGAGTAGCGACGGCGTTTAGAACATGTTTTATTCCATAATTATTACAAAAAGTCTTGAAGGACTCGGAAGTGAAGGCTGATCCACGATCAGACACAATTCTATTTGGAACTCGGAATATGTGGATTAAATCCAGCAAAACTCTTGTCACCAACTTCGTGGTGGTATCTTTAACAGCTTCAAGAAAGCAGTATTTTGTAAATCCATCCACTACTACCAACAAGTATTTGTTTTTTTTTGAACTCATTTCAAAGGGTCCCAAGTGGTCTATATGTATGGTATGAAACGGTATCGGAACCTTGTCAATGGGATGTAACATACCTTCCTTTTTACCACTTGCCTGTTTGTAATATAAACAGTTCAAACAAGCCTCTACGTATTTTTTCACAAATCAGCGCATACCAGAGAACCAATAGTTTTGAGAAATTTTCTTCAAAGTCTTTTCGAAACCAAAATGTCCACCATCATCATGACAGAGTTTGCAGATTTGCCAACGCGCATATTTAGGAACTACCCACAAACCTTTGCCATCTTCTAACTTTCTGTAAATCTTGTCATGTTTCAACTCAAACTTGTCGAAATATTGTGAAGTGTCTCTATTGACAATTCCTTCTTGAAGGATGTTTCGGATAATTCTCAATTGGTCATCTTGAAGCTGAGCGGCTAACACCCAATCAGCTTCGGTAATATCAACACTAGAGATATCGACGTAGCTTTCCACGGGAGCTCGACTCAGAGCATCAACATGTTCCATTTTAGAACCAGGCCTATGGACAACTTCGAAATCGTACTCTTGGACCTGTAACCACCATCTTCCCACTCGAGGAATTAGATCTTTTTTTGTAAATGCAGTTCGTAGTGCACTAGGGTCAGTGAATATTTTGAAAGGAATACCAAGTAGATAGACTCTGAACTTTTGTAATGCTAAGACAACAGCTAAAGTTTCAAGCTCATAGGAGTGATAAAGTTTTTGTTCCGGACTTGTCTGTTTGCTGAAATATGCGACCACTCTGCAATGACCATCTACTACCTGCATGAGCATGGCTCCAAATCCTATACAACTTGCATCTGTGTGCAACTCGGTCTGCAGAGCAGGGTCATATATACATAAAACTGGCCTAGTTATCAGAGCCGCTTTGATTTTATCAAAGGCTTCCTGCTGTTCATTGAACCATCTGAAAGGTGCATCTTTACGAAGTAATTGCGTAAGGGGAGCAACAATTCTCGCATAGTCTTTTACAAACTTCCTGAAGTATCCAGATAGTCCCAAGAACTGTCGAACTTCCTTTACATTCATAGGATTATTTAAATCTCGCACGGCGGCAACTTTGTGTTCTCCGGGTTTTACTCCGTCGAAGCTGATTTCCTGACCTAAATATGTTATACTAGTCTGGAAGAAAGTACACTTGCTCAACTTTAGGGTAAGATTGCCCACACGCAAGGCATCTAATACTTTTTTCAACCTTTCCAATCCTTGTTCTATGCTGGATGATGGTATTATAAGGTCATCTATATAGGCAAATACTGATTTATTGAGTTGCTGCTTCAACACAGTATTTACAAGTTTTTGAAAAACTGCCGGAGAGTTGGCGAGGCCAAATGGCATTCTCAAAAATTCATAATGCGAAAAGGGAGTTACGAAAGCAGTTTTCTCAATCGAATCCTCCGCCAGAGGCCATATCCAAGGCGGTAAAATATTTATTTCCACCCAACATGTCGATTTGGTCTTCTATAAGAGGTAACGGGTACTTATCTTTGATGGTGATCGAGTTCAGACGCCTATAATCTACACAAAGTCTGAAGTCGCCTGTCTTTTTCTTCACTAGCAGAACTGGACTGGCATAGGCCGAGTCAGACTCCCTTATGATCCCGTTTTCCAACAAGTCTTGTAGTATGGCACCAAGAATTTCTTTTTCTTGCAGAGACATGCGATAGGGGTTGTAAACAATTGGTTCATTAATTTTACACTTAATATGCATTTCAACCATGTCGGTCTTACCAAGATCTTTGAGGGTGAATGCTATTCTATCCGCGAAGCTGTTCAACAGTTCAAAACAGAGTAACTTTTCAGAATGTTTCAAGTCACCAAATTGTATGGCACTAAAATCTAATGTGGGCTTGGAAGAAGTCGCTTGAATTTCACAAGAGTACAATGGAGTTATTTGTTTCAACACTATAGAGTTGTTAATTTTTACAATGGCAATGTCTGATTCGTTCAAATAGTCACACCCAACAATAAGATTATAATGTAATAAATTATCGTTTATTACTTTGACGTTCACTTTAGCAACCACCCCGTCTATGTTCAACACTGACCGAAGTATTACACATCACAACATTACCCATAAAGCATCTCAAAAGTACACATTTATCCATTTCTTCAGTATTTATATTTAACTTATGCACAATTGATTGTTTTATAATAGTACATGAACTACCAGTATCAATGAGGCAATTTTCAACTTCATATCCATTGAGTAGAGCGGTTTTCAAATATAAATTTTTATTATTCGAAAGCGTGGTATTAATGTTTTCCCTCCTTTGTTTGTCTTTATTACGATAACATTTTTCTCGAGTATGTCCCACTTTACCACATAGCTGACAAGAAATACAAGGTTTCGGACAGTCTCTAACAAAATGATCCCCTTTACAATTATAGCATGCCATCTTGCGTTGGTGACGATTTTTTTCAAACATTGGTTTTATACTTGAGAACCGTTTACTGTTTTCCGAGATCGAACTATTTCTATTGAAAGTGCCTGATCTGCTCGCTTGATCACGAAAATGAGGAAAGAATGAATTTTTAGACGTACCAGGTATATCACGTATAAATGATTTATGGGGAGCATAATTTGCATGGTCTAAATAATTGGCCAAACACCCTATGGACTTGAAGTCAGCTGCTCTTGCCGAAAGTTTTGTTTGCTCATTACTGATACCCTCTATAATGGAGTCTATGATACACTCATCACTTATATCTAAATTTAGTTTATTTAGTTTGGAAAGTTTTTCGAAACAATAGTCACTAAACTTTTGTCCCCGTTCATGCGAATAATTTGCAGCTTCTACCAAAAGTTTTCCAAATTGAATATTACATGGGAATGTTTCGATTAGCATTGACTTCATATCATTCCACACACAGTACTGTTCATTCATTCATTTTACAGTTAAAGTATTGTTCCAGTTATAAACACTTTTTAGTTTATCCACCTTTGCTGTCCAGTTCAACGAACTGAGTACCTGGTTTGAGGGATCAAACTCGGGAATCATTGATTCGTCCACATTCAAATTACTATAAATGTTTCTACTCACTTTTTTGTCATCTAACTTTTTCTTAGTTGATCTCAACTTTTTTTTTAAACGTCTTACTTGAGTTACTTGAGAGGAGGACGACGACGATGATGATGATGATGACGTACTGCTAGACGATGAGCTGAGACGCACTCGTTTACTTTTCGATTTTTGCTTCGGCATGATGAAATTGTTTTTCTTATTCACACTGTATAACTATTCACCTGGGTAATCCCACTTCTGACTTGTAAGACAAATACTAACACTCGTACACAACAAATACATATATTGATATCAAATCTATAACACTTTAATAATCAGTGAATATAATCGCAATGTTCAGGTGACCAACGCCTACGCATAAGTGATCCTCTCCGAAGAATCTGTCTATCCCTGCATATTTATTTAATGGCCCTCTTCAATATCGTACCAAAGCCGCAATCAGCGCTCTCCGTATTTGTTTATTATTTCAAGCACTTGAAGAGTCATTAATTCCGGCTATAGGATGGATTGGTCTTACATTTAATAAAATATTTTATAGTAAACTTCAATGAACTCTTTAACTTCCGAACACAGGGCGATCAATTTATTTAAACCTCTCGTAGCCAAGCGAAACGAGTCACGGGTATACCGGAGCTCATAACAGCTCGTAGCCCTTTTGGCGTAAGGGGTAAACGTCAAAATACACCCGTCTTTCACGGGAGTGCAAGAAGCTAGATCACACCCTGTATTGATATAATAATATTCACTTGACCAAAATATAATTTATTGAAAGAATTATTGACAGTAAGAAAAAAAATTATCAGGGAAACTATCGGGATTTTCGTTCTCTAACATGAACAAGTTGGGAACCCTGATGTAGGTCGATCATAGAACCATATAAAAAGAGTGAGCGAACCTTCATGAGAGAACCTTGGTATGGAAATGTGTATAATATAGGGAAAGAATGATAAGGCGCTGTCATATTCATTATGTATGACAAATGACATTGGATCTGAATGAAAGCATCAGGTGGTTAGGAATAAGGAATGAAATGAATTCGGGTAGATCACCAAGTAATCCCTGGAGTAATTTTGATTGGATTGCCCTAGAGAAGTCCCCGAAGGTGTCTGCTGCCTACCGGATGGTGAGTCCAGAAGATTCCGTTTAAATGTATGCACTAATGATTTCCTAATTGTTTTAGGAATCCTCGATTCTGCGAGTAGACTGAAAGAGATACGCGCAGTGCACAGGTTGTTTTCAATAAATTATTAATTTCTATCTAAGCATTATTTATCAAATTAGTCAATAAAAATAATAAGCTGCAAGAGTTTGGCCTATAACATGATCACTTGGTGATTTAAACACATCCAAATAGTTCAAGAAGATACGATTTTACTATTTTACGGACAAGCGATAAAAAAAAATTATAACTGTTTTTGCTAGGAGACAGAAAATTTAATGTGACGGCAATATTTTCTGTAATTGCCTATAAATATCTAATATACAAATGTTTCACCGATAAAATTCATAAATTAAGTGTTATTGAAAATCGAAACATTTGCGGCAATTGTGAAATATTCACAAAAATAAACACATACCTACACCTCTGAGGAACTATTGGACCTAATTCACACCAGGTGATCCAAGGTAGATGGATCTTTTTCCCTTCAGAAACTAGATGACATTGGTAGAGATTGATAATTAATGGAATTAGCGAAATGGTGCAACTCTGGAGATAATGAATTCTTGATAACTATGAAATTGATGTAAGTAGAGATAGAAAGTGATGAAGACTGAAAAGAGAAAATCATGGATAGTGTCAATATAACAAAAAAAAAAAGATAAATGTATATAATCCAGTACGATTGGGTTTTGAGACAAGAATCGATTGTAGCACCACCAAACTTGGTATGGTTGTAGTTGAAACCATAAAAAACACAAAAAAATTGTTTATCAAAATTCCAGGGTTGGAACATATTTTTTTTTTTCGTTTAAAAATATATAAATACATTCTTGCTGTAATCTTGGATAGTATATGATTTATCGGAAAAACAACTCAACAGGGTGAAAAACAATTCAATTTTCAACAAAAATTAGTTCCAGTAATTTCTTATGAAATGCTCCCGTTTTCTCGGAAAACGTGATTGAACGCCGACATCAAATTTCAGGTTCACCATTACCGCCGCTGGAAGTTCTGGCGGAGCCGAATATTTGATTAGTCATAACTAAAAATGATCGAAGAAAAAAAAGAAAGAGTTTATATCGTTTCTGTTTCTACCTTCTCATGCAAATATAATATGCGAGTATTTGAGTACCTAAAATGTGTTTTGTTGCACTTCACGGAGATGTTTGCGGATGATCCAAAAATCATAAATAATTTAGTGAATATGGAATTATTACACTGAAGCAGCAACCCATACCCTCTCTGGACTATATGCAACAATTTTAAAGTAGTGTGACAGGTCCCACTTATACATGTCAAAAAAAACTTGGTTTTACTTCTGCCTCATTTTCAACTTACCCATAAAATCGGCATTCTCTTCACTAAATGTTGAAAATAATTGCTCATTCATATCCAGCATATAGTAGTTTACCTATCAAGTGCGGAAAGTGATACTTTTCCGCGCGCGATTGCAGATGGCCGAACGAGAAATCGCGTGCGGAGAAGACACTTTATGCTCGTGTTAGGTTCTACTAGCGGAAAAAACACCCAAAAGTTAACACTATACAACCATACTTGGTAAGCTTTCTATTTTAACCTTCTGCGCATTTTCTTTTCCTTCTCTTTGATGAAACGAAAGAACACTCTTTTGTATTATTTCCACTAGATTTTTATTGTTACGACCGGTTTCGGGTTTTCAGTGATTTTCAGTGATCATGAATTTCCACAAAATAAACAAGTCATCAATCACACAAATCTTTTCCTTCTACTATAATTTTCAGCAAAGTTATGATAAATCTAATTTTTGGCCCTGCCTGAACTTCCAGGGGCGGATTAGCGCGAACATTAAATGTGATGTCGGCGTTAAACCACGTTTTCTGGGAAAACGAGCGTATTTCATAAGGTATTACTGAAAATCATTCTTGTGGAGAATTCCTATCGAAATCGTTTTTGGATAAATCTTATATTTTTTAAAATAACAACAAAAAAAAATTATATATTTTTAAATGAAACATTTTTTAGGTTCCACCCCTGATTTATTGGTACTTTTTTTTTCTAATAATAGATGATGTCGAGATGTCATGTGCCGAGTTTCAGAGTGCTACAATTCAATCTTCACTTTTTGCTCGAGTTTGTCTGTCGTTACTGGATTAATAGTTAACCCAACAAAGCTTCGAAGAAAAATGGATTACATCAGTTATCTGAAAGACAACGATGCTACATAACATGGAGTAAAGATAAATTACAGTGTTTATATTACAATATCAACCAAAATGAATAGTAACTTTTTTTTAAACATGGAGAGACAGTATTTCTTTAAAAAATAAAGATATTAACAATGGTAATACAGAAAACTATTACAATTCACAAATATACACAAAAACATTTACATACCCACACACATTGTGCACACATCTTATTAGAAATTGAAACTTATAGTCGGATCAACAAGGTGGTGACCTATTAATCTATTTATTTGTGTCAACCAACTCCTCAGATTTTTCTACTAAGTTGATTTCTTCGAATTTTGGTGGGATAGCATTATCAATTTTCGGTCCCATGTTTAAACACCCTGTAACACAGTTAATACTAATCTCAGATAATATGTTCAAAGGGACTTGTAGCATTAAAATGCGGTAAGGATTCTACTATCGGAGTGCCCCCCCCTCTATTCTGGGATACCCTGTCTATAAGTAAATGGTAAAGTTATTGACTTTTGTCGACAAAATATTCCAAGGGAGTCTTTGAATAAAAACTTGCTTTGTGTCAATATTTCAACCTGTAATTCAATAGATCTTGTTTCTTATCTTTGTTTTTGTGTCACAACAAAAATATACGTACTACAAATGCACTTATGCCATGAATTGTTTCTCCACAATTCAATTACTCATACACTAAAATTCCCATAAGCATGTCATTATGACAGCAAAAAAATTTGCCCTCACTTTCCCAGCTACAAAACTGAACCTAACGTTTAAATCATCTGATTCTAGTAGGACTGCATTATCGGTCTCCAGCAACCTTGACTTGATAACCAAAAGTATGATTGTAATTTGTGTAACAAGGACTTAAAGTAGTATTATCCACGCCGCAGGCCATACGCGCATTTTACGCACGTCATACATTAATTTTTTTATGCACAGCACGAATCACAAATACTCTTTATAAATACGTAATAAGTAACTGTACCAAGTGCATTATCGTTATTTAGGCTTATGACTTAATTACATGTTGAAAAATCTGTCGATTATGAATGAATGTCAGCAAGTTTATCTCTTTGATGAACTGGAATGATTTTGATTCGTGGTAGGTCTTACATGAAATGGTGTGTAAATATGGGTAATTTGAATATACTCTACTTGACGGCCCACGGGCCATAATGCGCCCGATAGTGCTTATTAGTTATTTACCTAACAAGTACGGAAAGTAGTACTTTTTCGCACGCCGTCAGGGGTGGAAAAGACATTTTTTGTTAGGTACAATGTTTTTCCTACTATTTTTGTCAATCTTATTAACAAAAAAGGTTTTTAATAAACAAGATTGGACGGGGATTTGGCGCAGTGGTTAGTGCTGCGGCTCGTGATCGAAAGGTCGCGGGCTCGATCCCCAGACAGAGCAAGGTTTTTTCAGTTTCAGATGTCAAAATCTGAGTGATTGAATCTTGTTGCTGGCTGGGGATGATCCTCCACGATTCACTGTTGCGTTAATAATTAACAGTGCTGCTCCTAAGGTGGCGTATGGAGTCAGTAACAAGGCCTATCCAGAACACGTGGCTAATAACCATAGCAGTCGATGCCAACACACACAAAAAAAAAAACAAGATTACATAATAATGCTACAAAATGACACATAAGATAGAATAGTTACAAATCATTTAGTTTTTCCTAAAGATCCTCACTTACAACAATACAAAAATCATGCGGAAATGTTACTTTTCAGCACTCTAGTGTGGAAAAGTTATTTTTCCGCACGATTTTAAAATCGTACCAAAAAGTACAACTTTCAAAACGAAAAATCGTGCTGAAAAGTAACTTTTCAGCAAGCACGTAGGAAGACGAATTTTACGTATGCACTAAATTGTCTTACCGAATTACACTCGAGCTTTTTTTTGGTAGAAGTGAACTTATAATTCGAGTTTTGTTGCCTTTAGGCAATTCATCTCAAAAAACTGACAGAAAAAATCATTAGTCCTGCGAACTCGTAAATTTTTAAGAGGCAGATTTTTTTCGTTAAATTTAAAAAAATTTAAAAATTCTTATTGAAATGTCAAGTTTACTTCGACAAAAAAAAGCTCTCGTGTATCAAGTGAAAAAATATGCACTGGTGCGTTTCTCGCGATGCATGAACCTCTGATATATTTCACTTCATTTGACTAGGTTTGTTTACATTGCTAATAACATTTTATTCTTTGATGAATGTCAAAATTGAGCACACTGCGATTATTGGAATGGGTATTGTGCAATGAATTCATTTTCTAGCATTTATTTGTCTTGAAGAATAGGTATAACACGTAATAATATTCTGACGACCTAATTTTGGCTGTATAATATACTAAATCACTTGAATTTTTATCTATGCAGATGCTTTCGTATACTATATTGCCAAAATTTGTATACGGCAAAATATTAGGTCTCATATTATTATAAATAAAAAACTGATTTCGAAAACCTTATTGAAATAATAGAATACCACTTACGAGCTTGCAGTGTTCATTAACACAACCCAAGATCTATCCCTGTATATTTTCCAGATTTGGCCTGGATTAGGCACTGTTGGGTACGTAACTTTGAGAGTTTCTTCCCTTCCATCTACGGCCAATCCAATATATCTCGCTATCAGTCGGACTTCCACATCTGGAAAATCAAATTCAATTCACTGACAACCATTTCTCAGACAGGAGCATTACTATCACGCTTTTCAGGAAGACCAGATGCATGGAGTAATTCATATAATAATTGTGAAAGAATGAAATTGTCTTTTATTCAGTCTTGTTCCACATACATAAGTCCGACCCTGTCCGAGCAAATCGTTCAAAGTTCCAATTATTAAATTATGAGATGGTTAACGAAAACTGGAAGAAATTCCAGAAATTCCTTATAAGTTTCACATTCCATCCAGGTAGCGTACTAGTACAGTACCATAAATTATGCAATTTTTGGAAGGTTCTATTAAAAGAACCTGGATGTCACTCGTGATGGCATCAAACACTCTTTCTACAGTGACTGCTTAACTATCTTCTGTATTATCAAACAACGACGTTATGAAAGACACAGCTTGCCAGCACCATCTTACAGTTGGATAGCGTTTAACTAAAAGGTACCAAGCACCAACTCGTCAAATTTGAGATGAGGGTACAACTTCAATCGCTGTAACATACTGTATGTAGAAAGATCCTAGACAAGTGATGCATTAAATGTGGTAACATCGATTGATGAAAGTGCAAAGCGCCATTTCAATGTAAACTGGTTCCTCGTATAGGACTTTATCAAGGCATTACTCAATAACATGATTTGGCGCTTGGTAACAGTTTATATGAAACTTAATGGTGGTTTGTTGGAATGGAGAGTAATCAGATTGGTAAAAAATCATATTTTGGTTAATTTTTCTATGTGGTTGGTTGCTATTTGCCATTTCCTTTTTATGGATTCTCTTTTCGAGAGTTATATTTCATAACCGTCACATTGACGTTGAGAAGGTGATAAATATGCAAGTGCCTTTCAATTACCTCGATGAATATTCAATATTCAAGGTTGTACAAAAAAAAATTGCGAGGCGTATCTGGGTAAACAACGTCACGTGAGACAAAAAAAATTATTTAATCGTGTTTTGAAAATAACACCTCGTCAGAGGATTAACCACAATAATTTCGACTAACGGAACTGTACTTAGTCAGTTTTTTGATGAATTTGTTGGTCTGAGCCAAGTCAGTTCGTACTCATTCGAGGATCACAGACGACTTCCACGTGAGTAGTTGTTCGTTCAGATGTGTTTTATCGAAATTTCCCGTCAGTTTGATTCTATAACGAAACTATTCTTTTTCAAGTCACGTAAGGAGTGAATAACAACGGGAATTTTTGGAGTAGTTGAGTCGAAGATCAACCTTTTTGAGTTAGTGATCGGTATTGGTAATTTTGAAACCCTTCGAGGATCGAAGATAAGCAAACAAGGATTTTCAGTAATTATCGTAAAATCTATGAGAGCAACAGTAGTTTATCTTTTGTACAGGCGGTTGTGAAGGTGAGCCATTCAACTTTGTAAGAACGGCACACATTTCCAGTTTGATTTTCCTTTGGAAATAATTCAGAAGTGAGCCATTGAATTTCATCCGTTAATAAGTTGACCAATTTCATTTTTTTGGTGTATTTGGCAGCGACTTGTCGAGTTTTGAGTGGAATTTGTTTGGTTTCCCGTTGGCACGTATCATGATAGTGGAACGCGGTGGCCAGTTTGTTCGAGACTCAAATAATGTTAGGAAAATTCATCGTTTTGAATACATTTGATTTGTATTTTTTTACGGTACAATGTTGCCAAGTTGTGCCGAAACTCCGTGAATTTTAGAATTTCTTTTAGCAAAGTTTATTTTGATTATTTTTATCTTCTCACTTTTCGCAAGATTTATTGCCATTTAATTGTACGATATAACTTTTCAAAATGCAATGTTGCCAAGTTGTGCCAAAACTCCTCAGATTGCAGAATTTATTTTCGCAAGATTTATTGACATTTAATTGTACGATATAAATTTTCAAAATGCAATGTTGCCAAGTTGTACCGAAATTCCGCATATTTCAGAATTTCATTTCGCAAATTTTATCGATATTTAATTGTATGATATAATTTTTCAAAATGCAATGTTACCAAGTTGTGCCGAAACTCCGCAGATTTTAGAATTTCATTTCGCAAGATTTGTTGATATTTAATTGTGCGATATAATTTTTGAAAATACAGTGTTGTCATTCAAAGTGATTTTGGAAATACGATGTTGCCGATTTGTGTGAGAATTCAGTACATTTCAGATTTCCTCCTTTTTTCATTTTTATTTTTATTTTGTAAATCTATACTTTTTTGATGGTTGGCATAATTTTGAATATATAATATATAAGGTTGCCAAAGTGGACACGTAATCCGTGAACTTCAGGATTCATTTTAAAATGTGTACTTTGTTATTGATTGGGATTTTTTTTTAAAGGGTTTGATTCCACGGCAGGAAGGATTCATTATATCCTAAATGCGATTCTATTTTGAGACAGAGAAGATAAAACTTATCTCACTCCTGTAGCTGTTTGGATGGGAAAGAGTAATTTATTAGCAAGCGAAGGATCTGGAATACGACCACGTTCCAGTGAACCCGACTAGTTATACTGGTTACGGAAGTAGTTTAAAACAGAAATTTTTTATTAATATTGAACGTATATTCATTCTATTATCTTTATTATTGAACAGTGGAAATTAAGTTATTTCGCCTTTTTTTACACCGTTTTGATTTGCGCAGGTTATGAGCTTTGGGCCCAAGCTATAATACTGAGAGTTAAGATAATTTACGCCACGGTTATATGATACCAGTTGGTTGATTATATCTGAAGACTTTAATTTCTACTCATCTAGAATTAATAATTTGTCTTCAATATCAATTCCTCTCCAATTCGACTCATTTGATGATCCATGTGTACTTCGTCGGTAATATAAGAGTATTTTTTTGTAGCGATATTTTTACTTTTCCACACTAATAACTCATCTGTTGATAAGACAACTTGACATACTAGCCCTAATTTAATTTAGGTGATTTGTGGTTTGGAGCGGTAAGGGTATTCGAAGGGAGAAGTCACCTGGCGCCCTATAAAAATTATTTTCAGCCTACTCCCATCTCCACTTGAACTTAGCCGGAGTCGAATACTTGGTATGTTATCAATAGACTCAAAAACTACTGACACGTGTGGGGAGTGTTACAATAAGTAAAAATTTGCCACATGTGTAAAAACGTCCACAAAAAGTGTGCAATTACCGCTGGATTACAGCGACTATTTCATTCTACCATGGCTGCACCTATGAAATTACGTGGTTGAAGTCACATGGCATGCAATATGACCGGATATTCAAGTAAACACGATAATTTAGGTAAACACGCAGATATTTACGTAAACAAATAAAGAGAAGTGTCAAGTTTGACAACTCAAAATTGAAATGTCTCGTTTTCGTTTATCTTTTACTACATAAATTAGTGAACAAGTAAGCTAATCCATCTCAAAAAACACCAAAAAGGAGTAAAGAGTCTGTCTGTAGAGAATTTATGTATTTTTGAAGCTTATATGAATGAATTCACGCTGTTTATGAAATGGTCTTCGTAAATATCACTCGATCATGACAAATAGAGATTTTGAGATAATTCAATTCGACCATATGAACATTAATAATCATAGAATAACTCCCGACAGCTTTAGCTTAGATTATTAATGTTCAAAATGGTCTCATTCAATTGTCAAAATCCAAAATACTATCGATAGAATTATGAAGAAAATAATAGTCGGCTATTTGTGATGGTCTTGTGATATTACCTACGAAAATTTACCTTCGGTTAGTAATCTTCCATCGTTCATAGGCGTTGCACTTATCTGCATTAAGAAAAAACAGATGACGGATACTTTCGTGAACATTTCGATGCTATTCAGGAAAGTTTGGATTACTTGTACCTCAAGTCACTATATATACTTATTTTCTTATCTACTCTCATGCCATAAACGGTGGTGGTGATAGATATATCAAAATTCAAGTATCCTGAATCAAATGATAAAAAATATTTCAAACTCACAATAATACGTCGATAGCATGTGATATTCTAATTGAAAAAAAAAATATGATTCGTAACGATTAGTAGACATCTAGTTGTTTTTGAAGAATAACACTGGGTTTTATCTCATAAGTCTCAATCTATAAAAAATAACTTCAACATTGCCGGTCCCATAAAACATAGTGGAGACTTTCTTACGGATAGATAATTTTTTATTCTAATATTTACATTGAATTTCATTTAATTTTCATATTATTTTTTGATATCACTTACTGTGTTTGCAAATACATGAGAGATCTCCAGTCTGTCGTGATTGGTTGATTCCAAATAGGTGCTCCAGAGGTATTCTCGGTTCTGACCATGAGCCATTCGTTCTTAGAGCTTTGAAATTTTTAATGAATTTTATGGAATGATTATTGATATCATTGGGATCCCAGAGCTGGGTAATTACATGTACTTTTAAAGTAATTACAATTACAAGGTACTTTTTCAAAACAGGAAGTAATTAGAATTATAAAATACTTTTCCAAAAAAGGAATTAATTATACAGTTACAAAAAGGAATTACTAATTACTTCTTCTACTTACTTTTGAATAAAACAATAAAATTGAGGAACCCTAAAATTTTAAATTTTTAAATAATCAAAAGTGTTCAACTGAATGTATCAGAATGTACAAATGTATCAGAAAATTTATATCAATGAAACAAATTCAATTTGGTTTGAATCAAATTAAATGCGGAAAAAATACATTTTGTGTTTGATACAGGAAGACAAAATCATTTGTTTTGCAAAATCAGAAATATTAATGATAGAATGATTATACAGTGCTAGTTTAAAGTCCGTTCCCCCCCTACTAATTTTTGAACCACCTGGTATATCGCAACGAAATTTGGAAGGCTCAAATAGGAGATGAAAACCTACTTTTTCATGAGAAAATTCCAGCTAAAAGTTTTAAAATGGCAGCTGAGCGCTATCTTCAATAATTTTTTTAAATAAAACACCCGGTATATCATTGCATGATCGGTTAGGGACTATCATAAAAAATCCAACAACACCAAGTTTGATGCTATCATCTCCAAAGACTATGGAGATATCGCCTATTATTTTCTCCATAAGCCGAATGAGTCTGAGAGAGTATTTATTGACCCGCCACAAAAAGTTTCTCTCTCCCACTCATTCGGCTTATGGAGAAAGTAATAGGTGATATCTCCATAGTCTTTGCCATAGTCTAAAGCCACGCTGGACATTAAACTACATCTAATAGACATTGTGATATTTCTTTTGCGGTAACACTTTGAAGGTTATTTTTTGACATAAACCTGTCATGGGTATTGCAATTTGATTTTTGTTTGAAAACATGAGCAGGATGTTCATAAAATCAGTTGTGGAATCATCTGCGGCTGGAAAAATAGCGACTAAGGTTTGTCTTTAGCGAAATAGATATTCGTCGACAAAAATGTATTGGAGATTACATGAGTGTGAAGCGATTCTGTAATTGATATTTTTAAATATCATTTTGATAATTATTAAAAAAATCAACTATCTGAATAAATAAACAATATCTATCAGATGTAGTTCAATTACCAGCGTGGCTTCAGCCGCTGAAGTGATAGTTTTCTGTTAGATATTACAAAAAAAACCCACATTTTTTTATTTTAATGGATAATGTTTCCCTTTTCAACATGAATACCTCCCAAGAGGTTACCTTGAACGACGGAAAATAGCAACTAAAGTTTGTCTTTAAGCCGTAGATGATTCCACAACTGATATTATGAACATCCTGTTCATATTTTCATGAAGTGGATCTGTAATATAGACCACTCCAGAACATGTGACCTTGACAGGTAGGCCATCTCTACATGAGGGGCAAGCTATATTTGTTTACATTTCACGGTTCAGTTGCATTATTATTTTTGTTTAGTCAACATCAGTTTTGTATCTCTTGTGCTATATAGTTTTTGAGAAAAGTTTGTCCATTCGGAGTTTATAGTATTTAGTAATAACATAAAGAGACTCCTTATGAAATTATTGCAATTATGTCGCTGTCGCGGAGTGCATATTTTGCTACACTATCTTGCAAGATATTAAAAGGCAATTGAAGTGATGAATAACATTGACCCGTATACCCTCTCAAACAGTGAATGTTTGACGTTTTAACCTCCTTATCTACCTATGCATTATGTCATTCACCAGGTAATGCATTCAAATAACTTCCTTGATCTGTGGAAACGGCAGCAGGAATTCTAAAAAATGATACCCTCTCTCTTTCAGATAGCATAGAGCATTTCAGAACCGATCAAAACGCATGCATTTTCAATGATATTACAGATTATTATTTTGGACTAGAAAACTTTCCAGTAAATTTGCTTGTCAAACACAAATACAATCCAAACGGTTTATACTTTATTTTAGTTATCACTAAATACTATCAATCACGAAAGTCAAACCTATTGCCTATTCCCAAAAACTACAGGACAGAAACTTAAAAATTGATATAAACAACAAAGCAATTAAAACAAAAACAAACTTTGTTTGTCCCTCAAGTAAAGACGGCTGACCTGTCAGTGACGTCATAGTGGAATGGTCTATTATCTGAGATTAAATAACTTCAATCTTAATTATATGAATAACTACTTCACCATATACCACTCCACCGGTCCCCTCATTGTTGTGTTTCCCTTTAGCGCTCTCTAAAGTTTGGACACTAGAAATCATAATGGCCACGTTTATACCGTCTCTTCGTTAGCTGACTAATGACTTTATTTCAACCAGATAGCGTTGATCATCTTGGTGTAAACAGTACACTTGGTCAAGTAATCAGCTCGGTTTGGTACCGAAAATTATCGCTTATCAGACCAAAATAGTCAAATGACCAAGATGGTGTAAACACCTACTGCATGGACTTCCTAGCAAGTTGCAAAATTTGGTTTGTGTCATTGGTGAGCCATAAGTCTGTGTTCTGATGTACTAGAGTATGATTATATTATATTGGATCGTTTGGTAATCATACCAATAAGTACCAAACTGTTCACTGATTGAATATGGTGTAAAGAGGAGGTTATATTTACACGATGTTACTGGCACTTTGATTGGCTGAACTCATGCAATATTTCTATGCAAGTGTGGCCTTTATCGAGATTGAACTTTCTTACGTATAATCGTTCAATCTCGGATAATAGTGAGGGAAAATTAAATTTGTCTATCTTCCAAAATAGGAAAGAGATAAAATAAATTGCTTTATTTTCCAAGATGAAAAGTGGCTCTAGAAAATAAAGTTTACCGGTATCCAATGATGAGAAAGGTTGAAGAAAATTAAGTCAAGAATATTAAATATGCCGGTCTCCCTAGACGGAAAATGGCAAATATAAAGTTTGCCGGCCTCCCAAGTTGGAAAAGGGCTCAAGAAAATGAAGTTCACCATGCTTCCGAGATGGAAAACTGCTCCAGAAAATAAAGAATGCCGGTTACGAGATAGGAAATTGCAAATGAAGTTGGGAAGTGTTCAAGATAATAATATTTGCCTGTCATCCTAGACGAAAAACGGTTCCAGAAAATAATAATTCCCGGTTTTCCAATAAATAAAGCGATAATGTAAACACACTTTGCTGGTTTTTCAAGAAGGAAAATGGCTCTAGAAAAAAATGTTGACCCATCTCCCAAGATAGGAAAGACTTCAAGTATCAGTCTCTCCGAACCCCTTGGTAAAACCACAACCATCTTTCAAGCAAGAGTGTATGAAAGGAGTACTTCGAAAGGTGCTTCAGAAGAAAAAATCTACACTGTCCATACAGCCCAGCAGCACACTTGTGACTGCAAACAATACCTGAGACCACCGGCAGCAAAGAGCCAGGTCATAAAGGTGTTAGGAGCAAAGATACAACAGACCAATAGCGAGCCTATCGCCAAAAAAAGTTCAACAGCTTCTCGAGTTGGACGAGGAAGACTTGACATTCGTTACGGGACTCCGCAGAGAGCGAAAGTTGCCGCTACTACAAGAACTTCACTTGAACTGCATGAAATTTGCTTTGCAATCATCATAACCCAGAAATACCAAACAATTCATTGATATCTCCAGGTGATTTTCTTTTGTCAGTCATTTGCTTCAGCAACTAACATAATCAGAACTTGAAGAGAATAATATTCAAAATTACTGATTATATATAAGATTCCCAGTGTTATCGACAAAATGACTCAAAACAATGATTTTTCGCTATATATATATATTTTTTTCAACTGATATCAATAATCGATAATTCAAACGATAAGTGATATCGAAAAATAATTATGAAACTGAAATGAAATTTGATGTAGATTATCAAAAATAATCTATTCATATCAAAGTTTCCACTATGTTTTATGGGACAGGCACTGTTGATGGTATTTTTCACCGGAGAGGCGAATTTAGTGAGGCACATTTCCACATTATTTTTATATAAATTCTATTGTCTAAAAAAAAACTGAAAATCTACTCATCGATCGTGTTTGAGCATATTTTATCCAATTAGAATATTCATGATATAAGATAAGACGTAAGATCAGATAAGATATTAAATATAAATAGTGAATTGAGGTGCAAGTAATCCATATATAGTCTCTTGAGTAGCACCGAAAATGTTTTCGAAAATTTTCATCATCATTTGTTTTGCCATAATACACATTGGTGCAACGCCGTTGAATGATGTGAGCTCACGAAGAAACTTCAATCAAACCGAAGGTGAAGTATCTTTCAAATCTTTATATGTGTGAACTATTAAAAATATAAACAGTTGTATACAACATACATTTCCCAAAGATTTTTTATTTTTTTTCATTATGCAGGCATTCAAGAATTCCAGTAAGACACCAGATTCCATGAATAAATCGTCACTTTTAGGGCCAACTATTCATATTTTCCATCTTAAAAATTCTAAAACAATTATCAGCAATTTTTTAGAAAAAATATTACTACCATACTGGATTCACGAGATTAGCAAACGTTGAAATTATGTTGAATTGCGCCCATCATTAAGAAAATTACACGGGTTTGAAATCTTCAATTTCAGATCTTTTCAGATTTCTGAATAATTCAATAGATTCAAGAATCCTCAAAATACGACTGAACAGAATTTCATCAAAAACTGTTTACAAATAAAAAGATAATAAAAATCGAAAAATAAAGTGTTCAATGAAATTTTAGGAAAATTTTATTCTATTTTGTAATTTTTTTATTCACTGTCAGATTTCGATGAAATTCTCATGATTACAGTAATCCCTACTCTGTTGAGGATTCATAAAAATTCAATAAATTCAATAACGATACTGAAAGCGAAGTAGGCGTAGTGTTGTAAGCGTTTCTCTCACCCATGTGAACCGGGGTCGATACCTCACGTCGTCACCAAGGTGAAATGCTTCGGAATCCACTTAGACGTTAACTGTACCTTGCCCACACAATCCCTCTAATTATGAGGGTTTTCCTCCTAAAATCTGGGAGATTCTTAAAAAAAGAGTTCAGTATAAGTTTATATATGTAATATTATATAATAACTTCAGATATGGTATCACTTTATTACTTCTTCCGGATCTCCTGCTTGACTTCGTTGATGAATAGTATCATGAATATTATTGATTGTATATTTCATTCATCCTACCTAATATTCCATGCAAAATATCCTGAACAAATTTTTAGTGAGTACTTCTATGGAATCAAATATATCTTCAAATTCATCTAGTTTTAATCTAGATGCCTAGACTGAAAATATAGGATATTCTTGATATATTCAATACATACAACCAAAATCTAAAATTAACAATCGAGAAAAAACATAACCCAGTTCCATTTCCAGACACCTCACTGATTGGAACTGAAGACGTCAAAGTAATAACACGGTGGACACAAAATCCTTAAATAGCAATATTCTCATAAATTACCAATCATATCACCCAAACAATATCCTAATTAATATGATTATAAACATGAAATTTTGAAAACATCTATTTTGATGCATGCATTTTGATCACAAATTTGCAACCTTGTTTACGATCCGGAACTTCATGCAATTTTGAAAAATCTAATTAATTTACGAATAAGATTTTTTTGAATTGCATGAAGTTCCGGATCGTGTACAAGGTAACAAATTTATGAATGCATCAGAATAGATGTTTTCAGAAATTGCAACATTTGTAATTGTTTCTATACAGCAAAATTCAAGTTAATTGCCATTGTGACAATGTTGCGTACTTCGGAAGAGGTTGCAAATTGAGATTTATTGCTTTCTCGACCAAAGTTTGTAAACTTTTGGTATCGATGTGAATTGATTGTCCATTTGTACTGGCCTAGATCTCAAAACATTCCTATTAAGAATACCCACCAAAATTCTTTAGTGAATGAAATTAATTTCAGTACCCCTTCGTACGTCATATTATATAAAGGCCTCTCATTCGGGGCTATTATGCACCCACCGCTACTGGGAACTGCTTCAATTTTGAAGGTGGCTTATTTCGCTTGCGATCCACCTGGCTCTTCTTGATAATGTCGGTAGATAGGTACTCTTTTATCCATCGAGGCCAAAATATACCAGTTAGTCTTTGGACATTTCTCCATTGTTTCCTTGCATATTGACCATCAAACTCGGGCTGTATCTTCCAATAAGAAAGTGATTCGGTGTTGAGCTTTCGAAATCACTTGGATCAGATGAAACATGTGTTAATGGTCTATTATTTACTATCATTTCTGCTTTTGCGAAGGAGGTGAGTACGATCTGATCTCTTGGTGCTTATTAGTTGGGATGACACTTGGAACTTTCTTTACTCAGCCAATCAGCCGTTCCCAGCAAACACCCATGTGTGGGGCTCCTGGAGATAAAAATTTCCATTTTCCTTTTCCTGCCATTTCATTCTGGATTCTGCTTTGGTCAAATTCTTTTTTTCCGCATTCTTTCGTTTGCCCCTTTCAGATTGGTTCCATTATCTGAATAGAAAACCTTTTGATGTCCTCTTCTACAGGAAAATCTTCTTATGGCCATGATAGCAGAGTCAGTAGTCAAATCATGCGACTTCAAGATGAATGGCTCTTGTCGTCAAACAGGTAAATAAGACTCTATACCGTTTTCCCTTATGTCTTCCCACTGTGACATGCAGAGGCAGAGGTCCAAAGTAATCGACACCAGTGTATGTGAATGGAGGAAGTCAATCTCACATTAATAGAACTACCGGCTTTCCTTTTCGTTTTCGGCAAAATATACAGTTGGTGAAAACTAGTTTGACGAGAGACCTGACCATGGTGATACAGTATTTTTGTCTTAATTTATTGAGTACTGTGTACCTTAATGTCTGAATTTTTGTGGTAGTATTGCACCAAGAGTTTTGCATGAGCACTTTTATTATCTAGAATACATGGATTTCTTGTTTTTTTCGTCCAAATAGCTGGTTGAATGTAGTCTTCCTTTCAATCTCAATAGGCCATTAGTATTTGTATCTGAATAAGGATTCAATTTGATTATTCTACTAATTTTATTTACATGGTTCTTTATTTTCAATAAACGTATATCTTCTAGAAATGAATCTTCTTGGGCCTTTTTGATGATGGTTAATTCGAAAGATTCAATTTCTTCCAATGACAACTTTATTTCACTTGTTATGTTTTCATACTCCTTCCAGTTTTTAAAAGCATTTTATTATAGAATCTTTTTATGTATGCTTTACATGTGACCATTCTGCTCCATTTCGAAAATCTCCTCACATCGGGTGTAATATAACTTGATTTTTCTTCCAGAATAATGAAGCAACTTTCTTTCTTCTTTATGTTATCATCTATAAGGCTGAATTCTGTGTTCGCAATATCGTTGAACCTGATGAAGTTTATCAGGTTCATGAAGTATTTTGGGACCCATGAACCAAGTACTCTCTGGATCAAAGAAGTTGAGATCTTCAAATTTTACTCTTGTAGCCCAGTCAGCAATATTTAAATTCGTTGGTATGTATCACCAATTTCCATTTTTGTGGGTTCTTGAATATCTCCAATCCTTTGGGCCACATACTGTTTATAGTTTCTTCCATCTCCTCTAATCCACCATCAAACAGTTTTAGAATCCGACCATGAAACGTATTTAGAAACAACTAGCTCAAGTTCATGTTGAATGGTATACACTAAACGGCTTGCCATGACTGCTACTTATAGTTCTAGCCAAAAACCGCTTAGGGTAATTGAATGAAAGCTTGTGTTCAAAAGGTTTTTTTACTACTTACTTCACTGATTATAAAGACCAATGTACAAACTTTTTATGCAAAGCATGGAGTTTAAGTACTTCCGTATACTTGATTAGGTACTCCATGCCTCCAATTTAGTAATTGTGCAATTGTCAACAGAATCTGATTTTTCAGATGTAAAAGTCCAACTGATATCGAAAGTTTCTGGATTGGCCCTCGATGGAACTACCGAAACTCTCATGGCAACGCTGCCAAATGAGTCAGATCCAGGCCAGATATGGAAACTATACAAGGACAATTCCTGGGTTTCATTTATGAATACAGTGAACTCGTAAGTAACATTCTATTATTCCAATATTTTAATTTTTATTTTTATTTTCAATAATTTTACCATATTTAAAAAATATCAAAACCAAATATTTTTTTTTGGTTCGGTTTCGAGATTTTGTATTTGTCCTACTGGTTGGATGATGGGATGCTTGTGCTTGACTGATAATGAATGCAGGATAGTACACACTTAGGAAACTAATAATATAATTTTGAATTTCGAAAGAATAATGACATATCTTGCCAATACGCTTTTTTGTTGATTCTGCCCGTCGCTCTGGTTTTCTAACCAACCAATCAAAATTCACCTTGCAGTGCTTCACGCTACTGTCAGCTCCTAAATAATACAGTAGAAAACGAAAGGATTAGCTTTCGAAAATAATATGAATGAATACGAATGTCCAGACGCCTTTCTTTAAATGGCATGTTGGGTTGAGTGGTACATCATTCTAAATATCTTTCAATTCACTATATGACAGCAGAATTACAAACAAAAATATTCATCCAAAACAAAATGGCGGTACATATAATATTAGAACTGTTGTTGAGTAATATTTGAACGGAATGGAATTTTTATTTGAAATTTTGTTTATTTGAATAATAGTTCATGAACTCCATTTTGAAAACACAAAATGTTTGCAGAGCTCTTAAAATGAAAGACGATTCAAATGAGGTATAATTCAACCCCCAATGAGATTTCAAAAAATCCTTCCAAATGGCGACCCAACGCCATTTAAAAATAAAAATGTTTTCTATTAGCAAAAAGCAGCTCATGAACTATCATTCAACCGAATGAAATTTCAAATGAAAATTCTAATCCGTCCAAAAGTTAACAGGGGTAGGATTGCTCGATAAGAGTTCTTATATATGTTCTGCCATTTAGTTTTGAATCAATAGGGAGGGGGTTACTTTATGGACATACTGTATATTTACTATTTTAATTATGTTTGGGTGAATTTAGTGAAATTTCAACTTGTATTTTATTGATTTTGAGTTAGTTCAAGTAAAATAGTAAAATATAGCACATTGTTGCTGAAAATCGAGATAAAAAATAAATTCATTTACAAAATAATAAAAAGAAAGATAAATGAAAAAACATTCGGTATAGATGCCGCCTCAGTACCTCAGTTGGGAAAAAACTGTAGGTCGGAAAAAGATTTTCTATAAGCCTACCAGCTTGTTACTATCAATAACACTGTACTAATACAAGGAAATCTTCTAGCTTTTTTAGTCCTAAAAATGATTTTTGCTTATTGGACGTAAAAACAAAAAAGTATTAAACATCAAACATCAAACGTCAAATAAAATTTTCTGATCGTTGCTGCCCGATTCGCTTTTCTAAGCCCAATAATCATTTAAAAAATAATATATGACTATATCAAATTACTTTACAGTTCAATGCCAATTTCTTTACTTGTAAAGGGACTTCAAACACGGAATTCTATGGCAAAAGTAAAAACAAGACTAGAAAATCTAATTATTGAAATACAAGATTTTGTTGATATACCTATACATCATACTTCGATTTATTAGATAGATTTGTCCCTACTCTTACTGAGTCTAACCCTATGACAATCGAGTGGGGTAAGATTTGTATATAATCGTAGTGGTAACCTTTTTCACAGCTGTTATAATCCACGCGGGTATCCCATTTATGCAGATCTATTCGTTGTTTGAGACACTGTGAGATCTGTCCAACGTAACAATCGTTACATTCTCCATATGGAAATTCACCGATGACGTTGCTTTTGAGTGAGACAGGTTTATTGTCTTTGACCTTAAATTTTTTTTAAGTTTAGTTGTAGTTTGTTATTTTTGTCTTTGAAAAGTGCTTGAAAATATTGTTGTTTGGTGGAATAATTTAATTTGTCTGAAAAAAAAGTTGTTTGAACTCAGGCAGCCTATCATATACATTTTGATTGTGAATTGGGTTTCTAAGAATGTGTTTTGGAATAAGTCGGTATTGATGAATTTGTAATAGTTCATTTCGAATTAATTTCAAAGGAGCCGAAGGATTACCTGATAAATATGTGTGATTCTGTTTTTCATCGATATAATGGAATGAATTTTATGTCTGATTTATGGGGTGATTAGATGCCAAATTGGTGAAATCATCAGATGCAGTTCTCTCAAGGTGAGTATTCACTAGAGCATTCGTTCGGCATGAGCACCAAATGAACACATGAGATGCTTGGTTCAAGCTCAGGCTGCGTCATGCTGCGTAATGTAAACACGCATTCTGTTCGTGTTCAAATCAGCGTCCACAATTTCCGAGCATGTGCTCGTTTGGTGATCATTCGGTGCTCATGCGGAACGAATGCTCTGGTGAATACGCACCTTTATGATACCAGTTCAATATGGGGTTGTTTTCAGTACGTTTGAGTCTGGTGTCAAGCAACAAGACGTTGTTGAGTTTTTCTTGTACGGAAGTGAATTGTGTTAAATGAGTTGAAAGTTCCAATCTTATCCGCACACAATAATATTTACGTATTAGTATGGACATGGCATTCTTGATCACTGTGAAGCCGTGGACTTTCGACTTTGCAGTGTTCAAATATCAAAGTGGTATTGGATAGATTCTTTCCTCCACGATCATAATAAAGCAGGGATAGGAGCATTAAATAAATAATGAATCTTCAATGAAAACTAGAGAAAATTATAAAAAAATCAACTATCTTAATGAAAATGCGAATTTTCACTTTCGTATTTTTTCTTTTCAGTTAGTCTTTTCACAATATCTATTAGATGTGGTTCAATGTCCAGCGTGGCTTTAGCCGGAAAGTAGTAGTTTTCTGTAAGATATTACAAATAAATCACATTTTTCATTTTTCAATTTTCATGGAGACTGTCCCCATTTTCATTATAGTATTATTGTATTTTGACCCTCTTTGCTCATAAATCCGTTCACACACCGTACCAACTGCGAAGAGTATTCGCTTGTATGAAATGCTGTTTGATGGTGAACAATATACGAGCTCGTCTTATTTTCGGCTTCAATAGGAGTTGAAGATGACCTCAACTCCTATTGAAGCCGAAAATTTCTATGAAGAAATCAAAATCGATATGAACGGAAAACTAGTTAATTTTACTGCCGTATATAATCCTTTCTCAACTACTGTGATAAACATGAATTCAAAGAATAGCTTTCCTACTTCCTCAGACCAAGTAGATAATTGGATCTGAACTCAATATCATTATGTTATGTAGACAGTTCAAACTCGGAAGTCCATGGCCATCCTATTGTCTAGTGAAGAGCAACCGTGAAACCGATAATTCAGGACGCAAGCTCCTATTAAGAAGCATAATTTCGCGAGTTTTTACATCGATTTTCTCAGGTCCTCTCCATAGAAGTACGGTAGAATCAAAACGGCAAGCTTCGCGACTGCAGAATCTTTTTTCTGATGGCCGAGAACGAGAAAATAAATATTTCGAATCTTTGTTGTGAATACAATTTAAGAAATAGAAGCTACCCAAAACACCAAAACAACGTCACTTTTACTCGACGCGCGTTAAGCTAAATTCTCAAGAGCTATATGTTTTGGGTAGCTTCTATTTCTGGAGGTGAGACCTCGTTAATCCTAAGTTTTGACTTCTGAGGGCTGCTGTTCGTAGGGGTACAACAGCTGGTTAACGTTAAAAACATTCTCAACAATTTAAAAGAAATATAGCTTGCAGCAACTTTGTTTTTCTGATGACCAGATCTGTCAGAAGTTATGATTTTTTTCCATTAACATGCGTGCTCTCTTACACCACCCTCAAGGACTGATGTAAATTCTTCTCTACGGAAGCCTATATGTTGAGGTCATCCATGCTGGATAATTGGGTGACCTCTGCTGGAGAAGTCGCAGTTTTATCCACTGGTGTTTCTGAGTGCAACCGATAATGGCAATAGTGAAATGAAGATAAGAAGAAGGCTGACGGAGTCTTCCTGAAATAAACCTCTTCTAAAGATTACTTGCTCTGTTTGGATTCTGACTTGACCAGATCTTATGGTGAAGCGAGTCCTCCAGAGCGTAATCAGTTGTCCGATGCATCTCATTATTTGATCGGGTGCCACAAACTCATACGAGGCTGTATCAAATGCGTTGCTGTAATGGATCCAGGCCATTGAAAGGTTAGTCTCATAGTTGACGGAATCCTGCGTGATACACCTTTAAATGAGCAGGTTTTTTCTCCAGCTAGTGACTCTCTTCTATTTAGTATACGAGAAAATATAAAATACTTACAATTTTGTGTATTCTAGTCAAATTGTGATATTTATGTTGAAAAGGGGAACATTCTCCATGAAAATTGAAAAATGAAAAATGCAATTCATAATTTCGAACAAAATCAAAATGTGATATTTATATTGTATTTGTTTTTATCTTATTCGTTTATTTTGTGTGTTTATAGTATCCATATACACTTGTGACAGAACATTTTGACATTATTGTATTTTAACCCGATTTACTCCTTAATCCGTTTATACACCGTATCAACTGCGAAGAGTATTCTCTTGTATAAAATGCAGCCACCAGCATCCGTATCATATCAAAACAGTGCTTTTTGATTCAAAGTGTGGTGAGCTCGTCTTGTTTTTGCGGAATATCGCACTGTGCCATAACGAACCTATCAGTGCCATTAACCCAGATTGTTACTCCCACGTGGTTTGAGCTATTACTGGGACCGATAGGCATGTGCCCTAAGTAGACTTATTGAACAAAGGATTAAAGTCTTCTGCATTTGTCCCGGTAAGAATTCTGCCACATCACTGCAAACCATTCGGTTTTTGATACATCTGTAAATGACACCACTATCATTGTAACACCAATTATCACACGTAATGAAGAATTTCTCGGACTGTGCCATAAAAACCACTTAATCTTCAACCCATACAAAGTTTTTAGGAACATTACTAGAGAGTAAACTAGATTTTTTAAGAACACATAAATTTTTGTGCACCAAACTAAATAAAACATACTAAGCTTTCATGCCCTTAAAATACAATTTTAATCAAAATCATCTTTTGAACTTTCATTACTATTTCTTTTACTCAATATTAAACACAAATATCACTATTTGGGGACAATCTGTGGAAGTGGGTCGTATAATTATAATACAGAAGAGATTCTTCAGTATGCCTTATAACGAATCCTGTAGGGACACTTCACAAATATAAAATTCTTACTTGTACAAATTATTAACCTATGTTCACCAAAATTTAGCATTCTTCACAAGAACTTATGAAACACATGAGTATTCAACTCGATCTGGTCCCAATAATTCACATCAAACGATTCAAACAGATGGGATATACAAAATCGGCCCGCTATGCAGGAGCCAATGCTTTCAATCAGCTTCCAGACAAAATCAAAAATATCCACGATCACAAAAAATTCAAAAAAGAACCTAAGCAATTTCTGCTTACAAACTGTTTTTACTGTATGAATGAATTTCTCAACGCAAGATGATGGTTCATTTAAAAGTTATTAACTATCTCTGTATTTTTTGTAAATTATTACTTATTTCTAATGCTTGAATATAGTAAATTTGTAAATAACGTAATTTAATCTACTGAATCTTTGTGCCATTGTTTGTAGGTATTTGTTCCACGCAAATTCTTCATATATTGAAACTACCATTTTGTAGTAGAAAGATGTGAAAGGTAACTTAATTATTTTTAACTTTATTCTTGTATTATTCTGTTACTTATGTACCGTAGGGAACATATCTGCTAAAAATGACTCATCTCATGAAGATGTATACCAAGGAGACGAAAAACAATCTAATCTAATCTAAATCTAATCTAATCATGAGATTGGAGAGCAGCGTGTCCATCATTTCACTGAGTAGTCCTATGATCAGAAGCTTCATTTCCACAGAGTGACTCTTTCTTTTTAAGGACCTTGTTCGTTTCGCCAAGATCCAAAAACTAAATAACCAAATTATGAAAGTGGAGTAATGAGTAGTTTCATTCAGCCACTCAGCACTTCTCATTCTCCAACGGACTCAATATCACCCGGAGCCTGAGGCAACACCGTGCTTCTCCTGTTACCTCGCCCGACGAATTAATAGCTAACGTTGATATCCCTTCCTCGAGCGAGTAGAGGAGAAATTGTAATGCTCTCTAACCTTATAGCAAACTATTCTTTACGCTCTCATAAAACCATCATACCCAAGATGAAAACTTTCCGATACTGTATATCGTACGAGTGTGATAGTATTACACTCATAGACGTAGCTAGCAAATGCATTACTATTATCATTATTATCTGCAATCCAATAATCCTTTTGAATTTACTACGTGAATTACATTATTTCGATTCTGACTGAAACTCAAAAATTACCTTTTCAATTTTTTTAGATATGTCCTGGGTGTAACCGGCGGATGTGAGTATAGTGGTGCTCCTACAGTTTCTCCCGAAAATGGAACAGTAGATCAAAGGTTTCTATTATATTCTGATGGTACTATTGCTTCGGCATGTAATGGTTTCGTTTTACAAATTGATACATCGACCACGGAAATTCAATTAACTGAGAAAATACTCTGTAAAAGTATCAGTAATGATGACTTCATTCTTAAATTAATTCTATAATTACTTTCAGTAACTGAAAAAAAAATGTATTCATTGTTCATATAACTGATTAATTAATAAGTTTTCCGTAACTGAAAAAATTTCGTAATATAAGTATGCTGTTTTCGACAAAAAAAAAATCATTTACAAACAAAAATATGTATATATGAAAGTCATAAAATCTGTTTTTTTTATTTATCTTTGAGCTTACGAAAGCGCAAGAGGGCCACAAGATGTTTTTTTTTTTCATAACTTCGACTTTAAAGTCAAAATTTCGAGACAAAAGTCGAAACCGCTTGTGGACCTCCTGCGCTTCCGTACTGAAGGATATGAAGAAGGAGAATTTTCCCACAACTGGTATGGTTGGGTCAATAATGACGTTTCAGAGCAATTTTATAATTTGTCCCCGAGTAGGCATTACTCGAAAGGATCCCCCCGCTATTCACTGCTCTTACGGGCAGTACACTATTATAGAATACTAGAAATTCAGGACCCGTTTATCGTCGAAGCTGTGTAGACGTCGCCGGTCAATTTTGACTTAACCATACCAGTTTCGTACAAATATTTTCTCAATGTTATAGTCAGTTTCCTTAACCCATCCCCATGTGCAATTTGATGATTAAGTATTGCGGGTAGTTTTATCTCTTCAAGTACTGATTGGAGAACACGAAATGCGATGGTGGAGGTCTCAGATACGCGACTGGCCAATATGGCGGCCATTCCAAGATGGCTGCCAAACTACATATTAAATACAGCCATATCTCGGCCATTTTTCAACAGATTTTGAAATATTTTTTTTGTTTGTAGATCTTTAAGCGGCTTCTGACGTACGATATAGATGTAATATTTGTATTTGTTCAAAACATGGAGCTTTCGTCAAAGATTTGACTTGTTTGTTACTTCCCAGAATAACAGGTAGCTTGCCTACTATCAAGTTGAATAGGGATGTTCTAGTCATTCCCAAAAATATCAGGTCAGCTGAACCTGGTAAAATTGATATTTTAATTGGAGCCGATTTATTCTGGGAGGTTTTATGTGTAGGTCAAATTAACCTAGTACCCAATGAACCGATTTTGCAAAAAACTCGGCTTGGATGGATCAAGTATGAAAAAATACCCAACCAAAAAATACCAAATGCCATTTGAGTACAAATCTTGATCTGCAGAATCAATTATCAAAGTTTTGGGTGGTTGAGGATTTTATTATTACAAAACCATTTTCTAGTGAGGAAATGTTCTGAAAACACTATTCGGATAATACGAAATGTGAATCAAATGGTAGCTTTATCGTATCTCTACCGCTGAAGAAATCACCGAGTGTACTAGGTGAATCGAAGGCACAAGCAAAAAACGTTTTTGGTATTCACGGAGGCAGACAGTATCGAGGAGGCATCTTCAATATGCAAACATTTCTGAGGTATTGAAAAAGGGATGTTTCGAACTCAGAAAATGGATATCTAATGAGCCCTCTATTTTGAATAACGCACCAGTTTCAGATTTATCACACCATATTCTAGATTTTGGTACAAATCAAAATGAGCAAACGCTGGGACTATCTTAGAATTGCAAATATGATAATATTATGTTTCGAATTGATGGTGATACGGATTCCACTGCTACAATTAGGCGGATAATGTTATCTCATATTTCCCAAATATTCGACCCATTAGGTCTTTTAGCTCCATGCACAATAATTGCGAAAATTGCAATACAGAACTTTGGCTAGAAAAACTAACTTGGTATGAATCCTTACCAGCTAGTATACACTCATCATGGCTCGCATTTAAACGAAAACTACCAGCTCTTAATACTCTACAAATTCCTCGTTTAACCATTTGCAAAGAACCTATTCAATTGGAAATACACGGCTATGCTGACGCTTCAGAAGCTGCCTATGGAGGTTGCGTCTTCATAAGAAGCGTGAGTGCAAAAGGTAAAGTTTCTGCACACAGACATTAAGTCTGCCACGCCTGGAGCTATGTGGTGCTTACTCGTCCAACAGGAGCTGTCATCTTGATTTTTTTCTCAATCTGAAAATGTCATGATGCATTGTCTCCCAAGTGATAAATTCCTGCCAAAAAAGTCGACTGGATGACTGAAAGTAGACTAAATAATATAAACCACTTTTAAATTTGACATAAACGTGTATACAGTATCGGAAAGTTTTCATCGGGGTATGCTGGTTTCATAGGAACGTAATGAATTGCTTGTTATTATGTTGAGAGAGCATTATAATTTCTCCTCGACTCGCTCGAGAGAGGGATATCGACGTGGCTGTTAATTCGTCGGACGAGGTAGTAGGGGAGTCATACAGTAGTACGTCTATCTTATTTATGTGGTATTATCAAATCATTGCGTTCCTTGTTGCTCGCATAGATTTGTCTATACCCCGATGAAAACTTTCCGATACTGTACATGCACACATAAACCCACACACACACCCCCACACCCACACCAACACAGAAAGCAAGTTGAATAAAAGCTAGTAATTGTGAAAATTATAATATTTTGAATTTCCAATCGACCAGTGAATTTTATCTTTTCCCAATCCCGGAGTACATCCACAAATAGTTGCATCATCTGTAGAGTTTATATCCAAATAAGTATAAGAAAACAATTTCGACCAAGTTAAATGTAATATACTTTTTTTAATATCATAACCGGTAGTTGTAGGCATATAAATAGCACAACAAAAATGTCTAGGCGGACAGAATTTTTCAAGTAATCCGAAATCCGATCCTTTGCCAGAACTTGTATGATCCCTCTCTTCACGTTTCATTAACCGTATGGAGCAACATGAGGTGCGCAAATAAATTCATTTTTGTTTCGGAATCCAGAATTGTAAGAAATAATTAATTTTAACTAGTCGACGGCTGAAACATTCCTTTATTAAACGTCGTTGGTATAATCCTTTTCACTTTTTTGTAAAATTATTTACAAATAAAGGGAATTTTTTAAGAAGAAAATGAGAATTTACTTAGAACTAAGTATATGATAGACTTCAATAATACAATGAAAGATCACTAAAATATTCGTTCATATTGATGGTGGCAATTATCAAAAATGCACAAAAATGGGGGGAAATATTTTTTTCGTTCATTTAATACTTTTGAAATATTTTTTTTGTTATTTTTATCTGTATACACTCATACATGCTTTCATCAATAAGAAAACAAAAACGTTTCCGACTCCCTTTTTTTCAGGGGTGAACATCCTTAAGATAACTTATTATACCTGAATAGCATACGGAAAATTTTAGCCCATTAGAAGATATTTCACAGATAAGTGGGGAGGAAGGGGCCACAAGTGTCTGGGCCTATCCATGGATTGTAATTAATCATATCTATTTATAAAAAATGTAAAAATGAAAGTATAAAACTGAAACAATTCGGATTTCGAAAATATCATATTGGCCAATCTTTCACTAACTGGAAGCGCAGCAGAACAACATTACAGGGCATATAATAAGCTTCAAACTTGGTTAGGTAACGAACTGACATCAACAGATTGGGGCAGCCGAGCAACATCAACGTGGCATTATGCCCAAACTGACAGATGAAGAATTAATTCCGGAAACATTGCTCAAAACTATTTGCTATAGCTGTGTTGTCATAATTTTGAAAAATGCGTCAATGTTGAAAAAAAAAACCTACAAGGAAGTTAATGATTAAGATGGGAAAGAATATTGGAGACGAAGACGATGAAGGTCTTGAAGGTTTCGAAGGTCTTGAAGGTTTAGAAGGTCTTGAAGGTTTCGAAGATCTTAGAATTTCCATCAATAAATTGAAAGGGGTTGAAAATTTCGATATAACGTATGGTGACAAACGTGTAGAGCGTAAAAATCTTTATGAAAAATGGTGAAATAATAATCTTTGATAAACAAACAATGTGGTTTTACCAATTTTTTACGTTTCTTTATCGAATTAGCTCGACAAACTGAGTTTGCTCAAAGATTTAGTAGGTCAAATTTGAAAAAATCAAATAAAACAATCATTCCCAATTTGTCTTCGGCCTAACAGAATGAAGGTTTTCTGTACCTGTTGTTTTTAAGTTCGCTCATTTTTCATTTTACAATCGACGTAAAAATATCAAAGTGGAGATTTCTGAAAAAGCGTACAGGTCATTTTATAACAAAGGCACTGTACATTGAGAATATGTATCTAAAATCCTCTGATAATAAAGTTTTCATTCACCATTTTCCAGAAATTTCCCAAAATAAAAAACAGAGGATGCAGAAAAACTTGATTTATTGAGACCCAGTATAAATTGGGAATAAATGTTATATCTGATTTGCTCAAATTTGACCTACTGAATCTTTGTGCAAACTCAGCTAGTCGAGCTAATTCGATAGGAAAACGTAGGAAATAATATGATATGATGAATGTTGAAGGATTTTTCTTCAAAATCCCGTTTAGTTTATAAGTTTTTGACCAAAAACAATGAAGATATGGCAATTTTAGTCGTGCGTTGGGGTAAATCTTATGATATCCCAAGTTGTTCGCGCGGAAATCTGAAAATACTAATTATAACTCATTATCTCCCAAAGGAAGCTTTTTCGAAAAACATGCGATTACCTTTTTCATGGAGCTTTTTACGTTCTACAAGTTTATTCCTATACATTATATCGAAACGTCCAACCACTTCCAAGGTATTGATTTTCCAAAATTTGCCGAGAATTTTCCCCACTTTCCATATAAGTTTCCCTCCAGAACAATTATTTTTCTTAAAGTAGTCTTCAAAAAGTGCCCGTGTACCAATAATCATTTCTATTGGATATTTTGTCAGATCAGGTTGTAGTCGCATTATAGCTACAGCGCTTGCATTAGATATTTTCCCATCATAAAAAGTTTGATGATTACTAGAGAGTGATTCAATGAAGATAGAACATTGTCAATTTTTTTCTCTACATTTTTTGAATTCTCAAATGAGTTTCTTTATGACAGCATTCTTGAAAGAGAGACTGCATATATGAGGAATTAAATTTGGTTAGATTAGAAGAATGAAAGAAATATTCCGTTTGCCAAGAGTGACACCTACAATATTTTTTTGTTTTATGAGTTTTAAATACAAAAATGTATTTTATCGAGCCATGTATTTGTGTAGCCTCGAATTCAATATTCTTACATTTTTGTCAGAAAAGAGTTATAGATCACAGGGTGTTTCCAAAGAAATTGCCAACAACTGTTTTTGAAGATAGTTATCATTGACTGGAGACTGTTTCTAGGGAATTTCTGCTGGACCCAAGTTGAGTAGAGACCATTGACAAGGAAGTTATCAAAAAAGTTGTCAAGAAAGTTTCGAAAGGAACCACTACAAAAATGCCAAGAAATCTTGAAGCAGAGAGAACAGGAACAGGAAAGTTCGAAGGAATAGAAAATCAAGATATAAACAGATTTGGTTCCCAGAAACTTTACAAAAACAGAGGCAAGAAGAACGTTTAGAAAAAAACAAGAAAAACTGGACTGGATGCAGGACATTTCGGCGGAAAACTAACTGAACTGAAAGAAAAAATCATAGATGAAGATGAAGTACTTATTTATAAATATAAAATTCTCTTCAAATCCTATCATTAATACTTTCTTTTGCATGTTTTTGCAATCTCTGTTTCATGGATTTGCAGTTTTTTTGTTCATCAATGTAACATAGAAATTGAAGTGTAAATTTTAAATAAAGATTTTAAAATATTATATAATGATTAAAACAAAATTTTTCGAATTCGAATTTTTTTAATTTTGAGGTTATGTGAAAAAAGTGTAGATACCAAAGTTATGGATAATTTTGTTTCCAACAGCTTTTTCATTTAATTTTTTTTTGATAGGAATCATAGTTTTGCATGAAATCGTGATAAACTCTTTTCCACCCTTATAATGTCAACCGTGTCACCCGACCTCGAATCGCCCGTAAATAATTTTTTCTTTAATTTTTGTTATATTTTCTTACTTTTCCCATAGGTATCATCCTGTTCTTATTTTTTTTTTTCACTTTCCACCATTTTCACAGGCTTTGGCATTGGCCCACAAGTCTTTGTACCAAATGCGGAGTTAAACTGACCATTCCACTCATGCTAAAATACAAGTTTTTGAATGGAGGAAATTTTTATAATGATTATTGAAAACAACATATTTTTCATTTTGTAGTTTGGCTCTTGATTGGTTATTGGATATCCATGTGGCATATTATCGATTTTGTAGTTCGCTTCGTCAATGGTTGTCTTATAAAACACACAACACCGAACTTTGACCAAAACTATGATGAGCACTAACTATTAATTCAAATCAACTTCACATTTTTCGACATATCACCGAACTTTGACCAGAACCATGATACGCCTCACTATTAATTCATATCAACTTCACAGTTTTCGACAAATCTTGCATACACGTAAACCAAACTTAGTTACAATAAAGTTATAACCTACATCTACAAGACAGTTAGTAAACATGCGACGAAATACGCGCTCTGATGCAAACTGAATAGATATTTGGATGATGCTATGCAATAATTGGTAAAGCCACAGTCAGCCAGTTTCGTGAAAAATATTAAAATAGTTTAGCAGATCATGGAATGATGGAATGTGGTTTAGAAGTATCGTCAGTGGATAGATCCGCTTTTTAATTGCGGGTTGAATCATTTTTGCTTATTGTAGAATAACGATTTGCGATTCCAATGCCTGTGATACCTCAATTATTCGACTTGTTATTGCATAACACCATCCATTTGTGTTTTGTCAGTTGCATAGCTTTAGATCTTAAATGCAGGATTAATGTTCTTTGAATTCGCGCTCGCGCTCGTGTGGTTGCCAAGCAACATAATTTGTTTCTCAAAGTCGAAGGAATTTTTCTTACACCAGTACACTTGTTTTATTACCTACGAAAAGCATTTCATTAGGGTTGGGTTCAATCTGGGTTGCGCTATGGTTTTACCTGTATGACAACTCAAACAGTGAGCAAAATTGTTTTTATTGTACAAAAATATATTTTATGTTGTATATTCAATATGCTTCAAAGGTTATTAATAATTTTTACGACTCATCATTTTTAAACTCTTGTATACATAAATAGTATTGAACGATTTTATTACTACTGAATTCGAAGATATTCAGGAAAAAACCACAGATAAGTGGATTAAAAAAAATGGCTAGTTTTTGTACATAACTGATATTTCTTAATGGAGCAACCAGTATATATTTTTTATCATTCGTTTGTGATCGTTATGACAAATCCTGTGAGAACAGATTTGATAGGAATATGACAAACGGCTGCAAAGTTATGGGAAAAAAATTCTTAGTAATACTCATTAGACATACGATGAAGTTAGTTGGTCATATCTCCGCAGCCATTTAACATTATCCCATTATAACTGGGATCATTAGATTCGTAATGACAATCTCTAACAAAAAAATAGCATAAAATGTGATTTTTAATGAAGATACTATACCTTTTTGGTATGGTCAGCCCCAGTAAAAGAACTGTTAGTCGACAAAGCATATTATAGTCTTCTAGAATTATTTGATCACAGATTCGATGATTAAAACTATGAGACAATAGACATTTCAAGAATTGCCTGTTAGTGTTTTATGTATTTTGTATTTTCTATTATCTCGATACCATGAAATGTGTTAGTGAGTTATTTTTTTTTCTACACGATTTGGTAGATCATACACAAATTATTCATTCATATAGGTACTGACAAGATTTAAGAAATACCCGATTCAAATTAAATAAATAAAATGTTTATAGTTCAAAAACAATTTGTAAATGTCTCATTAAGCCTGTATAAAGTTATTTTAAAACATTTGTTATTTGATTCGAAAGACTATAACTGTACAAGTTCAGTCAGTAAAATTGTTTCTTAATTCACATGATGAGAACAACTCATCTAAACACAAAACAACAGTTTTAAAACTAATGACATAATTATTCTATCTTCATAATATTAAATTCCGTATGACAATTTATGCATTCTTTAATCCGGTCTAATATAGTACGTTTCAAAGTGGCATTTTCTAAAATAATATTCAACCCAGAAGCCACATCGGTGATAGGAATATTCTTGAGAGGTTCATTGACAGAAATGAATAATTTTCGTTTTTCTCTGCCTTTCAATACAGTACTGATTATATCAGCAACGAATTTTACTTGTTTACCAATGGTTCCGTTCATATTCCTCGCAACTGCAGAACCTAAAAAAAAATCAGTTTTGATTACAGTAATATACAATCCATCTCTTTCATTATACAGTATTTCAATTTTATTTTATTTTTTCACGAAATTCACGAAATTCGCAATGTTTTCACACACTGTTTCATCAATTCAATAGGATGCCATGGATTTGTCAATTCATGAAACTTTGAAATATGTTGTGTACAATTCAAATCAATCATTAGTCGAATTCGGTATTGAAATCGCAGATTAGAGTAGATTCTATTCACGTGGCTACAATAATCGAATGACTAGGTCATAAACTAACGAAATGGACGAGATCAGCATTGGCTTGACTTGGACAGAATGTTGTTAACCTAAAACATTTAAATTTGGGTTGTATTGTTTTGTAAAACAAGTTTCAAGTTTGAAATTTGTTCTTTTGCTTTTTCAAGGTAATTCTTTTATTTTGGCTTGAACTTTCAACATCAAACTATCACTAACAAACCACAGATTTAACATAAACATCGGTTGCAATAAAAGAACGATAAAGATTAAAGGTGCGTCTTCACTAGAGCATTCGTTCCGCATGAGCACCGAATGAGCACATAAGATTCTCGATTCAAGCTCAGGCTGCTCGGTTCAAGCTCAGTCCGCTAGTGTCTCCTGGCTCATGAGCACGGATCCACATCCAGATCGCGTACATTCATAAAAATCAATATACAAATTAAATTCAAAATCTCTGTAATAAACACAAACAGAACGTCAAGCATACTTTCACCGTCCCTACTGAACACGAAAAAATCGACAAAAAACGGATCGGCCCGAGCACCGCATGCGCGTTCTGTTCGTGCTCACATCAGCGTCCACACTGTCCAAGCATTCACTCGTTCGGTGCTCATGCGGAACGAATGCTCTAGTGAATACGCACGTTTTTGAAACAAAAGACATATGGTAATTGCCCAACAGATGGCGTGGGATGGCACATCAACTTTAACATTTCAAGTGGCATTGGGGGTCGAGTGTCACATCATTGAAATAATAATTAGTTTTTTTATGCACTAGCGGGCGGTAAAGTACACTTTACCGCCGGGTTCAGCAAGCGTGAACACTGAAAAAAATGTGGTACGTTATATCAAAAAATGCCGTTTTTTACCTCTCCGTTCTTTGGAAAAATACATTTTTCATCGTGGCAATGAATAAATATTCACTGACTTTTGTAGGAATTTATTGATTCAACGAATTCAAGTTTATTGAGATCAAAGATGATCGTTTCTTACATTTATGAACAGTTTTCGTTGCTCCTGCGGAAAAGTTTATTGATGTGAGGAAAGGGGTACACTGAGATTAATGATGATCTAATTTCAGACCTATGAACATATTTCGTTACGGCTTTGAAAAAGATTATTGAAATGAAGAAAAAAGAACATTGGAACAATGTATATTATTTCATGAAAAAAATGTGGTACGTTATATCAATGAATACCGTTTATTGCCTTTCCGTTCATTGGCACAATTAATTTTTCATCGTGATAATGATTAAACATTCACTGATGTACGAAGGTATTTACTGATACAATGAATTCAAGTTCATTGAGATCAAAGTTGATGATTTTTTATATTTATGAACAGATTCCGTTGCTGCTATGGAAAAGTTCATTGAGGTGTGGAATGTGGTACACTGAAACAATTTGGAATTGTTCATCACATCAATAAACATAAATCATGGTCCCAGAGCACTGATGTATATATTTAAAAAAAATATGGTACCTACATTTTATTGATGAATACCTCTTCTTTTATTGGCACAATATATTTTTCGTCGAGTCAATCAATGACCATTCACTGAAATAGGTATGTTTTTATTGTTACAATGAATTCAAGTTTATTGAGATCAATGATGATCTATTTTCAGACCAATGAACATGTTTCATTGCGGCTATGGAAAAGATCATTGAAATGAAGAAAGAAGTACATTGAAACAATGTATACTATTTCATGAAAAAAATGTGGTACATTATCAATGAATCAATGAATACCGTTTATTACCTTTCCGTTCATCGGCACAATACATTTTTCATCGTGACAATGATTCAAGTTCATTGAGATCAAAGATGATATTTTTTTACATTTATGAACATTGCATTGGGGTAATCTGAATCCATTGAAATTGTTCATCATATCAATGAACGTAATTAATGGTCCGGGCCGGGCCGGCATCTGTTCAGCAGAATCCTCGCCTAGAAATCTCCCTTGCAGACAAGTTAGCTTTAGCTGGTAGTACACAGCGCCTCCACTAGAGGGACCACTCCGCACGACTTCGTTGTTTGCACAGAGTCGGTTAACTTAAGCAGACAGAAGCGATCGTTGAAGCATCTTCTCAGGTAGCACAGACTACAGAGACATCCGAAGAGCTCCGAAAGGAGCCAGCCGAAATAAAAGATAACTTGGAGATACGCCTTCCAATCAGGATTGCGATGTTCTGATGAATGCATGTTAATTATTTTGCATATCTTTCGGAAACTCACTGTATGCTCAATATCAGTGAGAGGCCTTCATTGCATTTACGAATGATATGCAATGATTGAATAAATACCACTTATTCAAATGATAAACAAAATAATTAGTTCAATGAGTGAAAGCATCACGAGAATAAACTGAAACATAGATATAATGTATATCAATTATTGAATCAAGGAATAACCGATACTTGATAATCACCGTTCATTGGATTGATGAAAAATATCCATCGTGGAACTAATCTGAATCATTATATCAATCATACAGCATTCATTCGAAGAATGGACAATAATAACTAATTTGATGAATACAGTTTCATCAGTTGAACGAATACAATTTATGGCTTGGGTGAACACTCTTCATTCGTTTGATGAATGGAATTCTTTACCATAACGAACATATTTGATGTACTTGATCATGATATCAATGAAAGCATTCATTGATATTATTAAGATCCGTATTCATAGTATGGATAACCAGTGGAACATTGGCATAACGATTGCGTTCATAGGACCAATATTGATAAAAATATTCATTGAGTCACTGAACTTTTTCATTGCATTCAGGTACCAATTTTTTTCTGTGAAGTGGAACTTTACCGCCTTCGGGCGCATTATGGTCCGCGAGCCGTAAAGTAGACAAAATTCTCAATTGTCTATATTTACACATCATTCCATGCAAGACCTAACACAAATCATAATTATTTCAGTTCAATAGATAAGCCTGATCATTGAAAATTAAGTTGGTTTAGTTATTGATGTTGCTGATGGAATATTCTCTGGAACATAATTATTACGTATTGAAAGCTTCATTACAGTATCTGCATCGATTCAAGAAGTATATTCATTTTAGAGGTGGATGGTTGGTTCAAATAGTTGTATGGTATTATTCCGGCACAATCGTTGTCAATTTTTTCATTGATGATCAACTCGTTTGAAATAGATTCTTCAATATGAAAGTTCTCAACTACTATAGTTTCACATTCCCAATACTATGTTACTCTTGATTATTGTATACATAACGTATGAAACGTGTATACGCTTGGAATTAAAGTCAGTATTCAATATCTATATTTAATAATATATTAATATCTCTGAAAAACTGGTATCGGTAATATCATTCAAAATATTTTTGGTTTCATTGTTCCTTATCAACCCGTTAAAATTCATCGAGGTTTGAGTACATTCAGATCCGCACTCATACTAGATATATCAAATGCGAATTGCAAAATAAATCATCAACGAAATACAAAAAAATGTAGATTGTATAAAAGAGAATTGAAATCTCTAATCAATGATGTAGCACTTGTCTCCCATACTATGGGTGATAGTTACGGGTTCTGAACGATTTTCTGCCCAAAATATTTTTCTGGTATTTTCGTTTCCAATAATTTATGAAAATATAACCAGCTGGAAGCAAAGGAAACACGTTAGTTCTTTTTTTACAATAATGGTCAACTCCAGCATCTCAAAATATGCACATTTTCCACGTAACGTACTAGAGGGCAGTTAATAAAATGGCCCTAACCATTTGCCCTCCCTAAATTTTGAAACGCTGATTCAGTAACGCTGTAACGTCTGAGTCTTCTCGTAATATGATTTGCTGAAGTTTCGGGTGGCAAGAACATGACCGAAAGTGACCACAAAAATATTAAGTTGTTGCCTGACACCCAAAATAGCAAAAATGAAATTTTTCACACCCTGTAGCTTAAAACTGGTAATAAGATCGATCTATGAATTGCACTACGTGATGAGGATGCCACAATATACAATATATTATATCAGCAAAATTAGCAGACACTTCTCATAGAAGATGTGAAGGGTCCTTTTTTCTCGCACTTGTAGCTACGACGGTGAACTGTGTCGACATTTATGTGGGAAACTACTTTTTTTTAAATTTATTTACAGAAGTTATTCGAAGAGTTCGTTTCAGTTAAAATTTATAGTTTTCTACGACTTCCTGTGTTCCGAAAGTGGGCCCAACTTTTTTTTAATGGAACCCCCCTTTTTGTAATTGCAAATTTCAATATAACTTTATTCGAATCTGAACCAGTTTTCAACTATTTCTATATTTTTGAAAATTTTGTCAGGTCAAAACTGCCAAACTTTATCTGAAGACCTGAATCTTTGGAAACTTTTCCAAAAAATCACACGGGGAGCTCAGAAATTGGCACTGAATTCGGATATCCTGAAAATGATGTAACTTATTTTTTTCAAATGGCAACTATATTTAATTCTCTCTAGATCTGAATTTGAACGGTTTTTCTAGAAACTTAAAAAAACTGAAATTTCCGTGTGTTTATTGGAGATATCTGAATTATCAGTAGGGTTTTTGGTAGAATCCACTAGAAGCAAATCCTGAATGTGTCAAAAAACATTATATGCCGATAATTTGCGTTTTTTGTCGTTTTTTGTTGAAAATTAACATTGCCTAAATTTGTTAACCATTAACAAATAATTTGACATTTTTATGGAAAGAGTCTGTGACACCTTCCCTCCGCGATATCCGGACAGACCAAATCACACTCATCCGCGGATCATCCACTATTGTGAAACACACAGGAACAAACAAGATATTGAACAAACTATAGTAAACGTTCGAACTGCTTGCATCCAACTTCCAAACATTTATGAATTCTCAAAAATCCAGCATGTGTGGAATTCTGAATTTCTTGCAAGAAGAAGATCGAAATGCATTCCTAACTCTCTCCTGGCAATCTTCTTTTGATGTAACGAGCGCAGCATAGACAATAGTTTTTTCACGACCTAAAACAAATGAGTCTAGTAGTGTGATATCGGGCGAACGAGGGGCCATCGATGGGGTCCATTGTTCGCTATCCAACGATCTTCAAAATAATTGTCTAAAAAGTTGTTACAAAACGGTTTCTCAGGGGTGTTTTTAGGTTTCGTGTTGGGCACTCAGTAGAAGAAAAAACGCAGAGAAACTGATAATGATTTTTTTCTGTCAGTCGGAAATGTGGGCGATAAGTATAGACTAGAATAAATTACAGGCACAGAAAAATATATTCCCATAGGGATATATTGATTACTTTTAACCACGAGTAATTACTCAGAGCCCCACTCAAAGCACTAGAACATGGTTCGCTCTTACTGTGGAAAAAGGGAAAGAAAAAACCCAAGCTGAACCTTGAAGAGGTGTTTTTACTTCCCAGCGAATTCAAAAACCTTTCAAAAAAACAATTTAGGTAGAGATTTATACGTGTACACGTTGTTCCCCGATAACAATAAACGATAGGCAACCCGCGTTGACGACGTCCATTGGGTTGTCTATCCCATGGGCGAATTGTAACATTTATTTTGATTTATAAAACCAGTGACGGCGACCGGTGTCGTTTGACCAGAAAGGTACACCCGACTGAAAAACCCCACTGTTAAATTTGACACCTCTTCAAAGTTATTCACATGTGTATCTAGACAGTTTTTCGAATGGCATTTTTTCGAATGTACAATTCTTCGAATAGACAATTGTTCGAAATAAGTTTTTTTATTTTATGTGATAATACCATCTCTTGCATAAATAAGCATGTAATTAATCAATGACTGCCATTGCTATAATTAATAAACAGGTAATTATTATTCCAACCATTTTAATTTCCATGCACGCACTCCAATGACTTCATAGGATCAGACTAGAAAATTACTAATCACAAAATTTATGTGTTTGATTTCCACGCACTCATATGTCTACGCAAGGTAAGTTCGCTCTGGTTAGATCGGACTAAAAAAATCAGAATATATCATGAAAAACCTGAGTTATTTCGAAGAATTGTCTATTCGAAGAATTGTGCATTCGAAAAATTGTTAGTTTGAAGAATTGTCCTCTCAAATAACTGTCCATTCGAAGAACTAAAAAAATTAATTAATTTTACTATAGGGTTGCTAGCATGAAATCCACTCATTTCTTAGAGTACAATTCACTGGCGTTGAGAAAAAATGGGGTTGTTCTTTGCAAAAAGTGAGTTACACGATTTTCGAGAGAGCCGAATTCGGCGCAAATTTCTGAGCACCCCGTACAATTTTTCAAAAGTTTTCAAAGATTTGGGATGCTTCAGCTCTTATCCAGGCCAATTATGCAGTTTTTTTTATTTGTGAAGGGCTGTCAAAATTTCCAAAAAAGTTTAAATATCTGAAAAATGGACCCCTTAATACATATTATGTTTAGAATAGAGTTATATACAAATTCATCGTAGATTCTGAAAATGCATTAAAAACATGGTGTTCCATTTACGGAATGTATAACCGGAAGTCTTAGACGACGGAAAATATTTTAACTGGAACGACCTCCTCCCGTTCAAAAATTTTCAGAAAAATTCCTATACCCAGTAGTTCCATATATACATATCAAGTAGTGGTACACCTTGAATGTTCGTCTTCTGCCTGGTATTTTCAGTGAACATAACCTCGAAACTGCAAGACATGATAAAAGGCTGTGGAATTTACATATTTGAATCAGTTTTACCGTATGTTTTCGTATTGGGTGAATATAATAGTTTTTGCACTTCCGAGACTAAAGTGCCAACAGGGACTAAAATATATCTTTTAGTCCCTAGGGAGATAAAGTTGCATTTCAAATCCCTAGGGACATAAATTAAGAATCAAACATTACCGCACCTATACTATCAATAACTAGGACAAAAATTAGGAAATATTCCATTATAAATCTTTATTGATTGAATTAACATAGTATGTGATATTAACATTATTACAATTGATGAAACTAAATGGACGATTATTTGTATTTGATAAGTGAATATTAGAGGAAAGTGAAAAGATGTCATGTTCTTGACGTATCGGTTAATTAACTAAAATGACACTGAATTGAACAAGTTTGTTGACACCGTAGCTATGACGTTACCTACCGAGTAATCCAAGTACCATGTTTATATAACTCATCAAAATAATTAGTTGTATTATTATTGAAATTTATAATACTGGGAAGTGCAAAAAATAGAGTATATGCCGCAGGACTAAAGTGATATTTTATCCCTTACGTGATTATTACCAATAAACTTCACGTGCAGGATTAAAACATTCACTTTCGTCCCTTGCTATATAATATACTATTATCAATCTTTGAAACTTACTTTGTCTGAGTGATAGTGTGGAAGTATCCTGGCGGGAGAGCCGTACCAATTTATCTGCACCTTTTCCTTTATACGCTTTCATATTCTCTGCTCGAGCCAAGTGTTCGCATATTTCTAGTATAATATCATTTCTCTTAGGCATGTTGCGAAACAAATGCGAAATTCATTCAACTTAAATTTTTCTATCTCTGTCTCACTGCGAATTTTGGAACTCGGTCAATCACTAGAACTAAAAACTTTCCAACATAAAAAAGTAGAGGGGCTCATCACCTCCATATCGACGTGTTTCAATACCGAAGTCGATTTGTGTAGTTCATATAGGGTTCGCGAGAAGTGCCAATACTATGAAAATCAAATGAGCTCCGAATTAACTATTCTTCATCAGAGAAGTTAGATAGTATTTTATGGTTCCTGACAACCACAAATAAATAGCTCATCAGACATACGAATATAATTTTCTACGTTATTAGCCATTTAAAAAAAAAACTGAAATAGGTTCATTTATGTTTTCGAAACCACACATAAAAAAAATTGCCCCTTTTCCAAACCCCTCAATGTAACAACCACCCCCCACCAATTTTTTTCAAAGGCATGGTGGGTGACACCTCATTCGAAACGTCTTTCGAATCTCTGTGTGACTGGGAAATTCCAAACAAAAATATTCATCCAAAACAAAATGGTGGTACATAATATTAGAACTCTCATTGATTGACCCCACCCCTGATAACTTTTGAACGGATTTACATTTTACTTGTATATTTGACTTGGTTGAAAAATGGTTCATAAACTACTTTTGGACAATAAAAAAAATGCTATATTATAAAATGGCGTTAGGCTGCCATTTTCTTTTTTTTTTCTAAATCGTATTGTGGGTCTAGTGATACCACATTTGAATCGTCTTTCAATTTTCTACGATAAAATGTCAGACAAAATTTTTATCCAAAACAAAATGGCGGTGGGTACATAACGTTCGAACTCTGCTATGAGGATCCTTTCGAATCCTGTGGAGTTCCAGTAAAATCATCAAATCTTTTGAATGTAAAATAGTACATCATGTACTCTTAGTGCCTAATATTTTGTATTTTATACTATTTTTCTCTCCAAACATTCTTCTCTCTGTTATGAATTTTGTACCAAACTGATGATGAACATATATATGTTCGAAATATGTCTTTAAGATATCTATCCTGTTCTTATTAAAATCTTTGTGGAGACGACTTCGTGTTCTTTTTCCAAAAAAAAAATCCCTTCCACAAAGGTTTTTTGTAGCTGAAATTTACCTATTATTACCTATTACCTATTACCTATTACCTATTACCTATAACCTATTACCTATCTATAGAATCGAAGCCAACTCGTGAATCTCAATGGATATAGGTCTGCACCGTTCGTGGTCACTTCAGGAGTTCCGCAGGGTTCACATCTTGGCCATGTGTTGTTATCGGTGTTCATTAACGATTTAATAGGATGCTTTGAACAATCTAATATACTCTTATATGCGGATGACTTGAAAATTTTTGGAAAAGTAACCTCTCTTAGGGATTGTACGAAGATTCAAGAAGATCTATCGAAATTTTCAGCCTATTGTAATCGCAACAGATGAAACTTAATGTTAAGAAATGTGCTTGAATATCATTCAGCAGAAGCAGTACGCCCATTGAGTTTCAATATTCCATAAATGATAAAGTAATAAATAGAGTAGATCAAATTAAAGATCTTGGAGTATATTTCGATTCTGAAATGAGTTTTAATCCTCATCTAGACTATGTAATTAATTCCTGCAATAGAACCTTAGGTTTCTTTTGCAGAATGTGTAGGGACTTCAACAATAAAGTGGCAATAAAATCAGTTTACCTACGGCCGCTGCAGAAAATAAGAAAAAATACACGACTCACAGCCTCAGTAAATAGCTCACAGTACGGTAACAAAACGCACAGTTTGATATATCTGGGAAATGGCTCAATCGATTTGGGAGAAATTTTGTATGTAGATACGATTTTGCATTTTAAGTTTATCTATAAAGGCGTCTATCTTGGAAAAACACGATTTTACTGATAATAATAATATTAATGATAATTTTTGGATCTCGAAAACGGCTTCAACGATTTGAATCAAATTTTGTATTTGGATAAGGTATTGCTACTTAAGTACATCTACATAGGCGCTTTTCATGATTTTCTCATAATAATAATAATAATAATGAAATGAACTTTTGGATCTCTGAAACGGCTCTAATGATTTGGATCATATTTGTTATTTAGATAAAGTTTTGCGTTTTAAGTTCATCTATATAGGCGTCTTTTTCAGAAAAAGGCGATTTTACAAATAATAATAATAATAATAATAATGTGAATTTTTGGATCTCGAAAACGGCTTCAACTTTTTGATCGAATTTATTATTCAGATGACGTATTGCTAAAGTTCATCTATATAGGCGCCTTTTCTGAAAAAAAGGTAATTTTATGAATAATATTGATAATATGAAATTTTGGACCTCGGAAACGGCACACTGTATATGGCCGTAGGTAAAGTATTGTTCGTAATGCGTGTTGTAAAGCAATTACGCACTCATGGAATTTGTCCATTCGTGCGTAATGTGCCTTTTACAACACTTGTTACGTAATATACTATTACTACTCATTTGTTCACAGCAAATTAAATTTTGCTAGTATCATATGGAACCCCTATTATAACATACATAAAGTGCGATTAGAAAGAGTTTCCTACATTTTAAAATGACTAATATATATGTGACTACTGGTATTAGTGAAATTCATACCCATTATAAGATACAACTTCTCAAACCAACGAAGAATTATGAGTGATTTACTTATCATTTACAAAATATAACAAACTATTATGACTCACCGAAATTAGTGATATCTTATCATGTTCCTCAAAGGTATTCCAGGAATAGACAATTATTAGCGTGCCCCAATTATAAAACAAATTTAGAAAAAACATAACCTGTTGGTATCCCAAATTTTGAATAAATAAATAAATAAATTAGATGTGCTTTGATTTTTTTCAAAATAAATAACAAATAAATTAAAAAAATTCTATTCAGCTGGCAGATCGTTCCAGAGTCGAGCTGTGATACAAGAAATTAAATTATGAATGACGTTGTATCATGTGTTATTATCCGAAAATCGTCATAATTTTTAGTACTGTACGTATAAAAGTGCGTATTCACTAGAGCATTCGTTTTGCATGAGCACCGAATGAGCACCGAACGAGCAAATGCTCGGATAGTGTGGACGCTCATTTGAGGAAGAAAAGAATGCGTGTTGAAATTACGCAGCATGAGGCAGCCTGAGCTTGAACCGAGCAGCACATGTGCTCATTCGGTGCTCATACGGAACGAATGCTCTAGTGAATACGCACCTTAAGAATGAGTGTTTGAACGATCATACGGAAATTATTACTTTATATGTTTCATGTTGGAATCGAAAGTAGTAGGCGTAGTAGGCGTCTATTACTCATAAAAAATATTTTGAGAACCTCATGCAAACATTCTGTAGCTATTGAATTTTTCTAGAAATATTTGATGACAAACGAAAATTAAAAACATTACTATGTCCCCGTAATCAAGAACTGATAGCACTAGTGTGTTGTGTTGTATAATTGAAATTTTGTGGTTTCCTCACTAGTGTACATTATAGAGGTACAATTCTTTTAACCACATTAAGGCAAGCTTTCGTCTTTTTGTTTTGTTTGTGTTGTTCGAAAGTTAATGCAACATGTGAATCCACACCTAAATTACGAGAATAAAATACTAGTGGAATATTCGTATCACCCGCTTTAACTGAAAATTTCACCCGCTTTAACTGAAAATTTCACCAATTCCAAGATACTTCGGAAGTTGAGAAAACTAAATACCAAAGCTTTCCATTTACTTGGATTTATTCTCAAACTATGATATTCGGCATATTTTTTTATCTTAGAAATTTCTAATTGATTCGTTATTTGAGTTTGTAACTAATTATTCGGGTTAAATCTAACGCATATTTACGAATCATCAGTATATTGGTGTAACTTACTGGATTCTAACTCCATATAAGGAAAAGGTCAGCTGTGATATAAGGAAAAGGTCAGCTGTGACAATTGGATGAATATCAATCTTCGAGAAGTAATTTGCACTTCACGGGATGGAGATAAGTTCTGGAGGATGCCGGAATGTTACATTCGCGGAAGTACAATAAAGTATCTTCGAATTCCAGATGAAGTCATTGATATGGTGAAGGAAGAAACCGTTGTTAAAAACAAAGGCAGAGGTGATATGAGGGGTGGAAGAGGAGGACAGAACCAGAGAAGCAGACCGGCAGCTAGAGGTAATTTTGGAGGTCGAGGCAAACCTGGTGGACCTGGTGGTGGACGAAATCCTCCGTTTCAAAAACAAAAACCTAAACAATAGGTGGATATTGTAGTTGTAGTATTTCAAAAAGATTTATTTTAATTTGTACTAATAAGAATTAGATTGGGCAAAATTGTATTTGGTTTTTAAAGTGAACATTTTTGGTTTTGCCTTACTGATGTCATTATTTATACGTTTGGATATGCACATGTGAATTGTGATCTGTAGCTTGTAAGTTGAGTTGGAATAGGCCAACTCTTATGAATTTATTCAAGAAGGATTGTCAAAAGTTATGACTTAGGAATTTTTTTTGTATTCACCAATTTTTTCCTGAATAGTAATGATAATGATATAAGGAAGCAACATTCCAGAACAGGTCGGATCTGTGCCTCAAAAATCATAATCAGATGACGGCAATTTCAATTACTTGCGAAACAAAAAAAGTTTCTGAGAAGCACTTTTGGCAATAGATCTCAAATGATTTTTCAGTGAAAGGGTACTGTTGATGGTAATACTGAGCCGAGAGGGAAACCGCTGAGAATATTGTGTACACCAATTCCCAAAACTCGTAAGTAATGCCACTAATACACATAATTCCGAGTAATACCCCCTAGTAATGCCAGTAAAAATATAAAATCGTGTCTTAATGTTAGGTTTGTTGTAAGTACAATTCCAATTCCCATGTTTTGCCGACCTTTTTTTTGCACTTCACCGATTATAGTTATTATTCTCTCACTTCCGAATAATTTCTGTAATACCCATGTTATACCTATAATGCCACTAATTCTCAACGAACACCTGAGTAATGCCCCTAATTCCCGCTAATACCCGAGTAATGCCACTAATACCCAAAATGCCTCAGCGGTTTCCTCCTCGTACTGAGCATTATGGATACTCCTGATATAATTACTCTGTTAACTCAGCTTTTCTATATTTTCTATCAAGTTGTTGGATCCTCTTTCTAGAATTTTTGCTTAGTCCATATTCAAATCTTTCACGTTCCTCGCCCGTTGTTTTTTTTGTTAATGGTTGTGGGAGCTTTGACACCCTATATCTCGAAAACGAAGAAAGGTATAGGACACATGCTTGAATGAAGAAAATGTTTTATTTTCACCTCAACAACCGATACTAAACATTTGGCGGTTTAACCCTGTGTCACCCTGTATATCGACTTCTCGGACTTGTCATTTCGTTACTCGATCGGAGAGCTTTAGCTAAATTTTTATAATAACAATATATAGCCCCGATCAGCGCTCTGCGTGGCTTACCTCGGAGAGGAGAGACGGCTTACCTAAGCAATGTTGATGTGAACGGGATGAAAATGACCTCTCGCGAGAAACGATATCGAAAATGCGGGACTGACGAAATGACGAAAAGACAGAAAGGGGTATTAAGGATGCTATCGTCCGTAAAGATGTACACTGAGCATGAAGTAGCTCTCAACAAATCATTGATGTGAAGAAGAGACAGTGTTGGTACTAGAATGGAACACCAGCATGTATATGTAGATTGTCGGATGAAACTCCAACAACCACAACGTGGGAAGATCTGCCTGAAAGAAATCTGAACAGCAAGGAACACAACTGGGTGGGCAAGCCATACGATGGTATGAGATAGCCTGAGAGGTAATAGGCGATGTTACAAATCTGAATTGATATATTCAAAACAAGTTTATTTTTTGTTTAGTGTTCACCATTCGTGATCACGTCTTATTTGTTAGCTCAACTTCAATCTGAAATTCTGCCATCGTTCAGATTAGTCAAAGGATCGTCTAGTTTGAACTGAAAATTATCTCCAACCGGCTCCTATAAAACGTCACTTTTTGCCTAAACTAGTTATAAACAACCATAATTTGAAGTTCAACTGGAGTATGTAAAAGTGGTTCTTGGTCTTGTTCCACCATGGCTTCCTTTCATCATTTCGACTATGCAGTTTTGATGCATTCTATGCTCAAGACAAAATGTTAAAGCGGTTTTTTAAATACCAGCTGCAGTGCGAAGTGCCTGCTTTCCCAAAATATGCCGACCACCAAAGTGGTGTAGGTAGTAAACTATCCCGAAGCATCATTTGCAAGTAATAATAGTAAACGTTCCTTACCCTCAATTAACCCCTTCGTGTACTACTTCAGAAGCAATAATGAAAACTTCTGCCATTTATTTTGTTTTTGACATTTTTATCAGAAAGTAGAAAAGTATCAAATTCTCCAGTCGGCAGTGAATATCTCGTTTGAACTTCTGATACTATCATAATAAGGTAGTATAATAGAAATATATAACTATTGCACGTCTACAGCCATATATTTGAAAAATTTTGAATCGCATAATTACGTATCAAAAATTCAGGTTTCTATTGTCTAAACAGTCTTGGCCTACCCTATATAAAGCAGACGGATTGAATATTCACTGCAATAAAAAGTGTGTATGGACAGTATTTGGATAAGCCCCTCCACTTTCTTCATGTAGAATAGTTTCAAGTCCTTGTGAATGACAAAGGTAGATTTCCACAGAGAGCAAAATATCCATGAATTGAAACAGCCAAAATGGATAGCCGAGAGGAAAAAATTTTGGAATTATGTATACTGTTGGTTCAACAAGAAAATGTTAAATTGGTCAGAAAAGATCCAGGTGAGTTTCATGGTTTTTTTGATATATCCAGTGCCACTCAATTTTGCGTATTGACGAAACATGAAAGATAACAGTGCATGGGAAGCAATTGTGGAGAAACGTATGATATTTAAAAATTTGAATGAGATAAGCTCTGAGAAATTGTTTACCGAACAATTGAAATTTATCACAACGAATAATAGATTGTAAATAGTTTCAATATTCAATAATAATTTTGCAGATTATATGAAGCCTGTGACTCACTTAGCAATTTTATGCTAAAACAGTGAATTATGGTCAACAAAAAAGTTATAGTATCATTGAGTAACACATCTATTTTTGTAATTGAATTAATCAACAACCGTTTTAGACACACATAAATAATTTTTACTAGATTTTTCTCATGATATGTAAGTTGCTTTGTATATGCAGTTGTCTTCAGACGATATTCACTTGACAGATATCAAGAAATACGGTTTCCGGGCCTTCATTCTAAGTCCACTTGACAGATCATTTTCAATTATTAATGACAAGAACATCGTTGAATACAGAGTTTTCGAGATATTTCTTCAAACAGTTAATATCTTATATACATATTACACGAGTTCTATGAGCTAAAAGTTCATTTTAAAACGGAAGTAAACTAAACAACAGTTTTATGTAACCAGAAATTATTGTCGATTATAAAAACCGATTTTTTTTTTAATGTCATGTTCATTGACACATTTTTCAAAGCGCTTTAGTTACCCCCTTTTACTCCTCTTGTAGTATTAACTGTATTAAATTATATATATATTTTTTGTCGATATCAAAAGCCATTGGCAGATTCATCCCGAGAAAATAAGTCGTCACGATTATGAACAAGAGGAAATAATTATAGTGCGATTTGATAGATGGATGTGTAATATTTCTGATCCTTTCTCGTGCGTTCAAATTACACAAGGAAACTTTTTTGGTTACATCCCTGTGGCTATTTTTAGCCGTTTTCGATATATTGTATTTTGAAAATTTTTAGTCGCTCATTTTCACTCACCGACACACATTCCTTTGTGTAGGTTTACCTATATTAGTGGAACACTGTGTATATAAAAACCAGTATTTGTGGCAGACTTCACAATTGTGGTAGACTTGCACGCTCATACCAGAATTTTTTCGGTGATTTTCGCATAGTTCAGCTGAAGACGAGTCAATCTATACCTACTTTGTAGTTTAAGTGTGTAAGATGCCATAAAAACCTTACCAAAGCGCAGGAGGGCCACAAGAGGTTTTTTTTTATCACTTCGACATTAATGCTTAATATAGAGGGCGACTTTTATGTCGTAATTTAATCACTTCGACTTTTTTCTTGAAATTTCGAGTTTAATGTCGAAATTTCGACTTTTATGTCGAAATATAATCACTTCGACTTTACAGTCGAAATTTCGAGAAAAAAGTCGAAATTTCGACTCTAATGTTGAAATTTCGACTCTAATGTTGAAATTTCGACTTTTTTCTCAAAATTTCGAGTTTATTGTCGAAATTTCGAGTTTTATGTCGAAATTTCAACATAAAGTCGAAGTGATTAAAAAAAAACCTCTTGTGGTCCTCCTGCGCTTTCGTAATATAGGCTATTTTTAGTAATTTTTCAATATCTCTAGTTGTAGCTGTGTAAGTATTCTGCAGGTTCATGTATATTAGTGGAATACCAACTGGATAATAATTGAGTTTCATATTTTGAGTAGATAACAACAATGGTACGATAAAACAAACCGCATGTTCAGAATAATTTTTCCGGGCATCCAGGGCCGGCTTCACTCCAGCAATAAATCACAACTTCCTCATAAGGAACTCTTGTTAGTTTCATATTCCGGTTAGACAATCACAGTGGCATAAAAAACCGAAACACCTGTTCAGAATAATTTTTCCGGGCGTCCAGGGCCGACTTCACTCCAGCAATAATTTACAACTTCCTTATTAGGAAGTCTGCCAGTTCCAAAGTTCCGTTAGAGAATTACAATGGTATGAAAAATAAATCACATGTTCAGGATATTTTTTCAGAGCGTCCAGGGTTGGCTTCACTCCAGCAATAAACCATCAGTTTCATATTTTAGTTAGCCAATCACAATGGCATGAGAAAACAAATCACATTTTCAGAATATTTATTCTGAGCGTCCAGGGCCGGCTTCACTCCAGCAATAAATCACAACTTCCTCATTCGGAACTCTGCAAGTTTCATATTTCAGTTAGACAATCACAATGGCATAAGAGAACAAACCACATATTCAGAATGATTTTTCCGGGCGTCCAGGGCCGCCCTCAGTTCAGCAATAAATCAAAACTTCCTCATTAGGAAGTCTGCCAGTTCCAAAGTTTTGTAAGACAACTACAATGGTATGAAAAATAAATGAAATGTTCAGAATATTTTTTTCGGGCGTCCAGGGCCGGCTTCACTCCTGTAATGAATTACAGCTTTTTTATAAGGAACTCTGCCAGTTTCATATTTCGGTTAGCCAATCAATATTGCATGAGAAAACAAATCACATGTTCAGAATAATTTTTCCGGGCGTCCAGGGCCGGCTTCATTCCAGCAATAAATCACAACTTCCTTATTAGGAATTCTGTCAATTTCATATTTCGGTTAGGCAATCACAATGGCATGAGAAAGCAATTCTAAGAGCAGTAGAAAACCCATTTTGGAGGTGGGTAGACATGTAAATCAACCAATGTTTTTTTTTAAGTTTTTTTTCGATGTTGCAATTTTTTTTGTGAGCATTACATATGTGAATTGTTTTTGTATACTTTTATTTTAATACACTCAATTGTACATAAAGGAATATCTATGTATTGGGAGTCACTTTTAATTTTATTTGAATCAATTGTCCAAAGGAATATGTATTGGGAGTCACTTCAGTAATCAAACTAGTGTGTTTTTATGCTCCAAACATGACCCTCGAAACAACTTTCGTTAAAATGAGCAACTACATATTTTCAAAATTTAAGGAATCGGAAACGGCTAGACATAGCCATAGCGATGTACAACCAGAACATTTTCGTGTCTGGGTCTCACATAATATGGTTGGAAAATATACGGGGTGTTCCATTTAAAAAATACGAGTAAATTCAATTCAGAATGTTTTTGCATGCATGTGCAGATGGCATTATTTCGAAAAAAACTTTCAAGTGTCTGGGTGATGGACAATAATATTGAAAGGACGGATAATGATCACTGAAATTATTAACATACATAGCGTTCGATTAAAAAAATCACTCGAATCACCCTGTAAATTCAGCAATAATGTATTTTTATAGGTTATGTTGACTAGTTCGCATTGAATTTTGGATCATCTTCCTACCTATCATATAATTTGAACAATTCGGACTCACCATTGACCGACCCTATTTTTTATACCTAGAGCAGTGTATGTATACGAAGGCCGAGAACCGCCACTTTTAAACAATTTATTTTTTTTTGTTAATTCCGACATTCTTCCGAATTCAGACTTAGTTTCTCAGAGTAAGCCAGTGTTTTGTCCTTTTAGTAACGGGCGTTAAAGAATAAACGAGTTTTTAGAGAAGTTTATATCTACGCGTTACATACCCTACTTTGCTACGAACTCATATTGAAAAGCCAAACTTGTATTTTTCAAGTTGATTTTTTTAAATGAAATAGTAAAATCGACAATGTCGAAGTACCGTTCTCTCCAAATATTTCCACCATGTGAAAAATATGAGGCGAAAATCTGATTATATCTATAAATACAATAAGCAATTGCAACTGAGTCTTCTTGGAAGAACGTTGCACAAATATCTGTCAGGTGTAATTCAATGTCCGTCGTGGTATTAGCCAGGAAAGGAGTTGTTTTCTGTCAGATTTTTTCCTCATATTTTCCACATGGTGGAAATATTTGGAGAGAAAGTTACGTTCTATTAATCTGATTTCAACAGTGGTATCCCTATATTAGTAATTTTATTTTCAACGTTTATTATTCTTATTTGTAATTTAAACGTCAATCTATTCTGACACCGGCTACCGTAATAAAACAAATAAAAAGAAACTACTCTGTCAGGCATGTTTTTAACTACTTTGATGTGACTGAAATCAAACAATAACCATAGTGATGTGTTTAAATAATGAGAACGCCTTGGTAACGTTTTTAATTGTCTTTAAAAACAAATCGTAAATCTGTGATTAATCAATCAGTTAGCGCGGTTCATATCTGTACGCTAAGCTTAGCCATTTTAGTTAGGTGGGTAGAGAATCAATATAAAAATTAACCCAATTTGATATACTTATATCGGATTTAGAGTACCTGCCAAAATGTTCACTTTATAAGGAGAATTAAAATTTAGTAAACTATTAGGTTTATATACAAGTTTACTGCAGGTATTTAAATGTTAAGTTGTAAAAGTATTTCAAAGATTTGTAGCGTAATTTCTTTTAGGTAGCAAAACTGAATTACTTGCGGTTACCAGGCTGACATCAAGTGGGTTTGAATATATAAGCCACAAATAAATATTTTTAAAGAATGAATTTTCTACAGAAATGTGTACCAGTACACCAATGACTTAATTATTATTTTTTCAAAATTCATCAATACTTGATAGTAAGATAGTTTTTTGTCAATGATAAAAAACAGTTTATTATCAGTATACCGCGTGTAAATCGATAAGGCTGATATGAAAAAAAGTCTTATATAAAAGTTACACGGCACCAAAAAGGACATGTTTTGAAAATAGTTCCAAATGCACAGGGTGTTGCATTTTTCCGTAATAGCAAAAACAATTTTTTTTTTTAATGGAACAACCAGTTTATTTTTTGTCATTTAAATAGTCCCTTCATTCCCTATTCAGCACTGAATTTTTTTCCAGCAACAATGCGCCGGTACCAAGTTATTGATTTTTTCGACAAAATGGGGAGTGATGCAGGCTCTGAATGAAATAACTGTAATTGAGCTGTTTCTTCAAATATCTGAATTTTGTCTGGTGAAGTGACGTAGAAAATACAAAAGTAGCCGGTATTGTTCTGATCATCATGTATATTCATAAGAGTGCCTCAAATGTTACGTTCATTTTTACACTTATAATACATGCTCAAAATGTCTTCCACCCTGTTCAATACACGGTGAAGTAAACTTTACCGCCCGGTTCAGCGAGCGTGAAGTGGCACTTTATCGCCCGTGGGCGCATTATGGCCCGAGGGCCGTAAAGTACACAAAATTCTCAAATTGTCTATATTTACACATCATTCCATGCAAGACCTAACACGAATCAGAATTATTTTAGTTCAATAGAGAAAGACTCTTCCTAACATTTCTTCATAATCAACATATTTTCAACATGTAACTAAGTCATTGAAAATTAAGTTGGTTTAGTTATTCATTTCGAATATGGGATATTCTCTTGAACATAACTATTACATATTGAAAGCTTCGTTACAGTATCTGCATCGATACAAGAACAAATATATTCATTTTCACAGTCTGGTACCATTCCGGCACAGTTGTTGTCAATTTTTTCAGTGATGATCAACTTGTTTGAAATAGATTCTTCAATATAAAAGTTCTCAGCTACTATAGTTTAACATTCCCCATACTATGTTACTCTTGATTTTTGTATACATAACGTATGAAACGTGTAGACCATTGGAATTCAAGTCAGTATTTATGATTCGCGCTAATTAACCGCTAGTGCATAACATTTTGTATGTATCACGCGCGTAAAATGCGTTTATGGCCTACTTTACGCATTTGATACATAAATAACCATTCCGTTATATGAGTTAGTGCTGAATGAAAATATTTTTAATTGTATTTTTGAACACAAGAACTTGAATAGTAATTGATGTTTTCTTTTTTTGTAGGATCTAGTATTTTGGCAATGGTCCTGAAAAATCGGATCAACTTCTGCGTGGATGTGATGAAAACAGAAATGACGCATGAACAGAAAAGTAGTTTGGTTGCTTCTCTCCTTGACCTCTTCACTGATTTTCCATTTACCGATGTAGCAACTGATTTGGCTCTGCTCTCCAGAAATAGGATCTTGAAAGAATCTGTGATAGACCGAATAGCAACTTACTTGCATAGGGAGCTTAGATATACTCGTTATTGAGTGACTCCTTTTGGAATAATTGTCTTCTGATTTTCATGAATTATTTTCCGTTACTAAAAAAATTTTGAATTATTCTTCATCAATCAAATTGTCAATTTGTATGAATCTTTTTTATATGTGTACGTAAATAATATCACACAGGTCCAATCATTTTACAAATACTTTTTTATTTTTACATATATAATAACATAATATGTTAAATAATAGTTATTTATGCAATAAGTGCAAAAAGTAAGTTTTTATTGCACTCGAGGTGAAATTGTAAGACGAGGCCGTTAGACACGTTGAGTACAATAAACAATTTTTGCACGAGTTGCATACAACAGTTTTTCTACGTTCATGCAAAAAGCAAAAAATGATTTACGGCATTAAGTGTTGGAAAATGAAAAGCGCAACTCAAATAATTGATTATTACTATCGATTTGCATTGAAGCAGATCACTATCATCTATTTTCCATTAATAATACTTATTTTAAAACTTTCAATTCTGTAATTGTCAGAAATAATTTTTGACTGACGTTTCTATAACCACAGTTGCATTGTTAAAATCAAAATCATAGTAGCCGTGAGCGCGTATATTATCACGAGGTGTGGTATTAGTACAAACAGTTTGCTCTATGCAGGTAGACGGTTTAGAACAAAGCGGATCAGTTTTGATTAGGGTGTTCTTCTCGGGAAGGCATTGTTTGTTTAGCTCTGGCTGCTAACAATAATACAAAATAATATAAAATATGTAACTGTTCAAAACGTATTGCCAATCTTACAGAATATCTGCTAAATATGTAGTGGGTTTGAACATTTATATTTGCCATGATGACAGCACGTTAAGTTGAATGACAGATGAGTGCAATAAAAACTTTATTGCACTAGTGAAATAAAGACTTTTTTTTCCACTGAATAAAGTTCAATAAAGATTTGCTTTTTGCATGAATATAGAAAAAATAATTTAATGTTCAGTTTTTTTTATTCACAATGTGCTTATACATTGGATTAATGAAGCATGCAGAAAATAATAGAAAGACTAAATCTGATAGAATAAAATGAAACTATTCGTAGTGCCAGAACATATAAAGGAATACCATAAGGAAAAAAATCTGATGAAATTCACAGAAACGGATAAATTACTTTTGAGTTTGGATTGTGTACATAACAGAATCGTATTGGATGGAGCCGATGAACTTTGTTTCGTTTTCGACTTTGAACGGTTTAATCCAAACTCTGTCACCTAGCTGGAGCATTTTCAGCAAATGGCTCACACTAAAGCTGCGGAAACCGGAGTGCTCCTGCAGATGCATAATGATATGCCAATGCATAGGGTCTTCTTCAAGAACATCGAAGACCTTGGCTTATCCAAAAATCTGACTTCCGCTTTTCTCATCAGGTCAAGTGAGCTGAAGTCGCAGACCGAGGGATTCATAATGGCCTGCCAGGATGGTGTCTTCAACACCCTAGTCTACCGTAGTCGCGTGATGGGTGTAGAGATCCCGGACACTAGATGCAGAGCGTGTCGTGGGGCTCATGGGACCATAATGGATATGCTGCCTGCATGTCAAGCTTATGGAGTCTCAGCCTATATCCACAGGCATAACGCGGCTCTACGAGTGTTGTACTACCATCTACGATCGAAAGGAACACCTGGAGCGTAGAGTACCTTGGTCCGTTTGTTTTGCATCAGCCTTTACCGGAAATTTGCATCGAAACAACCAGCCTCGGCAAACATGCAACATGCAACATGCCGTATCTACTTCGAATTCAAACGAACAACACGCATAAGCATTGCAGGAGGCGTGTATCTAATCGGCTTTTCTACCTTGATGCGATGAAATGTTGGCCCAGCGTTAACACCAGCGCGCTAAAATGTCAAATGTAGGTACATCCGTATTCTCCTTGATGATGCAAGTGTGGAAACAGTATAAATCTCTCCGCTTGACCTTGGAGAAACATCATATCGATGGTGGCAAACTTGAAAATGGTGCGTTCGAATGCTGCAGGCAGAAAATGTTCTCCTATTTTTTTATTTTTCCAATATAAAAATGAATTTGAAACGATGGACGTTACCAACCGATGTTTCGTCCTTTTACTCCCATACACCGACAATGCTGTAGGCTATTATAGTAAATACATGTCTGAAAACAACTACACTCCTGGCTAATACCGCGATGTACAATAAATTATATAATAACAGATATTTGTGCAATATTATTACAGAGGATACAATTGCAATTGCTCTCTGTAACGAAATAGCAGAATTTTGTTCAAATTCTGCCACCGTTCTTAGATTTTTCATCGGGTAGTTTACTACAGACAGTTTTGAGGGCATCTGTTCCACGTCCGAATCATCACACCACTCTGTCTATTTGGTTACTCGAGTCTTACGTTGAATAAACGGGGCTCCATATAGCGAGCAGAGCAAAAAGCACTCCGATTCTTCTTGAGAGATTCAAAGTATGAATACAAAGCTGAGACTAGGGCATTCGTTCCGCATGAGCACAGAATGAGCACCGAACGAGCGAATACTCGGACAGTGTGAACGCCGATTTGAGCACGAACAGAATGCGCGTGCGGTGCTCAGGCCGATCTGCTTTTTGGCGATTTTTTCGTGCTCAATGTGGACAAGTGTACTGGACGTTATGTTTGTGGTTATATGAGAGATTTTGAATTCAATTTGGATATTGATGAGTATGAATATAGTATGTACGTGACTGACTGCGGATATATGCTCATATGCCAGGAGACATTACGCAGCCTGATGCGGGCTGAGCTTGAACCGAGCATCTCATGTGCTCATTTGGTCTTCATGCAAAACGATTGCTCTAGTGAATACGCACCCTTATGGAACGATAGTCGTTGCCAACCAATGTTTTAATCTTTTACTCACATCCACCTACAATGCTGTGGGCTATTGTGGCAGATACCTGTCATGAAACAACTACTCCCCTTGCTAATACCGCCACGAATATTGAAATAAATCAAATAGGGACTTGTAAAATGTTCCTCATTGCAGAGGATACAATTGCAATTTATCTCTCTAAGCCAACGATTTCCCAAGAAAACTATGAGCTGTGTGTTCAGATATCAAGAATTATTATATCCGAATATGAGGGTTTTGCGAGCGCATTATCACATTTTTTACATCATTTACATGACCTCTGAATAATTATTTTATTATTAATATATACTATTGTTGCGTCTTCAGGTTCAAAAATAAGTGTACTCTGGTATGAACTCGCCTTTATTATTCAAACTTTACTTGACAACACTGTAATACAAGTCACTGTCAAAATACTTGTATCCAAGGTAACTCAAGGTAACTTTCTAACTAACTTCCCTCATCTAACAAATGCATCGCTTTTATATACAAATAAAGTTCTAGAAAACTTAAGAAATCAATAGAACACAAATAGAATGTTCGACGATTGATCCAGAACAAAAGTTAGTGCTTCTAGATTTTTCCATCTAATTCATCGAACGATCTCGAACAATTCGAGAAGTCTTTATCAAATTTCAGGTCTGTAACACTATTATTAATTATTCATTAACACTTTGAATTTATTTCTTCAAGTTGCAACTACACTGGTATCATAGGTACAGAGCATGATTAGTTACTTTTGACACAGGTTTTTGATATTTTATGGGCTTATGGCCAGCACATGTTGAATTGTATGTAGTAGGCTTCTTGTTCGTAGGTAGAATCTAGTTTCTGAAAGCAAAAAAAAACAGAAAGCATCATCTAGTTCAGCCTAACGAATAATGTTCTGGTAGCTTATTTGAGTTATTGAAAGCACAGAAAGGGTATAGCAAGTTTTCTAGTTAAGAAGATTTTTACAAGTGGTTTTTCATTTGGTTAAACGAATGATAGTACCAAATTAATAACAGACTCTGAAAATAAGTTCAAACCTATGCGCTTACATAAAAGTACGTACTTTTTATGAGAAAACGCTTGATCCTACATGAACAGTTTTAAGAAACTTTCCTGTGCAGATTTTATGAAACTACATTTTCCAACATAAACAGTTACTGATATGAATAGGAAAACGTGTCCGATGGCGGCCAGCAGCATTCAAACATACCTCTTTCAGGAATTACACAACCGAAATTATGTTTTTCGAAGGACAAACTAGGAGATTGAGACTACTTCCATGCCTACTTGCATCATCAAAGAACACACAGAAGCCTCTTTTTGTACATTTGACATGGGACTAAGAACAAATCACTCAAGAAGTATTCAAAAATGGGGTAACTCATTGCTCTAATAGCTACCTGATGTGTTTCAGAACATGTTTTCATTAATCTAACCAGATAAAAATTTCATATGGGTACGTAGTTTTAACTTGAATTGAGATCATGATTATTTGATTTCAAAATTTCGCAACCTTTTGTGTTCGTATTATTGAATAGAATTGGTAATCCTTATCAATCATAATCAAGAGGTTCAATTGTTCCTGCAGGTCAATTTACATGCCCTAAGTAAAATTTTCGTGGGGAGCACTCGAGATAAGATCAATATATGGCAATATATAAATAAGTAATAGGAGAGAATAGTTCACAACATAATCGTGCCACTAAAATGATTGCCACAATTATTCCTCTAGTGTATGGTATACTCCTGGTCAGTGGAGCTGCTGTGGTGAACAGAGGTGAACTATTATTTATAAAATATTGTATATAGGGTCTTTTCGAAATTTGAGCGATCAAGGAAATGGGTTGTTATATGGAACATCATGTAACAATAAATGGCAAGAATTTTCGTTATTAAAGCAATCAAAAATTTCAGTTACTTCTGTTTGGGAGGCACTGGTTTGATTCTCCTGACCACAGCGTGTCTGCCCGCTGGCAGTGTTTCAGCGCGGTTTGCGCAGACTGTAGTCCTCTGATCAGTGATTACCAAAACAATTTTGAAGAATCTCAAATTCATTATCACCCAAAATGATTTCTTTTTCGACAAATATGTTTTTTTTTTCATTTCGTTTTGTTTTGTCGTCTTCTACTTTTCACTTCATTTATCGCTCCAATTTCGGAAACACCCTGTATATTATTAAAACTAAATGTACGAATTTTCTGCGATTTCCTTAACCGTTTCCATTCATCATCGTGAAAAAACACTTCACGAGTGCATATATTATATATTCAGTAGCCGCCATTTTCAATGTCTACCATTAGGTACTTCAATATAGTCCAAATCGGTCTTATCGTACGGGTTAGCGCTGCTGAAAATTATTATTCTTAACACATCTGCTTTTCGCGTGTGAAAATCGTATATGTCTGTCTCATGTATCATTGGGATTTTATTTGAACGGGTATGAATCAACACAAAGGAATGAGAGGAAACTAAATAAATTGTCGGTGACTAAATCTCACACCCCGTATGTTAAGACCGATTTTGACTATAGGCGGAATCTGAGATGGCCTCGTATCCAAATTTGAATTTTTATACAAATTTAGTCCAAGTTGTGAGCTTATACCTTCAAAGTAACAATTATTTCTCATATTTACAGAACCATTATATAAATTATTCAAATTTAATTTTCGTCTCTTCTAATTTACAGATTTCCATGAAGAAGTAGAATCTCCAGGACTACCTCTGTTCTACTTCGGAGGCAGCGCCTACTACTTCCAGACGTTTTCCACGGTAATGATCTAATGAAGTTAATCAATAGTATGCAACGATCATGTCATGAAGTCTCATAATATCTAAATATATAGTATCAGAAGAAATTTCCGGCCAATGTATTAGCAGATATTATATTAGTAAGATCCATTCACTCCTTTCTCGGAGATCAATTAAAATATAGGAATATTTTTACAAAAACTTGTCTTAGTTGAACAACACAACATTTTCATTTTCTAGCGTTAGAAAGTAATTTTCGTATTTTGTTTTTCTGTGATGATATGAAAACATGTAGGATAGCTAGACGGAGCTGATAGCAGTGATAAATGGCATTCTTTAACGAATGGGCTACAACTTGTCAAATCTATATATGAATGTGAAATCGTCACGCCTATCGATTCGCAAAAATTATCAGTAAAGGCTGTTAAACAATCTAAGTGATTTTTGAAATACTGAATGTACAATTATACTACTCTCTTCATCGTCCGAATACTTTCTCATTCTGAATTCGCTCATCCCATTCGTTTCTCGACATTTAGAGATTGAGTAGGTATATTATACAAGTTCATGCATTTTACTTTGGATAAATAATTATTATATTTGGTTATGTAAGAGACTCAAATGAAAAATAGCCTAGGTATTCCATTTTCATAACTCACTCCAAATCGTAGTCAATAGTTTCAGTTTCAGAGTCGATTATATTATTGGAAGATTTTTATTGTGCCAATACAAACAGGATGATTCTTGGTAGATGCTACATTAGAAGTTTCTGGTTAACCAGGAAACAGATCACTCTGAAAATTTGATTGAGGGCATATTCGGATATCCTTTACCCAATCAGGATATTTTTGTTATTGCGTTGTTGCCACACATTCCGAAAAGTATTAGAAATGTTAATATTTCAAATGGAATATTCTGTACCTACTTATATAATAATAATTTCAGCATGTCCGTAAATTTTTTAACAACATTTTTGATGCTTATCATCTGTAACAATCAATTGAGAATTGATTTTAAAATTTTTGCCGGAAATCCTGATGAATAAAAATAGAAATTTGGTTTAGAGTTCGGTAATACTTAGGGATTCCTAATGTTTCAGCCTTACCTCGGTGATTTCAATTCAAGTTGTTTCAAAAAATTCAGTAATCTCAATTGCATGAAAAAGTAACTAAAAATTGATCATTTCAAATGGAAAACCCGGTATATCAACGCTAATTCAAGAAACTACTAAAATTTGCTTTGTATCTGGATGAATCATACCAAACTTTTTGACTATCAGTGGATGAGACATTTGGGATGGTAAAAGCCAGCGAGATCACCCGATTTCAATATATTGCATTTTTGTCGTATGGCGTGTATGATTAATTTTCATAAATTTCTCGACGTTCATTGGCGATAGAGTTGCATACATTTTGCTGAACTTTTTACGTTTATTTTTGAACCACTCTTTAGTAAAGTTAGTGTGATCAGGCTAAAACAAAGGAAGTATCATCTATCTCTAAACCCAATTACGTTTATCACGGTATAAGTGTTCTCAAAGATATCAGCATTTTTAGTAGTGACATTTTCCGAAAATAAAATGTTGGTTCATTTATTAAAAGTTGTCAAATACCAAATTTTCAGAGTGATTCGTTGACTGGTCCACCAGAATCATCTTATGTGTCATCATCCGTTAATCAGTATATTCATGAATTCCATGAACATCCAATAAAAGTTTTTGTAAAAGATAACTCTTGCACGAAGGCTTCAAAGGGTAGATCTTTTTATTCTATGGACGGCTCTATCTAAGCGGTCAAACATATACTTGTCCAAATAAGAAGGAAAAATTTCGTCTAATGAGTATATTCATAAAACAGAGCCGCAGAACACATGTTATTCTTGCACTTCTTCAGTGGCTGTGATACATCATCATACTTAAAAAATTAAATGTATTAAAGTACTTCGAAAAAAAAGCAGGTTTGAAGGAGATTGCCCAAGTATTCAAAAACCCAAATGCTGATCCAGAATTAATTGGTAGAGCTGGAAAACCCTTCCTTCTTTCACTGCATGTTGTTGAACAGCTATAGATAGGCATGCTTCACAGAATCAACATATATAAATAAAATTATTATTTTAGACCGTCAGCTAGTGCCAGATTAGGTGCCCCTTTTTCGCATACAAGCCTTCAAGTGGCTCCACAAAATCAACATAATTTTTTTTAAATTATTCTAGACCGTCAGGTAGTGACATATTGAGGTGCCCCATTTTCGCATACAAGCCTCGTATAGAGTTGGAAAGTATATGGATTTGGAGTAAAATGTTGAAGATATTTTTACAAGTGTCTCCTGGGGATAACATATCGCAAATAGATATTTTTTTGTTTCCCTCGTGTTTCCTAACTATGGTACGAAACTACACAGGGTGATTCGTTAGGTCGTTTTGAAAAAATGGGGTTACTATGAACATATGTCCATAGTTGCCTCTTCTCTGAGACACAAACCGTTGAATTTTTTTTAAAACGCTTTTTGTTTCAGAAACGAAGCAACTCTGGACATATGTTTTTTTAAAACAACTTAACGAATCACACTCTGTAGTTTCGTACCCTAGTAAGGAACACGGGGGAAACAAATAAACACTGTACTGAAAAATCGAATTCTCGCTATGTTATCCCCAGGAGTCGCTTGTAAAAATATTTTCATTCTACTCCTAAATCTGTCACTATCTAACGGCCTATTTCATCGCTACCACCGACAGAATCAGCAGCACGACATTTGTAAAACTAACAAATGAATGTACTAGTTGTCAATATTTCAAAATGTTATTCTATTTTCTATGAATTTTGAGTGGGAGCGTATTTTGAGAGCATAATTATTGCTGATGCTTGTGAAATAAAATGAGCTGTTTCGAAGACTAGTTAATTAGCAGTATTTTTGGCCGTCTGTCCCATTAATGGCCATTTGCTGCACTTCACGAAGACCGAAGTCTGTACCCACGTGATGGCTGGTGCTTGTCTGTTATCCGTTAACCTCATAGTTTATTTGAAAATAAGTTACATTCGTTGCTCAATTCACTTCATGAAGTCATCATGTAACGAGGTATTGGGGCATTACTTTAGTTAACGTGAGTTAATGTGAAGAAGGAATGAATTACTGAAGAACAATTTCATTATTATCATTATTATTATTATTATTATTGAAGGAAGGTGCATGAAATTTAATAATATGACCGAATGAAACATTATAGATTGCCACAGTACTCAGGAATACAGTTTACTATAAAAATAACTGGAGAACTGAAGGATCGATGTAGTGAAACCTAGTTATATTTACCTTAAATTGATGTCAGTGGAAAATATTTGACATCATTTTGAACACTATAGTATGACGAAACTGACAGTTAAAATGTTGGTTATATTGAATAATTTGAAGAAATAGTCAAAACGGCATCGACGGGTGGAATGTAAAGAAGATATTTCAAAAAAATGTATATACATTCGGAGGATTTTCAGTAACGAAAAAAACATCCATGCTATATTGTTGAAATAATTTAATCAGAATTAATGTGTATATATCCATACTAGTTTATGCCAACAGTTCCACATTGATTTTTACAATCGTTCTATTCAATCTTATATCCATATTTTTTGTGTGTTTTAGGCCACTCAAGAAGAAGGTTTACTATTTTGTAAAAACCTAGATATGGGATTGGTGAATATCGAAAGTAAACGAGAGAATGATTTTCTGTTTGACACTGTTGGAACCCTTGGTGAGCATTTTCAGTTCACTGTACTCGTGTACTGTATTGAGCCTTATGTCATTTAAAGTTGATCAGATTGGAACATATTCGCTTCTTACATCTACACTGCGATCGTGAATCTCTTGAACCATACTAGTATAAATCAAATTTGCATGAAACATGGACGAAATATTATATTGTGCAGCTGGGGCGGAAAATATCCAATTTCCGCACGAGTTGTACACTATACTTTTTCGACGACCTACTTAAAAAACATAGGTATGGGAACCTTCACAATTAATACAGATGTTACATCATGTGAATCGCATATTTTTACACTGCCCAAATCAGCTCATCTCAGAGATCCACTTATAGAGAATGCGAAGGCAACTTAGAAGGATGAAAACAAACATTTGTTATTTCTGCAGTAGTGAGCACTATATCTCGATAAAAAAAAAAACAGACAATTTTTGTAATGCATCTAATATAAAATGAGTTTATGAGTGATATAATTATTACTCTTTAATTATGTCGGTGTATTTTTGTCTCAATTAGATAGTTAGCAATATACAGGGTGTTAATTAAGTACGTTAACAAACTTCGGGGGGTGATTCTTTGAAAGTTTTCAGGACGAAAAGTTCATATAAATATATGTCCAGAACGGCTTGGTTTTCGAAATACAGGGTGATAAATAGATATTTTTTTCAAGATTTAATTAAGAGTTAACTTCGACATTTTCTATACGGCAGCGATCACTTTCTTATTTTACTCAAGCTCCCAGCATGTTCTAGAAGAAAGTACTGTGACAAAAAATGGAAATTAAATATAGCTGACTGGAATCTTTTCGCAAATATCGTAGAATCCAAGGTTAGTCAATTCCACATGCAATACAGCATCGATGAATGTGTCAACGACATCACCGAAATTATAACAGGGGCAGCACAACTATCAATATGAAAGACAAAACACTTGTATAACTAATGCGACCAGGCAATTAAAACCTCTAAGCATGCTTTTAACAGACTGAAAAGACACCATACACCGGATAACCTAATGACTTTCAAGAGGTTGAGGGCAAAAGCTCGATGGATAATAAAAAAACGTAGGAGAGAATCATGATATGTATCATCCATTAATAGTTCAACACCATTAAGTATGGTATGGGAGAAAGTGAAACGCATGAAATGTAATAAAACAGATCACGGAATCCCACGTATCGAATACCAGGAAAAATCAAAGTCCAGTTATACAGAAACTGCTGAAATATTTTCAGACATCTATGAACAGAATTTGAAAAGTTCCAACTATACACCCGAATTTCTGCACTACAAGAATAACAAAGAATCTGAAGGAGTTGATATTACTCAAGATGAAACCAACCCTATTAACCTACCTATTACTTATGCAGAATTTCATGAAGCTCTGGTCTCTTTCAGAAACTCGAGTCCAGGACCCGACGATATCCCGTTCAGTTTTCTCCAAAACATGCCAGATAATGCTAAGAGTCTTCTCTTGGAGGGGTCTTCTCTGTGAAGTGGCTAGAGGCAACCATAGTTCCGCTAATAAAACATGGTAAACCAAAGACAGATCCTCAATCATCAGACTAATATCTTTGACATGTACAATGTGTAAGTTGATTGAAAAAACTATCAATAATCGACTCACTTGGTTCCTGGAGAAAAACCAGCTGATCACATCAAAACAAAGTGGTTTCAGGAAGTGTAGATCAACTAAGAATCATATATTCACGAAGGGTATGCCAACAAACAAAACACCATAGCAATCTTCTTCGATATAAGTAAAGCCTATGACATTATATTCTCAGAAAACATTATATTCTCAGAAAACTAAGTTCCTGGGGTGTAAACGGAAATATTTCAAACTTAGTAAGAAACTTCATGAGAGAAAGATTCTTCAGAGTTATAGTTAATGGAACACTCTCCAGGAGAAGACTTCAAGAAAATGGTACCCCTAAAGGTTCGGTTTTAAGTGTAACTCCCTTTCTAATAGCGATAAATGAAGCTGTGGAAAATATCAAATAGCCTGTGGAAGCTAGCCTGTATGCTGACGATCTGGTTGTGTACTCAAGGGGAAAAAATCTTGCAACAATCCAAAATAACTTGCAAGAGGCGGTGCTTACGATTGAGAGCTGGCTAAAACGCTTTGGTTTCAAAATGTGTCCAAAAAAACTGAAAGCATGCTTTCTACCAGAAAAAATGCAGTTGCACCCCCAATCCTGAAACTTTGCGACCAGACTATCCAAGTAGTGGAACAGAAGCATTACTTAGGAGTGATTTTCGACAGGAAGTTAAACTGGAATGCCCATCTGAACCATCTAAGATCATCCTGTCAAAGTGGCATCAATCTATTGAGAATTCTTTCGAACCAAAACTGGGGCTCTGATGGTCAAACACTGTTACTTCTCTACCGAGCTCTGATAAGGTAAAAAATTGATTATGGGTCTATATTATATGCCTCAGCAAGTAAATGAGCTCTGAAAATTGTTGATACAGTACACAGCACAGCAATAAGGCTAACACTTGTAGCATACAGGACAACACCTGCTGATAGTCTCTACAGTGAAGCTGAAGAGCCACCGTTGAAACTGCAACGACAGCACCTGAGTTTAGCGTATGCATCTGTAGTATCTACTAATAGTACGCATTTTCGAACCGTTTTCAAAACTTATATGAAAATCGGAGAGGACTATCACACCCTTTCTATCAGAGGATCAACCAGTTCAGCTCCGAATTGAATTTGACCTTTCCAAATCTCTTCCTAACATTAAATCGGACACATCACTGTGGCTCATTGACTTGCCTTTCCAAATTCAATAAATCTGAAATCATCCCTAGTCTGCTCCACAATCACTTCCACTCATCACTCAGTAAATATCAAGATTTCACGCATATCTATACAGACGCTTCCAAGTCAAATGATGGAGTAGCATCAGCTTTTCTGAGCCCGAATACATCACGTGGCTTTAAACTACCCCCACAATGCAGCATTTATAGTGGTGAGTTTTCAAGCAATTAAATACGCCGCCAATGCAGAAATTCAGAGTACTTTAATACTAACAGACTCATTGAGCTCATTTCAATGTATACGACTCATATATTCAGATAACCCCTTGATAATGTCCATCAAAGAGTATGCTTATTCCATTAGGCAAAAATCCAGACGAATGGAATTCATGTGGATCCCGTCGGGGTCGCTGATATAAAACATATGGTCCCCAACTACTGTTGATCTGTGTGGGAAGAATCTGGAATGAAATTGAGAGAAATCAAAGATGACACCAAACCATGAATAAACGCCACTAAGCAACGAAAACATCACTCGTTTTGCGCACTGGACATACAAAATATGCGCACGAACACTTGCTAAAATGGGAAGAAGAAAAAATGTGTGATATGAGTCAGGTGCCAATGACAGTTAAACATTCCATGGTGGAGTGTCCAAGGTTCGCGGAGCAAAGAAAGACGCACAGTATAAGTGCAGATTTGAGGACAACTTTTGGTGCATACTGTAACTTTAAAAACACACTCGGATTTTTTTTTCAACAGAATGTAAACTCCTAAGTACCACTCTTCCTTATTGTCTAGCTTTTATCTGATACCATTCAAGCGTTATTGTATGTCACTCTTGTTGCTAATAACCCTAGTGGTGGATGCAACAATTATTTTCTAAATAAAAAAAAAGTTGGTGGCACTTCTCGCGAAATCGGAAGCCAGCCAATGTATTTTCATATGTCTGTCAATATCAAATTTCATTCAAATCAGTTAGTAGGTGAAGACGTCACTCCTCCCTTTCAGTCAGATGAAAACCGTTAATCCTTTCATTGTGATTGATTTTTTCAGTAAGTAATTACCCGAAGTGAGATGAGACACATCGCCTAACATAATATATTTCTTGCCCTATTATAGACAATATTCAGTTCAGATTTTGTCTCATAACTCACAGCACATATAGCAGCTGATCTTTAGTAGTATTGATCTTCTGAATTGTATATAAAAATTGTAGTTTTTGCGCCATTTCTTGCATATAGCATAGGCATCATTTTGATAAAATCTGCAATGTATAAACCAGAACTAGAACACAAGTGCCCCCCTCAATTCTTTGTCAGCAGAGATATTTTGTCATAGAGCTGGTAACGTCAAAGTCCGGTGGTATAGTTAAACATTGATATTCTCAAAACTCTGCGACAAAAATAAACCAGCCTCAGTTATTATAACCAAGACAATTATCTGAAAAATATCAACAATATCGCTGGGTCGATTAATGAATAGAACCACCAGTTTTAAAACTAATTCGACGGAAAATAATGATATTTTTATTATACCTGCATCATAATATTTGCGAAATAAAAGAAAGGTGTGAAATTATCTGGAATATAACACGCCTAGTTCTCAGTTTTATTATATCAAATATTCAATGAGCCCCCATGTCAAAAATACATAACATGTGACAATACTTCTTCAATAATCACTCGATTGGATGCAATAAAATATAATGGTCATCCATCCTGATTTATAATAAATTTTTGACACTGACAACTGAAATCCTTCTTCTATATATCGGAAGCTTCAAAATATGAATCTGTTTTTTTTAATAATCATTATTTTGATTATCAAAACTTTCCTAATAAAGTTTTCCTTATGAGATTTGAAAAACCCAACAAGAAAGATCAATATTCAGACCCGTATTTTAAACACCCACCTTTTATTTTCACACTTTTATCATTAATAGCTTTTTTGTGTAAACTCAACGGTCTCCGTTGTAAGACCAAGGGAATATTTTGAAAGATTTTATTTTCAGTCGATTACGAGACGAGCAATTTTTGGACATCTGGATTAAGGAATGGGCAAATTTGGTATTGGTCGTCCTCTGGCAAACCCTTTTCATACACACATTGGTCAACAAATGAACCTACAAACGAAACATCGGGAAACTGTCTTGAACTGATTCACAATGCTGCTGAAATTACTATGTCTTGGAGTGATACCAACTGTAGTGCCTCCAATTATATTATTTGTGAAGGTGAATCTGTTAATCTCACCAGTAATGCTCTCCTATAATCAACTGTTTTCCGCATTTTTAGACAGATGGATGTTTGTATGATGATAATAAACTGAATTTAGCGAATTGTTTATTTTTTATCTATTCAACAACATAATTGAAGGGGTGGGTGGATGATATACATATATATATATATATATATATATATATACATATATACATATATATATATATACATATATATATATATATATATATACAGTGACCGCCAAAAAGTATGTACCATATGGGAAAAAAGTTTATTATCAGAGTAGGTATTGGAAAAAAGATTCTAGGGAAAAGTTTGTTTAATTATTTTTTTATTTAGTGCTCTCTGGTGTGGAAAACATGGGAAAGTTTCGTTATTATCATTGAAATACGAATATTTCAGTATGGTCAAGCTATTCATGAGAAAATAATTTTATATTTTCATACAGCTAGAAAAATATTTAGAGAAAATTGTTATTTTCAATTTTCTCACATTATTTTTTCAAACTTTGTATATGTATATAAAATTTAATTCTAAGAAACTTTTTCAAATAACTTTTTTCGATATACTGCCATTTTACCCGACTTTTTGCCTATTCATAGTAATTTTTTTTTTAATTTGCCGGCATACCAGCGATCACGTGACATGTGTCAAAAACTATTTTTAGGTTATCGGACATGCACAAACTTTTCCAAAGAATCTTTTTTTCAATACTCTGATAATAAACTCTTTACCCATATGAAACATACTTATTGGTGGTCACTTATATATATATATATATGAATATATATATATACATGTGTTCGGATAGGTTTCCGCGGTCAGATATTTGGAAACTGGAAGTTCGGGTTGAACCGCGTCTAGAATTTGTTGAAATTCGACGTTTCGGCTCCGATTTTGGAGCCATTTTCAAGAAAAAAGGAAAAAAGGACACTGAGGTCTCAATCTGCCTACTCCTCAGGTATCATCAGGGTTTTGTAACTTGACGCCGGGGTCTCAATCTGCCTACTCCCCAGGTCTCGCCACTTGTTCTCTCTAAGGTCTCAATCTGCCTACTCCGTCGAGAGAACTGTTGCCAGGTGTCGGGAGACGAGAAATGAGTGGTTTCCAAGTAATAGGAAGTCCGAATCACCACGCACGCCCAATATGGCCGCCATGACAAGTATAAATACAGCTGCACAACCGACAAATGTTCAGTTCTCTCGACGGAGTAGGCAGATTGAGACCTTAGAGAGAACAAGTGGCGAGACCTGGGGAGTAGGCAGATTGAAATACTCTGAAATGAAAGCTATAATGTTCTCTACACCTACGCATCCAAAACATCAGGAGACGAACGTGTCGGAGCAGCAGTCATCTTCAATGAAAGTAGTCATAGTTTCAGCTCACCACCATCCTGCAGTATCTACACCGGGAATTGTCACCATCATCCTGCAGCATCTTCACCGGGGAAGATGAAGCCATAGATTCATCACCAGACATCAACGATAAAAATGTAGATATCTTCACTGACCCTTTAAGCTCCATACAAGGTATAAAACAAGTTTACCCCAAACACCCACTATACTACGACGCATTACGGAAAAACTGCATTGAACTGCAAGGTCAGAATAGAACCGTCGAACCCTCATTTTGTAATTTTAATACGCTGCCTCTGACACACCAGTTTTGCTATAGTAAGGTGTATCTCGTGTACGGGAAAGATTTAAAAATTGAAGCATATACGCCTACGTCAAAATAGTAATTAAGTAAGTAAGTTATTGTACATTTTCTTTCACTAAATCATCACTTCATTTCAATTATATGAATAGAAAGTCTTCAATAGTCTTGAATATTCATGAATAATATTATGATTATTATTTGTTATGAATTTCTGAGCCGTACTTATTTTAAGAAATAATATGAAATTTGTAACTAAAGTGAGAAAGTCGATTTTAGCAGAATTCGATTTTTCAGTTTTTGGCAATTTCCACATATGTTTTCCATTGAGGTAATATATTTGTTTCTTCTATATGAAAATTGAAATCTTTTCAAAAAAAATGCGCCCCACAGAACTATCTATAATAAAAACAATTGCTTTTTCAGCGACTTGAAAAAAAAAATGTTTTTCGCGAAAATCATTAATTTCTTAAAAACCACCGAACTATTTGACAAAAATAAAATATCTTCTTGATTGGCATGAAAAATACTACAATCCTACCAATTTCAGTTGACGTAAAATAATTTTAAAAAAAGAGAAAAAATAAAAACGAAAATATTGGTTTTCCGTATTTTACTCGGCAATTTTGAGGTTATGTGAAAAATTTATTAAAATCAAAGTTGTAGATTTTTCAATTATTTTAAATTCAACTTTTTTTGATGAAATACGTATTCACGCTGCAAATCGTGAAAAACCGGTTTTACCCACTTTTATCCTCCGCCCCTACTCGACTGCAAGCATTCAGATGTTGAATTTTTGTCCATGCATTAGTTATGCCCTTCTCTACCCTTTCCAACCTAGTTTACTCTGTACGGAATTTTTCCATGACTTGTAGGTATGGATAAGCTATTATTTTGGCTGGCCTATAAATGTAATTTTGGTTTATTAAGGATATGTTCCAAAAGTAACCAGTTGCTAACCGCTACTAACCAGAAATTTGACAGCGGTTATCTGAAAAATTTATAATTACTGGTTACTTTTGGAACACTTTGGTGATTGTGTTGTGATTACTGATTGGTCTGTCTGGTGCCAAAAAATTACATTTAACAGCACAACGCATAAATACATGAGGCAGCCATTAGACTGTCCAGCGTACCCAATTCTTCTTGGCAATAACCACAAAAGCACATATCTTCAGTCAGAAAAATCGCAATTAATGATAAGTATATACAGTTAATAGAAAAAGTACCATAGTGAAATACTGCAATAGCAATCCATACATTTGTGGAAAGATAGGAGATGGGACAATTACAATTCACAATCAGTCTCATCTCATCTCAAAATCTCAAATAAAACAACAAAATGAACAGTTTTAAGTTTTACGGTTGTCAGTTGTCACTTTTGTCAAATCTTACCGCAAAGGAAGTGTTGGTAAGTAAATTGACGTTTGGTTCACCAGCTTGTGTTTCAAATATCACCACTTTTTCAGGATCACCGAACTAGCGGTGATTTTCGGAACACCAAACCGCATTTTCGGTGACTTTTGGAACATATCCTAAATATAATTCTCAGAATTTTGTTGTGCATTGACTGGAGTTGCATTGAATCATTGCAGAATGAGCGATAATATAATATATATTACAGCTCGGCAGTATATTATATCATTACTGCAATGCACTAGAATATCTATATTTTTATTTTTCAATATAGTCTGATTCGGTGAACTAGGTATATGGTGTAGAAAATGGCGATAGCGAAAGACTTTTTATTACTTGATACCATTGATAGCTCATCAGAAGATAAATCAGATGCTGAAAGCGACAATTTATTAGCAATTATGGTTAGTAACTAAAAAGAAACACCGAGATTCTGGTTATCTGATCATATCAAATACCGAAAAGAACGAGGACAATTTCCACTTTTCAACGAATCAAGTGACGAAAAATTTAAAAATAATTTTCGAATGGACAGAACACAATTTTATGAACTTCATGATTAAATAAAAAATTATATTCCATATTCTTCAGAGAAATAGCAACTAGTTTCACAAAACTGCAAAATCAATTTATCAAATCACGTAAAAAACATGTTAACGCGCCGGTTTGCTTTCTTCGCGGGCAGCCCAACGCAAGAGGGAAAAATATATAACCTAAAAATCGCTCCGAAAGCAGAGCTGGGCCGGGTACTGATAAATTGTACTCGAGTACTGGGTACCGGGTACTTCCAATAAATGAAGAACGAGTACAGAGTACCAAGTACTTTATTCGTTACACTTGCTCTCGAGTAAAGTACTCCGAGTAAAAGTACTTGAATTCTAAGAGTACTTTTTGCAAGTACTTTCTCATCAAGTTGTATGTAGCAAGTCCAAAAATAATTGAAGAATATATCTACCCATTGGGATTACTCTGAATCTTTCATTATATACCTTCACCACATTTTGCACCCTATAAATAATCATGAACTATCAAATCAATAATGACTGAACTATTTTGTAGTTTTCAGTCCATAAAGGATAAAATTAATGAAACAGTTCATTAGAAATGTATTTATTAATAAATATAAAAACAAAATAATTATTCACTAATTTCATAACTGGTTTATTCTGTTTGCCAGGTTTGAGTTCATAATAACTAATTTTGATAATTTATAAAGCCTTTGGAGTTTTGAGGTTGCTGGGTGAAGCATGCTTTACTGGACAGACAGACCAGGCGCAGACGCGTTGCATATCAAAGTACTCGTAAAAATGTACTCTCATAAGAAGCACAAGTATCGGAACTTTTACCCGATATGTACGGGTACGTGTACCGAGTACTTTATATAAAATGTACTGGGTAACGGGTACAGAGTACCAGAAATGTACTCAAGACTACAATATTCGGGTATTTGTTCTGAATACTTCCCAGCTCTGTCCGAAAACATCAGTTATCAAATATATCGCCCGGAATCATCGGGATATAGATATTTATTATAGTATCAATGCGCGGCGACCTGCACTTTTTAATGCAAAGCGATATTTTTAAAATATGTGAGCATTAATATATATTATTTTATCGCTCATCGTCCGTAGCCGGCTTAATACAGTAATATATAATCGGTAATGGATTCAGCTAAGGAATAGTGAATTACTCTCAGTGTTTTATATTTCAGAATGTCTCTCAATTCATAGATTTTTCGAGTCATCTGCCTAAGCCTGTTAGGCAATGATACAACATGCCTTTTCCACCTTAAGAAGCCGTCTATCATGACACCTGAATACTTGATGCTATTAGATTTTTCTATTTTCGTCCAATTCAAAGTTCCGTCTCTTGACGCCGTCATCGGCTTAATTTTTTGATATACTTGAAACATTAAATCCAATTACGCTGAGTATTATGATAATACTCCTAGAGGACAGCTCGAACGGTAGAGCGCGGGGTCATAGATATCAAAGCCAAGCAACGTGATGCGAAGTTATGGTTTGGATGGAGACTTACGGACGACCTTCTTTCGAGATCTATTCTCTCGGGTCGTGCTAGGAATCGCACGTTAAAAGGTAAGACCTCGTTGATCCTTAGCTCGCACAAGTTTCGACTTCTGAGGGCTGCCGTTCGTAGTGGGACGACAGCAGGTTAACGGAGAACACAATTTTAATACAACACACAACAAGCAGAAGAATTCAAAATATCCAATTACAATCCAGCAAATCAGAATGGAATATTGTGTAACAAGATGGGGGAAAGTTCAACTTTTCTCACGAGTGTGGAGGTTTGTGGCACGATTCTGAAGGGTAAGTGCTGCAAACACACGAGTGAGAAAAAGTGAGAAAAGTAACTTTCCCCACATGTTAGACACTATACTTTTTCTGCAACTGCACAATTTAAAAAAAAATTTGTAACTCAATATGTATTGTTATTTTCAGGGGTAATATAATAAGTGGTATGATTATTACCGATAATTTTTTGGTATATTAATGAATTGCAATCCCAAAGCTGAAAATACCACGAATTATATTTAGGACGACAATATATCGATTTGAAATATAGCAAAATCGTGTCACCTGGTAATTGATGCTTTACTTCTAGCCGTATTCAACGGAATACTCTTTTCCACGGCCTCATCTATGATACCAATGGACATTCGTTCCCAACGATCGCTCATATTGATAAATAACGATAACTAGTCAAAACACATTTTGACGTTTATAATTTAAATCATTATTTCTACTTGACAGATAGTAAAACAAAAACTAAGCAGGTTTATCACTGTGAAAAAACAGCGACAAGCTATATTTTCACTGTAGTTCCGATTCTATTGGCTGAATTTCAAAATTTGAAATCCACTGATTGGTTGTTAGGCAAGGAAATATATTGTCAGCAAAACTTAAATAGCAATAAAGTATCCTACCTCTTAATAGTTGAATAATTTATTTAAAATTGACTTAATAAAAATATCAAGATGTAAATTAAAATAAAAAAATAGCCTGGCCCAGGTATCGAACCCGGACCGCCTGCATGACAATGAATACATAAGTAAATACATTTTATTTTCTATAAATTACAAGGCTAAATAAGTCTTAACTATCTCATGAGAAATGTAACTTCATCATCACTTCGAGCTTATCCCGGGGAGAAGGAGGAAGGAGAGAAAGGACAGAGATGTGCACAACAGTCGTTTCCGACTCTTGATCTGCGCACTTCGACTAGGGAAGAACTCAGGGTTCTCATAAGAAGGCGCTGGTTCAACCCCCGCAAATGTTGTGCGGGTGTTCGTTCGCATGAGATATTAGTGAGGTAAATGATGTGCACACGCCTCCAGCGTCGTTTATGCGTGGATAATGTTTCCATTCGATGTAGACATTGCGAGAACTTGGTTTGATCGAAGAGAGTTAGTTGGATGTCGTTCCGGAAAAGGCTATGAGCAAAAAACCGGACCTTGATACTGATCGCTTGAGTGAAATTTATAGTTCCTAAGCAGCCGGTTCTACCTGGCACTAATGGAAGGGGTCGAGCGCTTGATAAAGGACCCCGCCGTGTTTGCAGGGTTCATTATCATTGATCCTAAGCCAAGTACTCATAGAATTTATAAGCTAATTGCTTTGCATATATTGGGATGCACATCCACGCTAGTGTAACTGTCCTTATTCAGGATGATACGAAGTACTTTGTTTTGCATTCCACTGCTTCTCGTACTAGTTGCAGAACGCTGAGCAGGCGTATCGCAATGCTGGGGGCACCATTTGCTTGTACATCAGCATCTTATCCTCCAGTGAGGGATGTTATGTACGGTAGATGATTGGGTAGATTCGTCTTATCGCCGCTGCCTTTTTCTGAATGGCAAGCGTCAGGTGTGCGTTCATCGATAGCCGCCTGTCCATAAGTACCCCTAAGTATTTCACCGGGCTTTTTGCCTTCATGGCTTTGTCCGAAACCACCACGTCAATGTATATTTTCGTGTGTTTATACTTCCCCGTGAAGTTGATGATCTCGGTCTTGGCCGGGTTCACCACAATCTTATTCTTCTCTTAGGTACGGCAAGATTTCCCTATCAAGTGTTACCCGGATCTGGTATGCAGCAACATCGCTGGAGAACGATTGGCAATATATTTCGGTATCATACGCATACATTGTCGTTTTCCTTCTCTCGTGTCGAGGGAAATCGTGCGTATGTAGGGAATACAAGTGCGGTGATAGGCTCGAGCCCTGTGGAACACATGCCTCGATTGGACGAGTCTTTGAGAGAATGCGGTTTACTCTCACCTCAAAAGTCCTGCCGACCAAGTAGGAATTGATCAATTTCGCCATGTATATGGGCATGCCTACTCTCAGCAGTTTGGCGATTAGGGACCTTCGACCCAGACGACATCGAAGGCTTTCTGCATATCCAGCAGCATCATGACTGTGACAAGGCATTGATGAAAACCTCCTTTTATATCGTGAGCAATTCGGACCACTTGCAGGGATCATTTTGAGTTTTTCCTCAAGGCTCATCATCCGTCTCAAGAGGATATTTTCGATGATTTTAGCTATGATGCTCTGCGAAATACTGGTCCATTAGTTCGGCCTTCTGACGCTCAGTCACTACACGTTCGTTACCCTTCTCCAGGGCAGGGATCGGCACAAACCGCCTGTTTATGCGTTTCGCCATCCGCCACAGAGAATTGTCCCGAACGTTTAGTTTCTCAAGCTTATTCTTCCAGTTTCGGTTCCTATTTTCCTTGATCAGTTCCGAAATATCTTCCCTGAGTCGGAGCATGTCCTGTTTAGCGATGGAGTCGCGTGTAGCTTGCCATCGTTTCCTTGTCGAGTTTTTCAGACTGATCAGATTTTTAACCGCAGCTGGAAGGATGTTCCGGTCGGCCCTTACCAAATTTTTTTGTTAGTCCGGCTTCTTGCCCACTGTCACGAGTATCCAAAATCCGAAATGGCTCTCGAAAACTTGGTTTTCTGTCTCGTGCCAGAAAGTCTCGTCGGTGATACTTCGCTTACTTCTCTAGAACATCGCAGACAAGTTGTCAGTCTGCCTCTGTTTCATATATATTTTCATGGACGATGCTCTTCCGGAATATTATCGATGATTTCACCGTTAGCGGGCCCATCCAGACTGACCCGTCGAGCTCAGTCCTCAAATCCATATTCCGTCAGTATGGAGACATGCCGAACATCTCTTTCACCGAACGGTAAAGCTTTGGATCTCGCTGCCTCGGGAGGTGTTCCCTGAGACAAACAGTCTTCAGAAATGCAAGAAGAACACCAATTCCCACCTAGTTTCCCTCGGCTCCCACGATATTCTTTGAACAATAGAGTATTTTCATTTTCGTGGGAACCAGAACGTAAAAAAAATTGTAGTCATTCAAAGTAAATTGATTTCATAAAAATCGGTTCATTCCAAATGTCCAATAGCTGATAAAACACTAGAAACACATATATGGTAGGTAGGAAGAAAAATATTTAGTCCTTCAAAATAAATTGATTTCATTAGAATCGGTTCATTCTCAACGACTTATATGGGAACATATTTTTCAAATAAACTAACACAACAGTCGCAATCAAAATCCATATGAACCTACAACCTCCATAAATCCAACTGCACCTAGGATACAAAAATTAATAAATGTCGGGTTGCCAATACGATTTTTTCAAACTCAAAACGTTCAATAGAAGGATATCGAAATACAAAAACCAATAACGATTCCTCTGTCACTGGCGCTGGATGGAATAACAATATATTCTGCGGTACCAGCGAATTCTCCAATGATTGTTTCGTAGTAGAAATAAATTTTGACCATAATTTGTCATTTGGTTGGTTGGGGACTGTAATAAATATTCAACAAAATGTATGGTGGCTCCTCTATCGGATTAGTTTTCCACGCCGTAGTTGTCGGCGACCTTAAGAACTTGCTTTAATGAACCAAATTAACCTTCGATGCATGTCGAAGATTGCGGTATTCTATTCAGAAGTACGTATATGAGAAAAAATGCTCTATCCCAGCCTCGACAAGTCAAATAAAAAAAAGCACTTAGAGATGGCCAATGCATGACAAACAGTCGCTACTTAGTCATATGTTTCCAACATTGTGTAGGAACAGTTGGTCACATTTAAAATTATTTTAATTCAACTGGATGACGTTGTTTTCCAATGCAGTCAATTCCGCCTGCTGCCAAAAAATGCTCCTCAATTTGTGTATCTTTCGCAAAAACATATGTTAAAAGCAATAGTTTAGATTTACATGCTTATTATTAGCAATTGTTAATTAAAAATATATATCAAAATAATTATCGAATAATTGAAAATAATATTGTACAATTTCCTGTAAGCTTTATCTCTAACACCTCTCTTATCAATATCGTCGAAAGGATATGATTAACGGGAATATTTATTAGAACATTTCAATTGTTTTTTTGTTGTTAGGTGACTAAACTCTGAAAGGTTTTTGTTTACTTGTCTCCAATATCATTATCTGAGATATAAATGTAATATAAATGGAAAAAGGAAATACCTATTGTCACAATAGTTCCACAAATATGATCACGAAAATTACATTTTTTTAAGTTGTACACTCATCGTCAATGGAGCTTCGTTAAAAAATGAAGGTAAACGTATTATGATACGAGATATTATGATGATTTGATATAAATGTAGAAGGCAAATATTTTCAATATTCACCAACCAATTGTTAAAAAATTGTTGAAATTGTTTTTTCCGTTAACCTCCTGTTGTCCCCCTACGAACGGCAGTTGTCAGAAGTCGGAACTTGTGCGAGCTAAAGATTAACGAGGTCTTTCTTACCTTTTAACGTGCGATTCCTAGCACAATCCGAGGAGAATAGATCTCGAAAGGAGGTCGTCCGTAAGTCTCCATCCAAACCATAACTTCGCATCACGTTGCTTGGCTTTGATATCGATGACCCACGCGCTCTATCGTTCGGATGTCCTCTCGAATAAATAATACTTTCAAAAAATATGATTTTGGTGTTCATCGAAGAATTTGCCAATTTTAAAATCAAATTTGATAATAAAATACTAACATTCTCTCGTGTTTTAATAATAACGTCGGATCCTATACAATTTCAATGCATTTAATTCTCTCTTCCTTGTAATATAAAAACATTCTCAGACTAGTGTAGCAATGCAGTTTTCAGAGTTTTTGAACTGATTTATCATGAATAATGTATCGAGCAATTCAGAAATAGAATGTGAATGTGAATTTTTGAAAAAATCTTCAATGAACCACCCGTCATTTAATTTGTCTAGGAGACTTGGCGAAGAGGAGAGCATCGGCCTATGATTTGATTTGGTTTAAGTTTAAATATCAACGCAAAATCGTGATTAAAATCCAAGTGGTAGAAAATAATATCTTTTTAATGTTAATTTATTTATTCCTTATGAAAACTGTGTATTTTATGTACTATGATTTTTTTATGCTTTTTTTGTAGTAAAAAATAGTTGGTCATTTCTCATGAATAATTGGTTTGTTCAATTTGAATTGACTATATAGTGCAACTCAAAATTTTGGATGACGAGAAACTTATTCGAGTAGATGGACGGATATAATATGCGAAGCTTTCTTAAGCTATCAAGTTTTTCATTCTGTTTTTTGAAGTTAGTGATTGAGAGAGGTAAGACCTCTCTCAATCACTAATTCCCTGAATATAAAACCTTATATGAGGCTATTATTTGCAAAAGTCTTTAGTCGAAAAAATAATCAAAATTTACTTTTTTCGCTAAGTTCATTAGATTTTTGATAGGGAATATATTGCCAATATTAAAACGTTTCAAAACTGCTTCTTTCCTATATAAAATCGGTTGAAAAGATATCGGTTATTTGCAAAACTCTTTCTTTACATTAACGGTATATTTTCAAAACTATCTATTTGCTCGTGTTCTCTGCTTCGGGATACGCTAAACAAGAAACTTAAAGGGATAAAACTTCCATTATTGGTTTGCTGTCTAAACATTATGGCGACGATTGGATAAAACACTACTAGAACTTTTACAAAATTATTCAAGATCAAGCTGCTAACAGTTGAAAAAAGTGAAGATGTCCAAGACGTGTTTCAAAACGTAAACGACAATAACACTATTGTTTTTTTTTTTTTCGTTTTAATACTAATTTTTGTGTTCCAAAAAATTGTTACAAGTCAGTTAATAAATTAACGTTTAATTTCACTGTGTTTACCTTTCTAAACTCTCTATTTGCAAAATATATTTTTTTTTCTGGAAAACTATTGGTGAATCATATTAACGATTGTACATATTTATTGTTCATGCCTATTAATGCATTAGAAAAAATAAATAATCGAACCGAAAAAATTATTTGCGTTAAAGCAAAAATGTTTTTTGTTGCTCATGAAGAGTACACCAAATAGCAAAGAACGAGTGTTGCAAACAAATAATGGCCTCATATATCCTTACCTTACATTTTTCTGACATTTTTCAAAAATTGTTTGAATCATCACGGATAGCACTCAAATTTTACAGGGGTGGTAGTTCACCCTGTATATCTATCTAGCTGAAAATGAAAGGATGTGAGAGATCGTTCCAACTTCTGAACAATGTCACATATCGAGACACACATAAAGAAAGCATAACAGCTTTCATTTTGGCATTTCATACACTCGTAAGGTGTATACAAGTAACCTATATTAGACCGTCAGCTAGTGACAGATTTAGGTGCCCCATTTTCGCATACAAGCCTCGAATAGGGTTGAAAAGTATATCGATTTGGAGTAAAATGAAGATATTTTTACGAGTGGCTCCTGGGGATAACATACCGAGAATTCGATTTTTCAGAACAGTGCTTATTTGTTTCCCTCGTGTTTCTATTTACGGTACAAAAATACAGAGGGTGATTCGTTAAGTCGTTTTGAGAAAAAAAGTTTCTATGAACATATGTTCGGAGTTACTTCTTTTCTGAGATACAGGGCATTGATTTTTTTTTCAAACGCCTTTGTATCTCAGACATCAGCGTGCATTGTGAAGGATGCAGATACAGAAAGTGTATCCAAGTAATGAATATAGAACAGGAACAGAATTGGTCCCAATATGGACCTCTGAGGAACACCAATGTCTGTTTCAGCTTGCTGTGAGGAATGATTCAGGTGGTTTGATTATGCAGTGCTGTCTTTTCCGTTGTCTGATGAAACTAGCGTGTACTTTTTTCTATGAAATACACTAAGCTTTCAACTTCAAATAGATATACAATAAACGTGTGTCTTCACATTTCCATGGTCTGCCCCATTCTTGATGAATTGATAAATTATTTTGAAATTTGACCTGTAGCTATCGAATAGTAGAAATCGTTTTACTTGCTCTTCGCAAAAGAATTTGAATCTTGTCTTCTCCTCTTATATTTTATTGATTTCACCGAAATTGAGTACAGGTTCAATTACACTTACTTATGAGTACAACTTGTAATCCCGAATAATACCAAATTTGATTCTCGATATGCCTTAAATCTGCCTAAAATATGAGAATGTGTTCACAAATATTATGACCACAATCTCATATTTAGGTATTTAGATTTGTATTTTTAATTTATTTGTGTTCTAGGCAACTCAAGAAGAAGGTACACTGTTTTGTAAAAACCTCGACATGGGTTTGATTAGCATTGAAAGCAAACGAGAAAATGATTTCCTATTTGATACCATTGGAACTCTAGGTGAGTACATTTGTTTCACTCTTGGAGGGGTGATGACTATCCACTCATTCCCTTAAAAATGCATATGTTGGTTCAATAATCATTTGGAGTTATGAATAAGAATTGGGTCATAATATTGGTTTACTTTATACTGTATATTATCCCATGACTTTTAAAAAAAAATTCCAAAAGCAACTAATTGCAATTTACGGTGTGAGAAAAAAATGGGTATATGAATCCATGAATCCATGTAGAAGTGAGAGAAGAAGCCCAACTGACGTCACTGGTATATTTCAAGATTTTTTTCCAAACTTTTCCGAGCACGAAAAAATTATTAGAAAATAGGAACATAAGTATAGGAAGATGTTCTCTCAGATACCATCATGAAAAAATTCATGATCAATTACCGCATATGTAGTTGCATGTTGCGCTACCCCGAAATGACAGCGATAGGAACCTTTCTGCACAAGGATGCAGCCCATGCTGCCGATAACCACTTGAAAGCAGCAGAGAACTCGATTCTCTTGAGGCAAATAAAAATTTGGCTGTAGGGCCACAGGACCTGAGAGGCATCAAAGAACCGAGCTTATTCACTAGTTAAACTGCACTAGAAAACTATGAAATACGTTCTATGATGTTCTATGATGTTGGCATCTAATATGTGTAAATTAATATACATCATGATTGATAGAGAGACAATGAAAACTTTTATATTTATACGCAAAAAAGTTATATAATTATATTATACTATATTATGCTGACAAATTTGTTTCGACACACGGTGCCATCTTCTGAGTGATGAGTTATGAACTGCCATTCTAAATACAAATTCAGGAACAAACAATCACTAATGCCATATAATTGTAAAGAGGGATCAATTGGTTTGTTATTAATGAGGTAGTTTACTATTATTGAAGAGGTAAACGTGAAATACCAGCTCCATTTTCCAGCAAAAATTCGCACAATTTTCTGCTGCGGTTTTTCAGCTGTGAATGGTATGCGTCTTCTAGGTGGGTCTAACAATACGTTAATTCTAAATATTCAGTCAGCTCTTCGTAGTCCTCCTATTTTTGGGCCGTGGGGGTTTGCAAATATTTGCCGCTTCTCCACTTCTTCGCACAACGCCAGTGTTATGATGCGGCTTTTCCCCCTTTATTCTATCCATTTACTTTAGCAGCAACTTCTAAGTGTCGACGGTACTTTACAAGTGGAGTTTTTCCATCAAACTGAGGCAGTTTCAAGAAAAGCTTTTCTGTTTCAATTCTGCGACCTGCAAATCCACCAGAACTACTCTCATCGAAAACATTTTGTCTTTGAACGAGGGATTAGTATGTTTTGCACAAAAAGTCAATTAGTCTGTTGAATTCCCCTCGCGAATGCTTGTTCCATGGCCACTAGTCTATAGTCTATTTCACGCGAAAAGTGTATCAGTTTATATTCCCGTAATAAGGGCAACTATCCACTTCGCACGAATGAAGATCTATCAGTTTATATTTCCGCAACATAGACTGTCCAATACACGAGCACCAATTCATTCCTAAAATCTTACTTCTCACACCCATTGTAATAAAAATGCACTTGACTCTATTTATATAATTTATTTCAACAGTGAAATAACTCAACAATTCATCCCAACAAGTATACTGCAAGTCCGACTCAGTTTATCTTACTACCTTCTCGAACACCCATGAATCTTCGTTCACGGTTCGGCAGCCCGACTGTAGATGGTTCTCGAATTTTCAGCCGTTCGAGGTGATGACGTCACGTGCTCCCAACTGCTTGACGGTGCGATGCCTCTTCCACTGTTTACAAGTCTTGTATTCTGATGACTAACAAGCGGCCAGGCCCGGATCGAGGATTATCACTGCGCATGCTAATGTACGAATAACAACGTCCGTCAAATAATCGTTTTGAGTTTGTGTTCAACTACTATTCTTCATTTGTAGCTTTCTATCAGTAGCTTTCAATTTATCATTTCATTTATATGTATTCATTACACCTATTAAAAATAAAGAAATTCCTATCTTCTTTTCTACGGCAATTCTTTCTTCAGGATCTGTGGAGAGAAAACGAGACGGTGTCTCCAATTTATCTTTATAATTATTTCGCAAAATATAAAACAATTGAATAATAGTATAATATTCGAGCGTATTGTGGATGATTTACGACAGTGGCCTACGGCTCGTGCGGCAAAGTTCATCCGCGTGAACTATGGACGAGTTTTTAAATTTATCGATGGATAATGCGCATTCGTGCTGTCATTGTCATTTTCCATTATTTAAATAAGGATGCAATGCTCATCGATGGGATCCATCGATGAATTTAAAAACTTGCCCTATATGTATTATATGCAAGTAAATAGTCCTCAGGTCCGATACTGGAAAAAAATGGATAACCACACCGTTGATTCTTCGTATAATGTGTTCTTCATATCAAGTTTACCATCATGCAATATGAGGCAATTCTCGGTAGCGGGACGTTTTTTTTAAGGTCCCCGCAAACATTCGGTACTGTCGGACAACTAGAATGCCCCAAACAATTTGTCCGACAATATTACCACTAACTAATTTTTATTAACCGAATATGAAAAAATGAGATGTCATAACATAGCCGATCAACGTCAGACGTCATAAAATGTATTTTTCACATCTCATTTTTTCAGAATTGGTAAGTAAAAATATGGAAAATTTAGTGGTAATATTGTCAGAAAAATTGTTTGAGGCATTCTAGTTGTGCGACAGTCCCGAAAGTTTGCGGGGGCACTAAAAAGAAAAACGGCCAGCTACCGAGAATTGCATGTTGTTCAACTCGACATCTACGAAAAAACAACGGTGAGGTAATCAATTTTTTCCGGTACTATAACTTCTATTCTATATAACTAATCGAAGAAAATCAACAATTCCTTGATGTTGATAGTAACATTTGTACTCACAAAATGTTCGTCTTTTTTACTATCTGCATCCATTTCAATACTGCATTACCTTTAAACTTGACATGAAGAACATATTATATATGTACGAAAAACCAACGGTGGGGTGATCAATTTTTTTCCGGTATAGTGCCCGAGGCCTATAAATACCTTATCTACAACTCTTTCTCTACTATAACTTCTATTCCATATAACTTATCGAAGAAAATCAACAATTCATTGATATTGATAGTAAGTATAAGGTACTCACAAAATATGACAGAAAGGAAAAAGGACCCCATTTGGTATAACTTCACAGTTTGTGAAGTATCTAGCAAAAAATGCATAAGGGTCAAATGCAAAAAATGTGATACCGAAAGAAGTAGGTTCGGTGGAGAGTATGAAAAAACATCATGCATCCTGTTTGCAGAATAATATTACTGGAGTCGTCTGCTAATCAAACATAGTGGCAATGGTAAGTTCTAAGAAAGTTATGGAGTTATATTCCACCTTTCTATAATTTGATGTTAGATAAACTTACATTTCGGAGATAGTGTTGACTAATTCTAGAGATTATTTGCATTATCATATAATATTATTTTCCAATTACAAAGTGATACCATGAAATTAGTAACGCAGCTCCATAGTGCAGTGTCATCTTCCGCTGGAGTTGAACATATTTTCTCTTCATCTGGAGTTCTAGTAAACTTCGAAACCTTTTAGGAGTTGAAAAAGCCTTCAAACTGGTTACACTATTCAAAGCACTGAATAAAACTTAAACAAAAATCGAGAATAGAAAATAAAATAGTTTTCAGTTTCAATATCACTTATGTTTATATAACTTTTGTTTCATGCTTAAACACTTATTTGACATTCAGTTTTCAATTAGTAATATTTGTAACTGAATTTATTTACGTGCACCCAAATTTTGTTTAAATAACAGTATCAGTGGTTGCCATAATACTGTTGCGTCTTCGGGTTCAAAAATTTGTGTACCTTAGTGTGTACTTGGCTTTATTATTCAAACTTTACTTGACAACACTGTAATACAATACTTGTCAGTGTCAAAACCGAAGTCCTGATATCAAAATACTTGTATCCAAGGTAACTAACTCCATCTCACAAATGCATTGCTTTTATATATAAATACAGTTCCAGAAAAATGAAGGAATCGATAGAACACAATAAGAATGTTCGACGATTGATCCAGAACAAAAGTTAGTGCTTCTAGATTTTTCCATCTAATTCATCGAACGATCTCGAACAAGAGGAGAAGTCTTTATCAAATTTCAGGTCTGTAATAATACTGAATAGAAAGTAATGGTAGTACCTAGAGTATAATTTTTTTGTTTATTTTTGTTAATGTAACTACGTACTGTGTTTTGATATCTAACAAATGAGTTTTTCAATAAATATATCTAACTTTGGTAGTATTTTTTAAAATGGTTTTTTTAATTTTCAGAATTTAAGTAAAACATGTTTAAAACTATCTGTTCAAAACAGTTTTAAACAAAATCAAAAAATTGGCAACTGGTGTTTTATACATGTTTTAAACTAAGTGTTTTAAACATTGGTTTTAAACATGCCAACCCTGCTATTTTGCATGGTGCACGACTATTCAGCATGTTCCTTATAACATATAGCCCATGCATCTGACAGTTTAAATAAATACATTTTTCCCTCTGCCGACACTGTAAATAGTCCATACATGCTCAGGAACAGAATAGGTAAATGGCCTATATCATTCGTTTACTAATTCATCTTGACAACGGAATGTAAATAGTGTCATTTACATGCCTAGGGTAATAATAACTTTGACTTTGACAAGTAATACCATCAGCTTCATTTATATCAATTTTTAGGTTATGAAACTTTTTGAATATTATTGTTGTCTGTTTATTCGGTAACTCAGTTACGCGCACAATCAACTTAGAATGAAATAGCGGAACGAATAATCGTGAAGGAAGGATAAGAAAACAAACTTCAATCCTCGCAAATTTTGAAAAACGTCAACAACAGCGGGAAAACGTAATAAGTAACACGGAATGTATCGACTGTCAACATCCTCGGCAAGCGACAAGCCTCGGCTCGTACTCGCTCTCCTCGAATGTTAACACGTCTTTACATTCCTTGTTACTCAAATAACTATTAAACGTCAAATTGAATCAATCGTGTTTGAAAATGAATCGGTTTGGCGAATCCAAAAAGGAAGAAATAGATAGTGTAATCCAGTCTACAATCCCTTATAATACAGTGAGTAGTAAAAATAGCGTATATGGAAACAGTTTACCAAATTTTGCGAGCATCTTTGATATGAATTGGATTAGTCGACACCATTTACAAAATTGAATGATATTTTGATTTGCGAAATGTCGGTCTAGCGCGGTGGCTTCGCACGAGTTTTCTTGTACTCAACCTTACTTCACATCACCAAAGAATTTGAACAAATTGAGAAAACAGAATGAATGTGAAGCTTCCAGGGTTGATACTGTAAGTTCTTCAAAAGCTAAACATATGTCACAAATTACGCATAGTGAAAATTTCACCTACAATAATTGTGGTTTCAATTTCAATTGATAACTTTTACAGCTGCTGCTGTTTCTGTTATAAATCATTCCAATTTGTTTCATTTCATCAATATGTCTATCTGAAATAAAGAATTGTATTCAAGAAATAATCTTCATAAATATTTGACATGATTTTTTGGGTTTATGACCTTCCACAATCTGAAAATGAAAACATTTTTCAATCCAAAGAAATCTGTACAAGTGTAGAAGGGCAAATTAATTAATTTGCCCGATAAGTTACTGCGTTCACAAGACTGCTGTCTTGAAAGAAATTAATTTTGGTCATAAACCCAAAAAATCATGTCAAGAACTGGATTTCCTCCACAAAATCAAACTTTCAATCAATATCTTCATAAATATAATACAACCCTGATAAATAGTTAGACTATTTTCATTGCTACTAAATTTCTCTTGTATTTGTTAATTTGTCTCGACATTATTTTGGCGTTAATAATCAGACATGAAAGCCCTCGAGCTTTTCTCTTGGGCTTTCATCAGATTACTAACGCCAAAATTATTATTAAATGAAGTCGAAATCAATATGCAATCAAAATAGTCGACTGTTCCTCAACAAGACGTTGAGAAATAGTCGAAATAGTCCAGTGGTCCATAGCATCTAAACAACGCAACTTGATTTTTTTTTTTTTTCGAATGCAAGTATGTTTCCTTTTTAGGAGAGTGTCTTTGGAAAATATTCCAAAGTATACAGGATGACCCAGAAAAGAGCACCAAACTAAAGTTATGTTTTTCGTAATGGAACACCCTATATTTCATCATATTCGGGTTCTACGGAGCCATTAGAGATCTCTATCCAATTTACGTGAACATTTGTTTTTCAATATACTTATAAATTTCCCACCCTCCACTTCATTTTCACATACTCTTGAGTGAACCGCTCTAAAAGAATTTCGAATACTGAACTACTGCGTGCTTATGTTACCTGAGTGGAGAATGAACGAGGAGTTCTGATTGGGACATGATCGCCATCTTATAGAATATACTAAAAGGTTGAAAAGGAGAACATTCTCCACGAAAATTGAAAAATGTGATTTATTTGTAATATCTAACAGAAAACAACTACTTCCCCGGCATAAGCCACGCTGGACATTGAACTACATCTGATAGATATTGTGAAAAGACTGAAAAGAAAAGAAAAAATCTGAAAGTGAAAATTCGCATTTTCATTCAGATAATTGATTTTTTGAATTTTCTCTAGTTTTCATTGAAAAAAATCATTAAATGAATTAGACAGAGAGAATGTTATTAAAAAATATCACTCACAGAAATCGTTTATTTCATTGAAGCAAGGATTGCTTCTCTCGCGACTAAAGCTTGCCTTTCAGCCGCAGATGATTCCACAACAGATTTTATGAATGTCCTATTCATATTTTCGAACTAAAATCATACTAAAAGGTGTTATAATATTATATGCTCATAATTTAGATTAAACTTGAAGTTGTAAAATTATCGATTATATTTGGAAATTATGCCTTATGCAATTGTCATAATGGGGCAGTAGTTGTTTTCTATTTGAAATCTATTTATTATCATTCAGTAAATTCAAAATCAAATGTTCAAATGTATCACAAATATACTCATATTTTATCACCACTGCATGTCCTTATTTCCGGTCATATCTTCAATTCAATAACTGAGCCCCATTTACAGATAATGTTTAAGTTACAAACAATTCCAAGAAATCAGAATAGATGTCAATCGAATGATTTGATTTCTCAATATCCACTCCATCGATGATGGATAGTATTTTCAGGTAAGCTACTTGAGATAAACTATTGATTATAAAAAGCGACATGTTGTTTTTCATCAAATCAACGAATACTGCAAGTAAATGAAAATGTTCACAACATTTACTATTCTTTGTGCCTGCCTGACTTTAACAAGAACAGCTTCTGTCACAAATTTGAAATCAAAGCAACTCAATGGCCGTAAGTAAATATTTCTAATCACGCAGTTGATTTGTGGACGAACGAATCAAAATTGTGAAAATCATATTGATTGAAAAACTGAAATAGCATTCAGTTCATCTTGTTGGGTATGTTTCATAGACAGTTTTACTACCTTATCTTCTGAAATCTCTCACTTCACTGATATACACCATTTAGTATTCAAGTAGTATGGTGAGAGAGTTAGACAATGAAGTGCATTATATCGGAATCGGTCAAAACTGATCCGATTTCAATGTTGTTTTTTCTGATATTGCTCTTCAACCGTTTTTTTTTTTTTAAATTCAAGTTCAAAAATTGACGCTCTTCTGTGAATTTATTGGAATGGAATGATCAGTGTTTCATGAAAAAAAATCAATTCTTCTGATGTTGTCAACGTTTCGAATTTCGTTAAATTCTTCATTGGTGTTCTGTATCAAGGGGTAAAGTTTGCAAGTCAAATTAAAACTTGGAGTGGACTCATCTTTATGTAGCTCCAGAAGTACATCTCTCTCTGCAGCTTCAATGTTAGCTTTTTCTGAACAATTTGCAACTTGGTGACATAGTTCAAGTCACCTCGTTCAGTGTCGAACACGAGACCAAGTTAACTGCTGTACGTGCTGCTATCTTGAAAAGAAATATTTCGATTCCTGCTTTCTCATGATCGCAGACCATGTAGAGATAGGGATCTGACTTCATGATGACTTCACAGGCTCTATCAAGTACCGTTTTCTTATGTAGACCCTCCAAACTCAAAAGTCCATGTCTTTTCCTTTGTTTGGGAAGGTATAACCGTAAAACGGGCAATTTGAGATGCAAGCTCGTATGAAAAAGCATCATTTTGTGAGAGAAAAAAAAAGCATAATTTTGTGAGATCACGTAGAGTTGTCGCAGCTCCTCTTGAGTCCATTTCACCTTCACGAAGGAGTGGGAACAGTAATCATATTGGTTGCAGCAACTCTTTTCTTATAGTTCTGAACTGGCAGAGTTTATGCAGACACTTTCGGCGGAGAGAGTTTGTTAATTGTATTTACCTCTTGGGATCGGCATTCCCCACCCCTACGTCACCACTTCTACCACTTCGATGACCAGCTCTTACACAGCCTTGACCCCAAAGATCCGATACATAATCCTTCATGTTTCGAGCGGAAAAGGTGGCTCTGGGTGTCTTTCACACTATAGAGCATGGATTCTTGCTATATATATCTTCCCCAGGTCGGCTTACTGTTCTCGTAGCAACGTAGGAGGTTGTCCCTCAATTCACTAGTCCACTAAAAGCGTCCATGTTCTTAGCGGTAGTCATGTGCATATCATCGATGTTGGCCCATCACCTTGCATTTGACCCCTTATACGAGTGGGTTGGTTGTAGGCAGTCGGAGAAATCTGGTAACGTTTATATTAAATTGTGGAGATGACTTCGAGCTTTTATTCTTTGTAAATCCCACACCACTCCACTTCGAGATATCATGGACTTCTACCGCAGGTTAACGGTATATGCGGTGGATAGCCTAGTATACTCAAGGCCGACACCCTCTTGGGTACAAATATTTTGAAGTACTTATAGTATTTTTCTACCAACTATATAGCATATTGTAGCTTTCACTTTGATCATTTCATTCATTCATTATTTAGCAGCAAAACTATTTATTCACCCAACACAATCTGAGTTTGCAGGATGTCTTCACAATATCTTATTGAAAAATTGTTCAGAAATTTTTCTAGAATTTTCATCAACAAACACAAAGGAAAGAGAGGGACAATAAAAAATATACATATTTTTTTATATATAGTTTCAGAAAACTGCACACGAAGTTTCCCAGACCTGCCGCTCTATCATTATGACAGGAGTTCCTACTACTTCGAGACTAATTTGAAGGTAAACTTTTCAATTTATCCATAGTCTGAAAATAAAGAATATTAATTCAAGAAAATCTGTACAAGTGCATGTCAAATGAATCAATATGTCCTGATGAGTTACTATATTTACAAGTTTCCTGTCTTGAATAAAATTATCAAATTTTGCCAGTAACGTATCTTATACTAAATTTGCTTATCTGCAAAAATAATGAAATGAAATCAAATTTATCCATAAAAACGAATGGTCTTTTCGTAGACAGTATCTATGCATATGTGATTAAAACTCGTTAAAAATCCTCTATTTCTATTGCGTTTGGAGTTTTAGACAAAGTCAAATGAACGTGAACACACTCAGAAAATCTTGTCAATAAACAGTTTTTCCGGACAATTTAACTCCTGTATAAAAAATCGCATAGGTATGCCGCAGTGCAATTGTACAGCGACAAATACACTAGTGGTTTTTTCACTTATTCATTTGTTTATCAATTATCACGGTGTTGCCAAAATGGATAGTTTGAAATTGATATGTTTCTGAATTTCTTAATCATTAAATTGTCCTGCCGAATTAAACTCGAGGTTTATATTGATATCGGGTAAATTTGTGTTGTTCAAATTTTAAACTGTTTCCTTTAGCAATTTGACTCGAATAACTATCAACCTAAAAACACTCTACCTTCGTTGTCGTGTTTTCAATAGTTGACAGTTATTCTCGTCGAATTGATAGGAAACAGTTTCTCATTAAACAACCCAAATTTACTCGATAAAATACAAACCACTCCAATTATAAGTGACAATATCAAAACTTTCAATCGATAATTTCAATATATTAATTTACTCATATCGACTTTTTAATTATTATTGAACTATTTTGCTTCGAACGGAAATTCTTCGGAAATCATACTATCCACAGAATGTTTTTCACGACTATAAGAACCAAATGTAATGGAGAAAACCGATTCAAAATTGATTTCTTCCGTAGATTACCTAATTGTGAGGACATAGTGATGATCTCAAATATTTTATTCTGAGGAGAATATATTAGGTGTTCCGCTGTTCAAATTTTTGTGGCACTGGACCACGTTGGAGACCTGAAAATGGAGGAATTTCTCTTGAGTATATCGAAATCGATAAGCGACCATATGCAAGTTTGATGTTATAGTCGTCTTGATGCCAATCCTCGGCGTCTAGTGCTTGCTTGGAGTGCGCACCAATCAACCGAGGTGATGCTGTAGGTTTCTCGGGTTTTCGTACAGATGAAAAGTGAATAAGCGAACAGAAATCAGTTAGTCGTCTTGGAGCGCCACAGCAAATAATATCTATCCGCACAGGCTATGTCTCTTTGAAGAGAAACAAGATGTTCTGTAATACCAGGACCACGCTTATTGCCATAATCCTATACAATAGGAATAATTGGGTCGAAATTGTTGAATCGTTTGTTGCAGACATTTCCATGCAACTAACAATTGCGAAGACAACCTTGTAGGACTCTGCACGGAAATTCATTAGATGTAATTCAACGTTCTTCGTGGTATTAGCCAGGAAAGTAGTTGTTTTCTAATGGATTTTCGACCCAATTATTCCTATTGTATAGGATTATGGCAATAAGCGTTGTTCCTGGTATTGCGGGACATCTTGTTTCTCTTTTGACAAGCTTATTCTGAACGATGCAATGCAGATTTTTTTAATTTGTATTAGTGGTTGGGTTAATCACGCAAGTTCTCGGTATTGCTTTGGTTGAGGGGCTGGAGTTCAGATGGCGCCCGTGGTTTAGTGAAAATTTACCTCCAGCAATCTGCTGTAACGACACAACACCGAACTTTGACCAAACCAAGTTAAGCACTCGCTATAAATTAATATAAACTTTACAATTTTCGACAAATTTGGCAAACACGTTGATTAATATAATCACTAAAACCAAAACTATTCAAATACATAAACAGCAAGAAGACAGTAAAAATGCGCTCTGTGATTGGTCACTGAGATAGCGGGAAGTTTGAAATAGCAAGACAGTTGCACGCAAACTGAATTGAAATTTGCATAGTATTAGAACTTAAATACAGCTCATGTTCCAGGTTGAATTGAGTCGTAGGCTGTTACATGTATCTACTACAAGAAAGGGCGAACTCGATATGAATAATGTTAAAATATACCACAACACTAACTGTACAATCAACATTAATAATGAATAAATTCCATTCATGGAATAATATTAACAAATAGGAGACCACACGAGCGCGAAGCAACAGAATTTGTTTCTCAAAGTCGAAGGAACTTATATTTCGATAATCACCAATACACATTTTGTATTACTTTCGAAAACTACTTGTATAATTCGATGGATATTGCGTTTTAGGAAATCTCTGAAATCCACTAGTAGTACTTTGAACACGATACATTTGAAATTTCAAGAAAATATAATTTTTTTTATCATAATTGACATAGCAACTTCTTACAAACTAATCAGCAATGAGTATATCACTGACGTGCGCACTTATTCAAAGTAAGATACCTTAAAAACCATTGCCATTTTCAGTAGTGAACAAAAGAAATGAGAACTGAACAAAAGAAGAAAAAAATTTAGATTAATCCAGTGTCGTGGGAGTTGGGAAGGGGCTTTAATGGATACACATCCGAATATTCGTTTGTCGATTAGTTAACACGTCTTTTTTTTGCATTACACTATTTGGAACCTTTGGTGTAGTAATGCATATACTGGAGTTTTATCCCAACACCAAACCTCTATTTTCAACACTTCGACACGTGTTTCAATCACCAAGTGATCATCTTCAAGAAGTTTAATCTTCCTCTTGTGATCATCTTCAAGAGAACGTTTAATCTTCCTCTTGAGGATGATTACTTGGTGATTGAAACACGTGTCGAGGTGTTAAAAAAAGCGGTTTACTGTTGGGATAACACTCCATTATTTAACACGTCATTTGTTGTTTTGTGGAAAGCACCATTAAACGCATTAAAAATTGATTGCTCGAAATGGTTCTTGGGTCAATTTTTCATTTTGCATACATAGTTCATACATAGGTATTGGTAAATATAATTCTTCCATAACACATTTGGAACACATTACATTTTATTCAGATCAAAATGTATTTTCTACAAAACATAACCAGAAACGAATTACCTATATGGAGAGTGATATAGTGGAACAACTACTCCCCTGGTTAATACCACGACGGGCATTGATTTCTATTTGACAGGGGGGCCACCTGTAGACTAGTATCGAGGTTGTTGACTCGTCATTAGTACAGGGTCCAAATCATCACACCACTTCGTATATTTGGTCACTCTGGTCTCACTCTGGTGAAACGACTGTACGCCGCTCCACCTCGAGAGCAGAATAGAAAGCACTACGATTCTTCGGGTTGAGTGATTCAGTCATATCTGGACACAAAGCTCAAAGTTCTTTTGAGAGATCATTCATTTCAATAACGATAGTCATTACCGATCGATATTGTACCCTTTTTATTTCCAAAACACCAGCAATTTATTGTTGCAAATACCTGTCGGAAAACAACTATTCCCCTGGCAAATACCATGACGTGTGTTTGACTTATTTGGAATCACAAGTACTTCATCTGAGACCAGAATTTTACTTCAAATGTATGTTACCTCTCAAAAAAGCAGAAAACTGGAAAAGAACAGCCACAATACAACACAAGACATAACAAATTACATCCTATTCCATTCATGACGAAATCGATTGATCAAAGATCGTTTGAATTTTTGGCTCCGAAACTATACAATACTCTACCACAAGAGTTCAAGAATTTATTGAACATGTCATTGAAAAAAAAACTGTTAAAATGATATAGAATACAATCTTAAGCCATTCCGCAACACTCCTGAATATCTTACGTATCCCTGTTTAGATTTAATTCTCAACCCACCTAATCCTTTAATTAATAAAAATATTATTCAATTTTTGCTAGCAAAGTAACATATGGCCTTTAATTACATTTATCTCTCTAGTATGTGTATTTAGACAATTTTTCTCTTTTTATCCACTTTTTTTTTAATTCTTGGAACAAGTGCTATCACACTTACCGAGTATATTCTATTCACGCGTGTTTTTTGTATTTTGACTTTTTTGATAGGTTGTCACTCATAACTTACTTTACTCTATTCATACATTGTGAATGACTTTTTTAATGTATTTTTATTTATAACATTTATATTATATATTATGTATGTGAATAAATTTATTATTATCGGTATTGGTCACTCATAAACACGTTCATTTATTTTTTAGGGTTCTCGTGATACTGGCGTTATATATTGCAGGAATTTTAATATGGAACTAGTAAGCATCGAAGATGAAGATGAAAACACTTTTCTGGGCAACACACTGGAATCTCTCAGTAAGTTATAGGTAGTTACTCAAACTTACTTAGGGCCGGTTTTTCAAAGTTCATTTAAATGTCTCTGCTACGTGACTAATGATTAGAATATCAGTTTCCTGTCTATTTAAGCGAAGGTCATATTCATTATTCATTCTAACCACCAGTCAAATTCAACTGTCAGTCAACAACGGGAAACAGAATATTGATAAACCGGCCCTTATTCTCATTGTCCATTCAACATTTATTATGCTACAGTAGCTTCATTACTCGTTAGTTGAATGGTAACCAGAAGAATTATGTAGTGTTGTAGAACGCTGCAAGAATTATAACAATTGTAGTTTTTCGGATGATTTGTATGCCCTAACCTCACAATGGAAATTTTAGAATATAAAGTGTGTCAAATTCAAAAATTACCAGTGCGAAAATCTCTGAAATGAGAGAAAGTAAACGTATTTTTATGCAAAGGGAATCAAAATAGCATGTGAACGAACATCAATACTCTTACCCCCTCCACCACATCAACCCTACTTCAAAATTTCAGAAGACAATGGGGCTAGCTTCGCTTAGACCGAAGATAACTGCGAAATATGTCATGGCATATGTCGACATTATGGCTAAAACATTTGATTAAAGAAAAAATCCCCGAAGATGAGTCGGGCCTCTAAGCGCAACTTTTTAAAAATATTTTCGTTTTCATGTTGAACAAGATATACCAAAATCACGAATCAAAGTAATAATTCTTCTATAATGAATACACTGTATATCGTTTCATTTTCGGATTTTACGATAAAATTTGAGGCAAATTTCCCTGAGGTTCGATATACTTGGTTATAAAAAATTTTTAAAAACGTTTTATTAGTTGAATTGTTCAAATTCTCAACTGGTGTTTTCTGTTTGTGAGAATATTAATGCTAGGGGTTACTTACTAATCAACTTTTATATCGCACAGTGAAATATTTACTAACTTATACAAGGTGTGTAAAAATCAACTCAAAATATTTAAAATCTTTAAACGGCAATAACTTGTTTATTTTGAATTGATTGTATATTTCAGATTCAATTGACTATCGAATACTAATACACATTCCTATAGCAAACTTTTTACGTTTCCGAGTCAAATGCACATTTTCATTTTGCAAACTGATTTTTAGAAATTTGTTATTTATTAAGTCGGATTGAAATTTTTCTTTCATCAAGCTGGGGACTTTTATGTTTTTTGAAGGATTGCCAAAGGAGTTGCCTCTTGGGTCGTCGCTTGTATAAAATTTTTCAAATTTCGATTCATTTAGATTTTGACTCGGATTTTGATAAATGTCAACTGATTTAATCTTGTATACCAGCCAGCCGGTTTCCTTTTATATTAACTTGCACTTATCGCTGGTTTATTTTTCAGTCATAAAGTGGTGATGGGAATTGTATGAGCACAATTTGAAAATATCAAGTATTGACATTCCGATAAACAGGTGCTTACTAATTAGCAAATCTGTCTTTGCAATTTCAATGGCGACGTGGTCTTCATAGAAAATAGTCTGACCGCACAGTTTTGTGTATGTTTACCATTGAACCAGGCTAATTGGTTGAATTGTGGTACTTTGTGTTCTCAATACAAGTCCTTGTATGAGTGCTTGTTTTATTACCGCGTAGTGTGCAATATAGTTTTCCTTCTAGATTTTTTAGAAATATGAACGGGAACTTTTCTAGTAGAATTCAATGCGAAAATACCGAGTCAAATATTTTCATTGGAGAGTGATCACAAAGTGTTCAGCGTAATTTCATCAGGAGTCAGTTGACCGATGAAGTAGCAATAACCTTACATGGGAAAACCATGTACATACCTCTCAATGATTGTGTTTCCGTTTCGTTACAAAAAAAAATACTGAAATACTGTTTTTATGAATAGAATGCAGAGTCTGAAAATTTACTGAAACTTTTAGATACTAACGGTCCAAAATGATCAATTCGTCTTGTAGAGAAACTCTTGATGTGGTCGAATTCTGCCGAAATCTCAGGGTTGGGTTTACTGGATTGAAACTCAGATCCTTTTCTCAGATTGCCTAGTCAAAACTTACTGTGAAGTGTAAACTACATTCGTACCCCTAGTAAACCCCCCTTTTATATTTTTAACATACAATACGATTTGGAACGTGGCCTGAAGGGCGTAAATTTAACATGTATTGAAAAAATACGACAGCAATATGAAACTCTATGCTTACCTAAAATTAAATTGCGAGTGCAAGTGAAAATGGTGATTTTCCTTTGAAAACCCCAAACAAAATATTTCAATCGTGCGTCCTGTCTGAGAAAATCAAGCGAAATGGCTACGGTTCAGATACTACATTTCGTTCGGGAATGTGATTTTTTGCAGATACGTTTTTCTGTTGGAGCTCCAGTCCAAGAGAAAAACATATATCTAGCATGATGGAATGGGGTGCGCCATGTACCCGGCAATAGCGTAACCCTTTTCAGAAACCGACCTAGTTTTCTTCTCCCATGGCTGGCATCACCATTCAGTTGATCTAGTAGACCAAACTCCTTCAGATGGCGGAACGATGTCAATTACATGTCATTTAATTTTTCTTAAATTGTCAGATAATAACAGAGCTACTACAAATAGATCAGATTCCAGCACTTATTCATACTAATATTTATTAACTGGATCTGTTTTGCTACAGTCTCATCAGTGACGCTTCACTAAATAACTCGCTTACACCGCATCAGGCACACCGCAAAAGAGTTGGAGATATGTTTCTGTTTCCTGGATATTTTCATTGTCGATGGTATTTGGAAATATTATCACCCGTTCCACCAGTTAGCAGTCTCATCGAGATTGACCTGTCTTCGTTGTCATAACATTTGAGGTTTCTCTGCAGCCGTTCATTCAAAACACAGAAAAGTTTTGGAACTCATTGTCTCGGAAGTTATTTTCCATGGCATAGAGCCTCCAACAATTCAAGATTCAAGATTACTTTACAATGGTTCTCACGATGTTTCCTGAATATTTAGGTGTTTTCTTCTTGTATGAATCAGAAGATGAAAAACTGATTCACACATATCAAGACAAATAAATATAAAATTCGGTGATTCTCCTGATATAATATCGTTTGAAATGAATAAACCAACCATAAATTTCAATTTCGATGAACCCATACCGACGATAAAGGTTGGTCTTTGGGGTGATGTTAAGTCATGATCAGCAAGTCTGTGTAGAGAAGTCAAAAAATTCGGAATCACTTATGTGGACATTCATACTCTTTTTTTATTTTATTTATCATTATTATGATTTCGAATTGAGAGTGTGCTCTCACAATATTCAGCAAATCATGAGGTTTGACTCCTTATTTGAGTAAGCTACAAAACTAACAGAATAATGGACAGTATGGAAACTTCGAACATAGTCACACAACCAGCAAGAAGATGTTTGTGAAGTAATCACGGTTCACTGAGATAGATACCGGTGAGAAATTTGGTGCTACAATTGCGGCAATACCTACATATTTTTTACTTTTTTTTTCATATGAGTTATATCTTTCTAAAGTCACTGTGCCTTATTTAAAAATTTGTTTCTATCAAAAGAATATTACCATTTCGTCAAGGAATAAGTTGTTCCCGAATAAATTAATCAATGTTTTTTTTATTTTTCACAGTAGCGCAGGAACAACTCACATTTTGGACATCTGGAATGCAATCTGGAGATATCTGGTATTGGATGACAACGGGAAAACGACTGACATATCAAAATTGGGGTCCAAATGAACCAAGGAATGGGGATTGCATATCATTACAAAACACAAGTCCTACCGTGTGGATTGCTTCTGATGGTGGACAACAACATTACATTATATGTGAAGGTTCTGCTTAAAAATTGTATTCTATTGATGACAGTAAAGTTTTATATTGTTTCTCATCTTATATTATTTTGGATAGGAAGAATCCTTTAGTATTCAAAAATAACAATTTCATGAAGGTGCTTCAAATGCCCGGTCCACCTGATGTCGAATGCACCAGACATGAAATATATGAAATATATGAATGAAACCATAGAGTGTCTGGTTTAGATTCTTATGTTGTCCAGTAGTTGTTTTATAGCGTCAATAGTAGTTCTGCCTTCTACGAAACCAAAATGGTTCAGGCTATTGAGCTGTTCTCGGGGGATTTGCTTGAAGGTCTGTTCTATCAAAACTTTCTAGAACATTTTCCCGAGGTCCGACCACAGCGAGATTATCGCGGCAACAACAATAACTTCAGTACCATCAATTCATAATTCAAATAATAGTACTTTGATATCTATAGATGAGGGTTCATGTCAAATAAATGAAACTATCCAGAATCATGAATATGACATAATAGCTATTTATGCACTAGCAGGCGGTAAAGTACACTTTTCCGCCCGGTTCAGCAAGCGTAAAGTGGCACTTTACCGCCCGCGGGCGCATTATAGCCCGCTGACCGTGAAGTAGACAATATTCTCAAATTTTCTATATTTACATATTTCATGCAAGACCTAACACGAATTATTTCAGTTCAATAAGAGAAAGACTCTTCCTAACATTTCTTCATAATCAACATTTTTTCAACATGTTAGTAAGTCCTAAGCCTGAACATTGAAAATGAAGTGGTTTCAGTTACTGATGTTGTAGATGGGATATTGTCTTGAACATATTTATTACATATCGAAAACGTCGCTACAGCATCTGCATCTATACGAGAACAAGTATTCATTTCAGAAGTGGATGGTTGGTTCAAATAACTGACTGGTATCATTGCGGCAGAATCGTTGTAAATTTTTTCAGTGATGATCAATTTATTTGATATAGATTTTTCAATATAAAAGCCCTGAGCTACTATAGTTTCACATTCCTCATACTATCCCAGGTAGCACCTCATGTTGGCTGAATTTTGTTTTCATATTGGGCCAATACGGATATATTGTAAATGTAAAAATAATATTGAACCAATATGGATGCATATTGGAAAAACAATATTTCATTGACAATATATTTCCTTGCTTAACAACCAATCAGTGGATTTCAAATTTTGAAATTCAGCCAATAGAATCGGAACTACAGTGAAAATATAGCTTGTCGCTGTATTTTCACGGTGATAAATCTGCTTAGTTTTTGTTTTACTATCTGTCAAGTAAAAATATTGATTTAAATTATAAACGTCAAATTTATGTGTTTTGACTAGTTATCTTTATTTATCAATATGAGCGATCGTTGGGGACGAATGTCCATTGGTATCGTAGATGAGGCCGTAGTAAAGAATATTCCGTTGGACGGCTGGTATGATTAAAAACCTATAATTTTTTGGAATATCAATTCATTGGCAATCCCAGCTTTGGGATTCATTAATATTCCAAAAAATTATCGGTAATAATAATACTCCCTCATAAACACTCGTAGAGTGTACCCAAAGGCATGGCCTGTGCGGGTAGAGGACGGCTATTATTATTATTTGCCGTGGCGCTCCGGGGCGACTTACTGATTTTTGGTGGCGTATTCACTTTTCAGCTGCAGGAAAACCCGGAAAACCTACAGCACCAGCTCGGGTGGCCGGTGTGCATTCCAAGCTAGCACTAGCCGAGATTGGCATCTAGACAACACACAATACACTTGCTTTCAACAAGGACTGTGGTCGTCTATCGATTCCGAGATGTGGTACTTGAGAAAAAATCCCTCGTACCTACATCGGGCTCGAACCGACTACTGCTATACTGAAGTTCTGAACGGCCTGCGCCTTAGACCGCCAGACCACCGACCACCGACCAATCATACCACTTATTATATTACCCCTGATAATATTGGTGGAATATTGGATCAACCTGTTCTGAATGTATATTGATTTATAAAATATTGGGTCAATATTGGTTGAATAATTATTGCCTACATATTGTTTCCAGCATCTAGCTCCAATATTGCGATTTCAATATTACTCTCATATCGATGTTAGAGATGAAAAACAATATTGTGTATCCAAGTTTTATAGCACATTGGTGGAATATTATTTAATCCATATTCGAAAAATTATTGACCGTATATTGATTGAGATTATTACGAAAACCTCACGCCAATATTTGAAAGACCATATTGATACAACATTACAAAATACATTTATCACTATCATTGAAAATTGAATATTGGTCGAATATTCAATAAACAATATTGAAATGAATTATGATCAAACTTGGCTAAGAAACCGCTAGGGGGCCCCACATATGGAACGACAGCTGAATCATAGCAACATATATTAAATGAGGCTTCTCACAATGTGTTAACAAGGCAATCTACTCAGTGGTTAATTGAAGTAGAAATGAAATTGTAGAATTCGACATTTTCTGGAAATATTTAATAATAATAATAATACATTTATTATTTACCACAAATACATGTTACGTGAAGCACAAATAATGAGGGTGTACAGTGGTAAATAAAAGGAGAACTGTTAGGCCGAGTGGCCGATTCTTCCACAGTTTCCTCAGACATACAAAAAATAACCTAAATAGTAAAAAAAGAAAGAAAAAACATTTCTAATCTAGAAATATACATTTTAATGCGAGGATAGTATGTAATATATAAGTCATTACTTATATACTACATATGCAAGGATAATATGAACATCCGTTCTAAATGTAATTCTCCGGTATAAGTATTCCGGTTTTTTACTTTTTATGATTTTATAGAAGAAGCATGCCATATGATGTTTACGACGATTAAACATGCTCAGCCAGCCAGTGTCTGTCAGTTTGTGAGAAATACGCTGTGGGCGTCTTATCCCGAATATCAGTCTCAAGCATAAGTTTTTTGTTTTCTGGATTCTTCTTGTGTCAATGCTATCACTACATGGGCCATATACAACATCACAGTGATCAAATAGAGAAAGTACTAGACTATCACTAAGTTGAGTTTTCAGTTTAGAGTTGAGAAAATGTCTATGCCTATAAATGAGCTTCAAGGAAATGTAAGCATTTTTTAGTATTTGGGTGACATGATGTTTCAACCGCAGTTTGAAATCAATAAAAAGTTCGAGATTCTTACAGTGATTTTCGAATTTAATGTTATCAATACCAATTTGTATTTTTAAGATATTTAGCGCCTCAATTCTCAGATTGTCTGCATGACCCAAACAGGAGAGTGACCGATTTTTTTGAATTGATTTTCAGCAAATGATATTCACAGTGTGCCAAGCTGGAGCAAAGTTACTGGTGTAAATGGTATACATCAGAGGTCCAAGAATACTTCACTGCGGAATTTCTTGTTGCAAATTCAGTGGAGCAGATGTCATATTGTTCAGTTTAACCTGTTGAACTCTATCTGCTAAGTAGGATGATATGAATGAGCATGCTGATTCACTGAACCCTATGAAGTGTAGAATAGCAGCCATGATGTTATTTATGATTTATAGTGTCGAACGCCTTCGAGTAGTCAAGTAAGATGAGAGCACACATTTCGTTACTATCGAGTGATTGAAGTATATCATCTGAGATTGCAGAGAGTGCTGTCGCGCAACTATATCCTGATCTAAATCCTGACTGATGTAGGGGAAGTATATTGTAGGTTTCAAGGTCACATCTTATTTGCATATCAAGAATTTTCTCTAAAACTTTAGAGAGTGTTGGGAGCGTGCTTATGCACCGCAAGTCAGAGAGTTCTGTTGGAGTTTTAATTTTAGGTAGTGGTAACGCATAAACACGCTTCCACACTCTAGGAAAGTAACTCTTTTTCACACATTCATTCATGACATGGGTAAAATAAATGATTATAAACGGACAGCAGAGAAGTATGAGTTTTATATTCAAGTTGTCAGAACCAAAAGATTTGGATTTTATATTTTTGATTATAGAAAAGACAACATCAGCTGTTACTTGAGAGAGAGTGAAGACACTAGTTACACCTTCTTTCAGTCTGTTGGAGTAATAATCTATTATTACCTCAGGGCTAGGCTGTTGGTCGTTTTTAGAAGCATTCACGAAGTGATTGTTCAAAACATTCACATTTTTTAGGTTGTCCGGTAGTTCGTAACATTTAACATTTCAACAATGTTTCCAATGCGACATATTCACTTTGAATATTTTACCAATATTTGCAAATGATATTGTACCAATATCCCTGAATATTTTGGGGCCAATATTGTTTCCCAAATATTTCACTAATATTATTTGTATAGTGTACAAGTAATATTGTACCAATATCCCGAAATAATTATAATTTTAACTCGCCAATATTACGTTTTAATATTTCGCCAATATTTGACCATTATTATTACAATGTAACTGTGCTACAGCGATATTGTACCAATATTGTTTGACATTTTGAGGCCAATATTGCTTCGAGAATATTACACCAATATTATTTTTTAAATATTGGACCAATATCGCCGAATGTTCACATTTTTTTCTCGCCAATATTATTATTTGAATATTTTGCCAAAATATTCACAATATTGTACCCATATTGTCCCAATATTACTCTTGATTATTGTATACATAACGTATGATAACGTGTAGACCATTGGAATTGAAGTCAGAATTTGTGATTCACGCTTTTAACCACTACAAATTTTGTATGTATCACGTGCGTAAAATGCGTTTATGGCCTTCGGCATCATCCACGCCGCAGGCCATACATAAATAACCATTATGTATCTGGGGCGTAAAGTAGGTGTTTATGGGGCCTGCAGCGTGGAAAATGGCCATATGGCGTCAGCCCAGTGGATTACACGCCGAAGGCCATAATAGTTATTTACCTAACAAGTGCGGAAAGTAGTACTTTTCTGCACGCGACGGCAGTTGTACGAACGACGCGGAGCGGAGTTCGGGCAAGCTGTTAAGGGCGGAAAAAACATTTTCCGTAAGAGTTAGGTACAATATTTTTCTTACGAGTGTTTTTGTCCATCTTATTTATGAAAAAACAAGGTTTTTAATAAACAAGTTTTTTAATAATGCTACAAAATGACTAATAAGAGAGAATTGTTACATAGTTTAGTTACATTTAGTTAGTCCTAAATATCCTCATTTGCAACAATACAAAAATCGTGCGGAAAAGTAAAAATCGTACGGAAAAGTAAAAATAGTGGAAAAGTTACTTTTCCGCACGATTTTAAATCGTACGGAAAAGTACAACTTTGAAAATGAAAAATCGTGCGGAAAAGTTACTTTTCCGCAAGCTCGTAGGAAAACGCATTTTACACACGTGATACATACACAAGTTTTTGCACTAGCGGTTTTATAGCGCATAAGTTTTGTAAACAGTAATCAAGAGTAACACAGTCTTAGGAATGTGTAACTATAGTAGCTGAGAGCAATAGTGAAGAATCTTTTTCAAATAAATTAACAATCATCACTGAAAAACTTGCCAACGATTGTACCGGAATGATACCAGATAGTTATTTGAACCAACCATAAAAAATGTCAGGTAGTAAATTTCTTTAATAAACTAAAATGATTTTTATTCCTGGTAGGTCTTGCAGGAAATGATGTGATTTGAGTATATTGCCTATTTTACAGCCCGGGGACCATAATGCGCCCGCAGGCGGTAAAGTGCCACTTTTCCAACAAAATCTTATTCACTACGTTATAAAAACCAGAATAATGGTTCGAGCAATCAAAACTTTTTTTATCAAATGAGGTTGGTGGTTACCACAAAAGTTTTGTATTTAATTTTTTTTTTTTTTAGTGCATGTTGTGTGGTGTTTCACTGCACCTGTAAGTTTCCCATATTTTGTTCACAATATCTAGAATGTCGTCTATATCAGATGTACCAGAAGTTGTCAATGCTACACATATGGTTTTCGGCAAGTGCCTCTGCCATAGTTTTATGAGTAATTCTGGACTAACCATGAAAAAACCACCCACGATTGCTATCATCCCGTTAAAATTCAGATGGTTTACAGATGATAAACTCCTCCAGTATTAATAAAATTAATATTTCTGAACTAAGAAAATATGACTTTGTGAACTGTCTTGCCGTTTAATAGGCACAAGGGTCAAACATATTTGCTTGTAAATTAATATAAAACGGGTTCTTCAAGCTTGTGCAATTTGCAAGCGAATATATTTGACCCTTGTGCCTATAAAATGCAAGACAGTTCACATACGTTCCTTTTACTTCCGTTTTTATCACAAAGTCATATTTTCTTAGGTTCAGAAGTATTAAATTTTATTATGACTGGAGAAATTTATTATGCTCGGTCAAAAACCCAGGGTGGGCACCCATCTATCTGAATCGGCAATTACTACTTTGCTTCTAATGTCCATTCATCTTAGGATTATAATAAAATCGCCCTCTTGCAGTCGGTAGATGAAGTAGGTATGCTATAAAATGGATTAAAATGGCCAAAATGCTTTCCATCAACATCTTGATTATCTTGAATTAAGATGGTTTTCACCCAACTTTTTTCGTTTGATGCACTCTTTAAAATCTGAGTGGCGTCATAATCATGAAATAAATCGATAACCTCAAACTTGTTCAGCTTTGAGATTTTGTTCTATCGCCAATTTCAATATTGGAAAAAAATACATCCAACTTTTTCTCCTCACTAGCTTTAAGTATCTGAATTAGTTTAGATTTCAAATTATTATATAGATTTGTGGTTGGAGGGCTCTCTATGATATCATAAACTTTAGAAATGATTTCAATAGCAAGATTTGCGACTAAATAATCATATTGAGTCCAATCTGAAGTATTTTTTTCCAAAACGAACTGTGCTTCTACTAGGTAGAACCACATTTCCGGTTTGGTTGCCCAAAATGGAGGTAATTTGACATTATACGCTGCAACTTGAACGGTTTGAACATTAGAAATATCTTCAGTTTGAATATTTTACATTGTAAAAATGATTCAGTTGGAGTTATTGTGATGAACTTACCATCTCACTTTCACTCTCAGTAAGAGACCAACTACACGGAAAAAAAATGGGTAGTTTTTTGTGAAATCAATAATAAAAAAAGTTTTTCATTTGTTGCCCACTTTTTGAATGAAGCAGAGATTCAGTCTGCCCGTCCACGATCATGAATTTTAATTCATTTAATGTATTTGTTCGTATCGTCATATTCACGTAGACGAGTACCTAGTAGAAATTAAACTTTGAGCAAACACAATGCCACAAAGTTATAACAATATCAATGGAGTTGAAGATTTGGCAACGACTATTATCAAATTTTCCTGACGATATTCATCCTTCAGCTACATGGGTGCTCACCCAGGGTTTTTGTTCCCGCATGATAAACTCCTCCAGTATTAATAAAATTAATATTTCTGAACTAAGAAAATATGACTTTGTGAACTGTCTTGCCGTTTAATAGGCACAAGGGTCAAACATATTTGCTTGTAAATTAAAATAAAACGGGTTCTTCAAGCTCGTGCAATTTGCAAGTGAATATATTTGACTCTTGTGCCTATAAAATGCAAGACAGTTCACGTACGTTCCTTTTACTTGCGTTTTTATCACAAAGTCATATTTTCTTTGGTTCAGAAGTATAAAATTTTATTATGACTGGAGAAATTTATTATGCTCGGTCAAAAACCCAGGGTGGGCACCCATCTATCTGAATCGGCAATTATTACTACTTTGCTTCTAATGTCCATTCATCTTAGGATTATAATAAAATCGCCCTCTTGCAGTCGGTAGCTGAACTAGGTATGCCATAAAATGGATCAAAATGGCCAAAATGCACCAAATCGCGTAATTACTTAGGTACACACGGTTTACATTTTCCATCAACATCTTAATTATCTTGAAGATGGTTTTCACTCAACTTTTTTCGTTTGATGCACTCTTTAAAATCTGAGTGGCGTCATAATCATGAAATAAATTCAAGAATGAAACAATCGATAACCTCAAACTTGTTCAGCTTTGAGATATTTTTCTATAATACTTACTCATTTAGTTTTGGGATTTGTCATGTGACACATGACGTATTGATCATTTATCCATCTCTGCAGCAAATTTCATTAAAAATTACCTATTCCATTATCCATACATTTTTATAATAATTCCTTCTATAGTCCTGGAACCATCGTTCACCAACCCGCTTCAAATATTTTTTCTTTCCATAATTGTACTATGTGCTGCATATGCTAGTATGCATTGATTCTAAGTTTATATGAATATGTATATACATTTTTTTGAAGGTTGTAGACGATGTAGTAACTTGATTACTTGTACTTATACTTGTACTTGTACAAGTAATCATGTATATTATATAAGTGTATTGGCTATTCTATTTTTCTGTTTTATTATAATATTAGCATATAGAACTAGCATTAGCGTCTAGAAATAAAAAGATTTCATCCATGATTGATATCCAAATTGCTTTTAGATGTGCTCGAGATTTTATTCTTAATTCACTCTTACTGCACTTGAAAATATCACATATATTTGATATTTTGTTAGCATTAGAACACATCATATTAATTGGTGCTTTAGACATAATATTAGTTTGAGCTCTTTTGCACTTAAAAATGGTATTTGATGGACATCTTATGTTCGATACCCGTATTGTGAAGGAATGGCAACTCAAAATACTGAATAAAACAATGTTATATATCCTATGTTTATTATCCAACGGTATTCAATTGAAAATCACTTGACAAGTATCACTTACAGTATACCAAAACTCAATCAAAAACAAAACTCATAACACGAAATTAAAAAACTCTTTATCCTGCATACTTGAACAACTTCAATGGCAATGATAATGAGGGCGGTCAACATCAGTCACTTCATAAAGTATTGAACAACTTCATTCTAAAACAATTCAACTTCAAATGAACATCACATGTCACTAATCTTAGAACATCAAATGATATTAAGTATTTCTAACAATAAGCACAAATCGTATTGGTCAATAATTCATTCCAAATCCACCAAACAACTGTTTCAATCAATTCATTCATTATGTTCATAATGATCAAGTTTTCATTTAAGAATACTTCAAATCGCCCAATAAAAAAAATTTCGCTAGTGTCCTGTTATATTATTTACATTTGTATTCAGTAATGTGATTCAAATTCAAAGTAGGAAATCCTCTTTTAAATTGTATATATGTATCTCTGAAAAACTGGACATAAATCCAATTTAGTCAATTCTGATTTGTTTTGCACGTAAAAGTTATTCCTATATAATTTACACTATCATTTTCTTTTCATTCACGTCCGCAGGGAGTTCCAGAATAAAGGAGACAAAGGAGGCAGATTCCTCGAATAATTTCAAAGCTGAAGGTTTCTATAAACATATCCTTCCAGATAAATATTAGGAGAGCTACAGGATGTTGAAAGTGACAAAAAATGTATGTTTTCCAAAGTAACTCGAGTCACGGCTCTACTTTTTTTAAATAAATTTGGTAAATCATTTGACAGAATTCAGTTCAACATTTCAATGCAAACAAAGTGTTTGTAACTCAAAATAGATGCGTACGGCAGATGGGCGCCCTTAATCGCCCCTCCCAAGTGGGTATGTTGGTAATATTTCAAATGGATTGTGTCCTCAGTCGTACTGCTCATTAAATTTCAGAAAATTGATGAAAAAAAAATTAAGCGTTATTTGGGGACTCTTCAATTCTGAGTGTTTTTGTAAAACGCAATACCCACCAGATATTGAAGTAGTTTTCATAAAAATCACAGTCATTTTTGGAATAGAAACGTAGTAAAGTTATTAAGTACCACCTTCCAGAGAAGCATTCAATTTTTTGTTATAGGTATTTTGAAATCTGGGATTGAGCAAAAGTGTGGCACAACTGAGCAAAAGTGTACAACAACTGAACGAAATACATTCAATATTTTATGAAAATCTACCAATTTCTGAAATTTCTGGATATTACACTATCCATACTGTACAAACGTATCTACCAGCTGTGATATATTCATCCAGTTTATAGTGGTAATTCTGTGGGTTTTATGTTAATTTCCACCCATTTAACTTATTAGGTTACACGTTTATATAGTTTTGATAGAATACAAAGATATGTTGATATGAGTGGACCTAAGCATACATGCCTTATACAGCTTGCAGAGATATCACTACATTTATATATTTTGTACAGAATAACCAGATATTTCAATATGTGTGAATATTAACACACGTTAAAAATTAACATACAGCTTACAGAATTACCACTTATAACTGTTAAATATTTTATTCAAAATAGCCCGGGATATATTCTTTTATAATAGCCCTCTCATTTCACGATATAAAAAAAGGGTCAAAATTCTGAAAGTACCAGTTTCTTGTTATGCTCCTGAATATGTATTCATATGAGAAAAATAATCCAATTATTTTTCCATTTTCAAGTACACAGTAATTAGAGATTTTTTTTTGATATGGTAGAAATTCAATCAATTTAAATTTGTTCGCCATATTTGGTAGATATCATTAGTGTCAGATAAATAAATGAATTGAAACTGAATAAAGAACGAGTTTTCAATTTATTTTTCTTACGGCATTAAAAAAAACTGATTATGAAAAAAATTTGGTTCTTCAATAGTGATATATTCGTTTCATCGAAGATTTTACCGGATCGTCGAAAATAACATTTTATTTTACAAATTATTTGTTTTGTAAATGTCATCAATACAAATATCAACAAAACACAAAGTATCTATTATTCGAATATTAATATCTTATTCTTCAACTGATGCCTCATTATAGAAATATAACATCTTTTGAAACGCTACTGGTTAATACATTTCTATAGTGGCTGAATGTTCTACTGGAAGAAATAAATTTTTTATCGCAATCGTCAATATTTCTTTTGAAATTATGACATCAACACCATCAATCCAAAATTATTTTTCTTTCTAAAATAGTTCAATTCGTCAGATCCCTATAAACATACACAAAGTGTATAGTGAGATTGCTAGTTTTTATAAAACATTTTTTTTTAAACATCAATATTCAATAAATGTAAAATGATCATTATGAACCGAAAGTATGAAAATTACCACGATTATAAGTCCTAAGGAGTACCTAACTAACTTCAAAATGAATGGATAACTTTTCTAAAATCAACAAATAACACAACCACTCATAAAAAACTACTTTAATCCTTAATGAATAAAAAAGAACTAGAGAATTTTCAATGTTAAATTCAATTATCTGATTCTCCAATTGGGTAATTGGCTAAAATATTGGTTTTTCAGTGATTTCTTTCATCATATGTTCCATAGCTACTTTTGAATTGCCCATCTCAAACTTATAGAACATTATTAGTCCCATATTTCTGACTAAAAAATTACCATGTTTTCAACTTATTTCCTAGTGGTAAAATATATTTACCAAAATATTTTTCAAACATTGCACAATCCCCGACCGGTAAATTTTTTTATATCTACTTAAATTTTAATATCTACAGTTTTCAATTATCTTATAAATGAGACTCACGTGTTCGCTTTGAATTCATTCCTAATTTAATGGTGTTTGGCGAAGATGTGATAAAACTGTGGAAATAAAAACGAACACTGCAGAAGATACCATTGAAAATATACCCAACAGAAAATAATCTAGTACCTATTTTTCATAATATACACCTTTTTGGTTATTCAACAATAATTTGAATTTTCTTCGCTAACAAAATATATCAATCATACTTAAATATCATTTTACAAAACCCCTAAAATACTAAACTATATAAATATCGCTTATAATCGAATTCATATACAGGTAATTATACGCAGATCTATACAATTTTTCGAAATATTGTGATGCAAATAACAATGATGACAAGTTTTTGTTTTTATGTAATGGTGTCTTCTCGCATCAAATCAATGGATATCAGTTATATTGACTTCATCATCATTATTTTTCCCAACACCTAGTAGGTATTTGTTTCATTCCATTCAATTCTGGACTGTATCAAACCAATCCAGGAGTGATATTTCCTTCACAGATAAGAACATGAACGCATTAACAATTCAACTAAGAGTCTACATTTTAGTTTCCTTCGGTCATCATTTAATTGATATCCGTTTTTGAAACAATATCATTTTGAACGAATCAAAATAATTTTCTACCTAAAATTCGAATTGGGTGACAAAATTAATCTGTTCATGAAACATTACGAAATAGTTATTTTCCCAACTAATGCGCAAGGAGTTACTTTTCCGAACGCAAAAACAGACGCGCACGTGTTAGGAATAAATTTTTTCTACGAGCAGATAACAACAAAAACAAACAAATTATAATTTATTCAATAATTTTTGAATTAAACTTGCAAGAAAGAACTTATTTACAACAAAAAGTTACATATCAATAAAAACTAATAATGGAAAATTGAATTATTTGTTCATAATATTTATAACGAAAGAACAATTATTATTAATATTTCTTACATTGCGTATAATAGTCTACAGCTACTAAAATGAATATGAATTTTTCCTACCAATGTTATTTTTGAGTAGTTTTATTTTTCGCAAGATATGCGAAAAAGTACTACTTTACGCACGCTCGTCGGAAAAATAAATAGCAAAACTCCTTCTAATCGATTGTTTCTAGTGCATATTTTTTCCATCTTGAAAGTATCACATTTGAAAAAATACCTCTAACGTCACGTTCATCAGAAACACCCCCACCATAATCCACGTTACTAAATAGCTATAGTAAAAATCGGTCTTAACGTGCGGGTGTGAGACTTAATCACCGACTTACTTTTTAGTTTTATCTTATTCTATTGTGTTGAATCATACTCTTTCAAATAAAATTCCAATAATTAATGATCAGACGATTGCCACAATGGAATAAGATAGAATTAAAAATTTAGTCGGTGATTAAGTCTCACGTTAAAACCGATTTTGACTATAATATCATTCTCCCTTAAAATATAGCTTCTAGCATTTGGGAAATTATTGAAACTCTTTGATCAGCTCTTCAAAGAATTCTACATACAGTATCGGAAAGTTTTCATCTTGAGTATGGTGGTTTCATGTGAGCGTAAAGAGCTTGCTATATGTCGAGAGAGAGGAAGGTATATCGACGTGAGCTGTGTGCGGTGTGTCGCATTGCCACATGGTCCGTTAATGCGTCGGGTGGGGTAACATGAGAGGCGCACAGTAGTGCGTCTCTCTTATTTATATGGTATTATCATTTCATTGCGTTCCTTGTTACTCGCGTAGATTTCTGTCTATAACCCAGATGAAATGTTTCCGATACTGTATAAGCTGCTTTTTATATTATTTTATCTTTCAAATTTTCTGAATGCATCTTCCTTTTGATGAAGAACGATCAATGGCAACACCGCAAATCGTAATAACTGTTCTTATGGAACTAAAGTTATATCGGGGTTTGAAGTTTGTTTTTATTTGCAATAGTTTCATTTTCATTTAACATTTAATTCCGTTTCACAACTGTATGGAAAACCAAAGCAGAAAGAAGCAAAATTATATCAGAAAATATCTTGAAGGTAATGTTCTGGGACCTTTCTCTTTCTCTCTCTTCAAAGAACAGGCCAACTGAGTCTGTCACAATGTTTGGACTACTAGAGAAGAAGATTTTGGATGTTTACTTTCGGATAGGAAGTGCTCGATATCGATTCATAAATTTCCAGATACTCTGGTGATCCAGCTGAAACCTTTTGCCCCTGATATGCCATCAGAAGAATTGGTTAGGAGCAACAGGAAATGCAAACTGTCATCGCTACTACAACCCGTATGATTTGTCCAATCACAGTGGAGACATAAGATGATCCACACGGCTCACTACAGACAACCTCACGCAAGCACGTGGCATGAGTATAATGACTCTAAGGTGTCACAACAGACACAGCTTATTTTTGTTTAATTTTCTGTCCATGTTATTTATTTAAATTTTTTCAAATCGTTATTGTTAGTTTGTTGTGAAGATTGAACATCATACATTCGGTAAAAAAAAAATCGAAATATACGTTAACTACTGATAAATAAATCATTACGAACAACTGTTACGGAATTCTGAAATCTTTTTAAAAATCATTTGATCTCGTTTTTTTTCAATTCTCAACAAGTTCCTAATTGCATGTAAACGATCAAATAAAATTTTATTCAATATTTCTGAGACAAACGATCGAAACTGAGACGTGATTGCCATAATCTTCAATTAGAAATAACTCCTTGATTTCAAATAACACTAAACTTCATCTGAAATAATTTATGAGATTCGTTCAAAACGGTTGCTTTGTTAATTTTGATTAATGGGCACAGTATCCCCACCACAATCCAAAATTTGTAATATCGATATTTCCAAAAAAATATTTCATTGTACCATTTTTTAACAATCGGCAATAAATTATTACCAAACTTACGTTACTGAAGCTACAAATGTGGCGTTAACTTTCTGTTATACCAATGTTTTTGACGAAAATAAAATAAAGGAAAACAATGAAATAGAAAACCAGTCAATGAGAGTTGCTGTAACAGTGAGGAGGGTTACTTTATTGACAGACTTCATATTAAACATTATTTTGTTTTATATACATTTTGACCCATTTAAGATAGAATATTAAACTTACATCTTTCAACCGATTGGAATGATTTTTTTTTTTTCGTTAAGTAGATATTCAAAATGTCTAGTGGGAAACCAAATATCATAAATAAATATCCATTTTCAGGGCCAACTATTCTTATTTTTCATGGTCAAAAATCTAAAAAATTACTAGCGACTTTTTTAGAAAAAATCTGACTACACCACTGCATTCGCGATATTTTCAAATGGGTCATAAGTATGTTACGTTGAAATGTGTCAATCAATAAAAAAGTTTTAGGGGAATGAAATTTGAAAAATTTGCCTTTTAGTCAACCCACCAATTCAAGTCAAGTCTCGAAATATCACTGGTCAGAATGTCACCAAAATCTGTTTAAAATAAAAAAAACTCGAAAAATATGTAAATGGAATTTCAGGATAATGTAATTTTAACTCATAATTTTTTATTTATCAACTGATTTCGATGAAATTATGGTCAGTGATATTTCGACACGTCCTGAATCCACTGGTGTAGTCGAAGTTCTGATAAAAGTTATGAAATAGAACTGGTGGGTTGATTAAACGGTCAAATTTTATTTCCCTATAACGTTCTTATTGATTGAAGATTGTCAACGTAATTGACATATGAACCATTTGAAAATATCGCGAATACAGTGGTGTAGCCAGATTTTTACTAAAAAAATTGCTAGTATTTTTTTTTTACTTTGACCTTGAAAAATAAAAATAGTTGGCCTTGAAAATGGAAATTTATTCATGAAATTTGATTTCTACCTAAAGAAAAAAAATCATTCCAATCGGTTGAACAATGTAAGTTTTATAAGGGTGCTTCCATCTTGAATCGGTCACACTGTATACAGGATATTCCAGAACGGATAATGTACTTCTTGAAATTTTTAAATAGTCACACTATACATTTTTATGGATTTGTATATTATAGTTCATCATTTACTTTTTTGATCAACATTATCACTTTTGCATTATTCAATACTGTTCAATAGATCTTACAAGCATTAATTATTCTCCTCACACTTTCAAACGATCAGGGGTGGGATTCTGTGTACCATAGAATTCTATTGTCGACAGTTTTGTCTCTTTCTCTCCCAATGATTCAACCATAATGTCATCTCACTTTTTCTATCGGCAATACAATTCTACGGTACACAGAACCCCACACCAGGCCTTTAAGGAACGGACATAATAGTCAACCTGGATAAAATCAGTGACAAAAGTTTCTAAACTGAATTGTCCAATTTCGTTATTTAAAATGGATTGTGGTGAAATATATGGATCATGAATTTAAAATGGGTAGTTTGTTCATTTACCACACAATAAACAAAACACCATTTGGTCTCTAACAATTCGAGGGATTATTATCTCAACAAATTTGTCATGTTACTGCCCTGCCTGTTCTCCCAAACTCCACATTCCCAACAAATCATTCTATTTCTTATCACTATATTTTTGGCACATGAAACATGACAAATTTGCCCAATTAATGATCTCGGAATCTTCCGCTAAATCGAGTTACTTACTATTCGGAAAATACAAAACGTCTTTAAACTTCACAAGGTACGGTAGGCATCTCTGCCAGACTCAATTTCACTACAGTTGCTTCTTTACGTCAAGCAGGCGTTGCCGACCCGGAGTTACATGATACTACTGGTACAGTCTGACATGCCATCGTTGCCATGTTATTAGCTACAATGTTGCCTATTCCACAGCCTTTCAGTTCAGTGAATATTTCGGTGAAGTACCCTGGTTCCGCATTGATTCTCAGCATATTCGAGGATAGTCTATCAACTATATCTAGGCACCTGTCCCAGAATTTTTCTTTGGAGTCTTCTACGAGGAAAGGTTTGAGAGGGTACGAGATTTCGTTACCCATATACGAGTAGGAGAGATATAGGCAGGTCAGAACGACTGCTTGAAGGTCCTGTTCACAGTCAATGTCTGATCTGACGAGGTCTCGGACGAGCATGTAAACGAACACGACATTGGCTGGATTGATGAAGGCAACATCCTGTAAAAAGATCGATATTCAATAATGTAAAATATATAAATCTCATCAACTCGTGGGGGCTATACACAAAATGGTTTTTACTTGAAGTGGCTAAAATATACCTCTAGTCTCGCTTCCACAAAAAAAATGTCTGCACGAGCATCAAATCTTAGTTCAACATCCAATATGCTATATATAATCTAAGCTCTTGCACTCCCGTGAAGGAAGGGTGTATAATGCCATTTCATAATCTACCTGGAAGGAAGAGATATACAAGAAAGCTACGCTCTGGGAAGATACACAACAGTTTCCAAGCCGAGGTGTACACCATTCTAACCGTAGCTCCGAGGCAAGAGGTGAAATAAGGACCTGAACAAAAAATGTATATCTGTTCGGATAGTCAGGCAGCGCTCAAAGCTGTCTGTCATCGAGTTGGTATGGGTCCCTGGTCACAGGGGGGTGCCGCGAAAGGAGGTGACAGATGAGCTTGCCAGAACCGGTTCCGCTGCGCCGTTCTGTGGACCGGAGCCAGTACTAGGTATTGCAAGAAGTCAAATCTCTTCTGCCCTAGATAAATGGGTGGAAAGAGAACTAAACAAATCTTGGAGGAATGCCGGCTGCAGGCAGTCAAAAGACTTTGTGGCCGGCTCTAGCAAGTCAAGGATGACGTGGCTTTTAGGCAGAGATTGCCAAACACTACGCTTCCTTGTAGGAATACTAACAGGCCATAACAAACTAGGTAGACACCTGTCACTAATGGGTATAAAAGACAGTCCCACTTGCCATGTGTGCGAAGAAGACGAAGAAACTTCGTCTCACTTCCTTGGCGAGCGTGAGGCATACGGGAGGCTAAGATTCGAAATCTTCGGAGTCGAAAAACTCCAACAAGAGGAACTTATCGAACTAGAGTGGACGGACATACTGACCTCCGCTAGAAGGTCACAAAGGTTCGGAAAGGAAGACTAGAAGAGGCAATGTAGTTATGTGGAGAGCGGGGGATGGCAAAAAGGGCCCATTGGGGCCTACTTGCCTGGCTGCGGCAGCGGCCTCCCCAGGATTACTACTACATGTCAAGAACTACATGCCATTTCATAACGAATGGCAGGTGTGAAAAATTCGAAAAAACTTTGTGGAAATTTTAAATTGTGTTGGAAAATTCGTCGAAATTTTGGGAACCGCTATCAACCGAACATCAGCTGACCGGAGCGGAGCGCAATATTACTGGAACTGCCGGGTGGAAGAAACTGTTCCAAGATTTTCCGAATTTTCCAACAAAATTTAAACTTTCCACAATTTTTTTTGAATGTTTCACACCTGCCATTCGTTATAAAATAGCATTATACACCCGTCCTTCAGTGCAAGTGGAAGTGCAAGAGGTTAGATTACACCCTGTGTAATATAAATACAGATATCACTTAACTCAAATAGTAAAAAAAAATATTTGTATCAGATTATTAACAAGGATGGTGTTACATCCTATGAGTGCATGCCAGGGACCAGGTTTCTGAAGCTCCTTAGATAAGAATGAGCTTGCCTCTGTTTTCAATAACATCTTCAGGAAGTATTCTCGCGATATTTTCAAATAGGTGTAACTTTCGATATATAGTAACGATATTATTACCATATTTCGAAAATATCGTTCAACAACTTTGCGTTCGACTACTTCTGCTGTAAGTATCCGTGTAGAAGGTAAAAATTACTTGTGGAGAATATTACGAATTATGCTTTGCGGTTAGCTCCCTTGGCTGTCCTCAGGATATATATGTTCATCTTAGAGATGATACACCTCAAAAAACAGCCCTAAAATAAAAAAAAAGTGCGCACGGAGGTATCTCCAGGCACTGTTCTGTAATTGAACCAATAATCTTGTTCCAATTGAATTTCACGCCAGTTCAATTATTACGAATTTCCTTTACTCAAAGCAGCCAACCTTTCTGCGGTGATCCAGAGAGTTAGCTCTTGATACTTGAATCCAATAATAATGACACCCTAAAGCATGGAAAATTGAAGACAACACTCATGTCAAAAAATCGTTCAATATCAAACTTATCAAGAAAATATTTGCATTTTCCACATTCAAAATTGTAAGGATACCCTGGAATACTGCTTCATGAAAACATCATTCAGCATCTCAACTCATGTTTTCCGAGTACTCCCTTTTACGAAATGACCTCGCCAACACACCTGCACTAGCTGTAGCGTAAGTTTCCTGAAAAACAGCGATATCGAGCCATATTTTCGTTAGCCTCTTGCGCGACCGAGTTCAGAATGATATTACTGGGCTACTGCACTACACGAGGAATGGGCATCGATCTTTCATAAATGGCGCCGTCTGAAGTGCGAAACTCTCATTCCAAGGAAGATAACACGCATTCGTGTTCCTAGTAGATTTAGGCAATCGATTAAAGTTTCATAAGAAAGACTGTGATTTCATAGTTTCCGAGTTACTGACTTTCAGCGGTAACTGGCGAATGTAACTGCTCAAAAGTGGATGATTGAGTATAACAAGTATAAGAAAGATTATCTTATCAACCTCTCGAAGACTTTATTTTTCATTCATTCCATCATGTATATTATTTAGTGAGCTGATCAACACAAATTATACCTATATAATATAATGATATACATGAAAAGAAAAAAAATCACAAAATCATCACAACTTTTATTCCACAGCAGGTGCATTACGGGGTACATGCTGAGAATTCAGCGCTATCCATCATCAGCCTAATAAGAAATTCTGTATTGAAATATTACCTTGAGAAGTATTTTGTGGACCACGAGTAACTTACATAGGAAGGAAAATAACGGGACTACGAATAATCATGCTGCTTCTAAGGTGGCGTATGAGTTAGTAACAAGGCCTATCCAGAAAGAACACGTGGCTAATGACCATAGTAGTCGATGCCAACACACCAAAGAAAAAAAAAAAAACAGCTCTTATACCACATGAGAATGAACAATACGAATAATTGAAAAATATATGTTTCCTATACCCTAAAAAACAATTGCTTTTCAATTGGTTATTTGTTTATAAAGTTATTCGACGTTCTTTACTACGAGAAGGGAGTAGCCCCCTTCTGAAGGTGTTTTTTACAGAGATTTTTCTTGTTTGAAACAATAAGAAACGTTTCCCAATTCCCTAACTTCTCTATCTAGCCTTCAAGGGATTACTGGGGTTATATTTATTGAAATTAAATTATTCAATTCTTGACATGATTTTTTGGGTTTGTAAGCTTCCACAATCTGAAAATGAAAAAATGTCAATACAAAGAAATCTGTTCAAGTGTTGAAGGGCAAATTATCATGTCCAGAATCCGATTTCCTTCACAAAATCAAACTTTCAATCAATAAATTATTCAACATTTCCATGTTTTCCATTATTTTTCAAATTTTATTAGATTTGTGCGAGTTTATTCAATAGGGGGATCTAAGCCCCACGACCATTATTATTTTCCGTCCAAAGGAATTTTTTCTAAATTTATACGTATTCTTTATGTAGCAAGGTAAGGAAAAGGGAACAAAATTCTTTGAATTGAAATTATTGGATGGTTTAATGTTTTTCTCTAGTGGAACGGATTTTTATTTTAGCATGCAAGCTTTCGCAGTTTTTTCTGAAAGTGGGTGGCCTGAGCCCACAATCTGAAAATGAAAAAATGTTAATCCAAAGAAATCTGTACAAGTGTAGAAGGACAAACCCAGTCAACACATCTGTGACATTACATCTCTGAGATGTCGCGTTTAGGTAACAGTGCGATATCACAAACATTCCATCGCTGCGATGTACATAAACAAACACATCTGCGACATAACATCTCTGAGATATCGCGATGAGGCAACACTGTGATATCACAAACGTTCCATCGCTGCGATGTACAGAAGCAAACACATCTTCGACATGACATCTCTGAGATGTCACGATGAGACAACACTGCGATATCACGAATGTTCCATCACTGCGATGTACAGAAGCAAACACATCTGCGATATGACATCTCTAAGATGTCATGAGGAGGCAACACTGCGATATCAGGAATTTTGCATCACTGCGATGTACAGAAGCAGATATATTATTGAAATTTACATATTTCTGGGAATTTTCATTCAGATTAATTTTACCTTCTCCAAGAATTGGAAATTGATATTTTTGAGAAGTGGATTTATTTGGTTTTTAACTGAACTTTAAATGTCTTATATGTCACTTGTCAATGTAATGTCAGTGACCAACCAATAGGAACCATTCGCATATCTACATTTTTCACGGATCACATACCAAATATACTCGGTTCTCGGATGGGGATAATTGTTCGCAAGTTCACTTTAGTACTTGTCGATTCACTATTCACTCTAAAATCAATTAAATGTTGGCAAACTTGATAAACCGTATGCCATTTTTTGCATGAAACTCTCGATACTATCGTTGAAAACTATCGATAAATTCGATATTGCATTACTATCGATAGTCTATCGATGTTTAGCTAACACTAGTGACAGAGTGAGGTGATTCGTGATCCGCGTGGTCGTGATACTTGAACTTGACAGTTGACACTGTTGACAGTGTTGACAGTGTTGACACTGAAGGTAATTTTATTTTATATTTTATGTTATAGTATAGGTTATAGACATTTCGCCGGATTTCGCTCCAAAACAAAATCTTTCGTTGGCTTGGCTTGGTGAATATAGACATCTTAGCTCGGATCCTATAGGGCTCCTATTACCCATATTCATTAATTTCAACTAATTCAGTCGTTTCGTTTCACAGTTAATACAAAACGTGAGTAAGTATAGATTTATTAAATTTTCACCTGGAATTACTTGAAACCATGTCTAAGCGTTCCTTTTCATCTTACTCTTATCGTCATAAAAGACGGATGATAATGGAAACATCTGGTATTTTGAATATATTTGATCATGGTAGTCGACCAAACTATTCATTTGTCTCTGAATCAACAGATTTTGATGCCGCCCAAGATGCATTACATCTTGATGCCGCCTGTGCATTTACGGATTCTTCAGGAGACATGGAAGCTGATGCTGAAACTTTCTCAGAATGTGTTTCTGAGGAAGTTTCAGCAGTTAAAGCTAATATTTCCATTCCATCAGCCTCCTCTGAAGAAAACAATATAAATAATTCACTTGATGAACGTTTTGATTTGGAAAAGTCATTACGTTTATGGGCTCTTGAATTCCATATATCTCAATCTGCGCTGAATGGGTTATTAATAATTTTGAGAAATACAGAAAGTTTGGCAAATTTACCTAAAGATTCCAGGACATTGATGAAAACTCCTAGGTCAGTGGCTCCACATATTTTAGAATTGGCTGGTGGAAAGTTCATACATTTTGGTATGGAAAAAGGTATCAGACGGTCTATATTAACATATTATAAGAAAGTACCAACAAATGTGAAATTGAATATCAATATAGATGGAGTGCCCTTGTGCAAAAGTTCGGGAAGCCAGTTTTGGCCACTATTAGGATGTTTGGTTGAGGATTTTCACACAGAACCGTTCGTAATAAGTATTTTTCATGGGTTTCACAAACCATCCTGTGCAAATGAATTTTTGAAATCTTTTGTTGATGAGTTTCAAATAATTTCTAATGAGGGAATCCACATTGATAATTATAGAGTTAATGTGACTTTGAATGCAATAATTTGTGATGCTCCAGCAAAAGCATTTGTGACAGGTATCAAAGGCCATGGTGCTTATTTTGGGTGTTCCAAGTGTATAACAGAGGGAAACTTCATTGATAACAGAGTGGTTTATCTAGATACTAGTTCTGATTTAAGAACTGATCTTTCTTTCAAATTGAAAAGTCATCCTGAGCACCATAACCGGATATCATATTTGGAGAATTTGAACATTGGTATGGTATCTCAAGTTCCAAATGATCCAATGCATTTGGTGTATCTGGGAGTAATGAAAAAATTGATCAAATTTTGGGTTCATGGCAAAATGAATGTGAGATTGAAGAAAAATGACCTGGACCATTTGAATACAATCAAACCTTGTATCACAGGTGAATTTGCCCGTAAACCTAGATCAATTTATGAAATAGACCATTGGAAAGCAAATGAATTGCGTCAATTTCTTCTCTATACTGGACCCATAGTTATGAAAAATATTTTAGCTGTAGATTATTATGATCATTTTCTTATATTGAGTATTGCTATCAGAATATTGTCACACAATGGATTGCATTCGAAGCTTGGTGATAATGTACAATGTTTGTTAAATTGGTTTGTAACCAATTATTCCAAATTATATGGACAACAATATGTTGGCTATAATGTGCATAATTTAATACATTTGACAAATGATGCTAGATTATTTGGGCCTCTTGAAAATTTTAGCGCATTCAAATATGAGAATCACATGCAATATATTAAAAATAAAATTAGAGTGTCAAGTAATCCTTTGCAGCAATTTCACAACAGATTGGCAGAAGAATATGCATTGCCTGTGAGAACAACAGAACAAAATTATCCTGTTATAAAATACTCCAGCAATAATAATGTGAAGGAAATAATTTTCAGAAGTTTTTCATTGAGTGTGTCTCCTTTCAATAATTGCTTTGAACATAAAAATGGCACACATTATGAAATTTGTGATATTACTGATCAAGAAGGGGAAGTAATTGTCTTTGCAAAAGAGTTTATCAACTCTCAATCTTTATTTGATTATCCTTTTAAATCAAAACTTCTGAATATTGTCATTGTCACAACATTAAGTGATGAAATCCATAAGATCAACATATCAGAAATCAATGGAAAATGTTTGAAAATCATAATGGGTACAGATTCAAACCAGTATGTAATTATACCCTTGATACATAAAGATAAACTTTGATACTGTATCTAGTAGTTTTTTGAATTTCTTTCGCAGAGTTTGAAGCTGAATATGCAATTTTATTTTTTTAATGTTTTTGGCTGTGTACTAGGTACCTGGTTAATATGATTTTTTTGTGAGTTATGAATTATCCGCCACGAATTGATAAGTTTAAAAAAAGATATTTTTGAATTTCTATGAATATATCCCTATGCATATGGAAACATTCTAAAATTTCATCATGAAATCATTAAGTCATTCTTAAAGATTTTTGAATAATTTGTGAATGAATAGTTCATTTTTAATCAGCCTCAGTAATTTATTTCAAATCTTTTCAGAGCACATTGTCAGACCCATCACCTTTTTTAATTTTTTTTTTACTTAGGTAACAAGTTAACGTTTATGAAATAGACATGACATTTTTAAAGAAAAGGTCAATTGCCTTTTGTACTTTATTAGTGCATTTATCATTATTATCATTATTATTATTATTATTATTAATTTATGCATTTGATTTGCTTAAATTTTTGTGATGAATTATATTTTGAATTTCTGCAGGAATGAATGTGAATAATGTGAGGATGGTAGGATAGGTACTCCAATTTTCACAAGTTTTTCGACAAATTAATCTATAATGGTTCAAAAAATCTGTCTTTGTTTTTTTTTCTCAGATGAAAATGGAATATGCTGTGGTTAAATTTAATGATGGAACGGTGTCAGAAATTCCAACCAGCTGGTTGAGCAAAGAAAATAATAGATGCCTTTGGCCCAATACTAAAGTTGCTTCAAATTACATTAGTAGAAGAATCAGCCCCTCAGATGACTGGGAACAACATGAAGTTGTTGTAGAGTGTTTTTGTAGTTAGTTCTTTTGTTTTGTTGAGATATTTCCAACTATGTCCTAAAATATGGTATAATTGTAGATAGCTTGGAAAAAGCTCGAAAGAAGGCAGAAGATATGTTATACACAGATGAAACAGACACAGACAAAGGTAGAGGAAAGAGACTTAAGAAAAAAAAGCAATTAAGCCACATGACTGATGAAGATGAAACCGAGGATGAAACACAAATGGAGATAGGTAGAGAAAAGAGGCAGAAAAGAAGAAAAAAATCTTGTGACACATCTGAAGAAGAAAATCTTTCAAAAAGTATGTTTCAGTTGGAGGTAATGAGACTTCAAATTAAGTTGTTTATATTTTCAGGAAATTTGCCTCCTCCCAAAGTACTGTTGCCGTGGGAATCTCAATTGCGTAAGAAAACTTTTTGTGAATGACTCCTTTAATATCATACACTATTTCAGTTTGGAATATACTTATTCTTGTGTATATATCATTTATTAAGTTTTTTTTTTCAGTTACTTCAGGAAACTTACAAGAAGAGAGCCAAATTTTATTTATATCAACTCCCAGTAAGAGAAAATATTTTTTCTATTCATACGATTTTACAAATTTTCTTTTAGGAAAATCACATTCTCAGGAAACCAGAACTGAATTAATATCACCAGAAATAATGGGACAGCAGGATATTTTTTCTGAGACAACAGCTAAATCAGTCAATGAGGACCCACTTAATATATCCTTTGGACAAAAAGCCCAAGACAATTTGGGACCAGAAGATAATTTGGGAACAGGGGATAATTCGAGAATAGCAATGGAAAACTCCAACTGTGGTAATGTTTTGTTGTTTTCTTCTCACAATGATACATCACTATTTGCTTGTAGATCATAGTACCATTTTGAGAAAAATACTATATTCTGTAACTGAAACCAAATTGTTGGTCGGAGAAATACAAAAAAATTTGAATGAAACTAAAATGGCCGGTGATCAAATTAAAGTCATCACTGATATGCTTCCCATAAAAAGTTTGGACGAAATGGAATATTTTGAGATGTTTTGTGGCAAGAAAGAAAACAATCTTACTTTGGTAAGTTACCTGTCATAAACAGCATCCACTTTTGAACCAATCTGAGAGGGTGGTTGTTTCCTCATTGTATTTTTATCAAAGCTGATCCATTTACCAAAGCTGGTCAATTTTATTCTCACATTCAGAAGGTTTTAAAAAAATTTAATAAATGTCCATATATCATAATGAATAATAATACTATGTTGACCTAATGAGAATCCCAAGAGCATGTTGCATTCAGAAGGGCTATTTTCAACATTTGCTGTGTATCATTTCATTGATTTTTTTTATTTTGAAGGTAAAATTCCTGAAATCGATCGGAGGGAAAGATTCAAAAGAACGCATATACACAGAATATTGAAGACATTCTTTGAAGATAGTTTTGCAGTGAAGTGTTCTTGGTTGGGGCAACGAGACAACATCAGAATTGCAGATTTGAGGGTTACGAATCTTTTAAGAAGTAAGTATTTTTCGAGTCTTGGGAAATTATGAATTTGAAATAATGAGATTCTCAATAATAAATGTTGGGAAAAATCTAAATTATAGTTTTTGAAATCCATCTTTTCTTTATTCCATCCAAATGTTTTTTTTACTTCATCTGACAGTGAATTCAAAATACCTTTTGTGTGTCTTCTGTATAGGTACTTTAATGAAGAATAGAATGTTCAGTAGTGATACCATAAGTGATTGAATTTTCGCGATAAGTCTGTTGATTCATTTCTGGACGAAGCAATTCAGTGGAGCTCAGAAATGAAGGACAGACTCACGAAATAAATTCAATCAAGAGTGGAATTTTATTAGACTATTTCACAAAGTGCACAAACAAAGTGAAAAGTAAACAATCTGAAATTCGGCAGAATAAAGTTCAATAAACACGATTAACAGAAAACATTGACATCAAACGAAATACACATCTGTTTATTTTCATAAATTTTTTTCGTTGATTATTTAACATAGAATTCATTCCAAATTTGCTCATGTTCAAATGCGTGCACAATTATTACTTATATATGACGTTTAATAATAACAGTCACATACCTACACAAATCTGAAAAATAGTATGGGCGAATTCAAACGAAAAATAATTGATCATTTGATTGTTGATATCACTCGAGATATTGTTGTTATTATTAAAGTCAAAGAGTGAAGTTCAGTGTTATCGATAATCCGAACTTGACTAGAGCTCCTGATTGGTTCATTTGGAAAGTGCATGAAATAATCTGAGAAATTTGAATTTAACTTTTTTCCCCATTTGTTTCAAAAAAATCTGCCGATCACTGTATATCACTATTTTTATTGTTTCCTTCATTTTCAGATGTTATATTAGAGGTGCATGGAGAAAATAATAAACAAGTAGAGGAAATATGCTCGAATTGGTTTAGGCATTCAAAACAAAGGATGTCCAGAAATAATAGAAAAGACACATAAATTTTATTCCTTTTATATTTTTCGTTAGAGAATCGCCTTTTATATTTTTTGCTAGAGAATCACCTTTTATTTTTTGTTTTGTTCATTGTTTATTGAAAATAAATGTTAATTTATATTTTTTATCTAAGGCTTTTCTTCACTGACATTTTTTCCTATATATTACCTCACCTCTGCATAAAAATTGTACATCGCTGTGATGTCATATGTTTACATCCCTGCGATGTCATCTCGCATAACATCGTAGTTTTATCGCAAGAACACATCGCTTTTCCATCACAGATAACATATCGCAAAAAATATATCGCTGTTACATCGCAGAGAACTTATCGCAGCGACGTCGCATGGATGAAGCTTGAGTGGGACAAAATAACATCCCTCTGATATCGCAGCGACGTCTATGAGACATAGAATGCGATATCGCAGGTCACAATTGTTACATCGCTGCGATATCTCTGTGATGTAACTGTGTTTGCTGGGAATTGATTAATTTGCCCGATAAGTTACTGCGTTCACAAGACTGCTCTCCTGAAAGAAATTAATTTTTGTCAGTAACGTACCCTACACTGAATTTGATTATCTGAAAAAAAAAAGTATTCTTGGTTGATTTGATTTCATTTTTTCTGATAGGCAAATTCAGTGTAGGGTACGTTACTGACAAAAGTCAATTTTTTTTTTTTTTTTTTACAATTTTAACTTGTGCACATTTCTTTGGATTAACATTTTTTCATTTTCAAATTGTGGAAGGTTGCAAACCCAAAAAATCATGTCAATAATGATAAATGTTATTTTGACATCACTAATTTTCATCTATGGCTATTTCGATAAATTCGAGTGATTCTTCATTGTCAATTCTCAATGTCAAGTCAGAGCAGCTCTTTTGCCTGTCGTGGAACCTCATGATATTTTTTATATGTTACAGCTTTTATCATTAAGAACCTTGTTGCATTCCAAGTCTAACATTTACCATCTGCATACATTGATGTTGGAATCCCTACTCATAGTACCTAAAAGTGACTAAAAGACAACCAGTTCATTGGGTGAACGATGATCTGAAAAAAATGAGGAATACGCTCAATACTATAAAAATTGTACATGACGTTGATAAAGATGTTCAATATTTGAATGCTTATAGAAGACTGAGTAGTGATTATAAAACTCAAATGAGAATTTGTAAGACGGAAGCTTATAGCAACTATCTGTCGAATTCAGATAACGTTATGAGAGACCGTTGGAAGCTGATAAATCATGAAGGAAAAAAAGATATCAGAGAAAACCACTATAAACTAATATCTCGGTGGAGCAATTCAATGACTATTAGAAGATTATAAGCTCACTACCTAACATACCCCATGAACCTACTTCTTACTTGATAACATTAAATTCTCCGGTACACTCGTTTGTGCTAAATCCTGTTACCCCAGATGATATCTATGACGTCATCCTTGGTCTAAAAAATTCTAATGTTACTGATACTTATGAATTAAATTCTCAAAAAGTATTTATTCTTCAAAAAAGAGTGATCAGAGTAATGGCGGGGGTTCATCCTCTCTTCATCAGTTTTCAAATAATGCCACGTCCTACCTTATTGATTTACTCTTGTTTACTCGAAATAAGTTAAACTAAGCATAAATACTCGATTCAATCTGAAATCTACCGATACAGCACTCGCCATAGTGATAACATTTGAACTCCTAGGTTCAGACTCCAGATATCGCAAAAGAATTCTGTAAACCTACATTTATATAACAGACTACCTTCAAGGATAAAGAGTCTAGGTTTTTTCAATTCAAGACGAAAATTAAAACTTTTCTATTGAAAAAATGCTTCTATAGTATAAATGAATAAGTATCTTGATTTGAACAAAAATGAATTTGAAGGTATGTGATGGACACTCCACACCAGTGCTACAAACAATTCAAATTATATTTATATTGTTATGTTTATATGCAATGTGACTTTTTATATTTTTGTAATATGTATTTTTATCATGTTATGTTTTTTGTTTTGACGTTCTACTATTATTATTTGATACTGTAGCAAAATAAATTCTTCCACTTCTACTTCTACTTCTACTTCTATAGTTTCGATATCATTTGTGACTATTATGAAGATGACCGAACTGATTCTTACTTCATATTCGTCCCTAGAACGTGACCAACTCTTAAACTCCTGACCTTATTTTTTTGAATAAACAGCACTCATTTAGATTAGCTGTAGGTTAGCATCTTCCAACCTGAAAAATCCTATTTCCAAATTCAAATATCCTTCCCATAACCATGACGTCATCCAAATATACTTGGCATGTGTTTCATATCAGTCTTCTCGGTATTATATAGTTCCATAAAGTATCTCAAGGAGGGCGGGAGCATTATATAATCCAAACAGAAGGATTTTGAATTGCCCGTGTCCGGTAAAGGATGCTATTTTGCCAGAGTGTCATTTTATCAATTTTTCCCTATCGATGTTTGTTGTTTTCTCCGAAGTTCTCTGGATTGGTATTCACAATTAATTACTCGAGTGACGGGTTCACAGGAGTCTAATTGATCGTTATTCTTCAGAATGACTATGTCATCCACGATATCGGCAGTTCTGATAGGAATTTGTCGTTCCGTGTTCACAAGACATTGCGCAATTAGATTTCTATCGTAATGATATTAATCATTTTCCAGTACTCAAATCCCTGTTCTATTTGGCCATAATGGTTCCGGAGTTTACAGTTTCTTATCATATCTGCTCATTGCCGATACGCAAATGTATCTTTCTGATATTGTGAATAAAGTCGATCTTCATTTGCAGACTCTGAATCAGGTACCCTACACAACGTACAGACTTTATTCAAAGCTAAATTGGCTGCCAATGCTTGGAACCACCGCGAGAATATCTGCTAGAAATTCCAGATTGTAGAACTCATCCTAACCATGAGACCGGATAGTGGGTAAATCTGTCAACGTGTCATGAAAGAAAAAGTTGCCAATATCAGAAAATTGGAGTAACCCAATAATATAGTGATTCCTTTTATCATTACCCCTCGAAACCTCATTTTGTCAACGTTCACTTTCAAGATAACCGCGCTGATTGCCAAGGGGCGGTGTAGACTTGCACGCAATCCTCATATTTGAATATTCTCATTCGACTCGATCAAATTCAATGGCGCGTTCTATTAATCATTATTCATTATATTAATGCTTTCAGAAATTAGGATAATTCAATATTTCCATTGACCTTGATTTCTAGTCAAAAATTAGTGGCGTATTTCATTGAAATTGTGGTTTTCCACAACCGTAACAGAATTTGCCAATTTTCAAATCAAATTTGATAACAGAATGGTAACTTCCTCGCTCTTGATATTGAACAAATATTCTACAACACTTGCTGTATTATGCATTTTGCATGTTTTCCAAGGAATGAATATTCTAAATTTTTTGTAGCAATAATCACGTTACAGCCTTGACTGGCATTATAGTGACAAGATGTGATTTGAAAAGTCAAAATAATTTTTCGTTGGCTTTCGTTTTGATTATATGTAAAATTTGTGATTGTGGAGAAAGCACAGTCTGTTACTCGGTTAGAATGAAAATTCGCGATGCTCGTGATTTCTCACGCTCGCTTTCAACTGGAGCTCGGAACTTTCCACTCGCATCGAATTCTTATTCTATCCTTGTTACAGAATACACTATTCTGTAGTTGTTATTGTTGTTAACCGTAGGAAAATGTGATTTTCAACAATGAAAATTCTGTTACAGTGAAACCAATCTAGCCTGACATTTTAAATTGCGCGTAAGTTCATATTGTAATGTATCACTGGATATATTACGGACTATAATCCGTTGTCCGACAAGTGCGCATCACGCATTCACGTTTCAAACTAGGTTGGTTTTTAGTGTACTCATAAAGAGAAGGATATGCTTAAACTTGCAAAATAAGAAGAAAATCCGCCAGCTTTTATTAGTTATAACTTCAAGCAAAACCTCACACTTCTAGAGTATAAACATATTCTTGAAAAATTGATTTACTGGCATACAAATGAATGGGTATTCATAATCTTCCCTTTTACTTTCCTTCACAAATTGTAAGTGGTCAATAGTAAGGTCAGCTTATAATAAAAGGATTTTCATGAAAACACGACGGCAAATCAATTCAGTTGCCCTTCCACACTTCATTTTCAAACTGTGGAAGGTTGAAAGACTTAAAAAACAAGAAACGAATTTGCTTCACAAAATCGAACTTTCAGTCGCTTGCAAATGTTATGCATTACAGGAATTTTAGCTCGGGAGGCAGCATTGCATTTTGTATAGTGATTTCAGGTCGCAAAATTATGTGTGTAGGCGATAGTGATATAGCTAGCCATCAAAACAAGCGTCAGCTGTCAGAGTAGTGGTGGACCTGGTTGTGAGAAAATGTCAAATATGTAAAAAAAAAAACGAAAAGTGATTTCGGGTTACAAAATTGTGTGTGTAGGCGATAGTCTAGATATAGCTTGGCATCAAAACAAGCGTCAGAGTCTTGGTGGTCCTGGTGTTGAGAAAATGTCAAATACATATCTAAAAAAAAAATTAAACGACAACTGATTTCAGGTTGATTGAAAATTTGCTCAGTTATTGTTCATATAATGCCAATTTTTGAAAAAAAAATCAGCTGGAGAGATAATGTGGGATTGTACGTAAAAAAAATAATTAATATAAAATCATTCCCAGTTCGATAAAACTAATAAAAACCCTTCATATCATTAAATTGATGAAAACAAGGAATTTCAGGAGTGGTTTCACAATTCACATATTTCAAAATCTATTTTCAGGTTGTCAGACATGCATAATCGGCAAACGGTAAAAATATCCCGAAAAAAAACTCGGCAAATAAATTCTCCTTTCTCCGTTTTCTTTTCGGAATTTTTATTTTGGGGGTTTTTTCCATTTTTTTCCCTAGATTCTGCATAATCGATAACCTAAAAATTGTTTTTCAATACTCTGATGATAAATTTGAACAATATATTTCTGAGAATCCTTCGCTTATGCATGATTTTCTACTCAAAAGTCCGTATTGAAATAATTCAGGGTGTAATCTGACCTCTTGCACTCCTACAGAGGACGATGTAATTTCAAATAGCGGTTTCCAAGAGTGCAAGAGGTTAGATTACACCCTGTATGAAATAATACTCCAATGGGACAACTGATTTTTATCTGAAAGATTTTTTTTTGAAAATATTTAAAACTGATTGAGTCTTTTAATTCTGGATATTAAAAATAAAGTCGAAATCAATTGGAGTTAATACAAACATCTAATTACATTGTGTTGTAATTATTTTCTCTTATAGATAGACTTGTAATGTTTAACGCATGTGCCAAACAGTATTTATTAAACGACGATTCACTAAAGAAGACAATGTTGGGAAGACTTCGGAAAATTCAGAGAGATTGAGTAGTTTCATAATTAGAATTGACAAGAATGGTCTCCATTATACAAAAGAAAAAGCCCACTGCAATTAATATCAAGTGTCAACTTTAGGAGCCGTTCCAATTCAGTTTTCGTTGTCACATCTAATTACTGTTTTTCATGTATTTCAGTGAAACATCGATAAAATTTTATCATCGTTGTCTGATGTAAATGGATTACTTTCTGAACGTTAATGTTTTATAATCGCTTTAGTCTAAAAATAGAAAACGCCTCAAGACATAAATGAGTAGAATAACATCAACATCAACAATTATATAATTTAGTTACATCAAACATTAACACTGATAGTTGAATTGTAGAAACGAAACGTTTGGCATGTGTGAATGAATAATTGTTTTTAATAAAACTACAAATATTATTCAAAAGACTGGGGTCGTTACGGGAAAGTTGCGCCTGAACAAATTGAAACAATCATGTTTTAAATAATTGCTACCTCAAATAATCGTTTTAATGAAGTTAATTATTACTGTTGTGCATTCATAGGTACCTATTTTCGGTGATTTATGGTCCAAAAAGAAAAACGATTGCATGAACTTTCCTCAGCTTAAATTTTTTCCAAACAGTTGTTTCACTCGAAAACCTAACATTAGACAAAAATCAGTTTTTTTTTTAAATTATCGATTTTTTTGCAAAACGAAATTTATCCGATAAAAAAAGCTCTTGTGTTTTTACTGTTGATAAAAAAGGATACAATTTTTTATTGCTTTCAAAAGGACTAAAACATCCTTAAGACGTTTTATTCTTTGTTGAATATAACTCTACCTGATATTCTGACGGCTCATTTTTGGCTGCATATCATACCAAAGCATAATTGGCCTAAAGCAAAAGCGCTACTGTTTCAAAAATCCCTTTCGCTAAAGCTTTCTTTATCCATTCAGACATGTCGTACTACTGCTATATAAGGTCATGTTATATTATATATTTTATAAAAATTAAGCTTCTTCTGGAAAAGACCGCAACCCTTCTTTTGCAAAGGCGCCCTCATTGATATCGAGCTACCTATTCTCCACAGTTCATCCACCCCAATAAATTAATCATTTATAGAGTATCCATTCAGACTCGAGTTTTCAACGGTGTAAATTATTCATTTCACGGTAATAAAACATGGCTATAGTTTCAGATTTACCTGCCATCCCTGGAGAAGCAAACTCCTATCGACTGTTCTCAGCCACATTACAGCATCTCCAGCTTGGAAATCCCTCAACTTATAGCACTTGGCATGCAGAAACATCCCCAGACATTTCAGTAATTCAGATGTGGAAGCTTGGATGACAGTCTTCTTGGGCGCAGCCACGGGAACGACCTGATTTTGGGAATTGAGGTTTTGGCTCAATATAGCCTGCTTATTTCCTACTTTATCGCAGTTGATGAGATTATTAGTGTTATTATTAGCATTATTAACTCTAACAATGTCCAACGCTAACGCAGAAGTGCTTTTCGAATTGGAATAGAACGAACCATTTTTATTTTGGTGAATATTTTTGTTTTTGTCTACTACGGGGTGAATGTTATCAACCAGTGGTTGGCGATACACAGTTATGTTCTTGTTCTTGTTGTTATCCAGTTTCTTCTTGTTGTTGTTTGTTGTGGAAAATCGCTTCCATGATAAGGCGTTGATGAAGAGCGAGTGTTTCTTCAAGTTCTTTTCCAACGCGTTTTTCTCCGATATAATCCTGGCGTTCTCATTGTTGTTGATATTGTTACAAAGATTATGGTTGTTGGAGTTTGTTACGCTAATATTCGTTTTACTTTCGCGGTTCTTCACATTATTCAACTGTTCGTAGGAAACGTTGTTTAGGGTGAAATCGCCCGTGGAGCTAGTCGTGTAAACAGGTCTTCGCTCTCGGGGCGAAAAACTTAACACAGTTCCCATTTCGACGGTTATAGTATATTATTATTATAACTAACACATTTTTTCACTAAGACTTAATGGCACCGAGCTTCGCGGCTGCAATGCTGGCCCAGGGGTCGATCTTTTTAGGCGGATCGAGGCGCCGGCGCTAGGTTTCCTAGCAACCCCTGTGATGTCATAAGAAATCAATATAACCACCCTCTGATAGACGGGAATGTTTTCACGCGATATATTCCATGCAAAGGCATTCAGAGTCGCATAATTCATACACAGAAATACAGGATGTTGCAGTACACACAGATTCATTAACTTATTCATTTATTTACCCCTATACTTTTTTAATATATGCGATTACATAAGAGATAAAAATACCAGGGAAAATATTGATACGGAGTTTAATTCTGAGAAAGAAATTAGTTTCTTTACATTCATTTTTTAACCTTTACAGTGTGGAAATGAAGAAAAAATATCCAAGAAAATCTATACAAGTGTAGAAGGGTAAAATAATCAATATTTCCTAAAAATGTTCTGCGTTTATAAAACTGTTGTCTTGACTAATATTAATAAATTTTTTCGGTCACCTATCGTATTTTAAAATTGACCTATCGAAAAAAATAGTCAATCTGACCAAAATACTTGACGTTTCGGAGACGGTTTGGAGATGAGATTTTTTCGTCGTTTTCAAATGAAATCTGCGAAACAATTCTTTGGAGTGTCATTTGTCCGCTTGATACATTGGGTTTCCGTTACCAATTACTCATCATTCTGTTATTCGTCACTTCTTTACTGAGAAGACGTAACCATGTGTGGCCCATGTCGATTAAGTTTGTTGACAAACAGTTCTGCGATAAAAGAATGCAAGAAGTTTCCAGGCGCGTATGCAAGGTAATTACACCCCCCATGATCGAAAAAATTTCACAAAATGAATCTTATTCCATTCAACGCATAACTATCTAAATCTAATCATCTAATCTATTTCTTCCTAAAAACTGAAAAATGCCAAAACTGCAGCATGGCAACGAACGTACAGTTATAACGTTACGAGAGCAACTAATTCTAATCTCTATTAGACTTGGTACTTGGGTACCTGATTGATTTGTGTTATTAGATTTGTAAACCAGATTTTTCTTTGCTTCAAGTTATCTATGTAAATGTAATTAGTTTCAGAATGCATCTGTTAATTCTGTCAAATTACCTAACTATCAATTTAAAGGCATTTGACCTTGAATAAAAAAATTTCGACTGTGGGTTTTTTCTATTTTCTGTCACCCTCGCGCCACAAATTACCTTTTTTCCCACCTTTATGATACCCCACTGACAAAGCTAACTATCAGTTCATTATTTGACCTTGAACAGAAAAATTTCGCCTGCAGCACTTTTCTATTTTCTGTCACCCCCGCGCCACGAACTACTCCCCCTCCCCATGGAACGAAGCTGTATACGCGCCTGGAAGTTTCCTTCCACTTGATCTTTTCTTGGTTTGATTCTGTACCTACAATGTTAACAAGCTTTCATTGACCTAACTGTGTTCGATGTCCTTTCGTCGTTCTGTTGTTCTACCCTTCTGTCTGTCTTTCCGGTTCAAAATTTCCAAACAATTTTTCAAGTACTTGCTGGCATCCAATTGAGCTGCAATTTTGCACATGTATTGAGAACCAGCGATGACAGTACAATGCAATAGTGTGAAAAAATCTCAACCCCCTGCCCCCAACCCGAATTCCAGAAGAGAATGCGTCGAAATTCAAAAGAAACAAAACGATGGTTTCAGAAATTGAAACGCTCTGCCCAAAAAATAATGTCGTTTGGGGGATGGGACCTCCTTCCATCTGAAAAAAAAAATCGAAAACACGAAATTATAGTCGGAAAAATCCATAAAAATAATGAAAAACATAGGACCATCGAATACATTAGCTTGGAATGATTAGGTATACCCCTACACCGCCACGATTTTTTTTTTATTTTGAAAATTAAATCAGAAAAGTTCTTAAAAATAGTGAAAAACTTGGGATCGTTGAACAATGCAATTTAAATAAAATAACACCGATCTCCATCTATAATTCAGAAATGTAATTCGGAAATATTTCTGATGGTTTCAGACATCGAAAATTACCACAAGAGGAATGTTGATTCTAAAAAAATTCTCAGCAAATGATTTAAAAAAATATATACACCCTTACCTTCCTCCTTCTCGAAAAAAAAGCGAAAACTTGCGAAAATACAATTGAAAAAATCCATAAAATATTGAAATGTATAAGATCATCGAAACATGTTATAAAACATACGATGATGATGATGATATCAGTCGAGATCGAGATCCCGACTTCTAACTCGGGATCTCGAGATCCCGATCTAGACGTTTGACTTATAGTCCGGTTCACAAGTGATATTTTGTCAAAAAGCTGACCTAGAATACCGAAAATTATGATTTTGGTATCATTCGATTCGAAATGGTATCTAGAAAAAAATGTTGAACTGGAACAATAGAGTAAACTAAAAAAAATGGTTAGGTTTTTTGAAATATCCAAAATTTGCAAAAAGATCCTCAAAAAGCAGGATTTTCCTCTCTGTACTGTACCGACAATATTTATAATTTTAATAAAGAGGTGAAACTTGGGATTAAAGCGGGTAGTGACGCGCGACGACCGAATCAGAAGAATGATAAAAAAATATTAATATAATATTCATACATAATTTTTTAATCAACTATGCCTTTATTGCTTGATTAATTTTTACTTGTTGTTGTTGTTACCATAAAAACCCTTACTATTTAGAAAAACTAAAAACCTAGATTTTTTTTACTTCTTCGAGCTATTTGCGAAAGGATTTAAACTCCTTTGGAAAAATTAAGACATTTCGATTTTTCTCTTTTCTATTTTAAGGCATTGAAAAATCAAAATCGCAAATAATTAAGCAATCAGATTTTTTTTAATCATCCTCATTATTCTGTTCCCTTATTGTGAAAAGCTACATAACAATAATATTGAAAAAAATGTAACTTCCATTGTTTAAATAATAGTTATAAAAATATTTCTTTAAGAATTTAATCCTTGATGAAAGTAATGATTCATAAGAAAAAAATCGTTACTGAAAGAAAATTATTGCTAAAAACGCAACCCACATACTAATTAACAATTCATTTTTGTTGCTACATGTTTATATTGAGAAACCATTTCTTGATTTCATGATTTATCACATTATTTTGTATCATAAAAAAAATTATTTACTTTTCATTTGTTTAATAAACAAACCATTTGTTATAAACAAATGATTTTTTTCACTATATATTTTTTCAAATACTGAAACAATACTAAAAAAAATATGAAGAAAAAAAATTTCATTCAGAAATGCACATGGTTGTTTTTATTATTTTTTTAGTATTTAAAAAAATATAGCGTAAAAATTGTTTATAACAAATGGTTTGTTAAATATACAAATGAAAAGTATTTTTTTATATAGTATGGGAGAACGTTATAAATCATGATAAAAAAATTGTTCCCTAATATTAATATTTAACAACAAAAATTATTTTTAATTAGTAAGTGCGTTTTTTAGCAATATTTTTTTTAAAAAACATTTTTTTCTTATAAACCATTATTTTCATCAAGGATTAGATTGCCGAAGATTTTTTTAATCTTATTAGCAATGCTGTTTATTACAGTTATTTGAACAATGGAAGTTTTTGGTCAACCCACCTTCTCGAAAAAATCCGCAAAAACTTCGCAAATCAACATCAGAAAAATTCTTAAAGATAGTGGAAAGTATCTGACCGTCGAATAATTGAGTTCCGAAAATCCGAAAAAGTATCTAAGAAAAAACATTGGATACTCAAATAATTAATTTTGAAAAATTCTGAAACCTGACCCTCTGAGGCCACATAAAGAACGTGTAGGAATTCGAAAAAAAATCCCAACAGTTTCCAGCATGATAAAAAAAAATTGTTCTAGTGCCTATAAAACCCCCTTCCTCAAAAAAATTGCCAAAACTTTGGAAAATGTAATCGTAAAATCTGTAAAAATAGTGAATAATATCGGGATAGTCGAACTATTCAATTTCAGAAAATTTTACCATCCTGTCTCCCTGAAAGCTAGAATGAGAACGCATAGAAAAATTAAAATATTCTGATTTTTTCGGAAGAGGAAATTTACGACGAAAGAATGTATTGTTTAGGAGGCGAAAACTCACGAAAATAAAATCCGTAACAATTTTGATAAACATCTCGAATCATCGATTAATTTCCGTATAGCTTGACCTGTATATCTAAAGGTGCGTATTCACTAGAGCATTCGTTCAACATGAGCACCGAATGAGCACATGTGCTGATCGATTCAAGCTCAGGCTGCCTCATGCTGCGTAATGTAAACACGCATTCTGTTCGTGCTCAAATCAGTGTCCACACTATCCGAGCATTTGCTCGTTCGCTGCTCATTCGGTGCTTATGCGGAACGAATGCTCTAATGAACACGTACCTTAAGGTCGGGTATGGACCGGGAAGCTTGGCACCTGGCGCGCCTATTAAAACAGACAATTGAAATAAACTTGAAAAACATTTTTAGAGAAAACGTTTAATACAGTGTGGTCATTTAAGTGTGAAACATATGGGAATTTTTTTAATTAATTGCGCAACCGGAATACAGATAGTGCCGAAAGTTGGTGTATGTTTAATAATCATTTTAGGTGCACTTAGAATGGTTGCAAGTCAAACAGCGTATAGGGTAGGTCAAAAAATATAAAAATTGCTCAAGAGTAAAATACCCTAATTTCAGAAAATTCAGCAAAAAGAGAGAAAAGTTGTTTACAGTAGTTATGCCTAAATAACCACACATGGCCTCCTGAGACATTTTTTAGTTTTTTAAATTTATTTCGTTAATAATTTCCCAGTTTGTAATATTTTTTATAATCACCCCAAACACTTTCATGAAGTAATCATAACAAAATCAGTTGGATTTTAATTTTTTTAGGGAATCGAAAACTTCATGTTTGTTGCAACGATATTTAACAAAACAAAAATTTCACAAACTATATTTTTAACAAGGTGAAACATTATTAATGATAATATCGACACCGAACATTTTTCCATATTTTTTTCTCCTCTTTCTACTACAAGCAACCATTTTTCCGTGAAACTAGCGGAAATACTATTTAAGCCAAGTTACGATACGGTTTTTTTTTTGTTGAGTTCACGTGAAAATCATTGTAACTCGTAAATACAATATTATTTACATTGAAATCCTTCACTGCTATGGATATCAGTAGAATGTAAGTGAGAAGTAATGAAGAAAACAAGTGTTATTTTTAACTATTTTGAATCATGATCATCTGATACATGTGACAATACACAACTTATTGTTAAAGTTTTTGAGTAAACATCAGTTTTTTACTGTCGCTAGTTGAGGTCTAGAAACGCTGGCTGCCGTCACTCATTTGGATAAGGTCACTGATTTCTTATTCTTATCCGTGCATAACATACAAGTAGAAAGGTAAGGATTTCCTTTACCCTAGTTTGCACAAGTCTCTATCAAAGACTTATAAGGGTTGCTCGTAAGGGTAAGTCCGTTGAAGCAAAGAACATATTTTTTTTAGCTTTATTCGATTTTTGAACTAACTCAGCGGAGTGTAGATGCAACTATGTTTGAAGACATGATTAACTTGATCTGAATCTGAAATAAAACAAGAATCTGCATTTCATCTCGAGAAGTTCGAAAATGAAACAAATTTTTTTTAATATGAGTGAAAAAAATCAAAGCGGGAGATGAACTATGTAGTTACTCGAAAATGCTATTAATAAAATATGCTCATTCTGATTAACAACCCATACTGGATTAGGCGATGATATCTCTATGAGTTGGGACATACCTACTCTAAAATATCAGGATAATTCGTATTTTTTTAGCTCAGTAAGTTATAACCTTTTATAAATGAGTTTGGTGTCAAATACAGAATGATTGAAACAAATTGAAATTAATTTTTTCGTAATTTCACAAATCCTGAAATACTTGCAAATTCAAATCACAATTAAAATTTTCATAAAACTCGATGTTGGCAATAACTTTCCAAACCGTTCTGATATTTACTCTCCTCACTTTGATCAATAATCTCATCATGAGGATATTAATGCTGATAAAAATGTAAAATTACGTACCTACCAGTAGTTGAATCCTTTCCCTGTAAGGCTGAATTTAGAAGTTTCGTTCCACGATTATAATTTTTTAAATACCACTCGGTTTCACGTTTGGCTTCAGACTACGATCTAAGATGTTGAGAAAATGTAAGAAAGTTATTGCGTATAAGCTTTTGGGTAAGGTGGGTAATTATCTCACCCACTAAATGTAAATCTAAACTCCACTCAAAACAAAAAAAAATAGTACTTTTTAAATACCACAGAAAAAAATCACCCAAAACCTAGAAAAATGGTTGTGGCACTATATACAAGTTCCTACAGCATGCCGCTTCTTGGTAATAGTTAAATATATACCCTTTCCGAAGGGCAGATTCTGTATACGCCCTTACTATGAAACTAATGCTAAAACATTGTAACTACACCTCATTCAATGACTTTCAGGTTACTCAAATTTCAAATCTTGAGTAGAAAAACATAACAACTCAACTTATAACGATATTTTTACAATGTTATGGGGAATTTTCATCCACAATATCATTGTATCACAACTTCCGATTCCGATTAGTTGAAATTGTCCCATATTGTAACTTGAGTTACTACGTTTTTACATAAATTGGATAGAAAATTGCTGTTACAATGAAACTATTTTGCTAAATTTTATCGGATTCATTCGATTATTCTTATATCAAAATGGAGCTGACACTTCGACGAAACTTTTCCTGGAATAGTTGGAAATCATTGTAACTTGACTTACAATATTCTTCATATCAGGTGTCGTTATGTATATTCAAAAACTCTCATTTGAAGTGAACATTTGGTATTTAAAATGTTTATGAAAAAGCTATATAGTCCAAATCGTTCGTATCGTGCGGGTTAGCGCTGCGAAAAATTATTATTATCAACACATCTGCCTCTCGCATATGAAAATCGTATATGTCTGTCTCATGTATCATTGGAATTTTATTTGAACGGGTATGATTCAACACAAAGGAATGAGAGGAAACTAAGTAAATTGTCGGTGACTAAGTCTCACACCCGCACGTTGACCGATTTTGTCTATACAAATTAATCGACAAACATGAAATCCTTTTAAAATAATCGCGGATACCCAAGGAACAAATCAAATGAGGGTTGAAAGTGAACATTTTCATTATAATTAATAAATATTAACAAAATAATCAAAAAGGAATGATACAATGTTTTCAATTGTATTTGAAAGGGATGCCGTTGACAATTTTTATCGGCTTATTTTTATTATAACTTAACCATTATCAAATTCGTGAAGAAAGAATTATCGACGTGTCTCTGCGTGTCCATCTTCTCGTTCAATGCATCTAATTGTTCGATCATAAAATTCACAAAGAGTAGATTGCAATACACTTGCTGGAATATGTCTGCAATGATCGAATTTCGTATCGAATTTCAAGCTCCTCAGCATTATTGAACGGTCGATCCTTGTAAAAATCTAATAGGGTGAGATCTGGCGAACGAGGAGGCCACCGTGGATCAGTATTTCGTCCTAACCATTTATCACCAAATTTCCCATTTAACCATTCTGAAACAATTCTAGTAGAATGAGCGGGACATCCATCATGTACAAACCATAATGAAGACTGGAAGTAACAAAGGTGCTAAATGCCATAATTTCCTAAATTGATATGTTGCCGTAGAACGGTGTTAAACGACATGTTTTCTGACCTGACAAAAGCGGTAAGTGCCATGAGTAATATTATGCTTCCTACAACAATAATTAGATGGAGCCACCAACAAATATTGTCCTTTTATTTACTTTTGTCTCGAGATATCTCGAGACTTTATTTTTGGCACTTAGCTTCTTTGTTACTTCCACTCTTCAATTTATTCGTTTTCCAAAAACTGTAAATAGGTATAACCATTTAGGTTGTGGCGAAAAAAAACGTCCCTATTAATTTGTTGTTAACAATACCACACCATACATTTGTTTTTTGATAACATTGGTTTTTATTGTCTATGGCAAAATTTGGATTTCCGTCCGACCACCACCTACATTTCTGGGAAGAGACAACGCCATTTGCTGTGAACGTGGATTCGTTTCCAAAAAGAATGTGTTTATGGAAATCATGTTGATCTTCTATTTGTCCTTGAATCCACATGCAGAAGTCATATCGTAAGTCATAGTCTCTTTCTTGAAACGTGCAAATAAACATAGGCTCAAAGGCATGATATTTATTTTTTTCAAGAATCTTTTTAACAGAGCATTGTTTCACACCCGTATAACAAGAAATTTCTTGGGTGGATCTTCTAGGGTTTTCAACAACTGCCTGATGTACTTCTAATTGATTTTCCTCAGTACTTACAGTTTTGGTACGTTCATTTTTATATTCATAGTCTAAACACCCAGTCTCTTTGAAATTATTTAAAAATCTGCTTACAGTTACACTTGTTTGTCTGGATGACGTTCATTGAACATGTCTGCTGCTTCGCACTGGTTAGTTATCTCCACATATTAAAACTAATTCTGTCTTCTCGGCCAACGTTAACTGTCTTGGAGGAGGCATTCTGAATCAAATAAACTCAATAATCGAAATTCATAATTATTCAATAATGAGAAGTTAATGTCATCAAACTGTCATACTGTTTACTTTCAACCCTCATTTGTTTTGTTCCTTGGGTATTCGCGATTATTTTAAAGGGATTTCATGGTTGTCGATTAATTTGTACAGCTTTTTAATAGACATCTCAAATACAAAATGTTCACATTAAATGAAAGTTTTTGAATATGCGTATTATCATTAATGATGTTTAACCTTGGTAAAAATATGGTTTGCGAAATTTTAAAGTTAAGCTGAATATCGTTGCAACACAACATGAAGTTTCTGATTCCCTAAAAAAATTAAAATCCAAGTAGGCTTAAATTTGAACAAAGTTATGCTCAACTGATTTTGTTATGATTAACTTATGAACGTGTTTATTATTATTAACGAAAAAAAATTGAATAACAAAAAAATGTCTTAGGAGGCAATGTTTTGTTAAATAGGCATAACTTTCAACTGTAAACAACTTTTTTCAATAACATTTTGCTGAAGTTTCTGAAATAAGGGTACTTTACTCCTGAGCAATTTTTATATTTTCTGACCTACTCTGCAACCATTCTAAGTGCACCTAAAATGATTACCGAACATGCACCAACTTTCGGCACTATCTCTATTTTGGTTGTACAATTGATTTAAAAAAATTCCATATGTTGCACACTTAAATGACCACACTGTATAAATGCGTTGAAAAGGAAAAATAAGCTTCGAAGTAATCAAACCCATCAGTTTATTACATTATAAAATTTTATAAAATATTAAAATCAGCCTATGTTACCTGACAAGAATATCCAAAACTTGTTCCAGATATCTTTCTATAGTGTGGAACACAATTGGGAAAATTTTCATTTGTGTCCAACTTTATGCTATACATTGTAAGAGTAAATTAGTAACAGTGGAATATACAAATGATAATAGTTATTTATGCAACAAGTGCAAAAAGTAAAAGGCCTCGTCGGACAATTTCATGTCGAGTGCAATAAACAATTTTTGCACAAGTTGCATACAACATTTTTTCTACGTTCATGCAAAAAACAAAAAATGATATATTAAAGTACGGCACTAGGTGTTGGAAAATGAAAAGCGCATCTTAAATAATTGATTACCACTATCGATTTGCATTGAAACAGATCACTATCATCTATTTTCCATTAATAATACTCATTTTAAAACTTTAAATTCTGTAATTGTCAGAAATAATTTTTGACTGACGTTTTTATAACCACAGTTGTATTATAAAAATCAAAATCATAGTAGCCGTGAGCGCGTATGTTATCACGAGGTGTGGTCATAGTACAGACAGTTTGCTCCATGCAGGTAGACGGTTTAGAACAATGATGACATATTTTGAATATTGTCCGTATATCCAGTTAATAGATATATGATATCTTCATGATAATAATCAAGGCACGAATAAAAGAGTCGTCCTTGGTTCTTCCTGTTGAAAAATTATTCGTCATTTGTTCGAAAAATATGTGTTTCGCTACGATTTTAATCAGACTGCTATGTGTTTTGTAATGAAATAACGAAAATAAAATACTCAGAAAACCATTGGCATACCATTAGGGCGGATCCGAAGGGTTGGTATGGTTACGTAAATTTGTATGAGAATAAGGAAATTTTCCGTATTTTTAAACAGGCTGCCATTGATAAGTGTACAAGTTGTTGTTTTGAAATTGCTTGAAAAAATATGGCATACCGATTGAGTACACCTAAGTACTGTTAACACTGCAAACATTTTGAAAAGTTATGGAATAACATTCCGTGATTTTACGCAGTATGCCATTTCATTTTCATTAAGTTTATGGTAATGTAAGATGTATATGATATTAGCATATTGTTTGAAAGAGTAAAAACTACAGGCATACGCTAAAAATATTGCAAAATATAAACAAAAATTTCTGCCTTTTTGAGCAGTATGCCTTTCTGTTTATATGATGAACATGGTACATGTAGTTGGAGTAACAAATGGCATATCTATCGATAAGGTCCAAGCTTGTTGAAAATATAAAAAGTGATTCAAAGTAGAGATAACCTGTGTAAGAGAAACGTGGCAATTTCAGTATATTACATTTACAGTGCGAAAAGTACCATTTGTCCAAATCACTTTCGCACAATTAATGTACATACACTATTCTTCCTACGACCACGCCATAATTTTACCAAATAATATCGATATTATTGACATGGGTGCAAGATAATCTATCAAAAAGGCTGACTGAGAACTAACTTCATCTATGTTGGATAATTATTTTCAAATGCAAAATATTTTCTTTACGAATAATACCTACTAGATCAAAATCATGACTGAACATAGTTTTTTTAAAATGATTATAAATACAAAATATTCACTTATAAGATATACGTATGTTACAAATAAATGTATGCTATCAGATAGCTCAGTTGGTATAGTGTTGAATTTGCAATGCGCAGTATTACTTCCTGGTTATTTGCTTATAGCCTTTTCCGGGACAGCACGGAAACATCGTTTCTCACAAACTATGAGGTTCCAGTTGTCTGTAGTAAATGACATGACAACAGTGACAACACACACGCATAGGCAATGCAGAAGGTGGACCTAATTATTACCGCTGTTATTCTATTGAGGTACGACGTTTTTGCCCTACGGCGGAGTTACTTACCAGCGCCCTCTCACGGGGACCCTTGGCACTATCTAAGCATTGTGCAGGTCTCGAGGGTTGACAACAGTCGGGGTACCGTGGGGCACACCTGCTGAGTATAGAGCAGAAGTTTGTTTCTTCAATAAAATATCGTTTTCAGAATTGTGAATTTATAGGAAACAAATTTCAATTATTTTTATTTATTGTGTCCGTAGTAGGTACGTGGGATCGATTACAAGCGAGGTCAATAATTTTTTAAATTTGAAAAAAAAACTATTCACCTTTCAAATAGTTTTATATTCCGGTATAATTATAGAGTACAATTAATATCAATTGTAAATTAAAAAAAACTGAAAACATGAACACAACATCCAACTATTATTAATGATGCCAGTCATCATTTTATGAGAAAGACTCATAAAAAAGGACATAAGCGTCTCCGCTCAATACTGATCCCATTGTAATTGGAGTCACACGCGAGTCATTATACTCGTCTCAAAATAGTTTTCATAAGGGTGTCTACAGTAAGCTGTGTAGTGTGCACCAAAGGATGTTCCACTGTGATTCCACAAAGAATACAGATTGTAACGATGAGGTGTTGTATTGTTTGCTGCATAATTGCTCATATCGAATCCTTTCACAGGAATATTAATTGTAACACTCAATTTACTATTGAAATTTTCTGAAGAAAAAGTTTCAGACTAGAATTTTTGGAAATTTATGAATTGATATAGAATTCGTGCATTTCCTTCTCTTTTCGCAATTGGAACAGAAAGGTTTCTCGTCATCATCCAAATAGTTTGTGCTCCAAATATAAGTATTAGTTTTGGAAAATCTGAATAGAAATTATATATTCGTGTCAGCTTGACAGTGGTAGATCTAAACAAATTATCATTTCCGCAGGAGTGCGGAAAATTACTTAACGCACGTGTGCGGAAAATATTTTCCGTGAGACTGTACAGTGCAATATGCTTTACTTTCTTATGTGGTCGTAGGAAAACTCAGTTCCAGCATTGTTTCTGAAGTCACGATTCAGACATAATAAAATAGCGTATGGTGCACTTGTAGAAGTGCCTTTAGAGCACTCGCAACGTTCAAACTCGTGGAAGCATATAAGTTTATGATAAAAGCTGTTGAGAAAAAAACACAGATTACGTTTGATTTAATTCAAAAATTAAGTCGTAGAAAAACTATTCTGTACAATAAATATACAAATGAAAGGAAAGCAACATATAACGGTCCTACGATGGCAATGTCGGGAAATCGGAATAGTAAGAAAGTTTTTTGGCATTTTTTAATGTGATAAACCCGCACTACTTGTATGCCACTTTTTTATTTTAACGAAGTGAATCACTAACTCTAATTATAAACCAAGAGGCATACTGATTAAAAACACAGATGTTTTTTTTATAATTTTGCAAATTTTTTTACAATTTATTATACAGAAAACTCGCATCACTTGTATACCATTTCTTATTTCATCTCCATATACCATGGTTATAATAAAAACAGAAAGGCATCTTGCTTAAAACATGGAGATTTTTAAATTTATTTTGCAACTTCATTTTCATTTTTTAGTATGACGAACCCGCACAACTCGTATCCATATTACATATCAACAATTCAGGAGACAAACTTTATATTACAACAAATTTTGTGCTGATTAAAATCACGGAATGTTATTCCATACCTGTTCAAAATGTTTGCAGTGTTGACACTACTTAGGCGTACTCAATCGGTATGCCATAATTTTTCAAGCAGTTTGAAAACAACAACTTGTACACTTATCAATGGCAGCCTGTTTAAAAACACGGAAAATTTCCTTGTTCCCATACAAATTCACGTGACCATACCAACCCTTCGGACCCGCCCTAACGGTATGCCAATGGTTTTCTGAGTATTTTATTTTCGTTATTTCATTACAAAACACATAGCAGTCTGATTAAAATCGTAGCAAAAAGCATATTTTTCGAACAAATGACGAATAATTTTTCAATAGGAAGAACCCAGGACGACTCTTTTATTCGTGCCTTATTATCATGAGGATATATGGACAATATTGTCCTCCTCTATAAGGCATACTGAGTAAAATCGTGTCTCAAAATCTGTCACCATCCCCCGGTCTATGTATAACGTCCGTTATGATCAACAGTGAGTCGTTATCCCAACTTAATAGTCGTGCATAACGGCTACCATAACGTATATCGGTAAATTCCGTATAGTACAGTAACAAGTGTAAGCCACAAGTGAAGAATCAATCGTAGCACTTTGAAACTCGACGCATGACTTCTTGACATAATATATTGTTAGAAAAAAATTGTTTACCAAAATATCAAGGGTGGAATTCAAAAAAAAATATTATTAAAAATTTTTTTTTTGCTGTTGTTTCGGAAAGTATGAGATTTATCAACTGTGCGTCCAAACTGAATCATTCCTGAATAATCGAATTTTCGTTTTGGCGTGGTATATTTTTGAAGGGTAAAGAGTGTCATCTTACACACGACAAAACAACAGGATCTCTGGTTACTGTTCTGCCAGGCTCTATAATTTACATTATTGCTCAAATTCGATTGCAGCACGACCACCAGAGCCATCTACCAACCAAATCAATAACTTTTTCAGAAGTTTGTGTGGTTGCATATCCCACAGGTATCAATTCTGACTACCGAGTATGCGACGACTAGGGCCATCTACCAACCAAACCTATAACTTATAGAAGTTTGAGTGGTTGCATATCCCACGTTCTTATTGTATTATGGTTTCTCACTCATAATATAATAAATATCTGATCTATATACATTTGGCAATACAGGATAATTTAATTGACTAGGCTGTGCTGCGGTCCGCCCCGCACCACTTCGCTGGCTGCCTCCTTACGAGCAACCCTCAGAAGTCCTCGAGAGACTTGTGCGAGCTAAGAAAGATGCAGCCCTCACCATTTAACATGTTATAAATATCATGAACGAAACCGGTGACTGCGAGGATTTGAAACCGCGTACCTTGGCATATCAAGCATAATTCATAATATGGATCGAGTAATACGATATTATCATAAGAATGTTTCGTCATCCTAGTTACTTTGGCAATAAAGTTCAGCAATAACGAAATAGATCACAGAATTGAGCAAAATAAGTATTTTTTTTGGGATTCTACCACTGATAATAATTTTTCTGGATGTACAGGGCCCGCTTCACCAAAGCAATAAATCTCAACTTCCTCATAAGGAACTCTGCCAGTTTCATATTTCATGGTAACAATCAGGATCGGTTGAGAAAAAAATCCATATGTGCAGAATAATTTTTCCGGGCGTCCAGGGCCGGCTTCACTTCAGCAATAAATCTTGACTTCCTTATAAGGAGCTCTGCCAGTTTCATATTTCAGGGTAGAAATCAGGATCGGTTGAGAAAAGAATCCTAACATGTGGATTCATATATAAGTAAGTTAAGATTTATTGCTGGAGTGAAGCCGGCCCTGGAAGCCCGGACAAATTATTCTGAACATGTGAATTCTCTTCTTAAACGATTCTCTTTGTTATGCTGAAATATAAAACTGGTAGAGTTCCTAATAAGGAAATTTGAATTTATTGCTGGGGTGAAGCCGGCCCTGGACGCCCGGAAAAATAATTCTGGATTTATTGCTGGAGTGAAGAACAAAGCTCTGAATGTATCTTTAAACCTGGAAAACTTCATCTTCTGGTCACAAGGTAACGATCCGGAGTATTCGGACGAGGAACTGATGGCATCAAAGCTGTCTAGATTGACCCACCCTCTTTTTGTTTCTGTTAGAAATGAGTGTGTTAAAATATATTTTTCTGTTAGCAGTTTAGTTTGAATCACAGTGGTTCTTCTGTATTCAACTATTTCTGAAACATTTCCAGAATATATCTATATTTGTGTTTGAAACACTACCTGGATGTTTCTATGTATGTTTTTCAAATATTTAGTAATGTTTCACATAAATGCAAGGATTCCTTCAGAAATGTATCTGACAGTTGGCCGTTATATTTTGGAAAATATATATTATGAAACAATCCTGGAATATGCCAAGAATGTTCCAAAATATGAACTCATGCAAAGTTTTCTTCAGAACCTCTCTGTGGTCAGACATTTTTAGATTTAGAAATGTCCCTGAAACATCAAAGCAATATTCAGTGGAATATTTCAAATTGTACAGAAGTAAAAGTAGGATCCTGAAACCGTTCAATAATAAAATATTTAAAATATTAATTGTCGCATCATCACCTAACTTGAATGTTTCTGAAATAGTTAGGAAACATTACTAATGAAACGTTTACATTATATACCTGAAACAATATGGCAACCTAAGTTGGAATGTTTCAAGCTTACAGATTATATTTCAGAAATATTTCTGAAATCGAAAAATGTTTACTGGGAATGTATCTGTATCTATACTTGAATTATACTTTCAAGTTAATAGTTATTTATGCAACAAGTGCAAAAAGTAAGTGCAATAAACAATTTTTGCAGGAGTTGTCTGCACAAATTTTTTGATGATTCAAGGTTTCTAATGTTCTTAGAGAAGACGTCTTGCAGTCTCCGCAGCTTCAATGTGAGCTTTTTGTTGAATGGCCTTCAACTTGATGACAGACTTTAGGTCAACCCTTTCAGAGTCGAAAACGAGAAGTTCATCGGCTGCCAGTGCTGCTGCCTTGAAAAGGAATACTCAGATCTCTTCTTTTTCATGATCACGAACCAAGCAGAGAAGGGGATCTGAACTTCTGATAACTTTACAGGCTCCATCCCGAACCATTCTGTTATGTAGATACTCCAAACCGTGGAACTGACTATTTAGGATGCAAGCTCCTATGAAGATGCATTATTTTTTGAGTTTTTACGTCAAGTTATCGCAGATCCTCTAGAGTCCATTTCATCACTCTAAAAGGAGTGGAGTAGTATCGGAACGGCAAGCATGGCAAGCATATTAGTTTCAGCAACTTTAACATGTCTATTGTCAGTAGGACCACCAATTTAAAAAAATGAAAATAATGCAATACTTACAAGTAGCTAAATCTACTAATCTGCGCCCTCTTGATTTATTCAAATTTATTTTTCAGTCACCTACGTGTCCTGCCAGCAAAACAATAAATTATTACAACAGGAGAGACCGATCACTATGTTACCAACAACACAGCACATGAATTTGGTCCTTTTAGATATATTAGGCCCTAGTATTCTAGAGAGTAACAAAGAAAATCCATTTTCTAAGCAATAAGCGATTAAGTGACTTTCACTTACTTTTTATCATTGGAAATATGCTTCAGAAGAGCCTGTTTTTTCCAATCCTATATCAAAACTCCTGCGAAATAGATTTTCGTTGACCAAAATGTATTGGGGATTAAATGCGAGAGAAACGAACCTTGCTTATATGATTTCTTTGAGTGATATTTTTCAATAACATTATCCCTATCTAATTTATTTAACGATTTTATTCAATGAAAACTAGAGAAAATTTAAAAAATCAACTATCTGAATGAAAATGCGAATTTTCACTTTCAGATTTTTTTCTTTTCTTTTCAGTTAGTCTTTTCACAATATCTATCAGATGTAGTTCAACGTCCAGCGTGGCTTGTGCCAGGGAAGTAGTTTTTTTCTGTTGGATACAAATAAATCACATTTTTCATTTTTTCATTTTCATGGAGAATGTTCCACTTATCAACATGAATAGCTCCCAAGAGGTTATCTTGAACGATGGAAAATAACGACTGAAGCTTGTCTTTCAGCCGCAGATGATTCCACAACAGATTTTATGAATGTCTTTATATTTTCAAACTAAAATGAAAATATTTTTATTACACTAAAACTTGTTTCACAATTTGTGAAAAAAATTGACGGAGCAAAATTCCTTGACCAATGTCCATTATATGAACTAATTCAAATTTTTCATATCCTTTCTACAGACACAGTCCAATAATAATTATACAAAGATAGGAGTATAATTTTTATGAATGTCTATCTATCACCGAATTTCTAATGAGACCCTTTTTAACGAAGGCCCCTTATAAAATTCAATAGGAACAAATGCAATAATTGTTGAATAGTTTACTAATTATTTATTATAATCATACATTGAGTAACTTAAAATACACCTGGTCATTCACAGCAAAAATCAGAAATACAGTTAAACATTCTACTTATCAATAATTGTCCAGGTCTCTACGAATTGCATTTCAAAAACTCTACAAGTCAGGTGTTCTATAATTTCCGTCTGCCAAAATCTACCACCGCATCAAGTTAAAGGTCCGAAATAAATACGGAAACTAACATTAACAAAGAAAACCTGTTCCTTTGGTTTCGGTTAAATGAATTGGTTCAGAGTATCAACTAGAATTAATAAACAACTCACATAATCAATTCAATTTGTAAAAGAATATTTTGGAAGCGATCATTTTTCTTCTGAGAAACCACATATTATTTGCACATTTGCAGCTCAATATAAAATATTATGCAAATGATATTTTTTAGAAGAATTTACCTAATGAACACTTGGTATGCAAAAAAGACAAACTTTTATTGAAACAATGCCTAAAACTAACACAATAGCACAATTACATACATCCTTCGACATTTTCTATATTCACCAACAACCATTGAATGGCCAAAACATGAAAATTTGATAGAATAAAAAAATTTCTACAAAGGTTTCAAAAAATATTTATATTTAATCTCAACAATGGAGCAGTCAAATAGTCTCACTTCGAAGACATAAATTACGGTGGAAATCGTGGGTTTGTTGTGAACTAAATTTAAAAAATAAGTCTTATATTCCTAGGATGACAATCTTTTCATTGTTATCCCTAGAATAAATCGAAACTCTCTGATGTACTCAATATGACCATCAAAAAACACTTGGTTTTAATATAATTATTCAAAAATGGGTGTCAGTTGAAAAGAAATGCAGAAATTCTCCTAATTTATAAACAGCTTAAAATCATTTGAAAGCACAAATTTTGCAAATCAAAATTTCTCTAGTTTTTTGTTTTTTATTTTTAATTTTTTTTATCAATTCAACCAATCAAAGAAGCAGCATGTAGTAGAACACTATCAAAATTACATAAATATAGAGTTTCCCAGTTGTCATGAATCCTATGAACACAACTATTTAAAAAAAAAACTCACCAGTTGGTATGGCAAAGCCTACATGTAAAATTCTGTGTTATATAATTAATATTCCTCAAAACAAAGGAAAAAACGAATATATTAGGAAATATCTATAAAAAAGGTTGTTTATGGCCTCAATTTGAGAGTACTGGTACCACTTTGAAAAAAATGTTTGGTGCGCCTCTTCAGTTCTAGCCGACACAAATAGCTTCTTGGGTGGTTGCATATCCATGGACATTTCCATTTTCTCTGATTTGTACATGTTATTTGTATTCCAAACTCCCATATTATTTGTCTTCAGTTGACAGTATGTCAAAAACAAGCTATAACTATTCCTCAGCATTTATATACAGTAGGTACTGCAATTTTAGACATAATACAAAGGCATTCATTGTCTATGAACAAATACAGTGAAAAAATTCAACAATATATTTGATATCATAACTGAATGTGATTTCAATTTAAGAACTATTACAGAGATGATAAAGAAACATTTTAAAGAACTCAAATAGTTGAATTATTCATAACACTCCATTTTTGTGTCACTTTTTATAACAAATGATAAACAAAAAATATTAAGCCAAATGTTTTTATCAGTCAAAATAAAATCGTTCATAAACAAACAGTAGCTATAACTACAACTAGCTATAACTACAGGAATAAGAAAAATCAGTCTGGAATACTTTACTCAAAATTCCATCTAGCAGTAGCAGAATGAGAAACAGAGTTTTGCCCTTAGAAATGTTTAGATTTTTTTTTATTGAATCAAATAGTCAAAATTTGACATAGACAAATTACTTCGACAATCTTAGATCCACCACTGCCATCTAGTCAACAAATTACACTTGAATCATTTAAATGTATTCCAGCAGCTGTCCGAACAAAAAGGGGAAAAAATATAAAAAATAACATATGTACAAAATATATAATACAACAAAACAGTCTAGCAATCTTGTGGTACACCTTGTCAAAAAAAAAACTATTTGTAAAGCTATATTTCAGAGGAAGCTGTGCTTGAGAATATATTTTTCAGAAGACTGAGTTACATTACAACTATATACACCATATGGCAATGTTCTCAATTAATGACAAATATAGCGCTTGTCCAGAGATCAACCAGTAGTATATTCGCCTTTATGCCATGACAATCACGCCATCTTTATTTCGAGCACTGACCACGAGATTCACGTAACATCACAGCACAGAGTGAAAACTGCGAAAAAGACGAGCTTTTTCAATGTCCGACACGTTTGTGTTAACTTTTTCAATAATTATTCATCAACATAGTTCAGTTATTTGGTTACTTCATTAAATTCCTACAAGGTAGCAGTCATTGGAAAACAGTTCACTGCACTACACAGTCTGATATATTATCTCCGGTCTCTGTACAAGAGGTATGTTTGTAAGGCTTGTGGTAGTTGCAAACTCATCACCTTCTCTTCTAAATGCTGCTTGCCGAGACGTTGTCGTATGACACGACGGCAAAGGTCCATAAGAGGTAAGGGTTCGGCTGAAAAAAAAAAAAATCTATTAGTCTGTGGTGTCAAATGGATGGTAATACTCTTTTTTCCTAACCCAATGAGCCAATTATGTAGATATTTGAAAAAAATATTTAATAAAAATTTGAAAATTAAATTTTACAAAGAAGACACAATTTGACCGAGAACAGTAAAGTTGTATTTTTCCCAAAATTTTAGGACTGAAATTAGTGAGTGATGTTGATTTTAAAAGTGACAAGTGACACATGGTTGTACTCAGAATGTCATATTGAGTTAAAAGAAGTGAAAATATACAGATCCTCCCAATTTTATTTCATTAAATTTAAAAACAAAAAAAAATTATAGGAAGGACCCACCCGGTATAATGCCGTCCTGAGCAAAAAAGCGAATCTGCAAAAACTCCAAAGCTGCGATTCTGTAGTTTCGACCTTCTTAAGAACGAAAAGTCTTGAACTTGTGTACTAACGTCAAAATGATTGATCAACTTTGGATACTCAAATCTAGTTTACGTAATTTTTTCTTGATAGAAAGTTGGTTTTGAGGCTACAGAAACCAATAACTCCAAATTCATATTTAGTCTGGTTCAGGAGCGCTTTTTTCATTCCATTGGGAATAGCGTCTAGATGATTTTTGTAAAAATTCAGTTCAGAAAAAATTGCAAAAAATGTTTTTCGCGATTTTTCAATTAGTTATGCAATAGTTGATTAACAAGTTTTTTTTACTTGCAAGTGTGATAATTGTTCACCTATAAATCTGAGAATTTTTTGCTTCTGAGGCTTCAGAATAGATCCCCAATGGAAAAAATAAAAATGAATGTATCAGTTTTTTATTAAAAATTTACGTCGTTGAAAAATTAAAGACTTAAATTGATCAATGAAAACAATTTTTTTTAGATATTGTTTATGAACAGTTTTTTTATTATGACAAGCTGAATAACAATGATGTTTCACAATGTTTATCTGCTATTGTTTCAAAAATTGTTATAAACAAACCCATTGTTTATAAGAAAATTGAAATTTATGTCCTTTATATTTCAACTATGTACGTAAATTGTTGATAAAAAGCTCAAATAAAAACATATTAGTTTTTACAACGGGGATCTATTCTGAAGCCTTTCAAGAATAGCTCCATAGAATAAAAAAAATCTCAGAATTATAGTTAAACAATTAACACATTTGCAGTTCACATTCAAGAAGAAAAAAAAATTGCTGATTAACTATTGCATAACTAATTGAAAAATTGTAAAAAAAAATTGCCGGCAGCATATTGTTCATTCATCTATCCAGTTAATTCCTGAAATTTTTCCCTGTCAAGCATGCCCCCCACTCGCGCCGCGGGGGTTGCATGTTAGCCACGCCACTGTAAACGGGACCTAACTAGCATGGAAGGGCTATCGATAATAAAAAGACTAGTTATCTTATCATCCTTTTCTGTAAGCTTCAGATTTCTGGTTCGCATTGATTCCAAACAAGGTTTCCTCGGTACCGGCCCTGACCGAAAAATGGAGTCACCTACAAGATCGGGCAAAACGTTACCAGAGCAAGGTAGCACAGGTCGATAAGAATATGGAGCCAAGTATCCTGAAGTTACTCATTGGAGATGTTAATTGTACCTGGAGGCTGTTCTGGAATCGTTCGGTGTCAATTCATATACAAATAAGAGGGACAAACATACATATTTCATGTGTCTTGATGTGAAAAAATAAATCAAATTTGTATATGTATAAATTCGAGAATACCAGGGCCCTTGTGCCCTTAGCAACTTTTTTATCACAATAATGCCTTTATCTTAGATATTGACACTGAAAATCTCATCAAATTGCGGGATTCATATAATCAAATCAACAGGAGAGATTAGCAGTCTAGTCTCAATAGGCACCCAATTATTTTGTTCAAAGAAAATAAGCTGGGTGTTATCCAGATGGCAATTCTGGTATTGAATACTTATGTGGATTATCTGACCCCCCATCTTAGTGCTTGTGGGTTTTTTCGAGTTTTCCTTCAGCTGAATAGTAAATCCATCAACAAACATCAATAAGTCGCCCCAAAGCACTTTCGTACACATGTGAGTGATTGTAAAGGAGATAATTTTCATTATAATATATGACAACTGGAAATTCTTTACTTCCTCAAATTGATGTTTTATTTGTGTAAGAAAAAAATACTCGACAGTTTCACATATTAATCAAGCAACTGATTTAGTTCATCAGAACATGATCCCACAATTCTCATTACTCAGAACAGGAAAATAGGTGAACATTTTCAGCATTCGATCACTAATTATAAATACTCACGATCCAGTCCTCCAATATATCTCATGGTTATTTCACAATGTCCCCAAACGGCACTAACTATAGGATACAACTTCCGTCCCTTGAGTCCTCTGAAAGCAACTCCTAAGTACTGACCATCAACTACAAAACTAAGGGTACCCTCATCCATATCTAGCACTACCAGGAATTTGTCCGGCACTATGAAAGTTTCATCAGGTTTCAGCAATGCTGGATAGGTTACTCCTGGACAGTTCTTCGAATCATGATACAATTTGTTACGACCTAAAATGGTAAAAAAAAATTAGACATGGAATGAACGATACTCATTATTGATTGCAGAGTATGATATATATTTTTATAGGGACATGTGCATACTACCATTGCTAAAATTTTTGAAAAAACTTGTTTTTTTCAAACTTTTGAGACTTTCAAGTTTTTTTTTCGTCACATGTATTATAAATGAGTTTTTTATGTATCGGTTCAATAGTCGAACTAGGAATTCAAGAAAAAAAATGGTCAGAAAAATTGTTTCAGAATTTGATTGTATCCAAATTTGGAACTTGCTTCTTGATGCGAATGAAAAGTTTAATGTCCGAAAAAGTGTGAAGTTTGCAATATTTTTACAAAAATGGTTTGTTAATACTATCATGAACAGTCAGTTATACATACATATTTTGCATTACTATTTATTTTTTCCATATCAAGCCCATATTGAATATCTAGTTGAATTGGAAATGTTAAAACAGAAAAGGTGAAAAGCATATCTAAAATATAAAATTGTACGTGGGTATAATTTTTTATATAGACAAATTAATAAATAACGGCACGATGCCAAAAAAAAAAAAAAATATAATAAAAAGCATTACTGATTTCTTTGATTATATAAAATGATATGGAAAGATCAACACCAAACCAAATATAAAAAAAAATTGAATATGAAGACAAATCCATAGGCTTTTGAAGAAAACAAAAAGTAACAACTTAAATTTTTTCCATAAATCACCTTATTAGTGAAGTTGAATATATTGAAACTTTATTCTGAAAAGGACAAAAAAAGGAAAAAAAAAATAAAATTTTTAGTTTTATCGAATAAAAGCATACATCTATAAAATTCACACCAATTTCACATCAAAAAATGCTTTTTCGTGACTCAATTGTTATTATTTGCATAAAACAAAAAAGGCTTCATTCATTATATAAAATAAAATTGTGTACCATCTCACTTAGTTAAAAATAATATGAAACATTCTAATTTGATATTTAAAATCAATAGTGATCAACATAATTATTGTACCAGATATTCCAACAGTAAATAAAAACTAACAAATGTTGGTCAAAAATCAATACTATGTAACAGAATAAAATTCTACAATGAATATTTATCCAATGATTCAACATTAATTTGAAAAATACTTGATACATTGAGTTAAAAAGAAATAATAAATCTTTTCTGATTCCATAATTCTTTTTCACATTTCATTACTTCGGGATACATCTCGGTAATTTCCATCAATTGTTTGATTACTTCTTTGAATTTTGTTTCATATGTATTGTCATTATTGCTTATTATTCAGTGTATGTATTTATTACTTTGTATCACTCTATAAACAAAAATGTTTTTTGGGATCATTAAAGTAATAATCATTCCATGGAACACAGAAAATTATTAAAACAAATGTTGTTGCAAACCATATTTACCTATATGATCTCCACAAGAATATATGCCACCAAGAACAATCGTTGACATAACAGAAAAAACAAACTACTCACCTAAATCCCACCCCCATGAGGTATCTGTACTGCCAACTAAACTCTGGTAGCCGACAGAATGAAGAGGTGCCTCTGCTGTTGCTACACCTACTACAGCATGTGTTCCTCTTTGCCTTGTCGACCAACATACTTCCCAACAATGCATTCCTTTCGTAAAACCCACTTTCCCCCTAATACAGTCTGTACTTTGGGCTACAGGGTGCCTGAGAAGGAAAAAAAACGCATATTATTATATAAATCAATATAATATCTAATTATTTAAGATGTCCAAACAATTTTTGTAAGACAGATTCCGAATGGATTTTCCACTCACTGTTTTAATGAAAATGGAAAATTAAATCTGATTTCCACTGTTTCATAGTTGACCAAACATAATTCAAAATTGAAAAAACAAACTTTAAGTACCTACTCATAATAACATTGGCTATTTGAATTGCAATTTAAACTAACTACTTCATAATATGCTGATAACTTCCAAAACATTTTCAACAAGGAATTTTTGTTTGTAACTAAAAAGAATAAAGATTCTGCCAATACATTTATACTTGTAACTAACAAGCATGAAGATTCTGCCAATCGTGATGAAATTTACCATAAAATGAAAAAAAAACAGGAATTATTTGAAAAAATCATCAAACAATAATGTCGACTAATTTGAATACTAATTTGAAACAAAATAAATTCTGAATGTTCATTGAAACTACCCTTTCAAAATCTACATATTATGTAAGTTAAATTTTTGCATGGACGTATCCGATTTATTACCGGAAAAACCGAATATTAAATCAATATATTTTGTGCTTTTTAAATAATTCCAAATGAATATTTGTATTTTTCTTTATTCCTAACAGAAATATAATAATATACATGTAATAAGTGAAACGTGATAAAATATACCGGGTGTTCCACAATTTATGTGACAGGCAATATCTGTTTCGTTGGACGAGATAGATGAACATGTTTTTTACAAAAGTTTTAAGGGTTCATAAGAACTACATTTTGATGAAAAATTCAAATATACAGAGTGTTTGGTGGAGGTGTTACACACCAAATTAATATTTTTTGGAATAGAATGCCCTGTATATCCTCACATAATCAAAATATATGTTAAATACCTATCATTTCATGAATAGTATTGAAATTTGTTTATGGAGTTGTAAAGTTATTGCACATTTTCTTATTATTATTACCAGATCACATGAAAATTTGTCAAAACATACTAAACGTTCAAAATGATATTTTGAGGTTTGAATTTTGTTATGGAATTCAGTGACTGAAATATCATTTTGAAAATTAAACGATTGAGAAATTGAGAGAGGTGACGTCTACTTGACATTTTACTTGTTTCAAAAGGGAGATTTACTAATCTGGAACAAGGCGTTCTTATAAAATATTACTGCTCACGAGTCAATTTGTTATTTTCAAATTATCATTATTCAAATGAGTAGTGAAAATAATGTATTTTGAATAACCCTAACAAAATGGTCAGCCTGTATAACGTTCTTGGCTTGACACAGTCACTTGGAAGGAGTTTTTGTTCACAATTACAAATGAACGTTATACCACTAAATAATTCCATTATGCATCAGTCGACCATTCGCTACCGGAGGCGAAACGAACATAACCGAACTCGAATGAACGTTCTCTTTGTGTTACTACGTTTCATTTTTCGTTAAGTTGAAGCACGAGTGAACAATGTGAATGCCAAAATCCAACATCGCTGGATCGGTGAATTACTGAATTCATTCGTCAGGTACTTTTGATTCATGTTTTGCTCAGACGTTTCACTTAGTGCTGAATGATCGACAGGAATGAATGAAAAGTGAACTGTCTAATCTCATCTTTTCTATAGCATCAACTGACATAACCTACTTGAGGAAAATGTGCAATGCAATGCAATTCACACACAAGTTAACCACATTCTTGAGAATCAATTTTACAATATTATTCAACTGAAATAAATCATTTGATCCAGTATCCAAGAGGTGAGAATACGTTGTTTTTATTCAGTAGGACTCAATGACAGATACAAACAGGTTTCTTGAACGAGCTATCAAGTATTGAGCTATCAAGTATTGAGCTATCAGGTATTGAGCTATCAGGTATTTTTGAAACGTTGCATTTCAAGTATTACCTGAACGTGCCATTACTCAACAACGCCATAACTGAATTCGAAAAATTATATTATATGATTGATTGATATCAGAATTCTATGAAGAATTTGAATATAAAAGGTAATTCAAATTCGACTAAACTACAGGAGATACGTCGAAGCTTAAACTAGGGCAAAGTTGCGTATTTTGGTTCTTAACAAAATACCGTTTTGAAACTTGCATATTTCCGGAAATATCCGAAAAAAACTGAAAACTGGAAAACTACGTTATTTGACAACATAGCCCAAAATCAAAAACACATTTCCATTTATAATTTTTTTCAGCTACACGTTGTCATGTTCAGATTTTCTATCCGCCGTTTCGTCTTCTGACAATCATCATCAACTTTTTTTTAATTATGGGCGCCATACTTTTTTTTATACAGAAAAATTGTGCTTCTCATTCTGATTTCATTGACGTTTAATTTGTTATGATTTGCTTTTCTGAAATCATAGATAGAATAATTTTGTTTAATAAACACTAGTTGTCAGAACTCATCAAACATCATAAATAATTCAGTCAAAATGTCTCAAATGAAGAAAAACTTTATTATACATTTGATAGGTATAGTACGAAAACAGCACAAACTTATTTTGAATTATATCCGGAAAGAAAACAGCCGTATAGAACATTATTCAGAATTTTGAACAAACACTGAGTACGATATGTTTCAAAAACCAAGAATGAAGTATGAAAGCAGAATGAACAAAATACTAAAAATAACTTATTAGCCGAGGTGAAATAATTGATCTTTTCATATTCAAAAAAGTATAATTATTTTTGGTGGTTTTTTAGATAAATGCAGATCCTTCAAAATAAACGCATCAAGTCTCGACAGAAATGGATGTGCCACCAAAGAGCGTTTGAAGGGAATTCAAAAAAGTGGCTTGAAATATAAGTTAGTTACATATTTCACAAAAATTATATCCAGGTGATCCTGAGAGAAGGATGGAATTTTGTAGCTGGCTCTCGAATAGGGAATACTCTACAAACTTCTTGAAAAACATTATTTGGACCGACGAAAGTACTTTTCCGAACTGTGGCGTCTTTAATAAAAGTAATGAGCATATTTGGAGTGAAAATAATCCACGACACTTCAAAGAACGCAGACCACAAGTTCGGTTCCGTTTGAATGTTTCATTTCGTCTATAATACTTCGAATGGGGAAACCTATCTTCGGTTCTTACTTCTTAAGAAACGAATTCAAAGAATACGTTTCCCCTTGTTGATTATAATAACTGCTGGTTTCCTCCACACAATTAGAGAGCAGTTCGCGAATATTTGGACCAAAGATTGCCTAATAGGTGATTAGGAAATTCTGAACCATTGAGGTGGCCGGCAAGGTCACCTGATCTCACAGTTTTGGATACTTTCTTGTGGAGCATTTTAAAAAACAGAATCTATGGAGAGCAAGAATATGACACAGTGGATGAACTTATGAACTTAGACAAAATATCATCACACAATTTAGATCTATTAGAAGAAGGGATATTGTTAGGGCTGTTCTTAATTTGAGATGACGAGCTCGCTTATGTATTCAAGAGGAAGGCCATCATTTCGAACACTTGTAATGCTTTTTGTGCATATTTTACAAGCGCATGATTTCATTCTCGGTTTTTGAAACGCACCGTACTGAGCCAAGTGTTTGTCCAAAATTCCGAATAATGTTCTACCCGGCTCTTGTCTTTTCGAATATAATTCAAAATAAATGTGCTGTTTTCATACTATTCCCACTTTTTTCCAGAATTGAACTTCGCGCGCAAAACTGAACAATGCGAAAAACGTACCAGTGGCGACATCTACCGCCGAGTAGATCAATAGTAGAATCTTACCTATGAAACGTCATTTTGTCATCTTCTTTGACAAAAATATTCAGAGAGCGGTCGTCTTGGTTCCAACTATACTTCAATTGCGTTTCTCTGAGTGCTGGTGGCATGTCAAGTAACATGTCGAGTCGGGGCGGACGTGCAAAGTCCTGAAAAAAAATATTTCGTTATCAAAACAAAATGTACAGATTTATAATTTATAACACATATATTAATATCGATATATTACCGCTGAAATAATCATTTTGAAAATAACTATACTGCGCAGCTTTTATGGCATAAGTCCGACAGAAAACAACTATCTCCTTGGCTTATACAGGAAATGTTTCAGCAAATATACCTCGGTCGAAACCGAGTGTAATGTGGGTTGCCTAAGTGTCAATCCCGACGTTTGATGCTTAGTGGTAATATGACTTTTTGATATAAACGCAAGTAAAAGGAACGTATGTATATGTAAACTGTCTTTCAGTTTACGGGTACAAGGGTCAAAAAAATAGTTATTTACCTAACAAGTGCGGAAAGTAGTACTTTTCCGCACGCGACGGCAGTTGCACGAACGACGCGGAGAGGAGTTCGGGCAAGCCGTTAACGGCGGAAAAGACATTTTCCGTAAGAGTTAGGTACAATATTTTTCCTACGAATATTTTTGCCTATCCTATTTATGAAAAAACAAGGATTTTAAAAAACACATTTTTATAAAAATGCTACAAAATGACTAATAAGACAGAATAGTTACATAGATCATTTAGTTAGTCCTCAATATCCTCATTTTCAACAATACAAAAATCGTGCGGAATAGTAAAAATCGTACGGAACAGTAAAAATCGTGCGTGAAAGTAACTTTTCCGTAGAAAAATATGATTGTAAATTGCCCGTGCATGGTTATTGAAGCATGTGTGACCCTTGTGCCTGTAAACTGCAATATAATTCACATACGTTCCTTTTACTGTCGTTTCTATCAAACAGTCATTTTTTCTTTGGTTCAGAAGTATTAACTACTTGGTTGATACTGGAGGACTTTATCATGAGGGGTCAAAATCCCTAGGTGGGCACCTATGTATCTGAATAGGCCTTAAAGGTGGAAGGTTTAGGATGATGTTCATAGCAGCGGTTGGAGAGCTATTCGTAGCGCTCGTTATACGCAGACACAAATGATCCATATAGGTACCACATACGATCATATTGTTCAGAATTGCACTATACAGGGTGTTTCCGAAATTGGAGCACTTAAGGAAATGGGTAGTTATTTGGAACATAATGTAACCACCTCAGAGTAATTAAAGACTATAGAGATGCCTTCTCCATCCTTGTCTTGAAGTCAACATAACTTTGTTTGTTTACAAGCGAGGGCCTTATACATGTTAAGTCCGTATTCATTCGGGTAGTTTCGTGTATGCCGTCTCATTTCATCCAATTCAAGTTGTCGTTCTTCGTTTGTATTATGGCCCTTCATACTCTAAATGCAAACAAACTGTCCAAAACATTTCACCACCCCTCACCCCCCTCGCCGACAAATTATATAAAAAAGGATAGTTCATGTTCACTTCAAAACAGGTGTTTGTGTAGGAATAGGCAGGGCATCTCTATGTCGTTTATTACTCTGAGGTAACCACAAATAGCAATCAAAAATTGTAAAAGTTTTAATTAAAATTTTATGAAATGGCTTTCAGTTACCTTGGTTTGGGAGGCACTGGTTTGATTTTTCAGGCCGCCACAGCGTGTTTGCCAGCTGGAAGTGTTTCAGCGCGGTTTGCGCAGGCTGTAGACCTCTGATCAGTGATTACCAAAAAACTTTAAAAGTCAATATCTCCCAAAATTTTTTTTTTTAATATATTCTTTCATTTCATTTTGTTTTGTCATTCTCTATTCCCCATTCCCATTTTATTGCTCCAATTTCGAAAACAACCTGTATTTCGAATAAATGGAATTATATATCCTTATCCTTCTTCCTTATCGAAAATGGGATATTGGACGCCTGTGGGAATGGAAACAAGTATTTTACCCTTCACTACACAAGTAATTAAATTTCTAGATTCGCATTTCGATAACCAAGTTATCTTCATTAGTGGGACTACTCAACTTCTGAAAAGTTGTAAAAAATGAAAGAAGCAAAAAATTTCATTCGACCTGAATTAAAACTGAAAATGATTTAGTACACTTTGGATGGATTTTTTTGTATGATCGAAAATAACTGAATGAATAATGAATCAGATCGAGTTCAATATTCTAAGAGATTCATAACCATCTAAATCGACTCAGCCGTATGTCTCAATAAGCTGGCTGTTATTGATATTGAATCCCAAGCATTCATTAAGTATGGATGCTGAGAAAGTTTGTTATAAGAGCGAATGTGTATTCTCAGGTTCACGAGCAGTCGCACAATAGGGAACATGCATATATTTTTTTGTTTGCTTAATTTCCTTACAACATAGTAAAAAATATAAATACCGTTGAAAGTCTTACACCTCGATGCAAACGAATTAACCTTATTTGCATTAACAGTTATTGATTAGGGATTTGCAGTTTAAATCGCTATTTCGATAATGGAAAATGCCAAAAAAAAAACATATAAGTATTGTCTAGTACCGGAGTGCCAAAACACAATTATAAGTACACCAGATATAGTGTTTTTTTGTTCTTAACATGTTGTGAATTGGTCAGAAGTAAATTTGTAAATCAAGCGGGAGATAACTCTTAGAAGTGAAATCTGGATTTGATACAAAATATGCTGTCATCATAAAAGCATCTATTTTTGGTAGATTGTCTGATTGTGCTTTGACAAAACCACTTTCAGTCACTGTTCTTGATAATTTACAATTGTCACTGTATAAATCGCACTATGGAATGAAAAACACACCAGAAATATAAATGAAAACAATTTCCTCTGAAAGACGACTGGCAGAGTATGAATATCAACGAGGTTAAATGTCATAGCATGCCATGTGACGTCATTCTTCGATTCGACCAATGGTGATGCGTTCCGCAAATTTGAATTCTGCTCGGTTATTTTGATTAAAGTTTAATGGAATTAAATATAAACTAAATGATAAAATAATGGTTTAAGTGTAATGTCAAGACAATAGAGTATCGGAGTTAAAAAATCAAGTAAATCCAAATCACGTGCATATTCCCTATTGAAACGCACTACTCAGAATTTACAGTTATGATGCCAACGTTTCGGCGAGGAATCTGGCCTTCTTCAGGGCTCAAATTCAACATGAGTAACATCGTCAAGTATTTTCATTTTTGTTCGCAAATATGATTAGGATGTTCATAAAATTAGTTGTGGAATCATCTGCGGCTGAAAGACAAACTTTAGTCGTTATTTTCCATCGTTCAAGATTGTCAAGTAATTCAAACGGAGATTCTTCCACAGAAATCACCAAAATTGTTATTTTTGTTAAATGGGGGTTGTGTCTCATTTCTGTTCTGTATAGGCACTGGTCCATGTTCTTATTTATTGAGATGAGACACAACCCCCTGTAACAAAAATAACATGTTCGATGATATCTATGGAAATATCTCCGTTTGAATTACTTGACAATATTACTCATATTACATTTGAGCCCTGAAGAAGGCGATATTCCTCGCCGAAACGTTGGCATTATAACTCTAAATATCTACTGAGTAGTGCGTTTCAATTGTCCGACTGCTCGTGAATCTGAGAAAACACATATAATCTCTAGACGTGAAAACTTTACACGTAAGAGCGAATGTTCATTAAATCTTTTTTATGTTTTTTCCCTAGACTATCGCTATACGCACCGTTCAAAAATAGATTCTACGTACATTCGTATCGTTAATTACCTGCGCCAATTCTCGGGGAATGACTGGTTTGTAAGGTGCGGCTGCATCTCTGTTGACGGCCTTGACTCCTCCTGAGACCTTCTGGCCCATGCTCATTCCACGAGCCCTGCGTCGGGCCGTTTTACACGGCACCACGGCCGCCTTGTATGCCCGTCTTACTTCGTACAGCCTACCGACGCCGCCTCCGCCGCCGCTACCACCCCCGCCTCCTCCGCCACTGCCTATCACCCCTCCGGTTCTCAGTGCGCTGACTCGGATACCGCTTTTGTATCTGAAACAAGAGAGTACAAGGTGAAACAATTGTTAACAGGACTGCTTACTTCATAGATGTTTTAAATCACAATAATAAAGATGAATTCGTCGGTATAGTACAGTTTGGAATGAAATATACCTACATTATTATCTACCCAACAAATCGACACCGAATTTTTTTTTCATAAACTGTTAGAAGAGGTCCCATACATCATAACGCAACAATAATCCCTTTTGGAGGGATATCCCATCCCAAAAAAAACACCCATTTGGCCAAAAATGTCAGTTTTCAACCGTTGAAAATATTGAAAAAGTATTTATTACAAAAAATAATGCAAGATGGATTTCCTAAAACAAAGTTTTCCACATTTTTTCTATATAAACTATAGTTTACGAGAAAATCGATTTCAAAATTCAGCCAAGATTGCCAATATGGGCTTACGTGCGAATTTCTTCATTCATTTAAATTTCTTCTTTCATTTAAATTTCTTCACGCGCGGCCTATCCAAGAAAACGAATGGCTCGAAAACTGCGAAAGCTAGGATGAAAAATCGAATACATAACTACAAACAGCCTTACGAAAATTAAAGGGTTCCAACGTAATATGTAAATGTGTTCAATCATAGATGAATAAGTTATTAGTTCGATACACATTAAGGTAAAATAAAATTAAATACTCCTTTTCTGAAAAAATTACAAACATCTTTGAATTTTCAAAAATTTTGCTGATTTTTAATTTTTTACAAAAATGTTGAAAATACACAAAAATAGGGAAAGTTAATTCAGTATTTTTTTCTATGTATAAAACAGATTGGTAATTTATGACGTAGAAAAAAAATACCGAATTGATTTTCCCTATTTACGTTTCTTTTCTATCAACATTTTAGTGAAAAATGCACAATCAGCGAAAATTTAGCAAACTTCAAGATGCTGGTGATTTGTTTGAAAGAAATATTTTTACTTTTGACATTTTGTGCATCAAACTAATACCATTCAACTACAACTGAACAAAGTATATTGAAGCCCTTTATTTTACGTAGGACTGTATGCAGTTATGAAGACGAGATATGTGGATAATTACACTTATTTTGAAAACAAATTCCATGCCGCTTGATTGTACTAACAAATATTAATAAAACATTTGTTGAGATTGGTGGACAATGCTTCGTTTGAGTAAAGGTTGTAATGGACTTTTCATTGCCTAATAAAAATAATTAAAGAGAGAAAACTAATTTTTCACGATTACCAAATCACGACGGTTCAACTGCTAAAAGCTGCAGTCGTTTTCAAGTGATTTCCATAAAATGAAAACCGAGGCAATTATCTGTCAGTCAACAACTACTTCTCCAAACGAACATTGAATTACAACTAAAAACTATTTGTTGAATCTTGTCTCCCGAGAAGCAAGGGCTTATTGAATAGCATATTTCTCAAATTGTACCCCCCCCCCGTAACATTCTTAATGATTGGCGCATTTTAACGTAATTTCTTCATGAACCATTTCAAAATGTCGTGTCCACCTGAGCACCAGCAAACATGCTTTTTATATAATTTTCCAGCAGATTATTATTCAGATCATTTTCAGCCTCGGTAAAATGGTCCAATTTTCAAAATATTTCGTACATATTCATAGCAGCTAACAAGTTAAATCACAGAAATTATGCAGCTAACATGTTTTTTCACGATTCTAATTCAGTTATTTAGCTATCTGCAAGTTCAGTAAAAATCCTTATTTTTTCGCGAGATCCGCAGTCTTAAGTAACGGATCTGGACCAGCTAACAGTTTTTTTTTTTCAGAAAAATAGAAAATTCAGCCTCAGTAAAATGGCCCAATGAAATTTGACGCTACCTCCCGAACTATTATGGAAAACAGAGTAATAGAAATGCGCAATGCATCGCTGGGGCGTACAAGCATATTGTCAGGTGATGGCCTCCTACAGTCAGCTGTTCCAATAACGAGTTGAACCGCAGGGGCAATGAAAGAAACAAAAATAGTTTTTGTCCGTTGAACCTTGGGAAAACACAGCTGACTTGACTTGGGAAATGGGGAACCTGGGTGGTCATCCACTTACTTTCCTTTCACCGGGGTTTTACAAACATATCTATTAGCGTATTTTTTTTAATGGAACGAACATAAGTAAACCGATAATTCGATGTTATATAGCGAAGTGGTCGAGGTGTTAATAGCGTTTGCTTCCACCACCCAGGCGGCCCGGGTTCGATCCCCACCTCCATAACGGAGCTAAAGTGGTTCGGATTCCACTTTTTAAGCTGTAGGTCCCGAGTATCCCTTGCTCGCACAAGCTCTGCTTTTGAGGAGTTTTCTACTAAGACCTAGGAGATTCGTAATAACAAATTTTACACATTTTTTACATGAGATAGGTGACTTTCAGCTTTTATCACAATCACTGGTATAACTTTTTTGGGATAACTATGGTATAGAAAAATGGTTCAGTGTGTGTCACTCATTAACTCATAAAATATTACGAAAGCGATTCTGAAAAAAGCAAGGTCGTTCCCATAGTTTTTTTTTCTGAGACGATTTAATTTTGACACATGTTTTTTGAAGGATAAAAAAACCGATTTTCGAATGAAATAATTTAATTCGGTGAAAAAATATTCCCTACCATAAGATATATAATTGTCTGACTTTTTTGAATGCGAACTGATTTATTACTATTGGTGAAGTTTGCAAGTGTTAATCTAACATCAAATTCCAGGGACAACCGGTATCCCGATATGCAGATGAGAACGTGTGTCCTCGATAGCTTAGTTGGTTAGAACACGGACTAACAATCTAGAGTTGACAGGTTCAATCCCTGCACGAGGATAGTTTTTTCTGGAATTTAATTTGAATATATTTCAGCATAGTAGAACTAAAAACAACCTGTTATTCCTGAGGAAATCTCGAAAAATCAAATAGAAACTACATTCTTTTATTTTACCGGATATCTTGGTATCGCATGCTAAGCCAGAGTATACGCAGGTTCGATATGGCATCACACGTTAAAAGGTAAGGACTGCGTCTTCCCTAGCTCGCACAAGTCTCTAGAGGACTTCTGAGGTTGCTCGTTAGGGTGCAGCCGGTTGACAGGAATAACAATCTTAGCAATTTTTGTTTAATTTCCGTATAGTATTGCCAAAGAAAATTATGAAACTGATGAGAAAGACAAAGGTGTTGAGAAGAGATCACTTTAAGTTCACAACTGTTTAATTCGCAACATTGTTATCCGATTTGTTTTCACTCATTATTATTATCTTTACAGAATAGTTTTTTTTTGCATTTTAGTCTTTTGTTTTTCTTCAAAGATATCATTTCATTTCACAATCTTCATCTGTTATAACTAAATAAGAAATAGTATATTGTGTTGATTTACTGAAAAAAATGCAAAAATTCCGAAAATGGGTTTGTTTTAACAATCTAATGAATCAACAACGAAAAAATTCCAGGCCACAGAGGAATATTCGAAAATAGCGATCCAGCTATCCAGTTTTACGGTACTCTTGGAAATTTTTATATTTGTCAACTTCACTTGCATACAAAATCAAGTAATAAATGTATTAGAGAGATGGAGAAGGTTTTAAGGAAACTGCATTTTTTGAGATATGTCTAAGGAATGTTTTCCATCTAAATCCAAAATTCTGTCAGAAGCTGTATATTTCCAACCGGGCAAAACCGGTTGGATTGAAAAAACCCGCACCTGTTTTCCAAGTTCAACATATTACAATACAACGACCGCTCGATTGGCATTGAAAATACGCAAAATAAAACATCTGAAAACTCACGTTTCATTCTTGTAGCCGCCGGCCGTATCTAAAAATTGCAGAGCCATGATCAACTTTTTCTGGACATTTTTTCCTAATCTAATTTTTTCACAAGCATTCACCAATCACGATTCACTTCACTCGCGGCCGTTTACCGAACTGGTCTCGGTCAAACTTTATTTCTGATACAAAGGAATATTAGAATGTTTATGTTCAAGGATAAGTGAGATGTCAATGGCATCGTTACAACAAAACAAAAATTCACGGTAAGGTAAAAGTACTCTGCGGCTTGCTCAAAATAATTATTACTTGTAGTCTGCTGAATTTATACGAACGACGTTAAACTTGAAGCAAGTTTAAAATTGATAATATGGTAAAGTTGGCCGACAAATAACCTTTGCTAGCAGATAGTGGGAAGTTGTATGGAAATTGTTTCTTCTCGCTTGGCTTGCCTCACCATGAAAATGACTGGACTGTTTCTAGAGGTCTACCAGAGTGTTATTGAAAAGATCTCGTTTCTCCCAACGTCATGAATGCATGACGTTTTATGCTATTCATAAAACACATTGAACAAATTGGTTGCGCAAAATCCCTTTATCCGTCGATTCTAGAGAAAAACGATATAGACTGGGAGATAACAGATTTAAGGTGACGATTTTCTCGTTTATGCCTCTGAGCGGACTGAAAGATATAAAAGTACTGATGAAAATGATGGAAAATTTGAGCGGTCTCCGCGTGGCTTTCATATGGAAAATTGAATTTTAATTTTTGCAAAAACCTAACCTCACTTCGGCATTCGCAGACCTTATGTTAGTATGAAAATTGAATTTTCCATATAAAAGTCAGGCGGGGTCCGCTCAAATTTTCCATCATTTTTATCAGGACTTATATAATAATATTTCAGTTCTCTCAAAGGCATAAACGAGAAAATCATCATCTAAAATATGTCATCATCTCCCGGTCTAAGATTGTCAGAGACTAGTTGACAACAATAATTAATGAAATTTGTGAAATTGGGCATCTATCCAGATAACGAATTCTTGATAACTATAAATTTAATTTAAGTAGGAATGAAAAGTGATGAAGATTGAACAGAGAAAAGAAGTTTTGATAACGGAGGCAGATACAGCCTCCGAAACGTCAACAATTTTCAAAAAAAGAGAAGTATTCTTTGTTAATTCGATCTCATTTTTTCAGATAGGCAAATTTAGTGTAGGGTACGTTACTGACAAAAATTAATTTCTTTCAAGACAGCCAGTCTTGTGAACGCAGTAACTTATTGGGCAAATTAATTAATTTGCCCTAATTTGCCCTTCTACACTTGTACAGATTTCTTTGGATACAATTTTTTTCATTTTCAGATTGTGGCAGGTCATAAACCCAAAAAACATGTCAAGAACTGGATTTCCTCCACAAAATCAAACTTTCAATCAAAAACAAACCGAGTTCCTAACGTACTCGTGATTTGACTAAGTTTTGAATATTTTGCCAATATATTCATAATAGTGAGCAAATTTGAACCAAATATAAGTGTGTTACTTCCAAATTCGCTATTAGTCCCCAATATCATTTTTCCCAAGAGTAACCTATTGAATAGTCAAGATGGACAAAATTATCTTTCATAAAGTTCCCCAAGGGATTTGAAGTTGCTGTACTTGGAAAAACTATTTATATTGAAGTAATAATCTTCGACATTTTCTTTTGGCCCATTGTAATGTACTAAAATTACAAAAAAACATCACAACAAAATATATTAAAGTATTTAAATAAATTTCGTATATAAAAATTATAATTATTTAATTTAAAATGCCAATTCTGAGTACTGTGCCAACAATTTTCTATTAGTGGTGGAAATTTGAATTGAACAGAGAATCACTAATTTCACAGAAAAACTTCAGAGGATCGCAGCTTCCAATCATGAATCAACCTTACTACTACGATATTAAGACGAAAACATTTGGGAGTAAACAAAGACTGATACAAAAATCATATATAGAATTAACAGAAAAACACCTTGATGGTATTATGAAAAGTTTGGAGTAGAAAAGATCAAGTTGTAGTAATTACGTAAGTTTAATTTATTCTTGATGATATGATAAACAAAATGGACACGCTGGAAGAGCATTTAAATTTTGTTTTGATGAATTCATTAGGAAAATTACTTTTCAGTTTTCGAATTATTGATTGCCAACGGAATAAGTATTCAAATACAACATTATTCGAGTCATATATTGAATAAAATATAGTCCACATCGTCAGTGGTAAATTATTAGTTATGAACTTCACAAAAGATGGAAACTGTCCTCGACTGGTAAAAAATACTAACCTCTTATATAGTGTAATAGCATAAAGTATACATACATAAATATTAATATATCCTCTTTACATTTTTTATATTCATTTAAACACTGAAAGATCGGAAGTGAAGAACGTACTGCTTAGAATATCTTCCTGTTGGCAAATTTATTACCTTAAGAATAAACAAATATCGAGGAAGTAAAATTCGGTGAGGTATTGTTGCGAGTTTCCTCACGGCTAACTTTATGACGTGACGTGATGATTGAATATTAATACAAAAACATTTTTATTCGGTTCTCGTATGACGGGTAATACTTATAGAAATGTGGAGGGAAAATTAAATCCTTTTTGGATTTTTAGAACATACATGAAAAGGATGATATTTAACATTCCTTCGAATCTAAATACGAATCAGCTCTGCGTTAGAACATCAAGTATACAATAATTAATACATGATTAGGAAGTAAATCACGATACAAGGAGAATGCTTGTATATAGGACCAATTGAAAAAGTGTTGAATCCGAAGTTTAGCTGTAACGGTTATGCCATAAAGATGTTTAGGTATTAGTCAAACCAGAACTCAATTTTTGTTAAAAAAAAACATGTTGGAGTTGTTATGGTGTGAATCTTCACCTACTTCTACTACTTCGGAACATATATATCATTGTCAGTGGATCTTAAATTTTGAAGTTCAGTCAATGGAAACGATACCACGGTGATAATTTCCAGTCAGTAAGATCAAGTCGTCATGCGTCATGGGCAACCACTAATACAATAACTATATACAGGGTGTAATCTAACCTCTTGCACTCCCGTGAAATACGGTTGTATAATGTCATTTTATAACGAATAGCAGGTGTCTAATCATTTCAGACATTTTAGTGAATCTGGCAACGTCGACGAGGAACTAAGAGCGCGAAACCTACAATGTTTTTTACTGGTTTTTGCAAGGGTAGCAGAAGCTAAGAGACTTTCAATCGATACGCATCGATAATAGATATTGTCTTACTTTAACGTACAAAATATATTTGTTTGTTAATTTGTATGTGAATAAAGTCCAGTGTTTCTCAATCTACGTTATTCTAAGGTCCTTCGAACTTTATACAAACATTTGGTCCTTCGAGCCGGATTGATTCAGTGATAGTGATATCGATAAAAGCCAGATTGGCGCCAATTCTGAAGCCGGTCGACAATAGTGCACCGGACATATTAGTGAGACAGACAATCTTCGCCAGATAGGTGGAAGAAGGATAGCTACCGCTTCAACAAGTGTCGCAGCAGAAGGAAGGTGCAGCCACACCCCTAGTGACAAGGTCAGATCTGATATTTGTATTTGCCAGAGTCGTTTCCTTTTTTTCACTTCCTAATCTTAATTTAGAAATATTTTCTATTTGAAATTATTACTGATTGTGATTTGATTTCTATTACTGATAATTTTGATACCTACTATGGAACAAGGTTTGAGCAACTTGAAGAAAAAAAGGGGAAACATAAAAGGACAAATTACACGTTTTGAAACATTCTTTACGGCCATAGATGAAAATAATTTAAATGATAATTTAATTAAAGAATTGAGTCAGAGATTGCAAAAGATTCAGTGCTGTTATGATAAATTTCTAGATATTCAAAATGAAATAGAAATTCTAAATCCTATTGAAAATATCGAAACTGATACCTCAGAATTTGAAAATTCATATTTCAATTTAACGTCGCGTGCTGAAAGTTTAATCGATAAGTTTTACAAACAAGGAGACACCGTACGCGATACTATTAGTGATGTCCAAGCAACATCCTTGGGGTCAAGCTCTAGAGAAAGGTCAAGTAGTGAGATAAAATTACCTATCATTAAATTACCTAATTTTCAAGGCAACTACAATAGCTGGCCTGAATTTAGAGATCTTTTTATTGCCCTTATCGATAGCAATGAGTCATTAAATCCCATACAGAAATTTTATTACCTTAAAACTTCTTTAGGCAATGAACCGCTAAAAATAATTGCGAATTTAGACACAACATCTGCGAACTACACCGAAGCATGGAAGTTACTAAAAGAGCGATATGAGAACAAACCTCTAATGATTCATAATCATATAAAGGCAATAATGGAAAAACCTAGCATTTTAAGGGAGTCTCATATTGAATTACGCGAATTATTTGATTCCATTAATGATCATTTGTTGTCGCTAAAGTCTTTAGGTGAAAACGTTGATTCGTGGGATAGATTAATTATTTATATCATCACACAAAAATTTGATAAAGTAACCCGTAGAGGGTGGGAAACATTTCAAATAAAAGGAGATTTACCAAATATGCAAGATATGCGCAATTTTATGAAAGAGCGTTGTCAGATGCTCGAAAAACTGGCGAGTGACAATTCTGACAAATCGAAAGGTCCATTCGTGACCAATAAAACTGAGAACAAATTTAAAAAATTCAATAATACGTCTCAGTCTCTACACGCAAATACAAAAGAGCCCAAATGTTATTTTTGTGGCAAAAATCACACAATGTATACTTGTGATGAATTCTTAAGGCTCTCAGTGTCTAAAAGAATTGAAGAAATTAAAAAACGAAACCTTTGCATGATTTGTTTTAATCCAAATCATCAAACATTGGCATGTAGATTCAAAAAATGCTTTAAATGCAATAAGTCTCATAATTCACTAATTCATATTGAACATTCCAACGCGAACAGCTGTTTTGTACTCGAGAACTCCACGGTGGGCGGAGAATCACCACCGAACGGCATCGGCAACGCTGGTAGTGCATGCATATTAGAATTGGAAAACAAAGGCGATGAATCGGTAACTGCCAAAGTTACAGATGGTAATAATTTGATGACTCCAGTGGCGGAACAGATTCTTTTATCCACTGCTGTAATGAAACTAAAGGTTCGTGAAAATATATTCAAGGTTCGTATTCTGTTAGATAGTGGATCTCAAAGTAGTTTTATTACCAAATCGTTGTGCGAGAAATTAAAAATTGATAAAGTTCCTATCACTCATACTGTCAAAGGTGTTGGACAAGGTATAATAAAAATAAAATATCAAGTCAATTTACATTTAATCTCTTTATATGACAGTTTTGCCTTAAATGTTAACTGTTTGATGCTTGATAAAATTACAGAGTGTCTTCCAAAAATGTCCTTTAATAAATCGATATTGAAAATTCCTGGAGGAATAAAACTAGCAGATCCTACCTTTAATATTTCGTCAGATATAGACATTCTTTTAGGATCTCAAGTGTTTTGGACAATTTTAACTTCCGGTCAAAAACTGTTAGGGCCAAATTTACCACTACTACAGAACTCTCGTTTAGGATGGATTATCGCTGGAAATTTGGGAGTAAATTCAACCACTTCCCTAACTCATTTGTCGACAGATTCCGATGATCTCGAAAATAAACTAGATAAACAACTTGCACGTTTTTGGGTTTTAGAAGAAGTTCAAAACAAAATACAAACCATGTCAAATGAAGATAAATATTGCGAGGAATTTTTTGAAAAGAATTTGAAAAAGGATATTACCGGAAGATTTATAGTAAAAATACCGTTTAAACGTGACGTTGAAAAACTAGGTAATTCACATGATATTGCTTTGAGCAGATTTTTGAACTTAGAAAAAAGATTAATGAAAAATAGTAAATTACGCGAAGAATACGTGAAATTTATGCGTGAATATATAGAATTAGGGCATATGAGTGAGTTAGAAAATAATAAACAAAACAACTCAGGTTACTTTATTCCTCACCACGCTGTAGTGAAGGACACCAGTATTACTACGCGATGTAGAGTCGTTTTCGATGCAAGTTGCGGGACAGATAACGGATTATCTCTAAACGATATGCAATACATAGGCCCTCGTTTACAAAATGAAATATTTGATATATTAATTCGATTTAGAAAACATAAGTACGTGATAGCCGGTGATATATCAAAAATGTATCGTCAGATTTTAGTTAGCACTGAAGATAGAAAGTATCAAAAGATATTTTGGAGATCTGACACCAGCGAAGAAGTGAAATATTATCAGTTAAATACGGTCACGTATGGTACTGCGTCTGCGCCGTACTTGGCGGTCAGATCCTTGTTGCAAGTAGCCAAGGAAAACATTGAAAATTATCCCATCGCCAGTAATATCATTAAAAATGATTTTTACGTGGATGATGTTCTCACAGGAGCAGAAACAAAAACCGAAGTTTTACAGATTCAAAACGATCTTTCTACAATTTTAGCAAATTCCGGTTTTGATTTAAGAAAATGGCTTTGTAATGACATTAGCATTCTAAACAAATTTAAACTGAATGATGAATTATATAGTAACATCTTACCAATAGGAAATGATGACCTTAATAAAACTCTAGGCGTTTATTGGAATGCAAAGACAGATGTCTTGCAATATTCCGTAAATTTGCAATCAGGTAGCAATAGCTTAACAAAGCGAACAATACTTTCAATAATTTGTCAAATTTACGATCCATTGGGTCTAATAAATCCAATCATAGTACTAGGAAAATTGTTTATGCAAGAATTGTGGAAATTAAAGATATCATGGGACGACGAGGTTCCTGAAAATATAAAAATAGCATGGATTAAGTTTCAGAATGAATTACATCTAATTAATACACTCGTCATACCTCGAATTTGTGTTTTTTCTGATTATTCAATAATTGAATTACATGCATTTGCTGACGCTAGTGAAAAAGCATATGGTGGAGCAATTTATTTGAGATGTTTTGTTACAAACAAGGGTTACTTGTCAAATTTGCTATGTGCCAAATCACGCGTAGCACCCCTAAAAAAGATTAGTATACCTAGACTAGAACTTTGTGCAGCAGTGCTAGTAGCAAATCTAGCCGATAAGATTTGTAAATCGATCCAAGTAGATTTTAATTCTCGTTTTTACTGGACGGACTCAACAATCACTCTGGCCTGGATAAAGGCAGAACCGAATGTTTGGAAAACATTTGTCGCGAATCGCGTAACAGAAGTACAATCTATCTCAAATACCAGTGAATGGTTTCATGTTGGTACTAAAGATAATCCAGCAGACTTGTTATCGAGAGGTGTTAATCCAGAAAATTTAGCTAATTCATCACTTTGGTGGCATGGACCTTCATTTTTGTGTTCCAACCATCTTCAGTCAGTTTTAGCGGAGAAAGTCAACACCATTATTGACATTCCAGAAAAAAGAAATGTATCTTCCGTATATTTAACTGTAGATGACTTTGATTGTATAAAGAATTTAATTAATCGTTGTTCAAATTACCTGAAACTATTACGCATAACTGCTTATATTTTACGATTTAAAAATAATATATCAAAATCAACTAGAAGTAATAAAATTGTCGGTGTTCTGAAACCAGAAGAACTTGACAATGCCTTAATATTATTAGTAAAAACAATTCAAGTAGAATGTTTCTCACGGGAATACAATTCTCTTCTCCAAAAGAAAGTCGTTCATAAAAAGAGTAAAATTTTATCCTTAACACCTTTTCTTCAGGATAATGTCATTAGAGTAGGTGGCAGGTTAGAAAATTCAGATATTTTATTTCACAAAAAACATCCTATTATTTTACCTAAATCTCATCATTTCACAGATCTAATAATAAGACATGAACACGAACGACTGATGCATTGTGGCGTGCAAATGCTTTTGTGTGCATTGCGTGAACAATTTTGGCCAATATCTTCAAAAAATATTTGTAAGAAAATAGTGAGAAATTGTGTAAGATGTTTTAAGGTGAAGCCGAACAATATTTCGTATCTCATGGGAAATCTTCCTAGTATGAGGGTGAATGAATCATTGCCATTTTTAAATGTAGGCGTTGATTATGGCGGGCCTTTTTCATTGAAAGATCGACAGGGACGAGGCGCAAAGATATCTAAATGTTTCATTTGCCTATTTATCTGTATGAGCAGCAAGGCCATTCATCTAGAGCTAGTCACCGGATTAACAACAGATGCCTTTTTGTCCGCATTAAAACGTTTCATAGGACGAAGAGGTAAACCTCATAATATCTATTCTGATAATGGAACAAATTTTTCTAGGGCTAATCGAGAACTAAATAATTTATATAATTTTTTGGAATCTGAACATAACAACATTTCCAGTCATTTAATCAACGATAAAATTAAGTGGCACTTCATTCCAGCACGATCACCTACTTTTGGAGGGATATGGGAGGCAGGCATTAAAAGTGTTAAATCTCATTTAAAGAAAGTCGTGGGAGAGTCAGTATTCACATTTGAGAATTTTAATACAGTTTTAATTCAAATAGAGGGTATTCTAAATTCCCGACCCATTTGTCCTTTAACAAACGATCCCGATGATCTTACACCCCTTACTCCATCCCACCTCTTAATTGGACGATCCCTAATTGCCCTTCCCGAAGGCAATGTCACTAATATCGTGAAAAACCGTCTGAACCAGTATCAGCAGATCCAGTGTGTTGTCCAATCGTTTTGGAAGCGATGGCATAGAGAGTATCTATCACAGTTTCAAGTACGCTCCAAATGGAAAGAAACCACCCCCACTAATCTCAAAATCGGGACATTAGTTCTCTTAAAGGATGAGAACCTCCCCCCGTTGTGTTGGGCTCTCGGGAGAATCTCCGCCATGTTTCCAGGTTCTGATGGAATCGTCAGAGTAGTTGAAGTGAAAACCAACAAGGGACAATATCGACGTGGTGTAACTAAACTTTGTGTACTTCCTATAAACTCATGAACGTTGAAAGCATCCTTTCAAGGTGGGCGGAATGTCTAATCATTTCAGACATTTTAGTGAATCTGGCAACGTCGACGAGGAACTAAGAGCGCGAAACCTACAATGTTTTTTACTGGTTTTTGCAAGGGTAGCAGAAGCTAAGAGACTTTCAATCGATACGCATCGATAATAGATATTGTCTTACTTTAACGTACAAAATATATTTGTTTGTTAATTTGTATGTGAATAAAGTCCAGTGTTTCTCAATCTACGTTATTCTAAGGTCCTTCGAACTTTATACAAACAGCAGGTGTGAATAATTCGAAAAAAAAAATAAATAAAAAATGTGGAAAATTGGAAAAATCTTGGCAGTTCCAGTATTACTGCGGTTCTGCTCCGGTCAGCCGATGTTCGGCGGACAGCGGTTCCCAAAATTTCGACGAATTTTCCAACACAATTTAAACTTTCCGCAAATTTGTTTCGAATTTTCCACACTTGCCATTCGTTACAAAATAGGCTTATACACTCGTCCTTCAAGGAAGTGCAACAGGTTAAATTACACCCTGTATCTTAGTCGAGTTCGGTAATATGATCGCAGATTTGATCAGATGTCAATCACGTGGCCACATCAGATTAATCGAATCAGTCGGTAATAAACCAAAGAATCGGCTTGACTTTGACAGTTAACTAATAACTGAATTTAAATTTGAGTTTTAGTTTTGTAAAAAACTTCAAGCTTGAAATTTAAACTGTGGCTGTTTTAAAGTAATCCTTTAATTTCGATTTGAACTATCAATGTCAAACTAATAGTAAAAATCACCAATGTAAAATAAACATAACCACAAACTTTCAAATTAATCGTATTTGTCCGTCAAAATCAACCAAATCAATCTCAAACTGAACGGAAACGAAAAACCGAACGATCAAGATTTACATCCCCTAAAATCAGTTATAATAAACAACTTAAGTTTTACACTTATTTTGGTGGGGAGAGCATACTGTATAATTTTCAGTAGGTGGTTTTGTATTAGATATATATATACCTATATATATATATATATATATATATATATATATCTTTCTATCATTTGTGCGTCCATACATTTTAAATTTACATATGTTTCAGCGTCCCCCACCTTTATGCGTCCGTATACGGACGCTCAAATGTAATCCCTTATTATTTCGTGTGAAAGAACTGCTAGTGACCTCTATCATTTTACTTTCGAACCTCCGTATTTGACAGATTACTGTCTGTGGTCGTGAGTTTCACTGTGACTTTGACGGAGTTACATATTCGCCATCATGTGGACGCTAAAGTATCACAAGTTGATCAAAATATATTCACGTGTAGTTCAAGTCATGTCCGTTGCAGCGCTACAAACGCATACTGTATACTTATTGTGGACTACATTCTGAGATTCTTCAGCGTCCGGACACTTGGCAACACACCATTTGTATTCGGGAGGTTTCTACGTGGTCTCATTTATCGTTGATGGACTCAGTGGGGTAACAATGAATACACGATGAAAGAAAATTCGCATTCGAGGACGCAACAGTATTTTGCATTCGAATTAAAACTAATATGAGAATAAAAAATTAATAAATGAGTATCTGTTATTGTTAATTGACATTTCGTGTTTGAAGCAAAATGAAATATCTAGGTGATATTTTTTGCATGACTATCGTACAGTTGTGTGCATAAAAAAGTCGTACAGCAGTTATTGCTGTACGAAGCTATTGTGAGTCAATCTTAATTGAACTTCTTATCGACTTTGACAAGTAGTGTCAAAATTCAAACTATTTTTGTTAGTAACGCGCTTTTAACATTTTTTCAGCGCAATTAGTGTAATGCCTTGTACGACTCTTTTATGTACAAAACTGTACGTCTTTTACGTTCTAGAACAACAAAGAGTCACTTCGCTTACTGAGATTTTAACGAAAAGTCAACATTTGAGTTCAGTTTCCGAAAAAGAATAGTTTAGTTCTGTACTCAAGATGAAATGCAAAATGTATCTAGTATGACATGTTCGATTTGCACAGGAAGAAGAAAAAGCACAAAATCTCTATTGATTCATAAATTCCCAAAAATTTTGGTAATCCATTTAAAAAGGTTTTCTCAAACAGAAAAATTTAGAGAAAAATAAAAGGTCACTATTGATTTTCCTCTAAAAGGATTAGATATGAGAAACTTCACAGCAGACAATGAAGCCCCTTGTCTATATAACTTGTACGCTTTGTTGAATCACAGCGGGTCCAAAAAAACTGTTTTCAGACGTGTTGCGTACACTATTTTTTCCGCAACCGTGGAACGTACGTTTTATGAAGTTTAATAAATAGACAAATATACCTTTAATGGCTTGCCTATCTGAATGTAGTCCAAACTATACACAGTGAGTTTAAAAAATTTGCCACCACATGGAAACTTTTTTATTATCGATTCGGGCCAAAAAATTTTAATATTCATAAAAATTGGTGCATTGCGGAATCCTTGTATTCGAGTTATAAAAATTATAAATTTCCTAACGTTGTACAGGGGGGGACAAAAAAATGAATTTTGATCAAGAGTAAACTACCATGGCTGCGATTCCAAATTTGAATATTGTTTTCAATTCTAAATAACCTCTTTGAATGCACTTTTTATAATGTCAAAAATAAGGGGTAGTTTACACCTGATCAAAATTCCTATTTTGTGTTCTCCCCTGTACACTGGAAATTTGAAATTTTGACAACTCATAGATATGCAAGTAGTCTGCCATGCACTAATTTTTATGGGGATTAAAATTTTCTGAAAAATCGATAATAAAAAAGTTTTCCATATGGTGCAAATTTTTTAAACTCACGTTATATAGTATGGACCATATTTTGGTAGGCAAGCCTTTATAGATGTATTTGTATATTTATGTAGCTCTATAAAAAGTATGTTTCATCCGGTTAACAGATGGGTGAAGGTCGACCTATATTCCGGCTCTTAGAATAATTTATTCATTATATTTCTTTGTAGGACAAAATTTCGAACATTTTAGTCCTTTTATTTGTATTATATATTGAAATTTGAACAGAAGATAGGTACTAAGAGAAACATTCTAATTCTTATTCAGATTAATATTCACATTAAAATTCGAGCACTTCTCAGCCTAGTCCGGGAAGTACGTACTTCCTGGACTGGAGCGGGAAGTGCTACTTTCTGAAAGAAAAACCGTCCAGAACGTAGGTTCTTCCCGGACGGTTGCCGAAAATAGTAATTTATATATGAAAAAAATCAAATGAATATCATACAACTTTATCAATTTTTTATTGGATCGTAAATGCCCCCCAATGGATTGACAAAACTATATTATTGTTATATATCTCAAGATGGCGACCCTGAACACCATTTTGATTTTTTTTATGGAAGTCTTGTGAGATTTCACTTTGAACATCTGGTTGAGTATTTCTTGTATTTCTAGAATATCACACCGAGATATGCACCACACCCAAAATGTATGTTATAGTAGGTAGACTTGAATACTGCATACTAAACGGAAAATAACTCCATTTTCATTACAATACAAGCTTTTATTTAGTTTCACCTGTCACGGTGTCTGTGCGTTTCTAATCAAATCTTGCAAGTCAAATATAAGACATTTCTAATCGTCTGATTCAAAATTTGACAGGTGTTCATAATTTCGGTGACAATGCATTATGAAATTTTCGTTAGAGAAAAATTAAAAAAGACGGCTCCAATATGGCGGATGAGTTTTGTAGTTATGGTCCGATTCGATTCTAAATTGGTATGTGGGGGTTTTTGGGGTCGGACATAATGAAATTTTTGTCAAAATTCATAAATTCAATATGGCGGCTCCAATATAGCGAACGAGTTTTGTGATTATGGTCCGATTGACTCTTAATTTGTATGTGAGAGTTTTTGGGGTCGTAGATTATGATTTTCTTGTCAAAATTCATGAATTCAATATGGCGGTTCCAAGATGCCGGACGAGTTTTGTGATTATGGTCCGATTCGATTCTGAATTGATAGGAGAGGGTTTTTGGGGTAGGAGATTATAGATTTTTTATCAAAATTCATAAATCCACGACGGCGAGCGAGTTTTGTAATCATGGTCTGATTCTCTTCAAAATTGGTACGTGGGGTATTAGGGGTCGAAGATCATGAATAATTTGCTAAAATTCATATGATGGCGGACGAGTGAATATTTAGGTGGCCTCCTCAGTGAAGAGCTAGATAGTTCAAAACTCACAGGAAACGGCCCCTGTAATAACCATGCTTTCTTTGAAATGCATAGATCAATGCGTACTAACTAAAAAGCACAGAATGATATAATTAAAAAAAAAATTTAAAGACAAGCTTTTATTCGAAGGCGCTAAAAAGTAAAAAGTAATTTCTTGAGATTTGAGTTAGATTCAAAAGCTTATTGCCACTTTCGTATTCGAAAACTTTGGGCGGCTTTCTATATATAAGTATCGGAAAGTTTTCATCTTGGGTATGGTAGTTTCATGAGAGCGTAAAGAATAGCTTGTTATATGTTAAGAGAGCATTACAATTTTTCCTCTACTCCCTCGATGAAGGGATATCGACGTGATCTGTGTGTGGAGTGTTGCATTGCCACGTGGTCCGTTAATGCGTCGGGTGGGGTAACAGGAGAGGCGCACGGTAGTACGTCTCTCTTAATTATGTGGTATATCACATCATTGCGTTTCTTTTTGCTCGCGTAGATTTCTGTCTATACCCCAGATGAAAAGTTTCCGATACTGTATACATTTTATCAATTTATTCTTCAATTTGAATAATATGATTCTTCTCCAGGAAAATTTGAAAAATGTCGGTGCCGAGATGGCTGACGAGATTCGTGATAATAGTCGATTCAAAATTGGTATGTAACTGTTTGTGGGGTCAGAGATAATGAATTTTCTGTGAAAATTCATAAACTCAAGATGGCGGACGAGATTTGTTATTATGATCAGATTCGATTCAAAATTTGTATGTGGGGGTTTTTTGAATTCTATGTCAAAATTCATGAATTCAAGATGGCGGCCTAAGATGGTGAACGAGTTTTATGGTTATGGTCAGATTCGATTCAAAATTGGTATATAGGGGTTTTCGGGGTCGGATATTTTGATTTTTTATTAAAAAACAAAATAGTTTTTTAAATATAGTTTAAAAAACTAAAGAACGTGCTTTACTTCCAACAATGACTAAAAAGTATAAAATAATTGTCAATGTAATTACTCAAATGCAAAAAATAGTGGGGTTCTTGACTTAAGTTTTCTCGAGCTTTTGAACGCTCAGTATTGTAAAGTTGAAATCAGTAACGTAAAAAAATAGTTTGTAAGCACCCACGCTTTTTCACATTTGAGTTATTACATTGTCAATAATTTTTTACTTTTCAGTCCATGTTGAAAGTAAAGCGTGTTCTTCATTTTTTTAAACTTTTTTATTCACTTCATGGCGCTTCACAGGTTCACGAATCTCATGACATTATTTCCTAATGATGTGGAATAATACGTCTGCATATATTAAGTTACAAAATACCAGACATGGCAACACTGTCGGACGCCGAAAGTATTCTATTCGTCCAATTATCATACGGGGGGACGTAGTAAGGATAGTACAAAGTAGTGTATATTGAGGGCGTTCAAATGATAGTATAATGAAAGGACGTAAAAAATATGCAGACTATATAAATCTAAATTGTGAGTGATCCAATACTAATATTTCAATATACTTTACATTTTTGTGCTCTTTGAACCTATTGCCACCTATTGAAGGCGGAATAGTTGAATATACTTCCTCGGACGCTGAAAGCGTACTGAATAGAAAGACGCTAAAAAGATAAATAGATGTATATATATATATATATATGTACTTAGTTGTCAAGAGAATACCAGATTTGACCAATCCACGTGAAAATGTTTTATTGAGAATATGTATATCGTAACGAACGTCGTTTAAATATGAATAGAAATATACTAAGCCCTACCAAATTTTCCTTAGTTCTCTGAACATAACAGGATTTTTCTTTTTTTTGTGAACCAAAAGATGAAAACACCCTATCCTATTTTGTACGGAAGTATGAAATAACCTTTCTCCACAACCGTTACAGAATTTGCCAATTCTGAAATCATATTTGATAACAAAAGACTAACATTCTCTCTCTTGAGATTGAAAAAATATTCTACCACACTTGCTGTCTTATACACTTTGCGAGTATTTCATTCAATCACTTGTTAAAGAATATTATTCCAACATTGTTGTAGTAATAATAAATTCGTTATAATCTTGGTTCCTCGCACTCGCTTTCAGCTTGCGCTCGGAACTTTCCACTCGCATTGAATTTTCATTCTAACCTTGTTACCGAATATGCTATTAATCGGTCATAACTTTTATTGAACAGATACTTATAAGTATACTGAAAACATTATTTTTGTTTTGTTATTCAGGATAGACATCAAATTCTTGACTATTTTCATGATTCATTCTTTCGGAGAAATTTTAGTTGGTCTATAGAATTATGAATCATACTCACATCATGAAAAATCTTTTGAATTTTACCAGAAAAATTGAGTTCAGTAGATATGTGAATTTATTCACTAGGATTTCCGTTTGATGGCAACAGAAGAAAGTAGGTAATTACAATTTCAAAGAATTAATAAAATTTTTTATCTGATGTCTGATGTAAAATGTTCTTCATGTGCTCCACGTATATATGAAGAGAAAAGTTAACAGATTCCTTCTTATTAGTTGTTACTAGGAAAAACGTAAATAATTAAGACAGTTTGTCAACAAAAACATTATCGATTCATTAGTTTTGGATAACCCCTGAATGACAACAAACAACAAAATGTATCTCTTCAATATATAAATATAAGTAAGAATGCCATATCGGTTGCACAAGAATCAGACTTCAAGAGCTTCTTCGTGATCTTGACCTTGAAAAGCATCAGCTTGATCTAGGTAGTCATCGTGCTCAAACAGCATACGAGTGTACAAAGGAAAGTCCCATTTAATTTCACAATCGACGTTGCCAAATTGGGAGAAATATGTTTCGTAATACACTATTTAACCCATAGTAGGAATCAATACACACAAACACACACACACACCCATACTTTAGAATATATTTTTTCCAGTTTCCTTGCAACTAGTTTCACCGATATCTTTTTTTTGTGAAAGAAACTATAGGTGGCAATTATAGAAATGTTGAAAATTTATACAGCATTACTATTCCATAAGAAACGTGAAATACAAAATAAATACTGTAGAAACAATTTTCATAGAATACGTCTGTCATTGTACATACGTCTTCAACCAACAGAATCGATTGATATTACAAGATCCAGGAATTTTAACCTAACACTAAATTCAATAAAAATGATTTTTGGCACACAGGCAGTTCTTGAGAAATACCTACGTTCAGAAAAAAAGTGTTCTGCACGCGAACACCAACGGAAAGTGGAAAAACATCCCAGGAAAAATCGGTAAATCTACTTGGAAGGGGTTGGAAATTTCAATATAATGTAAACGAAAAAACTTGTAGAACGTAAAAATCTCCATAAAAAAAGTAATCACATGTTTTTTCGAAAATTGCTACCTTTGAGAGATAATGAGCTATAACTGATATTTTCAGATTTCAGATTTACCCCGACGACCGACTAAAATCTCTATCTTCCTTGTTTTTGGTCGAAAATTCATAAACTGAACGGAATTTTAAAGAAAAATCTTTCAGAAATTATCATACATAGCTGGCGGGTTTTCGGTAGAAGTGGTAGTATTTGATATACGACGGTGAAATAATGATCATTGATTAACGAACAATGTGATTTTACTATTTTTTTACCTTGTCCTATCGAATTAGCCCGACAAGCTGGGTTTGCTCAAAGATTCAGTAGGTCAAACAAACAAATCAGATATAATATTCATTCCCAATTTATCTTGGGCCTAACTAATTGTCTTGGGCCTAACTGATTCAAGTTTTTAAGTACGCTCATGTTTCAGTTCAAAACCCATGTAAAAAAATCAAAGTGCTTGAAGATTTCTGAAAAAGCGTACTGCTCGTTTCATTGACAAGGTCCTGTACACTCAGAATATATAGATAAAAACCTCTGATAACAAATGTAAGAAATTAGTAAAATTACATTGTTTATTTATCAATTATCATTACTTCACCTTCGTACATCAAATACTCCCACTTCTACCGACACCTGCCAGCTATATAATAATAATAGACGCTTTTATTGGTAGAAGCAGAAAAATAACAATGATTAACATTGAAAAATATAAATCTACCAAAAGGCAGAGTTAGCTTTTGACTAGCCCAGAGGGGTCAGGCAAGTGCTTTCTACCACTCAACCTTGAAAATATATGATAATTGCTGAAGGATTTTTCTTTAAAATACCGTTTAGATTACGAATTTTTAGTCGAGCGTTGGGGTAAAGTTTTTCGGGCGGAAATCTGTCAAAAGAAGCAATTTTCGAAAAAACAAATCATTACTTTTTATGAAGATTTTTACGTTTTACAAGTTTGTTTTTTTACATTATATCGAAATTTCCAACCCCATCCAAGCTTTCCCGGGAATTTTACCCAGTTTCCATTATTCCATAGATGTTCGCGTAACTCTTGAAACACTGGCCGTGTACCAAAAATCATTTCTATTGGCGTTATTGTCAGGTGGTAGTAACATTTTAGCTACAGCGCTTGCATTATGAAGTGATCACAAATATTCTACAATACAATTGTAGAATTATTTAAAATAAAAATAAAAACAAAAGGATAATTATTCTTTGCTCGAAAATTTGAAACAGTTATCGATATCGACGATAAATGATGGGCGATTTATTTATCCCTACCATTGATAAGAAATATTCTGCGCATGATAATGATACTTCCATATTATTATTTTTTTTGCTATGTAAGCTGGATGAGATGAAGTTCAAGCATACCGCTACCCCTCTCTCTTATAATTTTAATGAAGGTTAATTGCCAAACATTGTATAGTAAATGACCTGAAGCATAGTAAAATGGTAGATAAATCAAATTTGGGTGTTGAGTTTTTCTATAAGTGGTTTTAATAGTCTGTTTCCTACCATCGTAAAAGGAATAAAATTATGTTTTTTTTTATATAACACAAATATAACTTTTACCTGTCCACTGACATTTACGAGGTAGTGTAGCGTTATTATTTCTTGAACAACATCCTTCAATATGAATGAGACACATTTTTTATTCTAAGGCATGTGGGAGGTGTATCAAACTCAAAGTTTTCCACTAGAGAAATGCGGCAACATCGTTTTCTCACGGAGTGAATGGTCTGCTGCCGTAGTATCGCTACGTCACAAGGGTATCGGATTAGAAGGTAAGAGGTGTCAGGGCCGGTCTCAGGTAAAGGCAAGATAAACTACTACAACTAGGAGCGAAAGAATAACAGTCGGACATTCGACATCGAATAACATTCGACATTCGAATTTTTGTAAAGGGTAGCTTATAGAAAAAGTTTGAATATATGTGTCAGAAAATATAGAAATATATCTATTTTGGTAATTTTCAGGAAGTTTTCTATTCTTATTCTTGTCAACAAGCACCGTTTGACACTTCAGCTACATGACAATTATTTTTGTTGCTCAAAATATTAAGTGGTTTTGCCAAATGAACGTATGAACCAGAGCTCTCAAAATCAAGAAAACTACATTTATATCTATTATTATTCAGTGCCATTTTGTTACCACCAACCGATCAATGCATTTCCTCGACAGTTCTGGGGGCCTTGTCACTCTTAACCACTTTAAGTATCTACTAGTTGAAAAATATAATTAACAGTTAACACCCATGTGTTGCCCAAAATATAGGTGTTGCGAGATCGAGTACAACTTTTACGAATTCAAAGAATGTATATATCTTACATAGCCAGGTTATAGTAGAAAAAACTCATCTACATTAATTAGAAGTAATTAAAAAATATATCTAAAGCTAATATGTGGAATAAAAAGTCGCGATATTCCAGATAGTTTTTTGTTAAAATCCAAACACCAACCCACACACCTAACAATGATTGGATTCAGAAGCTTTAACACACGCGCCACCGCGAAGATTCTTAAGAAAGATTAAATATTTGATCTGAAACACCTTTTCAGTCACACTCGTGTACCAAGTCAATACAAATAAGTATGTTCATGATTAGGATACAATTATCTGAGTTATCACCACAAATACAACTCAACAGTTTTTTTATAACTATATCTGTAGGACAAAAATTTTAGCAATTCTTGAAATCAACTGTTTTCAATTATTTACAAGCGACATTATTTACTTCCACAACAGGCAATTATTATCTAACTCTAACGTACGCTGACTAACCTCTCACCCACTCCAGATCCATGCGGAGTCTGTTCGATTGGAACTCTTGCTATTTCTGGGTTCTTAATGGAATGTCGAATAATTCAGTGGCGCTTCTATGGTGGGTTATTGTACAAAAAATAAGTTCAAATTATGCAAGTACTCTCAAATTTACGCACATGTGGTGGTAGTTCACCCTGTATTTGCTATATTTATTTCCAAGAAGTCAGCTGAAATTTAATCTTATTGCACGTCCCCACCTATCAACCATCTGCAAAACGACGAGAACAACTCACGGGCATATAATAAAACTGGATTTTTTGTCTGGTATCCATTTTTTTCCCGCAAACATTCCTTAAATACTGGTATCCAACTAAATAAATGAAAAAAAAGTAACCATAAACTTTGTGAAACTATGTTCTGTTCTTTCGATTTGTTATCGTTTTTATCCCCGTGCATTTAAGACATAGGTACTTCACTAAATAATATGTGGACCTCTTCATTCATATAGTGAAACTATTTCTAACTTGGAAGTGTTGCACATTGGTTAAATGAAAATAAATTTTAACAACCCCCGGTTGTTAGCTTTTTCTTTGAGAAATTAGCGCTTCCCGGCCTAGGTCGGGAAGTACTCGAATTTCAATATAAATATTAATATAAATAATTTTAATAGTAAGTTACGTAACATGTCCGGAAAAAACTGTTTTCGGACGTGTTGGGTACACAATTTTTTCGGCAATAATGTAGAATAACAAATCGAGACACATTTATTTATTATATCTTTTGGTAGAAGAAAATTTCCAACATTTCAATTCTTATTTGTATTAAATATTGAAATTGGAACAAAAGATGGGTACTAACAGAAACATTCTAATTCTTATTTATATTAATATTTATATTAAAATTTGAGCATTTCCCGGAGTAGTCCGGAAAGTATGTACTTCCCGGACGGTTGCCGAAAAAATTGCTTTTTCCGTTAACCAGCTGCCGTCCCCTTACGAACGGCAACCGTCAAAAGTCGAAACTTGTGAGAGCCAAGGATTAACGAGGTCTTACCTTTTAACGTGCGATTCCTAAGAATTAGAATTTTTCTGTTAGTTACCTATTTTCTGTTCGAATTTCAATATTTAATACATATAAGAACTAAAATGTTCGAAATTTTGTTCTACAAAGAAATATAATAAATAAATTAGTCTGAGAGACGGATGAAACATACTTTTGATGGAATTTCATAAATAGACGAATACTGAATACCTATTATCAAAATGTGGTCCAGACTATATACAGCGAATACAAAAAATTTGCACCATATGTAAAACTTTTTTATTATCGATTTGGCACATTGGTGCATTGCAGAATACTCTTATATGACTAGTCCAAATTTCATATTTCCAGTGCACAGGGGAGAACAAAAATAGGAATTTTGATCAGGTGAAAACTACCTCTTATTTTTGACATTATCAAAAAGTTCATCCAAAGAGGTTGTTTAGAATTGAAAACAATATTCAAATTTGGAATCACGCCCAGGGTAGTTTACTCTTAATCAAAATTCAATTTTTTGTTCCCCCTTGTACACCGTTTAAAAATTTAGAATTTTGATAACTCGAATACAAGTGTTCCGCAATGCACCAATTTTTATGAAAAATTTAATTTCCTAACAAATCGATAATAAAAAGAGTTTTACATATTTACATATTTTTTATTTATGAAACTTCATAAAAAGTATGTCTCGTTCCGTTAACATATGGGTGAAGGTTGACCTCTCTTAGATTAAAAGTGTCTCATTGAATTGTTATTCTACACGGTTCCCAAAAAAGTAGTGTGTGCAACACGTCCGAAAATAGTTTTTTTAGGGCACCCAAACTTCCAGGACTCGCCTACGGCTCGCCCTAGAATTTTGTCCACTCGTATTTTCAGGACGTAAATTACTATTCTCAGGCTCACCACTCAAGATAGGCTTGTTTTGGTTTCAAGTTAGAACGGTCTTAAATCCATTAGCAATAGTTATGACATTTGAGATATGACAAGTTTTAAGACAAACGACATCATATACTTGAAAGTGAGACCGGTGAAAAGTGTTAACAAAAAAATCTAATAAAAATTAATATTTTGTATTACCTTCAAGTATATGGAATAGCAATTCATTCAAAACAGGTTTTTGATTATTTGATCAATATTTTATATTCTTCCTTCAAAATATAGTGTACCATAAGAAATGTGTGATTAGAACCTTTCTCACTGCGGAATGAGGATTCATAAAACTTCGAGAAGTTTGCCTGAGGATTTGGAGTAAGTAACTGAATCGTTTGAAATTTCACTTCGTTATCTCTTGACATTTAGGTTGAGTGAATTTTTACCAGACAAACCATGAAATGTTCTTTAAACATCGGTTGATATATAAGTGTCTTAATAGGCATATAGGACAGCACCGGACCTGGGTGGCGCGCATTATGCAGATGTGATGACATAGATAGGAGCTTACGTATCTGAGAAACGAGAGTGACGTGACCGGAGAGTCTGCACGTGATTTCTAATGATTGTTACATAAAACTATAACAAGAAATAGAAATTATAATCGGTATATTTATTAACGTGAACTTGAAATTCATTCGCTCACGATGAGTCTCGTTTATTAAAGATGCCGGCCGGTAGGAATTTCAACGCCTTCTCCAATTTATGGGTAGGTACTAAATACCGAATAGTAACTGAAATTCAAGATTTATGTCCAAGGGAATATGTAAAATCGGTTTAAGGATTGCTGAGAATCTAAAATAATGCCGAGTGCCAAAAAATAAACCTTCTCAATGAATATCCAAAATTGATGTTTCAAGATGGATCACATTTACAGGACAGGTCAAGAAACAGAAACTACCCAAACACCAAAATGTGATAGCACAATAGCACGCTCATTATCCCCGCCTACATAAAATTTTCTACTGTAATGGCTCAGCTAATTTTGGATTTTCAAATTAATTGTCCTTATACCTACATTTTGGGTTAAAAACAGACATTTTTTGGAAATTAATCAAGGAATTTATTCATTATAAAGAGAAGTTACCTTTTTTTGTACCATTAACATGAACAATGGGCTTGTAATCGCAGAGAACCTACAGAATTGGTCCGTTATCCGTCAATCATACTATTCTCACATTTCACAATTTCGAGACTGTCGAATGCATCGGAAGTCTACATATATGATTAATTTCAGAATTGTTTTATCAAATCGGTGGTCGTAATGTGGCATGTTGGACCCAGTATTGGACCACACTTGATTCTTTGATAATCGAAAATAAAATCAGACAATGTGCTCTATGTACAGCACTTTCATGACCCGTCTAGTTTGACCCTCATACTTCGTCCCACAGTCCTTACAGATAATTTCACAAGTCAATAACTTTTTTTCTTTCATTTTATATTTCTATTCAGTACTTCAGCATTTTTTGCGAATACCTCGAATACAATTCATAATCAATTAAATGTATCGGTGTGTGTTCCATATGAAGCGATGAAGATATGCGTTCGTTTCAAAAAAATCATTGAAAATGTGAAAATCGGTCCATCCCTGAACACAGAGATAAATGAATTAGGAGTACCTACGAAAATTTGTGGCAGTTCTAATAATAACGAAAATCTTATTTTTCGCTCCTGATTCATGGAATCAATGAATATTTTTGGGAATGTGCCACATTTTTGTATAAAAACAAAGCCAGGAACCAGGAATTGATTCTCCTCACATGAACACGTGCGGAAGTAATTCGAATAAATCTAAACAGTAAGATATTTTATTGGAAAAAATTGATTGTGATGGTGAAGGTTTTCCTTCAATGCTCCAAATCATACCTCACTAATAGATCACAATGTGTTTCGGTCAACGGCATGCAATCGTTTCTCGAAGGATTTAAATAATATGTAGTACGGCATGTGATTTTGATTGTCAATTTTACTAAAAAAAAAACCTTTTTTATTGGACACAATTATAATGGAGTTCGTAAATTGTAGATGTAGGGTTCATAATTCATATAAATCAGGTCAAGAAATAGAATAGAAATCAGCTATGTACTTGTCACCATCTACAATTTATGAACTAGAGTTTATATTATAGATTTCTCATATTGATTAGGGCAAAAACCATCCAGTGTTTTTTATATTTGCTCTTTAAATCACCTATGAATAATACCGAAAGTATGTTATTAGGATATGCTTAAAACGATCTGTCTGTATTTATGTATAATGGCTTCAAGTGCAGATTATTTATTATAGTCTATTTCAAGAATATCGTATGGTATAAATTCTCAAAAATTCTTAGAAATATATAGGTATATATGCTCACCAAATTAGTTTTTTTTTCGAGACTTTACGTTATCCTTGAAATAGATTATATGATTGTTTCATTATAATTTTCAATATTTTATAGGTATCTTTCAACTGTGAATATCAATAACATCATTTTTAATTCATTTATATGATCACTACTGTATAGTGTATAATATATATTGTAACCTGCCACAAATGTACTTATTATGTAACATGGTTAAATAATCTATCTATCCATCTATTGCAAACTGACATCACTTGTTCCATCATTTTTAAGGAGGTCATGGACATAACATAAGATAATGAAATAAAAAAAGAAATAATGCTTCCATGATCCAATTATTTCATACGACCTTTCCTAAAGGGAGAATACTAGCATTTGATTCGTTTTGAAAGTGTTTATTACCAGTAGTCAAAATTAATGATAGTACATTATCTTGTCGCTTGAATGTACAAATTTTTGCTCTGAACATCGGAAAATTTCCCATGTTAGAAATTCTGAAACCCGAGTTTCGAAAAATATTCACGAATATCGTGACCTGATCGAGAACGAAATCTACAGAAATCCATCAAGTAATAAGCAGATATAATTTTGATGACCCGACGATGCGCATCGATGGGAAATTATTTCTTGAAATAAAGCAGGAAGGTTTATCAAATACAACTGATCAAAATTGCTGGGTAGCAGTTCTCATGTTTGCAACTTGCAACTAGTCTAATAGGAATATCTGGAACTGAAAAATGGAGATTAGGTAATGAGAATAACCGTTGCAAATATACCAATTTGTATATCAATTTTCTCATGATAAGAATGGTAAGTATACACATGTACGACTATATACAGGATTCTCGGGTTAGATAAACAGATAAATAAACTTATTGTCTAAATTGTTTATTATAATTATACTGGGAGTTATTCCAAGATAATTATCCCTTCAGAATATATCTGATTCTTCCTGCTGTTTTCCGTTCATGATTGACATTATTTATTCAAAATAAGTGACGGAAAGAGGAAAGCAGGAATATCACGAATATGATCAAATTAACTAGTCTTTTCAGTAATTTAATCAAGTAAGGTAACAGGCAAATATCTAAACTACTATTTCCTAATTTTGCTATCACCACCACATAAGTATATGAATTGATATGTGCTTTTTATAACCATACATCTAAATTTTGTTTTATACGAATGGGTTGACCGCCTGCTAACCGGTTAACTGGAAGGGGTTCGGGGTTCTCTCCCCTCATTTACTGTTGGAATATGTTATCACAGACAACGTGGAAAATCTCTATTTACAACCGTTTCTACAGCATCTGATACAACTTAAATGATATGCTTTTCATCTTGAAACAACGACATAAACAACTAAAGATGTACTGGAATCAGGAAAACCCATTAAAAATTATCTAAAAAAATGTTGTCAAGGCAATTTTGTTTCATTTGAACGAATTTAAATTCTCACTCATTCACATACTAGAATCTAAGAAGTGGATAGAATGTGAAAACAAAAAGTACCTATCAACGATCCCAAAACCGGCGTCACTTTCAATGACACTATTAGGAGCAGTAAGCTCACATTCAAATTTAGAAGTTCAAAAAAGAGAAGACATATTGTGTTGTTTGGAAATTTCTTGTTTTTATTACTATCCAATTTTGAAAATAAAATAGATGAATTTAATAATTCAATAAAATCATATTTTGACATCTCTTGTCAGTTATTTATTTTTTGAAGTGTCAACAATTATTATTATTATCGTATTTGCTGTTAAGTGTTAGGTGACTGAATGACCTTAGTTACGTACCAACAAACAATGTTGTTTACAGCTCACCATTTGAATAAAACTTCTTGCTAGTGTTTGTTGTTCATATCAAATAAAGAAGAATAATATTGATAAACTAGCGATATTGAAAAGGCTGCAAAAATAGCGATTTTTGAATTATTACCTAAAAAGTCGGCTCAGCAGTACGATATTTAATATTAAAATTTTCTCAGCTACTGTAAAATTAAAAACGTTGAAGGAAACTTCATTTAACCCGTCTTTTTAGTATATTATAGAAAAAATATTTTCAAGACGTTACTTTGTAAACGTCATCTTTTAACACTCTTGACAGTCATTCAAAATGGCACGTTTAGCGATCTACCATTTTTATAACAGAAATGTATGTACATTATTTTCTTCGATCGACCGATTTGCGCTCTCTAAAATAAATTAACCGAAAGGAAAAATTGGCATTTTGCAAGGAGTAATTATTTGGTATAATTAAAATAATTATTGCAAACTATAAGGGAGCGCAAAACGGTCCACAGAAGAAATTAAGGGGGTATATAATTTCTATTATAAAAATTGCAGTGGACAAATTGGTCGGATTCAGGTAAGAGACCAAATCGGCCGAGCGCAAACTGGCCGACACCTATAATGACAATTATATAAAAAAACAATATTAGTTATGTCAAGCAAAGCTGCTCACTTCATCTCTATTTAGTGGGAATGTTTGAAAAAAAAAATTAAATACTAATCATTGTACTCTCGTACCCACCCATATTCTTGAGATAAATTGGTAATATCTGAAATTCAAAGAATATGAATCCCAGACGGCTTGAATATAATAAACTCCATAAATCAATCACGATAAAATGACGTATTAAATTCCAACCGATAGAAGCATGAAGATTTGTTATTGAACAACCTTGAACTTGAAATTCAACGCGAGGAATTCACGATCATGACTAGTGTTTTTACCCAGGTAGAACAGGTAATCACAAATTCTCCTTGTGAGGCCAAGAGAATGTTATAAATTTTCTTTGCCGAGATAACAATGGTTAAAAGTTGAAAATTTTAAAACATTCACATCCCTGTATCGAAATTGTTAATAAAGGATTGAGTCAGTGAATTATTTCCGATCTGGGAAATATTTCTAAGATGAATGAGTACGATTTTATTAGAGGTAGGTATTCGTAACATATAAATACAAATGAGTCATATGTCATTTTATGCTTGATAATCAAGTTATAGATGCAAAATGTAGATACAACTCTCTGCATTTGGGAGATACAATATGACATGGTATATTTAATAAATTTGTTGTTTCTTCCAATTATCGTGAGCTCAAACTTTACGGAACCTGTTTTCTAGTTAGTTACGACCAAGTCTGTGTTTTGTCAGGAACAATAATTGATCAAGGGATATAAGTATGGAGAATAAGAGTAATCATTCGAGTCATGTTGTACCTTACATGTGCCTATTACTCTCTAAAATGGCACCAATAGATGTTTTGATAATTATTAGCATAGTTTTATTACACTGGAAAGTCTCAGGCACGGACTTATTAAATCATGAAAAAAAAATCAGTTCGATGACAATCAAGTGAACCTCTTCTGTTACTTATTGTTCAGATCAGCAGTTCCTTGCAAATTATTCAACCTTTTCTATAATTTGGGGGTATTTCCGTCCAATTATAAAATTGCAAGAATACAACCAGTTGAAAAAAAAAACGAAACAATAGGTACCCTACCTATAAACCACAGACGAATCGCATCGCTATCTGTCCAACTGTTATCTTGAAACTCATGGAAACAGCAACAACATCGAGCAAATGAAATATCTAGAACGCTTAGGAATTTTGAATGATCGATAAGATGGTTTTCGTCATCAGAGATAAACTGGTGACATGTTTGCATATGTGCCATATATACCGGGTGACCCGGAATCAATTTACCCCCCGTATCTTTGTTGTTATTATATATGATGGATGTTTCAAATTTGGTACATCCATTTGATGCATGAATGTACAATTAGGCAATTATCAGACCAAATATGATACTTCCGGTTTGACAGGAAGCACTTCCAATTTTTTTAGTTCAAAGGGAAAGTACCATTTTTTTTCGAAAATTACGAGTCGGTGCAAAATTACCTTTCCAACAATATATCACAATCATACTTCCTATTCACAAACTACTGATATATTTGACATTTTTATGAAAGAGTGCCATGGAAGATGAAACAATGGGTGGTATTCATAAACAGTAGCAAATGCTTATACTTCAGGTTTGTCTCTCTCATTACTTAACAAAACGAATAGGTCTCTTTCAAGAAATCCGAGTAAAAGCATTTGCTTCAGTTTTATGCATACAACCCAATAGCACGTGAGTTACAATAATTCGATGTCAAAGTTTTCACACTATAATTTGCATGCAGACGTAACTATTTTCCCAATTTTTGTTTTTCTTCATTTTTCAACATCAAAAAACTCATTTCATTTACATGTCAACATAAGATTTTTTTGTTTAGGTTAGAAATTTCTATCTATATTGAAATACAAATATGAAAAGAACTATTTATTTGTCTCTTATTTATTTTTTTGACATCTTCCACAGCACCCTTTCATAAAAATGATCCTCTGGACGTTGCATGAGATATATCCAAAACGTTTGGCACCAGGGACTGCTTGCCAAGCGTCCATCTTATAGCTTGCCCACAGTTGTGTTTCCTGCTTCTAGCTTTCTCTCAGATCGATTTATCTACTTAGAGGTTGATTTCATTGTTTCTTCTTAACATCAATGATCTATTGGGATCTACTTCATATTCGGTGAACAGAAAGGGGTAGGAACGTAAAGTAATCAGATATGAATTTAGCAAAAATTATGTACCTAATACTTAGGGAGCCGCCAGTGAAATGCGCCGAACAGCGACACTCCTTCCGAGCTCTGGAATGGAAGTAATTTCCTCGAAGATACCAAATCCAAAATATTTTTGATTTTGAGTACCTAGGGCCGAGCCGAGAAACGAGGGAAATGTTTTGATAAATTTTAGCCGTCTTCTATATTCCTTCCATGGAAATATGTTCTTCAAAAAGTGATCAGTTATCATCTGACAAAGCGAAAGAAAATTTGGTTGGGGACAGGGCTGGAAAAAAAGTTTTGGAAATTTTCCTCCCGAAAATGTTCCAAGTCAAAAATTATCCGGTCTCCTATATTCTCACTTTTAAGTTCATTAGTTTCATTTTGTTCCTTAGATAGCTAAAATAAAGGAGGAAGGAATTTTTAGCAGGGCCTGGTCACAGGGGGGAGGGGCAAAAGGTGGCACTCGAAAAACTCGCGGAACCCTCCTGTGACTCGGCCCTGCTAAAATTCCTTCCACCTCGATTTTAGCTATCTAAGGGCAAAAATGAAACTAATGAATTAAAAACTGAGAATATAGGTGACCGGAGAATTTTTGATTTGAGACATTTTCGGGAGGAAATTTTTTTTTTTTTTTCAGTCCCGGCACCAAACAAATTTCCTTACTCTTTGTCAGATGACAACTGATCACTTTTTGAACATCAGCGTGAAGGCAACCATGAGTTCTAGCAATGATTTCGGGAGTGGCTACCACTTCGATGCTGGAGCAAGCCCAACCGCCAACGGTCGTCTTCGAAAAACATGGCCAGCCATGAGTTGGTAGAAATACATGGCTAGCTATCCGTTTGGTGGATAGCGGGATACATCGTGGATGGATTTATTTATTTTAACGAAACATAGTCTGAAACATATCTCAGCCACGAATTGAACAATACATTTCAACGGAAGGAATATAGAAGACGGCTAAAATTTATTAAAATATTTCCGTTGTTTCTTGGCTAGGCCAACTTAAAATCAAAAATATTTTGGATTTGGTATCTTCGAGGATTGTATTTCCATTTCTGAGCTTGAAAGGAGTGTAGCTGTTCGGTGCATTTTTTCACTGTCGGCTTCCTAACTATAAAGGGGAACCAACAGCTAGGAAGTATTCACAGCTTGGTAGGATTCAATGTGAGAAAATCACAAGAATGTCTTTTTTCTAGGAATGCCAAGCACAGTAGCCATAAATTATTTATTGCATTGAAATGGTGAGGCCCACATTGCCAAAAGTGCCTTTCAAAAACTTGGTTTTCTACTTCGTTCCAAGAGCTATTTCACTTCCCGTCAACTGAGCATGATAAGGCCTGACCTGTCCTGGAATACTGTTTCCATATGTGGATTGCAGGCCCTAAACACTTATTGTTAGTAGCGTCGTCCTTGATCCCTGTCAAAACTAGTCAGTACTATGTCGCGGCAATGGACGCTTTCCGTCGCGACGCCGACATCCCACTGAGCAGCATATCGGAGCGTTGCGATGTTGCATCGTCTCATTGCTGTGACACGACTGCAGCCTCACCGTACAAGAAGCGAAGATTGTTTAGTTTGCTCAGCAAATCCTTTCTATGAATACTCTTAGAATTATGAAAGTGAGGCGTGACTCATATATCAAACGTTCCTACACTTTCAGTTGATGAATGTTTTCCTGGAATTTCAGTGAATCAGAAGACGCATTGATCCGTTTCTGATGATACTCGTGTATTCTGTATGTTGTCTATATGAAGACCTAAACCGTATTAAAGTTGTTCAACAATGACTTATATACCAATGAACAAAATACACACATTGCAGTAAGTATCCGTTTTCTATTTATACTGCAACAATATCTAGGTAAGCATTGAAAGCCAGATAAGGATATAAAAAAATATGTATACATATTCTTGCAATTCAACCTAGATATCTGTTCTTTACAAAAATTTTGTTGAAAGGAAATTTCAGACTCGTATGCAATACATATATATCTTGAAACTATGGAATTGGGTATTTGAATGGCTAGACACCTTCAAGGTTTCGACAACTTGGAGAATTGTGAAAGGCTCTGAAATAATTGTGACAGACATTAATATGCTCGACAAACAATGAAATTTCGTCGACTTGTTAATAGTTTTGCCATATAAACAGATAGGTTGGTTTTACAACATGAGAATATTTCCTATTATTGTTTTACAGCCGATTGTAACTAAGTTGGAGGGCTGTGAAATAGCCGTATGTTCTCACTTTTGTGTCATGGTGACTTTCATTAAATTGTCAGCGCCTACACAATTAACGTTCGTAATTTCAAAACTTAGTATTTTTGGGATTGTAACCTTCCACGGCCAGAAATGGTAATTTATTTCAGTAGTAAAAAATTACTGTTCTTGGGTTGAATAGGAAAGTAGCGGAGTCCTCGGCGGAGTCAAACAAAAAATAAATTGAAACAAAATGAAACATTTTTTTCGAACCAAACGGAAGTTTAAAAAATAAACCAGGTTTCAAGGTCTAAAAATACTTACCTGTCAAATGAATGGCTTTTCAGGCAATTCCTAAGAGTAAACAAACCATCTTACTGATAAGTTGCATACCGTGTTTCACTCTACAACTGTCTTGAAAGACAACAAACTAAGATGTTTCTTTGAAATATGAAATAAAATAATTTGTTGCGAAAAAGAGAAGAAATTTTTGATAATCATCATTTTTATTCATACTGACGTAGAATTTTGAATCAACATTCTTTCTTTTCATCTATTCACACCCTGCCACAGCCCACTAGTCAATCCAAGAAAACTATATATTATGTTTATTATATAGTTTAGGTTAGGCTAGGTATATAACAAGTTGGGAAGAAACCTCCAGTCGGCATGAAAAATAATACAATTTTAGGTTATAGTGTATCTTAGCATGAGTGGAATATCAGTATAGCATTTGAATATTAGATATTCCTAGGCTATTATTAGTTGCCACAGAAAATAGGAAATTTGTTATCGCATAAGATTTTCTGTCGCCTAGCAAAAACCGTAAAAAGTGCACTTTTTTTCACACTTTTCCTTATAATAATGAAAAAATACGTAGAAAAGATGAATATGAGGAGTACAATTAATCATTCAGTTAACACTTCAAAAAAGGTAATAAACAACTATGTAAGATGAAGTGGGGTAAGTGGGAACTAAAACTTCAATAGGTTCACTTTTGGACCACATAACTTCAATAAAACTTCATGTACAAAAATGCGCTTTGAACTGGAGTACTTGTTGTGTTTAGGTTCACTTTTGGACCACATAACTTCAATAAAACTTCATGTACAAAAATGCGCTTTGAACTGGAATACTTGTTGTGTTATGAATACAACATGCCATTAATTTTTTCCGTCTTGAAAAAAAAAAGGTTTTTGAAAATTTTAGTGTTATAGAACCGGATCTGTAGAAACCACTTGCCCCTGACACTGATACATTTTTTTTATCCAGTCACCTTGTAATTCAAGTTTTATCTATACTTATGAACCATATAAAGTACTACTTTATCCACTAGTGGAATATTGAATCATTCTCATTTTACTCATTTATTATTAATATTAACAGTTATATTGAATTGAAAATAATATTGCAAAACGAGCGTTAGCGTTTCGGTAACAATAGTTAAAATCACCTCTAACAAATGTATCCTAGATTATTTTTTGACACGGAAGTATACTTAATTAAAAATAAATATAAATGAATAAGTATATATATATATATAAAAAATATTCAGACAAAATTTCAACGTTCTTGGTATTATATTATACTATTTTCCTTTTCACACTGGTTATTCACTTTTCGCGCAGGTGATTCACTTTTCGCTCTGGTGATTCCCTTTTTGTATTGTTGTTTTGAAGTGACGATTTTAACATTGAAATTAACAACTAAAAAATAGCATATTTCAGTTCTCATCGTCACAAAACAATATAAATAACAAAAAGTGAGTGATTTATTTATGCAACCGTTCATTATTGCATGGAAATGACGAAAATAAGCAACACATATTATAAACAGCTGGTAATGGTGCAATATCTACCTACCCATGTAAGAAAACCTGTTGGAAATTATTGGATACATTCAGTAGTAACACTCTTACGTACTGAATATAGATAGGTATAGGTAGGAAGGTACCTTCTTTTCAATCAACAAGAAATGTTTAAGGAAAAATATTCAGAAAAAAGAAATACCGAAACCACCATATTATGAACGTCAATTTTCGCTCGACGCGAGTTTCGGTAAGAAGAGCTAAAAGCATTAAAAATGGACGTAATTTTGGTGTTTTTAGTATTTATTTTTCTTGAGTTTTATTCATATCAAAGGTTCCAAATAATAATTGATTCAACAAGAAAGGAGCTTACTTTTTTCTCTTTGTTTCACATTCCATTTTTACGGGCATTTTTTACTCGACAATAAGACGGCTGGCTATCACACTCAGTACTCGTTCGATATAAAAGTTGTATTTTGTATTCACCCTACGCATACGGGTAAAATGTCAGCTGTAAACGTCAGATTCAAATGCACTAACCGAACAAACGTCACAAATCACTTCAAACAAAAATTATACAAGGTTACAAACAGTACATAATAAACATTTTGATTTCACAAACTCAACTCAAAACGAAATGGCCAAAAAAACGACTTAACACATTCACAAAAAACAAACGGTTGACATTTGGCGCCAAATTTTTCTTTGTTCGCGGCACGTGCACTATCCTTACAAATTTTCAACGTTCACAGCCTTCCTACCTCGAAACGTTCGTTCGACTGTGGTGGTGGTGACGACGATGTATGGAGGAAAGAGCAACGATAGACAGTCTACTCATTCTCATTTCAGTTCACTTAGATACGAGGGGTAATCAGATTGCTCCAGTCATTGACACTTATGTTTTTTTTGTGTTCTATTTGGTTGCATGTGATGAAGATGATTGTCTGAATTTCGCGTTTCTATAGAATATTATTTTGTAGAAGGTGTTGGGAATTTTATACTTTTTTTAAATAATAATTTTCATACGTGTCAAGGTAATTTTTGAAAATTTTTCTATTACTAGTGTATAATATTAATTTTGATAAGAACATATTTCAAGTAATAAGTAGGTATGGAAAAATGAGAAATAAAACTTCCTATGTGTAAAGACCGACCTTCAGTGAAAGATACAGAATATAAATGTTTTGAGATTGTATTATGCCGTTGAGGGCACATGTAAACTCGGATTCATAATGTTCTCAATTAAAAGACAACCCAGAATGCGGTATGTAATCTCGGCCGATCGTAAAACTGAAAAAAAGAAGGAGCAATTATTTACTCTGATATAACCAGAACGAACTAACTTTACGTATATAGACATTTGAGGTTGAGAAAATAGAATACATTGCTTGTTGTTTGTTAGGAAAGAGGTATGGATGGGCAATAGCATGATTATTATTCGAAGAGGAACAGACAAAATGATAAGATTTGGCAAGAGTAACATTGTCAAAATCTGTACTTAGATTTAATCAGTTTTTCTACTCAAATAATGACTGAATTACCGATCTAGCACAGATTCTCAATCTGAATAGTTGCGATTCCATTCTATAAACACCTAACTATAGTTACTGTTTAATTTCAGTCACACTTCAGTGGTTTAAAACCCGCCTGATAGAGTGGTTTCGTTAAATTTGTTCCATTCCGGTAGCGGTGTAGGAATAGACTGATATTTGAATTACAAATTAAACGATACGAATTATAATAAATGATAGATAATCCATCCATTCCTGAAATTGGAATAATGAGTGGCAAATAAAGCGACAAAAATAACTATAACGGTGTTGGAACGAGAAAAATTAAAGTATGTCTCCTGGAGACTCTGGCGTCGCCAAGTTCCTCCGGGATATGTCAAACTCAGCACATGGTCTCAGGTATAAGAATTAAAAAGAATCAAGCTGGGAACAGTGATTAAAAGATTACTTTTTAAAATGTTCAAACTTGATGGCACATGAATAATAATACCTCCCTCTGCTTGCAAGAAATAGACTGTTGTGATATTAAATGCGACATTATTTTAACATATTGCAGTTTGCAATTTCCTCGCACTCAAATGTGTACGTAAGGCTAGTTCGTTCTGGTTATATCTGAGTAAATAATTACTCCTTCTTTTTTCCAGGGTAAAAATGTCGCCCAATCTAATTTATTCAGGAAATAATCTAGCCGTATTAATTGGTTGATCGGGGGTTAGGTAGCTGCAACAACTTTGTGCCGAGTTTGTACTTTCAAGAATGTAATTTAAAATGCATTTGGGATTGATGTGCCGAGTTTGATGCCGCCCGTTCCTCCACCGACCTGCGTTGATCTTAATCCGGTAGCCGAGTGACACCGGTAAAGTTGTTTGTCGTAAGAGGCGACTAAAAGACCACTCCCACAAGGGGCACCAAAGCAGAGACCTTTTGGACTCATTAGTGGGTGTCGATCGGAGGACCACCAAAGGTACCTCTGAGATGGCAATCCTAGGTGCGGAGTTGGGCACCCCAGAAAAGGGAACAAGAGGAACCACAGGTACCACGAAACGCAAGTTAACAGAGGAACCTTCACAGAGACCTCCGTAAACATCTCCCTGGAGACCTCCCCTGGTATACAGGCTGTGGTAAGCGACGACAACCAGAGCACGCCTATAAGGGGAACCAAAGTAGCCAACCGTCGCGAGGGCGCCGATCAGTGAAACCACAACATGTGGGTGCTCACGACGGGTCCAAATAAACGTGCAAGGGCTTCGTCAATCTGTGCCAGAAAAAGAAGTAAACTGTAAATTGAAATTGACATCATAAACTAAGCAAAATCAACTACAGGAAAAGTACGGTGTGTAACGCATTTTCATGAAGATCTTCTACCACCTAATACAAGGCTACATCAATTTATTTCAAATAATTAACTACTGGATGTACATTTGAATATAATGTTAATATAGCTTCACCTATTTCGAAATACGAAACCATGACATTTACGATTATGGAGGAAAATGTGTCAACATATAAGTGGATTCCAAATAAAAATTAATACAATGAATGATGTAATGGTAGATATAAAAGAGAATTTTGAAAATAAATTTACACACGTTTAGAAATCTATAATATTTTCTTTAATGAAAATTGTATGAGAAAACTTTTTTGTTGGTGGTTCATCACTTTATTTTCTTACTAATCATAAGATGATATTTCTTCTAAGAAAAAAATATATTGTACTTTCCATATTATGTAATTATGTTTCAGCTTCCAGTTTTCTTACTAATCATAAGATGATATTTATTCTAAGAAAAAAATATATTGTACTTTCCATATTATGTAATTATGTTTCAGCTTCCAGTTTTTGTTTTTCAAATTAGTTCATTCCGTCAACCGGCTGCACCCGTACTAGCAACCCTCAGAAGCCTTCGAAGAGCTTGTGCGAGACGAAGGCCATACTTTCTAGGGTGAGATCCCAAGCTCGGACGATATTGTCGAGAACTAAACTGTTCAAGATTACTTGCCCTGTTGAGATTTGATGCATAAAAGAATAAAAATGTCTTTCCTACTTTTCTATGTAAGAGATGACCGCAGTCAGCGTTGTTTAACTTCAGCTAACGACAGTACCAAATCAAACCGTGAAGAGTTTCACTAATCAGCTTTCGTGAATTTTACACGTCACAGGTCTATACTGAATTGAACACACAATATACCACATAATGAACGAACAATTACAGAAAATTATACAAAAAAGAAATGCAAAAGTAAGGGAAATGTATAAAAAAAAGCTCGCGAAAGTGTAAGAACGCCAAGCTGCCTTTGCTAAACGTAGAGCTGAAGCTGGAGGTTTGAAATTAAGTTTAAGCATGACATGTGCAAAAATAAATGACTTTTTCAGAACGCAACACTGCAACATAAAATATGAAGTAAATGTTCGAATGTTGGTATCAAGGAAGTAACAATCATATCACATTACTTGCGAGAGGTGAACACTGGCATATTGAATTGTATCGACTCATGATCAAAGTCAAAATACAATCACTGTACACCTTATTGCAAAATCAAACTTGCAATCAATAAACTGACGGATATTTCTGACGGGTGACATGTGAAAGTGCAAGATTACCAACACTATCAGATGCCTGTACCTAGGGCGATTAAGGTTCTCAATTGTAGGCAACGGGTTATGTCTAGGATAATTTCCTTTGTATCTTCAAACGCAATTGTGTAAATTCTGTAGTCGGCGACCGTAACAAGTGCACTGCACTGCAAAAGTGCTTCAGTGCGAAGGCATAATGTGTTTGCATAACTCTAATAATTCAGTGGAACTTTTATGAAGGTTGTCGTACAAAAAATGATCCAAATCATTACCGATAGTTCTCAAATTTAACAGGTGGTTTCGCTAGCACTCAAATTTTACAGGTGCTTTCGCATATGACAGACCAGTGGTGGTAGTTCATTCGGCAAACAGAATGCACAGTCTCCGGTTAGAGATTGATCTAGGGTGTGCGGATGGAAGGGTTTCTGGATTCCCCAGTCTTGGCGGGTATGTTAACCCTTTTGAACGGTCTCATGGAGATCGTATAGGTCGCCCCGCGATGTTCTGAGGGTGCCCCGTACATCGTTTCGACATTGTATCAAAACAGGAGAGAACAGTCTTTGGCACTATCGACTTATACACTATAGTTATCTTCTCGACATGCTTACATATTACTCTTCAAAATAAAACCGAATTTGAAGGGTTTTAATAGTATTTGTCTGAAACACTTTCGAAAGTAGTGAATCCACTAGCGAATTTTCAACGTGACATTCGTAAAACTTGAAAGTTTCGTAGAATAATTGAAAACAATTTTCTTTGTGGTCTAACCCAAAAAAAATGCATCGACCGACTTCATATGGTGGTTGGGATAAGGCACCATTCAATGCCAACTGTTAACAACAAATTCGCAGAATTCAATAGCCCATTCTTACGCTTTCTCAGGTGTGTCAAAAACGATTTGCATAAATATTTCGCTGTGAAGAGGCCGTTTGCACGTTAAATTCCTTCCCTAAAATAGGTCACGTCATAAGGACTTGCTTAAGAAATTCAACATAGGTGCTTCAAATTTGGTACTCGACCTCCTAATAGGTGGCAAGACAGATCTATATCTTGAGCTCAAGTTTTATTGCTACTGTCGCATTGGAGGATCCCTTTGGCTTATTGGTAACCAACATTTTGTTGGCCGAAGATATTGCCGTAATAAAGAAAAACATTCAAAAATTTTCCATATTTGAAGAAGTTGTTGAATGCGACCTTCAATAAGAATGTTTCTGAGATAATATAATAGTTATTTACTATACATTTGCGGTAAGGGCATCATTAATATATAAGCGTGTAAGTTGCAAACTATGACGAATTTTTAAATTGTAGATAGCGACTCATAGGCTGTAGAGTAAAACCAATCCACCGATAGATTTTAAATTTCTCGTGCGTTCATGTTGAGTCTCTTATCAATATATATATATATATATATATATATATATATATATATATATATATATATATATATTAGTAGATAGCGACTCATAGGCTGTAGAGTAAAACCAATCCACCGATAGATTTTAAATTTCTCGTGCGTTCATGTTGAGTCTCTTATCAATATATATATATATATATATATATAGGTGAAGAATTGCTTCTGACATCTACAGTCAAATAGCGGAAACTTAATTTGGATCGAACCCTAGACCAAAGACAGATGATCATCTGCGACATTGACAGGCCGACCTATATCTGTATCACCTATATATATATATAGCAGCATGCAGGAAGTATACTCTTCTAACACTTTATTCCAATATTTCGACAAGTGTTATTGTCATCATGCAACAATGTCTATTCTTTTTGTTCCAAGCTTGATGTACACTTTTCTCGTTCTGAGTGGTTCAATCTGTCTAATTTCAGATTCTTGTACAGTTCCATGCAGGAACGTACCTTAACAAACTTCACTTTGTATGCATAACCTCAAATAAATTTTCTTTCTTTTCCACGCTTTCCGATCAACCGGTGTGACATCGGTATGATATCCATTTTAATAAAATTGAATAGAACTAGATTTTATGCACAACTGAGTTTTTAATAATGTGTGACGATTACCTTTAAGATTATCTCATAACTTGTTTTTTAATATGTTTAATTACTGTACACGTCTTTTTATATCATCTATTGCAATCAATCTCATCAACACGTAAGTAGTTTAGAATCCACAGTTGTCAATTGTTTTCACTATAGTTTTAACATTATTGTAGCTTTCCCTGATGATGACAATAATACTTGTCGAAATATTGGAATAAAGTGTTATAAGAGTATACTTCCTGCATGCTGCTATATATATATATATATATATATATATATATATATATATATATATATATATATATATTACGGACTATAATCCGTAACTAACTAAAGAGTTAGATACCTAATATGTAGTTATAGTGCGTAGCACGAGTTTTGTAAACACACGAATATATTAATGATGCATTATTACACATTTATAGTAAAACGATTTATCTACGACTGCCTTTAATAAAAAAAGTACAGCAATGGTTTGATTATATGTTGTGCGAAATTAAACTAAAAATATCCTATATACAGTTAAAATTAATTGCCTTGAGATCAACGAAATATGTTTATTACCTTGACAACCACTTGACGTCATATTAAAACAACAACTGCTCAAAGTGTTACTTTTCCGCATGCAAATAAAGTTGGACGAACGACAACGTGAAGCGTAGTTCTAATGAATTTTGGCTAAAATACAAATTTTGGAATTACTATTAAAAGGTAAAACTGTTTATAACATTGCATTTAATAGTCTACAGCTACCAAAATAAATATAAATTTTCCCCTTCCAACTTGAGTTTTGAGTAGTTTTACTTTTCTACACGGCGTGCGGAAAAGCACTTTATGCACGCTCGTCGGAAAAAGTACATTTTGATTAATAGATTTAATTAAACTCGATGAATTGAAATTTACGACATGAAAAATCGTTTCATTCATGGAATAGCCCTCGTATAATGGATAATCGAATGAATATTCACTTTCATTGTGTTCGGTAATAACGAAACTCAGGAAATATCACTCTTACTTTCGGTTGAAACTTGAGTAATGAAGGATGTTATTCTGAAAGAAGAATATATTCGCATGAAAAAAAATTGCCCCATGAGAGTTGAAATAAGCGGAAAAATATAAAGATTTCTTCGGATGTATCCATGTCGCAGAAGAGTTTTCATATCTGAGTTTTCTGATGAAAGTAATAGTTTAAAAAGCTAAAGAACACGCTTTACTTCCAACATGAACTAAAATGTAAAAAATAATTGACAATATGGGCAATTACTAAAATCTAAAAAAGCGTGATACTTTCGATCTACATTCTCATATTTTTTATTTTAATTTAACAATAACTGAGTTCAAGAGCTCAAGAGAACTTAGTCAAGCACCCCACACTTATTTGCATTTAAGTAATTACTTACATTGTCAATAATTTTCTACTTTTCGTCCGCTACCTTGGAGCTGCCATATTTAATTTATGACTTTTGACAAAAAATTCGAAATCTACGACCTAAAAAACCCCACATGACGATTTTGAATCGAATCTAACTATAAACACAAATCTCGGCCATCTTGGAGCCGCAATTTTTTATTTATGAATTTTACATAGATACAAACAGACATACATACATACATACATACAAGTGAAGCTCATATAAGTGTGTTAAAAAGGATGTTATTCGAGAAAAACTGGAAAATACGATTACTTACTAACATCTGTTGTTCGAAATAACACTCAAATTGGTATTTTTTTTTAACTTCGTGAATATGGGAGTAAACTTTTCAAATACAGTTCTTTTTAATGTCTCCCCCCTTCTATTTTTTGAACGGGAATGAAATTGATGCATGAATACTATACTTTGGAGTGAAATTGCCAAATGAAACTTTCAAATGTCGACTGAATGAAAAGGGGAGTCTTGTGACACATGCTTTTAAAGCTCCTGAACTTTTTGAATTGAACTTTTTTCCTGTTTTTTTGTATGTATTTATTTCCTCGCACCCTAATGTCTACGTAAGGTTAAGTGTTTCTGGTCTAAAAAGATTGAAAAAATTATTGCCTACAAAACGTATGTATTTATTTACTACGTATTTATACTAAAAAATATATTCCTCACACAACGTTAGTATTTAGTTCCTCGGGTCCAAATGTCCATGTGCGGGTTATTTCTGGCCAGAACAGATTGAAAAGATTAATCCTCACAAAATATACAAAATTTGTTATTACAAATCTCCCAGGTTTTCGTAGAAAACCCCACAAAAGCAGATCTTGTCCGAGCAAGGGAGACCCGGTACCTAGAGCTAAAAAAGTGGATTCCGAACCACTTTAGCTTCGTGATGGCGTTGGGGGTCGTACTCGAGCCACCTGTGTGGGAGTAAACGCTCTTAACACCTCAAACACTTCGCTACCTGTATGTTTCGTTCGTTCGTCGTGATCAGAACAGACAAAAATTTACTACCCAAATGTCCACGCAATGTATTCCATTAATAGGGGTAGGGGTAAAAATGTCTCACTTATATTCTATCATCAGTCGAAAAACTAAGGTAGGGCCGCGAATGTATCGGGGCCGCAAATATATCGGGGCCGCTATTGTCCCAGATCCGCTATAAATTATGTAGGGATTACCCAAAATACGCAAATAAAATTATGTTGAATTCCAATTATCAATAAAAACATTTTCCACAGCAGCCAACGCCCAGGTGATACTCGCGTCGCAATTTCAGGAATAGAACGATTAATACAATGTGCGGAGAAACTCACCGACTGTTCTAATCAGTGTGTGTATATAAATAAATCTTACCAAACAATATAACCTGAATAATAACTTTATTATTCGAAATCAACTGAACAATTCATTTACGTTAGTATGGAATAACCGTGTTTTGGATTTACATTCTAATACAGAAATGAGTCACACTCATTGTCGCCGAGTTCCTCCACTTTACCTGCAATAATAATGTTCTAGGGTGTTGGCATCTAATATGTGTAAATTCATCATCACTGATAAGTAGGTGGAAAATAAAAACTTCCAATAATTTACACTTAAAAAATTATATGTAAATAGGTATATATGCTGACAATATTGTTTCGACACACGGTGTCATCTTCTGAGAGAGTTATAAACTGCTATTATTCTATACTTCATTTTCTTAAATATATGTTCAGGTACAAATATTGTTGATTCAAATAATTGAAATAAATATTAGGGAACAATAGGGTTGTTATAAATGAGGTAGTTAATTATTGGGGAGCTATACAGATTTACCTTTTCGTTAAGTACTAGATTATTATCTAGTACTTATGTAATTTCTAAGGATTCCAATATGTTTAATTTCAGGCCTTTAGGATGAATATGTAATCCTGAAATCCAGAATCCTGAAATTTTACGAAACTGCTCAATCTCTGTCTTCAGAGCATTACGTAGTAATAGTGGTAGGTGAGGATATTGACCTTCTGGTCATATTGATTGGGACCCAAACGTTTACCCAAACATTTTCCTTCTACAAACAGCCTAACAGAGCTTAAACTGAAAAGGGGAACATTCTCCATGAAAATTGAAAAATGTGATTTTTTTTTTGTAATATCTAACAGAAAACAACTACTTCCCCGCCTTGTGAATGTTCCCCTTTTCAACATGAATACCTCCCAAGAGGTTATCCTGAACGATGGAAAATAGCGATTAAAGTTTGTCTTTCAGTCGCAGATAATTCCACAACAGATTTTATGAATGTCCTATTCATATTTTCGAACTAAAATCAAAAAAGAGCTTATACTAGTCATCCATGCCATTAGCGGTTGTGACTTGACGTCCACACTTTCCAGAAACGCAAAGTCGTTGAAGACTATTACAAGACATTTTGATCTCTCATTTGTCGGTTTTTCTTCCCCGAGCAACACCCAGAGTAAAAAAGGAAAACACTCATGCAGGGGAGAAATTCTTGGTGGCCTTTTATGGTGGAAATCACCGCACCACCAATATGACTAAGCTGCGGTTCAAAAGCTATATTACGCTAGAATATAAGCTGACTGGTAATATAGCATCTTGTTCACCAACTGAAGCCTTAGCGAAGCAACACTCTCTGAGAGTATTCCACCAAGTTTAAATGTGACTGGGAACGAAGTTGTCACCCGAAGACCGAGGCTAGAAACTCCTTGGTTCATATAAACTACTCTCAAGAGCCCAGCCATGTTGACACTGGTAGCATGCTCATGCAAGGACGCTGCACAGGTAACTACGGTTGCCGACTAGTCGGCATCTTTTGTTCCAAGCTTTGTGAAACCTACGAAGGAAACTGCTCCGACGCAGACCCAACCTTCATGGACGATACGTTTGGAAGGTGAATGTAACTAATAACATCACTTTACGCTATAAATTATTATAGGCCAAGCTGTAGATGAAAATAAGAGGCTCTTTTCACACAAAATAAAAGACGCAAATGGCCTATACTACTTTTTATAAGATAGTTCGTAAATGAAAACCCCGGTTTTCGCCCCAGCAAAATTGCTTTGTGGAATTTTTTAAACAAGAAATTGTGAAAAAAATTACAACTTTTTTGTTTTTTTTTTACAAATATCTCAAAAAGTATTGAAGGAATTGTTTTACAGCCCATAAAACTTTTGTAGATCGATTCTAAAACTTCTATATTTTGGATTTTCATCTGAGAGGTAATAAATTTGTTAAAAATGTCACTGAAAGTTGCCCCAAACGCTTGATAGTGTGTTGCATTGTTCAAGTCGCCGCGCGGTTATACTGTTCGCTCACTAGTTCCCCCACTACTGCTACTCGACTCTGCCATGAACACCCTTTCATGCGTTTGGAGCAACTTTCAGTGACACTTTCACCACATTTTCCACCTCAGGTAAAAATCTAAAATATACAAATTGTAGAGTTTGATCTTTACTTCCAGATGCCGTTTACAGAATTTTAATATGATGATTTTCCTTAAATCGGCGCATTTTGCCCTTAAATTGTTTATATAACGAGATTGTGCAAAAACTACACATCGAACAAAAAACATCTTGCTCACAGTAGTACTGCATGTTATTATCTATCAGTTTCCGAAATATTATTCGTCCAGCTTCGAATTTATAAAGATAGGCGAGGACACGAAAAAATATCGCTTCCAATATGCTTTAAAATTCAAAGCGCTTATATATAAATGGACCCAGAAAATATTTTTGGAGTTAAATTTCAATTACAGCCGTTCCCATTCGTTTTTTGAAATCAGCAAATTTCAAAACTACTGATTTTGGCGCTCTTTGTTACTTACTCTTCCGAGCCCAATCAGCCAAAGTGCGTATTCTAATCGGGTTGATTGTGACGTGAAACGGCAATGCTATTGGTTGATCGGAACTCTCGCGGGAGAGTACGTCACAACAATTTGCAATGGCGCGAGAAAGAAACCATTTGAATTCTGTCAACTTAAAATATTTTTTTAAGATTCGAAAAATTAACAAAAAAAAAAGAAAATGGCCAATTGAGTTTTCACAAACTGTAGAATCCATCAAAGATATTTCTAAAATTCCGTGTTCTCGCTTATTATGCATTATTGAAAAATGGTCTTCTTTTTCAAAATTTTCCCAGATTTTCTCAGTAGAAAATGCACCGATCCGGTCGAATGAAAAACCATTTTGTAGGATTTATGATTCCCTACAAAAGTTCAATTGGTTGTAAACCGAATCCTCCAATACTTTTTGGGATACGTGCAAAAAACAAAAAAGTTGTTATTTTTTTCACTATTTCTAGTTTAAAAAATTCCACAAATAGATTTTGCTGGGACTAAAACCGGGGTTTTCATTAACAAACTATCCTATAAAAAAATTTCTACATTCATGCAAAAAACAAAACTTGAACTATATTAAGTAGAAAAAGAAGCTCTTTATTGCACTAGTTCAATAAATGATTTCTTAAGATGTAACTTTCAGATTCAAAAGCTTGCCGCTTTCGTATTCGAACCGAAAACTTCAGGCGGCAAGCTTTTGAATCTCTAACTCACATCTAAAGAAATTATTTTAACTTTTTAGCGCATTTGAATAAAATCTTGTATTTGAATTTTTTTCTATTTTTTAAATTTACAATTGAAGTTCGTTCTATATCTGTGCCAATGTATTAGTCTGTAGGTATACAGTAACATTCAGTTTTCTTCAACATTAGCGAGCTCGCTGACTACGAACCTCACAGGTTTGCTAAAGCGTTAAATGTGACCGAATAAAGCCAGATATAATCATATTACATTCGATTTTTGGTAAAGTTCCTATCGCGGCACCACCGCACTTTCAAAATGACATTTGACAAAAAGTTTTTAGCGCGCTCTAGCGGCGGTTTGGAACATCATGGAAATTGAGTCGACATATATGCGAATTGTATGAAATCCAATCTACTTTAATTTTGTATAGAATATTCCTCGGAATATTCATTGTAAAAAAATCGTTCGTCGGCTATGAGCGAAAATTCCGAAAAACCGAAAAAAAAACTGCGGTTTTTCGCGATACATGAAGAAAGCTCACCTCTGAATAACTAAACTCGAATAATAGTATTCAGCGATCAAAAATACATACAAAAACCGTTGAAAAAAAAAACTTCCGGATTTTTTTCCTGATGGGAAAACCCCCTTATGATTGGACTATAACTCGATTAACAACTCATATCGATTCAATTGTAGCTCTTCTGACATTATAAAATCGAACACTTGCAAACCGTCGCGTCATGTCGCGCCGTTCAAAATAATTAATTTACAATAATTGTATAGTCCACTGCCTCAACATTATCAGAACACATGCCCCATACACAGGAGATGTGCTATTATAACAGATTGGTATTATTAATAAAATTCACCTGTCAGAATTGAAGCGGTGTACGTGTTTAATAATAATGGGCAACTGCAGTCTACATCCAATATAAGGCAAAAAAATATATGGAAAATTTACAACCCACGAATAGAAAAACTCCGAGGATCAACTATTGCAAAGAAATTTGATTACCTTCTCTTTCGACTCAGGTCATATATCATTTGTATTTATTGTTTATACTAAACTTGTTGTAGTCATAACTTTGGGAAAATTACAAATCATTTTTTAAGATCACATTTTCAACAAAAGTTGCGGTGTGACATCAATGATGATAGTACCATTGAATTGTTCGTATTCATTTGAGATGAATTTCTAGGAATCAGTGTAGGAGTTTTCCATGTATGTGTTAAAATATTATTCTTTCATATTTCTCCCAACGATTATCATTTCTTGAATCGATACAAAACGAATAATTACTGAGTGTCAGTGAATGTCCATATATGAGCGAAGTAATACCTTAAAAAACAAAAAAGACCTTTTTATCCACTCATACTTTAATATACTGTACAACTTTTCTCTTTCTTGGTTTATCGGATTAAATTTTTTTTACCATTCCATTCCATCATATGATTACTTGGACAGATTTTTGATGTTTCAACATATATTCTTAGGTAATATTTGTCACATTGTTAATTAAAACGAATGATGTTTATAAGACATTTCTTACTAAGATGTGTTGACGAAAAGTTTATCATTAAGACAGTAGGTCAACTATAGGATATTCACGTTAAGAAGAGAATGACGTTAGTTTTGGTAATTTTGTATATCCCACATAACCACTTTAAAATTCCCAATGAAATGCCTTCAATAGCAATGAAACTAGCCAAATTTTATTTTGTAAGTTGCTCAACTTATACTAAAATTTCAGACGTTGCCGAATCGAAAAAACTCGAAAACTGTCAGTCTGATAGCTGTGACTTTGAAATTCAGTTTATGTGTTATTTCGTTTGATACCTTGCCGTTCTCTGTTCGATAATAAAAAGAGTTCTTCTCAGAACTAACCATTTCTTTTGATGAGACCTGCGTATATTCAATTGCATAAAGCATTGTCAAAACATTCTCGACAAATAGTACAACAGTTCAAAAAAAATTCGAAATAGTGCACATGTTGGCAACGCCTTAACCTGTCATCTTGTGACGTCATTCTCTTCGTAACGTAAATATGCGTATTTTTCAATATATCAGAAAAGAATAAGTATTAGTCATAACAGTATTTTTTTAAATTAACACGCTTACATTAGCTTCACTTGTATCTAAGTATGTATGAATACAGGGTGTTTCTGAAATTGAAGCAATAAAAAATGGGTTGTTGTATGGAACATAATTGATCAAGAAACGGCAAGAATTTTCGTTTTTGAAGTAGGTAGTCAAAAATTATCGAAATTTTTTATGAAATTTCATGAAATCGCTTTCAGATACCTTTGTTTGGGAGGCACTGGTTTGATTCTCCAGGCGATAGCGTAGCTGCCCGCTGGCAGTAGTAGTGAGTCTATACAGACTCTGCCTTCGGAAATACTCGGGGGCTGGCTAGACGAGATCGGTAGAAGTCGGTTAGGTGGACGGCGCTCGCTGGTCTGCCGTCAAGACGTAGTCGGTTGGGAGAGAGTATATGACAGCGGCATGTATATTTCAGATTGGTGTTTGTCATGCTGTCCATCGAGCGGTGTTATCTTACCGCAAGCCGGGTGCTATCTTACCGCACGCCGAGCGCTCGAATAATAAATAAAAAGAATAATGATTGTGAATGAAGAAATTCGAGTTGTTAAAGTGATATAATAATAATGATGTTTAGAAAAATAGGAAAAATGGCGGGTAACGGGAGTGTAACGTTTCAAGGTGCGATTCCAATGAGAAACGTATACAGGGTGTTTGAAAATATATGATTTAAGAGAAAAATCAACAGGGTGTCTCAAAACACTCATCAATTGAGAGAGAAAAAACAACAGGGTGTTTCAAAATACATCAATTAAGAGAAAAAACAGCAGGGTGTGCCAAAATACATTGGAAAAATGAATCATCGCTTCATTGGGGGCATGCAGCGATTCAGAAGTTTTCGTTTTAGGTATATAGGGTGTATCAAAATGGATCATTTAAGAAAAAATATATACCAGGTGTACCAACGTGCCAGTTGGGGGCAAAAAATATATACAGGGTGTCTCATAAACGTGCATCGTGATGGGGGGCGGTCATTTGAGGAAAAAAATATATACCAGGTGTACCAACATGTCACTTGGGGCAAAAAAAATATATACCAGGTGTACAAACATGTCAGTTGAGGCAAAAAAAAAATATATATATACAGGGTGTCTCATAAACGTGCATCGTGACGGGGTCCAACATTTTTAAAGTGCGAATATACAGGGTGTCTCATAAACGTGCGTCGTGACGGGGTCCGACATTTTTAAAGTGCGATTTGGAGTAAAGTTGTCGTTCAAAATTTTAGTCATTTTTCCGAACGAGAAACATGCATAAATGCGACCACAATATGCATTTTTCTCGTTCCAAATTTTACGTGTTTTTTGGGATGAGAAAACGAACATTTTTAGCAACTTTGAAATGATGAATCCCCCATAAGAAATACATGTAAAAGTGTATTTTCCGCGTTCGTTATTTTAGCTGTTTTTCGGAACGAGAAAACGTACCAAAATGTGCTCAAAAAAAGCGTTTTCCGTAACAGAAATTCTGTGCGAGGTTCGGTACGAAAACACGCCTTTTTTGATCACATTTTTGCGTGTTTTAGAGTTTCAAATTGGCCAACTTAATTTATAGGTAAAAAAAAATAAAATAAAGCAGTTTGAAGACAAAATTTATTATACATTTTTATTTTGGTAACATATCACATAGCCATTTGTAAAGAATATCGACGTTTCGGAGGCTGCAATTATAGTTGGTCTTGTTGCGACGAATATGATGCATACAAGGTAAGATGGTATCATTGGTGTTGTTGGTGAATATGGGAACCATCCATGTCGTATTATCATGATCCTCCAAGTTCACAATACGTGTAGGTAGACCTAATTGTTGAAATTTTTCTGCAAGATAGTTTCGTTTTTGAAGTCCTCGCACATAAATGACATCAACATCATGCAGATGTTTCTTGAGGATGACATCCAATTGATGATATTCCACAAAGCCAGAGGAATACCGCAATCCGTGAACGTTTTTCTCCAAGAAACAAGTGGTACGTCGATCCTCTTTACTCAAAGAGGAAAATGGTACGTTTGGCAACAGTAAAAAGTTACTACACTGAATTCCAACCCTAATAGCTATTTCCTTAGGATGGAATTGCTGGTCGACGATGAAGCCTTGAATATCTACAACAGCTATTCTCATGTTGACTCTACGATTGATACTGAAGATGAATGGCATGCTCAGTTCCATTTTTTGATAATTTCTGAGAGTGGGAGGTGCTCAATGACCGTGTCATGCACAATAATGGCATAGGCTCGGCTATTTTGGGGGAATGGTTCAGATGCCTCGATTTCGAGTTTCACATCAACACTGGAACTTTTGATGCTCTCGTCCCTTCTAGAACAATCGATGACAAAGAGAGTTTTGTCAAAGAAGGCTGAGTAAGCCAAAAGAGGATTATGCTGATTGGTGAGTTTATAGGTGAGCCCAAATTGTGAGTAGTTGAAATAGGCTTGAGAAAAATTTCCTTTTGTAAAATCCAGATGCATATTTTCTTTAGGGTAATTTTCACCGTTTAGAGTCAGCGTTATATTAGTGATATTCAAATTGTTGAATACTGTTGGATCATTATTGACTTTGGTATAATCACGATTTTTTTGGAAACATACAATCACATAGCGGGGGCTTTCGAGAAACGATGAAGTCTTGACAGCCCATATTTCATTTTTTGCGCCTTGTGTGAGAGCAGGCAACATATGGAGTTCCCATTTTCTGAAGGGCATAAGAATGGGAGTGTCAGCTTGGATAGCTTTCAAAAGTTGTAATTTAATTTGATCATGCGGATAGATTCGTTTGACTTTGAGTTCAATATTTTCAATTTCCAGTTTGACTTCCGTGGGAGCCAATTGTGTTCCAGGAGTTTCATCTATTTTGAAGAGGTTGCTATCATCTCCAGCTCGTACTAATCGGATGGTATGTTTACCGTAGGAAACACACTGATAATCACTGAAAATATTCAGAAAATGTCTAATGGGTATGAGCATGTTGAATGTTAGATGGGTTGGGTTGATGACTCCAGTGTTGGTGGCAGTGGGAAAAGTCCAACCTGAGGTGGCCAAGTGTTTAATATCTTCATCGGTGTAGGTGAGAAAGCCTCTGACAGTACTAACGATGCCAACTTCACGAACTGTTTCCAATTCCTTGCCACTTTGTTCATAACTTGCAGATTGAAACATGAAAGCGCCAGCATTGTTTACGAATGTCACCCTACCATTTCCTTTGGTTCTCTCAAGTTTTCCACTGATGAATAGCAGGCTGTCGTACAAGGCATCATAGGCATCAGATTGATTAATGTTGATTTCAATAACATCATTGTTGCGGAAAGATTTCACATATGGGTAGTAGGTCCGCCACTCTACCTTTTGTATGGATTCATCGTTGTGTGGTTTTCGGAAAATGTTGAACATTTGATTGGACAACATGATAGCCGAGAGATTCCAAAAACAATTTATTTTCCACCGACAATAGTTGACGCTGCTGGTGTTGCTGCTGCTGGTTGAATGTCTTGGTGAAGACTGAGGTGTGGTATGGAGATGACTTATAATTATAGATAGTTAGCACCATACTTTCGCTTCAATTCCAAACGAATTATTATTTCTTCGTTGCGAAAATCAACAAGTTGAGAATGTTGATCGAGCACTCGCAACGTAATGGTATTTATTTCGTTTGTATGAGAAATGGGCAGGTAAATGAGATGATTGGGTGTTTCGTCAATTGCGTAACCAGGATCAACACCTACAGCAAATTCGTATATCGTATGAGACGGTGTGTCGTTGTAGAAGGCTCCAAAGGTAATGTTGCTATCTATGTGTATGGTTCGTACTTTAATGATATCCACAGGCAGATCTGATGCGTAATGCAAGTTGGGCTGGAGAAGTTTAGACGAAAACCCCAAAATGCGAGCTAAACTATTTGCAGGTCGGAAATCGATCGAGTGCTTCAAGCAAAATATTTCGCTTTTCAGCGTATTATTATTGGGTTTGAGATAGAAAAATTCCTCGGGGTTCTCCTTGTACGTTTTGGGTACGATATGTTTGCTTATTAAATCTTTAATGTCATTAATTTCGTAAGATCCAGCAGGAATATCGATGGTTTTTTGTTTAGTCCTATCACCGTTTTCGTGGTAGTAGAATTTCGTACCTTCTTCAATGTTGGGTATACTGTTGTAAGAATGGAAGCTGAGCAAAGCCAAACTGTATTCTGAATCGGAATCCAATCGAATGGGTGGATTGAAATCGATGGAAAGCGTCGAAGAACGACTCGTTAGCGTTAATATCATAGACATGACTGATGTAATTTTAGGAATGACATACCTTAAATAAAAAAAAACAGGTTGAACAAAAATCATTTATTTTTTATTACAATAATAACATTGCGACATGACAATACCAGTAAGCATTATTTATTGTAGCGGCATCGGTGAAATCCATCAAAGATTTAGTTCGATTTGGATTGAATCCAGCGGGCATTATGAAATAGAAATTTTAGGCAAAGATGTCCACAGTTCGTCTGATTGTAATTTTGATATTGATTATTATTATATGTAATTTTCACTCCTTTGCCAAAATATCTCGCCAATTCCATTGGAGGTTTTAGATTGCCAAAACTGTCGAAATATTGTGCGACGTTGCCGCTTTTATTATAAGCTACCCAATGATTGCCTGCATTCAAGTGTGAATCCAAATTTATTACACCGCATTCTCGCAGCCAAGGACCACAAGTTGGCAACGTATCACGCATAAAGACTCCACGAAAATGCGGTATTTTAAGTTGACGGGCACACTGCAGAATTTCCGAATCATATAATGCTCTATTAGGTAGCTTGTCTATCAGTTTTTTTGTTTTTTCAAGTAAAGGCCTCGTCCTTTACGTTGATGTTGTTGTTTTTTCAGGAACAGTCCATATCCTCGAGGTGTTTTTCGCAGGTACAAACCAGAACCCAAATGTTCCATTGATTTATTATGACGTTGATCCTCTTCGAGTTTCTTTTTGGCATCTCTTGCATCTATTACGGTTTTTGCGATGGCGCTCGCTCCACCTGCCAACGAACCCAAAGCCGAAAGGGCAGCAAATATAGGTATGAGTGGTAGGATTCCTCCGGATTTTGCATCGAATGGAATCACCCGAGGTATGCGTATTTTGTTGCGTCCTCCAGCTTGACTCACGGCCATTTTAGCAGCTCGCAAAGCCGAAGCACTAGATTTCTTAATATTAGTAGGATTCGGCTTCCAATTTTTAATAATTTTTTGAAGCATATTACGTCGAAAGGACACACCCATGCCGAGCTTACGTTTCGCTTTCATGGTGGAAGTGACAAACCAAGCTGCGGCACGTTCTCCAAATTTAGCGTCTTTCGATTTAACGCGTTCCCAAGCTCGATTTTCCAACACTTGATCTGCCTTATGTCGGTCTTCTAGCGAGTCGCTTTGAGAGTATGCAATATCGTGATCTTTACAGCTCTCGTCCAAAGGATTCACGCCTTTGTCACCTCGATCCAATCTCTTCTTCAATTTGGTGCCTGGTCCACAAAACGAATAACCAGGTAGATGTAATTCGAACGGGAGCTTATTGATAATTGAATTAACGACACCTGCACCGGAGTAAGTCAACATTGAGAATGACGTAAAGTGATTGCGATTTTTTTTATTTATAACCGTGGCGCACTCATTTTTAACCACCACATCATGGAAGTCATTCAACAAGACGAGTCACTACCCATTGAAAATTTGGACATTTTGAATGGGGGCGGTTGCGGTAGTATGATTAGAAAACATGGTAAATTATTACCCAATTCGTTCCGTGCAATCATCTGTGGGCCCAGCGGTTGTGGGAAAACCAACGCCATCTTAACATTGTTATTCCACCCTAATGGCGCTAAATTCGAAAACATTTACGTATACTCAAAGTCATTGTATCAGCCCAAATATCAAGTACTTCAGGAAATTTTGAAGAAAGTCAAGGGGTTGGGATATTATCCGTTCAGAGAAAACGAAGAAATCATAAGTCCTCACGAATCCAAATCAAATAGCATATTTATTTTCGACGATGTCGCCTGTGATGGTCAACAGAAAATTCGAGAGTATTATTCCGTTTGCAGACACAAGAACATTGACGCCGCCTACCTTTGTCAAACATATTCGAAAATTCCAAAACAGCTGATACGCGACAACTGTAATATGATCGTACTTTTCAAACAAGATGAAATAAATTTGAAACATGTATTCGATGAGCACGTTTCTCCCGACATGTCTTTCGATGAATTCAAGAGAATGTGTGCAGAATGTTGGCAGCAACAGCAATATGGAACCGTTGTGATTTGCAAAGATTTCGATACGAATGTTGGTCGATATCGACAAGGATTCGACAAATATATAACTATACACAAGATGTGATGTAGTATCATTTGTCATCATGAAACCGTTGAGCAAAGAAGTTGATGTTATTCGAAAGACTAAAATCAACGAAATTGCAAATGTCATCCGAAAAAAATATTTAGCTTTGAAATTGGGTAAATCTGAAGAAGATGAATCGCTGCAGAAATTTTTCAAACCTGTATCAGTTCCATTGAAAATAATAGCGAATAAAACGGCACAAGCTACTACTGGTCCAATCAAAAGTGAGCCGAAAACCGAACCTAAAGAGGAGAAAGTGGAAAAACCTGAAACGACTCCACCATTCCAATCCCTCGATGTTATTGCAAGTACAGAGGATGATGATGATGATGGTGATGATGATAACGCTTTCAGAGAAGAAGAGGAACAAAATGATCCGATACACATGAATGAAGGAGTTTTAGAGGAATATATCAATCAATATCCTATAATGGTTCAGCCATACATTATGATGCATTGGGCAAATGATAAAAAAATCGACAAAGTATACGGACCCATATATGATCGACGTGATTCAAAATGGTTCCTTGGTGTAAAAGAAATAGATTTTGACCAACGCAGCGGATTCATTAAAATGGCCGGACAACAGTGGAGAGGGACACCCGGTATATATGGATTGATATTTCTCAATAAGCCCGAAAATTACAATGATGAGGATTTACAGGCATACAAACAAATTTTGAATTTATCAGCCAGTCACAAAAACACGTTAGGTCACCTAAAAAGTAGTAAAATATGGAAGTACAACAACCTAATTAAATCTATGTTTCCTACACAAAAGCAACGCAAAATATCGTCACGAACAAATTTACCTAAAACATCTGATTCAACAACTCTAGGTAGCGGGTTGTCTAAAACACCTATTGCAATGACATTTAATACCAATCCCATGGAATTTGTTTATTGGGACGATCCCAATGAACTTTGCGAACGTCTCAAATTATTGATAGCCTCTCGAGATGCTGGAAATACTTCGCATGACAACGAGATTATCGCCATTTTGAGTGAACTCAAAGAGGCAAATATAATTCTATAAGATAAACTGCGTCCCCCCATACATTATCATTTTCAAAATGGTTATCGACAAGTTTGGTCGTAGCGACAACAGCGCAAGCGCAGATAAAAAGCGAAAATTGCCAACGCCCTCTGGAGGAGGATTGTTGCACACCCCAGATGGTAATATTGATTTTGATAAAGTGAAATTGAGTAATGTGAAGAGTCCTACCAAGGATAGTGATGCTGCCAATAAGCAATATGTGGATGAAATCGATAAAAATCTGACTAAAATCACGCAAAATCAAGCTAGCCAACATCAAATACAAATGAATCGATTGCGTAATCAAATGAATGATGAACTAAGAGAGATGCGTAATGAATTTAAAAACGACTTGAATAAAACAAACAAGCAGTTTGATACGAAAACTCAAACACTTGACAGTAATTTTATTGAAATGTCGGAAAGAAATTTGGCACGTTATAATGAGACGAAGGCATTTTTCGAAAAATTCAACCAACAATATATAAGTGATATTGAAAATATTCGTGAAGATTTGTTGAAAAAAATTGGTGAAATTACTGATTTAGTGCGTACACACAATATAAAATGGGATATTAAGCATCAATTATTGGAAAAATATCGAGATGATATTTCGCAACAAATCACCAAAATAAATTCAGATATAGCGAATGCAAAATCAGCTATTGAAGAAATCCGTAAAATACAAACTTCAATCAAAAGTGTTGAGTATGATGTGAAAGCTTTGAAAAATGAGAATATAGAATTGCAACGTTCTATCAAACAGTTAGACGAGACGCTAGCGAAAATGGATGCACAACACAAAATTGAACAAAGCAATCAAAATATCAAAATTACCAAATTGATGGAGGTTGTTCATAAACGAAACTAATCAATTTAACGTGTAGAATGTAGTTGTCGCAGCACCATAATAAAATAGTACGTTTCGCAGCTTCATCATCAGATATGCGCCATGGCTTCCAAAGAAAAGATTCAACTTGTTCGTGAGCTGCATAAACCTATTAGAAAAAATTATCCTAGACGTCGTACCATCATCAAAGGCTTAGATGACCTTTGGCAACTCGACTTAGCCGAGATGAGGTTATACGCCCATCAAAACCGAAATTTCAAACTCATTCTAGTTGTTATAGATTGTTTTTCGAAATTTGTGTGGACCAGACCATTGAAAACGAAAACGGGGGAGGAAATTACCAAAGTATTTGCAGATATTCTGACACATTCGAAACGTTGTCCAAAAAATCTTCAAACAGATCAAGGGACGGAATTTTACAACACCAAATTTCAAGGGTTGATGAAAAAACACCAAATAAATCACTACAATACGTACAGCATCACCAAGGCCTCCATGGCTGAACGTGTCATAAGGACGTTGAAAGAAAGATTGTACAAGTATTTCAGTTTGAATGGCACCTACAAATGGTTGAATATATTGCCTGAAATCACAAAATCCTACAATGATACACGCCACTCAAAGACGGGTATGAAACCTTCACAAATCAACACAGACAACGAGAAGAAGATTCTCAAATCGACATACAGTCACTTGAAAATAGCTGGACCGAGAAAATTCAAAGTTGGCGATGTTGTGCGAATCAGTAAGGCCAAACACGTTTTCGAAAAAGGCTATACGCCCAATTGGACTACGGAATTATTCAAAATTATCAAAGTCAAAATTACTAACCCGGCCACCTTCATGTTGGAAGATATGCAGGGTGCACCCATCAAGGGTGCTTTCTATGCGGAGGAATTGCAAAAAACTGCAAATCCAGATATATATCTAGTGGAAAAAGTTTTGAGGAAAAAAGGCAAAAAGATGTACGTGAAATGGCTGGGTTTGCAAGAATACAGCTGGGTCGATAACGTTGATTTTGTATAGAATCTTATGGAAAACAAGCACACTTTGAAAGTCTATTGGGGGGGCCTTTCGACAAAATCAATTTTCTGCAACATTATTTCAACTTCACTACACCGCAAACAAAACCACGTGATGTAAGGTAAAAATATAAAATCGTATGCAGACACACCCAGATATTCAGTTTGAAAACGATATTCAGTTTGAAAGCAAAAAAATGTCTCAAGATAGTGGTTATAATAGTGAAATTGGAGAATCGATAATGTATGAAGATTGTGATTATAGTGATGACGCTACTGAGTTGAAACAATACGATCTGGAAACTCAACCTGAACCGTTTAGTGCAGTAGACAGAGCGCTGGAACAATATGAAATGGCTGCTCGACACGAACACCAATTGCTGTTGATGGCTTTTCCCATGCCGTCCTATGAACTTCGATGTGGTTTAAGTCCAGCCAGAGACTTTAGCCCATGCATCATTTTGAAGCAGCAATTTTCACCTCGATTCATCAATTTTACACTCAGTGAATGGTTAAACCTCATTGGAATTTTGCAAACGTCAATGGATACTTTCTTTGAATCACTAATCGATGAGTATGTAGATGAATATAATCCGATTACAAGACGTTGTGAGGATTACATTTATGTTACACAATACATCGAGAGTCATACCAAACAAATTTCCATTGCCAAGGATGCTGTGAACATGGAGCTGTCCAAGGAGGATGTAAACGATATTCTCAAAACACATCGAGGAGTGCTGTCCGACCGCATCGCCATGTTGGATGCTTTGAACTTTTGTGCATATTATCGAGGTGTTTTTGATCTTATTCAATCATGGTTACGTGATAGGAAAATTTATTTAACTTTAGAAGAAGTTATAGAAGGTTTCTGTGAAGCCTCCCCTTTAGATAGTCTGTATGCTAATGCTTTAAGAGAATATTTATTTTATTATAAACAAACAATATTAGATGATTTATGTAATAAATGATGAAAAAAAAAAAAATTGAGTGTTTTATTTCATCAATTATTGGTTTCAAAACATATTGAGCGAGAAGTCATTGTAAATGGTATAAATTGAAAAGTCTTACCAAACACATTGTCGCAGATTGTGTAAATGGTGTGATTTTTTGATTGTATACAAAATGTTTACAATCCAAACATCACTTCATTTACACATACTGACAGACTGACCTGCAAGGCTTTTGAATTCATATCATTTACAGGAAAAAAAAAAATATTTAACTTACCTTTTGTTTGCTCTCAACACTGGAAAATCTAACTTCACACAGCATACTCAGTTCTATAGATTTTTTTTCTCAATTTACCATTTTCGTAAAATTTATCAGACACTCCCCATGGGTGGGGTTTGGACTACTCCTGTACATGGCAAAAGTGTAGTTGAAACAACTATTCCTCGCCCATGTACACGGGTAGTCCAAACTCAATCCATGAGTTGCTTGTAAAAAATTCATATTCACATTTTTTTTCTTTTTTTTTTTTTTTTCAAAACATTGGAATAAAACACAAAAAATATTTTTTTAAATATATATTGACAATTTCTACCCCCACACATAAAATACATTATTTTAATATCAGTTGCAAAAAACATTTTAACAAAATTCAAGTCTTTTTTGGCTGTGTGAATTATCCTGACAATCATCCTGAGTTTGTAACTCAAAAAGAAGATGTGTGAAGTCGTATTGACACCAATATGATTTCCGTTGATAGGCAATGTGCAGTTCATTACTTGTAAACATTTCATGAACATGTTTAATTTTGTAATTTAACTTGCCATAATTATAGCGTTCAAGACCAATTTTGAAACATTTGAAACACGTTTCGCACACAAGTAAGTTAAAATCAGAAAGTTCGTAATATTTTAACCAAATGCAATATGAATCATTATAACAATATGGTTCTAAACTATACACATTTAATAGTGCTGTACGAAAATCAATAGGCCTTTTCACATATCCAAAATTAGACATATCCACATATTCAAAATTTTTTAAAATATCATAATAATCATCATCATCATCATCATGATGTTGATATTGAATAGCATCATCATCATCTTCTTCATGATGTTGATAATGAATGATATATGACCATTTGAAACGAGAATAATTTTGAATAATTTGTTTTGTTAATGACGGAGGTAAAGGTGCCTGGATGAGGAACCTTCCTGCAGAATAAATGTTCTCACAGATCGTTTTGATACATAGCTGTCGCAAATTCATTGTACCTGTAAACGTGAGAGAGACAAAAGAATTAATTTAGACTATAGTGCCCCCATGGTAAAGTATCGAATGAATCGGTGATAAGTTTTCGTTTATCATCATGGGCACTTAATCCGATTTTAGACTGTTCAATGGAAAACACTTCATGAACGTAGGAACGGATTGTCTGTTGGGTTACAGTCTTTTCTTTGTTTTCCCTCAAACAATCGACATAATCATCAAAAGTTAATTTATTTTTCACAACACTATATTTAACCCCTTTTGATTTTTTAACAACCTCACCCCCCTGAACTTTATATGTGTACATTTTTGACCGTAACCCCACAAAATGTGTAATGATTTCGCCATTCGCCTCATCCTTCATTAAACCTGGGATTTTTTTATTTACTAGGGGTATGCTATATTTGTTATTTTCCGAGTAATCACTCGTATCAAATTTGTCAATATTGCCTGCAATAAGCCCTTTGTATACATCATCACATGACAACTGATAAATGAAACTATCCGTATCAGTATACATAAGTTTGCAATTATCAATTGTCATGGTGGGCAGCATGAAGTTATAATGAAAATCAAACATGACTGTTTTCGATAAATCCAAAATAGCCATACCAATGTACAAAGGTTTATTGAAAATTAATTCAGATTTTTTGAGCTCCACAGCTACCAGATCATCATCAAAAACAGTTCTCTGTTGAAATCTAGGGCTAGCAATTAAATTTTTTGCACCATATCGCCCCTCCCATTTTGAAACTAATTTAACAACACGATGGCTACGAATGTCTTCCATCGTCTTCCCAAACACACTATTTACGGCCAGTTTTCGCAAATCTTTTTCAAATTTACTTGTAGCCAAAGTCCTCAATCGAGTATTTAGCTCGATATATGGACGCAACCACGCAGATTGTTTGAATTTTAATACTTTGTGAATTTTTTTTAATATTAATCCATGTTTTAAAGCTTGTTTTAAATTCCTATAATGCAAAATATATTCTTTTTTATCATATGTGGTTGCCATTAATTTTGATAATTTTGAGTTGGGTGGTATACGATGTTCGGGGCAAAATGGGAAATCTTTATGTAAATCATGGAGTTGTGCGGGGTATTCCAAATCAACTTGGAGAATATAACCTTCAGGATTATCATCAGGAATTTGAGTTATATCTATATTTATATCAACCCACTCGAAACCTCCGTATGGAAGGGTTTCGCACATGGCTTTTCCATACAAATTATTAACATCAAAATACATGATATATTTGGATGGTTTCGTCGGATCGTATGCTGTCATATATGGATTATTGGCCTCACTGTATCTATTAGAACAAACTGAAATTCCGCCTCTTATACCTTTTTCAACAAACATAATCATATCGACGTCTTTTAAAAGTTGCAATTTACACCCTGTATATCGCAGCATACAATCCCACGTGTAACCGGGCATACTGAAATACCAGGCTGGGTCAAGTAGATATGTTTTCAAAGATGATTTTCGAAAATTTTCAAAAACATCTGCCAAAAGGACTATATCGGTACGCATATACAAATCGCTATATTCTCCAAGTGTTTGAATATTAAAAAATTTCCAAACATTTTGAGCGTGAGCATAATCATCATCGGAAATATTTGTATCATTTAATTTATTATAAAAATGTTGTTTATCAGGCAAATTATTTGCATTCAATTTCTCATCATTATCAACATAATCATAGGGAAAAACACCTTTTCGAGTTAGCAATTTGAACTGTGTGTCTGGTAAACTACCGAATTCTTTTTTTAAAATTTTCAATTCATCCACTCTCAACGTTGACACGAGAGCATCCAGACTTGCTCCCAAAAAACGAAGAGAGTCTATAAATCTGAATTTAATATTAGTTTCATTATCATATTGGGTAAACGAAATGTATTTTTCCCTATTTACTGGCAAAACACTCACGCGGTTATGTTTGGCTACTTCTTTTATAATAAAATGGCTATCGTATCCCGAAAGATTGTGGAATACAATAGGAACGATAAAAAGCTTTTTGAAGGCAATATTGCAAGATTGATGACTCATGCCCCTAAACGCCCCCGAAAAATGATTATGATCTTTCACAATGATATCCTTCTTCACAAAAGGTTTCTCACAAATATGGCATACCCTAGCATCAATAATATTAGGAGTTACTATCATAGGTTCAATTTTTTTGATTTTTGACTCTACCAATTTAGCGATATCTCTCATTTGTCCAACAAACCATTCCATACAGTCAGCACCCCGATAACTTTTATAAAATGATAGAGAATCATCATGTGCACACTTGAAATAAAAACCTGCACTGAACGCTCTATGATGCTGGTACTTTAAAGTTTTTTCCGAAATTTTACCGTTACATTTTTCCAATTGTGATTCAAAATCAGCGTAAATTATAAATGGGCATTCTTGCTTATATATGTGATTTTTGAATTCAACATAATCATATTTTGGCCAAGAAATTTTGTACTCATTCATTTTCTCACACAACACAATATGTTCATCTAATTTTTGCTGTGTGAAAAAATAATTGAGACATCTATCACAAAAATATTTCTTATATCTATCCTTACTCATTTGACTCGATAATAATCTGGACATATTTTTAATTTGACAATAATGATAGGTTATTTCAATATTTTCATCATCAACACTCGGAGCATCATAGTCGTTCAGTTTGGGAAAATAAATATTTTGAATTAAAAGTAAATTTACATGACGTTCCCGCTTTTCAGAAGTCAATCGTACAGGTGTCACTGTATAAAATTGTTTTTCTTTCACAACATTCATTTCCAATGCATACACATTTACTGAAATATTGTTCATTTTTTCAAATTTTGTAATGCGGTGAAGAGGCATAGGTGTATCTAAATGTTCAGTTTGCAGGACAGTACTAAAATGAGGATATGATGAAGTTTTATCAGTGTTTTTTCCAGATGCAATCGGGAAAAGTGCGCTAACTACACTCCAATAAAAACATGAGGAGTCAGTATTTTTAATATTAATGCACGCCTTTTTTCTCGAAATACTCTCCGGTAATTTAATGTAGGATGAGCCGTTTCCAATTTCATATTTATTGATGGCGACTTCCAAAGAAATAATCTGACTCAATGCCCATCCACTGTTTTTTTCCGAAAATTCCCCAAGTTTATTTGAAATTACATCAACAATATTACTTTCGAACCATCCGGTTAAATCCGTTCCTGCATCTAAAATCTTATTTGGTGTATTGAAATGTTTTCGGTCTACAATCTCTCCATCTTGAGAATTTTTAATAAAATCACCACAAAATGTGCAATTTACTTTCAACATAGCAAAGTCATTTATGATTTTCAACAATTTAATTTTTATCAATCTAAATGCATCATTTAAAAAATATTTAATTTCTTTATGTCCCAAATTTACAATAAGTCCAGTTTGAATTCTCGACTTGAACACTGAATTTACATTTAGCCATCGAACTGCACGTTTCTGTTTAACATCCCGATTCATTGATTTGATGTAAAATCTCATTCGCTTCAATTCACCAATTTTAGTCACAATTTTACGTTTTTGCCCCACCGAAAATTGATATTTTTTCATTGCCAAAATACATTTTCGAATATGTGTTCTAATTGATTTTAAAGCATACCCAGCTAATGGCTTTGAATAATTATTTCGAATTTCTATCAAAGTTCTATCGATTTTTGTAAGCGTATTATTAAAATGATCCATACTGAATTTGAAAAAAAATTACTCACTTTATGTGTGTGGGGGAAAAATACTATGGATGCTGCTACCACCTCACGCCTCAATGATCTTGAAGCAATCCTTTCCTCCTTCTCCGCACTCTAGGTGGACAAACTGATACTTTTTGGGGGTAAAGCTTGAAAGTTGAGGCTTTATGGCTGCGTTCACCCGCCTTGGAAGAAAGAACGATGCCTCAGCTATCTCCACCACGATGGCCTCCCCAAACCTCGTCTGGACTGCTCTGATGTTTTCTATTAGTTGCGGCACGTTGATTGGTAAGCTCTTCAATGCTACAGTTGACTTAAATTTGGGGGATGATGCTGCTGCAGTCTCGTTTATAGCTGAAAGATCCATCTATTAAAACAAACAATCGATTAGTTGAACGTTTTTTCAAAATGAATATGCATTTGAACAACTAAACCCTTGATTCTAACTTTTTTAAAAATATTCTCAATTCCCTTATTTCCCTCTCAACAAAAACATTAAATGAATTAACATGTAATCAACAAAAAAAAAAAATTACACATAACCCCATTTCAATTTCGAAAATATTTTATAGTTTCAATCACTTTATGCTCACAAATTTGTAATAAAAACTACTTGAATTCTCTCAAAATGAATACTGAATTTGTTCACACAACTATAACCCATCAATAATCACAACTAACCCATCAATAATTTCAATTTTCACAATCAAATAAAATGAATAAAAAACTTACTTTGTTTTATCAAGATAGTGATGCACACAAACACTTGGAATATGAATAGCTGGAGCTGGCTGGTTCGGTACACTTGAAAAGCAGAATGATGCCGTCCACACCCAATATTGCTTTTATATGATCGCTATCTCCCACCGCTACGTCAGCGCAAAATTCCAGAACGCCATAGATCAATTTTTATTTCCCACGTACGCATGCAATGACCATGGGCTGCGTTTATGAATTTCCCTGTTGTGGAAACCGCAAACTGCCTTATCTCATGTTACTTTCCTGGCTCTCAGACCGCGCGCTCCAATGCCAACTGATAATGAAACCACTATCAGAAATTGATAATTTGTTTCATACAAACTGCGAAGTATTTCAACAATAAAATTCAATTTGCAATAATTTTTATTTAAACAATAAATTCCATTTTCTATTCGCCTTTACAATTATTTCTATTAAAATTCTAATCAATATGCTCTATTTCTCGACGATCTTCAAATATCAACTTCAGCTTATACTTAAATGCTACATTCTTTGGAACTGTGTCGGCAAAAACTGGTAACTGACCCTCATTGATTTTTGTTGAACGCATTGATTGCCATTCTGTTCTGTTCTTGCACCCATATTCGAAATCATTAATCTTCACACATATTGCCATGAATTTTACTCCATTTGGCTTGTTAACATACAAAACGTTATTTATTATTGCAGTTAGAAGAATAAAATTCATTTTGAGCATCGGTGACGGCATATTCGACGCTGTGAGGCTGTATTCTTCTCAATGGGTATCTTGTTTGAGGTAATTTTCGCATGAACACTTTGTCTTGAATGTGTAAATTATTCAACTGCTTCCAAACATTCTCTTTTTCTTCAAAAAATTGAATGTCTTTTTTCAATTCTTGAAGACGCCTCTCAAATTTCTCTAATTGACGTCTGTATTCTGCCGATGCCATTGTATTACTAATTCTTTTTTCATCAAAATTGTATCTATACTAATCACCCCCTCCGCCACCTCTATTGCACTCTCCTCCTATTTATTTTTACAACTTTTTTGCTTCTTCTACGTACCAGTATATGAAATGACATTCACATGTGTCGGGACCACATGTAACGTTCGGATTTGACCAAGGACAACTTTTATAATGCCCCATATTCGTTTCGTCGTTTTTTATTGACTCTAAACACTTTCTCCGATCTAACAATTTTTTTACCAACTCTACATAAATATCACATCCATCTACGTGCTTATCAATGGCTTCAGTCATTTTTTTAATTGCGAAACATATGTCTGAACTTGTTGGAAGCATACTGCCTAATGATCCACATTCACATCAACTTCCAAATTTTATGACTAAGTTCTTACACCTACCCTCACTCCAAATGGTACTTTTAAAATGACTGACCCCATCACAAGATGTGCATTTATGAGGCACCTTGTATATTTTTTTCCCTCATCTGACACGTTGACAATTGCGGCCTCCGAAACGTCGATATTCTTTACAAATGGCTATGTGATATGTCACCAAAATAAAAATGTACAATAAATTTTGTATTCAAACTGTTTTATTTTATTTTTTACCTATTTGAATATTAAAAAATTTCCAAACATTTTGAGCGTGAGCATAATCATCATCGGAAATATTTGTATCATTTAATTTTGTATAAGCAACATTTCAACCTACATTTACTAAAAGGTCTCATAGCCTGGTGTGTTGATCTGCGGCTCCGTAATCCGAATATGGACGGTCGGCTCATTTCAATCCCTCAGTCTAACAACCTTTTTTTTCCATCTTCCATCTTCCATCTTATATCTTCTATCTGCAATTATGTGCTTAACACGAACACACCCTGTATACTATTTTTTCTCTCAAACATTATCATCAATCCAGCATGTGCCACCGCCGCCTCCTCCCTGTATAACCATCTTATATTGGAACATTTACAACGAGGTCTGATGGTCGCACCTGTACATGTGCGCTTCGTAATCCAAAGATGGTTGGTTCGCTACACTTCGATCCCACACCTTACCAATCTTTTTTTCATTTTATTTTCATGCATATTAATTCATTTTCACTACTTGGCGCTCGGTACTGGCAGAATGTTATCTTTGATTTGGATCAGCTCGACTACGTCACAACTTGACGGCAGACCAGCGAGCGCCGTCCACCTAACCGACTTCTACCGATCTCGTCTAGCCAGCCCCCGAGTATTTCCGAAGGCAGAGTCTGTATAGACTCACTACTGGCAGTGTTTCAGCGCGGTTTGCGCAGACTAAACCTCTTATCAGTGATTACCGAAAAAAGTCTTGAAAACTTTAACATTCAATATCTTCCAAAATAATTTTCTTCGACGAAAAAGTATTCTTTCATTTCGTTTTGTCATCTTCTACTTCCTATTTCATTTATTGCTCCAATTTCGGAAAAACCCTGTCTATCGGAATCTTTAAACGTGATTTTCACCAACTTCAGAAGTCCGAATGATTTCAAATTCGGCATATATTCATTATTCCGGTGACAATGCAATATGACATTTTTGTTTTAGAAAAAAAACAAAATGCGGCTCCAAGATGGCGAACGAAATTTGTGATAATGGTACGATTCGATTCAAAATGTATGAATACAGGGTGTTTCCAAAATTGGAGCAATAAAAAAAATTAGTTGTATGGAACATAATGTATCAAGAAATGGCAAGAATTTTCGTTTTTGAGGTTGTCAAAAATTATCTACGACGAAAAACTATTCTTTCATTTCGTTTCCTTTTGTCATCTACTTCCTTTTTCATGTATTGCTCCAATTCCGGAAAAACCTTGTATAAGGGATTCTTTGAAGGTGATTTTCACCCACTTTCAGAAGTCCGAATGATTTGATATTCGGCATGTATTCATTATTCCGGTGACAATGCAATATGACATTTTTGTTATGGAAAAAAACAAAATGGATAGTGGTACGATTCGATTCAAAATTGGTATGTAAGGGTTTTCGGGGTCAGAGATTATAATTTGTTTTGTCAAAATTCATAAATTCAAGATGGCGGACGAGATTTGTGATTAGGGTCATATTCGATTCAAAATTGGTATATGTGGGGGTTTTGGGGGTCGGAGATTTTGAATTTTTCTCAAAATTCATAAATAAAAGATGGCGGCTTCAAGATGGCGGATTAGATTTATTATTATGGTCCGATTCGATAAAAAATTAGTGTGTGAGTGTTTTCAGAGACTATGATTTTTATGTAAAAACCAATGAATTAAAGATGACGGACCAAGATGGTGGACAAGTTTTATGACTAGTCAGATTCGATTCAAAATTGGTATGTGGGAGTTTTCGGGGTCGGAGATTTCGATTTTTCAGTAAAAAATAAAGATAATATTTAAAAAAGCTAAAGAACACGCTCTACTTCCGACATGGACTGAAAAGTAAAAAATAATTGACAATGTAATTAGGTACTCAAATGCAAAAAAGCGTGAGGTGCTTGACACAAATATGACAATATAGTTCGAAAGAGCCCACGCAACTGTTCTAGTGGGGGGTGGTCAAGATTTCGTTTTGAAAATATATCATAAAAACTGCCAAACTTGATTTTATTAAACGAAAATCTCTCATCATATTCTATTCGTATTCGATACTACAGTATCCAATAAATTCCACAAGAATATCTCACACACTTATACTTATTATTATTATTATTCTATTCGTATTCGATACTACAGTATCCAGTATTCTATTCGTATTGGATACTGTAGTATCGAATACGAATAGAATAATAATAAGTATAAGTGTGTGAGATATTCTTGTGGAATTTATAACCAACATACACTAAGAAGAGTAAGATAGATAATTTTGAATTATTTTGAATGATTATGTCATTCGAAGCGATATCATTGAACTAATTAAGTTTTATTTGTAACTATGGTTTTCTATTAATTCGTAAAGCACGGTCGTTCTGATAATTGTTGTTTGATGAAATATCTTTACAAAAAAAATTGTTTTGAATTCAGTGATTTTCACATAACTGATGCTTTTACTGCCAGTCTGTCAGTGCGTTTCTTAAACGACACTATAGAATTGAATATCATCGGATTACCTACCCGCTTCCTGTGAATCGTAACGTTTCTTTTTGATCATCACTGGGTTTCCCAACTTTCTCCTGCCAAGAACCCTTCGCACCTTCTCGCTTATTTATGATAGTTTGTCAAGAATTTCATGACCGTTATCTATTATAGTTGCCATCGATATGGTATATAATGATTATTTTTGGGCATGCTTAAATTCAATATTAACAAATATTTCTTATTAAGAATGGGGTTAACCCTATAAGTGGCTAATGGTGAAACACGGAGCAGGAGAAATCAAAATACTCGGAGCTTTTTCAATTTTTGTTAAAAATGACCTTGAAAAAATTGCAGAAGTTTGACCAGATTCACTATTTTTTATCTCACTGGGTAATGTTTTTTTCAAAAAAGTACTCTGAGAGGTGCCTGTCTTATACATTTATCTTCCTTGTCACAAAAATTTGCAAGAATCAATCCAAAATCGCACCGTCAAAGTGATTTTTGCTGAACCCCTGCATACTCAATATTGGATATCTTTTCTTCACTGATTCGAGCGCCCTCGAATCAGAGAAGTTATCCCTATTCACGTAGGGCGTTCGGCTGAATCACTTGATATTATTCAGCATCATTTCCTTGTTACTGTACTATTTTGATACTCCATTCACAAGCTCGCTCACTTCTCTGGAACACCGCAGACAAGTTGCCGATCTGTCTCTGTTTCATACATATTTTCATGGCCAATGCTCTTCCGAAATATCATCAATCGTTCCACCGTTAGGGGTACCATCGAGCTCAGTCCTCACATCCATATGCCGTTACTTTGTGGAGACAAGCCGATTATCTCTTTCTCAACATCGTTCAACATGAACGTTACATAATATACATATTTATCCGGTTTTATTCCTGGTTCTATAGATATATGCAGTGTTTTCCAAAATAAAAAAATTATTTACTGAATTTACACACATTTCTATGTAACTTTATTATGTCTGATTGCGCTACTTATTTTCTACACATGAGGAAATCCGAAAGTCTCGTACGCTAAAACTTTGCAATTGAACACAATGCAACCGCGGACTTAGTCATAGAAATTTTCCATAAATATCTTTAATGAAGACCCGTAGGATGGTTTTTCTCATAATTTGAATGGTTTTTGCAGCGTTGCTATTTACATGTCGATAAACACAATTTCTTAATTATTATGTTGCCTTAACCACACATATTTTTATAAGTTATATCAATGCCAATCAATATACGAAGTATCGATCCCAATGAAGAAAACAAGAATTTTTATTTTTATTACCCATATTTGAGTTCTTCCTTTTAGAGAATACTGGACAATGTAATCAAATCAAGTCGAGCGGCGAGCGTTTGGGTACCTATTTAGACAGCCTCGAAGCGTTCAAGGTTAAACTTACTATGACTATACTATGAGTGATTTTGATTTTACACCAAAATGAGTTGAAGTGAGATACTATTTCTTTTATTTTGAGACTCATCCCCTATTATTTGGAATTCTTACCTCGCCGTTTCACCCGCAAATTTACTTTGACCTTTTTCAGAAGGTTCTTAAGCATTATTATCATAATTGAGCATTATATATATATATAAAAAAGACCTCGTTTATCAGCGAATGGATTTTTAAATTTCAACGAAAACAGCTTCATTTGAAAATTTAACGAGTTGATATGAGATTCATGTTTTGAATAAAACCTGGGAACTTTTAAGCTAGAGCATTTCAATCTTTTAACATATTGCGATAATTTTCTTCATCTGTCAAAATGTATTCGTAGGTAACAAATAATGCCACGAGTGCTTTAAATCAAATCGAATTTTTTTTATTTTCCACAAACACTATTTGGCAAAAACCTGACACGACTAAACTTTCATTTTGCAGGAAAACTTGGTTGCTTTGAAAATTGACGAGAGCAAATAATAACATGATGAAATCACGACACCGAAGGTAGAGTGATTTTATCTAATGTTATTTGCTCGAGTCATATTACAAGCTACCAAGTTTGAGTGGAACAAAATTAAAGTTTATACGATGAAAACAAAACCTCGAGTGGTATATTTAGTGAGATAATTTAACGAATCATATAAAAGAATTATTAAAAAAAAGTAAACAGAACACAATTTATCACCAAATCTACCATTATCGCTCATTTCAAGCCAGAAACAACAGTTTGAAATAAAAAGTGGACAATTTTGTTGTCAATTGGCATTGTTGATAGCAACGCGTCCGGCCTCAACAAAGTCATACGACAATAATTATTATTAGTTATACCGTAGTGACGGTAAATAAAGTTTATCCACTTACAAACAGTTACGTTCCTATTTGTGCGATATCAAACTGCCAAAACTGACGTTTCTTATGGTATAAGACCGAATTATTGGCCAACTAACCCACTACTATTGGTTGAAATACCAAAAATGTCTCATTTTAAAACGTGAAAAAAGTAATCGCTTATAAACCGCCTTCGAATCCTTTTCGAATAAACTGCATGTATGGTCCTTCGCAACCAGTTGCTTATATGTATGTAACACATTTTACAAGTCGTGTGACATGGGTATATTGCCAGAAATAAAACTATTAAGTACGCGCTATGTAACCAATTCCAATTTCTCATCTTATTGACAAATAATTATGTTCATTTTATTAAATAATATTTTACTTATCATGTTTCAGAATAAATATTTTGATTTAATTGACATATTTGGGAAATAATGTGATCTTCCGCCTTTTATCAAATCACATAAATTTTGCAATTTTCATAGAAAATTCATCTTGTTATATTCCAAGATATATGATCGAAAAATAAAAATATAATATGAATCTCCAAATTCTACTCGTTAAATCTTGAAACGAAATCGTTTTCGTTGATTTTGAAATATGTATTCGCTGATAAATGAGGTCTGGCTGTATATTTTGACAGATAAGGGATATTAAATTGGTAAATAGTTTAATTACAGATGTTCGTTCAGTTTACAAAATGATAAATATTGAATTTGTTCTGTTCGTTTGACGTTGTTACCATAATAGTTTGCCGTATTTTGAAATTCATTATAATTTTTTTCCGATTTTGAGTGATTTATAAATGCTGGTTTTCCTTCAAAATTATAAACATTTACAGACATACTCAAACGTTTACGAATGTGAGATAAATTATGTCAATGCAATCCAAATAAGTCTTGGTGTTGCTTCATTGATAATGCTGAAAAAATATGATTTGAAAGCCACAGTAACATTTGGTCTTATTTCATCATTGTAATAATGCGAAAATAGTTTCTAATAATTGTCTGGATATTGCCATTGATAACATCAATTGAAATTTTTTTCATCGGCCATGAACGAGCATGAGAATATTTAAAGAGATGTTTTATTATCTTTCACAGATTTCACGATTATAATATATCTAACCGCAAAATATATAAGGGGGCTTTGAAGCGAAATGATAGTAGAACCTTCTTAGATTTTAGTTCGAAAATATGAATAGGACATTCATAAAATCTGTTGTGAAAGACAAACTTTAGTCGCTATTTTCTATCGTTCAAGATAACCTCTTGGGAGGTATTTATGTTGAAAAGGGGAACATTCTCCGTGAAAACTGAAAAATGTGATTTATTTGTAATATCTAACAGAAAACAACTACTTCACCGGCACAAGCCACGCTGGACATTGAACTACAATGGGTGTTATGAATAAAAACTAGCAAAAGCTTTTACTATAGGTTTGTCTCTCTCATTAGTTAATAAAATAGATAGGTCTGTTTCAAGAAATCTAAGTAAAAGCATTTGCTTAAGGTTTATTCATTAGACCCAATATCTATCAGATAAGTAGTTGTTTTTTGTTACATATTACAAATAAATCACATTTTTCAATTTTCATGGAGAATATTTCCCTCTTCTTATTAGGTTTTGATGTACGTTTCGACTTGATAACCCGAATTAAGATAGTAATGGATTTGTTGTCTTTCCAACGCCCACAACAATAGTAGGCTAATTATACAATGACGTCTTAAACCTTAAACATACACAATAAGTATTTTAACTATTAAAAAAAAAATCCAGTTTCACACAGCATTTTTCAGGGTTCACAAGAAATATTTGTGGTTCAAAAATGATAGTGTAAAATTCGGTGTATGGGTAAAAATAAGGAAATAGATACTAATATTCGCTCACCTAACCTTATTTCTGCTCTCCTCATCATAACCAATCTAAATTACACCAAAACCGTCGTGAGTTTGAGAAACGAACACTACATGAATTCTTTGCACACCCTTCCTTCCCACTGTTTGCCAACAAATACATTATCAGCTGAGTTTATAACTAGAAAAAATCAGGTAAAATGTGTTACAAACCCTATAATATAATCCGCTAGAACTATTTGCTACCTGGTTATATGGCACCCAACGGTATTTAAATTTGCAATAAATATGAAAATTCATCATGATGAGCTGAGGTGATCTTTAATATTTTCTACAATTTTTTTAATTTTCAAAATTTGCACTAGTATCACAAGCAAACTTACTCACTAATGTTTTATATGAAATTTTAAGAGACTTTAACACTGTTGCTTTGAGAAATATTAATAAAATTGAAGTAGCCACTTTTTTTGCTAATGATTGACATGTAAAAAAATTGAAAACCTAAAAGTTGACATATGTGAGGACAAAAGATAGACATTAGGATGTTTATTTCAATCTTTTTAGTTCAGTGAATTAATGTTAAATGTCTGTGATTTTTTACCTTGAAAAATAAGATCAGTTGGCCCTGGAAATGGAGATTTATTCACGAAATTTGGTGTCCTAGTGGACTTTTTGAATGTCTACCTAACGGAAAAAAAAATTCGAATTGGTTGAAAAATGTAAGTTACTTGTGGTTCCCTATACATTAATAAATGTTATTTTACCTGCTGCGATATTGAAAAGACTATAGATTATAGTTTGTATTGTTTACGTTTCATCTACACACCGAAGGTGTGGCTGGAGTTTTGAATTTACAATTTATAATTTCCCGCCTCAACGTACATCTGTTCAAATGTCCCAGCTGTTTCGAGGTCATTGTAACAAGTGGAGAAAAATAAAGGACGGAGCGTCGCATCTAGAACAAAAATCCCTTTCTCAGTTGAAGTTGAATTTCTGCAAATTAGCCGGGCAAACTATTGACAAGGAAGTCTCGATATAAATCTGTCATTCCTGTAAAAAATGGGGTCGAATAATTCATTCACACAATACATTTCAGTTAGTACAAAAACGCAAAAGTCATTTACTGTACATATTGAAGTTTAGAATCTATAGGCCAATTCAATTGAAGAAAATAATGCAATGGCGTATCTTTTCTGCTATTTACGAGACTATTTAGTAGATTGGAGGTGACCCGTACGCGATCCACTGATGCACCTTCAAATGTCTAAAAACACAAAAAGGCAGCCAACTTTCACATTAGTGCATCCAGTGCCTTCGAAATATTAGCAAACTTCTTATAATTTTATTCGAAAAAGACGGATTTACGAACATATACATTCATAGGAACTCTCCTGTTTTTGTTCTGATGTCATCAACACGTTCCTGAATACTCAACACATACTTAAAAAACACCCAGTATATTCTTGAACTATATTCTTCAATTTATTTTTGGAAATTCGAAGGAAAGAAATGGATGAACCTTCTGTTCATTGCTTCATATAATAACAGACCAACTGAGAGATATGATGGCAGAGATGGAACAGTCCTGATTGACTTTATTTTAGAAATGTATAAATAGTGTCTACTTAGGAGGTCACAGACTGCTTCAAAACACATGCAAAGCATCAATGGATCTTAATTGAGTTTATGGACAGAGTTATAAGTTAGATTGAATACATAGTTAATAAATGAGTTGGGGAAATATTCTGCCGTCCTAAGCAAAACCCCGTATCTACTTAAACATTATATTCGAGTAAATGGGGTTTTTACTCAAGAGTACATTGTTTTACGTGGATGCGGTTACATAAAATACCTTGAATTTTATATTTTAAATTGAAATACGGGGTTGTGGCTTGGTGAAAATATAATATTAGCTGTCTAGGAGCCAATGCAGCAAAAATATCAATTTCAGTGATTGTATCAATTACGGGGTTTTTGCTTAGAACGGCAGTATTGGTCAATTATACCACACTAAAAAATATTGATGGTATATTAATCATTTAGGGCCGGTCCAGCCTACATGATAAATTCCCCCAGTATTAACAAAGTTAATATTTCTGAACCAAAGAAAATATGACTTTTTGATAGAAACGTAAGTAAAAGGAACGTATGAGAAACTGTCTTGCACTTTACAGACACAAGGGTCAAAAAAAATATGCTTGTAAATTGCCCATGCAGGGTTTTTGAAGCATGTGCAATTCACAAGCATATATTTTGACACTTGTTTGTGTCTGTAAACTTAACATACGTTCCTTTTACTTGCGTTTCTATCAAAAAGTGTATCTGAATCGGCCTTTAGGTACTTCAATTTTAATATCAGATAATTCGAAACCTAGTATATGAGCTCGATGATGATATTTATATACACACAGTTACCAAACAGACATTTATATAGGTATATGCAAATATTCTATTAAGCAAGATTAGAAAACAATGAAGGTAATTTCTTCATAAAATCTGTGTAATCAGGTGAGCTATTTATTAATTGTCACCATTACAGTGGACGTGAAGCTTGAACAAGTAATTCATTCAGCGAATATAACACATGCACACGAAAACAAAATGAATACATTTACGAAAATAAAAGCAAATTACAAAATCAGTTAGACGTTTTTTAAATTGATTTTATTCAAATCGACTGAAAATCGACCACTGTCAAATCTTATTTTTGTTTTTCGTATATATTCATATGTACTGAATTTGGGTGAGAATTTCAATTTACAAACAAAGATCACTTTAAGGCACCACACACACACTACCAGAATTGTCCAAATCGCGCACAAGAATGTTAGAACGAAATTTGCTTCTAGAAAAAGAGAATTAAATTGTTTTTTCAAAAAGATCGAACGAAATCATATATTTCTGTCTAATAAGATTTATTTTAATCATTACAGTCGATTACGGTCTCGTCGAGATCCTCCACTCAACCTGCAATAATAATCCTTCTTGACTTTCTAGGAATTATTTCCATAGCCGAGTTCCTCCACCATTGTCATGAACACATGGAGAAACTCTCTTTTTACAACTATATACTATTCATGGTTATAAAACTAGCCATTGGGTTTCACTAGCTTTTTTCCTTCTTCCTAATAAAAAAGCATTGAAATGTCTACGTAAAATTAGTTCGTTCTGGTTTGGTCAGACTAAATAATTACAGTTCGACAAACCTAACTGAACATGAGAAATTGCGCGAACTTTAATGTTGAGTGCTTTATTACTGAATATATTACGTTGTGCGACGAGTGCGCAACATGTTTTCACGGTTGTCTACGTAAGGTTAGCTTGTTCTGGTTAGATATTCTATAATCCTATATAATAATTCCTTTCCTTTCAGTCCCATGGAGGAACTCGGCTACCGGATTACGATTAACGGAGGTCGGTGGAGGAACTCGGCGACGTCCGCCGACTAATCGAAAAAAATTATGTATAATAGTACGTGTGCACTTGAGTTTGCGACATATGAAAAAGTTTTTTAACTTTTCGTTTGAGGAAAAACAGTTGATACCGATAAAAAGTTCTGTATATACTGATACCCAACTTCGAATAATCAAATCTTGAAATTTGTCAGTCGTATATGAGATTTGTCAAAAAATATTAATTTGGTACAAAAATATTAATTTGGTATCACCTACTTTTATTTCTGAATCGAAAAATTTTATTATGAAAAGTTGTTCAGAATTGACAATTGCGTTTAAATATACAATCGTGCCCAACAACGCTGAAAAAAAAATGTTTTCTCCACAATTATACTTTCATTACAACATGTAATATGAATCATAACAACCTACTTACTACGAAAACATCACAAACTCCAAATCTCTATCAATAATTCATTGGCACCAAAAAAATTGACCTATGGATGGTGGAGCGCCAATCCAAAAATAATTAAAAGTGAGTTGAAATATGACCTAAGATACAGAATGTGAACATGAGTAAGTTTTAAAGTTGTGTAGATAATATGCACGGGATTCCAATAGATTCGATGTTCATGGATGTATACGCTAGAAAAGTCATTTAAGATACTTGATAATTAAATTTCTATTGTATTGGAATTTGCGTACGCCTTCGTACATTATTTACTCTACCCTTGAATTAACTGGAGATATTTTTAAAATAGCGGTTTGGTGTTGGGATAAAACTACAGTATATTCATTAATACACCAAAGGTTCCAAACAGTGCAGTGCAAGTACAGGTTGACACACAAACATATTTTGATGATATTGGAAAATAACGGATTTGTTTTTCGAACTGGATCACGTCATAACAGTTTGTATTCTTTTTTCTTTACAATAACACTTTATTTAAGTTTGTTCATTAAAAAATGGCTTCTGCAGTAAACGGCCAGAGAATATTCGCATTCAAAGCAGCAGGTTCAACTTGTTTGTAATAATTTTTTTTTTGTAGAAATGTTTAAACTCAGTGATATTGTGTAAAATCTAAAAAAATTCATTTTAAGCGTTGATGGATGCCATTGCATATTTGAACGTGATTTAAAATTATGAACAACTTTTTGTGATTAGATTTTTCGATTTTGTCACAAATGTTTTTTATTTTGATAAAACTGGTATAAGATTAAGATATTTCAAGATTTGATCATTGACAATTAGATTATAGAAATGCAGAACTTTTTTATGGAGAATAATTTTTTTTTCAAAGCCAAAATGAAAAAGAGTCCCATTGACAGACTGTACCGTTTGGTAGCTTTGGTGTAATAATGAATATACTAGAATTTATCCCAACACCAAAAAGCTATTTTTACTTCTCGACACGTGTTTCAATCACAAAGATATTATCTTCTGCAGGAAATATGAAAATGACACTCATAGTTTTCCATATGTTGACCACTATATAAAACAAAAATACACAAACAGTTGAAATAACTATTTGGTTGCATCAAATATAGCGCCACAATTGAAAACAAAAAAACGTACACTAAGGCTTAATTTTTGAGATAGGTATCCTAGATCATTTGTGGTTATTGAAACGCCACATAAAGTATTGGCGCTGCAGTAAAATCAAGTGGTTCTACAGTAGATTCAAGTGGCGCAGCAAACTCACCGAACGTCCTCTACAGCGCAGATAAAAATACTTGTTCTAGCAATAATTGTGAGGATTCTTTTAGGATTATCTATAAATCGCAATGAGCAAATTAACTTCAATGACAATAAAGTTTCTGGAGTTTTTTGTCACTGATATTAAATCATACGATTTTATCTTCGACATTTTTGTCGATCCTGTGCGAGTAAGGGTGGATTTATGCAGCACAAATTTACACCAAACTCCAACTTGAACTAAACTTCAACTAAGGAAAAATTAAACTCTGGTTTGTATGGCATTTATGCGAAAAATTTAAGACAAATTACGCATGCGTGATCTGTGTTTGGTATGGATCTTTTAACCTATCCGTTCAGACCGCGGAATTCAAAATATGCGCCAAAAATTGCGCAGTAGTGACAATAATTAACATTAACAATAGAAAGATGAAAGTTGGCCAACTATTAATTTTAATTTAGTTTTTATTTCCCTGCATAAAATGAACTACGTCGAATGAGTGGTTCATCTTCTCAGTTGAAGTGTAAATGTTAATTATAGTTTATTGTAAATTTGTGCTGCATAAATCCACCTTAAGTGAACTTTCCAGTCTTGAAATTACCTCTCATAACATCTAATTTTCAACCAGAAAAATAGACTATTTTTGACATTCGGGTACCGGGTGAACGTTCTGAGAACAAGTACCTAGGAATGATAATAACCTCTAAGATAACCATTTGATCTCTCAGATACATTATATACGGTTTGTTGAAGTAAGTCACTGTCATCATTAAATTCAGTTTGAAGGAAATATTACTCACGAATTGTTACTGCAAACTTTCATTTTTTTCAAGTCCTAGTGGAAACGACTTCTCTGTTATCCTATTCTGAAATATACTACAAATCACTCACACAAATGTTCAAAAACCCGCAACACACATTTTCAAATAACTTGAACTAGGAACTCAACGGAAAAAAGGAACACCTGTTCCACTGCTTGCACAAATCCCATTAACTAAGCAGTTTTCAAATGACGGAGAGCACGACGAACATCGTCTTCGCACTAAAATGTTAGAATTGGGTAGGTAAAATGATCTTTTTGAACAGGCAAAGCAAGCAAGGGAAAAGGGGATTCGAGCAACCGTAGACCGCAGACCCTATCGAGTTTTGTCTGAGTACGGTGTCCGGGCACGGCAAAGACCCAAAGTGAAGAAACTAATGTATACCCTGATAAGTCAGTGTTGCCAGATACATTGCGTTTCAAGTGATGGAAAGGAAGTCACTAATAAAGACGAACGAGCGATTTATGATTTGAATATGAATTTACACGACTTTAGAAGTGTAGAAGCCAGCTGGTGGCTGGCGACAAAGGAGATGAGATAAATTAGACTAATGCCAGAAATTAACACAATGAGCCAAGATGTAAATTGTGTAACGTTTCTTGGTCTAATTATCGACTATATATTGACTTCGTCCAACCATGTACCTATGCTGAGACAACTTAAACCTCTCACAAATATCGATATTTTGAGAATGACATACTTGTCTTCTATGGCATTTCACTTTGGACAAATTAAAAAAAAAACTATTGCAAATGTCAGATTATTGGCATATTTTGGTATTAGAGACCATTGTCAGCAACTTGGTATTATAGACCGTCAGATTGTGACAGATTTAGTTGCCTCATTTTCGCATACGAGCCTAGGGGTCGAAAAGTATATCGATTTCTAGTAAAATGAAAAAAAAATTACGAGTGGCTCCTGGGGATAACTAACGACAATCGATTTTTTATGTGTTTCCCTCGTGTTAGCTAAATATTGTACGAAACTACAGAGGGTGATTCGTTAGGTCTTTTTAAGAAAAAAACTTGCTATGAACATATGTCCGGAGTTGCTTCTTTTCTGAGATATAGAGCGTTGAAGTTTTTTTTAAACGCCCTGTATCTCAGAAGCGAAGCAATTCCGGACATATGTTCATGGGAATTTTTTTTTTTAACTACGTGAAGAATCACCCTCTGTAGTTTCTGTAGGAAATACGAGGGAAACACATAAACACTTCTGAAAAATCGATTTTCGTTATGTTATCTCCAGGAACCACTCGTAAATCGCTCTTCATTTTATTCCAAATCGATATACTTTTCAACTCTATTCACTATCTGATGACGGTCTATTATGTCCCTGCCGACTTTATACATAATTACAGTCCTCTTAGAAATACACCGAAATGTGAGCATTTTTTTTTTGACATTTCGAATTCACATTGCTATAATACATCAGGATCGGCCAATCTACTGATTATTCCTCGTCATAGAATAGCTGCTACTCAGTCAAATAAACTCTACTCTACTCTACTCTACTCTTAGTTTACTGTGGTCTCGATACAAAGTGCATTTTTCTTCCCAAAATTAATACTTTTCTCTGGTATCATCCTTTGGGACAATATACCCCTCTCTTCGAATTACTAACGCATTTGCTCCTAGAGCTAGAAAATGTAATATGAATCATAATTACTACGAAAACATCACACACTGCAAATCTTTCTCAATCATGCATTGGCATCGAAAAATTCAACAGTAGGTTGTGGGACACCAATCCAAAATAATTGAAGGTGAGTTGAAATACGACCCAAGATTGACATTACGAACATGAATAAGTTATAAAGATAATCGTGTAAATATTTTGCAAAGGGATTACAACAGATGTAATACAGTGTTCATTCGGTATTTTTTAGTAATAGATTTTATGGACGCCTTGAACTCGAATATAATTTTGTGCATTATTTATAAAATGATCTTCCGTTGAGTACTGGCAGTACTCAACCCATCATTTTCAAATTACTCTAATACTTCCAGTCGAAATTCGAAACGTTATAGTAAGGAGCCTGCAGATGTAATTCAATATTTTGTGTTATCAAGTGACAATTTAAAAAATAAAAAATAGCATATGCCACAGTGCATCGCTTTGACAGCCGCAAAAGTTATTTGCAACTTTCACAGCGACAAATGCACTAGTGGTTTTTTCACTTATTCATTTGTTCATCAATTATCGTGGTGTTGGTCGCCAAAATGAATAGTTTAACGTTGATGTGTTTCTAAATTTCTTATTCATTAAATTGTACTGCAGAATTTAACTCGATGTTTGTATTGATATCGGGTAAATTTGTGTTGTTCAAATTATAAATGGTTTCTTTTAGCAATTTAAATCGAAAAATTTTCAACCTAAAAACGCTCCACCTTCAGTCTCGCGTTTTTATCGTCTAATTGCTAGGAAATGGTTTCTCATTAAACAACTGAAATTTACCTGATCTCTCGTGCAATTATAAGGGAAAAAAATAGTATATTATATAGCAAGGAACTAAAGTGAATGTTTTATTCCTGCACGTGATGTTTATTGTAAGGGATAAAATATCACTTTAGTATTATAAATTCAATAATAATACAACTAATTATTTTGATGAGTTTAAACATGGTACTTGGATTACTCGGTAGGTAACGTCTTAGCAACGGTGTCAACAAACTTTTTCAATTCAGTGTCATTTCAGTTAATGTTGACATTAACCGATACGTCAAGACATCTCTTCACTTTCCTCTAATATTCACTTGTCAAATACCAATAATCGCCCATTTAGTTTCATCAATTGTAATAATGTTAATATCACATACAATCTTAATTCAATCAATAAAGATTTAAAATGGAATGTTTCCTAATTTTTGTCCTAGTTATTAATAGTGTAGCTGCGGTAATGTTTGATTTTTACTTTATGTCCCTAGGGATTTGAAATGCAACTTTATATCCCTAGTGACTGAAAGATACATTTTAGTCCCTGTTATACGGGACTAAAGTTGGCACGGAAGTGCAAAAAAAATTATAAGTATAGTCCATCTGGTAATTTTTTCTCCATTTTGAAACTTATTAACGGGTTTGCATTAAGTGTTTGACGTTATAACAGTTTTCTAAGAATAAAGTTCGTTATCGAGTTGATCAACGAATTGCAATGAAAAATGTTCCATGGACATCAGACCAACATTATATTAGTATTAAATTCACTCGAATGGATAACATTCGTTACTCTTGAATGAATGAAGTTCAGAAGATCGATCCTAACATTACCACGTATCCCTAATAATCAACAAATTGGTTCAAATGTATTCATTCAATAAACCAACACAACAATTTAAGTTTGTGAAATAAGACATACGTTATTGTGAAAACCTTCATATAATGGAGATTTGTTCAGAATGAGGATTGGATTCAAGAGAAATTGAGTAATTCATAATTTGAAACACGGAAGTTGTCAATTTCAGAACCTTATTTAAATTTGTGATTATAGCAAGCATTTAATGTATATTGACAACATATTTTGAATATAGATTTGAATAATAGCTGACGGCCTCAACAAGAGTTCAGGAGCCCGCCCCGTAAGAAAGGACCGACCACCTGGATTTAAATACAATGGAAACATTTTATGATAGCAATGCATTTTCTCATTTGTTTTCATTCGATGGTTAAATTTAGGAAATACTTTAGACAAAAAAAATCAGTATAGCACCTTCAAGTGGATATACAATAATAAGAATAATTTCGATAAAGTCGAAATACCCTTCTCTTCAAACATTCTCGTCTTATAGTCATTGAATTACATCGAACATAATATATTTGGGCAATGTTCATTAAAGAGGGCTCTAATGCAAGTGCTAATTGTAATCAAGCATTGAATATTATTCCCCATCTGGTTGGGAACTTGGAACATACAATAAGCCTAATGAAAACGTTTATTTATTCTCTGCAATCATTAAAAAACTACCTTTTCTAGGTAGATAATAATTATCATAAACACGAGAGTAGAACTCATGTTATATCTATATTAATATAATGATATCAAATATTAAGATTCTGAGAAAATTAATTCAACAATTATAAATGTCTGTTTAAATTTTTTTCCGTCGACCGCTCATTTATGCTGTATTTTAACGCCCTCAAAATCGTTGATTAATGACCCCTGTTAATGAATAATTTTCTATTAATATTAAATTTGATTATATGCAACCCAACATACATTGTTCTTATACATTTTACATTGGTTAGTACTATCTGTCATTATTTATTTGTCAATTTTCAAATCAAATTTCAGATAATTTTCATGACACCAGTTGTCACTCATTATCAAATACAGTCATGTGGCGTAATGGTAAAGTTCGCCTAGCAACCATCACTGCGCGAGTTCAAAACCCACCCAGTGCATTTTTTTTTTAATTTCAATTTGAAAATAAATAATAAAAATTAAAATAAAACTACCACTAAGGAAAATTAAACTACCTTTGAGTAGAGTTAATATAAATAGGAAATAGTGACTGTTTTTTATCGAATCGTTAAATAAATAAACATTGAAAGTAAGATATCTCTATTTTTGAAAACTACTATCGACGGAAAAGTATTGTAACAAACTCGTGAATTAAAATGGCGATTTACAATCTCGAATATTAACGCGCTCGCTCTGCTCACGCGTTAAATTATCTCGATTATTAATCGCCCTTATTAATACACTTGTTCGTTAAATAACCATTAAGTTCATTAATTTCTGATTATGCCAAATGATTTAGCTTCAATCCTCTCTATTTCCTATAAGAAAAAGTGTTGAATCCTACATCAAAAGTATCAAAGTATCATTCTGAGTTCCACCAGCTTGACCAATATATACTTTGGGACGAGTTCCACAATGTAACTTAAATAACCGTGATTCATCCCCTGGCGACTGCTGTGGACTATCAGCCTCCCTAAAACATAATGGTTCAAAATGCTTCGGATTATAGGCAACAAAGGCAGTGTGAATCATACCGTGTCAGGTTCAAAATTCCATATAATATTCTGTGGAAAATATAGTTATGTACGGAAAAACACTACTGCAATCTATTTCTTGGGTTCCGGACAATTCAGTTATAGTTAGGAGCATTCCTGATGAAAGAGAGCAATTCTATCCATGAACATTATTATTTATGTTTTGTTATTCACAAGAAGAAAAAATACAAAAGTGAAAATAACTATAATTTGAAACATATCTAAAAGTTCCACCCCGCCAGGCCTGAAATATTATTTCCACAACTCCCAAAATAACAGCAATCGAAGCAAACAACTTTTTGAAATGTTTGAGTTGCCAAAGTTTGACCCTTCTCAGGATCGCTGAAAAGAAAAACAATTTGTTATATGTATTTGCCTTCTCGAATAGCAGACAAGAAGATTCTCCGGTACGAGAAATAACAAAGATGTGGATAGATAGAATCCCCCGTTTAGAGTTTATACGTCGTTTCCCATGGAGGACAAACTCACACCGACTCGGCCCAAAGTTAGAACTGCGATCCTATGCTATTAGTGGTTCAGAAACGAATTCCCAAAGGCCGGGCCGTATGGAATATTGGGGTAGACAGGGCCGGAGTAGTTACAGATACAGAATATAAGTTAAATGTGGAGTTTTTCGCGACGCTTGACAGAAGGACACTGAATTATACTGGTGATTACATGATATTCGTTATACAGGGTGTAATCTGACCTCTTGCACTCCCGTGAAGGGCGGCTGTTTAATGCAATTTTATAACGAATGACAGGTGTGAAAAGTTCGAAAACAATTGTGGAAAGTTTAAATTGTGTTGAAAAATTCGTCAAAATTTTGGAAACCGTTGACCAGAGCAGAGTCGCAATAGTACTGGAAATGCCGGATGTAAGAAACTGTTTAATTTCAAACAGCGGTTTCCGAGGTTTTCCTAATTTTCCCACAAAAAGAAAATCCTGTACTGTTTAAATAACATCGTGAGAACTGAGGGAAAGTAAATAGGAATTGGTGTTCTTCTTGAATTTCTGAAGCTGTATGCCTCAGGGAACACCTCCCGAGGCAGCGAGTTCGAAAGCTTTGCCGTTCTGTGGAAAAACAAGCCCTGGGAAGCAAAAGTGACAGCATATGGATGTGAGGACCGAGCTCGACGGGTCAATCTCGATGAGACCGCTAACGGCGGAACGATTGATGATATTTCGAAAGAGCATCGTCTATAAAAATATCAATAAAACAGAGACAGATCGCCAACCTTTCTGCGATGTTCCAGAGAAGTAAGCGAGCTTGGGAGCGAAGGATTACCGACAAGACGCATTGCATTTGAGATCGACTTTTGCCATCGTACCATCGGCAATAACGGCTGTATTTGCAGTTCATACTTTATACCTCGATGACCGTGCGATTTTAAAAGATTTCTGCACTAGACTTTTATTTTCCCGTAAAATAAGATACTTTCCAAATAACAAAATAGTTTGATATGTGGTCATAGGTTTCAGAATATGTTCTCTACTTCGATAAAAATCATGACATAGTGTCTATACATCCAGAAAATTTTGCTGGGTTAAATCATCAACGATATTCCACAAGACAATTCAATAGGAATGTAAAAATAATAATATTTATTTTTTGAACACGATTATATTTAAATGCACCTAGAAGGGGAAAATAATTTTTCATGATTATATAATGAAGGGTATGAGTAAAAACGTGGAGCACCGGAAAATACATTTCGCAATGATGATTAAGTGCTTCACGCTTTTACTCATACCCTTCATTTTTGGATAATCATGACAAAAATTATTTTCCCCTTTTTAGTGCATTTTCATTATCATTTTTTATTTTCTACTTTTAAGTCTTGTCGTCGAGAGCACTATGTAGAGTTTTTTTAATGTCTTTATCGAGAGCGTCATATCAGAAGGGCGTAAGAGCCATCATGGTCGTTTTTGGGATTTTCGGGCGTATCTGTTTAATTTATCAATCCGCTTGAAATATCAGAAGGGCGTATAGTTTCATAAATATTGACACCCTATTTCAAGTATTTATACTTTAGCGTATGACCCAACTTTGCCAAACAGTAATATCAGAAAGGCGTATGTTCATACAAAAAACAATGATCATGAAAGAAACGAACAATGAAAAAAAAACACAATGATCATGAAAGAAAAAAAAATTAAATTGGACGAAAGTAAGATGGGCTCGAGTACACTAATCCAAACCAAATACATTGTTGTATAAAAATGAATATTGGGAAGAAGAATTTCCCAGTGTTGCAACAGCATCTAATATGACAATTTTTTGTCTATGTGCACAGGCAAAGATGCCATAATCTCTCCAGAATATAACAGTTTTTTACCAAGTAAGGGAACAACTTATAAAGAGGAAAAAGCAGCGAATTTATATTGTAATTTAAAATAATATTTTTCAGTTTTGCTGTACTAACAAGCAGTTTAAACATTTATTCATCAGATATTTTAATATTGGCACGAGATTATAGATGCTAAACTTTTCAGTAAATTGTGTTCTTATCTTACTGTAATAGATGAAACTACAAGTTCATCAAATATTTCGATTTTTAAAACGTTTTTTACATCTTTCGTAAAATTTACTTTTTGATCATTCACTCTTCTGATATGACGCTCTCGAAATACATTTGAATTTTTCAATTTCTCTTACTCTCAACCAAATTGTCTCGCCCAATATGTAGGACAAAGTGGTACAAAAATAAAAACAAGAGTTCTGGAACATGTCAAACTCATTGAGAGCTCTAGAAACCCACATATAGTTGAATATAATACAAAAAGTTCTTTCTCTAACCATATTCTTAACTACAACCATAATTTTGACATAAATACAGATTTAGATATTTTACATGTTTGCCAAAAAGGTGCCTTGCTTAATTTTCTTGAAATCTTGGAAATCAACTCGGCCATCAATAATCCCAATATTGTTTCCCTCAAACACAGTTCGATTGCAAAAAGTTCTTGTAATTTGTTCCTATTGTACTGATTGCTCCTCTTGTTGTTGGTACAGTTGGGTGACTTGAAATCCTCAGGCTCGGAATAGTATTGTTGGAATCATTTCCTTCTTTTGTTCTGTGAGCGGGAGTCTCGCGTCACTGTTCTGTGTCAATTTTGACATAAGAGTAATCATGACAGTGATTCCGGCTGTGCTGTCAGTTGTCACCCTGTCAGTTCATCTCATAATTCATATCCGTCTGTTCAGTCAACAATTACGTGCATTGATTCAATTTTGATTTATTTTCTGCTCGATGTCCGAACTATTTAATTCCCCTATAGGATTAAGGGGCCCACGGCTTTACAGCCTCCCCTATCTAAATTTTTTGGTTAGTTACCAATTTTTGGTTACTTACCAATTTTTGGTTGTTTCAAGAACACCACAATAATTAACAATGTGGTTATTTAACATTATTTAATAACATAATATTTTAACATTTTATATATATATCACACTACATTATTTTCTTCTCCATGTAAGTATAGCCTTATATTAGCCTTTTGTCTTTAGTACATAGTCTTCCTTTTATTGTAGAATTTTCTTGAATAGCTGATGATGGTTCTATATAGGACCGAAACATGTACTACTTCTACTTTTTGACTGCTGATCTGATTGATAGCGGTCATTCACCGTTTCACCATCCTTTTGAACTAGATGGGAAATTAAATTGCGTTTTACTGATTTGTATATCCATACCACTCCACTTTGAGATATAATGGACTTCTACCACAGGAGAATTAAGTATGTACACCTGCCAAATTTCAAATCAATCGGACGATTGGAAGTGGTCTAAAAATTGATTACAAGACTTGACCATGACATTTTTTTTAACAGGTCTGTTCTGCGTTCGACTCCCTTGTGATTTCGAAGCTTTTCATCTAGCTTTGTGGTTTTACGAGACACCAATGCACCACGAAAATCTATAAATTTTTTTGTTTTTTATTTCCAAAAAGCAATGTCAAAAACTGAGTATTTTTAAGAAATAGACACAGTACAGCTTGACAATTCTAGCTCTGAATGTGAAATCTCCACGCCTATCGATGGGCGGTGGCAGAAGGGCAGAATACCGTTAGTTGAACAAGTAATATGAATTACCACTGGTCAGTTCTATTGAATCTGTCGCATCGCGAAGTGAACTGGGAAGTTAGGTGACGTTTAATTATGGAATGTAAAATTATACTACCCTCTTTATCGTCCGAATACTTTCTTATTCTAAATTTGCGTTTCTCGAAATTCACAGCTAGATTTGTCAAGCTGTATATGTAATCAGGTTTTTACTTTCCTGGATTTTCTCTGCTAGACTCATAATACTCGTATACATCATTTGAGTGGAAAGTTTTCCACCAGCAAACGAATCATTAAACAACAACCTTGCCATATGCTCAGCTGTTTTGAACGATCGTCCTTTCAAGGATATTGCTTTCAAGTTTTTTTCTGGTTAGTTGAGCGGCAATTCATATGATTTGGCTCAAATTCAACAATATATGTTTCCATTCTCGCTTTTGACGTCTCGGTTGGCAATTAAATTCAATTGTTGGGATTGTAAAAGATAGTGGCATTGCTAGAAAATTAGTGAGATGTCAAAAGACTTTATTGAAACCAGTTTTCACATACCTATGCCTTAGAAACGACGCCGACGATAAGGATTTTATTGATATTATTTACGTCTCTCAGGTTTCTACAATAAGCTATTTTGTAACAATTGGGCACCCAACTTGGGGCACCACAATTTCAAAGTTTATTCTTCAAAGAACTTCTCACTGAAATATAAGAATCTTTTAATTTACCGAAATATTTTTTGGTATGAAACAAATTCTTCAATCATGACATTAACTTACCTGAATGCAGGTAAAAAGTTTATCCATTACAAACAGAGAGAAACCAGGAAGCTTTCAGTAAGAAGAATGTGCTTAATATTTGCTTGACAAAATGATTGTTTTGTCTTGACAACCTTAATATAGCCCAGTTCACTCATCATGTTGAAACCAAAAATTTTCAGAGGGGGTAATGATATTCGAGGTATTAACATTTTCCAATATTACCATGGTAACTTTTAATCCCATGAAGCCAATCGAGGAGTTAAAATAATTATTTCTCCATTCAGAACATGCAAATCCGCAGCAAGAATTAAAGTGTCCCAGCTTACTACTGATTCCATAAAAACCTGCAATAAACCTTGATCAATGAATAAATCTATTTTTGAATTATACTATATTTCAGTCACTTACCAAACAAATAATTCAAACTAATTATGAACTAGTAATTATGTCGGATTCAATATGGGAAATTTTCACCATTAATTATTATTTCATGACATTTGAAAATTAATTATTAAATAATTTCATGGAATTGCAAGAAAAAGTGAAAGTTCCAAGAAGTTTGGCAATGACCAAGCGAAGTCAGAATACGCTTGAAATTTGAAAAAGTGAGAATGGTTGGGAGGTTCCCTCGGGTAGTCCATGTTCTTGTATAGAAGAGACCCTATTCTAAAACCATCAGCAGGTGTGAATATAGATATCTCATACCAATAGGGAGAAAAATTGCACATTCAGTTTAATGCGTGAATACTTGAGAGAGAGAATTTATTGACCCGCCAGAAAAAGTTTCTCTCTCCCACTCATTGGGCTTATGGTAATAATAATAGGCGATATCTTCGTAGAGATTACAGCATCGAACTTGGTATGTGGATTCCTTATGATCATATCTAACCGATCGTGCAAATATACAGGGTGTCCAATTCAAGAAAATAAACTTTCAAGTCGCTGCGTTTTTTTGAGACACCCTGTATAAATGATCCTTAAACCGTTAAAGAGATCTAATGAAACCATACATCTTATGTTTTTAACATATTTTTGCAATTTGTAAAACAAAGATGTTACGGGGGAGGGGGACTTTTGGTCCTCACTGTTTAATTAAATAAGTATCTGAATTCAGTACCGGTTTCATTGTGCTTGCCAGTCATCAGCGACAGCTAGATTAAATCGATAAACACTTTCAGCAATTGTTGGGAATTCCTGAGATAAATAATGAAATATGTACTCAGGGCTATCTCTCGGATTCTCATGATTCAGTATTTATTTTCAATGGTCTTCCGTCACGTAGTATCGTAAATTTTTCTTTCATACATTGATTTAACTTCATATTGTAGTAGACATAATAGTTGGAATGCTTTTCTTGGAACCTAGGGATGGCGCTGGATATATACTTCAGTATTCATCTTAGAAATTTCCAGCAAATGCTGAGGTTGTTTTCCGATTTAATTGGGAACTAGCCTTCGCTGATGATTGGCAAGTATTATGAAACCGGTAGTAGGTGTTCCCCATTTGAATAGAAAAATTAATTCATGTATCAAAAAATGTGGCAAGAAAACTTTGACAAGTATAAAACAGATATAATTCAATGGTCATAGGGGACAGCAGTTGTTTCCTTTTGAATATTTGCCGACGAATCACCTATCGTATTGGGTTTTTTGCAGAATAATGCAATAAATCCATTTTTCATTATTAATTAATGGTCTTCCGTCAAGACGTGTGGTCAATTCTTCATGCGTTTTATTTCTACTGACACGATGGACGTCTGCAACGAACGAGAGTATGTTATCAAATTGTCTACAATCCAGAAATTAACTATTACTCTTTCAATTCCGAATATATTATGGTAAATTCCCATGTGAACTAATTCCGGGGAACTCTGAAATAACGTCAATCTATTGCGTTATTACCAATAAAACTCTCATCTAGATACACAGAAGTGAATTAAAAATAAGCGGAAGACTTTTATTTTGGTGTATTCTTCAAATTTCAATTTCACAGAATATTTATGTAATCAAAATTTCACAGGCACAACCAAAAAGCGTAACCCAGCAAACTAAAAAATTCTCTAAATGATAAGCATTCATTGACAAGCCAAAATATTGAGTATTTAAGTGGAATAAAGGCAAAAAGGTATCTAAAGATAACCCTCGAGAACAGCAACAATGGATGAAGGGCGCACATAACGACTAATATTTTCCAAAACCGGTTCTACCGTGGAATTTCATGGGAATTGTACCACATACAGGCACATCCATTATATGCCCACGAAATTGTCTGTTCGAACTGAAGCAAAGTTGAGAACCAACATATACGGGTTCCCGACCATAAAACCGTATGGGCTGAAGAACAATGTTGTTTTTTTATAAATCTAATTATCAAACACCAATTCAAGGCTTGAATATAAAGGTGGTATAGGGGTTCTACAGGGATATTCACGCAAAGCGTCCATTACAATTTCTCAGGAACTGCCAACTCAAAAAGTTGTACAGGTGGTTTAATAGTGGATGATGAATTATTCAATGGCATTATTTTGATTGCTGTATTACTTCTAGTTATAACGGAAGTAGACATCAATTTCGTAATTTCAAATGGAAAAATTATGTTTTCAAATTATTTGTATAATTTTTCAAGTAGTTGGTATATGTTGGTATATGATTATATATCCTAATATAAGCAGGACTGGAAAGTCAGTGTCTCAAATTGAAGAGTGAAAAACTGGTAGTTGCGGAAGTGCAACATATCTATTTTTATACTTCCGTACTTATGAGGCTTATTCCTGACTCAAAACTTGTGTTTTTTTTCGCGCCAAAAGCTATTTAACTTGCTGTTAGTTGTCCATGATGTATGAAAGGCACAGCTCAGAATTGTTCTAGAATACTTTTCCCATGTATGAAATGCAGCTCCGAAACATACAGTAAATACATTAATTAGATTCTGTCCGAAAAGTAGTAATTCGGCTTATCGGTAGTGCACCGCTTACGAACTCGCTTACTTCTCTGGAACACCGCAGAAAATTTGATAGGTATTTATTTTGAAAAAAAATGTATAGTTGTTATTTTCTTCAACCGGCTGCAATCTTAAGGGCAACCCTCAGAAGGCTTCGATAGAGTTGTGCGAGCTAGGTAAGACGTAGCCCTTACCTATCGTGTGATACCATGTATACGGAAACGATGAATATGCTGGGATTCGACCCCATGCACAGATCTGGTCGTCCCATGCAGCCGATGAACTTGGTCTCGTTTTCGACTTTGAACGGGTTAATCCAAACTCTGAGCCCGTTCAGCAAAAGGCTCACATTGAAGCAGCGGAGACAGAAGTGCTTCTGCAGCTGCATAAGCCAATGCATGGGGTCTTCTTCAAGAACATCCAAGACTGTGGCTTATCAAAAAATCTGACCTTCTCTTTTATCAGGTCAAGTGAGCTGAAGTTGGAGACCGAGGTATTCATAATGGCCTGCCAGGATGGTGTCGTCAACACTCTAGTCTACCGTAGTCGCGTGATGGGTATAGAGGTCTCGGATGCAGAGCGTGTCGTGGGGCTCATGAGATCATAATGCATTTGCTGTCCGCGTGTCAATCTTATGAGGTCTCAGCCTATATCCACAGGCATAACGCGGCTCTACAAGTGTTGTACTACCATCTACGACACTCGTATGGTAGAGACGAGACACCGGTGTTGCCTTGTGCTTCGGGGGATATTGAGTCCGTTGTGGAGAATGAGAAGTGCCGAATCTATTGGAACTACTAATTCCCCACCCTCAGGCAAATACAAGCAAATAAGCCGACAAAACTCTATGACGATACTCGTCACAGAGTTTTCGGCTTCTGGCGGAACGAACATTGTCCGAAAAGAGCAGAAAAAACGGTCCAAATATCGCGATATACTCTTTGAACTCAGCTTTACCCAAACCATTCCGTTAAAATGGTGTTTCTGATCATAAGGGTTCTTGGTGGAATGATGGACATGCTGCTTTCCTATTTAAAAACCATATCGGCTAGTCGTGAAATCTTAGCCGGACGAATGCAGAAGGCCGTCATCCTTAGTTCACTCCGTCTGCTCAGGGCACATGACTCTCGGACCCAGTAATTACTCACCCCACGGACGTGGGGAGTGACTATCTAGGTAAATGCGCCCTCCAAGACAGGGCCTGACTGGAACAATCCTAGCGGATAGAAAAAAATATATATATATTTTAATAATAATACTCCCTCATAAACACTCTAGATTGTATCCATAGGCAAAGCCTGTGCGGGTAAAGGACGGCTACTATTATTATTTACCGCAGCAAAGTTCTGAAAGCATAGACTCCGTCAATATTTGATATGAGAAGTCGTAAATGAATATGAAAAAATAGTTGATCTGTTCCTTTCATGAGACTTATGGTTTTGCTGGCAATCACCTATTACGGCTAGGTTCTGTCAAAAATATTGATATGTATCGTACATTTATATTTCCGTTACATAGGTACTGATTATTAGTTTCTTATTGATCAGTAAAACCAATATCTTCCAATAATTATATCCTTGAAATTAAAACAGATTGTTGGATATTTAAATTTTCAATTAAACTTTAATTGATGCAAAGCATTTTCTGTATCTACATCAACTTGAAACCAACAGTGGATATATTTTGAGGAGTTTCACTAATCGGAGGCAAAAAACAGAGTGCTTCAAATGAAATCCCAATACCTTTTCGGATTCTTTCAAAAAGAGTAATTTTACTTTGAAATTAAAAATTTAATATATTCATAATATTGTTGATGGAACGTTCACTGGTTAAATATCAAAAGCCCCTTATTTCAAGAAAATACCTTTTATTTTAACAGGGTTTAAAAAAAAACAATTATCTCGATGACTGAAGAAAATCACTATTTATTCTGACAACTCCAATGGCGCTTGCTTTAAATCCCTATCTCAAACTTTGAGCTGAAATTCTCCTGTCTAGTTTAAGAAGCATTCTATCACATATGATTTTTCTACATAAATTAGTATATGATAAAATCAATTTAAACAATCTGAAGTGGTATGCTAAAAAATCGCAGGGTCAAGTTTGAAATTTTACATTAACCTCAACTGAGAAGTCGTCTTATTTCTCACCTTCTTGAACCTATGACTTAAGAAAAAATATTACACGCCAAGAATTATGCATTGTAAGATTTATAATTTTTACCCGAGTTATTTATCATCAATTTCCTTATTGGAATACCAACTGCTTAACAAATAGTGCAATTATGAATCAAATGGGATGTGATAATAACTATAAAGAAGTAAAATGACTTCTATTTTTATTGCTTCCGGTAAAATAAATGAAAAATATCGATTGTTGTATTGTATTTAATCAATAGAATATTGATAAGGAATCGGAAAATAATATGGTTGCAGATTAAAAATAATAAAATTCGATTATAACCATAGATTTTTTTTATCTGAACCATACTTTTCTTTGTCGGTAAATTAGTAATAATTATTACTGATAATATTCACCTACTTACTCAAACAAACATACATTGGTACTAAAGAGTTCTGATCTTCCCAATGAAAAATCTTTGACTGCGGCATCAAAATACCTGAAACAAAGAAATAAACGTTAAATCCAATGAATAACAAAGGAATTACAGGAAAAAAGCATTTGAATAGCAAATGAAAAAATATAATATCTACCAAAATATTATTATGAACCAAGTGACTGAAGAGTATCTTTTGAACAAAGGATGAAGTTTGTCACAAAAGACACTAGAGATGTGAGGTGAGGTGAGGTAAGGATTATTTGCATACAAAGAAATAAAGTAACGTCTAGCCAAAACGTTGAAACGTTAACAAGGTTAAAATTTCGATTAGCAGTTTTTTCATATCGCAGATCAATTTAAAAACTATATAACTGGTCTTATTTTTACTTTGGACCCCTATCATGGGGGGTTACAGGGGAACATTCGAATTGCACTACGGACTACTGAACTACACCACAGTCAGTTTTGGTTTCTTGAATGTACTACATGAACTGCACCCTGGCAAACAAATGTGACAAAAAAAAAATAACGAACCAACCATAAGTAGACACATGGGCCAGAAAGATCCGTATTGCAGTTCATTTACCGTACAGGTACCTCAATCGAGTGATGCAATACCCTTGACGGATTAAAGGGCGAATGGTATGTTGGTGCAGTTTCTATGCACTATATTTTCATATAGAGAAAAAGCTGCCGTAATGGAGTATGTTCAGTAATTTGAACATGGTGCCGTGTTGTATTCTGAAATAGGCATTTATTTTTGAAAATTTCCATTGAGAATCATGCTGAAAGTATATTTTAAACCACCAGCTTCAGGCCCACGTTTGATAAAGGAGGACATAAGGGAATTCAGGCTGTCTACTAGTTCACATCCAAAAAACAGGCGCGTTCATACACCTATAAAAGGTAATGTTTTTGGTCAAAATTTCACTCATTTATCCGCTTCTTTTCATGGAAAGAGAACACTGTATAATTTTCGGAAAGTGGTCGTAGTTCACCCTCTATAATACAGAAACGCATTCAGTCAAACGCATTCAGTTCGAACTTACTCACCATAAATATTTTATCAATAATAATTTTTTGTGAGGTTGTTGCATTATTTATCTTCAATTGCAATGGGATTCCACAAATCAATCGAACATGATATTTTAATTTGGGGTTACTATTTCGAGAACGGAGATGTATGCAGTCTCCGAAATGTCAAGCACTGCTGATATTTTAGGCGGAAGTGGAAATTTCAATTTGAGAAAAATTCAAAAAAACACGAAGCCTTTTAATTTCCATCATAAGTTGTACAATATACATAAAGTAGATTAAAAATAACGTCATATTTCATTAATTTTCTATATGCCTGACTAATTGACGTTACATACTGAAAGCTGGATGAAGATTCGAAAAAATAAAATAACTATACAGGGTGTTTCTGAAACTGGTACGATTAAAAAAATGGGTTATTAATTGGAACATAATGTAACAATAAATGGCAAGACTTTCTGTTTTTGAAGCAATAAAAAATTTTCGAAATTTTATGAAGTAGCTTTCAGTTATCTTTGTTTGGGAGGCACTGGTTTGATTCTTCAGGTAGTGTTTCTGCGTGGTTTGCGCACGCTGTAGACCTCTGATCAGTGATTACCAAGAAAGTCTTGAAAAGTTCAAAATTCAATATCTCCCAAAATATATTTTGTATTCTACAAAAATGTATTAGTTTCGTTTTGTTTTGTCATCTTCTACTTCTCACTTTATTTATCGCTCAATTTCGGAAAAGAACATTATTCCGTATGTTGGGCCACTCGCCGATATGTTCCAGAAATAAACAATACTGATATCGTGTTCGCAAAAAGTTGATAGAATAAATGTCGAAGGTATGGTCGTGATTCCTATTATTTTCAATGATGTATGTGTGTTCTTTGATTCGGTTTTTGGAAGATCTACATGTTCGACCGACATAAACACAAGTGCAAGGCCCAAATAAACATAGATGTTTTGCGCCAACATCACTCCTACTTAGTTGGAGATGTGTAAGTAATTGTTTAATTTTTCAAATAACTTCTCTCTTCAACTGAATTTCGGTATGTGGAAATTCAATAAAAATGTGAAACTAATGATGAGGGTCCCCTTGAAATATGAATTGTTGAAATTTCTTCATAGCATTGAAACAGTTGGGGAGATTTCGTGTTTTGAATTTTCCTCAATAATATATACACCTAAGCGCTCAAGTGCATCTCTTGATTCTTGAGATTGAAATTTGTTCCATATGCAGCATCAAAGTAGGATTTTTTTCCATTCTTTTTTGTCAGTTTCAATTCTAAGAGAAACCTCCCATCTTCAATAGAATCACAATTTCCATTTCAGAATAATACTTTGAACATAATATGTATGTTAATAAATCAAATATCTAAGGATGCCAATAAGTTTTAAAGAATATTGGCCCAATTTTATGTCAGTACAGATAAAACAATTTTTTTGGCGGACGAAAAAGTGACAAGTTCAACGTAGAATACGGGTTGCCTATAGGGAGCTAGCAATAACCATCAAGAAATTGTTAAAGATATCAAATTACAGATTCTGTTATGGTATTCTATACATTGTCCAAATTCGTTATATGCCAAAAATAATTTCATAATATAACTAATTATGTTCAACCACCTGAGCAACACTATAAAATATTGTAGTCAAGGTTGAATCAAACTAAGTAGGTAGTTAAGTATTGACTAATAGTCTGTTGTTTGTAAATGCGGTGAGTAATAAAAACAAATGTATATAATTCATAGGAATTATTCCTCGTCGATTATAATAGTCACGGCCATAAAAATTGTGTGAAATATTGTAGATAGACGTACAATTGAATGAAAACGAAATAAAAAACGTGAAGGGGAGTTCAAGGAAAGCCTTTTCTAAACAATCCAAGAATTCTCTCTCAAACTAACAAGAAAAACGATACATTGGCCATGATAAACAGCTGTGAACTAAAAATAAATAGAAATATGTATTGAAAAAATTAATACTATTAGACATATTTTCAATAATATTATCCCGACAAAATGCAGAGTTTTCAAAGGATTACCTTCAACGTTTGACATTCTGAATACAACTACTTATCACTTTTTTTGATCGAACTTATTTTTTTTTTTTGAAATTTATGTTTTACTTTAGCTATGGATATATTCAAATTACTAATTAAAACTGTAACATTCTTGTAGAATATTGCTTTCAGTCGAAATGTTTCTGATATGTACAATTTAATTTTAGAATTTGTATTACATTTTTTTTCAAAAGGGCAACTGAAAGATTGTTTTCGATTTAATTCCGAGAGCTCCATCATTTGCTGACGGTCGATTCGTTGTTTATGGAGGTATTGAAACCAAAATGAAAACCCTCTCTTCACTTGAAACTTGATTTTGAAATTTATTGGTCAGAACAACAAAATTGTTGACTTCCTGCCAACGAGTAGAAAATTTTTCAACTTTGGATTCCGTGGTTCGTTTCAAATTAAGTTTCAACTAGTGAATGTAAATGTCACAAGTTATCTTTCATTATCATTGTCTTTGCCGTATAATATATCAATTCAGATTCAGATTTCGAGAGCTCCATTAAGTTGCTCTGATATATAACTTGTGACATATGCAATCACTAGTTGAAACTTAATTTGATACGACCACGAAATCAAAAGTTAGAAATTTTTCTACTCATTGGCAGGCAGTCAACAATTTTATATATATTTCAATTTTTCAATTTCAACAAAAAAATCTTAATCTCCTACCCAGAAGACCCCATATACCAATTTAGAATCGAATTGGACCATAACAAAAAAATTCGTTTGCCATATTGGAGCCGCTACCTTGAATTTTTCAATTACAAAACTCGTCCGCCGTATTGGAGCCGCCCTTTTGTTTTTTTCTATAACAAAAATGTCATACTGCATTGTCACCGGAATTTTGTACACCTGCCTAATTTCAAATCAATTGGACGATTAAAAGGGGTCTACAGATTGGTTACACGATTTGACCGTGAACATTTTTTTCCAACGTAGTGAGTTGTTAATAATATAAGCGTTGTAATAATAATAGTGATGATGGCATTTCATTGGTTTATAATATAACTTTATTAAAAGAAAGAAAGGGTTTAGTATTAGTTTAGTATAGTTTAGTATAGAAGAGAGAAATTGTCGAGGTAACATAAAAATACCTTGCTATGATCGGAAACATTTTTCAAATTCAAGGAAAACGGTTCTATGCCAAAAATTCATTCATTTGTCAAATTTCACAATTAAAGACTTAATTTCCTCGATTATGTTTAATCGAATCATATGATATCAAACGCACTCATTCCACAATATAATATTTTGAATAATTCTATTTATTGGAATACCTTTCAAAACTCGAAACATTTGCGTATGATGTGTTGCATACATTCATCAAGGTAATTGTCAAGAACGACGAGGAAGAAGAAGGACGGTTTTTCCAGTGAACACATTTTGACAGATGACAGATTGATAAGCAAAAAGAGTAATTTTGGTCTTCTGCGATTAGGTTATGAATCCAGAAGTTGCGAACAAATAGCAATAACAAATACATTATCAATTTATCATAGCAAGTTAAAATAAGTGTAAAATCCAGACCGTCAGATAATGACAGATTTTGATGACTAATTTTCTATTTTCTTTTTTAACCACTGAAAATTATGTCAGTGTTCATCTCAAAAAATTCAAATTTAGCTACCGGCCGTGTGCTTTGGCATATGGAAATTCATTTACGCACTACTACGCACAACTAAGTATTTACGCACTGTTGATAGTACATGCGTAAAGTGACACTTTTGCGCACAAGTGCGTAAAAAAATCACCTGTGCGTAAAATCATCAACAGTGCGTAAAGTAAATTTTAACACACTGTTTATACATTTATGCATTTTTGAAAAGTACAGTATTTTACGTAAAATATAACTCGGAAGTCATCAATGGGTAATACGACGACAATTCATAACATAAAACATTCAATTTAATGATACAACTGCTACAAGTTGGCAATGTAATGAATGTCGAATAAAAAACTTTGTATGATACACTTTCGTAAAGGGTTTTTTTGTACTCGCGTATTTCACGCGTATTTCACGCTGATACAAAAAAAGTCCAACTTTATGAACTTGTACCATAAATAACTATTTTTTTTCCATCTCTCGTTTATGGCATTTCAACACATTCAACAGGTATAACAATCCAATAGTGAAAAACTGAAGCCGTAAAGTTTGCATGTAATGGATATTGAATTTTCAATCCACTTTTTCACAAAAAAAAATCTCAAAAATATCCCAAAAATGCAGTTACTTTGAAGCAATTTATTGAGTAGATGAACAAATAATTTCAAAAAAACATTACAGCACGTACATAGATCAACGTTTTACCTTTCTTTTTATCCCAAATTCATTTAAAAGGATAAAATTTGCTTCAAATTTTAATGGAAAAGAAATATCACTACAGGTACTTCGACTATCCATGAAAAGAATCTTGAGATGCTGCCGCAGACATAGTTACGTAGAATCAAACGTCCTCTAGAAGCCTATCCTTGTTTTAAATCGATACGACGAACCGCTTTTGAGTTATCGACTCTTTTAGCCTAAAAAACGGCCAAAATGTGATCGCGTTCATGGCCTCAGCATAATATTTGTTGTCTGTCCATAGTATGTTTCAACAATTTAAGTGTTATTCTTGAACTCAATAATTCATAAAAAAGCGATATTATGAGTATTATCATGGTAAAATTTATAAAAAGTTGTTAAGATTTCCCGTACTTCTACATGATTTTCTGAAAGACACACCTGGTATTCAGATGGCGAGTTTATCAAACAATAATTACGAACAATAATCAACAACCTCAAGTAACAGCACGTGTGTGTGCTCTTTCATTAGGTAGAAAAACGAAAATCGCAACCCTGAAAATAATTATCCTTGAGTAAGAACCTTACCAATAAGATTTTCAATTCGATTTCGCTGATTTCTTCATTTATCATTTTGAAACGTTTACTTTATCTGTACGGACAACGCGAAGGTCTGAGAAATCCATTAATACCAAAATTAATTGAAAAATTATTGATAAATGTTGTATGTCCCGAATTACTGAAGGTCTTTGACGTCTGACTAATATGCTTCTTCGTTGTGAGGAAAACGCTTGAACTAACTAAAATTATTTTAAAGTTCACCAATCATATATACATGGTGAGTCAACAATATTCCCGTGGTTAATTGCTAGGTTATGTACCAATATTTCGATTTTTTATACTTCTTTTGCAAACGGACCGTTTAAGACTATCTTACATTATTTTCATCCATACAGGGTGCATTATTGAAGTGTGGTTAATCAAACTTAGTTTTTTCAAACGAAACACCCTGTATATTTTCATATATTCCAATCCGCTGCTTCATTGGCTGCTCAACGATTTCTTCAAATTTCGATTCCGTTTCGGCGTTGCCAAGTTATCTGAAAAAATCTATTTCATAGACTTCTTTTTAAATAAATAAATAAATATCACCTATTTTACATTTCAAAATATTTAGTTGAGATAATTCAGGAATCGAATATCGATATGGTGAAGTTCATTTCGCATATGATGCATTATTCAGAATATTCGGTACAACACAAACTTGGCCTTTTTTCAAATGGAATACCCTGTATTTTTTCATTTAGGTCATTTCTTTTTTAAAGACTATTTTACTTGTTGTTCTCGATGCCATATGCCTAAAACAAATCGATTTTGAGATTCTACATCCTTTCCACAGAAAATTTTGAAAATGTTCATATTTTGTATCACATTTGGAATTAAATTTCGTATAAAAATCATATCATATATTAAACCCCAATATCTCGGAAACGGATTCTGTTCGGTACATGACATCGAGAATAAAAAGTGTAGAGTTGAAATCATTTTCTCCGTTAACCAGCTGTCGTCCCCTTACGAAAGGCAGCACTCAAAAGTCGAAACTTGTGCGAGCCAAGGATTAACGAGGTCTTACCTTTCAACGTGCGATTCCTAGCACTTTCTCGGGCCATCCGATAAATCTGTAGTCGCTAAGGATAAGAATCTAACCTTCGAATAATTTTTTTTTTCGTTGGGCAGATATTCAAAAAGTCCAGTAGGACACCAAATTTCATGAATAAATCTCCATTTCCAAGGTCAACTAATTTCATTAGAAGAAGATATTAGGCCCATCAGTATTTTACCTACTTTATCGAAAGCATTCAAAATGGCTATCAAAGAGCAGATCACAACTTTTGTGAATGAGGAAAAATTGATTACTGATGTAGTCAGGTTTTCGCCCACATTACAGCACTGCGTCGGCATTGAGTCTAATAACTGATGATATTTTCAAATCTCTTGACTCAGGTAATTTCACTTGTCTCATACTTTTGGATTTCAGCAAAGCCTTTAACACACTCGACCCAGCAGTTCTGTGCAAAAAACTCACGTGTTTTGGCTTTTCACATAGTGCTGTTGGTCTGTTGCATAGTTGTTTATCGAATAGATCTTAGTGTGTTATCCTTGAAGCCAACCAATCCACTTCTCTTACGAAACCTTTGGGTGTACCTCCGTACTGGGTCCACTACTTTTTGCATTATATGTTAGTGATTTTCAAGAGCACATCAAATCAGACAAAATTCATCATTACGCCGATGATACACAAATATATGTCCTCGTTTGAAGAATCGAAACATGCTGAAATTGAAATCAATGAAAACCTTCAACTTTTGTTTGATTTGTCTTGTGTGCATAACTTCAAACTCAATCCTAAGAAATCCCAATTCATGCTCTTTGGTCCCAACAATAAGAAGCATATCGTATGTGACTCTCTTTCTATCGTAATTGATCAAAACATTATACCTTTCGTAAATGGATGTAAAAATTTGGGCCTGTGGCTGGATACTGATATGAGATTCATTAAACATACGAGCCATTTATGTAGGTTATCCTTTGGAATCTTAAGACAGTTGTATCCAAGTAGGGACTTATTGTCAAAAACAATGGAGTTGAGACTGCGAATCTCTCATTCTTTCAAGACTGGCCTACTGTGATCATATTTACGGGCCTGCGCTGCTGGAATCGGACAATAAAAAACTTCAGAAAATTCAAAACAGTTGTATAAGATTCTCGTACGGTATGCGTAAGTATGATCATATTAGTTCATATTTCCAGGATTCAGGTTGGTTGAAATTGAAATCTTGGAGGGAGATGCATATGCTCACACTCGTTCATAAAATCTTAAGAACTGGTTACCCGCCCTATCTAAGTAGACAATCGGTTTCACTCTCACGTAATAAATATTATTCCCGTAATAGACATATTCTACTTATTCCCACACACTCCACTGCTATTCTCACACGGTCCTTCTCATACAATGCCGCCAAACTGTATAATACCCTTTCCTCGGAACTAAAAGAATTCACTTTAAATAATTTTAAGAAGAGATTGAAGCTGATGTTTTTGTCAAGGCATTGATATAATGGCTACACTAATGATTTTCCCCACGGTATTGGCTAAACATTGATTGTAAACTATATTACTGTTTTCTAAATATACAAATATTTTCATTTTCTGGTTAAAATAAGCGTTGTAATAACTTTTTTTTTCTTTTCGGTTTGCGTTTTCATTTTGCTTTTTCTTTTAGAGGTTGGGTTTAAAAGCGTCTTTCATAGCTGAACTCCTCCTTTTCATCATAATTTGATTGTATACTTGACTTTATATTATATTGAATTGTTACTTATGATGAATAAAGACATATTATTATTATTATTATATTTCATGGTCAAGAATCTAAAAAAATTACTAGCGATTTATTTTAGAAAAAATCTGACTACACCACTGGTTTCGCGATATTTTCAAATGGTTCGTGAATTGCGTTGAAATGCGTCAATCAATAAAAAAGTTATAAGAGAATGAAATTTGGAAAATATGCCATTGAATCAACCCACCAATTCAATTTCTGATTTATATCAAATCTTTGACTACACCACTGTCTTAATGGAGTCTCGAAATATCACTGACTATAATTTCATTGAAATCCGTTGATAAATAAAAATTATGAGATAAAATGACATTCTCCTGAGGTTAGTTGGCCCTGAAAATGGAGATTTATGCATGAAATTTGGTGTCCTGGTGGACTTTTTGAATGTCTACCTAACGAAAAAATTAAAAAATAAAAAATATTCCAATCGGTTGAAAAATGTTTTATAAGGGTGCTTCCATGTTTCGCTACACTGTCGCTTTTTCAAGCAGTTATTATATTAACCACCTGGAAAACTATAGTGTAGTGAAACATGTCTCGATGTAATATAATTTGTTGACATCTTATCGTGTAAAATCAAGTTTCAGTAACTCACGTTTCTAACAGTCTAAGAAGTGCTATGGATTTCCATCAAGTAACAACCGAGTCAATTAAAAACTTAATTTACTTTTTCACATATCTAAAATGGCATTTAGCGTACCAGGATCAATGATCAATTAATAACATATTTCGCAATCTGTAATCAAAGAATTTTTTAAAAAATATTACCATAGCAACTCCATTTTTTAAGTACATCGCTAGGATTACTGTTTGATTTCAGTGGTTAAAAACCCTGAGAGAGTAGATCGTTCTTGACCTGTCAATTGATTATGATAAAAAAAGACATTAACTTAAAAACATGCAATTTTGTGGTTATAATATGAATTCGTAAAAAAAGTACGGTATATGTAAAGCATTTATGAAATCCTCGAGACAATTGTTGTTTTAACAGTCGTTCGGCAACGCTGCACTCGTGAATAGAATACTCGTTACTGAAAGGACGTTATTATAACTCTGCCAACATAATAAACTATTTTGAAAGAGAATTGCTGAAATCAACAATTTGATTCCAATAAAATGAAATATTGATTTAATGTTTGGTTTTGTGGTTTTCTTGACATCGTTTTCTGAGTGTTTAACCTCGCACAGTCTAAAAAAAAAAACCAGAACATGTAAATCAAAATCAAATCGAAATGGGCCCCATATGGTTACACAGAAAATGAGTTTGAAATAACAGAATGGTAATTGGCATGCCGCACTTCCCCTCTGTCAAGATAGCATATGTCATCCATACGACATTTTTAGTAGACTGTTTTTGACTTTCGTCAAAGAAATATCAATTTGACTCGATAATATGAAAAATTATTATTTTGATAACAGAGACAGATTTGTGAGTAACTGACAAAATTGTACTATTTTTTCAAGACAGTATTCTTCTAAACGCAGAACTTATCGTAGAAAATTGATTTTTCGAGAAGATTCATTTATATGAAAAGGCATAGTGCTTAGTAATCCCGAAAAGTGCTCCGGAGCACTGAATTGGGAAAGTGCTCGGGAGCACAGTGCTTCGAGCACTTTCACGAGCACTAAGCACTGTGCTTTGGGACAGCTCTGCACTGTAGGCAACTAACTAAAAAAATTTTTTTGAAATGTTTATAACAGAATATAACTTAGTACTATCTTTCATGTGATGGCACATCGGTTCCCTCTACTAGTATTTTTGTTACGAAAAAATCCATTACTGATTGGCCCAGAATGGGACTTGACACTTTTGGTACATACCCAGCGCATCCACCAAAACTGAACATGATCCAAATTTTCTGAACTAGTGTTTGATGCACCGTTTATTGATTACACATTTAACAACTGACGTGATGCATGAACAAACTCATTCGTTATGCTTGTAAAAAACTCAACTAAATCACGAAAATTCGTTTAGTGTCAACATCCCTATTACTTCTCTAAAAAACAAAAAAAAATCAAAGAAGAAACACTGGCTCCAATGTATAGAGCCGGCTTAAGGTAAATGACTTCCTAGTCCCGCGAATTCTTTCTGATAGCCTGACAACTTCATTTAGCTAATCGTCTCAATCTCATATCATAATTTTTTTCCATCACGTTCCGCCGCTGGTCGTCCTTCTCGGCACATTCACAACGCCCATGTAGACACATTGATGTTTACAAAACCCAAAGTAACGCCGTTTTCCGCTCTCACATAACCTGGTTTCAACTACGGCCACATTTGCTCCTCCGGTTAGCCTGAAGATTTCTCGACGGAATCTCTTTGAAAAGTGCATTCAGAGTGCATTAAATGCTTGCCCGGCTGCACTCAGAGTTTGTCTGAATGTCTGCTGTCGCTTGGGTCCACACGATCACAAAAAAATAATCCGTCGAGACTAAAAACGTACTGCCTGGCTTCACTTTTTGTTCGAGCTCGTTTGCCTTGCACAGATACAGGGTGACTATCGAAGAGTAAGATTATGTAGTGGTGATTTTCCTTTCAGGTGAAGAGTAAATTGTCAATATAAGGGTTTGTATGTGTTTGTTTGCTTTGGTGACTTTCGAGTGCCTATTTCACTAATAATAATATTTCAAAATATTATCCAGTACGATTGGGTTTTGAGACAAGAATCGATTGTAGCACCACCAAACTTGGCATGCTAGTAGTTGGAACCACGATAAACACGAAAAAAAATTGTTTACCAAAATTCCAGGGGTGAAACTTTTTTTTTTCGTTTAAAAATATATAAATAGATTTTTGATGTAATCTTGGAAAGTACATGATATATCGGAAAAACAACTCAACAGGGTGAAAAACAACTCAACAGGGTGAAAAACAATTCAACTTTCCACAAAAAGTATTCCTAGTAATTTCTAACGAAATGCACTCGTTTTCGAAGAAAACTTGATTGAAATTTCAGGTTCACCCTTATCCGCCGCTGAAAGTTCTAGCGGAACCGAATATTTGATTGGTCATAACTCTGCTAATTATGATCGGAGAAAGAAAAGGAAAAGTTCATATCGTTTCTGAAGACTCCGACCTTCTCATGCAAATATAATATGCCAGTATTTGAGTACCTAAAATGTGTTTTGTCGCACTTCACGGAGATGTTTGCGGATGATCCGAAAATCATGAATAATTTAGTAATTATGGAATTATTATACTGAAGCAGCAACCCATACCCTCTTTGCACTATATGCAACAATTTTAAAGTAGTGTGACAGGTCCCACTTATACATGCCAAAAAAAAACTTTGTTTTACTCCTGCCTCATTTTCAACTTACCCATAAAATCGGCATTCTCTTCACTAAATGATGAAAATAATCGCTTATTCATATCCTGCATATAGTGTAACATATTTTAGGTACTCAGATACTCACATACTATATTTGCGTGAGGAAGTAGAAGTGGAAGTCTTCAGGAACGATATGCACTTTTTCTTTTCCTCTTACTATAATTTTTTGGCCCTGCCTGAACTTGCAGTGGCGGATTAGCGCGAGCATGAAATGTGACGTCGGCGTTAAACCACGTCTTCTGAGAAAACGAGCGTATTTCATAAGGTATTACTGAAAATAATTCTTGTGGATAATTGAATTCTCTCAACCTATCTAAATTGGATTTTTTTAAATGAAAAATTTTTTAGGTTCCACCCCTAATTTTTTGGTAAACAATTTTTTTTCTAATAAAACATGATGTCGCGATGTCATGTGCCGAGTTTCAGAGTGCTACAATTCATTCTTCACTTTTTGCTCGAGTTTGTCTGTCGTTACTGGATTACTAATTATTTTCCTATTCATATTTTCGAACTAAAATCAAATTGAACTCGTCAATTATACCTTCCAGATTTATAACGTAATTCAATTGAAATAATTTTGTAATACTTCAATATCTCTTACTTAAGGGGGTAAGGGAACAACAATTGACACATATGAAAAAACATTATTATTATCAATAATAATATATGAAAGGATTTTGATATAATTCGATTCATAAATTTTTTTCTACAACTGCTATGAAAAATAGCGTATTTCTCATAGCTTACTTACTTTCAAAACCATGTTTTGCTCATACTGTGAGAAACATTATTTCTCACTGCACTTTGCCCACACCACATACAATTATATGGAGAATCAACAAATATCGACAAAAACTAGTTGGTTGCTGTTCAGCTTTAAATAGTTGTCACAGCTGTCAAGAACTGTCAGATTCACTATAGAGGTTTTTTAAAATCTTATGGTATTTTTTTATCGTGTTTTGATAAAGAACTAAACTATGCTTGTTTCCTCGAATTAACATAGGTCTAACCATTATATTTCAAATACTGTTAGATACGTTTATGTACTATTGAACATATGAAAAGTACCAAGGGTGCCATGGTGTAATCGCAGGCGGTCCGGGTTCGACACCCGGGCCAGGCTATTTTATTTTAATTTACATCTTAATATTTTTATTCAGTCAATTTTAAATAAATTATTCAACTGTTGAAAGGTAGGATACTTCATTATTATATTAGTTTTGCTTACAATCAAAATAAATATTGAGTTACAATACTTGTATTCTTTAAATTTGTGCAGTTGTAGAAAAAGTATAGTATCCAACATGTGGGGAAAGTTACTTTTTCTACTTGTTGCAAAATATACTATTGTAACTCTATTTTAATTGAATCTCAACGGACAACCCATTATATTGCATGCAATAAGGGAAGAAATAGTTTGTGATTGATGGTATCAAATGCTTCTAAAATCAATCTAAATTAGGACAGCCATTTCATAATAATTATCTGTGGTCCTCACGATGCCATCAATAATAATTAGCAGGGCCGTTACACAGCTGAGATGATTGTATCACTGAAACTATATGGTTAATAAACAATAGCCTTTCAAACAATTTCGTAGAAAACTGGGAAGGAGACTCTCAAAAACAGGACCTGTCCATTATTTTGTTTTCTGTTATCTTCGACAAAGATTTTAAATTGAATGTTTTCCTATATTGACATTCACACAATATACGGAATGAAGCTCCCCACGAAAATACTGAGTAGAAAATTAAACTAAAACATATCGTATTTGAATAACACAACCAAAATGTTCTCTATTGCCGAGAAGTAATAATAACCTTATTGGTTTAAGATCTGAATAAAATTCATCAATTGATTGAAAGAGAACACAAATCTTTCATTGGACTCGAATACAAAAGCTCCGACAATGATCGTCATGAACCGCCTTACATGTCAGACTCAAACCTCCGCAGGAACCCAGTTGCATCAGTGTTCATATACGAGGATGTATGTTTCATTTAGGCCAAAGTTGGTTCAAAAAAATTCACACTCTTGGCCTGACATCCGAATACAAAAGACCTGATTCGGAATTGGGAAATTTTTTTAAACTATTTTTTGGCTTACCATTTTTGGATCCGTCTGAAATTGACGACTGTTTTACAGACGATTTAATGAAAGTTATACAAACGACAAATAGCTGCGTGTCATTTCATTCTAAATAAAACTAATTGATGAGACATTTTAATATTATATAGACTTTACCGTACATACATTGATAATTATATAACTTTTATATTGCAGACAAAAGTGTTTTATTTTCATTTTATTGTTAATTATTATACCACGTTCGACAAACGGATTGACGGAGGCACCTCGGCTTTACCATTTAAAAGGGTCAACTTTCTGACCATGGGACGCAAACAGACACACCCGGGACGCAAACGGGCTACACCCAGGACGCAAATGGGCAGCTAAAGGGTCAGCTTTCTGACCGCGGGACGCAAGTGGGCTCCAGCCCGAACCTCATTGTATCGTTGGCTTCAACATTTCATTTCTAGAAAGCTCGATTCAAATCTATAAAGGTATATCGATAAACGTATGAGATGCGCGTATTAGAACGAGAAAGTATTCGGATGATAAAGAGTGTAGTACAAATTGTACATTCAGTTAGAACGTATACTGAGCTCTTCTGCTACCGCATATCGATAGGCGTGCCGATTTCAATTCAGATTCCTTTATGAATGAGTGAAGTGAAGTACCATGTCATTCCTGCCTATTAGTACAGGTTTGCGACTTTGCTTATTGCTTTTCCTATCCAAACTTATCTAAATAATCTGGTTATTTCATAACTCAGGTCATCATCAGTAATTGAACTCAAAATATAATATATAGTGGGCTTCTTTTCGAGAGAAATATACACTCATTTTGCTTCAATAAAAAAGCTCGATATTTCTTCAAATATTAAACACATTGCATTCTTCCAAACTTGAAGATTTATTGGTTTATAGTGGTTTGGCAGCTAATGATATCGTAGAATTTGCTTTGTTCATTAAAAATAATTGAAAATATCTATTTATTGCCTAAATATAGGTATAATCAATATTTCGGGTATAATTATTTACGTAAGGCTCTGAAAGTTCCGCAATATTGACGGCTATTTCTGTCGCAAACTTGTTTATACAAAAAGCAAGAAAACGGAAGTCATGTAGAAGCCACACTACACTGCCTGCTGCTGGCTGTTGCATACCAATACTCGAAATTCTTCGAAAGAAACACTTTTTGTGTCGGTAGAATCGTTTATGAGCAGTCCTTTTAACGAATTCTTAACATCTGCCACCACCGCAACAGTTATCCGTTGAATATTTGCAATAAGTTACCTATCCGTTTTAGGAATTAGAAAAGATGTAAATGGCTGTTTCAGTCCGGTGAGGATATGTAAATCAATATAATATCACTCATTAATTATTGGAAGGATAACAATTTTACGAAATTAATTTTCAAAACAATTTGTATGATTTTTCAGAATATTTTTAGAGTAGAAAAATACCTGTTTAATCCCTTTTTTGCAAGAAGATGAAGTTGGACGGACAACAGAACCCTTCAGAAGCATTATTTTTACCTGGTAGGTATTCTGTTGCACACGCTAGTTGAAGTTTTTTTTTGTATTGAAAGTACCCCGTTCTTCTCTTATGGAATTGGTGTTGGGTTAATTGTTTTGAAATTTTAGTATGTTATAGTATTCGATCGATCACCTTAACAAAAGTGTTCATTGGCCCAACATGGGTACTATTAGAGAGAGTGTTGAAGTTGAAAGTGGCCATTTTTATTGAAGTATATATTTTACATAGTTAAAAGAAACAACATTCCGATTCTTAAACAAAAGACCTATTTTTCAATTATCTTCAGTATAATCTTCAAACAATAAGCTTAATCGATTATAACTATTAATGCAACATTATTATGCGACTTATAATAATCGAGGATGTTGCCACAGGCGACGAGACGCTCTGCGCCGAGTCGGCAGTGAAACTTCCGAGAATTATTTAAATTGTATAACAATCAAGTTACATTCAAAGCTTTATCGTATCATTGACAAAGATGAAGTGAAAATAAAATCAACAACTTTTGTTATGCCACGTTATCGTCATTTTAGGGAGCCATTTGATATCTATAGGGTATTATATTGTAACTAATGTATTATGTGTTGTTATGATGTTATGATATTAATAATTTGTTATAAAGATTTAACTTAAAGGAGGCCTAATATTCAATGATACGATAAACATCATTTATAAGACACTTGATAGGTAATATTTTTTGGTAGGTAATTTTTTTCTTTAAGTTCTGGTTCCCACAAAAAGGAAAATTCTGTATTGTTGAGAACATCATGAGAGAAATATTCATCAGAATATAATGAACAAAGTTTCATGGAAAATAATTCACAACTTCTAAACTCATACTGGGTGATTTCTTTTTTTTTTTCAAGTTCCACACGAACAGGAAAATCCTGTAATTTTCAGAGAACATCGTGGGAGCAGAAGGAAAGTGGGTAGGAATTGGTGTTTTTCTTGAATTTTTGAAGGCTGTATGCCTCAGGGAACACCTCCTGAGGCAGCAAGTTCCAAAGCTTTGCCGTTCGGTGGAAAAACGAATCCTGGGAAACAGATGTTCGGCATGTCTCCAAAATGAGGGCATATGGATGTAAGGACTGAGTTAGACCTCTCAGTCTCGATGGGACCGCTAACGGTGAATCGATTCATATTTCAGAAGAGCATCGTCCATCAAAATATCTATAAAACAGTGACAGATTGCCAACCTTTCTGCCATGTTCCAGAAAAGTAAGCGAACTTGTGAGCGAAGTATTACCGACGAGACGAATAGCTCTCTTCTGGACAGAATCTAAAAGTTTCAATGTCTGTTTGGGTGGTGCAGGTCGAATTTGTGCCTTATAGATCATAATCAGTTGACGGCAAATGAAATACTTCTTGGCGTGAAACAGAACAACAAGTTTTTGGGAGGCACTTGGATTTTCCGAATACTACCAACACTATACTACTAACTATAATAATTTTAGTATTTTTCAGCGTACCTGCTGCATACAATGAAGTACTAATCAAAATTAATGTTGAAGGTTGGGTTTTCAGAATTGAAAGCAGAAAGAATCATATATATTTACTAGCGGACCCGGCAGATGTCCTGTATATCGATACGGATGCAAAGAACATGTTTGCTTCATGTTTCCCGTTTCATGTTTTCTGTTTCATGTTTTCCGTTTTCCGTGTTTCCTGTTTCATTTTTCCAGTTTTATGTTCCACGTTTCATGTTTCATATTTCAGTTTCATGTTCCAAGTTACATAAATCATGTTTTATGTTGATTAGATATTAGTTAGTTAGGTGAATATTTCAATAAATTAGCTGATTCTTTGTACTCATTTCCTTTATTTGCAAACATCAAATGATACCGAGGAATATTTTATTAGGTATTAATGTTTGATAAACTCGGCCAAATGTATTTTATTTTATGGCGAAGTAGGTGGCCAAGGCGCTGGCAGCAGATTTCAACTTATAAATGAAAAATTAACCAAAACAGCATTTTGCAGTGAACCGAATTGTGTCTTCAAACCATTCCCAAATCCACTTGAACACACAAAAAATTTCATCGAAATCGGTATAGCCGTTTAGAAGGAGTTTACAGTCGTATGAATGCACAGAAGATTTTTATATATTAAGATTTTCAGGCTCATGGGCTGAAGGTGGTTTTGAGGACTTTTTTCTAGGTGGACATCGAAGCGGATGTACCCTTAAATATTTTCACAGCCTGCTCACTTAGTAACTAACTATAAACACACTTTTCTTTTGCATGGACAAATAATGACGGTCCATTGAATAATTTCTGCTTCAATATTTAGTTTTGTGTGAGTAGTATTCCGAAAAGCCAAGTACATGGTAACGTTGGTGTGTGATAATTTAAAAAGTAGCCATAGAAGCGACATACGATTTTGGTTTTCCAATGAAATATTACCACTCAATAAAATACCAGAAAATCGAAGGATTTAACCGAAGAAATATAGATTGATATCAAGAAAAACACATTTTATTTTGCTCATTTCTATTGAATAACCCGGTAGTCTTCTCCAAATTGATATACAAATCTTCAGAATTCGGTTTCAATCAAATCATTTTCGAAATATACAGGATGACTCAAAAATAGTAAGCAAGATGATACCGCAAACTCAATGAATATTGAGTAACTTTATACTAATATTCAGGACAATATCGAATAGAATTATGACATCCTTTTTGACAGAGACCTAAATTATCCCATTTTTCAATTTTCATTTCAATGTGAAAACTTTCAGTTTATTACACCATCCATTCATTATTTTGGTCAAAAGTTCATATATTTCGTCTTTATGAGATTTGAATTACCACAATCAATATTTGATTGTGAGCAAACAAACCATAGTAATCGACATCTCTACATTGGTAACGCCTACTCCATAAATAGGTTGTTCTGAAATTCTAATCATGTATAGATAAGAGGAATATTTGAATTTCACTAGTTTTTTTATAATTTTGTGTCAAGAAAATGAGACACTTGTGAAAAGTGTGTTCAAAACACTGAAACATTCACACCGTGTATTAAACATCCACTTTGTATCGTAAATAGTTATTATCTGACTACATGTGCACCCAATCCAGGACAATTTCTCAACCACCAAAACATTCAAACATAATATTGGCGAGATAATATTTTAATTTTTTCGGGATATTGGTACAGTATTACTTGGACATTATACAAATAATATAAGTGAAATATTGTGGAAGCAATATTGGCCTATAAATATTTAGGGATATTGGTACAATATCACTTGCATATATTGGTAAAATATTCAATGTGAATATGTTGCCTTGGAAACATTCATGAAATATTTCCAGAAAATGTCGAATAGATTGAAAGCTCAACAATTTCATTTCTACCTCAATTAACCACTGAGTAGATTGACTTTGTAAACGCATTTAATATATGTTACTATGATTCAGCTGTCATTGCATATGTGGGGCGACCTAGCGGTTTCTTACCCAAGTTTGATCAAAATTCACTTCAATATTGTTTATTGAATATTCGGCTAATATTCAAATTTCAATGATAGAGATAAATTTATTTTGTGATATTGTATCAGTATTGTCTTTCAAATATTGCCGTGAGGTTTTCGTAACAATCTCAATCAATATAGGGCCAATATAATTTTTCGAATATGGATTAAACATTATTTCACCAATGTGCTATCAAACTTGGATATAGAATATTGTTTTTTATCTCTAAAATCGATTTGAAAGTAATATTGAAATAGCAATATTGTAGCTAAATGCTGGAAAAAATATGTAGGCAATATCGCTCTATCGATATTGGTGAAAATTATTCAACCAATATTGACCCAATATTTTATGAAACAATGTACATTCAGAACAGGTAGAGCCAATATCCCACCAATATTATTAATGTTTTTTCAATATGCACCCATATTGGTTCAATATTATTTTCACATTTACAATATATCCATATTGGCCCAGTACGAAAACAAGATTCAGCCAACATCAGGTGCTACCCGGGGGAACCTTATGTTCTTGTATGTATCCTGTTGATCTCTATATACGTATACGTACTCAATCTGTTTTTGATATTTAGGAAAAACAATTCACAGCTCCTTCAAATCTATATTGTTCCATGTGGTATACAGTATTGGAAAGTTTTCATCTTGGGTATGGTGGTTTCATGAGAGCGTAAAGAATAGCTTGCTATATATTGACAGCGCATTACAATTTCTCCTCGATTCACTCGAGGAAGGGATATCGACGTGTGCTGTGTGTGTGTGTGTCGCATTGCCACTTGATCCGTTAATGCGTCGGGTGCGTAACAGGAGAGGCGCACAGCAGTGCGTCTCTCTTGTTTATGTGGTATTATCATATCATTGCGTTCCTTGTTCTCGCGTAATTTTCTGTCTATACCCCAGATGAATTGTTTCCGATACTGTATAACCTACAAGTTTTCAATTAAATTTCAATTTGTTATCCTCAATTAGTTTATGGTGTACTGCAATAGGTACCTTGAAGAAGACTTTATAAAAGTCGGCAACGAATCACCAGTGTATTCAGTTATTTCATTGAAACCCAGCGATTTTTTTTGTCACTATAAATAGTAAGGTCACCATCTAAATCATGGGTACTCTCCGACATAAAGATCATTTCACAATGGAAATTGGGTCTCGGATGAAAATAAAACTTCTATGTGCATGATTATTCACAACTACAATGTCACTGAATATGAATTATTCAGATTACTGTATAATCTGATTATACCATATGGTACTCATGACAATGTTCATGATTATCTGTCTCTTTCGCTTTTACTGCAGACAGTTCGTTATATGAGCCTCTTAGATCTGAGATGAAATTCGCAAAAAAAAAGAAATTGTACGAATACCATTATATACGAATATACCAATATATACCAATAACAATACATTATAATCAAATTTGAATTCCACAGACTCAACATTTTGGGGGACAATGCGGCACCCATGGAACTTCGCAAAACGCCACAGACAATGACTTTTTGAAAGAAGAACCAGAGTACAATGGGATAATTTGGTAAACAAGAGGGATTCTGCCAGAGTTTGAGCAATATTTCACTATTTCTTGGACGTAGATATTCGCAATACATGTTTTCGTTAGAGAAACCAATGTTAAGGCCGGTCCAGACTGTCACTGGTCCAGACACAACGTCTTATCGAACCATAAAATGATCATGCAAGTCGTTCGTGAAAACTTACAGATATCAGCGCGTCCACACGATTCAATTTTTATGTTCAAATTTCAGTTTCGTGACTTGTTTGTTATGGAGGAAGCATAACTTTGGTCACTCTATGTTGTCTTCATTGCAATCAACTTCTTTGTATTTTTCAAACAGGATATCATATGCCTGTGACTTCTTATTTCGGTCATTATACTCCGCACTTTTGACGTGCCACAAGCACGGAAAACTCTTGTAGAGTTCAATAAACTCGCTTAAAAATTGTCGAGTGCACTAACGAAGATCTGACATATTATTGATTTGCAAAAACTAAAATTTAATTGCACAAATGTCTAGGCCATCAAACAGCGGAATATACTGATACTTCGTAAAAATACTACAAATCGTTCCAACAAAACGAACGCTCTTCCACATGCTCCAACTTGAATCAATTTTCATAAAATGATGCCTGGCGGTTCAGATTTTCGACTTGCGTTCAACCCGATTTCGATCATGCAAGACGTACATTTCGTGGTCCACACGCTCCGTTCTACTTGATACGACTTCATACAAACTTCGAATATGAAATTTAGAAGAAAGGAGTCGTGATTAGGAGTGTTTAACGAAACAACGACAAGAACATGTAGGAAGACATGTAGTACCCATAATGGTTGAAATTGAGGAAACTAGCATAGTAAGGGTGCAAATAGCCTGGCAAGGAAACTCGCGAAAGAAACTGTCAGACAGTGCTGTCCGTTGTATAAACAAGCTGTTTAGACTACGGACAGCACTGCCTTACACTCGTCTGACAGTTTCTTCCGCAAGTTTTCTTGCCAGTCTATTTGCACCCTAAAAAGAAGGAATTATGGCCATTTTCCCAGCGATAGTGGCGGCACCATCAGTCGATTTACTCCAATAATCTTCCTCATAGACACTAACCTGAGTGTATACAGTACTTCTCACAGCTCACGGAATATTAGGGCTCACGGTAGGATTAGGGCAGTTGATATTTGTCCAGCGATGAGACCACGTTGACTAATTTGTATGCGAAATAAGCTGCTATTTGGAAAGTGTGCGGATTACAAGCAGAAAGAGTTGTAGACCATGTTGAACAATTATTATTACGTCTCTAAAAAACTACCTATACGCATCTTAAATAAGTTAGGATGTCACGATGGCAGTTATTGTCATCGTGAACAGCGAAACTGAAATCTCAAACTATTTCTATTTCATACCTGCTTGTCCTTATTCATTGGGAATGGGTTGGCAATAGTACCTACATTAGTCATATTGTCTCCTATGTTCCGTCCATCATGAGATTATCTTATGTGATAGGTATTGTTATATTAGGATGTTACTATTTACAAATAAATTATTATTATTATTATTATTATTATTATTATTATTATTATCTGTATACAGTTCAAGTAAACGAAGTTGGCTGCACTCTCAAATGTCACATAGCCCCTTGAAATGAACCGTCTACGAGTTCACGTGGACTTGACGAGAACAGTCGACGTGTGTTTTGTATTGGACAGTTACTACCAACATTGATTTATGCTTCGCTGAAAAGTCATACAATATTCGAATTATTTCTCGGAGAGCAACAGAAATTGCCGAAGGTTTTTATCGTCTCATTTATGTTTATAGTTCAGGCAGTAATAGCCATTGGAGTGTTGTAATGTGATGCTGGTGCTATTAAAATTGTATAGGTCCCAAGTTATAATTACTTAGCACTGGTGCCTTGATTTTCAGAACTGTTTGAAGATAGGATATCGTTTACTTGAATTAGTTGAATTACACCCAAAGACAGATTTTGTGTGTAAACAGGTATAGAGGGTGAGGGGAGCAATAATCAATATTCTCACTATATTTGATTTCGAGCCTGAATTGGTGTAGTTTAGAAAAAATTATTATAAAAGCTTTGAATAAAACCTCAGGCACCGAGTTCCAGTATAATTCGCATTTGGAGCATAATATAACCAATGACACAAACATTAGTGCTTTGAAACCTCAGTCAAGTAACCGTTAATACGAGGACACCCTGAATAATATTGAACAAATATTCCTACGCAAGACTGAAATAACCAGTTATTTGTTTGTTTGCAAGGTATTTCATGAGGTCTATCAATACATTTACGGATAAAAAAAGTTTCCCCATATACTTGGCAATTCGGCTAGTATTGCAACGCACTATAAGGAAAATCAATATGCGTTGAAACGCGGAGAATTTTAAAAGCGCACTGCAAAATTGCCAGACAGGAATGGCGTTGGGATTTTTGGAATAGAACTTCATCACGCTGCTTTGGACATTGCATCTAGCAATATCAATCTTATATAGTTTTTTGAAGTTGTCCGGTTATAAGAACGAACTATTTCAGGAAAAATATTTACAAAAGGCTTTCTGCGAAGTTTGTCTACAAAACTTTAAAATAACCAAATGAAATGCTACTCATTGTGATCGTTTTCCATTAGGTGAAAACTTTTATTAAAAATTAACCAGGAATTACATAATCGAATAGCAACTGAAAATCATTCAGATGATGTATATCATTATCTATTTTTCGAAAAACCTATATGGTATACGGGGGCGATTTATTTCAAAATGCATCCGAACTTTTCAAATTCTTTATAGTTATTCTAAAACTTTCTAGAGATAGCTTTTTCTAGAAAAAAGTTCACGTTGACTCGCTGAACCTCTCAATATAAGACCTTAAATATTTCAAATTCAATACGCGCTGACACAGTATCGAAAATATATATATATATACATAATTTTGAATTTTACAATTTTTATATGACATTTTACATTTGTAGTCTCCCTGATGATGGAATAAACGATTCCGAAAGCTTGGAAAAACTTAAAAGAGTTTCCTTTTACATCGCTGCAGCCCTACTATTATTTATACTCTTAACTAGTCAGCGACTATCATTCTTTTAATTTACATATATATTATATATATATATATATATATATATTGTAGCTGAATAATATGTGTGAGTAACATACGAAGACAGACTTTTCAGTCCAAATTGCCGAGATAGCCTCTTGTCTTACTTAGCTGACTCAAGTATTTGGAAGATATAGTCTTTTTAATATCAATTGCAGAAAATAAAAACTCATTCCAAAGCCACAACACAACAATTTCGTTTGTTATGTCGACACCTCATTTAAATATGATTTATAACTCTCCAGCCAAATATTTTGCATTTTGCCGCACGTCAATTAAATCCATGTGTTCCGTGGCGCTTCCTTTGAATTTTTTCGATTTGTTGCAATTAATACTAGATGAACCATATCAGAGGGTTGCTCGTAGAGTCCAATGGGTTTTGAACTATAACTATCCTTTTCCGGGCTTAAGGCCACCGTTTTTTGGAATTGCTTCCTAACGTTATGCTAGCGCGAGTGGCCAGCTTTTTCAGTCCATCTCAGATGTTGGTCGAGAAATAACTCCTAGTCGATCTGAGGCTATATTTATATACGGTCATTGGAGTGGAGGGCGCGGCTAGGGGGTCTGCTGATTGATCGATATTCAATGGGACTTTCCTAGCGTTATTTCTGATAATTGAGATTTGGTTCAGTTTCAGGGTTCCCTATTGAAATTATCCGTGTGTTTGTGGATTTTTAGTGCTTCTCGTACGAGTCGGTTGTAATGCCTTTGAGTGGGGACAAGAAGTTTCCAATCTCCAAAAGTTTTTTTTTTATTTAACCTGCAGTTTCTTTCATGTTCTTTAGTAGAGTATAAATGACAAAACAAAATGAGCAAAATGAGCAGTTGGCAAGTCTTGCTGTGAATGTGAATATTGGATGCGCAGTAGATCAGCCGGTCGGCGTCCAAGTCAATCCCAATGAGAGTTGGTAGTCGACAGTTAATAGGTCCACGTATCAGATATTATATTTCCTGGAATTCGCCGACATTACACTTCCGACTACATACAAGTTGAAGGAAATTCAACGAACCATTTCGCACCCATGAATATTTTACTAATTCCGGTGTAGGTACACCTTTTCACGTGTGCAAGGTAGACGATACACTCCGACAGCTGATAAAAGATCCATCCTATATTTGGCTGACCTCAGACTTTGTTGTATCTTTTTGGTTAGCTTGAAAATTGTTTTGATATTGTGTTTTCCTGATATTTTCCGATTCTAGCAGTCACCAATTAATTAATTTGTATTTGTGGTTGAATTAATCACGCAAGTTCTGGGTATTGCTTTGTTGAGGAGCTGGAGTTCGGATGGCGCCCGTTGTTTAGTGAACGCTAGGCTGCGGGCGGTGTCTCAGCTTCTGCTTTTACATGGAGATTTTGTTGAATCGTTTGTTGCAGACATTAGTTATTGTCTGCAGAGACCTAGCCTATACTGATGAGGGCAAGAACCCAGAAATCGATCTATAGGTGGTCCAAATGTTTCAATGAACATTTCCATGCAACCAGCAATCCTTGTAGGACCCTGCACGAAAATTCATTAGATGTAATTCAACGTTCGTCGTGGTATTAGCCAGGAAAGTAGTTGTTTTCTGATGGATTTTCGACCTAATTATTCCTATTGTATAGGATTATGGCAATAAGCGTCGTCCTGGTAGTGCAGGACATCTTGTTTCTCTACCACGAAATAAGTTATGGCCAAGTTTTCAGTGGTTGCCAAGAATACAATTATTGTTGTTTTTTGTTGTTGTTAAAATTGTTTTTTTCGTTAACCAGCTGTCGTCCCCTTACGAACGGCAGCCCTCAAAGTCGAAACTTGTGCGAGCCAAGGATTAACGAGGTCTTACCTTTTAACGTGCGATTCCTAGCACTTTCTCGGGCCATCAGATAAAAATCTGTACTCGCTAGGATTCGAACCTAGTCGACCAGCAGACAATGGTTTCGAACGTGAAAGTCTCAACCACTGAGCTACATGACCCATGTTCATCTTACGCATAACAAATAATTAGTAATGAGAACAAAAAGTATTTTACCCCTTCACCACACAAGTAATTTAATTCCTAGATGCGCATTTCGATAACAAAGTTACCTTCATCAGTAGGATTACTAAACTAACTGTAAATAGGCATACCAGTCTTTTTTATATCAAATAATTAATTACCATGGGTTAATCTGTGTACTGGAAGGTACCCTACCTGATGGGTAGGTATAGCCCACCCAATAAACAATACACCATAGGCACTTAATTATTCCTTTACTGGTATCAAGTCAAAAAGTTTGGAATTTAATGGACCATTATCATTATTGAGCAAGGGTTTCGAGCCCCTTTTTCGAATAGCGATACTCTCATAGCAATCTAATTTTCTGTAATCATTAACAGGTTTTATTAATTTTAAATTTTGGATATTAATTTTGTGATGAGTTTCTAATAAATGATCCGCAACACTCGATTTATTTTCTCGTGAATATTTAGCATGTGCCAAATGTTCACGGAAACGAACATTCGTAGATCTTTTGGTTTGGCCGAGTGTTGCGGATCATTTATTAGAAACTCATCACAAAATTAATATCCAAAATTTAAAATTAATAAAACCTGTTGATGATTACAGAAAATTAGATTGCTATGAGAGTATCGCTATTCGAAAAAGGGGCTCGAAACCCTTGCTCAATAATGATAATGGTCCATTAAATTCCAAACTATTTGACTTGATACCAGTAAAGGAATAATTAAGTGCCTATGGTGTATTGTTTATTGGGTGGGCTATACCTACCCATCAGGTAGGGTACCTTCCAGTACACAGATTAACCCATGGTAATTAATTATTTGATATAAAAAAGACTAGTATGCCTATTTACAGTTAGTTTAGTAATCCTACTGATGAAGGTAACTTTGTTATCGAAATGCGCATCTAGGAATTAAATTACTTGTGTGGTGAAGGGGTAAAATACTTTTTGTTCTCATTGAGTGACACCACAGGCGTCCAATGTCCCATTTTCGATGAAATAATTAGTAGTATTGAATGACTGAGCATTCAATAACAACCATTCAGAAAAATACGAATAATTTTTTCAAAACGAAGAATGTATGCACCACAACAAATTGATTTAATTCAGATTATCGTCCAATGATTTCTTCTGCGTTTGAAGCTTGGCCATGCGATTGGGTTTCTTCAGTTCAATCCGACTTCCTGACAATTCAAACAGCGTTCATTCCCAAGATTCTATTACCCATCGATTATTTTCCTTCAACTCCAGTAAACCGACCATCCGGTGTATCAAATTCTAAAATGTTGTCGGTCGCAACCGCAAGAAAACGATACCAACAATAGCATGACAATGTAGGTATGCTGATAATCAGCATTGCTAAATTGAACACTTCAATGAAAGTAAAATAAAACGTAAACTTTTTGAATAGAAATGGTTGGAGAAACATTCACGATGAACTAAAGGAAACTTTATTTTTGTACTAATCATTTTCATTTATAATCCAGTACGATTGGGTTTTGAGAGAAGAATCGATTGTAGCACCACCAAACTTAGTATGCTAATAGTTGGAACCATGATTAACACGAAAAAAAAAAATAGTTTACCAAATTCCAGGGGTTGAACATATTTTTGTTTCGTCTAAAAATAATTAAATAGATTTTTGCTGTAATCTTGGAAAGTATATGATTTATCGGAAAAACAACTCAACAGGGTGAAAAACAATTTGATTTTCCACAAAAATTATTTTCAGTAATTTCTTATGAAAAACGCTCGTTTTCTCAGAAAACGTGATAACTCTGCTAAAAATAATCGGAGAAGGAAAGGGAAAAGTTCATATCGTTTCTGAAGACTCCTACCTTCTCATGCAAATATAATAAGCGAATATTTTAGTACCTAAAATGTGTTTTCTCGCACTTCACGGAGATGTTTGAGGATGATCCGAAAATCATGAATAATTCAGTAAATATGGAATCATTATATTGAAGCAGCAACCCATACCCTTATTGGACTATATGTAACAATTTTAAAGTAGTGTGACAGGTCCCACTTATATACATGCCAAAAAAAACCTTAGTTTTACTGTTGGCTCATTTTCAACTCACCCATAAAATCGGCATTCTCTTCACTAAATGTTGAAATTAATCGCTTATTTATATTTCACACATATATATTTAATAACACTATTGTGAAGTGCAAACCTCAAGCTTGAAATCACATACTTCATTTTTTATGTAGGATGTGTATGAGCGATTATTTTCAGCATTTACTGAAGAAATTGACGGGATTATGGACGAGTTGAAAACTGAGGCAGGAGTAAAACCTAGTTTTTTCTTTGGCATGTATGAGTGAGACTTGTCTCAGTAGCCTTAAATCGTTGCATAAGGTCCAAACTTTAGTCCTGCGGCATATACGCTATTTTTTGCACTTCCCAGTATCATAAATTTCAATGATATTACAACTAATTATTTTGATGAGTTATATAAACATGGTACTTGGATTACTCGGTAGGCAACGTCATAGCAACAGTGTCAACAAACTTTTTCAATTCAGAGTCATTTCAGTTAATTGACATTAACCGATACGTCAAGAACATGACATCTCTTCACTTTCTCCTAATATTCACTTATCAAATACAAATAGTCGCCCCTTTAGTTTCATCAATTGTAATAATGTTAATATCACATACAATGTTAATTCAATCAATAAAGGTTTATAATGGAATATTATAATGGAATATTTCTCGTCCTATAGTTATTAATCGTGTAGCTGCGGTAATGTTTGATTTTTACTTGTCCCTAGGGATTTAAAGATACATTTTAGTTCCTGTTATACCCGGAAGTGCAAAAAGTATTATATCTCCCTTGTTTTCGATATTGAAGGTAAGACATTTTAGGGGGTATGGTGGGTAGGTAGTCTGTAGGTTCGATATGTGCTCAATATTCAACGCAATCAACAATTCAATTTTCGGTAATGTTGATATGAAAGAAGAACTTGATAAGTCTCCTATTGTGGAATAGAAAGGGGTTGCAATTGTGAAATATTCCTAGAGCCATCTAATCCTCGTCAACACGCTCAATGTATTTTTTTGTGATGATACATTTTCTGGCAATAATCGAGGAGAAATTTGGATCATGTGTATACAATGTAACTGTTGGGCACAGGACCTGGGAAAGAGGCATATAGCAGTGACTTCTGCCGTTAATTTTATAAGATTCGATCGATCTTTAAATAATCTTGTTTTGCAATTCTCCTGCTTCTTTGAAAAATAAATTCAAATTTTGAATTGAATAATATTTCATAATGTGTATTCCACATTGGGAATCCATTTTTGTCAACATACAAAACTGTCTTTTTACGCTCTCAGTTTCTTGTTACAGTTTTTACTCAATTTCATATTTCTGTGAAATGAATTCTGAATCAATAATATCTAGAACAAGACTTCTACAAGATGCCTCAAGAAAAAATTGAAAATTTGAATTTTTATTCAGTAAAAATTAAATGGTATTCCACATTTGGCAACTGTACCATACGTAATTATTAATCAGTTAAGTGAATTCTCATTTCATTCATTTTATGTTACACTGGGTATTCCTAATTGTCTCAGGCAATATACCCTGAATTATTCCGGAAGTGAAAATCTATAATAATGAACATATATCCTAATTTGCTGAATGATTTTTTCCAGAAAAAACGAGTTTTCATTGTTGTTGCTATACTTGGACTCTTTGGACCCTTACACCAGTAAAAGGCTCGATAAAATGTGATTATCTTGAAATTATTCAATTTCAGTGGCGTCCCGTATGTCACTGGTTTTTCATTAGTTCAATTTTCTCTCGAACTGATCTTTGTAACATAAGTTTTTTCGTCCCTTGTTTTGTTTTCGGGAAAAACTATTAAGGCTTGTTATCCCTGAACCACATAAAAGTAACTTTGAATTTACCAAAACGTGTATCACGTTAAAACTAACAAAAAGTGGAATACTATTCAAAAAACTCTTTTCCACACAATTCATCAAGTCACTTCAGAGTAATAAACACCAGTTTGATTTGTCTTTATCTTTTCGAATTCTGAAATGGCCAATATTACACTTTACCTACGGCCTTGCGAATGGAATTGCAAGGGAAGCCAGACAACTTTGTGTCGAAAGGTCTCCCAATCGTGTAATCCGTGATTGTTGAGTATTCTCAATAGGTACATGGAGAAACTATTGTGGGAACACTACAAACTGAGGGAACTGTTTCAAGAAATAAATAATCATTGAGAAAATAATACCAAAAAAATTACCAATAAATTAATCAAAATGTTGTACAAATAAACGTCTAACACGAATGATGAATGGGCGGGGTTCAGCTATTGAAGCTGCTTATAAACCCAACCTTGGACGAACACACTTAATTCACGCATAAATATAAATATAAATAATAAAATAATAAAATAATATAAATTATTTTAAGGAACTGCTCCCACGTGATTATGGTATGAGACTTATTTTTGCCAATGGTAACAAAGGTTTGCAGTCAATCCCAATTCTTTTCAGAATTTTTAAAACAACCACTTATTGTAGAAATGCATTACCTACCCAGATTAGTTTTCATCAAATGTATTATATATAGGGGATATAATATTCCCTTTCTTATACAGTAATTGTTTGAAACACCAATTTCCTTTACTAACCAAAAAAGTAGAGAAATAAAAAAAATTCTAAAATAAAAATTTTTTGAAGACGACCTTATATTCACATGAGCTAAAAAGTAAAAAATGATTTCCTTAGTTGTGTTAAGTAGGATTTTGCACGATGCAGTTGTCTTGATTTACGGTTGTCAAACCTATAAATTTTGTTTACTGATGGTGCTAGGCCAAAGGCGTCGGTAAGCAATACTACTACTACCGACGTCTTATATCACTTTTGTATAAATATCACTTTTGACTTTTCTGGTTATTAGCTGGAAATTATTGTGTTTCAATAAAACGAAAATAATTGTTGTACTAACATAGCTAAAATCGTGAAAAAATGCACGACCATAATGCGCATTCGTCGTACAACGGACTATAATAGTGATAAGGAACTCAACATGAGCGGTCGCGCAATAAATGAGAATTTGACATGTTCAGTTATGTTGGTAGAACTGTATAATTTATGAGTTACAGATTCAAAAGCTTCCGCGCACAATTTTCAGTTCGAATAAGAAAGAACAACGTATACACCATACTTCTAAAGAGATATTTATTTTTCAATCTTAACCCATTTGATAAAAGCTTCTGTTTATATATTTTTTATCATTTTATTTTGTGCTTTTCAGAGTTACGCATTAGTTTATGGATGGATGAAGATGTCATGTGAATATTAACACGCACGTCACCCTGGAGCACCAACTTGAATCAATGAATTTTATCAAAAAATTCAATTTTCGACCTCGAAAACCCCTACGTTTCAAATTTGAATAGAATCGAACCACAATCCGCCATATTGATATTGGAGCCGCTTTCTTCAATTTAAGAATTTGATAAAAAATTCATAATCTCCGATCCCAAAAACCCCCATACCATATTTGAATCAGACCATGACAACAAATAAAACTGGTCCGCGTTCTTGGAGCCAACATTTTGATTTCATAAATTTTCAAAAGAAATTTATAATCTGCGACCCCGGGAATCTCCAAAGACCAACTTCGAATCGAATCGGACTCAACTCAACTCTATGAGAACTGATGATACACAGCTCCCAGAAAAATTTGAAAATTCCAATTCTGGTCACGAGTCTCTTACTGATATCGCTGAAGAATTATCTCAGAAATCCCCGGGTATTATTTCGGTACAATCACAGAACACCTTATTGAACATATTAGGGAGAATCTTCTGTATTATATCTTTCATGAATGTAACAATAATATACCCAGTATGTGTGTAATATTTTGTGTATCATACCCAATTTCCCGACAAGTCAGAATATTTCTGAAAGTGTGCGTTCTCGGACACAAGTTCAAATATACAATAATACCCACATTGTGAATCACTTCCTGGAAAATAAAGGATTGTCACGCGCTCGTTGTTTAACAAATGCTTTGGATATTAATATGAATACAAAGCGTTAAATATCAATATTTTAGTAAATTTAACAAAATTTCACTCTGAAAATATCTATTTTCAACTCTTAAAACAGAATACAACAATAACTGGGCTATGATACAATTGCAATCGGCTTTTCCAAAACTGTTTCTTTAGCGACACGCACGGCCTCTTATATAAGTCTGAATATATCCGTAACAATACTATATTCACGTTTATGAGAGTTGATAATGTAAACACAGTTTGAACACACAAAAATTGCACGTCGTTGAAAACCAATGAATTGAAATTAAATCATGAAATGCTTCCAGGATAACATCAAATATGAGATCAAACAGAAGACAACACTTAGTTTTTTTTTTTTTTTAGGTACGAAACTGCAGGAGTTTGTAGACAGTCTCTTTGCATGGTCTATGTTCTGGAGTGGAAAAGCTACCCAGCAACGAAACTACATCAACTTTACTCAATGCGTGTTCAGCGAACAAAAGAAGCATCATCAGGATGTAAGATGAATCCTTTTTTTGGTCTCTGGGAACTGGACTATTTCTTATACAGTAATTGCTTGAAACACCAATTTCCTTTACTAACCAAAAAAGTAGAGAAATAAAAAAAATCTTAAAATAAAAACTTTTTGAAGACGAGCTTTTATTCACATGTTAAGTAGGATTTTGCACGATGCAGTTGTCTTGATTTACGGTTGTCAAAACTATAAATTTTGTTTACTGATGGTGCTAGGCCAAAGGCGTCGGTAAGCAATACTACTACTACCGACGCCTTATATCACTTTTGTATAAATGTCACTTTTGACTTTTCTGGTTAATAGCTGGAAATTATTGTGTTTCAATCAAACGAAAATAATTGTTGTACTAACATAGCTAAAATTGTGAAAACATGCACGCCCATAATGCGCATTCGTCGTACAACGGACTATAATAGTGATAAGGAACTCAACATGAGCGGTCGCGCAATAAATGAGAATTTGACATGTTCAGTTATGTTGGTAGAACTGTATAATTTATGAGTTACAGATTCAAAAGCTTCCGCGCACAGTTTTCAGTTCGAATAAGAAAGAACAACGTATACACCATACTTCTAAAGAGATATTTATTTTTCATCTTAACCCATTTGATAAAAGCTTCTGTTTATATATTTGTTCATCATTTTATTTTGTGCTTTTCAGAGTTACGCATTAGTTTATGGATGGATGAAGATGCCATGTGAATATAACACGCACGTCACCCTGGAGCACCAACTTGAATCAATGAATTTTATCAAAAAATTCAATTTCCGACCTCGAAAACCCCTACGTTTCAAATTTGAATAGAATCGAACCACAATCCGCCATATTGATATTGGAGCCACTTTCTTCAATTTAGGAATTTGATAAAAAATTCAAAATCTCCGATCCCAAAAACCCCCATACCAAATTTGAATCAGACCATAACAACAAATAAAACTGGTCCGCGTTCTTGGAGCCAACATTTTGATTTAATAAATTTTCAAAAGAAATTTATAATCTGCGACCCCGGGAATCTCCAAAGACCAACTTCGAATCGAATCGGACTCAACTCAACTCTATGAGAACTGATGATACACAGCTCCCAGAAAAATTTGAAAATTCCAATTCTGGTCACGAGTCTCTTACTGATATCGCTGAGGAATTATCTCAGAAATCCCCGGGTATTATTTCGGTACAATCCCAGAACACCTTATTGAATATATTGGATAATCTGCTGTATTATATCTTTCATGAATGTAACAATAATATACCCAGTATGTGTGTAATCTTTTGTGTACCCAATTTCCCGACAAGTCAGAATATTTCTGAAAGTGTGCGTTCTCGGACACAAGTTTAAAAATACAATAATACCCACATTGTGAATCACTTCCGGGAAAATAAAGGATTGTCACGCGCTCGTTGTTTAACAAATGCTTTGGATATTAATATGAATACAAAGCGTTAAATATCAATATTTTAGTAAATTTAACAAAATTTCACTCAGAAAATATCTATTTTCAACACTTAAAAGAGAATACAACAATAACTGGGCTATGATACAATTGCAATCGGCTATTCCAAAACTGTTTCTTCAGCGACACACACGGTCTCTTATATATAAGTCTGAATATACCCGTAACAATACTATATTCACGTTTATGAGAGTTGATAATGTGAAAACAGTTTGAACACATAAACATTGCACGTCTTTGAAAACCCAATTTATTGAAATTAAATCATGAAATGCTTCCAGGATAACATCAAATATGAGATCAAACAGAAGACAAAACTTTTGTTTTTTTTTTAGGTACGAAACTGCAGGAGTTTGTAGACAGTCTCTTTGGATGGTCTATGTTTTGGAGTGGAAAAGCTACCCAGCAACAAAACTACATCAACTTCATCAATGCGTGTTCAGCGAACAAAAGAAGCATCATCAGGATGTAGAAGCTCACCGGGGTCTTTTTTATCGTTATCTTGATGACTTGCCCAACGTCCCCTTTTCAATCAACACATTCAATCAACGAACAACAAAGCTATTGAATTATTCGCCCGCAAAATTTTTCCTCCATATACAACTTCCACAAATACGAAAATTACATCCTTATTTTTTATTGTACTGGTTCTCCTCCGAACGTTATAAGATTCACGTTTCAGTGTGACTCAAAAAATATATAGAAATTACATTGATATGACACGAAAATCATATTATCAATCAAAGAGTTTGAAGTGTTGATACCGGAAGTTTTGGAAATAGAAGCAATCAAGAAACCTATTTTAATTTCATTACAAAAAAATTTTTGACTATTGCTCAACTTCCGCTTGAGAGAGGTTTCACTTAGTACGAACCAGACCTCGTTACTCTTTCTTAACGACTCTTTTATGATTATATATGTATATACGCTCGACCAGCAAGAAGCGTTTTCCTTTGTTCTTCAAAAGACCTACTAGTTTATAGTCCAGAGACAAACGATAGAAACCCAACCCCAAGAATTTTTGAAAAAATACCAAGGTCAATTCAACGTTTCGGACTTCCATCGTCCTAATGAGTTGAAGGATTTTTCGACGTTTATATCTCTTGTATTTGCAATCATCTTTACGTGAATACATGACAAGCAATTTTGCGCAGTGTAATGGTGGGTGTAATTTCATGATGCGAAAATGAACAAAGAGCTATTTCCATTCATTCTTGATCTCCACGCTCGGTTGAGTGAAAACCCCTATTGGCTGATATAAGCAACTATCTTGAATTTCTGTTGGAAACATTGCTACTTTTTATGCAGAATACTTGCAATGTCCCACATAATTCGATGGTGCTTAGTTCAAACAGTTCTTGCTGAATTAGTGGCCATCACGTTTATACCGTCTCTTGGTAAGCTGACTAATGACCTTATTTTAAACTAATACTCTTTGTCTTCTTGGTGTCTACAGTAAACTTCGTCAGGTAATCAGTTCGGTTTGGTACGAAAAATGATCGCGTACTAGTCCAAAGTAGTTGGATGTCCAAAATGATGTAAAAACCTACGGGCTTGACTTTCCAGCAAGATGCAAAATTTGGTTTGTATCCTTGGCTTCAAGACAAGTGTTTTGATGTACTGAGATTGTTCTGATATCAACTTTTCTAGCAACACAATCTCGAATAATAGTTCAAGTTGTTCCAGCACTTGTTCCAATAGTTACTCATCGTAAAAAATATTCAACTCAAGGACGTCCGAAACAAGATACGAAATCGTGTAAAACCTTTAAAGATTTTATTTCAAAAATGTTTCTGTATGAAATAAAATACTCATAAAAGTGCAGCTTGAAAATATTATTGCTTCTTCATATTTTCTTGATGTTACATATACACGGTGAATTACGGAGAATAGAATAGTGTACTAAACTTTCATGTGAAACAACTCCGGTAAAATTTTAGAAGAATCCGTGGTGATTTATTTCACGTTTTTTTTCGCCAACCTCCGATGATACTCCACTGAATCAAACACAAATGTTTTGACTCTCTTCAAGTACATTTCAACTGTACAAGCGGTCTGTAATTTCAGTTCATTATGTGGTAAACGATGTTTATCGAAAAATTATTTCGAAGTATTTTCGTCAATCAATCTTCCAAAAGTTCCAATAATTTTCAAAATCTTTGCATTTATTAATCATATCATCATCATAATTGTTTTTCGGATTCCGTTTTCAGTTCATTTCTGAACCTGCTTCTGTATGTGTGGAATACAGAAACATTACATCAATTTCAGTATCTCTAATATTCAAATGATAATATGAATGTTCTGATACTACAGATGATATTATGTTGTTTTAAAAGGGTGTATAGATAATGTTCAAGATATTTATGGTTTGGTTTTATTTATATTATTGTTATTTGGTTTGATTTCGACCATTCAATCCTCATAACGGTTATCTTTTTCAGAGCCCTTTCGACTAATTTCTATATCTCATTATTTTGTTTTGGAAGTAGAGTTCCTCAACTATATTCGTGAGTTAACCTAATTCTGTATGTTAATTTATACGAGATTTTCGCGTTCAAAGCCACTGATGTTACTATGGTCGTGTAGGTTCAAATCCTGTCGACTACAGATTTGTATTCTAACGACCCGAGAAAGTGCTAGGAATCGCACGTTAAAAGGTAAGACCTCGTTAATCCTTGGCTCGTACAAGTTTCGACTTTTGGGGGCTACCGTTCGAAATGGGACGACAGCTGGCTAACGGAAAAAACAATTTTAACAATTATCAATATTTAATATCTGTAACCTTCATAGATAATATGACAGCCATGATGTAACCCATTTTTTTAACCATACCTAAATTATTTACATACATTTCTGTCGCGTGTTTATTGATCTGCATGAATTTCAAATATATTTATTAAATTTTGCTCACAGAAAGGAACGACTTCATCAAGTGGTCATAATGCAGTTTGTACATTCGTTTTCACAAAAAACTGGTCGCGGCTGTCTGATCAAATAACATTATCTGTGTAGAAAGAAATTCTAGGAACTGCAATTGTCTTATATATCCTCAACGAACGTATTATCTGATACTGAAGCAATATTTGTATCAATTTATACCGTCAAACAAACTCATCAATTGTGTGACCGTGAATTTCATTGGTGTAAATAGAAAATTGTCGTCAATTTGTACTTGACCAGTAATTCATGAATTTACGATACTTGTTCGTTGAGGTTGTGCTATAAACCGAATTATAGTCGTGGGTGAATACAATATTGCTCTATTTCATTGTTACTCTATTCCTGAATTATTGATGAATCTTATTGGACTATGTAAATTCGCACTAAAACAGTAATTAGGGGAATAACATTGGAACCTACATTCTGTAGTATCACAGAGTTATGTAGAATCCTTGTATTCCGGATATATTTCAACAGAGATTATAAAGGTTTATCTCCATGAGCGGTTCTTGTAAAAGAAATAATTTCAAATTACGTAGCTTCTTAATTTGCTAGAGTAAATCAAAAGTTCATCCATACCTAATCATTGTGCACTGCCTCAATTGTCTTATTTTTTACTTACGTATAACTGGGATCATGAATTACCATAGATAAGTAAGTAGATGGAGATATAAATTTTCCCTAAAATGGCATTCGCAAAATAAAGAAAGAATAATAATGGTGTACAAGTCAATTATTGACAACTACAATTCAAATAAACTGTTTTTAACGAACCACTGATTTTGGACACCATTGATTATAGAGTTTTGCGATTTTAATTGAAAAATTATATGAAATGCATACAGTCAAAACCGAGTCAAAACAAATACAGTAACCAACAGTAACTTTCGATCAATAAGTAACTAGGATATGATCTACATAATATCAAAAATTCACTGAACGCCATTTTTGCCCATTTTCAATAATAACGAATAATGGTAACGAGCAAAAAACTTTACGTCAAAAAATGACAAGGTACGCGCATTGATTACAATATACGAAGTGACCTTTTTTTTATTTTCCTTCGTTACCATGACACCGTACATTGTAACTATATGGGATTTTTATATTTTAACCTTTGTGGTCCTCAAACAAGCAAAAATACAAGAAATCATTTATTTCTAACTTTATGGTCCTGAATCAAGCAAAAATCCAAGAAATAATATATTATATGTTATACTACATAATTTTATTTTTTGACGTTTGTAGAAAAAATGTTGTTTGCATCTCGTGAACGAAATGCTACGTTGGTGATCGAGACCTGTCGAGTCGAGTATAGATATAAAAATATATCCAATGTTGCCAATTTCATTGTGTGGAACATAATTTAGTAACTAACACTAACGAACGCGGTTTCCAGTTCTAGACAAAAGTTTTTACCTTGTATAGGAGATTTTTGCGTTGTATATCGCATCTAAAATGTTTTCCGACTCACATACACATACATGAGCGGCATAATCCATCCAGAATCGATAAATTTCGAATAACGTCAATCTGAGTACTCTCCCTGGTAACATCAACCATAATGTAGAAGGGAGCGACTGCCTTTATTTCGGGACCGAGGGGTATCAAACAAAATACGAACAAGTGTGGGTTGCGAGCGCTATCGAACATTACTACTACTGGCAAATGAGGGTACGAGTGGAAAAGGGGGTCAATAACCTAGACATAATGGCGGTTCATTGTATAAAGAAGTGAGGGTGCTATTTTCGACGTTCAGAGTGTGTCATCATACGAAACAATACTGATTTTTCATTGAACGGCGGGTTTTGCTGCGACCTGCCAGTCCTTGCAACAAAGGGTGGGATAGAATGTGAAATTTAAAATGTGTACACAGTGAAGAAGATCCCAATTTGCCGGCCATTTGTTGTTACCTAATTGATCAAAAATCTTTTTGAAATGTAATAATTGTTCATCCCATAAATGGGCAATTGGGTATTCAGAATCACAAAATTAATAAACTTACACAATTCGAAGAAAAATCAAATTATTTCAATAAATACAGCATAATCAGTAGATATTTTCGGTAACTTTTTCGTCCTGTGAATATCTGCCTATTGTCCAACAATGGCCATTTATATTCAGAGAAAGAGTTTTTACGAAATACATTGTTCAGTCATAATGGGATAATTTCTAAATCTGTTTTAACACCAGCACTGCATACATTTGATGAGTCCCAATTCTAAACAAAAAAAAAAACGACATCCAACATCTGATTGCGGGACTTATTAGTTCCTTGAAACTACTCGATGGTACAAGTTTGACAAGTTCGAATAAAATAATGAAATAGAAAAATAAAAAGTCTTTCACTTTCCTCAGAATGTTACCAGACGGGAAGAGATTCCGAAGAAGTCCATTCATTATATTCATTTTCATGTCATACTCCTTCGTCTTTCAATGAAATAATGAGTAGGAAACGTATTAGTTAAATCAGAACATATCGCTGATAGATATCTCTCATATCCACAATTCCATTGCGGGAGATATCAGTGTAATGTATTGTCATTACCTGCAATTAGGGAATTATGTATGCAATATCATTTTCTCAGTAGTAAATAGTGGGTTTATATGTGAAAACAACCGGGAAAATAATGTCAATCAGAACTTTGTCATTCGATTTTGATATTTTTCATATTATATAAAATCTCAGTTCCATATAGTTGGCCTAGTTTTTCATGATTTATCAAAAAATGATTCAAACTGTTAGATTCAATATATTTTCATCTGCAACTCTAGCCTAAATTAAAAACAAAAATGATCTTGCATTTCATCAATTACAATAGCATCTTCAACAATGAAACCAAAAATACAGTTTCGAGAAAATACCCGGTGTTTCCACTTAAGTTGGGAATATATCAAAAACTTTTTAATTTTCATGTTAGAAAAAAGTACTTCTTCAAAAAACGCATGTTCTAGAATTTAATTTTCAAGTCGTGTCAAAAATATGAATTCGATACACGAATAATAGTTATTTATTGTATAAGTGTTTTAGATATCATTTTATTTGCGCAAGAAAGTTTAAACGCGAGAGCGAAGCTCGAGCGTTTAAATTTCTTAAGCAAATAAAATGTATATAAAACACGCATGCAATACAACGTTTTATTCAATCACATTCATTTAGAATCAGAATCGCGGAAATTTTTCATCACAAAATGATTTGACGTTTTGCTCTAACAGCGGCTGTCACCTCCTCAAAAATCATTGAAATAACATAACATCGGGAGGTGTTGAATTATGATAAAACGAAGAACGAAATGTCTATTAATATAAATGTTAATGTTAATATTAATAATAAATAAGTAAAATGTGATTGATATTCAAGATTGTATTTTTCATTATTGCACTAGTGGAATAAAGTAATTTTATTATTCCACTAGTGGATAAAGTGGTACTTTATACAGTTCATAAGTGTGGATGAAACTTCAATTATAAGGTGATTGTGGATAAAATATTTTTATTTGTAGCAATATCGTGTTTTTATAAAAAGATGTTCAGAATTATTGTTCAGGTTCAAATACGCACAATCTACAATAAAGACTCTATTTTTAATTTGGTAGACATTTTTCTGAAGTGCTAGTGCGAATTTACACAGTCTAATAAAATTAATCGATAACTCATGAATAAATAACAATTAAATTGACCAATATTGGGTGTACTTACACACAACAAATTATTGGCCAATTATTCTGGTGTTAGTTTTTATCAGAAATAAAAACATATTGACATGGAAAAGTTCATTCCAAAAACTTCAGTTTTGCAACGTACATTAATGCGAATAAAAGCAGCGTAAATTATTGATTTTTCTTAGTACACAAATTTTTTCTTCTATGTTAATCGGTAAGAAGCATAACCTCAAAAATAAAATTCGTTGTTCTGAATTCAATTATCCGACGAACATGTATGATACTTAATTACTAAAAATTGTCGTAAACTCGAATTATTGGGCAAGTTCAAATTGGAGATAATTTTCTATTTATACCTATCAATAAAATTCAAGGTCATAAAATTAATGGATTTGTCAATTCGCACTTTTAGAGAAAAATCTATAAAAACTCTTCTTCATTATAAGCGTTAATATCATTGAATATTTAAACGTGATTTTTATTTCCGAAGAACTGTTTATATTACCAGTATCAGATTCACAAATAAATTTTTGACACTACTCTTACACAACTAATAGATTTTCAAATTAAGTTGTCCTGAATTAGGCCCATAGTACGAATTTCTTATCGAAATCATAATGTTCGACATTACGGTTACATCCCATTTTCAGTATTTTCAAATTTCGAGTAAAAATTGTGCCATCCCCAGTATAGCTAAATTCTACCTGGTTCCTGGGTTCATCTCGAGTATCGCCCTTAGTGTACCCTCACTAATATATCTGATGTAACAAGAACAAACGTAGACATTCGAGTGCGTGGAACCTAAATACCCAAATTTTGTGAAGTAATTATTCAGTGTAATCGAATCAGAACGAACTAACCTTACGTAGATATTAGAGTGCATGGAAATTGATTACATATATTTTGGTAGGAGTCATTATTTAGTATGAGCGAACCACAATGAACTAACCTTACATAGACATTTGACTGCGTTGAAATTGAATTGGGGTTATATTAATTCAGTGGCCTTTAGTATGGTGGTTTGAGTTTTCTATTAAGTATGAGTATCTTAAAACGTGCCCTTATTTAAGACAATACTCGAAATGAAACTAAGAAACAGGTAGAAATTCACCTATACTCGAGATGGCACAGTTTTTACCTGAAATTTTAAAATACTCGAAATAATACTGGCGATGGGATGAAACCGACATAACATATTGGTGGGGTAGTACTTAGGTAAACATTTTTGAAACACGGCCATTTATTTCGTGATGTGAACGGATTTGTTGTCTAGGGTTCGGTAATACCAATTAACCTGACAATTCTACTCATATCAAGTATATAAAACAATCTAATGCCATCATTTTCTCCTTTCAAACCAATGATAAGACTTTTGGAAATAACTGCGTCTCGCTCGTAGTATTTTTAAATTGGTTTTTCGTTGATTGATTTCATAATCCTGTTTCCATATTTACAACAATCACTGTGAATATGGAAACGTCAGTTTTACTTCTTAATCGACACTAATTACACAAAATTACGCTCTCGATATATTTCTAGGCAACATAATTTTCGTTCCAGCAAGGGGAAAGTTGGTATTTTTCGAAAATTCTCCATTTTGGTGGGATATACGGTCTAAAAGCATCTACTGAACTTCACATGTTGTTCATATGGTATTCATAAAATGTGTTTACTAACTCTCATATCAAAAATAGGTATGTTGCAATAATCCTTGCAGTTTTAACAAAAGTTTTTCATTTTGATGGTTTCCACCATACTTTCAAATAGTCAATATTTTTCCATGCAAATTAAATCTGTAGAATTTTAGACAACCCATCAACTTGGAAATTGTCAAATACTGCAAATAGCGTTGATCATAACTTGAAATTTTTGGCAAGAGTACTGTTCTCGAATAAATATTTACATTTTCAGAACACAATAAAAGAATGGGCAAAATTTCGCTTTTTTTTCTGTTTCTAAATTTTATTCTACACGTCATCATGCTGTAGAAATTTGCTTGTATGTCGAGTGGGTAACATAAAACCTTATTGCCTCAATATCAATGCACAGCAATAATCTGCGATACGGAAACGTATCAGGGTAATACAAGTTTGAGTCGACCTGTATACGAACATTTTTAATTCGTTTCACGGTTCTTTACCTGTAGATATCTTTCTACCTTCCAACAACCATGGTTCATATAATGACGGTAGGTATATCTATATAAATTGGTCTGAATACTTGTCCTTGAAAGTGCCTGCCGAGGTGCCTGGCCTACCTGGAGGAAAAAACCTCGAGTCTACACAACTCTTTGAATGTTAACGTCTGTTCTTACGGTTCGAGGTCGTTCGTTGTGAATCTCAACCCGACAGTTTATTGAAACTGAATTCTGTTCATGGAAGGTTCAATTGCGTTGCACGCAAAGCTCGATTCCTGATTCATCTTAATGATCGCAGATAAGGCTTATCACTGTCAATTTATATTTATGGTTTCATTGAGTTTCGCAGTAATTTCATTTTTTCGACATTCTTATGTATATCATTATGAATGGTTCATGCTACTTCAGAGTCGTTTAGGTCTTTGTTCCTCCGGTCAAACCCATCGGTATAAAAATATTTATGAACAACACAGTCTTACTGAACAAAATAAACTTTTTATGAACTGATAGTCGGCAATCAAAACTATTCATGGACGAACATTACCAGTCCTTGCACAATTTGAACATGATTATTCAAACAAATTCACTAGACAGTGATATTATGCGAAACCAAATGAAATATCTGAAGGTAATTCGACATAAAAAAATTCTAGTTTTTGACAATAACCTCAATTGTTTTGAAATGATTTTGGACCTTCACTTTTGTTGTCTGCACAACAGATGGGAGACAACAAACGTCCGGTTAGCGATGAAAGTAGAAGTAGGTATTCACCTACCTGGACAACAACAGGCTAGAAACTTCAAAAGAACTTAGGTAGCGAATTTTATTTGCTGTTGTGGCTTAGGTAGACATTTTTATAACCTTCAAGTTGATGTGGTGATGGTCTCGAACAATAATTTAATCATATACGACGATGTTGCAGATTAACCGAGTGAAACTAAAATATATCAAGTTTCCTCATGGAACTTATTTGAACTGATAATTCAGATAGTATCAGAGTGAAATGTTAGATTCACTTCAAAAGAATGCAGAAGCCTAGTGAATGACAGGCAAGTGGAACACAACACTGAAGATAACTCAAATACTGTTCCATTCGGTACATCTGAACTTTCAAAACATACGAAACCAAATCGACACACCCTCTTTACCCTGCACTGGAATAGTCGATAAGCAGTTAGGGGTAAAACAGTCTCGTGACCCTATGGGCGTTTGGAAAGCGACACACAAAAACGATAATACTGATTTTGTTTTTGTAAAAATACCCATAAGAAAAAATAAGGATTAATCAACAGATATCTTACATATTGAAGATATGTTTCAAAATGAGACTGAATATGTTGTATCAGATTCGGTATACTATACTGGAGGTCAATTAAAATACATGCAATTGACTGCGATGAAATGGAAAATTCTGCTCGATTAAATAATTACAAGATCAACAAAGGCTCCGAGTTGCGCCCACGTTTGGTCCTTCGGATCATACTACAGAAGCCAATTTAAGAATAAAAAAAAATATACCGTAACCAAAAAGACCAGTAATATATTTAGATACCTTGTTTCCATAGTTTGCAGGGGAAGAGCAGAGCGTTGGAAGAATACAATGCTATTCCAAAATCCGACATACGGAGTAACAGTTTGTCCAATGGTCAAAAAACACTGTTGGTTCCACAATAAACTTCCGAGAAATTTGTTCGGTATTGCACTGTTAAAAACACAATTACTGGGCAACAAACAGTGTCCTAGCAGGGGCGAAGTTATCATGACCGCAGCCACCAAACACTGAACATGGAGTCTCCCGCGACGCAATTACTGTACGCGAAAACGCACGAGAAGAGTCGAACGTGAGGCGAAGCGAGCCGATCAATGGCCGGCGCGGATTCGGCGTACACTATTTGAATGGAGCGCCAAAGTCATTGTTTATTTCTCAACGGATTTGTTTACTCATATGAATAAATGATTGATTCCGAACCGAATCGGATGATCGCGCTATTATGAAACATGGATTAGTTCTAAAATAGTTGTTGATGGTTAAACTTACGTGCGCCAGACTAGTATTGCCGTGTAGCCGAGGAAATACCTAGATGCAAATAAGTTTCGAGTTTATTCATTGAAATATTCCAAATATGCTTTGATGTCGCGTCAAACCAATGTAAATTACAAAAGGAGACGGTCCATTCATGATTCGAATTACTTGGAACTTCACCTCATTCATTATTCTAACGGAAATAAACATGAATCATAGACAATGAAGGCATGGTGTTTTCCTTTGTAAAGTGTTGGAATTTTTGAGTAGTTATCTTTGTCTTTGAGCCATTTATCACTCTCTCAGTATTTTTGCAATCTTACTTTCTATCAGAAATTCATTTTTTATCCACCAGGCATTTTTAGCTGTTATTCACTTTTCATTTCTGTTTAACTATTTTTCGACTCTCTCTTTGTATCAAAGTCTGTCTAATCTTTAATCTTTCAATCTCTCTCTCTCTCTCACTTTCACGTGAATGAATATAACAGAATTAATCAAAATTATTTCTACTTAACTTGAAGTTGAGTGTCTTCTTTTTGGTCATTTGACAACGCCGTGGGAATACATTTTTCTTCCAGCTCATTTCCTCCCCTAACCAATAATGGAAGATGGAAGACGGAAGACTAGCAACAAACGCTCAAGAAAAGAGTTGCTGCAAATTCTACGCTTGACTCATTGGGAAAACAACCCCAGAACATAATTTCCATTGATGGTCATATATCTGAGATTATTCAGTCAACGAACCCATAGTCGCATTTTGCTGGATATTCACACCAACAAATCTATGGATGGATATGATGGATTGCCGCCGATCATTCTCAAAGAATATGCTCCTGAACAAACACCAGTTTTTTGCAAGTTATTCAACCTCTCTTGTAATTTGTGATTTCTGTCAAACTGGAAAATTACAAGAGTACAATCTGCCCCAAAAAAGGGAAAATGCCCTACCCAGCAGCACTGTTATCTCGAAGGTCATGGAAAAAACCATCAACATCGAGCTCATGAAATATCTAGTACACTCAGCTGGTGACCTGCCTGCTATGTCTCACGTATTTGGCAGCAATCTATCGAAAAATATGCTTACTTAAACTCTGGTCGTTGCATTATATATTGTATAATATCTTCAAGTCGTTTGATCGCATTTGGCACTATGGACTCCTTGCCAAACTTTTTGCGTGCCTCCCCAGTTGTGTTCCTTGCTACCTAGCTTTTTCTCAGACCAATTTCTCCACGTGGTAGTTAAAAAAAAATTGTTAAAATTGTTTTTTTCCGTTAACCAGCTGTCGTCCCCTTACGAACGGCAGCCCTCAAAAGTCGAGCCAAGGATTAACGAAGTCTTACCTTTTAACGTGCGATTCCTAGCACTTTCTCGGGCCATCAGATAAAAATCTGAAGTCGCTGAGGATTCGAACCTAGCCGACCAGCAGTCAGTGGTTTTGAACGCTTCAGTCTCAACCACTGAGCTACTTGATGGAGTATCATCTGATACTCTACCAATAAATGCTGGTCATCAATGATTTGTTGAGAGCTACCTCATGTCTTAGTCTAAGAGCCGATGAGAGGTCGAGCTTCACCGTTTTGTTTAACGGACGAAACATACTTCTTATGAAGTTTCATAAATGAACTAATACGCCTAAAATGGGTTGCCAATCAAAAATGTGGTCCAGACTATATACAGTGAGTTTCAAAAACCTTTTTTTATCGATTTGTCAGAAAATTGTATTTCTATATAAAAATTAGTGCATTGCAGAATACTTGCATTTGCGTTGTCAAAATTTCAAATTTTCGAACGGTGTACAGGTGGGACAAAAAATAGGAATTTTGATCAAGTGTAAACTACCTCTTATTATTGACATTATCAAAAAGTTCATTCAATGAGGTTGTTCAGAATTGAAACTATTATTCAAATTGGGAATCACAGCCAGCGTATAGTTTACTCCTGATCAAAATTAAATTTTTTGTCCCCCCTGTACACCGTTCGGAAATTTGAAATTTTGACAACTCATATGCAAGTATTCTGCAATGCATTAATTTTTATGACGACAATTTAATTCATATATAAAAAATCGCATATGCCACAGTGCAATTGCAATTGTCACTTTGACAGCGGCAAAAGTTAGCTTTAACTTTTACAGCGACAAATACACTAGTGGTTTTTTCACTCATTCATTTGTTTATCAATTATCGCGGTGTTGGTTGCCAAAATTAATGGTTTGACATTGATATATTTCTGAATTTCTTATTCATTAAATTGTCCTGCCGAATTACACTCGAGGTTTGTATTGATATCGGGTAAATTTGTGTTGTTCAAATTCTAAACTGTTTCCTTTAGCAATTTGACTCGAATAACTGTCAACCTAAAAACACTCCAGTTGACAGTTATTCTCGTCGAATTGCTAGGAAACAGTTTCTCATTAAACAACCCAAATTTACCCGATAAAATACAAACCACTTGTGCTATTATAAGTGAATAAAATTCTCTGACAAATCGATAATATTTTTTTTTTCATATGTTGCAAATTTTTGAAACTCACTGTATATAGTCTGGACCACATCTTGACAGGCAACAAAACTGCATAAGAAGTATGTTTCATCCGTTAAACAGAACGGTGAAAGTCTACTTCTTTTCGGCGCCTGTACTATCTAGTGTACATCTTTCCGGATGATAGTACCCTTCATACCGCTTCCCCTTCCAATGCTCCGATCAGCCAGTGGAAGCAGACATGAACGGAGCAGAATCGTAAATGAAATAAATACGGACTTGGCAAAAATTCTAGAATCTAAAATCTTTGTAGAATTCAATGCTAATAAAATAAAACTGATTATCCGACCCGTTCCGAAATAGTTTTCATATATGCAGCACCCAAACACATCTTGAAACTATTTGATTCTGTCCAATGTATGTGTTTCATAAATATTTTCATGGACCATTCCCTTCCGAAACATAATCAATCGTTCCACCGTTAGCGGTCCTATCGAGACTGACCTGTCGAGGTCAGTCCTCACATCCTTAGGCCTTCAGTTCGGAAACATACACACTAGCTCTTTCCCAGGGCTCATTCTTCCAACGACTGATCGGCAAAGGTTTAGAACTCGCTGGTTTGGGACGTGTTCCCTGAAGTATACCTAAGCCTTCAGAAATTCAAGAACACCAGTTCTCTAACTACTTTCCCCCGGCTCTCACAGATTTTCCTTCTCGTGGGAACCAGAACTTGAAAATTAAAAAAAAGTTTAACCCGGAAATACTTTTCAAAATTCTATGAGCTTTGCTACTCATGTTTTGAGAAAATGTATGCAAGGCCCTCGTCATTCCCAGCTCGCATAAGTGTCCTGTAAACCTCGAGGGTGCAGCGGGATGACGTATAGAAGAAATTTTGAACCATTTTATTGAACAAATTAGATAATATTAGTTTTTATTTCGCAGGAATACTACTTGTTATTAATTATTATTATTATAATATTGCAAGTAGACAGAAATGCCAACCAATATCTGAGGTTCTGGCGAGTTGCGAAACCACCTATCCGAGTAACGGATGCTTAATCGGACCAGCACATCGTCGCATCGACCGACAAGTTTCCGGTGCAGCATAATAACTATTAGAAAAGGAATCCCATCCTCGTCGCCAAACTGTAATATCTCAAAGGAATCAAAATGAAACGATTTATTCAATTTCATATATATTACTGAATCCCATTCACAGCAGCGATAGTTAAGGTGCACTGTAAATAAAAAGCACTGGCCGAGTTCGTTCTAGTTTTTGCAGACAGACTATAAAATACAGGGTAATACATTACAGGGTCGAAATTCACTTGAAAGATTTTACCCGAACATAGTTTTTAGTTCTGGTTCCCACGAAAAGAAAAATCCTGTATTGTTCAAAGAACATCGTGAGAGCTGGGGAAAAGTAGGTAGAAATTGGTGTCCTTCTTGAATTTCTGAAGGCTGTATGCCTCAGGGAACACCTCCGGAGGCAGCGGGTTCCAAAGCTTTGCCGTTCTGTGGAAAAACAAGTCCTCAGAAGCAGATGTACGGCATGTCTCCAAAATGACGGCATATGGATGTGAGGACTAAGCTCGACGGGTCAATCTCGATGAGACCGCTAACGATGGAACGATTGATGATATTTCGGAAGAGCATTGTCCATGAAAATATCTATAAAACAGAGACAGATCGCCAACTTTTCTGCGATGTTCCAGAGAAGTAAGCGAGCTTGTGAGCGAAGTATCACCGACGAGACGAATGGCTCTCTTCTGGATCGAATCTAAAAGTTTCAATGTGTGTTTGAGTGCTGTACTCCATATATGGGAACAGTATTCCAAAACAGGTCGAATCTGTGCCTTATAAATCATAATCAGTTGACGAAAAGTAAAATACTTCTTGGCGCGAAACAGAAAACCGAGTTTTTGAGAGACAATCTTAGCAATGGACCTCGCATGGTTCTCCCACGAGAGGGTACTGCTGATGGTAATACCGAGCATTGAAATGGAAGGTTTTATTGGTATAGATACTCCCGACAGAGTTACGCTGGCTACTGTGAGATCTACCTTTCTAGAGAAAAGACATGCTTGGGTTTTATTCGCATTGATCCCCATTCTAGAATTTTGGCTACGTCTGTATTTATTTCTTTCACGATTCTTCCCCGTTCATTTCTGCATTCACTGGCTCTTATCGGAGCTTTGGAAGAGAAAGCGGTATGAAGGGTACTATAATCTGCAAAGGTGTTCACTGGACATGAGGTAGGTTAGGTTAGGTTAGGTTAGGTTAGGTTAGGTTAGGTTAGGTTAGGTTCTCCATATGCCTAATGAGTGCGACTGCGAGTCTCCACACGATTCAGAAGGTAAAAGTCTCTGTCGCACTCATTTAGGCATATGGAGAAGTTTTTTGCCCATATCTCCGCAGCCCTTTGACATAATCCCATCAAACCTGGTATCACTGGATTCGTAATGACGATCCCTAACCAAACATGGGAAAATATACTAGGTGTCCCATTTAAAAATATCACCACAGTCATTTTTACTCAAATGTGGATAACCCTATATATTTTGGGTGGGGTTCAAAAATTGGCTAATCGGAAAAGAAAATCGACCTGTCCGAGGATTTTTCCGAAATATCTTTTTATTCAGGAAACATGATTTTTTTCCATAATTTAGGGTCACACTATATAAAACTTGTAATGTAAAAAATGGCAGCCCTAAAGTGATCTCGTTGTCACTAGGTATAACGCAATAACTGTATCCTTCAAAAAACCCAGATGGCTGTTGTGCAATATAATTACCCCAAAAACGTAAAAGGGTTGCGATGAATATTTCGAAATGCGCAGAGTTAAAATACGGCTCGTGTCACAAATCGAATCAACCACCGATGATGAAACATAGGGGTGGGTGCGTACAAACAATGACATCCAGAAAAACCATATTGCGATGAAGATAAATGAACGTATCCACGTCTCCTCATTTTTCAGCAGAATAAATTATTGTTGATGAAAGCACGTCCACCCCAAAAAAAAATTTATAATAAAAAACTACAGCTGTAACTTCCTATTCATGTCGCAAAGGATATGTATTATATGGAGTGTGATTTTTTCTCTGTGATTTTTTACCGTTGTGGTTTCTTTTTTTTTCGGTTACCCATCCTCTGAATGTAATATCGATTTAAATTGCAATCAAAGAAATAGTCAGGTGGCCAGCTGAATCCGAATATGTTATTATGCCAGGTAGCTCAGTGGTTAATACCGTCGCATTCAAAGCCAATGATGCTGTAAGTCAAATCCTATCGACTGCAGATTTTTATTCTGATGACCCGATAAAGTAATACGAATCGCACGTTAAAAGGTAAGACCCCGTTAATCCTTGCCTCGCAAAAGTTGCGGTTTTTGAGGACTGCCGTTCGTAAAGGGACGACAGCTGGTTAACGGGAAAAAACATTTTTTTTTTGACAATTTGGCTCAAAAACCTAAAATACAATTGTTATTAAAAATTTTAAGTTCACAATTGGCCTGGCTTTTTGCCCGAGTCTCCTGGACTCTTTTCATAGTTTACAATCGCCCTAACCTCAATTCGAAAGAATCAAACCGGCAATGTAAATTGTTACCAAAAAAACAATAAACAAAATATTGTTTAAAGTAAAATTGGCGTTAAAAGTCACGAGGGTACATTATACCAAGGTTTTTGGGGGCGAAGATCACGATTTTGCAATTTGTTGTTATCCAGGACCCCCCTGATTAGAACTCACAATTCAAACAAAATAAAATGCTCAATCGATATTCCCATCTTTCTGAATAGTACAGAAAAGTACAAATTGAACTTCCTCAACAATCTTGTCAGCCCAAAGACCAACTCGTTTAGTACAAGCCTAAAACGTAAGCAGTTCAATAAACAATCCATAAACGATGAGTAGTTAAAAAAAATGGCGTTGGAAGTCACGATGGTACATTATTCCAAGGTTCTTGCGAAGTCGAGGATCACAAATTTACAATTCGTTTTCATCCAGCTCTGGACCTAATCTATCACATACTGCTCATGAAAACACCCTGGGAACTTACATAATTTTTGCCCTAAATATCTGATGGAATCGATAGATACAGCAAAAATGTACAAGATTAACTCGAAGGGATCATTTCAAGTTATATACCTGTACGTCAGCAACGGTGAAACCACGGAAATTTTCTAATAGTGGAAGTCAAAACAGGTCAAAAATGTGTTCGGATTCGTAATCAGAGCAATTTTACTACATTATTATCATTATTATGCGTAAAATCGCATTTTTCTAAACAATACGCCTATATAGATGAACTTGAAACGCAAAACTTTATCTAAATACAAAATTTGATCCAAATCATTAGAGCCGCTTCATCGATCCAAAAACGCATACTATTATTATTAATATTATGAGTAAAATCACATTTTTTCATGGAAAGCGCCTATATAGATGAACTTAAGTAGCAATACCTTATCTAAATACAAAATTTGTTCAAAATCATTAGAGCCGCTTCAGAGATCCAATGATGATTCTAACTAATAATATAATAATATACTGGGCGTTCCATATGAAAATGTGAATTATACTCATTTGTGGATAACCCTATATATTCTCGGTAAAGTGCAAACAATCGTTCTATCCGAGGATTTTTCCGAAATATATCTTTCCATTCAAATATAATGATTTATATTCATTACTTAATAATAATAATAACTGTAAACGTAATAGCGTCTTTATTCGTGACAGAATGGTAGGTATTCTGTACCAAGGTTAGAATAAAAATTCAATGAGGGTGGAAAGTTTCGGAGCACGAGCCGAAAGGCGAGCATAACCACTAGCATACCCAATTTTCATTGTAACCGAGTGACATATTGTACTTTCTCCACGATCACAAATTTTACATATAATCAATGGAAAGCTAACAAAAAATTATTTTGACATTTTAATTCACATCGTGTCACTATGATAACAGTGAACGATAACGTTATTATTGCTACAAAAATGTTAGAATATGTATTCCATTAAAAGTTTTGGAATGAAATATACATTCGAAATGCATATTGTTCATCCATTATCAATTGCAACAACTCATATAGATTCAAAGAAAGCGCCGCGATTCTCGTGGACTTCTTGACGTGCGGCAAAATGCGGAGTTTTTGGCTGCAGAGTTATAAATCATCATTTAAATGAGGTTTGGGCATATCAAACGAAATTGTCGGTAAGGCTTTGAAACGAGTTGTAATGTTCAGCAATTGATATTATAGAAAGACTATAAGTTAGCAAATGTTATAGAATGTTTCTTCAATCTCAAGAGAGAGAATGTAAGTATTTTGTTATCAAACTTGATTTCAGAATTGGCAAATTCTGCGATGATCATGAGAAAAAATTTTTTTTTTGGGTTCCGGGTTTTGCCGTGGTCTTCTTTGGTTGAAATCTCCAAACGTTTCAACTGCAACTGCGGCAGTCATCTTCAGTGGTCGAAATACTCTTCTTGACATATCAACTAAATTTGCATGTTAACATATTGAAAAGGGAATCATTCTCCATTTTCAACATGAATACCTCCCAAGAGTTTATCTTCAACGATGGAAAATAGCGACTAAAGTTTGTCTTTCAGCCGCAGATTTTTTTCTTTTATTTTGTGGTTTCCACGAAAAGGAAAATCATGTATTGTTTATAGAACATCGTGAGAGCCGAGGGAAAGTAGGAAGGAATCGGTGTTCTCGAATTTCTGAACCTTCGAGCTAACAGATAGCAGTAGAACAGGTATGTAATTACTGGGTAGGGTTTTTTTTTCCTTTTTGTGTACTGGTTGCACTCTTGCAATTTTCCCGTTGGATGAAAATATCCCCAAATTATAAGAGGTTGAATACATTTCTAAGAACTGGTATTAGTTAAGAAGCACATTTCTTGAGAACGATCGGAGGAATTCCGTCAGATCCACTAGCTTTGTTGGTGTTAAGACCCAGCAAAATGCGTTTGATGATTCGGAAGAAAATTTCAGGCATATCACTGTCAAAGGGAATGATGATATTGTACAAGTATTCTGTATTTTCTGAAGTGTGTATTTATCTTTTGGTAGTAACGCATATCTCACAGCAGTAAGCTACTCGAGACAAAATTAACAATTCACACAGTGTCTTCTTTATGGAACTAGTAAGATAAAATCGATTCATATACAAGTCACAGTGTTGAGTCGCTATTCCTAACAACATGTGACATATTTAAATCTCAATGATGTACCATATTCTGCCTTTCAGGGTTATTTGAAAGTCTGTTTTTGATTCGTTGAGAAGTAATTTGTGTGATTCGGATACTGATTACTGATGCAATAATTGTAAGGTCTTCACTGATATTGACATTGGCTAAACAATTTTCTGATGTACAGAATGGAATATAGAGTTGGGTATCGTCAGCGTATTGGTGAAATTGGCAGTTTTTTTTTTATGAAGTCAAACCTGCGGTATACGCAGAAAATAATAGTGGATCCAAAATACTTCCCTGCGGAACACCTCTAGAAACCATTTTGAAGTCAGACATATTATCTCCTATATAGCAACTCTCTGCCTGCGATCTTCCAAACAGTTTTTGAAAAAGAATATGGATTAATCATCCAATTCAAAATATTTCAACTTTCAACTGCTTATATCGAGTAATATCAAGCAAACTTGTTTATTATTATCAATGGATGTGAAAATATCATCTGTTATTTTGAGTAAGGCTATAGCAGTAGTTAGTTTTTTTTTGAACTCTAATTGCAATATTGGTATTATTTTATTGTGCGTTAGAAAGAAGGACATTTGACATATGTTATTAAAATAATCAGTGAAAAATTTGTATATTAGATGATTATGAGCCTATCAGTTCTCTCAGACAATAAGAACTGGCTCTTTAACACTTTAAACAAACAAACTACACAAAGAGTGGACTCCTTTGGCAATTGTAGAAAAAAAAATTATTATCGAAACGACCTTAACAGACTTGATAGATTTGATCACATCTATCTCAGATTATTTTTCATCATAAAATTTGTTGATGTATTGATGGTCCCGTAGCGTGTATGAAAGTCATAGAAAATGAACATTTCGACAGTCAGCACGAAAAAAATTTAAATCTGTATTTTAAAAATTATGAGTTGATAATGCACTTGAAGCACATGTTTTTTATAGTCATGGAAAAAAAACATATATCATTTAATAGTAAGCCCAGATTGTGAAAACCGACAGATTTTCTTTATTTCGTTTAACGTTATACTTTTCACATCCATGAAATTGAGATGAGGTAAATTACTGCTATATTTTTACTTTCGAAGCTTGGTGTGCCCACTAACGTGGGCAGATATACAATGCAATCGCACAAACAGTTCCTGAACGATTTCACCCCTCCGCGCTGCACTCCTGGAAAGCATCGCCGAATATTTCAAGCAAAATTCCACCGTAAGCAACACCATTCAGAGATCATAACAGGATAAAAGAACCGGGATCAATACCGTGCAGTATTGGATTTGGCCATTACGAAGCTCTCCAATGGCAGAAGTTTCGACGTCACCCCACGAATGTACTGAAATTATCACAGACTTGCAGCCAACCTCACTTCTGCTTGGATATTTTCTTCAAGTGTGAATTATGTATAAAAATGTTTATACAAGGGTATAAAGAAACACGAGTGGAAGTATTGAAAAATCCTTGTTATATAGAAAAAAAAAGTAAGTCGGACAATTTTGTTATTTGAAAGTAGCTTAAAAAATCATATTGAATGGTCGGCAACACCCTCCTTGGCTCCACCATAGTCGCGTGATAGGTATAGAGGTCCCTGACACTAGATTCAGAGCGTGTCATAGGGCACCTGAGAACATAATGCATTTGCTTTCAGCTTGTTCAACTTTTGTAGTATCCGCTTGTTATACAGGTATATCGAGGCAATTTGTGTCTTACTCTACGTTATAGACAAAACACCTGTCTCGCCTTATGCTCCGGGGGATACTAAGTTCGTTTTGGAGGATAAGAGAGCAGTGCCGAATCTTTTGGTAATACTCATTCCTCATCCTCAGGCAAATACACACCAATAACCCTGATTAGTCCAAGAAATGAAGAAGCGGCCCAATTAAATGTGCAAAAATTAACATCCGAAGAAAAAAATATGAGCGTATAGGAAATTAAAATTCAGGATGAATTTTTATTTCATGCGACTCGATCCTGATTAACGAACCTAAAAAACAGGCGAAGTAGCGAAAAACGGTTTTTTGTTGATAACTAAGCTACGATCGAAAAAAGTTCAATCATAAAATTGTAAGTATTGAAAAGATCTATCAATTAGGTGAAATGTAATTTTTCGATATCATTTATACTTTTCGAGTTATATCGGAAAAACCGCGAAAATTGTAAGGTATTCAAACTTGTTACTTACTGTTATTTGTAGCTTATGGCAAGCCAATTTTTTTTTTTGGAAAATTGATAAACATTAATTATTTTTTAAAATATATATATGAAGTTTTCTCGAAAAAGATGATTTCTGAATTTGGCTACTCTTGCTCGGGGAATGATGCTACAGTAACGATTCAGGGCTTATTTTCTTCTGGTAGAGTTGTACTTTCATATTAGCGAATAAGTATATTGATGTTTTTTAATCTTTACTCCAAAAAATTGCTTTAAAAAAATTGCACAATTTTTTACATGTTTTTTCTAAATAAATTTCTTAATTTTGTTTTTATAGAAATGACTTTTATAAAAACAGATTTCTAGCATGATTTCACTCATTTAAAGAAAAAATTGAATTCCTACGATCACTAGGAGCCGAGATAATTTTTTTATTTAAAAAAAACCTGGAAGGCGCAATAATAATAATTGCAGAAGAAGATGCCGATTCACTTATAAGCAAAACGTTGGCAAATCTGACTATAGAAAACAACATAATTATTGATTTGATTGTACTTCTCACGCAATTGGTTTCCAGTATACAGATACAGAACATATTTTTTTTTTGAGAAAAGGGAAAGCACGAGAAGTCGATCGCTGGTGTTCCAACAGCAGCTTTAAATAACCACACCTATCCCACCAATATGTAGCTTTTCTTCACGCTGTATCAGGCTGTGATACATTATCTTCGATCTGCAAACATGGGAAGAACAAATTACTGAAAATTTTTCATTCGAATCCATATCACCTCTTCCTGAAGAAGTGAGGCATAATATATGCAAAATTATTTCTTCATTGTATAATAATAAAAAAGAAGGAACTTTCAATGAACATCGTTTTTAGTGTTTTAAACGATCAACGTCAAAGGCAACTTTTTAATTAGCAAATCTTCCTACTACTGAAGGAGCCGCCAAACAACATGCCTTCAGAGTTTATTTGTATTTGCAAAAATGGTTGGGCAACGACAAAAGGATCACTCAGTGTGGATGGAAAATTACGAATAATGCATTGATTCCAGTTTATACTGATGATCCATTGATACTAGATTAGATATTAAAAAAAATCTCATGCAGCTGTATCAGTGATTGCAAAACAAAAACCTGTGGCTGCAGAAAGTAAAATCATTTTGTGAATATGATATTCGTGTTTTTCTCGACGAGCTAGCCCAAATTAAGTACAAAGGAATGTTTGTACGTTGTCCAGAAGCCGAGATACTTAAAGGTGCGTATTCACTCGAGCATTCGTTCCGCATGAGCATCGAACGAGCAAATGCTCGGACAATGTTGACGCAAATACATTACGCAGCATGACGTATCCTGAACTTGAACCGAGCATCTCATGTGCTCATTCGGTGCTCATTCGGAACGAATGCTCTAGTGAACACGCAGCTTAGTATTTTTCAAGCGCAAGCCACTTTGAACGCACGAAATAAGTTTTCAGTGCTATCCTCACTACGCCACCCGCTACAGCTGCCGCGATCCGCCTCACTTTATTCATCAATTAATAAATAATACTGCAAATGAACTAGACATATCCTAGTACTTTTTTATTGAAAATATATGTATTCAACCTTATCCATGAAGGTGACTGCTGTATTGCTGTACGATGATTATTAGGCCTTCCAGGATTTTTTTAATTAAAAAAATTATCTTGGCTCCTATAGTGATCGTAGGAATACAATTTTTGTTGAATGCGTGAATAATGCTAGGAATCTATTTTCATAAAAGTAATTTCTATAAAAACAAAATTAAGGAATTTATTTAAAAAAACATTTTAAAAAATTGTGAAATTTCTTTTAAGCAATTTTTGACCTTTAAAATTAAAAAAATCAATATACTAATTCAATAGTATGAAAGTAGAACTCTTACAGGAAAAAATTAATCCATGAATCGTTACTGTCGTGTTATATAACTCGAAAAGTACCAATGATATCAAAAAATTATAATCTATTCAATTGATAGATCTTTTTAATATCTACAATTTCCTGGTTTAACTTTTTTCGATCAGAGCTGTAGTTTTTAGTTATCAACAAAAAACCGCTTTTCGCAACTTTGTAAATTTTTTAGGTTATGTTCGGTAATCACGATCGAGTCGCATGAAATGGAAACTCATCCTGAATTTCAATTTTCTATACGCTCATATTTTTGTTTTTCGGATATTAATTTTTGCACTAATCTTTCCCTATTGCTTGAACTAGATGTAGTCCATCAGAGTAGAGTTTTCGGCTCCTGTTGAAACAAACATCGACCGAACAAAGGAGGAAAGATGACATGAACATCGAGATTTTATCTTTTGAACTCCGCAACCTTTACCAAAACCATTTCTTTAAAACTATACCGACTTGCCGTGATACGGTAGAAATCGTCCTTGGCTTTCCTCGTCTACTCAGAGCACATGATTTTAGGACACAATAGTCACTTGCCCCACGGATTTGGCGAAAGCTTATTTGGGTAAATGACACGAGCGCGCCCATCGATGTATTGTAGCTATGGAGACAGGACCAGACTGGAAAATAAATAATAATAATAATAATAATAATAATAATAATGAGTTTTCATTTTCTAATTGTATTTTTACACATGAAGAAAAATGCAGGATGAGCATGCAGGCTGTATCCTGCTGGCCTACCTGTTTTTCATCTCAAGCCTGTAAGTCATAATCATAAAATGTTCAGCAATTCAGAAAGATACCGTGTATCGAAACATGTCGCGAAGATAATGTAATCTGTGGAAATTTATTCGTGTTTAACATGTGATACATACAGCCATTTTCATAAACAGCGTCAACATAAAAAAAACGCTCAGGACCGTCGATTTTTGTTTAACGGGGGACATCTTTTCCGGTATTTTTGACTCCGCCACTGAGATGACTTTTGAAGGCTCGTACAATTCTCTTTACAATAGTTGTAAAATGTTAAAATTCCACCCAATACTCTGAAAAAAATTACATTTTAAAATTCAAATTATGTTTAGCTCCTTATACTTACTACTTAGTTGATTAAATGTTCGAACTTATTATCGTGCGATAATATACATTTTGCTCAAAACTTTCACGCAGCATTTCCGGAGTGATCCGACGGCACTTATCAACGATTCTTTGACGCAAATCTTCCAAGGTGTCTCCACAAAGAAAAACGAGGGGCGATAAATCTGGAGATCGCGGAGGCCATTCGATGTTGCCTCTTCACCCAATCCAATGCCAGGAAATCGTTGGTCTAAATACTGACGGACAATTAACGGAAAATTAAAATGATCCTCATCATACTGTGGATCATTTTCAAGGTAGCCGAGTGGTTAAGAGCTTCGTCTTTCAATCATTCTGGCTGCCGATCGTGATCGAAATCCTAGCGGGTACAGAATTTTTTCTGATGATCCGAAAAAGTGCTAGGAATCGCAAGTAAACACCTCGGACATCTGTGGGCTTCCGCTCGTAAGGGGACGACAGCTGGTTAACGGAAAAAACAAAACTGATCCACATTATGATGAAGATCATTTTATTTTTCAATAGGACGGTGCTCGTCTGCCTTAAGGTAATGTTAATTATCCGTCAGTATTTAGACCAACGTTATCCACGGTATTAAATCGGGAAAAGAGGCAGCATTGAATGGCCTCTACGATCAACAGATTGGCTGCCTCTCGATTTATTTTTGTGGGGACACCTAAAGAGTAAAATCTATGAAGCGCTTTGACGAGTGCCGTTGGATGACTCCGGAAATGCTTCGGAATGTGTGTGAACGTTTCGAACAAAATCTTCATCATCGTATGGAAGTGGACGGTCATCAGTTTGAACATTTAATCAACTGAATAGTGAGTAAGAATATTTTAATATTTTGGGGTTATTCTAAACCTCCCTCGCTTGGGAGTGAAAGTGGCGGAGTCAAAAATACCGGAAAAGGGTGTTCCCCTTTAATCGAAAATCGACGGCCTCCTGCATATTTGAGGTTCAGTTTAACAGTGAAACGTGTCAAATATTCCGAATTCAGAAAGGCACATTTAACATGGCCCATAAATTACAAGAAATGTTAAATTATAATAATAGTAACAAAATCATACCAGGTGCGTGGCTCAGTGCAGTGGTTAGCGCTCGGTCCTGGTCACCGAGATGTCACGGGTTCGTTTCCCGGTCATCGCGAGTTTCTTTCATTTTTCTGAATGATTGAATTTCGACTGGGAATAATTTTCACGATTCACTGTTGCGTTAAAAATTAAAAGTGATGCTCCTAAAGTAGCCTAAGGAGTTACCACAGCCTACCCAGACACGTGGCTAATGACCACAGCAGTCGAAGCCAAAACATCAACAAAAAAAAATCATTCCATTTTTGTATGTTTTGATTTTGAATAGGAACTTTAATGATTGATATTTATCGACTCCACTGCTGATGATTCAAGAGTGCTACTTGCGTAAAAAAAATTTGGTGTACTACTCTACTTGCATATTAAAACGAGACTTCATATTGCAGAGAGCACTTCCATTCTAACCAAAACAATAGACTGGACAGAAGTCAAAAGAATTGTACAATACTTCAAAAATACCATTAATTTCTATTTACAAATTGAAAAACCAGCGGAAGGAAAAATCTTTTTACATGTATACATATCAATGTTTACGGGTAATCCCAATGAGGAAAAAGAAAGTATACAAAAACAATAATGATACTTAATACTACCATAATATAGGTACTCAAAAAATTTCTAATTAAAACTAAATCAAGCACTCGGGGGATTCGGTAAAAAAAATTCACACCAAAGTTTATAAAATTAGTGCTAATTTCATATAAATTGAAAATTATTCTAACACAAAACAAGTTATAAGATAAGTGGGCTATGAAAATAAAACAAACCTCTATTTTCATTGACAGCTAGCTTAAACAGTTAGGCTCAATATTTCTAGTTTCTTATTATTGTAAAATTGTTTTCAAGGTTTCCAACTTAACAAAAACTAATTTTTTGATTGGCTGAAAAAGTGAGGTGTGAAATTTTAATAGGGATCCCTGGATATGGATTGGGGGGAAGGGGGCGAAAGAAGCGCCATGTTATCTGCTCATCATATCTGGAGCCATTATATGTTGAAGGATTAAGAATCAAAGCTGTGTCTCTTTGTCATCAACTGAGGCGGAATATGTGGCATACCTGTCAGGTATAGCGACTTGGATACGAGACTCCTGTAAGATTTTCAACTGAAAATACGAATTGTAAAAATATCCGAAGACAACAAGAAAATGGTCAATAATTGCAAAGTCAACAGATCAAAACACATGGAAACTCGTTACAATTATGCAAAGGAAATAAAGTCGAAAACAAAAGATTTGGAATAAGGTCCTATAGAAGAAACGTTAGGAGACTCATTAACAACAACTGTTGATATCAAGAGGATATACAAAGATGATGTTGGGGCTTATCAGTATTGAGGGAGGATATTAACTATTGCAACTAATAATTATATATTTGTTCATGTATTCACACTGTTCTCTGATTTTGTTGATTTTCAATTATTATTTCAAGTACTTGTAAAGTATCCGAATTTTCGTTAAAAATATCATCCTTACTTAAAAAAAAACTAAACAAAAGGCCGAATTCTTCATTTCTTTTACAAAAGAATTTCCAATGCATGCGTTCAAATATCAAAACCATGCATTGCAGACTGGAACTTTCCAGTTTCTCATGTTACTTGGAATATTATCAATTGACTGGGTCATATCTGATATGAATATCGAGAAACCAAGGGCACAATTTTGGAATTATTTCACACAAAAGGTATATAATTGGACATATTCATCGCGAGACAACCTTGACGTAATATACCTTCAACTCTTGAAAAAGTACCAACCATAATTAGGCTTTCACATTATTTCATGTGGGCTTTCATGTGGAACTTTGCCAGACGGCCAATTACTTCCACTCAATTTATAACCGAAACTCTACTTACAGGAAGTCGAATAGTTTACAAAAATTCACTTCAGATCGCAGGTTCTGAATGGACCATATCATATTGCGATAAGACACTTTCTGCGATATTGACCTCGATTTGATTGCACGAGTCTGACATAAATGGGCTAGGTGTATAAAATTCAGTGATTTCAGTATCTGATTTGTTGAATTGAACTTTATCGCGAGGAAAAAGGACAAGAGTGAATATAACACAGCATTTCTGAAGATATAAACTTAAATTGGTTGTAATTCGAAAAAAGTTTTCTGCTAGAGAGTTTCAAATGAATGAACCGAATAATTTTGATGAAGTCGAAATACCCTTTATTCGACACATTTCTACAAAATGGTACATATGAGGAAATTATCCGTCGGAACACAAGTACTTCCGCTTACGGAAATTGAATTACATCTGATATCTATTTGAACAATGTCCCTGAAGGAGGGCAATATTGCAAAAGCATATTCTAATCAATTATTGAATATTATCCCCCAACTGGTTGGAGACGAATACCTGCACACATTACATGTTTCAAGGTTCTTACCTCTCTACAGTGCTAGGATAGATCAGACTATATTGAGTCAGCTTGTCCCACCCAAAGAAGAACACCCAGAGCTCCCAGAGCAGAAAGCACACCTCCAGGAAGAGTGAATGCATGAATTCGAACAAAGTTCGAAAAGTGTCTAGGAGATTTTGAATTGAATTTGACGAATAATTTCGCCAAAATCGAAATACCCTACTCTAAACACATTCCCACAAAGAGAAAAATATGACGCCAGTATCTGGAACAGGATGCCTCTAATGTTACCTAACCTATCGTAGCATTGATAATCAGGCGGTCATTCACAACAAGGGGGAGATAATATTCAGTGGTTGATTATAATTATTATCCTTGCAATTATCAATAATTGTAATAGTGTCTTCTTTGAACCACACTGCAAAAACAGATGTCTGATAGGTCAATGCTTGCAAGGAGAAGTAGTCGTTCTCTGTCAGATATATGCCTATTTTCTACTATATGAAAATGTGTGGAGAGACGGGTATTTCGACTTCGTCAAAATTTTTCGTTTTATTCAAAGTGGGTTTGGCAGGTTTCTGGGTTTTGCATGTCTTTTTTGGTTGAAATATCTAAACGTTTCCACTGCAACTGCTCTGTGATATCAATGGCGTGCACTCTTCGCGTACTCTCCGCGACGTATAAACTGAAAATGACCGCCTAGTGGCAGTCGAAACGTTTGTAGATTTCAACCAACCAGAACATTGACGTCAGCTGTGAAAATCTATATTCCTAAAAACTCAAACTGTTCATAAAAAATTACCTCATCTGTGCAATGGATATATAACATTATTGCTTCTTTTTCAAGCCATACCTAAGGGTACGGGATAATTGTCAAGTCGTGGTCAAACAACTTTGTAGAAACCAAGGGTACGGAGGAAAATGAGGTCGAAATTAACCTTATTAGTTAAGCGCCATATTTGGATGCGACCCTCGAGGGTGGGTTCCATGTACCACAGAATTCTATTGTCGGCAGAACAAGTGAGATGACATTATGGTTGAATCCATGGAAATAAAAAACTGTTTACGCAGTTGGCAATCATGAGGGTCGCATCCAATTTGGCGCTAAGCAAATAAGTTCAATAGGTATTATTTCGAGTATTCAAACGCTTTAGAGAAAATGTCCTAGGAACATTTCAGAGCTTCTTCGTTAAACGAAAACTAAGCCCCATACGGAAGGAAATAATACTAATACATAAATGAGTGAACAGAAAGAAATAGGATGACCGGTTGAAGAAGCAATTATTATTATTTTCAGTGACACTCCAGGACGACTTATTGAATTGAGGGGGAATATCACAAGCAATCACTCACACGAGCATTGGCATATGAACTTCGAATAAAGCACGTGAGAGCTCATCGACCATATTACTGAAAAAAAATTAGATTATTCGTTTCGTTTCTAATCCGGACCTCTATAGCGCTGTAATGCAGTCCCATTAATATTGTTAAGAAATACACTACGCCACTGCATGATGAATTGCGCCAGCACCCAATAGTTCCGAGAATTTAATAAGCCAGGCCAGTTAGTGTGAGTTGGATTATATCAACATCTTTTTTTTTTCATGCATTGTATTAACTTGTTGATCGCTCTTTAGTTTTTAGGCTTACATAGGACTCTGTCCTCAGCCTTCATTTATATGTAATAATAATAATAATAATAATAATCTAAGCGCTCTCAGAGCAAGGAATGCAAGCATTTCTTGAACTCGGCGCGATGAATGATCCTAGATGTTCCCGACGAGGCCGATGTTCTCGAAGTTTTCCAGCGGACTATATAAGCATGCATGGCAATGCGAGAGGACGGAACAAGTCATGTCAAGTGAAGTTTAAGTTGACGGAGAAGTTAAAGTTTTGGTTTATTCAATATAATTAGCATTCAGTGTAATAGTCAGAGTATTGTATCCATATATTTGAGTTGTATAATTGATTTATTGGATTTATTGCCATTTTGAAGCTCTAAATGAAGTCGTCGTAACTGTCCAGTATTAATAATCGGTAGGTGCATGGGTTAGAATCCCAGCGCGGTCACGGGTAAAGCAAGGCATCACTCGTTGAAAGGTAAGGTCTTCCATAGCTCGTACAAGTATCTCGAAGACATATGAGGATTTCTCGTAAGGGTGCAGCTGGTTGACAAAAATAACAATTATAATAAGAAATAAGCAAAGACGCGAACCAACATTTGCAGCCCTCGAGCTAGGGATGCAAAATGAGACCAGTCGGCTGATGCGTTGTTGTTGAGTAAGCCACCGTATACAAGCAATCATTGTTTGAAAGTGTAATTTTATCATCTCTTTATTATTATCAGATAATTGTTCACGCAAATATAATAGACAATTTTCTTTTCTTTAAAGCAGCATGTAACCAAAACAGATATACAGATTAAAGGATGAGTAAATAGGGGTGAATGTTACGAATGCCTCAATTATACTTCGCCACAAATATGCATGGCATACTGAAAGAAACAAGATAGCCTGCCCTATCAGGACTGCTCATTGCCATAATTCTAAACAATAGGAATAATTGGCTGAAAAATCGATCAAAAAACAAACTTATTTCCTGGATAATACCACTACGAAAGTGAATTATATTTAATAAATTTCCATGCAGTGTTCCTACAAGACTATCTCTGCAATTGCTAGTTGCACGGAAATGTTCATCGAAACATTTGGACAACCTATAGAACGACTTCAGACAATAACCTATGTTTGTAATAAATATTTCGATAACATCTCTATTTCAAAGCCTGAGCTGAAACCGCGACCGCAGATTAGTGTTCACTAAACTACGAGCGCCATCCCAACCTCAGCCTTCCAACCAAAAGCAATACCCACATTGCGTGATTGCCAAAATCGCCATAACAGGTAAAGGAATCTGCCACAGTCCTAGTATGGCAGGCCATCTTGTTTATTTCATGCTAAGCTCATTGTGAACAATTGCAGATTTCTTTACCTATTATGATGATTTTGGTAATCACGCTGAGATGGCGCTAGTAGTTTAGGGACGCCATTCTGTGGGCGCGATTTCACTTGAGGCTTTGATAAATTGAGATGTGATCGAAGTATTTTTTACAGACATTAGTTATTGTGTTCATAGACCTACCCTACACTGATGGGGACAAAAGCCAGAAATCGATCTATAGGTGGTCCAAACATTTCTATGCAACTGGCAATTGCGGAGAAATCCTTGTAGGCACGGAATTTCATTAGCTGTAATTCACGTTCGTCGTGGTATTAGCCCGGAAATAAGTTGTCTTCTGATGGATTTTTTACCCAATTATTCCTAATGTATAGGATTATGGCAATGAGAAGTCCTGGTAGGGCAGGACATCTTGTTTCTTTAATGCTAAGTTCACTGTGAACAATTGCAGATTCCTTTAACATACTAAAAGCTCAATGCCAGCCTCGTACATTTCCGCAGCACACATACGTTTCTGATTCGAAGTAATTTTCACTTCTGTACCCTCACATCCTGGTATACCTTCGTATCATCGTCTATAATTGATTATTGGCACTAAATTATGCATTAGTGTACAGGACTTGACACAACCTAATTGGAATTGGTGAACAGGAGGAAACACGGATATCCCATTATTATTATTATATAGTTCGGCAGATAATTTCGTCACTGTCCAACTAAATTGAGATGTACTGGAGTTACTGATGTACTCGTGGAATCTAGTTTCGGTAACATGCTTCAGTTTAATGTCCAATGGAGTATGCCAGTGATTTACAATAGAGTTTGATATACTTTGCTGGACAGTAACAAATAAATTTAAAGAATAATTTCGACAGCGTCGATATACCCCTCTACCCCACACTCACCAACCAAGTTTCATATAGGACGTGGTTATCTGAGAAAAAACAACTACTTTCCTTTAAGGACTATGGACAATATCTGACATATCGCATGCCCTCACAAATAACTAAGACTGCTCGCATGCAGCGGCGCAACCAATCAAATTTTAATATTCATAGCGGACCTGGCAGACGTTGTGCTGTCTGTATTGGTGGGTATATATTTTTGATTCGCTAACTAACCCTTCCAATAGTGGTAATTCTGTAAGCTGTCTGTTAATTTTTAAAGCATGTTAATTTTCACACATATTCAATACATATATGATTATACGATAAAAAATATATAAATATCTGTAAGCTGTATGACATGCATGTATACATTCATGTTCACACATCTATTTATTCTGTGAAAATTATATAAACGTGTGACAAAATATGTTAAATGGGCAAAAATTAACATAAAGCTTATAGAATTACCACTAATGTATTTTTATATTTATGTCAATGTTATTGTCGGACTCATTTTATTACTAAGTCGCTGGCAAAAGCTATGTTCCACTATTCCTTTCCCCTGTTGGCCTTACTCTCAGGAATTTCACTCCATGGTATTTTTATTTCTTTCTAGAACCTTTCTGAAGTTTGGAGAACATTTTAGACTTTTCTCTCGTATATTCCAGACATTTCTTATCTTAAAAGTCCCAAACCTAATGCTCACTTCCTGGTGACCAAATATACGAGAATTTCATTCGAATGTCCTTTTCAATTCGCTCTAGAACTTTCCAGTGCTTCTTTTCTGGTTCATTTTATATACAACTCTTTACAATCTTTCAGCACCTTCTAGAAACTTTGAAACATTCCAGAGTTTTCTTTCTTATTCTCTAAACATTTCCAGAAAATTCCTACGCCCCCTCCCCACTGGTTACCTAACTTGCGGAAATTTAACTGTAGTGTATCTTTAGTTTGTTCTAGAACTTCCCGGAGTCATTGCTATAATTTATTTCTGGTTCATTCCACAATTTTCTAAAATCTTCTATCACCTTCTAAAAGCTTTTCTAGAATTTTTTCTCTTATAATTTGAAATTTCCATGAAGTTCCTATGCCCCTGTTTACTGGTCACCTAACTTTCAAGAATTTCACTCGAGTGTACTTTAGATTGTTCTACAACTTTCAGGAGCCTCTGTTATAGTTCATTTCACGGTTTCCTCGAACTTTCTAGAACCTTCCTGAAGCTTCGACAACGTTCTAGAATTTTTTCTCGGATATTCTAGACATTTCTAGTAGGTTTTACACCTCACATTCACCTATACTATAAATGCAATAAAAAAGATTAGGTCATTAAAAAGAAAAGTAAGGTTTTTACGGTAAATTTACGGTAAATTTTCCTCTTCATAAGAACCTCCCTCAAGCTAAAACATTCTACACTGAGAATTGCTCATCATCATATCTATTGATGTGTATATTTTTGAAACACCGACTATATAATTTTTGGCGAAGTCTCATTTTTTCCAATTTTTTGAGAAATTGGTTCAGCCGTTCTCGAATTTTGGTCTTAGCAACACTTTATCGATTTATTTTTATTATATACATTGAAAACTTATATATTTTTGATCGATTTGTATGACAATTTAATTCATGCCACAGTGCAATTGTCACTTTGACAGCGGCAAAAGTTAGCTTTAACTTTTACAGCTACAAATACACTAGTGGTTTTTTCACTTTTTCATTTGTTCATCAATTATCGCGGTGTTGGTTGCCAAAATGAATAGTTTGACATTGATATGTTTCTGAATGTCTTATTCATTAAATTGTCCTGCCGAATTACACTCAAGGTTTGTATTGATATCGGATAAATTTGTGTTGTTCAAATTCTGAACCAGCCAGGTATCAATTCCAGGACTGACATTTTGATTTCAAAGTAAGGGATATATGAAAAATGGGAATTCAGACATTATTTGGGTTTTCATGTTTGAATTACCGCTAACCGCAATTCTTCATTTTCGGTTGAATTCCAGTTCTATTCTATCCATACAGGGTGTTACACCGATCTACAAATGTTTGCAACGAGAGAACTACTGCCCTTCGAAATTGGCCCCTATGAAGAGATATATTAATTGTAGCTGGTACACGATTCAATACCAATTGAAGTTATCATTTTCTGAAATCAGCCAAAATCTATTCAAACCATGGGCATGTCAAAATGGAAGGTGAGGGGAACAATATTTTCTTTTTTTTTTTCGTTCTTGTTTTTTAAAAATGTATCATGAATAATTGGTTGAAACTGCATAAATGAGACTCGTCTTTACCGAGATATTCCGCTTTGGGTGGAAAATTTTGCCAAAAAGGCGAAATCACTTTTACTTGTGAAGGTCTGCAACGACAAAAAATACGCTAAAAATCATAGAAATTAACATTGCACCATTCGAAACACTGGAAAAAATATTGCGACCTTCAGATTGTGCACTGCTATGGTTAAAATTAATTTTGACACATTTCATCAGGAAATGATAACAAACACTGATAGAATCGTATACAGACTTTTATTGGTTTGCGAGTACAACTTTCGAAGGACCGCAGTATTATATGGAAACATTTGCAGACCGTGTTTAGTGTAGTAGTTTAGTTCATATTTTTGCATGCAGAATGAGTACTAGAAGTTTGTTATCTTATTTCAGAAACACCCTGTAATTTGACGCTTCTAATCCATGGCTTGAGACGTGAAAGTCTCCTGGGTTGCTTCGAAGGTATAAATAAGAGAAAAATACTTCTTATTGTTACGAAATACCCTACGCCACTGCCCGGTGAATGGTTTCCTAGCGACTAAAATACTTCCGGGAATTGAGCAAGCAATGTCGGCTATAAACGAGTGGGATAACGTCACCATCGACTCATCTGAAATTCTGAAATGGACGATTCTAGGCGTTCGCGGCAGAAGTTATGGATGTTTCCGTTGGATTATATTAGCAAGTAAATTCCAGAAGACGGACAACTCGGACAAGTTGAACTTGACGATAAGGTCAACAGAAATGGAAGTACAAATTTATGAAATTTAATTAGTACCTATATCCAGTTTAGTAGTCATATTATTGTGTCCGTATATTTGAGTTATATCATGGGTTTCTTGGAATTTATTCTTGTTTTGCAGCTGTGTATGAACGAGTTTTAACTGTTCAGTATTTTCTGTAGCCACAAAACCCAATGTCCAAACAATATACAAAACAGTATATTCTACAACAAGGTAGAAATGAAAATTCGATGATGAACACTTCTTTAGTCTCAGGGGAGGGAATGTAACCATCAGTCTGTTAAAAATATGAGAGCAGAATTGGAAAATTATCTGATTATCTTGGAAAAAAGTACATATTTCGGTTAGAATTGGGAGTGCAATTTGTTGAATGTAGTTTCCGAATTATTGCTTGTTAGTACCTGAGGGGAAGGGATCGTATTAATTATTCTGATAGCAAGGGGAATAATGATAATAAATCAAGGCTGAAGAACGCACCCTTGAACTGTCAATGATGTGAGGTTCAATTTACTTATGGCGCGACTAAAACATGATTAAGGAGTGCACTATAGTGTATACAGTGACCGCCAAAAAGTATGTACCATATGGGAAAAAAGTTTATAATTAGAGTTTTAGAAAAAAGATTCTTGGATACAGTTTGTGCATGTCCAATAACCTAAAAATCGATTTTTACACGTGTCACGTGATCGCTGGTATATGGCAGCAAATTGAAGAAAATTACTACGAAAAGGCAAAAAGTGGAATAAAATGGCAAGATATCAAAAAAGGTTTTTTGAAAAAGTTCCTTCGAATTGAATTTTATATACATATACAAAGTTTGAAAGGATAATTAGAGAAAATTGAAAATAGCAATTTTTTTTAAATATTTTCCTAGCTGTATAAAAATATTAAATTATTAGCCAATGAATAGCTGGACCATACTGAAACATTTGTATTTCAATGATGATGACAAAACTTTCTCATTTTCTCTACACCAGTGAGCACTAAATTAAAAAAATTGGATTTTGTTACATTGATTCGTATCTAACAGGTATATCAGAATTCCACGACCATTGTGAGGACACTCCAGAAACATGGTGTTTTCGAGATTATAATTAAGTTTCGATGATAATCGTGCCAGAGCGTTTCACTTCGCATGCAATGTTGAAAACTCTTTAATTTGACACACTATTTTTAAGATTATGTGCGAAGTGAAACGTTCGTGCACGATCATCATCAAAAATTGATTATAATTGAAAAAACACGATATTTTTGGATTTCTCTATCATCGCAATAATAGCGGAATTGTGATATGACTGTTAGATACGAACCAATGTAACAGCAAGGGTTCTGACAAAATTCAAATTTTTTAATTTAGTGCTCTCTGGTGTGCAGAAAATGAGATAGTTTTGTTATTATCCTCGGAATACAATAATTTCAGTATGGTCAAGCTATTCATAAGAAAATAATTTGATATTTTTCTACAGCTAAAAAAATATAAAAAATAGCTATTTTCAATATTCTCACATTATTTTCTCAAACTTTTTATATGTGTACAAAATTGAATTCTAAGCAACTTTTTTCGATATCTTGCCATATTACCTGACTTTTTCCCTATTAATAGACTTTTTTTCAATTTGCCGCTATACCAGCGATCACGTGACCTGTGTCAAAATCGATTTCTAGGTTATCGGACATGCACAAACTTTTCCCAAGAATCTTTTTCCCAATACTCTAATAATAAACTTTTTTCCAATATGATACATACTTTTTGGCGGTCACTGTAGAAATCGCAGAAGAGTTTTTCATAAAGTGCGCGATCAAAGTTTTAAAAAAATATTGAAAAAAATTTCCAAACATGTTCAATAAATTAATTGATGTACTACCTGGAATAACTCCATATGATACTAGAGTTCATTATATGTGAGTGGTGGAAACTAATAGTTATTTTTGTATCTAGTGCGCGAAATACTACTTTGGTGATCAAGAACTGATTTTTTTTTATTTTGTTACATATTGAAAAGCCTTATTTAATTATTTTTGAACATTCAGAAATTAATGATTTCTTGGATTTTCGGTTGATTGAGGACCATAAAGTTAGAAATGAACGATTTCTTGGATTTTGCTCAATTGAGGACTATATAGATTAGAATATGAAAATCCCATATAGTTTACATGCAAGGTATTTCGCACGGTGTCATGTTAACGAAGAAAAATGAAAAAAGTGTCACTTCGCATATTGCTGTCAATGCGCGAATCATGATGATTAATTGAAAACAATTCCTAGTGTTAACTCACCTATCGCTTTCCTGGCACGATCCATACTATTTCATGCGGCGTTATTTTTTTCCTGAAACAACGAAATACCCTTCTTAATAAAAACTCTGTAGAAAACGAACAATGGATCAACACGCGTTTGTGAATAATCAATAATTGAATAGGTGAAAATAATTTGCCAAGGTTGGACCTTAGCTAATAGAAGAAGCCAATTCATTGAATTTGAATACAAGGAAGGTTATTATGAACAATCAAATAATTCTCATAGCAGGTGCAAGAGATTGTAAACTTGTAGAAAATGAGCTGGAAATGAGGTCAAATAATCCGAGCTGGAAAGGAAGGATGGAAATAAAAGGTTAATGAAAACATTGTTTATTCCCCGAGACTGTTTGATTACTGCCATTTACATGAACGATAACATTAAATATGACGATGATTCAGCCTCTGACATTCGATACGAACCAGACCAAACATTCTATATTTCATTCCGAATGATCTGTTTCCCATAGTTAAGTCACTGCGAGCCTATTGATTGAATTTTTTAAAACTGTTTTCAATTGTTTTTTCCGTTAAGCAGCTGTTGTCCTCCTACGAACGGCAGCACTCGGAAGTCGAAACTTGTGCGAACCAAGGATTAACGAGGTGTTACCTTTTTACGTGCGATCCCTAGCACTTTCTCGGGCCATCAGAAAAATATGGTGCAGTCGCTAGTATTTGAACCACGATAGGCAGCCAGAATGATTGAAAGACGGGGCTCTTAACCACTCAGCTACCTAACCCTCAGCAACTCTGAATTGTCAGCAACAGTCTACATCGTACATCGTACGTCGTAAAAAGTTGGTGAACTCATTCATTATCAATCCCGATATGCAGATACGAACGTGGGTCCTCGGTAGCTCAGTTAATTAGAACACAGACTAGAAATATTGAGGTGGCAGGTTCAATTCCTGTTCGAGGAAAATCTTTTTTCTGGCATTTAAATTGTCTGAACGCTACCATTCATTATTAATTTATATTCTGCGCTATTTACCTCACTTTATCAAGCTTGTTTTGACAATTGCAATTTGTACGGAGTTTTAAAAATTATTAGCAAAGTTTTATTTTTCCTGCTTGTGTAATCGTTTATCAGATTTACCTGAGGGTATTTTTGCAACTTTTCGACAAGTTTATATACCCAAATTAACGCAATCTTGTGATTTAGAAACACAAATGCCCTGCTTCCAACATAAATTAGGTTTGGGTTTTGCTAAAATCTCTATAAATATAACCGAGAATATAACCAAGTTGCGCGGAGTTGACCTTGAAATATAGAATTGTTTCTATAATTTTGTCAGCTTGCAGCAAAAAAGCTGAAGGGCATGCGCAGTGGTCACGAGAAAAAGGCTGGTAATGGAATTCCTAGCAAAAGGTTGAAATTTACGAGTCGCTTTACTCACGTTACGCATCTCAGGAGTTACGCCTACTAGAAGAGAAGCAAAATATTGTTAGAATGAAGGAAAAAATAAATTGGAGTCGACAAAATGGAGAAGGGTGGAACGGGTGGACTTTTAGAAGTTGAAAGTCGTATTTCACAGTTTTTCCCGATTTGCAACGACAGTTGACATCCTACCGGAAAAAGTTAAATGGAAAGTTGTTGATAATGCAAAGATATACAACTTTATAATTGAAAAAGTTGTAGATCTTTTTATTGCCAACAACTTTTTCCTCCAACTTTTTTTTGTAGGAGGTTAATTTTCACTGCAAATCGTGAGAAATCATTTTTACCCCCATGCAAAAGTTCACCTCATTTGGCCCTTCTATCATAAACGAATCCTTATTTATGTCTTTGCATGTTCATTCTTTGTACTTATTGAGGTTACAAGAAATCGTTATTATTCTCGAAAGGTTTCAATTGTTAATTTCAATAAATAAATATGATACAACAAAAATTTAAAAATTTGATTTTTGAAAATCTGGTTTTTTAATTTTTTCGTCTTTCTGGATTTTTTTTTCCATAGTAGTGCTACTCTTTTATTACATAATCTGAAAGAAGACGCTTCAACGGAAAAAATGGCTGATGCCGAGCTTAAAAGGACGATTTTTACCGATGAAACTTTTAAATTGAAAATGAGGTAATTTTTTCGGAATTCGTCGAAAAAATAAAAGGAAAAATATGTATTTCACTAAAAAAAATACAGCTTACTTGAAAGATAATAAGTTAATATTTCCACTAAATTTTATCTATTCTCTCAAGAATTATCGGTAATACCATTCAAAATATTTTTGGTTTCATTATTCCACACCGAGCGTTCAAATTTATTGAGGTATGAGTAGTATTCAGATCCGCATTTACATTCCATATTTCGAATTTGAATTGCAAAAAAAATATTACCGAATTTAAAAAATTAAGATGGTGATAAAAATGGAATTCTTTTTTCAACGATGTGACACTTGACCCACCATGCCATTTAAATTTTTGAGTTGATGTGCTCCCCCGTACCCCCGATGGAGCAATTACCATATTTTTTTATTTCAAAAAGAAGTATGGGCAAAACCCTCCAAACTGTTTTTTGTTTTTCATGTTTATACTTCGAACTGTTCAAAAGTTACGGGGGGACTATTAAAAGCCGCACTGTATAAATTGACATTTTATGAGGTAGATTCAGTAGAATGGTATGTTATGAGTTTTATTCAAGTCGATAGTTAACATTTTCTGATCAAACCAATCATTCATATCAGCTTTTACTTTTGATTCTAATTCCTCTCAGGTAGTCGCTTCGTAAAAATGCCGTATGGTCTGCGAATCTTAAGTCTTATCAAAACCCATCGATCATTCAACATTCACAAGTGTATGTGAATATGACCTTCACATTTTGGTCAATTAAGCACGGGTAAGCATGTCTTAACTACTTCGTTTTAATTGATCACTTCCTAGAGATGAAACAATTTTATTGATATGTTAACCTTCAGGCGACCACTGTTGGAATCAACTCGATACAAATTCATTCGAATTATAATATAACAAAAAAATCCAATAATTTCAATAACAAATTCAGTTGCTAATTGCAAAGTAGGACACCACAAATCGTCAGTTATCATCGGTAAATGTCAGTTAATGGAGTTTTCGAAATTACCAAAATTGATCGCCCTTAGTTTTATCCCAACACCAAATTGCTATTTTTCACACCTCGGCACGTGCTTCAATCACCAAGGAAGTTTAATCTTCCTCTCTTGATATGATCTACTATAACAAAGGTTCCAAACAGTGCAGTGCAAGCAACCACCGACTTCTATCAAAATTCTTACTGAACCATTGGAATAAAAATTAAAAAATTATAACATTTCAAAATTTCAAAAATTCTCAGTTTGATGAGATTTCAGGAAAATCTTATTTTATTGTGATTTTATTCATCAAACAGATTTTGTTGAAGTTCTGAAACAGTAATATTTCAAGATTTCCTGAATCCAGTGATGTAGACAGAATTTTTATAAAAGTGCTGAACGTGAAGTTGTAGGTTGAAAATGCCCATATTTTAAAAATGTTACTCTCAAACGACTTTTTTATTGATGGACGTGTACTAACGTAGCATATTTTGTTTACAGCTTTATAAACTACTATACAACAAATCTAATAAAACTACAAATATCCTATAACGCCCTTTATAGCTCTAATACAGTAAGCATATAACCAAAAAAGGCACAAATTATAAAACATTTTGGTTCTTTAACACATTGCTTATAACTGATTATAACATCTCAATAAAATATCTTTACGTGATAGTAAAAAAACTGTTTTATAAGTAATTCTTACATATTATTTATTCAGCCTATCCAAATGTACGGTTTACAACCATTATAATTATATTTCTTAGGAATCCTATAGAGCGGTTCAAAACTATTACATAATAATAATAAAAAAAAAGTTCATATGACACACCTCGTGATAACATACGCACTCACGGCTACTATGATTTTGATTTTTATAATGCATCTGTAGTTACAGAAACGTCAGTCAGAAATTAATTCTGACAGTTACAGAATTGAAAGTTTCAAAATGAGTAATAATAATAATGAAAAAATAGATGATTGTGATTTGTTTCAATGCAATTTGATAGTAATAATTAATTATTTGAGTTACGATTTTCATTTTCCTACACCTAGTGCCGCACCTTAATAATTAATTTTTGCTTTTTGCATGAACGTAGAAAAAATGTTATATGAAACTCGTGCAAAAATTGTTTATTGCACTTGTTGCATAAATAACTATTAATGCTTTTTCATATGATACATTTCTATAGTCTATGATCTTGTTGATTTCTTGTCATATTGCAGCTAAAATGACTAATTGATAAACTTCATAAGTTTTTTATAAGAATGCAAACTTGGCCACTTAAACGGACATTATAAAAATGTTTTATATAGTATTTATTGCGCACACACTGCAACGAGTTGGTTCCAAATACGCTGTTTTGTAATCTAAACTGTTTATAATCGAGTATGCGACACCTTCATATGTAGACTACAAAACAATTTTATACTTATTTTATAACGCAATTGTCTTTGTCCTGAAAAAATGTGTTATCAACCACCTTATAAAACTTTAATACGTCTTGTATATAACTGTTACAAAACAGTTTTATAACGCAGAAACTAAAGGTGTTATGAAGAAACGGTATGATCATTACAAATAACTTATAACTCTCTTAAAACGGTTTTACAGCGGTCTTATAATGGGTTTTGAAACTATTTGAAGCCAAAAGCCAAGCTTCAATTGTATAACGCGAGTTGTATAAACGATTATACGATAATGCTATAATAAAAGCATTTTTCTACAAACATAAAAAAGTCGCAGTCAAACTTACAGATAAAATAGTCCCTGATTCGGCTGATACTTATAAAATATTTCAGTTCCATAAAGCAATAATTTTAAATCTTGGGATTGACATAACATATTTGAAAATTTTGTGAATCCTGTGGAGTAGTCAGACTTCTTCTAAAGAAGAAAAAACTAGGAATAGTTGGCCCTGAAAATGAAGGCTGATTCATGAAATTCGGTGTCCTAGTGAAATTTGTTTTATAAAGGTGCTTTCATTTTGAATGTATATAAAAAAAGGAAACTTGTGCATTTGTCACTGACAAAAAAAAACCATTTCAACGTTTCCAATGATGAACTAACAGCTTTCATGAATTACAAAAACAGAAAGTATCGAAAGTTAGAAACACATCTTAATTTCTAACGATACATCTGACACGCAAATGTTACTATTTCACATTATAGTAAATATAACAATTTAGCCGTTCTTCAACCTCAATAAAACGCTTCAATATTTCTTGCAGCAAAGTATAACTCGAACCAAAAACGTCGGTTCTCAGAGATAATCCCTTCTAATTGTGCAGGTTTGAGCCATAACCACGGCAGGAATAATACACCGTCAAAACACAGGACCGTCTCCAAAACGATAATGCAGGAATAGAGAAAAAATACAATATATCTCATGAAAAAAATATTGCTCAGAAGTTCGATACGAATGAATGTTTGACCATTAATTCGCTAAATTGGATCAAACCAATTTCGATAATAGGTATATACAGTGACCGCCAAAAAGTATGTACCATATGAGAAAAAAGTTTATTATTAGAGTATTGGAAAAACAATTCTTGGGAAAAGTTTGTGCATGTCCGATAATCTAAAAATCGATTTTGGCACATGTCACGTGATCGCTGATATGGCGGCAAATTGAAAAAAATTACTATGAATAGGCAAAAAGTGGGTTAAAATGGCAAGATACCAAAAAAAGTTATTTGGAAAAGTTGCTTAGAATTCAATTTTATACACATATAAAAAGTTTGAAAGGATAATGAGGGAAAATTCAAAAATAGCAATTTTTTTTAAATATTTTCCTAGCTGTATAAAAATATCAAATTATTATCCTATGAATAGCTGGACCATACTGAAACATTTGTATTTCAATGATGATGACAAAACTTTCTCATTTTCTCTACACCAGTGAGCACTAAATTGAAAAAATTGGATTTTGTTAAAACCCTGGCTGTTACATTGGTTCGTATCTAACAGTTATATAAGAATTCCACGACCAATGTGAGGACCTGACACTCCAAAAACATGATGTTTTCTAGATTATAGTCAAGGTTTGATGATAATCGTGCCAGAGCGTTTCACTTCGCATGCGATGTTGAAAACTCTAGCCTCTTCAATTTGAAGCACTATTTTTAAGATTATGTGCAAAGCGATCATCAAAAATTTATTATAATCAAAATAACACGATATTTTTGTATTTCCCTATCATCGCAATAATTCAATTCGTGGAATTCTGCTATTACTGTTAGATACGAACCAATGTAACAGCAAGGGTTCTGACAAAATTAATTTTTTTTAATTTAGTGCTCTCTGGTATGGAGAAAATGAGAGAGTTTTGTTATTATCATTGAAATACAAATATTTCAGTATGGTCAATCTATTCATAAGAAAATAATTTGATATTTTCATACAGCTAGGAAAATATTTAAAAAAATTGCTATTTTAAATTTTTCCACATTACTTTTTCAAACTTTCTATATGTGTATAAAATTCAGAGTGGTGTATAGGAAAAACTATTCCGGGTCATCTTTATATGGTTAATTTTGTTCGTGGTGGCTTTGTTGAATTTTCGACACGACAGGATTTCGTGCATGGCATCACACATTAAAAGGTGAGGGCTACGTCTTCCCTAGCCCGCACAAGTCTCTCGTAATTTTAACAATTAACTAACAATATAGTTTCTAATTTATTATTCACTTTGATATCGCCAGGACGGACATAACCAACAAGTCACTTTAAAACCGCAATAAAGGGACATTAACGGAACGACCTAGAAGAATCATAATCTGAAGATACAGGGGTCAGCTAAGATGAAAATTTAATTGATGAAAATGTCTTCTGTAGGAAGGAAAACATTTCCTTGTTGGATAAGCAGGTGCAATGCTAATCAAATGAAAGCACGTCTCTAGAATGAATATAAATAGTTTCTCACAGGGTAAGAGGGAATACCCGAGTGTTCCTACGATAATGAGCATTCCGGAAACAAAACCGGGGTTACGGATGAAGACAGAAGGGTAGAAGTCCACTTTCTCGGATCTGTTGTAGAGCTCATGCTCTGGGTACAGGAAGCATCCATCATGGATTGGCGTCACCAGAAATGTGGTTTTCAACTCAACTCATTGAGCCTTTTCTTCAGGGCCATATCCGATCTTACCGGCGAAGCTTCAGCAGGAAACAAACCTGCTGTTCAGGAAATATGATACGGCTTATTACTGAGAATTATGGTGGCTTTTCGATTGCGAACACCCTACAAAACCCTCTCGATTGCGATCACCTCATGATCAGTGAACTCGGGTATAAAGATTGGATTGAGTTCAGCCTGAAAACAATTCGAGACATGTTTGCAATTAAGTTACAAGCGAGAATTATATCAAGAAACTATTAGACACCTTCAAATTTTAACTTGTGCATGGAAAAAGTGGATGAAACTTTAGGAAACAGAGTGCATGGATGCCTATCTCAACATAATCTACCAACAGGGCTGATAGATATCGTGGAAGCAACTCAACCTGTTAATTTTCTGTTGGAAATAAATATGGGTGGCCTGTAGGTCAGCGGTTAGGTGTTCGACCACTGAAACTCCTGCTGGTACTGGACCCGGTTCGAGACCGGAGTGCGCGAGATTGCATCTCGAGTACATTGGAATCAATTGGTGACCACATGCCTTGTTAAAAAGCACGTGCGATGTGTGTTGTCTAAATGCCAATCCCATCGTCTAGTGCTTCCCTTCTGTGCACAACCCGGGGTGGTGCTGTAAGTTTTCCCAAAGGTGAAAAATTAATATGTCACCAAAAATCAGAAAGCTGCCCTGGAGTGCCACGGTAAATAATGAAAATAGCCGTCCTCTACCCGCATAGGCCATGCCTCTGGATGCAGTCCATGAGTGGTGGTGAAGGAGTATTATTATTATCACTTTTATGATAAACTACCTAATCACTTCTTGGGTGGTTTATGATTAATTATGCATCTATTTTGGAAATCCATGTGGAATTGAAAAATGAAGGCCAGACAGGCAGAAATGTTGCAATAGGATTCCGTGAACATGTTTTGTCATGTGAAAATGAAAATAGTTGAAAAAAAAAAACTAAAGACAGCCGCTTTTATAGTAAATAATATGGACTAAAAATATAAAAATAATCTTTAAAATGTATCTTTAACAGCATGTGGTGCTTGATATAAGTCTACTTTGTTATAGCTATTCGTAAATGCTGCGTGATTAAAAGGAAAGGTACCTAGGTGAAAAGCACACCATGCTTATTTCAACATTGAAAATCATTTCAGAAGATTATTTTTAACTTTCTAGTTTTTAGTTTAGTGAAAGCCCAAATTCCTATACAACTATTTATTTTTCACTTTTTAGTTTAGATTACTATGAAAGCGTTTGTTTTTTTCATTATAATTTATTATTTACTTTTATACAGTTTCAAAAAGTTTGCACCATATGGGAAACTTTTTATTATGCATTTGTCAAAAAAATGTATTCTCCATAAAAGATTTGTAAAAAACTTGTATTTGAGTTACCAAAATTCTGAATTTCCGAATAGTGTACAGAAGAGAACAAAAAATAATTATTCAGATCAAGAGTAATATACCCTTATTTTTTATATTTTCGAGGAAGTTTATTTAGAAAAGTTATTTAGAATCGAAAACAATATAAAGATTTAGAATCACAGCCACATACGCAAAAAAATGTTTTCTTAATTTTTTTATACATGGACTTTAGGCGCCTCCCTCATATTCTTACAACGATATTTCAATGCGAAATTCGGTACAATTCATGATTTGTACGAGAATATCGACGTTTGTTGAAAGTTGTTCGAATTTTTAATAGTTTTTTGGTGCAAATTTGATATATCACTCTGTGTGTATGTCTATAATAACTATTAGTACATTTTTATGTAAGGAAATTATTGAATAAATCAATTAATTATTGGTAAACGATTTAATAATACAATTCTGCAACTTTACGATCACTTTAATCATAGAAAAAATGAAAATATACAATTTTATGATTAAAGACATTAAAAGTGATCGTAAAATAGAAGAATTGTATTATTTAATCGTTCTCCAATAATTAATTGATTAATTCAATAATTTCCTTCCATAAAATCATACTGATAGTTATTGTGTACATACATACAGAGTGATATATCAAATTTGCATAAAAAAACTCGAGAAAAATTCAAACAATTTTCCACACACGTCGATATTCTCGTACAAATGATAAATTGTACTAAAGTTCGCATTGAAATAGTGTTGTAGGAATATGAGGGAGGCGCCTAAGGTGCATATGAGATACTGGCCACTTTATGAAGCTAAAACTATAAAAAATTAGAAAAAAAATTGTGTTACGTAAGTGGCTGTGATTCCAAATCTCAATATTTTTTTCGATTCTAAACAACTTTTCCAAATAAAGTTCTTAGATTAAAATCAAAAATTTTCTGTTTTCCCCTGTACACCGTTTGGAAATTGAGAATGTTGATAACTCAAGTAAAAGTTTTTCTGGAAGCACCAACTTTTATGGGGAATAAAATATTATGGCATATGCATAATAAAAAAGTTTCAGATATGGTGCAAACTTTTTGGAACTGACTGTATATTACATTATTATAATTATGCTGTAATATTGCACTGTCATCCAATTCAGAGCTATATTTAACGTTACTTTTAAATCTATTACAAAATTTGTAACGATCAGAAAAACATTAGCATTACGAAATTTTTTTATTGTTATCGGTCCTTGCTATCTGTGCCAAATTTCAGATTATTCGGACGACTGAAAGTAGGTGAAAATATTATTGAAAAATTCACATTATAATTTACTTTCCTTAGGAGTATTCCGGTCGGGCCTTGTCTCCGGAGCTCCTATACTTCCGGTGGGCGCACTGGTATCGTTTACCCAAACGGCCCCTATGCCCATGTCCGTGGAGCCCGTAGAATGAGTCATTACTGGGTCCGCGAAACATGTGCCCTGAGTAGATGTAGTGAACATGACGGCTTTCTGTATTCTTCCGGCTAAGATTTCTGCCGCATCACGACAAGCCGTTATGATTTTCAGAATAGAGTGCAACGTGCACATCATTCCACCAAGGACCCCTATGATCAGAAGCACCATTTTAGTAGAATAGTTTATTGTTATGAAATTCTTATGATGTCGTCAGTCCTTGATATGTGTGCCCAATTTTATATTATTCGGACGAATAGAACTGAATTTAAAAATTCTCATCATTATTAGGTACTATCAATATTATCACATTAAATTTATGATATTCTTATATTGTTATCGGTCCTTGATATGAGTGCCAAAGTTCAGATTTTTTGGACAACTGGAAGTGAGTGAAAATTGATTTCCAAGGTTTGATTACATTCTTAGTTCGTTAGTTAGTTACAACTTATAGGTGAAGTTAATAAGAGCGTTACAAAAAAGGATATTCGTCAAGTAGGCAAATTGAGTAGAATTGATAATTATATGACTGGAACAGTACAGGGCAGGAATAACGCTTTGCTCTTCATTTTTGAGACAAATTCCAATAAGTTACTCTCAGTTTGATGATATTCCGGTTGTTGTTAACTTATTCATTATACCTAAATATTTCAAAGCACCTACTTGACCAATACCATACTTTAATTTGGCGTTCTGGAACTACAACTACAAATTGTGACGTGATGTTGACAACAAAATACGTCATAAGGCATAGAACAACAAATTTCAGTAATGAAAAAATTGTATTCTTCACTAATATGTGTGACTGATACGCACCTATATCTGGTTGCATCAGCAAGTGGTAAAAAATTGATCAATCAACCAAATATCAAAATTCCAAAATAAGAACAAAATATATCTCTACCATCTGATTTGAATTCGTTCATCAGTCATTATGAGACTTTTCCATTTATTATGAATATACTTGGAAACTATAAATTTTGTGCTTTATTAATTGCACAACGCTACCTGGAATTGTACCTAATCAGGGCTATCAGTTGACTACGTTCACCACTAACCTATATTATATTTATACAATTTATTCAGTTTGTCTAATATTAGAAATCTTAAACTTTATTCAGTTGTCACTGATGGTTTTGTTTAAGAATATCGAAGTATATTAATATTTAGTAATAGTATTCAGCATTCAACAATCTATATTGATATATCTACCAATAGTTATTGAAGAGACCTATTCACATAATGAAAATAAGCAATGAACAAAATAATTCTCACTATTTTTAATCACAAAATTACATGTTTTTCGTCAAGAAATGGCTTCTTCAAAGTCCAATTTCAAACCATTTACTAGTTTTACTGTAATTTTTCTAAATGTAGGCCAGTAGAAATAGACAATCAATTCATAATAATTCCAAGTTTTCAAACTGTAATACAAGGTCGTAAAGGTTTAAGTACAAACTATAAAATTTTGCAACCTGTTCCGAAGTCAAATTGTCAAAATTGCAATTAACTTGAATTTGGCTGCATACTCGTTGGAAAAATTCCAAAAGTTTTACAAATTCTGAGTAGTATTAAATATGTTATATCATATCACAAGTTTGCAACCAATTCAGGTGATATAAGAAGAAAATCCAATTGTTCTGTAAATATGACAGATACATTGGAAAGATATTCCGAGCGTTATACCTTTTACGTTGGCCGGAACATATATATATATTTTTTTAATTCGTAGTCAGTTTCTTTATCAACTTCATGCAATTTGAAAAATCTAATTATTTTATTATATACAGAAAAATTCAAGTCAATTGAAATTTGACAATGTTGCGGACTTCCGAGAAGCGCGCACGACCCCCCCCCCCCATAAGAAACAATTCCCGAAGGTCCGGGCAGGGAAACGGAGCTCCCGAAAGAGACCCCGGTAGTCACAGACCTCACAGGGCCGAAACAAGACCTAAACGCCCAAACCGCGATGGAAAAATGGGCGAGCAAAATCATTTAAACTCAGGCATTTGTAATCATAATATTATTAATCAATAATAAAATTTCAGCTAATTCGACAGGAAGTTAATTTCCAATATGTTTTCATGCGGGGTTTTTTCACTCGATCTACAATTTTCAATTAGGAGGACCGTAAGGGATGCACTTTATGTACACTCTGTATATTCATATCACACCGAAACCTAGTAATTCTACAACAAACTGACATCATGTCGAAAACCGAAATACGGGTATCTTTTAGTAATTTGTTAAACTAACAGACATACTCATTACTCAACATTTATAAATACGGTCCTGGAAGGACATTTTTTGGGGACGCTAGACTCAGTTCTTAGTTCATTCGTGCCACCCTCCTCGCCTCGAGGTAGTACACGAGCACTGCTCCGCAGCTGAACATTGACCGCTTCCAAGGTTGATTTTACTTTTACCTGTGTCTTCGGGTGCGTTTGTCTAGGGTCTGCCCAAAATGAAAAACATCTTATAACATACCGTCCACAAAGTTATGACATGGTCGAGAATTATGATCGGCTTGATATGTTCGCAGTACTATACAGGGTGTTCCTCAAGTAGGTGTAGAAAATTTAGGAGAATGTTGCCAACGTCAAGAAGAGAAAAAAGTTCCTATAAATATACAGGGTGTTATTAAGTTCTATATTTCTGCATTTTTTATCCTGTTTTTTTTACTTTTAAATTTCTTCCTAATCTTCGATTTTTAACTCGGTGTTCAGCTTGTTTCACTAAAGGAATATGTATTATTCATTGTGCCCGTGGATTTTCGTTTTGTATCTATCACGTCTAGCTAGGTTTTTAATTTTAAGAATTTTAACACAGAAATAACTACTTTTAGTGAGTACTTTCCAAACTTTTTAAAATAATCGTAATTTATAATACTTAAAACATCGTGGCAAGTTATATAAAAAAAACAATTTTATGAGCAACCATTGTTACAGAGACCTGAGGATGAATTTAATTACATTCGAAACGTCGACAAGAAAGCAATAGTTTTGTTTCCTCAACATATACTGATCCCAATCCTAACTAACCTCCGACATAACTTAATTAAGTACGTTGACATTCTGGAGAAAATTCTTTGAAAGTTTTCAGGACATAAAGTTCATATAAATATATGTCCGAAACGGCTTGATTTTCGAAATACGGGGTGATAAAAATACATTTCTTTCAAGAATTTTTGGAGTTAACTTCGACATTTTTGACAATAACCATTAGGCAAGTACATTCCATTCAATATACGATACAAAATAATTCATTATTCAAATAATTCACAGGGTCCTCCTTTTTTCAGAGTCAAAACTTGTTCAACCCTTCTGCTACCAGTGAGAGATTGTGAGAGGAGAATAATCAATGATGTTTCATCATCATTATGTTTTCGTGAAATTTTTCATTTACTTGTACGGTTTAGGAGCTATAACGAGAATATTAATACAAACATTTTCCAGTGTCCCATAACATCAGAAAAATCTGAAAATAAAACATTCTCAATTATTGTTATTATTGAATTGGAAAAAATATTTTTTCAGAATTAGAAAAATCTACGATGAATAAAAATTATAAAATATAAGACAAGCTTTTATACAAATGCACTGAAAAAAAAAAACATATTTCTTTCACACCAAATTATTTTTTCATTTTCAGGTTATTTTGTGAGTAACAAATTCAAAAGCTTCCTCGGATACAAAATAGACCGATAATCTCGTACAGGAAGATATTCAATCTAATACCCACATAAAAGCAGGACCCTGTGAATTATTTAAGAAATGAATTATTTTGTATCGTGTGTACTATTGAATTGTACTCGCCTAATTTGAACTGATTATTGTCGAAAATGTAGAAGGCTACTCCAAAAAATATTGAAAAAAAAATATGTTTTTCACCCTGTATCTCGAAAACCAAGCCGGTTGGGACATATATTTATATAAACTTTTCGTCCTGAAAACTATCGAAGAATCACCCTTCAAAGTTTGCGAGGATATTTGCTTCTCAAATTTCTTTATGTTATGCGATACTGGAAAATGTTCGCATTAATATTTTCATTGTAGCTCCTGAACCGTACAAGTAAATGAAAAACTGTAAGAGAACAAAAATATGTTAAATGAAACAACATTGATCATTCCTGTCTCATAATATGTCAGTGACGGCGGAAAAAATATTCTGAAGGGTTGAACAAGGCTTGACTCTGAAAAAAGGAGGACTCCAAAAAATCAAAAACAAAATGTATATTTATCACCCTGTATCTCGAAAACCAAGCCGTTTGGGACATATATGTTTACATGAAATTTTCTTCCTGAAAACTTTCAAAGAATCAGCTCCCGAAGTTTGTCAACGTACTTAATTAACACCCTGTATATGTCCACAAGTTACTCGTTTCGGAAATACAGAGTGTCAAAGTTAGATTCTCATGTTTATTTTTTGTGAATAAATTTCAAAATAATCGTGATTTTTAAGTAAAGTATCTGGGATTATTTTTCAATGACAAATCTAATGAGTTGTTAGTTTGTCACTTTCGTGGGGGTGGCTTCACTTACATGTCTTTTCAGTCATTTGCGATGTCATAATTTTTCAGACGTACTTGTATCACGGTTTCTAGCGGAACAATCGATTTTTCGAATTTTTTTTTGTAAAAGAAATATTCTTGGTAGAAGTCGCTGCGAACAACTGTTTTCGAGTTATTGGAATTTGAACTAGGGATGTAAGTAAGTGATTTTGAATGACAAGATGTTTAAATTCAAAATTAATTCAATCAGTTGAGAAAATTATTTTCTATTAATTTAATTTTATAATAGGAATCAGGTATAATTACAATCCAATACTAATAATAATAACAGTAATTAAGACCGACTTAATACTAAAACAGTTAGTTGAGTTTAGTAATTGAAGTAATCTATGGTCTCATGGACCCACGTACACGTTCCATTATACGTGGTGTATTGCGGATACCATCAAATCCAGCAATGATTCATTGACGAAGTTATTATGCAGTTTCTATTGGCACCGTACAAACAAGTAACCTCACTAAAAAAAATCAATCTCCGGGAACTTCGGAGGCCAGAATTGATTTGGAATTTCAGCGACTCGACCAATTCATCTATTTCTAAACAGTTGGTTTAAAAATACAAGAACTATACAATACATATAACAACACCATATTCTTTGTCTTCAAGTAATTGAGGAATGTCTTCAAGTAATTCAGGAAAAATACTTTCAAGGAAATCATTATAAGAATTTGCAGAAATAGTCTCTGGAAAAAAGAGGAGACCAATCAAATAATCCTGACTGGAGTTGAAATCTGGACTGAACTGTTGCGTGAGGGTTTTCGTCACATAACAAATGATTATTATGAAAGTTCATTATGGAGTTCTTTGAAAAATTTGCCTAGTCAGTGAACAATACCTCTGCAGTAAATTAAGGGTTTTGTGCATTTTTTTGCAGTATCAACAAAATGTTACAAGGGAAAGGAATTCTCGGGGCAACAATACTTGGACACGCTTGTGTGTGATGATACATCTGATTTTGTAATATACGTCCAGATTATGCGCAATTTTTCCCGGGCTTGTCTGTAGATCTCCTTTGATTTTTTGAAGAACAGCTTCTTCAACTTCTGGTGTCTTAGTAGTCATCGGTCTGCCTGCCACCGGGCTTTTTTTATAGTACAGACTCCATAAGCCGCTGAAAAAGGTTTCTGAATGGTGTTTCGGCGTTCGCAGATTAGGGAATCTTTCATTTCTTCGAATTTAACGAGATGAATTTTCTAAAACAAAAATGTTTGAGTGGAAATTCCAAAATGTATTCGATTTGATGAACGACGGTCGAGTTATATTTGATCAGATTATTTCCCAAATATGTCAATTAACCAATAACATTTATTCCACAATGTAAATAATTATTTTTATTAATTGAATGAACATAATTATTTACGGCAATATGTCACACGACTTGTGAAATGTGTTGCATACATTCAGGCAACTGTCAAGGACCATGCAGTTTATTCGAGAAAGGAACGAAGCGGGTTTATCACCGAATACATTTTGACAGATTAAGGAAGTGAAGTAATCGAAAAAAATGCATTCTTTCATTTTGTTTTGTTTTGTCATCTTCTTCTTCCCACTTCATTTATCGTTCCAATTTAGGAAGCACACTGGATATTGAAAATAGTTACTGTCAATCATACAAAATACATTCGTAATGATTGTTCTTTGTATAACTACATATTATATCGTGAAAAGAAAACTCAATTATTATGGTCCTCCGTAGAATCAAAGAACAATATCAATGGAATGATTATTCCATAAATTTCTATTATATCAATTTCTACCCGAGGAAGAACAAAGAACTTTCAAAATAAGTTTTTAAGTAAGTCGTGTTTTGTGGATTTGAATATAATTTTCAGACTCGCAGAGAGAAAAAGCTGGAAAGCTGGAACACGCCAAAATTTCGTTTTGTTTCGAAGGAACAAAAACCCCATTCAACAGGATTCTCTGTTTGTTCAACTCGCGTGATGTTAGTTAGAAGGTTTCGCCTGATTGTCTTATCGACGAAACAAGAACTTACAAATAATATTATGTTGGTGTAGTTTAGATAGCTTCGGCAAAAACTACGCATAGCTGGTCGTCGAGTTGCTACACGATAATTGAATATAAAATAAAAGGAATTAAAAATTGAAGACACCCCTCTCTTTGGGGTATGCATATGTACAAGGGGTTAACACGAGAGGAATATTCGTACTACGCGCTGGAAAATCAATAGGAGTGCTGTGCAGACTACCGGCTGATATTTTTCCATTCATGAGCGTAGGCTGAAAAACATGATAGGGGTAAAAATGTTCGATAGTACTGAAGCACTTTAGAATGGAAAATACAAAACTTGGTTAGGACGCAATCGCATCATAAAACTGAGTTAGATAGATATATATGTGGGCGGATATGATCATAAGAATGTAGGTTTCTCGATCGGGCCCGTTATGCACCCACGGCTCCTGGAAATTGGTTAAATTTTGAAGGTCAGTCTTCTGATTGATACCTTTCTCACACTCTCCTGGTTCAGAACAATGCCCCCGAGGTGCGCTTGCTGTCACTGCTGGGGCTACCTTTTCACCCCGCATTGAGCGAGTAATTGAAGAATCAAAGAATCAAATTATATATGCCAGAGAAACTAAGAATTCCTAGAAACGTTTTGGATATTTGACAAGTTTTGTAATTCTCAAATCAGATATAGTTTAGTAAAATAAAACCTGAGAGTAGGGTACTTCAAAGTGACCTGGGGAAAGTTGGAAATCGGTCTAAAACCTTAAGATAGTCTTGACAACGAGTAATCTGAGTTTGTTCTCCTCCAGGGAGTTGATCATAACTTTTGGTGCCCTAAAAACGTCGAAATTTTCGGACTTGCTTCAGTTTTTCGCTTATAACTCTTAAACAAGGTATCCTTGCAAAACCTTAATCGATAGACAAATTGAAGCACATTGGAATTCATCAACTTATGAGGTAGTAATCAACAACTGAAAGACGATAATTTTTCTCAATTTGGTTAAAATTTGTTTTCAGTACTATGTTTTCAGTGAGAAGTCGAAGTATAAGCTTTAAACAGAAAACAATAATGCATAATTACAAAAAGTTATATATACATTTAGATATATACAGATGCAGAAACTTTTTATCTGGCGTATAGCCAGAAATCTACGCGAGCAATGGCAGGAACGCATTGATATGATAACACCACGTAAATAAGAGAGACGCACTACTGTGAGCCTCTCCTGTTACCCCACCCAACGTATTAATGGACCACGTGGCAATGCGACACACCGCACTCAGCTCGCCGAGTTCTGCTTGTTCTGACTAGTGACTACACTGCCACATATAAGGGGCAGTTTTTCATCGAACTCCCTTTCCACCTTACCAATCTGCAATCCCCCTTATTAGCTTTTTAGCTTACCCACAATTCTCTACCACGGGGCAGGTGCAATATCGAGTATCGATCAACTTGAAAGAAAACCGCCAGTTTTCATTCATCTTTTAACGTATAACGTAGTAAAATATTTGTCACCTCAGTTGGAGTTTTCGGTTCGAAGTGTAGACTTCCGCTCATTACTTTGTCAAAGCAAGGTTCCTGTGTAACGAGAAGATAAAGACTAGCTAATATCCATGTTGAAGACCAAGCTGACATCAGAGGCTTCAAAGTTTGCCAAGCTGTTGAAGATGAGGATACTTTCATCGTCAGGGAATCTATTGCAAGATCTAATGAGTACCATACTGTGGCAATTGTCGGAGAAGATACAGACCTGCTCATCCTTCTTACTCTGCACTAGCACTCTCCTTATGCAACACCTACCTTGTGAAACCAGGGAAAGGCCCGTCATCCGAAATTTTGATCTCTCCAGGACTGCTGAAACACTCCACCACCATCTCTTTCTCCACGCTATCAGTGGATGCGACACCACATCGGCATTTTTGCGGCAGGGGAAGGTGAAGTTTGTTAAACCAGGTACAGGCGGGGTGTGGGAGGGAAAAAGACCCCTTCGATTGTGGGTGGAAACAACGCGGGCTGACATGGTCCCCATAACCACCTTAAAGGAAACTGCCCCCACCAAGGTGCTTCAATTTTCTGTTGATCCATATCGATATACAGGACAACGTCTGTCGAGACCGCTAGTTATAATATAGTATAGTATCTGTTCAATAATGTGAATTGCAAATTTGGAACATACCATATCAGAAAATGCAGCACAATATAATTAGGGAATAGACGCTTTCTAGGACAAGTCCATCAAACATATTTCAGTATGATACAAGAAAGAAGTTATAGATTAAACATTTTCATAATCATAATATTAATATGTTTCTGCTGACCATTTAATAATACCAAATATTTTGTGAGGGATATTCCTACATATACAGCTTTGGTCATGGTCATACATTAGTGACTTCATCTCTTCGAAAACTGGTTCACCCTTTGTACAAGGGTTGAAAACTTCGTTGGTATAAAATCCATAACAGAATAATTACAGACTTATTCGTATGTGAATTTCCATGAATATTTTGGTAACCCCTTGATATAAATCATATCAGATACAGTATGGTTTCATGTTAGTTATGTCCTACCAGAAAAAATATTATTTTCAGGGATTCAGTGAAGTAGATTCAACACTATATTTCCTACAAACACAAAATAATATGCACAAAAGATCTAATGGGTCTTAGTGCTGGCGAGGCCGCATAGCCTTTACGACCACACCTAAAACCCAACACAAAATGGTGCATACTATAAAAAAGTATGCCTGTATAATAAAGCACAAACATTGAGCAGTATTCAAAGGCTCCCGAAAAAACATATTGGAAATTGGCTCCCAGTAAATTCATTCATAAATGAAATTTGATTATGTTATAGTAGGATGGGTCGTTGGACAAATTTGTGAGTTCAAATGATTTTCTAGGTGTCGCTCACATTATTCCGCTCACTTTTATATAATAATAATAATATATATATAATAATATATATAATTATATATTTCATTACAAATCATGGGATGAATAGGTTTTTTATTTTACTTTATTCGGGGGTAGCAAATTCGGCGATTGAGTACAGATAATTTGTCGAGAAAAATAAAAAAACTTTAATGTGAACTTCAGTGAGTCGCTTACGTAACTATGAAATTACTTTTTCGAAAACTGAACTCAAACGTTGACATTTTCGTTAAAATCTCAGTTAGCGAAGTGACTCTTTCCTGTTCTAGAACGTAAGAAGTGTTGTAAAAAAGCATATTACGCGTAGTGGTGAGTGCGTAATTCCATGAGTGCTTTACAACACGCATTACGTACTATACTTTACCTACGGCCATGCATATACAGTGTGCCGTTTCCGAGATCAAAAATTCATATTATTATTATTAGTAAAATTACCTTTTTTCAGAAAAGGCGCCTATATAGATGAACTTAAGTAGCAATAATAAATTTGATCCAAAAAGTTGAAGCCGTTTTCGAGATCCGAAAATTCATATTATTATTATTATTATTATTATTTGTTAAATTTGTTAAAAAAAGACGCTTACATAGATAAACCTAAAACGCAAAATTTTATCTAAATACAAAATTGATCCAACTTATTAGAGCCGTTTCCGAGATCCAAAAATTTATATTATTATTATTATTAATATTATGAGTAAAATCACATTTTTTCATAAAAAGCGCATATGTAGATGAAGTTATATAGCAATACCTTATCTAAATTCAAAATTTGATCCAAATCGTTGAAGCCGTTTTCGAAATCCAAAAATTATCATTATTTATCATCATTATCAGTAAAATCGTGTTTTACAAGAAAGACGCCTATATGGATAAAAATAAAAAGCAAAACCCTATCTGCATACAAAATTTCTGCGTCCTGTTTATCATTTTTTACGTTGCTACCGTTATACTTATAGTAAGCAAACAATATCCCCTAGATTGTTTGTTTTGGTTCAAACACGAAATTTCAAGAAATAATTAACAATGACAGATACTTATTTACATATTTACTTTTCTCATATAAGTTTCAATGCAGTTTTCGAAAAAATATTGTTGCATCTCAAATGAGAAATACTTTTGCGTTCTCGAATGGTTATTTTGAAGTTTGTTAAAATAACTTCCATTCTCGAACGCAAAAGTATCATTTCGCATTCTAGAATACAACAAAATTTATTTTTGTTTGAATATATAATTACGTTCTATTGAAAAATTTGTTTCAATACTTAGTTTTGTGAAGATATTATTCTGAAAAGCACGTAGCTACGTCATAATAGTCATAGAAGGCAATTTTGAAATATCAACACTCAACGAAATAACAGAAACTACGGAAGAATTTAACAGACGAAAGTTTGAAATATAGGAGAAGCCGAAAACTCATTAATTGGGTGTACGAAATGAGAATATTTCAGGTAATTTTCCTAGGATGTACGAAACGCGAGTGAACGAAACGAGAATAAACCGTACAGAAGGAAGTTAGAAAAAAAATATTAATGGAGTACATATCCCTTCACAACAGTTTCTAGGAGAATTTACGTGAAGTTAGCCACACTTTTCTGGCCACAGTTTTTGGTTTTGAGTATACCTAAGGTGGAATTGAGGAGTTACCGTCTGCGGTGTTGCCACATCAATTGTTTAGTTCATTACCAGTTTTTTAGAGTATTTGCAGCTAGGTAGCATTATTATTCAACAAACTATTGAAATGTAGTAGGTAAGAAACATGGAACTGTCCGAAAAATCCCGAATTGAATATGAAATAGAAATACTGTGCGATAGACGCCTTCCAGAAATGTTAGTATTTATAGAGGGAATTGAAAGAAACAACGATTTATTATATTCATAATTTACAAGTTTTTATTTAGTTTAATTTTTTACTTTATTCGTTCGTTCGTTCGTTTTGGTCAAATTTTGAAAGCGAATTTTGACTCACTTCTGGTTGTCCGATTAACTTGAAATTTGGCAAGTTATCATAATTCCAGTGACAAAATGCATTATAGAATTATTTCTAGAGAAAAAAAAAACAAAATAGCGGCTCCAACTTGACGGACGAGATTTCTAATTATTGTACGAATCGATTTTAAATTGGTATGTGGCGTATGTGACGTAGAAGACATGGAAATGAAGTGCGGTGACATTTTCAACAATTAAAATCTCTTTGCATGGCCGTAGGAGAGTTGAAAGAAAAATTAAAATATTTTCTCGGGCTAAAAAATATAAAACTATGTCAAGCAGGTACGGTGCACAAAAAACAAAAATACCATCGGAAAAAGCATGAAAATCTTAACATTTTCGAAACTTCAAATCTCTTTGGATGGCCGTAGGAGAGTAGCAAAAAAATTAAAATGTTTTCTCGGGCTATAAAATATAAAACTATGTCAAGCAGGTACGGTGCACAAAAAACAAAAATACCATCGGAAAGAGCATGAAAATCTTAACATTTTCGAAACTTCAAATCTCTTTGGATGGCCGTAGGAGAGTAGCAAAAAAATTAAAATGTTTTCTCGGGCTATAAAATATAAAACTATGTCAAGCAGGTACGGTGCACAAAAAACAAAAATACCATCGGAAAGAGCATGAAAATATTGACATTTTCAAAACTTCAAATCTCTTTGGATGGCCGTAGGAGAGTAGCAAAAAAATTAAAATGTTTTCTCGGGCTACAGAATATAAAACTATGTCAAGCAAGTACGGTGCACAAAAAACAAAAACACCATCGGAAAGAGCATGAAAATCTTGACATTTCCAATAGTTCGAATCTCTTTGGATGGCCGTATTAGAGTTGCAAAAAAATTAAAATGTTTTCTCGGGCTATAAAATATAAAACTATGTCAAGCAGGTACGGTGCACAAAAAACAAAAATACCATCGGAAAGAGCATGAAAATCTTGACATTTCCAATACTTCGAATCTCTTTGGATGGCCGTAGGAGAGTTGCAAAAAAATTAAAATGTTTTCTCGGGCTATAAAATATTAAAATATGTCAAGCAGGTACGGTGCACAAAAAACAAAAATACCATCGGAAAGAGCATGAAAATCTTAACATTTTCGAAACTTCAAATCTCTTTGGATGGCCGTAGGAGAGTAGCAAAAAAATTAAAATGTTTTCTCGGGCTATAAAATATAAAACTATGTCAAGCAGGTACGGTGCACAAAAAACAAAAATACCATCGGAAAAAGCGTGAAAATCTTGACATTTTCAACACTTCAAATCTCTTTGGATGGCCGTAGGAGAGTAGAAAAAAAACTAAAATATTTTCTTGGGCTATAAAATATAAAACTATGTCAAGCAGGTACGGTGCACAAAAAACAAAAATACCACCAGAAAGAGCATGAAAATCTTGACATTTTCAAAACTTCAAATCTCTTTGGATGGCCGTAGGAGAGTAGCAAAAAAATTTAAAAATTTTCTCGGGCTATAAAATATAAAACTATGTCAAGCAGGTACGGTGCACAAAAAAAAAATACCAGTGGAAACAGCATGAAAAGCAATACAACACTATTTATATCCAATCTGCGGCAATAGGTCGAATCTCTTTGGATGGCCGTAGAAGAGTTGCAAAAAAATTAAAATATTTTCTCGGGCTTCAAAGCATTATTAAGGAGGTAACACTTGCAAAACAAAATAACAGGAGAAAGATTAGAGAAAAAAAAATCATCGCACCATACGATTATATGAGAGAAGTATATCTTGCTGCTAATATTTTTGTATACTTTAAAACAAATTTACCACTTTGAATACAAATTTAGTCTAAGAAACATTTTCAATAGATCATGCATAAGTGCATAAAAAAATGTCAAGATTGTCATGCTCTTTCCGATGGTATTTTGTTTTTTTTGTGCAGCGTACCTGCTTGACATAGTTTTGCTACTCTCCTACGGCCATCCAAAGAGATTTGAAGTTTTGAAAATGTCAAGATTTTCATGCTCTTTCCGATGGTATTTTTGTTTTTTGTGCACCGTACCTGCTTGACATAGTTTTATATTTTATAGCCCGAGAAAACATTTTAATTTTTTTGCAACTCTCCTACGGCCATCCAAAGAGATTCGAAGTATTGGAAATGTCAAGATTTTCATGCTCTTTCCGATTGATTTTTGTTTTTTGTGCACCGTACCTGCTTGACATAGTTTTATATTTTATAGCCCGAGAAAACATTTTAATTTTTTTGTAACTCTCCTACGGCCATCCAAAGAGATTCGAAGTATTGGAAATGTCAAGATTTTCATGCTCTTTCCGATGGTATTTTTGTTTTTTGTGCACCGTACCTGCTTGACATAGTTTTATATTTTATAGCCCGAGAAAACATTTTAATTTTTTTGCAACTCTCCTACGGCCATCCAAAGAGATTCGAAGTATTGGAAATGTCAAGATTTTCATGCTCTTTCCGATGGTATTTTTGTTTTTTGTGCACCGTACCTGCTTGACATAGTTTTATATTTTATAGCCCGAGAAAACATTTTAATTTTTTTGCCACTCTCCTACGGCCATCCAAAGAGATTGGAAGTTTTGAAAATGTCAAGATTTTCATGCTCTTTCCGATAGTATTTTTGTTTTTTGTGCACCGTACCTGCTTGACATAGTTTTATATTTTATAGCCCGAGAAAACATTTTTATTTTTTTGCTACTCTCCTACGGCCATCCAAAGAGATTTAAAGTTTTGAAAATGTCAAGATTTTCATGCTCTTTCCGATGTTATTTTTGTTTTTTGTGCACCGTACCTGCTTGACATAGTTTTATATTTTATAGCCCGAGAAAACATTTTAATTTTTTTGCTACTCTCCTACGGCCATCCAAAGAGATTTGAAGTTTTGAAAATGTCAAGGTTTTCATGCTCTTTCCGATGGTATTTTTGTTTTTTGTGCACCGTACCTGCTTGACATAGTTTTATATTTTATAGCCCGAGAAAACATTTTAATTTTTTTGCTACTCTCCTACGGCCATCCAAAGAGATTGGAAGTTTTGAAAATGTCAAGATTTTCATGCTCTTTCCGATGGTATTTTTGTTTTTTGTGCACCGTACCTGCTTGACATAGTTTTATATTTTATAGCCCGAGAAAACATTTTTATTTTTTTGCTACTCTCCTACGGCCATCCAAAGAGATTTAAAGTTTTGAAAATGTCAAGATTTTCATGCTCTTTCCGATGTTATTTTTGTTTTTTGTGCACCGTACCTGCTTGACATAGTTTTATATTTTTTAACCCAAGAAAATATTTTAATTTTTTTTTCCGTCGACCGTTCATTTATGATGTATTTTAACGCACTCAAAATCGTTGATTAATGACCCCTGTTAATGAATGATTTTCTATTAATCAACGATTTGATTATATGCAACCCAACATACATTGCTCTTATACATTTTATATTGGTTAGTACTACCTGTCATTATTTATTTGTCAATTTCCAATAAAATTTTAGAAAATGTTTATCACACCAGTTGTCACTCAAAACCTTATATGGTCCCGTGGCGTAATGGTAAAGTGCACCTGGCTTGCAACACCGAGGTCTAGAGTTCGAAACCCACCGAGGGTAAATTTTTTTTTTATTTCAATTTGAAAATAAATAATAAAAAATAAAATAAAACTACTACTGAGAAAAATTAAACTATCTTTGAGTAGAGTTAATATAAATAGGAAATAGTGATTGTTTTTTATCGTAACGTTAAATAAATAAACATTGAAAATAAGATATCTCTATTTTTGAAAACTTCTGTCGACGGAAAAGTTTTGTAACAAACTCTTGAATTAAAATGTCGATTAACAATCTCAAACATTAACGCGCTCGCTCCGCTCACGCGTTAAAATATCTCGATTGTTAATCGCCCTTATTAATACACTTGTTCGTTAAATAACTATTTCAACTCTCCTACTGCCATGCAAAGAGATTTTAATTGTTGAAAATGTCACCGTACTTCATTTCTATGTCTTCTACGTCACATACGCCACATACATATAAATACAAACATTTCTGGAAGGCGTCTATCGCACAGTATTTCTATTTCATATTCAATTCAGGATTTTTCGGACAGTTCCATGTTTCTTACCTACCACATTTCAATAGTTTGTTGAATAATAATGCTACCTAGCTGCAAATAATCTAAAAAACTGGTAATGAACATATCTGTAAAAACAATTGATGTGGCAACACCGCAGACGGTAACTCCTCAATTCCACCTAAGGTATACTCAAAACAAAAAACTGTGGCCAGAAAAGTGTGGCTAACTTCACGTAAATTACGTGAAGTTAGCCCCACAGTTTTTTGTTTTGAGTATACCTGTGGCCAGAAAAGTGTGGCTAACTTCACGTAAATTACGTGAAGTTAGCCCCACAGTTTTTTGTTTTGAGTATACCTTAGGTGGAATTGAGGAGTTACCGTCTGCGGTGTTGCCACATCAATTGTTTTTACAGATATGTTCATTACCAGTTTTTTAGATTATTTGCAGCTAGGTAGCATTATTATTCAACAAACTATTGAAATGTGGTAGGTAAGAAACATGGAACTGTCCGAAAAATCCTGAATTGAATATGAAATAGAAATACTGTGCGATAGACGCCTTCCAGAAATGTTTGTATTTATATGTATGTGGCGTATGTGACGTAGAAGACATAGAAATGAAGTACGGTGACATTTTCAACAATTAAAATCTCTTTGCATGGCAGTAGGAGAGTTGAAATAGCTATTTAACGAACAAGTGTATTAATAAGGGCGATTAACAATCGAGATATTTTAACGCGTGAGCGGAGCGAGCGCGTTAATGTTTGAGATTGTTAATCGCCATTTTAATTCACGAGTTTGTTACAAAACTTTTCCGTCGACAGAAGTTTTCAAAAATAGAGATATCTTATTTTCAATGTTTATTTATTTAACGTTACGATAAAAAACAATCACTATTTCCTATTTATATTAACTCTACTCAAAGATAGTTTAATTTTTCTCAGTGGTAGTTTTATTTTATTTTTTATTATTTATTTTCAAATTGAAATAAAAAAAAAATTTACCCTCGGTGGGTTTTGAACTCTAGACCTCAGTGTTGCAAGCCAGGTGCACTTTACCATTACGCCACGGGACCATATAAGGTTTTGAGTGACAACTGGTGTAATAAACATTTTCTATTGACAAATAAATAATGACAGGTAGTACTAACCAATATAAAATGTATAAGAGCAATGTATGTTGGGTTGCATATAATCAAATCGTTGATTAATAGAAAATCATTCATTAACAGGGGTCATTAATCAACGATTTTGAGTGCGTTAAAATACATCATAAATGAACGGTCGACGGAAAAAAAAATTAAAATATTTTCTTGGGCTAAAAAATATAAAACTATGTCAAGCAGGTACGGTGCACAAAAAACAAAAATAACATCGGAAAGAGCATGAAAATCTTGACATTTTCAAAACTTCAAATCTCTTTGGATGGCCGTAGGAGAGTAGCAAAAAAATTAAAATGTTTTCTCGGGCTATAAAATATAAAACTATGTCAAGCAGGTACGGTGCACAAAAAACAAAAATACCATCGGAAAGAGCATGAAAATCTTGACATTTTCAAAACTTCAAATCTCTTTGGATGGCCGTAGGAGAGTAGCAAAAAAATTAAAATGTTTTCTCGGGCTATAAAATATAAAACTATGTCAAGCAGGTACGGTGCACAAAAAACAAAAATACCATCGGAAAGAGCATGAAAATCTTGACATTTTCAATACTTCAAATCTCTTTGGATGGCCGTAGGTGAGTAGCAAAAAAATTAAAATGTTTTCTCGGGCTATAAAAAATAAAACTATGTCAAGCAGGTACGGTGCACAAAAAACAAAAATACCATCGGAAAGAGCATGAAAATCTTGACATTTCCAATACTTCGAATCTCTTTGGATGGCCGTAGGAGAGTTGCAAAAAAATTAAAATGTTTTCTCGGGCTAAAAAAAACTATGTCAAGCAGGTACGGTGCACAAAAAACAAAAATACCATCGGAAAGAGCATGAAAATCTTGACATTTTCAAAACTTCCAATCTCTTTGGATGGCCGTAGGAGAGTAGCAAAAAAATTAAAATGTTTTCTCGGGCTATAAAATATAAAACTATGTCAAGCAGGTACGGTGCACAAAAAACAAAAATACCATCGGAAAGAGCATGAAAACCTTGACATTTTCAAAACTTCAAATCTCTTTGGATGGCCGTAGGAGAGTAGCAAAAAAATTAAAATGTTTTCTCGGGTTATAAAATATAAAACTATGTCAAGCAGGTACGGTGCACAAAAAACAAAAATACCATCGGAAAGTGCATGAAAACCTTGACATTTTCAAAACTTCAAATCTCTTTGGATGGCCGTAGGAGAGTAGCAAAAAAATTAAAATGTTTTCTCGGGCTATAAAATATAAAACTATGTCAAGCAGGTACGGTGCACAAAAAACAAAAATACCATCGGAAAGAGCATGAAAATCTTGACATTTCCAATACTTCGAATCTCTTTGGATGGCCGTAGGAGAGTTGCAAAAAAATTAAAATGTTTTCTCGGGCTAAAAAATATAAAACTATGTCAAGCAGGTACGGTGCACAAAAAACAAAAATAACATCGGAAAGAGCATGAAAATCTTGACATTTTCAAAACTTCAAATCTCTTTGGATGGCCGTAGGAGAGTAGCAAAAAAATTAAAATATTTTCTCGGGCTATAAAATATAAAACTATGTCAAGCAGGTACGGTGCACAAAAAAAACAAAATACCATGGGAAAGAGCATGACAATCTTGACATTTTTTTATGCACTTATGCATGATCTATTGAAAATGTTTCTTAGACTAAATTTATATTCGAAGTGGTAAATTTGTTTTAAAGTATACAAAAATTTTAGCAGCAAGATATACTTCCCTCATATAATCGTATGGTGCGATGATTTTTTTTCTCTAATCTTTCTCCTGTTATTTTGTTTTGCAAGTGTTACCTCCTTAATAATGCTTTGAAGCCCGAGTAAATATTTTAATTTTTTTGCAACTCTTCTACGGCCATCCAAAGAGATTCGACCTATTGCCGCAGATTGGATATAAATAATAATAATAATAATAATGGGTCTTTATTTTTTTCTTTACAAATACAATAATTAACAAAAGACAATTACTCTTGGGAGGCGATGTTCAACATAGTTGTTCTTCCACAACTAATAGTGTTGTATTGCTTTTCATGCTGTTTCCACTGGTATTTTTTTTTGTGCACCGTACCTGCTTGACATAGTTTTATATTTTATAGCCCGAGAAAATATTTATATTTTTTTGCTACTCTCCTACGGCCATCCAAAGAGATTTGAAGTTTTGAAAATGTCAAGATTTTCATGCTCTTTCTGGTGGTATTTTTGTTTTTTGTGCACCGTACCTGCTTGACATAGTTTTATATTTTATAGCCCAAGAAAATATTTTAGTTTTTTTGCTACTCTCCTACGGCCATCCAAAGAGATTTGAAGTGTTGAAAATGTCAAGATTTTCACGCTCTTTCCGATGGTATTTTTGTTTTTTGTGCACCGTACCTGCTTGACATAGTTTTATATTTTATAGCCCGAGAAAACATTTTAATTTTTTTGCCACTCTCCTACGGCCATCCAAAGAGATTTGAAGTTTCGAAAATGTTAAGATTTTCATGCTCTTTCCGATGGTATTTTTGTTTTTTGTGCACCGTACCTGCTTGACATATTTTTATATTTTATAGCCCGAGAAAACATTTTAATTTTTTTGCAACTCTCGTACGGCCATCCAAAGAGATTCGAAGTATTGGAAATGTCAAGATTTTCATGCTCTTTCCGATGGTATTTTTGTTTTTTGTGCACCGTACCTGCTTGACATAGTTTTATATTTTATAGCCCGAGAAAACATTTTAATTTTTTTGCTACTCTCCTACGGCCATCCAAAGAGATTTGAAGTTTCGAAAATGTTAAGATTTTCATGCTTTTTCCGATGGTATTTTTGTTTTTTGTGCACCGTACCTGCTTGACATATTTTTATATTTTATAGCCCGAGAAAACATTTTAATTTTTTTGCAACTCTCCTACGGCCATCCAAAGAGATTCGAAGTATTGGAAATGTCAAGATTTTCATGCTCTTTCCGATGGTATTTTTGTTTTTTGTGCACCGTACCTGCTTGACATAGTTTTATATTTTATAGCCCGAGAAAACATTTTAATTTTTTTGCTACTCTCCTACGGCCATCCAAAGAGATTTGAAGTTTCGAAAATGTTAAGATTTTCATGCTTTTTCCGATGGTATTTTTGTTTTTTGTGCACCGTACCTGCTTGACATAGTTTTATATTTTATAGCCTGAGAAAACATTTTAATTTTTTTGCAACTCTCCTACGGCCATCCAAAGAGATTCGAACTATTGGAAATGTCAAGATTTTCATGCTCTTTCCGATGGTGTTTTTGTTTTTTGTGCACCGTACTTGCTTGACATAGTTTTATATTCTGTAGCCCGAGAAAACATTTTAATTTTTTTGCTACTCTCCTACGGCCATCCAAAGAGATTTGAAGTTTTGAAAATGTCAATATTTTCATGCTCTTTCCGATGGTATTTTTGTTTTTTGTGCACCGTACCTGCTTGACATAGTTTTATATTTTATAGCCCGAGAAAACATTTTAATTTTTTTGCTACTCTCCTACGGCCATCCAAAGAGATTTGAAGTTTCGAAAATGTTAAGATTTTCATGCTCTTTCCGATGGTATTTTTTTTTTTTGTGCACCGTACCTGCTTGACATAGTTTTATATTTTATAGCCCGAGAAAACATTTTAATTTTTTTGCTACTCTCCTACGGCCATCCAAAGAGATTTGAAGTTTCGAAAATGTTAAGATTTTCATGCTTTTTCCGATGGTATTTTTGTTTTTTGTGCACCGTACCTGCTTGACATAGTTTTATATTTTTTAGCCCGAGAAAATATTTTAATTTTTCTTTCAACTCTCCTACGGCCATGCAAAGAGATTTTAATTGTTGAAAATGTCACCGCACTTCATTTCCATGTCTTCTACGTCACATACCCCACATACCAATTTAAAATCGATTCGTACAATAATTACAAATCTCGTCCGTGAAGTTGGAGCCGCTATTTTGTTTTTTTTTCTCTAGAAATAATTCTATAATGCATTTTGTCACTGGAATTATGATAACTTGCCAAATTTCAAGTTAATCGGACAACCAGAAGTGAGTCAAAATTCGCTTTCAAAATTTGACCAAAACGAACGAACGAATAAAGTAAAAAATTAAACTAAATAAAAACTTGTAAATTATGAATATAATAAATCGTTGTTTCTTTCAATTCCCTCTATAAATACTAACATTTCTGGAAGGCGTCTATCGCACAGTATTTCTATTTCATATTCAATTCGGGATTTTTCGGACAGTTCCATGTTTCTTACCTACTACATTTCAATAGTTTGTTGAATAATAATGCTACCTAGCTGCAAATACTCTAAAAAACTGGTAATGAACTAAACAATTGATGTGGCAACACCGCAGACGGTAACTCCTCAATTCCACCTAAGGTATACTCAAAACCAAAAACTGTGGCCAGAAAAGTGTGGCTAACTTCACGTAAATTCTAGGAGATATCAAATACCAAAATCGATTAAAAAATCTCCTTATTTTCACCGTGGATACGGCCTTATAGGTGAAATATTTCTTTCATTTGAAATGTGACTTTTAGCACCAATTCCACACATCTACTTACACATCGGTTCATTTTTCAAGGAAGAGTTCTTATAGTAGACTGAAGATATTTCAAGAAACAAACTCTTGCGGTGAGCATTTCACTAATTTTTGAATCAATGGTAATAAATTACCTTTATTAAAAATGTGGTTATTAGTGGTGTCGGCTGCATATACACTATGATCTCGTATAAAATCAATTTCATTATCGAATGAATTGATATGAATTTGAATTTAATTAATTGGTTCAGCATGACTGGTTCTTTTTGTTCGTATACGATTTTATGGAAGTAAAACACTGAAAACTTATTTGTTGCGCCTATGTTGAAGAGTTAGCTTTAGATATAAAGATATATTCACATCCTTGCCTAACAGCGCCATCTATTGATGAGAAGCCAAAGTTTCAGAGAGTCTATAAAGCTCACTACAAAATCGGTTCCTGAACTTCTTTACCTGCAACCAACACAGCACATGCATATGCATTCTGCAATAGGATATTTGTGTTAGCTTTTCGTGGAAGTAGCTCTGCCAAAATATTTCTGATGATCGGTTTTGCAAAAAAATCATTGATGGAAATGAACTTTTTCCTACGAGCGTGCGGAAAAGTAACTTTTCCGCACGATTTTTCGTTTTGAAAGTTGTACTTTTCCGTACGATTTAAAATCGTTCGGAAAAGTTACTTTTCCGCACGATTTTTACTTTTCCGTACGATTTTTACTTTTCCGCACGATTTTTGTATTTTTGAAAATGATGATATTTAGGACTAACTAAATGATCTATGTAACTATTCTGTCTTATTAGTCATTTTGCAGCATTATTATAAAAACATGTTTATTAAAAACCTTGTTTTTTCATTAATAAGATGGACAAAAACACTCGTAGGAAAAATATTGTACCTAACTCTTACGAAAAATGTCTTTTCCGCCCTTAACGGCTTGCCCGAACTCCGTTCCGCGTCGTTCGTGCAACTGCCGTCGCGTGCGGAAAAGTACTACTTTCCGCACTTGTTAGGTAAATAACTATTCACGATTTTTTCCATTGAATTTTTAAATTAGAAACCAGTAAGGAAAATAAATGTGAATAAATGGCGTGTACCTCAGGAAACACAGAGAATATCATAAAAGATGAACAATATCATTGATTATTGCAATGCTTTCTTGATTCCTATCCCTGGTTTTAAATATGATAATAAAATTTTAAACTTTTTTGTGAAAACAGGCATCAGCATTATTATTACCCACGAATACATACATAGTGTGGTCATAAATATTTCTCCCTCTTTCTAATTCTTGAACCGCTTGTTACCCATATTGTTACAAAATTATGATGAATCGACTGTGATGAAAAATGGTACATTTTGACAAAGACGAATACTCTACTACAGTTTGATGAAGCTGTCAATGTCAAAATCAAAATGACGGACGTGAGCATTTCTAAGCCCCTTGTGATTTTGGGCACAATTAGCCTTTATTTCTGTTATGAGAAACAGATTCACGACCCGCGACGTCTTCTGTTATCTATTTAACGCTACTCAATGTTTTAAAATCGGCCTACCTATGTAGCCGTTAAAAAGGTATAGATAGGTATAAATAACTGTTAGTTGATTTTAACACAACCTAAACACCCTGTAACTACCTTAATAATATTTCAACAGTTGTCCACCGTTAATAGCCTGACAATAAAAAAATGTTTTGGTATTCAGCTATGACGTTATTGAATGTTTGCGAAGAATTACCAACCGGTCAAAAAACTCTTGTTACCATAACGAAAAAAGACGATAGTGACCTCTTGCCGTCAAATGACGTCACGCAACACATTTCACTCTCAAAACACTCGACCTAGATATTTTGTCCCGTTCAAAAATTACGACACTATTACCAAGGGAGCATAAAAATGACTCATGACCGCCACTTTTATTCTGACATTGACAGCTCCACCAAACTTTAGGAGAGTATCATAGTCTCCAATGGTGTTCCAAGATGGCAGTGTGGGAAGACAATTAACGATCGCCACTGTAAGTTCGACATACGTAAAAGTGATGGTGTTTGTCATGATAGTACTCACAGAATATGAGAAATGATGATGATTTAACCCACCAACTTTCTATCTATCTAGTTCATACGTCAGTGGTGCAGCTTTGGGATTCACCCCTTTCCGCTATACCGCTAATGTGTCAAAACCTCCGGTTAACTAAAAAAAACCTTTGAGAAATTCTATGTTTATCACCCCTCAAAACTGAAATCCTGGTTTCAGATAGATTAATTCCTTCGTCGATAAACCTAGGTCAATTAGTGTTTTCTTTTTGGTGCAGAGTTTTTTCTCGATCAAGATTCGTTATCGTTATCAAATCCGAAGTATTTGTACTCAAAATTCGTCTTGATCTGAACATCCCTTGTCATAAATAATTGTTCTGAAATCTGTCATCCGGATGTATCCTTACGAGAAACCATCAGAAGTCTACAACAAATTTATGCGTGCTAGAAATGACGAGAGTCTCACCTTTAAATGTTTGATTCCAAGCACGGTCGAGAATGTTTACTGATAATGTTCGTCTAACGTCGCGTCGGCTCCATACACTGGGAGCAGTGTTGGGGCCAACAGCATTTATTCTATGTGTGTATGAACGAAATATGATTGGTGCTAACGTTGGACGACGTTAGCCCTCGTGTTGGGAGTTGGTTGGTCCAAACGTTGGCCCCAATGTGCGAAGCCGTCGTAGTCATCCATCCAAATTGTAATCGCGCCAACGCAACGGTTGCTTGACTTTCTGATCGATACCGCTTGACTAATTCACTTCATTTGTCTTCTTGACGATATAATAGAAAAAAAGACTGCTCACTGGCGTTTCTTTTCACATTCAATTTGGAAATCAATTAAAATATTTAATCCAGACATTTATTTCCTCAAACTGATTTATCTATTCTTCAATATAGGTGAAAAGGAGATTGCTGTAGGATTATTATCCTTGCCATATCTGTTCTCACGAACTAACATCATTCCCTCAAAGGGAAAAAATAGCAGAAAACAGTGGAGACCATCAAAATTAGAAGTCCAGGAAAGTTTTTTGGTGCACCTCAATCAAATTACAGAAGTGAAGCCTTTCTTGGAGAGAAGGGTGAACAAGTTTGTTGAACTCAAAGAAACGTGTCAACCAGTTATTACATTGGTAGGAGAAAATTTAACAAAATTTGAGGTTCTAGTGGCTATTAATGATGTTTTTTATAAGCATGTTTCATTACTTCAAAATATGCTTTGTGATTTCAATATTTTTTATCAATTCCAAAAAAAATGTATTTGACTAATTTGTAATAGATCTTTCATAAGCCCATACAATCACACTACACTTATGATATAGTACTAGTTTTAATGCCAATGGTATTCATAATTTGATTCCTGAATTATTACAAAATGTTTATTTTCACTAATTCACGAATTCATCACTTGCTGTTACCACTTGAAGTAACCAATTTAAGTTTTCTTCTCATTGAAATGGCAAACAGAAACATTTCATGGTGTATATGGCATTTTTTGTGATGTTTTGTTGTGTATAATATTATATTTGTTTATTTTTTATATTTTCTAGAGTTTGTTTTAATTTTTTATTATGTATCTTGAAAATAAACAAATGTCATAAATAATTCCTTGTATTAATTTCCTTCAATAACTGAGTAGATTTATCTGATTGATTATTCTGTTCAATACCTTTCTCAAAATGGTGGTTAATATTTAAATTTTCTTGTGATTAGTAATACAATATTTTGTTTTATACATCAAAGAGTGGCTGACGTCACTTATAAGAACGTTTCTGAATATTTCCACAAAAATGTGTTGAATGTGTTCTCAAAGATATGTACTTTATTTTGTAAAAAAATTAACAATGTAAAAAAAGTCAAGAAGTCAAAATTCTACAAGTTTGGTAGTTATTGGGTATATAATTTTTGAAAAGTTTGGATGCCGCTTTATATTCCATATTTTATTCAATTATACGTCTTTCCTTTCTCTTGTGAATTTGTTCTATTTTACAAGCCCAGTTTGGTTGTTTCAGAAATACTGGATCAGAACCTAATTTGGTTTGTGACTAAATGAGAATGATGCCACGAGCAAAACATATTTTATTTGTTTTTTTTATTGAAAGTTTTTTTATGAGGAAATTTGTTTTTTTTTATTTTTGTTAGTATTTCATCCTTCGACGGCCTGAAAATGAAAACAAATATTTCAAGTATTTACAAAAGTGTAGAAGGGCAAATTAATCAAGTAGCCCCAATAAAATACTGAATTTACAAAATTATAAACCTATACCAGTATTCTGAATTTTTATGGAAAAATATAATGTTTATAGGACAATACCGAATTGACTTCTGAATTTAAACGAATGTTGAAATAACGAGACATGCTTGAGTAATCAACTAAGATAATCTGAACTAGTAAATGTTGAAATATCGAAATAATTGCCTAAATACTGATTCATATTATCTAAAATTGGTTGTCAATGCAAGCATGTCGAGTTTAGTTATTAGAACAACATTCATTTGGATTCAGCAGCCAATTTGGCATTGTTCTATGAACAGAATATTTTCGCATACATACCACCTGGTTTGGTCATCTAGTCAACATCGGTTTGGATTCTCCAACTAAACCAATTTCTATATGGAAACACTTTTAGTGTGGTTACTTAAACAACATTTGTTCAGTTGCAGTAGCCGATTTGGAATTGTTCTACGAACAGGATAGTTTCCCACACCAAAGCCGTGTTGTGGTTATCTCAACAATATCGGTTTAGATTCTCCGACATAACTAATTTCTTTGTGCGAACATTTTTAGTTTGGTTACTTTAACAACATTATTTTAGATTCTGTAACGAAGTTAGCGTGCTTCTATCAACAAACCTGGTCTGGTTGCCTGAACACTATTAAATTATGTCCTCTAACCTATCTAATTTGGTTGTTTCAACATGACTCTGTAACCAGACTGGTGTTGTAATATTGGCAAATAACACACCTGGTTTGGTTACCTTAGCCAATATAGTTTAGGCCCTCTAACCAAACTCGATCTATTGCACAAACAATGATGCATTGGTTGTGTGAACGATCTACGCAAATGTTGCACCTACATTGTTATCAAATCGTTATTACAACCAAACTGAATGTAACCATTTCGAAAAAGTTTTCTTAACAATACTGACTTGTGGTGCCCATATTAACCATGTGTTTGGTTAAAAGTATTGTTGTGGGAACAATTTTTTTTTTCAGTGTATAAAACTTCAGATTTCCAGCAATCCTTCTGAGATACTGAAATATTTCCCGTCATAGATAATTGCTTTCTGTGATTGCAAAAAGTGATCATGATATTTCACTTGAATAATAAAGGTCGACTGAGTCATTAACCTACAATAACTATCAACGTGAGAATCTGTTTAAACTGTTTATAGACCCATAATACCGCAATTTACTGAAGATTACAAATGCACCGAATTAGCCTGCAACAAATGCCATTCCATGCTGTTTTTAGGAAACATTTGTGTTATTTTCTACCAGTGACAAAGCCAGAGATTTTATTTTATTGAATATCAATAATCGATCGAAGGTTTCTTTGAATTCCTTCAGTTTCTCTATCTGACTTTTAGGGGGCAGACAGATAATTTCATATTAATTCACATTATTTGATAATCCCATGTTCTACACTATCTTTACAGATTTTTTCGATTTGTTTCTCCGAGCTGGATGGGGTTCAATATCCCCGACCTTCGGAAGAGTGGGTAATTTTTTTTAAGATCATTGTATTGTCATCGGTTCTTAATATGTGAGCAAAATTGCAACTAATTATGCCAGCAACTGCTTGAAAACTGGATTGGAAAGACAGGCAGAAGAACAGAACGACAGAACGACGAAAGGACGTACCAAAGAGTACGGATAGACTAAGTTATATAAAAGCTTGGCAGGACCTACCATGTACTGATGACGAGCCAAGAACCTCGACGCTTCTGCAGGAAGTTTTCCCCAGCCAGATGAAGGATAATCTGCTGTATAAGTAAATTACAATAAGCTTGTTTTCTTTCAGATGTTTGCCTCATATTTTCCACCTGGTGGAAATATGTGGACAGAAGGGTGCGTCTTTTATATTTATTTGACACTCTCCGGCAAAAATTCTCGAACCATATAAAAGCTTGTAATAAAAATGAACCCATAACACGAATTGGTATAATTTTATACAGCTGTAAACAAAGAAGGGTGGAGACTAGGATAGTGGGCAGACGGCTTGGAAATTCGCCAAAACGCTATAAGCCAATCATTTTAGCATTAAAAATCAAAAATGGAGAAAACTTACAAAAAAAGCGAAACTTTCACGAAAGTTGCTTTCAGTGCTCGATAACACTGTATCAATTTGCCACCTATGGTAAGGCCGGCAATATTGTTGAATAATATGAATCATAAGCAATTCTCTTAATTTGTAGACAAAATGCAAAAGAGTCGTACAATGGTGAAAACAAAGAAAATATCATCCTTTATCGTTCCCCAATTTTTCCACCATTTTCAAGTTAAGCATCAGAGTAATTGATATTAGTTATTCATACTTTTGTTCAAGAATTTTTGTCGGAGAGTATAAAATAAATGAAACAGTAAAATCGACAATGTCGAAATACCCTTCTCTCCAAATAGTTTCACTAGGTGGAAAAGATGAGGCAGAAATCTGACAGAAAACAACTACTTTCCTGGCTAATACCACGACGGACAATGAATTACATCTGACACATATTAATGGAACGTTCTTCCAAGAAGACCCAGTTGCAAATGATTATTATAATTATACTTACAGTAGATTATCCTTCACTTGGATGGGGAAGACCATCTGCAGACGCGTTTCGAGGTTCTTGCCTTTCGATAGTGACAGGGTAGGTCGGACAACATTAGAGTCGTCCTGTACCAGCCCAATGAACTACAATCCACTGTATAACTAATATTTCCTCACAAAAAATTAAGCAGCGACTTACAGTAAAATTCCCTTACTCATTCCTTTTCACTGTGTGTATTCCAATGAAAGTTTGATTTTTTTAGTGGAGTATGAATGTGACAGTCCGTTTTCTTCTTGGTGTTTCGAATTATTTTCTCGATTTCGACCACTTTGACGGCCCGTTACTGATTCACCTTTTCACTGTGTGTTTTTCAATGGAACTTTGATTTCTTTAGAGAAATACGAATGTGACAGACCATTTTCGTCTAGGTGTTTCGAATTATTTTAATTATCTTCATTTGTTTCGAATTATTCATTGATTTACGTTTCTACTGTGTGTTTTCCAATGGAAGTTTGATTTATTTAGTGAAATAATAATGTGATAGTCCATTTTCTTCTTCATATTTCGAGTTATTTAAATTATCTTGATGTTACGATTTTTTTTACGATTTCGATCCCAGTGGAAAATTAATGTTGCAGTCCATTTTATTCTTGGTGTTCCAAGTTATGTAAATATTATTTTTGGTGTTTCCGAATTTTTTTAATTTTTTTCATGATTTCGACCCCTTTGACGGCCCCTTACTCATTCACTATTTCAATGTGTGTTTTCCAATGAAAGTTTGATTGTTTAGTGGAATATTAATGTGACAGTCCATTTTCTTCTTGGTGTTTCGAATTATAAAAATTTTCCTGTTTGTGTTACGATTTTTTTTTATGATTTCGATCCCTTTTACGGCCCCTTACTGATTCACCTTTCCACTGTGTGTTTTCCAATAAAAGTTTGATTTTTTTTGGGGGAATATTAATGTGACTGTCCATTTTCTTCTTGGTGTTTCGAATAATTTAAATTTTCTTTTGACGATTTCGGCCTCTCCGAAGGCCCGCCACTGATCCATCTTTTCACAGTGTGTTTTTCAATTAGTTTGATTTTTTAGTGTGAAGTGTAACATATTAGCTTATATCTTCCAGTTTCTTTCATTTTATTTCCGTTTTGACAAAATCATTGGTTTGTTTAGTAGCTGTGTGGCCTGTGTGCCGTGACCTATTTTTCATTTCATTTAATTGTATATACTTATTCGTAAACAAAACATTTTATTTTCGTTCATGAAGTTTATTTTTTATTCATGTAATACCTACCAACCACTGAATTTTTCGTCGAGTATTTTTTGTTCTTTTATACGAGAAACTTCATTTTATTCAGAATTATAATAAAAATCTTTCTTTCTATTTGATTGAATATATGATGTTTCCATAAAACTAATTAATACACTGATCATCTATGAGCTCATTTTACCTAAATTAAAAAAGGAAGTACGTCTACGGACGTTCGGCGATCTTCGGCATTTTGGCTGCTGGAAATTGGCCGCTAACTTCACGCCGGTTTATGATTTTCAATATCATAAACTTTTATTTCACTAGCCATGTTAGCTAGCATGAATCGATTGATATGGATGGGTCAAACCTTGTGAATTTTAGACCCACTTCTAGTGGTCCGATTAAATTGAAATTTGGCACGTGTTCACAATTCCGGTGACAATACATTATGCATTTTTTGTTAGAGAAGAAAACGAGATGGAAGTCTTGTGATCATGGTCCGATTCGTTTCATAATTAGTACCTAGATGTGGGGGTTATCGCCATTAAAATTCATAAATTCAAGATGGCGGACGATTCTTGTGATTATTTATTTATTTATTTATTTATTTGTTTGTTTATACCCAAACAAACCTATAAGGTTTAATTACATGTATAATACGATTATTTTTACACTTATAAGTTTATCTAATTCTAACATAAGTTAATAATATTGGGTTACTTGTGAGGACTGATTTACCTATCAATATATACTAAAATGACAATTCAATGATTTGTCTTAATACTATCCTACGAAATGTACTTTGTGAGCCTGACCAATCCAAATCAACGAGTGAGTTAAAGTGGTTTGCTACCGATTTATACCAATGATCAATGTTTCTGAAGTATTGCCCAATATTTATGGGACTAAGGATTTTAAACAAATATTAACGGTCGCATCTTTGGACCAAACAATGTTTTTTCAGTTCAAGAAAATATACAGTAAATCCAATACTATACATTCAGAAATGAATTAAATATAAAAAGAAACCTGCCACTCTAGCGGTCATGTCTTCGAACCAAAGAATAAGTTTATTCAACCCAAATAAATGTACTTTTCATTTGAGTAACTCATATTCTGCATTCAAATATTACATATTCTTGAATCAATTCTATCAATTCTGATTTCACCCAATTATTAATGAAGTTCCAAATATGCAATATACTCTCAGATGAAATAAATAAAAAGAACATCATAGCGTTATGACTCTCGCATCAAACAAACCAAAAGAATTGGTTGAAAAAAATATAACGCTCTACTTTATCCTATGTATTTTCGTATCAAACAAATATTTGTTTTGGGAATTCAAATAAACTGCCGTTTTCTTTGAAATAATAGTTTTATTTCGACGTATTGAACAAAATTGTTTGAATCAAATAAATTTTGTTTGATTCAGTACTATTTTTTTTTCTGTGTAGCATGAAGATTCCGATAGTGTTAGAGCTGCGAAAGAGGAATTGTAATTGTTTCCCGTATATGTTCTGAATGAAACATGTATAACATTTTAGTCGATTTTTTTTTCTTTTCCGACAAATGTTTTTTTCCTTATTATTATCAGTTTGGAATTTCAGTAGTTGCAAAATCATTGTGGACCGATTCAAATTTACCTATACAAGAAACCAACTCAATTCATATGCGATAGTTTCTACGTCGAAAAGAGTAGCCAAGCTCGAATATCAAGGACCCCTTTGTTATATTCACATTATTCCGAAAACTTGGTGAAGATCATCATTGGACGCTACTGTTTATTTCTATAGTGAAAAATTGAGCTATTGGTCAACTAAGTAAACGTTACTTGTTCAAGGTATTCCAGGCATTGCATGCAGCGTATTGCATTATTTTAATTTCAATTGCTAGACTACTCCATTTCAGAAATATCAAGGTAACAGTGACATATAAGATTTTGTCAAGTATGAGTAATAATTGTTTTACTTAAATATTTAGAAACATTTTGGTTGAAATCGAAAATATCCATCTTTTAATGAAATTGTAAATCTACAACACACTTCCACATGAAGAATTTAAAATAGATAATGCAGACGACGGCAGATATGAGTACTTGGTGGTACCTGGTGAAACATTTTCGGTACCTATCGGAATCACTACTTGTGTTTTTGCTGACGATTCTGGAGAAATAAATAACTAAATCCAATAGATTTAATCGAAAGACAGTCTGGCATATAATTCATTCATGACAACTTGTCTACTAAGGCTTAGATCCTGGCAATGTCTACGCTACCGTCTACCCGGTAACCCCAAAGTCTCAAGAGCAAGATATGATTAAGCCGAGTAGCATCCTTCTAAACAAGTATCAGCACGATACCAAAAGACCCCCCACCCCACCACCACATAGAAAACAACGTCAACAAGGACATCTCACCTACAAGTCATGAGTGGAAATTCAGATAACAGGCCATGCAGGCGGCACAGAGGGGCTCGTGGGGAAAATGACGTCAGGTTCAGCCTCAGAAGAGTTGGTGCCCGGTGCTGAATATGCTCCAATCGACCTTGGAATAAAATCAATAGGAACTAAAGCAAGGTAATATAAATCTATCACTTGATATTGGGTACCCAAACTTTCCAAATCTGAAAAATCTGACAAGACGATGGAAAGTATTTATCACACTTTCCAGGGAACCCAGGAGGCAGACTCTGATAACGAGATCGAAAACGTTCACCACACTTTCGGTTCGAGTTACATACACCTAGAAATCGCTGCAAGAACACATTATGAACCAGAGGGTGGTGAATTCAAAGAATTGACCACACTTTCAATTCTTCAGAGAAAAATCCAATCACTTCAGCAAACTCTAAAGATCTTTCGGCTTTGAAAAATTATGGGAGCATAGCACACCCTCCCTAATAAGCGCAAAAGTTAGAGACCCGTCTACTGACAAATCATGCATTGATTTGGTAGAAAATCAGAAAAAAACACTAATGAAAAGAGTAGGAAAGAAAAAGGGAAGGGAAGGAAAGGAAAGCGTCTTGAAAAATTTTATTTTTAGCCAAATGAACAGTACATAATACTATTATTTAAAAAAATATCGAGGGAAGTTTTCCAGCATCGAAAAATAAATTTAGATTTATAGATGTCCATTTGAGTAATGTTTTATTTTTTACCCATTCTCCTGAAATGGAATATGCAAAAAATTTAATTTGCTTTAAAGTCTCGAAACAGATAAACGACATCCTATCATGTTATATTACAAACTGCCCAACTATTATGTTAACTATGGTTATTTTTTCAAACTGAATTAAACTTGAGGTGTGAATGAAAAATATAAAGAACTGCATGAAATTTTTTAAAATTTATTTCATTTTGAAGAAGTTCACCGTAGTTAACAAAATAGTTGGGCAATTTATAATACTACATGCTTCGTCACTTAATCGTTGTCTACAGGATGTCGTTTAGTTAACTTTTCAAGCAAATTGAAATTTTTGAATAATCCATTTTAAAAAATGGGCAAGAAATTTAAACTTCACTTGGATGGCAATGATTTCAAGTTTAAATAAAATAAAAAAAATTATGCTGAACAACATTACCAAATAACATTTTTCGATATTTTTCAAAATTAGAGAACCAAAACATTTCGTCAAAAAATCTATAATAAAGAAATTTCCCTTAGGTATGGTATGTACTTTGGGAGTGAGAGCCATGAAGCAGGAGGAAAATGTGAATGTGACTGAATAAGCAAATGCAGTTTTTTCTCGCTCTAATATGAAATGTTTTCAATTTCAATTCAGTCTAGATTATGAATTTCTAAAACAGCGAAGTTTCAACAAAAACCTCTTAATAAAATTATTTCAGACAGTCCTTTTCGTTATTTTGAGAGACAAGATATGTATTTGAAGTGAAAACATTCACGAGGGGTGTTTCACTTCCCGAAAATTTGTACACCAAATTTTCATTTGAGGGATTTCAATTGGATTTCAGAACTTTTGAACGGATTTCATAAGAAATTTCAAGATTTCCTTTAAGTTTTCTGGATTTCACCAAAGATTTCTGGATTTCATATGGATTTCATGATTTCATTCGGATTTCAAGATTTCATTCGGATTTCAAGATTTCATTCGGATTTCAAGATTTCATCGGCGATTTCTGGATTTCATAAGGGATTTCAGGATTTCATTCGGATTTCAAGATTTCACCGGAGATTTCTGGATTTCATAAGGGATTTCAGGATTTCATTCGGATTTCAAGATTTCACCGGAAATTTCTGGATTTCATAAGGGATTTCAGGATTTCATTCGGATTTCAAGATTTCCTTCAGGATTCCAAGGTCAAAAAAAATGCTGCACGCAGTTGGCAGTAATGTATTCAAGCATACGGGTGCAGGTTCATCGAAATTTCATTGCTTTTGGAGAATTTTATTTCATTCGTTGACAACCAAATGTAAATAAGAAATGTGATTTGTTTCTAGCAGTATCATTTGCGATTTTTCATATCCTTTATAAATGGTGGTGTTCTATAAACTTGATCTGCAACGTAGCCCCACATAAAAAATCCATTTTTGTCAAATCTGGTAAGCGAGGTGTCCACTTAAAAGGGCCTCCTCTACCGATCCATCTTCTGGGAAATTCAGAGTCTAAATAATCATTAACAGGAACAGTGTGGTATACAGGTGCTCCGTCGTGTGAATACCACATTCTTCGTTTGATTCGAATGGGTAAATGATTACTATTTGTGGTAAGTGGTTTTTCAAAAAATCAAGATAAATCAAGCCTTATTAACTCTTCCCTCAAAGAAATATTGCCCAACGATGAAATTTCCATATATATAGGGACCATTTTTTCTGACTGGTGGTTCGAAAGCAATGGAGGTAATCTGTTGAATAATAATGAAAATTATGTTTATTTACAAACCCATTTTTATGAAAAGTTGCTCGAGATTTTTCTTTTGGAGTTTGATATTATGTAGTTTATAACTTTACTATATCCTCACCTCTGTAGCTTCAGCAGCCATATTCAAATCTTGATTCAATTATTTCTGGAATTCTTGAGAATTTCAAGATTTCTATTGAGATTTCATAAGGATTTCAAGATTTCATTCGGATTTCAAGATTTCATTCCGATTTCAAGATTTCTTGTAGGATTTCTCAATTTCACCTGAGATTTCTGGATTTCATAAAGATTTTATAGGGATTTCAAGATTTCATATTGGATTTCTGGAATTCAACATGGATTTCAAGGATTTCTGGTCATGTTGTACACCAGATTTCCGAAGTGAGACATCCCTCGAACATTCACTAGTAGGCCTATCAATAGAGGATTTATTCGTAACAAAAATACTAGTAGGAAACCAGCTGTGCCATCACATGAAAGACAGTCCTTAGTTATACAGTGCGTTCATGAAGTGTGAAAACGCTCCATTATCTTACGAGTTAATTATTTTTAGAGATAAAGCTCAGTCATAGCACACCACATAGTTACGTCATATCTAACACTTCAAGGGTCAGTATACTGAGTATCAAAGAACAACCAGTGTGTATATTTCTCTTTTTTTTTCATTATTTATCTGCAATGAAAATATCATAAGTAAGTAGTGAATATGAACAAATAATAAATCTACAGCAAATGCTCGAACTGAGCTCCTTGGGTTAGTTGAAAATAATGAAAAAATTGGCCTGTTCCAGCTTTACCTCCAAAAATAATTAAGTCGTAAGATAATGGAGCGTGAAAAAAATGTTGAGAATAATATGAACACTAGTTTCTTTTATACCCAATATACTGTAACTTGAAGTGTTAGATATGACGTATGTGGTATGGTTGAACTCAGAAAAGTATGAGCTAACAATTTTTTTATTTAATAAAAAAATATCGATGACGTCGTATCTTGTAAGGTGGTGGGGGAAAAATCAATTTTTTTTTTGTAAAAAAGGTGGAAGACTGAAATATAAAAACGACCGGTCCGAGCTTTACCTCCGAAAATAATTAACTCCTAAGATAATAGAGCGTGTCCACACTTTATGAACGCACTGTATATATTCTGTGATGTTTTGGACTCGCAACTCTCAGTTATTAATTTGTTATAAAGATTTGAATACGAAAAACGTGTTTCTTTGTATTTGCTTATAAAATAAAAACTAATATAGCAATCTCGTTGCTCCAATGAGAAAAGGTGAAGGGAATTGAAATTGAGATTTTGTATGAACCAAACGGATCACTAGTAACAGAAAAAACATAACAGAATATAACTACGGACTGTCTTTCATGTAATGGCTCAGTCTGTTTCCTACTAGTATTTTTGTTGATAAATCACACATTTTATGCTCTATTGTTGGTGTATAGCTTTTATTTTTCACTTTGCCCAATATCTTCAGAATGAGGATGATGACAGTAACCAAGAATCATTAAAATTGTACATTTATCCAATGAAATATGATTCATGGATTACAAAAAAAAACTATTAATTGTTATATTATGAACGAAAGTAATACGTTTTTTTTTATAAAATGAAACTTCAAAATACAACAAACCGCCATGACAGATTGAACACAAACAGAGGGAATGACGTCACGTCTTGATAACCTAACCTCTAAAAGGGTTGAATTTATATTCAAATTTAGTTCTCAAACAATACCATTATGCACTCAACATTTTATAATCTACGAAATAATATAAAAACTTGCGTCAAAGTGATATTCATAAAAATACATTGTAGAATTCGGAGATACAGCTGTTGCATCTTGCCGTGCAAGATTGAGCCACTTATTTCGCATTGTTTTCATGTGGAACGTAAACAAATAATTTGTTATGAGTTTTTTCAATGTGTTTTCGCACTAAGGGACCGCATCAGCAGTTATACAATTTTGAATTCATATCTAACATATAAAATTACTGAATTATTGCACATTAGCCCTTGATGTTAACTTTTGATATAGACAGAAATTACGTCACAATACGGCGAGTGTTTTGGCACGAATTTCTCACTTTAATTTAAAATTGGATTTTTTTTTAATAAATCTTTATTTTCCGCAGGAATGTGATATTGTATGGAAATAGTAAATACTTCCGAACATCATAGAATAGTTTTTCCAATCGGTCACCATGCGTATTATATGAATATATCTCATTTTTCAAAGACATTTCTGATCTCGTCGCTATGAAACTTGTATATAAAACTACTCAAACAGAAATTGATGTAAATCTGGTGTTTGGGTGCATTTTTTCCTGTGATATTTCAAAATTGTGTCCAAAAGTTTCTAAATATCTATCCATTTAACCGTTATTGAATAAGGTTCACTTAGTAGTAATACATTTTTCAATTGCTTACCTGAGCTACCCAGAACACATTTTGACAATTATTCCTTTATATGAAACAAATAACAGATAACAAAATAATCAAAAAGCGTCACGGCACGTACACAAATGGTAGGTCATCACCTCATTCTCAAACATAATTCCATAACCATCACTTCACGCTCGTTATCAATAAAACATTAATATTGTGGTCTGATACGGCAGAGTATGGGATGGCCACTAGGCAAACAAGGAATGGTTACCTTTAACTGCGATTGTGGAAGAGTTGAGATACATTTATTATTTATGTGCAAGGTTCAAAATAACTTCTCCGTACTTCTTCACATATCTATGACGAAAGTCAATAACGATAAAGCCATTGCGGGACAGTAATATTCCTATACCCGTATACGTACTGCCTGAAGAAAAGGGCCAAAACGATTCTCAATACCTGAATCCATAAAAAATTCTTAGCAGTATATGGATGGTCGGTAGAGTTAGGGTAAGTTATAAGCGAGGGGGAAACCGCTGAGAATATTGTGTACACTAATTCCCAAAAATCGTAGGTAATACCTCTGATACCCAGTTCCGGAGTAATACCCAGTAATACCCAAGTAATACCCAGTAATTCCCGAGTAATACCCACTAAGTAATAAGGACGTTTTTTTTGCACTTCACGGATATTATTGTGTGGTAATGGTTCTCTCACTTTCGAATAATTCCTGTAATAACCATGTAATGCTCGAGTAATGCCACTAATTCCCAACTAATACATGAGTAATGCTCCTAATTCCCGACTAATACCCGAGTAATGCCAATAATTCCCGACTAATACCCGAGTAATACCACTAATACCCAAGACATGTACACCAAAAATTCCCCTGGGGTTTCCCCCTCGGTTATAAGTAAACTAAGAAGAATCAAGACGACTCAGTCAAATTTCCGGAAGGAGGGTAGGGGTAGCTAAATATACTGTCTGAGGGTTGGATCTTGGTTTTTTACGACTTGTGGCTGAAATATGCATTATATCGGAAAAAGTTTTAGATAATTGATAATTCCGAAACTTTTATATCAATCATTTTTCAACATAACCTCGAAATTAACGAGAAAAACGCTAAAAAACTTTTTTTTGTTTTCCTGGTATTTTTTTTATATTCCTCAGAAAAAACATTGTTTCCTGAAACTTGGTGAAATAGTAATTTACGTAACAAGTCCGGAAAACACTGTTTTTTTTGGACGAGCATTTCCCGGACTAGTCCGGAAAGTGGTACTTCCCGGACTAGTCCGGGAAGTGATACTTTCTCAAAGAAAAATCGTCCTGGAAGTAGGTACTTCCCGGACGGTTGCCGAAAAACGTTATTTTTCAGTATTTTAAATGAGCTGTAATTTTTTCAGCCCTATATATTTATTTTTCGATGGTATATGAATTTAAAATTGAAAAAAGCTTAATTTTCAATCGAAAAAGTTCACGAAAAAATTTTCGATTTTTGAAATTGAACTCATTTTTTTCTTCGAAACCTCGACTTTGAAATGGTATGTACAAAATATTGTTAAAAATGCAAAAAACCACTTTTCCAGTTTTTTAAATATACATTAAGAGGGACGAGCGGTTATGTATCCGTTTATCACAAGAGTTGTCAAAAGAGGTGTATACAATAAAAATATTAGGCAGGAAGCTTTTAAAATAAGCATTTTCTGATCACCTTGTATGACAGTTTAGAAACGCTAACTTATAGGAACACTCAAGTCATTTCGCTTATTATAACAGTTTCGGCGTAACAACCAATAATCAATAAATCAAAATTATATGCACAGCTAAATGTCATACAGGGTGATTAGAAAATTTTGATTTTTAAAGCTCTCTGTATAACATTTTCATTGTGTACAACTCTTTTGACAACTTTTATAATAACGGATACATAGCCGGTCATCCCTCTTAATGTATTACCCTGTTTATTCAAAAAAACCAATCATAGCAAAACTATAAGTGATTGACATAATAGTGTACTCAAACTAAGAGTAATAACAAAAAATCGGAAAATTTAACCGACGAAATTTCTTAATTACAGGGTAAATTATAAAACAATCGCCTTTTCGCTATTTTTTCATTAAGCTGTTCCATTCCTACTAGAACTAATGATTATTTCGAAAAATTTCCAGAATATATTTACAAGAAAGTGATTTATTCTACATAATTCCACATGGAACACTTGTATACGAGCGAACACTTACCGGTGATAATATTGGCTGCATTTAACAAAAATTTGGTGGCCGGAGGGGTCATTATTATGTATCCATCAGGCACTTCCAGAGCCACAAGCAGTATCACTGATCTGTAAAAAAAACGTGATAACAGTGAATCAAATAATAATTTATTTCATAGATTTTTAATGACGCAAAGAAAGATATGGAAAGAGTAAAAAATACGATTCCCGAAAATATACTTGAGTTATTCTCCGTATTCTATACCAAAATGATGCATTGATTAGAGGTAGGTATACCCTCGGGTAGACCCATTTATGAAATTTTGACATCAAACTTATTTTAGGGAAATTAACCGCTTTCAAATAATGGCAACTTCGATTCCTGAAAGAAGAACCCGAACTAGAAAGTGATGCTTCAGGAAGACCTGAAATGAATGAAAACGAGCGTGTGAAGCGAAGAAGCAGAAAAAGGTGGATTGGATTTGTCGAATAAGTGCCAATTCTGGCTTTATGAGGACTGACTGCAATCCATATTAAAACCTTTGTGCAGGTTTTTGTTTAGTTTTATAACACTTTTAATCTTCTCTATACCTAATGTTTCATTGTTGAAAAAATACATTTCCCAGCGATTTTACAGTAAAAAATTTTAGCAATGGCAAATACCAAACAGCGTATATTACAAATCATATCTGAAAATTTTAGTCAGATGATGTATCTATCGATTTTGCAAGTTTCACAATTCTGCGTCAAATATTACTGAAGTTGCGAGAGAGTTTACATGAGAAGTGAGTCACTCGGTGTAACCATGTAGATATCACAGTGAATATGATTTTTTATTTTTCAGATCCACAATGAATTATGAATCATCAAGTGGAGATGAGATACAACTATGTAAGTGTTTTTCAAAACTGTAACGTTCAAGTCCTTCAAGTGAATGTCAACATTACTATAAATTTTTCATTGTTCCTGGTTCAAATTCTCATTAGTAGTTGAAAGTTTTTCTGGTTGGGAGGGTAGAGAGGACTGATAAAAAAAATATGAATAACCTTTGAAAACTAATAAAATTTAAAATACTTCGTAAATCATAGCAGTTATGTTTCAGTTATATATCCATAATACTAATTGTAGCTTTTGCATAGAAAATTATAAAACAATCAGGGGGAGCGATTGAATAACATTTTTAATTCAACATTCTAATGTTCGATTAGAAAATTGAAAATCAAATAGAAAAAAAAAATACACAGCGTTTATAGCCATCTCAGCGTTCTTTCGTGGTTCTTTGAATAGTCCGTATGAAGTATTTAACATATTTCTTTGAAGGATTAAGATTTTTGACATTGTAAGAACATCCATGAAACTTTATGTAAAAGATCTCCTCCATCGATTACAGAAGAATGTCTTCTGCAAAAGTTTACTCCTCCTTGTAAAGGGGTGAATGCTGCATCATACAGCGTTTCCCCCACGCATATATACCTAATTCAGTGAAGAGGGTTACCGGAAAAAGTAAACTAAATGAATATAAACTACTTATGTGTCTTTTTCATTCAATTTGCAAGGGCGGAGAGGGGGGGTGTGACCCAGCCACGAATAATGATTCAGGTATAATCGGGTATAATAAAAAATAATATTTCCAAATCTCCATAGTCCTCATAGCGTGGTTTTATGTTAGCCTGCAATTCGGTATAGTGAGACGTGGAACAATTAGAATCAAAATTAATTAATTCATAATTTATGGTATTTTAACTTAACCTTGGTGTGTCACCAATACAAGTATTTCCCTTCAAATGATCCTGTTCAAATTAGGAAACGTGAATGGTTATTTAACCAACACATGTATTAGTAAGGGCAATTAACAATCGAGATAATTTAACGCATGAGCGGAGCGAGCGCGTTAATATTCGAGATTGTTAATCGGCATTTTAATTCACGAGTTTGTTACAAAACTTTTCCGTCGACCGTAGTTTTCAAAAATAGAGATAATCTTACTTTAAATGTTTTTTTTACTTAACGATACGATATAAAACAATCAGTATTTCCTATATATTAACTTTAATCAAATATAGTTTAATTTTCCTTAGTGGTAGTTTTGTATTATTTTTTCAAATTGAAATGAAAAAAAAAAATTGATGTGTATTTGAACTGTCGACCTCACTGTCACATCTCTCGGCTGCCAACCAACGTTACCATTACGCCATGTGACTCTCTATGATTACGATTGACAACTGGTTAATTGAAGATTTTCTGAAATATTATTTTAGAGTTGACAAATAACTAATGACAGATATTACTAACCAATATAAAATATATTATAGCAATGTATGTTGGGTTGCATATAATAAAATCGTTGATTAATAGAAAATCATTCATTAACAGGGATCATTAATCAACGATTTTGGGTGCGTTAAAATACATCATAAATGAACGGTCGACGGTAATAGTTATTTATGCAACAAGTGCTAAAAGTAAGTGTTTATTGCACTCGACGTGAAATTGTCCGACGAGGCCGTTAGGCCGAGTTGTACAACACGTTGAGTGCAATAAACAATTTTTGCACGAGTTGCATACAACATTTTTTCTACGTTCATGCAAAAACCAAAAAATGTTTTATTAAGGTACGGCACTAGGTGTTGGAAAATGAAAAGCGCAACTTAAATAATTGATTATTACTATCGATTTGCATTGAAACAGATCACTATAATCTATTTTCCATTGATAAAACTCATTTTAAAACTTTCAATTCTGTAATTGTCAGAAATAATTTTTGAATGACGTTTTTATAACCAGTTGTTAAAAAAATTGTTAAAATTATTTTTTCCGTTAACCAGCTGTCGTCCCCTTACGAACGGCAGCCCTCAAAAGTCGAAACTTGTGCGAGCCAAGGATTAACGAGGTCTTACCTTTTAACGTGCGATTCCTAGCACTTTCTCGGGCCATCAGATAAAAATCTGAAGTCGTTGAGGATTCGAACCTAGCCGACCAGCAGTCAATGGTTTTGAACAAAATAAATAAAAATAAATAGAGGTTTATTTTACAAAGTTGATCAATACATAACACAAATAATGACATGACATTTAAATCTGTTCATTTTCTTCAACCCAGGGGGGAGGAGAAGGGATGGACAGACGGGCGCAGAAGTAGCAACTCTCCCGCCCTCGGTCAGGAGAACGGGAGAGCGCCCTGCCAAACCGAACTTAGAACCCCCAAAAGAGAGGGTGCCGTTGCCGGGCCACGCTGGTGGTAACGTGGGGCCAGACATTTCATTATCTGCGGTGATATTCTGTAAGATACACGCCTCCTGCATAGCTAATGCGTGTTGTTAGATTTTATTCATTGTAAATAATTGCTAGCAGTTGTTTTTGAGGCTGATTATTTCGATGTCAATCCCGGAAAAGGCTGAGGCAAAAAACCGGGTCAAGGTACTTTGCGTTTTAGGTATTCCTTTCGTCTTGGTTCCCTAAGGAACCGGTTCTTCCCTTCGTTCTTGGAAGATATCCAACGCTTGATAAATGAGCCCGCCGTGCTTGCAGGGCTCATTATCGAACACTCTGAGCTTTGTAATGTCCTTGGTGAGGGGACTTTTATCGATGTAGTATTTATAGAACTTGTACGACAAGTTTCTAATATATGTCGGGATCGAGTCGACGCCAGCAAGCTCCCTAAGAGTCTCGAATCGAACGTATCTTCGGCTGTTGGTTATGATACGGAGTACTTTATTTTGCATCCTATCCAAACTCATGAGAGGGGTCATTTTTAGGCTGCAAAACACCGGACAAGCGTATGTCATTGATGGCCTGATAATTTGTTTGTACAACAACAATTTGTTGTCAAGGCTTAGTTTGGAGCTTCTGGCTATCAGAGGGTAGGTGCGCTTAAGTGCACCACCCGCCCTCTGTATAGCCAGAGTTATATGTCTACCAAAGTTCATACGCTTGTCCAGCTGTACTCCCAGGTATCTTGCAGTGTTCACGTTCTCCACAGCTTGGCCATTGATCACCAACTTCCTGTATAATTTCGAGTAAGTATACTTCTTAGTGAAGTTGATGGTCTCTGACTTCGCCGGGTTCACCACGATCTTGTTCTCGGCCAAATAGGGTATGACCTTCCTATCCAAGTGAACTTGGATCCTATACTGGGCAGCGACGCTCGAGAAGAAATGGGCAAAAATGGCGGTATCATCGGCGTATATCGCCGTGCCCCTATCCGGTCTCTCGCACTGAGGAAAGTCATACGTATTTAGCGAGTACAAGTGTGGCGACAAACTTGAACCCTGCGGGACACCTGCTTCGATCGGAAACTCTGCGGAGCGAGTGTTATTTACTCTTACCATAAAAGTCCTCCCAACAAGGTAGGAGTTAACCAATCTTACCATATATGAAGGCATGCCTGCCAACAGCATTTTGGAGATAAGACCTTCAACTCATACTGAGTCAAAAGCTTTCTTCATATCCAGCGCCCTCTTGTGGACGCCTGCGAAGTATTCACCGAACAATTCAGCCTTCTGAGGGTCCGTCACTAGAGTATCGTTACGGTTTTGAACACTTCAGTCTCAACCACTGAGCTACTTGACCACTTGACCAGTTGCATTATAAAAATCAAAATCATAGTAGCCGTGAAGACGTAAGTTATCACGAGGTGTGGTCATAGTACAGACAGTTTGCTCTATGCAGGTAGACGGTTTAGAACAAAGCGGATCAGTTTTGATGCGAACATTAATACAAAATAATATAAAATATGTAACTGTTCAAAACATATTGCCAATCTCACAGAATATCTGCTATATATGTAGTGGGTTTGAACATTTATGTTTGTCATGATGACAGCACGTTGAAGTTGAATGACACATGAGTGCAATAAAAACTTTATTGCACTAGTGCAATAAAGAACTTCTTTTTCCACTAAATATAATTTCTTAAAGTTTTGTTTGTTGCATGAATGTAGAAAAAGAAAATATATTAACTGATGATCGGGAAGTATGATTGGTTCGAAAGTTTTTTGTGTACTCACTTTTACAGCATTCAAGTTCATTCATCCCTTTTACCGACACTGTAGTGTAGATTTGTAATTATTAACACCCCAATCATTATTAGCACACATAATAAATAAACATAAAATGCAACGCACTGGTTCAAGTTCGCCGCTAAGTTCTCAAACACGTACTAACCGACTTCATTAATTTCTGATAATCGGTACGAATGAATCAAAAAGTGATGCATCAACTCATTAATTGGTAATTTCCGATAAAACACTATAGTAGTTTCCAAACTTGTCGAATATCATGCCGAACATCTCTTTTCACTGAACATTTTTCGAGGAAAAAGAAAAGATCTTTAGAGTGGCATGTTAAGTCTATTGCCAAAACAATCCCTCAGAATTTGACTTAGTACGTATTTGAAACTGGAGTTACTCAACTCACTGCTTGTAATTTATAAGGCATAGATGAGTTCTTCCTAAGGTTAAAGCACACTACGGCTCGAGGAACCACGCCGCGCCTCACTGAAAAAATTCCGGCTGTATTTTTCATATGCATCCTAATGTAATGGCAGGCATGGACGATTACGCTCCCGCCAGAGGCGCTGTTGTAAGTGGAGGTCCGGAGTATCAAGTAAATACTAGAATATCAGTTAAATTATTCGCTAATATTGAAAAATACGAAACATCGGTTTCTAGGTTACCCTGTCCGTATTTTTTATATTTCTTCTGCTCTCAACAATAAAACTGATAAAGGTGCTCCACTTTACTGATTTCTACTTGGTATAGCTCCTTTATTTAGTAATGGCTTTGCTTAGAGCAAATAAACTCTCATCAATAATTATAGGTTAGGTATTTTGTTTATTCTCTGAATCGACTCTAAAACAAAATTATTCTGAGGCAAGATTACAAATGAAAACTATACGTTCTCGAATTCCTATAAGCACCAACCTACACCTTTCAACAATACCATTGACTAAGAGCTTATAGACGGTCAAAGCCAATGGGAATAAAATTGGACGGCGATGGGGTTCATTAGTAGATGTCACCACTCCGAAGGAGCCCATAAAGAAAAGACTCGATGATAGAAAGAGATAAATCAAGTTCTGGAATGTGGGGCGAGGGGTATTCGAGTTTCAGCCTTGAAAATCGGATAATTTAGGTTTATTCCTCTGTTCTGCTTGCATGAAAGAAAAGTTGTGGGGTGGTATGAATGAATACGTAATTATACAGTGCGGCTTTTAATAGTCCCCCCCCCTGTTAACTTTTGAACGGTTCGACGTAGAAACGTGAAAAAAAACCGTTTCGAGGGTTTTACCAATACAACTTTTTGAAAAAAAAATATGGTGACTGCTCAATAGGGGGCGCAGGGGGGCCCATCAACTCAAAATTTTTATATGGCATGGGGGGTCAAGGGGTACATCGTTGAAAAGTAAAATCAATTCTCTTTACAACCATCTACTTTTTTTTAATTTCGTTGATATTTTTTTTGCTATTTAAATTCGAAATATCAAAAATAAATGCGGGTCTGAATACTACTCATACCTCGATAAATTTGAACGGTTTGATGTGGAACAATGAAAGCAAAATTTTTTTGAAGGGCATTACCGATAGTACTTTTTGAGAGAAGAAACATTGCGATTACTCGACAGATGGCACTGGGGACACATTAATTTAAATATTTCGAAAGGCATAAAAATCGAAATTAGGAAAAAAATTATAGACAAAATTCAAAAATATTTAGATGGTTGTAAAGAGAATTGAATTATCTTTTCAACGATGTGCCACTTGACCCCCATGCCATTTAAAAATTTTGAGTCGATGGGTATCCCCGCGTCCCCTATTGAGCAATCACCATATTTTTTTTTTCAAAAAGTAGTATTGGTGAAACCCTCGAAACGGTTTTTTTTCACGTTTCTACGTCGAACCGTTCAAAAGTTAACAGGGGGGGGGGACTATTAAAAGCCGCACTGTATAGTCGCAAGAATGAGAAAAGAGTACGTATCATTTGGATATTGGTATGAATGAATACTTTTAAAATACCATATACAGTACCGAAAAGTTTTCATCTGAGGTATGGTGGTTTTATGAGAGCGTGAAGAATAGCTTGCTATAATGCTATAAAGCATTACAGTTTCTCTTCTACTCGCTCGAGGAAGGCATATCAACTGAGCTGTTAATTCGTCGGGCGAGGCAACAGGAGAGGCGCGCAGTAGTGAGTCTCTCTTATTTATAGCCCGGAAGGCCTGTCAATTTGGAATACGTCATAGTATGCAGGCTGGATTTTTAATCGTTGGTAGATCATGTGATACTCATCACGAAGTCAGTCTTCAGACCCTTGAGTAGCGGTGGGTTGCACAGATACAGGGTGTTGAATATGAAAAATCAAATTTATATTTGATTTATAACTTCCACAGTTTTGGAAATTTTACAATTTAATTCGAGAAAATAGTTTTGTTCAATAAGAGCTACATTTAAAAAGAAAAATTACATTTTTAGTTGCCACCAGTGGCGTACAAAAAGGGTATATTGGTCCCTTTCCTCCCCTATTTTTTACGCCACTGGTAAAATCAGGAAAATCATTATTTTTTGATTTCTTCATTCAATTTTAAGTAAAAAATGTAGAATTGATTGAACCCGAAAAAATCAATCGTTTTCAAGATTATTGCGCTTTTATGAATACATACTTACAGTGAAAACATTGTTTTGCGGAAGTGAATTGTACAATTCAAATCACTGCTTCAAATTTGTACTGGATATTCTACCAAAAATAATATCAATGCTACGTTCACATGCATTTTTTCAAAAAGCTGCTTTCTTGCAGAAATACAGGGTGTTTAAACTGGAAAATTATAAAGCATTTTTCTCATAATTAACATACAGTGTATCTCATTTATCATGGAAACACCCCCGTATCTTCCGTAATTATTCGAGAAGAACTGTGTAAACAGATATTTAAAAAAACTACTAGTTCATGCGCTTATCAAATATAAGTATTATTAAACTCATTAAAAAACACAGAATTCAAAACCTAACTGTAGCGGGAAACATGATTTTTTTGTATCATTTTAACTTTTGTCTCGCGAAATAAAATAAATGTGAAAATCTTTCGAAAACAAGATTTCATTTTGAAACAATTCAACTAAAAAGAAAAAAATAATATTCAGTGTATTGAAAACAAAGAATTTGTAAAAATTTTCTTAAAAGTTTTGAGACTTTCTTTCAAGTGTAATTACGTCTCAAGCTTTCAATAAATTATTTAAATTTTCAAAAGTTTTTGTTTTCAATACACTTAAAAATATTTTTTTCAATGTCAAAAATCCAAAAAACATACAAACGATTTTTGTTGAATAGAATTTGGGGACGCCCTGGATACACGACATTTTCAAATGGTTTATATGGATTACGTAGGAATGCGCCCATCAGTAAAAAAGTTATTTTGGAAAAAAAATTGAAAATTATGTCAATAAATCAACCCACAACTTCAATTTCAGAACTTTTATATTCTGACTACAGCACTGGTTTAAGAATATTTCGAAATAGATTTGGCCAGAATTTCATTAAATTTTGTTCATAAATGAAAAAATTATAAAATAATGTTGTTTAGTAGAATTTCAGAACAAAATTATTTTATTATTTTGTAATTTTTTCATTTATAAACAGACTTCGATGAAATTCAACATATTTCGGAATATTCTGAAATTGAAGTGGTGGGTTGATTTATTAGCATAATAATTTTCAAATTTTATTCCCGTGTAACTGTTTTATTGAAGAACGCATTTCTTCGTAATTTTGACATAAACCACTTGAAAATGTCGTTAATCTAGTGGCGTCGTCAAATTGTTTGAAAAAATCGCTAGTATGTTTTTTGGATTTTGAAATTTACATTTTTATTTCAAATTTATGGCAATCAACTAGAACTATTGATGCTCTATCTATTAAAAAGGAAAACTTCTAAATAAAAGAGGTGGCCCGCTTTCAAATGGGTTACTCTGTATATGAACAATGTTTAAAAAACTATTTCATGAAAAGTTGATGTTCTTATGCAATGTTGATTTTTTACGCAATTGTGCTGAAATATATCACTATAAGAACTGTCGAAGAATAAATATATTACCAACTTGAAATTCATAGAACACGTTTTTGCAAAAGTGGTGAAAGGCTAAATCCACCCCCTGAATAGTATATTAAAGTATGAGTGGATAAAAAGATCTTTCAAACACGCGCGATGCTCGAAATAGAGCAAGTGTTTGAAAGATCAGTTATCCATGAATACTTTGAAATCATAAATACTGGTTTCATTCTTACAAATAATGGAAATAAGAACTTATAATGTAAAATGGTTGAATTCCTGATGTGACATCAGTATAACTTTCGTTAATGTTTCATTTGTTTGTAATATTTTATTTGACGTTACAAAGTACTTCTGTCAGATAGGAATCATAACATTCTTAACTTAGTCATGGTAACTTAAAAAAACGGGCGTTTTTGAAAGTTCGACTTGCACACTCTGAGGCGTGCTTTGAATAGGTAAAAAGGGCACCAATTGAAAAAAGAAATAAAATATACAGAAGCCATCAGAAAAATACTGCTAATTTAAAATCAATAAAGTACGTATGTATCCATGAAATGAACGTTCTGTATCAATTTCATATTTGCAAAGGCGTTGAAGGGCTAAAATCAACACCTCGAAAGAAATGAAACAGAAAAAAAACTTACAATTTGAAATTAACAGAACACGTCTTTATACAGTATCGGAAAGTTTCCATCTTGGGTATGGTGGATTCATGAGAGCGAGCGTAAGGAATAGCTTGCTACATGTTCAGAGAGCATTACAATTTCTCCTCTACTTGCTCGAGGAAGGGATATCAACGTGAGCTGTTAATTGGTCGGGTGGGGTAACAGGATAGGCGCACAGTGGTCCGTCTCTCTTATTTTTTATGTGGTATTATCATATCATTACGTTCCTTGTAGATTTCTGTCTTACTCCAGATACAAAGTTTCCGATACTGTAAATGACATGAATGTCCTATATCAATTTCATCCATTTTCAAAGGGAATGAGGGTCTTATCAACCCTCCCGAAAGAGATGAAATGTACAAAAACTTTCAGAAAAAACCTGCCAATTTGATATTCACAGAACATGTTTGTATACCTACATGAAATGAACGAGAGTTTGTCGAAAAAAAAATCAGTTCAAATAACGTTTGTGGTAATTTTCAGTTAAACGACCTTAGAATTTTTACGATAAGAGAATTTTTTCAGGAGTTTATATGGTTATATGAATTCATTTATTGCTCGTCGGAGAAGGTGTGGTGTAGGTGAGTTTGCCTGACTTAAAAAGAGTTAATATTCGTTTCGAACGATTTTCAAGAATTTTTTTGATACTTACGATAATCTATTTCAGGAGTTCAAGGGCATATTGTATGTATGCTCTTAGATCTTGAGATGCCAACTATGTTGGCGAAAAACTGGCGTAATTTTGGAGTTTTCTCGACTTGTATTCACAAATATTCATTTATTTGATTCTTCAGGCGGTTGAAATACATAACTGAATGTTAATAAATCCATTTGTCGTCTCGACGAAGAGAGTGGGTTGGGGTGAACGCATCAAGTCAATATCCATCCTTCTGGGGATTGATTTAAGCCCCTCACCCCCTTTCAAAATTCAATATAAACTGATACGGATGTTAATTTCATGTATTAAACGTGTTCTGTGAATTTCACATTGGCAAGTTTTTTCTGTAGGTGTTTGACTCTTTCGAGGGATTAATTCAAGACCCTCCTCAAGTTTCCATTTTGAAAGTTTTTTTTAATGGCATGGGAGGACTACCGATACCTTATTTCACTTTTCTAGAGCTTCTTTATAGCCATTTATTTATAAGGATTCTCTTATGATAGTTCTAACGTTACGTTCCGCCATTTTGTTTTGGAATCATATTTTTGTCTGAAATTTCGCCCTCGTACAGAGAATTGAGAGACTTTTCGAATGAGGTGTCACTTGACCCACAATACCATTAAAAAAAATCTTTCAACGCCATTTCAAAAGACAAACAAGAAAAAAAATAAAAAAAACTTCCAATCCATTATAAAGTTGACTTGGGGGGGGCTTACTTTATGGACAGATTGTATGTACGGAAGATGAACTTGACAACTGTAAGCCCTTGGAGTTCATTATAGTGCTTCTCACTGGCCGAAAAATTCATGTACAAAAATACTCAACTTTGAACTTCAGCAAGTTATTGGACTTCCATTCTAGAAATAATGCCTTGCCTACATCTCATAACGTAGCAGGAGTCCCCTGAGTCCAAGTTGAATCCCCCTTCTAAACACATCACTTTGTGTGGACATGTAGTCCTAGAGGCTTATTGTATGTTACCGTACCACGTTCTCGAGCAATCAGAAAAGAAAATTTTTCGTGTGAAGTAAAAAATGGACAAATGCTATAATAGTCAAGGCGGAAGATCTATTTCATCAGAAGAACTGGTTTGAAACAGAAAGATACCGTCAACATTATATTGTAACGAGCCTGGAGCCGGACCTGTCACACCGAATTCTTGAAAGGACCGTACTAGGTCATTAGCACATTCCGATTAACTGAGAGTTCTGAATAGTTCAAGATTGTTTCTTTTGTACGCGAGTAGGACAACGAACTTTGGAGGCATCCTGAAAAAAAAAAACGATATAATTTTGTCGTGCTATATAACTTTCGCACATGAAGAGAGAAGGGATAGTAGGCAACTTAACGTTGACACAGAAGAAAACAGTGTGGCACGCCCAAAGAGATTGTCATCTTGTGAAAATATATAAGAGTCTGTTGTTATATATTTTCAGGGGTAATATAATGAGTGGTATGATTATTACCGATAATTTTTTGGAATATTAATGAATTGCAATCCCAAAGCTGAAAATACAACGAGTCCGCAGGACGATCGCTCATATTGATAAATAAAGATAATAGACCGTTGGCCCATGACACAAACATTGTCGATAATCTATGTTCGTATGCCCTTTTGGGGATATACTCAGGAGGCTTGGGAAACCGGGAAAACGTGCCTCCGAGCGTCTGTGACCAGTCCTTGCACCTGCTGACCTCCACTTCCGGTTGAAAAAAAAGGGTTAAGTATTCGATGAACGAGGAAGCTCGGCCATGTGGATACATTATCGTATCTTGCAAAAATAACCGGGCGCTAGCCGGTTTGCATACGTCTAGGTCGCTGCCGGAAGGAGGCATACGAACCGGAAGTGGCAATTTCCCACTGGTGATGGACGATGATCGAGGAAAGTATGCCCTTTCGTGGAACGACTCCTTTAAACACTATCCGACATTTGCATACGATTTCGGAAAGGGCATCTCGATTTATGCCAGCATCAACTGACCGGACTATCCTAGAAATAGTCGATAATTTATGTTCGTATGCCAATCTCGGTGCCGATAGACTACGACATTTTAAGTAACAAAAGCTGGTTTGCATACGCCCAGGTCACTACCGAAAGGAGGCATACGAACCGGAAGTGGCAATTCTCCACTGGTGATGGACGATGATCGAGGAAAGTATGCCCTTTCGTGGAACGACTCCTTTCGACCCATTAAACACTATCCGACATTTGCATACGATTTCGGAAAGGGCATCTCGATTTATGCCAGCATCAACTGACCGGACTAACATATAAATGAGCAATTCCTACGAAAAGCGGATTTTTCATGTCTTAGGTATCTGTACGACTCTGTATCAAAAATATGTACAATACAATACAATACAAACTGAGTGAATATGTAGATTTATATGAGGGAACTTACAGAGTCAAAGAGTAAAAAAATTTTCGCTTGTGGGAATTGTCAATTATGTAAAATGTAATCTGTAAAATGTAAAAATGCCAAAATTGCTGTCAAAGATTCTGAAAACTTGTTTGTATTAACCTCATCGTTTCTCGTCGTTTCTCAATATCCCCACGTGTAGGAAATAATACTCGCCAGACTGAGGTATAAATAGCAAAGGATGGATATACTTATACAGTAGAACTTCGAAAGGTTGGCAGATAATATCTCCACCAACTGACAAAGAATATTATAGCTATGGACAGCTACTCTCCATAATTATAGCTTTGAAACTAACGAGAGGATGCTTTCTGAATCGGTAAGAAACTGAAGAATCAGGGGCGGGGCAAGTACTTCAGTGCCCCGGTTTATAGATCGTCTGCCCTTACGAAAAAAAAACGAATCGCTATTTCTCCGCGAAAAAAACGCGAATCGCTAAGGCTGGATTCACATGGACTTCTGGACGTTGAGTTTGGCGGGCAAGTTTGAATGAATCGATCCCACTCGTACAATGGGAGATTAATATTTTCCCGACTTTTTTAAGGTCCGATTGTATGTTATTGGAAATATTAATGTAGTAAGCCCTGATTTAACCCATTTACACACTATCGACCATGTTTGGACACTCGCAAATAGATGTGCCTTTTGCTCAGTGGAAAACCCTGGAAATGGGTTTATCGGGGGAAAAAACTTGTGGTCCCTAATGGTAGGGTAACTTCCACTTTTTTCACTTTAAATTGTTAATAAACAATAGTAGCGCGATCTTCAAGGTGAAATAATTGGTATATTTGGATTCAGCGGGACAAAAAACATAAAATAAACATTATCTGCAGAGGGGCCCTTTTATTGAAAGTTTGGGAATTAATTAAGTAATGTTGGCACCGCGCAAATTGTATGCAAACCATTATTTGATACTTTCACTTCTACTAACCGTGGTCAAAATTTCAATATTTCCTCAATTATCGACTATTTCTAGGTTAGTCCGGTTAGTTGATGCTGGCATAAATCGAGATGCCCTTTCCGAAATCGTATGCAAATGTCGGATCGTGTTTGATGGGTCGAAAGGAGTCGTTCCACGAAAGGGCATACTTTCCTCGATCATCGTCCATCACCAGTGGGAAATTGCCACTTCCGGTTCGTATGCCTTTTTCCGGCAGCGACCTAGACGTATGCAAACCGGCTAGCGCCCGGTTATTTTTGCAAGATACGATAATGTATCCACATGGCCGAGCTTCCTCGTTCATCGAATACTTAACCCTTTTTTTTCAACCGGAAGTGGAGGTCAGCAGGTGCAAGAACTGGTCACAGACGCTCGGAAGCACTTTTTCCCGGTTTCCCAAGCCTCCTGAGTATATCCCCAAAAGGGCATACGAACATAGATTATCGACAATGTTTGTGTCATGGGCCAACGGTCTATAACTAGTCAAAACACATAAATTTGACGTTTATAATTTAAATAATTATTTTCACTTGACAGTAAAACAAAAACTAAGCAGGTTTATCACCGTGAAAATACAGCGACAAGCTATATTTTCACTGTAGTTCCGATTCTATTGGCTGAATTTCAAAATTTGAAATCCACTGATTCGTTGTTAAGCAAGGAAATATATTGTCAGTAAACCAATGAGAGCATGTTTCAAATATGACTTCAATGACATGTATTTAATGAAACTTCAGCAAAATCATTTGAAACATTCTATTACTTTAAATCATCTCCTATAGAAAAAGAAGAGTTTGAGAACAGTTGTATGGGAAGAACGACTATTGGTGACCCTTACGATCCTCTGATTTAACGCCATTGGACAATTTTGAATGGGGCTCCCTTTCATTATGAAATTTTCAATCAGAACTGAATTGTGTTTACTGAAAGTATGGAATCTTTACTGAACTTATTTTTCTCAATGTCTCGGTGTGACTGATACTTGTAGCAACCTCATGTACGAAAATCTTGCAAATATGTTCTCAACTAGTCAAGCTCAGAACATAAGTCTCGGTATTGATGAAATCCGAAGATCTTCCGCAACATGTAAAATTATTCATGATGTTACATTTGAAAATTAAAGTTGAGTAACATTCCGCCATCAATAAACTTGGCAACATTATTAATAATAAAACCGAATGCGCAATATGACATAATATTAACATTTGATTAAAATACTTTTCGGAGATGTTGGCATGGTTCCATAATTTACGCGCGCTGTACAGGGCGAACTACAACAACTTAGCGAAAACTAAATGGGATTCTGGTATGTAATGTGCGAAAGCACCTGCAAAATTTGAGAGCTATCCGTGACGATTTAACTTTTTTTCCGTATGGCAACCTTCATACAGTGCCCGTCTAAAGTCCGTTCCACCTACTAATTTTTGAACCACCTGGTATATAGCAACGAAATTTAGACGGCTTAAATAGGAGATAATAACCTACTTTTTCATGAAAAAATTCCAGCTAAAAGTTTCAAAATGGCAGCTGAGCACCATCTTCAATAATTTTTTTTAAATAGAACACCTGGCATATCATTGCATGATCGGTTAGGGACGATAATAAGGAATCCAACAACACCAAGTTTGATGGTATTATTTCCAAAGACTACGGAAATATCGCCTATTATTTTCTCCATAAACCGAATGAGTGGCGGGTCAATAATTTCTCTCTTCCACTCATTAGGCTTATGGAGAAAATAATAGGCGATATCTCCGTATTCTTTGAAGATAATAGCATCAAACTTGGTGTTGTTGGATTCTTTATGATCATCCCTAACCGATCATGCAATGATATACCGAGTGTTCTATTTAAAAAAAAATATTGAAGGTGGCGCTCAGTTGCCATTCCGAAACTTTTAGCTGTGATTTTTTTCATGAAAATGTAGGTTTTTATCTCCCATTCATTCTTCCCCAAATTTCGTTGCGCTATACCAGGTGGTTCAAAAATTAGTAGGGGAAACGGACTTTAGACGAGCACTGTATATACGCCACTGAAATCACTGGATCAGTGAAGTAGTGTGAAAACAACAATATGCTCCCGCGGAAGGTAGTCATGAGCCACCGTACGCGCTCTCGAGGTGTTGCAATATGTTACGACCTCCAATTGCAGATGATTCAATTGAAAATCCCAAACATTTGAAAAGCTATGGCTTTGTCACCCATCTACAATATGCTCACTCGTCACTTCGGTTTGTTTTTGTAGTAAGGTGTAGAAAAATGATTGTATATTAATTTTCTCTTTCATTCTTTTGTAAATCGATATCTTTCAATAAGCCTGAGTTTATTTTCGCGAATATTGTGAAATGATTTTTCATCATTCGTCACCAATATTCCTGCATTGCGTTTTGCAAAAAATACTTATATTTACAATTTCCTATTAGGAGACAAATTCAGCCTCACTTTTGATGAATGAAATGCGATATGATTTCTATTTTTACTACTTTTATAAATGGTTATTTAAGTAACAAGGAATGTAAAGACTTGTTAACTTTCGAGGTGAGCGAGTACGAGCCGAGGCTTGTCGCTTGCCGAGGATGTTAGCAGTCGATATATTCCGTGTTACTTTTACGTTTTTCCCGCTGCTTGTTGACATTTCTCAGAATTTGCCTGGATTGAAGTTTGTTGAGTTCCTTCATAATTATTCGTTCCGCTATTTCATTCTAAGTTGCTTGTGCGCGTAACTAAGTTACCGAATAAACAGACAACAATAATATTCAAAAAGTCAACTTTCAAATCGAAACTTCACTTGACCAAAGTTTGAAAACTTTTGTAGTTATTGTTAAATTTTCGATTATTAATGTCCATCTCTACTGGCCTACTACTCATTCTTTTTGATTTGATGAGGGCGACTTTAATATTACTTTTTCTAAAGCGCACGTCCCATAACTCTCTAATATTATATGTGGAGTTAACAGTTGAATATATGCCTCATTACCACAGGGTGAGTCGGAATAAGACCGACAAACTCCGTATACAGATTCCTCACCTCAATAAGAGGTGAAAAGTTTTTATCAATGTATGTCCTAAAATTCATTCCATGTATCTCTGTAGGCTGTCAAAAGTACAAAAAAAATTAAAATGATTTTTTTCTTCAAAACTCCTGAAAGAAAATATTTCAAACTTGGTATGCACAGTTAGATTCATCGATACTCTACCTAAAAGATTGATAAAAACTGAAGATATATCCTGGGTAGCAATGTAATTTCCTGTGTTGAAAAGGGGAACATTCTCCATAAAAACTGAAAAATGAAGAATGTGATTTATTTGTAATATCCAACAGAAAACAACTACTTCCCCGGCTAGAGCCACGCTGGACATTGAACTACATCTGATAGATATTGTGAAAACACTCCAACTGAAAAGAAAAAATCTGAAAGTGAAAATTTGCATTTTCATTCAGATAGTTGATTTTTTTAATTTTCTAGTTTTTATTGGACATTTATTAAATAAATTAGATAGGGAGAATGTGCCAACCTCATCCGGAAGATCGATAGAGTTGGAAAGCAGGCTCTTCAGAAGGAATTATATACATCAAAGATGGAATTGTTGCAAATATTTCTTCTGCGATAACACTTTGAAAGTTAAATTTTGACATAGACCTGTAATGGGCATTGCATTTTGATTTTTGTTCGAAAATATGAATAGGATATTCATAAAATCTGTTGTGGAATCATCTGCGGCTAAAAGACAAACTTTAGTCGCTATTTTCCAACGTTCAAGATAACCTCTTGGGAGGTAATAATTCATGTTGAAAAGGGAAATATTCTCCATGAAAATTGAAAAATAAATAATGTGATTCGTTTGTAATATCTAACAGAAAACAACTACTTCTCCGGCTAAAGCCACGCTGGGCATTGAACTACATCTGACCACATACCGTAACTACGCCACTGGTTAACGAAAACTAAAAATTATTACTTCAAACTATCACGTTGATAAACCTTGATTAGTGTACCTAATTTAATATTTTTTCCATCGGGAGTTTGGGAGAAAAAAAAATCAATCTAAATTTTTTTTGTGCTTTTGATACCTTGTATGTCAGAAACTTTACATCTTGAAAATAGGCGAGGAATCTGTATTCGGAGTTTGTCGGTCTTATTCTGACTCACCCTGTATATATCCTTGTTCTGAACAATGTATTTTATCAGTTGGATCATCACCTGCAACAAACGATACCCTGACCCTTACAAATTTACACGAAAGACCTCGACGCGTAAAACGGAATAGGTGCCAAGGTCGTAGGATTATTATGAAACGAAGGCATTTCAATATTTCAACGGTTTTATGTATATTTCATAAGAGGCTACGTAAATGGTCCATATTTAAATGTTCACAATGGCGTTACACTTGAATAATTGAAGGTTGTAAAAGAAAAACACAAAATAGTTGATCCAATAATTAGTTCATTAGGATATCACTGAAATTGAAAATTGAATTAAAAACATTATAATCAGAATAAAATCAGAAAATACAGGGTGTATTAGAAATAGGGTAACAAACTTCGGATACGGATTCTCCATTCAAAAAGATGAAAAAAAGTGCCTCCAAACATAGGTACGCAAATGCTTCCTAAGTGAGCTACAGTCTCTTGAAAGTGGCCTCCAAAAACGGTTTGGTTTCCATTCAACATCGCAAGAACCCGTTGAGATATGCACAAATGAACGTCGGTATATGATATCAGTAACGGTTATAAGGTTTGTTCTTCTGGTTTCGAAAATAAAAAGTTCTAAAGTGTAAATTTCTCAACTGCGTCCTGACGTCTTAGAACCAATATTTTTCAGAACCATAACAAACTTATTAAGTATTTACTAATAAAATCAGTCAAACCCATGCAACTCGAACTAATATATATAGTGGTGCGAAACCTGAAGGGAAGAACATTTTCTTCCCGTATTTTGAATAAACATAAATTTGTATGATTTTCAGGCGTTGTCGTTTTAGACCATCATTAATAAAAATGAACTCATTGAGGGTATGGTCCGTATATCGCCGAACATTTCAGATCGGTAAGTAGTGATTTCTGAGGTTTCAAGCAACCGGCTACACATATACGAACCCCTTGTCACTTGTCTTCAGTCAACAATTTGAAATAAATTTGTTAAAAGTATAATTTTTTCTTCAGAAAACAATTAAATGTAATGATTTCAGACCCAAAGACCTTTTTTGAGATAAATATTACGGACCATACCCTAACTTGTATAGCAAATTTTCTACAAAATGGGAGATACTCATTATATATACAGTTTTTCAATCGAAAGCGGAATATTTCGTTAACGGTTGATTCCACAACAATTTACGAAGACATTCAGTGTCACCGATTCGATTGTTTTCCATTCGATCGGCTACACCTGTCAAAGTTGACATTTTTTCAAAAAGATTACAAAATGATAGTTTATTTCTCAATAATACAAAAAATCTTATGATCTTTTTTTTGGTTCTTTCCTACCAAATTAAATTTTAACCAGTACAGACTTGGTAAAATCTAAGAAGACCAGATATAACACACTCATCTGCAGGAGGAATTTTTTATGTTTCTGAAATGTTTCCTATTGGATATTTTCAAAAAAGTACAGCACAATACAAGTTACCCTAGTTCTGAAATTTCGAATACTTTTCCAAATCAATGTACTCAATGTAATTTAAAATAACGCAGTATTTTTTTAAGGGAAACTTTCTTTCATATAAGATTATCAATGATAATTCGTATTTGATAAAACGCTGAGATGTATTGAGTAAATGTTCGAATACACTTCTGAACACTAATTTTTTGAGTCCTTCTTTACACTAAGTGGTGCTGACAATACAGTTCGGCTATTAGTAATACTATTAGGTGGTGCTGTAGGTTTTCCGGGGTTTTCTACAGCTGAAAAATGAATACTTCACCAAAAACCCTGAGCGCCGGCGCAAATAATAATAATAATATCGTCCTCTTCTCGCACAGGCTAGACCTTTGGGTACACTCGACGATTGTTTATGAGGAAGTATTATTGTTATTATTAGTTACAGTTCTATCATGATTTTCCCGTTCATTTTCATCATGTTCTAATTTCTACACCTTGTTTCTCAGAAACAACAAACACTTAATTAAAATCGAGGGGCATCATGTGTGGTGAACGATGTTAACACGTTCATTTGTATCAATCCATCTGTTTTGTAAACGGAAGACCTTATCAGAATGTGTTGCTATCAGTTCGTGATGGAAAGATCGGCTAGAAGATCAAGTGCATCCTTTCAGATAATTGCCAAACTTATTTGATTTGATAAACGTTATTCTAGTTGATTGCCTCCCAAATATGTCAATTATACAAAAATATTCACAATATAATGATTGCAATGTTATTTAATTTATTGAAGTAACGAATATAATTATCATGAATGTCAAAAATTAAAAAACAAACTGAATTTTTCTATTTCCAAGAGGTTATCTTGACCGATGGAAAATAGTGTATAAAGTTTGTCTTTCAGCCGCAGATGAGTCCACGTCTGATTTTATGAACATCTTACTCAGAGTTTCGACAAAATCAAAAAACCAAATCAAAATTTATTTCAATTATACGATTAGCGCGTACCTACTAGTTTTATTGACACTATGTCAAGAATGACATACCGTTTATTACTAAAAGAACGAAGACAGTTTATCAGCGAATAACTTTCCACAAGTGAAAGAAATAATGAACAAATATTATATTTTCAACAGTATTCATTTGGTAACTGCAGATATAGAAATTTCAGCATTTTGAGAAGAGCAGGGAATGTTGAATATGATGTAGAAGTCCTTAAAAAAAACGTTACTTATAAAAATTTACTCATAAGGTCATGCTGAAACACTATGGTCGCTACAAACTCTGTGAATGTTCGTAACTCTCCTTCTATCGCGAACTCGGCTACAAACAATCATGAAAGCTTTTCTTGATGAACATGTCCAGCCTGACATTATTATTGACGAAGTAGGACATCTAGTTATCAGGGAACGCTATGGAGCAAAGGAAAACATACCTCTATATGCACTCCGTTTCGAACTGTTCAGCCTCTCGTAAAATTTACTTCACTAGCTCTTACACCCGTCAGCACTTCAATTCGGAAATTGTGATAATTTCAATGTTTTTATGATTTCCACGTTTTTTATTCACCTTCCACACTGGTTCTTAGTTCATGAATACAAAAATCACACATAAGGTTATCAGTTAACAATAAGTTTTACATTTCAATCAGTACAGTATAGCAAACATAGCTGAAAGTGTGAAAGTATGCACGCCCATGATGCTCATTTGTTGTACGATGGACTACCCAGTCCGAAATATACCCAGTGATGAGGCGGCTGCATCCCAGTTGAGCCTGGCGGTCACAAAATTGAACAATTTCGCGAGGAGTAATTTAGTCTGATCCAACCAAAAGGAACTAACCTATTAAGTTGCAAAAATACCAGATGACTGGGCGATAAGCAGTATGAAGATATTGATAGTCTATTTTGAAAAACTCACTTGATGTTTAGGAGCACGATGTCTATGAGAATTTTTTTTTTAATAAGCTAGTGTATTCAACAAACTTATCTTTTGCTTTTTGAAACGAGTCACAAAATCCCAAAAAATCCAGGACTCTTACTGAATGACTGTTTGCTGAAAGCTGAGAACGAACAAATGCACTTGATGCCCCAATAACTTTAACTATCAACTCAATGCGAATCGAGTAATATTGCACTCTAATATTGCAAATGAAATTTTTTTATTTTTTCATTTCATTATGTCACAATAATTCACATTCAGTTCAATTGAAGACGACATCTATAATGGGTTGGAGGTTTTAACGTTTCGATTGCTTGCAGTTTCAGTCGTCATCAGATCACTATTCATATTGATTCTGATACAACGATGATCTATTTACCACAGCCACAAATTTCGAACAAGTGATGTGATGAAAGTATGACGACAGCTTAGGCAATAACTCTCTCATGTACCTAGAAATCCAAAATGGGAAGTTCAATAATTGAACTCCAGACTAGCACTTCCTGTGGTATTCCAATGAGACAGATTCCCTCTTTTTGAGGCATCCCCAAAGCTTCATTATTCCTTTGAAGTTTGAAGTTGGAAAGTTACCGTGATTGTTTGGAACACTTTATTGCCGATAGTAGAGGCGATAGTAATTGACGCCTCACTCAACATTTCCATCCAAGTAATTCTGGACTTGAATACAGTATAGCTTATTCCTTCCACCTGTTCATCAGATTGATCATTCTGCTGTCAATTGCTTCAGTAAAAGGTGCGTATTCACTAGAGCATTCGTTCTGCATGAGCACCGAATGAGCACCGAATGAGCACCGAACGAGTGGACGCTGATTTGAGCACGAACAGAATGCGCGTGCGGTGTTCGGACCGATACGTTTTTTGTCGATTTTTTTGTGCTCAGTGTGGACCGTGAAAGTGTGCTTGACGTTCTTTTTGTGGTTATTACCTAAATTTAACGGAAATCCACAGAAAGTATAAAATGACGCTGGTACGACCGCATGGATGAGTTTTCCTGAGTTTTCAGCAGCGTCATGAATATAATAGAAATTGTTTAATGATTTTGTTAAAAAAAATTGTTGAAATTTGTTATTCCGAATCTTCCAGGTTTTCGCAGAAAACCCTTCAAAAGCAGAGCTTGTCCGAGCAAGGGAAATTTAGATTTGAATATATTTATGAAAGATGATTTGAAATTTCCTTTCTTCACATAGAAACGAAAAAATAAAGGAGGTGACAACCAAATATTTTAATTTACATAAAAAATCATTGACTTGAAGGATAAATTCTGATTATACTCCTAATATATACATCATAGGCAGAAGAATATCACGTTTTTCAGCTTCCCTGTTTTGAAATCGCTCTAATGAAGGTCTTATTAGAATTTTCCCAACATTATATTGAACTTTCATACTAATCAATTGATTTTATATTCATTGGCATAAAAAAATATCATTACTCAAGTTTGATATGCCCTGAAATAAAATAATAGTTGTATTTCCATTGATAAAAATACTAAAGAGAAATACCATAAAGTCATTGACTGACTATAATAAGTGTATAAACATGTTGTAATATAAATTCATCATTATTTATGCATAATATAGTGCTTAGCTTTTGGTCGTGACCTTCTTCCATATTTCATGGGCTCTCGACTACTAGTCGTTAATTCAGTTGTAATGAGTACCAAGTTAGAAGTTTGCATTTTGGAGGATGCTCAGAACGAGCAATTTTTTATAATGATAAAACAACAATATTGTAAGTGAAGTGACTCAGTATTTTGGGTTATTTTTGGCGGCAAATAGCCAACGGGTTAATGCTTGATACACCAGATAGCCAATTCAAGGAGTATATACCAATTGAGTATTGAGGTAAGGATGATTTACTGCGATAATAATGCGCAGCGACTTCTCCAATATTGTCTGAAACCAGTTAACCCTAGCGTTCGTGATGCTTATACTATTTTTTGTATGAACGATAAATCTACTCAGTGACCCCCTCCTCCCCCACCAAAAGAAATGGAATACGAAGTAAATTTGGAAAGCTGGAGCAAAAATCTTACCTTTCGTAAACTGTAGTAAAGAATTGATTTTTGAAGAAGAAAACACATCACATGAAAAAAAATTAAGCGAATAATATTGGTGTCGAACCAACTTTCCGTATAAGCGAACACAATGTTCATTTGAGCACAAATTACATTCGATCCAAACTATTAATGCCGCCCAAACGAACGATTAACAAACAAAGCAATCCAGTACACACGGCGAGTAACTCATTGAATCTGACAGACTGCAGTTGTTAATTCGCGTGGAGTTCGTACTTAGGCGGATATACAGGGTGTAATCTAACCTCTTGCACTCCCGTGAAGAACGGGTCTATGATGCCATTTTATAACGAATCGCAGGTGTGAAAAATTCGAAAAAAAAATTGTAGGAAGTTTAAATTGTGTTGGAAAATTCGTCAAAATTTTGGGAACCGCTGTCCGACGAACGTCAGCTGTCCGGAGCAGAGCCGCAGTAATACTGGAACTGTCGGATGGAAGAAACTGTGTAATTTCGAACAGCGGTTTCCAAGATTTTCCAATTTTTCCAACAAAATTTAAAATTTCGACAATTATTTTTCGAATTTTTCACACCTGCCATTCGTTATAAAATGGTATATACACTCGTCCTTCACGGAAGTGCAAGAGGTTAGATTACACTATGTGTAAAAGGTTGGCAAACAAAAACTTATAAATATTCTCGTTTTCTTCTGAACTTTCACAGGTGCGTTTCTACATGATGAAATAATTCGTATAAATCAATCTTCCTTATTATATTTTGGATCAATTAGGTTCGATGCAATTTATCAACAGACGTGTTCTATTAGAAAAATCTTATACAGTGACCGCCAAAAAGTATGTACCATATGGGAAAAAAGTTTATTATTAGAGTATTAGAAAAAATATTCTTGGGAAAAGTTTGTGCATGTCCGATAACCTGAAAATCGATTTTGACACATGTCACGTGATCGCTGGTATGGCGGCAAATTGAAAAAAATTAGTATGAAAAGGCAAAAAGTGGGGTAAAATGGCAAGATATCAAAAAAAGTTATTTGAAAAGGTTGCTTAGAAATAAATGTTATTCACATATACAAAGTTTGAAAAGATAATGAGAGAAAATTAAAAATAGCAATTTTTTTAAAATATTTTCCTAGCTGTATAAAAATATCATATTATTATCCTATGAATAGCTTGACCATACCGGAACATTTGTATTTCAATGATAATGACAAAACTTTTTCATTTTCTCTACACCCGTGAGCACTAAATTAAAAAAATTGGATTTTGTTAAAACCCTGGCTGTTACATTGGTTCGTATATTACAGTTATATCAGAATTCCACGACCATTGTGATGACATGACACTCTAGAAACATGGTGTTTTCCAGATTATAATTAAGTTTCGATGATAATCGTGCCAGAGCGTTTCACTTCGCATGCAATGTTGAAAACTCTAGCCTCTTTAATTTGACGCACATTTTTAAGATTATGTGCGAAGTGAAACGTTCGTGCACGATTATTATCAAAAATTGATTACAATCGGAAAAACACGATATTTTTGGATTTCTCCATCATCGCAATAATCGTGAAATTCTGATATAACTGTTAGATACGAACCATTGTAACAGCAAGGGTTCTGAAAAAATTCATTTTTTTTAAATTAGTGCTCTCTGATGTGGAGATATTGAGAAAGTTTTGTTATTATCAACGGAATACAAATATTTCAGTATGGTCAAGCTATTCATAAGAAAATAATTTGATATTTTTGTACAGCTAGAAAAATATTTAAAAAAAAATTGCCATTTTCAATATTCTCACAATATTTTCTGAAACTTTGTATGTGTGTATAAAATTGAATTCTAAGCAATTTTTTCGATATCTTGCCATTTAGCCCGACTTTTTGCCTATTCAAAGTAATTTTTTTCAATTTTCCGCCATACCATCGATCACGATCACATTTTTAGGTTATCGGACATGCACAAACTTTTCCCCAGAATCTTTTTTCCAATACTCTAATAATAAACTTTTTTTCCATATGGTACATACTTTTTGGCGGTCACTGTATAACCATGATTTTATTTACAGTTGCATTTTTTCAATCCATCATGCAGTTGTCAGATACAAGTTATAGATATTTGTTCCAATAATACAAAGAATAATATAAAAAAAAACTTTTGAAAGACAAGCTTTTATACAAATGTGCTATAAAGTAAAAAATTATTTCTTTAGATATAAGTTACAGATTCAAAAGCTTGCCGTTTTAGTTTTTTTTTTCAATATTATTTTATTTTGCGCTTATTATTTAGTATACGCATTGATCAATGGATTTCAGAGAAAACGTGGTTATTACAAGGACCGTTTCGTGTGAGTTTTGAGCTATCTATCTCATCAATGAGGAGGCCACCTTCGTCCGCCATTTTGAAGCAGCCTTCTTGAATTTCCCAATTTTGTTGGAAGAATCATAATTTCCGACCCAGAAAACTACCACATACCAATTTTGAATAGGATCAGATCATAATTACAAAACTCGTCCGCCATATTGATTCCACTATCTTGAATTTTCCAATTTTGACGAAAGAATCATAATCTCCGACCCCGAAAACCCCCAGTTACAAAAGTCGTCCGGCATATTGGAGTTGCCATCCTTAATTTTTCAATATTGACAGAAGAATCATAATTGCCAACCGCAAGAACCTCGAGATATCAATTTTCGAAGAGAATCGGATCTTAATTACAAAACTCGTCCGCCATTTTGGAGCCGCCATTTTGTTGCTTTTCTCTAACAAAATTTCATGATCCATTGACACCAGAATTATGTACACCTACCAAATTTCAAATCAATCAGACGATTAGAAAATTAGAAATATGTCATTATTTAACTTGCAAGATTTAATACAATATTTAATAAAATACATACAAAATTTTCAAGGAGTGGTCAGAACAATAAAATGGAAAGGATATAAATGAAAGGCTCTGTTGGCATATTTTGTTTAAAAGAATGAAAAACTGAAAGCACCTGAGAGTTCATGGGCCGAATACTTAATTTTGCGAGAATTCGCAGCACAGCGGGCGTGAAGGGCCGCCACATAGTCCACCAGACGACCACCACGACTTGTGCTGGCAAATCCTCGTTAGCGGCCCCACCACCTTGCCTTTGACCCCTAATCCGAGTGGGTCGGTTATGGGGGCCCCTAACTCGTAAGGTTTGAGAATACCAGTGGTCAAAAGTTCACACTTGGGTGAGAAGTCAATAAAGGATTTTCAGAAAAATCGCGTTTTCTGTCTATTCCATAATTGCTATATTCGAAGTCAATCAAAAATTTTTCACAGCATATTATATAAAATTTAGAAGAATATAAAAATATAGTGGCAGACAGCATGTTCCACATTTTGTATTAGACATCCAACCAAATTTTTAAGCTCAACCTGTATTACCAGAAAAAAAAGTCCAATGAAGAAATTTGCTCCTTTTGACCTTTGATATATCCAAAAATAAAAGAACCTGTCGAGCCTCAGGAATACATGTGTCCTTTGTTCGTTTTTATCTAACAATAATCATTAGCTTTAGTGGTATTCAAGGATAACGGTCACCCGGTATGAAACTAATATGGTTCTTATTTAGTGGAAACGACAAAGTAGATTGCTCATTTCGTTTTCTCATGCAAAATAATTCATGTTGTTTGTGGCGTGACGTCGCCTTTCCTTGAGAAAGCAAAAAGAATGGGCCATGACATGGAAGAAAACGATAGCAGAATCATTAAGGCGAGAACAGAAGGTTTTCCAAAAGTACCATAAAAGTAGCTAGATTTTTCAGGAAAATTTCAACACACACACACGCACCCACACAAAAATTAATTTGCAGTTATGCTGCAAAAAGGAAAGGACTATGAATATTATTTTACAAGATCGAGATTTTCATTTGAGTAGTTCGTTCAATTTTGATTTGTTATCAGACACTTGTGAATCACTTGATATTTTCCTCTGTTTGATAATGTACACAAATTGATTTCCATTGTCAAATCAGATTTAAAAACAAACATAAAAATGTTTTATGTATGGATTATCTATATGGGGTCTGACTAAGAATAGCCTCATGGTTAACTATGCCTTTCGTAAGACGCGACAAGAAGGATAGATATTTTCCAATATCGCCCGGTAAAATACCACCCTCTCTTCGATATGTGCTTTGAAATAGATTACTCCATGTTTCTGTACTCAGACGATAAATTCCGGTCACCCCATTCCTTTCCTCTTCAATTTTCAAGACTTAATTTAACAGTTATGGTAATAAAGTCTCCTCGACCAAAATACTTCGGAAGCGAAATACCTCTCATTTCGGATTTCCGGGCGAGGGATTCTCGAGGTGACAAACCATCGAAAAATTCCAGTATTCACTTTTGTAACATTTGTGGACTCAACAAGACCATCCTACAGGCGAAAAAAACTGATATTCTGGCTTTGACCTGGTTACGAACTCCATTCTTGATTCAGATTCAAAGGTGGTGTCTGTATTTACTCTAAGACTAACTTATCATGCCAACACGAAGAGAGTTTGGAGCCGAAAGCCTTGTCGTAATATGGTACAAGCTAATACCAAACAGAACAAATTCATCTGCTGCCTTCACTTCTCTCGTAATGAACCATCCCATAGCGACTTCTTTAAGTTTTCACCACTCAAATTATACTTTATCCAGCAAAATATACAACAGCTACCAACACACATTCCTGGTGTCAACAACCAGTATTTCAATACACCTAATATTTTTATCACTACCAATCCTGATCCATACAGTATAGAAGTTTGTGCTCCACTTGGGAACTCCGATCACAACCTCATCTCCATTCTTTGGCAGTACAATTCAGCCGACTGAGATGGTCTTCGCATGTTTTTCTCGGCATCATGAGAAAGAGTGCGCTTCTCTTTTGGAGATCCAACACAATGCGCCGATACAATTTCTAAAACCATGATGCTGGGGATACAAACATACCAACACGTCAAGACGAACATCATCTGATAAATCCTGGATTAGCAGAAACTGTTCCAGAGCTGTCGCCTTCAAGCAGGCAGAATACCGTCTATGGAAACATTTGCAAGGAGACAATCGAATCCTCGAAAGAGGCTTACACAAGGAAATGCTCAGGAAAAGCCAATATATTTTCCAATATATTTGCTGCAAATTTTACGCTGGGTTTATTGACTAACACCAGTTATTTGCAAGTTATCAATTATCAATTTTAATTAAAATTTGCAAACTGTTAATGTGCGAAATTTACTAATTTAGTTCAGGTTAACAAAACGATTTCATTCTATGGTCGAATTTTACAAATAAAATAAAACTTATTGAAATTTCAGGATCACTTTTATTCGATAGTCCGATTTATGAGGTTAGAATGTTTATTGGGAAATTAAATTCAAAACGATTTTGGCACTAATAAAAGACTTGGAGAATAGTGTACTCAAAAAATTCACTTGTTAAATAGTAAATATGAAATAATAAAATAAAATTTTCCTAAAATTCGACCGAGTTCTATAATTTTATTATTTTATAACTTTTTTATTTATGAACAGATTTCGATGAAATTTTGATCAAATGTAATTCGAAGTATTCTGAATCCAGTGGTGTAGTCAGAATTTTGATGAAAGTTCTTAAATTGAAGAGGTGGGTTGATTTATCGACATAATTTTCAAATTTCTTTCCCATGTAACTTTTTTATTCATGGACACATTCCTACGTAATTTTCACATAAATCACTTGAAAATGTCGTGAATCCAGTGGCACCGTCCAATTCTATCTAAAAAAATCGCTAGTGTGTTTTTTGGATTTTTGAAAAAAATTCGAAGTAGGCCTTGAAATTTTTATTTTTATTTCGAATTTATGTCACTTAACTAGAACTATTGATGATCTACCTATTGAAAAAAAACTTCTGAATCGGATAATAAATAACAGTTTTAGAGAGGTGGCCCGCTTTCAAATGGGTCACTCTGTAGAAATTTTATAATAGATTTGTTGAGGATTCAGTATTTTATATTTTTCAAACAATAGTTCAGAAGAAAATCGAAAATGTTTTTTAAGTATAATTTTTACTAATAATGGGATTTTAGAGGCATTATATGCATATTTCACATTTTTTATACAATTTTCATATTTTTTATACAAATTCCATATCATACAGTAACATATGGAAAGAACATTTATTATTCGAGTATTGACAGAAAATCATTTCGACACATGTCAAGTGATCACTGGAAGATGCTAAATAAGGGGTAAGATCGAAAAATATCGAAAAGATATAATTGTTGCTTGAAAATCTGTAAATTTTTATAAAATCGAATTTTAAGCAAATTCTTTGCATCTTTTTGTCGATTTATTGCCATCTTACCTCAGTCGCTGCTTATTCATTTGTTTCATTCAGTTTGCGTCAAACCAGTGATCACGTGAAATGTGTCGAAATTGATTTTCACGTTGTCGGCGTTGCACATACTTACATTTTATTTTCAATAAATTTGTTTTTCCATATGTTACATGCTTTATGGCAGGCAATGTATATAGAAGAATTTTACATTCGTTCTTCTCAAACACAAGAATTTCATAAGTTGATATTGATTGAATAATCAGTCTGATTGGAACAAAAAATAACTCATTTTACACAAACAAAATAGTTATTTATGATACAAGTGTTAAAAGTGGCATTTTATTTTGTGAGTGGGGAATATTGCGAAACGAGCGTTAGCGAGTGGAGCAACCCCACGAGCAAAATAAAATCACTTTTAACAAATGTATCATACAAAATTTTTTGTTCAACAGTTACTGCTAGTAAGAAAAAAACAAAAAAAAAATAAGATCCATAAGGATTCGAACACACGATCTTTGGATTACAAGGCTGACTGACAGATACTTCAAATATAATAAACCCCAACGCACTTTATTTATGAATGTCATTATTTGTCAGTGATGAAGGACATTCTACAGTTGGACTAGATACTACTTCGTTTGTAACTTCAAAAGGAATTAGTATTATCAATTGCGCAAACGACCAAATACATGTGTGAACTTTTATAAACGATTCCTCTTGAGTAGGTGTTCTGATTATAATATCTGATTGAAGTGTTTCTATTAGAGAGATCTATATTACTGAGTATCCATCATCTCATCTGTCATTTTACTTTTAAAACTAGTGTTAAAAGTACTTTTAACACTAGTGTTAAAAGTGATTTTGTGAAAACGTCAGTTTTTAGTTCATGTGTCAATGAATTAAAAACGTCATTTTTAATGTCAGTTGTACAAAAATAAGTTTTGATAACCTCTTCTATGTTTGTTTAGTGTGTTGAAAAATGTTTAATCCATGAGGGAGATTGATCAAGCATCGTTACGTTAACAAATTTAGCTTACAAGTAGATGCGCACAGAAAAATCATTAGGAAGAATAGATGTCTCATCGAGCAGGATAATTTTAGAGGATTTGATTCAAGTGGTATGACATAAGTACCTACGGAAAGAATGCCAAAAACAATTCTTTAGGAAAGAGAAAAAGTAGGGAATATCCATCTTACGTACTAAAAATAATTCTAAATCGGTACTTAAAGATTTGAACAACCACAACTGAAATGAAAGAGTTATTCGAATAATCGTACTGAAGTTCAAACGTTCAAACTATCAAGAATGGCGGGAGTGTTACTTCCATCGGACGTCACGGTGTAGATATGGGGAGTCATGCAAGTACCGACACACCCCAAGGGCGCTATTTCGGGACGAAATGTCTTTAAGAAGGAGGCAATGTCACGAATATCCAGACATCAGAACGGCTGGCGCCATCTAGTGAAGAATACCAATAATAGCGGTGGAGCGAGTGGTCCCTAGACTGGAAGCGGATGGAACATTGTACAAATCTCTGGATTCGACGAAAAGAAATGTTTCCGATTATGTAAGAACGTGTCACACGCCGCCAGGTTAAGTATGAACGTTTTGAAAGATTTCAAAAATAAATATAGCCCAGTGATTGTGGTTATATATAGTTAGTGTTGTATATAAATTAGCGTGTTGAATAAACAATTTTCAAGTGAAATTGTAAAAGAGTTCTTTACAATATGCTGCCGCGATACGAAGCGTAACTTTATCGAAGCGAAGCGCCATTTTTTATATAAATTTCGTCTCGCCAGTTTCACTCCGGTAGAATATATTTACATTAGAGCAATTAATAAATGTGTATTATGTGTGTTATGCTTTAGCATATTCACATATAACATTGTCCTTTGGGGGGTTAATGCTCATAGAGATTTTTTGAGTCAAAAAAGGATAATTCGCCTAATATTTGACTTAGATTACCTAATGACATGTAGAAACCATTTTAAAAAGTTTAAATTATTAACGGTACCATTGATTTACATTTATAAAATTATAACATATGTTAAACTTAACATCAACTCTTTCTCAAAAAATTCTGACTCTCGTGATTATCCTACGAGGCATGGTGACTTATTTAGTGTTACAAAGCACCGTACTTCACTTTACGAAAGCAGTCCTCATTATAATGGAATACGATTTTTCATCTCCCCAGTGATATCAAAAATGAGAAAAATATTAATAAATTCAAGACAAAATTGAAAACATATTTAGTGGAATCCTGCTTTTATGAAATTGGTGAATATTTTGTAAATTCCTGATTTGTTTATTTATTTGTTTCCTTGTTTGTATATGGTCGATATGTTTAAATTCATTCAATTATTTATTTATTGTTCTATATACGTGTATACAAATTGTATGACTTGTCCTATATCATGTTATGATCCTAAAGGATAAATAAAGATTATTATTATTATTGTTATTATTACACACTGGATAAGTGTTTATGAGCGATTATTATTATTATTATTACATTAGATCGAAATTGTTTGATCCTATGTGAGACATTATCCAAATAATAAGAATTTTTATCGGAAGTGGAGCTGGATTTCCCAAAAAGAAGTTAGTTTTAGAGACATTATCATCGATATATTTATAGTCGAAACTCATTGGATTCAAAAAAACGGGAGACACTCATTAAGTATCTTAATTCATAAGAAAATATTAGCGGGCGTGTTAAGTGGCACCAGGTGAAACAATCAGAAATGGATTGTATTGCTTTGCTCATCAGCACTTTCTGTAAAATCGGATGAAATGAAAAAAATCCAATATCTAAACTATCCACTGTGAATCGTGTATATCTAACTCAATCCTGGTTTCGTTAAACACTTGAATCTAATTATTATATTAACGCAAAAAATACAAGATAAAAATCTTGCAAATATAAAAGTTATACCAAGGTACATTATGTTCAGAATAATCGTTAATTTTTCAAGAATACAGTGTCGAAACATTCTCGCTTCATTCAATTCTTGCCTTGAACTTTGTATTAGAACCCCAAATTTTCATAAACGTCGTCATAAAGGACCTCTTTCGAACGAATATTATAATTATAATTAGAACTAATAGTACACATCATATATTTACTGGAAATATGAAGATATTCCTGTCAAATTGTAGATTTCATATAATAATAATAATACTCCCTCATAAACACTCATACAGTATACCCAGAGGCATAGCCTGTGCGGGTAGAGGACGGCTATTATTATTATTTGCGTGGCGCTGACTTACTGACTTTTGGTGGCGTATTCACTTTTCAGCTGCAGGAAAACCCGAAACACCAACAGCACCATACAAATGATGATGATTTTATTCGTATATTTGAGATGTGTAATTAGTTCATTGGAATATATTGCTGATTTTGAAGCTGTAAATAAACGAGTAATACTTAACTGCCAGTTTTTGCCTGTAGCCACGAACCCTGATACAGTAAAAATATTCACCATTCAAGAAATATAACTCTGAAATGATAACACGGTTTTCTTGGGTAACTTGATGTGATGATTCTCAAGTTTCATCGTCTAATTGGTACGAAGACTCCTAAGGTATTTCTTTGTTGAGATATTTGGGAAAACTAGATACTAGATTCATAGAAAAAATTGGTAATAATGCTGTGAGTGTGACGGAATCAACCAAAAAGTCACTAATCACAACTGAAATGTTCCCAACTTCTTTCGAATTCCCTCTTCAATGGTTCAATAAATCATGTTGGACAGTTGACAGATGTGAACTATTTTCGATGTCAGATAATGCCAAACACAGATATGTAAGTACATAATTCATGAGTGATAAAAAATAAATCTAAAAATTAAAATGTTATCGCTGACAGACACGACTAACCTAACCATTTCCATTGGAGCAACTCACCATTTCCCCGAAAGACACGGCCGCTCCCCACACACAAATTCACTCACACAAATCGAGCAATCAAACAATTTGGAATTGAGCGTACGAACAGAAATAAAGTCGAAGAATAATATACCGTGCACTGACTTGGTTTTCAAAACAAAGCACAAGCGACAGTGAATGAATCAGCTGGGATCGACACAATAATAATTGATAACCATTCAGAACGACAACGGTCGAGTTTCATTCTCACCTGCGTGGTTTTGCAATATCAGTCGAGACTGATTTGAGAGGTTAGTGTGCTTGCTGGTTTGTAATTTATTAAGCCTGACTACTGGAATCCCTTGAAATTAGTCAACAATACTGGGCGTATATGAATATTGGAACCTTTGGTATGAAGCGAGGGGGAAACATCTACTTTAAATCGTATATAACTATAAATTTTGTGTCAATTTTCAGCCTTAAATCGTCAACTCAGTCTTTCAGTCATCGCCTTGAGTTTTTCAGTCGTCGGCTTGAGTATTTGATTTAAGCCTTTCAGTCTTCGGCTTGGGTCTTTCATTTGAGACTTTCAGTCATTGAGCTTTTTATACATCTTGAGTCTCTCCTTCGAGTCTTCCAGACATGGATTTCAGTCTTCGAGTCTTTGTTTGAATCTTTAAAAGTCTCATGCCAAAGTCTCTCAGTCATTGAACTAGAAAAATAGTATACTATGGCGAACTCTAGAGACAAAGTCGATTCATTTGCAATTATTTCAACACATTTAGTAGTTGTTTGTTTCCCGCCTATACCATTTTCATTTAGATTTATTCTTCGATTTAGTGTGCGGATATTTATTACTTTATTTACTTTAATTACTAACGGGTAAAATACAGAAAGAAATATGATGGAGAGAAACAGAGATGTATTTAACGTAAAGATAAAGACATATAAGAAGAATAAAAAGAATGGGAGAAATCTTGCAAGAGAATTTTGATAGGGAACAAATATAGCACAGCAAATCAAAAAATCTTTATGGGACCAAATAAAAGTCTACCTACCGATTTTAATAAATGTTCACCAAATTTAGAATTCACGCATTTTCGACTCGCAAGCTCCGTTAGCTTGCCTAGGTTAGGTTTGTGTGTCAAGTGCGAGTGAAAATCCAAATTAACACCTTTTAAAATTTGGTGAATATTTAGGGCCGTTTTCACCACTTGCTGATGAAGTCCTTGATAGCCTAACAGAAACTTATATGCCAGATAAAATACAACTTTTGGTTTTACAGGTCGCGAATAGATATATCCGGCGGATGAAGTTGCTGGTAACTAATCAGCCGATCCAAGTGGCTGTTAAAGTTTTTATCTTGTTGTTTTTGACGTTAGCAAGTGTAGATTACTGTCAAAATTTTCCTGACATGGATTTAATTGACATTTTAGAAGACGAATTTGATGAATATTATGAACATATTACGCGACCTCGTAGGAACCTAGTAAGTCGCCCTAGACCAAATTATTTTGAAACACTCGACTATGCCGATTTTCGAATTTGATTCCGGTTCAACAAAGGAAATTGTGGTAAATACATGTCAGACAACAACTACTACTCTGGCTAATACCACCACGGGTATTGAATTATATCTGACAGATACTTGTGCAATATACCTCATTGAAGAGGAAACAATTGCAAGTACTTCCCTGTTACCAAATAGCAGAGTTTTGATTCGGACAGAGGGACCACCTGTAGACTGGTCCTAAAGGTTTTTAACTCGACATCAGTACAGGGTAAGTCACCACAGATAGCCTTGAGGCCATCTATTCCCCGTCCGATTCGTCCGAATCACCACACCATTTCATCTATTTGGTCACTCTGGTCTGACGGTGGTGGAAAGGATGTAAGCCGCTCCACCTCGTGAGCAGATCTTGTAATTGAGTTCTTTCAGTCACAATTTTGAGTCTGTTAGTCAATGAAATTTGGCTTTCGGTCCTTTTATTTCCGATATCCGACAACTGTTTCAGTTAGTGCGATTTTGTTTTGCCTTTTCAGTCCCAATCTTGAGTCTTTCAGTCAATAAGATTAAGGGGCTCAGTCATTTCAATCCCAATCTTAAGTATTTCAGTCACTTGGATTGGATTTGATTTTGAGTCTTTTCAGTACCAAACTTTAGTCTTAAATCTTTTGAACATGTTGAGCCTTGTACACATTTTTGCCATATTTCCCCGACGGCATGAATACATTTCAAAAACAGAAAACTACCAAATCACCGAAACTACGTGTATTTCATAAAGTGTTTGGTGTGGTGTGGAAAAAGTTATACCCAAGCTATTTATATTCACTGTTGTTCACATTCTCTCAGAATAGCTTTGTGCCATTCTTGCAAAACCTAAAACTTGAACTTTAGAAATTGCGTTCGAACCGTAAAATTTGTTTGTATCTATACTTGTTAGTAATAATGCGTGATTAATGGCCTGTCAGAAGTCGAATATTACAAGACGACACACTCACAAATCATTAAGATAATACCCCCCTAAAGCTGGCAGGACCAATTTTTTTAACGTTAAGCTGATGGCGAAACTAAATCGCTTAAACGAATCGCTGGTCGAAAACTCTGATCACGTCATAATTTTAGGTTCACGTTTAAACCTATTGCCAATTTTTTTGAAATGCCTTTAAAAAAATACTGGGTCTGCTATAGCTTTACCGTTAAGCTAGCAGAACCCCACCATAAAAAACAACCCAGAACAAATCCAGGCTACTAATATTCAGATTAATTTATTACCTAATAATATATTTTTTAGCTCTTCAGTTTGAGTGGCAGTCATAGGTTCTGTAAGCTCAACATTGAGCTGGCTGTACTAAAAGGCTAACCGAATCGTTATGAAAAATCTGATCACGACATAATTTTAGGCTCACGTTTGAACCAATCGCCGATTTTTTGGAATGCGTTTTTTTCAATCCTGGGTTATGCTAGCTTTACCGTTAAGTTATCAAAACCCCATCATAAAAAAACATCTCAGAACAAATCCAGTTGGACAATAATGGCTCTATAGATTATATATAGTATATATTTTTTTTGCTCTCCAGTTGGAGTAGCAATCATAGGTTCTGTAAGCTCAACACTGAGCTGGCTGTACCAAAAGGCTAACCGAATCGATATGAAAAATCTGATCACACTATAATTTTAGGCTCATATAATGCTCACGTTGGAACATATTACGATTATTTTGGAATAACCGTTTTTTTTAAATCCTGTGTATTCTAGCTTTACCGTTGAGCTAGATAACCAAACCATAAAAAACACCTTGGAACAAATCTACTCGGATGGTAATTTCAGACTCAATGCGCAGGCTTATTTATTACTCTATTTGTTTTTACCAACAAACAGAGAGAATGTGGGCATTATTTGCATTATGTCGGATTCCACATCTCCAACGTGAACCTTTCATTGAAAATCTCTGAAAATATGTTATGAGTTCGGATCATTACGATTTTCTCAAACTGTTGTGGAATTATTCGCGTTAACAATTTCTCGGGTTCTGCTCGCTTTAAAATGATCTCAAAATGATGACGTGATCAGTTTTTCATAACAATTCGGTTAACCTTTTGGCACAGCCAACTCAATGTTGAGCTTACAGAGCCTATGATTTCCACTCCAAGTGAAGAGCAAAAAATATATAACTGTTGTGGAATTATTCGCGTTAACAATTTCTCGGGTTCTGCTCGCTTTAAAATGATCTCAAAATGATGACGTGATCAGTTTTTCATAACAATTCGGTTAACCTTTTGGCACAGCCAACTCAATGTTGAGCTTACAGAGCCTATGATTTCCACTCCAAGTGAAGAGCAAAAAATATATAATTGGGTAATAAATTAGCCTGAATTGAGCTTAATTTTATTGTCCAACTGTAATATGTTAGGATTTGATTTTTCATGGTGGGGTTCTGCAACGGTAAAGCTAGCAGAACCCAGGATTTTTTTAAAACCCATTCCAAAAAAATCCGTGATGTATGTACCTATTTATTAAGAGGGCAATATGATTGATTTTCTGAGGGGCAATAACACTTTGTGCTCGAAATATATACAATATTTTTTCTACAAACGCAGCTCTTAGACAAAAAAAACACTATACAATACAGGCATATATTATTACATATGAGAAAAGTAACAATATCCTTAATGTTTAAGCTATCCGAATATCCAATAATTCACATCTCTAACAACTAAAAAGGAAAATAACCAAGGCAATAAAAAAAGGAGCGTTTTTTTTTAATTTTTTCGCTCTAGAGGGAGATCTGATACCGTCAGAGCCTTGTTTATTAATTAATTTTGTTAATTTGTTCAGTATACATCCGACAGGTTAATAGTTCAATGACGGGAGTATTTTACAAGAATGAGCTCAACGCTTAGTAGCATTCATGAACATAAGCAATTTGGAATAATTCTGGAAATTTATTTTTTTCAATTCCCCTTTTTACCCATTCAAAGCACGCCTCAGCGTGTGCAAACAGAACTTTCAAAAACGCGCGTTTTTTTAAGTTGTTGCGCGGTGAAGTCTAAATGTATCTTGTAACGTCAAATGAAATATTACAAACAAATGCAAAACTTTTATTCAATCTTCAGCGAAAGGTATACTGATGTCACATCAAGAATTCGCGAATTGTAAGTTCTTATTTCCATTAATTGTAATAATGAAACCAGTATTTATGATTTCATAGTGCACCAATTGAAAAAAATATCGTAAAGTATAGGTACGTGAATAACTGATCTTTCAAACACTTGCTCGAAAAATCGCGCGTCTTTGAAAGACCGTTTTATATCCACCCATACTTTAATACACTATTTTAAATGTACGCAAAGACAAAAAAAGACAAACATTTTAATAATTTTTGTTCTTGCCTCGAGTTGGTCACTTGGAAGTCATCATGATCGGAAATATTCAATGTTACCAAATCACCATGAATAAAGTAAGATCAAACATGTAAAAAAATTACACAAACTAATCCAACCTCGCAATTCAAGTTCGGAAGCTATTCTAATTGACGGATAAGATTAATGAAAATATGCCAGCTTTGCTTGTTAACTCATGGCTTACGGAAGAAGAAAAAAAAGGAAAATGACTTAAACTAACCTCGCTATCCAAGTTAAAAAAATAATACTCCCTCATAAACAGTCTAAGAGAGTACCCAAAGGCATAGCCTGTGCGGGCAGAAGACGGCTATTATTATTATTTGTCGTGGCGCTCCAGTGAAACTTAATGATTTTTCAGTGGCGTATTCACTTTTCAGCTGTAGAAAAACCTACAGCAACACTCCGGGTAGTCGGTGTGCACTCCAAGCTAGCACTAACCCTCGCGCTAACCTGACGGATGAGATTAATAAAAATATGCTCGCTTCTCTCGTTACCATATGGCTTAGGGAACAAGACACGTAGCGAGCGAGGTGAGCATATCTTCATTCCATTTATCAATTAGGTAAGATGAGCGATTGTGGTGTGAAAGGATTGCATTCATCTTGGATAGCTAGGTTTGTTTAGGTTAGGTTTAGTCATTTTCTCCTTCTTCTTCTTGAACATGAGGTAGAGCGAAGCGAGCATATTTTCTTATACGTCAAGTTAAATTAGCGTTTGTACGGTATAATATGATTTCATTCATATTGAATAGCGAGGTTAGATTCCGTTGTGCTATAAGTATTTTATCATTTTTGTCCTTACTATCATGGTGATTTGACAACACTGGATATTTCCGATCATGGTGAAGTTCAAGTAACCAACTTACAGCAAGAACGAGAATTACTAACATTGAAGTTTATTACATAATAAATCGAACTTTTGTTTAAAGCGGTTGTTTTTGGTACTTGCTCGGGTGCTTGTAATTGTGAAATATGAGTTAATTAGCATTTTTTTAAAAATTTTGACAAAAATACGGAGATATTTTATGCAATTTTTACTGAAAAATTAGTGTTTGAAAATCGTCGATTTTCAAGATTCAGAAGGGCGTAGCTCGAAAAGTATTGAAGATCCCCTTGGATCTCCTAGAAAATTTTTTTACTAAACTTTACCAAAAATAAAAGCACTTTAGAATAATTTTGGCAATGGGAGTGAAAATCAAAAAAATTCTAGACACGCCTCTGGTAATAGGTAGGTTAGTTAGGTACCTACCCAAATAATTTGAATTGACACTCGGCTTATACCTATACCTATCTGATATTATTTCTTTGTGTCAGGAAACTGTACAGGCCTCAAAATTTGTTACAAATATATGTACGTAAGTATCGTTTTCATAATCAGAAAGGTCACATGAACTCAGTCCGTCAATAAATCACAATAAATGCACACAAGGTTGAATTTATATTCCGTTTAGCTATTCAAATAGAAACTAAATGTTTCGATTCGCATAAGTGCTAAAATTATGACTCAAGGTGTTGAAATAGATGTGCCAAGGTTGTCATTAAATAATATTCGAGTAGAAACTAAAACCAACGACTGAAATGCAATGAAAACGGACTAAAAAATACTAAGCTCATAACAAACATGGCTGTCCTAACCCCCTACATGTAACCATCTAATTTGTCTAACCGACCTACCCCATGGTTATATGTAGTATACTAGTACAAATATCAGAACCATAACCCCAAACTCACTTATCAACAACGGACAGTCAATTAGAAAATAACGTACTTTGGATAATACACCCATGTTCAGAAATTAAAAAGGACCCCTCTTTTCATTAACCCCTGAAAAATGATAGAAAAAAACTTACCTGTAAAACTCGTCCAGCAGCTTTTGATGTAAATTTCCACAAATAACCAGACCAACACATAGGTAATCCAGATCTTTAGCCTAACCGCGATTCACAATATATTAGGATTTGTTTATTTTTGAACCATTATTAAAAACCAATGTTAAAAACACATATTATCCAAACAGCGCAGCGCACAGAAACGTATTGTCAATTGGCGCTGCTAGCGATCTTTCCGTAACGGAAGTAGTTTTCTACTGCGTCCTGTGATCGATAAACATTCTATAAGTGTTCGTACTCACGGTAGAGGGTACTGTTGGTAGTATATAGAAGAATTCGCATTCTGCGCAGTATTGTTCCATCTATAATTATTTGGTTGAACTGATGAACTGATATTCGCAGTCTGCGCGACATCTATAATTATTTGGTTCAACTGACAACTGACAATTTAATAACTTGCAACATCATTGCCTTCATTAATATTTCATTTATTTAGGATTCATCACAACCCGAGTGTTATCAAAGTTTACGCTATTGTTATTTCATTCAAAAGGAAGTGCACAATGGCACCGTAAAATTTGTTTCATTACATCTTGGTGTTTTTCTTGAATATACATCTCATAAAGTTGCAGTAATATATCGACTACAATCATGTCTGATAATTTGCTCAAAATTAAGACCATATTATCGTTTATCTGATAAAATTGTGTCAATTGTGTACGTTTTGCATCACGTCTAAGTATAGATGGCTCAGCATTTGCGCAGAATGCAAATAGACGCAAGCCAGTATGACTATCAGTAGTACCTATCAGTCATTAGAAGTCGTATGGAAATCGCTTTTTGTTGATTGAATGTGGTAGAAATGGAAATATACTTATTATTGTTTGTAGAGGAAAGACATATCATTCCCTTGTTTCATTCATAAGTCATTACCTACTTATTATTGTCACGGTAGCACGGATATTTGTTGAAAATTAGTATGGGAAAGCTCTAAACAGTCTAAACACAGATAATTACGAATAAAAAATAATATTATTACAAAATTCCGTAAGGACTGCAAGGCACTAAAAACCTAGGAGCTCATACTGAAAATGTAATAAATGCATCGACATCTTCATTCGAGAAGTAGAACCAACTTTTACGATTTCATCAATCTGATGTAATTGCTTTCACCATACAATAGGAACCTGTATGGTCGCACAATATGAGCTCGAGAATTGTGCGGAAGATGACGCCAATATCCAGGAAGACGAGTAAATCAGACATCGTTTGTGAAGGGCTAAAAAAGTTTTGATTTGTGTTTGAAAATATGAACAGGATGTCCATAACATAATATCAGTTGTGGAATCACCATTTCCATCGTTGCTGTGTGAAATTGCTTCTGAAGAGCCTGCTTCCCTGCTCCCTGATGAGCTTGGAAAAGCGAAATAGATAGGTATTCGTCGACAAAAATATGTTGTGGATCTCATAAGAGAGAAGCAGCGTTCCTTGCTTCAATGAAACGAATGATATCTGTGAGTTATATTTTTAAATGACATTGTCACGGTAGCACGGATATTCGTTGATAATTATGGGAAAGCTCTAAACATCTCACAGTTAATTACGAATAAAAAATAATATCATTACAAAATTCCGTAAGGACCGCAAGGCATTAAAAACCTAGGAGATCATACTGAAAATGTAATACATGCACCGACATCTTCATTCGAGAAGTAGAACCAACTCTTACGATTTCATCAATCTGATGTATTTGCTTTCACGATACAATAGTAACCTGTATGGTCGCACAATGTGAGCTTCGAGAATTGTGCGGAAGACGACGCCAATATCCAGGAAGACGAGTAAATCAGATATCGTTGGTGAAGGGCTCAAAAAGTTTTGATTTGTGTTTGAAAATATGAACAGGATGTCCATAACATAATATCAGTTGTGGAATCACCATTTCCATCGTTGCTGTGTGAAATTGCTTCTGAAGAGCCTGCTACTCCCTGATGAGCTTGGAAAAACGAAATAGATATTCATCGACAAAAATATGTTGGGAATCTCATAAGAGAGAAGCGTTCCTTGCATCAATGAAACGAATGATATCTGTGAGCTATATTTTTTAATGACATTCTCCCTATCTCATTTATTTATTTGAATTTTCAATGAAAACTAGAGATAATTAAAAAATCAACTATTTGAATGAAAATGCGAATTTTCACTTCCAGATTTTTTATTTTCAGTTAGTCTTTTCACAATATATATCAGATGTAGTTCAATGTCCAGCGTGGCTTCAGCCGGGGAAGTAGTTGTTTTCTGTTAGATAATCCAAAAAAATTACATTTTTTTAATTTTATTGGAGAATGTTCCCCTTTTCAGCTCAAGAATTATTTGACCATTGTCTAATATTTGACTGTGTTGCAAATGAAGACAAATAGTTTTTTTCTACGACAGCGCGTAAAGTGATACTTTTTCGCACAAGTATGTACAAAAATAACCAATGCGTAAAATCATCAACTGTGCGTAAAGTAAATTTATACATTTTCCGAAAATACATTATTTTGCGTGATAATACGATGAGAGTTCATATACAGGGTGTCCCAGAATAAAGGGGACAAACTCCGAGGGTAGAATCCTTACTTCATTTTAAGGCTGAAAGTTTCCATAAACATATACCCTAAAATAAGTATAAACCGAGCTACAGGGTGTTGAAAGTGACTCAAAAAATATATTTTCCAGAATTACTCCATAACGGCTTAACTTTTCTTAATGAAATTTGGTATTTCACTTGACAGCATTCAGTTTCATATTTCAAGGCAAATCATGTGTTTGTAACTCTAAACAGGGGCGTACGGCAGGTGGGTACTTCTATTCGCACCTCCCCAACTGTTACGCCACTGGATTTATATCGATTTCGTATTCTTTTTTTTAATCCACAATATTTCCTATACAAAAAAGGAACACGTTTCGTTTCCCAAATATCAACGGTTTTCGAGATATTTGAAGTTGAATAAGTGGGTGCATATGTGATACGGATTTTCATCAATGATTATTTTGTTAGTGGCTATGCAAGTTTTAAATATCGGGAAATTTTTGTGAACAAAATCCCTCGTAAATGCCAACAATTTTTGAAATATTTGAATTTATACTCATTGCAAGGTATGAAATATATTGGTTATAATGTTATAAATAGTTAGTTACCTTCACATTCCTTTCGAAAATAGTAAAGATTTTGATACGCACGCACTTATTCAACTTCAAATATCTCGAGAACCGTTGATATTTGTGAAACGAAACGTATTCCTTTTTTGTATAGGAAATATCGGGGATTAAGAAAAAGAAGACAAAATCGATATTAATGCAGTGGCGTGAAAGTTGGGGAGGGGCGAGTAGGGGTACCCACCTGCCGTACGCCCCTGTTTAGAGTTACAAACACATGATTTGCCTTGAAATATGAAACTGAATGCTGTTAAGTAAAATACCAAATATCATCAGGAAAAGTTAAACCGTTATGGAGTTATTCTATAAAATATATTTTTTTGTGTCACTTTCAACACCCTGTAACTCGGTTAATACTCATTTTAGGGTATATGTTTATTGGATCTTTTAGCCTTAAAATGAAGTGAGGACTCTACCCTCGGAGTTTGTCCCCTTTATTCTGGGACACCCTGGGACATATAAGTACTAGTAAAGGGCTTTTTTCTACGACAGTGCGTAATACGTAACAATTGTTGTAAATGGCATATTACGTAATTGCTTTACAACAAGCATTACGTACTAAACTTTACCTACGGCCATGCATATATAGTGTGCCGTTTCCGATATCCAAAAATTCATATTATTATTATTAGTAAAATGACCTTTTTTCAGAAAAGATGCCTATATAGATCAACTTAAGTAGCTATACCTCATCTGAATAATAAATTTGATCCAAAAAGTTGAAGGGCCGTTTCGAGATCCAAAAATTAACATTATTATTTTTATTATTTGTAAAATTTCCTTTTTCTAAAAAAGACGCCCATAGATGAACTTAAAACGTATCTAAATACAAAATTTTATCCAAATCATTAGGGCCGTTTCAGAGATCCAAAAATTCATATTATTATTATTAATATTATAAGTAAAATCACATTTTTTGTGAGAAGCGCCTATATAGATGAACTTAAGTAGTAATACCTTATCTAAATACAAAATTTGATCCAAATCGTTGAGGCCGTTTTCGAGATCCAAGAATTATCATTATTATTAGTATTATTATGAGTAAAAACGTGTTTTTCCAAGAAAGACGCCTATGTAGATAAACTTCAAAAGCGAAACCCTATCTGCATACAAAATTTCTTCCAAATCGATTGCGCCGTTTCCGAGATATATCAAACTGTGCGTTTTCTTTACGAAAACTGTGCGATTTGTTTACCGTGCGTAAGGAGCTATTCACTGAGGCTGTGAGTCGTGTGTTTTGGCCTATTTTCTGCAGTGGCCGTAGGTAAAAAGTGTGTACGCACTGATGACAGTACGTAAAGTAACACTTTTGTGCACAAGTGCGTAAAAAAATCACCTTTGCGTAAAATCATCAACACTGCGTAAGGTACATTTTTACACACTGATATGATAACATAAAACATTCAAGTTAATTGCAATAATTTGGCAATATAATAACTTTCGAAGAAAAAACTGTGTATGATACATTTTCGTAAAACTCGCGTGTTTGTTGAACTCGGCTGCGCTTCATTCAAAAACTGCACACTCATACAAAAAAATTCTACCATACGAACTCGTATCATAAATAGCTATTTGATTCAGCTTGTCAGGTTTTAAATACGTACCTGATGACAAGGAGAATTCGAGACATTAGCTTTCAAATTGGTAACATTTTTCTTTTTCAATATCATGTTCAGTTTTCTTTTTTTTTTTACTGAGAGCTGACCTGTTCAACCTCAAGTGTGTATTAACCTGAATATGTATTTAGATATTAAGTCGATTTTGTGATATGTGAACAAGGAAAGCCCCTCTCAAATATAAGTATCACTGCATTGTGATTATAATTTTTCTCATTATTACCTTTCTTACTTAATTGATATATGTATGCTTTTAGGTTAACTCTTCATGTATCTACATTGCACTGCTCCATCCTGGCTTCTTTAGTTTAATTTTTTTTTTAAGTTTTATCTCTGACCTAGGATTTCAAATATATTCTGAAATTTTTCAAATTCCCTAATGAAAATGTAATACTTAATAATAATTATAATAACAACCCAAGTAGCATTTATGGCAAAAGTCGGGAACAATTTTCTAGTGCCTGAATTGTTTCTTTTCAGAGCACTTTTGCTCAGTGTCTGATTAACACAACGATTCTATTTTCTTACCGAAATGAGTTGAGTAGACACAATAATTTCCATTTGGGTACATCTTAAACATATACCGGGTGAGTCTGAGAGATGGGGCACCCCTATTTTTGAGAGATATAATCCGATTCAAAGCACGAAAATTTAGGGGGCTATTGAACAAGTAAAATGTGATTTTTTGAGATAAAAATTAATTCTGTAGCACTTCCGGTTTCGCCAGAAATGATCTGAGTATTAGTTTTTCAAATGGAACACCTTGTACATTTTTGAAATCTAGAGCAAATTCTGAACATGATAAGCTAAATTTTTTATTGAATTTCTTTTTTTTTTCAATTTTTTTTTATGGATGATGATTTTTTACATGTTGAACGTTCCTCTCCGATACCATGTTGTCCCAGAAAGTGAAATTAGCATTTTAATTACAATACTTTGCCACCAGCCGCTGTTTGAATGTGGCAAAATCACTTTTTTTCGATTATCTCATGTTTTTTAAATGGCATCTCTACGGGACACTCTGTGCAACAGATTGTTTCGAAGGAAAGGAATCGGATGATACCAAAATTTTGAATATCTGTCAATTATTTTCAGATTTATCACTATTACAAAAAAATGTACCAAAAAGTATTGTGGCCGCTGGACTAATAAAAATTCATATAATAACCATTATTTAAAATTTCACTTACTATACCAATAAGAATAATTGGCAAATTTGATGTATGTCTTTCTAATAGATGCATACTCCAGAAAAATGAAAATTCAAACTTGCTACCAGCAGACATTTCATTACGTCCATAATTCACATTTTGAAAGTAATTCGTCTTCAAAAAGACTAATTACTAGTATTCCCATGATGGACCCATTATGGTTGATAGAAATACAGAAATTACACTATCCATTTTTACAGATTCTGAAAGTGTTTAATAGTTTAATCTGTTTCAATGAAGGAATGTGTTTCCACCGTCAACTCCAAATTTTGTCAAAGTCGCCTTTAAAAAAATAAATAAATATCTGCTGTCAAATAAGTATCAATACGAAATAACAGTTATCTCAGTCCAATCATTATAACTGTGTCATGGATACATTTAGCCAAAATGAAAAAAATTGACATGCTTTTAATTTACGGTGAGTGTCTGAAGAATTCTACGGCTGCATCAAATTTATACAGACGGAGGTTTCCTGGTAGAAGACATCCGTGTAGGACATACTTCGTGAAACTTGAACGTCAGTTGATACAAGAGCCAAACAACCGACGTATTCGAAATCGAAATGTAAATGTAATAGTCAGCAAAGATAAAGAGATAGACGTTCTAGGATATGACGTAGAGGTAAATCCGACTTCTTCAACACGAGAATTAGCTAATGAATGTGACGCAAGTCAATCGACTGTACAGAGAATTTGGAAAAAGCATAAGTTTCGCTCGTATAAATATCCGATACATCAAAGGCTTTATGGTGGAGACGATGAAAGAAGACTTGAATACTGTCGATGGTTTTTCCAAAATGTTCGAGAAAATCCTCAATTTCCTTTGAGAATTTTATACTCAGATGAAACAAGATTTACCAATAGAGGGCTCTTCTATAGGAATAATACTCGACATTGGGCACAGCAGAATCCAAGGCTTTTACATCAAGGTAATCCTCAAGAAAGGTTCGGATTTAACTGTTGGATGGGCATACTTAGAGTTAACGTTTCTTCGGGATGCTATCGAGCCAATCATTGACGACCTTCCATTGGTTCTGCAAAATTTCTATTTTCAACAGGACGGTGCACCCCCTCATAATCATGGAATGGTAATCAATTACCTGAATAATGCTTACAGAAATAAACTAATTTCTACACATGGTCCCATTAGATGGCCACCTAGGTCACCAGACTCAACCCCCTTAGATTATTATTTATGGGGAACAATAAAAAATGATGTATATGCAACTCCTAGTGTGACACGCGAGGAACTGCAACAAAAAGTCATCACAGCTTTCAATAATATCAGCCCAGCAGAGTTAACTGGAGCAGTTCGAGCAGCAGTCAGAAGGGTGCAATTATGCATGGAACATAATGGCCAACATTTTGAGCAATTTCTATAGTAATAGTATTAGAGCATTGTGCTATGTATTTGTTGTTTTCAAAAATTTGTAATAAATGTTGATAATCCTCAAAATCGCGTATTCAAATTCAAAATAATAAATCCAACGTATTATATTTAAAAATTTTCATCATTTTGGTGTTGTTTAGTCCAGCGGCTGCACTATTTTGTGGTACATTTTTTGTAATAGTGATAAATCTGAAAATAATTGACAGATATTCAAAATTTTGGTATCATTCGATTCCTTTCCTTCGATACAATATGTTGCACAGAGTGTCCCATAGAGATACCATTTAAAAAACATGAGATAATCGAAAAAAAGTGATTTTGCCACATTCAAACAGTGGCTGGTGGTAAAGGATTGTAATTAAAATACTAATTTCATTTTCTTGGACAACATGGTATCGGAGAGGAACGTTCAACATGTAAAAAATCATCATCCTTTGAAAAAAAAAAAAAAAGAATTCAATAAAAAATTTAGCTTATCATGTTCAGAATTTGCTCTAGATTTCAAAAATGTGAAAATGTACAAGGTGTTCCATTTGAAAAACTAATACTCAGATCATTTCTGGCGAAACCGGAAGTGCTACAGAATTAATTTTTATCTCAAAAAATCACATTTTAGTTGTTCAATAGCCCCCTAAATTTTCGTGCTTTGAATCGGATTATTTCTCTCAAAAATAGGGGTGCCCCATCTCTCAGACTCACCCGGTATAGTTCCTCAGGTTGGCAACACACCAAGAAATAAAAAACGTTTTAATTCAAAACGTTTTTGATTAATTAAGTTAGAAATTGTTTTTCCTCCACGGATTATATGAAGTGACACACACTGGTCCGGCAAAACAGGAAAACACTTTCAGGCTCTTTAAAACTGCTCCAAACAAACTGGATTGGATTGAATCTGTTTTGTGTAATTCGTGTATTCGTGTATTTCAAAATGTTTTGTCTTGCTACAAAATGTTTCGAATGCGTTTGGAACCAGTGAGGAAACGTTGAAACAAAAAACATTTGTTATAAACCTCGTTGTAGACAACACGTTGAAGTGCCGACTCTATTTCCATTGTTTTGCTGTACAACAAAACGTTTTGCATAAAACTGTTCTGCTTTCAGGCGTTTTTGATTTATCGGTATGAGCCGTATTTATCAAAAACGTTTTGCTTTAAGGCGTTTTTAATTTTTTGTAAATTATAATTTCGGTAAAATTTAGAGCATATGCAAATTTACTTTTGGACAGATAATCAACACATATTTTAGCCTAGTTAGAAACAAAATAGACCGTTGTGGACACATCATGGTTTCATTTTAGTTACATATTATAAACAAAAGGCAGATTGAAGGCACATTTTCGAAAAGTTTTAGGTATATTTCAGACTCACTATTGGACAGTATTTGGGCCAAATTACAGTGTCGATACGGCGTCGACACTTTGCCCAAAATGAGTCGGAAAATGTTACTTGAGAAATTTCACTATCTATTTTAAACTAACTTTTTGACAACGCTCAAAACTGGATGAGAAGGCAAAATTATTACATGAATATGAAATTTTAATTATAATGTAATAATTAAAAAAATGATAATAGTAAAAACTTGCGAAATGAAGCATCTTCATAGGAGCTCGCATCTCAAGTCGTCTGTTTCACGAATATACTTTCACAGACAACAAAAATTTCGGGTACTCTTGTGTTTGGAATGTGTTCTCAACATAATGGTACTGGATGGAGCCTGATAAGTCATCAGGAGTTCAAATCCCCTTTGTGCGGCCATTACAAAGCAGGGATCGGAGCATTTCTTTCCGAAGCAGCTTTTCGTGTAGCCGATGAAGTTGGTCTTGTGTTCGATACTGAACGAGGTAACCCAAATTTTGTGTCCAAATTGAAACATGTTCATCAAAAAGGACACAAGGATAAGTCAATGCTTGGAGTCAAAACATTGAAGACCTTTGCTTATCCAAGATATTCGCTTGCTCATTCCTCAAACACGGCATCTATATCGTAGATAGGCCCGGAAACTTTATGTCGAAAATCATCCTACTTTGAGTAGAGTAAGAGTAGCGCAGGGAATATGTATCGCTATCGTCTGTGCGCTATAAATTTATGAAAACATTGCATTTTTATATACGACAAGGAACGACAAGGAATGGAAGTTTACTTTCTAATTCATATGTGAATTTCACTAACGGAAATATATCATTTGAAAAATAAACAAAGTCCCCAATATTCGATTTCATGCACAAATTAGTAAGAGAAAGAAATTCTTCAATTTCATTCTTATTGAAATTATTCTTCTTTAGTAATTCCCTGAGGTATTGCAAGGTCTGTGGAATTGGAACACTAGGAAATAAGAAACTAACTTCGAAGAAAACTAAAATCTCACCTTTTTGCAGACCACAAACGTGCTGATGCATTGAATTTTCTAGTACGTCGTCCTTGGACTTTTCCTCTTACACAGGAGAGGTTTGACAATGAAAAGGCGACAATAAAAAAAATAGCAGCTAGTAACTGTTTCTCGAGGGGTATTATAAAATCATATAATAAGGAAGAAAAAGTTTAGGTTAGGAATGAAAGAAATATCGACTTTAAGAAATGATAAAATACAAAAGGAATATATCTCAGTTTTATACCACCATTACACGAAGAACTTTTAATCAGACACTTGAAAACCTTTTGGGTAACCAAAAGGACAAAGTCGAGAGTTCGGAAAAGTCCGGAATCCACGAAATTAGATGTAAGGACTGCGATGCAAAATATTATGGACAGACTCTATTAAGGTACGCTATAAAGAACACTTCTTAAATACGGAATAACAGAAAAATCAGCAGTCGCCCATCATGTTTTGCAACAAAACAGTTGATCAGGATTTGTTATACAACCTAACAACAACAGGCATCTAGATGCATGACAGCTCAAAAATAGAGCACTGTCAGCTGACGTCACAACATGGCGGTCATGGGGAGACAAACATTATTTGACATTTTGATGAAATTAAAATTCGTTTTTTTTCGGTGTTAGTGGATAATTGCGATTTTTGTAAATCATCTGCACAGAAAATTGACCAGAAATATTCACGTAGCCTTATGGAAAATGGGTTCAATGGGTTTGTTTTTGTTCAGTTTGGTTTGTTTGTGCCCCTATGATATTGTTCCGCAACTGTCATATTACGTCACTGACTAAGTAAATATAATAAAATTATTAATAACGCTGGAAGACCAATACCTAATGGTTTACTGTGTAGCTTAATAAAATAATTATTGTTTGAGAAGGTAGTAGTCCATACTCGAAGTATGAAACCAAGTTTTTTTGGAGAACACAAAGTCGTCTCCACAAAAAAAACAACAATATTTTTCCAATTATTGGGGGTTCTACCTTTAACTCTGTTATTATCATTATTATATAGCCACATAGGCAATCTACAAATTTATTTTAATGTAGTTTTATATCTCCACTCATTGTAACTAACCTTTTGAACTTATCTCATAGTTACGTTTGTTAACCTTAACATTATTTCAGCTTCTTTCTTCATATTGTACGTTAAACTGAAGATGAACATTTATGCACTGAGTTTCAAAAAGTTTGCACCATATGGAAAACTTTTTTATTACGCATTTCTCAGAAAATTGTATTCATCATTAAACTTGGTGCTTTGCAAAAACCTTGTATTTGAGTTATCAGAATTCTGAATTTCCAAACGGTGTACAGGATTATTTAATTATTTAATTTTTGATATTATGGAAGAAGTTTATTTAGAAAAGTTGTTAACAATCGAAAACAATATTAGGATTTGAAATCACAGCCACCTACGCTACAAAAATTTGTTTTCCTATTTTTTTTAGTACTAACCTCATAAAGATGGAAAATTTGGTACAATTCATTATTTTTACTAGAATATCGACATTTGTTGCACCAAAAACTAGTAAAAATTCAAAAAATTTTTGTAAAGAATTTCGTATGGGAATATCGTTGAAGGAATATGAGGAAGGCGCCTAAGGTGCATTAATATACAAGTACTCTTTATGTGGCTAGAACTATTATTTTTTTTGCTCAGGCGGTTGTGATCTCAAATCTGAGTATTGTTTGCAATTCCAAACAACTTTTCCAAATAAACTTCTTCAATAATATCAAAAATAAGGGTAGATGACTCTTTTGATCAAAATTCCTCTTTTGTGTTCTTCCATGTGAACTGTTCGGAAATTAAGAATTTTGATAACTCAAATACAAGTTTTTTGCGAAGCACCAACTTTTATGAAGAATAACATTTCCTGACAAATGCATAATAAAAAAGTTTCCCATATGGTACAAACTTTTTGAAACTCACTGTATGTTTGAAACATGTCTCTAAGCAGGATTTCCATCCAGAGCTTTTTAACTTGAAAATATGATCTTCATCCAAAGCTTCAAGTATTATATTTGTGGAGGCGACTTTGTGTTATTTTTCCAAAAAAATAATTATTGTTTGTTATCACATGACGGTAATAATTAGCATATCAATTCAACATTCACCTAATTAGTAGATGAGCCAATATTGCGAAATTAATTTGAGAAACAAGACGCAGCTATTAAGCAGAGATATTTGAAGGGTATGAATAAGGACAATTCTGTATATAAATTTAGTTTGATCTTCCTCTGGAAGATTATCACTTGGCGATTGAAACACGTGTCGAGGTGTGAAAAATAGCGATATGGTATTGGGATAAAACTCAAAGTATATCAAACTCAGATAAGAAACTATCATAATGAGAAGGGGACAGTAATCGAAGCTCGAGGTGAAAGCATGAAGTATTAGCCCCAACAAATTAAAAAAAAATAATTGAAAATGAAAATATTGTTTATGTCTTTTGGTGCACTCTTCCTTTAACTGTATGACTTATTTTTTATGAATATTCCTTTGTTTCAATATAGCATTCCTCAAAAACTTAATTCAATCCAGAGGAGCTTTGGGTAGCTTCTCTTTCTTGAATTTTATTCACACCAAACGGTCCAAATATTCATTTTCGATCACAACCTTAAAGATGATGTTATGCAATTTTTATTAATAGCCGTTAATTTTGTGATGTGTATTAGTGTTTACTAACGTACAAACTTCGAGGCTCATACTAGATATTGAGGTTTCGCAAAACAATTATTAGTTCGATATTTGGTTAATTGAATACAAGAACCATCATTACGGGACAAAGGCTTCCAAGATATACCGTATAACATTTTTATAGATCTCGCACAGATGCCGTTGACTCTATTGCTCTCGTAAATTTTCCAGGTTTCCACCAACATCCGTATAACTGTTGTCCACATGAATTACAGCCGCATCGGTGGATATCGGTGTTGTGTTCGCAATAAAGAATATTATCAAAGTTGCCGGGAATATGTAAGGACGGTTTCTGGGGACTGTCTCAGTATGAAATATGATTTTTCCCCTGGCGATGGTTTTCGCTTGATATTTTCCACTGGAGTCTTCGTAAATTGGATTTCATGTTACATTTTTAGAAAACGGGGCTTATATTTGCATACTTACACATAAGAGAGTATATTATTCCAGTTATAGTGATTCACTTGTGTTAACTCCTGGTTATGCTTCACTTATGGAAATTTACCTACCTTATTTGCAATATTTGGATTCCAATGGCTTACACTGTAAATACAGCAAATATCGTTTCCATTTGAAAAAACCAAGATATTTTCCAATTTGCGTTTTGATCCATCCGGAACACAAAAATTGATGAAATTGCAATTGTGTGTCATGTTACAGAAACTAGACCATATTAAAGTCATTTCACCGTCCATACTTTTTGAAAATAATTTTTACACGTCGACATATTCAATATACATATTATATTCGTTAATTTAACTCATTTTACATGTAAGTTCATACCATTTTTTCAGTTTAGATATTTTTTAACCATGTACAACTTTTTAGCCTTGATAAAGACAATAAATTTGTCGGAAGCTTGGGAAAGTAAAGAAGAAATTTTCTCCCTGATCTGACTGAATACCCGCAAATTCTACAAAAAAAAATTATAGATACAGTCGAAAATAAGCATTCTATATATGTATATATATATATTTTTTTTTGAAGAAAGTTAGCTCGACTGGCTAAGTTAAGGAACGACAGACAGAATTGTCAGGTATTGCAGACGGAGACAATAAGATTGTGTGAGCTCTTTATTCAGTTCTAGCTTTCGAGAATGAATTTTCTCTTCATCAGGAACACTGAGTACAAAGGAAGAAATGACAATCACAATCAGTAATGAGAAAACAATTTTCTAGTACTTACGAACTGTGAGGTTATAGAGAAGCCAGCTACATTAAACATAAGCACTTTTCCTTATATATTTTGACATGTTAAAATTTCTAATTTTACCTATCAAATTTCTAAGTTTAACTATTAAATTTTAAAATATCAAAATATATAAGAACAAGTGTTTATGTTTAATGTAGCTGGCTTCTCTATAACCTCACTTTTCGTAAGTACTAGAAAATTGTTTTTTCATTATTATTCAAGTGATCGAACATTGACATGCGCGATCGTAACATTCATTTTGTTCATTTATTAGTTAGCCCCCGGTGTATATAAATCCGGCACTGAGCCAAATGTTGATGTATATTTTCAGCACCGGCCCCGCGTTGGGTGCAAAATCATAGCATAGTCCTGACTGCGAGGGTTAAGTTTGACTACAGAGAACGATCAGAATAGAATATAATACAATAGAATAGTATAGAAATTTTATTCGATCATGTTACAATTTGTGTTTGGCAAGTCAGTTTGCTAACACGCTGAACGTTGTTGAGGCCGATTCAGGCAGATGTTCACCCACGAACATTGAAATTCTCGTCTTTACTATTATTAGTAAATCACGTTTTTTGTTAGTCATGTTGAATTGAGGGTAAATTATCATGGAAGATGAAAAAAAAAAGAGTATTCTTTCATAAGAGAAAAACTAACGATATCTGTAAATTTTTGTTTCTAATTTCAAACAAAAAAAAGTCGCTGCGGACAGGATTCGAACCTGTGCGGGCAGAGCCCAATGGATTTCAAGTCCATCTCCTTAACCACTCGGACACCGCAGCTTGAGAAATATAAGGCAATATTTAATATATCAACATTCGTGTTAGTCAGTATTGTTTTTATAACAAATAACAAATAAATCTAGGCCTATTTTCGCTTTCAGAATTTAATATTACATTCTGCGAAATAATAACTTCCATTTTCCCAAATATAATATCCCAAGGTGTTCCGGAAGCCAGTGAATTAAGAGAATGTCTTGGAGTGAGTAGTTGTCGTCTCTCGCCATCTGTTGCCAAGGGGCCAAGGCGTGAATTGCAATCACAGAAGTAACGACTTCTCATGCTCCTGAAAGAGGAATAAAGGAGTTATGCTTCAATTCGTATAAGAATAAGACAAACAAACACAGGGGCGTTTTAAGGGTTACAGGCGCCTGAGGCTAAAAATTATCGGCGCCTGTAGCCAGTGAAATTTTCGTCTCACAAAATAGTCGTGTTAAAAATTCCTTGTTCGAAAATCTGTCATTTGAATTAAAAAAATATCCAATATAAGTAAAAATGCATGAAAGTTTACTAGGTTAATACAAGCAAATGTATTGGTGAGTATATCTTAAAATAGAAATACAGAAAAATATGTTCATGGGTACTATAATACAGAATGAATATCAAAAACATATGAAATGATTCCAAACAAAACAATAATAACAAAAAATTGACATAAACACATATCCTCGAGTTGGCGAAAATGAACATACAGGTACATACAGATATTGTTACGATATTGGCTTCGAGGTTAGTGGCTACAGAACATACTAGACTGAAAGTTATGAAGAAAACAGAGTTTTCGAATTTGTTTTAAATTGTCACACCTAAATCCATGAATATTGAAAAATGAAACATGTGAATCATTTGTAATATTTAACAAAAAACAACTACTTCCCCGGCTAAAGCCACGCTGGACATTGAACTACATCTGATAGACATTGTGAAGGGACTCTGAAAAGAAAAAATCTGAAAGTGAAAATTCTCATTTTTATTCAGATAGTTGATTTTTTAAAATTTTACCTAGTTTTCATAGAAAATTCATTAAATAAATTTTATAGGGAGAATGTTATTAAAAAAAATCAACAGAAATCGTTCATTTGATTGAAGCAATTTTCAAAGTGTTACCACAGAAGAAATATTCCCATCATTTCCATCCTTGATGTACATAATTGCTTCTGAAGAGCCTGCTTTCCAATTCTATTAATCTCCCTGATGAGCTTGGCAAAGCGAAATAGATTTTCGTCGACCAAAATGCATTGGGGATTAAATGCGAGAGAAGCGAACCTTGCTTCGATGAAATGAACTATATCTTAATGAATTTTTAATGAAAACTAGAGAAAATTAAAAAAAAAACAACTATCTAAATGAAAATGCGAATTTTCACTTTCAGATTTTTTCTTTTCAGTTAGTCTTTTCACAATATCTATCAGATGCAAATAATAATAATAATAAATAACATCAATAAATAATAATAATGATAAAACACATTTTTCAATTTTCATGGAGAATGTTCCCCTTCTCAACATGAATACTTCCCAAGAGGTTATCTTGAATGATGGAAAATAGCGACTTAAGCTTGTCTTTCAGCCGCAGATGATTCCACAACAGATTTTATGAATATCCTATTCATATTTTCGAACAAAAATCAAAATTCATTTAATTATTCCAACGTTTCTATTTTTTCTCTCAGAAAAATTATTGATTTTCGCCAAATTATTTGTTCCATTAATTCAAATTTTACTTGTTCTAAGAGGTCATAGGTTGTAATATATTAATCAATAACACTTTGATAAGAATGAAGATGTTCATTCAAGTAGATTGAAATCCACCGATGTCACTGGCACCCCTTGAATAAAAAAAATCGGATTCCTGTCCTTTATACACATAAATGAATACAAATTTGTAAATTGTTTTTGATAAATTAGATCAAATATACCGACTACTACTTTGGATTTTTTTTATTCTAATAAAAATTATAAAAGATTTATGTATATATATATATCGGTAGTTCAGTGGTAGAATGCTCGCCTAACACGCGGGCGGCCTGGGTTTATTCCCTGCCGATGCATACTTTTTTTCCAGACAAATCTCGGTTGCTCTTGGCTGGAGGGTAGTGGTGGAATTCTCCGATTTCGTTTCCAGCCCTGTCAACTTTTGGCTTTTCCTAGGATCTGCCGGCGCCCCTAAAATCTGCGGTTATTCTCGAATCGTTCGACTTTTTGTTATAAACGAATAAAAGAAACAAATATACATATTTCATGCGCATTGGTGTGAAACAGTGAATTGAATGCGTATACGTGCAAACTCGAGAATAGGGCCCCTGAGGCTTTAGCCTAATTAGCCTTATGGATAAAGCGCCCCTGGACAAACATATATATCATGTGTATTGGTGTGAAATAGTAGATCGAATTCGCATACGTATACAAACTCCAGAATACGCAGGTGAGTTGTACGGTAATCTTCATACAACGGTTGTGGTTAGTCAGGTATTTAGAAGAGAAGAGAATAATATTCCAGAAGGTTGCTGCTTGGTGATCATGATAGCCAACGAAACGATATCCCTCAATAAGTTGTCGGCAAAAAACGATAATGAAGTTGTTAAAGACGTCCATATTACGGAGTAGAGTGAATATCCACATAGGAATGAGTTGGATTCCTACATCAAGATTAATATTGAAGGAAAAACAAGAACAGGAAAAATCATATACCTATTTCTGAAGTCGAAGAAGTCATTGATAAATTAGACCAAAAAAAGGCTTATGGATATGATAAAATCAGTGTAAGAATTGTTAAAGCAGTCAAATACGAAATATCACCAATTTTATTCTTCATCATCTCAAAATCATTTGAAAAAGGTATAGTACCAAATGAAATGAAAATTGCAAAGGTGTCACCAATTTACAAAAGTGGTAAAAAAAATGATCCGAATAATTATAGGCCAATTTCTGTTGTTCCAATTTTTTCGAAAATTTTAGAAAGACTGATACATGTAAGGCTTTTTGAATATCTTGAAAAAAATAATTTACTTTACGAAGGTCAATATGGTTTTCGCAAATCCAGGGACACAGAAGTAGCAACAATGGAAGTTATAACAGAAATTCAAATTCAAATTGACAACAATAAAAAATGTAGCATGTTATCTTTGGACTTGTGTAAAGCTTTCGATACTGTTAATCATGAAATTCTTTTAAAAAAATTATTTAATATTGGGATCAGAGGAAACCTATTCAGTTGGTTCAAAAATTATTTGTATAATAGAAAACAATTTGTTCAAATCGGAAATCATCAGAGTTCTTTAAGAAACATAACCTGTGGAGTACCGCAAGGTTCAATTCTTGGTCCTGTTCTGTTTTTGATATATATATAAACAATCTGTCGAATTTGGCATTAGAAGGGACAATTAAATTATTTGCTGATGACACTACAATAATATACTTCTCAGATGATTATAAAAAAATACAAAATTACATAAATAATGATTTAAAAAATATATTTAAATGGCTACAGCAACATAAATTGACTATTAATTTCAATAAATCTTCCTACATGAATATATCTAAAAGAACAATTGACACTTCCACCATTTCCATTCATTATGAAATTTTTTTTATAAATTATACTGAATTTTTAGGACTTTATATCGATGAAAAACTAACGTGGAATAAGCATATTGAAAGTATCCGGAAGAAAATATCACCTCTCATAGGTGTTCTTTATAGAATAAGAAATTATATACCACTAAAATTTTTGAAAAACATCTATTATAGCTGATTTATTCACACTTGATTTATTCACACTTTCAATATCTCATATCTGTATGGGGAACTGCAAATAGTTCCATCTTGAAACCATTGAAATCATTGCAAAATAAATCAATTAAATGTATTTATAAATTACCTTATCTGGAACCAACAATAAAATATAAACCAAATAGGCTTTTGAATTTAAATTCCCTGTATAAACTCAAAATATGTTGCTTCATCCATTCTGTTGAAAATAAAATAAAAATAGCATCTAATATAAGTTTTATTGAAATGGACAAAATTCATAATTATGTCACTAGACAAACAAATTTTTTATCTATCAATAATGTTAAATCTGAAATTGGAAAGAAATGTTTATATCATAATGGAATAATAATTTACAATTCGATTCCTAATTACTTAAAAACAGTTAAATCAATAGTAAAATTCAAAATCGAATTAAAATATACCCTTTACTCAACTGAATAAGAATGTATAAAATCAATATAAAAAATATATATATTTGTTATAGATTAGAAATAATTCAATGTGTTCATTAGGTTCTCAGTATTCTACTAACACCTCCACCCCCACCCTATATCGTTATAACTTTTCATATTTCCCTAACTTTGGCTATTAATTGAATTGTAAATTACTTTGTGTGTATTCTATCTATCTGTATCCCTATTCATAAACATGTAATGTTTCTTGGGAAGAATAAAGTTATTATTATTATTATTATCTATAGCTTACTCCAAACTAGGTGTCATGGGATGAAGGTGGTTTTGTGTACCTTTTCCTGGATGGATAGCAAATTTGGCGAATTATGTCTTAAAATATTTTTGGAAACCGTTCACCAGAAGCTCTTGTGGAGAAAAAAATTTCAAGAAAACTTTGTGCTGTCTATGCAATACTTTTTCTTTCCAGGAATGAATAAGTACGGTCTATTGAATACTTTCTATTTCAATATTCAGTTTTTTGTATGTAGTAGTTATTATGAAAACACCCAAGTGCGTGTTAACTTTAATGATTATAAAAGTAGTTGTACAAGGAAGACATAAAATACGATTATGGAATCCCATTGAAACACCACTTAATATATTACAAAACATTGAAGAACAAAACTTTGAAATATACCCACGGCGATTTATATAAATAAACTATATTTTTTCCATTTAATTTTGCTTATTTCCGTGTTTTCACCCCGTGTATTTCTGTAAATTAGTATTGATCCAGAATTGGTCTTTAATAGAGATCGTATTCATTTCGAAATATAATATAATAATGTTTTTCTACGCCCATGTCTGTAAACGTCAAAAATCGCACTGTCAACATTCCTTGTAAATGACATTTAACAATAACATGCACGTAATGAGATCTCATAACATACACGTGCGTTTTGAGAAGAAAACTTAAACTTCTTGGTTTAATTAAATTACAATCAAATTTTTATTTACGTAAATATTTATTTGGTCTATTTACACAAATTTAGTCAATTAAGAAACATAAAAACTTTTAGCATTAGCAAGATATATTTAGGATTGAAAGAGTGATGCCCCTAAATATAGGCAGCACGTTATGCAATTTCAAATAGGACACGTTTTCTTAAGTAGCATGCTATGAAAATAAATGTCATGTCATTTATATTGTCAATTTCTTGAACAAAATATAATTGTATCCGAACATTTTCCCAACTTTATCTACGAATATGTCTGATAGTACTGAAAGTGATGAAATTATGAGCACTCCACCGGAGATTTTAGAAAAAGCTCAAGCTGCCACACATAATTTGCTACCGCTAAAATCCAAAGAAAGGTACGAAATTACCTATCAAAAATTTATGGATTGGCGACACAAGCATAACGTTAAATCCTTTTCGGAGAATGTTTTGCTTGCGTATTTTGAAGAAATATCAAAAACTATGAAGCCATCTTCTCTCTGGGCCATTTATTCCATGCTAAGAACTACACTAAATATTAATAATAACATTAACATAGCAAATTATCCAAAACTAATCGCCCTACTGAAGCGGAAATCGGATGGTTTTAGAAGTAAAAAATCGAAAATCCTTTCGACAGAACAAATTAATAAGTTTCTGAAAGATGCTCCAGACGAAAAACATTTGTTGTCAAAGGTAATAGCTATTTGTATAACTAGGGAGGACACTTTTCCTCCCGCAGGATGTAGTTTACTGCACGACGCGAAGCGGAGGGCAGTAAACATCCAAGGGAGGAAAAGACACTTTACTCCCATGTAATACATATGATTTTTCCTCCTACCCACTTAATAAACCTTTTTTTGTAAATTTAAAACGCATCTCAACTGCTTATGTTTAAAACGGACCTATTCTTGCATAATAGAAATTATAGATAATACAGTCACATATATCTAATAATCTGTTGTGGTCCAACTGCTAGCGCATTGGGCTTGTAATCCAAAGGTCCCGGGTTCAGCTTCTGACAAGGGTAACTTTTTTTTTTTTCAAGAACGTTATTTTACTTTTTTCTTGTTAGTGATTTGAATTATTGGACATTTAAATAGCTTATACATTTCGGATTGCTATTGAGGGATTTTCTCATAAGTAATGTTATATGTGCCTATTTGAATGAAGTTTCGATCATTTTTTTTCTAAGAGCTGTGCTTTGATTTTTACCAGAATACAGGATATAAAAGATGTTCCAGATATTACGGAAACAATTTGATTTTAATAGATTCTCAAGTTTCAACGTTTACAACTTACCTACTTGAAATGACGGGGAGGAAAAGTACTTTCCTCCCTAGGGAGGAAAAGTATGACTTTCCTCCCTGATTTGAGGGAGGAAAGTGTGTACTTTCTATAGGGGTAGAAGGAAAACAATTAAAATGTATAATTATCATCACATAAAAATGAGTTTTTGTTTTCAGGTTATCCTCATTATTGGATTAAGCGGGGCTTGCCGTAAACAAGAACTTAGAAATATAAAAATGGAACACATTCAGGACACAGGAAAATCCTTGATAATTGATATTCCAGATACTAAAACTAAAACGAGACGTTCATTTGTAGTACCAGCAACGTTTTATATCACATGTCAAAAATACATGAATTTGCGTCCTGCTGAAATGGAACTTCCTTTATTTGTTAATTACAGAAATGGAAAATGCATAAAACAGGTTGTGGGGATAAACACAATCGGTAATACACCACGTAAAATTGCTGAATATCTTGAGCTGCCGGAACCAAAGCAATATACTGGCTATTGTTTCAGGAGATCATCAGCCACTATGTTAGTTGATGCAGGAGGTGATATGCTATCATTAAAACGACTTGGTGGCTGGCAATCTTCTACAGTAGCGGAAGGCTATGTGAACCAATCTCTTAAAAATAAAAATGACAACGCATTACGAATATCGGAGGCAATTACCAATTATCAATCTTCGTCTTCTGATGTACCGAGCAGTACTACAATTATAAATAACCGGTCATCACCATTAAATAATAAGGCACAATCGATTTACAATAATTGTTCAATTGTTATCAACAACTATTATAATAAAGTTTAAATGATTGCGATGATTTTTATTTAATGGAAGAAAATGAATGGGCGTAGAAAAAGTATAGTACGTTACGCGAGTTGTAAGCCCATTACGCACTCATGAAATTTATGCACTCGCCGCTGCGCGGCTTCGTGCATAAACTTTTTCATTTCGTGCGTAATGGGTTACTTACAACTCTTGTTACGTAATATACTATTACCTACGGCCAATGCAGAAAATAGACAAAAACACATGACTCACATCCTCAGTAAATAGCTCCTTACGCACGGTAAACAAATCGCACAGTTTTCGTAAACAAAACGCACAGTTTGATATATCTCGGAAACGGCTCAATCGATTTGTGAGAAATTTTGTATGAAAATAGGGTTTTGCTTTTTAAGTTTATCTATATAGGCGTCTTTCTTGGAAAAACACGATTTTACTGATAATTATAATAATAATGATAATTTTTGGATCTCGAAAACGGCTTCAACTATTTCGATCAAAATTTGTATTTAGATAAGGTAATTGCTACTTGAGTTCATTTATATAGGCGCTTTATTATGAAAAAATGTGATTTTACTCATAATATTAATAATAATAATATGAATTTTTGGATCTCTGAAACGGCTTTAATGATTTGGATCAAATTTTGTATTTAGATAAAGTTTTGCGTTTTAAGTTCATCTATATAGGCATATTTTTCAGAAAGAGGCGATTTTACAATTAATAATAATAATAATAATGTGAATTTTTTGATCTCGAAAACGGTTTTATTTTTTTGGATCAAAATTATTATTCAGGTGAGGAATTGCTACTAAAATTCATCTATATAGGTATCTCTTCTAAAAAAAGGTAATTTTACTCATAATAAAAATTTGAATTTCTGGATCTCGGAAACGGCACACTGTATATGGCCGTAGGTAAAGTATAGTACGTAATGCGTGTTGTAAAGCACTTACGCACTCACGGAATTACGCACTCGCCGCTACGCGTAATATGCCTTTTACAACACTTGTTACGTAATATACTATTATTCGTTCAGAATTATATATTGATTTACAAAATTACATATTAATTTACATAATATATTTTTCACATATTATAAAACAGGAAGTAAGCTACTAACTCGAAAAGCTATACATTACGAATAAATAAAGGGGAACCACTAAGGCTGAGCCAGCGGATGGTCTAAAATGTCTATCTATATAAGTAACACATTTTCGACTTTGTAACAGATGACAAGAAACAAATATTCCTTACTGTATATATATATATACTAATTAACTAATAATTCTCAATAATAACAAGTGATAATCAGATACGAAATCAAATTTTCGGTTCTGTTACCTTGTGGATGTATATCCTCTTTGTTTGAAGAATATAGTTCTTTATGTTTTTTTAATGAAAAAATTTATATCGATTCTTTGATGTTTTTGGGAATGCTGTTGACTATTCTTGTACTCAGATAAGTGTTTCCTCTTTGACCAATTGTTTTAATTGCTCTAGTATTGTAACAGTGTTCAATAGGCTTCAAATTACTTGTAGTACATCCAGGAATGTTATATGTGACTGCTGACTTCACCTTCCCAACCTAAGATTCCATACGACAATCTCGACTCTACTAGTGCATGATAAAGAGTTTTCATTTGATAGGTGTTCAATATATTTTTCAGATATAAGAATTTATAGAGGATACTCTTTAGAGTTTCCACCGTTTTCTTTATGTGAATGTTCCATCTCAAATGTTTGTCTGTATAGACATCTAAATATTTGGCAAAATCAGAAGAGTTCTGTTGAATTACGTTATTGGAGTTTTGTTTTTCTAGATTGTTAAAATCTGGAAATTGAGATATACAGGAAGACTCAGAAATAATCAGCCAAAGGTTATGGTCGGAGTTCCCAAGTGAAGCACAAACTTCTATACTGTATGGATCAGGATTGGTGACAGAAGAAAGATCAAGTGTATTGCAGTGGTATTCATATATCATATATTCATATATAATATCTGAAACAAACGTCGAAGAAAGTCGTGAAATCCGGTGCTCCACGAAAAAACGTCGAATGTGTGGTTAAAATTGTTCCCGTAAAAGTGAAATTTACTTCATTGAGTGGCAAAAATTGTTGGTGATGTTCCTGGTTGAAGATAAACATGAAATATACTGACACGTAAGAGAAATCATCATTTACATAAACTGAATCCACAAATTCTACCAATATCTGTTCAGGGATTACCCACAAAAAATTATCAGTCAGATCACTAGTAAGTTCGTATCTTCTTTATCGAGCATAAAAAGTAAAATATCGACGAGGTTTTGTGGCAATCGAATTAAGCTACCTACACTAAGTTATGATTAGCGGGAACGAGGTATCTCTGGGTGATCTTTTAACTGAAATACGAAGAGTAACATCACAAAATGAGGAGATAAAAAAACAAAACGATGACATAAAGGCTGAGATTTTGAGCATCAAGCGAGATCATGAAAATGAAATAAAACAACTTAAATCATCAATTTGGGAACTCAAGGAAGAAAATCATCAACTTAAAAAAAGAGTTATTCAAATTGAGAGACGTTACAAAAAAAATAACGTTATAGTACATGGATTAGCGGAAAATGAAAACGAGAATACCTTAAAAGTCCTATCAGATTTTTTCCAACAAAAGTTGAACGTGAAAATTGAAGATATATCTGTTAAAAATATTTATCGTATTGGACAAATCACCAACGGAAAAATTAGACCAATTCTATTGGAACTGCTGCATAACAGAGTGAAGAGTGAAATCCTGAAAAACTGTTTTAAACTAAGAGATACGGGAATTTATGTTAGTGATGATTTAACACCAGAAGACCTAGAAGAGAGGAAAATTGTGTGGGAGTATAAAAAATTAGCTGTTCAAAATAAATTAGATGTTAAAGTTGTAAAAGGAAAGTTGATGATCGACAATATAATTTACGGGGTATCAGAAATAAAGACAGATCCACTGGGATTGAGAAAATTTGAGGAGGAGAAAGAAACAGATGAGAGAAGAACCCGCCAGAAATCCAAGCGAGCTAGAGAAGAACAAGTTGTAAATGAACAATCAAATAAAAAAAAAATTAAGTGATTTCTATGTGTGATAAAAAACAAACAAAAAATAATAATTTCCCCCATTGTTAGTGACACTTGTCTTTACTTACCTTCGTCCCTTGTTGAACTCAATTCTTTATTCAACTTTTGTAAAATATTTGCTTAAAATAAAAGTGAAAATGGATCCTTTTATAAAATCGTATGATTTTACACCGATAGAAACCAAAATTATGAATAAATGTATAGATTTAGGGAGTTCAGAATTTTTCAATGTCTTTCATGTTAATATTAGGAGTATCTCGAAAAATATTGATGAACTCGAGGTATATCTTAAACAATACAAAAAGCAATTCGCCGTTTTAATACTCACAGAGACATTCAAGGTTCATGATATTGACTTGTTTCAAATTGAAGGATATAAAATGTTGTATAACCAAGGATGCATTAACAGAAATGATGGTGTTGTTATTTTTCTGAGAGACCATTTTGAATAGTTCACTAGTAAAATTGTCAATATCGGACAAATTAAAGCTTTGGAAGTTTCTATAACACTCGAAAATAACTCGAAAATCGATATCACTGGAATCTACAGACCACCCAGTACATGTCCTGATATTTTCAATAGGGAACTACTGATATATCTAGAAAGAAAAAAATATAGCGACATTCACATACTTGCAGGAGATTTAAATATTGATATATTAGCCGATAATGATATAACTCAAGAATACCTTAACGTTTTGAGTACTTTCGAGTACATTTCTTTTATAAATGAATTCACCCGGGTTGCAGGAGATCAAAAATCTTGTTTAGACCACTATTTTGTGAGAACAAATATCGATTCAGAAATGTTCCATCCATTTATACATAACTTCAAAATTACTGATCACTATCCTATCATTTTAAGCATCAATACAAAAAACACTATTGGAAAAAATAACACCAGTGTTAGAACGAAAAATTTCACAAATTATGAACATCTGAGAAATGCACTAAGAGGTGAAAAATGGGATGAAATTGTTCGTTTTAACGATGTCAACTATTCCACCGAATTATTTATAGAAAAATTAATAAAACATATCCGAAACAACACTAAATCCATTAAAATCAAACCAAACGAACAAATCAGGAAACATTGGGTGACAAAAGGACTTCTTAAATCAATCAACAAAAAAAATGATATGTACATCGATTGGCGAAATAACCCTCAAAACATGAATTTAGAGAGAACTTATAAAGCATATAAAAAAAATTTAGAAAAATTAATACTAAAAACTAAAAAAGATTTTTATAAATCCAGTATCGAAAAGAATTCTCACTCTTCGAAAAGCATGTGGCAAACGGTCAACCAACTCTGCGGAAAAAAAGGGCACAATTCAGAAACTATTAGAGATATTCAAGTGGGAAATGCAATTATAAAGGATAAACAAATCATTGCAAATTCATTCAATAACCATTACAGTGATGTTGGTGAACAGTTGGCAATGAACATTGAACTACCTGAAAATTTCAACCAAGTTCCCAAAAAATATATTGAAAATTCATTATACCTTTCTCCCACCAACGAAGATGAGATAGTTAGGATAATACATAGCTTGAAGCCCAAAAAAGCACCAGGTATTGATGGAATCCGATCAGAAACACTGAAAGAAATAGCGCATGAAATTGCTACCCCACTCTCCTATCTATTAAACTTAAGTTTCGCAAAAGGTGACTTCCCAAATGTACTGAAAATAGGTATAATCAAGCCGCTGTTTAAGAGTGGAGATAGAAAAAATATTTCAAATTACAGACCTTTGTCATTACTGTCCAACATTGCCAAGATTTTCGAGAAAGTAATCAAAAGTAGAATTCTGAATTTTTTCAACAAATATAACATTTTCTCAGGTAGTCAATATGGATTTTTACAGGGAAAATTCACGGAAGATGCTATCGCTGATCTGACAAGTAAAATATATAGTTCTCTGGATAGAAGCAAACCGTCTCTTTGCATTTTCGTCGATCTTGCGAAAGCCTTTGATACCGTGTGTCATGAGAAACTGTTGAAAAAAATCAAGAATTATGGAATCAGAGGAAATTGCTGTGATCTTATTAAAAATTACCTATCAAATCGGGAACAATTAACAAAAATAGGAGATAATACCAGTGCCATCAGAACAATAAAATATGGGGTTCCGCAGGGTACGGTTTTGGGTCCCATTTTATTTCTCATTTATATTAACGATTTACTTGATATCCAAATATCTGGGAATATACTAAGCTATGCAGACGACACAGCAATCTTTTTTGAAGCTGACTCTTGGGACAATTTGAAATTAATCGCAGAAAACGACTTCTTTAAGGTTAAACAGTGGTTTGATTATAACCTTTTAACAGTTAACTTCACAAAAACCTTTTACCTGCCATTCACCTCCTATAGCAACCATTTGCCAAATTTTGGCCCATTAAAAATGGGAGCAGTAGAAATCCCTGAAGCAAAATCTGTTAAATACTTAGGGATAATGATTGACAGACACCTCAGGTGGGATGTGCATATCAAACAACTCTGTAATAAAATTAGGGGACTGCTACCACGTTTCAAACATCTAAAAAAATTCTTAGATCAAAAACAATTAATTGCTATATATTATGCATTGGTACATAGTCAACTGAGTTATGGAATTATAGGATGGGGAGGGGCAAATGATGTTCACCTGAAAAATCTGAATACACTTCAAAAATGGTTTCTTAGAATTATAAACAATAAAAATCGGACATTCTCCAGTGACATTCTCTATGATCAAAATAAAGTTATGGATACAAGCCAAATATTTCTATTGTCGATTTCAAAAATGTTATACAAAAATATGGAAAACAATAGAAATATTGATCATACGTATTTTACTAGAAATAAAAATAATAAATGTCAAAATCCTAAAGCCAAAAAAACAATTGGCCAAAGGACGTACACCTACTTGATTCCCAGGTTATACAACATTTTACCAGAAGATATCAAAATGAGCAGAAACATAAAAGTTTTCACACAAAAAATAAAAAAATGGATCATGACCACTTCCAGAATAAGAATTCACCACTTTATAAATTCCCTCAATTGATTTTATTTGAGTTAAAACCAAATGTTTTTATCAGTAATATTAGTAAGCATATATTTGTGTACTTATATTTGTGATTTTTTTTATATATTTTTTATACTAGCCATATTTATTTCATATAGGTTAGGTTATTTTAAAACTTTAATATTTGATGATGTTCATTAATATATTTATAGTTGTTATATCACACACAAGTGTGTTGCACTAGCTTGCAATGTACTTCCGTGATTACTTCTATGTTTATTTATATGTTCGTTATGAAATGCGATGTGATTTATATTTATCCAAATAAACATATATTCTATTCTATTCTATTCTATTCTATTCATGGAAAAAAAACTGAGTTACCAAGTATGAGTCAAAGTCAAAGGTCTAATAAACGATGGTTACCAATCAAGCTATACGCATATAAGTATAGCTGTAATCGGTCAAATTGTAACATTTTTGAGTTTTTTGAACTCCTTGTTGAATTCTCCACAACTTTGATTGCAAGAGTGTTTTGATATGACTAGTACTTTGGATGCTATACAGTTACAGACGACAGAAAGTCGTCCAATGGTACATTTTAGAGAATACGGTCTTTCAGACGTCAATTACTAACTCATAAATTTATTCAATTGTAAAGTCAGAAAAATCGGCCGACGCAGAATTCAATGTTCTTCAATTTCTCTATCAATAAGGTTTTCGCTAGGATGCGTTGTAAGTGAAAAGCTGAAGAAAGTCGGAACATTTCGGATTTTTGAAGCAGCAAAAGCTATGCTCACTCCCTGGAGAGGTACACTAGTACTCATAATACTAGTTTTCAAGACTATCTCAAGGTTTTAGAACGATTTCAAGCTTTTCCCAGGTCATTTTGATCACTGTATCTATTTTATTGGACTAACTATGCACGACAATTAATACTGAGCTTTATTCTTAATAATTCTACATATCCGTAGGTACTATTCTTTCGGTGCTCCTCTTTTCGTTTAATATGTTCAAGATCTTCTGAAGTTATTTGGGATGACTTTTCTCCACTCTTTCACGGTGACAGGATAATGATGAATCAGACATAGACAGATTTTCATTCAATGGTGGTGGTGAGTAATAGCCCTGTATTTTATGTGACCTAATATTCCACATTACAAATTGACAATCTTAATATCATAAACCTCACCACCACACACAAGAAACAGCTTTCGATTGACTAATCATAATTGCAACCTATAATAAACCTTACCTTCTACAGCTCATAAGGACCATTTGAGCTTTCTCTGTAATCGGAAGTGCGTGACACAGGGACACACGGACAGCTCTAATCTTCCGGACCTTGCGTGTTCCTTCTGTCTGTAATCTGGTCGCATATCTGGGGAGATTAAGTGGCTTCAATATATGTTTTGAGCATGAAAATATTTTTTCATAAACTTTCACAATGGTGATTATCTTCAAAATTTGTATTTTATCTTTGTATTTACTGAAAACAGTTATTTTTGCAGTTCAAATAAATACTTTTTTTTGGTTGTTTCTGTTTCTTCATGAATAAATGATAGGGTAAAATCATCGATCTATAGTGTCTGAAGTATTGGTCCTGTTTTTCTGAGATTCGTGAAATATTACTGCGATATAACAACCAGATAGTTGAACATTTTTTGAATATCTCTTCAACAGGTTTGAAAGTGGTAGGTATAGTTTTGCCTTCAAATGCAACTTCTTGTCGTTTATTGGAATGTAATTTGAAATAATCGAAACGATGGAATATAGAGGGGAACTGTGAAAAAAAAAATCAAGTCAGCCCACCAGGAAAACCCGTAGAGACATCTTTCGAGCTTTCTGTTGGAGAGCTGTGTGAGATTTGTCCTTTTTTCTCAAGCATTTATTTAACTTACTCTTTTCATATGCTTTTCTGTCGTTCTGTCATTCTGTCTGTATTTCCGGTTCAAAACTTCCATTTTTCAAACACTTGATGGCAACCGAATGAGCTCAACTTTGCACTGATGACAATACAATAATTAAAAAAAATAACCTCTTATTCCCGGAAGGCTAGATAAATAACGCTGGAAATTCGGAAAAAATTCAGATGGATTCGGAAATTGATAGTTACGACAAAAAAAGAAAATGGGATCATCAAATAATGTCGATAAAATTACCCCCCTATGCCCCCTGAAGGCCAGACATGGACCAGGTGCGGAAATTCGGAAAAACACGGTCCCGTACGTCAAAGATTATGGCAAAAAAATCGATCAGTGGCATTGATCGGAACCTCCTTTTTCTCGAAAAAAAATTGCGAAAACACAAAAATATAATAGTATGAAATTCGTAAAAATTGTATAATCATGGGACCATCGAAAAGCTCAATTAAAAAAAAAATATCCTTCTACTCCCCTCTATCGCAAAAAAGTGAAAATTCATAAAATGAAAAAAAAAAATATATCGGAAACATGGGACTACAGTATGATTCATTGAAAAACATTTCTGCTTGTTCCTCTGACAGATATAGAACGCGTAGGAATTAGGATTTTTTTTCGAATTTTTCACATCTGCCATTCCTTATAATATGTCATTATACACCCGTCCTTCACGGGAATGCAAGAGGTTGGATTACACCCTGTATATCCAGAAGTGATAAAAATTTTGCCAACAATTTCAATTTTCGGTGACCCAACAAAATTATCGAAAAGAACTCGCGTGATTCTTCAAAGGTAAACGAATGCTTGGTTTGCGTCCTGATTGATCTTATTTTTCCATCACGAACCTCAGTTACTGGAAATGTTTTATGGTTTAATCTTAACATGTCATTTAATATGAATAATAAGGCCATGCATTTAAATGACTGATATATCTGTATAGTTTCTGTGAACATTGTGAATACCTCAAAAAAATCGATAAGTTTTACATAATATTGTTATGCGCTTGATGAAATGAGAAACTGGGTATACAGGGCTGATTTGATACTCAGTATCGTAGAACACCCGCTGTTCGTGGATGTGGAGCTATATTGGGCTACAACCCTCCTCCCCCTCAAATAAATGTTTTTATTCAACAACCTTGAATGAGTTCAACACTTAAATATAACAAAAACATAATAAAAATACACACACGAGAGTTGTTGTGTACGTACCAGAGGCTGTGTGAGGTTGTCTACAGAAACTTGTATAGTGTCCACTCTATATGTATAGTGAATAGATATAACATGAAGGAGCAACAAACGGTTGCATTGTCATTCGCACTGGTGCTCATATCTGATCCTTCCGAAGGAAAATCAGCGGCATTCTTTAATTTCCCAATGAATTTACCCGCTGAAAAAATTAGTTTTGAATGGATGACTAGAATATCAGGTAAATATCAATTAGCTTTTCGACCGGAATCATTAAGGGAGTTAAAATTCTGTTTCAATTAATAGTTAAAATATTTCATTTGTCAAATATTTCAATCAAATTTCAAACCCTTTTCAGTTTGAAACGGCTTGGCCGATTTCCACAATCAAAGCGGTGTTGGATAGAGAATCAGAAGGCCTTCAAAATCAGGTGCCACTTGACCCCCCCCCCTACATTTGAAAAAAAAAGTTGATGGTGCCCTCTTGACACTAGGTCACGTTACCACCATCATTTTTATGCCAAAAAGTAGTAAAAGTGGTACCTTTTTACTTGAATTTCACTGGACCCCGATAGCTTATTCCGTTCAAAATTTAAAGGGGGGGGGAGGACTTTTTACGTCCTCACTGTAAAGTACAGGAAGATCCCAAGATTGATGAAAAAATGTAACTGAATAATGACCAACATATGTACATTTTAATGTGCACTTCAGTTGACCAACGAAATTTTCTACTAATTCGACTAAACCAAAGTGTTTTAGGTTTATCAGTAATTCTATTAGCGTCGACCTCCAGAGACTCCAGCAGAATCCTCAAAAATTCTTGAGGATATTGTTGATCATTTAATCTCAATGAGTCTGTTCCAACTACTTGATCGGATGGATCTTCTGAACATAATTCCTAAATCACCTCTTCAGAGGATTTGAATGAATTTCCCTCGAGAGAGGTACTAGCGGTGCTCGTGTCTATATTTCTTATGTAGGAACCATTTTTCGAATAAGTACTTCAACATCCACCTTGTATTGGATATACATTGGATGACACTATTCATGAAAGAAATAAATGCTCCCTAGTCCTGATCCAGCTTCACGATATTCCACCACCCTGCATAAATCCCCAGTTATATTCTCTGAAGAAAAATAAACGAATCAAACCATAACATCCCAGTATTGCACACTTAAACAAATTTTCAGCGACGCATCTAAGACAAATAATGATCTAGCTTGCGCATTTGTTTGTACTCTGTGAAACTGCTATCATTCTCACTGGAAAACTTTTTGAAATATATAAAGCACTTTTTTAAGCAAAAACATCGCCAGAACATAACTATTCAGTTGTAGCGGTCTACCATTATAAACAGAACATATACGCCACATGGTTTTGTTAATTAAAGAGAAGCTGAATATACTTGACACCAAATCCATAATTTTTCTCTGGGTTCTCTCACATACCGAAAAAGGTTAAAAAGTCCTAGAAAACCCATTTAATTCTCCCTGCCTTGAAGCCATATCAACAGATTTGAAATCATTTTTCGACTCCAGGATTGTTGAAACATGGAAACGAAAGCTTCCAAACTCAAGGATATAAGATCAGCGTTCCATTTATGTTCGTATCCACCAATAAGTTAGTAATTACTCGAGGTATAATAGTAGGGTGAATGTTTTGAGCATTATATTGGAGTGCCATGCCAACGCGCATAACACGATGTGGTGCAGGACGGCATGTCCTTTGAAAGCGGCCGCAAAGCGCTAGGTTCACTGATGAAACCAATTGTTGGAAGGCCTAAGGAAAAGGACTGAAAATGACCATTACGAAGATATTAGGGAGGGTAAGTAGGAAGCGCGGAAATAATATAAAAACGCGAGAAGTAAATTCAAGATGGAGTTAAGGAAAAGGAAAAGAGCCTGCTGTAGGTCTTACTATGGGGAAATCATGAGAATACTGACCAACGAGACCGAAGGTTCTATAACAACCTTAAAGACACCAGATTGCGACATGGACGACATCCTCCAAAGATTCTCTCAGACATCTGCTGGGGGTACACTTTCCTGGTGGTGTTGCCGACGACCAACAAGCGCTGCCAATACAGCAAGTCACTCAAGGGGATTGGCTACTGGCAGAGAGGGTTATTACGCACGACGTCATAGCCTGGGCAGTGAACGCGTGAACTTACTTACATAAGGCAGCAGTAACTGACAGAATTATCCGAGCAATGCTACAAATGGCCAAAAGGCTCTGGAATATCTCGCCCCTCTATCGGGGAAGAAAATCTTCCCGCTTAAAACGTTGGAAAACGTGGTGCCCCTTCCACAGAAATCAATATGCATAAATAAAAAAAAGGTCAACAAAATCGGCACTCCAAACTGTAGTGCGAAGAATTGAAATGACTAAGTTTAGAGAGGTAACACAAAAACATAAATGATCCTGTTCACCAAACGCAGGAAAAACTATGGGTTAAGGCCAAACACCATGATTGCCCAAATGCTGGAATTGCTTCAGCAGTTCAAATACCTGGGGGAGGTTCGATCAAAACTTTCATGGAGGCCGCATGTTGATAGGGTTATTTAAGACTCGGTAGAAATCCTATGGTAACAGAGGAGAACCGTAGAGAAAAAATTATGGTTCGAATCCAAAGATTACACGGCGGTCGTAATACCAAAGATCCAATGGTCAGGTGCACAGAGTAGCACAAGAGGTCTTGAGCTCAGTGAGGTCCAGAGGTTGGCATGTTTGGTTAATAACGGTTGCAATGAGAACAAACCCAACCGCATTATTGGAGGTACTGTTGAGGTTACCACTTTTTTCAGTCTAGATCAAGAAGGCAACGGTAGCCCATTTGAGTATGCGAGGTCTGGTTGAACAAATAAGAGATGAAAGGGAATGAGAATATCGCAAAGTTGGCGGAGCAGGAGATTCCGCCCTCAGAGTGAAAAGCACAGAAGATACACTGCGATGGAATAGGAAGTTTGCTCTTACTATTCCGAGCAGAGAACAGAGGGGAGAAAATAAAATGAAGTTTCGACCAGGAAGTCTATTATTTTATACGGATTGTTCGCGTCTGGCCAACAAACAGGCCTCGGCACAGTCATCTTTCTACGCTTTGGAAAGATGGGGTGTTCGACATGCTAACCGTATCTATGCGACAAGAGGTAAAAGAGAAGAGAATGTGCATCTGTTGAGATAGTCAGGCAGCGCTCAGAGCCTTCTGCTATCCTAAACCAGACTCAGTCCTGGTACAGGAATGCGGGGATGCTTTTGAGAAATTAGTGCAAATGAAGGGAAGTTGAGTTGGTCATAGAGGAGTGCCGGGAAAAGAGGAGGCAGATGAACTTGCCAGTTTTCACGGCACCGTTCTGTGGGCCGGAGTCATGACGGAGGAATAGACACATATCGAAGTTTATTTTTAATGGCAAGTTTGAGTTTTCAAGTTGTTCTATTAAATGTTTTCTAATGTTATCGTCAGAGCTGAAACAAAATAAGGAACATTTATAAGAAAGCTTTCTTGTGATAGTATCGGTTCTACCGTCCGATGTTTCGTTATCGTCCTCAATCATCAAACTGATTTTCCGAATCACCCTTTCTTATTGAATTAATTCAGTATTTTGAGTACTTTTACTTTATTTAACAATTGGCTTACATGAACTTCAATTTATGTCTCGAATTCCTAGAGTAAGATTTTTATGCTGAGTGTGTCAATCCACATGGAGGCTATTTGATTATCTTTTCGACTGCAATATAATTTAAAATGATTTGATTTGTTGTATCCAAAAATTTGTTAAACATTTTTTCGCTGTTCAGTTTTGCTTCAATTTTTTTTTATTCTCAGACTTGTTTCCCTTTAAGAGTTGGACTGAATATGAGTTCATCAATCCTTTTTAAAACAATTTGTCGTTTCGATCTTATCCCCATCTCTTGGATAACAACATTTTCATAGAAGGAAAATTGACTGAAAAATCTTGTTTCCGCTCACAAGAGGGTAGCTTGGAGTAAGTATCTGTAAGTGGATAAGTGGTTAAAATGCACTACGCGCTTCGATGAACTTTGCTCATATCTACAAAATAAAATCCAGCGTACCAGCTGCAGATTGGTCATCGTGAAGCCTGTGGAAGGTCTTTTATTTTCATAGCCGACTACAAGAAGGGACTGAAATATTAGACCGTATTTTTAATGTCACATTTTATGATTGCAGAGTTATGATGTCAGGAGGTTTAGTTTTATTACGGAACTCGTCAGTGGCTCTATGGTTCGTAATGTGAAACGTATATCAGAGAGGATTTTGGAATTTTCGTACCACGAATTATTCGAGTTTTGAGAACAGAGAAATTCAGGAACAAGCGCATCCTTGTGTCGACAAGAATGTTGTTCCTATTTTCGTAAAATACATGCAATTAAACCAGAGCTGTGCCGAGCACTGTGCTTAGTGCTTGTCTAAGCACCCAAGCCCTTTTGTGCTCATAAGCACTGTGCTCGCGAGCACTCAAAAGGGCTTGTGAGCACTCAATCTCTGATCCCGAAAACTCCTACTTACATAAATGACAAAATTTTGCCTGCCATATTTTGAGCTGGGAGCCACTATCTTATGTAATTAATTATCCATGGTTGACGATGAGTCAGTCTGAGTAAAGGTTGTCAGCAACCTCACAAATTGAGGCATTGTCTACCAATCTCAATGAAAAGAATATTGCCTATTACATAAAATGAGATACACCCGGTTTAGTGTATAAATATAATTTTTATTTGTTGTCAAATTAGTAAGCATGTATGTAAATATAATAAATAAAGATCTTTTAATCGGTATGAATTCTAAAAAACTTGATAGCGATGTTTTAGAAAAAATCTGACTACACCACTGGGATCCAGACATTTCAACTGAATTAGTTGAAAATTACGTTAGAATGCGTCCATAAAAAAAGTAGAAGCAAATGAAGTTTGAAAAACATGCCGATTAATCAACACACCATTTTAATTTTATAGAAATTCTGACCGTACATGAATGTCTCGAATTATCACTGATCAAAAATTCATCGAAATCTGTTTTTTACTTATAATTGCACCATTGGTTTGTATTTTATCGGGTGAATGTGGGTTGTTTAATCAGAAACTGTTTCCTAGCAATTCGACGGGAATCTGTCAACTATTCACCTTCCGTGTCGTGTTTTTAGATTGACAGTTATTCGAGTCAAATTGCTAAAGGAAACAGTTTAGAATTTGAACAACACAAATTTACCAGATATCAATACAAACTTCGAGTGTAATGCGGCAGGACAATTTAATGAATAAGAAATTCAGAAACATATCAATGTTAAACTATTCATGTTGTCAAAGTGACAATTGCACTGTGGCATATGCGATTTTTCATACATAAATTAAATTGCCAATAAACGATGTAGATGAAAAATATATCAGTGATATATTTTCGAGTCTGTTTTAAAATGTTATTCTCTTATAACTTTTTTATTGATGGGCGCATTTCAACTTAATTCTGAACAACCTATTTGAAACTGTTGTAAATCTATAGGTGTAATCAGATTTTTCCAAAAAAACTCTCTATAATTTTTTATATTTTTTAACCTAAAAAATAAGATTATTTATTACAAGGGTGCTTCTATATCATATGGGTCTCACTACATATCACGTACGAAATTCGATATTTTAAATGTTGGCATACGATAATAATAATAATAATGATTTCGCGGTGTGATGCATTCACTCTCTAACCTAAAAGTCATTCCAGTATGTCGCAAGACAGCAAAAATATTGGCCTGACAAATACAGATCATCCTATTTCATTTATTTGACCATCATAAAGGTTGAATAAATGAATACTCTATACAATTCTAGGGAATACATTTTAAGTAAAATATATTCAACAAAAATATCTTCTTCCATCCTAGAATCAAAAGTATTCATGAAAATTTCAGTGACTGATGAACACCATCGATTTTCCATTCAACTTCCTACAATTATGTAAACAACGAAGACCAACACATTAAATGGGGGTCGTTCATAAAACTAACGATGATACCAGCCTTCCAACACCGTTCAGTCGTGAAATGCACTACATAATTCATTGATCGAATTTTAATTGGCGAGTAAACATATTACGTCTCTTATTTGTCAGTTATGACACTTATGATAGCAATTTATACGGTTTTCTGCATATGAAAACGTTAATTATTGTGAATGGTTGTCTTGTTTGAATTGGTGTTGTCACTGTACAAATTGATCCGGTCATATCCCTAATTTTTTTGTCATAACTGTGTACTCTGTGTCATACTGAATATAAAGGACAGAAATATATGAATATATTCGTAAATGAAGTTCAAGTAAGAATAAGAGTTTCTTCATAAACTAATTGTAAATGTGGTTTCACTCGCATCTCTTTCCAAATATAATTTTTATAAATAAAGAAAAATTGTTGTATTATAGAGTAGAATAATTTTGGATTTATAGTAATTAAAAAATAAAAAAATAAAATAAAAGTGAAAAAGTTGCCAAATGAATAAATAATCAGGAAAATTAAATATATAGTTTTTAAATCGAGGAATTCTACACATCCTGCGCTATCTGAATGTATCTCAATGTATCATTTTTCAGAAAACAATGAATTCTTTATTAAATACCTTAAATGATGTAGGGGTCAAATTCATGAGTTACCACGGTAAAAAAGTGACTAATAATAGTTCTTGATGAACTAATCTCTAACTATGGGCCACACCTGTAGCATTATGTAGAGACCGTTCACAACCTCACTAATAAATTTGTTGAAAACTTTTTTTATTCTAAAAATCACTTGAAGGGTTCATTTTTGACTTTGAAAACAATGTCTCTGTAGTTTTAAACATAGCCTCTATCTTAAAATATTGAAAGTGAAATGGTATAGTATAGATTCTGGTCCTACATTTTCCACATAAATACCTCAGTGCAATATTACAAACTTTGGAATGTGGTCTGAGAATGCTCCTCCCTTTTAGTGAATTTATGGTGCTAATAGTAATTTCTAATGTTCCAGAGAATGATTCTTTCTTTCTTGACTAGAGTTGCCTGATTTTTTATTTCCGCTTTATTTGATCTGGTGGTTTCTCTTCTTAAAATTTCCTTGTTATTAATTTTTACTTTTTGTAACAACTGAACTTGTTTGAATCAGTTTCAAGAGAATAACTTCTTCACATATAAATTTGATCGATAAGCTTACTTCATAAACTTATCAATAAAATAAATACTAGTATTTACTAACTTCCATTCTGAATTTTCTTGATTTCAAATTTTCCCCTACTATCAAACTTCAAACTCATAAAGTTTTCCTAAACTTGTATACTGTGTGTAAAATCTACAATAGTTGATATTTTCTCTGACAATTCATTTCATTGAATTTTTATTTTTTAAATTTCATTTCCTTTTCATATTCTCATCTTCTCATCTTTTCATCCGACTTGTACTTGACAAACACACGATTTAATATTTTCATTACTTTTCTGACGGGCATTACTGGCATTTCTTAGGGGTATTACTCGGAAATTACTGGGTATTACTCGAGAATTACTTGGGTATCAGTGGCATTACATACGATTTTTGGGAATTAATGTACACAATATTCTCAGCGGTTCCCCCTCGAGCCCGAGCTCCATGATGAGAAAATTGGACGAGGAATCGCACTAAGGTAGTAAGGGTAATGAATGTCAATTATATCAATTATTATCCAATGACCTTAAAGAGAGGAAATGTTTGGGGGTACTGCTCGTCTTATTTCCATTGTGGTCAGGAGTGTACGCGGTGTTGTTAGACAAGACAGCAACTAGCCAGCGGAATTGAAGAAGTTAGTCACCATCTCATGCAAGGACATATGACCAGCTAGCAGTCAAAATTGAAGTATTTAGTCAAGGAGTATCAGGACATCTAAGATATGGGACAAGCGGACAAGGAAAAGAAGGTGAAACGAAGGTAGTCCTGCACGTAATTGATACTGGGGATGTCCGGCCAATCCACCAATCAGCCAGAAGACTCCCTCTTGCCAAGAAGGAACGTAACAAAGAATGGCAGTTACCTTCTCCCGAGAATAGACGATACTCTAGATACCTTTGCTGGCTCAACAGTTTTCTCGACTCTAAATTTGAAGAGCGGATATTGGCAGGTAGCACTGGCCCCAAAAGGTCGAGAAAAAATAGCCTTCACTATCGGCTCAGGATTGTAGTAGTTCACAGTTACGCCATTCAGCCTTTGTAACGCTCCAGTCACCTTTGAGAGATTAATGAAGACTGTGTTCAAAGGACTCTCATGGACGTGCCTGGTATACTTCGACGACATCATTGTAGTAGGCAGATCGTTCGAAGATCACGTGAGGAGTTCTGGACTGAAACTGAGCCCTGAGAAATGCCATCTGTTCCAGACGGAAGTCCATTACCATTGCCACATTATCTCTGGGGAAGGAGTAGCGGTAGACGACCAGAAAATCAAAGCTGTTAGGGACTGGCCCATTCCAAAAGGCAACCACCAGCTTCGAAGTTTTCTTGGCCTGTGCACCTACTACCATCGATACGTGTTAGGATTTGCCAACATCACCAAACCACTAAACAGACTGACCGAAGGATCGACTCAGTTCCAGTGGTTTCCGGAATTCCAAGAGTCATTCAAGAAGGTGAAAGAAGCCTTGATCAACGCACCGATCCTGAGCTATCCCTTACATGGAAAATTCATTTTGAACACTGACGCCAGTAACGTTGGACTTGGAGCCGTCCTGTCCAAGATCCAGGAAGGACAAAAATAAATGACCTCGTCTACCGGATTCAAAATCCACCCCGAGGAAAACCTAGAGTCGTTCATTTCAATAGGTTGGCTTCTTATGCCGGAAATGACGATCATGTTTGCAACCTCAGACCACCAGATTGTGAAATGACCCTCCAGCAATTCATGGCCTTATACTCAAACGGGTAGAAAGTTTCTTATGGGGTAACTCAAGAGGAGCCGCAAGATTTTTTCCAGGCACTCACTGACTACGCGCAGCGCACTGTGGGAAAGAAGACCTCGAAGTGTCCAGAGGCATAGCTGTGGTGTTCTTGAAGAACGAAGAAATTTGGTCGACTCCAGGAACTGCGGAAACAGAACCTAGAAATTAGAGGAGTGTAACAGTTAAAAAAGAGCCAGAGAAACATCTTCTACCTGGTAACCAAGAAGCAAATTCGAGATAAACCGTTTTATGAAGACGCCTGGGAAAGCATCACCAGATTGAGAGATACGATGCTGAACCATAACGTCATGTACCTGGCAATTCCAAAATTGCCCTGGAGGCAGTCAGTAATAAGTTGAGACATTGTCAAAAGTTGTGATTGAATAAATCAGTTTGTCGAACATCATCACATAAACTTCATTTTGAAAGTACCTTTTTAACCCTACCTGACATACATTAATTTTAACTTTCTTCCTGAATTAGATATAAGCTATTTAATAGTTTCTGTTTTGATTGGAAACTCAAATTACTGTAAAAGACCATAACCATCGAAATGGTCATTTTCACTACCATATCGACTGATCAAATGGAAATATGGTAAATTAATAAGGAAAATAGGTAATTCTCAAACACAAACATAATTGATAATAATCAATTATATTTCATACAATATACAACGTGTATCATAACAATAGATTATGGGTCCTACACCAAATCGTTTTGAATGAAACCATCTCAGATTCTTACAGTTTGCAGTACTGAAACCCACAAAAAATACAGAATGCTATATGCAAATAGTGCGTGAGTTCCTCAATGGATCGATCACTCACAGCTATTGCTTTAAAGAATAATTTCGACCACGTCTAAATCTTATTTTTTTCCACACTATCTCACAAAGTGGAAAATTTGGGACAAATTTCTATCAAAAAACGACTATTTGCCCCTACGAACAATATTCTGTTTGTCTGTTTTTCCAATGTTTCCCAAGAGGACACAATTTCAAGTGCTTCTTGTAAATAAGCATTGAATATTATCCTCCATCTGCCTGGGAACGACTATTTGCAGACATAACATGCTTCATCGGTTATTATGTCTCTCAACATTATTCAACAAGGTGGAAAAATTGATTCGTATAACCTCCAGTAGGACATAATTGCATGAGAAAATTCTAATTAAGCATTGACTATTATCCCTCTTCTGGTAGGAAAATGCCATCTGCATACATGACATGTTTCATGGGCATTATCCCGCTTATCAGAGTAAGGATAGGTCAGACAACGTTATAGAGTTATCATGGCCCAATCAACACAATTACATTATTCACCAATACCAACCGCCGATCGGCGACCAGTACCTGTGGTGAAATGTTTCTACTCCTGTTCCTGTGGGAGCGCAATGCTATTTCTGGTATACATTTTTTTTCAACTGTTCGAAAATTGAAGAAATCTGTATTGCATTGTTCACAATAAGCTTGTCAAGAGAGAAACAAGATGTCCTGCAATACCAGGACCACACTTATTGCCATAATCCTATACAATAGGAATAATTGGGTCGAAAATCCATCAAAAAAACAACTACTTTCCTGGCTAATACCACGACGAACGTTGAATTACATCTAATGAATTTCCGTGCATAGTCCTACAAGGATGTCTCCGCAATTGCTAGTTGGAGATGTTCATTGAAACATTTGGACCACCTACAGATCGATTTCTGGGTTCTTGCCCTCATCAGTATAGGGTAGGTCTCTACCCTATACCTATAGTTGGTTTCTGGGTTCAGAAATCGATCTGAAGGTGGTCTTAATGTTTCAATGAACATTTCCATGCAACTAGCAATTGCGGAGACATCCTTGTAGGACTCTGCACGGAAATTCATTAGATGTAATTCAACGTTCGTCGTGGTATTGGCTAGGAAAGTAGTTGTTTTCTAATGGGTAGGTCTCTACCCTATACTGATGAGGGCAAAAGCCAGAAATCGATCTGTAGGTGGTAAAATGTTTCAATGAACATTTCCATGCAACTAGCAATTGCGGAGACATCCGTGTAGGACTCTGCACGGAAATTCATTAGATGTAATTCAACGTTCGTCGTGGTATTAGCCAGGAAAGTAGTTGTTTTCTGATGGATTTTCGACCCAATTATTCCTATTGTATAGGATTATGGCAATAAGCGTGGTCCTGGTATTGCAGGACATCTTGTTTTTCTCTGTTCAAGAATTATATAACTTTTTCCTGCCTTAACCAATCCGAGGTCTGTTTTGAAGAGTAAAATTTCAAGTTTGACGTTAAAGCCTTTGTCAGACACTAGATGGTCTACCCGAATTGATGCAATAACCCCTCTAAGATTTCATTTTGGCGAAATTTACGATGCTCTCTTTGAAATTTTATCCGGAAATAATTTTGACAATGCTAGAAAACATCAATCTCCTCCTTAGGTAAAAAAACAATAATCTATTAATATTTGTAGTGTACTCTTCGTTTGTCACAAATAAATATAGACATATATAGTCATCAGTACTAAAAAGTATAGTTTTCTTTTCAAAAATTTCGACAGTGTTGAGAGAAGGGTGGTAATTTTGGGTCAATATTATGTATTGGTGAAGGCGCCTATCATTATTCCGCACGACGGCGCTGAAAATACTTGGCGCGTCCCTGCAACCAATGGATGTTTACACCCAAAATTCAACAGCAAAAATCTCTGCCCGGTAGCACAGACTTCAGGGAGTCTTGATGCCCAGTGCTTCCTGCTACAGTGGTTCAATTTCAAAGAGAATTGTTTGAATAATCAAGTTTATCAAAGGTTAACACTACCGTCAACCGTAGTGGCGAATGAATCACAATCATATTCATGGAGTTTTATGTGATTTCCAGATATACCGGTACACTCCCGACAAACCATTATCTGCCATATCTGATCCTCCTCGTATCAAAGTGAGCATTCCATTCGTTTAACAGTGAATGTGCCTCTTATCCTGACAACATAATGGCTTTACGTCATGTAATGCAGGATAATCTATCTCGACAACTCGAGCAGGAATCGCAGTTTTCGCTATCACTCAAATTGACGACCCCGGGAGGTTCGAGGAGACTACGACTCACTTCGGGTATCCTTGACAACGAGTTTCCAGCTATTTCAGTTTTCAGTCTGGTGGCGTCGCAGGACATCGATTTGACTTTTTCGCTCTGATGGAAACGACTTTAGTCAGGATCGTAGAATGAAAGAATTGTGTTGAAGGGGACGGATGTTTTAAAATCAAGTCGATATTAATAAATTTATGGTAATGAAATATTTAACGATTCAGGATGATTTTTATTTTCAATGATTTCACATTGAAATCAGTTGAGATTTCGGAACGGGCACAACTGATGCAAATTTCACTGATTGGAAAGGTTTCAAGTGGAGCCAATAATCTGGTGCCTTAAAGCATTCAGTTGTCTTTGAGACGCCAATTTCTCAACTTCAGAAGATCTGCATTCGAAGAATTAATAATTTCAGAAAAGTAACATATAGTACGCTCGTACTACAAAATTTCATGAATCTACGAATAGGAAATGGGTAATTTCATGATCATTGAACACAATTGTTTTTCTACGATTCTTTGAATCTTATCATACTCAATATGTTTTTCTTTCACAACAATTCCTGTCATAAACTTTCACGCCATCATGAAAAATATTGACATTATTACGATTTCTCCAATAAGGTGGATGATTTCATCACTAAAACGTTAGGGTAACGAAGTTGGGTTCACACTGCTGGATATTGTGTTGTGATAAAGCAAATTCTTTTGGTATTGGAAAATGGGTTTAATGAAGTACTTTTGAATTCATTATAAGGCTTCATGAACAACTCCTTGAAATTTTTGGATTAGAATTTGATATTAACAGATAAAATAAATACCGCTACCAACAAATACGCTTTCCATTGTGAAGAGCACATGACGACTAAATAGTCCGCAACTTATAGTTCACCTCCTGACTAAATTACTCATTGGAACTACACAGACCGAAGTAACAGTATAATCATGAAAAATGGGAAAAGTAAATTTCTATGTTTTTGTACCACTTTATAAAGTGGTACATCCTTTTGAAAAAACTCGTTAGAACTCTCTAGAAGAAATGGGTTGGATTATCTCAAATATGGGAGCTTTCTGAGGGTGCCTGAGTTGAAATTTCATAGAACTCAAAGGCGAAAGCTCAAGAAAGCCTCCAGATTCGCAACCGCTGTGTGCTAAGTGTTCCCGAGAGCGACACGAAACGCACAAGGAATAGAGCAGAGAAGATAAACCGCGCTGGAAAAAGAAACGACCGCCCCTGGATTATTCTACGGCTGTTTAATGATGGAAGAGAGTGCAACCGACTGTGTCTTCCAAGGATGCCATAACGTACTTCAACTTGGTCATCGTATAAGCGAGACATCCTGTTTCAAAACTGAATCTTGAACAACCTGATACAGAGCAAAAGAAAAAATGGCAACTTCCTTGCTTTCTTGCGAAAAGATTGAGCGTTCAAAAGGACAGCAATCGAGGAAGATGTCTTATGGATAAAATACACGAATAACGAAGGTCTCTGGGAAGAACCACAACAGAAGTTTAGCCTCAGACCTCGCTTATACGCCAAAATCACTTAGATACCTTGGTGACGGGGAAGTTGGTACTTAAAACCGCGTTAGAAAGTCAAAGTTAATCTTTGACGATAGGAGAGTGGCTAACGAGAAAGGTCTTATCCATCGAAAAAAAATCATTTGAAGCCCTTGAATCGCTTCATGGCATATTGTGATCTTCCAGGATATAAGAACACGAAGGCCTACTGTTGAGGAAGATCAACAGAGCGGAAACTGCAGTCCTGCGGAAAGTGTTTTTAAATGAGTCGTCGGACTCATCAAGGAACCTTGGTTCTATGAAGGGGAAATAAAAGTACTACAGAGGGAGATGGATAACTGGATTGAAAGTGGTAAGATTTATACTAGCGACTAGCGATTATTAATTTCAGCTTTATAGATCTAGCATGAAAGTGAATACAAGACGGAGAAGTTGGAATATGGAATTTATGAGTTTGAGTCTTGTGTTAGTGCTGAGATTAAAACAAGTGTGAGGTTTTGTGGCCTATTTGACGTTAGTTCGCACAAAAAAGTCAACTAGCTGAACTTGGTTTTGAATATGATAATAAAATCTGTATGAAATATGTGAATTTACTCAGAAATGATTAAAACACTATAAATTGTTTGACGTATTTTAAAGTATACATATTATAATAAAATGTAATCGAAGTTTATATAATGACAGAGGGCTGATTGCTTCGAGTTCTTTGTTCAGTTTAACTGAATGGTAGGCACTTAGTGAAAAAATTTAGTCGTAAAGTTTAACCAGGTGACAAGTAAACTTAGTATTAAAGTGAACACAAATGAGATTAAGTAGAGTCAGATGAGCAGATTACCGATATTTTTCCGATTGTTATTATTGTTATTTTCGTCATTGAAAACTTGTAAGTGCCATACATATATACAGGCGATTATGTCAAATATCTTATAGAAAACAACTACTCACCAGTCTAATGCCACGACAGGGATATTCTTATATTCCTATAAGTACCTAACAGGCACTTGTGCAATGTTTCTCATTCCAGAGGACATCATGGCAAATGTTCCTTGTAACCAACAAGCAGAATTTCGTTTTGATTCGAGGTATTTCACCTTCCATCAGTGCAAGGGTAGGTCAATAAAGACAGCTTTGAGGCCATCTGTTTCCCGCACTTATAACATCAACCTGGCTATTTGGTTAATCTGGCTCGCGCCATAGATGAAACGGGGTCTAGGCCGTTTTACCTTTCTCACTCCCATATACCTAGGTACAGTGTAGGTTATTATGGTAAATACCTGTAAATACCTGTAGAAACAAACATGGCTGATACCTCGACGGGTACTGAATTATAGCCAACGGATAATTGAAGTTGAGACAGATTATTCAACTTACTGAAGATATCAAAAATTTCGCATAATTATTAGATAATAAAAGATAATAATATTTTTGCATTTGAGATAAACAGTTGAACCGTTAACATTTAACAACAAACATCTTCAAACGTCAGGCACGACAAAAAAATATTGTAAGGGTTTGAAATAATTATAATTTTAACCTAACAAATATTTTTTTCATTAAATTCATTTAATTATACATTGGGCCAGTAGAGATGGACATTAAAAATGGAAAATTTAACAATAATTCCAAAAGTTTTCAAACTTTGACAAAGTGAAGGGTATATCGAGAAAGCACTCAATCTCAGTTTGCAGCCTGTTCCGAAGTCCGGAACATTGTCAAAATTGCAATTAACTTGAATTTTGCTGTATACTCGTTGAAAATATTCCAAAAGTTCTGTAAACTTGGAGTAGTATTGAATATATTATTTCATATCACGAATCAATTTTGCAAATATTTAAGTGTATGGATCATTTTTTTTAAACTAATGGTTTTCTTTGATATACCACAAGAAAAAATTCAAAAGGTCTGCAAACTTGACAGATACATCGGAAAAATAGATGTACACATTTGCAATTTTCATGTTGACCGCGACATATATATTTTTTAAATAGTGGTCATTTTTTGATCAAGGTGGTCTTGAAATAATTACTTACAAAAGTTTTGAAACTTTGTTCCAAATTTTGAAAACATTTATTCTGATACATTCACAAAGTTGCAACCTTTTACACGATCCGGAACTTCATGCAATTTGGAAAAATCTAATTATTTTGAAATTAGATTATTAGCAAATTGCATGAAGTTCGGGATCTTGGATCTTTGGAATTCAAGTTAATTGCAATTTTGACATTGTTCTGGACTTGAAGTGTAAAAACTGTTGGAATTTGTGAATTGATTGTCTATATCTACTGGCCTACATGAGATAGATGAGAGAAAATGAACTTTCAGTTCAACCTACCAGTTATATCTCATTTCCACCATATGTAATGGATCGCCTCCGTTGGAGGAGAAGAGATTTCCAGACGTACCCGTTTCTAGTCACGTCATTCAATAATTCAACTGTAGGTGGTCTTCAACCTCCAATCATACTTTGCTACTTGACACCAATATTAATGTCCTCATAATACGATCTCTGAACTTCATGGCATTTCAATTTTGCCAGCTGCATATTCATATCAGTTACCACTTTGTGCTGTCGTAGCTAATCGAATGTCTTTTGAAAAAATTTCAATTCATTTTAGGTAGTTTTTTTTATTATTGCAGTAGTTTTTTGGCCGGAAATGGAAACATCAGGTATAGTCTATTGGAAGTCAGCTAAAACAAAAAAAATTAGGTTTGAATCACAATCGAAAAATCCTTTGTGAAGCATGAGTGGCGATATAGATTTTCATGTTTTTGTACATATTCAATTATTTCATTTATCCATAATCACCTTATAATTGAAGTTTTATCCACACTTATGAACCGTATAAAGTACCACTTTATCCACTAGTGGAATAATGAAAAATACAATCTTGAATATGAGTCACATTTTACTTATTTATTATTAATATTAACATTAACATTTATATTAATAGACATTTCGTTCTTCGTTTTATCATAATTTTTGTATGTTATTTCAATGATTTTTGAGGAGGTGACAGCCGCTGTTAGAGCAAAACGTCAAATCATTTTGTGATGAAAAATTTCCGCGATTCTGATTCTAAATGAATGTGATTGTGAATAAAACGTTGTATTGCATGCGTGTTTTAGATACATTTTATTTGCTTAAGAAATTTAACCGCTAGAGCTTTGCTCTCGCGTTTAAACATTCTTGCGCAAATAAAATGATATATAAAACACTTATACAATAAATAACTATTATCGTGTTTCATTGAATGGTTATTTAACGAACAAATGTATTAATTCACGAGTTTGTTACAAAACTTTTCCGTCGACCGTAGTTTTCAAAAATAGATATCTTACTTTCAATGTTGATTTATTTAACGATACGATAAAAAACTATCACTATTTCCTATTTATATGAACTCTACTCAAAGATAGTTTAATTTTCTTTAGTGGTAGTTTTATTTTATTAAAATTTAAAAAAAAAGTTGCTCTGGGTGTGTTTTGAACTATTGACCTAAGTGTTACCTCTGCGGCTACCAGGCGAACTTTACCATTACGCCACTTAACTATATATGATTATAAGTGACAACTGGTGTCTTGAAGATTTTCTGAAATTTTATTTCAGGGTTGACAAATAAATAATGATAGATAATACTAACCAATAAAAAATGTACAAGAGCAATGTATGTTGGGTTGCATATAATCAAATCGTTGATTAATAGGAAATCATTCATTGACAGGGGTCATTAATCAACGATTCAGATTGCGTTAAAATACATCATAAATGAACGGTCGACGGAAAAATAAGTTTATTGAAGCCTTGCATGATCCTTAAATGCCAACGTGTCTCGGCTGACTTAGTGCAGACTTAAATTGAAACTGATATATTAATTTCGTCCATGAAAACAATTGAACTACATATTTATAGTTCGAGAATTTTAGCTGGAGAGTATTAAATAAATGAAATAGTAAAATCGATAATGTCGAAGAATGTTTCTCTCCAAATATTTCCACCATATGAAAAATATGAGGCAAACATCTGACAGAAAACAACTACTTCCCTGGCTAATTCCACGACGGATATTGAATTACATCTGACAGATATATGTGCAGCGTTCGTCCAAGCAGACCCAGTTGCAATTGCTTATTGTAATTATATATCAGATTATACTTCATTTGGTAGAGAAAGGTCATCTGCAGACGCGGTTCTTGCCGCTCGTCAGTGACAGGGTAGGTCGGACAACATTATAGTCGTCCTGCCCCAGCCCAATGAATTATAATCCGCGGGTGGCGCTGCGACTGACTTTTACTGTAAGTCGCTCCTTCATTTGTGAGGAAATATTAGTTATACAGTGGATTATAATTCATTGGAATGGGGCAGGACGACTGTAATGTTGTCCGACCACCCTGTCACTGAAGAGCGACAAGAACCGCGAAACGCGCCTGCAGGTGGTCTTCCTCAGCCACATGAAGGATAATCTGCCGTATGATTACAACATTCGGTCAGGATAACATCTGCCGGGTCTGTTGCACACATATGAGTTATAAACTGTAAACTTTCTTCATTTGTTATTGAAATATCATTTACATCAACTCATTATCATCATTCCAAGCTCAATTATTATCCTTCACTCATATGGAAAATAATCTGGAACAAAACTCTTTCGTAAACGTGATACAGAATGAATTATTTTACAGCCATTTGCACACATTTCTCAACAGGTTGATAAGCCAATGAATGGAATTAGAATAAATAAAAAATATAACACTGGTAACTGAGCAAGGAAGGAAACAGTAGAGCGTCGATATAAGCTCGTGTGATAACCGAGCCATTTTCCTAGTGCTACTGTCGGTTTTCCTTATCGGGAAACACACGAACTAGCGAGGTCACCGCCGGCAAGAAAATGTCACTGATTTATATGTCGAGTTGCTCGCAAGTAAAATATCCTTGTTGGAGATGAGGAAATCGCGATGTATGGGGTGATATTAATGCACAATAATAATAACACTTTGAAAGATGCGTGTTGGTATGTTGCATGTAGGCATGAAAAATGACAAAGTTTAATTACTCAGCCTCGTGCGGTGTTCCCTGGAAGATAAATGGTTGGAACATTATTCAGTCCAGTTTTATCGGTGTTTATCGAACTCCTGTATTTTTCTTATTATTATCGTTTCATTTGAGTAGTTTTTCTAAAGGAAACTTTAGGCTACCAAGAATCCCTACATATTATAGGATGTTTACGAGCGAGTTTTTTTCGTGAAGTTCAGACGACCGCCTTGAATGTTTAGGCCGTTACCACACCGCCTTTGGAGATGTCTAACGCAGATGTAGACGAAATATCAAGACCAAGACCAAAAACATCGAAAAACGTCCAAAGTTACATACCTACTTTGGATTTATTTGCATTTATTAAATAACAGTGTTTCTCAGATGATGTTATGGAGGAGTTAAGTTCACTATTGACTAAATCAGAGGCTGATTCAACCTCTTCAGATGGAAATGGAAGATGAAGTTGGGTCACTCGAAAATGAATAATACGTTTTATCATATCAGATGTATAGAGCCTCAACCACACTTGACCAAAAATAGACCTTTGTGGCACACCAGCCGACAATTGTCCATGATTCGAGGTTTAATTCATTATTACAAGCTTTTATTTAACTTACTAGGTTCGTATCTCTGTCATTATGTCTGTCTTGCTGGTTGCAATTCATTTTTCAAGTACTTAATAGCATCTGAATGAGCAGTTATTAGAAACCGATGACAATACAATAATTACAAAAAATTTAAACCCCTACCCCTCACCCCTAAGGCTAGATAGAGAATGAGTAGAAATTGGGAAAAATATTGTTGCAAATAAACCTTTACTGATAAACTATTGAATTAAAACTTCAAAAATTATATTAAGTTTATGAAAACAAAAAAGGCTGAAAAGCTTGGGGTGTGAAATATCATTATACTTGAAATGAAGCCTCAAGCTTGGGAAAAAAAATATAAATTCTCAAAGGTTTCTTGTTTTCATGCACTAAATATTATTTCTTTCTTTCAAATTCGATAGTTTACAAATAAAGGCTTTTTGTTGTTTTTAACCTTTATTTTTTCTTTAATATATACACTGATTGACTTATTTCTCTGGGATACTCCTACAACAAACAATAAGTCTAACGACGTCAAAACAGGTGATTAAAAGTGAACCAATGATATTGTTTCTAACTGTCGCTGCTCAAATATCAACCTTGTAGTGTAAAAGTGCACTATCAGAATCCAAAACGTGTTCTAATTGTGTCACATCGGAATCAAACATTTCCTTCATTTCTTCACAAAAATAAATTTTTTGATCATAATCGTTTTCCATCAGCTCCTCTGATTCTTAAAATATTCAAAGAATCGATTAATAGCTGACATCCAATACTGCGGTTACCTGTGAGTTTTCGTCAAACTCAAGCAGTACCTATGTTATATATTGCTCATCACACTGTAGTTCATTTGAAGTATTTTGTGTCTATTCTAGATACATAATGTGTTGTTATGAAAATTGAATTTGAAACTTGTCAATGAATTGTCAGATTCTTTTGAATTCCATTTATTTTTCTATTCTCCAAACTAATTATTTAACTGGACATCACAACTCACAACCTACATCCAATTTGGTATATCATTAGTATGTATTGCCCTGGAACGTGCTTTTTCTATCTGCTTACATGTTTTGGCTCACAAAACTTACTTTACTATTTTATTGTCCATTGAGATATAGTCCAAGAGTCCTCAAATTTTTCCTGAAATAGGCGAACAACTTGTTGTACGGGTTTCTTTTCTGCAACCACTTTAAATCAAGTAAATGACAACATCATATGACAAATCTTTATTTTCAACTTTACAATTTAATTCACTATATTCATCCCTCATTATAGAGTGAAATGTATGGATGGCAACATCCTCTGAAAATATCAGTTTTGTTACCTACGTAACTTTTCTAGAATGCGAAAATTAAGTATATCTTCGCAACGTTTTCTTCGAAATTCCCCTCCAAGATCACTTTCCCACCTTTATATTGTGTCCTTTAGGTTATCTTTATGGGTCAACACTGTCTTCAAGCTCCGATGAATAGCATGAGCCGTTGAATTCCTGTTAGCAAATTATTTCAATGAAATAGAAATCGTTTCGGAAAATCAATAATAACAATTTTGTTTACTTAGAAAATAAATTATTAATAAAATAAAAACTACAATAAATGAAGAGGAATTTTGTATAAAAGCGTATAATTTCTAAAATTGCAAAGAGCTTTCGTCATCTTCAGTGATCCAAGTCAGGTAACAGGAAGTTTTCCAATTTGTGAGGACATTTTAAATATAATTAGTAACATTTGTGCATGATTCTAATGAAAATCATATTTCCAAAATTACCGTTCTCGATTGGCATATTCACCATTTATATTTTGGTAAATATACAGTGAAAGTAAACGGTCTTCTGTGAAGCGACTTTAAAAAAGCCTATTACAAAATGTAAATAATACATAAATAATAATATCAAAATTAATGAATATTTTACATTTTTTATGGTAATTTCGCTCAACATAGCATTCAAACTTGACTATGATTTTTCTATTAATGAAAGTAAGTAAAAAAATACAGGTCAACCTGTGAAGTTACAATTTTTTACAAACTGAAATGTAAATTTACTTGACTAATCGTGGCATCGCCTAGCCCAAGTTACATTATGTATATTCACATAATTTGTTTTTCCATTATTGGCTGTACATTTCAACCATCAGAAAGAATGACCTATTATTCTATATAGTGAGCAGTGAGCATCCAAATGTGCAAAGCTTTTCTGGTGTACCTATAAGTGCCTGGAATTATCGAAGTATTATAGCTTTTTTCAAAATATCATCATCAACGTAACTTCGATAGTTTATTATACAAATATCGGTTGTTTAGGTGAAAATAAGATTTTTCTTTGCTTCATTTTCGAGATACAGAGTGTCAAAATTCTCAGAAATATCAGTTTTTTTCATTCATTGCACCAAAAGTTTTTAGCTGATTCTGATAAAACTTGACATACTTATTCGCGGTAATAAAATGCTTACTTATTTTAATGTATCTATAATTTAAAAAAAAAAAATATTTTGAGACCCTGTATCTTGAAAACGAATCAAGTTTTGAAACATACTTGTATGAAGATATATAAAATCTTATCAAAGTGGGAAGTACCACTTTATGGAAAAATTTTTATGGATTTTCGAAGTTCCTATACCTAAGTAAAACACAACTCACTTCCAAGGAATCTCGAAACAAACTTGTTCGAAATCAGTTTTGGTGATGGCCGTGTTGGAAGAGACATTCGAAGTTTCCAGTTGGTTACTGATACTAATTATCTCCTATACTTACACAAAGTCTTTGAAATTCTAGCACCAAAATACAATTCGTTTTGTCGGTGATATCTCGGTCACAAACTCGTTCACTTCTCTGTAATGACTAGTGCAAAACAGTTGAAGATCTGTAGCTATTCTAGGTACGTTCTAGGTACGTTCATGAGCGATGCTATATTCTGAAATAGGTATTAGTAATGATTTTTCATTCTGCAATTTCATTGAGAGTAACCCGACAAATTCGGTTTTCCCACCCAGCTGTTGTTAGCCCAGAAAATTGTCGAACTCCTAAAAAATAACTATATACAGTGAAACCAGCCTAACATTAGACGTGAAAATGTGCTGTGCACTTGTCGGACAACGGATTACAGTACGTAATATATCCCGTGATAAGGCACTTACAGGGAAGGGTTCATGGGGGGGGGGGCTGGGGGGGTTTCAGCCACCCCCAATGTTAGACAAGTTGACAAATTGAGTTTGGAAAAGTTTCAAACTAAAACAACAAAATCGTGTCATTGGGAAAATTTGAGCTTTTTTGACTTCAATTTGGGAATTTTCAACTTCAAACTAAGAAATTTTCAACTTTAAACTAGGAATTTTCATTTTCAAACATTAAATTCCGAGTTTGTAATCGAAATTTTCTAATTTTCAGAAAATATTAAAAGGGATATTGTAAATAAATGAAATACAAACTCGTCCTCCTCATCACCAAACAATCAAGTTGTTAGGGCGAAATAGTTATTTATGCAACAAGTGCAAAAAGTAGGTGTTTATTGCACTCGACGTGAAATTGTCCAACGAGGCTATCAGGTCGAGTTGGACAACACGTCGAGTGCAATAAACTCTTTTTGCACGAGTTGCATACAATATTTTTTCTACGTTCATGCAAAAACCAGAAAATGTTTCATTTAGGTGGCACTAAACTGTAAGGAAGACATTGTTTGTTTAAATCTATCTGCTAAAAGTAATTCAAAAACATTTTGTGTAATTCAGATGATATTCGAAGGAAATAATTTTATTTTTAACCAATTGCATTTTCTAGTACTTTCAGAGTCCATTATATAATGAATATGATGGAACGTGCAACTATTTAAAACGTAATACAATCTCACAGAAAATAGGCTAAATTTGACGTCGATTTGAAAGTTTATATCTGTCATGATGACAGAACGCTATAGTAGAATGGCAGATGAGTGCAATAAAGAGACAGTTTTTCTACCAAATATAGTTCAATAAAGTTTTGTTTTTTGCATGAACATAGAAAATAGTTATTTATGCAACAAGTGCAAAAAGTAGGTGTTTATTGCACGAGTTGTATACCACATTTTTTCTACGTTCATGCAAAAAGCAAAAATTAATTATTAAGGTGCGGCACTAGGTGTAGGAAAATGAAAATCGTAACTCAAATAATTAATTATTACTATCAAATTGCATTGAAACAAATCACAATCATCAATTTTTCCATTATTATTATTACTCATTTTGAAACTTTCAATTCTGTAATTGTCAGAATTAATTTTTGACTGACGTTTCTCTAACTACAGATGCATTATAGCGCGTATGTTATCACGAGGTGTGGTCATAGTACAGATAGTTTGCTATATTCATGTAGGCGGTTTAGAACAAAGCGGATCAGTTTTGATTTTGGAGTTATTCTCGGGAAGATATTATTTTTTCAAGTCTGGCTGCTAACATTAATACAAAATAATATAAAATATGTAACTGTTTAACACTTATTGACAATCTCACAGAATATCTACTCAATATGTTTGATCGTTTATGTTTGTCATGATGACAGCACGTTGAAGTAGAATGACAGATGAGTGCAATAAAAACTTTATTGCACTAGTGCAATAAAGAACTTCTTTTTCCACTAAATATAGTTCAATAAAATTTTGCTTTTTGCATGAATGTAGAAAAAAAACATTATTATTCATGGCTTATAGCGCTTCATCACTGATATGTCACGAAATGTGTTAGTACATTGGTCGCTCTGTTCTGTCTGCCGCTCTGCCGAACCGATCTTTGAAATCTCAAATGAAACATTGAAAGAAATTCCTTCATATGCATCACTAGATGAAATCACAAAATCAAAAGAATTTGGTTTATTCAAACGTTTGCTAAATTTTAATTTTGTGTGTAATCTGAAGTTCGTGAAAGTATTTTTTTATAAATTCGAAATCGTCACCTAAATTCTCGAAAGGAACTGTTGCAGAAATAAAAAGTGCCAAAAATACTTTCATGATGATCCAATCTGGCGAAGAGATCAATAACTTGATAGAGAAGTGTGATTCCTGAAAGATATAATGAAAACAATCAGAGTTTCGCAGAATTCAACCTGACACAGTTTTACAAAAAATAATTTGTGATCATTATGGATGTCATGAAAAACGTGCAACCCATTATAAATAAGTATATTTTGTTTGCAGTTATCAAAACATAACGTTTTCATTGAAAATATTCAAAAGTTTATTGGCAATGTATCACCAAACAGCTATTTCCTTCTTTGTGAATTAAAGATATTTTAATGATATATGTGTAGAAAGAGCAGTGGCATATATGCAAGATATGATGAAAATTGCAGTGGAACGAAAGGAATCTTTGAAACACACCTTTGTGTTATGCCGATTTATATTTACGGTTGGTTACTTGGTTGTTTCCAATGAGGGTTCTTTCAGCATCTTGAAATTATTAAAAATAGTTTGAGATCATACCTACAGACAGACTGTTTGGCACTGATGCTTTTGAAAATGGAAAGTGACATCACTGACCCCTTAGATCTTTTTAAAATTATAGAGTTGGGTTCATTTGAATACTTAATATGGTTTCAAAATATTTTATTATTTTTGTTTTTGGTTTTAAATAATTGTCTAAAAACATTTCATTTCACGTTGTTTCATATTTTTTCCACGCCCTAAATTAAATATGGCTTTAGAAAAACCTGTTTCCTAATAATCTATCTAGGGTGATCAATTAGTACCATACATTTTTTGTTCCAAACAAGGATTGGAAAATTTCAAAATAAGTAGGCAAAATTCACTTATTGCTCCACCCCCAAAATTTCCTTTCGGTTCGTCCCTGGGCACTCAACATAATCGAATGCGCAATTTAAAATCTATCGCTATATTGGTTTCACTGTACTTACTATTGCTTCTTCTTAGCTGAAATTAAATCACGCCAGAATCCCAGATGCACAACTTAAACATTTTCAGGTTCATGCAAATAATGATGACATAAAATTCTGAAATATGATCACTAGGATTTACCGAATCATGGCGTGAAATTGCTTGAACAACCCCGAAAGATCTTTTGCAGGGAGTTCAGGAATAAATGGACAGAAACGAAGCGAAAAACGATCTATATAGCCGACAAAGGAAAGAGCGCTTTTGAAAACAGATGTTGAACCTTCACACCCGCACAAAAAATCGGCCACTTTTCCTCATAACATCTGGCCAAAATGTACCGGCTGATATAGTGGACTGAAACGCCATTTTGTAGAGAATGGAGGCGTGGTGATGAGCCACTTATCTGTTCTCATCCAACGGTTTCATAGTCTATATCCAAACGAATCACGGTAGAACGTGGAACCAGCAAAGACATGCGCGTGTTTATAAAACTCATCCTACTATCATTCTGTATCTCTCTGTTCTTTATTCAACGAGCAGTTGGAACGTTCTCGTGACTACGCAGGCGATTTCCAGGAAATTCGTATGAATGTAGTTTACGTTGACTATCTTGGTCAGTTTTACAGCTAACAAAATTGAAATCTGATATTGACTGAATCTTTTCATGTGAAAAATTAATATTATATTTTTCTACTCATATAACTCAAATTATTGCTCACTCACAGAATCCCATAATAATTAATATGTGTTACAACCAAATTTCTAAAAACTTAAAACATCACCATAGCGATTCGATGATTCTTCATATGCATCACTTGTATGGTTGCCGTGGTTAAAACCCGCCCGACAGAAGTGATAGTCTTTTGACGGTCTACCAAATAGAAACTGTCATGGGTGGCATAGAAATTGTTAAAATTGTTAATTCCGTCAACGAGGCTGCCCCCTTACGAGGAACCCTCAGAATTCCTCGCGAGACTTGAGGCAGCTAGGGATGACGAAGCCCTTACTTTTTAACGTGTGATGCCATGCACGAGGCCGGTGACGGCGCGCTGAATCGAACCCGATAAGAGAAATAAACTCAAGAAGAATAATAGTTTTTTCGACGACCTTCATGAAATACATATCAAAATTAGGTATTTCGCACTAGTGCGAAATGAAATAGGTATTAAATATAACAGTTCCCGAACGTGAGAAATATACAAGTTTTTTCATATTATTTGACAAGTATTATGTAAAAAAATTGATTCTGAAAAAGTTTTTCTTTAAAATGCGCTACATTTCAAAAATATCTTCATGTTATACATGATGTACCAAAACCAAACCCAAAACGAAACGCATCAAATTTTTTAATTTTTCAAAATATATATGTTTTCGTTTTTGCATGGTTTAAGATCAAAATAAGCCAAGTTCCACTGAGGCTTCATTCACCTAACCGTATGGTTTTTCAAATACCTCTTATTTTGTGAAAATGTAGTATCAGTTTGAATGCCTAAATTCTCAAGTGGTGTTTTCTTGTTTGTATCCAATCATTAGATTGCATTAGCTAGAGGCTACTTACTCATCAACTTCTAAATAACACTTGTACTAGGTTCAAGTTATGTAACGCTTGAGGCAAAATTGAGGCACACAAACTTCTTTAAACGACAATGACCTTTCGATTCAAATTTAGTCAACAGCAGATGTCAAATATAATTCTATAGAATTTTCCTATAGAAAAATGCATTTTCGAGTCGCCTCCATGATAATAATATAGTAGATAATAGATAGTAGATGGTAGCAGATACTACTGATAATATATTCTTCATATCTGATATTTTCATATCTGATTAAACTTTTAAACTTTTAAACTTTTAAACTTTTAAACTTTTAAACTTTTAAACTTTTAAACTTTTAAACTTTTAAACTTTTAAACTTTTAAACTTTTAAACTTTTAAACTTTTAAACTTTTAAACTTTTAAACTTTTAAACTTTTAAACTTTTAAACTTTTAAACTTTTAAACTTTTAAACTTTTAAACTTTTAAACTTTTAAACTTTTAAACTTTTAAACTTTTAAACTTTTAAACTTTTAAACTTTTAAACTTTTAAACTTTTAAACTTTTAAACTTTTAAACTTTTAAACTTTTAAACTTTTAAACTTTTAAACTTTTAAACTTTTAAACTTTTAAACTTTTAAACTTTTAAACTTTTAAACTTTTAAACTTTTAAACTTTTAAACTTTTAAACTTTTAAACTTTTAAACTTTTAAACTTTTAAACTTTTAAACTTTTAAACTTTTAAACTTTTAAACTTTTAAACTTTTAAACTTTTAAACTTTGTGAATACGATCGTTTACTACACGAAAGTAGCTTGCTCTGTGAAGATGTTTTATGTTTTATTCGCACTAACATGATTTTCTGTTTCAATCTTCATCACTTTCCATTTCACAAATTCATAGTTATCAAAGAGTTTGATTTATTTATAAGATAATTAGAAATTCAAATGACAGACACCTTGAATGACTTAATAAGATCATCATATGTGATCATTGGTGTGAATAATATTCTGCGATTTCTGATTGTAATTTTTTAGCAACAACTGAAAAAAAATTACTTTTGTCACGCTTTTCCGTTTAATAAGGAGGGATTGAAATCACACATTTGATATTATATTTAGTTTTATTTTATTTTATGTATATCGCATATTTATATTTGTACACAACCTACATAAAACGGGAAATTTTTTGAAAAAAAGCTTGTTTTCAAAAACATTTGCAACGCTTATTTTATTTTATTCCATGCGGGATACGCACATTTCTTGATAATGCTTATTTGCACGTTTTTCTACCAAGTGAATTCGTGCGTTCCGGTTATATTATCTGTTTATTATGCATTAGGCAGTCAACTTTTTGACGCGTGTCATAATTCTCATAGAAAACCAGTACCAAATAAGGTCATTCTGCCCTATTCCCTGGGCTTTCGTTATCACAGCAATAATCGTTACTACATCGTCCGGCACTGTCCACTCAACAGATCAGTGGGGTAGATAAATTACATAACAGTGGCTCACGTTTGTAAATCAGTTGATATCAGTTGTTCAAGTAATCGATCATATTCGATGAAATAGGTTGAATACTTAAAAAATTAATTGTCTAAGAGCCAGTGGCCGGCTACCTGTATGTATTTGACCAGACCTAGATTTTTGTCCATAGAGTCCCCTATACTTACCAAACATGAAGTGGGGACTCACTAAGCCTAGCGCGGTGACCGTAACTACTGTGCAGGTGCCAAAGGTACTAAAATTAGACTAGGTAATTTCAAATATATTTGAGCAGAGCTGCCATTCAGATATTTTGAAATATAATATTATTATTATCGAAAAATAATGGCTGACCATTATCACGTGACTAACATCGTGGCAGACAATTTGAAGGTATCAAAAAGTATGAAATTTTGAGAGTAATTGACCAGGTCTGCCATTATTATATGTCATTATATATAGCCTAAGAAGATTATATTTATCTCGGCGGACCATTTTATTGAGAACACACATCAGTAGACAAAAAAATCTTCTCTACTTCCTGAGTAGATGTGTGTATAGGATGCATTATTATATATTATATAAAATTATATTATATTTAGACTTAAATGTTATTATAGGTTTTTTTACAATATTAATGTTAATAATAATAGTAATAATATTAATACAAAGCTAATACTGCCGTGAATAAGTCGATGGTTTTCCGACAGTTGGGCCTTCAAGCTCCGTCGTCCGTCTGTAAAAGAATTCTACCATTTCAAATAAATTATTTTGCAGAAAATTAAGCAGTAATAAATATTAAGGTATAATAATATTATAATATATTATATATATTATATATATATATACATATATATATATATATATATATATATATATACATATATATATATATATATATATATATATATATATATATATATATAATATTATAAATATGTCAACTATCCTATTGCTTGGTAACCGTACTCCTTCTTGACTTAATTTTAACTCAACTTTACAAACTTCATTTCAACTTATACCATTTACCATATACGGATCTTCTGTTTATACCGTGTGGGACATAATGTTTGCAAAATAAGGGAAACATTTTTATTATAAGAATTACAAAAAACACTTTGAAGGGGATCATTCTGCATATCGTAAAACCTAAATATCGATATCATACTTATATGTTACGTGTCCACCAATTCGAGGTACAACTCGAAATTGAGAAAATTTCGAAATTTTGAGTTTTTACTCGAAATTTAGTAAATTTTGTTATTGAGAAAAAAGATATCGCATATGTCCGTTTCACGCCTTCACAATTTATAGAAAATAGTAATGTTATTTGAAAATTTTGTTTACAATTTAATTTCCGGCCTTAAGGAATATTTAAAATATCTATATAAAAATATTGAATTTTTTTATTTTTTTCTGAATACTGTTGTGATGCCTCAATAACGTTTCTTTATTTTAAACTATTTCTAGAAATCATTAAAAACATATTTTACAGTTAAAATTAAATTTTATAGGTTTGTTCCAAAATTAAAAAAAATCAATGTGATTCTTGCTGTTGAATATCTTGAAACTTGTTCAATTGTTTTATGAATTTACAAAATTCAGTCAGAATAGACCAATTTTCATTACCGGAATCAAGTTTTATGGAAAAGAAGAAAACAATATGTATTCTACAGTACAATGTGGAAACAGATTCTTCACTTCAGCCTCTCCATTTTGATTATTTCCTCCAAAAAATTCTGGTTTCAATTTTAGTCAAATGATCGTATTCAGAAATGAATCTATCGTAATTAGTTTCATTCAATTTATCTCCCAAAAAACATACGCTTTATGAAAGAGAAAACATCTAAATAATTTCACATAATGCAAATAATATCATGAAGGTAAATTAATAGTTATTTAACGAACAGGTGCATTAATAAGGGCGATCAACAATCGAGATAATTTTCGCGTGAGCAGAGCGAGCGCGTTGATGTTCGAGACTGTTAATCGCCATTTTAATTCACGAGTTTGTTACAAAACTTTTCCGTCGAACGTAGTTTTCAAAAATAGAGATATCTTTCTTTCAATGTTTATTTATTTAACGATACGATAAGAAACAATCACTATTTCCTATTTATATCATCTCTAATCAAAGATAGTTTAATTTTCCTTAGTGGTAGTTTTATTTTATTTTTTCAAACAAAAAAAAAAATGCTCTCATGTATGTGAATTTGAACTGTCGACCTCAGTATCACCTCTCCGTCTGTCAGGCTAACGTTACCATTACGCCACGTGATTTTCTACGATTTCAACTGACAACTGGTGTATTGAAGATTTTCTGAAATTTTATTTCAGAATTGACAAATAGATAATGACAGATAGTACCAACCAATATAAAATGTATGTTGGGTTGCATATAATCAAATCGCTGATTAATAGAAAATCATTCATTAACAGGGGTCATTAATCAACGATTTTGAGAGCGTTAAAATACATCATAAATTAACGGTCGACGGAAATATAACATTAAAAATCAATGAAGAGAATTGGGAAATCAGAATTGGACTCAATGAAGTAAGTAATTCTTCAGATTATTTTTAATCTGAACTTACCACACGTTTTTTAACAATTTGAAAGTCAAAATAAATTTTTAATATTCAATTTAATTTTGTTAACATATAAATTTTGAGCTCATCTTGTCAAGCCGAGTGATTAAGTTAGTCCTTATTCATTTCGAAAATTGAAAGTTAAAAAGTTATAAAAAAGTAACGAAGTTGTAAGATTGGTAGACTGCAACAGCAAGAGTCATAGTAAAAACCAATTTTTGTTATTTTTTTTATTGGTACTAACATTTGGGAACAAACCTAAAAAATGTTTCCTATACTTTTTCGAATAATTTTTTTGCTATCCTCAAACATAACCCTATTTTTTCGAAAATGCTGTCATATGACACGTGACATGCGATTTTAAGGATATCCGATTCGCAGAAATGATTTATGAAGTATTTTTTCCGAAATTAGGGCAATTAAGAAATGGGTTGTTATATAAAACATAATATATCAATAAATGGCAAGAATTATTGTTTTTGAAGTATTCAAAAATATTCGAAAATTTTTCATTTCGTAGTGTTTTGTCCTATTCTACTTCCCCTTTCATTTATTGCCCCAATTTCGGAAATACCCTGTATAAGTCGATCATGAAAATTTATGGAAACGTTTCCTGTTGATTAGATGTTCCCTACCAGGAGTACGTGAAACGTTAGTCGTTGTTCACAAAGTCCTAGAATTCACACCCTGTTATACAGGGTAAACTACGACCACTCACCAAAAATTTTACAGTGTGCTCTCCCCACCAAATGAATTAGAAAACAGAATCCCTGTCGCAAAACACAACAAGGCACCCACCACAGGTAAGTTGAATTAAATTTTCAAATGTATATTCAAGAGAAGTAAACGCTGTTGTAAAGAAAATTATCGATTTAGAAAAAAATAAAAATTCAAATTGATAAATGATCAGTTTTACAACTAAATGCAAACAAAGTGACGGTGATAGACGATATTTTTGAAGGGTGACATAGAGAGGTGCCCCATTGTCAGTACTTCTCGAATGTCTATACCTTAGACCATTAGGTAATTTACAACATTGTCTGAAACTTTCAGTTTTCAGTTTTGATGTTTCCTGTACTCCTATTCCTTGAATTATATTCACTTCAAAAGTTCCAAATTTTCATATATTTGATATATGTTGTTACATAAAACTAACATATCAGGTGGTACCTATATGCAGAGAAAAATGCTAGAGTCATTTGAATTTTATGTAATATCTGGTGCCTGTTATGGGAAATTTATATCAGATTAGTATTGTCGCGACCCCGAACCGACTCTGCAATCCGTAACCGAAGAAACAATTAAATCGAACAGTCAATTCGTTATCAAGATGTTATCAACGCTCACGTACGTTGAGAAGTCGCGCGGGCCCTCTAAAAGCTAATAGAAAATGTAGAAATGTCCAGAATGATCTAGGAAGGTTTCATCCCAACTACATAATACTGCGCTTAGCCGCTTGGGTTCGGATTGCGAAGCGAAGCAGAATAGTGCATATGAATTATTGTTGAATAAATGAAGTATTGTTTGTATTGTGCTGGTATTAAATGAATTATTATTGAGTGTTCAAGTGGAAACTCTTCACGATATAATTTGTTACATGGGATGTATAACAAAGCAGTTTATAAAATGCATGATATTTATTTTTATGAATGTTATATGGATGTTCACTAGTGACGGTCATTTCTACATAACCATGAAGTATATTATTGGTAACATAGTAACATATCATGTTATTGTCTGTTATGCAATGTTCAAGTAGATTCAATATAATTGTGTTTGATTATAGTTGAGTATCAGATGAAACCCCATCGACCAACTCTTGGAAGGATATCTCTGAGAGAATGCTAGATAGCAAAGTGCATAACGGTGGGGATAAGTCTTGATGCACTATGATGATATCAGTTGACAAATATGTCCAGAGGAAGTAAAATCACATCTAAACACACTAATAATTTTTGGTATGTACGGTGTTTGCACGAATCAATAGCATCATGAGAAGATGAAGATAGATTCAGCTTCCAACTAACAAATGGAGAATTGTTTTAACTGATTGATACAGAACAATTGTTATCCGCTTTGAAAAAAAGAATTAATTTAGGCTATCATTTATTAAAATCGCATTTTCTGTATCTGTTACAAAATCTTAAATGTTTGTTTCTATTGATCGAACGAAGATAATTTGTTGAAGTAATTTATTCTATTCCAGTTCCTCACAATGGTAAAAAATTATGTTATTTCAAGACCAACTTTCATAAATTCAATTTTCTACAAGCTAGACACAAAACACAAATAGGTATGTCTGCACCTTCTTATATTATACCGATTTTTGATAACGAATGTTTATTATAGTTTTTCGTTATTGAAATAAATTTACGAGGGGGAAACCGCTGGGGAATTTTGGTGTACATGTCTTGGGAATTAGTGGCATTACTCGGGTATTAGTTGGGAATCAGAGGCATTACTTGAGAATTATTGGGTATTACAGGTATTACTGGTGTATTACTCGGGCATTAGAGGGATTAATTAGAAATTATTGGGCATCACACGGGAAAGGATGGTATTATTACTCGAGCATTACATGGGTATTACAGAAATTATTCGGAAGAGAGAGAACAATTACTGGACCATAATAATAATAATAATAAATTTTATTCATGAAATGAGGATAAGTGTTAAGAGTAGGTACATATAAAAGTAGCATAAATGAAGTTGGTAATCGATAAGTGCAATACACTTGTTTCGATTATAAGTAAGAATATTTAGGAAACAATGAAATTACAGTATGTAAATTAAATGCAATAAAATGCTATAAAATAGAATATGTAATAACAATTCTATACAATACAATAAATGCAAAAACGCGATAAAATGCAGAAAAATACAATAAAAAATTCCTTCATAATTATGATTGAGGTAAGAGAAGAAGGTATTCATTTAGTCATTTAGTTATTTAGTCTCTATCAAGGTATAAAAATACAATAAAATACAATAAAGACAATATAAAATACAATGAAATCCAAAAAAACGCAATAAAATGCAGTAAGCTACAATAAAAAAAATGTAATTCATAATTATGGTTGAGGTTGAACATTCATATATTCAGTCATTGTTATTACCATTTTGACTCTATCAAGGTAGTAAAAAACAATTTAGGAGTCTAGAGTAAAAAAAAAATCAGTTGTGCTTTGAATGTTTTTTTTTTTTGAGATTTTATGTTTCCGGGAATAGAATTGTATATTTTAGTGCCGATATAAGAGTAACTCCTCTGTTTCACTAATGGTTGCATGGTTTTATACTGATGGTAGGGATGAGGTGCTTTATCTTCACTAAAATGATATCTTATACAAGCATTGAAATAAAATAGCTGGCGAATATCCATAATCTGTGATGTACTATATAGGTCATCAGAAGAATATCTACGCGGTTTCGACATAATTATTTTCAGGAACCTTTTTTGTAGAATTTCTAGTGGATTTATGTATATTCGCGCAGCTGCGCCCCATGCCTGTATTCCATATCTGAGGTGGCCTTCTAAAAGTGCAAAGTACAGTGTTTTCAATTGTTCCGGTGGTAAGTATTCTTTCATATGTTTGAAGGAAAAAATTATTTTTTGTATTTTTTTATCAAGTAGTTGATAATAATCGTTGAAGCGCAAAAAAAAGGTTTTCAAAATATGGGAATCGGAATTTACATGAATAATCCGAAAAATTAGAGAGCAGTGGCGGAAATCAGAATTATGCAATGAAAAAAAAAAAAAGGATTTTGGGAATTAGTATACACAATTTCCTCAGCGGTTTCCCCCTCGGAAATTTATTAACTCTAATCAAACCATATCTTTGGAGTAGGTGTCTGTGAGTTGATATTTGAACCCAGCATTAGAATATGAGCTCATTTTTGAATAACATTTTTGTAGTTTTTTAAAAAGCCGTAGGTATACTGAAAGAAATCTGAACAGATTGTATGCTGCAGTCAGACTTTACCGAGATGTAGACATATAAAATTCAAACCATCTCTTTTATACCTCGCATCAAAATATTTGCCAGTTAACCTGTATTATAATACCTTCATAATGTTCCGAGACTACGCCAATGCCTAATGGAAGAGTCCATCGTTTGCGTTGTCGTGCATCATACTTTTATTACATCGTGATTTTTAATGGATCCGATTTACATAATAGATTATAAAGGAAAAAAGGGTTCACCCGTTTAGTGCATAGGGGTGACTTTTCCTTGAACTCAGAAACAGAGTCAATTTTTTCCATATCATTTTTTAACGTTATCGTAAACAATTGCTGGAAACGAGTGTTTCAGAAGTGGGGTCAATTTGAATAATCATGCTGGAAGACTGGAATCGTGATGAAGGAAGAAGTAATAAGGACAGTCATTATCTTTGTCGTCGAATATGGAAATGGTATTGCCAGAACTGTCACGGCACCTCATTTACATTTATGACGAACAGGAAATTAAACTGGGTAGGTGGTGGTGTAACTGATGCCTTTCAATGTGCAATCACAACTATGATGTTGGTACCTGAAAAACATGGTATTTTCTAAATAGTTGATAACGAAAATATTTTTTATGGACAACTGCTTCCAGAATCTTAGTCAAACAGTTGTTTACATAATACAGGGCCAATTAATGACTAGATTTTTTGTTAAATCCAATATTGAACAAACATTTATTAACCTCAACGAAGGGTCATTAGATGAATATACATTTTTTAAATAAATATACAATCTGCTGTAACAAAAAACAAAGATTAAATTAAAATTCATTAGCAATTTCATTTAAAGGTATTTCATTGAGTATTGCTTAAAATCGAATCTGATTTTACTTCATATCGATGTACATCTTGATAAGATGGCAGTTTTGCTCACAATATCTTTGAAGAAATATTCTGGAATACTTTATTAGATCTATAAACGTTTTTTCGAATTTTATTCGGACTTGAAACCATTATTTGAGTAGTTCCTTGTTTGAAATCTGTTTGATTATTGCTTTTCATTATAAAAATCATTTACGATTTTGGTTTTTCAATAACATTTTCACGAGAGTCTATCAGATGTAGTTCAATGATCATAGTGGACAGTCGTTGGTTTCTGCTTGGCCAATGAAAGTATTATTTGGTAGGATGCTAAAAAAGGTCGAATATCAAATCCATTGAATTATTAAACATGTTTTGTCTGAAAAGAAAACAAATGGCTATAACATTTATGGAACCTCACAGAGTAGGTTTGGTAAAAATCTTTGCCCATAATACAAAAATATAATTCAACGGCTCTAGGGACCAGTAGCTGTTTTCTGTAAGAGATATGTCAATATTAAACTTCCGTTTGTTCTGCTATTAGAGCTTATATGTTCACATCAGGGAGTGATTTCATTCTAGTTCCAATAATCCATCAGAATAATATTTTTTCTATTTTCTTCTTCTTTTAATTTTCAATATATTTCCAAATTAGGTCGGTAAACGAGGTGCACTGATTGCCTGTTGATCTTTTTAGCAATTCCAGTTTACCTAATAGTAGTCAATGACTACGTTTATCTCACAACTTTGGATCCGCTCAAAATGGGTTTGACTTGACTGGATCCGATCCATCTAATCGATATATACAGTTTTCGGATTGGATTGAACCACTCAAGTCAACTCCATAAAATATAGGATTGGATCCAACCGATGAAAGTAGCAAAATTTAAGTAGGTTGTTTATCGTTTCAATTATCTGTAATCGGATGAGTTTCTCTTTCTCAAAATGGAGAACAAAATAGTAATAAAGAAAAAGAACATATTGTCCAAAGAAGAGAGCAGTTTTTTCATTCAACTGATTAGGGAAAATTTTTTGGAATACATGGATGAGAAAAGGATTAGGATTTCTCATATTTTCAACAACGATTCGTGAATTAATTCGCAGAACACAAGAAATTTACACTACGAAATTCGACATATTGCTGTGAAGTTAGGTTTTTCCAATCGGATTGAAGCATAGGATTCCTCAATCCACTTTAATATTGCGACATAAACTGAAGGGTGGTTTAACTTGACTCAATGCTATCGAATTTGAAGCGGATAGAGACCGTCGAGATAAACGTAGTCAATTACATAAAGTATAGGATTGGACCCAACCGATCGCCTTGTACAGAAGTGAAATTACGAGATAAACGAGTTTGAAATTGACAGTTGTCAGGTAAAAGTAGCCAAATTCAGATTGGTTGTTTATCGTCTCAATAATTGTCTGTGATTGGATAAGTTTCTCTTTCTCAAAATTGAGAGAGTCGGTTTTTCATTCAACTGATTAGGAAAAAAAATGTTTTTTGGGATACATGGACGAGAAAAGGATTAGGGTTTCCAATATTTTCAACAACGATTCGTAAATTAATTCGCAGGACACAAGAAATTTTACTTTACAAAATTCGACATATTGCTGTGATGTTAGGTTTTTTCAATCGGATTGAAGCATAAGATTTCTCGATCCACTTATATATTGCGACATAAACTGAAGGGTGGTTTAACTTGACTCAATGCTATCGAATTTTAAGCGGATAGAGACCGTCGAGATAAACGTAGTCAATAAATTTGATTAAAAAAACTGACAACAACACAATCAAATGATCATGGACAACGATATAATGAAAATAGTTGAAACTTGGAGTTGGGGGGGTCCACTGCGACCATTGCTGATCTATTGTGGAAGAGAATGTGATTTAATGCATATTGTCTAGGTATTCCTAGTAAGACTCCAAAGCGATGACAGTGTTCTTTTATTACCTTAGCTGTCAGCCTGCACTCTGCATATGCTTTGATTTTGTTAGAACTTCGCAATAACATAATATATGCAGTGCGATGTCTTCTGCTTCCTGACTGAACCTTCAGAGGCTTTCTTCTGCCAGACTCTGGATAACGATCAATAACCTGGCAAGTATTACCACGAAGTTTCATGATATCAGGAAGGGAATGTCTGGAGTCTAGGCATCCGAACGCTACTCTCACCTCCACGTGGTGAATCCTGGGAAACAGCATTAATTTTCATGGCGGCTAAAGAGAGTGAAGCCGACTCCATGGGAGGCTGAGGCGCACCAACACTCAACACATAGAGGAATGCGAGAACTGGAAAACATATCTCCGGTAGGAGCTGGGGAGGGTTTTGGATCGGGTAAAGCGAGTCTGGTAGCCGGTGAACAAATCACCTGCGGCCACGGCACCGCCCGGCTGAGAAACAGCCTTACCAGGATTTCACGAGGAGGCAAGAGCTGAGGAGAGGCCTAGGATCGGGTGCTGCGGGAATGGTTGCCGGTCAACGAATGGCCTGCGGTCGCTGTAGAACCAGACTGACTTTCACGTGGGGGGATGGAAGGAACTCGCTGCCGGAACTGAAATACTTGTCACTGGTACTAGTAGCCGGTGATGGAATCAGCCGCAGCCACCGCATCACTCTACTGAGAACGCAAACCTACTGGGCTTTCATGAGGAAACGGATTGAAGGAACTCGCTTCCTAGACAAGCACCCACACCCTATCTCATAGTTTAAGGATGTTTGTTGAGGAGAGTGTAGGAGGGCCGAACTAGGAAGTTTTAGGATCATGCGATGGATAAGGAGACGCAAGGACAGGACAAAAAGGGCCCATGGGGGCCTACTTGCTTGGCTGCAGGATCACCTCCCCACAATTACTACTACTGCGTGATATGAAATATTCCTCTGTGCAACTCTTTTGCCAAATATAATAATAATAACAAATCATAAATCTTTTTCACAAAACCAAGACAATAGAGTAGATATGGTTAAACGCCGGAGAGCCAGTAGAATCTGTTCTATAATTTATATCTCTCGCAACTCAATGTCATACACAATTGAAAAAACCCGCACTCAAAATTACGCTCATTTCGAGAACAAAGTTTTGGTTTTTGAGTAGTTTTTCATACATTGTATTATATTGAGACCGAAGATTTGTTCTAGGAGAAAAATGCTCGAAAGGATTGTTGGTCATTGATTGGAAATAACAAGTCAGAATATTTCGGAATATTTATTCATTTTCACATCTCATAAACCAAAGCATGTGGTTTTGAGATGATGATCATGGAACTAACACTGGGTTAATTAACAGTTATTGTAAACTATATTTCAATTTTTAATTATTTAACGTAAAATAACATTTCTTTTCATCCAGTTGTGAACTTACAGTATTTCAGAATGAAAACGCTACTAAGAAACAATAAAAACTTTCACGATCATACTCTATGGAGTAATGAACAAACCTTCTTTGAGTGAATAAACAATACACGATTAGGGAAAATAAATCCGCATTCATGCGTAAGTAAGGTCGCAATCCTTATATCGTTGAAGCACACATAATCGCTCAGTATACAAAGGTTTTTGTAATGAAAACATTATTGTCACACGGACAATATCTATGTGAAATTGCTTTGAATAGTAGGTGAGACAAAATGGCCATGTGTAATCTTTGATCTTTATGTCGCATATGAGTATTTTTCATGTGAATGTGAAATGGGGTAATGTGTTATGAAATCACGGATAAAACAGTTGACCCTTAAACACCGTGTATAATTTGCTCAGATAGAGGAAGCGTCACGCGACAACATAGTGCGGTAGATGTGAAGACCACAATGACAAAAGATGAGAAATTGATTTTTCGGACGATTTTTCTTTGAGAAAGTATCACTTCCCGAAGTGCGTACTTTCCGGACTAGTCCGGGAAATCGAATTTTAATATAAATATTAATATAAATAAGAATTGGAATGTTTCTGTTAGTACCTATCTTCTGTTCGAATTTCAATATTTAATACAAATAATGTTCGAAATTTTCTTCTACAAAGGAATCCAATAAGTTGCCGAAAAAATTGTGTACGCAACACGTCTCACACGTCAACACGTCCAAGACTCGCTACGCTCGTCCAAAAAACAGTGTTTTACAGACTTGTTACGTAAATTACTATTTCAGCAAAGATTTTTTAGAGTCTTTTCAGATGAGAAAAGTTAACTCGAATTTGAAATAGTATCGTTTGAGCGACAACGCATTGTATACACATTTATACAATACATCAGGTTTTAAATAATTCAATGATAGATCCTTTTATGTGTTCTGTGTACAGATAATATACATAGTCCCTAGTTCAACCAAAAATCAAAAGATGAAAAAGTATGATCTGTATCCTTAGGATAATAAATAGTCAAATAATGATTGAAAAAATACTTCTTCATGTTCTATGCCTTTTCCAAAACAATTTTTTCAACACCATCACAGATTTTAGCGATATTCTCATTTCATTCCATAGGGTCAATTATTATGATTAGATCAATAAGCCAAGTGTTTTCTATAACAAACTTTGAAAATAGGTTTTTTTTTTTATAATTTTGACAGTTATTCTCCTCTCAAAACGCTTTCCACGAGTATTTTGTGAAGTAGGTGATGAACGGGTTTTGTGAGTTTCCAAAATGGTGGATCTCAACTTAGTCGAGAGAATTGAGATTGTGCGTTTAGGTGGTGATAATGCTGGATCAATGAGGAAAGTCGCTGAAAAATTCAACAGAAGACATCTAGATTGTGAACCAATTCACTATCCCACCGTCTTCAGGATTAATACATTATTCAACAGAACTGGGAAAGTTAATGAATAACAAGTACCAGAACAAAGAGAAAATGTAGAGATAGAAGGACAAATACCTACTACAGTATACAGAAAATTCGAAAATCAGCTTGAGCAGATATCACGAGATTTACAGGAATATGAGAGGAACAGTCTTTTTATTTGTTGGCCTCTTCTTTCACCATACCTAACTCCATTAGATTTTCTTCTGAGGAGATATTTGAAAGAAAATGTTAATCAGAACAGACCACAAAACTCAAACAAATTAAAAGAGAGGATCAAGCAAAAGTGTAGGGAGGTAACATCAGACCAATTGAGGAAGATTCGCCAAAATCAGAGACGGCGTCATGACAAATGTATAGAGCATGAAGGGGCATATATTGAAAACAATAGTATTTGACGAGACTGTTTTTCCATTTTTTCCAGTTGTTGACTATTAATTGTTCTGATATTAAATATACTTTTTCAACTTTATTTTGTTTGAATAACTAATGACAACTCCATGAAACAGTTACAACCATGAAACTTCAATGTAGAAATCATAGACTTCCATACAAGGTCTATCAAATGGATATGGAGATGGATTTGGAAATAGGCCATTGTATAACTAACACCCTATATTAGATATTGCGATAAAACTTGGTATATGGGTGTTCAAGATAATATATACCCGAATCGAATAGGCTTCCCACTTTTTCGAACAAAAAAAAATGCCTAATGGTCGTTTTCGAATTTTCCTCCCAATTAGCAGACCATAGTAGGCCTTGAAAATGAAAATAATTTATAGTTGTGTACAACTTTGTATAGACACTGTAACTCGATACTTTCATTTTAGAAAATCGGCCATTGGGTTCCAAAACAACAGGGTTTTGCAGGAGCCCACTCAGAAATCATGTGAACCATTAAGCAACTGTACTAATTCGTAAGTGCTAAGATAGAACCCACAAGCAAGTTATGACTGATGACGGCGATCCACGCCTTCTGCCGTGACAATTTCTACCCTCCGGTTTCATCGATATGGTAAGGTTTTGCGGCGGACACGAAAACAAAAAAATCACGATAATGACGCCCGTTGACCGATGAGAAATATGATTGAAACGGATCGTTGGGATTTGTATACATATACTGCAGGTCCTGTTCGTACGACGTACATGCATTTTATTTGCAACCTTAATTCATTGTAGAGTATCACGATTAGTATATCAATGTGATAACAAGTCAGAATTGCTTCTGTAATCGATGAGATAAATGTAATGGGTAGGTAAGTTGTTATATCCCCAGTTATAAGATATCAGTCTTTGCATAGATTGGTTTTTAGAGATCAAGTTTGACTATTGTATGTATGTATGTTTTTGTTTATATTATCCATGAAATATACGGATTGGCCACTTTTTTAATGGGATTGTATGGGTAACTTCCAAACTATACTGGTAATAAGGTCGGTTAAATGGAGAGAAAGTTGCACGTCTGGAAGCATCATCTATCGGTGGAAACTAATTGAAAATATCAGGGCTCTGGTTCTTGAGATATGTGTACTTTACAACAAAAAAAATAGTTGAATTTAATAACTGGTACCTATCTGACATTTTTTATATACAGAGTGACCCATTTGAAAGTGGGCCATCTCTCTAATTTATTATCGGATTCGAAGTATTTTTTTCTATAGATAGAGCACTGATAGTTCTAATTGAGTGCCATAAATTCGAAATAAATATAAAAATTCCAAATAACATACTAGTAATTTTTTCAAATAGAATTTGGCGACGCCATTGGATTCACGACATTTTCAAGTGGTTTATGTGAGAATTACGTAGAAAAGCGTCCATTAGTGAAAAAGTTATATGGGTATAAAATTTGAATATTTTGGCAATAAATCAACCTACCACTATAATTTTAGAACTTTTATCAAAATTTTGACAACACCACTGGATTCAAAATATTTCGAAATATATTTGGTCAGAATTTCATCGAAATCTGTTAATAAATAAAACAATTATAAAATTGAAATTTTAAAAGATATTTTTGAATATAACAATAAGTGCGGAAATAATGAAATATAGTTATTTATTATACAAGGGAAAAAAGTATTATATTTTAGCTCGAGGTTGTGTTGTCTCCCGACGCGAAACATATTTCTTATTTCTTATGTAATTTCATAAAAAGACGAATACGCCTGAAATGGGTTGCCTATCAAAATGTGGTCCAGACTATATACAACTTTTTCATTATCGATTTGTCAGAAAATTTTATTTCACGTAAACATTAGTGCATTGCAGAATACTTGAATATGAGTTGTCAAAATTTCAAATTTCCAAACGGTGCACAGGGGGGAACAAAAAATAGAATCTTGATCAAGAGTAAACTACGCTGGCTGTGACTCCAAATTTTAATATTGTTTGCAATTTTGAACAACCTCCTTGAATGGACTTTTTGATAAAGTCAATAATAAGGAGTATTTTAGTCTTAATCAAAATTTCTATTTTTTGTTCCCCCTGTACACCATTTGGAAATTTGAAATTTTGACAACTTTTATGCAAGTATTCTCCAATGCGCTAATTTTTATGAAGATTGAAATTTTCTGACAGATCGATAATAAAAAAGTTTTCCATATGGTGCAAATTTTTTAAACTCGCTGGTATACACATTTCATGTGTATTCGTCTATTTATGAAACAAGATGAGAAGTATGTTTCATCCGTTAAACAGAACGGTGAAGGTCGACCTCTCTTCGGCTCTTCGACTATTAGGAATAAAGGCCGGTTAGGTTAGTAGTGTGCAGGTTCAGTGATGAAGGTAGGAGGTTGGGTTAGAGCCCCGAACTGAACATCGGATGCGTGCTAGATAAGTTTTTGCAATAGCAGATATCTACCTTCTCCTATGTATATATCCGGGAAAAAAGTACTCACCGGGGTAAAAAGTAATTTGAAAAGTCATATTTTAGTAACTGTCAAACTTTTTTCCCGTCATAGAAAAAATTTTTTTTTTTAGTAAAACTGTAAAAAACATAAAAAAAAAATTATAATTGTTGCATCCTTTGAACCCCATGAGATGTAAGTCGCTTCAGTTGTACCGGGGGTTGTGGGTGAGAACATTATGGAAGATTCTTTAATTTATAGAAAAAAACTGGAAAAATCTCATACTTTCACCACCCTCTCCCACCAAATCTAAATCTAAGATCACATATCCTTACCCTTATTAATACAAATCATTTTTCATTTCATGATAAAGCACATGTTTCAGTTCTTGGAATAAGTTGTGAATCTACGGTCTGTTGATAGAACTAAGTCATTCCATGAAAACGCATCGTTGAGTCAACACGCCTGCAGAAGCAACTTTTGTTTGTAATAGACCTCATCTAATAGTCAAAAATCCAGAGCAGAAAATCTTCTCCTAGTTTATTAAAGCTGGTTTTCGTTAATTAGTCATACACTGGTCAGTCAAGCGTATCGTAGAACAGGTGGCTCAGGAGCGACATCAAAGATGTAGCATTTACCGGGGTACCAAACTGGATTTATTTAAGCTGAAATTTTTTATGCAACTTCTGTAATGCATATCAATGGAAGTTATGTAGGTCAGTCCCTCATGTATTGGAACAGAGCTGGTCAGTCAGTCCGAATACAAAGGGTGTTACATATTTGAGTGCTGATCTCAAAAGATGATGATCTTCGAATTATTTTAAGAAACAATCTTCATATGAACAACTGCTTCATTTATAAGATACAGGAATAAAATCAGTTCTTCACCAATATCTCTAAAATCGCCTTGGGTTTTTCTTTCAATTTTGGTACATGCAAAGTATGTATTTAAAGTGCATTTTTCCCATGATTAAGCTTGTCTTAATTTTCATCAGTGGCGTCCCTGTTATATTTTCATTCACATTCCCTGCTATATTTTCCATCAAATTAGGGGACATTTAACCATTTTTATGGACAGATAGAGGACAATTACAAAAATAATATTTATTTGGAAAAAACAATGGCATATCATTAATTTTATGAATATTATTACAGGGAATATTAACAGGGGCGCCACTGATGAAAATTAGGAAAACCCAATGGTTTTAGAGATATTGTATGACTGATTTTTTTTGTTGGTAAATTTCAACTTTCTGTATCTCATAAATAAAGCGGTTGCGGACCTATGTTCATATGAAGAATTTTCCTTAAAGGATTATCATTCAATTATGAAACACCCTGTTTATTTGGACTGACTGACCAGCTCTGTTCTGATACATCAGTGACTGACCTACATAACTTTCAATGATATGTTCTACGGTTTCAGCGTTCAATATGTGTAAATTCATTTTAAATGAATGGGTAGAGTGAAAGTAATACTTCACAAAGATTTTTACACAATACTAACATTTAATGCTAACAGCTGTTTCGACACACCGTGTCATCTTCTGTGCCAGTCATAAACTAACCTAATTACAGAAGGTCATCTCCTTAAATACTAAAAATAACATTAAGGTAGGTAGAGAGAGGTATCAAGGGACATTTGGGAAAGTATGAAAGTGGGTAGGTAGAGGTATCAAGGGGCATTTGAGAAATTACAGATAACATTATTAATGATCGGTGAATTATACAGGTCTATCTGATCATTCAGAACTAAGCTGTTTTTATTACAAAGATGTTTTTTGATTTCTATAGATTCCAATATATTTAATTTTAGGCTTTTCGGTTGAATGTGTAGAATTTCCGGATTTTGTGTGAAATTGTGGCTATTTTCTATGAGGTGATTGGCATAGTTTGAATCTTGTTTTTTTTGTCTGTAACTTCTCAAATGTTCATCGAATCTTTGGTTAAAACTACGGCCAGTCTGGCCTATATATAAGGCATTGCAATCGTCGCATTTGAGCTTGTAGACCCCAGATTTTTTGAATTTGTCCCGAGCTGACTTTGAATTATTTATAAAGGAATGCAAATTGTTATTCGTCTTGAATGCTACATTGATATGCTTAATAGAAGTTTTATAACAATTTTCAGCTTTGATACATACATTTTGTTACCCCGGTAAATGCTACATCTTTGATGTCGCTCCTGAGTCACCTTGTCTATAATAAAGAGGGTTATGTGAGAGCGCACCACTTATTTAAGAATCCACAGAAGAAACAGTACGTAATGCTCTCAAGAGGGAATTGAATACGAACTGAAACATGACCGAATCGATGTTGGACGTGCTCAAAGATACGCTCTGCTTCGACCGCTCCACAAGCTCATCACGTTCCTTATTTATGTGGCCTCTTTTGAAATCTGTTCGTTCTTTATATATGACTGTAACTCTGGAAGAAACAAGTTACAATAGGTTTTATTGGAAGTGATTATTGAATGAGTACGTGAAAATGTGTTAGTACTCAATAGTTTTAGCTGCTCTGGAGGCAATCATTCGATGAAATATTTACTGGAGAAACAAAAATAATTTAAATTAGAGGTTTAATTGAAAATAATCTCCAGTCATAAGTTCCAATCGATTTTCGATAGTAATTGATTGGAAAACGTACGATTGATTTATATAGAAAAATAGATATGAGGGTAATAATTTTAACCTTTTATATTTTATTCTAAGAATTCCGAGAGTTTATGGGGTGATTTTTTGACATATTTGCCGCTATTTTAACAAAAACATTCGTCTCCTTCAGAACTTTGGTAACCAAAATGAGCCAAATAATAATGCTGTCGGCCTTATAAACTGCAGGTTAGGGTGTTAAAGCCCATAATGAGTTATGCATAATTTTGTTCATTGATTGCACAAAATAAACATTATTTTCAACAAAACTGAAAAACTTAACAGAAGTCTAACTTTATAATTAAGTTTTTAAAAGAATTGATAAATTGATATTTCAAGAACATTTACCGCAGTAAAAATCCTCTACATCTTTAGCCGAGATTTCAACCAACGAAGACCACGGCAAAACCCGGAAACCAACCAAAACATGAATTTTTTAGGAAAATTAACAATGTTTTTTATTTTTCTCTGACTGCAAAAGATGACACTTACTTATGTTACAGTAAATAATGAAGCATATTAATTTTTCAAGGAAAATTGTTCTGATTGAAAAGACGCCTTCTTGCGACTCATAATCTGTGCAGCCTTAAACTACAGATACACCTATTGTTGTTAATGGCGGACTGAACTCAACAATCTTTTCGTATGGCTTCAACACTCGGATGATGTAACTAACCATGTTGTTAAATTTGAAAAAGGTTACCAGTCTTCAAGGGAAAATGAAGGTGGGCCTTATTATTGACCACTGGGCCGTATTAACCACCGGGTCTTATTCTTGAAAGATGTTTACAATTTTTGAACTACAAAAATGTAAGTGGGTTCAATTGCTTAATAAAATACAAGGATAATCAACCCTTTTCGAACCTTTTGAATTTATTTTTTATTGTACCAAACGTACCCCTACCTTATCTGTTCGTCTTATTGTCACGTTGATAGTCATGTCTATCTGCTTCTCTGCTACGTTGGCAGTTCCTTGCATGAAATAGGCACACAGCCTAGTATGAAAATAGCACCCCTGGAACCGTAGGATTCCATGGCTAACAGTTCTGTCTCTGTCTTTCCATGTATTCAACCATAATGTCAAACAAAGTTCTGTCAGCCGTAGAGAAATGAAATGCGGAATAATCAAAATATCATCTATTGAAACTTCTTGAAATAGATATTAATCAATTTTGAGTATTGAACTTCTGGTATTATTTTTCAATATTTGATAATCTCATTTGAAGTTCAAAACGATCTGATTCTGCAGAAAACTCTAATACAGGAAGATATCTGGGATCTTATAATTGAATTTACATCTCCAAAGTATAAAAGTCTGAATAGTTATCAGAGTTGGGTGAGAGCAGATTTCGTCGCCAGTTGTGCTAATGGCATCCAGTATATCGTCATCCCTCCAATCATGGAGTTCTCCAGATTTCATCTCAGTGGAATCATATTTTTGGGTGCATGCCACCTGGGAACCAACCCGAAACCATCCTCCTCATCTTTTTGTGGGTTTTATTGTTATGCCTCTTTTTTACTTCCAATGGTGAGGGAGGATCCATCTGCATTTTGGGATGAGATTATCATTGCAGTAGATGTAAACATACCCTGGAGACGTTCATAAAACGATTCTCAATACTAGTTAGTGATTATAGATATTTATCCGTTGATAACCTCTGAGTTTGAATTACTGGGTTTAAGAATGCTACAAGAAGTTGATGGAAGATAAGAGTGACTTCAGGATACTTGGCTCAATATTCTTGGAGACATACGCTTCCTTGCTCAGGTGATGTTTTGTGCGATGTCTTTTGGTCGGATCCGGTACCGAGGAAGAATTCAGGTCCAATTCGTATTGCTGCCAGATGGAAGGTCCCAAATGAACTGGTTTCTCCTGAATTACGGTTTAATATTTATTTTATAGAAGGCATGTTTCCATAGCTATCGTTTTGTCATGTAGCTCAGTGGTTGAGACTTTCTCGTTCGAAACCAGTGACTGCTGGTCGGCTAGGTTCGAATCCTTTTAGCGACTACAGATTTTTATCTGGTGGCCCGAGAAAGTGCTAGGAATCGCACGTTAAAAAGTAAGACCTCGTTAATCCTTGGTTCGCACAAGTTTCGACTTTTGAGGGCTGCCGTTCGTAAGGGGACGACAGCTGGTTAACGGAAAACACATTTTTTTTAAATTTAAACAATGTAGAATTCAATGTATTTTCCCGGAAAATCCAATTTTACTTGGAATCCAAATGAACCAGGAATCTGAAACTTACAGAAAAGGGTGCTAAGATAAAAGTCTTCAATTATGGACAGCTTCCACGCTAGTCGGGTCCCATTTACTCACAAAGTCTCCTGGAAGTTGGACAAATACGGGTTGTTGACAGGTAAAGCTTCGATACAAGTCATAGACATAGACATATATAGACATAGACATTTATTTCCCAGAAGATACATCATAAATATATATTAATAAAAAATTAGTGTTAAAATAATTGGGTACCGTCTTACTGCCAAAGGCATAGGGAAGGTGACTAGCTTGCAAAGTATATAATTTTATAGAAATAATAATAACATCAGATAATAAAACCATTAACAAAGCGATACTTTATAATATAAATAGAAAACATGGTTTAAATACTAAACTGGAAAAACTCGTCAAGATTATAGAACACATGGCTAAGCAATACATTTTTGAGTTCTGCTTTGAATTTTCTGTCAGTTAACATTTTCAGTGATTGGGGAAGGTGATTGTAGACCTTGATACCCATGTACAAGGGTCCCCTGCGGGTTCTGTTATAATTGTATTTTGGTAATATTATTCCTGGTAGGGTATGAATGTCTATCGGTGGGACGTAAAAGGGAACCGCGTTTTTTGTGGATAAGAAGTGAAACTTTAAAAATGTATATATTGGTAAGTGTGAATATTTTGTGATCCGCGAAATGATCCCTACACGATTCTCTATAGCTCAAGCCAAAAATAGTCCTTATAGCTCTTTTTTGTATTATAAATGTGGAAGGGGACTCAACGGCTGTGCCCCAGAATTCAATACCGTATTGTAGTAGACTGTGAAAGTACGCGTAGTATACTGTTTTGGCTACTTTTACATCGGTGTTAATTCTTATTGTCCTTATGGCGAATATAGCTCTACTCAATTTCACATTCAGTTGTTTTATGTGCTCAGACCAGTTCAGATTACAATCAATAGTGAGCCCAAGGAATTTCGAAGTCTCGGAAGTATTTATGATGCCTTCATCAACATCAACTGCTAGGTTATGAAGTTGTTGATTTTTGTATGGGTTAAATAAGACACCCTGTGTTTTTGTAATGTTCAGAAATAATTTGTTAGCACTAAACCAGTTTACAATACCACTTACAGTCTCTCGTGTTAGGGCTAACAGCTGCTGGATTTCCGAGTGGTGAATGACAATGCTCGTATCATCAGCAAAAAGTGAAAATGATACGTAGGGAAAATTACACACAATGTCGTTGATATAGACAAGAAACAATGTTGGCCCAATTATGGAGCCCTGTGGGACACCTCTTTTTACCTCAACCGTTTCTGAGTAGAAGTTGGTGAGATTGTTATTTTTTGTCGCTTCCACTTTCACTTGCATTTGTCTATGACTGAGATACGTTTCAAACCATTTCTTGGCGATACCACGCACACCATAGTACTCGAGTTTATCCAAAAGAATGTCGTGGTCAACACAATCGAAAGCCTTGGACAGGTCACAGAAAATACCCAATGGGTGTTTGTTTTTTTCGATTATTTCATTTACATGTTCTAATAACGTAAAGGTTGCATCTGCTGTATTCATATTTGCTCGGAAGCCAAATTGAGAATCGGTCAAAATATTATGTTCCCGGAGATAAGATAATAGTTGTTCATTAACGTGCCACTCTAGGAGTTTTGAAAAACTTGGTAGAAGTGAAATGCCCCTGTAATTGTTTGGGTCTAATTTGCTTCCTTTTTTCAGAACTGGAATAACAATTGAGGTTCTGGGAATGTACCAGTAGAAAATGAAAGGTTGAATAAGAATGCCAAAGGCTTGCTCAAGTAATCTACATTATTTTTAATGAGTGTCATCGGAATTTCGTCGATACCAGTAGATTTTTTTGGTTTTTGCGATAGAATAGAATGTCACATCTACCTCCGTTATAGGTGCAAGGAAAAAGGAATTCACGAAATTGAGATCAATGGTTTTCAAGAATTCCATAGAAGTAACTACATTATCGGAATCAGGATTTGGGGAGCTGGGATATTCGAGAAAAAATATTTAAATTCTTCTGAGACCTCTTGGGGATCATAAATTAGTAAATCATTTTTGTTGATGCACAAGCTTTCCAATTTTTTTTGCTTTTTTTTGTGAAATGATTGACCAAATCCCAGGTGGATTTACTTTTATTATTTGAATTTGTTATAGTACTATTGTAATAAAAAAGTTTAGCTGAACTAATGACATTTTTCAAAATTTTACGATATTTTTCTATGTATGTTAATATCTGAGGATTGTGTGTGTGTTTTTTCAATTCCAGGAGAAAACGTTTATTTTTACACGAGTTTTTTATACCAGTTGTGATCCATCCTTTGAAGTTGTTTTTTTGAACAAGTGGTACTTTTTTAGGGGTAAATGCTTTCTGAAAGCAAGAGTTGAAAATTGAATAAGATAAATCGAATGATTCGTTGGCGTCGGAAGTCCCGTACAATTGGTTCCAATCTGCGTTTTTCAGAAGGTTGCTGAAATTATTATTAGTTTTTTCATTATATATTCTGATACATTTATATAACACCTCATCTTCCTTCCGAAAGTCGAATTCAATATACAAAAATTGTGAGCAATGATCCGAGAGCCCCAGGTCTATGACTGATGAGTCATCAGAAGAGTATCTACCACAAGTCCAGAGTAGTGATTTGTACGAAACCAAAGCTGTTATACCTTGAGGGTGGTTTTGAACATCAGAGATGGGTATCCTGCCCTCTCGTTGTACAGCGTATCCTTTTGTTCGTTTGTTCGTTTTTCCAGCTTAGGTGAAATCCCAGAATTACACAAATCAAACCTTACCCTGGGTCACCCTATTTCAGTGGATATTATAAAATTTTTTTGTATATACAGGCCACATGTGTTGGTAGAGTGTCATTATATATTTCTTATAAGGAACATTGATATAAAGAGAAAGTTGATATAAATTGATGATGTGGTTCGGAAAAAGTATGTCTTGTAGATACTTGACCACCAATATCGATAGTTTATTACGAAAGCGAAAGGGTCACATTTCATTCGATATTTAATTTTCACTAATTTCAATATGCTGTCAGAAGTCCGACATAGCATTTCAGAATTAGCTGACTCCGAGTTACTATTAATCAAGTAACTGTATACATCAGACCTTGCGTCGGATCTGGTAGTTCTGATTTTTTGCTGAGTTGTTTAAGATGTTGGCCCAATGGAACCCTGAAGAAGTAGTTTCCGATTAAAACCAAGTCATGATATTTCGAATGAGACCAATGTGTTATGAGCCCAAACCGTCTTTGTAGATCTGATAGTCTCCAGAATACATCAGCTTTTCCTTTATCAATTTTTCGAACTCCAGTAATTTTCAAGGATATTCTGTTGATCTGTGGAAATTTCGATACTGTGAGCCTATTTTCTTCGATTCCAATGGACGCTGCAGATGTTTGAGTAGATCTATAAGTGAACCACTTCCCACATTTTTCTTATCCTCCATCACTAACTAACCCTGTTCTTTGTATTATCGAAACCTTGTTTGAACGTTTCCGTCCATAATAAACAAATTGATATTGTAGAAAATATAAGAAAACAAAAAAAAATATATGGTGTTGATTAGAAAATCAGTTGAAATAAAATTGAACATTTGGAAAAAATTATATAAAGTTAAATGGAATGATTAACTATATTTATTATTGGAACGTGAGTAAAATAAATTTTGCCCTTTCGAAAAGAATCGGTTGTTATTTGTTTCCATACAATAAATATAATTTTTCACTTTTTAGTTCCATAGTCTATGAATGAAAGCTTAATTTTGAACTAATTTTTTACATTCATTTCATTTCGTATACTTTTCAGCATAGGAATTTCTTAAATTATTTCTCAATAGGTGTGCCAGGGGTAAAAAGGTTAGTACGTTAGTGGCATGCGCATGTTTGATACCCAACTTTCATGACACAAGGTAGACTGGGTACGGTTGTAACAATTTTCTTTTGATTGATTGAAGCACAGCTGCTATAGCTATAAACAACGACTGATGTTTTTGAGGTGAAAGCACAGTTATTTGATTATTATACTGAAGCACCAACCATACCCTCTTTGGACCATTGACCATATGAAACAATTTAAGAGTAGTGTGACAGGTCCCACTTATACATGCCAAAAAAAACTTTGTTTAACTCCTGCCTCATATTCAACTTACCCATAAAACTGGTATTCTCTTCAGTACATTTTGAAAATATTCGCTTATTCATATCCTGCATATATGTTTAATAATAGTATTGTGAAGTGCAAACCTCAAGCTAAATCTAAAAAAAGGACTGTTTTCAAAATATAGAGCTTCGAAAATTGACTTTTGCCATAATTTTTTGATGAGGTATTTGCTCATGCATTGAAGGACGTCATTTGGTTAAACCTTCTCTGGTTGTTGCCCCGGATGGTTCCATTTTTTCATTTTGAACATATACAAGGTCCATATTTTTCAGGCTGTTATAATAACGATGCGGAGATGTTACACAATGAGATCGAAAATGACAGAAATATGTTAAGGGGATGGTTTTAGGGGGATGATATTTTCATTTTGGATAGAGAAAACCAAGACATCACACTCTTGCTTGATAACATAGGTATACATTACCAGATGCCCGTTAACCTAGCGATAGGGCCAATACAACTCAGTATGGAAGAAGCCAAAATATCCAGATCCGTTTTTTTCTAAAACAATCAATATGCCACATGTTCACAATCTCGAACAATAATTTTACTGCACCTATAGCTGGAACAATCATCAATGAATATCGTCTGCTAATCATGGTAGAAACGGGTAAACGGGTCGCAGAGGTATTGCTTCGGCTTTCACGATTTCCCATAGTTGTGCAAGCTCGAGTATACGTGGATCGGCTTCATTTTAGGAATGGAAGATGGATAACCTTGAATCATCAACAGATTCCTTAATTTCCAAGAATAAGTATAGATCATTTAAGAGGTCTAACTATCGGTGTTTAACAAGTTAATTCTGCACCATCTTATATAGGTACAGGATAAACTCCAGAGAAAACAGCAGGAAATATTCCAACTTGATGAGTTACTTGTGGAACCTGACTTTTGAGATTGAGTGTTTATTCCAGATTTCGGAACACAGCAAACTATCAGCTCTGGATTGTGTACACTAACGACGAAAATTAATAGTCAATACTGGAATATTATTGCATATGCAAATCAAGTGCCAGGAACGTCGGATGCTGTGCTCACATTGCTAGCATTTCCGCGAATAGCATGAACCAAATAAACTCCAGTGATATGATTATAAATCAGTATCCACCCAACCAATGATCGAGTACCTAGTTGATATGGCATCAGGCTTGATTTTTCCTTTATATGTTCTCATATAATCTCAGTTTTATGTTACCAAAATATAATTTTGCCCTCAAACTGACTCATAATGTTTCGAATGCTTTCTTGTGTTTGCTAAGATAGTTTAATATCATCATTCTTATTATTATTATGAATGTTACTCTTACTATTAAATTGTTTTCGATTCATTTACTTATTCATTTTGCAAACAATCATATGAAAAGACAGTCATTTATGTGTGGGCAAACTTTAATGCAAAATTTATGAAAAAAAAAAGAAAGAAAAAAGAAAAAGCACTCTGAGCTTTGTTTCAGATATCTGAAAGAAAGAGAAAGTTAGAATTTTCAAGTATTTGGGAGTAAATATCGAAAGTTTTATTCATAGTTTGCATCCAACACCTAAACTACCCCATTCTACCTGAAAAGTACTATCTGGTATCAAAAATGCAGATTTTTCCACGGATTCGTCTGGCTGTGAGAAGCTATTGACACCCCATTGTAGGATTATCGGGATTTGTGAGTAATAAATCACATATCATATTTCATATTTCGAAAAAATTAATTATTTAAGCGTTGTCTTGTAGCATGGAAAGATGTATGGAAGATCTTGGAATTTGTACCTTATTCCATAGGCAGTGTGGAGCAGTGTATAAAAAATTTTCGATAACGATGCCTAATATAACAGAGAAAGGCCATTTCTCAGTCGGGTTCTAGGCAACAAGAAATGAGAGCTCTTCGATGGATGAGCAAATACCCCAAAAAATGGAAAAAACTCAATTTAGTCATTTTCAAAGCTCTATATCTCGAAAACTGTCCATTTTTGAGCTTTGTGGCTACGGCCACTTTTGACCAGCTCATCAAGATCTATAACATACCAAAAATTCAGCCAAATTCACGGAAAACCATTTCCCATAAGAAATATGCGGGGTAATTTCCTGTATTACCGATGCTTCAGTCTCCAATTAAAATACAAAGCTGAAATTCCCCTTTGAACAGCAACGAACACGAAACAAAACCATAATAAAACAAGTTCGCGTATTATCAGCCGAAACAAATAGAATCATCAAGACAGCCAAGTATAAATTAATGAACTCTGCAAACCGTAAGAATCTGCGGGGCTTTGTCCAAACAACAGCCAGAATAGAGCAAACAAATTACATATGCATCAATCTAGTGGGACTGGTACACAGCCTCGGGGTCTTGTTACGCGGGGATGGGAATCCGGGAGAATACCCGGACTGTCCCGGAGTATCGACCGTGATGTTCTTATCTACCCACCACTGGCGTGGCATCACTGAAGGCGTGGAAATGCGCAGATAATTGCGCACCGTCAAAATAAAAACGCGCGACCTACGCCGCATCGATATCTGTCTCTCCAGGTGGAAACAAACGAGAGAAACAAAAGAGTGGGCAATAGTCTTTTATTCTGTCATAAGCTAACCGCGATCCAAATCAAAAATTACAGCACAGTCGCCCCGGTGAAGTGATAAAACATGACAGCGAATAGAGAACTCTGATTGGTCTGAACGTATATGAAAAAAGACGATCGGGATTCTTATTGTCTCCTTCCATTCTGTCTTAACTTTATTCGTCCGATGTGTTAGTTCATGATATGAAGACGGTCGAGATTTCAGTGATTTTTATTGACATTTCCTGAGTTTCTACAATGAGATCAAAATCTGTTGCGCGTAGAGTCACAACACAAGGTAGGATTTTTTTCTTACACTTATGACCTATTTATCGCATCACTGACCTACCATATTGGCTCTGAATAACTAAAAAAAATTGTCCAGTCGAATGTTTTTAACGATATTATTTGTTTCTGTCGAATATTCATGATAGATATTCATGAAAAGAGTTGTGACTAAACGAAAGTTGGGATGAAATAATGAACATACGATGTTACTACAGAAAACAAAATAAATAACCAAATGGGAGGGGTCATTTGAGTAAAAACGCCCCCTCTTCCGAATCGTCATATATTAGAAACCGAATTTTTTTCAATGTGAAGTTTGCATGCATGATTAGATCGAGAATATGAAGCTAGACACTAAATGTTGTTTCACACATCAATGAAAAGTTCGAAGAACAAATATAAGTGCATACAAAATTATGGCATCAAAAAGAGATATACTTAAAAAAGAATACTTTGATAAAGATCGGTAACCGGTATACTTATTCCATTAGAGCTACTTTCCAAAAGTCTTGAAAAGTAAAGATATTTTCGTTCAAGCAATATCTGTTGGAGTCTGAAGGACAGGTTCTATTTACCGTTATTTTAGTTTGTCTACAATCACATAGATTGCAAAGTAAACTGTCGTTTTTTTGTGTGACTTGGAATTTTTTTCACTACCTATGTGCTCAGTTCAGAAATCTCATTTTTAAATTCATTACGACTGAAAAATCATCAATATTACTATTTGTCTCGTGAAAATTTGGTAAGGAAAAAAGATAGACAGTGTTTTGTATTCATAAAAACAGAAATAAATTCGTCAATGAGAGAGAATTTTATTCATATAAGTAAGTACTTCATCCTTTGCTATTGGATAATGGCCATCGTCATTTACATGCAAGTTCAAATTAAAACATTTTATTTTTTGAATTGGTGAAAAGAAACCAAACATTTTGAAGATTGTTTTGCGCTTAACTCTCGTTTTCTTGAAGTATATAGAGAATTCTCTCTTTGAAGACAAGCTCGATTAACTGATAAAACGCGATTTTTCCATTAAAATATATACTGTTACTCATTCCCGTCAATTCTAATAAAAAAAATCTGAATTTCAAGTAAATCATAGGTATAATCTTCCCTTGAACCAGTGAATCATTGATAGTAAAATATACAAGTTCGAATTTTTGATCAGTCTCCAAGTTGATACTCCGTAGAAATGTTGCTTTTAACGAGTCTATCGATGAATCAGATATTGATGAATCAAATGACGACTGCTGCTTTTCACCTGAGTCAACTCAATAATTTATAAATGAAAATAACAACATCCTTGGCTAATACCACTACGGTATCGAATTACATGTATACCAGATATGTGCAGGTGCAAGTTTTCCTAATGAGATCTTCACCTTCAGTGCCTCCATAGGCTGGGTCTTGATGTCCATCTGCAGACTTTTGTCGAGGAAGGTATCTCTCATCAGTAAAGAGTAGGTTCGAAAACACTCGACAGCCTTCCAAATCATGATCACGTACGTCATTTACTGCTCTAGCCTCTGATATAACTGTCTGAACTTGAAACGACGACTTCCAATAAGCCAGTCACCACTCCCCCATTGAACAACCCTGTAAAAAACTCTTTAAAAAAATGGTTTGTTGGAGTATGACCAATACTGAATACAAACCAGTAACGCTAATGACGTGGTCGAGATATAAACAGCAGTAAAGTTCGTTGGACCCACTCTGTACTGATGAGAGCCAAGTAATTCGAAGCTATAGTCTCCATGTCGTCATGACGTCCTGCCTTGAGATGCGGGGCTTCACTGTTTGACGAAGAAGGTGATGTTCTTCAAAGAAATGATAATAATGACAAGAAGTATACTCCTCAAACATTAGAGTGTAGAGTGTACCCATAGGCATAGGTAGATGATGGCTATTATCATACAACATTAGAGATGATCTTTTTGGTGAAAATTACATAGGTACACTTTGGTAAACATAGCTGTCGTACGACTAATAATTCAATGTTCGCCGTGGCGTTAGTCAAAGGAGCAGTTCTTTTGTGTAGGTTATCAGTCACGATATGAAAAGGAAAATATGGGTTTTCGATTGAGAATATGTCCCTCCATATACTTATAGTCTTGAACATTTGGTAGGAATCAAATAGTTATTTGAAGAAAGAGAGCCGAAAAGATGGAAATCTCTAAGCATACTTAATCTCCTATCTGTATTTCTTCATCAGAATTAATCAAATTATTAATCATTTCATAGAGAAAAAACTATTTTTTGTATATTATGTATTCGATTAAAACGTCTACAATTGCCAAATTTGTTCAATGCTTCTAAGCACGAAAATACTTCAGGAGTGACAGCTACTGGGAAACAATTTTTCGCAGAACGAAAGGCACTCTCATTTCTTTTCACACACTTTACACATAATTCAATAATTAATAGTAATGAAAATGAAACATCAGTTTTCAAACTTCGTTTGTCCTGTCATCGTACCCAGTACATAATAATTAAGAAAACACCTGAGCGCTCAAATCAGCCATCGATTTCTCGAGTAGTAGTTAACCCAAGATCGATTACTGAAGTTACGAAATGTAAAGTAGGGATATAAAAAAAAAACAACTCATGATATTGACTGTCTAACTCCTTATTTTGTAAATACTTACTGTAATTTGGTGAAAAAAGTGTTCTCAATTAAAACACATAGGTACCTCACAGAACAGAAAGGCACCAACTGGATTATATCACCCATCATAAAAAAATGTGAGAAACTTGATTATAATGATCATATTCATTCGGCGTGAATTAAATAAGGAGAAAGCATGTTGGCAAATAATATAGTTTAGAAGGAACAGGGACAATAATAATAATAGAACTGAGTATAGATACTGATATACCAGAACATTTTAAATACCTCGCTAAAATCTCACCTCTACACCAACTCAAAACGCTGCATTTTGCTCTTGTAGATCGTATAGCATAAGAAATTATCGGATGGGTAGCATTACGATTGTATATCTAGAAAAGCTGAACACACTTCAGAAATATTTCTTGAAAATCATATTTAAAAAAGAAAGAACCAAACGCATCAAATAATAGAGTGCCCATCGGCAAATATTTTACTGATAGATACTCTCTCCAAACTTTCTGTATGGATTCTTTGGACCAAGTCTGCCACCATTTTCCTTTGTGACTTTTTTTGTTTCAGAGGCGTTTTTCAAAAAAATTGATAAAAAATTTATTATGTGTTTCCCTCGTGTTTCCTAACTACGGTACAAAGTGATTCGTTAAGTCGTTTCAAGAAAAAAAGTTCCTATGAATGCTTCGTTTCTGAGATACAGGGCGTTGAAGTTTTTTTTTTGAAATATATTATACAAATAAGGTAAGGATATTTCTAATAAGTAACGAGAGGCAACTTATACATAACTTCTTCAACTAAAAAAAGGCAAACTAATTATATTGAAAATTGAAAAATGTGATTTTTATGGTAATATCTAAAGCCACACTGGACATTGAATTACATCTGATAGATATTGTGAAAATTTGCATTTCTATTCAGATTGTTGATTTTTTTCAATTATCTCTAGTTTTCATTGAGAATTCATTAAATGAATTAGATAGGGAGACCGGAGAACGATGGAAAATAGCGACTAAAGTTTGTCTTTCAGCCGAAGATGATTTCAAAAAATATTATATGTGGTTTTTATTTATGTTATTTTTCTCAAGACTCAGTTCTATGATTCGCATCTCACAAATGAATAAATAAATAAAAAATTACACGGAAATCGAAAGCTTTGTGTTCCTTCTCTTTATTTGTTTGTGGAAGAAATACTATGTCTAATTCATTATTATTAATATTATTATTATGTACAGGGTGTAATCTAACGCCCGTGAAGGACGGGTGTAAAATGAATGCCATTTTATAACGAATGGCAAAAGTGAAAAATTCGAAAAAAAATTGTGTAAATTTAAATTTTGTTGGAAAATTCGGAAAATCTTGGAAACCCCTGTTCGAAATTACACAGTTTCTTCCATTTGGCAGTTCCAGTATTATTGCGGCTCTGCTCCGGTCAGCTGACGTTTGGCGTACAGCGGTTCCCAAAATTTCTACGAATTTTCTAACACAATTTAAACTTTCCCTAATTTTCGAATTTTTCACATGTGCCATTTGTTATAAAATTGCATTATACATCAGTCCTTCACGGGAGTGCAAGAGGTTAGATTACATCCTGTATATTGCAATTATGTTCTGTGCGAGTTCAATATTTTTATAAGTAACATATAATTATTACTTTTAGGAATTAACATATCAACATCATAATGCCAGGGTTTTTTCAGATACCTTTTATTAGATTATAAGTATTTTATAATGAAGAAATGCTATAGTGAAAAATAAACATTGCAATGAGTAGTTTAACCTCAATTTTCAAATGTTATTCTTATTATTCAGTTTTAAACATTTAATCTACACCACGGACAGCCTATATGGCTTTGTGTTTCTTACTATTTATTTGTAAATATCTTCAGCGTACTTTATATCCATTTTACTGAAATAGACGTATTGTTATTGTATCAATATTTTTTTTGTTTACATTGCTGATAATATCATAAAACCTTTTTCAACGCTTTCAGTTCTAGTGACTGAAGATGTTTGAAGTGCACCTAAGTCACTTGAAAAATCCAAATGCTCAGATACCTATGACCGAAAGAATGAATTGATACATTTTTCCAACTGGTTTTCATTCAGACCCATTTACGCTAATGAAAAAAGCTGACAATTATCGCCCTATTTTGACAATATCTACATTTGGTAAAATATTACCAAACAACGTCTTAACGCATATTTTGAAATCATTCAATGAACCTCAGTTTGTACCGCTTTAAGGCAAAAATGCTGTTCTAAAGTCGTGAGTGAAATACTTCCCAATCTCAACCAAGGTAACCACGCTCTGCGACCTCTACATGTCAGGGAAGTATTGCTATTACTCATAAAATCACACTTTACGAATAGATATCAAGCAGTCAATGGTTATAATTGCATTTTGAATTTTAGATTAGCTGAAGAAGGTGTTCCCTATAGATCGATATTAGGACCTATATTGTTCATGACTTACGTTAATGACGTCAGTCACTTCATGTAACTTCGCAAGTCCGTTTTGTTTGCCGATGACACTACTTTTTATGGATGCTGACAAAAATATCAAGTCAAGACAATCTTGTTCGTAAAGAATCGACTCGAACCGAATTGGAGCGATTAAGAAAATGAGTTCGATTTTGAAGCAATAAAAAATTTTCTAAATTTTTAGGTAATTTTATGAAATCGCTTTTAGTTACTTTTGGTTGGGAGGCACTGGTTTGATTTTCTAAGCCACAGCGTGTCTGTCTGCTGATGGCGCTGTTTCAGCGCGGTTTGCGTAGACCTCTGACCAGTGATGATAAAAAAAAATTTGAAACTTTAAAATTTAATATCTTCCAAAATAATATTTTTCGACAAAAATGTATCCTGTTGAAGAACAAAATTTTTAGTCGAGAATGAAGTGAAATATAAATAAATTGTTATGCTTGTTAATTCCGATTACAAAAAATATTAAGACATTTTCGAATTATTTTGCTTCCTATACCACTATTTTTCGAAAATGTTGCTGGTTTCATTGCTGCTGACAAGTAGTGAATTTGATTCGAAATAACCTCTTCTAGTTCATTTTATTAATGTTTGAAGTATTTAAGTATAGATTCGAAATATTTCACAATTCTACCCCAAGAATTAGGGAAGTTACGAGGGTGTTTTGATGAGAAGTGAGACACACTACTGTATAAGATATCAAGTTGAGTAATCGATAATTTCGATAAATTCAATTATTATTATTATTATGTATCTTAGTTCATTCTGTTGATTTGAAACGAGTATTCAAGTAACTCAAAACGCTGAAATCTTCGCGATTATATGTGAGCCAAATGCAATAGCATTTCTGTTTGTAAACAGAAACTTCATTTGAATTATGAACGGGGTACATCATAAAATCTAATATTAGTTATATGACCTCAGCTGATCTGAAATAATCTGTCTTGGAACGAATCCACTCTAATGAATAAGTATGAAATTGAACGTTCTTCCACTTCTCAATATGTTATTTATATCTTCAAGTTTCATGCTCATACCCATAAATATTTTATTTGACAGTCAGAAACGACATTTATATTCATCCCGAGAAATAATTTGTTTATGAACGATGTGCTATTTGGTTTGGAATTGTTATTAGTATTTTTAAACAAAAACAAAAAACATTTCTCAATCAAGTATTCTTAGAATCAATAAGGAGAGTTTGACTCGCTGAGGAATAAACGTTAAAAAACTTTCATTAATAAAATAGTGAATTGAAAAGTAAAGAATACTATGATGAAGAAAACTTTCTAAAATTTCAAGATTTTCTGGAAAGTTCTTTGTTTTTTTTATACAATACATATAATTTTTCACTACTCAGATGTAAAAAAAAAACCTTTTTTTGTTCGCTGGATCCCAGTTTCGTCCCGTAGTTAGAAAAATAGCCTAGTTGTGTCCAAGACCAAGACCAAGACCAAGACCAAGACCAAGACCAAGACCAAGACCAAGACCAAGACCAAGACCAAGACCAAGACCAAGACCAAGACCAAGACCAAGACTTGATAAATCTTGTCAAGACGAAGACTTGACTCTCGAGACCAAGACCAAAAGTCTCTCTCAATAGTCTTGGTCATGTAGTCATCTTAGTCTCGAAAGAAGAATAATGAACTTAAATCACTTAATATTATGAAAAATCTAAAGGAAAAAGAAAATGTTATGACATTTTATTTCAATTATTTATTCTCCATATGGTAGGATTTGGATTTTTGTTCACTCAAAATCAAAAATACATTTTTCATATTCAGTATTGCAGTTTTACCGTTTACAACAAATAGGTATATGTTTTAAGGTCGCAGTGGTTCATAACTCCTACTATTGGAGATAGAAAATTTAATACAAGAGTTATTTGGTTTGAATTTGAAATTTTCGGAAATATTTTTGATATATTTTTTATTTTAAATAAATTATCCTGTATATTGATGCATACCTATTTAAATTTTAGTTTTATTATAATTCTATATCTATCTTCAACTGCTCTTGTGACAAGTGAATTGAATGATTCAAATTTCTAGCGTTATTTTGATCCAAGACCAAGACTATCAAGACCAAGACCAAAACTGAGTCAGTCTTGTCTCGGTCTTGAAACATCAAGGCCAATACCAAGACCAAGACTACATTTATTTTTCGAGGCCAAGAATTGGTTTCGAGAAGCCCTAGTAAAAAGTTCCGAACTCAACCTAACATTTTTCAGGTATTTTCCACGGCAGGACGCAAGTAGGCTACGAAATTTTAATTGCGGCACGCAAACGGGCAAAATTATTACTACTTAAACAAGTGTTTTATTTCAATGTCCAATTTTTCATTTTTATAACACGTTAGAAAACCCCCATGCACTTAAATGTCTACCTAAGTTTAGTTCGTTCTGGTAAGATAAGGCTAAATAATTACTAGTTAAACAAGTGTTTTACTGCAATGTCCAATTGTTCCTTTCTATTCCACGTTACACAAGCGGATAGACGGAGGCACCTCGGCTAGTCTTCGGCCTCGGATTCCTGAAGGGTCAATTATCTAATCGCGAGACGCAACTGGGCTGCAACCCGTTCCAAAACTGGGCAGCAAGAGAGCCAATTTTCTGACCGCAGGACCAACTGCACTCTTTAGCTTTGGGATTTGTTCAATACCCTACCTTAATAGGTGAGCGAGGTGCCAAGAGGTTGTTTTTTCACAATTTTTATGGATATTTTTTTTATTTCATCTTCTCGAGTTTACGCAACTTCATTTAAAAAGAATATATATTTATTGTCTTAATTTTTCACGTTTGACCTCATCATAATGGAAAATGTTTCAACAATTTTTCGGGTTTCTATTTATACTTCATCTTGACAAACTCGTATGAAATATCCCATTTTTTGCACTAGTTGCACAATATACCATTTCAACTGCAGCATGTATGTCACTATCCACCTCGATGTTTCATGTTGAAAAATAAATAAAAGAAATCAAAACACATTAAATGTGTTTTGATCAAATTTTGATGTTTATAATTTATAATATTATTTCCACAGGTAGTAGAACAAAACTATAAGCGCTTTACCACCATAAAATCGTTGCGGTCGACTGAAATTCTAAATTTGAGATCCACTGAACGACAGCATGTTTTTGAACGTTTTGAGTTAGTATTCAACTCAAATACAAATCTAGTCTGGTTCGAGAACATCGAAGGAAAAAAATTCAAAAGAAATTCGCAACTGAATAACTTCACACCGAGAAATTACTTTGAAACATATTCATAGAAATCATGTAAGCTGTGAGTGAGGTATGTGTTTATCAACCTGAAGATATTTTGCTGTTTGAGTTGAAATACAATAAATACATTTTCAGTTTTCTTTGAAATGTTCAATTCAAAATCAAAGGTGGACACAGTTCCCAGGATAATAATAACGAATAATAATACATACTTTATTTATATAACACGATTAACCTTACATCTCAAGCTGTTATTGTATATTATGTTTTCAAATTCCTTATGTTACGCCCCTGGAACTATATCGACTCCCTGAATATTTCCTGCATCATCAGGATGGGTCTCATAGGATAGGCTCTCGCAGGATGAGCAGAGAAGACACTCCCATGAGATCCTCCCTCTGTTCGACAGATAGGACATATGGAACGGTTTCCCATCCATATTGCGCAACATTTGAAGTGGAGGCGTATATTATAGAATAGTGACCCGCAAGTTTATATTTCTCATATTCCAACTTAGAATTATCTCTTTTCGTACATAGAAAATAGAAAAATAATGAAAAGTAAGTATTAAATCAGCCACCCATTCTAAAATAAGTTCTGAAATACTCAATTTTTTTTAGCTGTTCCCCAAAACTTACAGCCTCCAGAAATTCAAGGATAACGCCAAATCTTATCTCACATCTTGCGAGGATCTCTGAACATTACAGGATTTTGCTTTCAGTGGGAAATAGAATATTTGATAAATAATTAATCTCCTTCAGATAAACTTGTATCTTTGTACTTGACGAAAAATATTTTTTTGCCTTAAAAACAAAATATTTTTTATAAAATCGTAGCAAAGCGCTTTCGAGGTAACTAACACGACAGGTGAACAATAAGCCACACAAAAAGCGTATACCCATGAAACAAGTTGAGGATTTAAAATTTATATATTATAACATATATTTAAATTTTTTATCCTGGATCAGAATTATTATGGATGACGAATATGAGAGACTACATCATATCTGATCAAATATTGAGGTGAAATGAAAATTGGCAATGTGTGACAATGACACTATCGACGTGTACCTAAATCAATATTTTATGATGACTCATGAACTGAAGATCTGAAAAAAATCATTCTGATGAAAACATTTAATTTTCAAAAATATGTCATTGTATAACTAGCAAGAAAACTCTTTCATTATTTTTGTGTTAACTCCACTATTTTGCCAACCAGAATTGAGATCAGGGTAATGGGAGCAGTCTTATGAGAAGTATCTTATTCCCAAAACACAAAGAGGAGAGCACATTGTAGAACAGAAGACATTTTCCAAATTAATAATCAATAGATAAGCAATAAAAAAGGCCTCGCTGTAGTTCTGTCCAAACTCATCCAGGGAATGCTAGGTATGCAATTGGGAAGTCTAATGAGAAGTACACCCAATATACTTGCAAGCCAGAATTGGGGGTATACTGACCCTCAGAGGAGACTCATTGATATTAGTGTTAACTCTTTAATTTGGCCAACTCTGAGGTTCACTATGCCCCTAACTCTGGCTAAGTTGATATTTCTTTAGTGCTTTTTTGATTGATTATTAATTTAGAAACTTTCTTTGTTGTACTAGGTGCTCTCCTTTCTGTGCTACTTGCTTGTTTTGGCACTAAGAAAATTCTCATCAGACTCTTCCATGACCCTGAGCTCAACTCTGGGTGGATCAAAAAGCGTTACCACAAAAATCTTGATTTTTGAGTATTCTTTGGTATATCATGACATATTAATAATAACAAAAGATTCTCATTAGACTACATTTTATTAGATCTATATCCCGTTTGTCATGCAAATGTCATGACTTCTTCAATTCTTATTATACAGTTCATAAATCATCTCAAAATTTTAATTCCGTGTCACATAATTCACTTGTCATCGTCATTTACATGTCAATAGTATCTTTGTCACACATTGTCAATTTTCATTTCCACTTCAACATCCAATCAGTATAATGTACCCCATATTGTAATCAAGAATAATCCTGACCCACGATAAGAAATCTTCAAATTCATATTTGTGGATGGAACTTTTGAATCTTCAACTTATTTCATGAATATAAGACTTTTATATGGCTTCTTGTACACCTGCCGACTGAGTAACCGCGTTTTTCAAATGCATACTTTTCAAAATTCATATTCAATTATTACTTACAGGTATGCACTGATAATGACTTAACAGTCGAAAGTACGACAGCGTAGAAGGGCCACAAAAAAATGTATTTTAATTTTAAAGATTTTTCCGTCTTATATCTAGGAATTCCGACTTAGATCTCGGAATTCTGACTTGGATGTCGGAATTCCGACTCAGATCTCGGATTTCCGACTTAGATCTTGGAATTTCGACTTTGATCTCGGAATTTCGACTTAGATCTTGGAATAATGACTTAGATCTAGGAATTCCAACTTGGATCTCGGAATTCCGACTTTGAAGTCTGAATCTTATTTTTCCGACTTCAAAGTTGGAAATTCAGAATTTGGAAATTCCGACTTAAAACACAAAAATTCCGAATTTGATATTTTGGATTATTAACTCGATATTTCAGTTCTTTTACTTCATACAAGTCGCACATTGTTAATCTTCTTCAGTGTGACGAAAGCAATTTTTTTTACTGAGTATTAACAATCTAATTGAACAAAAATAGCTTTCGTCACACTGAAGGAGATTAACAATGTGTGACTTGTATGAAGCAAAATAAAGTAGTGTGACAGGTCTCACTTATACATGAAAAAAAAGCTTTGTTTTACTCCTGCCTCATTTTCAACTTACCCATAAAATCGTCATTCTCTTCACTAAATGTTGAAAATAATCGCTTATTCATATCTAATAACACTATTGTGAAGTGCAAACCTAAAGCTTGAAATCACATACTTCATTTTTTATGTAAGATGTGTATGAGCGATTATTTTCAACATTTACTGAAGAAATTGCCGGGATTATGGGTGACTTGAAAACTGAGGCAGGAGTAAAAACCTGTTTTTTCTTTGGCATGTAAATCGTTGCATATGGTCCAAAGAGGGTACTGATTCCTGCTTCAGTATAATTATTTCATATCAACTAAAATATCCATGACTTTCGGATCCTCCGTAAATATCGTAGAAGGGTTATGTGAAGTGGGAAAAAACACATTTTAGGTATTCAGATACTCACATGTTTTATTCGCATGAGGAAGTAGAAGTCTTCAGAAACGATATGCACTTTTTCTTTTCCATTCACTATAATTTTTAGCGAAGTTATGACAAATATAATTTTCGGCCCTGCCTGAACTTGCAATGGCGGGTTTGCGCGAGCATGAAATGTGACGTCGGCGTTAAATCACGTTTTCTGAGAAAACGAGCGTATTTCATAAGGTATTAATGGAAATCGTTCTTGTGGAGAATTGAATCATCTCTGAACCTATCAAAATTGTTTTTTGATAAATCTTAAATTTTCTGAAATAACAACAAAAAAATTAGTTTTTTTGAAATGAAAATTTTTTTGGGTTCCTCCTGATTTTTTGGTAAACAATTTTTTTTCCAACAATACATGCTGTCGAGATGTCATGTGCCGATTTTCAGAGTGCTACAATTCATTATTTACTTTTTGCTCGAGTTTGTCTGTCATTACTGGATTATTGGGTGGACAATATCCCATATTGTTCGACTTTCTCTGAGTATTTAGGTACGATTTAGAGATTTAGGAACATTCCAACATCAGCCAAATATTGAGCTTAGACTATGAGATTTGGATGCGCACTAGACTACACTCTTCTCTCTTTCTTTCCTATGAAGAAGGGCTGTCGGTTTTCAACCCACAGTTACTTCATATTTCACTCGTTTGTGCTCAGAGACCAAGTTGTCTTGATCGGGATTGTACGGGACCAAACCAGCTAGATTGGCCATCATTGAACTATCATTGAAGATAATGAAGGAGTCCTTGAGGAAGCAAAATTCTACAAGAATTGAGAGAGGGACAAATGATACATATTATAATGTTTCCAAAACTAATTTGAACGAAGGGTGAATATATTCAACGTTCATACTTGTTTTAAATCAATTCTCATTTCAAATCACTACTAGAAATAATAGAACATAAAAAAACAATTCTGGTATCCTTTTTACGGCATTATTTACGGCTCCACATACGAATGATTCCATTGTCGTGACTTCCAAGTTCATTAAATAATCTGAAAGAAGAATGCGCCTTAATGTTTGAGAATATATCACGTAGCAACGTTTGTTTTCCATAAAGCACTGTAGTTTTCAATAGTCAATTATTTTCGCCTTATCTTATCACAGGTGTATGGCGTGATGAAACATAAAATAAACGAGATGCGTTGCGGGCAGGTGAGATCATGATTGCTTCTAAATCATCACTTCGACCATTCAAATATATCTTTGTTCAAATTTCTCACGTATTCTAGATGAAAATACGAAAAATTAGTATGTATTCGAATAGGACAATAATTGTTCACGATAACAGAGGCACCCGTTGTATTTAAGTCTATTAGTCACGGCTGTCGTAGATGAAAATTTGAAATCCTCTCAAAATGTGTTGACGTAATCAACTCAACCAATATGGGAAATAGTCCAAATCGGCCTTATTGTGCGGGTTAGCGCCGCTGAAAATTATTATTATCAACACATCATGTGAAAATCGTATATGTCTGTCTCATGCATGTATCATTGGGATTTTATTTGAACGGGTATGATTCAACACAAAGGAATGAGAGGAGACTAAATAAATTGTCGGTGACTAAGTCTCACATCCGCACATTATGACCGATTTTGACTATATTGTCTAGCCAATAATCTCTAGTAACGACAGACTCGAGCAAAAAGTGAAGAATGAATTGTAGCACTCTGAAACTCGGCACATGACATCTCGACATCATGTATTGTTGAAAAAAAAAACTGTTTACCAAAAAATCAGGGGTGGAACCCAAAAAAATTTTTATTTAAAAAAATGTAATTTTTTTTGTTGTTATTTTATAAAATTTAAGATTTATCAAAAACGCCATTTCGATAGGTTGAGAAATGATTTAATTTTCCACAAGAATGATTTTCAGTAATACACCTTATGAAATACGTTCGTTTTCTCAGAAAACGTGGTTTAACGCCGACGTCACATTTCATGCTCGCGCAAACCCGCCATTGCAAGTTCAGGTAGGGCCGAAAATTAGATTTGTCATAACTTTGCTAAAAATTATGGTAGAAGGAAAAGAAAAAGTGCATATCGTTCCTGAAGACTTTTACTTCCTCATGCAAATGAAACATGTGAGTATCTGAGTACCTAAAATGTGTTTTTTCCCACTTCACATATATTTACGGAGGATCCGAAACTCATGGATATTTTAGTTTATATGAAATAATTATACTGAAGCAGGAATCAGTACCCTCTTTGAATCATATGCAATGATTTACATGCCAAAGAAAAAACTGGTTTTTACTCCTGCCCCAGTTTTCAAGTCACCTGTAATCCCGGCAATTTCTTCAGTAAATGTTGAAAATAATCGCTGATACACATCCTACATAAAAAATGAAGTATGCGATTTCAAGCTTGAGGTTTGCACTTGACAATAGTGTTATTAAATATATATGATATATGAGTAAGCGATTATTTTCAACATTTAGTGAAGAGAATGCCGATTTTATGGGTAAGTTGAAAATGAGGCAGAAGTAAAACAAAGTTTTTTTTTGGCATGTCACACTACTTTGAAATTGTTGCATATAGTCCAAAGAGGGTATATGTTGCTGCTTCTGTATAATAATTCCATATTTACTAAATTATTCATGATTTTCGGATCATCTGCAAACATCTCCGTCAAGTGCTACAAAACACATTTTAGTTACTCAAATACTCGCATATTATATTTGCATGAGAAGGTCTTCAGAAATGATATGAACTTTTCGTTTTCCTTCTCCGATCATTTTTGGCAGAGTTATGACCAATCAAATACTCGGCTCCACCAGGACTTTCAGCGGCGGGTCTGGGAGAATATGAAATTTGATGTCGGCGATCAATCTCGTTTTCTGAGAAAACGAGCGCATTTCATAAGAAATTACCGGTGATAATTTTTTTTGTGAAAAATTGAATTGTTTTTCACCTGGTTGAGTTTTTTTTCCGATAAATTATTTAGTTTCTAAGATGATTACAGCAAAAATCTATTTATATATTTTCAGGGGTAATATAATAAGTGGTATGATTATTACCGATAATTTTTCAATCCCAAAGCTGAAAATACAACGAGTCCGCAGGACGAGTTGTATTTTCTTGCATTGGGATTGCCAATGAATTGATATTCCAAAAAATTATAGGTTTTTAATCATACCACGAATTATATTTAGGACGACAATATATCGATTTGAAATAAAAAAAATTGTGTCAACTGGTAAGTGATGCTTTACTTCTAGCCGTATTCAACGGAATACTCTTTTCCACGGCCTCATCTATGATACCAATGGACATTTGTCCCCAACGATCGCTCATATTGATAAATAAAGATAACTAGTCAAAACACATAAATTTGACGTTTATAATTTAAATCATTATTTTCACTTGACACATAGTAAAAAAAAAACTAAGCAGGTTTATCACCGTGAAAATACAGCGACAAGCTATATTGTCACTGTAGTATTGGCTGAATTTCAAAATTTGAAATCCACTGATTGGTTGTTAAGCAAGGAAATATATTGTCAAAAGAAATTTTGGTGTTTATCATGGTTCCAACTACTAGCATGCCAAGTTGAGTGGTGCTACAATTGATTCTTTTCTCAAAACCCAATCGTACTGGATTATAAGTTGCTTGGTAGGAAACTGGTAATGAACTTTTGGTACGTTTGAAGTGAGTCAACCACGTTGACGGTTGTCCGGTTGGTGCGGTCTAGGTAACACTTGCCCAAATTTCATATTGATTGGATGTGATTTGAAGTATTGGTCGCGGATAAACATTTTCTCAAAAGCACGGTTACCGCCCATGAGCCGTGTTCGAATGTGCATGCCCGACCACCTGATGGGGTGGTGATGGGAGTTTTTCGGGTTTTATAACAATTGAGGAGTAAATGCGCCACCAAAATTCAGTGAGTCGCTCCCAAGTGCCGTTCCTGGTATATTCATACGAGTATTTGTGAGGAATTTTTTTCTTCTGAAATCCCTGTATTAGGCCCTATCTTCGGGGCCCGACACATCGCGAGCGCGCGCAGGATTTATCACCCAATAACCACGTTCGTGAAGTAATTGATTCTTCTGTCCGAGAATCCTGTGACCTGAGCCGACGAAGTGAACCTAGGACGACAGCCTTCCGTATTAGTCCGCCTAAGATTTCTGCCGCCTCACCGATGTAATCTTCAGATTCGAAAGCAGTTTCTCTATCATTCCACCAAGGACCTCTATGACCATTTCATCAGAATGGTTCGGGTAAAACCTGCGGTGTTCAAACAGTTAACCTCAATATCAAGTCGGTATTTCCTCCTCTTCGCGAACGGAATTTGTTTTACCTGGAACGGAAAACTCCATGATGAAAATATAAATAAATGTTTGAACAGACCAAGGACTCTGATGCCCTGGAAGAAACTTCTTCGCAGTGGCTATTGTCTCATCCTTATATAGCTGCAGGAGAACCTCACTCTCCGCCGAGTTGATGTGAGCCTTTCGGTGATCGAGACTTGAGAAATGCACCAATCACTGCTCTTCCATTGTCGCTGTTCATGCAGAAAAGGAAATCTGAACTGCTGATGATTTTACAGGCTGCGTCCAACACTATTCTGTAATAGAGAAACTCCACTTCAAATTCAAGAGTCCACGTCCCCCTTGTTTCCTGGGGAAGTATAATCGTGAAAAGGATGATGAAGGAATTTTTCGCGAAAGAACCTAATACAAATCCATTGAAGAGCACCAATCCACTCAAGAAGAGTGGATGAACAAGAAAGAAACCCATGAAGCTATCGGAATAGTCCTACAGGTTTTGAGGAAACGTTTGTTGCAATTGAGAGCTGTCACTGTGACGCGTATCGAAAATGTGAATATTTTTTCGGTTTTGCTGTTTTAACATTCGCTTTTTGAATGACTGCAGCTCATATGTAGGTAAAATTGCAACACGAGCGGAGCTCGGTCGCCCAGGTATAATAGTTATTTATGTAAGAAGAATCATAATCACGATTATGGCAGTAGCCGTGAATATTATCATGCGAGGCGATAGCGTGCACCATAATTATCGTTTATTATGCGAATAACATACAAGGCTTCATCTACAGGTAGTGTTCTCGTTTGCTAAGCCGAGGTACGCGGGTTCGAATCGCCATACCATCACCAGCCCCGTGAATTGAATCACACGTAAAAGGTAAGGGTTGTATTTTCACTAGCTCTCACAAGTCTCCCGATGGAAATAACAATTTTAACAAAAATTTTTAACAACAAAACAATAAAAATATTTTTCTACACAAATTGGGGTTATCCATAGCAAAAAAATCTTTAAAATACAATTACATATGATGTCATCATGAGATGTCAGCAAATAATAATAATTTATGTATCAAGTGAGCGAAGTAATACTTATTTTGACGAGTAGGAAATGTTGATGCACGACGCACGACTCATGACGAGTTTCATACAGTATTATTTTTCTACAACGGCAGAACTTTTCATTTTCTTAAATGTTACTTCAAAATAACTAATACTCGTAAGTTACGAATACCTTTTTGTTTACGCTATGTCAAGAAAAACTTATATTCGCAATGTCCACGATTTTGTATGTTTGATTTCCATCACTTTCCATTTCTTATATCAAATTCATAATTATCAAGAATTCGTGATCCGAGAGATGCACAATTTCACCAATTTTATTAATTATTCAATTAGATGCCTTGCTTCTGAAGGCCAAAAAGTCATAGTTACCTTGCATGGATTACCTAGTGTGAAAGTGGACTTTTTTGACAGTTGTAGAAAAATAGCTTCTTATATAACAGGTTGCGAAATGAGCATGTTCTTTGTCGTGTGCAAAAACTCGCCATTTTGCAACACGTTATATACAAGACTTTTTGTAACTTCGTAAGTTTTTTATTTATTTAATATGGTAAACTACACTGAATACGAGAATAAGGCAATAGCAACGTTTATATTGAATTGCATAACATGAGTCTCGAATGATGGTTCGAGTAGACGGTTGCGGAGACATTCTCAGGATCTAACTTTCAATTGACAAGTTGTCACGATTAAATCATCTGTCGACTGCCTTTCGATAGAGTTAATTAGTTTTTGGTTATTTCTTTCTCCAGAATCTTCAGAATAACAGAGAGAGTGTGATTCTGATAGGTACCAAAAATGTTCCTAATAATATTAAAGCGGACCCAAAATGGTAATTCTGAATGTATTACCGAATAAATCTGAACCAACGATTTTCATATTCGCTCTTGTATCAATATGCAAATATGGATGTCATTTTGAGATTCAAAATGTGAAGAAAAAGTCGCCATATTGAAAAGAAATTACAAAAAATAATCTATGGATCTACTACACCTATTGGAAAACTCAAGTAACTGCCCATGGTGTATTTGTAGCTCAAAAAGAATCATGCGATATTTAGACAATTGTCCATTTTTTGACATATCATGTAGGAAATTATTTAAAAAAGAACAGGAATTATTCTGTGGTCTAAATATCCAAGAAACCTGCCCTGCATATTAGTTTTGATGTGTTATTAGTTTTAGTGCGGTATTGTACAATGAGCAATTTTGTAAATACTGATGTGAAATGTCAAATTATTAGAACGTTAACAAACTTGTTTCGATCTTATTTATGATCATAAAAATGACAGTCTAGTAGTTCATGAAAGTAGTGGGAAATGAAATATTCTGTACTGAAATGATCATTACAGTACATTTTCCGATGTAGAAATAAAAAATTGTTTTACAATCGGCCTACTTCCCTGATCGATAAAGCGCATAAAATGAGCGTATTTCCATATGGTCGTAGAAAAAGAAGATTTATGTTTACAGAACTCCTGATATATAAAAAATGTCAACAAATATTTTGAAAATAGATCGATACCAAACCCTTAATGAAGAATGAAAAATAATTTCCGTGTCTGCATGTTCGTCAGAAAAATTATCAGAAATTACCAGATTTCCTGGAACTGATTACTTTCAGAATATAATAAAAATCTGTGGCAAACGTTTTATTTTAAAGCTAACACACAGACTGGACCGCAGATTTTCAAGAAAAGATTACATCACATCGATCCTCTGTCCTTACAGTCTGAATATATTTATTAATGCATGCATTTCAATGAACCAAACTTATTATTTGTCTGTTGTTAATGTTACTTCGTGTTTTTTCAACTTGACTTTTTCGACTGTTATAGCTCGATGGACGATGGATTTGAAAAAAAATTTCATACATTTTTTGACTCAACTATCAGTCGGAGCATTTCAGTCAGTTCGCCGTATATATCACGTGTTTTAATTATCCTGAATAGTTCCAATCTCGCTCCCACATGTCAGGCACTCATTGTGAGATTGTCTTCAGGAGAGCAATTTAAATGAAAAGAAGAAGAAAAGAAGCTCCCGGTTTCATCCGGTGCAAACAAAGGTAAACAATCCGCCCTGGTTCGTCAGTTTGCACATTTCCGCCGGGATGTAGACAGATTAGAAGAAACTTCTGTTTGTCTGGACAAGCGTATTATTTTTCAGAGATTCTTTTAGTTGTCTGTAATATCTCTCAAAGAACATCCTGCCTCGGTGGTAAAAGATCGTGGTTTTGTTGGATTTTTGTTTTAGAGGATTGCTGGTCTCGTGTGACCTAAATTAGAGAGGCGACCCTATTTCAATGAAGTTGAAGGAGAAAGAACGAATTAATAATGCAAAGTAGAAATCAAGATTTCAATAGGCGGTACAAATATATTCACTTTGCCATTATCTAACAAACATAGAATTGATTTCATGAGCATCATGCCATGTTTAGATTTCATCATATAGGTACTACATATAAAAAGCGTGAGTATATTGACTGGTCTAGTAGAGATAATACTTTTATTGGGGATGCAGTCAGACAGATGACCACAATTCAAATAATACTCTTTGGTATATCTGAGCTTTCGGATGACTTTAATCCATTTTCAAAGATATCTACAAAGTTTTTAAAGTAAAATATAAAAATACTTAATACTTTAAATACTTTGTAGATATCTTTGAAAATGGATTAAAGTCATCCGAAAGCTCAGATATACCAAAGAGAATGGTACTATATATATATATATATGAACTTTATTCATTGAAATAATATGAGTGCAATAAATGAATGCATTACAGATAATGAATAAAGAAATAATCGATAAGTGATCAATCACTTGTTTCGAAATTAGCGGAATGTAAATAAATATAAAAATATAAAAATAATCACATGCATATGAACATGCTCAAAGATATAAAATGCACACAAAAATGAAAATGTTATCATGAAATATGTAATATTAAAATTAGCGTAATAGAAATAATATAAATATATATATATATATATATGTATATACATGTAAATGCACATATAATATAACAAGACCTAATGTTTTGCCTGCTATGTTTAAAGCATTGCTAGCAATATGAGGACACATCTGCATAGTTAAAAATCCAGTGCAAGGTTTTTTTGTAAAAGTCACCAAGAGACCATCTGTCATTTGAAAGAGATGCATTAAGAGAAGTTGAAGTGCCAAGCTGGTCCGTATTTTGTACAGCATTTTCACTTTTTTTGATTATTTCCCATGTTAGATGTTAGATGTTAGATGTTAGATGTTACAAGGGAGCTGGCCCCTTGGCCTAATCCACTGCGACCTTTTCAGATCTATTGTGGAGGCTCCGATTGCTTATAGCACATCATCTAGCTTCGTCCATTTCATCAGACTGAGCAGATTTGATAATGGCCTTTCGAGAGAGCTTTCCGCTCTTGGCTTTTCATGATTATTTCCCATAGTTTCAGTTAATGAAATGTTTAAAATCATTACTTAAATTGGTATTTTACAACAAAATTAAGATAACTGTGGTTGTCATTTTATTTCCAATAATTGTCATAGATCGGCTCAAATTATTAAAAATGAAAAGACAGAGATCGATTGAAGAAGATCAGGGTTGCACTGATTTTCTCAGATTCTGTATCGTAGATCATTAATTTACTTCCGCCTCCCATGTGACCATGTTCACACTCCTCTCTCACACATACTGTCTGTACATTGCCACAGCTAACTGTACCACCCACAACAAAAGTTGATTACAAGATTGCTGGGATTGTAACTTATAGAAAAAAGTTAAAATATGGTATAATTTCAGCCCTACTACAAAAGGGCAAACATGTCCTGATTTCCCATTTATGAAGATATTTCGCAGGAAAGGCATACGTTTTTAAGGTACGGAGGACAGCCAAAGTCATCTTCATTCCAAAGCCTGGTAAAAGTGACTACACTCAGGCAAAAGCATTTAGAGCCATCAGCCATACGTCTTTCCTTCTTAAGACAACTGAGGGGCTGGTGGACACACATCAGAGAGAAGACGGTACTGGAGTCAAATCCGGTCAGCGAACTCTAGCACTCGTACCAGTGGCAGTGGCATGGGTCGAGAGGAAGGGAGTTGACCATGGTGGCGCCACCTTAGGAATATTCGTTGATGTAGAAGGACCATTTGACAACACCATTTGATTCAATATGTGAATTAATAAAGGAAAGGGTCGTGAACCCAACCATGAAAACATGAATTTATGCCATGCTGTTTCAGAGATCAGCACCTCTTGATCCCCACCACTGGAATTATCTTGTACAAAGATGACTCCAAGATGAGTGACCGGAACGTGGATATACGGGAAATCTCCGAGAACGAAACTCTGTAACGTCCTAGGAAATTTTTCCACTGTATTTCAGGTAGAAGTTTCTGTTATAATTGCCTTTGTGAGAGACAAGATTGACAGAGGCTACCACGGCCAGCAAAGCACGATATGCACCGGCAGCCAAGTGGCGATCGAAGGTCTTACAGAGTCAGTTCGGTGCTAGTGCCTGAGTGCATTGACAATCTGGATAGGCTACCTATCCACTGTCAATAAGTAAAGCTACGTTGGGTGTACTGTCATACTGGAGTGACTGGAAACGAATAGGCCGATTAATTAACCAGACAAGGTGAGGAAAGCTCAACGTTTGGACCAGAACCCATCCTAGGATTAATTAGATCATGAAACGTTTCGAACATGAAGGAAATCCTAGAAGTGAAATTCCAGGATACATGGAAAGAGGTTCCAGGCATGAGACGATCGAAACCCCACTTTGAAGGATCTTTTACTTGGGGGATCAAGGCTCATCTCTCAAGGGGCAAAAAGTGAAGCGAGGGTTTTACGGCTCCTAACGGGTCACTGACATCTAAACAAGAACCTCGAGTGTCACGGATGATATAGAAAGCAGGTGGTGCTTGGAGCATGAGCAGTCAGCTACCCACATCCTCACGGAATGCCGAGCAGTGGCAGCAATACGGGAAGCACACATCGGAATCCGTCCGCACATGAAAATATGGTTTTTCTGTCTTTATATATATTTCCGCTAAGAGTTGTTACGGACTATTACTCAATAACCATTAGACTATTACTCAATAACTGTTATTACATCACTAGTCAGTATCCATAAGCGTCGTTTAGTGAAAATGAGTAGCGTCTTGAATATGCCTGTCAGTTTGTTGCAATCATCAGCATCAAAATTATTATGTATGTATTCTGTCGCCGGATTCTGTAAAGAAGAAATCCTGTTATCGAGAGTATCAGTTGATACCTTTTGCAGTTGGAAAATTTCAAGGAATAGCATTGTATCAATTATCTAAAGCAAATGTAATGCCAGAATACGTCGAGCATATTCCGACAGATTTTTGCATTCTGACTAAAATAAACTTAGATGTCGTTTTCCTTTGGCAAGAAAAATCACGTTATATTCAGATATAATTAGAAAAACTATATATAAGAAAAATTCAATATTTCGCTATTGAATATATATGCGCCTACAGAAAAAGCTAGAACAGAAGAAAAAGAAGAACTCTACGAGAAGATAGAAGAGGAGATAGAAAAGATACCAAAGTAAGATGTACTAATAGTTCTTGGAGACTTTAATGCTAAGATAGGGAAAGAGGATTTCATGGAACAAATTGCGGGAAAACACACAATTCACGAAAACACGAATGATAATGGACAAAAACTATGTAACCTAGCAACAAGAACAAATATGATAATAAGCTCAACAAAGTTCAAGCACCCCAAAATGCACAAAGTAACATGGAAATCACGAGACCAACAAACATACAACCAAATAGATCATATACTCATCAATAAAAGAAAACAATCATCAGTAAAAGACGTGAGGACCTACATGTGCTGACTCGGACCACTATATGGTTACAGCTACTATCAAACAAAAAGTAAAAAAAAAACATAAAGCTGAATTATCAAAGACAAAAATGGGATATAGGTAAACTAGATAATATTACTTTAAGAAATGAATACTCGGAGGAACTAACAACACAGCTGATGAGTAGGAGGAGAGAAGATAATATCGAGACAGAATGGACCAATATCAAAGAAAGTATAAAAGAAACAGCGAAGAAACCCATAGGGCCGGTGCAAAAGAAACCCAGACATGAATGGTATAAGGATACATGTAGAAAAATGACAGAAAATAAAATACGGGCTAGGGCTAAATGGATGAGAACTAACAAAATAGAAGACAAAGAAGAATATGAAACATTAAGAAAACAAGCAAAGAAGATGATCAGGCAATGCAAACGAGAATGGACAGACGAGAAAGTGCATGAAATTGAACAGGAAAGTAAAAATAGAAATACAAAAAGCTTCTACAAAAGAATTAGAGAAGAAAATAAAAAATGGAGAAGTAAAACAAACGGAATAAAGAATAAAGAAGGAACAGTGGTACTAGAAGACAAACAATACCAAGAAGTTTGGATAGAATACTATAAAGAATTATTAACTGATGAAGCGGCAGAGGATGAACAGATAACGATGGAAGCAGAAGACGAAGAGTAAAGGAATGAAGAAGAAAGTAATATATTAAATGAGCCCACCAGAGAGGAGTTAGAAAGAGTTCTAGCGAAATGTAAAAATGGTAAATCACCTGGAAAAGACGAAATTAAGATCGAATTTATAAAGTACGGAGGCAATGAGTTGAATGAGAGAATATTCACATTGATAAAGAGAATATGGATGGAGGAAAAAATGCCAGAAGAATGGAAGACAGGACAAATAATAACTATACATAAAAAAGGAGACCAACAAACCTGTAAGAATTACCGAGGAATAACACTACTCAACACAGCGTATAAAATAATGACATCAATAATACAAACCAGGCTGGCAGGTATTACAAAAAATATAATAGGATCATATCAAAGCGGATTTACACAAGGAAAATCAACCATAGACGCGATTCATACACTAAAACAAGTGATAGAAAAAGCTCACATAAGATAGACCTAGTAATGCTTTTTGTAGACTTTCAACAAGCTTTTGACTCAATAAAAAGAAACCAACTCATGATAGCATTGAGAGAGTTAAAAATCCCACAAAAACTGAGAAAGCTGATATTAATGACGATGAAAACGACTAAAATCACAATAAGAACACAAAAAGGAGAAACAGAGGAATTCACAATTAATAAAGGAGTAAAACAGGGGGGCTCACTTTCAACGACGTTATTCAACTTAGCTTTAGAATATGTGGTAAGGAAAATCAACAAAAGGAATCTTAGGTCAGGAGGAGGACAAATTATCGCATACGCTGATGATATAGCCATAATTACCAAGACCAGACAAATAATGAAAGAGATGCTGAAAGAAATTATAGAACAAGGAGAAAAAATGGGACTTAGGATCAACCAAGAAAAAACAAAAATATTGAGATTAGGAAGGAAACCAATACAGGAGAAGATTAAAATAGGAACGAGAGAGTTTGAAGAAGTCAAAGAATTTAAATATCTAGGAGTAACGATAAGTAAAACGGGAGAGAGAAGGCCAGAAATACAAGAAAAAATATTAAACGCAAATAGAGCATATTTCGCCAAAAAAACATTATTGAAAAGTAAAATATTAACAAAGAGAAGTAAAATGAACATTTATAATACTATAATTAGACCAATAATGTTATACGAGGCAGAGACGATGACAATGGCAAAGAAGGACGAGGAAGACATGAGAAAATGTGAAAGGAAAATTATGAGAGCGATATTAGGACCAAAAAAGATTTCAGAGGAAGAATACAGAATAAGAACTAATCTAGAAATAAGACAGGAATTAAAAGAGGATATAATCTGTAAAATTAAACAACACAGAATAAGATGGTTGGGACATGTATGGAGGGCGGGAAAAGATGCAGTAACTTTCTCAATGTTACAATGGGACCCCGGCGGAGGAAAGAGAATAGGAAGACCAAGATCAAAATGGATGCAGGAAGTCGAAGAGGACTTACGCAGAGCAGGAGTGACACACTGGCAACAAAAAACCAAAGACAGAGTTATATGGAGAAACATAGCCAAAAGTATAAATTAATAGAATGGGAGTGATCCACCCAAAAAAACTGGATCTAGATAGCTTTTGCGGCTTAACCCCATAAGGGGTGTAGAGCCACTATATATATATATATATATATATAAGAAAAAAGTATAGACATTTTTGTTTTTATTGCAATGAATTCTAAAGCATTGCCTTTCGTTCGTATGAAAGATTGTTAAAAAAAATATTTTAGTCTTAAATTCTAAAAAAACGTGGAGGGACTGAAGTCGTGGGGTCAAATTCAATTTAACTCAAAATGGTAGAATGATTGGCAGTGAAGAAATCCACCGAAATAAATGTGTTGGTTAACAAATCATCAAAGGTAAGGTAACGAGTTGTATTTGACATTATTTTTTTCAGCAATTTGGATGGTGACATGTACAATCATATGCATAAATCCTGGGTGTCGTGTGTGTGTATGAGAGATGTGGCACTACCACAGAGTGTTACCTGGGTGTTTTGGCTTTGAACGTTGTTATGACAAGAAATGCTATGGCTGATAGTAGCATCAAGCATTAAAATGGACGACTGTAATGAATGATATGGTGACCAGTTGGCAGATATGCAAGAAGTGAATTTTTAAATCACTCTATGGGTCTATAGATGCCAGGTAGGGTCTTTTACGAATTGACTAGTCTCTCTTGATATGAATGGAAATATCGCTAAACTTTATAAGAGAGAATCAATAACTAGCAAAGAACTGGTGTAATTCCAGGAGCACATTTCTTTCGAACCACCGTTGGATCCACGAGCTTTGTTGTTGTCGATGACAAATAAAATTCGTATACTAATTATAAATGTAAACTCAGGCAATAAAAGTGATGTTTTAGACTGATTTTTTCGGTATATTCAGAGCACGGAATGGCAAATTTCAGTTCAAACACTCTGTTATAACCTTCACCATTAGTCAATCGTATGAATTTTATTAGGTCCTGGAACCTTATCTTTTCACAAATCTAAAAGCCAGTCTTTTCGTTGCCTACGGGATGCTAGCAGAAATGGGAATGAGCACTAAATCACCGGACATGCAACTGGACAATCTTATCGGCGACACAAAGGACAATATGGCGGAACTCGCGTGCTATAGCCAGATTGCGTGTCGTCTTAGCCTTTCCTTCAAATCCTTTCGCTAAAGCTCGGACCGTTATGCTTTTCACGCCGCGCTACATATAAAAGGCCTAATGTGAGTTTTATGATGACTACAGTTTGTTCTTCCAATATAAATTCACTTTGAACTTGGGGTGCACTCGTGGAAATTTTCGTTATCTCATTTCCGGAAGGGTATGTTTGAAAGTTAATGGCGTTGGCACCCATTCGAGTATTGCTTCTATTGAAGTTGTTTTCAGTATATGGAGAAATACTCTCAAGAAATGTAAAAGTCCGTATTTTGATCATAGAACCTATCAGAAAACAAACCAACAAAAATCCCAATAGGAATAATTTTTGGCACACAGGCAGTTCTTGAGGAGAACTTTAAGAAAAAAAAATGTTCTGCACGCGAACACCTATGAAAAGTGTGGAAATTCTCGAGAACGCTCAGAAAATCAACAACTTGGAAAAGGTTGAAAATTTCGATATAATGTATAGAAACAAACTTGTAGAACATAAAAATCTCTATAAAGAAGGCGATCGTATGTTTTTTCGAAAGTTGCTATAACTGATATTTTCCAGATGGAAATATCTGTATCTTTCTTGTTTTAGCCAGGAAAAAAGTTGTTTTCTGATGGATTTTCGACCCATTTTTTCCTATTGTATAGGATTATGGCAATAAGCGTGGTCCTGGTATTGCAGGACATCGTGTTTCTCTCTTGACAAACTTATTGTGAACAATGCAATGCAAATTTCTTTAATTTATATTACTGGTTAGATTAATCACGCCAGTTCTGGGTATTGCTTTGGTTGAGGGGCTGGAGTTCAGATGGCACCCGTGGTTTAGTGAACGCTAGGCTGCGGGCGGTGTCTCAGCTTCTGCTTTTACATGGAGATTTTGTTGAATGGTTTGTTGCAGCCATTAGTTATTGTCTGCAGAGACCTACCCTATACTGATGAGGGCAAAAACCCAGAAATCGATCTATAGGTGGTCCAAATGTTTCAATGAACATTTCCATGCAACTAGCAATTGCGGAGATATCCTTGTAGGACTCTGCACGGAAATTCATTAGATGTAATTCAACGTTCGTCGTGGTATTAGCCAGGAAAGTAGTTGTTTTATGATGGATTTTCGACCCAATTATTCCTGTTGTATAGGATTATGGCAATAAGCGTGGTCCTGGTATTGCAGGACATTTTGTTTTTCTCTTGACAAGCTTATTGTGAACAATGCAATGCAAATTTCTTTAAAAATCTACTTGGCTGCTTTATTGGCGTGCAACTACTGAACCAGTTAAAATAAAATTTCCACTAACAATAAAAAGTTAGACTATACCGTTAGTACGGTATACATACTTGTTGAAAGTGGTAACATTTGTTTTTTGATTTGGTAGTTTCTTTTATAAAGGGAAACTATTAAATCGATTCTGAAAAAATTTCAATTATAGAAAGCTATACTATCCCTTAAGATAATTCCGATAAAAAAAATCAGTTCAAAATTTAAAAATGTGTAAATCTGGTGGGAAAGGAATGCTCCAACTATATAGAAATTTAGTCAAACTTCACTTGGTATTTTGATTGGCGCATTCGCCATTACTCGTAAACCAAAACCGCTTCCTTCTCATACAACGATCATAGCCAAAACAATATTTTTTAATTTTTTGTTGTCCGTCTTTATTCATAAATTCATGGCCAGTTCGAACAAACCCTATACAGGGTGAAATAAGAAAAGGAAGAAAAAATATAACTTTTGTCCAGTTTCCACTAACTCTTTAGTACTCTATTACGACCGGTTTCGGCTGTTACACCATTTTCAAGTAACTACAGATTACATCAAGTTCGTGAATATATATACCTAAGAAAGTAATTAAAGAAAGGTTGGGTTTGATTACCTAACTGATGTTTCAAAGCAAGTTGGAAAATACCTGGAATATACCTGATGAGTCAATCTAATTTATCAAATAGGGGTTCATACAATCGGTGGGTCCAACTTTGTTATCAAAAGTCACAAATTCAGAAGTGGAGAGCACATAATTCTAACTGGTCATTGAGGGTATCAAAATTGGGGTTTTTATTCAATTTATTTATTTCCAAGGCTTCCAACAAGTTCATTTCTCTTCCTTTATTGCACGTATGAAAATCCTTCATACGAATACGTTTTTTAAAAGATGCTTCTACTCTGACCAATGTTCCTGGGGTAACATTACCGAATGCGTTTCTCATACGTTCTTTCATATTTCCCTTGGTCGTTGGAGTCTCTGCATAAACAAAATCTTTTATGTATCCCAATAAAAAAAATCCATTTTCGTCAGATCGGGTGATCTAGGCGGCCATCTTGTCGGCCGTCCACTACCGATCCACCGGTATGGAAAAATATCATTGAGGTGGTACCTGACATTCATTGAATAATGAGCCGGCGCTCCATCTTGCTGCATCCACAATATGTTTCTTAAATGTAAATTCACATTCTCCAATGAAGTGGGAAAACTCATTTTGCAAAAATTCTAAATACATTTGTCCATTTAGATGTCTGTCAAAAAAATGAGTTCCGATTACTTGATTTTCAATTATTCTATACCACACATTCTGAGACCATCTGTGCTGGCTATCCACTTCCCGTAATATCCTTGAGTTTTGATCCGAATAATGGTGAAAGTTGTGTCTGTTCACCAGCCAATTTTTGTGAAATGTTGCTTCGTCTGTGGAAAGAAATGCTGATTTTGTTGTAGTTTTTCCAACGTCCAATTACAAAAATCCATTCGTTTTTGAAAATCAGTTTCAAGCAGTTCCTTATGGAGCTGCAGACGATATGCATGAAAATTATGTTTCAGAACTCTCTGAACTTACACCTGTATTTTCGCCTATTTATCTTTGACTGGCAGTTGGACTTTCTCTGACGGCTGATGGTACAATCAATTGATTTTTCTCATTCTTCACAGGCTTGGTACGAATTGGTTTGGATAATCCACATTTCCACTTTCCAAAAATCTATTCAATAGACTCATCAAACTACTTTTATCAGGATGTTTCCTATAAGGATATTTAGTCACATATAGTCTGCTAGCTAGCTAGAGGATAATTTCTCTCAACTTCCCCCAATATAAGTATCATGTGAACAAGCTCGTCCCTCGGAAATAATGATTGAATAATGATTTTTTAGAGTTTTCAATATTGACACAGACTGTCGAGACAATAGTGTTGTTCGTTGAGACTTACTCTGATAACTCTACTTGCTTGCCAAAAGAGATATACAAATAAAGTACAAGTACAAGTACAGAGATGAACATATGTGAAAGTGATGTCGATCAACTAGAGCAATCTTCAATGAACAAGCCTAATGATTCTACTGGTACTACAAAACAAAATCCTACAACATCGATGTGTTCAGTACCAACTGCAATAGGAATGAATATGTAGTAGCACAACCGACTTAATCTCTCGATCCGTGGTGAGAAAATCGGCAACACTGCATGGAAAGCAATTTGACGTCCTACTCATTAATTCTTTAATATGAATTTCTTGGCTTATTCGGAAAACTAGGAAAAAAATATAAAAGATTGAATTTTTATGGAAAAGAACGACGACTAATGTGGTTATTTAATTTTATTCATCACAAACTGGAATCGCAATATACTTATTCAATTTCTTATGTATGGGAAATCTGTCAAGTTTGGTTTTTCCATGCCCTAAAATTCACATTTAGGAAGATTTTTTTTAATTTTTTTTTGAAGTGTAGAAAATACATAGATAATTTCCGATTTTTTTCTGATTTTACATTTCAATTCTGATTGAAGAAAATAATAAGTAATTGGAAGGTACCAAACTACCTGAGTTTGGTACATTCTGTATAATGTACCTTCCTATAACATATTATTTTCATCAGTCAGATTTCAAAAGAAAAGTCTAAAAAAAATCAGGATCATCCATGTGGTTTCTGCACTTATAAAAAAAAAAGTTACAAAAAATCTCCCGAAATGTGAATTTGAGGGCATGGAAAAACCAAACTTGACAGATTTCCCATATCAAAGAAATTGAATATATTGCTATTCCAGTATCTGATGAAAAAATTTAATAACCACATTAATTGTCGTTCTTTTCTCTTAAAATTCATTCTCCTATGTTTCTTACCTAGTTTTTTTAATAAGCCGAGAAATTCACATTAAAAAATTAGTAGTACGTCAAATTGCTTTCCATGCGGTGTTGCCGCTTTTCTCACCACGACTCGGGAGATTAAGTTGGCTGTGGTAGTAGTAATGTACGATCAAAATGATAATCTTGACAAAAATTACGTACTCGAATCAAAACCGTAGAAGGTGAGGGAATTGTTCCAGTGATACATCATTGAAAAGGAAATGTTTTGACCTTTCCATTACTGAAATTGAATAAGCGGGTTTTAATTTAAAAAAACCAAGATATTTTTCAAATTGCGTTTCGATCTATCCGGTAACTCTTTCAGTATTCCGTGAAGTACTTATCTGTTACATACCTAATACCTGATCGGGATATACGTCAGTAGCTATAGGTACATTTTGAACTCAACTAATTCAAACATGGTTTTATCGTCAACCAGATATGTAACTATTAATTCAGGAAGATTTTTTTAAGGGATGATAGTTTTGTATTGTGGTAATCGCAGAACTATATGTGTTTAAATGTGCATATCCTCAAAAATCACAATCTAATTTAATCAGAAAATAGCGAATCATTTATTGCAGTAATTAGGCAGTTGGCAGAAATACTCAGTTAACCTCAAGTAAATTATGTAGAACCAGTTGACTCACGTCAAAGGAAAGTAAAATAATTTTTCTTACTTATAACTCCTCCAAAAATATCATTAATTTCTCAATTAAGTCTTTGGAATCGAGTTTCTAATGTTACGTTTCAGTTCAATGTGTCTCAGAAAAACAATAATAGAACTGGTGAAAATAAAAATCATCTGATATGATAAATTCTGTTAGCTGAAACTTTATTGGAAGATTTTGCTATTTATTATTTAGTTCTACCTGTCCTGTTGCGTGTATCAAATCTTGCAAGGGAATATTTGTGATTATGGCCCGATTGGACTCAAAATTGTTATTTGTAGGTTCTCGGGGTTGGAGATTATGATTTTTTTTGTCAAAATTCATTATTTCAATATGACGGAGATTCAATTTGAATTTGGTATGTGGGGGTTTTCGAGGTCAAATATTATGATTATGAAATTGACCATATGTTTCCTACATTTATGACTGTTATAGTTGTAAGTGAACCCCAGAAATGATATCTTATATAATTGGTGTGTAACGTTCAATAAAATAACTGTTCTTGGCAAGACAGTAGTTTTCCACACATTTTTAAATAATGTTAAAATGGTAGGGGCTGCATGTTTCCTAACTCGCACAAGTCTCTCGAAGAAGTCTGAGGGTTGCTCGTAGGGGGTTGCCAGTTGATGAAAATAACAATTTTTAAAAAAATCACAACATACTATTATTTCTGCAAAATTCCTTAGAATACCCAATTTCAACTCTAAATAATTACTCATTTTTAAGTAGTGGACTACTAACATGATACTGAAACTATCAAGTTCAAGTTCAATAATTATTTTTCCTACGACTTTTCCGCACACAATTCAGTTTTGAAAGTGTCCCTTTCACGCACTAGTGCGGGTAAAATTCACTTTCCCGCATTGATTTCACCCGATAGGTATTAAAGGTATTACTATTCTTACTAATTTAGGTTTTAAATTATAATCTAACTTGGACTTTTGCCTCGTTTCTCTATTTTTAATCATTGGAATAAATTAGAAGTATTATTATATAATGTACCCCCTACATTTTCTAAAAGTCAATCCACAGGTCGGTGGTCTGGCGGTATAAGGCGCAGGCCGTTCAGAACGTCAGTATAGCGGTAGTCGGTTCGAGCCCGATGTTAGTACGAGGGATTTTTTCTCAAGAACGCAATATCGGAATCGATAGACGACCACAGTCCTTGTTGAAAGCAAGTGTTTTGTGTGTTGTCTAGATGCCTATCTCGGAGTGCACGCCGGCCACCCGAGGTGGTGCTGTATAGGTTTTCCGGGTTTTCCTGCAGTTGAAAAGTGAATACGCCACCAAAAATCAGTAAATCGCACCGGAGCGCCACGGCAAATAATAATGATAGCCGTCCTCTCCCGCACAGGCTATGCCTTTGGGTACACTCTACGAGTCTTCATGAGGGAGTATTATTATTATTACATAACGATCAATCTAAGCTGTGTCAGGTGGTTTGGAATGGTAACCAAGCATTTGCTGTGATCAATACGTCAAGGTTTCAAGTTGAAGCGTCGTATTTCCTATTCGTAATAATTCGTAGATTTTCATTGGCAATTTTGTATTTTGAAGTATGCGGTCGTATAAAAAATAATGTAAACCTTTCCTCACTTCTAAGGAGAATAAATATTTCTCAAGAATTCACACTGATGGTGAAAATTCGATGGGTGTAATAAACTACTTGTAATAGAAAAACTATATGTGGGGGTAATTGCCCCCTGAACCACGCCCCCCATAAATCCGCCCTTGTGTTCAAGTGTCTTTCGATGAAGTATTTTTAAATGTTATTCGGTTTTTTGTGTAATTTTCGAAATTTTTGGAAAATTTGGATACACTACATTTCGATAAACACGGGCGATGTTACAATCTAAATTCCACCTGGTTGACAATATTCTCGAATTAATAAGCAGCTTGTTTATGTGTGCCGCTCTTCTGTGAACGATGGATTCACTGACCTCTGGACTGAAATAACTACTGATCGATCGAATTTTGCGCTGTCGATTGTTCTCTTCTCTTCTTGCTTTGCGATTGGAATTTTTTAAGCTTAGAAATAGACCTGCGTGATATTTACCTTCACACTCATCAACGAGATTTTTTCACTAGCCCTACCGTGGCCTGAATATAGCTCTTTACAGCTTGGCAAATCTAGCTCTGAATATGCAGTGCAACTCTCTCCTGAACTTATATCGTGTGGTAAAGTAATAGTTTTATGTGTTTTATTGTATTTTATTGAAGTAAAATTTCTTCACGCACGCTTGACTTGGGGAGTAAGCTGATGAATGTGTGACGAGAGCGTTACGAAAAGTGTGATCGGGCGAGGCGAACGGAAGTTATATCTAAGGAGCAAGAGCAGGGACGGATGGGCCTATCGGGAGTTCGGGAGAATTCCCGAAGGGCCAGTTGGTCTTGGGCCGGTAAGGGCTATAAACAATGATCTGAGTTCTGAGGGCAGTCAGGGCCGGTTGCTGGTAATTTCCAGGGCCGGTAAAGTGCATCCCATCCGTCCCTGAGCAAGAGGGAGCAGTGCGAGCGCACATTTTCTTTTTGTGTTCCTCTCATAGTCAGTGCATAAAATGTATAGAAATCTCAGTCAGTAATCCGTTTGCGAGGTTGCTAGCGTTACGCAATTTCATTTCGTTTTTGAACATTTTTATAAATTAATATTTTGTTCAATACACTAAATATTCTACGATTAAAGTGAATACAATTGTAAAATCATTTTAAAGTTCATATTTTATGAATTTTCGAGTAAATAATAACAAATTATGATAGGAAGTGACACAGACTCTGAATATTTGGAGAAAATTAATATATATATGCATGTATATATTATACATATATACAGTGAGGACCGAAAGTTCGTCGCCTTCCCCGTAACTTCTTTATTTTACATATTACAAAAAAATATTGAATACATAAGTTGTAGGGTTTCATACGATCTCTTCAATGGTTTGAGTTTCATTTTTACAGGTTGTCTCAAAAAAGCGCAGCGACTTAGAAGTTAATTTTTTTTAATGGGATCCTCTGTATATCATTGCATAATCGGTTAGGGATGACCATAAGGAATCCAAGCATACCAAGTTTGATGCTGTTATGTGCAAAGGCTACTGAGATATCTCCTATTATTTTATCCACAAGCCCATTGAGTGGGAGAGAAAAACTTTTCTGGAGGGTCAATAAAGTCTCTCTCACACTCATTGAGCTTATGAATTAAATAATAGGCGATATCGCCATAGTCTTCGAAGATAACAGCATCAAATTCGTTGGATTCCTAATGAGAATCCCTAACCGATTTTGCAATGAAATGCAAGGTGTCCTATTCAAAAAAATCAACTTATAAGTGACTGCGCTATTCTGAGACACTCTGAATAAATGAAACTTGAACCACTGAAGTGATTGAATGAAATCCTACAACTTATGTGTTCAACATTTTCTTGTAATATGTAAAATAAAGGAGTTACGAGGGGAGCGACGGACTTCTGGTCCTCATATAGGTACTCATATAGGTACTCATATAGGTCCTCATATAATATATATACATACAAATGGAGCTAAAGAAGTTTTACTTCAATCGTGTGGTCTAAAGCACACTCGTATTTTTTCGTAATATGATCTATACACTTTTTTTTGTGAATTTATTATGGATACATAATTTTGAACATGAGTAGAATTTCGAATTTGATCTCGTTTTGTCGTGTTCGATTCTGGGCCAACTGATTTATTTTTCAAATGAATGTGAAATTTTTTTTATACATATAGATCAACCGATGGTTTTTTCTTCTTCAAATGTAAATATTACAGAGGTGACTCCAAATAAAAATCATATATTTGTCCTGCCGGGACTGCTCATTGAAAAAAAACCCATACATACATTGGAAATATTTGGGTCGAATATCCATTAGAAAACAACTACTTTCCTGGCTGATACCACGATTAACGTTGAATCACATTTTATGAATTTCCGTGCAGGATTCCTCTGCAATTGCTTGTAGATTATTTTAGGGTGTTTGCACTTCATCAGTATAGGGTACATCTCCTTTGCAAAATCCAGCTGAAACCGCGCCCCAGAATAGATAAAACCGAACTACGAGTGCCATCATAACTCAATCAGCCTTCCAATTAGCAATTCCCAGTTTCGTGGCCGTCAAGATCACAATAACAGTAAAGGAATCTGCAATTATTCACAATGAGCGTACTAACGTAATGAAATGAAATATACTGCCAGGACTCACCATATCATAGGTATAGTTGGGTCGAAATGTCGAAAATTTCCATTCTCCGCGGCTTTGACAAAACCAGATTCAAATTCAGAACACTCTAATCCATCTCCCAAATGGCAATGCTTGAATCATAATATGTATTGGCAATAAACATAATTGAACAGAAAGTTTGTTGCCATTTACAGATGATATCTAATATAATTTCATGATTCGGGCAACCAGATCTGGGATGTTTACAGTGTTCTGAACCACAATCTCGGGTTGGTTTGGTGACCAAAAGTTCCTAGCAGGTATGTTTTCCCAATTTTTCAATTTTCAACAGGTCATTGAAAGTCATGAAAAAGTAATATTTGGTTATTTTCGGGTATTAAGTGACTACCTAAGATTTTTTTTTAAATAACTAAACACTACCAAAAAATAAGATGTACTAATTTTGTACTACAGGTCCTGTATATTTTTATGATCCAACTTAAAAGTCTAGGGGCGGAATCTGAAGTAGAATCCGCTGATGTTTTTTTTTAATAAAAAAATCTTTTTCTGTCTTCTCCACTTTTTCAATTTTCAACAGGTTATAGCTAGTCATAAAGAAGAAATAATTGTTTGATTTCTACAGCAATAATTGAACGTTTTTAGGAACTTTTTACCTGAAAAAAAACTATTCAGAATTAATCAAACATTACCAAAGAATGAAAATTAATTTTGTTGCTAGTTATTGTTGACAATTTGTATATATTAATGAGTCAGGACCAGAATCTAGTATTAGTATGAAGTTCCATATTTTTCACTTTTTAATTGGTTTAATTGGAAAAAAATATATAAAAATATTTCATAAACCTGCATGTAGGTATTCCTGAGTACTTACGTATAAAGAAAAAAATCCTGAAATTATTTTATTATCGACAAAATACGAGGGTGTTTCTGCTCAAAGTGAGACACACTACATATTTCAAATTCAACCATACGATTTTAGCTAGCAGTCCACTTCGAATAAATAAATATATCACAAAAAAAATCATATTTATTGAAACGAAATGTTTTCATGATAAATTTCTAAACATAAAACACCAGTCGAGTGAGTGTTTCTTTATATTCTACAGTCAAATATCAAGTATTCATTATAACCATCGACATGGCCACAGCTGCAGCTGACAATAAATATTTCAAGATAGACAAGAGGATAAAACATTATTGAAACAAAGATCGCCTTCTTAAATGTTGTAAGTGGCGTTGAAACCTCTCGTGATCTCATTTCTAGATTTAACCAATAAAGGTCACAACAATTAGTCATAACCGTTAAGATCTTTATGCAAGTGGTTCAATTGGGGTTTCAACTGAATGAGTTTTTGAAGTTAAAGTTCACCCCTCTTGTAGTTTCTGTCTAGATGAGAGTGTTTCGGAAGTTATAAGGTACTTTCACTTTCTTTTTGTTCTGTCGACTACATATTCAAGAATAATCCCTGTCATTGATTGACGTACCAACCAATTAAAAGCCACTGGCAGTTGAAAGGGTGGCTGAATAAAATGTTTGGAAATAATCTCATTGAAATATCAACGAAGAAAAGAAAAGGAAAATCAATTTTTGGAAACCATCGAAAAAATAAAAACTGTCCAACAAAGATGATCGTTCCTAACCAAAATCTTTCTTCACATACAGTGTGTCTCAATCTTCATGGAAACACCTCCGCAACTTCTGTAATTTTGAACATAAAATTGTGAACTTTACAGATAAGCTGAATATGTATATAAAAAATTAACAAAATTATCTAAAATGGAAAATTTTCAATGTTATACACTGCACGCTAGCATAGATGGAACCACCCATATACCAATAAAATTATATTGGGATGCAAAATAGGTCTAAAATGTCTTTGTATCCGATATCAAACCAACTATATTATTACTAATTTACTTTGTTCCTGAAATAATATCAATTCTGGAAAACTCAAATTGTAATCAGTTCTCATGCAAACACCCCCGTATAACCTCTGTAATTTTTGACGTAGACTAGTGAAATTTGCAAGAAAGACACCATCAATATATAGTTCTACGTCAAAACCTACGGAATTTTGTTCTGAAATGGAGTAAATAGTACTGAAATGATTTTTGTGATTACGACTAATCCGAAAAAAATTTCTACCTATTTAGCTCCTTCTTATAAGTTTTCAGGAATGTCCATTGTTCCATCGCTGCTGGCCTGCAGTATATAGCACTACCAGCTTTTATTCAATTTTCTCCATTCTGTCCTTCGGTCTTTCCTACCAATCCGTTTTTCAAGCACTTGCAAACATACGATTGAGCTGCAATTTTGCATATGGATGAATATTCGATAATTAAATTAAATAATATACAATAATTTGAAAAAATGTTAAACCCCCTGTTGTAATTACGGTGAAAAACATATGTTGTTCGGAGGAACTAACTCCCTTCCTTCTTGAAAACAATTTCGAAAACTCGCGAAACTAAAATCGGAATTTTTTTTAAAAATAGTGAAAAACATGGGACCAGCGAATAATTTAAATTTTAAAAAGAGTGTGTGTGTACGTGTTTGAAACACTAGTTGTTTAAATATTTGCTCCTGAGTTTTCATAGTTTTCTAACTGATATAGTGATTCATAATAAGTGATTTTTTAACACCATGCACCACAAGTAAGAGTTTGCCTACATCCAGACTATTCTGTGTTTTTTTGATGTCACATTTGATATCCGAATATTTGATGTGAACTACTTCGTTTCCGTACTGGAATTTATATGCAAAAACTAGGCATTTCTATCGCCGGTTTTTTTTTTTCAATAACAGCTGTACCTTGGTCCTGATAACAATGAATACATCGGTAGAACCAAACACCAGTGGCGTATCATTCCACGAACACTTCCAGTTGATAATGTCGCAACTTACAATATTAACAAATGGTATGTCTGAAGTACCCGCTTTACTAACCGAGCAAAATAATAAGATCGATGGATGTATCTCTAACATTTGAAGCAAGAAAATGATAATCTGAAGCTTAAAGTGGCTCATCTTGAGAAAAGTTTGGATGAAATGTCACATGCTGAACTCATCTCCAGGAACCTGCGAGAGAAAAATATCATAATTCATGGGCTTAACGAGTCGGGCACAGATAAACCCTGCTAATGTACAGATTACTGTTAAAGTAACAAGACTTGGTAAATCTACTGACCGCGCACGTCCTTTGAAAGTTGAATTCACATGCCGCCAGGATGCACTTGATATTTTATTGAAAAAATCCAAACTTCCGTTGAACACATTCCCGAATTTGGAAATTAAAAATGACTACACTCCGAAACAGAGGGAAGACATCACAAGAATCTATCGAATGGTGGAACAGAGAAAAGCTGCTGGTGAGAATATCAGAGTTAAATTTATTTATGGACAACCTACAATCGTTACCGCTCCCAACAACAAGATCCCGAGAAGAAGAATTTCCAAACAAGAGCTCAAGTCACGAAACCTCTACCAGAATCTTCAAAAAACTCCTACTGACTTTTTGGAATTGCCACGGTCATTCAAATATTCATAATTTTTTCGATGAGAACATTTATTTTGACATCCTTTTTCTTTCCGAAACTTGGCTTTCGACCGACGCCGACGTCCCAGTTATGCCTCAAAGATTTTCTCAATTAAAATGTGTATCCTCGAATGCTACGAAAAAAAAAAAAAATGTTCGGGTAGACCCAGTGGTGGATTACGTATTTACTATAGGGATATTTTTTCTGATAATTTATATAAATAGCCCTTCTGTCTTATTTGCTCTTTTTCAACCATACAATATAAATTTATCGTCTGTAATATATATTTTAAACCTTCTTTAGAATTGCCACTAGTCCTCGATGTTTTCCAAACTCAAATATCAGATCTGCTTGAGAAATATACTGATACAATGATTGTAATTGCTGGAGATTTCAATTGTAGAATTTCTGATATCGGGGTCATCCCCGCTCAAATAATTGAAGATTCAAATCTATTTCCAGAACGATTAAGCTTAGATTCCTCTTTGAACACTAGAGGTCGTCAACTTATTGATTTTATGGCTAATAATTCCTTTTCAGTTACTGCAATATGAACGAAAAGGAAACACTTTTTCATATTATTTTTGACTGTCCTATATATCTATACAGTAATGAAACATAATATTTCTTGCCTACGGAGTTTGGAAACGTTGATGGATGCTTTACAAAATATTTCATTAACTGAAAATATCAGAATATATTTGGAATATTCTTAGATTAAGATCATTTATCTTAAGCGAGTAACTATTAGTATCACTATTATTATATTACCTTTAAACTGTAACATTTTGATTTCTTTGACTTTTTATCATTGTAAAACTCACATATATTATTAGCATTTCCCTTTTATTTCTTAACCCCATACATTTCTTGTTGTAAACTTGTTTTAGAAGCAATTAAGTATTATTATTATTATTATTATTATTATTATTATTATTGAAAAATTATACCCCCTTAGCTTCCCTTCTCAAAAAAGTTTGCAAAAACTCCCAACAATAAATAAAAAAAAAACGTAAAATAGTGAAAAACTTGTGAACATCGAATTATTTAATTTGTATTATTTATACCCCTCACTTCGAAAATAGTTGCAAAACGTCTTAAAATAAAATGGGTTAACCCGTAAAAATATTGAGAAGCATTGAATAATGTAAACTAAAACAGTTTTACCCCGCTTTCCCTCTAAAATCCATTGTCTTCCTGGTGTCTTTGCTAACGAGGATTGCTTGTTAGTTTCCCCACGGGTGGCGCTGCAACACTTCTGAGGAAATATTGAAATATTAGTTATACAGTGGATTATAATTCATTGGGCTGGGGCAGGACGACTCTAATATTGTACGACCTACCCTGTCACTGACAAGCGGCAAGAACCACGAAACGCGTCTGCAGGTGGTCTTCCCCAGCCAGATAAATGATAATCTGTTGTATACTGACAACAAGCAATTGCAACTGGGTCTTCTTGGACGAACGCTGCACATATATTTGTCAGATGTAATTCAATGTCCGTCGTGGAATTAGCCAGGACAGTACTTGTTTTCTGTCAGATGTTTGCCTCATATTTTCTACATGGTGGAAATATTTGCAGAGAAGGGTGCTTCGACATTGTCGATTTTACTATTTCATTTATTTGAGACTCTCCGGCAAAAATTCTCGAACTCTTTTCACTTCCTGGTGAATTTGCTACTGAGGATTGCTTGTTGGCATTCTGAAATTAGATTGGACTCACCAAGTGATTACCTGGACAATTATTATGTTTATACTCTAATGCTATGAATTTAAGGAAAATCCGTTAATTTTTTTCCATTTTGAGTATCCGTTGGGACTAGGTACCTAATCAAAAATTAAAATTTATAAAAAGCTCTTAAAATTGTTAAACCAATACATCAAGATTTTCAGTTGTACATGAATGGCATAAATATGGTAAGGTAGACAGACCATTTTGCTCTCAATTAATTAGTTATGTATGCTTGGTCGACTAATTAATATTCCATTAATTCTATTCATTGAATTCAATCAATCATGTTTAAATCACTAAATTTGACTCATTCATGAGTAATAAATGCTTTATTACATATTTACTTCATTGTATATAGCAATGTTTTCGAAACATTGTATTGATTGTACTTTCCTTCTATATTTCAAATTGAATAATGAAAACTGCAACTGAAATTTTATCGAATGAAATACCTATTCCACTTGAATAATACATGAATTCATGTTTTGTCAACATATTGATTATTGATATCCGATATCATATTAATGCAACAATATATTCAGGAATGATTTTTGGATGCAGATAATTTTCATTCAATTTCCGCTATTCAGCGTTCAATATACAATAATAAAAATGTCATAAAGTGGTTAATTTAGGAGATAATGAAAATATTCGCCATCTTATACATTTGCGTGATAATACTGTGCCCTTGAACAAAGGAAATTTCAAATACCCTCCAAAGAAGACCTAAAGGACTGATACATTTACAAGTTAAACGAGCAAAGCAAACACAACATCGTGGCATTTGACAAAACGTTAATCAATGCTGTTGTTTAAATTGACGCGATATACCCTACATTAATTCACGGGATATTGAAGGTTTTCTCGAGAGATATACAGGCAACAATCGTTCTAAATTCACTTCATTAACAAACCTTACATCAAAGAGAATAAATACGGAGAGAATATTCCATAACCTGTTTAATCAACCTTCGAATATCACACTAGACTGTTAGTAGGAGAGGATAAATTGTTTCTCTTGTTTATGCCTTAATACGCTTTTCCAAAATTATTTTATTTGATATAGAAAATTAACAATTTCTCAGACAAATTATTCTTACTAGAAATGTTTTTTATTGAATTTTCTACAAAAAAAAATATTCCATATTTATTTTTTTTCCCATGAAATTCGAGGAACGAGTAATCGAAGTTAGGGGGTGCTTTCGGCGTAGATTAGTTATAACGAAGGTTTGTTTTTATTACTTAACAAATTTGATCGTTTCATTGGATATTAAGCTTCCTTTAAGTTAAATCTTTATTACAAATTATTAACATAATAATATCATAACAACACATAATACATTAGTTACAATATAATACTTTAGTTACTTTATAATAGATTCCAAATGACACTCTCAAATGACAATAACGTGGCATAACCAAAGTTGTTGATTTCATTTTCACATCATCGTTGTCAATGTCAATGATATGATGATGATATGTAACTAGATTATTATGCAATTTAAATAAATCTCGGAGGTTGCATCCTCGATTATTATATATCGCATAATAATGTCGTAACATTAATAGCTAATATAACATGATTTATGTTCAATGAATACCAACACTTTTGGATGTTTAAATGATGTTCGATTGTTGCAAGGGTAACAAAGGTAGTATATTTTTGAAGTAATTCAACGTATATTTTGTAGTAAGGGCGAGTAGACACAAAAAAAAGAAATTCTAAATCTGTTTTTATCTGCAAACGTCACAAAAGTAACAACTGATGCATATACAAAGTTTATTCAAAAGCGCCATGGTCGAAAAGTTACTGTGGTATAACATCAGCTGCAAGACGCAAACATTCCCTAAGAACGTACCTTCGAGCACATACATGGCGAGAACAATCTTTGAAACCAAACTTATGGGGCTGGAAGGAATTTAATAACACTTTGTCACCTATATTTACCAGGTAAGGTACGCCCCCTAATTTTTCTATAGTTCTGAGGATACAAATTTCGGATTTGGTGTGTTGCTCTAATAATATTCGAATACGCATATTTTGACGCCAATACTGATCATTTACCACTTCCGGTTCTTTCGGAAATGACATCAACTTCCAATTGTCAAATGGGACATCCCGTATATTATTAAATGATCGGTTACCAGATACCAGATTTGATAGTGTTATCTCCAATGACTATAGAGATATCGCCATTTATTTTATCCAGTAGCTCAATGAGTAGGAGACACTTTTTCTGGCGGGTTCATCCAGCTCTTTCTCCCAGTGGTGACTATACCGGTAAATTGAAAGTTGCATTCAAAAATGCGGTTTTCCGACAAATAATGCATGTATGGCATTCATCACTTTGATAAATCATGAACAGAATATTCCAGAATTAACTGTCGTACAGAAACGTTAGTATCAGGAGCTAGGAAAATCTTTGAGCAGAAAACCCTGCTGCAAACCACCATTCTGGATCGTAGGATTTTGGATCTAAGTAGTTTGGCATCGATTCGAAAATACTCCACTAGCTCACCAGCTCACGACTCAAACCGTAAACCGCTTGTGATGCAGCGACCCGTAGGACAACTGGTGTCCGGTGGTACGTGTCACAGGGGGCACCTGGACTGCGTGTTGGGGACACTTTAGAATCCCCCTTAATCTCAAGGCATTGTGCGCGCTGAAGAGGTGAATGCTTGGGGGTACTCAACCACTAGCGACAAAACTCTGGGAACCAAGCGCATCCAGTTTCATCCAGTCTTCTGCACGTGTGGGGCTCCACGTGCGACGACCTCTTTTTTCCCTTACCCGTGGAAACCTCACGCGCATACGCTCCAATACGGAGTTCTCTGCAACCCAATCCACATTGGTGGCCCCCCTCACGGGGTGCCCAATCCACAATAGCGGTGGGCCCAACTCCAGGGTCTACTTCTCCTCCTACAGAGGCGGGCTTCTTTTCGGAGTCCACCACTTCCGTTCCGACGGGATCCACTTCGACGAACTCGGAACAACCTGAATCTGGCTCTGCGTCGGCGGACACAGCCACATTGGAGAAAAAAGTGAAGGTAAAAATCAACGTCGGCGGGTTGGACAAAAGAAGAAGAAAGAAGGCGAGGTGGGTCCAACATCAGACCCTGGGAGGGAATCAACCTCATATCGGTCGATCCAGAGAGGTTCAGACAGCACAGAACTGTCAGGACATTTTCAATGCCTTGAAACGGCGAAACCCAGGTCTGTCTAACCGACGGTAGAGAGTCTGGAGCAGGAGGGAGAAGAAGCGTGGCCTCAGCCTAGTGGTGGGGATGGACACCAAGTCTGTCGATAGGATAACATGAGAAATTAGTAAAATATCATTGTTTATTCATCAAAGATCATTATTTCACCTCCGTTTATTAAATACTACCACTGCTATCGACCACCGCCAGCCATATATGACAGTTGCTGAATAGAATACCGTTCAATATATGAATTTTTGACCAAAAACCAGAGAAAAACAGATATTTTATTCGAGCGTAGGGGTAAATCTTATAATATCCCGAGTTGTTCGCGCGTAAATCTGAAAATATCATTTATAGCTCATTATCTCTCACAGGAAGCAATTTAAAGAAAAAAACATATTATTACCTTTTGTAGAGGTTTCTACGTTCTACAAGTTTGTTTTGATACATCATATCGAAATTTCCAACCCCTTCCAAGTTATTGATTTTCCGAGCGTGCAGAATAATTTTTTTTCTTAAAGTACCCTTTAAAAACTACCCGTGTACCAAAAATTATTTCTAATGGATTTATGGACAGGTTGTAATAGCATTTTAGCTAGAGCGCTTGCATTAACAAGGAAATCATCTGCAATTCTGACGGCCAGAGAACTGTGTTGATGAATATACTGAAGTTTTATCCCAACACCAAACCGCTACTTTTAGATTAATCTTTCTCTTGAAGATGATCACTTGGTAATTGAAACACGTGTCGAGGTGTTAAAAATAGCGGTTTGGTGTCGGGATAAAACTCCAGTATATTCATTACAATACCAAAGGTTCCAAACAGTGCAGTGCAACTTTGTAGATATCAAAAAATATTATTTCATTTCACTATAGAGCTCGTTTATATCATTTAGTCAAAAGCTTGGGGTGCTTAATAAAGTTCTCTTGAGCTCTTGAACTCTCTGTATTGTTAAATTAAACTAAAAAATATAAGAATATAGATCGAAAGCACCCACGCTTTTTTACATTTGAGAAATGAAATTGTCAATTTTATTTTTTACTTTTTAGTCCATGGAAAGTAAAGCGTGTTCTTTAGTTTTTGAAACTATAATTTTTTTTATATCTACCAATAACTGTACAATAAATACACAGTCTGAATAAGTAGGTACATAACATAGCATAACATAAGGGATAACATTCACTTCCAAAATTACTTCTTAAGTAGGTACTAGTACATAATAGAAATCAATATTGTTAATCTTGTCTTGAGAAATATGACTTCAAGCTATGATAAAATTGTTTAGGGGGGAGAACAAAGCTGAGTTCTGACAATAGTATGGCATTGTTTGTTATTTTGAGCATAGTTATAATGGGTGAGCAATTATTTGTGGATGTTAAGGGAATTTCGAAGAACTGGACGAGTCTTGTTGATCTGCTAGGTGATCTTTTTTTCAATAGGGAGCGCAGGAAGGGACAGTTGTAGTATTTTTTATACGTTTTATTGCACATTATGACTATATTGACCTTTCTGCGATTCTCGAGACTGGTGATTTCAAATTCTTTTTTCACGTTCATCGTCCTAACGGAATTGTAATCCGGGTAAACTTTTTGTAATAAAGGAGTCTAAGGGGTCTATTTTGAACTTTTTCCAGCATATCTTTATAAAGGAAATGGGACGGATGCCACACTACAGAGCCATATTCAAGTTTTGGTCTAACTAATGCATCATAGAGTCTTATGGTCGTTTTGGAATCTTTGAAATTTTTACTTTTTCTAATTATGGAACCCATCATTTGTAGTCCATTGGATCTGATATGATCTATGTGTGGATTATACGAGAGTGTGGAGTTATAAGAAATGCCCAGATCTCTAACATTTTCAACTCTAGATAATTGTACGCCATTAATCGAGTATCCATATATAGTCTTGGATTTTTCATGGGTCCATACCTACTCCAAAACTAAACAAACTGTCCATAACATTTCACTACCCGTCACCCCCACGCACTCAAATTGTGTGGCAAAGGATAGTTCATGTTCACTTCAATACAGCTATTTGTTTAGGTATAGGCAGGGCATCACTATGTATTTTATTACCCTGAGTTATTGTCAAGAAGAATCTTAAAAACTACTAAAAAAAATTCAATGAAAAAAATTATTCTGCCTTAGCGGTAAGATAAATTTAAATTTGATTGAAAGTTTGAGTTTGTGAAGGAAATCCAGTTCTTGACATGATTTTTTGGGTTTATGACCTTCCACAATCTGAAAATGATGGAATGGAATAATACCAAAATTTTATAGAGAGAATCAAATCAAGAAAAAAGAAAGTTGAAGGAAACTGCGTGCATTCTTTTATCGAACAACTGCTTCTCAACCAATTCCATCGAAATGGACCGCACCTGGTTACCCCTCCTCAGATATGAAATAAGAACTAATAGAATGGTGATTGATTGATACCGAACACCCTATGTATCAAGATACCAAATGTCAATCAAAAGAATGTATGACAGATTTCATTTGACTCTGTCAAAGAAAGGTCTTATTACCAATATCGCAATTCAAATTCAGTTTCTTCAGCGTCTTTCCAAGAAGTTTTGATAACGGAGGCAGATATAGCCTCCGAAACGTCAACAGTTTTCAAAAAAAGAGAAGTATTCTTTGTTAATTCGATCTCATTTTTTCAGATAGGCAAATTCAGTGTAGGGTACGTTACTGACAAAAATTAATTTCTTTCAAGACAGCAGTCTTGTGAACGCAGTAACTCATCGGGCAAATTAATTAATTTGCCCTTCTACACTTGTACAGATTTTTTTGGATTAAAAATTTTTTTTCATTTTCAGATTGTGGAAGGTCATAAACCCAAAAAATCATGACAAGAAATTTAAATTATTTATGTAGAAAAGTTGTAGAACTCAAGGTTAATAAAAAAAGACTGCGACGACCAAAATCTATATGTTGAGGTTGATATACCAATTGATAAAATATAACTGAAAGGTAAATTTGAAATTAATTTTAATCAATACCGGGTGACCACGAGGTGAATGACGTTTTCTTTGTTGTTTCTCTAGCTATATATCGGAAGTTTGGAACATTAAATATTCTCAATAGACGGCACTTTTTGACATCTTTGGTGAAAAAAAAATTAAAAAAAATTACCTTCTGTTTTTTTTTTCGGAAATTACATCAAATTTCGATTTTCGAATGGAACACCCTGTATATTACATGACCGGTTAGGGGTTATATCCAATGACTACGAATATATCGCCATTCCCTTTATCTACAAGCTCAATGAGTGGGAGTTGGATGGGCCCACCAGCAAAAGTTTCTCTCTCCTACTCATTGAGCTTAATATAAAATGAATAGCGATATCTCCGGAGTTATTGAAGATAACACCATCAAACTTGGTATCGCGTAATAATATACAGGGTGTCCCACTTGACAATTGAAAGTTGATATCATTTCCGGAGAAACCCGAAATGGTAAATTATCAGTACCTAATGGCGTGTTGAAATAGTATAGCAGCACATCAAATTTGGAATCTGTATCTTCAAAACTATAGAAAAATTAGTGGGCCTACGTCACCTCGTGGTAACGTGGTATTATGAATTTGTGTTACAATCTAAACATACAGATATATGTAAGTCGTATTTTTTTAAATTTAGTTATCTCCTAAAAAACGCATTCAATCGACCGACCGTCTTTTCGACGACTTTGATTGCAAATATTGGTGAGGTAATTTTTTAAATCCGACGAGAAGTTTTGGAGATTAGTATCTACATATATACTTTCAAACTTACAATCTTCATCTTTTTATTATAAAGTATAAATGAATATGGAATTTACTGGTTTGACCACGAAGTCCCTCGAATATGACTGATATTACTGGAATGGCTGAAGAAGGGGCCGATGAAAATACAGATAAAGAACTGATTTTAAATGATATTTTGATAATGAAATCCAACGGAGGCAATCCGTTACATACAGTGGGAGTGAGATATAACTCGGTAGGTGAAAAACTTTCAGTCTAACTTCACCAAAATAATTTTTATCGTATTCCAGAGACACACATAGACAATAGACATATGTTTCGAATGATTAATCCTTCATCTTCAGTGATAAGAGGGGTTGGTTACATGGAAAAAGAGTTACAATAGAATCGAGCTTACTATAATAAATTGTATTCATACTATTTCTTGGTGGAAAAATAATAATGAAAATATTTTGGAATATCATAAAAATATAAAAATGTGGGCCCCAGGATTAGGGGATGTGATTAGTCCACCCAAGTAACATTATTAAAAAAAAATATTTTCTAATTAAATTTTAACATGCACGTGTCTTAGTAGGATACAAGCAACAGATGAGATATAGAGGTTATAAAAATTGACATCTCATTTGTTGCTTATATCCTATTAAGACAATTGCATGTGAAAAATCTACAAGAAAATATTTTTTATATATAATGTTACTTGGGTGGACTACTCATGTTCCCTAACCCTAGTGGGCCCCGCAATTGATACGGCACAGGTCGTAATTAGGACCTGCTAATTATAATTTCATTATGTTTTTATTTTTGTAATATTCCAAATTAATTCAAATTTTCCACCATGAAATGGTATGATGTACAATTCATTATGTTACTCTCAGTTCTATTGTAACTCTTTTACCTCAGATCTCTATGTAACCAACCCCTGTTATTTACTGAAGATGAAGGATTAATCATGCGAAACATATATCTATGTGTGTCTCTGGACTACAATGAAGATTATTTTGATGGAGTTAGACTGAAAGTTTTTCACCTACCCAGTTAATGATCAAATAATATATTTATGTTTTAGAATACGAGGAAGATCCTGCAGAAACAGCTGATCCTGACAGTGAATATTCACAGACTAAAACTGTTTTTTATTTCCATTTATATAAGATTTACTACTTTTTATATATTTTTACGTTTCTAAGTAGTTGTATATTGTGTTATGAATAAAATAAATAAAAAATTAATGTTATTTACAGATATAAACGTTTGGAAAAGTTTATAAAAATTGAAGAAAGTTATTAAAATTTATGATAGTTATTTACTTACTTAATATTTCTGGATAATTAAAAAATATATAGTATATAATTTTATTCAAGTCCAAAATCAGCCATCGTATCATATTTAAATAGGTATTTATGGAACAAGTGCTTGTTTAACAAAGTAGTATGTCAAGGCGGATTTCGCCTCATTAATTTGAATTTTCGCTCTCGATGGCATCTGGCCATCGAGATCTCCGCCATTTTGGTTCTTCGGCGAAGTTCTTCAGCAACCCCAACGCCGAAGAAGGTGGGGGGAGGGTTGCGGAAGAAAAAAAAAAAATTTTTTGTCCCCGAGTGGGGCTTGAACCCACGCCTATTGGCATGGCAGCCGAGTGCGCTACCAATGAGCCATGAAGGTTCCATACTAATGTCGATTTAAAACTCGTAGCTTTGATAATGGGAAAAAAAGCCGATTGGCGGCAGTCGCAATAAACATGGCGGTGTAGGGTGTAGCGTGTGGGGGGGTTGAGAAAAATTGCAGGAGAAGAAAAAAACGACCTCATGTGATTCGTTGTGTCGAAAAAATGGCCGTCGAAGCAACGCCCCCCTGCGGTACATGATAGATGTAAAGAGCGGAGGGCGGGCGGGCGGGGAGATCAAAACGACCTCATGTGATTCGTTGTGTCGAAAAAAATGGCCGTCGAGAGCCCCACGCCTACGATAGCAATGGCCGCCGAAGCATCTCTCTCGACTTAGAGCAGGCAGCAACATGTCCAGACTTGAGTTGGAATTCCGACGCTCCACAGCTTAAGTAAATAACCACATCCGGTGGTTGTTTACCCAAGTTGAAATTCCGAGAAATGTCCACTCAGCATTTTATTACTGCGTAGTTTGGGTTTTCCCCCCAGCATATTCAGCGTGGGCAGACGGCGTGGGTCACGTGACCATCGGCGTGGGGTCACGTGACCATCGGCGTGGGTCACGTGTCCATCGGCGTGGGTCACATGACACAGAGAGTTTATACATACGTTCACAGCGCGCGCCGATGACATTTGATAGCCTGCCTCCGAAGCAACAACAAGTGTTTTGTGCTGCTCATCTGCCTCTCGCTCTTCATACAGTTTTATTGTGAGTGCCATTCATTCGTGATTTGCAAAAGGTTAGTAGATTTCACATATGTTTTCGCGAGTGTTTCAAGTGTCTATGTCATTCGATTCAGTTGTTATAAAGTTCATTTATCTCATACAGAGTGTCTCATAAATCGTCATATTTTTCTCATACAGTATACATTGAATATTTTTGTCACATTTCTCGTACAGAGTGTCTCATAAATCGTCATATTTTTCTCATACAGTGTAGATTGAATATTTTTGTCACATTTCTCATACAGAGTGTCTCATAAAGCGTCATATTTTTCTCATACAATGTACAATGAATATTTTTGTCACATTTCTCGTACAGAGTGTCTCATAAATCGTCATATTTTTCTCATACAGTGTACATTGAATATTTTTGTTACATTTCTCTCATACAGAGTGTCTCATAAATCGTCATATTTTTCTCATACAGTGTACATTGAATATTTTTGTCACATTTCTCTCATACAGAGTGTCTCATAAATCGTCATATTTTTCTCATACAGTATACAATGAATATTTTTGTCACATTTCTCGTACAGAGTGTCTCATAAATCGTCATATTTTTCTCAAACAGTGATTTTTTGCCATATTTCTCATACAGGGTGATTCGAATTTTTTTGTCATATTTGTCGTACAGGGTGAATCACAATAATGTTTTGAGAGAGTTATACAGAGTGTATCAAAAAAAAAAAATCTTCATTATTTTGAAACGTGCATGTTTTTCACAGATGTCTCATCTCGACGAAATTAACAAGGTCTCCTTGGCTTGCAGGAAGGACCTGCACAAACTACAAGAGCTGCCGAAGGACGAACCCAAATTGATCCTCGACGCTCAAACCAAAACTACAAAGTTTGGGGAGTCAATCCTTGTGGAGTTAGAGGACTGCGTAGTATTCCTTCCGAATCGAGTTTTAAACTCTTTGAATCAAGAACAAAAAATCGACTTCAAGTATTTCAACACTAAAAACGCTGTGATCGATAGGGGTACAACTTTGAAAGAGTGGTTCTTGGAAAATGTCATCCATCAAATTCAAAACAAACTTTCTGAATTCGCGGACAAAGAGAGCGGATGGAGCCTCGAGAAAATCGTTAGTTTGGAAATAAATATCAACAAATCCGGCATCGGCAACGGTTCGTCTTTCATCGAGTTGCCGAAATCTATTGCCAAAAAACGAGCTTGCATCAACATCAAAAATGATGATGATGCATGTTTCGCTTGGGCAATCGTCTCCGCCCTGTATCCTGTTCAATCTGGTAAAAATACTGATAGAACATCGTCATATCCGCATTACTCAAAGGCATTGAATTTGGACAGAATCGACTTTCCCATGAAATTTAAACAAATCACCAAATTTGAACAATTAAATAACATTTCCGTCAATGTGTACACTTTGGAGTTAATTCAGCCGAAGCCGGACAAGGAGGCATTTTTCGTGACTGTTCCAAGTCGACTCACGAAACAAAAATTAGACAAACATGTCAATCTTCTCCTCATTCAAAATGAATATCACCCGAAATTAAATGATTACGAGGCACCGCCACTGATCGACGATGACACTGACGATTCAGACATAAAATTCCATTATGTTTGGATAAAGGATTTATCTCGCCTACTTAGTGCACAACTCAATAATCATGGTAACAAAAAATTCATTTGCGACAGATGTTTGAATTATTTCACAAGTGAGGAAAAATTGAACAGTCATACTGTTGATTGTCAAAAACAAAACACATGTAAAATTTCTTTCCCCCACTACGATCATGTAGAATTTCGCGACTTTGTACATAAAGAAAGAGTGCCCTTCGTAATATATGCGGATTTCGAGTCGATTTTGGAACCGTTCAAAGATGCCGCCGGCGCCGGATGCAATTCTCAAACGGAAAAGTACCAAAAACATATTCCGTTCAGTGCCGGATTTTATTTCAAGTGTGCATATGACGACACTTTGTCATTTTACGATAGCCATCGAGGTCTCGATTCGATGGATTGGTTTGCGGAAAGAATGGGGACCATAGCCAAAATTGTGCAAGCCAAAACTTTGGACATTGTTCCCATGACCGCATCACCTGATGAGGTGAACGCGCCATGTTGCCACATCTGCGAAAAACCTTGGAAAACTGACGACAAAGTTGTCCGTGACCATAATCACTACACGGGTGCCTTTCGCGGATATACGCATGCGCAATGCAACCTGTTATACAAAAAGTCTTTTGTGGTGCCGATCGTTTTCCATAATTTATCCGGATACGACAGCCATTTTATTATTCGAGATATAGCAAAGAGGGGGCGAGTCAGCTTGTTGCCTGTCAACAAAGAGAAATACATATCTTTCACCCAGTATGACGACAATACAGACATCAAGTTCAGATTCATCGATTTGTTCCGTTTCATGGGCATGAGTTTGGACCATTTGGTTCAGACTTTGACAGTGCACGATTTGAAAATATCCAAACGCGAATTTGCACATCTGACAGCCTCGCAGTACGAATTACTCACTCGAAAGGGCGTATTCCCATACGATTTCATCGATTCGATGGAAAAGTTGGAAGTTGAATGTTTGCCGGCGCTCCATCATTTCTACAACAAGTTGAACGATTGTCACATTAGCAAGGCAGAATACGAACATGCGCAGAACGTGTGGCAAACGTTCAACTTAAAAACACTGGGCGAGTACTCCGACTTGTACATGAAAACAGACATATTGCTCTTGGCTGATATTTTCGAGAATTTTCGAAATATCGGTCAAGTGACATATGGCCTGGACCCCGCGTGGCATTACACCCTACCCGGCTATACGTGGTCGTGCATGTTGAAGTACACCCAGTGCAAGTTGCAGATTTTGAAGGACGTCGACATGCTCATGTTCATCGAGCTAGGAATTCGCGGAGGCATCAGTCAGTGCTGCAACAGGCGCTCCACGGCAAATAATAAATACATGGGTGACAGGTATGACGTCACTCAGCCCTCCACTTATTTGCTATATCTCGATGTAAATAATTTATATGGGTGGGCCATGATGGAATATCTTCCGTATGGGGGATTCAAATGGCTCGAGAATGTTGCCGATTTGAATGTGCTCGAGGTATCAGACACTTCGCCGATTGGCTATATTCTCGAAGTCGATTTGGAGTACCCCGAACACTTGCATGACAAACACAAAGATTTTCCATTATGCGCCGAACACCGTACTCCGCCAGACTCAAAATTACCCAAATTAATGACCACCCTGTACAACAAGGAAAACTATGTTGTACACTACAGGGTGTTGACACAAGCACTGACGCACGGACTTGTACTTAGAAAAATTCACAGAGTTCTGCAATTCGACCAATCAGCCTGGCTCAAACCGTACATTGAATTAAATACGAAATTGCGCGCAGAAGCAAAAACCACTTTCGGCAAAAATAACTACAAATTAGCCAATAACGCAGTATTCGGGAAAACGATGCAGAACATACGAAAACATCGTGTAGTGAAAATGGTCTCAAAATGGGAGGGGCGATATGGCGCGAAAAATTTAATTTCCAGCCCGAATTTCAAGAATCGCACCATTTTCGATGAGGTCCTCGTCGCTATCGAGATGGCAAAGACGGATCTGTTGTTCAATAAGCCCGTGTACATCGGAATGGCGATACTTGACATTTCCAAGGTGTGCGTGTATGATTTCCACCACGGTTTCATGATGGAAAAATACACGAGCGATCAGTGCAAGTTGATGTACACGGATACTGATTCGCTGATTTACGAGATCAAATCCGATGACATTTATCGAAATTTATTAAAGTCGAACCTGGAAAAATTCGATACAAGCGATTACCCCATCGACAACCCGTATGGGATTCCCCTTGCCAACAAAAAAGTCCCCGGCTTGATGAAAGACGAAGCGAATGGCCGAATTATGACAGATTTCGTGGGACTCCGTTCAAAGCTGTACACCTATAAGATACAGGGTGGAACATGCGTCAAAAAATCCAAAGGAGTGAAATACAGTGATGTCCAAAATAAAATCACATTCGACGACTATGTAGAATGTTTGGAAAATCAGCGTGAGAAAGTCACATCTCAACGCTGTATTCGCTCCTTTGCGCACAACGTTTTTAGTGTGAAGCAAACAAAGATCGCTCTCAGCCCCCACGACGGCAAGCGCTGTATCCTCCAGGGCTCCCATGACACTCTGCCGTGGGGCCATTACAGTCAATTGGATATTTAACTATGCGCATCTCGCATACAAACGCTTCATTGGCTTAGGAGATGATGATTCGGAACTCGATGACTGATTCAACGCACAAAATCTCGATAAAATGTCAAATGAAAATGCGGAAATTGTGCTCTTGTTTGTTCCCACACATCGTATATCATATAATCAAATGTATATATTAATGTTTGAATAAATCAGCATGTAATCCATGTTTGAATATTATTTCGTTTCACCTCCACATTAAAAAAAATAAAAAATCCCCACAATTTTTGGGTCATTTCTAAGGTGAAAAAACATACACTTTTTACATAAAAAAAGTATGCATTTTTAGGGTTGAAAAAGTATCGTTTTTTGACGCGAAAAGTGCAAGTTTTTCACCTCAAAAAGTGCCTGTTTTTGGCCTCAAAAAGTCACACTTTTATTGACATGGTGGAAAAAGCTGAGTGAACAGTTTTTGCTTCACTCAGCCACTCAGCTTCAACTGAAAATGACTCACTGAAATCGTACCACCATGTCAATAAAGTGGTCACTTTTTTTCACCCAAATTTACATGTATTCTTATGGGAAAATGGTCATTTTTTGATAAAAAAAATGACCGAAAATTGACATGGTGGAAAAAGCTGAGTGACGGCTGAGTGAAAGCTGAGTCACTGCTGAGTGACTCAAAAAAGACTCACTGAAACCGTACCACCATGTCAATTTTGGGTGTTTTTTTTACCTTAAAAGCATGTTTTTGACGTCAAAAACATGCTCTTTTTTACCTCAAAAGTGAGCATGTTTTTGACTTTTTTTTTGGGACCGAAATAAAACAAATATTTCTAAGACACATATATTTTTAAAAGTGTAGTGATGGGTGCTCTACAAACTGCGCATGTGTCGCACCTGATGGCGCACTGCGAGCAGCTCACCAAATGTCTACATGGCATAAACAATACACTTAGTTCATTGACAAGACAAATACGACAAGTCATCACTGTGTTCTGTGAGTCTATGCTGGCAGCATTGACATCTGTCTCTTTGTCCATGTCACCTGTCACTCATCCCTCTGCAGGAGCGCCATCTGTCGGTGGTGGTTGCGAGGTGTCATCTGTCACTTGTCCTTCTGGAAGAACGCCATCTGTCGGTGGTGGTGGTGGTGGTGGTGGCGAGGTTTCATCTGTCACTCTGCTGTCAGCTGACACTCTTGGTTCCGGAGGAACATCATCGCCATCTATCGGTTGGATGAGTTCCTGATTGTGGAAGAATCACAATGGGGGCTCCATTCACGATGGTCAGCCATAGGATCGTCATGGGGCTGCCATCGGAACCCTTCTACTCGGCACGAAAGACATTTAACTATGTCTTCCGAGCCGGTATACGTAAAACCGGCTTCGGCTAACTTACTTGGAGGAAATGCCGAAGTCCAGCTTCGAAACGTGTCGAGTCGTGACTGCATCTCTCTCTCTATCCGAACACACACTCACTGCATACTGAAATGAAATTGCCAACATTGTTCAATATATACATTTATTTCGATTCATAATCAAACAGTACTTTGTCAGGCAAATAATATAGGCATTCACGAAAACATAGATGTTTATCATCTTTGGACGATATAGTACACAAATTTATAGCCTCGTCAAATGTCAAATCATTGTTTCTAGCAAGAACTCTGGCACTAGCTAATATATCATGGTAATATTGACAAAAGTTCATATTCAATAAATATTCAAATCTTCCCGCCAACACTGTGACATCCAAATGCAGGATTTCCTGGATTTCGAGCTCCGTCAAGTAGAAGTAGGTGCCATCTTTGGAAATTCGCACTGTTGCACTATTTCCATAAGTGTGTAATTCCAAGTCCATGACATCATCCCAATCGAGTTTGATTTGGGCGGTCTTCTTGTCGGCCGCATTCGAATCAGCTCGGTTATTGTAAAGCCGATTAATGGCTCCCACGAAAATGGCCCACTCGAACATGCTGAAAGGCAGGCTGAAGGAGATGGTGTGCGGGATTGTGCACACAAGTCTCACTGCAGGCACAAAACTTCGAGCAACACTTATTCCACATTGCACAGACAAAATTGATTTGTTTCGGAACTCGTAGGTGGCGCTGCACACGTAAAATCGTTCCTTCTTGATGGCGTCTTTGTACATGTCACAAACACGGTCCAAATCGGCAACACGTTCTGCCCACTCTCTTGATGATGATGATGACTCCGAAGAATCCTCCTCGACAGACACTAGGGACGAAGACATCGACTCGTAATCGGACGTAGGATCGTTAGACTCGAACTGCACTCCACCAAGCATGATGATCGACTGACTCATCGTGCCGCTGAACGGTTTGAAATATTTCGCAGCCGGCTGGAGAGAGGGAGAGAGAGACGAAAGGCCCCCAATTTTATGCGCTAATATGTCTATTTTCCATTGAATTACAAGCGATTTGTCGAATCTATCCAGGAATTGTGAGTACTGTCAAAACCCAACCATTTCACCAGGACTTTTCGGCCTTTACGTCTAATGATTTTTTCCACGAGATAGACGTCGGGATTCTTCGTCTTTTGCAATTCCTGTTCATAGAAAGCGCCGCTGATTGGTCGCCCCTCCAAGTCCTCCAGCAAGTACGTGATTGGTTGGGTGATTTTCACTTTGACGACTTTAAAAATTTCAGTCGTCCAATTGGGCGTATACCCCTTCTCGAACACATGTTTGGCCTTGCTAATTCGCACAAAGTCTCCAATTTTGAACTTTTTTCGGCCAGCTCGTCCCACATAATCATACGCATACTTGTACACTTTGTCTTCATTGTCTTTGGTGACGTCACAGGGTTTCATGCCGATCGTCCGATGTTTGCGCTGATTGTAATTTTTGGCAATGTCCGGTAAAATGTCCAGCCACTTGTAGGTGCCGTTCAAACTGAAATATTTGAAGAGTTTTTCTTTTAGCGTGCGTATCATTCTTTCCGCAATAGCTGCTTTGATCTTCGTGTACGTGCTGTAGTGTTTGATGTGGTACTTTTTCATGAGGGCCTGGAAGTTGGCGTTGTAGAATTCAGTACCCAAATCAGATTGTAGGAACGTAGGACTTCTGTTCGCTTTCGATAATATGTCCCCCATCGCTTCGGTGACGTCTCGACCACCTTTGGTTTTCAAAGGCCGCACCCATAGGTATTTCGAGAAGGTGTCAATCACCACGAGAATATAATTGTAGTTCTTATTGACTTTCGAGTATTTTTGAAGGTCAGCCAAGTCCATCTGCCACAGATCGTCGATTCCTTTGATGATGGTACGTCTGCGGGGAAATCTCTTTCTGGCCGGAGCATGGAGCTCATCGACCAATTGCTTTTTGGCTGCGGACGACTCCATTTCTCCCAAACGACTGCGCAATGCTAATGCGCAGCTCCATTGTTATACTCTGTACTAAAGTCCAGAATCGTTGGCGTTCTCGACATTTCTTCAATCTGCTTTTTCAAAGTATAGTGTTTTTTCAACGAAAGTGTCATGAATTTCATAACTCGAATGTCCAAGGCCTCGTAAGCGTGTTTCTGCGCATCCAATTCTGCTCTGAGCTTCACTATGACGTCATCAACGTAGTTTTTGTTGACAACATCATTCGGAGTAGTTGGCGTTTCGACATTACATATTTTCACATGTTCAGCGTCAATGTCCCCGTTTGCCGTGTAGTTGAGTATGACACCGGGGAAATGATAAGGCTGCTGCTGAGCGCGGCGAGCTGAGGAACTTTGACCGAACTTGTTGATACTCATGATGGAACTGTGGGGTGCGAAACGTTGACGCTCGTATTTATCTAATATAGCCTGCTTCTCTCAGCTCATTGATGATGGCCACGATCTCGTTGTCGGTAGAGGTGCTGCCAGCATTCTTAGCTGCGACGAGTAGCCTATATCTGTCAACTAGCTCATTGACGTCGTCCCAGTATACGTATTCTACAGGCTTCGTATTATATGTCAATTGATCTGGGATACTGCCGCCGCCCATTTTCGATTGACTTGGGTCTTTGAACAATGGACGAATCAGAGTCTCGTATTTACTCGTCTGAGACGGATTCAGCCGTCCTTTCGCATCCAAATGAGCACCTGTACTCAACAAAATTTGCTTGTATGCCACCAAGTCTTGTCTCTGGTATTTCGGATTCTTGTAGAAAATCAAACTATATAATCCCGGAGTACCCTGGTATGTTTCGCCATCAATGCGAATGTCCCCCGTATCTTTATCCAAGTCCATCAACTTGTTGCCGAGTATCCATTGCGCTCTGGGTCTGTCGTAAATGGGGCCGTAAGTCACATCGATTTTGCCCGATTTCGCACGATGTTCATTCACGAATTTAGATGCTACTTCGGGGTAAACTTCCAGCAATTCTCCATCATCCTCCTCATCGTCGTCGTCGTCAGACTCATAGTCATCTGTGTGATAGCTGTCTTCGTCTTCTTCTTTCTTCATGGTGGTGGTGGGGGAAGGGGTCCTCGATGATGGCGGTTCTTGTTTCTCTTCTTTTTTCACCTTCAGCTGTCGTCGCTTAGGTGGTGGGGGCATTGCTGCATTCAGTCTCTTCAGCGGCACCGTGATGGGTTTGAATAATTTATTCAGCGCTTCATCCTGTTAGGATTTGCCGAGTTTCAAAGACAAATACTTTTTTCGAACAACTTTCGCCAACTGACTGACTTGACGTTTTCGTTCGACTTTGGCAATTTCGGAGTCGACACGTGATGTAGTCGGTGCCATTGCTACACACAGAATGACATATTCGAGACACTACATTTGAATATATCTGTCAAAACCCAGTCGATAGCGCCCTTTGGATACATAAAAGTATTTGGCTATGACCAAACAACCGAATTTTTCCTTCCAACAGGTGGCGCACATGCGTCGAAATTCATCGAAGGTGTAGTCCGGAGAGACGTGCTCGTCAAAGGCGTGCTTCAGGTTCACATCGTCTTGCCGAAATAGCACTATAATGTTGCAATTGTCTCTGATCAACTGTTTGGGTATTTTCGAGTAGGTTTGACATAAATATGCAACGTCCACGGATTTATGACGTCCCATGGCATAGCACTCTCTGATTTTATCCTGTTTGCCGCACGAAACATCATCAAATATAAAAATTGAGTGCTCCTTTGCCATTGACGGCTCGATAATCTCCTCGTTGTCCCTGTATGGATAATAGCCCACTCCTTTGACTTGTTTCAATACATCGTGCAACAGCTGATATTTTGGCTGGTACAGTGATTTTGAATATACATAGACATTCTCGAAGCGGGCTCCGTTCGGGCTGAATAACAAACTCAGTACAGCGTTGGTCTTGCCACATCCGCTGGGACCACAAAATATCGCTCGAAATGAATTCGGTAGCAGAGGACCGTGTTTGCGCACAACATTCAAGTTGCCGCCACCTACGAAATCCAAATTGGCTATTTCCAGGGTCGGCTCTTGTTGCACCACTTTCATTGTATATTTGGAGAAAAAATGTTACATGTGACCACGCCCACATCTGGCGTTCGACTGACAGTTCGAGTGCTCGAGCGGCGGCTATGTAAGTAAGTGTGCAACGCCAATCGCGTCATTGTCATGTTAACCTTCGAGCACGAAGGTCGTGGAGTGGTTAACTCTGTGATAAATTGTCTGCCATTCGAGCTACATCTGCCCGGATACCAATACTGCGGACCTGGCACCAAATTGAAGAAGAGGTTGGCACGCGGAGACGCTGGTGTGAATCCCCTAGACACTGCTTGCAGATCACACGATATCGCATACTCGCAAAGCAACTCTCTGGACGATAGACACAAGGCTGACTGGGTGTTGGAAAATCGAGCTTGGGAACGTGTCAAGTCCAAAGACGCGAACATCGGCGAGAAAGCTGCAGCTTGGCTAGTCACCACAACTATGAAGGCGAAGCGTAATTTGGGCATGGGTATGAAGTCATCATCAATGGCCTCTGCTTCTGGTGCAAAACGGTCAACGAAAAAGAGGTCGTTCAAGAAGGATGTTGTGTCGAAAATCACCAATCATCTGCGGAAGGCACTGAAACCTGAACAACACAAAGATATGAGTGCGAAGGCTCTGCGAAAATCCTCGTTGGTAGCACTGCGTGCAGCCCGAGCTCAAGTCAAAAAATTGGGCGGTCGCAAAAACATCAAAGTACCTCGAGTAATACCTTTCGAAGCAAAGAGTGGAGGTATGCTGCCTTTGCTTCCCATCTTCGCAGCTTTGGGAGCACTGGGATCGTTGGCTGGTGGTGCCAGCACCATAGCCAGGACCATCATCTCCTCAGAAGAAATTAGATGAAGAGAAGCGCCACAATACTGCGGAGAACATCGGAAAGCAGGGATCTGGCCTGTTTATGCGCAAAACAAGTCGCGGAGGCTATGGTCTTTTCCTCAAGAAGTTTGCAAAAAACTCCCAGTGAAGCTGCCCAATAGCAAGCGACCTTTGTACGATGTGGACTTGGTCAAGTATGCCAAACGTCTGAAAATTCCTAATTTCGTTGGGGTTTTCATGCGCGACAACCTACCTCAATCTACGCCCATGTACAAAGAGTGCGCCATTGTCAATCTGGACTCGATAAAAAATCGTGGAACGCATTGGGTAGCTTACGTGAAAAGTGGACTTTGTGTGAAATACTTTGACAGTTTCGGTAATTTGAAACCGCCAGTGGAACTCGTACGATATTTAAATGGCGGTGGAAATGTGAAAATCTACTACAACAACGATCGCTATCAGACATTCGATCAAGCAAATTGGGGCCATTTGTGTCTGAAATTCCTCTACGATCAAACTCAACACAACGATGGATAGGGTCGTCAACAAAAAGACAGTGACCTTTAATGAAGAGCGCAATACGGTTCATTATATGGTTGTGTGGCGATTTACGTACAACACTTCGCGCAAATCCGATTGGCAGCGTATGGCTATGGACAGGATCCGTTTCGCTAGGCGAATCTCCAAACTTGCCTACATAATTGACCCCATTTTGGATGTGGAACACAGGGAGCGAGTGTGGAAGTCTTTCAATGAGAGTGCATAACCCCCAAAGTGTCAGTCATGTCTTTGCTGTTCACCCTGACAGGTCACACTTCTACGCTGACCGCAGACTTTGCTCCGCCAATTCAATTGGACGAACACAGCTCTTACGGCTTGGATTTGATTGGTTTTCATTCGTACAACAGCATACCGAACATAACCAAGGGGAAGTTCTATTACTTTGCCAACGGAGCGCCATTTGTTAGCACCATCAGCATACCCACTGGCTGTTACGAAATAAGCGACATTGCCAAGTTTATTCACAAACACATCGACAAACCGAGAGAGGTGAAGAAGAAGAAAGGAGAAGTGGACATCGAGAGAGACAGCAACAATAACGCTAAGGCAGCAGTGTTCTCTCTCAAACCCAATACCAATACGCTACAGTGCGAAATTTACAGCAAGTACCACACCATAGACTTCACTCCAGAGGACTCTATCGGACGATTGTTGGGTTTCTCACCTCGAATTCTCCCAGCTGGAATCGTTCACGTGTCTGACCTGCCCGTCAACATAGTCAAAGTGCGAACAGTTCACATTGACAGTAACGTCACATCGGGTGCTTTCTTCAACAACCGACCCTCCCATACGATATACGAGTTTGCCGTTCGAGAAGATCCCGGATTTGCCATCGACGAGACTCCCTCGAATCTCATCTATCTGCCTGTGAACAAGACGGAAATACACAACATAACCTTGAATATACTCGATCAGGACTTTTGTAGTGTGAATTTCCGTGGAGAAACCATCATCGTACGACTGGTGTTGCGCAAGCTGTCAAATGGGGTTGGTATTTGATTGGAACGACAACCAACAGCATTAAAGTACTGAGAGCGCAGACGTCAGTTCAGTTGCGCAGACGCAGTCAACGAGAGCACACACCAATCATACGCTCTCTCTCTCTCGAGCATACAATTCCTCATATCTCAAGGGCATCATGTTGTCAAAACAAGTGTTCGACGTGTACAATCATCCAAAATTCGATGAATCCATCCAGAGAGTGGAGACTCGAACGTACCACTCGTACGTCAAATCCTTCCAAAATAATGACATTGTCGAAATCGTCATTCAGCAAAGTGACACATGGATTCTGATGAACGACGCTATCGTCTGTATAGAGGGCACTCTAGTCAAGACCGCAGGAGATGGCAATGTGCGATTCGTCAATAATGCTGGAGCATTTTTCTTCGAATCAATGTACTATGAAATCAACGGCAAGGAGGTGGACTCTGTTCGTTTGCCGGGTATAGTGAGCACCCTGCGAGGATACACCTGTTACGCAGACGCCGATTCTAGACACTTGGCTACTGCCGGATGGACATATCCAGGTGGAGCTATTCGCAACGCCAACGACGGCTCGTTCGCCATGTGGATTCCGCTTAAGCATCTGTTTGGCATATTTCACGACTACAGATATGCCACAATCGGACGACAGTGCATTCGTTTGGTGACAAGCAGAAACGACAACAACTGCATGGTTATAGAGGAGATTGCGAATCCGCAGGTCGCAACCACAGCCACCCTGACGATCAATAGCATCGTGCTCAAAGTCAAAAACGTCATTCCCAATGACGATATTCGCTTGCAGCTGCTGCAATCCATAAAGACTGACAAACCTGTGGTTATCTCGTTCCGCAAGTGGGATATGCACGAACTGCCTGCACTCACGCCTGGTTCCACCAAAGAAATATGCTCTGTCAAAACTTGTACGGCAGTGGAGAGCCCCCGATTCGTCATTGTCGCCTTCCAAACAAATCGAATGGACAACGTTGCACGAGATTCCAGCTACTTTGACCACGTTGACATCAGAGACATACGCCTAACGTTGAACAGTGACAATTACCCGCATGAACGCATGCGCTTGCAATTTGACAGAAACAACTTTGTGGAAGCTCATCGCGCCTATACGGAATTCCAGCCAAGCTATGCGAATTGTTCCCAGAAACGCCCTCTGCTGGATTACGATGCATTCAAGGATCGAGCCGCCATCTTCGTAATCGATTGCTCACGGAGAGCGGAATTCATGAAATCGTCCACCGTCGATGTCAAACTTGACATAGAAGCCACAGTTGGGTTCCCAGCTAATAGTCGTGCGTACTGTGTAATAGTGCACGATTACGTCATAGAACACTTGCCTTTAAGTGAGATCGTACGTCGTCTGTCATAAGACACAAAACACTTCAAGTCATACGTCATCTGTCATATGCCTGCAAGATCGGCGGGGGAGCGCTGGTTGAATGCGCGTCGCAAGGAAGCATAAGCCTATGGATAGGAAAACAACAAGAAGAGAGTGGGGGTGGTGGGGGAATCCTCTCTCCGCACAAGCATAGACAGGTTTACCGTTGCCGTCAGCGCAGTTCACAGTCAGACTTCCACGATGAAACTTGTAGCGTGCGATATACAAGGTTTCACCATAGCCGGCGAGTTCCAGCCAAAAGAACTCGCAATCACCGACGGTCAGTGCACGAATCACTGCATTTTCAAACCGGGGGTGCCGTTCCGAGCCCTGAGTGTCGCTGACAAACAGCAAGTACGATACCTCGAAAGAAATCATCACGGAGTGCCATATTCCTCCGGGTGTATCGACTTGGAGGAGTCCCTCGCCGAAGTGCTCCAGCCCATTGCCGATGCCGACTTGGTCTATGTGAAAGGCAGCCAGAAATTTGATTTTCTCTTGAAATACGTTAACACGTTAACCTCGAAGAAACCTCACATCGTCGATATTGGGGCCACCACTAACAGCACGCTACAAGTTCCATTATTCGAGAAAGTGGCCCCGCTGTGCCTCCATCATACTGCCGCAGTATCCAACAACGAAGTTCACTGTGCCCTGAGACATTGCTTTACGGTGTGGTCATGGGTCTCGAATCAATTGATATGGTAGTGGATGGCCCCAATAACAGAGGCGGTGCCCCCGGAGACTCCATACAGCGTCACATAGACAATCTAAGGATTTTGAAGTGCCAGATCGCTGAATACGAGAACAAAATAGAGACTTTCAAGCGATTCAGTAACATACACATCAACGATGGCAAATGGGTTTTCACCGAGGGCCGAAAAGACAGCTCATCACCGCCCCCACGAGCCGCCAAAGCCGCCACGAGCCACGACGAGCCACCGCCGCTGAAAAAACGACGTATTATTTGATTTTTCATATGTATTGTAATTTTAATTATCATTTTATTTGTTAACCAATAGATGTATTAAACGAATTTTCTGGAATTTCATTTTGTTGGATGAATGACAGAGAGCGAGAGCGAGTGACAGTATATCTTTCCATCTTATTTCACTTTGCGGGGAAATGTGCACGCCTTTCCTCACAAAAAATGAAATAAGTTCGAAAAATATACAACGAGAGAGAGAGAGAGACATTTCGTGTGTTTGTTTCAATATGGTTTCAATCACATACACACACATGAAATGTCTTTCGAGAAATTTCTCTGAGAGTGTGTCGGTGAGTTGTAGACACTGATAAATATGTGCGTATTTTCCCCCATATATTGCGCAATGTTTATCAGTGTGCTCCGAACCACCGCCATTTTTTTTTTCTCTCTCAAGGTGTAAGTGAGTGAGTTGTACACTGATGAATATATGTGCGTATTTTCCCTATATATTCATGTGACATGCGCATTGTTTATCAGTGTACTCCGAACTACCGCCATGTTGACAGGCTACGTAATTTTGACAGCTGTCCTGTCGAACGTACTGTGCATTAGCCCACCTTACGAAGCAGGCGAAATTCTTGTTTCTTTTTTCAATCAAAACAATCAACAAATGAATAATTGGGACTAAAATGTCGCAAGATCACGATGGATATTTGTCTGTGCTAAAGGCTGAAATTCCTCCAAATGCCAAAGCATACAAACTGAGAAAAGTCTTTCGCAACAACACTTGCGAAGACACTCGTATGATGCCACTAGCATCGCCGACAGAGGTGATGACGACCACTCAAACGACGCCTAATGTGCCCCGAATGCAGATGTCGACGACGACGCCGACGAGTTCCTGCCCAAAAGACGTCTATGATGGATTCATGTTCTTTGTGAGTTTGGCGCTGATCTACCAGTTGGGCGAGTCATTCTACAAGTTCCTGATTTTAATCAAGCAGAGATACGCAATTGCCAATGAAAATGAAAATACTTATATCGATTATGGTACTGATGTGTAATTTTCAAGCGAAAAATAAATGATTTTTCACTGTATTTTTGCATTTTTGTATTTCAAGTCTCAACACGAACAAAACAATCTTGAATTCCCTGAATTCGTTTGTTTATTCAACTCTCTCTCTGTGTCGAGTCGAGAGAGCTACGTGACAAACGAATAACCTTGGAAAAATCTCCCAATATTGCGTTTCATTTTAATTCCAACAAATAAGTCTCCTCCGAGTAACCTCGAATCTTGAATCCCCCCGCCGCCCCGCCCGTAGCATCCTGCCCCGCAGCTATCCGCGTCATTCTCAAAGACAAAGACACAAAAAAAACCGATGAGTTAGAGTGAGATGCCAAACATGTCTTATTTCGCTGAGTCATCATTTCCTAGAATCACACACGCCGCTCGCCAGTAAACACCAGATGTTCATTCATGGTGACGTCACACACGATTCTCGGAATTCCAACTCAAGTCTGGACATGTTGCTGCCTGTTCTAAGTCGAGAGAGATGCTTCGGCGGCCATTGCTATCGTAGGCGTGGGGCTCTCGACGGCCATTTTTTTCGACACAACGAATCACATGAGGTCGTTTTGATCTCCCCGCCCGCCCGCCCCCCGCCCTCCGCTCTTTACATCTATCATGTACCGCAGGGGGGCGTTGCTTCGACGGCCATTTTTTCGACACAACGAATCACATGAGGTCGTTTTTTTCTTCTCCCACACACCCAATTGCTCTCTACGCCTATCATGTACCTGCAATTTTTCTCAACCCCCACACGCTACACCCTACACCGCCATGTTTATTGCGACTGCCGCCAATCGGCTTTTTTTCCCATTATCAAAGCTACGAGTTTTAAATCGACATTAGTATGGAACCTTCATGGCTCATTGGTAGCGCACTCGGCTGCCATGCCAATAGGCGTGGGTTCAAGCCCCACTCGGGGACAAAAATTTTTTTTTTTTCTTCCGCAACCCTCCCCCCACCTTCTTCGGCGTTGGGGTTGCTGAAGAACTTCGCCGAAGAACCAAAATGGCGGAGATCTCGATGGCCAGATGCCATCGAGAGCGAAAATTCAAATTAATGAGGCGAAATCCGCCTTGACATACTACTTAACAATGCGAGGATGAGCCCAGTTCTGATGTAGAAACAGCCAATCCTGAACTTGACAGTGAAGATTCTCAGACTAAATTGTTTTTTCTTTTCACTTATAACAATGTCCAGCATAAAGTTCGCAGCTTATGGAAAACTGTTTTATTATTGATTTCTGAGAAAAAATCATTCTTGATAAAAAGATCTGCTTCATCCTAAACCTGAATTACAAACATCAATTTCAATTATTCACGACCCTATACGACGGAGACAAAACATGCTCTGTTTTCGAACAATTCTGAACAATATTTACTAGTGACTTTTAATTCTACCGTGAAAAATAAAGGGATCATATTTTTTCGAAAACAGAGCATCTTTTTTTATCTCCCTCGTATAGGGTTGTGAATAATTCAATTCTGATTTTTGCACTTCACGTTTGGGATGAAGCAGAGCTTTTTATCCAAAAAAAGTTGCTTAGAATTCAATTTTATACACATATACAAAGTTTGGAAAAATAATGATAGAAAATTTAAAATATTTTCCCATCTGTATAAAAATATCAAATTATTTTCTTATGAATAGCTTAATTGTAATTGTAATTGTATTCCAATGATCCTGACGAAACTTTCTCATTTTCTCCACACCAGTGAGCACTAAATTAAAAAAATTGGATTTTGTTAAAACCCTGGCTGTTACATTGGTTCGTATCTAACAGGTATATCAGAATTCCACGACCATTGTAATGACATAACACTCCAGAAACATGGTGTTTTCGATGTTATAATTAAGTTTCGATGATAATCGTGCCAGAGCGTTTCACTTCGCATGCAATGTTGAAAACTCTAGCTTCTTTAATTTGACGCACTATTTTTAAGATTTTGTGCGAAGTGATACGTTTGTGAACGATTATCATCAAAACTTCATTATAATCGGGGAAAAACGATATTTTTGAATTTCCCTATCATCACAATAATCGTGGAATCCTGATATAACTGTTAGATTCGCACCAATGCAACAGCCAGGGTTCTGAAGAAATCCACCTTTTTTTAATTTAGTGCTTTCTGGAGTGGGGAAAATGCGAAAGTTTTGTCATTATCATTGAAATACAAATGTTTCAGTGTAGTCAAGTTATTTATAAGAAAGTAATTTGATATTTTCATACAGGTGGGAAAATATTTAAATATTATCTTTTTAAGCGTCGTATATGTATATAAAATTAAATTCCAAGCAACTTTTTCCAAAAACTTTAATGGTAATTTTTTTCAATTTGCCTCCATACAAGCGATCACGTGACATGTGTCAAATTCGATTTTTAAGTTATCGGACATGCACACACTTTTCCCCAGAATATTTTTTCCAGTACTTTAATAAAAAACTTTTTTCCCTATGATACATACTTTTTGGCGGTCACTGTACATACAAAGTGAAATATTAAATTCTGCAACTTTACGATCACTTTAATCATTAGAAATGTTATTTTTTCATTTATTTCGCGTTTATGATTGTGAATTTGAATAATGGTTTGGATAAAAAAAAATTTAATAAACTTTTTCGATAATGTCAAAAATACGGATAGCTAACACTTGATTAAAATTCCGATTTTTTTGTTTACCCCTGTATACCGTTTGAAAATTTGAAATTCTGACAACTTATAGGCAAGTTTTCTGTAATGCACCAGTTTTTATGAACAATAAAATTTTGTGACAAATCGATAACAGGCAAGTTTCTTATATGGTGCAAACTTTTTCAAACTCAATCCATTTTTCATTATTTCGAGATAAAAGTCAAATGTCCACATAAACCATAAACGTCGAACTTTCCACATAAGAGTTGAAATTTTGAGATAAAAGTCGAAATTATGGAGGATCAAATGAACAAAAACAGTAGTACGTCTCTCTTATTTACGTGGTCTCTTATTTATGTGGTATTATCATATCATTGCGTAGATTTCTGTCTATACCCCACATGAAAAGTTTCCAATACTGTATGTTAACAATGATATTCGTCTCATTTAAACCTTGGTAACCAAAAATAGGGCATATGACAAAAACTTGCTGTAGGGCCTCATTACCGGCATAGCAGGTAATGAAGAATTTGGTTTATTGATTGTATGTATATGTATAACGGTTCATCCTTATTGATAAAAAACGGTAGAAACGTATAAGAAACTATACTTATAAAAATAAACATTATTATAAACACAAAAATATAAAAATCTAACGAAGTTATAAAATAATTTTTAAAAGCTGATAAATAAAAACTTCCAGGACATTCACCGCAGAAAAAATCCTCAACATATTCAACCGTCAATCCTATGCAAGCTGCGTGAAATCAAATTCCATATTTTGCAAACATCCTAACAAATCCAATGGACCTTATTAGGAGATCGTTGGTTGGGCGAGCACTTTTTCTCAATCATGCATTTTCCAGGAAAATGAACAATGCTTTTTTATTTTTTTCCCACTGCAATGGATAGTACCAATGTTACAGTAGGATGGAGTAGTGTCAATTTTTTTAAGAAGAATTGTTCGAATTAACAAACACGTCTCACTTTTTTGCGATCTTATAATCTGAGCAGCCTGAACTACATACAACTACATAGTGTTGTTAATGGCGGACTGAACGTAACGGTCTTTTCGTATAGCTTCAACTAACCATATTGTCGAAAATTATCAGTCTCCAAGTAAAAGGACGTTGGGCCTTATTAACTGCTGGGCCTTATTCCCCAACACTACATTACCTGTTTCATTGGGCAAAACTTCATTTAGAATAAGAACTTTGAACAAATATCAGTACCTTTTACTAACCTGTGAGTAGAAATAGAGGGTGTAATGCCATTTTACAACGAATGGCAGGTGTAGACAATTAGAAAAAAAATTGTGGAAATTTCAAATTTTGTTGGAAAATTCGAAAAATCTTGGAAACCGCTATTCGAAATAACACAAGCATCCAGCAGTTCCAGTATTATTGCGGCTCTGCTCCGGTCAGCGCTGACGTTCAGCGGACAGCGGTTCCCAAAATTTGGACGAATTTTCCAACACAAATCAAACTTTCCACAAATATTTATGTATACTATATGAATATATATTATTTATTATAAAATATTTCTCGAAATGACCCGTACTTGGTCATTTTGTTTATTTTTGATCTAGCGATTCTGTAAAATTTCATAATTGTGCTTCAAAAATACGGAAATTACAGAGTTGTTTGAATGAGAAGTGAGACACACTGTTTTATACATACCCGTAGAAAAAATCTAGTTTACAACTACCTAGCACGGAATGCTATTTTCCCACTCGTATATTCATATCATATTTCATATTGGTGGGAAATGAGTATTCCGTATAATTCACTATTATTACTGAATCCTAATTAGGTCAATATTTTGATAATTTTTCTTTACATCAATCATAAAAAATTTTTAGAAATTTTTAGAGGTATAAAAAATAATAGGTATACCAAATATTTCAATGATCCGGATTTTTTCGTCTAAATCTCCACGTCAATATCGAGATACTATAAAAGGGAATGTATGCATCCCAACGCAGCTTCTCCCTTCAGGGACGACAATGGTTGAAGCATTGTATTACTAGCTCTATAAAGTTCAAAGCGCTGCGGTCAAAATACCCCTGTCACAAACAGAGTCACCGACCGTGGCCTCACAAAGCGTAAAGTTAGCTGTGCATGCACATTCAACTGTCCGGTATTGACGACAGACCAATGGTCACTTTATAAACTTTCAATTGACTGTCACCATAGGAGTGGTTTATTCAAAACGCAGATATGAGTAAAACCAGGTTTATCACTGGCGCTGACGTGTATTCGTTGTATAAAGAGCAGCTTTTGAGTTTAAAGTAACTACCTAGTACTGGACAAATAACAAAACTGTATGTAGGTTGCGCGTGGTGTATACCATATGTCTCGTTTATCTACTTACACAAAAGCTGAATTTTTTAGGTGTTAAAGCTTCGAAAGTCATGAATAATGCAAAATGTACTCAGTTATGATCCAACGTCACAAAAATATGTTCGAAAATTCACGAAAATTCAAAATATACAGCAAAATTTCAAGATACAGAAAGTTTTCATTCATTTATCAATTACAGCACTTCTTTAAGTTAACCTTTATTTTTTGGTGGTACCAAATTAATTACAAAATTCACCATATCTTCTTCTACTTCCACTCCATTTTTAGAAAGCGATAGACACCAATATTTGATACGCGGAACTCTTAATTGAAATTTATTTGGATTGAACTCAACATTCAACATTCTAGCCTCTCAAAAACCTTTTTCAAAATAAAATCATATAATACAACCCAAATTGAGATATAGAAGATTTCAAACCTAATGAAGGTACTAAATTATTATCAACAACAATTTTTTTTTTGTATACCTTTCACACTACAACACAGCTCTGTAGGTTAAGTAACATCTCTTTTTCATTAGCCGTAGAAAAAGAAGGCGAAAGAACCTTTGCCGCTTTGTTTATTGTGGATGATTTCGGAGAAAATTGTGTCATTGGTCATACAATTGTGCTGTTTTTATTATTATTGGAAAAGTGAGGTTATTTCACCTTCAGATATGTTAATTATGCACTAAATCAATAGACCTGGAACTCTCAGGTTTTCAAGGGAATTTGTATTACCTTCATTTTCAATGAACAAGAAATATGTACTTTTTGCATGAATATGTGAAAATGACAATAAAATGTATGACAGCAAAGCCAGGAACAACACTGTACACGGCACAATAGAACCTATTTTAATTTTTTTAAATGTAATATGGGCATGCGTTCAACAGCCTAATTTTAATTCTGTTAACAATACATGACGATGAAATTATATAAAACCACGACGGTGTTTTCTTGAATTCATCTTCCGTTTAATCGAATTCATAAATTCACCATAACGTCGACTTATTTCATGATGGGCATATCAATTTTGTAGATTTTAAAGAGATCCCCATATTCAAGAATCTGAAGATGTGAAATATCCACTTATCTATGAAATATTTATTTCCAGAATCTAATCTCACCCTCATTTTCTGGAACCTTGACACGATATTTTGACACTCAAATTCCAAACTGTTTCATTTATATTTAATTTTTTATTTTCCATAGGCACTAGCAAAAACCTTATAAAATTCTCAAATAATTCAAAATACCCATGCGCAGGTTTACCATTATGGGATTTGTATTTATTTACCCTTTTATGAGATTTCTGTTTCATTGTAATGCATTATTTGTAAATTTTATGGTGAATAAATTTATTACTACTATTATCATTATTTGTGAACATGCGATTTTTTATCGTAGGGTTCCCATTGATTTTTTGCTATATGTTATTGTTCAATATGAATAAACCATCTCTGATGTTAGATCATATTCGAATTGAAATTAAAACCCGAAACTTTTAAGGACCATGCCAGAATTAATGCGTTGGCAATTTAAGACGCACTCAAAGAAATAATTTCGAGGTAGTGATAATATAGTAGGACTAAGACCCTAAAACTGTGACAAGTGGTGCCAACTTCGGATCTGCAGACGCCTTCAATAACGGTATGACGACTTGGAGAATTGCCAGACTCTGCTCTCTTAATTAACTCTAATTAAAATTGGCTGAAGATACGACCCATTACTTGTCTCATAATTAATAACTGAATTGAATAGCTGGAATATGGAATGAAAAGCTTTGTTAATATTACAAAAGATATATAAAAGTACTTCTGTTTATATTTCAGTTTATTATGCGTATCTAATTTAACGAGTTGATGACAAATAATTCTATAATTTAAAAAAAGTTTCATTGCATGATAATAAAATTGTATTGTTTCAATGTTCCCACAATCACGGTCATTAATAATTAACAGATAAATGGATTCAGGAACAAGCTCGGTCTCTCTATGAAAGTATTCCGGAATATGTATTGACCATCTGTGAGGTCAGCTTGACCGACTTTTCGACCAATTCTTTACAGTGCTTTTTATCATGATTAAAAGGCATGCACCCCCTTTTCGTCTTTCTGAGTTCGTAATACCTGACGAAGAGGTTTTAGGGGCAGCCATTTGACGACTGTAAAAATCCGAATAATTAAAATTTTATATTTTTAAAACACTTGTTTCGTTTCCAGGGAATTTTCGAAAACCATGTGATTAAGTTTTGAATATAAACTTTGTATGAGATCTGTCCGGTTCTGCTTGAAAAATTGAGTTTGAAGAAATCAAACTTTGGAGGATTTTCCTTGGGGGTTGTAGTTAGAAGATATAGCCGATACAAGGACATTTTTATTTTCTCAGAACACCTGAAAAGATTCATGGCGTGAATGAATACATGTGAAAATACTTGGTTGAGGTTGTTGTCGAACAAAATTATTGAATTTTTTATTCAACACAATAATAAAACTTTTTCATTTTATGCTGTTTCGCAACACATACATTTTTTCACCGGACTAGTCATACACCCCGAAAACTTTTTCTCGTTTCCAAAATAAGAACTCGCCTGATATCCTAGTTTGAAAACATCTTACCGTCTGTATTTTTCGGACTGATAGCGTAAGTAACTCAGGTTTAAAATAAAAACAGTTGTGGAATAAGCTCTTATATCCAACGTTGAAAAGGGAAACATCAAATTACTCGATCACTTACGTTATACAGAACAGAGAATTTTAGTTACGATTCAACAATTTTTTGTGAAAAGTTATCTTCCAAAACAAAAAAAAATATTTTGTTCTCATTTGTTTCATTAAAATTATGACGGGTGATAATGATTTTAAAAACTTACGTTCAAGTGTGCACGAAATAGAAATTGGAGAAGTTGAATCAGAAGTATGAACTGGTTTCCAGTGGGGTACGAAGAGCACTGTATCCGTGTTGTATAATTGATTTATTGGGATTTATTGTTGATTTCTGAGCTATAAATGAATGTCTCGTGAATGTTTTGTATTTTTTGTAGCGCCCCAAACACCAACATTTTAAAAATAAAACACTTTTTTATGTTATGTTTGTTTCAGTTGCAGACAATGTGAATGGATAACTTGTGCTCCATAATCTAAATTGTTTCTTATCCATCTGTCCGTCAGCAGGACTGCCTTTCTGTCTATATGTTTGTATGTTTGACTATCTGTCTGCCTTTTCGGCTGAAACTTTGCAATCCATTTTTCAATTACTTCCTGGCATCCGATTGAGCTGAAATTTACTATTATTAAGAAACGATGTCAATATAATAATTGAAAAAATGGACATTTTTGTAGTGTATGCATACCATTAGGAATTACGGTATCGGTGAATGAGGTCATTCCAAATTGTGAATTGTGGACTGTAGTGACGATTATAGATAATAGTGAACACTACAGCCTTTCCTACATTTTCGGGCATCATAAATTACATCGAAAACATAAATTCTGGGGTGCTATTCTTGACCGTTCGCAAAATGAAAGAGTAATGGTATCGTTACATTCTGAGTTACTGAGAGCATTTCAATGCCTTGCAGAGAACATCAGAATGTGAGGCTACAGTCCAGGTTATCATTACGAATGGTCAAGAATAGCACCCCTGATCGTTTGATGAAGGAGAAACATCACGTTCAGGGGCGGCGCATTCCTACTCCTTAGGATTTTCATGACTAATTGTCGAGTATTGGGCCAGGCCCTCTGGCTCTTTCATCGTGCGTCTTTCCTGCAGAAAGAATTCTGGTTTAAAAATTGTTCATCCAGTTGGAAATCTTTAGGCCACGGACAAGCGTTGCCTTTTGAAACGGGTAGGGTCATCAATGGCGTCTACTGCTGCCCTGACAAGCGGATTTTCATGGGTTTCGTCGCAATCAAACACACGCTCATTGCATGATCGGACTAACTGCTGTATGGAAGGCTGCTTCAGATCGTCGCGGATTCGCACGTTATATGCGCACGAACCATGGAGCATTAGTGATCATGCGCTCCAGCCTCGAAATATGGGAGGGAGCTGAGTACCCCTAGACAGCTGATGCATAAATCAAGACCGATCTGATCATGGAGTTGTATAGAACTACTTTATTATGTAGACTGAGCTTACTCCTCCTGTTAGGCAGCGTAATAATAATAATAATAATAATAATAATAATAATAATAATAATAATAATAATAATAAATGGTCTTTTTTCATCGAGATTGAAAATGAATGTATACATATATGGAAATGATAATGGTAATCACATCGATGAACAGGCGAAGTTCAGCTTACGCTGTTTTACAACTTAACCTTAGGTAATATTAACATATAGATAAATAATAAAATTTTATAATGATGAAATATAATAATTGAATAAAAATGAACTCTCATAAAATCGGGCTATTGTCAAGCTATTCAGAAAGTAGCAACAATACGGTGAACAAAACCAGAGATATAACATGTCATCCGTATTTTATACTTTCTGAATAACAACTGAAAAAGGTGTAGTAGCAACGCTTGCCTAAGTTTTGTTTGTCAGATGTAATTCAATGTTCGTAGGGGGATTTAATTGTTTTGTGAAAGAAGTTTTCATAAAATTTTGTGTGGGGGGAGTGAATTTCGACTTTGTGAAAGTTGCTCGTTTGATCCATTCCAAACTCTCCGGCACACTTTTTGAAGAAGTACAGTTGACGAGTAACCACAGAAAAAACGTTCGTCTTGTGGCAAAGAAATACATTATCTTAACCAAAAATTATCTTCTGATAAAGACATAATCTCCAACAAAAGAAATAATATCTTAGGTAAAGAATATTCATGGTTTGGGTGAAATCCTTCATTACCTTGATTATAAATTATTTCATAGCAAAGACCGCACCTTTCATATAAAGTTGTGATTTTTCAAGAAGAGATCTATCTTTTCCCGAAAATCACCAAATCTTCGTTTAACATTTTTCCCCTACCATCTACTGCCATGTAGCACACGCGTCTACAAGAATCTATTGTACAGTCAGTTCAGTTCAGCGTGGTACATACATTCGATATTAATGTGTAAATGTGCAGTTTTGACCAAGACCGTTGAATGCGATTTTTTGTTGCTACAAAGTGAATATGTTATACTCCTTTCCCATGCAATTTTTGAGGAATGATGAAGAAATTGAAGATCTCGATCAATTTAACAGCGGGCATCTTTACACCAAATTTGTAGGTATGTATTTAGAGACTTATTAACAAAGACATGACTTTCATTTGGCAATATTACCATAAATATATACATCCCATTTCCATAAAAATAAATCCAGTAAGGCGTGAAGCCAATCTACATGACATTCACAACGTATTCTTAAGTACAGGTGCTGCTTTTCTTGTGTGTCGAAAATGGCCGCCTTTGTCTTCGAACTGACCATTGAACATAGGTAAAAGAAAACAACGTATTTTGCGCAAAGAATATGTATTAAACATGAGCCTGTAATGGTTTTCACAGAAAAGCAGGTGATCTTATATCAAGGAAGTATGATTTTCCTACAAGGCAACTGTTCTTATCAAAAGGAGTTTGATGGTTTTCAAAGAAAATCATGTGATCTTATTAATATTCCTACTAAAGCAATTGTCTTTATCGAAGGAAGTTTGTGAAAATGAGACTTTGAATTAAAGAAATTATTTTGAGGAAAATAACTACCAACAATAAAGCAAGTGTAAATGTGTTTGAAAACATGTTTTCCTGAAATACTCAACAAGGTACTCAACCAACAGTCATAATTACAGATTTTTTTTCCAGAGTGTTCCAGTTAAAATTCTAATGTTCCAATGTTGCTATGGGTTTGGAGTAGGACTTGCAACGCTGCAGTTGTGATATATTCTCAAATAAGGACTATTACCTGTTAAGGCTCTAACCAAATTTGAAATATATATCTTTGTTGGTTTTCTAGAACTCTATTAATATACCGTGAATCACCATGTATCTAACAAAATCTGTTGAATATTCTTAGTGATTTAACATGTATTTAGTGTCAAAATTCATTATTCACATCGTTGTTAGTATTTTCTAAATACCCAATATAACGTTAATAGGTATAGATGAATAAAACGCTTATATTACTTTTTTTTCATTCATTATACTTTTTGTATAGTTATATATAGTTCAGCTTAGTCGGCTCTATTTTATTGTCAAAGTTTGTATCATTAACAGTAATTTTATTTTATATCTCGCTTATGTTTGTAACATTTGAGTTTCTTATTATATTTTTTGTAGTTAAGAGAAGCTTGTACCAATGATAGTATTACACGTTTATTTTTGAAAAATTTCAGTTCGTATTGTATGTAATGAATTAATTGTTTATCTTACCTTGAAATAGTTTTTTTCATTCCCTTATGAGCATTTAATTAAAATATTTTTTAATAATAATAAGGTTTTTTTCTGTGGAAAATATAGAAAACTGCTTAATATTTTTTTTCAGGATTTTCTTTGTGTCTAGGAAATAGGAAAAGACCAACTTACTTCACTTACTATTTTTGATTCATGCAGTTTTCTGAAATTTCCATCAAGAGAGAGTTTTTGAGCAAGCCATTTGTACAGGGTGTCCCAAATTCAATACTTACCATGGGATCTCGGAAACTATGAAAGATACAGCAAAGGTTAAATAATTGTGACAAAGTTGTATAATTTGAAGCTTGAGTTGATCACCTTAAGCTCCATATTATGCAAATTTGGCAAAATTCATTCTTTGTTGTATGTTTTATAGTTTCTGAAATACCAATGGTGAGCATCGAATTTGGAACATCCCGTACTCAAAACATTATTTCTTTTATATGAGAGAATATATGTTTTTGGATCAAGAACATGCATATCTTCCAACAAGGAAATATACATTTGCAACAAATACATACATTCTTCAAAACGAGATAATTGTGAATTTGAATTAAACATGCTTAGTAAATATTTTAATTATATCATCTTGCGATGAAGAATTATTTATTTCATCTAAGATATAACCAGTTCTTCTAGTTGAAGATATTACCGACTATATTTAAGACAACATTAATTTGGACATATACAAGATCATGGCGAGCTTGATTTAATTTCGTTTGACCTTATTTTAAGGCACGGGAAAATAGTAGACCGTTTTATAAAGTGACAATCAAGGGCATAGCCCTTTCTTTTCTTTGGATGGGGGTAATGTCTTTAATTTTTTTTCTTGGATGCTGTCGGTATATATACAGAGTGATCCAGGTTTAAACCGCCAAACGTTCAGTATCGGTTTTTTAGGTGAAAATAAGAGTTTTTCTTCATATAAGCATGTGTCCCAACTTGCTTGTTTTTCAAGATACAGGGTGTCAAAAAACATATAATTTTTTATATTGAGTACATTCAAATAAGCCTTTTATTGCCGCAAATAAGCATGCCAACTTTTATCAAAATCAGCCACAAAGTTTTTGAGTAATGAATAAAAAACTAATTTTTTCTTAAAATTTTGACACCCTGAATCTCGAAAACAAAGCAAGTTGGGACACAAGCTCATATAAAGGAAAAGTCTTATTTTATCTAAAAAACCGATACTGATCGTTTGGCGGTTTAACCCTGGGTCACCCTGTATATATAAGACTTGCATATGTTAATTATTAAAATAATTATCCTTGGAGAGTAATTACCCCCATTACCCCCCATATCGACCCCCTTGGTAAATGACTTTGGTATGTTGCGTGACTGCTTGTATCTCCTAATCGCTCTAGGAATAACCGGAGCCGTTTGGAGATCAACGGAATACTGCCAGAATAGATATCAAATTAGTGGAAATTTGTTCGAGCCAGCCAGATTGAACTTAATCCTTAATTAGTTCTTCCGAGTCGACAACGAGGTTTCGACACGCGATCACGTGAACAACTCCATCCGGAGTTACACGACTCCGACTTGTACCTGAGTACTTATTTCATCAATATAGATAGAAAGGTATCAATTTGGATTGCGGGGAAGTTGGGTGGAGGCGGTGTGAATCACTGTAATGAGGAGTTGGGAGTTAGTATGGTGTTTTGATCGAAAATTATTTCCGTTCCAGAATAGGGGCTGATGGAAGGATGTGAGTTGTTGCAGCAGTCAATAAAAACGATAATGATGCACTTCAAAAACGTGAACTGTAGTAATAGGATAGAGGTTCGTAATAACATTATAATATGATCGAAAAGTATTTTTTCTACGACCACATGGAAATATACCCATTTTATGCGCTTTATCGACCAAGGAAGTTACGACGGCTTGGAAGTGCCATTCTAGAAGGTATCTTTTTTTTCATATAATTTACAGTTGCAAATGTAAATTAGCACTAATTCACATTTGCAACTGTAAATTAGCACTAATTCATATTTGCAACTGTAAATTGAAACTAATATACAGTTGCGTAAATTACTGGTCGCAACTGTAAATTAGTCTAATTTACAGTGGCAGCTGTAAATTGGGACTAATATACAGTTACAACTGTAAATTAGTCTAATCTACAGTTGCTACCACTAATTTACAGTTGCAACTGTAAATTGGGACTAATATACAGTTGCAACTGTGAATTAGTGCTAATTTACAGTTCCAACTCTGAATTAGTGCTAATTTACAGTTGCAACTGTAAATTATATGAAAAAAAAAAATACCTTCTAGAATGGCAGTTCCAAGCCGTCGTAGGAAGTAGACCGATTGTAAAACACTTTTTTGTTTCTACATCGCGAACTGAACTGTAATGATCATTTCAGAACAGGATATTTCATTTCCTACGACTTTTATGAACTACTAGACTGTAATTTTTATGATCATAAATAAGATAAGATCGAATCAAGTTTGTTAACGTTCTAATGATTTGACATTTCACATCAGTATTTACAAAATTCGTTTAAAAAAAATGAGTGATGGAATATGTGTAGTAACAGTGAGAATGATTTGACCTTGACACCACTAATTTCAATATAAAAATTGATGACAATCGAATTCTGTATTTTCGAATAGTTGGCACGAAGTTTCTACCAGGTAATTTCATCATATTTTTATGTGATCTCGTAGCATCGAGTGAAGAGTGGGGGAACGTTCAGGTTTTGGATTTAAACTAAATTTTTTTCTTTTTTGAAATCGATTAGTGATCGATTTTTATTATAGTTTTCAATATTTGTATCTTCAATTCCTACGCCCGTACTAGAAAATGTCATATACCTACTCGTGGGAAATGTATGCCATTTCATGCTCATTGTACAATATACTATTGAAAGTTCTTCTACAACTCTCATTATACAGTGTGGCCCATTAGTGTGAGGAAGTGCAATATCTCGTCTGTCATGAAGATTATGAAAAAAAAATCGGACAAAAGTTATATGGTTTTCTTTGTACCTCATTATAAAATTATTTTGAAATATATAGAGTGTTTCTTCAAAGCGGGGCAACACAAAGCATACATTTTTTAAATGGAACACCCTGTAAATTTTTTAACCGTTGAACTGAGCAAAATGTTTTACATATGGAGGTTTTTCTTTTTTTCGAAAATTTTGCGGCGTTGTCAAGTTATTGCAGAAAGAAAGAAAATCTTCGGAAAAACAGACCACCACAAGTGCCATCATAAAAACTTTATGAATAGAATTTAAGCAAAAATATTTGAGACATGCAACACCGAGAGTGAGATGAAATGTCGGTATGGGGACTAAAAGTTACATTTCTCTAACAGGAGATTTTATACAGAGCCATTAACCTGACAAACTTCAAATATCAAAAACTTGATTTTTTCAAATGAAACACCCAGTATGTTATTCTACCAGTTTGAAGAACCACTTTATTCATACAATTTTTGTTAATATGACATAGCTCCTAAAATTGACAGATTTTGTGAATTGTGCAGAAGTGGGCTATGAATTTGACATTCAATGATCGATAAGATTTAGCGTAAAACAAAAATTACTGTCATACAATTTTGTATCTATCGTTTTATAATAAGATATAGCGTTTGAAATGAATTTCTCCGGCGAAGAATTGACCGATATGATATCTGTACTGGGGGCAAGTGATAAAAAATGTTTATTAGCGACCAGAATTTATAATGAACGATATCCAGATAGGCGGCAACCCAGAAGAGAATCGTTTGAAAATTTCGTTTTTGGATTTACTTGAACAGGAAATGTCGCATATGAAAAAATAGAAAGAACAAAAACTGCATTAACTGAATAAACCCAAATGACAGTCCTCTTAAAAGTTTCAGAAGATCCTCATATCTCGCATACAGAAATATCCAAACAAACTGACATAAGCCGGACTACCATACAAAGAATTTTGAAGAAGAATAAGTTTCATCCGTACCGTATTCAGTTACATCAAGAGTTATTACATAATGATTTTGAGTAAAGAGTAACATTTTGTGAATGGGCTCAGCAACAGTTGCTACAAGACAGAGATTTTTTTAATTATGTTTTATTTTCCGATGAAGCAACATTTCATAAAAATGGGTTTGTAAATAGACATAATTTTCGTTATTATTCAACAGATAACCCCCACTGCTTTCGAACCACCAGTCAGACAAAGTGGTCCCTAAATGTATGGGGCGGCATGATTGGAAATTTCATCGTTGAGGGATATTTCTTTGAAGGAAGAATCAAACGAAGAATGTGGTATTTACAGGACGGAGCACCTGTTCACCACACTGTTCCTGTTAATAATTATTTAGACTCTGAATTTCCCAGAAGATGGATTGGTAGAGGAAGCCCTTTTAAGTGGCCACCTCGCTCACCAGATTTGACAAAAATGGATTTTTTTATGCGTGAGGCTATGTTAAAGATCAAATTTATAGAACACCCCCATCTACAAAGGAGGATATGAAAAATAGTATTAAGAACGTATTCCAAAATAATTCAGTCACCATGTTGAGGCGAGTTAATGAAGAATTTGAAAACCGAATACATTATTGTTTGGAAGTTGCCGGTGGTCACTTTGAGCAGTTGGTATGAATTTCTAATATATTTTAATTATCATTTCAATTATTTTCTCTCATAATTTAAAAATTGAAAAATTTGTTTTTTCCGTTAACCAGCTGTCGTTCCCCTAGGAACGGCAGCCCTTAGAAGTCGAAACTTGTGCGAGCCAATGATTAACGAGGTCTTACCTTTTAACGTGCGATTCCTAGCACTTTCTCATGCCATCAGACAAAAGATTCTGCAGTGGCTAGGCTTTGAACCCACACGACCGGCAGCCAGGATGATTAAAAAGCGATGCTTCTAACCACTCGGCTACCTAGTCCTAAATACTTCAACGAAAACATGTTTTCCAGACTTTTCCCAACCGATTTTCAGTTTTAAGTTTGACATTGCAATTATGTTAAATTCCAGTAACAGTAACTAAGTATCAAAAACCTAGCTGGCCTACATCAATAGAAAGATAATTTTTGACACATTGAAAACTGAATTGTAAATTTCTCAAAAAGTGTCAGTTTTAGAGACTATATCATGTTATCCAAATTTGTAGGGATGAAATAGTTCAATGGTGACATAATATACTGGGTGTTTCATTTAAAAAAAGTTTTGATATTCGAAGTTTGTCAAGTTGATGGCTCTGTATAAAATCTCCTGTTAGAGAAATGTAACTTTTAGTCCATACCGACATTTCATCTCACTCTTGGTGTTGCATGTCTCAAATATTTCTGCTCAAATTATATCCATAAAGTTTTTATGATGGCATTTGTGGTGATCTGTTTTTCCGAAGATTTTCTTTCTTTCAGCAATAACTTGACAACGCCGAAAAATTTTCGAAAAAAGGAATTACCTCCTTATGTAAAACATTTTGCTGAGTTTAGCGGAAAAAAAATTTACAAGGGGGTCAATTTAAAAAATTGATGATTTGTATTGCCCCGCTTCAAAGGAACACTCGGTATATTCCAAAATATTTTTGAAATAAGCAGCAAAGTAAACCATATAACTTTTATCTGAAACATTTTATCATACTCCTCATTATAGGCGAGATACTGTACTTCCTCACACTAATGGGCCACCCTGTATATCAAAGTATCCATGGTGGGTTAGGTGAATAAAGTTTAGCAAAAGCTCCCACTACAGAATCATCATCATTCTTACTTCGACAACATAAATGAGTCTTATTTGATGCTTACTTGAGTGAGAGCATTTGCTCATCTTTATCCACTTCACTCTTTGAAGAGGTAAACGGAAGAGACGAAACGTATTATTTCTTAATTTTTTAATTTTTTGGAGTTTATTTATAATTATTAATCACTGTGCAAACGTATTGAATGAGATAGGAACACGTTTGGAGCAGGAGAATAATTATTTTTAAAGATTTGATATTCAATGAATTCATCTTTTTGACATCATAACTGATTATTAGACCAATGGCAATAATTTTCGAAACAAAAAAATAATCTTAGCAGTATGTTGAGGGTCGGAACATTTAGTGTAAGTTATAGGTGAATTAGGAAAAATCAAGACGACTCAGTGAAAGTTCCAGAAGGGAGGTAGGGATAGCTAAATATACGTTTTGAGGATTGGATATTGGTTTTTGGCTGGAACGTGCATCCTATCGGGAAGAGTTTGATGCAAAGATGCAAGTTTGATAATTAATAAATCTAAAACTTTTGTTCTAGTAATTTTTCATCGTCACCTCGAAATTAACGAAAATAACGTAAAAAACTGTATTTTTTAAATTTATTATTACCCTCAAAAAAAAATCTCTATGAAACCTGGTGAAAACTTTTCTGTGTTTTGAATTATCTGTTATTTTATTAAACTAGTACACAAGATAAGGTATTTCGCACAAGCGAGAAATATTTAATTTCGCACTAGTGCGAAATTCAATAGGTATCAAATATGATAGTTTACGAAAGTGCAATATATATTCCGTACAACAATCCGAAATAAAACAATGTTCCTAAAAATTAATAAATTTTATAAATAAAATTCGATTTCTTTGTGAATACATCCTTCTTATGTGCCTCTTCAATCAATTCATTCGATATTTAAGGGGAGTACCATTAAGCATCTACCCATAATCCTAAAACTGGGGTTTCCTGTAAAAATTATTTGTAGGTAGGTAATACAGTCATGCAAAGTTAAATTTACTTCGAAAAGTTCAAGCTCATTGTTAAAATACGACATATTTTGTTTTTCAACTAGGTTGTCAACCTAGTGTGACAAGATGATGAACCGCTCGGCTACTGCTCGTGGTTCCATCCTGTCACACTCGTAAGAAATATCGTTTTTTTCGCCTCAGTTGAATTTTTAAAAAATATTTCTGCAGGACAATTTCAAAAATATTTTTTTTTTATAAATTTTTGATTTCCATTTTTTTGTAAAATACTGATTATACTGATATTATATTTTCAACGGTTGGGGAGTTAAAGGCGAAAACAGTTTTTTTTTCACATAAGGTTTTTTTTGCGGGGAAACCATGTCCCCCCAAAACGGATCTATTTGGTTTTATTATAATCCAGTAACGACAGACAAACTCGAGCAAAAAGTGAAGAATGAATTGTAGCACTCTGAAACTCGGCACATTAATCTCATCACATGTATTATTAGAAAAAAAATTATTTACCAAAAAAAGGGGTGGAGCCTAAAAAATTTTCATTAAAAAAATATTTAATTTTTTGTTGTTGTTATTTCAGAAAATATAATATTTATCAAAAAACGATTTCGATAGGTTGAGAGATAATTCACTCGAAATACGCTCATTTTTTCAGAAAACGTGGTTAAATGCTGACGTCACATTTCATGCTCGTGCTAACCCGCCACTGCAAGTTCAGGCAGGGCCGAAAATTAGATTTGTCATAACTATGCTAAAAATTATATTAGAATGAAAAGAATTAGTGCATATCGTTCCTGAAGGCTCCTACTTCCTCATGCAAATATAACATGTGAGTATTTGAGTACCTAAAATGTGTTTTGTCCCACTTCACATAACCCTTCTACGATATTTACGGAGGATCCGAAAGTCATGGATATTTTAGTTGATATGACTAGTGAGACAAGTCTCACTTATACGTGCCAAAGAAAAAAGTGGGTTTTACTCTTGCCTCAGTTTTCAACTCACCTATAATCCCGGCAATTTCTTCATTAAATGTTGATAATAATCGCTCATACACATCCTACATAAAAAATGAAGTTTATGATTTCAAGCTTGAGGTTTGCACTTCACAATAGTGTTATTAAATATATACTGGATGAGTCAGAATAAGACCGACAAACTCCGACTACAGATTCCTCACCTCATTTTGAGGGGAAAAGTTCCTATCAAGATATGTCCTAAAATGCATCCCCTCTGAGATACAGGGTGTCAAAAGTACGAAAAAAACTCAAACTTGGTACACGAATAAAGGTTCATCAACGTGATAATTAAAAGTTAAAGTTTTTAATTTTCGTAAACCAGTGGCGTAGTTACAATGGTGTGTGGTCATATTTTCCTTCACATTTTCTTTGGAGAAGTGATTGGATAAATGAGCGTTTGACATCAGTTAGGCTCATCGATAGTCAACCTAAAAGTCAACATTCCATGTGCCTAGAAGTGGAGGTTTCTGAGGTAATTGAGCAAAACTAAAGATATGTCTTGAGTAGCAACGTATTTTCATATGTGCAATAATCGCATAATGCTAATTTTCTACAACATGTCAAAATATTTGTTAACCCCGTTAACATTTTTTAGTGTTGGAAGAATCGGAAACATAGTATGGGTTAGTCAGAATGAAACCGACAACTCCATTTCTTCATTCATCATATTTGATGAAATCGAGTTAGGTCTCATTCTGACTCACCCGTACTATATACCACATATGTACCACATTTCAATCATAAAATAGTATACATTGTTTCAATGTACTTCTTTCTTCATTTCAATGATTATTTCCATTTCTGCAATGAAACATGTTCATAGGTCTGAAAACAGATCATCATTGATCTCGATAAACTTGAATTCATTGTAACAATAAAAACATACATATTTCAGTGAATGGTCATTCATTGACTCGACGAAAAATGTATTGTGCCAATAAACGAAGAGGTATTCATCAATAAAATGTAACATATTTTTTTTAAATATATATATCAGTGCTCTGGGACCATGAATTATGTTCATTGATGTGATGAATAATTTCAAATTGTTTCAGTGTACCACATTCCTCACCTCAATGAACCTTTATATAGCAGCAACGAAACCTGTTCATAAATATAAAAAACCATCAACTTTGATCTCAATGAACTTGAATTCATTGTATCAATAAATACCTTCGTACATCAGTGAATGTTTAATCATTATCACGATGAAAAGTTAATTGTGCCAATGAACGGAAAGGTAATAAACGGTATTCATTGATATTATGTACCACATTTTTTTCATGAAATGATATACATTGTTCCAATGTACTTTTTTCTTCATTTCAATAATCTTTTTCAAAGCCGTAACGAAATATGTTCATAGGTCTGAAACTAGATCATCATTGATCTCATGTACCCCTTTCCTCACTTCAATAAACTTTTCCGTAGGAGCAACGAAAACTGTTCATAAATGTAAGAAACGATCATCTTTGATCTCAATAAACTTGAATTCGTTGTATCAATAAATACCTACAAAAGTCAGTGAATATTTATTCATTGCCACGATGAAAAATGTATTTTGCCAATGAACGGAGAGGTAAAAAACGTACCACATTTTTTTCAGTGTATGAAGGAAAATATGACCACATACCAACGTGACTACGCCATTGGTTTACGAAAATTAAAAATTAGAACATCAGATTATCACGTTGATAAACTTTGATCAGTATACCAAGTATAATATTTTTTTCCATCAGGAGATTTGAAGAAAAAAATTGAATCCAAATTTTTTTTCGTACTTCTGACACCCTGTATTACAGAAGGGATGCATTTTAGGACTTACTTTGATAGGAACTTCACCTTGAAATGAGGTGAGGAATCTGTAGTCAGAGGTCTTATTCTGACTCACCCTGTATATGCTGAATATATTATTTTCAACATTTAGTGAAGAGAATGCCGATTTTAGGTACTATATACTCGCATATTATATTTGCATGAGAACGTAGGAGTCTTCAGAAACGATATGAACTTTTCCTTTTCCTTCTCCGATTATTTTTAGCAGAGTTTTGACCAATCAAATATTCGGCTCCGCCAGAACTTTCAGCGGCGGGTAAGGGTGAACGTGAAATTTGATGTAGGCGTTCATTCACGTTTTCTGAGAAAACGAGCGCATTTCATAAGAAATTACTGGGAATAATTTTTGTGAAAAATTTAATTCCTTTTCACCCTGTTGAGTTGTTTTTCCGATAAATCATATACTTTCCAATATTACAGCAAAAATCTATTTATATATTTTTCAACAAAAAAAAATATATTCCACCCCTGGAATTTCGGTAAACAATTTTTTTTCGTGTTTATCATGGTTCCCACTACTAGCATACCAAGTTTGGTGGTGCTGCAATCGATTATTAATAATAATAATAATAATAATAAATCGCCTTTATTCACAGGAAGTGAAGTGGTGAAGTGTCAGCTAAGAGCTGTTTTTCAACTTTACCAATAATTACAAAAAGGAAAAATAATTATAAAAGAAAAAAAACTTCTGTAGAAGAGTTGTTAACACAGATAGTAGATAAATATCAACTTGATTACAAATGTATATAAAAAAAAAATCACAACATCAAGTAGTAGAATCAAAGAGAGCAATGAATACATATTAAACATACATACACATTGACAGCAAGGTCCATTTGAGGTTAAATGACTTGGATTTCAGACACGAAAAAAGCTTTGTCTCCTCTTGAAATTTATTATTGAATAGCCCCTAAAGTGGACTGGAATACCATTATAGAGTTTGCAGGCAGAATAAATGAAGCTTCGCTTATAGTGTGAGGTGCGGTGCTTGGGAATATGCAAAGTTTCTTTTTTTCTGGTATTGACATTATTATGTTTCAAGAATTTAAATTTACGGTATATATATGATGGTTTATGAGTTTTAATAATTTTATGTGTTAGAGTGAGAGTATGAAGTTTCATAATTTTATCAATTTTCAACCAACCTAATTCTATTATTTTATTAAAAATTCTATCGTATTTTCTGAGTCCACTGCAAAAGCGAGCACAAGAGTTTTGAATTAATTCTTGCCTCAAAACTGGATTATTATGAAACTGTACTAATAGTTTAGAAAGGAAATTGACATGGCGATTTACTGGGTGGATATAATGTCTATTTTACTTCAGCGACTGTACAAAATCGGTGAACCGAATTTGAAACATCCATATAAAATAATGAAGATACAATGGGCTGGTAATTTCAATATTGAGGTACAAATAAAAAGTTATACACGAAAGATTTGAAATATTCATGTATGTGACTGTAAAATTTGTTTTTCTGGAACGAAAGTGACACCCTATGGACATTAAAATATTTTAATTGGTGTTCGGAACCAAACTAATCGTCTGTCATGAAATTCTATCGATTTATTCCTAACAAATGGGAACAGAATATAATTAGAAAACTCTAATAAATATTTTATGATCTGCAGCCATAACTAATATATCAGGTTTCTTGGGTGTTAATCCCGTATTATCCCGTGTTTATTTTACTGAAAAGACTGTGCGGTTGGGCTCTTTAAAAGGTGTGAAATCTACTGTCCGCAAGAGTCTCGAGTTTCAAGAGCTTTGGCGACTATAAAAAATATTCGGCAAGCATCTAACGAAAGAGAGTTCGTGTTTGTTTATGATTTACTACAAAGTGATGATTTGTTCCGTCTTTCATTTGGTGTGCCTTGTAGAAGGGCATTCGAATATGCGAAATGTCGATTGGCGTCTTATAAAGAGTCGCATTCAGATATACAGTATCGAAAAGATTTCATCTTGGGTATGGTAGTTTTATGAGAGCGTAAAGAAAACCTTGCTATATGTTGAGACAGCATTACAATTTCTCCTCTACTCGCTCGGGTAAGGGATATCGACGTGAGTTGTTAATTCATCGGACGAGGCAACAGGAGAAGCGCGCAGTAGAGCGTCTCTCTTATTTATTTATTTATTTTTATTTTTATTTATTTATTAGTCAAGTACACTACAGGATCGTAATAAAATCCCAAATGGTACATCAAGGGAGTATCGATAAAAAATATAAAACATTATATAAAACAAGCAAGCACTAGGAATGTGTTATAAAACAAAACATAAATATGTCGAGTACACTACATAGTTAAATCATAACCTGAAAATAAATATGATTCCAAAAGTTCCTGCGCTAACTTCGCCTATTCCTACTTCTATTACATCAGGAACAACCACTAAAGGTATTGAATCTTCAGAAGGAATTGAAAAATTGTCTGACTCCCCTATCATCAATAATGACCCAAATACAAATGGTTTTATTTCAACACTCACTGAATTGGTACCTACTTCAAGACCTAATTGTAATGTTTTGAAGCCTGTTCGGTTCAGGAATTTATTTGTATGTTCTATCTTATGAGGGAGAAAATGTTATATATTTAGCATTTGATTCACCCTGTATTAGATTATATGTGCATCATAGTAGTTATTGTCACGGTGATATTTGTGTGAAAAATTTGATTTTGAACTTTGAATGTTAATCAATCATTATTCCATTTTATATTGCTTTATACCTTCCTGGTTATTACAGTTCCCATTGAAAGTTATCCAGAGAAAATTCATAAAACTCATACTGAATAAACCATCGAGATACAATCGTGACAAATTATATGAAGAATCAGAAATATTCGACTTAAGACAACTGTTCTTCAAAATCCTTGCATTGTATCAAAATAAAGAAAAGACGAAACTCACCAGACCCAACCATACATAAGTACAAGACATAGAAACGAATACATAGTACCATTTGCATACAAGACAATAGGACAGAGATCTCACGAATTTCTGGGCCCGGATGTGTTCAATTTCCTACCAGAAAATTTACAAACCTATGAAACAATCAAACATTTTAAAAAGGCACTCGAAACATTTATTAAAATGCTTCCTCGTGGAATTTTAAATTTTCCACAATTTATTTCATACATTTTCACTAGTTCAGTAATATTTTATTTATACATAAATATTATGTGATAATTTCATTCAATAAACCTATTACCTCAAATGCTCGATATCCTTTGAACTAACCCAGATATTCACATAATAAACTTTTTTTTTTTTATGATATATTTCCGTGTGAGACAAACACTGTATATTTTATATATTTTTGCATGTAATCAATTTAGAATTCTATACAGGGTGATTCATTGTCACATTTTAGGAAAAAAATTTCATATAAACTTGTGTCCTAACATTTTAAAAAGGCACTCGAAACATTTATTAAAATGCTTCCTCGTGAAATTTTAAATTTCCCACATTTTATTTCATACATTTTCACTAGTTCAGTAATATTTTATTTATACATAAATATTATGTGATAATTTCATTCAATAAACCTATTACCTCAAATGCTCGATATCCTTTGAACTAACCCAGATATTCACATAATAAACCTCTTTTTTTTTATGATATATTTCCGTGTGAGACAAACACTGTATATTTTATATATTTTTGCATGTAATCAATTTAGAATTCTATACAGGGTGATTCATTGTCACATTTTAGAAAAAAATTTTCATATAAACTTGTGTCCTAACTTGCTTCGTTTCCGAGTAACAGAGAATCAACTGCGACGCCACTGGAAATCAAAATAGAAATCTGATTTCGTGAAAAGAAACCTACTGTTACTACTAATAAACACAAAAAGTTCAATCAGAATTGGCGTAAAGAATTTTGTGTAATTCATGAAAAACAGAGTTTTTATTAAACTTTTGACACCCCGTTACTCGGAAACGAAGCAAGTTGGGACACACGTTTATATAAACTTTTTTTTTAAATGTGATAAGGAATCACCACCTGAAATTAATGACATAATTTAAGATACACCCTGTATACTATTTTCCATTATTTTATACTATATTTTATATCAGTTATATTTTATATTAGTGCAACGGACAATGGCAATAGTGAGATGCAGAAAAGAAGAGGGCTGAGGGAATCTAACGATAACCTGCTCTGTTTGGACTCTGACTTGATCAAATCTTATGGTAAAACGAATCTTCCTGAGCGGCACCAGTTGGTCAATGCATTCCACTACTTGATCGGGTACCGCAAGGCATATAAGCAAATGCAAGATGAGCTTATGCGAAGTTGTATCGAATGTCTTGCGGTAGTCGATCCAGGACATCGAAAGATTACGCTTATACAGCACAGAGTCCTGCGTGATACATCTATCAATGAGCAGTTTCTCTTTGCAGCTGGTGACCCTCTTCTTTGACCTTCTTTGCTCATATATCCGTTTATACACCGGATTAACTGCGGAGAGTATTCGCATATACATGATGCGGGTACACATCTTATAATATGTATTTGTATTTCTTTGGATCAGATAAATTTCCGTTTTTGGGTTGAACATGGTTCGGCCCTCAACAAACCAGTCTGGAAAATGCTGCTCCCCATCCAGCCAGTTGAAAACCCGTGCCAGATAGTGGTGGGTGCTTGGACATTTTTCACACCAATAGTTATTTATCCCATCAGGGCTTGGTGCAGCAAAGTTCTTCGAGCCTTTAAGGGCCTGTCGAACTTCTTCCGGGGTTATCGGATTACGCAGATGGTTGTGCTCAGGCTAACGAAGCCTCCTGCAGAAAGCTTCGAACTGCCCTAGGGCTGGAGTATCTACGTTAAGTGGTTGCGGATACTTCCAGATATTATTTTAGAAAGTTTCCATCCGATCAGCGACCGGCGAGTTATCCACAACACGTGGAGACTCTTGAAATAATCGAGAAGGATTATCGCGGAACTATCATGTTTTTCGCAATACTTCTCTCCCGCCTCACTAGTGACTTTTTCGCAACAACCAGCATTCGTATCATGCCTCCCAACCATAGGGGCGGTATTCCACCTCTCCGTCTGAGATATGGTCTGAGCAGCGTCATGTACAGCAGAGTTGATTCTCCAGATGCCAGCCTCTTCTGGAAGTTTATCCCGAATATCCCTATTCCCCTGTGCCAGTTGTTCTGGCTTCAGGGGCTTGGTTTTATGGAACGCCCTGCGGGTTCTGATGCCCTTCCTTGGTGGTATGATGTAAGCCTCTTTCACAGCCGGGACGATATGTGGTATATCTGCTGCTTCTGCCACTTCGTCAATCGGCTGAGGAAGAGCTCTGACATAGCCTCGTCTCCGAAGACGAGATAATTGATCCCTAAGATTTTGGGCGCAAAAGGCAGCCTGCTCTGGGTGTCTTACCCACCACAGAGCATGAATTCTGGCCATGTATCCACTTCGGGCAGGCTCACTGCTCTCGTAGCAATGTAGAAGACTATTCCTCAAGTGATTCGTCCATTCAAAGCGTCCTTGTACATTGCGGTCGTCTTGTGATAGCATATCTCTGTTTACGTTGCTCAGGAAAGTGGTGTCGCAACTCACCAAGGCTTTGGATGGCGGTTGGCCTTCTTTTTTTTGTTTTTATTTTGTTATCCGTTTGGATTATACCAGTCGTGCCCTGTCTCCGGAGCTCCGACACATCCGGAGAGCGCGAGGGTGCCATTTACCCAGATAGCCACTCCCCACGTCCGTGGGGTGAGCAACTACTGGGTCCGAGAATCATGTGCTCTGAGTAGACGGAGTGAACCAAGGATGACAGCCTTCATTCGTCCGGCTAAGATTTCTGCCATATCACGGCAAGCACTATAAGAATAGAATTAATTATTCGAGCAATAAAACGAAAGAGACTTGGTCGATTATAAAAGATCTAAGAGGCAATTGCAAAAATAGAAACCTTATCGACATACCTATTAGTCAAGACAAGATGAATAATTTTACTGTTCCATAGCACAAATATTGACAGAAAAAATAGTTGTTCCATTTGATCCTTTGAATAATTTAAAAAATCACACAGTAAATACCAATTTCGTATTATATGACACCAACATAAATGAACTGATTGAAACAATTAAGGATATCAAAAATAAAAATGCACCTGGTTATGACGATATATCCATTAAGATTATTGAAAATCTTCCACCTAGTGTACTTGAGGTACTAGTATCACTGATTAATCATTCATTTCAAAATGGTTTGTTCCCATCGTTCCGTAATTATTCCCCTACACAAAGGAGGCAACCTGGACGACCCCTCTAATTATAGACCAATCTCTCTTATCTCGACCATTGCGAAAATTATAGAAAAACTGGTTAAGAAACGACTTAGCTCTTTCCTTCTAACGCATAATATTATTAGTAAGAATCAGTTTGGATTTCAGGAACATAAAAACACCCATGATGCTGTGTTTACATTTCTTTACGAGGTCTACTCAAACATCAATGGTGGAGATGTTGCGGCGGCAGTGTTTTGTGATCTACCATAAGCCTTCGACTGCGTGGATCACGAGATACTCTTGCGGAAACTATATCACTATGGATGTAAAGGAGTGACTCTGCAATGGTTCAAATCATATCTCATAGGTCGAAGACAAACAGTAAAATCAAATACAAATGAATACTCGAAGCAAATTGAGATCAATTCTGGAGTGCCTCAAGGATCTATACTTTTTTTGATATATGTTAATGATCTCACAAATATTGACTTGTCTGGTAAAGTAACACTTTTCGCAGATGATACCACGATTTTGTGGCACAGTAAAACAGAAGAAGATCTGAAGAAAAAAATATCTGTCGATGTAAAAAAGATCAAGTTATGGTGTGACTCGAATCTTCTATCTTTCAATATAAATAAAACAAATATAGTTACTTTTAGACTGCACCAAATTCTTGGGAGTCTTCATAGACAAAAAATTAAAATTTGATAGGCATGTCGAGCAACTCAAAAGTAAAGTATCCTCTGGATGCTACGCAATGAGGGCAATTTCAAAAGAGCTTGTATCCCAGACTGCTAAAACAGCATATTATGCATTAATTGAGGCACATTTAAAGTACGGGATACCTTTCTGGAGAGTGTGTAATCTAGACCTACTAGAAACTGTGCAGGTGCTTCAAAAAAGGGCAATTCGATATATTTATAAAGCTAAACCTCGCGACTCATGTAGGCCATTGTTCAAAGAAAATAAAAGTTTGACAGTGATATCTTTGTTTATATTAGAGACCGTATGCTTGGTGAGGAAACACTTAACCAAATTTGACAGTGCTCAGTCCAATTATTCCACACGCCACAGCATTAATAGTTTGAAACTGCCGATACCCAGCACGTCTTTAGTGAGAGATTCCTTGTATTACAATGGCGTTAAAATGTATAACCACTTGCCAAACCATGTTAGGGGTGCATTAATAGATATTGAAATATTCAGGAAAACTGTCAAAGAACTACTGAAGCTCAGACCATATTACAGCCTTAAAGAATTCTACGATGACACGATCTGAAAACTTCTCGACTGTCCTAATATATGGGTATGCTGATTAGAATTCTTGTGATTACCTCATTCTAATTATGTTTGCTTATATATTCAAGTTTGTGATTGTTTTTATACCTATGCATGTTATTATTTTTATATCTCAACAAAAAATATTTATTCAATGTTTTATTCAATGTTCTACTAGAGTGATTTTTATATTATAGTTGTAAATTTATATTTATTTTATTTTATATATAACACTTTACTGACTTCATGCTTTGTCGACAAGAAGAAATTCTTTCATGACAATAAAGTATATTTATTAATATTATTATTATTATTATTAAGCCGGTATGATATTTAGATTAGAGAGCAGCGTGTCCATCATTCCACCAAGGACCCCTATAATCAGAACCACCAATTTAACCAAATGGTGGGTACAGCCTGCGGAGTAACTCTCGATATTTTGTCCGCTTTTCCTTCTCTTTTCGGACGATGTTCGTTTCGCCAGAACGAATATCGTCCAACTTTGATGGTCGAGGAAGACTACATCAGGCTTATTGGCTTGTATTTGCCTGAGCGTGGGGAAAGAGTAGTTCCAATATATTCGGTACTTCTCATTCTCCACAACGGACTCAATATCCCCCGGAGCATGAGGCAACACCAGTGTCTCGTCTATATCGTACGAGTGTCGTAGATGGTAGTACAACACTCGTAGAGCTGCGTTATGCCTGTGGATATAGGCCGAGATCGCATATGCTGGACATGCTGACAGCGAATGCATAAGGGTCTCAGGCGCCCCACGACACGCTCTGCATCTAGTGTCAGGGATCTCTATACCCATCACGCGGCTACGGTAGACCAGGGTGTTGAACACACCATCCTGAATCCTGAACACCATTATGAATCGGTCGGTCTCCGATTTTAGCTCACTTGACCTGAGGAAAGCAAAGGTCAAATTTTTGGATAAGCCAAGGTCTTCAATTTTCTTGAAGAAGACTCCATGCATTGGCTTATTCTTGTGCAGCTGCAGGAGTACCTCAGTCTCCGCAGCTTTGATGTCAGTTTTTTGCTGAACGGGTTCCAACTCGGTGACAGAGTTTGGGTTTGCCCGTTCAGTGTAGAAAACGAGAACAATTTCATCAGCTGCCCGGATTGCTGCCTTGCAAAGAAATGCTCCAATCCCTGCTTTTTCATGGTCGCGGACCATGCAGAGAAGGGGATCTGAACTCCTGATGACTTTACAGGCGCCATCCAGCACCATTCTGTTATGTAGACACTCCAAACTCAATAGTCCCCGTCCTCCCTGTTGTCTGAGGAATTATAACCGTGTAACGGACGATTTAGGATGCAAGCTCCTATGAAGATGCATCATTTTTCGAGTTTTAACGAAGTTGTCGCAGCTCTTCTTGAGTCCATTTCACTACTCCAAAAGAGTAGAGTAGAACCGGAACGGCAAGCATATTAGTCGCAGCAACTTTGTTCTTTCCCGACAGTTCTGATGACCAGATCTGTCGGAGTTTGTGCTGATACTTGCCGCGGAGAGAGTTTTTAACTGTGTTTACCTCTTGGGGACGGCGTTGCTCCACTCCCAAGTAGGTATACGTCTCTCCGGCATCAAGATGATGTAGCATGCTTCTGCCTACGAGCTGGACATCCTCTCCGTATCCCTCGCATCGTCCTCTTTTGAGATGAACCGTGGTACATTTGTCAATCCCGAACTCCATTCCGATAGCACGCGTGTACTCTTGCACCACCCTTAAAGACTAATGTAGGTCCCTTTCTCCAGAGTCATACAGTTTGAAGTCATCCATATAAAATAAATGGGTGACCTTATGCCTCCGGTTGTTGGGGGTGCCGCAGTTGTATCCACGGGTTATCCTGAGTGCAACGGACAATGGCAATAGTGAGATGCAGAAGAGAAGAGGGCTGAGGGAGTCTCCCTGGAATACGCCCCTTCTGAAGATTACCTGCTCTGTTTGGACTCTGACTTGACCAGATCTTATGGTGAAGCGAGTCCTCCAGAGTGGTATCAGTTGTTCAATGCATTTCACTATTTGATCGGGCACCGCAAGGCATCTGAGCAAATGCATGATCAGCTCATGCGATGCTGTATCAAATGCCTTGCGGTAATCGATCCAGGCCATCGAAAGGTTTCGCTTATACTGCACGGAGTCCTGCGTTATACATCTGTCGATGAGCAGGTTCTCCTTGCAGCCAGCGACCCCCCTCCTTGACCCTCTTTGCTCATATATCTGTTTGTACACCGGATCAACTGCGAAGAGTATTCGCGCGTATAAAATGCGCGTAAACATCTTATAGCACGAATTCAAGCATGTTATCGGCCTCTAATTCTTTGGATCAGACAAATCTCCGTTTTTGGGGATAAGCACGGTTCGCCCCTCGACAAACCAGTCCAGAATCTGCTGCTCCCCCTCCAGCCAAGAGTTGAAAATTCTTGCCAAATGGTGGTGGGTACTGGGGAAATTTTTTCCACCAATAGTTGTTTAACCCATCAGGGCCTAGAGCAGTGAAGTTCTTTGAGCATTTGAGAGCCCGTCGAACTTCTTCCGGGGTTATTGGATTGCGCAGATCATTGTGGTCAGGCTGCGGGTTCTGATGCCCTCCATCGGTGGTATGATGTAAGCATCCTCTGCCGCCAGGTTTACGAGTGGCATATCTGCCACTTCTGCCACTACGTTAACCAGCTGAGGAGGTTTATTCTTATTATTATTATTATTATTATGGTTATTATTATAATTATTATTATTTCCATTATTATTGTGAAATAAAATAAACAAGTGAAGATCATATTATGTTTATATTCATACCTTGAAAATGTTAGATAGTTGAATTGGATTGGAATATTGTGATTTCGAATTCCGATATAACAGAAGTCAAAGTTATGTTTTTCTCTGAAGAAACTGTCTCTTCGGGTACGAGCACAGCATTACTTGCATCCGGAATGGGACATTTTGCCGTAGCCGTTTCGCCGCGACCAATTTCGCCGCATGCACTTTTCGCAGCAGTTCACCAATAAATAGAGCATGAAATAAGTAATTATTTAACAAAAATACGATTAGGAAACGGACTGTACCATCATATGAGGAACAGTCCGTAGTTATATTCTGCTATGTTTTGGACACTCAACTGTCATTTATTAATTCATTATAAACAATTGAATAAAAAAACAAAGTGTTTTTTAGTGTTTTGCTAATAAAATAAAAACTTATACATCAATCTGATTGCTCCAATGGGTTGAATTGTAGAGAATTGAAATACGAACAAAATGAAATGTAATACGACTCGATCGGATCATTAATAACGGAGGAAAACAAAAAAAAACGACAAATTTTGTGAATTTTTAGAAAATTCATAGCTCCGCCATTTAGGCACTTTTCATGATAGTGGTGAATTACAAGTACTTAATTTTTGAGTGAAGCAGGTACGGTCGGGCCATTAGTTTGGCACGATTGCAATTTAATTTTTTTTTTGCACTATCTGCCTGGATGCTGAAAGTAGAAGTATAGTACCACCAAACGTATATTCTCATTTCTCGCTACAGTGTCGCGAATGGGTTAAGAATGCTTACAAACATGACTGAAAACTGCCGAGCACGCCTTAGCGATCATGTAGAAGGAAAAACCGAGGTGAGGAGGCGTATTGTAAAGGGATTATCACCTACCCGCGGTCGCTTAGAATGGAAAAACGTGAGGTGAGGGGAGGGAGACTATACGTTTTGTAGTACTATACTTCTACTTTCAAAATCTATTCGAGAAATTCCAATCCGACCATCACTAGAGCATCCAGGCTCTCTGCAAGATAGTGCAAAAAAATTCAAATTGTAATCGTGCCAAAACTAACGGTCCGACCGTACCTGTTTTACTCATAAATAATGTACTTGTAATTCATTACTTTCAAGAAGAGTGCCAAACCTTCAAATTGAAGAATAGCGGAGTTGTGAATTTTAAAAAAATAGCATAATTTTCCATTTTTTTCAGTTCTTCTCTGTAACTAATGATTCGATCGGATCGTACTAAATTTATTTCTGTTTGCATTTCAATTCTCTACAATTCATCTCATTGGAGCAACCAGATTGATGTAATGCCCAAAACATATCAGAATATAACTACGGACTGTTCCTCATGTGATGGTATAGTCGGTTTCCTAATCGTATTTTTGTTATGAAAAAAACCTCTATTGATTGACCTACAGTGTCAATTTTCACATACTACAAATTAATATGTGTGATTGAAGCATTCTTCGACTTACTACTTGAATAACCTGCGGCGAAATTCTCTAGACCCACTTCCATCATCTGTTTGTTGTTTGTTCAGTAGTATCACCCGTGAAATCTATTTCGGTGCTGATATCAGTTCCACTGTCGCCTTCAATTATTGTACTGGATTTGGATCCACTTGTTATTTGAGTACCCTCAATAGTGCAAGCAGTTATCTCACGAGCAGTGGTTGATACAGAACAAAATGCTCCTTCGGTTGACCTAGTATCAGAAATTGTTACATAAGACACAGTTAGGGCAGTAGCAGTCTCTTCTGACGAGTGAGGCAGTGCTTCTATTATATGTTCGTTTAAATGCAGATTCTGAGGATTCACTAGTCTCATAGTAATCATCAATTGATCCGATGTGCTAGTGAGTTCAGTAAATATTTCAGCAACAGTGTAAGTTTCAGTATACACTTGGGTTTCGAAATCTATTTCTATGCTGTGATCAGTTTAAATGATGGCTTCAATAATTGAACTGTATTTGGTTTCATAAGTAGTTTCAGTAGTGCACGCAATGAAGAACCATATGGTTCTTCGGCTACTTTATCGAGAGAACTTGTAACCAAAGTTAGAGTTATGGTTCAATGGAAGTAGCATTGTCTTCGGATACGGGCAAGGAAGTTCTTCTATTATATGTTGATTCAATTATTGTAGAATCTGTGGATTTACTTACTTTATTAAAATCTTCAACTGATCCGGTTTCAATGCACAATCCAGTCGTGTCAGTGAGTCCCGCAAATTTTTCAGCAACAAAGTAAGCTCCATTTTCAAATTCTGTTTTGAAATACATTTTAATGTTGATATCATTATCAATGACTGCTTCAATAACTGAACTGGATTTGGTTTAATTTGTAGTTTGAGTATACTCAGTAGTGCACACAGTAACTTCACGAGCAGTGGATGATACAGAATTATATGATTCGTCGATCTCACTAGCAACAGAACTCGTTACGTAAGTACCGGTCATGGTATCATTGGAAGCAGCAGTCTCATCGAATATAAGCAAGGCAGTACTTATATTATATGTACGTTCATTTGCAGAACCTGAAGATTCACTAATCATATTCAAATCATCACCTGATCCGTTAACAATGCTAATTTCAGTCATATTAGTGAGTCTAGTGAATATTTCAGCAAAAGTGTGAGTTTCTTCTTTGGTTTCGGAATCTATTCCGGTGCTGAAATCAGTTTCCGAGATAGCTCTAATGGTTTCAAGAGCAGTTGATGACACAAAAGCATACGGTTCTTCGTTTAACTCAGAGACATTTGGGTTTCAATGGAGGTAGCAGTCTCTTCGGATACAAGTTCTATCACTTCAGAACAAGTTCTATCACTTCAGTGATAGAACTTGTTACATAAGTTACTGTCATAGATTAATTGAAAGTAGCAGTTTCTTCCGGTATGAACAAGGCAGTGCTTCTGTTATATGTTTGTTCAATTGTGGAATCTGAGAATTATCTGGTATTGGAATTTATCAACTGATCGGGTTTCAATGCGAATTTCAGTAGTATTAGTGAGTTCAGTGTGTATTTCATCAACAGTGTGGAGTTCAGTTTCAACTTTGGTTTCGGGACCTGTTTCAGTGCTGATAGCAATTTCAGAGTTGACTTTAAAAATTTCACGAGAAGTCGTATTAGTGAGCACAGTGAGTATTTGATCAAAAGTGTGAAGTTCAGTTTCAACTTTGGTTTCGGGACCTGTTTCAGTGCTGATAGTAATTTCAGTGAATGCTTCACTAATTTCACGAGTAGTCGTATCAGTGAATTCAGTGTGTATTTCATCAACAGTGTGGAGTTCAGTTTCCACTTTGGTTTCGGGACCTATTTCAGTGCTGATAGTTATTTCAGTGATGACTTCACTGATTCCACGAGAAGTCGTATGAGTGAGTTCAGTGGGTATTGCATAAAAAGTGTGAAGTTTAGTTTCTATTTTGGTTTTGGGACCTGTTTCAGTGCTGATAGCAATTTCAGTGAATACTTCACTAATTTCACGAATAGTCCTATCAGTGAATTCAGTGTGTATTTCATCAACAGTGTGGAGTTCAGTTTCCACTTTGGTTTCGGGAACTATTTCAGTGTTGAGAGTTATTTCAGTGATGGCTTCGCTAATTCCACGAGAAGTCGTATTAGTGAGTTCAGTGGGTATTTCATCAAGAGTGTGGTTCAGTTTCAACTTTGGTTTTGGGACCTGTTTCAGTGCTGATAGGAATTTCAGTGAATGCTTCACTAATTTCACGAGTAGTCCTATCAGTGAATTCAGTGTGTTTTTCATCAACAGTGTGGAGTTCAGTTTCCACTTTGGTTTCGGGACCTATTTCAGTGCTGATAGTTATTTCAGTGATGGCTTCACTGATTCCACGAGAAGTCGTATCAGTGAGTTCAGTGGGTATTTCATCAAAAGTGTGGAGTTCAGTTTCAACCTTGGTTTAGGGACCTGTTTCAGTGCTGATAGCAATTTCAGCGAATGCTTCACTAATTTCACGAGTAGTCGTATCAGTGAATTCAGTGTGTATTTCATCGACAGTGTTGAGTTCAGTTTCCACTTCGGTTTCGGGACATATTTCAGTGCTGATAATTATTTTAGTGATGGCTTCACTATTTCCATGAGAAGTCGTATTAGTGAGCTCAGTGGGTATTTCATCAAAAGTGTGAAGTTCAGTGTCAACTTTGGTTTCGGGACCTGTTTCAGTGCAGTGCTGGTAGCAGTTTCAGTGATAGCTTCACTAATTTCACGAGAAGTCGTATTAGTGAGTTCAGTGGGTATTTCATCAAAAGTGTGAAGTTCAGTTTAAACTTTGGTTTCGGGACCTGTTTCAGTGTTGATAACAATTTCAGTGATGGCTTTAATAATTCCACGAGCAGTCGTATTAGTGAGTTCAGTGGGCATTTTTTCAGAAGTGTGAAGTTCAGTTTTTAATTTGGTTTCGGGACCTGTTTCAGTGCTGATACCAGTTTCAGTAATGACTTCAAGAGCAGTGGATGACACAGAAGTATATGGTTCTTTGGTCACCCTAGCGAATAAACTTGTTACATGAGTATCTGTTATGGTAGCAGTATCTTCCGGTATAAGCAAGGCAGTACTTTTATTATAGGTTTGTTCAAGTGTAGAACCTGAAGATTCACTGGTATTGAAATCACCGTGTGATCTGGTTTCAAGGCTCATTTCAGTCGTGTTAGTGAGTCCAGTGAGTATTTCATCAACAGTGTGAGTTTCACTTTCTATTCTGGTTTTGGGATCTATTTCAGTGCTGATGGCAGTTTCTGTGATGGACTCAATAATTTCACGAGCAGTGGCTGACACAGAAGCATATGGTTCTCCGGTTACTCTATCAACAGAACTTGTTTCATTAGTAAGTGTCATGGTTTCATTGGAAGTTGCAGTCTCTTCCGTTATGAGCAAACCAGTGCTTAAGTTATGGGTTGGTTCAAGTGTAGAACCTGAAGATTTACTGGTATTGAAATGATCAACTGATCCTGTTTCAATGCTCATATCAGTCGTGTTAGTCAGTTCAGTGAATATTCCATCAACTGAGTGAGTTTCAGTTTCTACTTTGGTTTGGGGGCCTATTTCATTACTGATAGAAGTTTCAGTGAGGGCATCACTAATTTGACGAACAGTGGATGAAACAGAAGCGTATTGTTCTTCAGGTACTGTCATGAATCCATTGAATACGGCAGTCTCTTCTTTTATAACCAAGGCAGTGCTTTTGTTATAGGTTTGTTCAAGTGTAGAACCTGAAGATTCAGTGGTGTTGAAATCATCGTGTGATCCGGTTTCAATGCTCATTTCAGTTGTGTTAGTGAGTCCAGTGAGTATTCCATCAACAGTGTGAGTTTCACCTTCTACTATGGTCTTGGGACCTATTTCAGTGCTGATGGCAGTTTTTGTGATGGACTCAATAATTTCACGAGCAGTGGCTGACACAGAAGCATATGGTTCTCCGGTTACCCTAGCAACAGAACTTGTTTCATTAGTAAGTGTCATGGTTTCATTGGAAGTTGCAGTCTCTTCCGTTATGAGCAAGGCAATGCTTCTGTAATAAGTTTGATCAAGTGTAGAACCTGAGGATTCACTGGTATTGAAATCATGAACTGATCCGGTTTCGATGCTAATTTCAGTCGTGTTAGTCAGTCCAGTGAATATTTCATCAATTGTATTAGTTCCAGATTCAACTTTGGTTTGGGAACCTATTTCAGTGCTGACAGCAGTTTCATTGAAGGCTCCAATGAAATCACGAGCAGTGGATGACACAGAAGCATATGGTTCTTCGGTTACCCTAGCAACAGAACTTGTTACATTAGTAAGTGTCATGGTTTCGTTGAAAGTGCCAGTCTCTTCCGTTATGTGCAGAGCAGTGCCTAAGTTGAAATCATCAACAGATCCTGTTTCAATGCTCATATCAGTTGTGTTAGTCAGTCCAGTGAATATTCTATCAACTGAGTAAGTTTCAGTTTCTACTTTGGTTTGGGTATCTATTTCAGTACTGATAGAAGTTTCAGTGAGGGCATCACTAATTTCACGAACAGTGGATGACACAGAAGCATATGGTTCTCTGGGTACTGTCATGGATCCATTGAATGTGGCAGTCTCTTCTGGTAAAAGCAAGGCAGTGCTTTTGTTATAGGTTTGTTCAAGTGTAGAACCTGAAGATTCACTGGTATTGAAATCATCAACAGATCCTGTTTCAATGCTCATATCAGTCGTGTTAGTCAGTCCAGTGAATATACCATCAACTGAGTGAGTTTCAGTTTCTACTTTGGTTTGGGCACCTATTTCAGTACTGATAGAAGTTTCAGTGAGGGCATCACTAATTTCACGAACAGTGGATGACACAGAAGCATATGGTTCTCCGGGTACTGTCATGGATCCATTGAATGTGGCAGTCTTTTCTGGTAAAAGCAAGGCAGTGCTTTTGTTATAGGTTTGTTCAAGTGTAGAACCTGAAGATTCACTGGTATTGAAATCATCAACAGATCCTGTTTCAATGCTCATATCAGTCGCATTAGTCAGTCCAGTGAATATTTTATCAACTGAGTGAGTTTCAGTTTCTACTTTGGTTTGGGTACCTATTTCAGTACTGATAGAAGTTTCAGTGAGGGCATCACTAATTTCACGAACAGTGGATGACACAGAAGCATATGGTTCTCCGGGAACTGTCATGGATCCATTGAATGTGGCAGTCTCTTCTAGTGAAAGCAAGGCGGTGCTTTTGTTATAGGTTTGTTCAAGTGTAGAACCTGAAGATTCACTGGTATTGAAATCATCAACAGATCCTGTTTCAATGCTCATATGAGTCGTGTTAGTCAGTCCAGTGATAATTCCATCAACTGAGTAAGTTTCAGTTTCTACTTTGGTTTGGGTACCTATTTCAGTACTGATAAAAGTTTCATTGAGGACATCACTAATTTCACGAACAGTGGATGACACAGAAGCATATGGTTCTCCGGGTACTGTCATGGATCTATTGAATGTGGCAGTTTCTTCTGGTGAAAGCAAGGCAGTGCTTTTGTTATAGGTTTGTTCAAGTGTAGAACCTGAAGATTCACTGGGATTGAAATCATCAACAGATCCTGTTTCAATGCTCATATCAGTCGTGTTAGTCAGTCCAGTGAATATTTCATCAACTGAGTGAGTTTCAGTTTCTACTTTGGTTTGAGGACCTATTTCAGTTCTGAAAGAAGTTTCAGTGAGGGCATCACTAATTTCACGAACAGTGGATGACACAGAAGCATATGGTTCTCCGGGTACTGTCATGGATCCAATGAATGTGGCAGTCTCTTCTGGCAAAAGCAAGGCAGTGCTTTTGTTGAAGATTTGTTCAAGTGTAGAACCTGAAGATTCACTGGTGTCGAAATCATCGTGTGATCCGGTTTCAAGGCTCATTTCAGTTGTGTTAGTGAGTCCAGTGAGTATTCCATCAACAGTGTGAGTTTCACCTTCTACTATGGTTTTGGTACCTATTTCAGTGCTGATTGCAGTTTCTGTGATGGACTCAATAATTTCACGAGCAGTGGCTGACACAGAAGCATATGGTTCTCCGGTTACCCTAGCAACAGAACTTGTTTCATTAGTAAGTATCATGGTTTCATTGGAAGTTGCAGTCTCTTCCGTTATAAGCAGAGCAGTGCTCGAGTTGAAATCATCAACAGATCCTGTCTCAATGCTCATATCAGTCGTGTTAGTCAGTCCAGTGAATATTCCATCAACTGAGTGAGTTTCAGTTTCTACTTTGGTTTGGGGACCTATTTCAGTACTGAAAGAAGTTTCAGTGAGAGAATCACTAATTTCACGAACAGTGGATGACACAAAAGCATATGGTTCTCCGGGCACTGTCATGGATCCATTGAATGTGACAGTCTCTTCTGGTAAAAGCAAGGCAGTGCTTTTGTTGAAGGTTTGTTCAAGTGTAGAACCTGAAGATTTACTGGTGTTGAAATCATCGTGTGATCCGGTTTCAAGGCTCATTTCAGTTGTGTTAGTGAGTCCAGTGAGTATTCCATCAACAGTGTGAGTTTCACCTTCTACTATGGTTTTGGGACCTATTTCAGTGCTGATGGCAGTTTCTGTGATGGACTCAATAATTTCACGAGCAGTGGCTGACACAGAAGCATATGGTTCTCCGGTTACCCTAGCAACAGAACTTGTTTCATTAGTAAGTGTCATGGTTTCATTGGAAGTTGCAGTCTCTTCCGTTATAAGCAGAGCAGTGCTCAAGTTGAAATCATCAACAGATCCTGTTTCAATGCTCATGTCAGTCGTGTTAGTCAGTCCAGTGAATATTCCATCAACTGAGTAAGTTTCAGTTTCTACTTTGGATTGGGTACCTATTTCAGTACTGATAGACGTTTCAGTGAGGGCATCACTAATTTCACGAACAGTGGATGACACAGAAGCATATGGTTCTCCGGGTACTGTCATGGATCCATTGAATGTGGCAGTCTCTTCTGGTAAAAGCAGGGCAGTGCTTTTGTTATAGGTTTGTTCAAGTGTAGAACCTGAAGATTCACTGGTATTGAAATCATCAACAGATACTGTTTCAATGCTCATATCAGTCGTGATAGTCAGTCCAGTGAATATTCCATCAACTGAGTGAGTTTCAGTTTCTACTTTGGTTTGGGGACCTATTTCAGTTCTGAAAGAAGTTTCAGTGAGAGTATCACTAATTTCACGAACAGTGGATGACACAAAAGCATATGGTTCTCCGGGTACTGTCATGGATCCATTGAATGTGACAGTCTCTTCTGGTAAAAGCAAGGCAGTGCTTTTGTTGAAGATTTGTTCAAGTGTAGAACCTGAAGATTCACTGGTGTCGAAATCATCGTGTGATCCGGTTTCAAGGCTCATTTCAGTTGTGTTAGTGAGTCCAGTGAGTATTCCATCAACAGTGTGAGTTTCACCTTCTACTATGGTTTTGGTACCTATTTCAGTGCTGATTGCAGTTTCTGTGATGGACTCAATAATTTCACGAGCAGTGGCTGACACAGAAGCATATGGTTCTCCGGTTACCCTAGCAACAGAACTTGTTTCATTAGTAAGTATCATGGTTTCATTGGAAGTTGCAGTCTCTTCCGTTATAAGCAGAGCAGTGCCCGAGTTGAAATCATCAACAGATCCTGTCTCAATGCTCATATCAGTCGTGTTAGTCAGTCCAGTGAATATTCCATCAACTGAGTGAGTTTCAGTTTCTACTTTGGTTTGGGGACCTATTTCAGTACTGAAAGAAGTTTCAGTGAGAGAATCACTAATTTCACGAACAGTGGATGACACAAAAGCATATGGTTCTCCGGGTACTGTCATGGATCCATTGAATGTGACAGTCTCTTCTGGTAAAAGCAAGGCAGTGCTTTTGTTGAAGGTTTGTTCAAGTGTAGAACCTGAAGATTTACTGGTGTTGAAATCATCGTGTGATCCGGTTTCAAGGCTCATTTCAGTTGTGTTAGTGAGTCCAGTGAGTATTCCATCAACAGTGTGAGTTTCACCTTCTACTATGGTTTTGGGACCTATTTCAGTGCTGATGGCAGTTTCTGTGATGGACTCAATAATTTCACGAGCAGTGGCTGACACAGAAGCATATGGTTCTCCGGTTACCCTAGCAACAGAACTTGTTTCATTAGTAAGTGTCATGGTTTCATTGGAAGTTGCAGTCTCTTCCGTTATAAGCAGAGCAGTGCTCAAGTTGAAATCATCAACAGATCCTGTTTCAATGCTCATATCAGTCGTGTTAGTCAGTCCAGTGAATATTCCAACAACTGAGTGAGTTTCAGTTTCTACTTTGGTTTGGGGACCTATTTCAGTACTGATAGAAGTTTCAGTGAGGGCATCACTAATTTCACGAACAGTGGATGACACATAAGCATATGGTTCTCCGGGTACTGTCATGGATACATTGAATGTGGCAGTCTCTTCTGGTAAAAGCAAGGCAGTGCTTTTGTTATAGGTTTGTTCAAGTGTAGAACCTGAAGATTCACTGGTATTGAAATCATCAACAGATCCTGTTTCAATGCTCATATCAGTCGTGTTAGTCAGTCCAGTGAATATTCCATCAACTGAGTAAGTTTCAGTTCCCACTTTGGTTTGGGTACCTATTTCAGTACTGATAGAAGTTTCAGTGAGGGCATCACTAATTTCACGAACAGTGGATGACACAGAAGCATATGGTTCTCCGGGTACTGTCATGGATCCATTGAATGTGGCAGTCTCTTCTGGTAAAAGCAAGGCAGTGCTTTTGTTATAGGTTTGTTCAAGTGTAGAACCTGAAGATTCACTGGTATTGAAATCATCAACAGATCCTGTTCCAATGCTCATATCAGTCGTGTTAGTCAGTCCAGTGAATATTCCATCAACTGAGTGAGTTTCAGTTTCTACTTTGGTTTGGGTACCTATTTCAGTACTGATAGAAATTTCAGTGAGGGCATCACTAATTTCACGAACAGTGGATGACACAGAAGCATATGGTTCTCCGGGTACTGTCATGGATCCATTGAATGTGGCAGTCTCTTCTGGTAAATGCAAGGCAGTGCTTTTGTTATAGGTTTGTTCGAGTGTAGAACCTGAAGATTCAGTGGTATTAAAATTATCAACAGATCCTGTTTCAATGCTCATATCAGTCGTGTTAGTCAGTCCAGTGAATATTCCATCAACTGAGTAAGTTTCAGTTTCTACTTTGGTTTGGGTACCTATTTCAGTACTGATAGAAGTTTCAGTGAGGGCATCACTAATTTCACGAACAGTGGATGACACAGAAGCATATGGTTCTCCGGGAACTGTCATGGATCCATTGAATGTGGCAGTCTCTTCTAGTAAAAGCAAGGCAGTGCTTTTGTTATAGGTTTGTTCAAGTGTAGAACCTGAAGATTCACTGGTATTGAAATCATCAACAGATCCTGTTTCAATGCTCATATGAGTCGTGTTAGTCAGTCCAGTGATAATTCCATCAACTGAGTAAGTTTCAGTTTCTACTTTGGTTTGGGTACCTATTTCAGTACTGATAGAAGTTTCATTGAGGACATCACTAATTTCACGAACAGTGGATGACACAGAAGCATATGGTTCTCCGGGTACTGTCATGGATCCACTGAATGTGGCAGTCTCTTCTGGTAAAAGCAAGGCAGTGCTTTTTTTATAGGTTTGTTCGAGTGTAGAACCTGAAGATTCAGTGGTATTGAAATTATCAACAGATCCTGTTTCAATGCTCATATCAGTCGTGTTAGTCAGTCCAGTGAATATTCCATCAACTGAGTAAGTTTCAGTTTCTACTTTGGTTTGGGTACCTATTTCAGTACTGATAGAAGTTTCAGTGAGGGCATCACTAATTTCACGAACAGTGGATGACACAGAAGCATATGGTTCTCCGGGTACTGTCATGGATCCATTGAATGTGGCAGTCTCTTCTGGTAAAAGCAAGGCAGTGCTTTTGTTATAGGTTTGTTCAAGTGTAGAACCTGAAGATTCACTGGTATTGAAATCATCAACAGATCCTGTTTCAATGCTCATATCAGTCGTGTTAGTCAGTCCAGTGAATATTCCATCAACTGAGTGAGTTTCAGTTTCTACTTTGGTTTGGGTACCTATTTCAGTACTGATAGAAGTTTCAGTGAGGGCATCACTAATTTCACGAACAGTGGATGACACAGAAGCATATGGTTCTCCGGGTACTGTCATGGATCCATTGAATGTGGCAGTCTCTTCTGGTAAAAGCAAGGCAGTGCTTTTGTTATAGGTTTGTTCGAGTGTAGAACCTGAAGATTCAGTGGTATTAAAATTATCAACAGATCCTGTTTCAATGCTCATATCAGTCGTGTTAGTCAGTCCAGTGAATATTCCATCAACTGAGTGAGTTTCAGTTTCTACTTTGGTTTGGGTACCTATTTCAGTACTGATAGAAGTTTCAGTGAGGGCATCACCAATTTCACGAACAGTGGATGACACAGAAGCATATGGTTCTCCGGGTACTGTCATGGATACATTGAATGTGGCAGTCTCTTCTGGTAAAAGCAAGGCAGTGCTTTTGTTATAGGTTTGTTCAAGTGTAGAACCTGAAGATTCACTGGTATTGAAATCATCAACAGATCCTGTTTCAATGCTCATATCAGTCGTGCTAGTCAGTCCAGTGAATATTCCATCAACTGAGTAAGTTTCAGTTTCTACTTTGGTTTGGGTACCTATTTCAGTACTGATAGAAGTTTCAGTGAGGGCATCACTAATTTCACGAACAGTGGATGACACAGAAGCATATGGTTCTCCGGGTACTGTCATGGATCCATTGAATGTGGCAGTCTCTTCTGGTAAAAGCAAGGCAGTGCTTTTGTTATAGGTTTGTTCAAGTGTAGAACCTGAAGATTCACTGGTATTGAAATCATCAACAGATCCTGTTTCAATGCTCATATCAGTCGTGATAGTCAGTCCAGTGAATATTCCATCAACTGAGTGAGTTTTAGTTTCTACTTTGGTTTGGGTACCTATTTCAGTACTGATAGAAGTTTCAGTGAGGGCATCACTAATTTCACGAACAGTGGATGACACAGAAGCATATGGTTCTCCGGGTACTGTCATGGATCCATTGAATGTGGCAGTCTCTTCTGGTAAAAGCAAGGCAGTGCTTTTGTTATAGGTTTGTTCAAGTGTAGAACCTGAAGATTCACTGGTATTGAAATCATCAACAGATCCTGTTTCAATGCTCATATCAGTCGTGTTAGTCAGTCCAGTGAATATTCCATCAACTGAGTGAGTTTCAGTTTCTACTTTGGTTTGGGTACCTATTTCAGTACTGATAGAAGTTTCAGTGAGGGCATCACTAATTTCACGAACAGTGGATGACACAGAAGCATATGGTTCTCCGGGTACTGTCATGGATCCATTGAATGTGGCAGTCTCTTCTGGTAAAAGCAAGGCAGTGCTTTTGTTATAGGTTTGTTCAAGTGTAGAACCTGAAGATTCACTGGTATTGAAATCATCAACAGATCCTGTTTCAATGCTCATATCAGTCGTGTTAGTCAGTCCAGTGAATATTCCATCAACTGAGTGAGTTTCAGTTTCTACTTTGGTTTGGGTACCTATTTCAGTACTGATAGAAGTTTCAGTGAGGGCATCACTAATTTCACGAACAGTGGATGACACAGAAGCATATGGTTCTCCGGGTACTGTCATGGATCCATTGAATGTGGCAGTCTCTTCTGGTAAAAGCAAGGCAGTGCTTTTGTTATAGGTTTGCTCGAGTGTAGAACCTGAAGATTCAGTGGTATTAAAATTATCAACAGATCCTGTTTCAATGCTCATATCAGTCGTGTTAGTCAGTCCAGTGAATATTCCATCAACTGAGTAAGTTTCAGTTTCTACTTTGGTTTGGGTACCTATTTCAGTACTGATAGAAGTTTCAGTGAGGGCATCACTAATTTCACGAACAGTGGATGACACAGAAGCATATGGTTCTCCGGGTACTGTCATGGATCCATTGAATGTGACAGTCTCTTCTGGTAAAAGCAAGGCGGTGCTTTTGTTGAAGGTTTGTTCAACTGTAGAACCTGAAGATCTACTGGTGTTGAAATCATCGTGTGATCCGGTTTCAAGGCTCACTTCAGTTGTGTTAGTGAGTCCAGTGAGTGTTCCATCAACAGTGTGAGTTTCACCTTCTACTATGGTTTTGGGACCTATTTCAGTGCTGATGGCAGTTTCTGTGATGGACTCAATAATTTCACGAGCAGTGGCTGACACAGAAGCATATGGTTCTCCGGTTACCCTAGCAACAGAACTTGTTTCATTAGTATGTGTCATGGTTTCATTGGAAGTTGCAGTCTCTTCCGTTATGATCAGAGCAGTGCTCAAGTTGAAATCATCAACAGATCCTGTTTCAATGCTCATATCAGTCGTGCTAGCCAGTCCAGTGAATATTCCATCAACTGAGTAAGTTTTAGTTTCTACTTTGGTTTGGGTACCTATTTCAGTACTGATAGAAGTTTCAGTGAGGGCATCACTAATTTCACGAACAGTGGATGACACAGAAGCATATGGTTCTCCGGGTACTGTCATGGATCCATTGGATGTGGCAGTCTCTTCTGGTAAAAGCAAAGCAGTGCTTTTGTTATAGGTTTGTTCAAGTGTAGAACCTGAAGATTCACTGGTATTGAAATCATCAACAGATCCTGTTTCAATGCTCATATCAGTCGTGTTAGACAGTCCAGTGAATATTCCATCAACTGAGTAAGTTTCAGTTTCTACTTTGGTTTGGGTACCTATTTCAGTACTGATAGAAGTTTCAGTGAGGGCATCACTAATTTCACGAACAGTGGATGACACAGAAGCATATGGTTCTCCGGGTACTGTCATGGATCCATTGAATGTGGCAGTCTCTTCTGGTAAAAGCAAAGCAGTGCTTTTGTTATAGGTTTGTTCAAGTGTAGAACCTGAAGATTCACTGGTATTGAAATCATCAACAGATCCTGTTTCAATGCTCATATCAGTCGTGTTAGACAGTCCAGTGAATATTCCATCAACTGAGTAAGTTTCAGTTTCTACTTTGGTTTGGGTACCTATTTCAGTACTGATAGAAGTTTCAGTGAGGGCATCACTAATTTCACGACCAGTGGATGACACAGAAGCATATGGCTCTCCGAGTACTGTCATGGATCCATTGAATGTGGCAGTCTCTTCTGGTAAAAGCAAGGCAGTGCTTTTGTTATAGGTTTGTTCAAGTGTAGAACCTGAAGATTCACTGGTATTGAAATCATCAACAGATCCTGTTTCAATGCTCATATCAGTCGTATTAGTCAGTCCAGTGAATATTTCATCAACTGAGTAAGTTTCAGTTTCTACTTTGGTTTGGGTACCTATTTCAGTACTGATAGAAGTTTCAGTGAGGGCATCACTAATTTCACGAACAGTGGATGACACAGAAGCGTATGGTTCTCCGGGTACTGTCATGGATCCATTGAATGTGGCAGTCTCTTCTGTTAAAAGCAAAGCAGTGCTTTTGTTATAGGTTTGTTCAAGTGTAGAACCTGAAGATTCACTGGTATTGAAATCATCAACAGATCCTGTTTCAATGCTCATATCAGTCGTATTAGTCAGTCCAGTGAATATTTCATCAACTGAGTAAGTTTCAGTTTCTACTTTGGTTTGGGTACCTATTTCAGTACTGATAGAAGTGTCAGTGAGGGCATCACTAATTTCACGAACAGTGGATGACACAGAAGCATATGGTTCTCCGGGTACTGTCATGGATCCATTGAATGTGGCAGTCTCTTCTGGTAAAAGCAAAGCAGTGCTTTTGTTATAGGTTTGTTCAAGTGTAGAACCTGAAGATTCACTGGTATTGAAATCATCAACAGATCCTGTTTCAATGCTCATATCAGTCGTGTTAGTCAGTCCAGTGAATATTCCATCAACTGAGTAAGTTTCAGTTTCTATTTTGGTTTGGGCCCCTATTTCAGTACTGATAGAAGTTTCAGTGAGGGCATCACTAATTTCACGAATAGTGGATGACACAGAAGCATATGGTTCTCCGAGTACTGTCATGGATCCATTGAATGTGGCAGTCTCTTCTGGTAAAAGCAAGGCAGTGCTTTTGTTATAGGTTTCTTCAAGTGTAGAACCTGAAGATTCACTGGTATTGAAATCATCAACAGATCCTGTTTCAATGCTCATATCAGTCGTATTAGTCAGTCCAGTGAATATTTCATCAACTGAGTAAGTTTCAGTTTCTACTTTGGTTTGGGTACCTTTATCAGTACTGATAGAAGTTTCAGTGAGAGCATCAATAATTTCACGAACAGTGGATGACACAGAAGCATATGGTTCTCCGGGTACTGTCATGGATCCATTGAATGAGGTAGTCTCTTCTGGTAAAAGCAAGGCAGTGCTTTTGTTAAAGATTTCTTCAAGTGCAGATCCTGAAGATTCACTGGTGTTGAAATCATCGTGTGATCCGGTTTCAAGGCTCATTTCAGTTGTGTTAGTGAGTCCAGTGAGTATTCCATCAACAGTGTGAGTTTCACCTTCTACTATGGTTCTGGTACCTACTTCAGTGCTGATTGCAGTTTCTGTGATGGACTCAATAATTTCACGAGCAGTAGCTGACACAGAAGCATATGGTTCTCCGGTTACCCTAGCAACAGAACTTGTTTCATTAGTAAGTATCATGGTTTCATTGGAACTTGCAGTCTTTTCCGTTATGAGCAGAGCAGTGCTCAAGTTGAAATCATCAACAGATCCTGTGTCAATGCTCATATCAGTCGTGTTAGTTAGTCCAGTGAATATTCCATCAACTGAGTAAGTTTCAGTTTCTACTTTGGTTTGGGGACCTATTGCAGTAATCAGAGAAGTTTCAATGAGGGCATCACTAATTTCACGAACAGTGGATGACACAGAAGCATATGGTTCTCCGGGTACTGTCATGGATCCATTGAATGTGACAGTCTCTTCTGGTAAAAGCAACGCAGTACTTTTGTTATAGGTTTGTTCAAGTGTAGAACCTGAAGATTCACTGGTATTGAAAGTGCTAGTCTCTTCCGTTATGAGCAGAGCTGTGCTTAAGTTGAAATCATCAACAGATCCTGTTTCAATGCTCATATCAGTAGTGTTAGTCAGTCCAGTGAATATTCCATCAACTGAGTAAGTTTCAGTTTCTACTTTGGTTTGGGGACCTATTTCAGTAATAAGAGAAGTTTCAGTGAAAGCATCACTAATTTCACGAACAGTGGATGACACAGAAGCATATGGTTCTCCGGGTACTGTCATGGATCCATTGAATGTGACAGTCTCTTCTGGTAAAAGCAACGCAGTGCTTTTTTTATAGGTTTGTTCAAGTGTAGAACCTGAAGATTCACTGGTATTGAAAGTGCTAGTCTCTTCCGTTATGAGCAGAGCAGTGCTTAAGTTGAAATCATCAACAGATCCTGTTTCAATGCTCATATCAGTAGTGTTAGTCAGTCCAGTGAATATTCCATCAACTGAGTAAGTTTCAGTTTCTACTTTGGTTTGGGTACCTATTTCAGTACTGATAGAAGTTTCAGTGAGGGCATCACTAATTTCACGAACAGTTGATGACACAGAAGCATATGGTTCTCCGGGTACTGTCATGGATCCATTGAATATGGCAGTCTCTTCTGGTATAAGGAAGGCAGTGCTTTTGTTATAGGTTTGTTCAAGTGTAGAACCTGAAGATTCACTGGTATTGAAATCATCAGCAGATCCTGTTTCAATGCTCATATCAGTCGTGTTAGTCAGTCCAGTGAATATTCCATCAACTGAGTAAGTTTCATTTTCTACTTTGGTTTGGGTACCTATTTCAGTACTGATAGAAGTTTCAGTAAGGGCATCACTAATTTCACGAACAGTTGATGACACAGAAGCATATGGTTCTCCGGGTACTGTCATGGATCCATTGAATGTGGCAGTCTTTTCTGGTATAAGCAAGGCAGTGCTTTTGTTATAGGTTTGTTCAAGTGTAGAACCTGAAGATTCACTGGTGTTGAAGTCATCGTGCGATCCGGTTTCAAGGCTCATTTCAGTTGTGTTAGTGAGTTCAGTGAGTTTTTCATCAACAGTGTGAGTTTCACCTTGTACTATGGTTTTGGGTCCTATTTCAGTGCTGATGACAGTTTGAGTGATGGATTCAATAATTTCACGACCAGTGGCTGGCACAGAAGCATACGGTTCTTCGGTTTCCCTAACAACAGAACTTGTAACATTAGTAAGTAGTGTCATGGTTTCATTGAGAGTAGAAGTCTCTTCCGTTATGAGCATAGCAGTGCTTGAGTTATAGGTTTGTTGAAGTGTAGAACCTGAAGATTCCCTGGTATTGAAATCATCAACAGATCCTGTTTCAATGCTCGTATCAGTCATGTTAGTCAATCCAGTGAATATTCCATCAATTGAGTGAGTTTCAGTTTTCACTTTGGTTTTGGGACCTATTTCAGTGCTGATAGCAGTTTCAGTGCTGGCTTTAATAATTTCACGAGCAGTGGATAACACAGAAGCATATGGTTCTTCTTTTTCCCTAACAACAGAACTTGTTACGTAATTTACTGTCATGGTTTCATTGAAAGTAGCAGTCTTTTTCGGTATGAGCAAGGCAGTGCTTCTGTCATATGTTCTTTCAATTGCAGAACCTGAGGATTCACTGGCATTGAAATCATCAGTCTCTACTTTGGATTCGGGACCTATTTTAGTGCTGATAGCAGTTCTAGTGATGACTTCATCAATTTTCCGAGCTGTGGATTCAGGTTTAATACTGGAGGTGGTTACAGGTTTACTCAAATCCTTGTCAGATTTACAGTCTTTATAAGTTATATTTTTTCCATAGCCACTCTTCAACCCAAATGCATACAAATATGAATCACGCGTTTTTTCATTACACCAGTGAATATCGGCTCTCCGATATATTTTCAATTTTTTTGTGCACGGCTCTTTATATCCATTCTGTTTCGATGTTGGATTTCTTGCCCACTTCAAAAAATTCTCATATCTCAAGTCGATGAAGGTTGTAGAATCTGTGTCATATTCGTGATTCATCTGAATACCTATGAGGATGTTCGGGATAACATCTGCAATGACCAGTGGCCTACCATTGATTTTTGATGACTTGAAATTATCTTGCAAAACTGCTTCCAAAGAACACGCTACACTAGGAACTTTTTCACAATTTTGGCAGGCGCCAAGATTTTTGCAACAGTATTCCTTCGATTCATACCATTTTTCACAATAAAAAGGATCACGCTTGAGCATATCAACATGAGCAATCTAAAAAGAAAGAAGCTTAATTATAATATCTGGTTGAATTTATTCACACCACAAAAAATATTATTTTTTGAGTTGTTATTAACGTGAACCGGCTGCATGTTCACGAGGAACCCTCAGGGACCAAATTTTTGAAAATGTGGGAGAAGTTTCTCTAGAGAAAATTACGCCAATTTTTCTCAATGCGTGATTTAAAATCATGTATTGCAAAGAAACGACGTCATAATGAAACCTGTGCGAGCTAGAAAATATTTTTTTCCGCAAATCGCTAGGAAATTTTGACATTCCTGTCAAAATTTCTTGAAGAAAAAGTCAGGACTTCCTTACTGTAAGGAAATGTCATTTCCTTACTGTAAGCAAATTATATTTCCGTACAGTTGTTAGTGTTCTACATAAATGATTGAAAACATATTGCTTATAAGGAATTAATTTATATTTTGAAAACATCAAGTCATTGCTGAATACATTTTTAAGATCAATTTGTTATATTTACAGTAATTTGACAGTTAGTACAATTATTGAACATTGGAGGAACACTGTTAGAACTATGAGAAACATTTTGGACAACATGCGGGGTGGTAGGGTTATTTTGTTGAATATTTTGTACTGTGAAAATTTTATTTGCCACCTCAACCTTATTGTTAAGCGATTCTTCGATATATCCTTCAGCAACGTTTGATGACTTCCATCCGCCATGCCTCTTTAAACTAGTTATGTCGGCACCAGAGTCAACCAATATTGTTGCAGAAGACCGACGAAAGCAGTGACCAGTATATTCTGTCGGATTTACCAAGTTCAAATAAGTAGCAACTATTTTGGGCATTTTTCTAAATTGATCAATTCCTACCACTTGTCTACAACCCTTTCCGCTTTGATATTTTAAAAAAATCGGTCACTGTTCATATTTTCTGGTCTTAACGAAACATACTTTCGATAAACATTCAAGTAGATCTGATTAATTACAAATGATCTTGGTTTGTTGGTTTTCGAATCAGGTATGCTGATTAAAAGCTTAGATTCTAGGTCTTCTATATCGTGTACAGTCATTCGGACTAACTCATCCATTCTACAGGCCCCAGAAATACCAAATATTACAGCCACCTAAAAAATAAATAAAGGTATAATCTAAATAGAAATTAAAACCTTGTAAATTACCTTAATCATTAAATTTTCTTTATCTGGAGCTTCCTGGATAAATTTTTCAATTTCTTCCTTCGTTAAAATCTTAGATTTCTTTGCCCTATAACCTTGAGCTTGCCGTTTCAATAAAGAACGAAGTTTTGAGTATGTAGATATATCTACATTGTGTTTAATTGCAAGGGTTGACTTCAGCATTGAATAATTGGCCCATAATGTTGAAGATTTCATCTTTAAACAAAGGTCTAGGAAGTATGCCATTACAACATTTTCTGAGAAAGAACTCGTATTTTTACTCATGCGATAATCCATAAAACGTCTGTATGCATTTTCGTACTTTTCTCTTGATTTCTTTGGCAATAATTCTAATGAAGCAGTATTCACTGCCTCAACCAGCTCTGGAGGAGTCCCAGGAATGGAAATTTCATCATCACTTATCATTTTACTTTCGAGAACACCAGCAATTAAATTTATAAACGTCAAGTTTGACAATTCAACCTCAATACGTTTCTATAGTAGCCTAAGTAATTTTATTAGGAATTTCAAAGCACCATTTATTTGGGAATAAAATTATCACGTTTTTTTTAAAATCAATCAATATCTGTCGAATTTTAAACGATTTGCGGAAAAATAGTATGATTACCTCGTAGGAAAAGCCACATTCCTGGACTCTGTGTTGCTAAGTCTCGGCTTGCGCCTCGACTTAGCAATCTTCACAGTCGCCCAGGAATGTTAAGCTTTTCCTACCCGGTAAACAATGTACTAATTTTATCATACCTACCTGCATTCTTGTCAAATGCACTTAAAAAAGGGTTTACCTTCTCAAAAAGGTGAAAGTACATTGAGTATATTGATTGGTATTGATATAACTTATGAAAATTTGTGTGGTTTAGGCAAACATCATATTTAAAAAATATAAAAAATCATGTTCATCGACATGTAAATAGCAACGTTGCAAAAATCTACAAATTATGAGAAAACCATCCTACGGATCTTCATTAGAGATATTTATGGAAAATTTATATGGATAAGTCCGCAGTTGCATTTTGTTCAATTGCATTGTTTTAGCGTACGAGACTTTCGAATTTCCTCATGTCTAAAAAATAAGTAGCGCAATCAGACGTAAAAGGGTTACATAGAAATGTGTGTCAATTCAGTTAATAATTTTTTGGTACAAGTGTCATTAAGAATGGCGTTTTTAATTCATTGACATATGAACTAAAAACTGGCTTTTTCACAAAATCACTTTTAACACTAGTGTTATAAGTAAAATGACAGATGGGATGATGTATACTCAGTAATATATAGATCTCTCCAATAGAAACACTTCAATCAGATATTATAATCAGAACACCTGCTCAAGAGAAATCATTAATAAAAGTTCACACATGCATTTGGCGTTTGTGCAATTGGTAATACTAATTCCTCTTGAAGTTACAAACGAAGTAGTATTCAGTCCAACTGTAGAAGTTCCTCCGTCACTGACAAATAATGACATTCATAAATAAAGTGCGTTGGGGTTTATTATTTTGGAGCTTCTGCCTTGTAATACAAAGATCGTGTGTTCGAATCCTCATGGATCTTATTTTTTTTTTGTTTTTTCTCACTAGCAGTAACTGTTGAACAAAAAAATGTGTTTGATACATTTGTTAAAAATGATTTTATTCTGCTCGTGCGGTTACTCCACTCGCTAACGCTTGTTTCGCAATATTCCCTACTCACAAAATAAAATACCACTTTTAACACTTGTGTCATAAATAACTATTTTCATTTTGGAAATTATTGCATATATCTATAGAACCAGGAATAAAACCGGATAAATAGGTAGTAGGTATATTATGTAACGATCATGTTGACACGAGACGTAGGCGAGTGTCGTAAATCTCGTGCGACTGTCGTGCGCAATCGTTAGTAGCAATTAAATGATCGTTGCATATATTATTTTTTCTACGACCAATACAAAATTAAAACAAAACTGTATTTCAATCTAGTCATGTTCAATCTTTACGTCAACATGAATTTCAATACGAACATTGTGTCCACAAAGAAAATTTGAGTTTCTTTAAAAATTCTTCAACGTAAAGTAAAAATATATATATAAATCTTTTTCAAATCAACGATCCATAATTATCTTTATATTTTGAAATATATATTATGAAATTCCCTGTTACAGGGCCTATATTTTTTTGAACGATGTTGAGAAAGAGATGATCAGCTTGTCTCCAAAGTAACGGCATGTGGATGTGCTCGATGGGACCCCTAACGGTGGAACGATTGATGATATTTCGGAAGAGCATCGTCCATGAAACAGAGACAGATCGGCAACTTGTCTGCGGTGTTCCAGAGAAGTAAGCGAGCTTGTGAACGGAGTATCACCGTCGAGAGTTTCAATATGTGTTTGGGTGCTTTACTCCATATATTGAAACCCAAGACTGGTCTTATTTGTGTCTTATAAATCATAATGAGTTGACGGGAAATTAAATAATTTTTGGCAAGAAATAGAGCACTGTTCATTTAAACGACGTTATGTATACAACGGTTCATCAAAAATCGTCTAAAATTACAAACTGCCCGAATATTAGGTTACCTGTGGTAATTTTGCTTTTGAAATGAAGTAAACTTCAAAATTTTTTGTGCAAAGTTTTTTTTTTTAACAACTAAACTTGCTCAAACTAGTACAGTAACAAGGAAATGATGCTGAATAATATCAAGTGATGAAAATATCAAATTAAATTATTTAATTAATTCATTAATGAAGTACATGTTTATTTGGAATATGGAGACATGTAAGAGAACAAAAATAATTAAAGAAGACCCGAGACGAGATTCAGCTGAAATCCCTACGTGAATAGGGATAACTTCTGCCTTTCCATCTATTTTTTTAATTATCAAAAGAACATGTCATTATGTGGAGTACTACATTAACACATTATTTCATACATACTAAATACAATATCACACTTGATAAAAAACTAAAATTATCTCAGGCGGAATTTTGACAAGCTGATAAATAAATAGGTAGGAAATGAGAGCGGTGGACCCTAAAATAAAATAAGACGAGTGTTTACAGAGCTGAGTGAATTATAATAAATGAGAAGCTGCCAATCAAAATTTGGATATATATATTTCATCACTTTTATTTCTTTTATTTTATGTCTGTATGATATTCTTATGATTTTCTTTTAAAATATAATATTTTATTTCTCATTTTATTTACGTGCTGTATATATCCCCCGTATAATGTCCGCCGCTCTCATTTCCTGTCTATTTATTTATCAGCTTGTCAAAATTCCACCAGGGATAATTTTTGTTTTTTCTTAAGTGATACATTTTATTTAGCCCTGGGTTCTTCATATTGAAAAATGAATCGTCATTTTTGTTCGAAAATTGTTTGTTTCGGGTACAATGTTAATTAGGCAGGCATTTGCATATTTCCTAATATTATCGAATCAGTGAAGAAAAGAGATCCAATATTGAGTATGCAGGGGTTCAGCAAAAATCACTTTGACGGTGCGATAAATGTATGAGACAGGCACCTCTCAGAGTACTTTTTTGAAAAAAATTAGCTAGTGAGATAAAAAATGATGAATCTGGTCAAATTTCTGCAATTTTTTCAAGGTCATTTTTAACAAAAATTGGAAAAAGCACTCTGAGAGATGCCTAGATCCAACCTTTTCAATTCAGATGGTGAAAAAAAATCTCGAATTCATTGAGCGAGCTCCGAGTATTTTGATTTCTCCTGCTCCTTGTTTCACCAATAGCCACTAATAGGGTTAACCCCTTCTGAAGAGCGTGCAAGTCTTCCAGATTATAACACGCCGTGCTAAAAGATCAACAACGTCGTTCTTAGTTTTATTATACGAAATTTCAAATAGGCCTCCATGTCAACAATAATACATGACATCAGATGTCCATAAATTACTTGATTAGATGCAATAAAATATAAGGGACATAATACTAATTGTTAAGGTTTCCCTTACCCCTACCTTCTATGTCTGTGCAAGTCTCATTTATATTAATTATTCTTTCTTATTATATATACCCTGTACATGGTCGAAGCAATTGACATTGGTTTTCAATAGTAACATTATTTTCGCGTTCGTGAGAGAAAATTTCCACTGTGCGCATGTGCATTGAGGAGACCACCTGAGCGACATTCGAGTGGTGCCTCTAGAGAGATATACGAACCACTGTGCCAAATTTCCGGAGTTTTTCCGTCAATAGTACGACGACCCGCATTTTCCACGACATTTTCACTCGCGAGTGCTTACAACACTTGGCCACCTATTCGTTGGAAAGAAGGAAGGAGGTTTCACCAGAGTAAACGAGGTAGGTGGAAGTTTCTTTCTCGCAATTATTGTATTTTTTTTGAGTAATGAAAATAATACATTTTTATTTTGAACCAGCATTTTTATAATATTTTTATTTATACCGTAACACTAATCTTGAATTAATTTTCAGCATTGTTTCTATCACGATGAAGGTATAATAGAAATAACGATAATAATGATTTGAGACGTCAGCTGTAGTGGCTGAGTCAGGTGGTGTCGATCAGAAAGCCAAACAACCGTCGTAGGATCCGTTATTGTTTGGATGGGTGACTGGCACGTTTGAACGAGCATATTTTCAGTTGGAATTCTCGAAAGTGTTGGGATAACACGTGAAAAATTAAGTATCTTGGGTGTTATGAATAAATGCTAGCAAAAGCTTCCACTATAGGTTTGTCTCTCTCATTACTTAATAAAATGGATAGGTCTGTTTCAAGAAATCTAAGTAAAAGCATTTGCTTAAGGTTTATTCATTAGACCCCTTGTCATTTCCATCTCGTACAAGTCTCTTGAAGACTTCTGGGGGTTGCTCGTTAGTGTGCAGCCGGATGACGGTTAGAACAAATTTTAAAACAAATTTCAAAATTCATGCATTCACAACGTTTTGCATCCTGGTCTCAAATACATTGCAGATACTTTAAATGCTTACTACACTACACACACTTACTAAAAACTATTTAACGAGCAAGTGTATTGATGAATGCGATTAACAAGTTGATGTTCGAAATTGTTAATCGCCATTTTAATTCACGAGTTTGTTACAGAACTACTCCGTCGACAGTATTTTTCAAAAATAGAGATATCTTACTTTCGATTTTATTTAACGCTGAACAATAATCACTATTTCCTATTTATATTAACTCTATTCAAAGTTAGTTTTATTATTGTAAATATTGATTTTCCAAATTGTACAATCACTCAACGATTTGGATGAAATCGTTGATTAATAGAAAATCATTCATTAATAGGGGTCATTAATCCATGATTTTGAGTGCGTTAAGATAAATCATAATTGGACGGTCGACGGAAATACGCTATTAATATACTTGAACCATAATCCTTGCCTAATGCACTGAAAATCTTGCGAAATATATAAGATCAGAACACGAAGTGTATGCAGGGACGCGCCGCGCCGTCCATATGGCAAGGTCGTGCGGCGCACGACGGCGCCAAGGGCCTACGGTCGTTGAATTTTCATCACAACTGCATTATTCACCAATACCGACCGCCGATCGGCGACCAGTACCAGTGGTGACATTTTTCTACTCCTATTCCTGTGTGGGCGCGAACATCCGCGTAGCCTTCGACGCGCAGGTTTGAACTTGCAAAATTTTGCGTGTTCGTAATCGATGTAGCAAGTTGATTTTTCATTCTTGTCTGATCAGCGCATAAGACATATAGGGTACCTTATTTGCTATTACGTATCTACCGAAATTGTTTTTCAAGTGTTCAAGAATTATATAATTTTTTTTCTGTCCCAACTAATCGGTGGTCTGTTTTGAAAAGAAAACATTTCAAGTCTGACGTTGAATCCTTTGTCAGACACTAGTTGGATTGATGCAATAACCCCTCGAAGATTTCAGTTGGGCGAAGTTTATGATGATCTTTTTGAAATTTTATCCGGAAATAGTTTTTACAATACTACAAAACATCTAGCTACCTCCTCAGGTAAAAAAATAATATTATATTAATATTTTTTATATACTTTTCGTTTGTCACAAATAAATAAAGACATATATAGTCATAAGTACTAAAAAGTATAGTTTTCTTAAAAAATTTCGGCAGTGAACTATGAGAGAAGGGTGGCAATTTTAGCTCAATATTATAATATTGGTGAAAGGCGCCTATCATTATTCCGCACGACGGCGCCAAAAATACTTGGCGCGTCCCTAAGTGCTAGAAAGGTTTTGTTGCAACAATACGTCACATCAGAAGTCCATCAACTACTTGATTAGAATATGAGGGACATTATTCTGACCTGAAGTTATTATTAGCATTGCTTCTCAAATCACGAAACAGACAAAAAAGCGTTTGATACACGTGTAGATGTGTGTTTGATGCCCTCGAGATATCAGACGGTTCACTGGGATGATCACTCCAGTGAACGTTCTTTTTGTTTTCATTTCACGTTCACACGACTACACTCAGAATGACATACACATAAATATTATATCCTACCTCTAAATAATTTCGTAACGCGGCTGACCATTCGCTACCGAAGGCAAGACGAAAATAACCGAATTCAAGTGAACGTGCCTGTTTGTGTGCTGACGTTTCATTTTTCGTTCATTTGGAGCGCGAGTTTATGATGTGAAATCCAAAATCCAACATTGCTGGATTGGTTCACAAATGAATGCATTCTTCATTTTTGATTTATTTCATCTTCAAGAAATTCACATTTAGTGAAGGATGCTGAATGAACGACAGAAATTAATAAAAAGTGATCCGTCTGATATCACATTCATGTCCGTAAAAACTCGTCGGGTGTGCCTTAAAGACTCACTTGCATAGTTGTTTCATGATGAACTATCACCAAAAATCCTTCTATTTAAACAAATGCCAAATTTTATTTCAAAAACAACGTAAGTATGTTTTTGACGCATGGACGAATTATACCGTAAAAATAATAGTTTAAAAACACTAAAGAACACGCTTTACCTCCAACATGGACTCAAGAGTGAAAAGTAATTGACAATTCAATAATAATAATAATAATTATCTGCCGATGAACTTGGTCTCGTTTTAGACTTTGAACGTGTAAATCCAAACTCACCGAGTTGGAGCCCGTTCAGCAAAAGGCTCACATTGGAGCTGCGAAGACAGGACTGCTCCTGCAACTGCATCAAAGTAGGACGATATTCGTCAGAGAGTTTTCGGCTCCTGGCGTAACGAACATCGTCTGAAAAGAGAAGGAAAAACGGACTAAATATCGAGAGTTACTCTTTGAACTCCGCAGGCTACCCAAACCATTCTGTTGAATTGGTTGTTCGGATTATAAGTTTCCTTGGTGGAATGATGGACACGCTGCTCCCTAATCTAAAAATCATACCGGCTTGCCCTGATATGGCAGATAGCCGGACGAATGCAGAAGGCTGTCATCATTGGTTCACTCCCGACTATAATCCAAACGGATACAAAAAACCTAAGCTTTGGTCACATTAATTACATTAAATATATAAAAAATGTGCTCAAAAATATCGTGAGTAAAGAAAGAAGAGCGATAAGCGCTAAAGCACTTTTTTCCCAAATATACAAACAATAAAAATTGTATAAAAATAATATGCAACTAAAGCTATGGAAATTTTATATAATGAATAATAGAAATAAATAAATAAAACAGTCAGTCACACACCTATACACACATATACATATAATAAATATAAAATGTTCATTGCGAATCAATATAAAATTATAAAAAAGCATATTTTTTTTCCATTTATTGAAATATTTTTTCAAAATCTTTCAGTCATTTAAATAAGAACGTGACGGTGGTATATAATGGTTTTTTTTCGTGTATTGTAATTGTGGGAAGGTAGTTGGTTGAGATGCTTTGTGTCGTGATAGTTTAGGCAGGTTATGAAGAAGTATAATTATTGTCTCATGTCTAAGATTTCTGATTCAGTTTAAAATAAAATATCAATTTTATGAATCTTCTCTGAAGTAGATACTTTGAATGGATTTAGATGAGTTTATAATGCTCCACCTCAAGCCAGAATTCCATACCGTATATGACTTTCTACTGAAGAGTGATTTGATTGAAAGGTATGTTGTCTTTGAGGTTTTTGAATTTATACAATATTCATCTAAACTTTTCCACTACATACATTATGTGTGAGTCCCATTTCATGTGACTCATGCACAAGTATTTGATTTCTTTCACAGGTTCTATAGAAAAATGTGCATTGTGCATGTTTAAATCAAGTTTGCTGAGACTAGGCAGGCCACGAGAGTTACAACTGAATAGCAAATAATTTGTTTTTTCCATGTTGATCGTAAGTAATTTATATTCGAAACATTTTTTCATAGAATGAATGTCAAATTCGGCCTTTTGTTTCAGGTTTTCCCAGTTATCAGACCAATGAAAAATTGTTGTGTTATCAGCAAATCCGAAAATGTACTCACTATTATCGAGAGAACAGTACATTTATAAATGTTGAATAAAATGGGTCCTAGGACTCTTCCTTGTGGCACACCACAGTCAATTTTTTCGGCACCGCTAACTACACGACAGCCCGAGTTAAGTCGCTTAGGTAGCTCTTGAAGAGTTCTACGTAAATGGCTCTAACACCAACGTCTTCCAATGACTGTAAGAGTAGATCATGGATAACGGTTTTGACAAATCTACGAATATGCGCAGACACGGAGTGCTTCAATTCAGAGCTTCCGTTATCTTATATATTAAGATAAAATTGCATCTTGGGTTGATATATTTTCTTCGAAACTAAATTGAAACAAATACTGACTTGAATTCCAATGGTTTACATGTTTCATACGTTATGTATACAATAATCAAGAGTAACATATGGGGAATGTGAAACTATAGTAGCTGAGAACTTTTATATTGAAGAATCTATTTCAAATAAATTGATCATCACTGAAAAAATTGACAACTATTGTACCGGAATGATACCAGACAGTTATTTGAACCAACCATCCACTTCTAAAATGAGTTTACTTGTTCGTGTATTGATTCAGATGCTGTAACGAAGCTTTCAATATGTAATAATTATGTTCAAGAGAATATCCCATTTCCAACATCAATAACTAAACCAAATTCATTTTCAATGTTCAGCTTAGTTACATGTTGAAAAAATGTTGGTTATGAAGAAATGTTATGAAGAATCTTTCTCTATTGAACTGAATATATACAATTTGAGAAATTTACCTACTTTACGGCCCGCGGGCCGTAATCTGTTTTTTAGAATTTCCTCAATAATTTTAGAGAGATGGGTTATTAGAGATATCGATTGGTAATTGCCTACTTTCCGTGTATTCCCTTTTTTATGGAGAGGAATGACCTCTGAGTGTTTGAATGCCGTTGGATACTTTCCAACTTTCATACACAGGTTGAGAATGTGCATTAATGGCTTTCGGATGTAACAAGAAATTATCTTCAGAGTTTCGGCTCTGATATTGTCAATTTCTACTGCTTTTTTATCTTTCAAATGATTTATCAGGTTCTGTATTTCAACTGCCTATACTGGAGTGAGGAAGAGATAATTAGGTACAGAAGAACGATATGGAACGAAATTGTGGTATTTTTTTATTTAACTGGCTAATTTTCTACTCATTTCTGCAAACCTGGGACCTTATTCTCAAATGTCGACTACTCTATGTCGCATGCGACAAAATATTTCTATCACTTTTCTCGACCAAGCATTGAAAAGAGAGGGAGATATTTTGTTGCTTGCGACATAGGGTAGTAAACATTTGAGAATAGGGCCACTAGAATTGAATTCTTTTCCTATGTTTTCTGTCTACCAATATGTTACGGACCTCATTTCCAATGGAATCTATAGGATGCAGTGTTTTTTTTGTTTTACTCATTGCCTGTACGACTCCCCATAATAATTTTGTATTGTCGTTGTTATGTTCAATTTGTTTTCTATAATAATTACTCAAATGTAAAAAAAACGTGGGTCCAATCGATCTATTAAATTTTTACGAACTTTCAATCGTCCGAATAATCAAAAAGTTGGTACACATATCAAGGACAGGTTACAATACAAGAACTTCATAACTATAATGTAATTATTATAATGATAATAATGACGCAGTGAGCCCGCCTGAGGAGGATACATGGCGAGAATGCATGCTCTGTGGTGTGTGAGACACCCAGAGCGTGCCCAAAACCTTAGGGATCAAGAATCTCATCTTTGGAGACGAGGCTATGTCAGAGTTCATTGACCGCTTAACGAAGTGGCAGATATGCCTCGTGTCGATCCGGTTATGGAGGAGCCTCACATCATACCACCAATGGAGAGCATCAAAATCCGCAGGGCGCTTTTTATAATCAAGTCTCTGAAGCCAGAACAACTGGCACAGGTGAATGCGGATATGAAGGATAAACTTTCACAAGAGACTGACTTCTGGCAAATCAACTCTGCCGTGTATGACGCCGCTCAGACCCTATCTGAAACGGAGAGAAGGGATACCGCCCCTCAGGTTGGAAGCCATAAGCGACGCATGGAAGCTAAGATCAAGTTGGCGAGACCACACGCGTCTCGAATCCAATGTGTGGTGGATTACGTGGCGGCCAATAGGCATTTCACGCAGGCACTGCTAAATTGCTGCTATATTGAGACGAGCTCACCACACATTGAATCAAGGCGCGCTGTTCACCAATAAACAGCACTGTCTTGAAATGATACGAAGAAGTCACAAGTATGAAGCGAGTGAGAAGCATTGCGGAAAACATAAATTTCCGCGATAAACTTTCTCGCTTATGTCAAGAACTTCTACGTGTTGTGGATAACCCGTTGGCCGCTGATCGGGTGGAATCCTTCTGGAAGAATATCTATGAGTATCTGCAACCACTTAATGTAGATACTCCAGCCCTAGTGCAGTTCGAAGCTTTCTGCAGGAGGGTTCGTTAATCTAAACACAACGCGCTGCACAGTCTGATATCCCCGGAAGAAGTTCGACACGCCCTTAAAGGATCGAAAAACTTTGCTGCTCCAGGCCCTGATGGGATAAATAAGTATTGGTGAAAGAAATGTGCAAGCTACCTCCACCATCTGGCACGGGTTCTTAACTCATGGCTAGATGGGGAGCAGATTCCGGACGGGTTTGTCTGAACGGGGTGACCCAAACTCTGTCACCGAGTTGGAAGACTAAGGTCATCCTGCAGCTTCATAAGGATAAGCCAATGCATGGGGGGTCTTCTTCAAGAATATTGAAGACCTTGGCTTATCCAAAAATTTGATTATCGCATTCCTCAGGTCAAGTGAGCTGAAGTCGTAGACCGAAGGATTCATAATGGCCCGCGCGGCTCTACAAGTGTTGTACTACCATCTACGACACTCGTATGGTATAGACGAGACACCAGTGTTGCCTTATGCTCCGGGGGGCATATAAGAAAAACTTACCACGTTTCAGTCAGCGGCAGATATTCTGGCTCTCTGATTGGTTGTGACCAAACACAGGTGCATTTTGCCCATCCAGACTAAAACTCTCTAGCGTGAATTCGTTTTTTGCTCGCAATTGACACACAAACCTAACTTGAGCAAGCTAACCTAGTTTGCGAATCGAAAATGCGTGAATTAGTTTTTCGCTTCCGATTTACACACAAACCTAACCTGAGCAAGCTAACCTAGCTTGCCTATTCACCACAGGGAATTTTTTCGAATAAATTTCCGGGCAACAAAGTGCACCACGTTTTAGTCTGGATGGCAAAGTGCACCTGTGTTTGGTCACAACCAATCAGAGAGCTAGAATATCTTTCATTGACTGAAACGTGGTACGTTTTGCTTATATGCCTACGGGGGCTATTGAGTTCGTTGTGGAGAATGAAAAGTGCCGTGTCTATTGGAAATACTAATCCCCCACCCTCAATTCAAAACAAGAGAATTTCAACAAAACAAAATATTTCCAACTAATAGGATTTGTTTATCTTTGGGTGTCAAATGCCAATTTGACATAGCACTCATAGCAAGATTGGGGAAGATTAATTAAGGTTTTCATGTATTGTATATGTGTTCTTCGTTACACCTATTTCCGATGGAAAAAGGCAGCACTTTGATTTGAGAATGCTTCCTCGTTCCATCGGAATACAAATTAACTAAAAGATCATTTTCAATTTTTTGTAGTTACTGCCTTTCTCCAAAGTCGGGCAGAAATAAGGGCCATGTTGTTACAGTGGTTGAGACTTTCGCGTTCGAAACCTTTGACTGCTGGTCGGCTAGGTTCGAAACCTCAGCGACTACAGATTTTTATCTGATGGCCGGAAAAAGTGCTAGGAATAGCACGTTGAAAGGTAAGACCTCGTAAATCCTTGGCTCGCACAAGTTTCGATTTTTGAGGGCTGCTGTTCGTAAGGGGACGTCAGCTGGTTAACGGAAAAAACAATTTTAACATTTTTTTAATCACTGTCGAAAAGTAAATTTATGAACAGTATGTAAAAAATTGATGTTTTCACGCACTTGTGTTAAAAAGCATCACATTACGCACGGTGAACCGTGCGTAAACACTGTGTTTACGCACTGCCGTAAAAGAAATATTTTTAGATAGTCATGCAGGTACCTCTGAAATCTATTGAATCCAATTGTTGCAAATCTAGGGCAGTATGGTACTGCAGAGACACCTTGAACAGACTAGGGCAATACAATAATGTTACCCTAGTCTGGATACCAGGTCACACTGGCCTAGAAGGAAACGAAATAGCGGAAGCCCTCTTAAAAGGGGGGGACGAAACAATGTTCATTGAGCCAGAAACGGAATTCGGTTTAGCATATACCAACTTTACTACAAACTCAAACACCATGCTAAACATATTTCATGCACATGATCTGCAGCTACTATAGAACTAGATTTTCCATATTTTGCAATACAATATTAATGTCAAAAAATCTGGCAAATTTTTCTCCCAATTACTGGAGGGCCGTTAGACAAAAAATTGCGTTATCTCGGACCTGTCAAAACTACTCCAATTTACATTTTTTTTTCAAATCTTGGTAATGTAAAACACTTAAACCTTTTATTTTCATTTATTTTTTATATTATTTAATTTTTTAAATTTTTTTTCATTTAAAAAAATTTCTAATACTTATTACTGTTAAAATAACGTTATTTACAAACCATGGGATTTTTTTGGGATGGGATCAGTCTTCCATAGAAAATGTATCATTTTTTTGCCAACATTTTGAATTTTACTAAATTCTTCATCTGGGCTCCGTAACAATGGGTAAAGTTTACAAGTCAAACTAATACTTGCTACACTGTTAATGGCTCGTAGGAGACTTACTCAAAAATTACCACGTACGCGTTAAAACTGATTGAAAAACATTGTTTAAAACGAGAGACTTAAAGCAATAATAATAGTAATAATAAAAATAATTGTTATTGCTAATGACCATAGTAGTCGATGCCAACACACCAAAGAAAAAAAAATAATTGTCTTCATTTAACTGAATAACAGATAAAAAAACGTAAATTTTCATTTTTGGTCGTTACGGAGCGAGGTTTAGCTTAATCTAACTCTCATAAAGAACTCCAAAACAATCATTTTAGGTATAAATGAGTAGTAAAAGTACTACTATTCAATAAAACAATCATAAGAATGTCTCATTCGAAAATAGGGTGAATATTTTAATGCAGATATTCTGTAGAGATGGGCATATGCATATGGATTATGTAGGAGTTAACCAAGATTTAAAAGCATATCTACCATAATTTTTCACTTCGATTGATAAAGAATTGAACAGTTTTATAGAATTGAACAGTTTTATAGAATTATATGAGATCACCCTTTGATAGAGAGCAGTGGACTGTTGCGGCACCGTTATTTGGTATGGATGTTAAAAGCAAACAATACCCTTGATGAAACGGGAATCGGTTTTGAGCGTTCAGTTTTATTTTTTTGCGAAAATTTTGTTGGAACAAATGATTCAATTCGTTTGTGAGAATTCGGGAATCTAAGTGATTTTTGGTGTTGATGATTTTAAAGAAAAACAATTTTTTATGGTTTGACAAATGAAAAAAATAGGCAAATTCCCGAATTCTTAAAGAGATTATAGACTCAGAAGAATTATAGATTCAGAAATAGAAAAAAAAAAATTGTATAAAATCATTAGTTTTGACGCAAAACCGATTCTACGATTAGAAGCTACGTAGTTTTTTTACGGACACGTGCTTCATTACCTACACTATCGCTCTTAAAAAATATATCCCCATACACCCAACATGTGCGGCGCAATGGTAAAATTTGACTTTCGTGATGACGCGCTGATGTTGCCTCTTAATGGGTATGTGGCAGATTTAAGCGATGCTCCATATTCAACCAATTAAGTTTTTTTTAATTTATGACTTACGTGGTTAAACTTTCCGAGTCCAAATATGAATCGAATAAACCAGTTTTGCACTTTCTGTATTTTGTTTTTGAAATTGGTATATCAAGAAAGGGTCCATAAAGAAAATAGCAATATGCGAAATGTGAAGATTTCAGAGTACTAGCCAACTGTGTATTGAAGTCGAGAACATCTCTATCGGAAAATAAGAGTTTTAGGGTAGTAAATGTTCTCTTGAGTGAATTATTTTATAAGAGTTTTGAAGCTGAGATCATCCTTCATAACTGAACCTAAATTTTTTGCTGGATAATTTCTATTTGTCTTCCAGGTATAAAAACTCGAAAATCAGTTAAGTAAATGAATATTTGGAACCTTTGGTGTGAATACAATTAAAAAAATAGAAGTTACCCAAAGCATTTCTTGAATCGATGTAATCATATTTGTTATGCGGATACTAGTGTATCAAGATCATTATCAAGATGTGTTAGCGCTTATTGTAGGGTGTTGTTGCGATCTGTGTGTCATCCACGTACGCACAAACAGTACAATTCTTCATAATTTGGAGTATATCAGCAGAATATACTTTGTAAAATAACGGTCCGTGGATACTACCTTGAGTGGTAATGTTAACGTAGTTAGGCTGCATGACGTTGGATGAAATATTCTGTTTCCGATTTGTAAAATATGATTGAATTAGCAGTATAGCATCATTATGCATCATTAGTAACTCCATAAGATTTCAATTTGGTGAAAAAGAGTTTGTGGTTGACCCTATCACACGCTTTCGAAAAATCTAAGAACAGAAGAGCTGTGCTCTCTTTTTTGTCCAGTCCTGTAATCAGATCATCAATCAATTACTCTCACAAGTGAGTCAGCAGTGCCTACGTTTTTCTGAAAGCCTGTTTGACTTAGTTAAGATTTCCCAGCAATATCAGTACCTAATCTGAGCATAGATTAGCTTCTCTGTAATTTTTTATATATATGGTTCACGAGTAGTAATAAACTTTTACAGACACAAGATGAACATCTACTTTCATGGACATTCAACAATTAATATTTATACCATACAGAACTATTGGTTTTCAAATCGGTCAAAAAAAAACTTGTTACGTTCTTATCACAAAGGAGGGCGAGAAAAATCATTTTGGAATGCGACTCATCAGTTTGAAAAAGTCCTATTCAAAATTTTGACACATCATCCACAATGTAGATAATTTCACTTGCGAGTCATATTGAAAAATATAAGTGTAGATCAAGGATTGTCGGGTTTGAGATGTGAAAAATACGACCTCATTCTCTTTTAGACTAATAATACACTCATTTTTTATTGGCACTCCTGTTGCATTCGCATAACCTCTTTTTAAAATATTTACTAGATTGACCCATCTAACAGTGAGGACAGTTTGAGAATTTCACTTTAGTTATTTATGCAACAAGTGCAAAAAGTTAGTGTTTATTGCACTCGACGTGAAATTGTTCGACGAGGCCGTTACATAAATATATAAATATATAAAAAATATTAAAATAATAGTAGCCGTGAGCGCGCATGTTATCACGAGGTGTGGTCATAGTACAGACAGTTTGCTCTATGCAGGTAGGCGGTTCAGAACAAAGCGGATCAGTTTTGATTATAGAGTTATTCTCGGGAAGACATTATTTTTTTAAGTCTGGCTGCTAACATTAATACAAAATAATATAAAATATGTAACTGTTTAAAACTTTTTGCCAATCTCACAGAATATCTAGTTAATAATATGTAGTAGGTTTGAACATCATGATGACAACATGTTGAAGTAGAATGACAGATGAGTGCAATAAACACCTTATTGTACTAGTGCAATGAAGAACTTCTTTTTCCACTAAATATAGTTCAATAAAGTTTTGCTTTTTGCATGAATGTAGAAAAAATATATTAATACATTTATTACATTTCAGATGGAATTTTGGTTTTTGGTTGTGGAAGAGGGTTTTCAAATTATTCTCAATATCCAATATCAAAAGCTATTTTTGATTGTCTATCATTCAACATATGTGCAATAGGTACATACGGTATTGCACATGCGTTGAATGATGAACAATTAAAAATTGCATTTGCTAGTGAAAATACAATTGGAAAACGGTTTGTCAAGCAAATCAAAACACAAAAACAGAAAAAAAATATTTGGCAAGTCAAGGGTTAACAAACAATACTCCCATTTCTTATATTATTTTGTTTTTTCCTACATTTTCTCTAAACATTTTCAGTGTAAGCCTTGTTGCTCTATACGATGTTATTTTTTCGCAAATATCTCCGAGATGTGAATTCCAAACTGTGGAAATTACTAGTTTTTTTTATAGAACTAATATAAGTATCTATTCTTTTTTGTGTACCAGCTGGAATAATGAAAAAAAAATTAATTTGGCCACTATTACTACGTTACTGGCACATCCAGTTCTTCAGAACATGAATACCTTTCCGAGTAGTTGATGACTCACCCTGTGTACCATAAATTCTATACCTTACCTTATTTCCACCCCATCCAACTTCTATCACGACATTCCAAGTATTTTCCGAAGAATACAGTGCCAAATGTTTCACGTTCTTCCCAAACTTTGGTTCAACTTGTAGAATATACAGTGCATCGTATGGGGGTGCTAATCCAGCTCGTTTTGATGACACAAAATTTATGACTCGGTGCTCAACGCCACCCTCCGAAAAATATTCACTTTCGGACCTCACTGTACATCTAAGGAAGTCCTCTTCCTGGAGAGGATAACGAATACAGTCATCTCCAGTTAACACTGTAATGAGATAAAATATAAATATATCATTCATTTTTCGTTGATAATATACCGGGTGATTTACAGTGGATTAGAAGTATCTGGAGAACAGAACGACAGATCATTTCGAAAATTTGTGAGCGTAGATAAAATCAAACATGCTCTATCCGTCTAAAATGTTTTCATCAGTACAGTGTTACAGCCTGTATCAGAAAATGGTAGCTACTTTGTTATTTGAAATGACCATTGAAAAATAACAATTTTTACTAAATGCAAATCGAAATATTGCAATTTGGGTCATTGTTGTATAAGACTATTAAGTATGAACTCGATTTCAGTTTCAGCAAACTGGGAGGCTCAGAAGTAATTTCCTTCCGGGGACTCATAAAAATAACTCAAACTCAGTTTTTTTTTCATATGGCACACCATGTATATTATTATAATCCAGTAACGACAGACAAACTCGAGCAAAAAGTGAAGAATGAATTGTAGCACTATGAAACTCGGCTCTCGAAATGATGTTTTTTTTTAAAAAAATTGTTTACCAAAAAATCACGGGTGGAACCTAAAAAATTTTATTTAACAAAAATATAATTATTTTTTGTTGTTATTTTAGAAAATATAAGATTTATCAAAAACCGATTTCGATAGGTTGAGAGATAATTCAATTCTCCACAAGAATGATTTTTAGTAATACCTTATGAAATACGCTCGTTTTTTCAGAAAACGTGGTTTAACGCCGACATCATGCTCGCGTTAACCCACCACTGCAAGTTCAGGCAGGGCCGAAAATTAAATTTGTCATAACTTTGCTAAAAATTATAGTAGAAGGAAAAAAAGTGCATATCGTTCCTGAAGACTTCTACTTCCTCTTGCAAATATCTGTATCTGAGTACCTAAAATGTGTTGTGTACCACTCCACATAACCCTTCTACGATATTTACGGATGATCGGAAAGTCATGGATATTTTAGTTGATATGAAATAATTATAGTGAAGCAGGAATCAGTACTCTCTTTGGACCATATATGCAACGATTTTAGACTAGTTAGACAAGTCTCACTAATACATGCCAAAGCAAAAACTGGGTTTCACTCCTGCTCAGTTTTCAACTCACCCATAATCCCGGCAGTTTCTTCAATAAATGTTGAACATAATCATACACATCCTACATAAAAAATGGAGTATGTGATTTCAAGCTTGAGGTTTGCACTTCACAAGTGTGTTATCAAACGCATACGCAGGATATGAATAAGCGATTATTTTCAACATTTACTGGAATACCGGTTTTATGGGTAAGTTGAATATGAGGCAGGAGTACAACAAAGTTTTTTTTGGCTTGTGTAAGTGGGACCTGTCACACTACTTTAAAATTGTTGCATATAGTCCAAAGAGGGTATGGGTTGCTGCTTCAGTTTATAATTCCATATTTATCATCCGCAAACATCCGTGGAGTGCAACAAAATACATTTTAGGTACTCAAATACTCGCATATTATATTTGCATGAGAAGGTAGGAGTCTTCAGAAACGATATGAACTTGTCCTTTTTCTTCTCCGATCATTTTTAGCTAAGTTATGACCAATCAAATATTCGGCTCCGCCAGAACAGAGGCGGGTATGCGTGAACCTGAAATTTTATGTCGGCGTTTAATCACGTTTTCAGTGAAAACGAGCGCATTCCATAAGTAACAACTAGGAATAATTTTTGTGGAAAATTGAACTGTTTTTCACCTTGTTGAGTTGATTTTTCGATGAATCATATACTTTCCAAGATTACAGCAAAATCTATTTATTTATTTTGAAACGAAAAAATAATATAATATATATAAATAATATAAATATGTTCCACCCCTGGAATTTCAGTAAACATTTTTTTTTTGGGTTTATCATGGTTCCAACTACTAGCATACCAAGTTTGGTGGTGCTACAATCGATTTTCGTCTGAAAACCCAATCGTACTGGATTATTATTCATTATTTTCTAATTTATTTGTGTATACTTTCCTTATACCTATCTCGTACAGTTTGTTAGTTATGATTATTTATGTTATGTGAAGTCGTCTTCAATAAAATAAATATTGGATAGTGATTTAGATAGTAGGCTACGAACTTCATTCTGACAGAAAACTGACATGTAATTCATTCACTGTCATCCTGAATTCAAGTTGAACAGGTGTGAGAGTACTATGGCAGAAAATAACTAAATACCTAATTAAATATTAAAAGTGGTTTTGATGAATGTATCCATCATTTATGGTCAATGTAACAAGAATGTCAGCAGAACATGCAGAGAGTTTAATGAAAAGTATGCTGATTCACCTCGAATGAATTTGATTTCATTCATTCATTAGATTGAACAGAAATTTTGAAATGCTTGTATCTCCTTTGAAGACCAAAATAAACTTGCCTAGACCTGTGACAGGCAATGAGGACAACGCAATATTTTTTTTGGAAATACTTCCACGGGAATCATCAAGCTTCCATTCGTAGTGCAGTTCACGATTTATATAGGAAACTTCCGCCAGTTCATAGACACCTGGGGGAATACGGAATGCATGACTACAAATTTCATAAAGTTCAAGCTGTGGAACTCTGTAAAGGTTGGTGGTGCGTACACAAGTACACGAAGATTTTCTCAAGATAATATGGACTGATGAATCAAAATTTTCGAGAAACCGTATTTTCAAAGGAAGGAATCTTCATCACTTGGGCAACCGAAAATCTGTATGTCACAAGAGAAATGAAATTTTAAGAAAAATTCATTTTCAACGTTTTCTGTTTAATTCTGGACTATCAATTGCGCCTTTTGATTTATGAAGAAAAACTGACACTAGAACAATACCGAGCATGTTGGTATCAACTTGATGGGGCCACTGCTCATTGTATTGCATACGTCGGATTGGAATAGGACCGCATATTTGATGATCGATGGATTAGACGTTTGGGCCAATGGGATTGGACTCCTGGATCCCCTGATCTTACACCTTTAGACTTTAATTTGTGGGGCACTATCAAGCAAATAGTCTACAGAACACCGGTCAACACGAGGGAAGAATCGGAACATTGATTGACCTGAGCGTTTCAGGAATTTGATCCAAATAAAATTCAGAGATGCCGTTGGTGTTCGCATGAGAAAGTATTTGGAAACAAATGGTCAATATTTTTAACATTTATTGGAATGATTGGGCACCGCTACATCTTTCTAAATTTATCAATACACATGTTCGACTTTTATACTTTTAGCTTTTTCTGATGATATAAACATTTCAAAATTGCCACTCAATCTAATGAAATTCAAGATAAATTAGCATACTCTCCATTAAACTCTTCTTGTTACATTGACCATAAATGATGAATAAATCCATCAAAAACACATTTGAGTAATTATTATCTTCTGCCAAAGTACTTTCACACCTACGCAACTCAGGTTGACAATGAAGGAGTAACTAGTCAGTTCTCTGTCAGAATGAAGTTCATAGTTTACTATCTGAATCACTATCCAATATTTATTTTACTGAAGACGATTTCATAACATAAATGATCATAACTAACAAACTGTACGCGATAGGTATAGAGAAAGTATACACAATAAAATTGAAAGATGTAACAGCTTTCCAAATGAGTAATAATATACAGGATGTGCCTATATGAAAAAACTAAGTTTCAGTTATTTTCATGAGAACCCGGAAGGAACTTACTTCTGAGCGTCTCTGTATGCTGAAACTGGGATCCAGTTCATCGATAGAATACTTAATCCAGCTATGACCCAAATTGCAATATTTTGTATTTGCATTGGGAAAACATTGTTATTTTTCAATCATCAGGTTTTACACAAAAATTGGATAGAATAATTTTTATCTCGAAATCCGCCATAGATAGGTTTTGGCAATTACCAGTAAAAGTTATGAGGAATCCTACGAGGATTCCAGAAATGATATAATATCCGGGGTGTTTCATTTGAAATAACGAATAACTTTCTGATACAAGCGGCAACACTATATTGATGAAAATATTATAGAGGGATAGAGCATGTTTGATTATCCTCGCCTACCAATTTACGAAATGATCTGTCGTCCTGTTCTCCAGATGCTTCTTATGAAACACCCGTTATCCGATCGGTCTCATACTGTAGGAACAGTGTACAGAGTGAAACGTAGCAAGGAAAAAACAACGAAGCATGATTTTCTATGCAAATATACAAGTTGCTATGAAGAGTTTCCTTGAATCTCAACCTGACTGAGATAAATAGATGAGTGGAAGAACTCACAGTGTAACTCCACCAAAAACCATCTCAATTGTTAACGTAGAAGCTGAAGTCGGAAGACTCACATCAGCTCATTGTAGATGTAATCGGAAGAGTTATATCAGCACTTTGAGAGTTCAATGATGTAAATTGATCACTTTTCTTGCGGAATTACATCGTCTGGATTATTGCGACGTTTTAATCGGTTCAGTATTTCTGATCTTTATCAAGAGTGTTATAGAGCGACAGTTCTATTGATTCCATTGATTCCATTGATACAGGCATTTTGTTCATGTACAAATTGATGAATAGCACAAATTCCCCGCCACCAGTGCTACTAAGCACCATGTTGAAAATTGAAGTTGTAAAAATTTTTGGATTTTTGAAATACTAACTAATGTCTGCCATGTACTTCGATATGTTTTTTGATACAAAAATCCATAGAAAAAAAATGACAGACATATTCGGTGCTCATGTGACACTCACTACGCAGTCTGAGCTTAAACCGAACAGCCTGTGCTTGAACCGAACAGCCTGTGCTTGAACCGAACAGCCTGTGTTTGAATCGATCATCTCATGTGCTCATTCGGTGCTCATGCGGAACGAATGCTCTAGTGAATACACACCTTTAATCGCGAATGAAAAATAAAGATACGCTTAACCTCAATACTAAGCGCATGCGCAAGAAGTAGATGAAACGAGAATAATAACGCTGTTGCCACATATTTTTCGTCATTAGTAAATGAAACTGTTCAATATTTTAATGTTTTATGCTTTTAACTTTTTTATTATGCAACTGGCACTTCCTGTGGCTCTGCTGACAGGGTCTATATCTTGCTTGCGCCAGTAAATTTGAAATTTTCTCTTTTGGAGGTTATAGAGGACGATTAGAAGTTCATGCTACCATGATTTGCTTTACACAAAGGTACAGAGAAATATTTTTCAATAGGACTCGGTATTTATGAAACTTGTGTGGTAGTTATTTGATATATCGGAACGGAGTCGACGCCTGTTATTTCTCGCAGTGTATCCAACCGAATCTATCGATCACTATGATACGCATCTTGTTCGAAATTCTGTCTAGCTTTGTAAGGAATGTGTTTTTCAAACTGTGAAACACAGGACAGGCGTATATGGTTTCTGGTCTATTATTTCATTTGTAAATCAGTAACTCATTTTCATAAGTTTCAAATTTCTGGCTATGAGAGGTTATGTTCGCTTATTTGCTGCCCCTGCCGTCTGTATAGTTAGATTCATATGATTATGAAATGTTTCCTAGGTATTTCGTACTGTTTGATTCACTCACAACTTCTTCCTTGATCTTTCTGAAGATTTTTGTGTGTCGGTATTTCTTCGAGAAGTTGACGACCTCTAGTAACATTTCATTATTTTTTCAGGTACGGTACGACATTTCGATCCAAATCAATTTGGCTCTGCGCTGTAGCAGCCACGCTAGAGAAAAATTGGGCGTTTAAGCGGTATTATCCGTATGCATATATCGCCGTATTTGTTTTCTTGGATCTGGGAAATTGGTATGTATATACAACATTTAAGTGGAAAATAAAAACGAATCTTGCGGGACACCCATTCCGGTTTTATACCTTGTCGACTGGTTGCTGTTCACTCTTTGCACAAAAGATCTTTGGACACGATCGTCTTATCCACTACAGTTGTGTTCTCGAATATGACCAATGATGTTGAACCTTTGGACACTGATGTTCCTCTCATGTACTCAATCTCAGGTATTCACTTAGAAATTCAGAAAACAACAATTCATGAACAATTTAAGGTTGAGTAAACTGTAATCAATATCTGAAGCAATTTTTTTTCAATTCGTGAACCATCATGAATTGAGTCAACTCAGTTGATTTAAGCCGACCCCCCGCGGTGCGACTGATTTGAGACAAAGGTTGTAAATCAATTGATCCTGCAACTCTTTTGTAACCTCGGCAACGTGTAGTTGTGTGAAGCCGCACACGAGTCGATTCAAATGAAACTTGTTTGCAATCAGTCACAAATCGGTTGTACGTGACCATTTTCCGCGGTCGCAGTTGCGTTGCAGTTCGAAGTTGCCCGCTTTCAAGGTGTTTACCAAGTGGTTATACAGGGTGGGTCACTGTCGATGGTACCTTAGACGTTTACGGAGAACGGGACATAGGATCATTCTGAAAATTTGGTTTCTCGAGTAGTTGCTCTTGATCTATCGATCTAAAATATTTTCAGCAAAGCAGCGTTGCCGCTTATACCAAAAAGTAGCAGCATCTTTGTTATTTCAAATGGGTCACCCCGTATATTACCGCATTTTTGAAATTGCCATTTTTTTCTGATTATTTCTACCTCATACTCCCCTATACCTATCTCGAACGGTTTTTGAGATATTGGTTATTTTCCATATTTTTTATCCAAAACATAGCTCGAATTGAATGTTTATTTCTGAGGTATTTGGATTCTTAGGAAGTTGCAATTTTGTGTTTAGTTCATCAAGATCATGTACATTGATTCTGTATAGAGAAGTTTGTTCTGCGTTATACAGGGTCGTTCAAAATTCATGATCGTACTGCTAGATACGAAAAGGGTTGAAGGTGCGATTTTTAAATGGAACATCCCTAAATAGCCAGAATTCCGAGATAATAGCAATTTTCACTTGTAATCTCCCAAGTGCTTGAATTATTGCCCGAAATTTTTCGAGTAGAAGAGAGATCGATAGACCAAGAGCAACTACTTAAGAAACCAAATTTTCAGAATGATCCTATGTCCCGTTCTCCGTAAACGTCTAAGGTACCATCGACGGTGACCCACCCTGTATATACAGGTTATTTTAGAAATGGCTGATCACGAACTGAATTTAAAATTTGTCGGACAGGTAGAGAAATACGAAGAACTATACAATCATAAACTCCTTGGCTCCTTGGGTACTCACTCAAGAAAAGACGTGACAGAGAAAGCATGACAACAAGTACTCCCTATGTATTATCTGCGGTATCGATAATGATCAATTATGTCTACCTCACTGTTTTATAGTCATAGTTGTATCCGTGTGCGTGCAGAAGTTTCATATTAGTTAGAAACCGGTTGCGAGATCAACTGATTTGCAACCTTAATCACAAAACAGTCGCACCGTAGGCCGTGGCCTTAGAGACAGTACAAGTTGCATACTTCGAAGTTTTCCAATGAATAGTTAGTTTCAAAAGGGACTGCTTATTCGATAAAATAACAACGTATTTTAGTCCCAGCAATAGGAAAAAGTGCGTGCAGAAATCAATATCCTAAAACAAAAAATATGAGCGTATAGGAAATCGAAATTCAGAATGAGTTTCTATTTCATGCGATTACCGAACATAACCTAAAAAAATCGCAAAGTTGCGAAAAGCGGTTTTTTGTTGATAACTAAAAAACTACAGCTCCGATCGAAAAAAGTTAAATGAGGAGATTGTGGGTATTGAAAAGATCTATCAATTGAATGGATTATAATTTTTTGATATCATTGATACTTTTCGAGTTATATCGGAAAAACCGTGAAAAATCGGGTGTTCTATAACTCGTTACCTGTAAGATATTAAAACGTGTTAATTACTGTTATGTGTAGCCTATGGCAAGCCAAAAAAGTATTTTTTTTGAAAAATTGATAAACATTGATTATTTTTTAAAATATATGGTTTTCTCAAAAAATATGCTTTTTTAATTTGGCTAGCTCTTGCTCGGGGAATGATGCTACAGTAACGATTTAGGGTTTATTTCTCTCTGTAAGAGTTGTACTTTCATATAATCGAATGAGTATATTGATTTTTGTCCATTTTAATGGTAAAAAAATGAATTTAAAAAAAATTGCACAATTTTTTCAAATGTTTTTCTTAAATAAATTCCTTATTTTCGTATTCATAGGAATGACTTTTATGAAAATAGATTCCTAGCATGATTTCTCGCATTCAAAAAAAAAAAAATTGTTGAAAAAATACTAGGATATGTCTAGTTCATTTGCAGTATAATTAATTGATGAATAAAGTGAGTCGTGCAGGCGTGCAGGCGCGGATCGCGGCAGCTGTAGTGGGTGGCGGAATGGGGATAGCACTGAATACTTATTTCTTGCCTTAAAAGTAGCTTGCGCTTGAGAAATATTGAGTATCTCGGCTTCTGGACAACGCACAAAAATCCCTTTGTACTTAATTTGGGGTAGCGCGTCGAGAAAAACACGAATATCATATTCACAAATTGATAAAATAACATTATTATTATGTACAAAAGATTTATGAAATTATTACAGGAATATATTATACTAATACAGATTCACTATTTTCCTTTTTTTAATAATTGGAGGATTGTCCGCTGAATCATCTCTTCTTCTTTTTCTTATTCTTCTTCCATAATGTCTGTGAGCAGACTATCCATGAAGTAGGGCAATTCTTCATCTATTTAAATGGTAGGCGTCTCAAAATTCCCATTCACTCGAATCACAATGTGTGCAAACACTCGAACATTGTAGAAATTGCTTCATGCAGCCACAGGTTTTTGTTTTGCAATCACTGATACAGCTGCATGAGATTTTTCAATATCTGATCTAGTATCAATACATCATAAGTATAAACTGGCATTAATGCATTATTCGTAATTTTTCATCACCACTGAGTGATCCTTTTGTCGTTGTCCAACCATTTTTGCAAATGCAAATAAACTCTGAAGGCATGTTTGGCGGCTCCTTCAGTAGAAGGAAGATTTGCTAATTGAAAAGTTGCCTTTGGCGTTAATCGTTCAAAACACTCAAATCGATGTTCATTGAGAGTTTCTTCTTTCTTATTATTATACAATAAAGAAATAATTTTGCACATATTATGAGTCACTTCTTCAGAAAAAGCAGTTTCTTCATAAAATACATCCAATAATTGAAGGTGGTCTGGATTCGAATGAAAAATTTTCAGTAATTTGTTCTTCTCCTGTTAGTAGATCGAATATACTGTATCACAGCCTGATACAGCGTGAAGAAGAGCTACATATTTCCATAGGTCTGGATATTTAAAGCTGCTGTTGGAATACCAGCGATCTACTTATCGTGCTTTTCCTTTTTTCAAACAAAATATGTTCTGTGTACTGTGAACCAATTGCGTGAGGAGTACAATCAAATGAACATCTTCTCCAACTATAATTATGTTGTTTTCTCTAGTCAGATTAGGTAAATCGGCATCTTCTTCTCCAGATATTTTTAAAATGAAAAAATTATCTCGCCTCCTAGTGATAGTAGGAATTCAATTTTAAGAGTAGCCAAATTGAGAAAGCATCTTTTTTGAGAAAACTTCATATATTTTGAAAAATAGTCAATATTCATGAATTTTTCAAAAATATACTTTTTTGGCTTGCCATAGGCATAACAGTAAGTAACAAGTTTCAATACCTTACAATTAGCGAGTTATAGAAAACCCGATTTGTCACGGTTTTTCCGATATAACTCGAAAAATATCAATGTAATCGAAAAATTATGGTCCACCTAATTGATAGATCTTTTTAATACCTACAATTTCATAATTCAACTTTTTTCGATTGGAACTGTAGTTTCTTAGTTATCAGCAAAAAAACGCTTTTCGCCACTTTGTCAATTTTTTAAGTTATGTTCGTTATGTAATCACGATCGAGTCGCATGAGATAGAAACTCATCCTGAATTTTTATTTCCTCTACGCTCATATTTTTTGTTTTCGGATTTTAATTTCATTCATTTTCGGGGCTATTTAAGTTGAGTATCAATCGGCGAGAAAAAATACCGGACAATTAGCCAGGAATCACACTGATCGACTAGGACCGACCATCCGCGACCGTCCACGTACGAACAAAATTTCCAACACGTATATTCTTATCGCACAATTCACACTGTATAATCGTCATTGACTGTCCTCGACCGTTTTTCAAAGACCATGTTCGAAATTCTAGTCTGCTGGAAATTTTGGTCGGTGTCACACTATCCTGACGTAATGTCATTTTGATGAACTTTCGACTTCAACAAAACTCATGTAAATAGGTATATTTCCTACCGGAAAAATAAAATGTCTGTTAGGAATTGCTCCAGGTATATTTTTTTTAACTTTCTTCATTCGTCGTTTATAAAAATAGTAAATTATCATAATTCGTTCTTCTTCAGTATCACTACTGCTCATTATTTAAAGCAAAACTTTTGATATTATGAATTTAACTTATTTTCAATAAATGACTAGACAATTCACACAACCTTTCGAATGTCAAATTAATGTCAGATTTACAAAATTATTCTAGTAGTCGGTCGTGGATGGTCGATCAGTGTGACTTTGAAAGTTTTCATTGATCTACTTCTACTTTTGGTCGTAGGTGGACGGTCGCGGACGGTCGGTCCTGGTCGATCAGTGTGATTCCTCACTTATGATCCGCACGTTTTAGACAATGTAGGGACACCATTGATTGTTGCAAATGACAATTGAATAATAACGTTAACTCGATCCATATATCCATATTTTTTTTTGCTGTTTTTGCATTGACTGCTATGGTCATTAACCACGTGTTCTGGGTAGGCTGTGTTACTAACATTATGCCTAACTTTAATTTTTAACGGAACAGTGAATCGTGGAGGGTTACTCATTCCCAGTTGGCAACGAAATTCATTCATTCAGAAAAATGAAAAAAGCTCGTCCTGATTGCGAAACGAACCTGGAACATCTCAGTCACACTGGCAAAATTACAAAAATTTTTGCAAAATAATCAAACGTAATATCAGCGAGAAAAAAAAGTGAACATATCACGATATTGGTCTAATATTACTTGGATATTTTAAAAATATTATTGGTGAAATATTCTCGTAGTAATATTGACCTCGAATCATTCTGTGATACTGGTACAATATCATTTGGATATAATAGTGGTAGAATATTTAGTGATTATGTTACTTTGAAAACATAGGTGAAACATTTCCAAAAAATGTAAAATAACTGGAATTATAGTTTTCCTTCAATTAGGGTTCATATCAAAAAATATAAATGCGGATCTGAATACTACTCGTACCTCGATAAATTTGAACGGTTTAATGTAGAATAATTAAACCAAAAATGTTTCGAAGGTATAACCGATACTACTTTTTGAGAGAAGAAAGATTGCGATTACTCGACAGATGGCGCTGGATGTTCTCTGCATTGCGTTGGAATGCTATTAGTAACTCACAATGTAACGATATGATCACTCGTTCATAGAATTGAAGCCCACCTGAAACAAACACCTGAAAAATTTGCGGACAAGAGCAAAGACATGAGGACTTGAACCAACCAATCCCTTTTGCGATATACGGTGATTTTGATCCTTCCCCCTCTACATTTGCAAATTGTAGCGGAGGCGAGTATGGAAGCTCCCATACTGATGTGTCTGGACCAACGTAGAGACAACAGTCTAGGCCACTCCAACATAATGGAGGTCATAAGAACCAACATATCTGGGATATCGAACAAAATGACTCCAACCTATTCCTTCGATGGAACATATGCCATCAATATACAAGATGTAAAGTCACATCAAAGGCCACACCAATGCTGTCAAGAGGGCAAATCTGTATACGAATGGCTCTAAGACAAGCAATGGAGCAGGGTCTGGAATATATGGGGAGACACCGAGGCAAGACGATAGGCTAAGCCTCGATTCTCAAGCATCTACATTCCAAGCCGACGTGATGGCTATTATCCTTTGCACGAGAAAGGGTACTAGAAACCAACCCATAGCATTTCTCTCCGACAGGCAGGCAGCAATGTAGGCCCTGTGAATATGCAGATTTTCTTCTAAACTAGTTTGGGAGCCTCACAAGAACCTCAACGACCTAGAAGCACAAAACAAGGTGAAACTTCTCTGGGTACCAAGTCACAGTGGCATCCAGCAAAAAACTCTCATCGGACCTGAATCAGCTTGAGGAATCCCATTTGGGGACATTGAGCAGGACACGAAGAAATGGGTTGAGAACCATTATCAAACTTCTGGGGAGAATGCATCAAGCAGTACTCACGGAAGCATAATAATGATGATGATGGGGCCAACCCACCGACAACTTCTCGATCTGAGCTGGAACTGTCGTAGAACTCCTTACAAAATACTGCCACTTGAGAAAACACCTGCCTGTGCTGGGAATACACCAAGAGGAAGAAATAACCTCTAACAGAGTGTTTGAAAGCGAATCCTTGGCACTCATGAGGATAGATATATTCGGAAACTATAGTGCAGAATTTATCATCCTATACGGAAATCTCATCTACAGAGGTTTATCAAAAGATCCGGAGTACTCAAAAGATAGACCTGACAACGGAAAGCGAAGATATTCTACACAAAACTATCTGTATTTTTGCCGGAAGCCTAACCCGCCCGGCAATATTAATAATAAGCTCCATGTTCTTTGTTTTCTTCAATTTTCAACAATATTATTCTTTTTTGTCTGATCAATTACTATCTTGAGAAATTATAGTTATTTCCCTAAAAAGTGCGCAAAGTGCTACTTTTGAGCACGCAAATACAGTTAGACGAACGACGCGAAACAAAGTTCCGATGAGTTTTTGCAATTTATATAATAATTTTTAATCAAACTTGAAAGAAAGAACTAACTGATATTCAACAAAAAATTACATATCAATGTGTCAAACTCGATAGACGAACGCTTGACACTATTATAATCATTTACCATTTATCGGATATGAATTCATGATTAAAAAATGTCCTGCACTAATGAACCATGAACATGTGGGTGCACAAGGTGCCCAAGAGCCCAAGGTAAGAGACCTACATACAGGAATTTCAAATTCCTTCCTCCTATTTCAGAAAGTGAGTAAGTAACTAGGAAATGGAAGAACGAAAAATATCATTAGTCAAGTAAGTGACAACAAGCAGTTAGAGCCCAAGAAAGCCTAGAAATAAGTGAAGTTCAGTTTTGAATATCCCAGTCAGGCCCTGTTTCCGGAATCTGACACTTCCAAGTGGCGCGCTGGATTAATTTATTACTACTATTATTATTATTATTAACATTGTGATATTATTCTTTACGTACAATTCCTTGTTTGTTATATACATATCCATTAAGAATTACGGTATCGGTGAATGAGGTCATCTCGAATTGTGAATAATGTTCTTACCTAACTCCAGAACGGAGAGAGCTCAGTTCTGTACAGACATCTGAATAAAGCGGTACTTAGTAAAGTAACGAGTGATTATTTATTGTTCTACATTGAGTATTCTACAACCCTCATTCCCAAGTTGTGGACTCTAGTGAGGATTACAAAGAATAATGAACACTAAAATAACCCCACATAATGAGTGAAAGAAGCTACACAATATATTACCTGCTAAATATCATCCCTCTCAGAATTTTCACATTGGTGCAGGAAAGGTTTTAGTTATGGGTGATATGAAAAATGTAGGCGTGGTTAATCTGTAGGTATTCTCAAATCTCTTCAGCGCCCATTAGAATATGGGAAGGTGAGCATTTCCCAAAAAAAATAGGCGGGTCCAAATTCCCACAAAACAAGATACTGCTAAAAATAAAAAAATAAAAGTCCGAAAAAATTTGAAGATATTGAAAAGCTGTCTTTCAAAAACAAATCGGTATACAGAGACGATTCTGGTATTTTTTTTTTTTTAATGCTGCGTTGGGCACGTGAGGTGAAAACAATATTTTTCCGTTAACCTGCTGTCGTTCTCCTACGAACGGCAGCCCTTCAAAGTCGAAACTTGTGCAAGCTAAAGATTGACGAAGTCTTACCTTTCAACGTGCGATTCCTAGCAGGAGAATAGATCTCGAAAAAAGATCGTCCGGAAGTCACCATCCAAACAACAACCTTGGCTTGCGTTGCTTGGCTTCAGACATCGATGACCCACGCGTTTTACCTTTCGAGCTATCCTTTCGGATAGCTCAAGTTATTCATTGAACCGAAATCATAAACAGCTCAGGAAAAAATTAGTACTACCGGATTTGACGTAGGGTCTGATGTATATGATTACTGGACTAGTATTTTGAATCGTGGTTTTGCAAAATACAGTATTACTCTGGCAATGAAAATGAATATTTTATTACCTTTATCGGTGGATATAACTGTTCCAGTACATGCGTATTTCGCAAATGAATCATCGAGGTAAACAGGTACGCTTATCGATACTAACCAAGTGAAGTTCGAGATTTTACAATAATTTCTTCTTTTATTCCTTTCTCGAATATAAGGGTCGATATTCAATCCGGGCGTCATGTACATCCCTCGATGTTCTTCACACAAAGATTTCGGATGGGGTTTCACTTCATAAATATATTGGTCGGGCAAGATTAGCCCAATTAGTAATGCCATAAAGCCACCAGTAACCATTACGATTACGGTAACTGCCGTTAAAAGAGTATTGCCAATGGTACCCATATTTCAGAAAATAATGATATGTTGAATTTAGCAAAACACAAAATATTGATTTCATTATACTGGCACTGAGAGTCACAAAAGGTAATTTTGAAAATTGTCGTCAGTGTTGTCAACTTGAGTTTGACTGATGAATTTATCAAACCCACCTTTCTGATAGACCAAGAGCCAGCAACTTATTTCAATTTGTCATTCCATAAGTCGTGAAAATATTTTATATTTCAGCACTGATGGACTTGATGGATTGTAGTCCTCGTGTGAGTAAAGTAATTAAACATACCGCGTAGAGGACATGCCAGTAACATTCCGAGTTGTTATTTCATAAGTCGTGGCAATATTGATAATTACTAGTTACATAATTAGTGTTAAGTCTGTCAGCCTTCCGTGACCCGCTTTTTCTCAAAAAAATTATTGATTTAGAGTCCATGAGCTCGATCATATGGTACGCTTTTTAGTGTAAAAGAGTCGATAACTCAAAAACTGTTGGTCTTATCGATTTCCAGGACAGGCTTTTCATAGATAATCGAGGTAGCTGCAGTGGGATTTCTCTTCCAATATTTGAAGCAATCATTATGCAATCAAAAGAATAGTAAAACGTTGATCTATGCACGTTTTGAAATTATTTTTTCTACCAAAAAATTGCTTCAAAATAACTGCATTTTTGGGACTTTTTTGAGTTTCTTTTTTTTTTTTTGGAAAAAAGTGGATTGAAAATTCAATTTCCATTACAGCTTGTACATAGAATCGAACGTCATCTGAAAGCCTGTCCTTGTGTGAAATCGATAAGCCGAATCGTTTTTGAGTTATCAATTAACTCTTTTACCCTAAAAACCGCTCAATATACGATCGCGCTCATGTACTCTTGAATAGCACATGTGAATTTGTTTCTGTAGTGAAGTTTGAGAGGTCTAGTGAGATAGTGATATCAGGTTCGATATCTGACAGGTTATTTTTCTTTCCTAGCTATAAATATGAAATTTTTTATTATTGTTTCATGTATTTTTTTCAACTGAAAACTCTAAATACACGCTAGACCTAGGATTTTTAAGAATTAAAAAATCCTTGTAGAAATAATACACAAAAAAAAAACTCTGGTGTGAATCTGATATTTATGTTGATACGAGTGCACGCAGAAAAAAACTTGGTTAAATCAACAAAATATCATTCAACTCGAATAAATAAAAGTGTCAGTATCCCACAATTAAATATCAATTCAAATGAAACACATATTGTCATTGATTTGTCTCTCTGAAATCCTTTTAGATTTAATGCAATTTGCTTTCAATTGATTATATGTTTTGTTCATAGAAAATCTTGTTTTTTCTTTTCGAAAACATCAGATGTTTCAGTCGATCATATGATTTGATATTTCAACATTACCTTTTAGAATTTTGATTTGAATTTGATTCCAACCAACAAAATATTTTGTTAACTCATTCAGTTCATCGTTTGATTGAACAAAATATTTCTTGAAGTGGAAACTACACAAATCAAAATGAACGAAATATTTTTTTGAATCAATACCTTCAATCTCTTCGATTTGCTTAAGGGATTTTTGAATTTACAAATTATCTTATAGAATGAAAATATTTTGGTAATTCATAGAACAAAATATCCGTTTGAGTGAATGTTATTCCATTACCCTTCTGACAAAATATATTAATTCGATTTACGAATGTTTGTTTAAACTCATTAATTATGTTAGTAGATCGAAAAAAAAGTTTTATAAAAGAAAACATAGTTTGAATTGATTTGAAAGAATATTTTGTCAACTGAAATATTCAGAAATGATTTCAAATATAAAATTTATTCCAATTAATCATACAGGTCCATTCAAATCCCGATCCATCTTTCATGAATATCTCGAAAACCGTGAATTTCCGCAAATTTTGTATTTTGAAGCTCTTTAACAAGACGTCCACCAATCAAACACAGACATTTAGTTTAAGGAGATTCAAGAGAGTGAAGATTATGGATATTTTTCACGAATACAGAGTATATCTTGAATGATATAATTAATTTCAGGAGGTAATTTCTTGTCATATTTTATGGAAAAAAGTTTATCGTGTCTAACTTGCTTCGTTTCGTAACGGGGTGTTAACTGCGACGCCACTGGAATTAAAATAAAAAATCTGATTTCACGAAAAGAAACCCCTTGGCACTACTAACAAACACACGAGATTTAATCGAAATCGACCAAAAAAAATTTTAGTAGATCATGAAAATCCGATTTTTTATTTTTGACACTCCGTTACTCGGAAACGAAGCAAGTTAGGACACACGTTTATATAAACTTTCGTTCATAAAATATGACAAGGAATCACCACCTGAAATTAATAACATCATTTAAGATACACCCTGTATATCTGCTGAACCAAAAAAGCTTGAGATGAATTTGGAGATTTTTAACAGAGCTTCAAAACACAATTTTGTGTTAACTTTGTCCCTGTGTCTTAACAGTTTTCGAGATGCAAAAGACTCGATTTTGAATAGGCCCTCCACTAGTCGATCCTGAAAAATAAAAATCACGAATATATCATAACTATATTCCTCAAACGAGCTAAATGGTTGATTAGTTAAAAAATAAATTATAAGATTTCTGTTCGTCCAGATACATCCATGACTACGAATGAAAATTATTCAAATTAAATAGTAAGGTATAAAGATTTTGAAGATCTCTTGGAAAAACCTTCCTAGGTAATCAAGACAGGATATGAATGAAATGTAAAATACATTTGAACAAATAATTTATTCATCTCAATTTGAACAGGAACAAAAAATAAAATATATAATTCTTTTGTATATTATATATAAAACTACCATCATATCATAATCAATTCATTTAATTCTTTACATAATAAATTATCCTTTGCCTTTATATTTGTCTCCTCACCACAAAAGCTTGGTCTTCCTTCCTCAGAGCTTCAGTAGATGTTTTCCTTTGTCCAAGAGATGGTATGAGTTTTTTCAACTTATTATCGTCCAGCTTTTTGGCAATTTCCAATGTTATGTCATTTTCTGAAAAATTCATTATGACTGTGAAAAATCGAAAATTGACCTGAATGGTAAAGAAATTGTAATGTGAGATAAGTACATAATTGAATTCAGACTGAAATAAATTGAAAAAAATATATTTATTAAAATAGAACCATATTTAAAAAAAATTGATGATGAAGTTGATGTTGGTTGATCAAATGTCGGATAATAAAACTGAAATTGTCATGAGAACGCTTATGAAAAGTGACTGTGAAGAAGTGGTTCAGTTCTGGCGATACCACCAAAAGAAAAAAAAAAGAATGGAATACTTGAGAATTATAATACTTAAGGCACTAAAAAAAAGGTAATCAAAAGATTCAAAAGACAAACTAAAATAACAGATAAAAGCTGACCTAGACCACTAAAAATTATGAATTTGGTCTCAATCTATTCGAAAGGCATCTAGAAAAAATGTTAAACTTGAAAATTAGGGCCGGCAAAAACTGCAAAAGTTATAAACAATTAAGTCAAGAAGAATATGTTTGTTTTTTGCAAAATATTCCAAAAACTATTTGAGATATCCAAAATTCAGGCTTTTCTTGAAAGAATTTAGAAAAGATCCTCGTTAAAAGAAGTGAGAATTTTTTAAATTATTTTCATCGGGGATTACGTTCCCAAAGAACGTTTAAAAAAATCTTATTAGCAATAAGGATAATAAAGAGAATTGAAAAAAAATCTGTTTGCTAAATTTACGTTTTTCATTTCTCAATGCCTTGGATTGTTAATACAAAAGTGAAAAAACAAAAATTAAAAAAATCTAGATTTTTTGTTTAGAAATAATCAGGGATTTATGTTAACTTTCAATAGGTAAAAATTAACCAATTAACAAAAGTATATTCGTTGAATCTATTTTCAATAATTTCCTTTGCAGAATGAGAAACATGATTTCAATTACTTTGGTACTGGTATTTAAGCTCATTAGTTATATTATGTGAGATGGAAACAAAAATAAGTACCTAATTCGAATTCTGAAATAACTTCACTAACCTGTTGCCCTAGAACCGCCATGATGTTTGAAATGAATCTCATTGATAGTTTTATAGAAACCTTATTATCTTAATACGTTACTTACCAGCTTTCAAATTCTTCAAGGAGCTAAACAATATTATATTGGTCACTATTATTATAATTAATAGTCACAAACACTAAAAACACAATTGAAAAGAAACCTTGAACTCCGATACAACGCTACTGACGTTACTCATCAACCATCATCCTTCTACATTTTCGACGCGGACGCGGGTTGCTGACTATGCCAATACCATGTGATTGTTGCGCTTGCGTGTGGTGTCGCAATGGTAAATTTGACAAAATATTTCGAAAGGACAATTCGATGTATGTTGAATTAATTTCGTATTACTTCGTAGTACAATTTTTGCTGAAGTATTTCTCTAATTATTTGTTCAGACAGAATATGGTTTTGAAAGAAATTATTATTTTCTGTCTTGTCAATCAATCAATAATGTTCATGGGACCTTCTATGGTTGTTTACATGAAACCATATTATAAATTTAAATTGAACAAACTTCGGATTGAATTCACAAAGTACTGAATCAATTCTTTTTGTTCAACCAAATCATTAAATTTTGAGGTAATTCACTAGTTAGTTGGTGGAACATAATATCTTTTAAGCGAAATATTTGTGATAGTCATAACGATTCACATATAATGTCGAACCAATTCTGATACACATGTCCAATACACAAAAAAGTATTCGACCGAAGTATATATTTTCTCATAATAACAAAATATTTGAGTAAAATATTTTGTTCGTTCAGTAAATGCTGCTAGTCTATTCAAGCTTGTTTTTGCTGCAGTTGCAAATAATTTTTTTCATTCAACAATAAACTCTTAACAAAAAGAAAATGATTGTAGCAACAAAATTGTTTTTACCGTGTGGAATGACAGAAGAGACAACGAATTCTTCCTTTGTCCGGAAGGAAATAATGAAAGACACACAATTTTAATCCCGCAGTGATATTAGAATATTTGCAATTATCCTACACTTAACGAATGTTGTTATGGTAATCTATTATAGTAGCTGAAATATGGATCTACAGATTCGATTTATATTTACTTTTTCATCAAATTATAAACCAATAATTGTCCACCGCTCAGCCAAATACGGCACAATCCAATTTGGCTACTTTATTGTTATCCACCTACGTTTTGAGTGGTTGCGACACCGATAGCGGAAACTTTTGATAAGAATAACAAACTACGAAATACCCAAAATTCCGCCAATTTTCATAAAATACGTGCGGGGCTCTTTTTGTCAAGAGGCTGCCACATCAGTTGAAAATTAAACTATTATGTCCGTATTTGGCAGTAGTTAACGTTGCTTGACTTTAGCTATCAACATAATTACTGCAATTGTTGCTCACGATAGTTCATTAAAAAAACTCGAATACTATGGCATTAGAGGTCCACCACCAGAACTGCTGAGATCGTATTCAATTGGCAGAAAGTAATGTGTTTATGTGAATGTGAGTTATCAGAAATAAGACCGGTTAAGGAGTACGATAGGGCTCAATTTTAGGTCCACTACTTTTTATTATATACATTAACTACTTGTTTTTCTACCTCTGTCAAAAATCTATCATTATGTTTGCAGACGACGATACCTTCCCAAGTAACATTAACGCTATTATTCCGATTTTCAAGAACGCTATAAAACTTCACAATAAAATTTCGAATAAAACCAAGTGATCTTCAAGAGAGCCCTGAGACCATCATAAAGCAGCTTCTAGCCAAAAAGGGCCCATCCTAAAAATGCCTTCAAGACTAAATTTTAAAACTGTATTGAAACCATTAAGTTTTATGTTGAAGAGGGGAACATTCTCCATGAAAATTGAAAAATGAAAAATGTGATTTATTTGTAATATCTAACAGAAAACAACTACTTCCCCGGCACAAGCCACGCTGGACATTGAACTACATCTGATAGATATTGTGAAAAGACTCTAACTGAAAAGGAAAGAAAAAATCTGAAAGTGAAAATTTGCATGAAATCTGAATGAAAATGCAAATTTTCACTTTCAGATTTTTTCTTTCCTTTTCAGTTAGAGTCTTTTCACAATATCTATCAGATGTAGTTCAATGTCCAGCGTGGCTTGTGCCGGGGAAGTAGTTGTTTTCTGTTAGATATTACAAATAAATCACATTTTTCATTTTTCAATTTTCATGGAGAATGTTCCCCTTTTCAACATAAATACCTCCCAAGAGGTTATCTTGAACGATGGAAAATAGCGACTAAAGTTTGTCTTTCAGTCGCAGATGATTCCACAATAGATTTTATGAATTTCCTATTCATATTTTCGAACTAACATTAAGTTTTAATTCTACATTCTTAAAGAGTTCTTCAAGGCAACTTTAAATACATAAATTAAAACTTATTATCTGACGTTTTGCTCTTAAAATATATTTACAGCGGACTGAATTAACTTAAAAATAATTAATTAATCCTAAAAGAGTTTTATTTTGTTTACTAACACTCGACAACTTTCAAGTCTGTATAATGGCTGGCAGGGTATGGTAATATTTCAAACCGCATGGGTATACTAAGCATATCAAAAAAATAATATTCGATAGCAAACTATTCTGAAAAATTCACCAACGAATAGCACTTTTCTGATAAAATGTAATAAAATACTTCGACATAACTCGAGCGCCACTAATTTAATGTATTTTTCTCTTACTCAAAAAATATTAAAAAAATATCATGAAATTTTATTTTGCATCTAAGAATCTAAATGCATTTTTTAAATTGAATAACATATTTCGACACACCGTTCTTCAGTTTTCTAAGAAGATCCAAGACGCAATTATTTAAATAATAATATTCCTTTCGTTTACTATTGAGAATGTCCAAAATGGCGGAGTCTTTATTGCAGTAAAACATGGCGTGATCTAGATTAAAACTTATTGTTCATTTATTGAATGTTTTAAATCTCACAAGATTTGAAATAGCGTTTTATTTACCACTTTAAATCCCATGACTCTCGCAGGACTCTGTTTACGTTTCCTTTTAAAACCAATATGCTTTAATGTGTTTAAACTCGTGACCTTCTTGATTCAAAGTGGTCTTGCTCTAGAATGGAATCCTAACCTCACAAATTTTGCCGGTTTTGTGATTGAAGCGTGTGGTGCATTTTCATCTTTGACGAATTTCGTTTAAAAAAAACAAGGTAAGTTTTGCATATTACTATTATTGCGTTACATTATGTTTCATTCCACATGTAAACATGCGGATAGCACTGGTTCACTAAAATAGCTTCTTGACAAGAATCCGTATGTGGAGGGGATATAATTAGTTTTAATGAAGTTGTCCAAAGACCAAAAGGTATTTCTTTAAACCAAATTGACTAAATTGAAACCTTTAAACTTTAAATACTCTTAATGTACTCATTAAAAGTAAAAAATTGTGTTTTTGGATTTAATGTGGAATTATATTGAATATATAGTCTTAGGATAGAATACCTAATGGGTTTTAAAGAATACATCAAGGGCACTCAATAAAACTACATTAAAACTATTTTTCCCCGAACGGATTGTTTTAAAATCGACTTGCTATTTAATTCTTAATAATAGCAAATTAGTTTTAAAATAGCTTATGTGAAGAGTAACATTAAACCAGTATGAGATTAATAGGACATTAGGAGCAAATATCATTTTTATTTTGATTTAAAGAGTGCATTAAATTCTTCGTTTAAGAATAAGTGGTCTTTAAGAACTTTTAGTTTATCTTAAGGTTACTTTGAATCCAATGTCGATTTATTGAACATATTAAAGCATTTTTAAAACCTAAATAAATACAAACTGTCTTAAAATTGTTACTTGGGTTGGTTAACACCGACAAAAATCTTTTGAGCCTGAATGTTTCTACTGATGGTGCAGAGAATAAAGCTGAAACGTTGTACAACTCCAACAACCTCAGAATAAATAGAGAAAAAAACCAACATCTTACTATCTGTTCTAACAACCAGATTGCGAATGGAAACTCTGTGATGTTACTAGGTATACCTTCTCTTAGATGATAAATGCAATTGGTCGGAACACGTAAATAAAATATCTAATTATATCATCCTGTTACAACTCAAAAACATTAACACGCTGCTTTCTGCCTACTATTGAATTGTGCACTACCATTTGAAGTACGGTGTGATCCTTTGGGGCTACGCAAGTTTGGCTAACAAAATGCTCACACTATAGGCCAGTAGAGATAGACATGAAAAATCGAAAATTCAACAATCATTCTAAAAGTTTTGAAACTTTAGTATATCGAGAAAGCGATAAATCTCAGTTTGCAACCTCTTTCGACGTACGCAACATTGTCAAAATAGCAATTAACTTGAGTTTTGCTGTATACTCCTTGAGAACATTTCAAAAGTTCTGCAAACTGGACAGATACATCAGCAAAATATTCCGAATAGTTTTGTAGATTTGCAACCTGTTACGTTATCCCGGACATATATTTTCTCAATTCGTGGTAATTTTTTTGATGAAGGTGGTCTCGAAATAATTGCAAAAGTTTTGAAACTGTGCTGAAAATTTTAAAAACATCTATTGTGATGCATTCACAAATTCGCAACCTTGTACTCGATCCGGACTTTCCGTCAATTTCGAAACATCTAATTAATTTACAAATTATATTTTTGCAAATTCATGAAGTTCCGGACCGTATAAAAGGTGCAAACTCAAAATATAAAAACTCAGGATTTTTCATATTATGTGGGGTATGGTGCAAGCGATTGCTTTTCTTATTTGAGATGGAAGTAAGATTGACAAAAGAAAAAAGATACAGTTTTTTTGAACTATGCACCTTCAGATTTTCAGTGGAGTTGTCCAAACACCCAACCAGCCTCAATATATTTTTGTAATTTGAAATATGACCGTTACACAAAACACGCGAGCGCAGCGAGCGGGTGTTGCGCTCGCGTGTTCGGCCAACATTTCGGCCTGACCCTCTCGCTCTCTTGTTATCATCTTGTTAATTTTCTTGAATTTATATAAAAACTCATGATTTTTCATAATAAGTTCCTCATCATTGAATTTCAATTCACTACAATACATCCAGTCCAGCCCTGACCTTGATTGATTCAATATCCAATACCGACTAATAGAATGAACCCCTCCTATTGATAATTATTTTGATTCATCCTACAGTGTTGATGATTCCAACATTATTTTACCTCAAGCTGTGCCAACATAAACGCCACTTTCCCTCCCGCCGCGAAACGGTGGGCTCTGGTGAAACATAAGCCCTCTTAAGTGTCCTATTGCTGTCGAGAGATACTTAGCGAACCATAAACGTTAATGTATTAATATAACGGAGATCAAATAGATAGAAGTTCAAGCAGCAATCACCATTATTGGAATAGTTATTTTCCTAACAAGTGCGTAAAGACTTTACGCATGAATTATAGGAATATTATTTTTTCTACGACCGCATAAAGATTCAAAAAGCGTATTGAAAATATACATTTTATTTCAACATACAAAACATTCACAAATTTTTATTGATATTAATGTTAAAAACACAATTTGTTGCATTCTGCAAATGAGTCAGAATAGCCGGTCCAGAGTAGTGAGTTGATGGTAACTGACTGTTAAGAGTAACACTCGTAGATTGCAAGGTGCATGAAGATGACGGACACAGCATCGGTTGCAAGTTGTCAGTACATGAAATAATTTTATTCGACATGCTTTTCTTCTGTTCTACGGAGTCGTCCAAATAACCCTCAGCAACAGCAGTTGACTTCAAGCCTCCAAGACGTTTTATGTTGGTTATCCCTTCGCCTGAATCTCCTAGAAACGTCGCCGAGAATCGTCTAAAACTGTGATCTGTGTGACGTTCTGGGTTAGGTAGGCCTAAGTAGGTAGCGATCTCTGCCGGCATTTTACCAAATGTGTTCACGCCTATGCAGTGAACAGAGCATTTGCCTTTCTTATAATTTATAAGAGAATGACAGTGCGTGATAGTAGGAGGCCGTCAATGTGTATACTTTCTATGGAGCTTCAAAAAGGTTCCCTTATTTATGTCTTCAGATATAACAAACGATCTTGAAGTATGGTTTTTCGAATCGGAAATTTACACAATAATTAGGTTTCCTTCATCTTGAATATCGTCAAGAGTCATTTTTATAAGCTCTGCGAAGAGCACCGGCTAGAGCAAAAATGGTACATACTTTAATAAGATATATATCATCAGGGGCTAGCATAAACTTGGATGCCTTCTTTGATAAAAATCTGCGCTTTATATGGTCGAAAACCAACATTTTGCTTTTTTAGGACCGATCTCAATTTATGAAACTTGCTTATGTCCAGATTTTTTTTTAATTTTAACTGAACATTCCACCATCGAGTAACGCCGCCATAGGGTATTTGATTTCAGTACCTTACTCAGCTCGGAAAAATACGCCAAAAAATCCTCTTCTCTGAAGCTATTCACTCCTCTTTCCTTACACCAGTTTAAAAATCGGTTGTATCTGACATAAAGAGAGGCCCTCTGTGATGATACTTTGGAAACCGGTTTCATTCAAACAATAAAATAAACATATGAAAAAGAAAAACCATCATAGCGGTCCTAAGTGAATTTGAATATCTTAATACTATCAAGAAAAAGAATTAATTTAATCCCAACAATACCATCGATGGGATCAAAATAAATATAGGTATCACATTTTTATTATTTCAGGATTAGCATATTCATATCGATAAAGATATAATACATGTAGTTGACAAAACGGCCAGAGAGATTCCCAGATTCCCGTCTCATTCGAAGGTACAATAAATATTTAATGAACCCGTTTAACAATGAATGGTGATCGATATGAATGGCGTGAATTATGATTTTATAATTAGACAACACTCTTCAAACACAACCCCCTATCGTGCGGGGTACGGGGTATCCAAGGTATTTCCATGGCAATTGATTCCCGAGAGAAAGGCAATCAATACCGGTAACGTCATTAAAACCAGTTCTTGCATCTGGAGTTTTACTTTTATTGTTCGTGATGAGTATTTTTTCAAGTTGACAATTATTTTAACATAATACTCTGAGAACTTCTTGTGCTCTTCAAATTATGTATTGGGTGAACCTCATATTCCGATTTTGAAAAGAATTCCACATTTCAAATTTCAAAAAGTATTTAAAATAAAAAACTCAGCACAACTATTTTATAAAATGGGAAATAAAGTGAATATCTAAGTTCAGAATGATCGAACTTTGGATTTTGTCATCGATATTGCAAATTAGTGTCATAAACCTCTAAGAATTTTATCTCAAGTTTTGGAGTAGCCATAGTAAAAACATAAAAAACTACAAAAATATATTAATATAATATATATTATATGTAGATAATGTTGAAATTACATGTCATTCAATATTTTGAGTAAGTATTTTCATGAATCCTCGAAGGGACTCATCGTGGAATTCTAAAACAAAACTGTTGAAGAAATAGGTCCATAAGGTAGACAGTGCGTCCTGAATGAAAAATGACCATCCAAGTTTATTTGGAGGAACAGTAAATTCATTGAAAGGTCTTAAAAACTCTGTGTCAAGACCGGACACCACATTAATTAACATTATTACGCAGAGCATAATTACCCTTACAGCAGGTACATTAGCTTCATGCTAATGAAACAGGCTATATAATAAGTATCTGAGATCGCATTCAAGCACTTGATAACTACAGTATATGTTAACTGTTGATACGTCGTAACTCAAAGCACATGCAAAGAATTTATTTTCTTTGCCCCTAGACAATGAAAGTCCAGAAGAATTCTAATAACCCTATTATCATTATTATTATTGCTATTATAGTAGATCTAAGATCAAGTTGTCAGACATTCAACGGAATATGAATTATCGAATGAAGTTTTCAAATTAATTTGTAAAAAAATCAGGAATGTTGATATTGATTTATTTGCAACTAACTTGCTTAATAAATGAAAAAATATATTTTGTGGTATTCAGACCCTGAATATTTGGAGGTTTCCAGGATAGCTTGAAAATGTTCTTACTTTTATGCATTTCCTCCATTTGCCAATATCAGAAGCCCGAGAGAAAATAATAAGTGAGGGCGCACTTGGTATAGTTATAGTGCCATATTGACCAAGACATTCCTAGTGCACCCTATATCATAATATGACCCAAAGATCTCTGGTTGCAGGTTTATTGTCAGGTCAGCTCTCAACAAATTATCTTAGCCTTGTTCAGTAAAAATTCGTCGAAACAGTATAGTTTATGATTTAACAAATGATACCTATTCTGTCCATAGTAATATTATTGACTAGGTTTATGGGACCAGTTATCAACTCACAAGATAAATAACCATCGAACAGCTTCAGTATGTGGTTCCTGAACTTGAAAAAAAAACCTATTTGACGATACATGGAATGGGCTTTCCATATATGAATATTTCGCGGACAAGATATTCTTCTATTACATACGGCCCAAATCCAGTATTGGCTCATTAAGAAAGATAAAATCCATTAAAACTTTTGTCTATACCTAGGAACCTACAGCAATACTTCATTCTTTCCGTTATAAAAAATGGATTTATTATTATTCAGTATATTGAAATTATCAAATACGACATTTGATTTCATCAGTGGTCACGATGACTGTAATTGAATGTAGACGCCCTAAAGAGGAAATTTAATGACATTTATAGAGTTTTGTGAAAGATGTTACAACCGATAATACTCACACAACACGTGTTTTCTATACTGCTCAAACCCTACTCATTTTCCTGTTGAATTAAGTAGATTGCCAGACCAAATCGTTTTTGTTAGGGGGTTTGTTCACAGATAACTATGATAAAATCTAAATTACAAAACGAGCACTCTCCACACTGTTAATCATTGGTTGTGGTGATACGAATCACTTCCATATATATCATCATGAGATGCCAATAAACACTTTCTTCGTATTATTTGTTCACCTCGGTCAGGCGGAAATGAATTTTTTGTACAACTGACATTAAAAATGACGTTTTTAATTCATTGACACATGAACTAAAAACTGACGTTTTCACAAAATCACTTTTAACACTAGTGTTAAAAGTACTTTTAACACTAGTGTTAAAAGTAAAATGACAGATGAGATGATGGATACTCAGTAATATAGATCTCTCTAATAGAAACACTTCAATCAGATATTATAATCAGAACACCTACTCAAGAGGAATCGTTTATAAAAGTTCACACATGTATTTGGTCGTTTGCGCAATTGATAATACTAATTCCTTTTGAAGTTACAAACGAAGTAGTATTTAGTCCAACTGTAGAATGTCCTTCATCACTGACAAATAATGACATTCATAAATAAAGTGCGTTGGGGTTTATTATATTTGAAGTATCTGTCAGTCAGCCTTGTAATCCAAAGATCGTGTGTTCGAATCCTTATGGATCTTATTTTTTTTTTGTTTTTTTCTTACTAGCAGTAACTGTTGAACAAAAAATTTTGTATGATACATTTGTTAAAAGTGATTTTATTTTGCTCGTGGGGTTGCTCCACTCGCGAAACGAGCGTTAGTTTCGCAATATTCCCCACTCACAAAATAAAATGCCACTTTTAACACTTGTATCATAAATAACTATTTTGTATAACTGTCATTAAAAATGACATATTTAATTCGTTGACATATGAACCAAAACTGACAAATACTTTTAACACTAGTGTTAAAAGTGAAATGACAGATGATATGATTGATACTCAGTAATATAGATTTCTCTAATAGAAAAACTTCAATCAGATATTATAATCAGAAGACCCACTGAAGAGGAATAATTTATGAAAGTTCACAAATGCATTTGGCCGTTTGTGCAAGTGGTAATACTCTTTTGAAGTTACAAACGAAGTAGTATTCAGTCCAACTGTAGAATGTCCATCACTGACAAATGACATTCATAAATAAAATGCGTTGGGGTTTATTATAATTGAGGCCTCTGCCAGTCTACCTTGTAATCCAAAGATCGTGTGTTCGAATCCTTATGGATCTTATAATTTTTTTTGTTTTTTTCTTACTAGCAGTAATTGTTGTAGAAAAAAATGTGTCTGATACATTTGTTAAAAGTGATTTTAGTTTGTTCGTGGGGTTACTCCACTCGTTAACGTTTCGCAATATTCCCCACTCACAAAATAAAATGCCACTTTTAACACGTGTATCATAAATAACTATTATTATTCCAATTTATTCATCAAATGATGTATTTTTATTGGGATATTGTTTCCAAAAATTGGTGGCTTTTACGAAACTTAAAAAAAAATATATATATATTTGGGTAGAATGTAGAATATCCTAACGTGGAATGTGATATTTTAATTCGTTTTTAACAATAGAATATTGGGAGTAACGAAAATAAAAGATATTTACTTTTGAGAAGAGAATGAAGTCATGTTTGGTAATTTTGTATATCCGACATAACAACGTTAAAATTCCCAATGAAATGCGTTCAATAGCTATGAAATAAAATTTGACGATATTCTATAGCATGAATAGATATTGAAGATTGAACATAATATCAAAATTTTTACAGAAATCGCAAATGTAGGGTTCCTTTTTAGCCCCGGCACATTCTTCATGTGCCCAGAAACCACACATTACTCAAAGCATCCAAATGTCTACACGAGTATTCCCAAAAAAATTTTCACCAAAGTGGCAGATAGCGCCTTGATTAGGGTGCGTTTATTGTAGCAACGTGTCTGTGTCAGAAAAATCTTGAACAGAAATAATTCCTTCGGATTCCGAGCTCGACGAAGTTAAACTCTCCTCTGATGATGATTATGTGGCATCGGTTTCTTATAGCATCGATGTGGGGAATGTGGAACTGACGCCTAAAAATGAATCTAGGAATTTGGGGTTGATAGTAGACGATGAACTGAGGTACAAATCTCATATTTGCCATATTCGTCGAATAGCTTACATGAACCTTGGAAATATTTATGATAATAAGCAGTTCTTAAACAAGAAAGTGAAATCTGTACTCTGTTCTGTGAGGCCTTGGTATTATCTCACTTCAATTACTGTGATTCGATCTATGGGCCATGTATTGATTCTGATGATATAGGTACGCCCCATACAGGTTGTGCAAAATTCATGCCTGCGACTCATACACGGTATTAGACGACGACAGAATATATCCTATAGTTTGAATGATTAAAATTGGCTCAATATGTCAAGAAGACGGTTTCTTCATTCAGCCTGTCTATTTCACAGAGTCATTATGTCGAAAACGCCCCCTTATCTAATGAAAAGATTAACATCCCGAGAAGATGTCCATAATGTTAACATTAGATTCGAAGGAGTGATGACACCCCCCATTCACAGAACAGCGATTTTTAGAAGAGCATTCTCATATCAAATTTCGCGAATTTATAATTCAATTCCCAAAAACCGGAAATCCTTTACTGGTGTTGGTTTCAAAAAGAAAATAATGAATCACCTCATGAATGAACAGATAAACGAGAATGTTTTGGTGAATTGATTGGTTATGATTTTGATTATTATGATATAAGGTATTTCAAGTGAAAATATGTTCACAAAATATTTAAAATTGTTTATTTATTTTTTCTTTGCTTGAGAATAATAACAGAGATTTGTGTACTGTGTACGCTTTACATAGTACATTGATCACCTGATCTTCAGCATTTTTCCATAATTGTTTGATTTAGTGATCTTAATTTATTAATTTGTTATGGAAAATAAAGACCTATTATTATTATTATTATTATTTTGAGTTGAACTACAAGACGGTTCCTCTGTGAAAACTTTTCCTTCAATATTTCTTTTATTGATATAAGTAGACGTGTCTAGTTCCTCCTTATTTGGTGCGGAGGTAATTGTGTTTGTTTTTCAGGTTTTCTGCCTTGAGTTCTTTTTTTTAATAGGTATCGGTGTGATGTCTTCTTGATTAATTGTAAAGGAAATATTTTGTTGTTCATATTTTTGTTGTTCATATTCGTTTTCTTGGTCAACGCAGTAAGCTGCTGGTCTCGGACAGTAGCGTCAGGATCTTTAACGTATTGTGATGCGTTCAGAAAATCCTCTTCGATGAAAATATGTTTTCTGACAGGATACAAACCAGTGGTCGTAAATCCTTTAACAGCTTGTTCAGGAGTCTGCACCGTCAAGTTTGCCATAACGTGAAGTAACATCACGTTGATTAGTTCTTTAAAAAATTCTAATTTCCTCATTATAAAATGTTTTCCAAATTAACTCCTGCTCCGGTTTGTCCTCCTCCAGTTTTGACTAGTTTTTAAAACAGGCGAGGCTATCTGGGGGAAAAATCACCTGTTCCTCTTCCATTTCTCTTCTGTATGGGATCTCTAGACAGATCGTCCTTTTCCACCTAATTTTGTCCTCTGCCTGTATAACTTCGATAGCGGACACTGGGATTTCTTTTTCCGCTACCATAGCGATTTTGGTGTGCCCTGTGTATCCTCTCCTCCCACATTCTCAGATAGGACGTCATCGCTTCCTTCTTTACGCAAGTTAGAAGCGACGATAGATCCAGCAGGGCGTCTAGGGGCTGGCCGATGGAGTTGTCCTCATCGCGCCGGTTATTCCCGTATATAGGATACTGGGTCTGATTACTGCCGTGTAGATCCAGTGGAGAATGTGAGGTTTGAAGCCCCACAGACCGGCGTAGAATCCATATAGCGACCACCGTCTTCTTCTTCCAAGCCATACTATTAGAAGATATTTTGATATATAGTTGTGTGCTTAAACTGCTTAAGCAGGTTTTCGACTATACTATACATTTTTAAACTCAATTGAATTTGCTACGATATGATATCAGACCTTGGTAGACCTATTAGTTTCCAAGATACAGCTTTTAAAAATTTGGCAAATTTTCCAAATGTGAAAATTCCAAGATGATTTTCTTGTTTCATCATATTGACTGTATATCTTCAATTACCCGTCTGATGTGAGTCAGTGGAGTGAACTTGTATAAAATTCAATTGAACATTTCAAATGGTGATTGAGGTTTTGTGGGGGGAAGGTGTCACTGTTCACAACCGGACGACGAATTGAAATACTCAATTTTTCAACAAACATTTACATCAAGTGTATAAAAATATAGGTGTCCTCCTTTTCCAATGCCCAGAGCCAAGCAAATCCGCCAATCTGTCTCCTTCAGTGCCATACTCATCGTCCTAGATCTCCTGAAATGGAATTGTTCCTCGACAATAGTATATTTAGCGAGGTGGCTAACTGAATAGTCGGGCAGCCTATCATCTCGTTTGTGTCGACGAGCTTGTCCGAATCGTAGTTGTTGACATCGACGTCCACCATAATTTCAGGCAGGTTTTCGCAGGAAAAACCATTGCAGGTTCCGCAGACAAGTGAACAGTTCAAAACTGCTTTCCTGCAGCTGCAAGCATTTCGGCATCCCTTCTTGCAACTACAGGAAATCATGTTAAACAGGTTTATGGGGACTACTTTCCCTGACGTGATCTTTGAAAAAAAGCTTCGAGCTGTAGAATTCCATCCCCATTCGAGCGGATTCTCTTTCAACCCAGCCACTGCTTCACCTGGTGGTATGTGCGGAATGAAAGTGGCTTCGCAGCATCTTGCGTGCGAGAAAGTCTGGCCAGGTTGAAACTTGTCTTGGCTGCACCCTTTGTGAAAATCTGGTAGGGCAGGTTGTTGGGAGTTTAACTGGAAGTTTTCTCATCATACATCTCAATGAGGACTTGCATTAGAAAAAGCTGCAGTATTTGAAGCAAGTTAAGTTTCTCTTGGCCGAAGAAGCACGACGTGGAATCACAGCCACTGAAGGCGTGAGTGAGAGCGATAAGTTGACTGTCTGCAGATAAAAAACCTCCATGTATCTGGCTTCAAATGTAACCGTTTCACGAGCCACTTTTGTACCTACGATTGGTCTCATTTTACTGCAAATTGTCATCACTCATAGACCACGAAATTACTCAAAAATGGCAACCCTGCCCGTTTGCGCCTTTGCTATCAACTGCGCAGGAGTCGAGGAGGTATGTTTTGTTTTGAAAGCATCGAAAACCGCGGTAGAAGATTGAGGACGGAGGGAGACGCCCGTGTTTTTTGTTGCCCGCTGGTTGACTAGAGAACGCATCACAAGGTACTCAGCCCGGTTTTTTTATCAACTCACTTGTAAAATTAGGTTCACATAAATTGTCAGAAGGTTTCAATCTCTTATATTGAAATGAATAAATGTTTCCTTCACTGACTCAGTTAAGACAGGTTATTGAAGACATCAACAAGAAAATCAGGTTGAAATTTCCGAATTTGGAAATTTTGGTCAAACTTTGAAAATCTGTATTCTGGTAACAATTAGAGCCACCGAGCTCATTCTCATCTCATATTATAGCTAATTTTATCTTGTTTAAAAATATATGGGTTGGTTTTCGTCAAAGATACGCTCCTTTATGGTCAAAATAGAAAAACACCAAAAAAAATAAAAAAATTTGCAGTTTTTGGGATATTCAAATGTTATCCGAGGTCGAAAACTTGGATTTTCAATGTCAGTCACATCCCATACCAGAAAAAAAAATGAAACCTACTACCACCATTTTATGCAACCTAGGTCCACTATTTTCACGAAAAGGTTACTGGATGAATTTTGTAAATAAGAATACTATATAGAGAAATCTCGAAGTCTTTTCTTGTCTCTATTTCTTGTGTTGAATATCTCTTAATATTTTCTTGATTTCAACACAAGATCAACACAAGATCGACACAAGAGTCACTCTTGTCTCGTGTAATAACAAATCTGGCAACAAATATTAAAACCAAGTTACTGAGATTTCCCAAATTCAAACATAATAATTTTCGACATTCAAATCAACAGAAATTATAACACCAATTGACGGAAACCGTGTGAGCATCATTTTTCACTATATTTGCAATCCTTATGGAACATGTTTTCGCAGCCCTGGCACATAAACCGTATTACGAACAAATGATCATTTTATCCAATTACGAATTTCTTTCACATCTGCCTCGGTGTACACCTTTTCGTAACACGATCCGAGCTTGCATTATCAACAAAAGAAAAATCACAATTCAATCTGGCGATTTCTTTTTGTATAAACGATTGCTTGGCACGCGTGTCTTCCAAACAGACAGACTGTAAGCAGTCTGTTCCTCGCCTCTTCCGGACTCCTGACAGTCCTATTTCCGGAACGCCTCTTATCCTGTCTGCCTAATCGTTTGTTATCCTTGATCGTTAGATTATTTGATGATGGTTCACTGATTTCGGCAATGAATACGTTTCAGTCGGAAAACGATACTAAATTGGTAAAAACTGCCTTAAAATTCAGTAAAAATTGACAATGATTCTCTCGTAATTCATCAAAGTTATGAAATAAATTCTTGCAGACATCGTTAATTGATATTTTTTCAATATGTAGTTATTTCGTCAATTCCGTGTGACAAGGTGGTGGCTGAAATTTCAAAATAGATAGAGGGTGGGCGATAGCTTATCGGTCTAAAGCTGCGTACAGACCTGCACAAGCATGCGGTGAGAAGCTATGCATATCCGTTCGTGCATGCGTTGCAAACTTTTATTAACGCTCAAGTCGCTTCATCCATTCGTGGTAAAAATGTCTGGGTATCTTTTATATAAATCGATTAAATATGAACAGTTTTTAGAAGAACGACATAAACACCCGTCCAAATTGAGCGCGAACGCACAAGTATGTTTCTTTGATGTGTTTTAAAAAACCGACACCACTCTGACTGACCATATGCGTCGCTCACGTCATCAGCGAGAGGTAACGCATGCGGCGAGAAGCGAGAAGGCAGGAAAACACTATCCAGATACACATATGTATGTGTATGCGTAGATTATTATCACTCACAGCTTAAGGCGCAGGTCATTTGAGACATTTTTTCTTTCAAGTATTCAATATCGCAATCAATAGGCGACCACTTGCCTTGTTGAAAAGCAGGTGTATTGTGCGCTGTCTGGATGTCCGTCTAGTGCTATCTTGCACTGCACACCGACCACCCGAGGTAGTGATGTGGGTTTTCCGGGTTCTCCTACACCTGAGAAGTGAATACGCCAACAAAAATCAGTAAGTTCTCTCGGGGCGCCAAGGCAAATAATAATAGTTGCCGTCCTCTAATCGCACAGGCTGTGCACTGCACACCGACCACCCGACGTGGTGTTGTAGGTTTTCCGGGTTCTCCTACAGCTGAAAAGTGAATAGGCCACCAAAAATCAGTAAGTTGTCCCGGAGCGCCACGGCAAATAATAATAGTTGCCGCCCTCTAATCGCACAGGCTCTGCTTTTGGGTACACTCTACCGAAGTTTTTGCGGGAGTTTCATTATTATTATTATTCACAACCTGATACGTACGACATTAGAATAGTATCGGAGAGCGTTGGTAAGTTGGTAGAGAAAGCGCCACCCGTTCAATACCCTGTTAGCGTACTTTGACTACCAGCTAAGTTTGACAAGTGATTAGACAAGTGATTAGAATGTATATATATATATATATGGAAACTGGAAGTTCGGGTTGAACCGCGTCTAGAATTTGTTGAAATTCGACGTTTCGGCTCCGATTTTGGAGCCATTTTCAAGAAAAAAGGATAAAATGCCTACTCCTCAGGTATCATCAGGATTTTGTAACTTGACGCCGGGGTCTCAATCTGCCTACTCCCCAGGTCTCGTCACTTGGTCTCTCTAAGGTCTCAATCTGCCTACTCCGTCGAGTCGACGGAGTAGGCAGATTGAGACCTTAGCTACGGTTGCAGCTGACAAGCTCGACAGTGCAACTGAAAAGGCAAAAACGACTGAGATATTCGATTAAATATACAGGATCTTCCAAACTCGGTGGTTTATGAGACGTTAGTGGAGAATGAACATATAGATAAACACTTCAAATTGTGTTTCGCTCGAGAGGAGATTGTGATCTAGCTCGTGAAAATAATTTCACGATTGCAGTGTTACCACATCTACTAATAACTGGTATTAACTTTTAAATAGAACACTCCGAATATTATCATTTTTCGACTATTCTGATGATTCTCAATGAGTTTTAGTGAACATTTCCTATACCTATCTCTTACCGTTTCTTGAATATTCAATATTTTGTAAATTTTTTATTGCAAAATTACAATAATTCTAAATCTATCTCGTGCATCACATTGGCAAGAATCTAATTTCGTCATCACCCAGAAAATATAAAATTATTTTGGTAACGTTGAATGATTCGAAAATATTTTATACGGGGTGTCTGAAAAACTGTTCAGCTTGGGTCCACATGTTTGGCCGTAGCGTTTTCCAGATCTTACCCCTTTGGGGAAAAGAGAGTGTTGTACTTTTGAAGAAATGTGGCCAAAAGAAATTTGAAAAGCTTTAACCAATGTTTACTGGTAAATGGTCAACACGTCGAAAATTATTAATTATCTAGTGACTAATATAGTCTATACTAGACTATAGGCCAAAAATTAGCAAGTAAAATAAAAACAAATGCAAATTACAAATGTCGCAATGAAAACATAAAAGAACATGAGTCAATGTTCTTATTTCCCACTGATTCCACGGAAATGGTAAAAATCATTCAATCTCTTAAAAATAAAAAGGCGATGGGAATTGATGGGATAAAGGCTGAACTTTTAAAGAATGCTATTCCTTTCATCATCGATCCATTGGTATACATAACAAACAAATCCTTTGCTAAAGGCATCTTTCCATCGCCATTGAAGTTGACACAGGTAATACCAATTTATAAAAATGGCGATAAAGATCAAGTCATAAATTATCGACCAATTTCTCTGATCACTGCAGTAGCAAAAATTTTCGAAAAATGAATAAAAGACAGACTCTCATCCTATCTCAAAAAATACACTATACTTTCCTGTAGACAATATGGATTTAGATCAATCACTAGAAAATATTGGCATTAGAGGAACCACACTTAATCTTTTTGAAAGCTACTTACTAAACAGGAAACAATGCGTGAAAATTGGTGAAAATAAAAGCGACTTCCGAGATATAATCTATGGGGTACCCCAGGGAACCATCCTTGGCCCAATTCTGTTTAACATCTACCTAAATAACCTGTTCTCAGTCTCGACAAATGGACAAATATTCACATATGCAGACGACACGGCTATTTTTTACAAAGATACATCATGGACTACATTGAAAAACAAAGTGGAAGCAGACCTAGAGAATATTGCAAACTGGTTTTCACAAAAACTTCTCACGATAAATTTCAGTAAAACATATTAACTATCAATCTTCACCACTACACGATGCTCTCCACCTTTTACTTCCCTGAACATAACTAACTTTTTCATCATCTCACCTGTGAAACAAATGAAATATTTAGGCATCATTATTGATAACCAACTCAAATGGGAATCTCACATAAATTATGTTATAAAAAAACTTCAATTCCTAATGCATCGGTTCAAGGTCCTCAGGGAAATTTTAGACATCAAAACACTTAAGACATTATACTTTTCTCTTATACAGTCACACATAAGCTACGGAATACTGGCATGGGGATCGGCTGGAAAGACTACCATGAAAAAACTGATCGTGACACAAAAAAGACTTCTTAAAATAATATATAGAAAAAAAAAGAATTATTCATCAAACGTCCTTTATGAAGAAGCGCAGGTCTTTGACCCAGTACAGCTCTTTTTTTCAAATTGTAACTCACGAACACATAAATTAAAAAATAAATTTCCAAAAATAGAACATGATTATAACACTAGAACTAAACAAATCAATCTCAAAACACCATTCATGAATAAAACTATAGGACAAAGAAGCCACGACTACTTCAGTTCTAAATTCTACAATGCTCTGCCATGTCAACTAAAAAATTCTAAGAATCAAAATGAATTCAAAAAAAATTGAATAATTACATAATTGCATTGCCACGTTCAGAAGTACATAAATTAGTGTACTGTTAGTACTGCTATTAGTACCACTATTAGTACTTACTCTATTTATATCGGTGTTCTATTATGTTCTCGTGTGTACAGGTCTCGAAAATTATTAGGAATATCTATTAAGTAAGTGTATAATATGTACAAATAACCCTTTTTAAACCGGGGATGTCATATTTTAACTAGAGTATCCGCTATTGTTTTTAGTATTATCATCATCACTATATCATTATTAGGTAATAGGTATTATTCATTATTGTTATTATTATAAGTTTAAAATTTAATGTTAGTATTGTTATTATAATTTTTATATATACATTTATGATCATCCGGATTTTAACAAATTTACTTTATTTGAATCATTTATATCTGAAATGTAGTTTGATTATTATTCAAACAAAATTTTTATCGTATTAATTAATTTTTGGTCACACACAAACTGGCAACAGTTTACGTGACTTTCTTCTGTTTATTAACCTGATTATTTTATTGTATTTTTCCCTATCTATTGTATTTTATATGTATGATCATAGTTAATAAACATTATTATTATTATTATTATTATTATAGTATTTATTTGGAATAAAATTGAGTTCCACTCAAAGAAGTTAATGAATATAACCAAATTTTTCTACGCTATTTACTTTTTTATATTTTCGAAAGTCTTACAAAACCACAGAATCAGCAAAAATAAAACATCAAACATATTCCGACCCTGCTACTCCTTCGTAGGTATGAGTCATAATCTATAGAAATTGTTTATATTTGAAAGCAGCACCCAAAACTGAGATGTTGTACAGGATCTTCAAATTAAAAAATAATACTTAAGCTTAATTCCAAATTTTGAAATGGATGTTCAATATGTTCCGAATGTTGACGTAAAAAAAACAAATTAACTGAGTCAAATATCTGAACACAAAGCTCAGAGTACTTTTGGGAGTTCACTCCTATACACATCTACAACGTAGGCTTATTGTGACAAATCATCATCATCATCATCATCGTTTATTTACACAAGAAGTACAATTTCAATAAAAATAATAACAAATAGTTGAGAAAATCTGGCATAAATAAACCTAACAGGGCCAATTAGTCCGTGAGGGACTGTCTATGGCAGTGTGTTTAGTCTAATCTTGCCGTAATATAAAATAACTTATGCAAAACAATTCAATACAATACAATATTTAAAACTTATACATTTATATGTCAAACACACTAGATATGTAATAAACAAGAGTATAAAAAAGATAAAAATTATTATTTAATAATAGATTTACCTATGTTTTCACAAGAAACAGCTTGGAAACATTGGGAACAAATAGAAATAAAAAATACAATATAAATATAAATTGGGGTTAATGATATATTGAAAAAACTAAGGTTAGGTTTTTGATGTTTTCAATCTATTAATTCATGGAAAAAAGTTCTGTTTTTTTTCAGGATCCATTCTTTAACATGTTTTCTGTAGGAGTATTTAGTTTCAATTATTTTAATATTTGCAGGTAAGTGGTTGTAAATTCTTGGAGCAATATAACTTAAGAGTTCGTTGACCAATTGCTTTTTGACTTTTGGGGAGGTGCACATTATCTGATGTTTTATTTCGTGTGTTGTGTGTATGATCTATTTTTTTGAGGTAAGTGGATTTATTATTATATGTGAAAAAAAGTATATTTTTTGCATATATTTGTCGGAGGTCCATTACTTTCAGGTCTTGAAATAGTTCTTCAGAAGGATATGAAGATGGTTTGAAAGCTATTATCTTCAAAACTCTTTTATGGACTACCTCTAATGAACTAAGTGTGGTCTTTCTAACACCCCCCCAGCCAATGATTCCATAACTTAATAAGGAGCCGACGAGTGCGTGATATATTATTTTCAATTTATCCAAGGAAAGAATGTATCTACACTGATAAAATTTGTACAACAAAGATCGAATTTTTTTTTCAGGTTCTCTATCTGTACATGCCATCTTAGAAAAGAATCAATATAAATGCCAAGATATCGTACACTTTCAACAAATTCGACAGTTTGGTGATCAAAAAATATTCCTTTATATGCAGGTAGGTTCGTTTCATAAGAAGTGAAAGCTAGAATTTTTGTTTTATTGACGTTAGTTGTTAGTAAATTATAATCAAACCATTTTTTTATTTTCTCCAGATCTTTTTCTGCTTTCTCCCTAACTGTATTCCATGACTCGGAGGTGTATAGAATGACAGTATCATCGGCAAAGGAAACAATCGTGCCAAGTGAATCTAGACTCAACAAGCTATTTAGGTAAAGTAAAAATAGTACAGGACCAAGGACTGTTCCCTGTGGAACCCCACACGTAACCGTCCTTTGTGAACTTAGTGTATCCTTTAGCACAACCTTCTGCGTACGGCCACTAAGGTAATCTTTGATAAGGTTTATTGTCACTCCTCGTAAACCTAGATGTTCAAGTTTCTCCAGCAGAAGCTTGTGACTGACCGTGTCGAAAGCTTTTGCCAGGTCAACAAAAACACCCAAGCATGGTTTCTTTTGGTCAACGAATTCATATATTTTTCCTGTGATGAAAGCTATAGCATCCTGGGTTCCGCAGTTTTCTTGAAATCCGTATTGCCTATCGCTGATGATTTTATGTTTTTCTAGATATTCCATCAATCGTTTTTTAATAATTTTTTCGAAAATTTTCGAGAAGCATGAAGTTAAAGATATAGGTCTATAGTTGGCCATATCTGTTTTCATTCCTCCTTTGTGTACTGGTATTATATGAGCGAGTTTGAAAGCCCTCGGTACAATCCCATTCACAAGACATAAGTTGAAAATCCAGCATAGTGGTTTGGCGATGTATTCCGAAATGAGTTTGACTGTTTCATTTTTTATTCCATCGGGCCCTGGGGCTTTATTATTTTTCAGTTGTAATATCTCATTTTTTATTTCAGAAGGTGTGGTCGGTTTTAGGTAGATTGAGTGCATGTAATTTGGATGTTTCTCCTTATAGTTATTTTTGGAGATTTTTGTTGCTAGTTTGGAGCCTATTTCTGAAAAATATTCATTCAGTGCATTCGCGATCTCTTCTGTGTTTCTTATACTTTTACCGCATTCAAGTTTCAGTTCATTAATGTCGTTGCTTTTTGACTTAAAATTGTTTGTGAAATCATTAACCACTCGCCACATGTGTTTCGAGGATCCAGCGTGCTTATCGATTTCTGCACCGAAATAATCGCTTTTAGATTTTTTCAGTAGTCTGTTTAGTTTATTCCGGTACGATATGAATTGTCTCCGTAGGTTATCATTCTGGGGTTGTGCCAGAGACCTTCGATGTAATTTATCCCGTGTTTTTATTGATTGGATCAAACCATGGGTTATCCAGGGTTTTTTCTTTTTTTTAGAATTCAATTTTTGTATTTCAGTACATTGATCAATGATTTTTTTCAGTTTTTCCGAAAACATTTCGAAAGCGGTATTCGGATCAGAACATTGAGATATATTGCCCCAATCAGCTGCTATCGCTTCTCTCAAAACTTTCCTATCATTTATTATTTTCAGAATTTTATTATTATCTTCATGTGTTGGTATATTAGTATGAATGTTGGTATTCAATAAAATAGTGTAATGGTCGGTTATTAGTGTCTTGAGAATAATTGAACTGAAATTGTGTTGATAATCTTTGTTTTTGCTTCGGACAAAAAAGTGATCTATACACTTGCTTGAATTACTAGTAACTCTCGTTGGTTTATTTATCATAGAAATAAAACCTTTTTCATATAAAAGATTCAGATAGTCATCAGTTTCAGTACAACTTTCTAGAATGTCGATATTCATATCACCTACTATGAAAGTGTTATCGAATTCATTAAAATTGTGCCTATCTAAATGTTCGGATAAAGAGATAATAAATTCTCTCAAATTAGTTGATGGGGACCTGTAAATAGCTAACAGATTAATAGTTGCTTTATTTAATTTGATTTTCATATTTATTGAGTATACCGGGCCAATTTTAATAGTTTCATAGCTGTACACAAATCCTTTTTTAATATATATCACCACACCGTCATTTTGGTTTATTCTAGTGCTGGTGTGTACTATATCGTAATTATCGATATTGAATAATGTTTTGTCTTCTATTTTCCAGGTTTCAGACAGAATAATACAGCTGGGGGGCGAAGATAACTGGGACAGTAATGCCTCAAGTTGTACGAAATTTTTTTGTATACTTCTAATATTACTATGATAAACGGAAAAATATTGAGAATTATCCAGAGGCATTATTTTATTAATTTCTTCCACTTCATTGATTTCTGTGGCATCAAAGGTATTATCTGAGAAGTATGTTATGAAATGGTCCGTTGTATTATTTTAGTTGGATGGTAGTTTGTATGATATAGTTACAACATGCAGTTGATCTGAACATTAATGCTACAGGAAAACAAGTGTTTTATAAGTGAAGTGATAGAAAGAAAGCTGATTTATATTAAGATTAGGTCTATAATTTCATTTGTTCGATCGTAGTCTTGGTTTTTCTTGTGTTACTTTCTTTCCTGTTGTGGATTCTCTGGAACTAGAAGCGGGAAATGAAATTTTCAGGAGGTCGTCTGCAGGGTTCCTGTTGTGCTTGAATGTTTCTTTATTTTCGAGAGAAATTGTCCTTTGAATTGTTGTAGGTGTGTTTGGAGTGCTATTGGGTTTAGGTGATTTTATTTCTTGTTTTTCCAGTTCCAGAAGATCTAATGCAGTATACGTTCTTCCTTCCACGTGCAACTTGTTGTTTTTTATGAAACACTCCTTGTTGTCGTCTTTTTTGCCAAAATAAGATGTTTCCTGAGGATTTTATAGTGATCTCTCTGTATAGGGGTTAGATCATTCGAAATACTTATGTTCGTACCCTTCAGATATTTGCAATTCTGAAGAACACTTTTCTTGGTGAGATTTGAATGAAATTCCACCTTAAGAGGACTTTTTCCACTGTTTCCCAGAAAATAATAGTCGTTTATGTCCTTCTGATCCAGGTCAATTTTTAAGAGGTTCTTAAGTTTTTCACACAATGAACTGCAGTTGGAAATGTCACTTTTTTCGCAAAGCCCAAAAATTATAATATTATTTTTTCTTTCTCTTCTTTTCAAAATCTCTATTTCTTCCCGTAGTGATGAGTTTTCCTTTTCGAGGTCGTGCACTTTTGATTTGAGTTCTTCGAATTTAAGCAGTACTCTAACTTCACTAGCCTCAATTGAATTCTTAATTTCACTTCGGCTCTTCAAAATCTCATCCATCAATTGTTTGAGTGTTATATCTGAATCAGGCATTTCAGCGCAAGAGTTCAGAGATTATTTACAGCGTAGGTGGATACCTTTAGACTGACTATCAATATACACTTCTTAGTCCAGCGTTTTTTGCGATTGTTTATAGGTATACGGTAGGGATTTGATTTCGCTTCTTAACTCTTAGAATTTCGTGATTAGGTAATTTGTAATACAGTGAAACTGAACGTTGATGTTTCCTCTTGTTTTACGTAAAAAAATCTGGTATTTAAATTGTGTTTACATACCAGAAGTTTTAATTATCCACAGAGGCAGGTATTGATTGACTGTTCACTAAAGCAAACCACATACTATATACTACATACCTGTTAGAAAACAACTGCTTCCCTGTCTGACACCACGACTGAATCTCTCAACCCGGAGAATCGGAGTGTTTCTTGATCTACTTACGAGGTGGAGCGGCTTACACCCGTTTCAACAGCGTGTGACCAGAGTGACCAAATAGAGGGAATTGTATGGTGATTCGGACAGTTGGCTTCGAAGCTGTCAGTGGTGACCTACCTTCTACTGATAACGAGGCAACAACCTCGAAACTAGTCTAATGGTGGTCCACCCTATCCGAATCAAAATGAAATTATGCAATTTGGTTACAGGAATGAAATTGCAATTTTTTCCTCTGCACTGAGGTACAGTTGTGTTCAATAAAGTGTTGTACAGCGATTGCATGCTGTCTAAATTTCAGAGTTTGAAAAAGTGTTGTACAAGGTTTTGATTACCAAATAACTCCTGTGTTCCTTGATTGAAATGGCATTCACTCAAGAAACACAGAAGTTATTTGATAATCAAAATTTTGTACAACCCTTTTTCGAATTTTGATGTTTAGACAGCATACAATCGCTGTACAATACTTCATTGAACATGACTGTACATTGCACAAGTATCTGTTGGATATGATTCAATACCTGTCCTGGTATTGGCCAGGGCAGTAGTTGTTTTCTGGTACACACTTGCCATAAAGGTGAAAAGTCGGTCGGCGACGACTGTCGTTGAAAATAATCAATATTCAAGAAACCGTAAGAAATAGTGTAGTATTTTTTAGATGCTGGAATAATGACCTGCATATTATGAGATAGATGAGAAAGAATTTGTCATTCAGTTGGTCTCATTTTGCGGGCAAAAAATTACAAAGTAATTTTTTTTTTTTTATAAAAATCTTTATTCAGTTAATAATTTTCAGTACATCAGGCAACCTTAAACCTAATATAATATACTAATATCATACAACTTGATAGCATATATACAGAACCTACATAACTGAATACATAAACTAAAAGAAGAATAATTTGTTGGAGAACGTTCCCAACTGTTTGTTCTTATGAAGTTCTAAATTATTATATAATAACCCACAAAAAAACCATATCCATACATTATCGTCTAAAGCAGTTTCAAACCTCGGATGAAAGAGAACCTTTGGATCTGATGCGATATTAGAACATTTATACCTTCTCAAAAAAGTTTTTTCTGCCCAGCTCCAAATGTTTTTAGCATTCCCACATGATGTAATATTATGGTTGATATCCTCGACTACATTGCATTTTTCACAAATATCTGTAGCTTTCATGGAGTGCCTTTTTAATTTTTCAGCTACTGGATATACTTCATTCAGTGCTTTATATGTACATGCTCTCCACTTCGTAGGTATCAGTTTATTCGACATTACGTTTGACCATATTCTTTTCCAGTTGCAATGCGGGTATTTGTGTTCGATGGCTGGAGTTTTCTCTTGATTGTTCAATAAAATCTCATATAATGTTTTTGCTTTTAAAGGCGAGTTTTTATCAAAATTAAAGTCATTTTCCCTAATTGTCGTGATGATGTTTTTAAAACTAGATTCTGAGTAATGAATATTCAAGAAAGGGTAAGATATCAGAAAGGGGAAGAGATCAGTGGAGTGAAAAAGTTATAAGGAATGTTTCATTCGATATTACAAAGTTGATATCGATAACTAGTAGATATGGCAACATTGCAATCGTGAAATTATTATCAGGCAGTCTCCTATCATGCGACACGAAATTTTAATAACAAAATTCCAATCGTGAGAGTCGAGAAAAAGTGCGGTTTTGCAAACATAGCTGATGCAAGTTTGAAAATATGCACACCCATGATGCGCATCAGTCGTTCGACGGATTATTCAGAGATAAGGCACTTAACATCACGTAATTGTTCGCGCATGAGTGGGAATTCCACACCAGCTATGTTTGCCAATCTGCGAGTAGGAATAAATGTTCTTGAATTTCTGGATCGGCTCAACCGATGAAATAATTACTAAAACAAATGCCTATTGTAAAGGCTCAGAAATGTTGTATTTTTTACGGGGATATACAAAATTGAAAAACCTAGACCGAAGTGTATAGCGCTTAAAGGAGACTATGCTGGAAAATTAAGGGATTGGCACTGATATCAATCAACAATTATTATCTTAACGAAATTCTGAATTATTCCTACTGAAAAGAAGTCGAAATATCATCGATAATAGGAATAAGTATGTCGTGACGTCTGGAATGTGTTTACATTTGAGGAATTTGTATCTTTTTTTTTTCATTTTCTATACATAGGTTGGACACATTTTAGTTTCTCATTCGTAAAGTCAATAATACTGATATAGATAAAATATCATGTACAAATGATCGAATTATAAGTCTTCTAGGAAATACGTTATTGACACACCTATATTAATATATCTCATATGACAAGATACCCAGAATTTTCTTATCGAATTTTAACGTGTGCATCGTGAAAGAATTATGACCTAGGGGATTCACAACTTATATCAATTCAAGGTGGAAAAATGCAAATAAATTGAAACTGATACACAACATGGTGTTACAGTTATAGGTATCTGAGTTGTACTATCGTGTTTCCATAAACTGTATAAAGACAGAGTTGTATCGATCTTGTTAAATTACGTGTGTGGTTACAAAACTTTTCTCAGCTAAAGATGTATATAATATACAGGTTGTATAAGTTTAGCGATTCTATGTTTATTTTTGGCTGTGAGTAGATGTAATTCGCATAAACACGAATGGCCTCTGTGATAGTAGTTGATCTATTTGAGATATTCTTGGGATGACTGGACTTTTGCATATTATGTAGCAATAAAAATGTCAGACTTCACAGCTTTTGTTGCTTGAATGATCAATCAAATAAAATACGGCAAAAAGTACAATAATTCTGTGTTGATGTTATTTTCAGTCTGAACTTATGTAGTTGGCCGATTTGATGTATTCTTGGGACGGCTGAATTTCTGCATATGCGTAGGTAGAAATCAAAATATTGAAGTAGCTTTCACAGCTCCTGTTGCTTGAATAATCAAAAACTTTTGGCCTAACTACGCAGTGCCAATTCTCTATAGCTGTGACATACATACGGCAAAAACTTCAATAACTCTTTTCAACTCTTGAGTTACAAGACATGCTGATGATGAGTAGATTTAATTCTTATTTTATTGTCATAATCAACCCTCGCGATATTTATTTACTGAAAAATATTACTTGAACCGTAGAATATTCATAATATAGTTTTGAATGAACACAAAACAGATATCGAAGTGTTTGAAATAACTCTGAGTGGATAACTCGTGAGTGATCTCAAATTCATTACTCACGAGAGGTAGGTATCTTATTAAAAAATCGTAATAAATATTAGTAAATAAGTCGTAGTGAGATGATAATGACAGTTCAGTATTGGACTATTTCTCATATCTGGCCTACATTATTGTCAAAAGACAAAAATAGTAGTCTGAAAATACGCAACACATTTCTGAGTAATATTCTCCACTGAGAAAAAACGATCATATTCTCAGAAAAAAGTCAAAGACATGCAATGAACAATAATAATAATGATGGGTCTTTGATTTGATTTGATTCCGGATCATATGGTTCACACTAGGAAACTTTCAACTTCATTTATTTTCATGCAACCATACTTTCATAATATGAACTTTAATAAGTGGAAAAGGGCCTGCATTTGTCCCGCTAAGATTTCTGCCATTTCATGACAAGCTTGTATAAGTTTCAGATTCAAGAATAGCTTGTCGATCATTTCATTAATGATACTTATGATCGGTACTACCTATTCAACAAAATGATTCAAGAAGAGGCTGTGCAGTACAAGGAGTAAATCATTACATTTTCTTCTGGTCTTTTCGGTTGATTTTTGTTTCGCCTGGTAAAGTAAACCACTCGATAAATCGTTCTTCTCTGGCGATAGAGTAAGATCACAATATCCCACGAAGTACAAGACAGCTCGGATGTCTGATCTATACCGTGCAAGTAACCAAGATGATAGTGTAACACTCGTAACACCGCGTTATGCCTCTCGTTATAGGCTCAGGTCTCAGACCTCATAAGCCAGACAATACACCAAATGCATTTTGTTGTCAGGTACCCCACGGCACTACAGAAGACCAGGGTGGTTGATTGCTATTGGATATTAGGACTGAGCAATTGTTAGTACTCGGATTACTATGAATCCGAGTATTTTGTAATAATATGGTCGCTTGGGCGTGCGCATAGTACTGACTAGGGTGAATAACGGATCTATGGGCATCAGGTTTGGGAACTTCTCGATTTCTAAGCCATGTACACGGGGTGTCCACGGAAAGTGGCTCGCCCCTATAACTTTTTTGGTTTCACACGTATTGAAATGAAACTTGGAGGAACTGTATGAGACATAAAACTGCCTTTTTTGACGAGTGACTCAAATTCGTACAACTTTCGGTCTCACCAGAAGTGATAAAAACTTTTGATAATTAAATGAAACACCTAGTATATTTTCACCTTTTTTGTCTCCATATAACTTTCTGACTATCACTTGTTACTTTTTGTGACCAAATAATTTTTTTTATTTCGATATTTAATTTTTAATCTAGAGGGCTATGGATAAATTGAAATTATTAATTTAAATTCTAAAGTAGGTATTGGAAAAAATACAACTTTACGGTTTTTGGTTTCGGTGCATCTGCAGTGTAAAATTTCATTTTCAATTCATTTCTGCTATTTTATTTTCAGATGACAACATAGTGGCTGGTCGGGTCAGAAAAAAAATTGAAGGATTTGTATACGACTTAAAACTGCATTTTTGGACAAGTAACTCAGCTTCAGTAAGTTCTAACATGTTTGTGGAATATTGTTCTCAGTCGAACTATTTCTGCTTGGTACCTACATACAATTCAATTTTACAGTTTGTATTAGGTACTAATTTTTTCAAATGGAAATTTTGTGAATTCATTACGATTATGTTTATACCGCTTTACTGTTATAAGTTTCAAGCGAAGTTTCGTTAAAAACTTGAAAAGATTACTTGAGATCTTTCTTAAAATGAAACAACATTTCAGATTAAAATGAGATTCAAATACATTGGGTAACCTGTGACCTACATAACTGATAGAACAAGGTAATTAAGGTGTATTGAAAAAAAAAACATTACTTGTCGATATGTTATCTTACCTCACTTCTCCAAATCTAAATTACGAAATTATTATGTTCGCTATTGATTGAAAAACATGTTAATAATATAATTTATACAGTGCGGCTTTCAATAGTCCCCCCCTTGTTAATTTCTGAACGGTTCGATGTAGAAACATGAATGAAAAACCGTTTCGAAGGTTTCACTAATAATACTTTTTGAAATATGGTGATTGCTCAACAGGGGTCGTGGGCGGGGGCATCAACTGAAAATTCTTAAATGACATGAGGGGTCGAGTGGCACATCGTCGAGAAGTAAATTCCATTCTCTTTACCATTATCTAATTTTTTTTTTGAATTTCGTTGATATTTTTTTGCAATTCAAAGTCAAAATATCAAATATTCTTTGAAGGGTATTACCGATACTACTTTTTGCGCTGGGGGCACGTTAACTTAAAAATTTCGAAATACATTAAAAATCGAAAATATTCAAATGATTCTAAAAAGAAATGAATTCTCTTTTCAACGATGTGCCACCTAAAATTTTGAGCTGATTGGCCCCCCGCACCCCCTGTTGAACAATCACCATATTTTTTATATCAAAAAGAAGTATTGGTGAAAACCTCTTAACAGTTTTTTTTTTCATGTTTCTACGTTGAACCATTCAAAAGTTAACAGGGGGGGGGCTATTAAAAGCCGCACTGTATAAGGAGACGTTAGTTTTTGCATTGATGGCTTTGTTATATCATTTGTGTTGGTCATTGGTTACTCGATAGATATTATTTAAGTTTGTTGACGAAAGTTTCTTCGAGGCCCAATAGTGTGCGGTATCAAATTAATCGTAATGAAATGCTCTTTTTTTCTGACCCGACGAGCCACTATGTTGACTTTTGAAAAAAAATAGTAATAATAATTTAAAAATTGAATTTTACCCGGCAGATGCATTTCAACCGAAAACCGTAAAGTTGTATTTTTCCCAATACTTTAGGACTAAAATTAATAACTTGAAGGTTTTCATAGCCCTCTAGATTCAAAAATTGATTTCAAAACTTCAAAAATTTTTGGTTTCAAAAAGTAACAAATGATACTTGGTTCTACTCAGAATGTCATATGGAGACAAAACAAGTGAAAACATACCGGGTGTCTCATTTAAAAATCAAAAGTTTACCTATATCAATTTCGGTGAGACCGGAAGCTGCATGAAGTTAAGTCACTTGTCAAAAAATGCAGTTTTATGTATTATATAGTTCCTTCAAATTTCATTCGAATATCTTCAAAAGCAAAAAAGTTATAGGGGTGAACCATCTTCCGTGGACACCCGGTATACGAGGAACTGGCAAATGGAAGTAACATTACTCAGGGCTCTCGTTCATTATGTGTCAAAACAGACAAATAATAAATTCGACAGTCTATTTAATTCGCTGTTATTTGATTGTTCGAAATCGCAATTCAATGAATTATTGTTATTGGACTATAATTTGGATAATGATCCAATTCCGTTTCAAATACTCGGATGCATCAGATTATTTCAATACGCGGATTCGACTAGTATTTTAATACGAATTATTCCGTCGCTAGTTTGAAGACTCCATCCTAGCAGGCCATTATGGTTTCCTTGGTCCCGACTACAGTCCTACATAACCTTATTAATGCATGAGTAAAATTTTTGGATAAGCCATTTCCATTAAGACCACAAGACATCCAGAGAGTAAAATCATACCAATGAATCCTCAAACTTTCAAAATTCTGTCTCTCACAATTCAAAAGTAACAGGCTTCTCGCGTCCACCCGGTATGTTTTGTTAGTGTGAGTAATTAAATCGAAGGGACAATAGAAGGTAACTCTTATTGAAATTTTTGAGTGGAGTATTTTCAACAAATGAAAAGTTGAGCAGCTTGAGTTCTAGCTTTTTCATCCCCTATCTCTTTCACCACAATTATCGACTAATTTTCAGCGGAAAAGATCAAGCATCAACGTCGGAAAGGCTTTTCCACTGGCTTCCACTACACGACTTTTTACTTAGGCCGTGCGCAACAAAGCGTTCACATACTTGGAAGCAACATCCACGTTATAAACAATTTTTCATGGAGGATATGATTCTGGCAGCACCCAATTTAGACACGACCCCGCGGTAATTCTGAGAATAAGGCACGTGGCAGAGGCATTACGAAGCCGAGTTTAGTTCCCGTCATTTCACACACTATGCCAAATTGTTTGATGGGTATAATAACTCGATCACCCCAAGTTTAACACGGGAGAGGGATGGATAGAGATGTTTTCGAGGCACGGTCTTGGGATACAGTTGATTTGTTTGTGGGTTAAGACGCTTAATGGGAGTGTTGGATGGAAACAAGTTTGTGGACTCGCCGTGGCAAAAAGTTGTGGTGGGTTATTTATTGATAGAGGTACACTTCAAATATTATCCAATCCAAAATTCCTCAAAATAATTTAATGTGATAATACAGTGTACGGCATAAAGTTTCTGAAAAAAACCTCTGCTTCATTCCAAATGTGAATTGCAAACACCAGATTTAGATTTTTCATGACCATATACGAGGGAGACTAAAAAACATCTTTCATTTTCGGAAAAAATGATTCCATCCAGAGCTGTGCCAAGCACTGATAAAAAGTGCTTCGAGCACTAAGCTCTATAAGCACTCTTGAAATGTGCTCCGAAATCTCGAGCACTAAGCACTTTTATTTATGAAATGCTGGCGACTACTAAGCACTTTCAAAAAGTAATTCCAGTCAGGGAGCACTAAGCACTAAGCACTTATCAGACTTTTAGATACTTAAGTTACTGAAACTTAATCAAACACGTAAGATTTTCACAAATAATATTACATCGTGACATGTTTCGCTGGACTGTAGCTTTTTCAAGCAGTTATTATATAAACCGCTTGGAAAACTAGAGAGTAGCGAAACATGTCTCGATGTAATATCATTCGTTGAAATCTTATCGTGTTAAATCAAGTTTCAGTAACTCGCGTTTCTAACAGTCTAAGAAGTGCTACGGATTTCCATCAAGTAACAACAGAGTCAATTAAAAACTTAAGTTACTTTTTTTTTACTCACATATTTAAAATGGCATTCACTCACTTATCTAAAATGGCATTCAGCGTACCATGATAAATGATTATTTAATCACATATTCCGCAATCTGTATTCAAAGAATTTTTTTCGAAAATATTACCTCTACCTATCCTAACCTAACCTAACCTAACTCCATTTTTTTAAGTACATCGCTAGGGTAACATTTTTGATTTCAGTGGTTGAAAACCCTGAGAGAGTAGGTCGTTCTTGACCTGTCAATTGAAACTGTTATGATAAAAAAGATATCAACTTAAAAACATAAAAATTATAATATGAATTCGTAAAGAAAGTACGGTATATGTAAAGCACTTATGAACTCCTCGAGACAATTATTTTTCAAACAGTCGTTCCGCAACGCTGCACTCGTGAATAAAATACTCGTTACTGAAAGGACGTTTATAATTCTGCTAACATAATATACTATTTTGAAATAGAATTGGAATATTGATTGAGTGTTTAACCTCGCACAGTCTGAAAAAAAAAACAAAACATATAAATCAAACTCAAATCGAAATGGGCCGCATATGGTTACACAGAAAAGAAGTTTGAAATAACAGATTGGTAATTGACATACCACACATCCCCCGTATCAGGGTAGCAAATGTCATCTATACGAAATTTTGGGTAGACTTTTTTTGACTTCCGTCAAAGAAATAACAATTTGACTCGATAATAAAAAAAATTATTGTTTTAAAGGTTTTGATAACGGAGACAGATTTGGTCTCCGATACGTCAACATAGTTTGAAAAGGAGAAGTAATATTTAGTTATTTTGAACTTATTATTTTTAGATAGGAAACGTAACTGACAAAATTGTACTAGTTTTTCAAGACAGTAATCTTCTAAACGCAGTAGGTACTTATCGTAGAAAATTGATTTTTTGGTGGGGGGGTGTCACCGGGTGCCATCTGCTGCGACTTCATGTTTCGACAAGATTCATTTATATGGAAAGGCTTAGTGCTTCGTGATCCCAAAAAGTGCTCCGGAGCACTTTTCGGGTTTACTAAGCACTAAGCCTTTTCGTTAAATGCTTCGGTACACTAAGCACTAGGCACTGAATTAGAAAAGTGCTCGGGAGCACAGTGCTTGGGAGCACAAAAGTGCTTCGAGCACTTTCACGAGCACTAAGCACTGTGCTTTGGGACAGCTCTGATCCCATCACTTTATTTTCACGGTAGAAATAAAAGTCAAGAGGATATTCTGTTCAGGATCGAATTAATCCATAAATTCCTAAGACAATTTAATTTTTTCCCATTTTGTTCTCATCGCCCTGTTCGACATAATTAGTACAATGCTAAACGAATGGTATATTCTTGAATATGATGATATCACTTTCTAGATGTCCTCACCTTCTTCGCTTCTATCAGAAAATCATATTTATTGAAATATGTGACGGAATTTCGCAAAATTTTGCTGCAAATAGTAAATGAAACTGAATTATTTCCAAGGTATGATGCTATAATGGAAATTGATCAAAAATGTCATTTGTAGTTTGAAAATAAATCCATTTTCATTCTGGTTCATGCCTTGGAGACAATTTAGTTTTAATTACTATTTGCAGCAAGATTTTATATTTCAATAAAAGTGATTTTTCAATGGGAGGGAGGAGAGACCATCCATCATATCTAACAATATACCATCCGCCTAGCAGATTTTTCCTTATGTTGTACAGGGAGATGAAGAGACAATTGGAAACAAAGCATGTTTTTTAATCTCTCTCGAATAGGGTCATACAAAATTCAATTCTGGTGTTTGCAACTCAGGTTTGGGACGAAGCAGAGGTTTTTATCAAGAATGATTTTATTTGAGAAATCAAAAAAAAGTTTTCCATAAGCCGCTAACTTCATGCCAGACACTGTACCTAGTAGTAAAAGTAATGAGAATGATTCCATTTTTCAGGAAATTCCACACCTAACATTTTCGACCAATTGAAAGCTTGTATAATTTTCACTATTCTGAGTAATCGAGATCTAAACGTTCATCAGATAATTTTGGGAGTATTTTTCATTGGTGTCATTACAGATGGTCAATTATACAGTGTGTTCCATCTGGTATGGTCAAACTAATACTTCAAGTTGATAATGAAACTCAAGGAGGATATAATAAAAATTAGTCCAATTCATTTTGATAGGGTTGTGTAGAATTATTATATGAATATATCCGATTATTTTATTGATGCTCAAGGACTGTGATAGAGAAACTCTTCCACGCGGGTCAACCAAGCCTCCATTCGCACATTTAGAATAAGTATAATATGGAGAAAATGATGGGCTATAACTCAATATGTTACATATTACATTTAACGTATCTTTTGAACCTGGTATCGTTGACCCTAACGAAAAACCGTCGAATAAACCCTTATAATAAATTACAGGGTGTTTCATTTGGGAACATATCGATACGATCGAAGAAACTGACATTGTAGTTGATCCACAGTTGTTATTTAAAAGGTTGACTGCCACGATGGTCGTATACGACCGCTCATACTTTTTTGACATTTTGCCGGGGCGGTCGTATACGACCGCAACTACACTCTCATATATTATTTTGGTTCTGCGTGCCAACGGTCGTTTCAAGCACAGTGTATGATCGCCATGGCATAGAAGATATGTTCAAACATACGAACACTGTCACCACGGAAGGGGTACATAGTTACTAAAATTACAGTTGAACATTTTTCCCTGAATGATAAGCCAACAACATCAAAATGAACAATTTCTGAAGAATACAAGGTGGTAAGAAAAGCATGGAAGTGATGAAATATTGCTGGAATAGCATTTTGAAACAGTTTTCAAGTGGTTTTAAAGTGGAATTGTTCCAACTGTGGATAAGGTGATTTGGAAAAGTAGGTTGAATTCGTGTTTCGCTCTCGATGGAGTTTAATTTAATTATTTTTTTACAAACAAAGTGGAATATAATCATCTTTCTGACACTCTAATGAATCACTACTGATCACAACAGTACCATACAGTTGGAAACGAGCAATAAAATTGCATTTACCAAATACAAGTCAACTCCAACTACGCAAGTTCTGATATGCAAAAACGACCGCCAACACGACCGCCTGGCAAAGGGGAAATAATTATGCCGACCCCGCCCTAGCGGGCATAAACGACCGCTGTACATTTTTTTCAATGAATTTGTTTATTATCCAAAATTTTCTACAATGAGCTACAACATAGTTTTTAGGACACTATCAGTGGCACCAGACACTATTTTTTCAATTTTCAGCTGGCAGTCAACCTGTTAATAGTATTTTGATGACAAAATTTCACTCTCATCCTCCACAGACCTGGAATATCGATACGTTCGTCAAATTCTAATAAAATGTTCCTCAAATCCTGCCCATTATCTTGTACATGAGATTGGAGTTCATTAATTTCATCTGTTTCTTCGTCTTTCATTGTATTCACACTCATAACATTTGAATCTCACTGCGAAATTATACGCCATATTCAACTTTACATTGACATGAAGTCACGAACAATTGAAACCTTGCTAGAAAAGCCATCATATACAGAAACATTTTTGTTTTTTTTTTTCTGCAGTGAAGGGATGCACTGTTTTCATATTATCCAGTACCCCACATTCTCGAGAATGATTGAACAATTTTCAGAACGAATCTAGATTATAATTTTTTATAACGCGTCATTCAGGTACACTTCTCGAAATTTGTTCGATTTTTTAAGTATTACCTTGGTCAATTCTCCATTGTTAATTGCCATTTAATTACTCATATCTGTTTGAAAAAGGAACCCAACGGATCATCTTCTGAAATTGTTTTTTTTACATCATCAAGTGCATCATCCAAGAGTAGATAACTAGAGTTAATTTTTTTTTGTTCAAATGAAACATCCAGTTACCAACAGGTTTGAAGGTTCTACGTCAAACCCTTTCAAAGATTTGGTCGAATGATTCTTCCATATGCACAATGGGAGTAATTTAGACTCCAAACTTTCCGAATCTTGAATAGTCCTTGTCCTGCTCATTGTGCATATTAAACAGTTATTTGGTCATATCTTTCCAAAAGTTTGTCGTAGACTCTTCATTTGAAAAATTACAAAGAAATCCAATATATTGAAAATAAATCCAATATATTGAAAAGAAATCCAATATATTGAAAGAAAAAATCCAATATATTGAAAATAAATCCAATATATTGAAAAAAAAATCCAATATACTGTATTTTTCTGAAGAAAATTATTTTATTTTATTAGTGTGACATTTTTTTTATTTTTTCAACCAGAAACTATTCTAAGACTATTCTGAGACCTTTAAAAAAAAGAAAGAATCTCAGATTTAGCATTTGACAATTATAGAATAGAATAGAATTTTATTGCTCAGTACAGTAATAGATTAAATAAACATATAATATACAAGTACAGAAAAAATAAATATTTCACAAATATTTATATAAGCAATGTACAATAACATAATAATTCGCCACAATGTTTTAGTATACAATCTGAACTTGAGGTTCAAAGGAGCTTTGACACCGCCTGCCTTCAGAACTGAAACCTTCAAACATTCGTTCTCATATCAAATTTCAAAAATCTACAACGAAATTCCCCGTAATATGAAAAATGAAAATATCTCACGTTTCAAAATCCAATTCAGATCTTATCTCCTTCGAAATCATCACTAATAATCTGAAAATTTCAATTCATCAATGATGCTTGTTCCTTCGTTTTCCCTGTACGATTGAGACGATGTACCATTTTCTCGTTTTATATAAGTGTATAAGTGTATATATATATATATATATATATATATATATATATATTATATGTATGTATGTATTTTCAATTACTTATTATTGTTCGATTTCTGATATATTTATAGTTCTCGTTTCTTTATATATTTCAAGAAAAGTGGGTGCACTAATCTGCATTTTTTTTGTACACTATTTTTAGAATCATATTGCTCAATAATTTATGACACTATAGGACTGTTGAGGTTGAGTGGAAGAACAAGTTTTGTGGGTGTCTCATTCACAAAAATTGAACTCCGCCTTTTATTCTCCATTGTTTATTATTATTATTATTATATTATTATGAAATAAATACAAAAAAAATGATCAATAAAATTTGATGGCTACAGAGCAAGCTCGTGTATAGCAAATATTGTAGCTTTATTTGTTGTAATTGTGTTGTCAATTCAATATTTATACATACAATCTGTTTTACAGAAACCAGTTTAGGTAGAAGTACTAAAAAAGAGAAAGAGGCCTGAAAGATTGAGTAGGTAATTCATGAATGAGTTTGAGATGTAGTAACAAATGTAATAATGTAATATTATGTAACAATGTTGTAACAATATTTTCTTCTATTAATTTTTTTTTATTTTTTATTTTCATCGCACTTGCAATGTTCCTGTTCAAGTAGGAAAAATTGTTGAGTGACTAATGCATAATTAACTGTTAAATCACGATAACATTTTTTTGACCGCGAATTATTGTTCATTCATTCATACAATAGACGCCTGAATTTTTTCAATTCTTAATTTTGATATTTAATAAGTTTAAAGAATAATAATGCATTAAAGGTCCAAAGTGTGCGCGTCTTGCGCAAGCCGGAGTACCCGATTCAGGACTTATTTTCAACACTCTGGCAAAATTAAAAATATAGGTCCTAAAGTTTAGTCTTGGGAAAGTTCCTCCTCTGTATGAATCTTCTTTCAAATCTGCAAAATGACTAATAGTTTTTGAAATATTTGCAAAAAACCAAACCCCATCTTTTTTTTCAGTTTATTGTTTATAACTTTTGCAATTGTTGCAAGCGGTACTTGAATTTTTTTCATATTTTTCGGAGGAGGCGAAAAAAGTTTGATCTGAAAGGCACTCGTTGATTAGACTATAGGATAATAACGGTTTTTGATGGTTTCGAAATTTAAATAGTCTTTTTATGGTAATTCAAAAGCAATTTGAGGTAGAATAACAATTGTACATGAATAACTAAATATTCAAGGAAAAAAATAATATAAAAAAAGTTCCAGCAGTGGGATTTGAACTCACTCTTTAAATGTCATTTCAACTATACACGTCAAAAAATTTCGAGTGTAATTTCATGCTCCTTACCCCAAGGACGAGACTCCTTACCCCGAGGTAACGATAAAAAATACAGGCCTTTAATCGGTCGAAAATGTTAAGTGTGGAATTTGCATTCTAACTTTGTTACACAATAGACAATTACAATCATCCCTTCATAATCTTTTGTTTTTAGCTTTCCCCGAAAAATTTAATCGAAATGAAAGATTTCATTCTTCCTTTTCGTGAATATAAGCACATTCTAATATAATATGAACGTGCTCCTTTCTACAGACTACATCATGTTTAGCTTTCTATGTGCACTATGTGTAGGTATCATACGGCAGAGCAAAAATTGTTAATATCATTACAAAGTGATTAGATGAAAGCTTTTTTTCAACCACTTCTTTATCAAAACTACTTCAAAGCATATTACATAATTATTCTCCAGTGATAAAACATCTTTCAGAGATAATGAAAAGCCGGCTGTGAAACAAAAGAGACAGCGAACCCAGAGACTCCTATTAACAAGATAAGAAGTGTGGGAAAGCATTAAAATTCAATCAATGGCCTTTGTCATATGTGTCTTCTGCTCCAGGATTGAAAAGAGGATGCATGTCTGATATAGTTCTCGATATAATTCAGCTCAGAACACGCGAGTTTGTTGTTTCCTTTCGTCCTCTTCCGCTCGGTATTGTAAAAGTGTTCAATCATAAGTCCTATCTAAAAGTGAGTATATGAATTCTGTACAAATTTAGGACACAGTATCAGAAGTTGCGTTTATTTTTAATCACACACGGAAAAAAATTTGTGTAGTTTTTTCCCACAATTGTTTGAAATTTTGTGTAGAAACTTCGCACACTATTGTTTATCTTAATTTGTTGTAATAATAAGTATATCTACCTTGTGTATATTTCTTTGAATCCATTTTTTACAAAATATTGTTTGAATTGGTTAATAGCACCGTTGTGTATACATGTAACAGAAATTTTAATTTTTTTTTTGTACAATTCTTTTGACTATATAATTGAAAAATACACAGTATTATTTTTAACAACATTTTGTTTTTATCACAGTTCTGTGGTCAAAATTGGAATTCAGAATGCACACTGTATAAAAATTTTACACAAGGCTTAGTATAGCTGTTACGGAATATAAATTTAAAATACTCCCTATTGTGTGAGACATTTACAGAATGAGTTTTTTAAATATCCCATCACTGCCTCCTCGTTCTCTAACTATTCCTTCCTTCTAACCGGTCGGGGGCACTGGTGTTGAAGATTGCATTGGTCTTGCTAGTAAGCCTCGGCCTTGGTGACCTCTAGTATAGCGCTGGTTGTGCCCTCTATCGGCGGGCAGTTTTGTTTGTGATTTATTACGCACTTCGTGTTGTAAAATTTATCCACAATTATGTTTTACATTTATTGTGTATAAAAGTCACAGAGCTTGGTGAAATTTCACCACAAACCGAAATAAACAATCATTGGTTAAAATATATTACAACCAGGTGTACCGATTTTCGACAATTGTATACATTATTTACACATTTTTTTACACTGTTCAAGAAATGAATCTACACAGGGATTTCTTCCCGTGCAGTACACACAGTAAGCGACAAAATTATGGAATAGATGGTTTTTTTGGTGAACTGTAGAATTCTGCCAGAAATTCCAGAACTAGTCGATTTTTACATTCAAGTACCTCTTGTTCAATATACCCGCGAAAGAGGTAACATCACCAGTGTGGGCGTATGATGACCTATTCGATGATTTTTTTTAAATGGAACGAGGTCATGTGGCACCTCGTTTGAAATATGTTTTAATCGTCCATTTAGCGACAATAACTTCTAAACAGTTTATTTCCACAAGGTGAACAAAATTTTTATTTTTCTAAATACTATGAAAGTTGAACAATCTGTCCATTGAAAACATTCCTCAATCATCCAAATCTTTGAATAAAACGAATTGGAATGCCAAATGCGAAAGGCTCAATTTTCCTACATGATAATGTAAGTCGTCATAATAGAGAATTACACTGTATTGAAAAATGTTGTTTTATTTGTAATAAATGATCTTATCTGTAAATACGATGGATATAATGTAAAATCACACGACGAACCTATTAATCTATTTCATATCGACTACAATTCACTTCAAAACTTTGCCATATTAAAATTGTTCTACAAACGTTTGTTCTTGGGTCCTCTGAGAATGTTTTCTGCACGAGAAAGAGTTGTTCCCAGTTTGAATCACAGTGATTAAACTTCGAACCTTCGAACCTATTCAGTTGAATTTAATGGGAAGGCACACATTGTTTTGATTCCAGACGCACAATATATTTGACGTCATCTATATTTGTCCATGAAAAACCGGTAATAGTACGCGCAAAAATAACTAGTGTTTGAATTCTCCTCGAATAAAAACTCAAAAATCCAAATCTCTCTTGGAGATTTAAACCAAAGAAGACCACGGCAAAACCCGGAAACCAGCCAAAACATTAACTCCATCCGTGAAAGCCTACATTCCTATATTAGCCTGGCTATGATTCCCAATTTGATTATTGTTTTCAATATTCTTCCAATATTCTAGAGCTTCTATGGATAAACTTTTTTGGATAACGTCAAAAACAAGGGTAGTGTACACCTGATCAAAATTCCTATTTTTTGTTCTCCCCTGAACCCTGTTTGGAAATTTTATATTTTGATAACTCATATGCAAGTATTCTGAAATGCACCAATTTTCATGGAGAATAACATTTTCTGACAAACAGATAAATAACTTTCCATTGGTGTGCAAACTTTTTGAAACTCACCGTATATAGTCATGACTACATTTGGATTCGTCTATTTAAGAAACTTCATAAAGAGTATGTTTCACTGGGGAGCAGATGGATGAAGTTTGACCTCTCTTCGGATCCTGTACTATTAACGCTTTTCTTTCCTGTTGATATGAGCCACCATTTGGGGAGTTGCCAGACTTTCTTATTATGCTTTATTTTGTCTTTGCTGTCCTTGTGTGAGTATTTTGAACTCGTATCATGGATTTGGAAAAAATGAAAAAAGTAATTGATCGTATTATAGAAAAAAATGCCATTGCAGGATTCTTAAATTTGTTTAAGAATTGTATTTATAAGATTATTATTGAAATATATTAATGAAAATTTTAAATCTTAAAAATATATTGAGAAATGCAGAGAAAAAGGTAAAATTATATTTTGGAGACATGAATATAGTTATTAATGATATAAGTTCGTGAGGAAGGATTTTTTTGTATGAGCACGAAAAACAAAGAAGCTCTTTACGACAGATAATCTTGCCGAATTGTAACAACTGTGAGCAGTTGTCGTCGTATTATCAAACGATATTGTATTTTTGAACAGTATATAAAAAATTTCTTCACACACAGTTGATGTCTTAACGAACTGTTGATTTTTGTATGCACTTGTGCGAAAAAGAATCACCTTATGGACTGTGAACAGTAGGTGAATATTTAGTTACGTATTGGCTTCTGAAATATATTTAGAAAACAGACTATTTGAATGTATACGAGCTTCACTCGTTTTGCAATCTAAAATGAACTGCAGTCATTTAAATAGCGAACGTAAAAGCAGCAAAACCAAAAAAAAGTGTGAAGACTATCTTTAGTCATTCTGGTTTGTACTAGTAATCATTTTCCCTTCCTTCCTAACCGTTTCAGTTCGAAAACTGCAATAGAGCACTGTCAGCTGACGTCACAACATGGTGGTCATGGGGGGACAAATAAAGCATTTGACATTTGATGAATTAATTATCACAATGATGCAAACAACTGTTTCCTAGGAAATCACTTTTCGCAGAAAATTGACCAGAAAGATTCACGTAGCCTTATGGGAAATGGGTTCAATGGGTTTGTATTTGTTCAGTTTAGTTTGTTTGTCCCCCTATGACATTGTTCCGCAAGCTTCATGATTTCATTTTTCTCCCACAATTGAAAAATTTATTTCAATTGCTGTCGGATGCTGGTTAATAAGAGATTATCTCACCATTATTGGAATACTCAAAATCGGCTTCGTTAAATGAGTACAACTCCCGAAGTTGTTATTAGAATTGGCGAGAGAATTCATAACTATCTTAATCGTTTAAAACTAGCAAATGAACTATATAACAAACAATTACAGTGCGAATCTGATTTCAGTCCACTTAAAACACGAACTAACATGGTTACACCCCACATACTTGAGCATGCACGTCGCCCTCTTCGCTCCAGTAGCCCATAACTGAAAAACCACACTACATGGCCACGTTTCTCAAAAACAGATCATTTTTTGAAAAAACATGTAGAGACGTTTTTTGTAAATATTTTCTCGCTCTACAAGTTTATTTCCGTACATTATATCGAATTTTTCAACCTTTTCCAAGTTATTGATGGAAAAACGATTTTCCGAGTTTTGCAGGGAATTTTCCCCACTTTCTATAGGTGTTCGCGTGCAGAACACATTTTTTTCAAAGTACTCTCCAAAAACGGCTCATGTGCCAAAAATAATTTCTATTGGTATTTATGTCAGGCTTTAGTAACATTTTGTCTACTGCGTCTGCATTACTGGGCGACCGAGCTTCGCTCGTTTTGCCATCAAAAAATCGATTCGAAATAAAAAAAAAAAATTGTTAGTAAAATTTACGTTTTTTTCAGAAAAGGCACCATAAAGATTAACTCAAAAAGCGACATACGTATATTTATACGGACGGAAATTATAGTCGGTGACATTGGTTACTAGTTCAAAAATAACACTGGAATTTCCGTCCCTCTTCCTTTACCTCGCTGGAGCAACACGAAGATAAGAATACGTCATTGACTATTTTTTAGTCATAGTTTCATTATGACTACGTCTGTTCATCTTTGATATTTCACCGATGACCCAAGGTTTTCTATACCGCAAGTTGTATTTATTTTTGCTCAATAATAATAGTTTCTTGGTCGCATCTATAGGTAATTGTATTTGCGTTGTTCTTTCCTTTCCCTCTTCTCTTCTCTACTATTGAACTTTTCCGTGTGCTTGTGAATCTCTATTACTTCCCGTACAAGTCGACTGTGATACATACCCCTAATCTGGGCTGAGAAAATCTTATTTTTTATTTGATAGATTTTTCACCAAATTTTATACTTGAGATTTTATACTTGCACAGACCTCAAAAATCAAAGAGATAGGTATAGGACATAGTCGATAAAACTTATTCAAATTGGTTAGTTTAATTTAAAAATAAGATAATATACAGGGTGTTCCATTAAAAAAAACTGACTTCCATTCATTTTCATGAATTCCTGAAAGAAAGTTACTTCTAAGCCTCCCTGTATGATGAAACTGAGATCCACTTAATTGACAGAATACTTGGTCTCGTGCAGCTACGATCCAAATTGAAACATTTTGTCAACGTGCATTGTGGAAAAAATCTTATTTCACAATCGTCGGTTTGACAAAATAATGTTCATCTCGTCAAAGATAGGTACCTATAGGGAATTATCCAGTAAAGTTGTGAGGAATCTTACAAAGATTCCAAAAATTATATAATATACCGGGTATTCCATTTGAAATAACAAAGTAGCTACTTTCTGATACAAGTGGCAACACTGTATTGATGAAACAATTTTAGACGGGAAGAGCACGCTTGATTATCCATGCCCACAAATGTTTAAAATGAACTGTCGTTTCGTTTTCCAGAAACGTCTTATTGGCCATCGAATGTGGAATACCCTATATACGATAGTAACAATTAGATTAGTTCATAAACGATAAGATATTGGCTCCACAATTTTTTCATCATCCTCATCAAAATATGCATATTTCAGCCAGGCGTCCCTGAAGGCTCTTATGAACCCAAAAGTGACATCAACACTGGTAAGGGAATGCCGAGAAGAACTCGGTGTTCTCTCAGAACACAACAAATCAACTTTGATGGGGGTTCCAGGACAGTGGTAATACTATATATCTAGAAGATATCAAATAATCAATCCTCCTTGAAAATTACGAAAAACTATTGAAACCACATATTGGGATACTTCTCGCGTTCATTCTATTTACATAACTTGGTATTGATGATACGAACTCGAACTCATTTGTTGATAATTTATTTCAGTTAGATTTTAATGCTACTTCGAAATTTGTTTAGTCTTGGTCACCGTGGATATTTTGTCTGTGACAGACAAATTAACAATAATTCAAAGTCAAAATAAAAATTAATGTCGTGGTGTTAGTCTACACGTAATTTGTTCAAGCAATAAAACATGAATACATTTCCCGAGGAACTGGCTTATTATACCATGACAACTCAAAACAGAGAACATCTGAAAGAAGAATTTGTCGAAAGTCACGTTCAAACATCACTTCATCAATAGTTATAGCTCGGCTCGTATTTATGATCTTTGTTTCTAACCAATGATGCATTGCATTCATGTTTTACTGGGTTTCTGCTGAGACAAGTGTGGTTGATACGTAAAACAAAGAAGAGTCGGTTCTTTCTTTGTTTAATACATTTTTTCTTGTCAATAGAAATATCATGAGTTTTTTAATTACACTATTGTATAAACGTTGTTTGTTGCTTGCTGACAATGCAAATCGAACTACTTTGAGAATAACAAAAATGCATTGTTTTCTGTATCTCTATCAAAAAATATGCACTTCTTTATTATTTTTCCTTGAAATCTTGGAATTACGAAACGACTTCAAATACTGGTCATAAGACCTAGGGGTCGTTGTGCTTCAAAGTGAATTGTTTTAATCCAAATCATTTTACATTACCAGACAAAGTGAATAATCCAACAGAAAAGTTCAACGAGAAGCGACTAACGTCCAGAACACAAATCGGTTGAAGGAACATCCAACACCTTCATAATGGCCCTTTACTTCAAAGCATTGGTCAAGCGTTAACAAAACAAAACTCTTCAGTACCTCCTCACTGATTGTAAGGAGTTTTCAATACTCACAGTTGATACTTGACTTCACCGAAAACAAGAAGTATTTTGTGTGGTAAAGGGCAAAATACTTCTCGTTGAGTTACACTACAGGCGTCCAATATTCCAATAATCCCATATTCGAATAATTGACTTGGTTTTCATTAGGACATTTCTACATTTGAAATAGAAAAATATAGTATATCTCACTTATCAAGTTCAGAACCAAAGCTCTAAAACTGTTGTTGTTTGTTAAATTAGTTTTTTCCGTTAACCAGCTGTCGTTCCCATACGAACGGCAGCCCTCAAAAGTCGAAACTTGTGCGAGCCAAAGATTAACTAGGTCTTATCTTCCAACGTGCGATTCCTAGCACTTTCTCGGATCATCAGAAAAAATCTGTAGTCGCTAGTATTCGAACCTACACGACCTGCAGCATCAATGGCTTGAAAACGACGGTTTTAACTACTGAGCTACCTAACCCTTCATTTCATACTAGGAGATATTTTTCTATGAGGAAGTTTATTACTGACTCCCAACTGATTGTGAGTAGATTCCAACACTTAGCGATAGGTAAGCTAACAGAATTCAACTTCAACAATACACAGCCCAGTTCTGATCATACTTTCAGGACAATTGTGTTTTCAAAATGAAATATTATACGTTCTTCAGTCATCAAGCTGGGAACAAAATAATTCATTCCCACAAAGCCTTGCAAAGAATAGTAGTCCACGTAGAATCGACAAGTCAGCGAAAAGAGATTTCAAATGGACTTTCAATCAGTGAAACATACTTCTCATAAATAACAGACCAAATAAGATTTCATGCGAACTACATATCACTTTATATAAAAAACAAATTTAGCATTCTGAAAAAAGGCAATTGAAAGGTTTTAGTGCTTGATGGAGACTCTGAGCAAGAAAGTCGTAAGATGCGACTAAAAGGTAACACCTACAAGAGAAACCAAAACAGGGACCTCTGGAAACCACTTCCGAGGGCGCCGACCAGAGAAAATCCCAAAGGTGCCTCTGAGATGGAAAACATAGGTGTGGAGGTGGGCACCCCTTGAAAAGGAAACCAGAGGAAAAGACGAAGGTAGGTATAAAACGGGAAAACCTCCCAAGGGACCCCCTGAACCACCTCCTTTGGGGATCTCTTCAGATAAGCTGTCTAGATAGAGTAAGAGGTGACTACAAGACCACATCTACGAAGTGAACCAAAGCATAGAGTAGAAACCGTTCGATGGGGGGCAAGCAAACGGTCCCCAAGGCGCCAACCAAAGGAACCCTGGAGATGCCATTGAGGTGTTACTTTCGGTACGGAAGCGGGCACCCAGGAAAAGGGAACTAGTGGAACACAAGTTAGCAGGGAAACATCTCACCAAGGGAACCCCCAAAAACGGCTGGAAAAACCTCAACTGGTCCCTACAACAGAAGCCTTTACATGTGGGTGCACAATAGGTCCGAACTGGTGAGCCTACGTGAGAGGGCTTCAAAACCCGTCCACCTGTACTAGAAGAAGGAGAAGCAGCAGAAGAAGAAGAATGATTGAACTGAGAGGTTTACCTTGCCCCGATTTCGCCGCGTATATATGGCATGACTTCCTGTTTCAGGATGAAATTAATAACTCTGATAACTCTCAAATATTTGCTCACCTAGCTGAAGATGGAGACGGTAGATCCGTAAGGGTACAATCTGAAATGGTCCTGGCTGCTCATGCTGAGACGCCTAGGTGTGGGTGATGTAAAAGTACTAGGTCTCTACTTCCACAGCTGGCAGTTAGTAATGTTAACGTTATATGGAGAGTGCCCTGTACTAACCATTATTTGCATTATGGAGATTTCAACCACTCGGAATTTTAAATGTGAGTGCAAGTCAAGAAATAGCATTATAGAAAATATGACTGACACATGAATTATTCGTTAAAATTCAGAAATTGAATTCAACAACGCCATTCTACCATTTGACAATAATCTAGGGTTTTGTATAATCACTAAATAAACAATTATGGTACAGAATTAGTACAGTATCAGGTTCTATACGCGCACCTGTAGGAAAAGTAATCAATGACTTATGTAGGTAAAGTAGTTGATGTATTATTTCCAAGCTATTCTCGTTTGAGAATAAATGCTGCAGTGTGGATAAGACACTGCACTTTTCCAGAACCTCTTGAAAGTTTAAATAATAATCCACTTCACATAAATCTGATGAAAATATCTGATCTGATCTTATGTTTCACAAAACTTTTCGAAAATAAAATACAGAAAAAAATTATATTTTTTTTATGAGTTCCACCTACTATCAACAAACCAACATAGCTCTTGGTAAATTTTTTCCACAGATATACCTTCATTCAACCTCATCTAAAACAATACGAATTAGTTGACGAAAGAAAACATATCTTGACAATTTTTGATTTCACTCGTGCTCTCGACTTTGTTGACAGATTATTGTCTAGTGAGGAAGCTATCATGCATATTTATTCGTGAACATTTGAACAAATGGAGAGAATAATTTTTCTCAGGTTGACAAATTATTGTAAAAGTATGGGATACGATATCGACAAAGAAGAAATAAACGGAGGCATACCCCAAGTTCATAAACGACTTTATCGTATCATTGGATATTAAGCTTCCTTTAAGTTATTTATATCTGTATTACAAATTATTAACATCATAATATCATAACACATAATACTTCAGTTACAATATCTACGACGAGTTGCGTCAATATTTTCTACTCGTAAAATAAAGAACTAGGGCTTCGCGAGACCAAGACCAAGACCAAGACTAATCAGTCATGGTCATCTGATCATTCTTGGTTTTGGTCTCGAAAACTAAATGTACTCTTGGGCTTGGTCTTGGTCTTGATAGTCTTGATCTTGATAGGCTTAGTCTTGGATCAAACTGCGTATAGAAATTTGAATTATTTAACTCAATTGTCACAAAAACAATTGAAGATAGGTATATAGAATAATAATGAATTATTCAACCTAAAATTCAAATAGGTATACATCAATATACAGTTAGATTTATCGTTGCCAAGTTAAGTGACAACAACGCAGTAACAAAAATATTTCCAAAAATTTCAGAATCGAACCAAATAACCTCTGTACTAATTTTTTTTCTATCTTCAATAGTAGGAGGTATGGACCACTGCGACTTTACAGCATACACCTATTTGTTGTAAACTGTAAAACTGCAATACTGAATTTGAAAAATATATTTCCGATTTTGAGTGAACAAAAATTGAAAACCTACTATATGAAAAAAAAATTACTGAAATAAAATGCAATAACATTTTCCATCAGATTTTTTTCAATATTGAGTAGATTTAAGTGGATTATTTTTCTTCTGAGACTAAGACCAAGACTCTTGGGAAGACTCTTGGGAGAGAGTCTTGGTCTTGAGAAGATTCATTAAGACTTGGTCTTGGTCTTGTCTTGGTCTTGATACAACTCCTATCGTTATCGCGTAGTATGCAATCATTACTATAATATACCTATTCTATCGATGCCTATGAACCCCCTTATCGCCGTGCCTAGACCTTGAGTTTTTCCAAAATAATTTGACAACCAAAAATATTTTTGTGTATTTATTTCATTTCCCATTGAACCAAAACTGGTATCGTTTACCATTTCAGGTATCCCCGTAGTGGAAAAACTTATCTTGGACTCACTGTGGACTGTAGATATATCAGACTCGCCTGTTCTTTTGTTATTTCATTTATTTTTCAGGTCATGAACCTTCTGAGATGTTTTTGATGAATCCGCGAGTATCAATAGTAAGATCCGCCTTCTTTAGATTGAGAAGGTTTCGCTTTGCAAAATCAGTTTTAATAGGTATACGTTTTCTATTCGCAGTGTGTCTCAATCAATTTTGATTTCCGTCTACTTAATTATTTTAGAGAGAAAAACCACGTTAATCGAAATTAACAAACCGAAAACGAAACCTCTCCACTGCCATCTGCATGTAAACGATTTAATACGGAGTACGCAGGCAGCGTTCATTTGTCTGCCGTTCAGAGAACACTTGATGAGAGCACTCTCATCTAACCGCGCTATTACAAGAGTGGATCACAAATTGTTAATAATTGAGGGAGTCTTTGAACCGTGGCTTTGTTGAGTTCGCCCCTACCATGTTTTTTAGGATAACTTTAGGGCTTTACGTTTCTCATGCACGTGCTACAAGTTTAATCGATGTTTCAAAATAACAAAAGCTCGAAATGAAAGAAAAATTACCGCTGGCGTTGCTGGAAGTAGTTTCACTCCTTGGATTAGACGAAATCATTCAAAAGACAATGATACCCATCGATTTTCATTCTTTTGATTATGAAGTTTCAAATATGCATTCTTCGGAAAATAAAAATACGTTCAAGTAAAATTCAAATTTCCATCGGAAGTATATCTAGTTTATTGAGTATCATGAACGGTAAACACATTTTACCTATTGAACATAACCGTTTGAAGGAGAACCTTATTAACGGTGACTCCAATTATTATTGTCTGAAATCGGTGATATTTATAGATAGATAAATAGATACAGTGTGACCCATTTAAGATGGAAGCACCCATATTATAAAACTTACATTTACAAATTTCACGTATAAATCTCCATTTCCAGGGCCAACTAATCTTATTTTTCAAGGTCAAAAATCTTAAAAAATTACTAACGATTTTTTTATAAAAAATCTGACTACACCACTAGATTCGCGAAATTTTCAAATGGTACATAATATGTGAGTATCGTTGAAATGTGTCAATCAATAAAAAAGTTATGAGGGAATGAAATTTGATAAATATGCCATTTAATCAACCCACCAATTCAATTTCAGAACTTTTATCAAAATTCAAAATACACCACTGTATTCAGGAGATCTCGATATATCACTGGTCAAAATTTTATCGAAATCTGTTCATAACTAACATCAAAAGAAAATTAAATTTGAAAATGGAATTTCAGGATAATGTCATTTTATCTCAAAATTTCTTATTTTTTTATTTATCAACAGATTTCGATGACATTATGGTCAGTAATATTTCAAGACACCCTGAATCCAGTGGTGTAGTCAAAGTTGTTACAAAAGTTTTGAAATTGAAATGGTGGGTTCATTAAAAGGCGCATTTCTCAAATTTCATTCCCCTATAACTTTTTTATTATTCTACGCATTCCCACGTTATTTACATGTGAACCATTTGAGAATATCGCAAATTCAGTGGGGTAGTCAGATTTTTTCTAAAAAAATAGCTAGTAATTTTTTTAGTTTTTTGACCTTGAAAACAAAGATTAGTTGGCCCTGGAAATGGAGATTTATCCCTGAAATTTGGTGTCCTAGAACACTTTTTGAATGTCTATCTGACGAAAACAAAATGATTCTAATCGGTTGAAAAATGTAAGTTTTATATGGGTGCTTCCATCTTCAATGGGTCACACTGTACATAGATAGATAGATAGATAGCTCTTCATTTCCAACAAGTATACACCCAATTACAGAAAATGCTAGAAAGTAATATTTCACATAATGAATATAAAATTATAAATTTATTATATGTATATAGGGAGGGGGATAACGGGGATCTTCAGTCAAAATACGGTTAACGAATTAAAAAATATTTATTCCTAAGGCACCAAACAAAAGCTTCCTTTTAATTTATTATTATGTAGGGTAACCTGGTCAACAGTAGATCGGGAAATTTTTCAAAGCATATATCTCCGAAAATAGAATGCGTATTGTGACCAAAATTAAACCCAAACTACTTTATTTATTATAGTACCAATTTTTGATATCCATTAGGATAACATTTGAACCAAAAATGTACGAATCTCTTGTTATATGAGAATTACAGAATGATCCATTTTGCACCACGATGGTACACAGTGGATTGACCTGTGGTTATCAGTGGATCATAATACTTTAATTTTAACTTGAAAAAGTAATAACAAAAGAGACGGATGCTTTAACGTCATATTAAACATATTTACTGTGTAAATATAAAACAAAACTTGGAAAATATCACTAATCTTCTTTGACGAAAAACTAAAAACACTTCGTGACTTCAAAGTAACAAATAATAAAACGAACCACTGTTCTAAATAAATAAAAATATCAAAACTCATTATTTAACGCATATTTAAGAGCAAAAAGTCAACTGGAAATTTGTAATAAGCCTGCCTCTTTGTTAATCCACAAATCAACGGCTTTGGAAGGATCGACTGTGTACCACATGTAAGTGATCCACTGTGGACCTAGCTGTCAACCTATTTTCAAACAATCATTTTGACAAAACTGGTAAAAGAAAGTAGATTTTTACACGCAGGCACATACATTATATGTATTTGAAACTACTACCCAAGTACTGTTTCTGAAAATATTTTATTTACAACATCATGAAAAAAATTGTGATTACGTGGAATACAGAAAAAAAAACGCCAAAATATAAATTTAACCGAAACACGTGCAATTCTCACGGCAGCTTCTCAAACACTGAGCTCAATCAACGACACACTAAAACTCAACAATGTTGCCAACCCCTGCACATTTTCATTAGATAGTTCAAATAATAGCCACCTGATTCAGTGTGTACCACTGATCCACTGACAACCAGGTTACCCTACGTGCATGTAAATAAATAATTGATTATAATATATTGAACGCTACTGCTAAAAAACTAAAATGAGAAAAAAAGTGTTTATGATCTATTGATGATACATCCCAAAAAATATTTTTGTGAGGGCTCACATTTATATCACATACAGTGTCGGAAACTTTTCATCTGGGGTATAGACAGAAATCTACGCGAGCAACAAGGAACGCAATGATATGATAATATTAAATAAGAGAGACGCACTACTGCGCGCCTCTCCTGTTATCTCGCCCGACGAATTGACAACTCACGTCGATATCCCTTCCTCGTGCGAGTGGAGGAGAAATTGTAATGCTCTCTCAACATATAGCAAGCTATTCTTTACGCTCTGATGAAACCACCATACCCAAGATGAAAACTTTCCGATACTGTATATCACAGACCAAATTATAATTAGAACACATTAACGACACTGGTGCCCTGAGCATAACATTTGTTCGACTATTTTCACAATAGAAGTGAGACAAAGGTCATCTCACTTCTAGAATTGAGGCGAGGAATGTGAAAGTTGATTTTTTGTACAAGTGAAACGTCTAGCCGTACCATTCAACTTTTGATCCCGCAGTTGCGCATGCGCAGTTGTTTATGCTAGAAGCGGGGTGAACCGTCAAATATGACTGCTCCACGCCTGTTCTTTCTGAATTTTGGATGAATAATCGTTAAAAATTGTTAAAATTGTAATGAGTTGAAATGCGTTATTTCGATTTCAATTTTGTATTGTTATAAGGTCTAGGTAAGGATAGTCAGGTGAGGTATGGTTGGCTAGTAATTTACACATTTTCAACTCGATTTGCATGCAAACTAATTCGAGCATTTTCGACTGACTCGCATGCTAGGTTAGCTTGCTCAGGTTAGGTTTGTGTGTCAATTGCGAGCGAAAAAACAAATTCACGCAGTTTCAACTCAGTTTGCCTTCTTCTTTTGTCATCTGAACACCCCGCCACACCGCCATCAAATGACCCACTTGGTCAATCACATTATTTTAATTCGAGTGGTGCGCATGCGGAACTGCGGGATCAAAAGTAGAATTGGTATGGTTAGACGCTTGACAGGAAATACTATTGTGCAGTTAAATTGTAGAGAAATGATACAAAGATTCGACGAGTGTGCAAAGAAATTACATCGAATCGATTCAGAAGGATGGAATAATCGATCCCTATTTGGGGATATGTTCCAGTTTATTTGAATAGCGGGAGGACAGCTCGAACGGTAGAGCGCGTGGGTCATCGATATCAAAGCCAAGCAGCGTGATGCGAAGTTATGGTTTGGATGGAGACTTACGGACGACCACCTTTCGAGATCTATTCTCTCGGGTTGTGCTAGGAATCGCAAGACCTCGTTGATCCTTAGCTCGCACAAGTTTCGACTTCTGAGGGCTGCCTTTCGTAGGGGGACGTTAGGAAAACACAATTTTAACACAAAATTTTCAATTTCCAGAATATTCTTTGAACAGCTTCCAAAGAAATGATTTCAGAGTTGTATAAAGGATACCATATCAATGCCCCATATTCCAGTTTGGACCTCACACACGCATAGAACGATGTGAGTATTGTCCCAACATTGCGAAACTCCCTAGTAATTTAATAATGAAGCCCATCATCCTATTTGCTGAAGATACAATTTCATCATTTTGCAGAGAAAATGTGAATTCACAATCAAACTTAATCTCTATGACTCTATTGATGATACGATTATCTATTCGGTTGGAAAACTCTATCTTCTCTTTCCTTCTTGAAAATTACTTAATGAAACATTTTGAAATATTCAATTGTAAATGATTATGTATATACCAATCGAATACTAAATCTACATCATTTTGTAAATTGCTGCATTCTGTACTTATTCTCTGTCACAACTCTGAATAACTTCAGGACATCAGCGTTTAAAAAAAAATACAAGAGGTCGTAGATACAAAGGGGACTGGGAGCTTTCTACCACATGAATAAGTTGGAAATAAGTTAACAGAAAAACCAAATGACGTTAGCCGATGTAGAAGGATGTAATAGTCAATTTGGTCAAAGGCCTTTTGAAAGTCAGTGTAAATAACATCGATTTGTAATTTTCTATCCAGGGCATCGGTAACATATTGTGATAAGCACGCCAAGTTCGTAATACAAGATTTTTTTTCTATGAATAAATGTTCGTCTGAAAAAATATTTTTGATTGAGTTATAAAGGAAAACATACATTATTGTTTAAAATACTTTAAAAAAATTACTCAGCACAGAGATCGGTCTATAATGCATTGAAAATATTTTATCGCCTTTTTTAAAAATTGAACAGGCACGGGCTATTTTCCACTTATAGCGTTTTTCCCTTGAAACACCTCAATGTCCAGCAAATAACTGGAAAGTTAAATGTGAAATTTTATATAAAAGTGAATTACTTACCGACGCCTTTGACCTAGCAACCAGTAGATATTATGAAGTAATTTAGGCGTCGGTCAGTATTGACTGTGGAGTTCTTCGGAAATACTGGAATTGAAAGTGACATTTCGAGTCGAGTTAAAAATTCAAATTATGATATATTCGAATGATTTAATGATTATTTCCAACATCAACTTTGGTCTTCTTCTTTGATCATGACCCAGGAAAACAGTTTGAAAAAATTGCTTCTTGCAAAATATCCACTACCTAGTCGGTGTTATTATAGTTTCCTATATCCGGTAGAGAAAACATCAATTTTGCCATTTTCAAAGTAGATCAAATTCGAGATGATCAATTGTTGAATCAACTTTTGAGCCAAATATTCAGTGAAATCCTCATCCTACGAGGAATATCGTTAGAGCTAAATTTGTAGCAAATCTGGTTAGCTTCAATTAAACTATGAAACAATGCTTGTTGACCCATTGGTTATTTATGATTTGGAAAAAAACAAGAAATGAAAAACTTTCTTTCTATGACACAGAAACTCTAAAAATGAAGATTCAGGGTGTTATCTAACCTCTTGCACTTCCGTGAAGGACGGGTGTACAATGCCATTTTATAACGAATGGAAGGTGTGAAAAATTCGAAACAAATTTGTGGAAAGTTTAAATTGTGTTGGGAAATTCGTCGAAAATTTGCCGTCGAATGTCAGCTGACCGAAGCAGAGCCGCAATAATACTGGAACTGCCGGATGGAAGAAACTGTGTAATTTCGAACAGCGATTTCCAAGATTTTCCGAATTTTCCGAGGGGTTAACCGCTGAGGAGATTGTGTACACTAATTCCCGAAAATTTTAAGTATTGCCTCTAATACCCAAGTAATTCCCGAGTAGTATTTTCCCGTAATACCCCCAAGTAATGCCAGTAATGCCCGTCAGAAAAGTAATGAAAGTATAAAATCGTGTCTTAATGTTAGGTTTGTTGTCAAGTACAATTATTTTTTTTTGTTTTTCATTGGTAGAATTCGGATAATTCCTGTAATTTCCAATTCTCCATGTCTTCAAGACCTTTTTTCTTGCCTATTGTGCAGTAATTGTTTTCTCACTTCCAAATAATATCTGTAATATCTATGAAATGCTCGAGTAATACCTCCCCTTTCCCGTGTAATGCCCACCAGTTCCTAACTTATTCCTCTGATGCCCGAGTAATAATAATAATGATAATAATAATACTCCCTCATAAACACTTGTAGAGTGTACCTAAAGGCATTGCCTGTGCGGGTAGAGGGCGGCTATTATTATTATTTGTCGTGTCGCTCCGGGGCGACTTACTGATTTTTGGTGGCGTATTCACTTTTCAGCTGCAGGAAAACCCGGAAAAACATACACCAGGAATATCTGTAATGCCCAATAATTTTCAAGTAATGCCCCTAATTCCCGACTAATCCGAGAAAGGCCACTAATACTCAAGACATGTACACCATAATTCGCTAGCGGTTTCCCCCTTGGAATTTTCCAACAAAATTTAAAATTTCCACAATTTTTTTTCGAATTTTTCGGACCTCCATTCGTTATAAAATGGTATTATACACCCGTCCTTCACGGGAGTGCAAGAAGTGAGATTACACCCTGTATATACGAATTCGAATAAATTCCGAAAAGGGTGCCGGAGAGTTTCAAATGAATGAAACGAAATATTTCGACAGAGTCGAATTTACTATCTTTCTACACTATCTCATAATGTGGAAAATATGAGGAAAATATTTGTCAGATATTGATGGCGCGCAGGTAGTGTTCTCGCTTGCTATGCCAAAGGTATGCGGGTTCGAATCACCGCGCCGTAACCGACCTCGTGCATGGCATCACAAGTTAAAAGGCTCACAAAAGTTTCGAAGACTTCTGTGGGTTGCTCGTAAGGGGGCAGCCTGTTGATGGAAATTACAATAACAACTAGTCTTACCTAAACGAATATTGAATTATATCTGGCATACATTTGTACAATGTTCCTTCAGGAGGACACAATTGCAAGTGCTAGTTTCTTTCCCACTCGTCAGAGCAAGGAAAGGTCAGACAACATTAGAGTTATCCTGGCCCACCCAATGAACAAAACACCCAAAACTCAAATACAGATATTTGCCTCATATTTTCTACTTTGTGGGATAGTGTGGAGAGAAGGAGAATTTGACACTGTCGAAATGTTTCCATAATTGAAGAGCATCAAAGATATTTTGAGATTTGCAGGTACTTCAACTATACCAGTTATTTCATGGCTGTTGATTGTTTTGGAGCAGATGCAGCAGTACCAACAGTTGACTATCACCTGTTAGGTGTTCGCTTCGCAGGTGATGAATGAGTAGGTTCTACAAGGGTAGGATTTTCGAAAGATTGTTACTTCATTAAATCCGTGTGATGGAAATTCTTCAACGGAAAACATTATCGAAAAAAGTTAAAAACACAATACTCAAACCCTCAGATAGTTTGGGAACGAGGTGTCACCAAGGAGACCAGCTGTGGTTTTGAAAGAAATCCAAAAGCTACACTGTCTGTTCAGAGATTGAAATACACATATAATGGAAACAGTATTTCGAAATGGGTAAGATTATTGCCCTTCAAAGTAGAAGAAGCCGCATTAGATGTGGTTCATGCATTGGTACAGAATAAGAAACTGGGTTTTTGATATAGGTAATTTGTTATTAACCTCACTTGATTCATACAAGAAATAGTAATACTGACTGGTTAGTTACAGCGAGAATAAAACAATTCTACTAAGTTAAATATATATATATATATATTTCTAGTAATCTATGCGTAAATTCCACCACTGGGTGTGAAAGTGCTTCAAAGAGAAATACTTACTGTCATCCGCGAGGCATTTTTTCAAAGTTTTGGTACCCACGAAAAGGAAAATCCAGTATTGTTGAAAGAACACCGTGAGAGCCGAGAAAAGGTACCGACGAGACGAATTGTCTCTTTTGGAACGAATCTTAAAGTTTCAATGAGTGTTTGGGTGATGCACTCCATATACAGTATTTCAGAACAGGTCGGATTTGTGCCTTATGAATCATAATCAGTTGACGTGAAGTGATAAACTTGGCACGAAACAGAAAACCAAGTTTTTAGCAATGGAAGATTTCATTAATATGGATACTCCTAACATAGTTTTTAGCTGGCCACTGCGAGATCGGCCATTCAAGAGAAAAGAAATGCTTGGGTTTTACTTGCTCTGCATTCCACCATGTTGGATCCCCATTCTAGAATTTTTGCCGTATTTATTTCATTCACGAATCTTCCCCGTTCAGTTTTGCATTCACTGGCTGATATCGGTACTTTGGAAGAGAAAGCGTTATGAAGGGTACTATCATCCTCAAAGATGTGCACCGGACATGAGGTAGCTACCATTATATCATTGATGTGAAGAAGGAACAGTGTTGGTGCTAGAATGGATCCCCGCGGAACACCAGCATTTATTGGTAGAGTATCGGATGATACTCCATCGACCACCACGTGGAGAGATAGGTCTGAGAGGAAGCTAGAAAGCTAGAAACACTACTGGGGAGGCAAGCCATAAGATGAAAGTTTGGCTAGAAGTCTTTGGTGCCAAACGAGATAAAACGCCTTGATTATATCTAGTGCAACGGCCAGAGTTTCACTATATTTTTCTATAGATTGCTGCCAAATATGTGGACATGAGTTTGATTGCGACAAATTGTTCTTATGCATTAGAAAAAGCGTTGCAGGATACTAGGGATCGTAATAGGGTTTCAAATGAAACCCAAAATGTTATGTTTATTTCGATAATTCATACTATTCTTATCTAAATTGAATATTTCTTAGCCAAAGTGAATTTTTATTATTTGTCCACTACCTGATAACCGAGATGATTTTAATGTTATTCGAGTAATTCACGTTCTTCAAGTATATCCGACAGAACAACTTTGGAGTGAATTATATATGAAATTGTTCACTGTGAAGAAGACCCCCTTTGTCAACAGAACGCTGCTCTTTCTCATATGCCTGGAGGCAATTACATAATCATACGCTGGCAATATGTTTCGTGTGTACTCTTCATGAATTAATAATTGAGTTGGTTAGTTCACTTCGGCGAGCTAAATAATATCAAAATCAAATAGTTGTCTTTCAACAGTGGATAATTGTTTTCCTTCAATAACATTCAAAAGTATGTACAGTACGTCCAAGAAATCAAGTTCATCTGCAATTTTTTTTCTTGAATCTAATGAAAACTGTCATGGAACTCTCTCATCTCTACTTGTCAAATGAATAATGATGATATCTAACGAAATTGTTGTCGGTCACATTTTTTATGCGTAAAGTTTTTTTTATATACGTCTGTTACTGTCGTAACTAATACCTCTAGTACACTAGGAATTCTCGAGTAATACCCTGAACTAAAGCCACTAATGCCAAAGTAATTTCTCTAGTACCCGAGTAATGAAAGTAATAGAAATATTGAATCCTTTCCGAATCTCAGGGTTTTTGTCAAGTACTATTTTGAGGACGTTTTTTGGCGTTTTAACGAAATAATTCCTGTCATACTCGTGTAATATTTGAGTAATACCCCGAATTCCCGGACTAATGTCCATTAATTTTCGACTAACACCCCTACTTCCCGACTGATACCCAATAATTTTCGACTAATACACCTACTTTCCCACTAATACCCAATACATTTCAAATAATACACCTGATTCCTCACTAATACCCAACTAATACCATTAATACCCAACTGATACCATTAATACCCAAGGCATGTACAACAAAATTCCACAGCGGTTTCCCCCTCGATGAAAATGTTGATTTCGGAAATATTGCTCAAAATCATATTTTCCACACGTACACAGATTTTCAAACGTATACTTTGCTCTGATTTTGGATATTAAATTATAAAACTGATTCATGAAAGCTTTATCTGTTGATTTCATTGAAAATATTTACTCCAATGAAAGTAAATTACTTTGTTACCTCAAGCCTATTTTTATAATCACCATAAATTTGTATCGACACTTGGATACTTTTTTCCCATTCCTATTATTAAAAACATGTGTGTTTTAGTTTTGTCAATTCGATATAAAAAACACACAACAAGCACAACACTGTTGCATTCCTTCAAATTGTTTATGAGGAAATAACTTCATTTGAGAAAATTGTGTTATTTATTCAAAGAACGGTATATAATAAATTTTGGTATATTATATACCTAATAAAATCTGCTTGTATTTAGAATAATTTACACAATTGCTTGTCTTGGTTATGTTTCAGAACCACTTCCTTTATAGATCACCATGTAGTTACATTCCCTTGGGTGGAAGTAAGTACCTCGGTACCTACTTTTAATCAAAGGTAATACCACGAGTGCTTCACATTTTTTAGATACATTTTTATCACGAGTCCGTTAGGACGAGTGATTTTATCTAAATTCGGTGTGTTTGAATGTGTTTACAAAATAAACGAGTTTGAGTGATAAAAATGAAACTTATTTGATAAAATTTGAAGGACGAGTTGTATTTCGAAAGATAATTTTTTTCGCCAATGTGGAAATAAATACATATTTTTGACGAAACAAGTTCAATTGAAATCTATAAATGATAATAATGACGATGATAGCATTAACTTCGTATAAGGGTGAATCATATTCGATGGCATCCCACGTTAAAAGGTAAGGGCTGCGTCTTCCCTATCTCGCACAAATCTCTCGAAGACTTCTGAGGGTTACTCGTAAGGGGGCATCCGATTGATGGTAATAAAAACAACATGCCAAATGTTACTCACAAATCGACAGAAAAAATCATGAAACTTCCTTGTTCATATGTAGTTGGGATGTCTATTAAATGTACAGTGAAACCAATCTAGCGATAGATTTGATCATGTTGAGTGTCCTATCACTAGATATATTACGGACTATAATTCGTTGTCCGACAAGTGCGTAGAACGATTTCATAGCTAAAGCTAGGCTGGTTTCACTATACAGTGTGTCTCATTTCTCATGGAAACATCCCCGTATCTTCCGTAATAATTGGGGAAGAATGATGAAACTCTCAGGACAGATGAAAATGGTCAAAATACACTCACCACCCCAATTGGGTTGGCCTAAGTGATATACACTGCCCACCACTCGCGATGGAACAACCCATTTTTACGGTAAAACAAACTAGGGTGCTGAATAGGCTTGAAATTCTTTCAGATTCGTGATCAGGACCACCAACTCAGTACAAATACACTTTTTTCCTGAAAAAATTTCAGTCCTGAAAAATCCGAATTTGTCTCACTTCTCATGGAAGCACCCTCGTAAATTCCTTAATTATTGAAGTAGAACTCTGTTAATTTCAGGAGCGTTAGATATACCTGCGAGAAGTTTAAATCTTTCATGAAGTTGATCAGAGTGACATACATTGCTCGCCAGGGGCGATGAACCAATCCAGTTTTGCGAAAAAATATATTAGACGACAATATAATCTCAACGGATTCGGAATCAGGACATCAATTTTACCAATAATACATATTTTCGAGGGTGATACCACAAGATATTTTTATTTTATAGACAAACTTTCATTTTGCACTCCACTCTCGTCAATTACCAAACCAACCAAGTTTTCGAGCAAATGAAAGTTTGTCCGATAAAATAAAAAACTTGTGGTATTACCCTCGAAAATATGTATTGTTGGTAAAATTGGTGTCCTGATTCCGAATTCGTTGAGCCTATATTGTCCCCTAATATAATTTTTCGCAAAAATGGCTAGGTTCATCGCCCCTGGCAAGCAGTGTCACTCAGATCAACTTCATGAAAGATTTAGACTCACTGGTATATTCAGGTCCAAGTACTACTGCAATAATTACGGAAATTACGAGTGTGTTTCCTTGAGAATTGAGACAAATTCGGATTTTTCAGGACTGACATTTTTTCAGGAAAAAAGTGTATCTGTACTGAGTTGGTGGTCTTGATCATGAATCTGGAAGAATTTCGAGCCTATTCAGCTCCCTAGTATGTTTTACCGTAAAAAGGGTTTGTTTCATCGCGAGTGGTGGGCAGTGTATATCACTAAGGCCAACCCAATTGAGGTGGTGAGATCATTTTGACCATTTTCATCTGTCCTGAGAGTTTCATCATTCTTTCTCAATTATTACGGAAGATACGGGGGTGTTACCTTGTGAAGTGAGACACACTGTATAGTTGACATCGATCGAATGGACATGAATTCAGCTCGATATGTTGTTAAAATTCGCAGCAAAATTCAGTTGATTCTGAACGTTCACTCAAGATGTCATACGCACATGTAAATCCAATGAATTTTTACAGTTCGAAGGTGAACAATGTTTTATCAAAGAACAGGCAGTTTTATCAGTATAACCCCGAATGTTTGACCAGAATAACCAGCTGTTATTGGTTGAAATATGAAAAACGTCACATTTTGACATATAAAGAAAATAATCAACTAAAAAAGAATAATCACCTCATCGGTCTCATTCTACTAGCACCGAGTCATTAAGAAATTAACAAATTTTGTTATGTCCAGCGACGTTAAATCTCACGAAAAATTGCCACTAATAACGTAGGGAAAATTGAATTACCTATCTCAGGAAGATATCAGAAACAAGTGAGTACTCATTAGAGGAAAATTTCTTGCAAGGCAAAGTAAAAAACGAGTGCTTCATCATAAAATTGGTGAATATACCAAACTTCAAACGAATTGCACATGCCTACCTACCTATCTGATTTTGATGAATTGTAAGCCTTTGTACACACTAAACTCTGAACACCGACTGCAAATGAATTGGAGATCTGTATAGTAATAAAATAAATTCCACCATCCAGCACCTACTTCACCAACTCAAGTGACCGGTTGAAGGCCAGGTTTGGAGGAGATGGTTTTCCCGTGAAGTAAAGAAAGGAACCCTTCATATTCGTACTCATTCGTGAGATGGAATGAGTCAGTATATGGTTTGGGTATTCACTAAGAAACACTAGTCCCACTTTTACTTAACTATACAAGGTATCCCAAATCTCAACGTCATCCTGTGGAGGGCTGATAGTCCAGCTCATGACTGACCAGATTATCACAATATGACCTCAGTAAAATATTGATAGTTTTGGATATATTGGCACTTTTATGAATTTCGTGAAAATCGATACCTTTGATCAGTATTTGGAGTGCCCCAGGTACAAAACCTCATAGCTTGAGATTGTAATTTTTGTTATGCAACCTTCAATAAATTTAATAAATTAAATGAATGAACAATAATTATAATATATATAATATAAATTTAATAATTCGGTGTAGTTTTTAACATGAGACACATTCACTTTTTTCCACTTGAGGAAAAATGATATTCCAAGTTTACTGCAATAGGAACTTATTGTGAAATTATTTCAATAATTAGAACTTCGAATAAAAACACTTGGTGAATTGAAGTTACAGGTATTTGTTGACAACAAAACAAAAGACAAAGAAAAATTGCAGAATGTGTTCAAATTGTCTACCATCAGTTCGAATGCAAGCGTGGCATCTTTTTGAAATCTTTTTATTCGTCGTGTACTTCTTTCGGCACTTATTTGGAAAGCTGCTTTAATAATACGACGTCTCAATTATTCATGTTCATCATTCACTGGGTGTGCATAGATCGTCTCCTTCATGCAATCCCAGTAGAAAACATATAGCGGATTCAAATCTGGAAACAACAATGCACACTGAATAGAGTCGCTGCAAGCCACCCACTCATTATTGAAATAATTTCAAAATAGCCTCCTAGTGAAAGCTCGATGCAATCATATTCATCAAAAGAGTTTTGATGGATTTTTCTCTACATTGATACTTTGAATTTCGTGAATAATGTACGACAAATGCATATTATTGGCGTGCATGTTTTCACGGTTTCATCTATGTGAGATGTGAGTACAACTGTATATTCGTATACGACTGACAAATTGCAATAGGTACTAGATCATGGAAGGTTCTAGAACATGCAGAACTGTTTAAGAATGATCGCTTTCATTTCATGAAATTTTGTTTGTGATAAGTTGTAGGTAATTCTCTATAATATTCTAAAATCTACAACAGTGATTGGTCAAAATTATTGTCAAAACAGTTCGAAATTGTGTTCAGGGTGCTGAAAACAATCGACGAACTTCAACGAAAGAATGTGAGGAAGAAGGTACTCAGGTACGCCATAACAAAAAGAAAAGTCTACAAAAAAAATAATTAGTCAAGGGTACTTAACGGAAGTAGAGACTTAAACACGTTAGAAGAAAGAAGAGAAGAAATTATTTTTAAATAATGATATCGAATTTAACACTTACCAGACGAAACAAAATATTCTTTTTGGCTGTACAAGCGCCATTATTGTCTACAGCAAGCATAGGTACCTACCTACCATGTAAAAAAGTCCATCTATACATCTTTATGAAACGATTAACGAAAGCTTAAACTGAATTGCACAATATTTATGAACTTCACTTCACATGTGGAAAGTCTTCCACTATTTCACTGAACATTATCACAATCACAAGTACAGTTTTCCCCTCGGTTTTCCCTTCATTTCATTACATTCTCATTCAGTAAATAATTTTTTTATGAAATTTCAAGAACTATAGAATATTACAGAAATTATTTTGGGGTGAGGAGACTTGGAGATTTGGCAACTGATTAGTAGATGGCGGTAGGGCATATGATATTTTTAAATAATTGTAGTTGAACAATAAATTCATTAGTAATTTAGAATATTATGTACTTACTCATTTGGAGGGTGGTTTTTTCATAACTGAAATAGGAACAAGAAAGTAGAGAACGAAAAATATCAATTTGAGTAGATATTGATTCATTTTCTCTCCATCTAAATTCCATTGAATTTATTTTCAATTGAAAGTCTACAATATTTCATTTTATTTAAACACAATATAATTCAGTAGCGTCCAATTTCAAGGAGTCCAACGGGGAAAGAGAATGCAGCTTTTTGTTATAGAGTAACTGATTGAGCTGAAGAGAAGAAGGGAAGAAAGAAAAATACAGGTATAAAGCGTACCTACTATTTCAAAAAGTGAAATAAATTTTGAAATTGAAAACCAAAATCACTTCTATATTCGCTAATATACAGGGTGATTCTTAAGTTATTACTTTTTTTTAAACTGTGTATAGAACTCGTAAAAATAAACAACTATTTCAGATAACTATTTTCAGAAAACTAAAATATAAGCGGAGAGAGCACATCGTTTTGTTGAAGTTAATGGTGATAACTTTGAACACCTTATTGAGTTAGAGAGGACCGTATTGGACACGTTTTGTAATAATGCAACTTTAGTATTTTTCAGGTTTTTGGAAAAAGTTATTTGAAAAAGTTGTTTATTTTAACGAATTCTATAGGAAAAAAGTATCAACTTAGGAATCACCCTGAATAAAATTCATAACAAGATACATTCCTCATGATTTTCACGTTCTCGTCTGATTATTGTGTTCTTCTTGAGCAAAACTGAATTCAGTATGTTTTTATGAAAATTGCTGGTCCCTAAACAAATTTAATTATGGCGTGTACAAGTCTTCTGGAGACTGTGTTTATTTCGTAAGTATGTTCTTCATGTAAGTCCGAATTGAGATTGTCAAATTAACTTTTTACCAGAAGAACGACTTTATTTGAAGTTAACAATAATGAAAACAAAGTAAAAAAAATAGATTTCCCGATTATCTTTTGTCCCTTCGTTATGTTCATACTTAGTAGCCCGGGAGGTAAGTACTGTCACTTTGGAATACGTAATATGCAGGCTGGATTTTTCATCGTTGGTAGATCGTGTGGTACTCATCACGAAGTCAATCGTCAAACTCTCGAGTAGCGGTGGGTTGCAGGGATACAGGATGTTGAATATGAAAAATTAAATCTTTTTTTCATTCATAACTTCCAAAGTTTTGAAAATTTCACAATGTATTCAGTAGAAATGTTTCTGTTCAATAAGAGCTTTATTTTATAAATCACAATTTCAGTTGCCACCAGTGGCGTACAAAAAGGGTATCTTGGTCCCTTTTCTCCCGTATTTTTTACGCCACTGGTAAAATCAAGAAAATTATTAATTTTTTGATTTTTCCATTCAATTTCAACATAAAAATGTATACTTGTTTAGACCCGACAAAATCAATCGTTTTCAAGATAATTGGGCTTTTATGAATACATAATAAAAATGAAAAAATATTCTGCTAAAGTGAATTTCATAATCCAAAACACTGCTTCAAGTTAAAAATGGATATTTTACCAAAAAAATCAATGGTACTTTCGCATGCATTTTAACGAAGCTGCTTTCTTGCAGAAATACAGGGTTTTGAAACTGGTAAATTAAAAAGTATTTTCTCATAACTAACATACAGTGTATCTCACTTCTCATGGAAACCCCCGTATCTTCCATAATTATCGGAGTAGAACTCTGTTAATCTCAGGATCGGTAGATATACCGGCGATGAGTCTAAATCTTGCCTGTGGTTGATCTGAGTGACATACACTGCTCGCCAGGAGTGATGGACTTACCAATTTTGCGAAATATTAGATAAATGTACAATATAGGTTCAAAATTCCATCGGATTCGAAATCAGAACACCAATATTTTATCAATACAGACATTCGCTTAAAAATATTCATTTCTGAATAACCCAGGTTGTCTCACTCTTCATGGAAACACCTCCATATCTTCCGTAACTATTGAAGTAGAACTCAGTAAATTTCAGGATCAGAAGATATACCGGCAATGAGTCTTAATCTTCCCTGGAGTTGATCTGAGTGACATAAACTGCTTGCCAGGACCCAGTTTTGCGGAAATTTATATTATGGGATATAGGCGCAAAATTCCAATGGATTCGGAACCAGGACACCAATTTTACTGTCATTACAGATTTTGGATGACAAATGATCAGTTCTGAATAATCAAATGTGTCTATAGAAACGCCCCCTGGCGAACAGCGTTTGTCACTCAGATCAACCGCAAGGCAAGGTTTACACTCATCGCCAGTATACCTACTGATTTTGAGTTCTACTTGAAAACGGAAGATACGAGGGTGTTCTCATGAGGAGTGAGATACATTGGTTTTTCAGAACTGAAAACTTCTCATCAAAAATCTGTATTGGTAGTAGAATTGATGACCTGATTCCAAATCTGTTGGAATTATTACATTTCCACTCAAATACTTAATGAAGATACGGGGGTGTTTCCATGAGAAGTATGCACTCTATGTTAGTTACGAGAGAAGTGCTTTTTAGTTTTTCAGTTCCAACACCCTGTATTTCTGCAAGAATGCAGCTTTGTAAAAATATGCATGTCAAAGTATCATATATTTACGGTAGAATATCCAGTTCTTTTTTGAAGCAGTGATTTGGATTGTGAAATTCACTTTCATTATTAGTATGTATTCATAAAAACGCAATTATCTTGAAAACGATTGATTTTTTCGGGTTCGAACAAGTATGAATTTTTTACTTAAAATTGATTGAAGAAATTGAAAAAATTATAATTTTTCTGATTTTACCAGTGGCGTATAAAAGAAGGGAGAAAAGGGACCAAGATACCCTTTTTATCCCAACCGGTGGCAACTAAATATGCAGATTTTCCTCTCAAAATAAATCTCTTAGAGAATAGAAAAAATTCTCCGAATCAAACTGTAGAATTTTAAAAACTGTGGAAGTTATGAATAGAAAATATATTTAATTTTTCATATTCAACACCCCATAGTTTTACATTCAATAAAATTTGACTTTCTCGCCTTGTAGATCAGGCCAAATCTTTTTAACCAAAATGATTCATCTTTACTGAAGACGTGTATTGTACACTGTTGCTGAATCGAAATAAACTATGAAGTGGATTATTTTGTAAAAGCATAACTATTCAACACTTCATTTAACAAACGTATCACTGAAACAAACCGAGGGGCATATAGCTCGGTCTGATGGTGAAAAACAATGGTCATTCGGTATTCACAACATTATTGCAGCACACAAGAGCCATCCATGAAGGTATTATTCCATTCGGAAATGAATTAAATACAGATTCAATTACTCTTCCGGGTATATAATAGTAGGCACGCGCAGATGTTTCAAAAATCCTTTATGCTCTGAATTTCAAGTATTAGCTCTGAACGATAACAATTGCATAATGTACTGACTGAATTACTGTGATTCCCCAACCGATTTTTGACCAGAAATAATATATATCAACTTAATCAATTATAATTTGCATTAACATTAAATGTTATTTTTTATGAATATATCGACAAATGTTAGACAATCTATATCCTTCTCCGCGACTTATATTTCACTGAGGCCATTTCAAATACTTATAAATATCGCTGAAAATGTTTTCCTGGTCTCTCCTGTGATATGCAAGGTACGGTATGTGAACTTATTGGGTCTAATGAATAAACCTTAAGCAAATGCTTTTACTCAGATTTCTTGAAACAGACCTATCCATTTTATCAAGTAATGATAGAGACAAACCTATAGTGGAAGCTTTTGCTAGCATTTATTCATAACACCCATTGTTTCGTTTCATAATAAAATTCAGAGCATGAATAGATTAACTATTCTCCACAATTCAGTCACAACTTCTTATACAGTATCGAAAAGTTTTTATCTTGGGTATGGTGGTTCCATGAGAACATAAAGAAAAGCTTGCTATATTTTGAGAAAGCATTACAATTTCTCGCTCGAGGAAGGGATATCGACGTGAGCTGTTAATTCGTCGGGTGGGGTAACAGGATAGGCGCAAAGTAGTGTCTCTCTTATTAATGTGGTGTTATCATATCATTGCGTTCCTTGTTGCTCGCGTAGGTTTCTGTCTATACCCCCAGATGAAAAGTTTCCGATACTGTATGTAAGACTTTATATCCAGTTCATTTTCGATTTTTTATACTTTGTAGAGAACACTCATTGATTAATTGTTGAAGAGAAGACCGTAGAAATAAAAAATTCAAAATATTATACAGTATTGGCCATAAAGTTGACTACATATGGGAAAAAAATTGATATTGAAATTTATGAAATACTCTGATGGCGGTTCGTTTTTTAATGCCTGACAACTGAAAAATTTGATGCGACTTATATGACGTGAAAAAAAAATTATGTGTGTTTCCGAAAAATAAGTCAAATTGACAAGATATCGAAAGAGTTTATTGAGTTTATTCGGAATACAATTTTGGAAAACATAAAAAAAAATTAAATACCTTTATATTCCTCTACCCTGACAAATAAACTAAATATTAAATTTGGTAAGTAAGGATGAATAATGTATTATTGAGTTTCAATTACAAATATTTTTAAAATTTATTCTCCTATAATTCTCTTATTAATTGACAAATTTCAACGTTATTTCAACATGAACCATTTGAAAAAGTCGCGAATCTAAAATCGCTAGTAATTTTTCTAGATTTTTGACCTTGAAAAATAAGATTACTTGGCCCTGAAAATGAGATTAATTCATGAAATTTGGTGTCCTACTGGAAAAATGTTTTTAAGGGTGCTTCTATTTTGAATGGGTCACAGTGTAGATGAGAAAGAACAGTATCTCATCTAGATACGAAATTGTATACAAATCGTTAGAACTGTTCCTGAGATACAATATATATATATATATATATATATATATATATATATAATAATAATAATAATATAAATATATATTGTATCTCAGGATCTCTATATATATATATATATATATATATATATAGAGGAAGGGTAGTCGTTGCTGACTAGTTAGGTATGGAACTAGTAAATAGTGGGGCTTTGCAGCAAAATCAAAGAGTACTACTTTAAAGTTTGTCCAAGCTTTCGGAAATTTAATAAATCATTTCCATCATCAGGGATACTACAAATTGCATGTGTAAGTAATATAAAAAAAAATATATATGTATTGTTAACTTACATCTTTGTTGAGATTGTGAGACGCGATGTTATTCAACAATAAGTGACACATTGTGCAAGATGAAAGTTGATATAAAACATGTAAAATTGGTAGGATGTCTTAAAATTTTTTCATAAAATACGTTACATTTAAAATTGTTAAAAATTTTTATTTTGACCACACCAGGCCAAAGCAATGCTCTTGGTTAGGAGAAGACAGACAGTTGACATGTCATACGACTCAGTCAGTGGTACCAATTTACAGTTACCAACCTATGTTGGAATCCGTAAATCCGATTTTTAATTGGTAAGGCGACACCTAGTGAGCTAGGAAGAAACCTGAATTGAGTACATTTGGCATGTAACTAAATGTCTTTAGTAGAATCAAAATTTTTTGGACGAAAAGGAGTTAAGTTAAATGTATAAATTATTTATCAAAGTCATAAAATATTTGTTAATCAATTTTCATTGTTAATGGGTGATGGATTCTTATTATTATATTATTATATATTAGAGCAATTCACTCTAAAGTTAAAGATAAACTTTCTCTATTCTCTCAAACGAATGTAATATATAGTATTCCGTGTCAATCGTGCAACAAAATGTATGTTGGTCAGACTTCGAGATCTCTAGGCTCCCGAATCGTTTCACATAAAAGTGACTGTAGATTACATCCAGAACGATGTGCGTTAGCTGAACATGTCAACAAGTTTGATCACCATATGAATTACGATGCCACGAAGGTCTTAGCTAGTGAATCGCATCTATCCAAAAGGACCTTTCTTGAAATGGCCTTTATAGCAGAAAATAGTAATTGCATAAATAAAAAAACAGATATCAATCATCTGAGTGAAATTTATTCCTACCTTTTGACGTTGGATAAGAATCCATCACCCATTAACAATGAAAATTGATTAACAAATATTTTATGACTTTGATAAATAATTTATACATTTAACTTAACTCCTTTTCGTCCAAAAAATTTTGATTCTACTAAAGACATTTAGTTACATGCCAAATGTACTCAATTCAGGTTTCTTCCTAGCTCACTAGGTGTCGCCTTACCAATTAAAAATCGGATTTACGGATTCCAACATAGGTTGGTAACTGTAAATTGGTACCACTGACTGAGTCGTATGACATGTCAACTGTCTGTCTTCTCCTAACCAAGAGCATTGCTTTGGCCTGGTGTGGTCAAAATAAAAATTTTTAACAATTTTAAATGTAACGTATTTTATGAAAAAATTTTAAGACATCCTACCAATTTTACATGTTTTATATCAACTTTCATCTTGCACAATGTGTCACTTATTGTTGAATAACATCGCGTCTCACAATCTCAACAAAGATGTAAGTTAACAATACATATATATTTTTTTTTATATTACTTACACATGCAATTTGTAGTATCCCTGATGATGGAAATGATTTATTAAATTTCCGAAAGCTTGGACAAACTTTAAATTAGTACTCTTTGATTTTGCTGCAAAGCCCCACTATTTACTAGTTCCATATATATATATATATATATATATATATATATATATATATATATATATATATAGAGGAAGGGTAGTCGTTGCTGACTAGTTAGGTATGGAACTAGTAAATAGTGGGGCTTTATATACATATATATAGACGCTATATAGACCGACGAAATTAAAATTCATGCATATGTCAACTGTATCATTTGACTAATCGCTCAAGATCAATAAAAAACTCTTGCATTCTCGTGTGTATAATTTTTCAACTATTTTGGAGATACATTGGAGATACAATTGGAGATATGTTATATTATTTTTCCAAGCAGTTACTTTCTGATATGTTCTACTGAAGCTGATCATTGAAGACCTAATTAGGTGTTGACGTGGTCATTTAACATCGAGATCATTCATTATCGTTGGCATATGAGATTATTGAAGATTCTATTAGACGTTCAATTTTGAATTCTGTCAAATTTTGGACTCGTAGCTGTCATTTAATGATTTGTAATAAACATTCTAAATACAAAAAATGTGATTTTTAGTGCGTTAGGTTAAATTTGTAGAATTGTCTCTTTTTACGAAATTAGTGAATTATGTGTACTTTATTTGTGTGCAAACCAGTCGCTGTAGGTCTAATAGTGTGCATAGGGGAGGCGTATTGCAAAGGGATTATCACGTTCTCTCATTTACCGGTCTCTCCTACTACTCGACCGCATAGGCCGGCTCAGCGGTTTTCAGTATTGTTTGCAAAGCATTTTTCACCCCTTTCGCGGAATGGTAGTACTATACTTCTGATTTAAAATCTGAGAAATTGAGAATCAAGACACGCTGCAAGAAAAGTGCAGAAAAAAATCAAATCGCAATTATTGTGCCAAAACTAATAAGTCCGACAGCTCCTGTTTTGCGTGCAAATCAAGTACAAGTAATTCACTACTTTCGTGAAAATGGCCAACCTGACAGATTTAAAAATGGCGGAGTTGTGAATTGTTAATAAATCTTCCAATTTTTTGGGTTTTCCACTTTTTCTCGTTACTAATGATCCAATCTGGTCGTTCAAAATCTCATTTTGTTTGTACTTCAATTCTCTTCAATGCTTTTCATCAAAGCAACCATTATTTTCTGCAACTTCCTCAGGATTTTTCCGGGTTTGTTTTCAGGTTGTTTCAACTCGACCGCCAGCCTGAGAATGTTCAGAAATTCAGAAGAAATAGTCTGGTATCGCTTCTGTTTGAGAAAGCTCGTTGTGATTTTTGATAATTTAAATAATCATTATTATAATTATTAGCTGCTGCATCGATCGACAAATAAGGTGGATAGGATAGATTACGATTGTCGCGACGGCGCAGTTATCTACAAGTCGCCGTTAAAATTTTTGGTATCTACCACCATTTTTCTCCTCTACTTATGAACACCACACCGTATATGCATTTTGTGAATCTTTAAAACTTTACTTTATGTGAATTGTATAACAACGTCCTCCCACAACAGAAAACATCCAGAAGAAGCAGTCAAGACGATTTAGTTTGGAATTGATAATTCGTTGATGCCATTGATGTTCCTTTTCTTCATTTGTTTTACGGAAAATTTGTTTCAAAAATACTTTACATTATCGAATCCACAGGTTTTCGAATGAAAACATTAGACCTTCGAGCCGGATTACCGGGATTTGATACTATTTTTCCTGTAAAAAGTGAAAATCTTGATAAAAAACTTCAATACCCTCATTCTTCAAAAACATTCATTGCTGTACCTTTCGACTGGATAAGATATGATTGATCAAAGAAAGAATGTTTTCTTTAGTTGAATGGAATTCATATTGTGTATTTCTATCTCGTAGCGCCGCTTCACATCACAAGGTGAAAAAAAAAAAATTGATAGGCATTCGTAATTCACCTTACACCCGCACGTAACTTGGTTTGAGAAATGTTATTTTCCCACACGCTAAGGTTATTACAAGTATTTTTCTGAACTAGTGCGGGAAAAATTTTCACGCACGCAAAGTTTTTTCAAATGCGTTAATGTGATCATAATTTTGTGGAAACTCTGATGAATATGAAATAAATAGTAATTCAAAATATCCTGAAGACATAAACCCATACTAGATATGGGTTGAGTTGATTTTGAACATTATCGAACATATCAGAACACTGAATGCAAATATTCGACAAAAGACCGAAGATTATCCCGTCGGAAACGAATTTTCCCTCCCCGATATGAAGGAATATGTTACAAAGTGATAAATTAAGAACAAGTGAAGTCGAAGCAAGTTTTTATTAAACATGTGTTGCTCTTCTTTTTCGCATTTAATTTCACCCGTTTGTCGTTATCTTGGTGAGGAGGGTGTAGACGACGTGATTGCGTATTTTATATTATGATGTGTGCGAGATAGCACTAATGGATTTGTATCATTTGTCTCTCTGGGTGACAGTTCGAGGGTCGTTGTCAGACTTGCCATTATTACTGCACTCTTTGTAAACTTTACCTTTGGAAATTTTAGCGCCCCTTCGTAATCGAAATGGAATTATGTATTGAGCCGTTTTCTGAATGTTTCAATTTGTGACTCTTACTGTGTCAATTATGGAATAATTGTGAACACGAAGGAACATCTTTTTTATGGAATAAAGTATGAATGTGTCAAAATTCGATGGTTAGTTCGAGTAATTCGAGGAGAGTAATCAGTCAGTATTTGCGAATATTTTCTCTGAATGTTTCAAAAATATAGTTGATTTTAAAAGTGCGTAATATTGATATCCACCTCACGCCAAAGAATAAACGAGAGGACTGATTGAGTCTATTGGAACTGTCTCAGATAAATCGACAGAACAAGAATGTCAAGAAATTTTTTGGATACTGAAATTTACTGTTGGATCATCATTAATGATACATATGCATACGTATCCTGTCGTTTCAACAAAATTCCGCATAAAGTGATTCTAACTTCTCGCTTCCTTCTGCATTTTGATTTATATGGCCTGTTTTATCTTTCCAAAATATCTCAATTCTCATGCTATGAAAATAGCTGTATCTAAGAACTTTCCGCAGAAAATTCACTTTGAGTTGCCTTCACACAATTACATTTTGTACAGTTGTTTAGAGAAGCATATTTTTTCATCCAAAGAACGAGACAATCTATTGCAGTCTGAGGCAATCACCTATTGAGTTTCTAATTTATACGTTTCTATCAACTGTCGTTTCGTTGCTTTCTGTATGGAAATATGATCAACGATCTCCTCACTCAAATTATTGTTAACCAACGAATGCGGCTTTTTTTTTGTATCCGATACGTGTAACGGATCATTCATTGTATTGTAATGACGCATGTGAATCATTGCAAGAAAAGAGGGTTTTGTCTCATTCATTTTGGATTACCTTGTTATTCTTCTTTTGATTTAGTTATGGAATACAGCAGTCTGGAACGAGTAGTGTTTTGTTTTACCTACATGCGCGACTAAATTTCAAAGGTGGGTATGCTTTTCTGGGCCAACTGCTCCTGGTTATAAGATTTTTCTAGGTCTATAAAAAAGAAACATTTTTCCAAAATTTCAACTTCCAAACCATTCCGGAACATCTTCATCTAATTTTTTCTGAGCGGAGTTTGTGAAGACAAAATATGATTAAATAGACATTTTGGCAACAAAGCCTATGTGTTCAATCAATCAGTTATTGATTTAATTCAAGAGCAAGGTTGCCACTTTGCTATTTATTCAAGATTGAATAAAATTAACATGTACGACAACATTACTCATTATTTCTAAGCATTTGAAAGAATTTAAATGTTTTTTCATGAATAGCCCAAATTTTCCTATGAAAAGCATATTCGCCTTTGTCACTCTTAGGTTGTTGCTACAAATTATTACTAAACAACTGCCATTTCTTGAAAATTTCATCTTTTCGTCAATCGGATGCACCCTTACAAGCAACACTTAAAAGAAACTTATGGGAGCAGCTGTAGAGAAGACATGGAACTAACCTTTCAATATGTGATTCACAGCTTCACATCACCTTATTGGTCATTCATTCATCAAAATTGTTTAGTAAAAGTGTGTAGCCTCTTGAATGTTATAATATAATAATCTTTTGCATACCTATCATCAAAATTATAAGAACAGTTCTTTTCAGAGAACCCTGGAATAATTTGAAAATATTGAAATGAACTTCAGTTCTAGTGTGATCACGTGTGATACGGGATAAACTGAAAGCTCAGTTAGCGAAGTGGCTCTTTCTTGTTCTAGAACGTAAAATACTTTTTTCGTCGACCTCTACAACAAATGACGTTTTACGTACTGAATTCCTGATGAAAAATCGATTATTTTTGAAAGCACGTATTTTTCGTCCGCTGTGGTCACTATCATCACTATCATAGTGACCACAGCGGACGAAAAGCGTTTGCGGACGAAAAATACTTTGCTCAATAATAGACGATCATTCATTCGGAAGTAGGAAATTAGTACGTAATTTGTAGAGATCAACGAAAAAATGTAATACGCACCTCGGCGAAAAATTGTATATTGTCTTGCCTGCTTGCTAGCTGCGCCTCAGTTATCAATTTGCCGGCTCCACTATAATAGACAGTTTTTCGTCCTTGGTACATAAATAACTATTATGTTCTAGAACCTAGAAGACTTTGGCGTCCCGTTTATTACCTATTTATTACGTTGTTACCGATACGATAGCCATGCAAACAATATCACATAGAACGTTCGTTTTGGTTCAAACCCGAAATGTCACGAAATGTCAATTAACAATGACAGATACTCATTTATTAATTTTTCATTCTCATATCAGTTTTAATGTAGTTTTCGAAAAAATATATTGTTTGCATCTCGAATGCGAAATACTTTTGGGTTCTCGAATGGTTATTTCGCCTCGCTGTAGCTCGGCAAAATAACTTTCATTCTCGAACGCAAAAGTATCAATACGCATTCTAGATAAGTACAAAAATATCTATACCAATTAGAACATTATTCAAACTGAAATTTTAACCAATAAAAATAAATACGATGCGTCAATAGATTTTTAAATGGTAGCAGGATTGTAATGCAGAGTTTTTGTTGTTCGGCTTCATTTCCGTGTCTCGCTTTATTTAAAAAAAAAAAAAACATAAATATCAATCTTGTGCCTATTCCTGGACCACAAATAAATAATACGCGAGAAGCCTTATAAACGCTCTTTTAGTCATGAGTATTTTAAGCACGAGTTCAGCGTAGCGCCGCAATTTTTTTTATAAACAATTATTTGGAGAATTTTTGCCGGAGAGTATCAAATAAATGAAATAGTAAAATCGACAATGTCGAAGTACCCTTCTCTCCAAATATTTCCACCATGTGGCAAACATCTGACAGAAAACAACTACTTCCTTGGCTAATACCACGACGGACATTGAATTACACCTGACAGATATTTGTGCAACTTTCTTCCAAGAAGACCCAGTTGCAATTGCTTATTGTAATTATTCAGCAAATTATCCTTCATTTGGCTGGGAAAGACCACCTGCGGACCCGTTTCGCGGTTCTTGCCGCTCGTCAGTGACAGGGTAGGTCGGACAACATTAAAGTCCCAGCCCAATGAATTATAATCCACTGTATAACTAATATTTCCTTACAATTGAAGCAGCGACTTACAGTAAAAGTCAGTTTGATGGACCAAGTTCTGCATCAGCGCACTTATACCACTTTTGCACTAACTTCAGATGCGATATTGTTAGTTATTACGATTCCTATTCTGTAGATTTCACAGAAGATAGTCTTGTTTTTTGCGTTATGAGGATGGGATAGAGTCTGAAAGGGGTTCCTAACCGATAGGGTCGTGCATATTACAGTTGATCAAGTCGCATCCCCCAAAAATCATCGCATATAGTGATACAAGTGCTAGGAATCGCACGTTAAAAGGTAAGACCTCGTTAATCCTTGGCTCGCACAAGTTTCGACTTTTGAGGGTTGCCGTTCGTAAGGGGACGACAGCTGCTTAACGGAAAAAACAATTTTAATTTTAAAACAATTTTTAGTTGTTTAAAACAATGTCGGTTCAGAATAAATATAGATAGAAAGATTCGTGTTATTGGTGAAAATAAGTCGCATAAAGGAAATCCATAATACATTTCTGAACCGATGCATACCTTTATGGAATGCGAACGAGTTTCGCACTTATACCCTTTTCGCAATAATTTTTGTAGGTCGTCGTGAAGCTCATCATAGTTCAAAACGGTATAAGTACATCAAACTATTAGAAATATCAAAATTTGTATCCATATAGAACTTTAGACTCTCACTACACAGAAAACATTATTTGGATCTTATACCCTTTTCGCACTAGACCCTTCATTTCATCGTCTGAATTATATGTGTTCCACGCGAACTAACAACAGCTGACTGTTAGTGTCAGTGCATTATTCACCGTGTTTAGTTACTGGCATATTTTTGTAAATCGATCGTTCAAAAGACTAGATTGAAATTATTGTGATTTGTGCTCTAACGAACATTCTGTTCGCGTATTCGGAAAGTTTGTACGATACCAATTGTATCTTCTACACGTTATGTGTTGTGTGCTTCAAAAATCGTTTATTTTGCCACCTCCCATTGGTTATCATGTTAATAAAACTTAATTTCAAATAACCAGCTTCAGTTTGATCAAGGAAGATAAACAAAGAAACATTTATTTTATATTTCTAAATGTGTTAATCCAGGGGCGGCGCTTCCCTTCACTGTATAATTTTCGATTAGTGCTCATAGTTCAACCTGTATAGTTTTAATAGCTGTCCTGAAATTTCTTGATGATAAATAGCACTTTAGGATAAAATAAAACAACAATAGAGATAACGAAAAAAATTGCACATTTTTATGTTTCAATGTACCTGATCAATTTATATAATTAATTATATAATTTATGTTTGCAATGGATATGAATACAAGTACCTATTAATTTTTATCGAAAAAAAAAAAAACGATTTACAAAAAACTTCAATGAAAAAAACAGCACTGTATGGTACTTTTAATGTTGTGATGTTATCTGAATTTATTATTTCCATTTCCGTCTTGATTCTTCAAGTGAATCTTTGTGTTTAAATGAGATTTTTGATTACTAAATATGTAAAAATCAAATCAAGGTATGTCCTACTTTCTGTTAGTTTCAATATGATGAACAAATAATGAATTTTGTGTTACCTTTGTATGGTTCAGGTATATAAAATTTTGAGTGAAATATATTCCTTTCGGGACGCCACTGAAGTTATTAATTTCAATTTATTTATATTCGAATGATACTCTTACTGATACAAACTTTGATACAAATTAGCTGAATTTCGTTTGAACAATTAATAAAAAAGTGATTTTTTTAACATCCTGCGTCTTGAAAAATCAGAAAACATATAGTTATCTTCTTCGATATAGCCATGACATTGAAGAACTTCATGTATATTTCATTATACACGTACTCACAATTTGGCAAACATCAAAGAAATAACGCATCATTTGATAGTTTTTCATGCAGGAAATCGTTGGCTGTTTTGGTTTTTCCTCTCAATAAATATTCCCTGTTGTTGGTAATAGTTAGTTTACTTAACTGGAATCGGTTCTCCTTGCCATACTAATTTTAATTCCAATATCAACTGCAAATTTCGAAATTTTTCAAAATCAAGAACGAAATTATCGTCTAACTAATATGAGAAATAATAATTTTTGGCCAGATGGCAATTACAGGAATGATGAATGGTTTTTAAATGAGGTGAAGATTCATGGAGAGGTACGGAATCATTGTGTGAGAACTCAATTTACTTCGATTGTACAAAATTTTGCGTATCATCACGCCTTTCAATAAAGGTTGTAAAGATTAAAAAATCATTCAAAGTAAGGCACCCTTTCGATGAAATTCACAAATCCTTCGCATATACCTAGAAACTATAAAAAAATCAATTTCACACGGTCAAATGTTAAGGGTTAAATTTAGGTGTTTTCACCCTTTTTCGAATCTTGTTAAAAATATATTAAATGCGGAAGTTACCACCGTGCAACCGCTTTTAAATAAGAATGACGCCCGGTGTAGAGGAAAAAAACCCTTTTCCTTATTATATTAGATTGGGACAAGATCAGGTAAAGGAAGTAGGAACAGGTAAGTATCCACATCGAGTAAGATTTACCCTTTCTTCAAAAAACCGGCATAGGTGTTCATATTTCGGAATCATAATTAGGACTATTGTTACTTCTATCTCATGTATTTTCAATAACGGAAATACGTTATAAGGTGTCATAGAAATAATTCCATTATATTTAAAAATTGACTTTATGAGTATTTTTGATTGAATGGTTTAAGGTCTGCTAAATTTATTAATAAAATATCATCGTTGGGTTGGGTTAGATTAGTGCTAAGTTTATTAATGAAATATCATCGTTGGGTTAGAAACATAGTTTGAACGTTAGAAGAAAGACACATCAATTGAAAATTTGTCGGACCCGACGAAAATTTAAATATTTTTTAGTAATGTTTAAATTCAAGTCGTGTTTTGAGAATGTATCTCCTTCCAAAACAGAACATGTGACAGATTTATTTTTAATTATGTCATTTCAGGTCAGCTTCAAAAACTACATGGATACATCACATTTTTTTAAAATCTTTTATTTACTCTTTTCGTACTTAGGTCCTCCTGCCGTTCTGTCCTGTTCTTCGGGTCAAAACTTTCAATTCATTTGTAAACAATTGCTGACTTTCGATTGGGCTGCAGCTTTTGCACATTCATTAAGAACCGATAACAAAACAATAATTTAAAAAAAAATTACCCCCTTCTTCTCCCACGAAGGCTAGACAGAAAACACGTGTAAATTCAGGAAAAATTTCGACTGTTTCAGAAATTGAAGAGTGTGACAAAAAAATAATGTCGGATCGAAACCGCTCCGCCTCGAAAAAAAAATAAAAAATAATTAAATAAATAAAATAGAAAATCAGAAAAATCCGTAAAAATAGTTGTAAACATGTAACCATCGATTGATTTAATAAAAACTATCCTCCTCTACACCCTTCTTTCTCGAGAGAAATTGCGAATAATCACGAAAATGAATTCGGAAAAACCGGCATTAATAGTGAGAAACATGGGACCATCGCATAATTTGATTAAAAATCAGTATACCCCCTACCCCATCCTCGTAACAAACTGAAAATTAAATTGAAAATAGTATATTGAAATATGAGTAGTTAAAAAAGTCTGTTGTTCCGGCTGTCCGTTGTGCTCGAAAGATCAGTTATCCGCGAGTACTTTACTTTATTTTTTTCAATTAGTGCACTTTAAAATCATAAATACTGGTTCCATTATTAGAAATAATGGACATAAGAACTTATAATGTAAAATGGTTGAATTCGTGATGTGACATCAGTATACCTTTCAATAATGTTTGAATAAAAGTTTTGTATTTGGTTGTAATATTTTATTTGACGTTACAAGGTACTCCTGTTAGGTCAATAATCATAAAATTGTCATTTATACTTCATGGTTCTCGAGTTCACGTAGGTAACTTTAAAAAAGGCGCGTTTTTGAAAGTTCCATTTGCACACGCAGAAACGCGCTTTAAAAATATCTATTAAAATAGTGCAAAACATGGGATAATTAAAAAAAAAATTTAAGGTATTTTAAGGAAGTAATATTTCTGTCTGTTTCAGTCATCGAAAATTACAACGAAAAAAATCATCGGAGGACTCGACCTTCTTATGTTGATATAAATAATGAAATCGGAACAATTCTCAGAAATAGTGAAAAACAAGGGACCAGCGGATAATTGAATTAAAAAAAAATTAACATTGCTACCTCCTTCTCGAAAAATATTGGTTGGAGAGGTAGGACCCCCTGAAAAAAATTCTTGAAAATTCTGAAAAACATCACGTCAAAGAATCTAGTTTGAACAAAATATTATTCCCTGCTTCCCTGAAAAAAATTCGTAAAAATTTGTGAGAGACATCGGGCAGTCTGGGCACCTGGGTTACCTATTCAGACAGATAATCAAACAGATTCTAATGTCAGAAAGTAATGAAAATAACTCAAGGATATTGTTAAAAACACGCTTTCATTCATAAACTATTGAACTAGAAAGTAAAAAATAGTAGTAAGTGTATGAAAACAAATATCTTTCAAGAATTAAATATTTTTTCAGAAGCTTGAAGCGTGTGATGCCATTACACTTGTAATAAAGCATCTAGCTTTTAGGAAAATATTCAAATTTTTGAATGATTTTGTTTGCATATACGTAACTATCATTGTTAACTTTTCAGTTCAATTGTTTATGAATGAAACCAGCGGCATGAATGGCTTGAATACGACGATCTTAACCACTCGGCCACATGACCCCTAAATAGTTTCAAAATATTTTTTATAGATTGGTCGGTAGTTGCTAGATGGTGTATTTTTCTTCTGGGAGTTGTTTCATTTACTTTTTCAGTGGGGTAGCCAGAGGGGAAAGCTTAGACCATTTGGGAATTCGAATTTCAAGATGTTATTATGTATAAGACTTTTCATACGATGAAAAATTCTAGCTACGCCACTGCGTGAGTTATTTAAGTATGTTATGAAATTATTTTATTAGAAGAATTATAGGTTCTAATTCTTATTTTCACATTGAAACATTGTAACTAAAATTAGTGCTTTATTTTTATTTACTTGCTCATTTAATACAGCAATGCCTGTGAGCTGCTCAGATTGGTACGGAAGGTCGTGGGTATCGTTATCTGCAGTATAAAAGATAGATCCTTTGACAAATATTTACAGAGAAAGAGATAAAAGATACTAGGTAAGCATGGGCACCAGGTTCTTTTTTTTTTATTAAATGAAAATACCAAAAACACGGATTTGTCAAAAGATAATCTTTGTGCTTCTCAACAGTAAAAAGCCAGAATTTCAGAAAATACTATATTCACAAAATTACATAAACTTATCGTCTTTCTCTTATGATTGGAGAAACATGTATGCATATACAAAATACAATTTTAAGAAAGAGAAAAAAAAATACAAGCTAGTTTTACTAGAGTCGATTCGCCTTACAAAGATTAGGTGGTTTGTGGTTAGTTTACATTTTATGATCAGTCGTTGCGATGAGTGGAAAGACTTACTCCAGAGCGCTACTTCAACGTTGGACGTAGGTGCCTTTAGGGGTGTCTCAAGACAATGGCTACTCTACTAGCTGGATAGGATATGTAGTCGGTCTGGGATCTTTCCTGTAGCTCAGATACTTGGACGCTGAGGTATACGCTGTGAAAAAGTAAACAAAACCAGTACCTTGTGACAGATTTGAGTCACATGACTCGTGATATGGGCGAAATCGAGAACAAGTCTAGTCTCAGATTTTCTTAGGCATAAAAAAAAATTATTTGAAATTTTCTCAATTAAATATTTCAAGGATACAATTTAAAGAAAGAATTTAAATTTACAATTTATACATATTGGTATTAGAAAGGAAATATTGAGGTTTGCTGATTTGAACAATGTTTCTAAGAAGCAATTTAAATAAAGAATATAATGAAGCTTAAATTTAGAATCTTCTCAAGCAATGGTAGAGAGGAGTCCAGTCTCAAACGAGCACAAGAAAAATAAATTTATGAAATTATTGCTTTCTCAAAATTTTTTTTTTAAATTTAATAATCACTTACTAATGTTCAACTGACATGTAAGAAAAATCGTAAGAAAAATCATAAGAAAATATTCATCTCCCTCTTAAGAAAAAGTAGATACAGAGATACAGATAGAGAGAGAGTATTGAAATAATCCTTGATGTGATGCAGTATCACGAAGTAACTTGATTGTGTAACAACGACTGGAAGTGAAAGGTTGTCATGTAGAGAGGTTTCAAAACATATAGGGTTTCTTTCGACTATTGGCCAGGTCCCTCCATCCAAACCTGGGCAGTGATGTGGAAGAGATCGAGCCAAGAGTTCAAAGAATCATGAGCGAGTTTAGCTTCCACAGATTCAATAAAAATATAAATTTAAAGCTTTTAAACTCACCCATGAATCCTGTTCTCCTAGATACAAGGCCAGTCTTTCCTGCAGATCACTATCCAAATTCAGGAGGAGTACCTTTAGCTTCTCGTTTGCTGCTCGCACCTAGGCTTGCCTTCTAAGCAGATTGATATTTTCTGGCACTCCAAAAAAAACTTGGTATCACTGAAAACCATTCAGCACGAACAGAAACAGGTCTGATTTGATATTTCAACGTTTTAGAGATAGAATTTACAGAAATTATTGCCACATGTGAGTCATCAATTTTTGAGGTTAGAAAGAATTCATTTATGACATTTCAGGACCGACTCGTCGAAAGAGGGTACGAAATGTTATTCGAATAAGATTGAATTGTAATATTTATTTTCAAAATTTGAAGATGTTAGTACAGATAATTAATGGTGACGCACATGAGGCCATCTTGTTTTCGTGAAGCGAGAAGATCAAAAATACATTTTGGAAATTTAGAAAAATATGCCAAAAGAATGCCGATATGTATATCGATTCGATTATTGAATCAATCAGAAATTGATTATATTAATCATTTAAATATGTATACGACCTTTCATTTCCTCGTTGTGGAAAATTTATCTTTCCGGAAGGGAAAATCAAAAAGCAACTGACTCTTCGAGTGCTCAATTCAGAAAGGGGCGAAGAAGGAAGAAGTCTTTTCCAAGAAGGAAGTCGCTCTCTCTCTCACTCTGTCTATGTTCAGTGTTACCAATCACTAAACAATTAAATAAATTGGAACATCTCAATAACATGTGATACCAACATGAAATAAAAAAAATGAAAAGTAACAAAATGTTTTACATTTCGTTACACCCTCCTTTAACTCCGGTAAAAAAAAAAAAAAATTTATTAAAAAAAATTTTTTTTTTTTTTTCTTTTTTTTTTAATTACAAAGAGAAAGATATCAAAAATCAAATCTGTAAATTGTAGCATTTACATAGCTGAAATTTTCTATAATAAGACAGGTATATTGCTAATTACCAATATCCTGGAACTAAAACTTGTAAGTTATAGCACTTACAGAGCTGAAGCTTCCAACTCCCTGTATTTCACAGTTCTGGAGTGAAGATACAAAAAGGGTCCAGCTACTGACTATTCCCCAAGGCAAAATCCGGCGCAGCCGAAGCCCTCCCAGACAATCTGGCAAAGATGCCCTCATCGCTGCAGGATGTTGATTGCGGCGCCGGTGAGTGAACATCTTCAACCACTCGCCTCCAGATTACCCGAGACAACCACCACCAACCAGAATTCAACCACAAGGAACCATCACCAACTATACCCTTGGTGAAACAAAAAAAAAAAATGAATTATGAAAACAACAAAAAAAATAAGTCCAGTTGTCACCTCAACTGGGGTGAACTATAGCGCCACCAACTGAAATAGTGAAAACGCTTCACTAATAACAACAATGCAAAAGTTCGGGATACTCCCATCCCTGGCACTGTGAACAAGTCCTCAGATGCAACAGATCAGTGGAGCTCAGGAGAAACACAGTAGCCGTACCCAGCCGCCATTTAAGGCCTTGCTATGCTCACCCGTAGGCGCACCGCTAGCCCAAGTAAGACCCCCCAATGCTCTCCCTTCCAAAGATCCCGCTAGTAAACCAGCTGTCGCATCTGAGCTGAGCTCACACCCCACCAAAGTGAGTCCCTAAAACAAAAAAAGTTTAAAGTTAACCATCCTTTTTTTTAGAACAAGAAAAGGGTAAAAAACTTCCAGAATAACTCCTTCATTGGAGTGTCTATTGCGGGATATGAAGTAAAATTTAGGATAAGGGATTTAATTACAAAAATTCAGCCAAAGTACTGCAAAACTGAGAAACTATCAGAAAGTGAGTAATCCTGCAACACATAACAAGAGTGATAAGCTAGACAATTGTTGATTGAGATGTTAAACGGAGACATTAAAATAAGTAGGCAACCAGCTTCACATAAGCCACAACACTCTTAAGAACGTAAGAAGTTAATGTCTGTATTGAGTTTTCAATTTACAGAGAATTGTGAACTTTCTGAGTTCCTAGGCAATACTCCAAGCATGAATCTGATCATATAGAGAAAAATATTCAAGAAAAATTTATGTAATTTGGCAACAATACTGAGTCAAGAATCTATGATTGAAAAAAGGAAGATTGTGAGTACATTACTGAAAGTACACTACGAAATGCAAACCTAAGGATTACAATTGTGTGTCGATATGATGATAATGCCCTGCAAAAGGCACTACAGGGTAAATGCTGATGCATCATCATAATAATGATTTCCTTGTTAAAGAAACCAAACTAAAGGTCAGCGGACCTGTAGCACTGAAGATACTCCTCACAGAGGTGAACACTCTGCAAGAAAAAGATAGGGATAAAGGTCAGTAATTTGGGACATCTTATTAAACTACTAAGAGTATCTGATTATGCTGTTGAGAACCAATCAGGTTCCAAACACTTTAATTCCAATAGCACTTAGCATTTAGAAAATAATCAGAGGGTACCCACAGAAAAAATTTCCTCTATTACAAAATCTATATGTCAGAAATTTTCCAAATCCAGGGTAAGAATAGGGGTAGAGATTAGCAATCAAGGTTATCTGATTATACTATTGAGAACCAATCAGATTCTGAACACTTTAATTCCAATAGCACATAGCATTCAGAAAATAATCAGAAGGTACTCACAGAGGAATTTTCCTTCACTACAAAATCTCGTTAAATTTCTAACAACAGGGTAAGATAATGAAATGTACTCACTCTCAATATCAATCACCACAAGGCAATATTTACAAGATTTAAATGGATTGCAAGCAATGAAAATATAGAAAAATTATAATTACAGTTATAAGCTATGAAATTTATACAGGGGTACTCAGTAGTGTGCCAAAGAACATACATGGTAGTATCTAGAGTGGCGTAGTTAAAACTAGCCACTGTGAATAATAAACAGCAGATAGTTACTGTCGTAGGGAGAAATCAAGACAAGTTTCCAGTATGAAGGATCTCTTGAAATTCAACAAGAAAATCAACTCCTTACTCCAAAATTATCAAAATTTTCCCCTACTGGTTGGGTAGGATACTTCTACTAGAGCTTTAGGGAAACCCAAGGACATCCAACACATATGCCCTAATAAAAAGATACTATGTTGAAAAATATTCATCTTCGCTACTCTGATCTGAATTTGACTTTGAATCACTACCACTATTACTACGATAATCGTCAGTTATATCAGGTTTTATGTCCTTAATATGCCAATCACCCAAGTCTTTCCCATCTCTATCCCTCAAATTATAAACCAAAGGAGAGATCACCTTATTAACAATACATGGTATGAACTTGGGAGCAAGCTTGGCTGAAAAGTTATCACAGGCCTTAGAAAGAACATAGTTCTTTTTCCAAACATAGTCACCAACGTGAAACTTTAAAGAACGTTTCCTCAGATTATACCTTTTAGAATTTTGAACATAAGACCTGTATAGCTTCTTTCGAACATCTTCGTACAAAGGAGGCAAAGCTTGGGAATCCTGAATTCTATGGATTTTGTCACCAATAGATACAACATTATTTGCATTCTCTGCAATCTTCCCATAGAAGTCTCCTGATACTGGAACGTTCCTGGCAAAAACTAGAAAAGCGGGAGAGTAAGTGGTGACATCATGTCTTGCAAGACGAATAGCTTGTGCCACCTTGAAGATAGACTGATCCCAGGTTTTGTGATTCTCATGAACATAACATCGAATAGCAGTTGTGATAGTTTTATTAACTCTCTCAGTATGATTTATTTGGGCATGATATCTTGCGTTATACCAAATCTTTCGGACAGAATATTCTTTCATGAGATTTTTGAATTCTTTGCTGGTGAATTGTGGACCATTGTCGCAGGCAAAAATTTGTGGAATTCCAAAAATAAGAAAGACTTGATTTTCTATGAATTTCACTATTGCTTTCGAAGTAGCCTTAGCCATTGGATGCACCAAAACAAATTTTGTGAACCAATCTACCACAACCAGAAGATATTGATTTCCCATCTTTGATCTTGGGTAGGGACCGAGAAGATCCGCAGAAATGAGTTGAAATGGATGATTAATATTTCGATAGGACCCCATCAAGCCTGCTTGAGGTAGGTTAGAAGATTTGCTGGCTGCACAAACTTTACACTTTCTGATATAACGATAAACTGTATTTCTAAGATTTGGCCAATAGTACAATTCAGAGATGCGACTTAAAGTTTTAGAAAGACCAAAATGAGAGGAAGTCTCGTGATCATGAAAGGTTTCCAAAATTTCCTGTCTATTTCCAGTTGGAACAACAATTTTCCAATTGGTTAGATTACTTTCAATGTTGTACTTACAAAAAATGTGTTTATACAAGATATTATTTTCCACCTTGAAAGACGGATAAGACACAGGGTGTTCCTGAACCTTCTTAATCATTTCAAGATACCAGTTATCACGTTTCAAGGTAGATAGATCTAGCAAGGCAATTTCAAACGAACGTGATAAGGCATCTGCAACAACATTGAGAGAACCTTTTCTATGAACTATAGTAAAATCATACTGAGCTAATTTTACTAACCAACGTGCTAATCTTGGTGAAGGATCCTTCATGTTTCGAAGCCATTGAAGTGAACTGTGATCTGAGATGACAACGAAGGGACGACCATCCAGATAATATTTGAACTTGTCAATACCAAATATAATTGCAAGCAATTCTTTTTCAGTAGTGGTATACTTTCTTTGGCATGAGTTCAAAGTTTTGCTAGCATAAGCAATTGGATGTTCCATTCCATCCTCTTCCTGAAACAACACCGAACCAATACCTGTGTCCGAGGCATCACACATCAAGGTAAATGGCTTTGAAAAATCAGGGCTTGCCAATACAGGAGCACTAGTAAGAGAGTCTTTCATTTCCTGGAATGCTTTGTCAGCTTCAGGAGTCCATACAATTTGTTGACCTTTTTTTCTACCATGGAGTAAATCCGTTATTGGACTACATAAACTAGAGAAATTCTTGACGAACCTACGATAATAACTGACGAGGCCAATGAGACGTCTGATCTGTGTAGTATTTTTAGGTACAGGATAATTCACTACAGCAGACACCTTTTCTGGGTCCGTTCTTAGGCCATGTTCATCAACCAAAAAACCTAAGAATTTAAGAGAGGGACGGCAGAAATGACATTTCTCAAAGTTAATAGTTAAATTGGCTTCCTTAAGCCTATTGAATACTTTTCTCAAAATTTCCAAATGCTTTTCAAAATCTGGAGTGACGATAATGATATCATCCAGATAGTAAAAACAATATGGTTCTAAGGCAGGTCCAATAACCAGATCCATAAGACGACACATACTCTGACTTGCTGATACTAATCCAAAAGGCATAACGACAAATTCGTAGAGACCTTTGCCATGTACAGCAAAAGCAGTCTTTGCACGGGATGATTCTTCCAATGGAATTTGGAAAAATGCTTGTTTCAGGTCGATTGAACTAATGAAACGAGCATCACGGAGCTTGGTGATGATACAGTCAATCAAAGGTAGGGGATAAGCATCCTTATTAACTGTCACATCGTTAAGTTTCCTTCCATCGAAGCAAACTCGAAACGTGCCATTCGACTTTTTTACCAACCACAGAGGACTACACCAAGGCGATTTGGAAGGTTGAATAATGCCAAGTTTGAGCATTTCATCTACTTCCTTTTCCAGGTGAGATTGCATTACCTGAGACAAAGGATATTGTCTTTGTTTAAATGGCCTTGCATTTCCTGTGTCTATGGAATGTGACATCAAATGGGTCCTGCCAATCCTATCAGCTGGTCCTATTTGTTTAAAAAGTTCAACAACCTTCTCAAGTTCACCCTTTTCCCGGTCACTTAAGTTGGAAACACTCTGTATAGTATTTACAGCACAAACTGAAGAACCTCTGACTTCATAAGAAAAGTTTTTTAAATTCATGGCCTCAATATGGAATAATTTTAAAAAATCTACTCCCAATATTAAGGTTTGTGTGATAGAAGGAATAACCAGCAACTTAAGTTCCTTACTAACACCATTTAAAAAGATAGGAATATTGACATAACCCAGGAATTCCTGAGGTTTTCCATCAGCTGTCGATACTTGAAGAAATTCATCATAGAGAATGGGAACTTTGTGACGTTTCAAAAGAGAGAATCCAGATGATCCAAGAATTGAAGCATTCGATCCAGTATCAACAAGAGAAACTACAGATTCACCAAAAATGTTGACACTAACATAAGGTCGATTGTCATTACCTTTTTTTAAAAATAAAGGAGAAACTGTAACTTTAGTGCAGAAGTTTTTTACTACAGATAACCAGGAGTTCCATTCAGAAGTGGTGGTAGCACAGACTTGTTTATTGTTCCTAGAACAAAAATTTTTGACAACACACAACCACTCATCCCACTCTCGGAAAAGAAGTTTTACTTCTCTGTGTTGTTTAGGGGAAGAGATTTTCCCTTTTTCTTCTTGGTGGATTGTGTAGTTTGGTCTGGACCTTCCGAATGACTGGTGACTGTGTCCAGTTTCATGACACCCTTCGGCAAGTTTTTTTGAACAACGCTTACACCTAGTCTTGACAACACCCTTGGAACCACAGCCAAAACAGAAGATAGACTTGGGATTTTTACAATCACCATATGTGTGGCCAACCAAATCACAGTTCCAGCATGTTGGAAGTGGACTTGTGGAAGAAGCACAAATTTCCTTAGAAAGGTGTGTGGAGTTCCTAGTTGAGCTAAAGGAAGGACCTGCTTCAAAAAAATCTGGACAACTCAGGTCAGGCTCAAGCAAAGAAGCTTTACGAGAGGATGGAGGCTTGTACCGACTAGACCATACACTGGATTCTTCTATCCGTTTACATAGCTTAGATAGTTCAGTCAAGGAATCAATATCAGATAGAGCCAGTTGAGAAACAAATTTAGGCAGCAAATTTCTGCGAATTTGATTAACAATAGTCTTTTCATCTGGTTTTGATGTTAACCTATTATATAAGCCTTCCATTGCAGAAATATACATAGTTACTCTTTCATTAGAACCTTGTGTTCTATTTCGAATTTCATCTAACAAATCATCATTGTAGTGATAGGGTAGGAAGTCATCTTTTAATTTTGTAACTAGTTCGTCCCATGTCTTGAAAGTTGAACGATTATTATTGTACCAGGTCCAGGCCTGCGATTTGAAAAGATCACCTGCAGAAATGAATAAATCATCTTTAGAAACCCCCCTTGCAATTCTCAAAGATTCAACTTTTTCAAGAAAAGAAATGACAGACTCTTTATGAGCTGTTCCAGTAAAATAAATGTTCCATTTATAGGCAGGGACTGGTTTAGTAAATGGAAATTGTGTCACATTTGAAGTGGAAGGTATAGGGGTTGAAGTTGCATGGGAAATTTTCTCATCGAGATCACCCTCTATAGTGAGAAGTTCCAATTGCCATTTTTCCTTTTTGGATTCCTCTGATTCGTCACTAGTTTGAGCCCTATGAATGCGGCCTGATAAATGAATGAGACGAGAAACTAATCTCTTATATGCAGAATCAGAGGAGGTTCCAACAAAATCTGAAATTTTTTTCTTTATATCATTAAGTGAATCTAAGATGTTTTTCTCATCTTCTAAAAATGAGAAAGGATCAATAATTTCAGCAAAACTGCGGTTGGCACATTCTTGACTGAGAAGACCTCTCAGAACTTTACGTTTGGAGTCTACATCTCCAGTAGGTTTTATATTTCTGATAGCAATCTCATAATCAAGTTCATTCACCTTCAAGTGTTTGGGGTCAATTTTTGACAAGGACATTTTCAAAAATTCAGTAAAATATCAAGAGTAAAAAAAAATCAATAAATGAGTGTGTTTTGATTTGATCAATACACATTCATTGAAAATAATAAAAGAGACTATTCAAGTCAGCAAACCTTGATCATAAAATGTTACTGACTGAGAATGCACAAAGAAAATACTAAGCAGATAAAGAGTTGAGGCGCCAAATTTGTGTAACTAAAATTAGTGCTTTATTTTTATTTACTTGCTCATTTAATACAGCAATGCCTGTGAGCTGCTCAGATTGGTACGGAAGGTCGTGGGTATCGTTATCTGCAGTATAAAAGATAGATCCTTTGACAAATATTTACAGAGAAAGAGATAAAAGATACTAGGTAAGCATGGGCACCAGGTTCTTTTTTTTTTATTAAATGAAAATACCAAAAACACGGATTTGTCAAAAGATAATCTTTGTGCTTCTCAACAGTAAAAAGCCAGAATTTCAGAAAATACTATATTCACAAAATTACATAAACTTATCGTCTTTCTCTTATGATTGGAGAAACATGTATGCATATACAAAATACAATTTTAAGAAAGAGAAAAAAAAATACAAGCTAGTTTTACTAGAGTCGATTCGCCTTACAAAGATTAGGTGGTTTGTGGTTAGTTTACATTTTATGATCAGTCGTTGCGATGAGTGGAAAGACTTACTCCAGAGCGCTACTTCAACGTTGGACGTAGGTGCCTTTAGGGGTGTCTCAAGACAATGGCTACTCTACTAGCTGGATAGGATATGTAGTCGGTCTGGGATCTTTCCTGTAGCTCAGATACTTGGACGCTGAGGTATACGCTGTGAAAAAGTAAACAAAACCAGTACCTTGTGACAGATTTGAGTCACATGACTCGTGATATGGGCGAAATCGAGAACAAGTCTAGTCTCAGATTTTCTTAGGCATAAAAAAAAATTATTTGAAATTTTCTCAATTAAATATTTCAAGGATACAATTTAAAGAAAGAATTTAAATTTACAATTTATACATATTGGTATTAGAAAGGAAATATTGAGGTTTGCTGATTTGAACAATGTTTCTAAGAAGCAATTTAAATAAAGAATATAATGAAGCTTAAATTTAGAATCTTCTCAAGCAATGGTAGAGAGGAGTCCAGTCTCAAACGAGCACAAGAAAAATAAATTTATGAAATTATTGCTTTCTCAAAATTTTTTTTTTTAAATTTAATAATCACTTACTAATGTTCAACTGACATGTAAGAAAAATCGTAAGAAAAATCATAAGAAAATATTCATCTCCCTCTTAAGAAAAAGTAGATACAGAGATACAGATAGAGAGAGAGTATTGAAATAATCCTTGATGTGATGCAGTATCACGAAGTAACTTGATTGTGTAACAACGACTGGAAGTGAAAGGTTGTCATGTAGAGAGGTTTCAAAACATATAGGGTTTCTTTCGACTATTGGCCAGGTCCCTCCATCCAAACCTGGGCAGTGATGTGGAAGAGATCGAGCCAAGAGTTCAAAGAATCATGAGCGAGTTTAGCTTCCACAGATTCAATAAAAATATAAATTTAAAGCTTTTAAACTCACCCATGAATCCTGTTCTCCTAGATACAAGGCCAGTCTTTCCTGCAGATCACTATCCAAATTCAGGAGGAGTACCTTTAGCTTCTCGTTTGCTGCTCGCACCTAGGCTTGCCTTCTAAGCAGATTGATATTTTCTGGCACTCCAAAAAAAACTTGGTATCACTGAAAACCATTCAGCACGAACAGAAACAGGTCTGATTTGATATTTCAACGTTTTAGAGATAGAATTTACAGAAATTATTGCCACATGTGAGTCATCAATTTTTGAGGTTAGAAAGAATTCATTTATGACATTTCAGGACCGACTCGTCGAAAGAGGGTACGAAATGTTATTCGAATAAGATTGAATTGTAATATTTATTTTCAAAATTTGAAGATGTTAGTACAGATAATTAATGGTGACGCACATGAGGCCATCTTGTTTTCGTGAAGCGAGAAGATCAAAAATACATTTTGGAAATTTAGAAAAATATGCCAAAAGAATGCCGATATGTATATCGATTCGATTATTGAATCAATCAGAAATTGATTATATTAATCATTTAAATATGTATACGACCTTTCATTTCCTCGTTGTGGAAAATTTATCTTTCCGGAAGGGAAAATCAAAAAGCAACTGACTCTTCGAGTGCTCAATTCAGAAAGGGGCGAAGAAGGAAGAAGTCTTTTCCAAGAAGGAAGTCGCTCTCTCTCTCACTCTGTCTATGTTCAGTGTTACCAATCACTAAACAATTAAATAAATTGGAACATCTCAATAACATGTGATACCAACATGAAATAAAAAAAATGAAAAGTAACAAAATGTTTTACATTTCGTTACAACATGAAATCTAGAAAAGTTCATCAACCTGTTATATATATGTTCACTATGAATGGGCGACGCATCAATCAATCGTTTCATCTCTCAAACTTCCTACAAAACACTTTGTATAATCGTTAAATCATGAATGCCGAACAAAAAATAGTGTTTTAAAATTCCTAAGGGTCCAATGCCCTGCTGTTAAATTCATAATTTAATTTTTAATTAAAAATTTCCTCTGAAAATCGAGCGACCTATCCAGAAGACAATGTTAATCATTTAAGGGTAATAACTGTAATACTTGAACATAATTACACTCCAACTTTACAGCACCTTCAGTATTTATCTTCCCTGGTTCGGCTGTAATAATCTCGATGAGATATATGAAGCAGCGCCCTGTCAGAAACAAGTGACAGTCGAAAAGCGGGGGCTTTGTATTAGAATCCCTGCTTTAAAATCGAAGTTTGCCCTGGAAACATTCGAATTACGAACGGAAGGCACCTACTGCGATCGCAGACCTACGGAGGCGCTATTTTAATATTAAATTGAATTTATGATGTGTATTTTCTAACACTTTGATGATACGACGTCATGCAGCCTTCATAATTACGTATTTTGCGGCGAGTCTGTTTCTGAATTTTCGAATCTGTTCATGTCAGGATTCTCGGAAGGAAACAAACTGACTTTGAGTCAATTTTTAATATAATAGATCCAATTGATACATCAATAAATATGTTTTGGTACATTTCCCCAGTTCTCATAATGAAGTTGCTGGATCTCAATGTTGTCACACCCAAAACCATACTCATAGGACATGGGCTTATGTTTCAGATTTTAGATATTTATAAATGCAATTTGCAATGAGAAATGTATAGTATAGTCTCACTTTCACGTATGTATATCTTACAAAGTTGAAAAATTTATACAAGTTGGACAAAACGCTAAGTTTCAGAAAATTTATTTATTCTAAATACTGTAAAACTATTAATGATACTAACTTTATACAGTGTATTCACATTCATTCTTCTTAAAAAGATTTTATATTGCGAATGGGAAAGAATGCGAGGTAGGGGGGAGGAGGTTGGAGGCCGCCTCCACTGGTTGCCGCGGTGGACCCTTGTAGAATTTGGCAAAGTCCTAGAATGCAATGAATGCATATGGAATTTCCTCGCCTCCTGCCTAGCTAATGCGAGATTTTTGATCTTGAATTATAGGTGCTGGATTTATTTGCTTACATGTAGTTTTGTTATTTTGTAATGAACGACACCCTCAGGATAGCCAGACTGATACGCTTGTGCATAGTGATCAGCCTTTCCACTTGTAGTCACAGGCAACTCAAATATGCAATTGAATGAAGAAATGAAACGTAAAAGATATAGATCCAGTTCTACATCATTGTCATCATCCTTCTGATGATTTTGACACATTGAAAACGGAAAATTAACATTTCAGGAAGCTTGGAAGGCGAAATGCTTTTACAATATAATAGGTGAAATAGATGATCATATTAGGCGACATGCCCACTATTACTGGGGCGAGATGCCTTATGCTTTTTGATACAAATGTCCTCAAATAAAGATGGAGCCCGAGCATCATATCAGGCGAGATGTCTCATGCTTGTTGAGACGAGATGTCTTCAACTTAAGATGATGGTAGAGAATCATATTAGGTGAGATGCCTACTATTGTTGAGGCAAGATGCCTACTATTGTTGAGGCGAGATGCCTCATGTTTGTTGAGACGAGATGTCTTCAATCAAGGATGTGGAGAGATTTTACATCATAAGTCATAATTCAGGTGAATCATATTTTAGGTGTCTTTTTTATCCAAGGAAAATGACTTCCTTGAGATAGAGTTTGTGGATGTGCCAACGACAATATTTTCAATGCCTTGGGAGCCAAATTGAAGATCATTCCAAGAGACGGGATGCCATCTTGAAGAAAGGCTGAATACTTCATATAAGGAGGTTTTGATGAAGAGATACTCTTCCACAGTTCCAGGCCTGCTGATTCATCTGACAAACTGGTAAAATAGTTTCGGAAGCATTGCTCGAAGGAAAAGGACCGACCGCCACAGTGACCCGGCCGGAATTGTACAAAGAAAATGGCCACTAGCCGTGGGTATATTTCACGAGATCAAAAATGTCTAAAAGAAATTCAAATGAAACACGACCAACAGAATTCCCTCCAGTTGAAATGAAAATTGGCAATAAAAGTGGAGTGAATGAGTCTTTTGCAAGAATTTGTCACAGTTTGACAAATATCTCCACATAAATCTGGGCCTTGTGAGAGAGTTTCTTGCAAGGGTTTGTAAAAGTTTACAAAATTCTCAGTGGACATAAAGGATCGGGAAAATAAGATACCACCATATATCAATTAATCTATGGATACCACCAATACATGAATAAGAGGTAGGTGTCTACCTCTAAAGTCAGAGTTTGGCGAAAAATATGTATAAGTGTTGGAGTGGCCTAGGAGGTTAGTAATATCCAATAATGGTAAAGTTTATCATAAAACAAATTAGAGTTATGGTGTCCATCAAATACAACCAGAGTTTGATTATCGATTATTGTCAGAGTGCCTAGGATGTCACTTATATCCAATACTCATAAAGGTTATCAGAAAATAATTTACAGTTATGGTGTCCATCAAATACGACCAGAGTTTGCTTTAAAATATATATAATTATTGTGAGAGTTGCCCAGGAGGTCACTAATATCTAAGTCTGGTAGAAGTTATCAAAAAAATAAATTATAGTTATGGTGTCCATCAAATACATCAGCAAGACTTTTGCGAAAAAATATCTATAATTGTCAGAGTTGTTTAGGACGTTATTAATATTTAATACTAGTAAAGTTCATCATAAAATAAATTTATATTTTGGTGCGTTGTTCAGGAATTTTCGACAGCTGACATATCCCGAACCCGAACACTTATCATCTGTCAACGAAATAAATGAATACTTTATTAACTCCTGTATAGCAAAACCAGTTGACCAAATAACTTTATCAAAGTTCTCTAGTCCTACACACGATAGATCAGTTAACAAAGTTAACTTCACTCAGATAAATGATAACGATGTGTACAAACTTCTTCTGAGCATTAAATCAAAAGCCACCAGTGCCGATAATATGAATATTGACATGTTGTTACGTTGCTGTCCTTACATTCTCGCTTATGTGACTCATATCTTCAACTTTTGCTTAGAAAAAAACTGTTTTCCAAGTATTTGGAAAAAGGCCATTATTATTCCGTTAGCTAAAACTAATTCACCAGATCAATATAAGGACCTCCGTCCTATAAGTATTCTATGCGTTCTGTCTAAAGCCTTTGAGAAAATATTGTCTGAGCAAATGCGTATCCATATTGATAATTCTGATATTCTACACATCAACCAATCAGGTTTCCGTCCCAACCATAGTTGTAGTAGTGCACTATTAACAGTAACTGACGATATTTATAGGTCGCTAGATTCAAAGGAACTAACAATTCTTGTCCTGCTTGATTACTCTAAAGCATTCGATCGAATAGATCACAAGCTTCTTATAAATGTTACCTAATGAACCGATCTCAATCGGTCCGGTTAAACAATACATCTTCTCCATTCTTAACATTGACTAATGGGGTCCCCCAAGGCTCAATACTTGGTCCGTTGCTCTTTATACTATACACGCATGAGTTTTATAAATGTCTCAAACATTGCAATTCTCACTTCTATGCTGACACTCAAATATACTTATCTTTCAAAGAAGATAACATTAATGTTGCATGTGACCTCATAAACGAAGATCTCAATTGTTTAACTACGTTTTCAAATGAATTTTGCCTAACGATAAATCCTTCAAAATCCAAGGTTCTTCTCTTCGGCAGTGCGATTTCTCAAAAAAGATGCTTGGAACTTATCAACATCGAAGTCGATAACACGCAAATCCCGGTGAGTGAGAGTGCTGTCAATTTGGGTGTCATTATCGATAGTTCACTTAAATTTTCATCACATGTGAGTAAAATTGTGCGTAACGGATTTTGCAATTTGAAAAAACTTTATGCGAATCGAAAACTTCTCAGTAAAAAACTTCGAATTACCCTGTGTGAAGCTTTAGTACTGTCACACCTCAACTATGCAGATGTGGTATATGGTCCTTCACTCACTTGCGCAGATACTTACAGAATTCAGAAACTACAAAATACATGTGTTCGATTCATATGTGGCTTGCGCAGACGAGATCATGTTTCGGAGAGTCTCAGGAATATCGGGTGGCTCAGAACTAACGAAAGGAGGCTTTTAAATTCCGCCTTATTTTTAAAAAAACTAATAACCATGAAAAAACCAAAATACCTTCATCGGAAGATACATTATAGGACGGACGTACACAATTTAAATCTTCGACACAAAGCCAAGTTGACAATACCTACTCATAGAACTGCTCTCTATCGGTCTTCATTCTCATTCCAAATTGCTAACATATATAATAATTTTCCATTTGAATTCAATAGTTGTAGTCTTTCTAAATTTAAGATTCAGTTGAAGAAATTTCTGATCGAAAATCCTGATTATGTATTTTGATGCGTGCAATTCAGCTTACAATTACTTACTATTGAGGTTTGATTATACCTATCTTTTTATATAAATATTTTTTCTCAGTTCATGTACATATGTATATTTAATGTTTATTCTTGTAAGTGTGCGATCTGTACACAAGTTGAATACAATTAGTCCTAAGGTTTGATTATACTTATCTTTTTATACATATTTTTCTACTAGTTCATGTACATATGTATATTTAATGTTTAGTCTTGTAAGTGTGCGATCTATACTCAAGTTGGAGCCCATTCCTCACAAAGAATGACCTCCTTTTCATGGTTGAGTGAAAGAGCAATAAGCGATCTAATCGTGGAATTGAACTCTGCCATTTGAGTGTCATATCGACATAATTTCATTTATGTATTATTCTCTGTATGTCTACTCAATAAAATCATTTATTATTATTATTATTATTATTATATTGTGATACAAGAGGTGCAGTACCACGTGATCATCTAATCAACTGAGTGAATGGTAATGAACACTTCATAGGCCAGATCATAATCTATTATAATAATAATAATGGTATTGATCATGATATTAATAATTTCATTCACCTTTTGATTCACACCATGAATAAAGGTAACATATAAAAAGATGAATCTGTTGTTTGGCTAAATCAGTCAAAATCGCAAAGTAAGTGAAATACGCCAAAGAGTATAAAAATATGTCATATTTGTGTACTTTGTGTACACAAAGTAGGTGAAATACGCTAAGAAGCAAACCGATTACATAGATCTCTTAGTAATAGAACGTGTGTTCTGTGAGCGAATCAAGTTGAGCTGTCAGACATGTTCAAAGGTCGACATTTTAATGTTCGGTTTTTTTCACACCGGACATTCTACTGTTGTTTACAAATACAAGGTGTTCAATGTAGTACTATTTGTTCAGACTTCTTATCACCAGAAAACTCAGCGCAAGACAGAACGAAATGAAATAACGATCTTCCTATTAGATTCCCGGCAATCGTTTTACAAGTATTGGGAAAGTAACCCACTAAGGTTAAAATATACTGGAGGGGTTCATTCAAAGAGATATCACATCGGGATAGACACCCTTTTCACAGAATGCCTTAGTTGGTGAGGCCAGATTTATTTTGATCACAGTATTATCCCGCTATTTTCAATTGTTAACTAATGTAAACTTCAAAATTACATCACGAGGTAAGTCTTCTTGGCTTAATTAATATGTTGGTTGGTACAAAAAAGGAGGGCGAAAGTAATTTACAGTTGATAGAACTGGTGAGTAAGTTGGACATACTTTAGCAGATCCTCATTTATTAAAATTTTGCATCATAATTTCCACTTGGTGAAAATGTGAGGAGAGAAGTATATTTTGACTGTCAAATTATTCGTTTCGTTGATTAAAACTCTCCGAGACATATTTTTAGTACTTGGTTCGATTTCCTTCTGAACCAGAAGCAAGATGAGCATTGAGTAAAACGCTAATCGTCACTTCTCATGAGATATAGCTTTCAGAGAAAAATTTAACAGGAACTACCAACAGCAAGGACGCTGAAGCCATAGAAAAAGGTCCAGGTTATAGTTAAAAGGCTTCAGAAGCCCGAGACGTTTAAAAATCGAACAGATTCTCTTAGGAAGCAGAGATGTTGAATATACCACATTGTTTAAAAAACCAATTAACTATGAGACAGTGGGGGCAGAATATTTCAGCATCAAAACCAGATAGTCCTTTTCATTTTGTACCGAATATAGAAATATAAAAAGACAGATATCTGAGATTTTCCTGTGATAGTACTCTTTTGAGCTCACCAATATAAATTTTGTGGTTTTTCCACAAAACATTGACTTTTTACTAAAATACTGATATCTGTGATATCCAAGATAACATGAAATGGTCTCTTCCATAAGTAGAGGTTATATTTCTATTAGAAAATACATGCAATTATTTCAGAAATTATAGCTTTTGAAGTTATGGGATTTATTTTCAATTCAGAGATAAATAGTTCTATAAAAGGCTAGAAAAGTTGTACAGGCAATACAGGTACTTTACAGTTGTTGCCCATTCTGTTGGCATTATGATTCATTCTCCCCAGAAGGGCAGTTTTCTTGGGTGTATCTCAAGTGTTTTGGAAAAGAGAAATGAAGTCCTTCCGAAAGCAGGAAATAATTATGAAAAATTCATGGTGATTCCTGTCAATTGGAAAAAGAAATCGTTTTCGATGTATCCACTACACGGTGGGTTGATTTTGTGTGTAGTAGAGGGTTCCTATGGGTTCAAATTAAGATATCGGGGAGAATCAAAGCTTATGGAACTACACAACAGTGGTATTGATACAAACTTTTCATGTCCCACAGAACTAGGCATGCCTCTACATCCGCTGCCAAGTTGAATGGGTCACCATTGATATAATAAGGCGTACCGCAGGCAGCACTGAAAAATCACTTCTGTGAGTTCTATAATCTTCCGGCTAGGGCAAAAATAATTCTGCAAATAAGATTTTGAAACTTGTCTAAAAAGGTGCTCAATTAAATATAATAGATTTCTATCACCTATCAGAGCCTATTGTCTCCAAACTTGTTCGTCTCAAATCTTCAAACATCTACATTTGATCATTGAGAACAAGGCGTGAAATATAACTATATAAGATCAAACGAACTTACCTTAAGTGGAGTTCGATCTTAATTATATGAAACGCCTTGTTCCAAAATGATCCATACCCAATGGCAAAATGCCATTGGGGCATCCTTATAGTAGGAATCGGACATTATAAGATTCCTGTACCATTTCGGGTTTATATCCTTAATAAAACAATGCATGATATAATTATTTGGAAGAAACTACCCACTAGGGCCAGTGGTTAGGTTCCCGATCATTATTTGGGACGTAATAGCTTTAAAGAATGAATAAAACATATAGAATACTTACACTGCCACAGACACGACGGAACAGAGATTGGTGCGTTTTGTTGGCCTGATGCGACACGGTTGCTTTACAAAATTGCGTGTTCACACGGAAAACAAGGGGTACTACATTTGATCATCTTCGAACAACGCGTTTCGTATAATTAAGATCGAACTTCACTTGAGGTGAATTCGTTTGATCTTATAAAAAGTAGCTATAGAAAGTATATACAGTTTTGGACATCTATGTAAATATTACTACTCAATAAAATAGCAGAAAATTGAAGAATTAAATCGACGAAATTTTGAGATAAAGGGAGATTTCAATAAAAAAATATGTTCCTCAAATTAGGCTAAATTAAATTACCTGGAAGGCTTGTGTTGCATTTCTACCATTTTTAGTCAACCTTTCTCAGTGTAACAGTATTTTCAGATTGATTATTACTAATATATACATAAAATAAAATATAAATAAAACCTTCCCCACTATATCTATAAGTACTAACGTTATACGTATACAAAAATTTTTCTTCATCATCTTTTTTTTGTAGTTTTCAAGTTTGTAATTACATACATACAGTTTTTATGTATCCGATTGGACGAATCTACAGATTTCTATTGTGAGACTGGTACCATATCTCGTAGCTCTGGATTGTTGAGAAGGCATTTTAGTTTTTTGCTTGTAAATCCAGGTTGGACTTTGAAGAATGTAAAGACTCCTCACATTCAAGACTCGGGTTTCCGAGTAATGCTGCTGTGCGGAGAATAATCTATTTTTCCTAAAGATAATCTTCAAAAAAGAATGTTGTCGCAGTATTACTTTGGAACTCGTAAACTATGTTCGATGAAGGTTTGTTCATTATATTCTGATATAATTTTGTTTTTCAAATGCATTATAAATGATATTTATCGATTAACGAGTTGAAGTCAATAAAAGTGTATCTAATAAAACGAAAAAAATTACCGATTATTTCATAGTCGACCGAGATCCTACAGTAATGAAAATACTGACTATCAAGGCAAATGTACCCTATGTACGGTGGTTTTGAAAACTAGAAACTGCGGAACATCTTCACCAAGGCGACATTTGCAAGCTTAACACACTAGAGTCTACGAAAAAAAAAAAAATAAAAAAAAAAAAAAAAATGCCCACCTAATTCCGGGGCAAATACCTCCACAGGTTCGAATTACGCCTATTCGCAATTTCAGTTTCGAGTTGGCTTGAGAAGGTAAAACAATAATTAGATTTTAGCTATAACTATGTAGCAGTTTGTGACACAATTGAATAATCTACACGGTGGGTCAAAAAAATGTCCATATCTTATTTTCGTTAATATTTTTAATTTGTGACTGGTTTTTTATAAAATATGAATATCTACAAAAATCTATAGGATTCATGCAATCTAGTAAAAATTGTGGCATATGCTTCTATACATTTTTATACAGGGCATTTCAAAAATATATTTAAGAGTATGGGGCATTATAATTTGAATATTATTGTACTGTATTATACTAACTCCAGATTTGTTCATTTTGCATCGATATATTTTTATTGTTATTGCGTTTTGGCAGTTAATCAGATTAAAACAGAAAAGGTACTAGTTTTTCAAAAAAATTAAATAGATAGCTCGATTTTCAAGTACTTGATGTGTAACTACTTGACTCTACTTGAATTTCAAAAATAAATATTTGGCTTGAGCTTCGCTTGATTTCAAGTCAAGTCAAGTAGTTAGAAAATCAAGTTAAGTAGTGAATCTCTGGTCGTTCGACTCACAAAGAAACCGGTCCTTAAGGGAAATTTGGTCGTGAAAACCTTACAGCCTAATGAGAGAGAAAAGCTTTACATTACCTTCACCATTTAATTACTTTTTGCACTAACGGACTATGTTTTTACGTCAATTCATATACCTATCTAATACTGATTTACCACAAATGAAAGATTACCACATTATTTCTTTTATTGAACTAAGTGACCACAAAAGTGAGATTTCCGAAATAATTATATCCGGAAACAAATTGGATGACGGCGATAAATTATCACTGCATGAGGTACCTTATCTAGTGACATGGGTTTTCCACTTCTATGTTCAATGTATTGGCAGTTGGCGATTACTGTGTGAAAGGAAAATTCTGTTATGTATTAGTTTTTTAATTGATAACAGAAATAGTGAATCGAAGGTCCTGCCCGGTTAGCAGATAAGCAAAACGTACCAAAAGTTTCAGTCAGCGACAGATATTCTAGCTTTCCGATTGGTTGTGACCGAACACAGATGCAATTTGCCCATCCAGACTAAAACGTGGTGCACTTTGTACTAGCGTTGAGTTAATTGCTCGTAATTGACACACAAACCTAAACTGAGCAAGCTAACCTAGCGTGCATGTTTCACCACATAGGAAATTTTTCGAATAAAGGACCCCGCACATTTACTACGTGAAATGGGTTTCGGCTAATTTTGCTCAAATTTCGATATATTGTAGGTCCTGCATCCTCATTATATAATCCAATTTACAGATCGATCCTATGACCAGTTTTCGAGCTACACAGAGTGTCAGAAAATAATTTTTGGATATGCATCGATTTGATTTTTTGTTCTAATTCAAAATTAAACTGTCTTAGAAATGATTATATTGTTCTTAGTTGTAGCTCATAAAGTACCTCCATTCGAGTAAAAAATAATATCTCACAAAGGGTGTTGCATTACAGCATGGCAAGACAATGTTCATAGGAATAGATAACAATCAATACCATAATCTTTTTGATTTTCACTCAATCTGTTAAAACTAGAAAACAAACAGTTAGAATTTGCCAATTTTTTTGGAAAGTATGGGTCCTGATTAACCACATAGGGCTTCATGTGATGGCATGTCCATCAGATATAGTTTTCCATGTAGAGGGACAATTTAAATGCTTTCAAAATCTCAGGAATAAAATTATATAATCATTACGAATTCCATAACTGTTACTAGGATATGAAAATTAAACTGAAATGACTCATGGAACAATCCTCCCCAACACCCCCCTTACTTCCACCCATCCCATCAACCCCCTGATTTACAGCCACCCGCATTCAAACACTTTCCATAGAAAACTCTACTCGTGATACCTCATTGAATGCTAAAAATTGATCTATATTCCCTCTCCTCTTCAAACAAGTAATTAAATATTATGTTATGAAATAAAATGGAAAATCGCTTCATATATTATAGGTATTTTCAAATTCTGACTTGTTACGGCCATTTGTACCAACTTAAGTAATATTTTGGATTAACTAATTAAGGATTAACTATTAACTAATAATTAAATCAAGATGCTTTCTTAATCATTATTAATCATAGATCAAACCATGTGGTGCAAATATATTTCGATTGAATTGTGAATTTAATTTTAACTGAAACTACAATTCGTGCAAACGGCCGTTAGTTACAGAAAGTATATTAGATAAATGAACTTACAAAATCTTTAAAGCATTGGTTTTTACATTCCATATACAATTATTAGCATCTTTAGTTTAGAATAAAAAAAAAACTTTTCAAAGACAAGCTTTTATTCAAATGCGCTATAAAGTTGAAACTTATTCCTTCAGATGTGTAATTTGCGTTTTTCTGTGAGTTACAGATTCAAAAGCTTGTCGCACAAAGTTTTGAGTTGATATACGAAAGCGGCAAGCTTTAGAATCTGTAACTCACATAATAACCTATATTGCACATCTAAATAAATTATTTTTTGCTTTTTAGCGCATTTAAATAAAATCTTGTGTTTAAACAAAATATTAATATTTTATTTTTGATGGCATTGATGGGAAGGATTGTTCCATGAGAAATTTTAGTTCAACTTTTATATCCTAGTAACAGTTATGGACAATTCGTAATGATTATATAATTTCATTCATGAAATGTAGCATTTGGAAGCATTTGAATTGTCACCCTATACATGGAAAACTATATACTGTTGGACAGGCAATTATATGAATCCTCATGTAGTTGATCAAAACCAATACTTTCTGAAAAAATCAGCAAATTATAGTCGTTTGTTTTCGAGTTTTAACGGACCACATAGCAAGTCACTGTTTATTGTATGCTGATGATTGTAAGATTTTCCGAAAAATTACAGATCAGTCTGACTATAACCTATTGCAAAATGATCTTCTTTCACTTTATAATTGGTGTGAGAAAAATAGATTATATCTGAATTTGAGGAAATGTTATGTTGTTAGTTTTAGCAACTCAAAAAATTTTCAAAAATTGAGCTATTTTATGAATGATCAAGAGCTGGAAAGATGCTATGAAACCGTCGATCTAGGTGTCACCTTCCAACCTTCCTTAACTTTTGAAAAACATATAGAGAAAACAGGACAGAAAGCCGAAAAAATGTTGGGATTCGTAAAGCGATTCACATGTGAGTTCAAAAATGTTCAAACAATTAAAACTCTTTATTTCGCTTTTGTTCGAAGTCGTCTGGAATTTGCAGCAATAGTTTGGGACCCCGGCAAAAAATATTTGAAAAAACGCCTGGAAATGACCCACTTAGACTAGAATTCAACTTGCTGAAACTAGAAAATAGACGGTCCATCCAAAAGATCATTTTCATTTTTAAACTATTGACCGACAAAATCAACTGTGCATTTTTGTTATCCTTTCTGAAACTGTACGTGCCAAGACTACGACCGAAAAGCATAGTATTTCATATTCCCAGAATTCCCCTGTTGATTGATAAAATGTGTGTCTGTGTCAACAAGTTTCTGCAAAAAAATACTAATCTGGATATATTTATTGTTACATTACCACGACTAAAAATTGAGCTTCATAAACTTTTCCTACCTTCATGTAATATGTGATTATATATCCGCCACCACAATGGGCCATGTGAATGAACCATAGGTGAATGCTTTTACTCGGATTTCTTGAAACAAACCTATTCATTTTGTTGGGTTATGAGAGAGATAAATTTATAGTATGAGCATTTACTTTGGTTTATTCACTTGGCCCAATGACTTGAGAACCTACTGGTTGGTTCTAAATCTCATTGATTCTGAATAAATCATTAAGTAAACTTGATTATAATATTTAGAGATTCCATTTATATATTATATTATATCATTATTATTTTTAGTTATCTGTTATTTTTTCTCCTCTTTTTCAAGTTACAAGTATGTAGGTATACATAATATTTGTTCATGCATGTAGGTTTGTATACGTGCATAGTTACCTTTATTTAATATCGATACCTAAAATAGAATTTAGTTATTAACAATATCCGCTATATTGTATAGAAATAATCCTACGGGAACATGTAAATAGGTTTAAGTCCTGTATGTTTCTTAGATAAATAAATAAATAAATAAAATTAAAACGATTATGGTATTGATTATTTCTGTGAACATTGTTTTGCCTTGCTGTATGCAAAACACCTTGTGATATATTAATTTTTATCCGAACAGGGAAACTCATGAGCAACGACTTAGATGCAATAAGTTTATTTCTATGACATTTCAATTTCGAATTAGAGCACAAAAATCAAATCGATGCATAATACTCAAAAAAGCAAATATCGATATTTTGACACCCTGTAGCTCAAAAACTAGTCATGAGATCGATCTGTAAATTGGACTATGTAATGGGGATGCCGAAATCTACAATATATCAAAATTTAATCAAAATTAGCCGAAAGCCATTTTACGTAGTAAGTGTGCGGGGTCCTTTCTGGTCGAAAAATTGCACCACATTTCAGACTGGATGCCAAAATGAACCAGAGTTCGATCACAACCAATCAGAGAGCTAGAATATCTTCCATTGACTGAAACGTGATACGTTTTGTTTATATGGGTCCCGTTATCATGATGAACTCAGCCTGTTGGCACCCAGTTGCTATTTACCATAATTTAAATTCACTGTTTTGATTTGCTAAATATTCCAAATCGGGGAAAGACTCCTGCACATCAGGGTTTGGTATACCGACTCCTCAGAAGAGAACTGTACCTATGAAGTAAGACAATTGCATGAAGGAAGCTGGTAGAACGGACTATATGATAAGTTACGAGAAACTGTGCGTCCATTCTCCATATTTTTTCTCATTCTTTTCCGATATTAGATTACAGATATCAAAATAGCAGACAGTGATGATCTCTGTGATAAATTGTAACGTTGACTTTTCATAAACGCTCAGGCCAACTGATGAGCTACCAGAGTAGGTAAGTAATTATACAGGGTGTGTCCGAAATTGGGGTAATGAATGAAATGGGAAGTAGAAGATGACAAAATAAAACGAAATGAAGGAATACTTTTTTGTCGAAAAAAAAATTATATTGTGGGATATTGAATTTGAAAGATTTCAATATTTTTTTTAATAATCACTGATAAGAGGTCTGCAGCCTGCGCAAACTGCGCTAAAACCCGCCAGCGGTCTCAGACACGCTGTGGACTGGATAATGAAACCAGTGCCTCCCAAAAAATCGCAACTGAAAGCGATTTCATAAAATTTCATAAAATTTTTCGAACCTTTTTGACTGCTTCAAAAACGAAATGTTTTCCATTTAATGATACATTATGTTCCATATAACAACCCATTTTCTCATTTTTCCCCAATTTCGGAAACACCCTGTATATCTGAAAATCTTTTCACGCAAACTAAAGGTGAACACTTCAATGTTAATTCATTTGAAATGGATAGATGAAATCAGTTTTCATGGATTTCAAAAAATTTGTAAAATAATGCCATCAACAGTTCTTCTTTCTCTCCAGAGTTCTGTCGAGCCAGACTAGTAGCTGATTATTGGTATCAATACATGCCTGTATTTGTATATAAGTAAATAGTATAGAGTGTGGAAACATTTGATTGAATAAAAAGCGTATCTCCATTACAGAAATACATTTTAAAAATCCTCGGACAAGTCGACTTTATTTTAGAATATCTATTATTGTGTATACAATTTTTCAACCACCATTCAACTTTCTGCCCTATAGATCAAACCCCTCAAAATTGTGTAATGAAAAGTGAAGTTCTTCCTTGATTCAACGGTTTTTTTTTTATTTTCAATAGATTTTTTTTTTCTCTGGTGCGTATTTTAGATCAAAGCAATACTGAAAATTACAAATGCAAAAATGAAATTAAATAATTATAGTTTAAAAAGACTGAAGAACACGCTTTACTTCCCATAGACTAAAAAGTAAAAAATAATTGACAATTTAATTTCTCAAATGTAAAAAAGCGTGGGTGCTTTCGATCTATATTCTCATATTTTTTAGTTTAATTTAACAATACAGAGCGTTCAAAAGCTCAAGAGAACTTTATCAAGCACCCGTTAGTTTTTTAAACTATTATTTTTTTGTTACTATCGAAATCTCCGACCCCGAAAACCATACCAATTTTGAATCGAATCTGACCATTATCACGATACTCGTCCATCATCTTGGGCCGCCATCTTGAATTCATAAATTTTTACGAAAAATTCATAATCTCTGACCTCGAAATTCCTCACACACTAATTTTGAATCAAATCAGACAATAATGACATCTTGCAGCCGCCATCTTTAATTTATGAATTTTGACAGAAAATTCGAAATATACGACCTAAAAAAACATCACATACCAATTTTGAATCGAATCTGACCATAATCACAAATCTCGTCCGCCTTCTTGGAACCGCCATTTGGTTTTTTTCATAACAAAAAAAAATGTCATATTGCATTGTCACCGGAACAATGAACAACTGCCAAATTTCAAATCATTCAGAAGTCTGGAAATGGGCGAAAATCACGCCCTAAGGAGTCAGTTACAAACATACAAAAAACAAACATACAAAGTGTAGCTAATATATAGCGTGTAAAAAAGAGTCGTTTTATTTCCATAAATAATTTTTTTTTTCATAAAAATATTATATCATTTCAATACTGACCCCTACAAATTGGCTTCATGTAAAATTTCAATTAGCAAGAAAGGGTCGCGATTTGCTGTGCTTGGAAGAAATTTTATTGCACGGCCAGAAGTATAATCAATCAAGAAGTATTGATTCCGGACTTCGGGACCGTTGTCATTTCACCTCCGTGCAGGCGGTCTCTTCGGACGTTTCGCTCACAACTGCGGTGAGCATCTTCAGCGCAGTGTTACGTTCTCTGTTATATTTTGTTGGGTGTGCAAGTTCAGTTCGATTTTTTGTATGTATTGAAATTTTGCCTTCAGCTGGAATTAACACAACGACAGTTTATCATGTGAAAATCTATCAAAATTTCAAAATACGGCACCATGTAACCTCCATGTATTTGTTCATGTATTGTATAAGACATATAGTTACTATTCGACTTCCACCCGTACAGGTTAACATTTTGTATACACTTGTATGTGTTTTTTGAATGAGTATCATTATTACTATTTTTATAATATTACAGTAGAGCATAACTACTGTAATAATATGAAAATTAGCTGATAATTGAAGAATATATTTTGACAGGTGAATAGAAAAAATCTCCCTATCAAAGAGTAATCAATGTCTTGATTTAGGTTTCAACTTATGAATTACTTATGACACTAAGGTAAAAAACGATTAAAATTTCCACAAAATTTATTGTCTTTGCGACATGTTTCGATACACAGTATCTTTTTCAAGCGAATGTAGTACATAGTAGAATGTACTACAAGATACTGTAGTACATAGTAGAATGTACTACAAGATACTGTAGAAAAAGATACTGTGTATCGAAACATGTCGCAAAGACAATAAATTTTGTAGAAATTTTAATTGTTTTTTACCTTAGTGTCATAACTATGGATTTCCATCAAGTAAAGGCCACGTCAAACCAAAATATGAATTACTTGTTATTCATCCGAGTAAACTATAACCGATACCACAAAATTATTCTAACAATTTTCTTCATATTTGATCACTGTGAAAATTTGATACATCTAATGTGGTTTTGTTTTTCAACTCCATTTTTCGATATACACCTCCACTTTGAGGTCATTCATCACTCAAAAAATAATAATATCTTGAATGTAATCTTCGCATCATGAAAACATAATATCACGTATAGAAGATGAAATATTTCAATTTCAAAATATTACAGAATGAATTTCGTTTTACATTGTCACATTACAAATGAGGTCATAAATAATAACTTTCATATATGACTCTAATATACATGCATGCAAACAAGATGCTAACCCCATTATACGGACACATGCTAGGGGAGAATATCGCAATTCTTTTCTGTTTCTGTCTTCTGTACCATGTTTTGATATATCTCTTTCTAATGTATGTCAAGGGTTGGACTAGCCACTATATAGAAAGTTTTTGGTGTATCTGAAATTGCAAAGTCCCCAAATTCCCCAAGTATTTTCGAAGAAAACTGAGGTGGAAAAGAGTAAAAACAAAACGCATATAATAATAATAATAATAATAATACAAGATGACAAATGCAATCGATATTTAAAAATATCACTGAAGCTTCAAAAGCTTGTGCGTGATGTACAGGTATTAATAATATGGTATAAATATCAAAACAAGAATTTCATAACATTAAAATGAACATATGGTTGAAAACATTTAAAACCACATAGGTTAAATATTAAAATAACCCTAACAATAAAAATAATCATTTGGGCAAAAACATTAAAATCACATTTGTAAAATATTAAATAATCACAGAAGTAAAACATTAAAATTGATTACAGAGCAAATTAATTTTCGTTTTTGGTTGTTTTTTTGGTAAAAGTAGGGTATATACCGGGTAACCACGAGGTGAGGTACACCCCCCAATTTTTCTATAGTTTTGAAGATACAGATTTCAAATTTGGTATATCACTATGGTACTTAAATACGCATTTTATGACCCCTCTAATGAAAATTTGTCATTTCCGGTTTAACCGGAAGTGACCAAACTTTTTTTTTCAAATGACACCCTGTACATATTTTTTCACTGACCGAAAGAGCACGCAATTTGTGACAACACTGTTTTTCAAAATCTAAAATCGGTTAAAAAATTACTCAGATACAGTTGATTCCTCAGTCATGAAATTCAAACTTAAATCATCACAACTGACCGACGACATCAAAAGTTATCAGAAAAAGCTTCGAAGTGCGATACAGTTGAAAACTGAAGAAATGCTCACAACTGCTATTTCTTAAATTGGATGAAAAAAGTTTGTATTTCGTGCAGAAATTTATTTCTGCACGAAATACAAACTTTTTTCATCCAATTACATTGGAACGTGCACACAGCTTGACAATTTTCATTTCTTAAATGGCAACATGTTATTTTCACTTCGTCATGATGAAAAATGATTAATTATCAGATTCCTCGTGTGGAATATTTTGAAGAATTCCGAAAGAAATCGCAAATACAAGATGTTTTTTCACGAGTGTTTTCAAAATTAGATATTCTTCAACGAAGGCGGCCTTGAACATAAAAAAGCAAAACAAAAAAGCAGCATTGTTTAATTAAGTAGAACAAACTTTGACTTCGTTGAAATAATATGTGTATTGCTTTTTTAAATTATGTTCTAAACCGCCTACGTTGAAGAACATTCAATTTTAGGAATACTCATCATGAAACCTCGTTTCCTTTAAGAATTCTCCAAAACTTTTCACACGAGTAAACTGATTATTTATGATTGAAAAGCACTTGTTGCCATTTAAGAAATGGCAGTTATGAGCATTTCTTTATGGATACCATTCGGTTTTTAGGTAATTTTTGATAATTGTTGGAATATATGGGAGCTGAAATTACATGAGAACCTCAGTTTTCAACTGTATCGCACTTCGAAGCTTCCTCTGGTAACTTCTGATGTCGTTTGTCAATTGTGATGATTCAAGTTCGATTGAAAAATCAGCTGTATCTCCGCCATTTTTCAACCGATTTTCAATTTTGAAGAACGGTGTAATCACAATTGCGTGCTCTTTCGGATAACGAAAAAATATGTACAGGGTGTCATTTAAAAAAAATAAAGTTTTAGGTCACTTCCGGTTGAACCGGAAGTGGTGAATAATTAGTGGAGGCTTCAAAATATGCGTATTCAAGTACTATAGCGACACACAAAATTTGAAATCTGTATATTCAAAACTATACAAAAATTGGGGGGTGTACCTCACCTCGTGGTCACCCGGTATAGAACTAGAAAGCGAATATAAGCGGTATCACGGTATAAGAAATAATAAATTTGAAATTTGGAAAATGTTTATATATACCTATTCATTGATGTTATTAGAAGAAGTTTAGTAGGTAGGATCAAAAACGATCATTATGGTGCACGCCGTGTTTTCGAGTCCGGCTGTTGCCTCGTCCGATAATATTCACGGCTACCACCATAATGATACTTATTATGATTCTTATAACATAAATATCTATTCTGAACTAACTGACCATGTCTTTGATATATCTGAGTATGTAATGAACCACAGAATGATATCAATAAAATTTATGGTAGATTACGATACCACATATTTGCTAGATTACAAACGGAAAGTGTGAGGAAGGAGAGGAAGCCGCTAAACATCAGTAATATATTAACAAAAGTTGTCTTTTTTTACTTATATTACCATACGAAACGTTTTTACTTTGAGTTACAGCATTTTTATTTTGAATGTAGTTCCCTGAAAATTGTTATGTAACTGTAATTTCAAAACTACAATAGAAAAAACAATTATGGTTGAAATGATAATGCAATAATATTGAGAAATTCTATTCCAAATACAATCATCATATTAAACACTGCGTAAATAAAGATCTTCTGCTGAATAATGCACAGACTGGATTATTCAAGTTCACAAGACCCACTACAATTTTTTTTTCAATCATTCTATTTTTCCGAAATATTTGGCGATTTGGAATGAGAATTTTTCATGATGTCAGTTCCAATTCCCGAGTCATTTTCATCATCAGTCTTCAGAAAGTAACCACTGTGGAAGTCAAAATATGTCACTAAGCACACAGAGGACATAAACATCCACTCAAACCTTTCCTGTCATGGCAGCAGTTCCATTGCGCATGCTCATCCCATGAGGTATAGCAGGGGCCCGATTCTCAAATATCTACTACACTATGTCGCATGCGACAAAATATCTCCATGTCTTTTTAATGCTTGGTCTAGAAAAGTGATAGGAATATTTTGTCGCATACGACTTATAGGGTAGTCGACATTTGAGAATAGGGTCCCAGGGTTCGTTTCAACAAAACCATCTTGGCATTCTGGTTCCAGGAGTTATATGAGAGATGAGAGTATCTACAGTATGTACCATCTAGAGCGGCAACACCCTCCCATTTTCTTGAGAATAGAATTTTTCACTTTAGTACTCAGTACTATCAACTTTCAGGTGGATAAACTATTCGTATATTCATTTTCCGTACCTACCTACTATACCAATTCGCGGGTACGCGTGCATAAGAGGGTAAGTCAGTATAAGTGCAATTGAGATATTGGGCAATATGTGTTCGACAAAAAGTGTATGATCACTGTTAAAATTCAAAAAGAATACACTGTGTTGAAACTATAATAAATAATACTATCTTTTACGTGGCATGTTTGAAAATTATATAAAAACATTTTTGAATAGTTTGGGTGACTTTACTCTCAAGTCTCAAAACATTCACTGAACTTAACCCTTTTTTCAACGGAACTAGGTAACAAAAAAATGTCCAACCTTGGAATCTATTTAACGTTTATTTTTCAAAGAACAAATGAATACATAAAATAACCAGGAAAACTTAACCAAATTCTTTTTCTCAGGATTCGTCCTCTTCATCCTCATCAAGATAAATGACTACGGCAGTCCGGTCAGTAATGCATTGGGATTAACAGGCGTATCTACCCATAAACCGAAGTTAAAGGGAGACGCAATATTCTTCAGTTGATGCGCAATATATTTCTCAGATGAAATAAATGAAAAGAACAACAATGAATTTCATCATACTTCAAAGGCATTATGATTCCCGCATCAAACAAACAAACAAAATTGGTTGAAAAATATATAACACTCTACTTTATCCAATATTTTTTTGTAACAAATTGTAACTAACAAATATTTGTTTTAGCTTTCAAATAAACTTCCGTTTTCTTTGAAATTATAGGTTTACGTCGCCATAGTGAAACAACGAATTTGTTGGACTGAAATATATTTTGTTTGATTATTTTTTTTTTCTGTATGTGTGAGACTGTTACCCATCAGATACAATCTATATATTTCGAACAGGAATAATTAAGCACAAACGAGTATATAGTATATTTTGAATTTGTGGTGAAAACGGGGTACACGATGGGCCCGACCAGGATAATAGTTACAATCGAATCAGTAGGAACTATCGATTAATTTTATAATTTATTAGAAAAAAATTAACTTGGAACTTTTCTATATGGGAAATCATCATTGTATTTTGAACTGCAATTTCTGGACTGAAAATTTCAACTTATTTTTGCAAAACTAAATTTGCTTTATCTCCATATCATATTTTACCGCAAGCTTTATCTACAGAAGTATATACAAATATACAATGCGGCTTTTAATAGTCCCCCACCCTGTTAACTTTTGAACCGTTCGACGTAGAAACATGAATGAAAAACCATTTCGGGGGTTTCCTACGATACTATTTTTTGAAATAAAAAATACGGTGATTGCTCAATAGGGTGCGCGGGGGGGCCCATCGACTCAAAAATTTTTAAATGGCATGGGGGTCAAGTGGCACATCGTTGAAAATATAATTCAATTTTCTTTACAACCATCTAAATATTTTTTGATTTTGTCTATAATTTTTTCCCAATTTTGATTTTTATGCTTTTCGAAATTTTTAAGTTAATGTGCCCCCAGCGTCATCTGTCGAGTAATTGCAATGTTTCTACTCCCAAAAAGTAATATCGGAATACCCTTCAAAAAATTTTTGGTTTCATTTCATTTGGTTCCACATCGAACCGTTCAAATACATCGAGGTATGAGTAGTATTCACATCCGCATTTACATTTGATATTTCGAATTTAAATTACAAAAAAATATTTAAGAAATTTAAAAAAAATTAGATGATGGTTAAGAGAATTGAATTACATGTCTTTTCAACTGTGCCACTTGACTTCCCATGCAATTTAAAAATTTTGAGTCGATGAGCCCCCCGCGCCCCCTATTGAGCAATCACCATATTTTTCATTGCAAAAAGTAGTATTGGTAAAACCCTCGAAACGGTTTTTTATTCATGTGTCTACGTCAAGCCGTTCAAAAGTTAACAGGGGGGGGACTATTAAAAGCCGCACTGTAAATCATTTGCCGAAACAAATAATAGCAACTGATGGTAAGAAACAATTTAGAAAATCGGTAAAAATAGTAAAGTTATTGTAAAGTTTGGGAAAGTATTTTGCATATATGATTTCAGATCTTCCTATATACCTACGTATTACGTTTTGCATTAAGATATTTTAAAAATGTGTTTGTTTATGTTGGGAACATGTTTGTTCATTTTCACACTTTTTATTATTATTTTTATATGTATTATTATTTTATAGAAAAACATGTGGATTTTTAAACATGACGCACTTTGTCGACAAAATGAGTATTGTATTTTAGACTATTACTACGAGCACGCAGAAGATTGTCATCTGTTAATGGCTTTGGGTGATATATCCCCTTTTTCACTGATCCAACCGACAGCTATTTCGGTCCTGTAACAACGTGGTTGAATACATTCATAAAGATTCGTATGTACCACTGATACAGAATGTCAGAGAGGCACTAAATTTACTATTAAGGGTTATACGAAAGGCTCACAGGTATAAATACCAATAACAATGGTTGTGACATTATTGTTACATATCGGTTTTTAAAAGTCTATTCTGTATTAATTTGCATGTCGAGAAGTCAGACACTTCTTCAGGTATCTCTTTGCGGGTAGATTTTTTTAGGAAACTGTAGTGACTTCTCTATGAAATTTGATATTTTATTCATTTTTTACAAGATTACGAATTCATTTTCAGTTATGAGAAGCATAACGGATATGTAAATTATGGTTGATGGCGGAAGCTTTACGGTTACTTTGTTGAAATATTAATAAATCAAATCTACTTTTACTTGAGAATATTCATTGTGTTCCTTACGAAATTTGTCCAATTGATATAATCATTGAAACTTGTTTATAATCAAGCCATCCACCCTTACGTACCGAACAAAGTATAGTTATTGGTTTTATTGATTGCTCTCCTCTCCAATATTTTCCATCCATTCCATTTATTCTTCGATGTCTTCAAATCCATTAACACATTGGGAGGAAGTTAGAAGGATAAAACTTTTAAATCACTGAAGCTGTCAATTTCAAAAACATTCTGACAATAACACTGTTTTCATAATGACGGGACAACTTGAAGTCGAATATTTTCAAGTGGAGCACCCTGTATTTTCCATCAAAAATTGATTACATTTTCCAATTTGTAAATATAGCACCAAATGTCAAGCACCAAATGTCTAGTTAGCTTCGCCGAAATGCATAAAATATTTTTCTGACTACTCCAATCATGCTTAAATACGCGTTTTTGATTGGTGGACATTTTTATATTGATAAACGAAAACAGCATGTTTTCGGTTTTGTAGTTCGGCTCTTGATTGGCTATTGGCTACCTATTTGATAATAATAATATGCCCTTGATGAAAAACATGAGTAACATAGATAACGGGTGGCGATATTCGCTTCACACGCTCTTCCATATAACGACCCACAGAGATGCAACATGATTCATCATTTAAGTTAATATTAATTTGAGATAGCAGTAGCTTGATCGACATAGGTAAGGAATTAAAAATGTTGACCGCATTATATATAATTGAAAGATCGTTGAAACTGACTGGTAGTATGTCTGGAAACACTGAACAGATCAGCAAACCTTTGATATACATTGCGCTCCATACCAGCTCACATGACAGATACAGGGGTGTTTTATATTCCCTCAATTTATAAACAAACCGCGCCATTTTCAGGAAGTACCTGAAAAGGAACCGAAACATGGTCATATTTCCTCAGACCATAACTGTATTTCAAACAAGCGTTTTGGATACTCTGGAGACATTCTTTGTCCTTACTCAGTAGAGCAGGCCAGTAAACAATGTTACAGTATAATATACCAGACAAGATTAGTCAATCGCACAATCTCAATTCAACATCTTTACTCAGAATATTTTTATGTAAATATAGTAGTTTTAATTTACTGAACGAAGAATCGCAATTTGGAGTCACGCCATAGGCCCAAATTCTTACAAAAGTCAGTACTAGAAATATTCTGTTCATCCAACCTATCCAACCTAACCAATAGTTATTCAATGTCCTCGCCCTTTGATTCCAAAATCTCTGTTTTGGTAACGTTAAGAATCAAACCATGAGCGTTAGATCCTCGATGCCACACAGAAAGAGTAATCAATTTGAGTGTCATCGGAATACTGGTTTAATGAGCAGTGCTTTAAAAATTCACAGAAATCAGCAGTATATAAGGAAAATAAAAGTGGGCTCAAAATACTGCCTTGAGGAACCCCCCATTTGATGTCTGTGCGATGGATAATTCAAACAAAGAAATAGCATTGGGATCTAAGCGAAAATAACGTAATTTAATACAAAGTGTAGCATGATCAAGGGTGTCGAAAGCCTTGCTGTAATCTGAAAGCACGAGACAAGTGTCATCAGTCACCTTAAGAACCTGACCTGAGTCTGGGATGAGTTTTCAGAAAAAAGTTATTGAGACACGATTTTTTCCAAGATATTAGATAAAGTGGGAAGTATACTTATCGACTTGAAATCTGTGACAGAGGATGGTGTCGGTTCTTTTTTGTTTTCGATTTTGTAGTTCGCATCGTCATTGGTTGTTTTATAAAACAAACTCACCATCAGCAAGCTGTTATAATGACACAACACCGAACTTTGACCAAAACCATGATAAGCACTCACTATTAATTCATATCAACTTCACAATTATAGACAAATTTTGCATACACGTTGAATTATATAATCAATAAAACCAAAACTATAACCTACAGTGAGAAGGCAGTAAACATGTTTCGAAAGACACGCTCTGTGATAGGTTACTGAAATAACAGGAAGTTTGAAATAGCAAGACAGCTGCAAGCAAACTGAATTGAAATTTATGTTTTGTTAGTTGCATAGTTTTAGAACTTGATATGAATAAAGTTAAAACATACAACAGCACTAACTGCACATTCAATATCAACATTAATAATCAATAAAGGCGATAAAGAAATTGTCGTTAGAGGGCAAATAATGAACTTCCTATTTATCACCTACAATAATAATGAAGGACACAATTCCAAGTTCAAATAATGAATAAATAAAAATTGTTTCGATTTCAAATAAAATGGAAATCAACTCCAGATGGAAACTACCATTAAAAAAAAAACGAAACATTTTCGCCTGAATTACAAAATTAGTATTTGAGTAAAATAAATTAATTGATTTTGGCTAAAAAATACAGCGTGTTCCAATTGATATCAAGTTGTTCCGCATTTATGCAATACAGTTAAGAATATTTTTCAAATGGGCAGCTTCAGTAAAGGAAAAACTTTGTGGTTCGGTTATGTCTACATATATGTTATGGATTTTAAGATATTGAGAAAATAAGCACTACAAGTAGACACACCGTAATTGAAATGATTCAAAGACTACCGGTCATAGGTCATTATCGATGACACCAACTCTAGAAATAGCTTATATACACTGTTTGCCATTTCATATATAAGAGAAAGTAGAGTTGGCAATGGACGACAACAAAAATATGAATACTAGAAGCAGAATTCTTCTGCAAAGGGGCATAGAGATGTGTTTTTATGAAACTAGAAGTAACTTCTTGAAAAAGTACTTAGTTTGATGGTCGAGGACGACTTACTTATAGGTTTCTTGAAATGAGTAGTTCTAATGAATTTGGAAGTTATTTTCCGAATTAAATACTAGGTCAAAGGTCCACTTAATAACTCAGAATTAGCTAATTATGAAAACCAATTCCCCATTCTGAGTTATTATGTCGAAATAACTCAAGCCTAAGATATTAAGACAGAATCAAATAATGGCAGATTCTTCTACGCCTTTTATGATTCCGATATGAGTTGAAAAGAAATATTTAGAAAGAAATAAATCGTAACAAAATATAGTGTTTGATTATTTTATATATAATAATAAATATAATATTATACGTGCTAGGAATCGCACCTTAAGACGCAAGACTCGTTAATCTTCAGCTCGCACAAGTTTTGACCTTTGAGGGCTGCTTTTCGTAAATCAGGTAAACGAAAAAAACAATTTAAAAAAATTATTATTCCAATGTTACAAAGGTCATTTTCAAACACGACCACAGCACAGCGCAGCGAGGATCTATATGAAAATGTTTTTATAAACGCGTTACATACTTTACTTTCTTTACGAACTCATATTGAAATAACAAAATTGTATTTTTTTATCTAAGTCTCAACTATTAATGAAAAATAATGAACAATTCTATTTGGAAAATAAATGTTTTCGGTTATATTAGATACATTCTGTCAGTTACCATATCAGCTTCATCTCATCAAAGTGTTTTTTTTTTCTACATTCTCGCTACTGGTTTTATACATAATATCATGTATTATTTTGAAACTTGATTTGTCTTCTGTCATCATGAAATTCAATTGCCTTGGTATTTTTTTCAATATATTGAATAAAACACAAATTGAGACTCTGTGATCAATAGATCATTCAGCACGGTAGATCTCCGTTCGCTAAAAATGCCATTTTACTTTTGAGAGTAGAAAAATAATAATTTAGTTCGCAACTAAAACATATGACCCTCAGATCGTGATCTCCTCCTGAATCTCTGAATCTCCTCCTGAATTCGAATTCGACAAAATGCAAACAGACACTTGAAAATCTGGTGAATATCTAATCGCACAGAAAAATGTGTCAATCGAGAGTCAAGAAAGATCCCTTCGTTTACAAAGAGTTTAATCACATGAATCTTCTGTTCAGTCGACTGTTAAAAAACGTTCGCGCCCCTAAGAGCTTCATCAAATCAAGAGGTTATAAAATCAAACAGCCTTACTCTCGAGATATCAATACGTTAAACAAGAAACCGTTCAAATCCAAATCACACGATGCAGCGAGCATTGACGTCGATAGATGAATTTTTGATGGGTTTTTTCCTGTCACATATCGTGAAAGTCAATAATATTTCCAGAATTGCTAAAATTATTATTGAATGTGATTAACAGTCAATACTTTCATTAAATTCATTAATATCCAAATCATATTATTGGGGTTTATCTATTTGACAAAATATGGTTAAAACATTTTAAAAATATCAACTTTCTTTATTGAAAATCGAAAAATGTGATTTTTTATTCATATACCTTACAGAAAACAGAGAGATATAAGATTGATATAAGATATATTACAAAAAAATCACATTTTTCCATTTTCAGTGGAACATTTTTTCCCTTTTGAACATGGAAACCTTCCTAGAGTTTATCTTGAACGATGGAAAATAGCGACTGAAATTTGTCTTTCAGCCGCAGATGATCCCCATCTAACTCTATGAACATGCTGTTCAAATTAAAAACAAAAATCAAAATTGTTCACACAGTTGAAGAAATTCTTCAACATTACCAGAGACATAATGGGAACTTGATGGCTGCTCATCTACAGCATTGTAAATCCTCCTGAAAAATGTTCATCGGTTCATGATCTGAAAATCTGAAAAGTAAGGTAGATGAAAAAAGTTGAAGAAATGCGAACATATCATGGTGGGAAGTGAACAAAATTACTAAGTTTTATTCACAACGTCTGCAGTAGTAATCATATTTTCAATCCGACTGTGAATTGAGCGCGAAGTTTCCACCATTGCTCAGTTATTCCCATCATAGTCCCCAGTCCAGCGACCATTTTTCAAACTGATAGTAACAGTCATAAAAATAGTTCTGATCACTTGTTTATATCGAGTCTACCACGCTGTGAAATTTTCAGAATACGGAACGGGGGCTTTTCCGCACTGCGGTTACGTAAACATGTCGTTCTGGGCGGTTACCTTTTTTTATTATAATACTCAAAATTTTTATTCGATTTGCAAGAAAATGTGATAAATAAAAGATAAGTATGCTTGTCCGACAAAATGGCGGGGGCTATTGTCGAGACCGACATGTCCAACATGTCGCTCTACGGCGATATGGTTTTGTGATAATAACAGTCTCAATTTTTATTTTAACATACTAAAATTTGCCTAAGAAACGTGGTCCATACCTTGTCCGACAAATTTTCGGGGGCTTTTTTCCAGTCCGACAACTGAAACATGTCGCTCATGGCAGGTTAGGTTTCTGATAATAACATTTTGGACACAAAAGGAGAATACTACTTCCTTTATCAAAATATGGCATTGTCCGACAAAAATAGTGGTGCATATTGTTAGTCCGCCAAAAAAAAATTCAGACATTTAATAATATAATTAAATAACTAAATAATATTAATAATTATTCAGAATCTTCGTCATCAGATTCATCGTCATCAGGTATACTGGGAGTATCTTCGTCTTCGCTTTCAGATACATCACTGAGATTATTTTAATCTGAAATAATATTAAAAAAGAGTATGTAAAATTGCATAATTAATCCATTGAACAATGTTACAAACCTAGGGAGGAAAAAAAGTAAATGCGATCAATGCATGCCTAAGATGCAACTGAGGATTATTATAAAATTTATTGTTTTTTTTTTTCCTTATAGTTTGATAGTAAGTGATTTTTCTTCATACCCAACGAAGAATTTAGAAAGAAAATCCTACTTAAACTTGGGGTACAAACAAAAATGTGAAATTTTTTATAAAATTTTTAAAGCATACCTATAGAAATTTCTTGGAGCCTAGAACTTTCAGGACCGTCAACCCAATAAAAGTCATAACTGTCATCAAGAATTATCCAGCCACAGTCTTCCGGGTTTTTTATCAGTTGGCGTTTTTAAATGGTCATTACACCAAATACTGATGCTGATATAATTAGTTCGTTTCAATTGTTGCAAAAGTTGTTGACTGCTGGGTGGTAAACCAGATGGATCGAACGATGCAATTTTCTTCTTCAAAACTTTTTCTTCAGTACTGGTGCTTTTATACGTCTCCTCAAACATTTCAAATCGACCTTTGTTAACATTATTTTTGGTTTTTAAACCATACGTCCGGCAAGTAAACTCTTCAATATTTTAAAAAATGCTGCTATAAACAGTTATTTGAGATGGTGAAGTTTCAATCAGGTTCAAAAAGGCCTCTTGAAAAATAACGTTTTTCTTCAAAATTTCAAAAGGTTTTTTTTGCCTTTTCTGAAGAAAGAAGGACTGAAATCATAGAATCAATGCTTTGGTATATGATTTCTTCTATGACGTAAAGTAAGGGAGACGAACGAAAACATCAAATTTATCAACCTAATGCAACGAGACATGACAAAAATAATTATGAGTGATTGGGTTGTTGTGAAATTCGAACAGAAGAAACAGGGTCAAGACGTATGAATACCAGCTAACCAAAAAGAAAACATGTCTACAAGTGAAATTTTATAGAAGAATCGGAACAGTATACAACAAGACTAGTTTTTTACACTTGCATTCGCAAACTTTTTCCAAATCTGAATGATAAAAAGTGGTTACACTTGCCCCAACCACCGGAGCAACGAAGAACATGAAAAAAATCATAGAAAAAAATTTCAAACCATGGTTATTTTCTATATTGGTACAAAATTTAAAGTAATGTCCTTGCAATCAGCTTGCCACATATGACGAAGGTTAAGGAATAGGATTTCTTGTTGAGTCGGGTCAAAGTGGAGGTACTGAAATTCGCGGTTCCACTTACCCCGGTGTACCTTATTGTATTCTTCACAATAATGTGCGAAAAGTAAATTGTAACGTTACGCAGCGTGCGAAAAACGTACCTACTATCAGTTGTAGAAAAATGATTTTTTTCACTCCAAAAATATTTAACAATGTGCGAAAGAACTACCATAATATACTGTTCCATTACCCAGAGCAGCAACGGAACATTTTGGATATTTGTTGAGGAAATATAATGAATTATGATTTCGTTATTTTTATTTTTCAAGATTATATCACTGACTTTTAAGTTATTCAATAGTCGCTCTTCTTCATTTCCCGAATGGTTTTCACTGCAGTGATGTTTCAAAATGCCATTTTCAACTGAAAACTATTTTTAATTCTATAGCTATTGTGATAAAAGATCTGAACTATTGAAAAATTCGTAACCCTTGAAACAACTTAAATAATTCAAAAAATATGACTGCGTTTGATAGAGATTATTGTTAATGATCTAACACAGGATCGACCTCCTTCCCATTTAAAATTTTGAAGTTAATAGTGCCCCTAGGATACTTCAATATTTTATCCCGCATGTTATTCCTCATTTTGTTTTCAAAATCTTTACTTTACTTTTACTTAACAGGAATATCATACTTACATTTTTGATGAGTTATTGTTCATTTTCCATTGGAATCTGACCATGTATTACCTCATATCTTTTCTATTTAAGATATATCAGAAGACCTACATATATGATCGGGAATCAATTAAATAACAATTTCAAATCTTCAAAACTTTCAAGAAAGTTAAGAAAATAAGAATTTACACATTTATATCAGATTGGTGATACCAGTTATATCTTACCCTGAACCGTTTAGCACGGCAATGGTAGAGAAGCAAAATTCAAGAAGTCCCGTAGACAAAACACTGTAGGCGCACTCCAGGATTCAAGACCAACGAGTCCAACATATTATTAGTGGCCTCCCTTGATGAATATAGAGCATAAAAGGTGCGCGGAAGTCCTTTATTCCAAGAAGAAAGCGGAACTGAATACGATCAGATCAAGTCATGTCGTTGCGGGATAAGTACAATGCAATTTATGTCTGCGTTTCTAAAGACTATTTGGCAGGGGGTGAAACTACTCATTATATTTGATGTCGCTCAACGAACTTTTAGCTTCCATAGGAATTTCTATCGTTTATATATTTTTTTCTCAGCGAAACAGTTAAACACTCTCGTACGTTAGAAATGTGATTTTTCATCGATAACGGCTACCACGATAGTATCAAGACTGGTAAGCACGGTTTAATAGTTGAAGACAATGTTTGAGACCTGTAAAACTTACTTTTTTGTACGACCAATGAGAATCGTTAAATAAATCAACTTGAATATAATATTTTCCATCAATTTCGTTGAACTCAATTCTACAAGAAGGCGTGGTTTCATTTAAAGCTGGTAATTATTCAATTCGTCATTCAGGTCATCAGCTATTTGTGTATTTAGAGCATAAAGTTGTAACATTTACACTTTGTGCTCGAATTACACACAATATTTTTTTGACAAACTCAGATCTCAGATACAGAAAGAACACTCGATACTTTATTGATCATACATTATTACCTATGAATCATATTCATTTCATTTATTATTTACTAGATAAAAATCAAATGTACAATTTTAATAATTTTTAATAGATATAGTAAAAGTCGGTATCCAAATTGCTGGCAAAACAATCCATATCTCTAACACATAAAAAAATGTCCAAGATTTGAACCCCGGTCACCTGTATGAAGGGCAGAATCTCTTATCACTAGTACACTTTTACAATATTAATTATACATTATTCATAATCATCATATCATCATATCTGAATAAGAGAGTGTTTTCTCAATTTTGTCGCTCTAGAGCGAAAACGATGTCAATTAATGGCATTCCTCAGAAAATTTTGCGTTGAAATTTGCGAAAAAATGAGGTTGTCAAAAAAAGTTATTTGTTCAAAGCTTTTTTAAAAATATTGATCTATACTGAATCATGATAATATGATGATACAATCATATAACAGGTAGTCACGAAGTATATTAGAGAGAGAGAGAGGGTGACAGAGAAAGAGGGAGAAAAAGAGAGATAAGATGCTTTATTGTCCAGATATAAAATATGGTTGAAAAAGTAAGGGTCTTAAATCAACTTAACTATAGGAAGTAAAATAATAAGAATTTGTATTACAAAAAACATCATTAACGCTAGAGCATAAGGAAGACCTTACAACTTACATATTTAAAGCAAGTTTGAGTCAAAATATTATTTAATTTCTCGGATGTCTTTTGGAAGGCATCCATAAATTGCTTCACTCGATGTGGGATGATTTTAAGGAAAGCGATCATGAATAAGTATTAAAAGAAAGACATGTCCTCAAGTTGTTCATTCAACATTGGTATTGTTAGTGGCAAGGACAACCGCTTTTAAATTTGGTACTTGTAATGCAGACGCAGTACAAAAAATGACACTAAAGCCTGAGAAATGTCATTGAAGCCTGAAAAAATTGTTCTGCACGCGAACACCTATGGAAAGTGGGAAAATTTTTTTCTAAAACTCGGAAAATCGGTTTTCCATCAATAACTTGGAAGGGGTTGAAAATTTCGATACAATATTTAGGAAGGAAGGAAAATAATTACTTGTACGAAACAGAATGACTAAGGATAGTCTTCACAAGTTTTTTCGGTTTTGCTGCTTTTACGATCGCTATTTAAAGGACTGCCGTTCATATTAAATTGCAAAACGAGTGAAGCTCGTATATAAATACAAATGATGAAGTTGTTAAAATTTGGCAATATTAATTTTCGTAGAAAAAACTTTGTATGATACACTTTCGTATAGGGCTTTTTTGTATTCGCGTGTTTGTTGAACTCGGCTGCGCCTCATTCAAACTTCACGCTCATGCAAAAAATCCTTCCTGACGAACTTATATCATTAATAACTATATTCATGTCCGAAATATAATTTTGTCCTTTCCCCTTTATTTCTCAATATTTTTTTGTGATTTAAGATTTCGAGAGGTCGAACTTCACCCATCTGTTAACCAGATAAACATATTTGTTATGAGGTTTCATAAATAGAGGAATCAAAATGTAGTCATGACTAATATAGATACGGTGAGTTTCAAAAACTTTGCAATCCATGGAAAGTTGTTTATTATCTATTTGTCAGAAAATGTTATTCTCGATGAAAATGGGAATACTTGTATATGAGTTATCAAAATTTCAAATTTCCAAACAGTGTACTGGAGAGAACAAAAAATAGGAATTCTAATCAAGTGTACTACCCTTATTTTTGACGACAATGCTGATTGTTAGACTGGCCTGAGATACTTACTAGTAAAGTACAGGGTCGTGGTACGCTCTTTCAGAAATCTCCACTTTGACATTTTTACGTCGATTGTAAAGATATCAGTCTTGAAAAATGAACGAACTAAAAAACAACGGGTACAGAAAAACTTGGATTCAGTTGATGAATTGGGAATGAATGTAATAGGTATCTGATTTGTTCAAATTCGACCCACAGAAACTTTGAGCAAACTCAGCTTGTCGAGTTAATTCGAGAGGAAAACGTAAAAAATTAGTAAAATTATACTGTTTATTTGTGCTAGCTTGTTTATTAGTGCTAGCTTGGAGTGCACGCCGGCCACCCGAGGTGGTGCTGAGGGTTTATCGGGTTTTTCTGCAGCTGAAAAGTGAATACGCCACCAAAAATCAGTAAGTCGCCCCGGAGCGCCACGGCAAATAATAATAATAGCCGTCCTCTACCCGCACAGGCCATGCCTTTGGGTACACTCTACGAGTGTTTATGAGGGAGTATTATTATTATTATTATTATTATTATTTATCGAAGATCATTATTTCACCTTCGAATATCAAATACAACCACTTATGCTGACAGTCGCCTGCTATATGTGGTAATTTTTGAAGAATTTTCCTTCTAAACACCGTTTAGTTTATGAATTTTCGACCAAGAACCACAGGGAGATACAGAGATTTCAGTCGATCGTCGGAGTAAATCTTGTGATCCCGAGTTGTTCGCACGGAAATCTGATAGTATCAATTATAGCTCATTATCTCTCATAGAAATCATTTTTTTTTTTTGAAAAAACGCGCGAAGACTTTTTTTACAGAGGTTTTCACGATCCATAAGTTTGTCCCTATACATCATATGGAAGTTATTGATGGAAAACCGATTTTCTGAGTTTTCCCCACTTTCCACAAGTGTTCGCTTGCAGATTTTTTTTTCTTGAAGTACGCCTCAAGAACTGTCTGTGTGCCAGAAATCACTCGTACTGGAATTTGTGTCAGGTGAAAAACTTTGGATATTGTGTAACTTGAATCGCAATTTCAAAATAGTCGAGGGTAATACCACAAGAGGTTTTTATTTTATCGGATAAACTTTCATTTTGCACGAAAACTTGGTTGCTTTGGTAATTGACGAGAGCAAATAACATGATAAAATCACGACACCGAAGGCGGAGTGATTTTATCTAATATTATTTGGTCGAGTCATATTACAAGCTACCAAGTTTGAGTGGAACATAATTAAAGTTTATACGATGAAAACAAAACCTCGAGTGGTATTTAGTGAGTTAATTTAACGAATCAAATAAATGAATTATTAAACCAAAGCGAATAGAACATAATTTATTAAATTAAATCAATAATTCATTCAACAAAAACTACATTTAACAGAAAATATTATTTAAGTGTACAATTAGTGAAAGTACTGTTTTGGTATACAATCTTACCCGAAGAAGACTGCTGAATTTGATTATTTTCCTCTTTTAGATTTGTCACTAATGTGGAATGATGCTGTGAGTCTAACTGAAGGTATGGCTTCAGAGAATTGGCGTTCGAATGTCCGGTCAGCTTGATAATTTGTTGTTCTGAGACTCCTGCTTTGGCAAGAGTAGAAATAGTGCTAGCCCTATGGGAGTGATTAGTAATTTTATTTTCCAGATCTAGACCAATTTTTTGAAATTTCGTTTACACCAATGGGCACATTTTTCTACCATCCCTTGTCATTTTCATTTTTCCAAAACGGATGTGGTGTTAGAAACGATCTATCTGAAAAAATATGTTTGTTTCGTTTTTCTATAGGCATTTTCAACAATCTTACAGGACACACGTTCGGATTTTCTTTATTTGTCGTCAACCACTTAGTTTCACTGCACCTTTTATCTCCACCTTGAGCTGTTTTAGAAAAGACCGTGTTCTACTCCACTCTGCCTGTCAATGTTCCATTATTGTATTTTTCGGCTTTTAAATAATAAATTTTATACTGCGCACTTTCACCACCTCTCCAGGCTAATTCAAAAGCGGCGATATGAAAAAGCTTTTTGTTGAAGTCCCATTGGAGTATTTTCATGCCACTGCTCTGCCATTTTTATAACTTCTTCTTTACTTAATGCTAATAGAACCTTGTCTTCTTTTATCTAAATTGCTCTGCAGTTGCTTGTGTTTAGCATTTTTAGCGTTTCTAGCGGCTTGAAATGTCACATCTTTGAATGGGTCAAACACAATCTTATAATCCATATTAGTAATTTACGTAACAAGTCCGGAAAACACTGTTTTTTTGGACGAGTGGACAAGATTCTAGGACGAGCGTAGCGAGTCCTGGAAGTCTGCGAGTCCAAAAAAACTGTTTTCGGACGTGTTGCTTACACACTTTTTTCGGCAACCGTTTAGAATAACAAATTACGACACATTTATTTTTTATATTTCTTTGTAGAAGAAAATTTCGAACATTTTAATTCTTATTTATATTAAATATCTAAATGCGAACAGAAAATAGGTACTAACAGAAACATTCTAATTCTTATTTATATAAATATTTATATTGAAATTCGAGCATTTCCCGGACTAGTCCGGAAAGTACGTACTTCCCGGACTAGTCCGGGAAATGATACTTTCTCAAAGAAAAATCGTCCGGGAAGTATGTACTGTTGCGTCTTCGGGTTCAAAAATAAGTGTACACTGGTATAAACTCGCCTTTATTTATCAAACTTCACTTGACAACACTGTAATCCAAGTCACTGTCAAATACTCATATCAAAATACTTGTATCCAAGGTAACTCAGAGTAACTTCCCAACTAACTTACTTCATCTAACAAATGCATTGCTTTTATATACAAATAAAGTTCTAGAAAACTTAAGAAAACAATAGAACACAAATAGAATGTTCGACGATTGATCCAGAACAAAAGTTAGTGCTTCTAGATTTTTCCATCTAATTCATCGAACGATCTCGAACAATTCGAGAAGTCTTTATCAAATTTCAGGTCTGTAACACTGCCTCCTCCTTTAGGTTATTCCGTCCCGGATTACACCATCACCATTTTGGCTGTCCCTCTGGAACCAATTTGGGGGATCGTGGCCTCAGTATTCTGCTAACCTCTCGATGTGAACAACTTTGGGTTTACTCCTTGGGTTGAGCTGGATGCGGTATACCAAGTCGTTGATCTTCTTTATAATGACATAGGGTCCTGTACAATTTCTCTGTAGCTTGGGGCATTTTCCTTTCTTTCTCTGAGGTTGGTATAGCCAAACGGCATCACCTGGCTCGAACATAGTCCCTGGACTCTTCCTGTCGAACCTCTTTTTCATTTTATCACTGGAGATTTGAAGACGACGTCTGCAGAATTCATGAACTTGGTCCAGTCTATCTCGCAACTCTTGGACATATTCTGGTAGGACTTTGTCCTCTGACTTCTGGGTGGCATTCCAAACAACAGATCGCATGGTAGTTTCATTTCTTGCCCAGTGATCAACATTGAAGGGGTATATCCGGTGGACTCATGCTGGGAACTTCGATAGGATAGGAGAAATAGTGGTACGAACTCATCCCAATCCTTTTCATTTTTTGAAGATGAACATCGACAGATACTGGCTGATGGTTTTATTATGTCGTTCAACCATACCATCTGATTGTGGATGTAGGGCTGTGGTACGAGTCTTCTTCACACCTAGAATGTTCATCATTTCCTGCCATAACTCAGATTCGAAGTTTCGTCCTTGATCAGAATGTAATTCTAGTGGGATTCCATGTCTGGCTATTACATTTTCTATGAAGGCCTTTGCAACGGTCTTTGCCTCCTGGTTTGGAATGGGCACAACTTCAGGCCACTTGGAGAAATAGTCCATGGCTACCATCAAGTATTTATTTCCTTGTTCGGTAACAGGAAACGGCCCAAGAATGTCAACTGCTACTCTTTCGAATGGTTCACCAGAAAGATACTGAGCCATTTTCCCTCGACTTCTGGTTTTGGGTCCCTTCTTTGAAAAACATAGGTCACATCTTCTGCACCATTCTTCTACATCACGACGACAATTCATCCAATAGAATCGTTCTCGAATTCTAGCAAGGGTCCTCTTGATTCCAAAGTGTCCACCTGCACGACTACTATGAAGTTGCTCGAGCACATCTTTAGTAAGTGTCTTCGGCAGGACCAGTTGGTACACCACAGTTGCTCCATCTGGGCTCTCCCATTTGCGATGCAATAGGCCATCACGAAGACATAGGGAATCCCATTGAGCCCAGTATCCCTTGGCAACTGCACCAAACTTGGATACTTCCTGCCACTCAGGTCTAACTCCATTTTTTAGCCAGCTTAGGACTAACTTTAAATTGTTGTCTTTCTTCTGATTCTTCCTCATATCTTCTGTGGTCCATAAATCAGATTCTTCAGACTCTACTCTTACGGTGGTAACTTGCAGAATTTCCTTGCAATGTTCATCATTGTAAAAGTTGACTTCTTTGTTTTCAAGTTTCTGGCAATATCGGCAATGCTGTTCCAAGCATGGACGTCTTGATAATGTGTCTGCATTTCTGTGTTTCCTGCCACTGCGATGAATAACTTTGAAGTCGTATTGTTGGAGTCTCTCTAGCCATCTCGCAACCTGACCCTCAGGTTTCTTGAAGTTCATTATCCACTGCAAAGCGCTGTGATCAGTTCTTACGAGAAAACGTCTGCCATAGAGGAAGGTATGGAAATGTTCAATGGCTTTGATTATCGATAGAAGCTCCTTTCTTGTAACGCAGTAATTCCTTTCAGCTTTGCCCAGAGTTTTACTAAAGTAGGATATTACTTTCTCTTCGCCATCCTGTTCTTGGGATAAAACTGATCCAATGCCTTGCTGAGACGCATCACAGTCCAAAATGAAAGTGCCTTGTTCTCGTGGGTAAGCCAAAATAGGCGCAGTTGTCAATTTCTTCTTCAATTCAGCGAACGACTGTTGGCAATCAGGGCTCCAATCAAACTGAACGTTGTTCTCAGTTAAGCGGTGGAGTGGCTTGGCAATTTTACCAAAGTCTTGAACAAACTTCCTGTAGTAGGTATATAGCCCCAGAAAACTTCTTACTTCATGTTTATCCCTAGGACGTGGCCGACTCCTAACAGCCTCGATTTTAGCAGGATCGGTCTTAATTCCATGGCCTAAAAATTGACTTCTTTTTGAAATAAATAACACTTCTTTGGGTTCAGTTGCAGGTTAGCATTTTCTAACCTCAAAAATACTTCTTCCAAATTATTCAGGTGTTCGTCAAATGTCCTTCCCATTACTATGACGTCATCCAAGTAGACTAGACAAATTTTCCATGTCAAACCTCTCAATACTAGTTCCATAAGTCTCTCAAAGGTGGCGGGAGCATTGCATAATCCGAACGGAAGAACTTTGAATTGGTACAGCCCTTGTCCGGTAGAGAACGCTGTTTTTCCTCTATCATCAGGATGAACTTCCACTTGCCAATACCCACTTTTCAGATCCAACGTTGAAAACCATTTGGAACCGGATAATGTGTTTAGTGTATCATCGATTCTTGGTAATGGGTAGCTATCCTTCATCGTTACGTCATTCAGTCGACGATAGTCCACGCAAAATCGGGTTGATCCATCCTTTTTAGTTACCAATACTACCGGTGAGGACCATGGGCTTGTGGTTTCTTCAATTATGTCATCCTCCATCATGTTGTTTATCATTTCTGCTACCTCTCTCTGTTTGGCAAACGGTAGTCTCCTCGGAGCCTGTCGGATTGGTCGGGCATCGCCGGTGTTGATGCGATGTTGAACTAGATTGGTACGTCCCGTCGAAGTCTCTGTCGAGAAAATGTTACCATGGCTATCAAGAAACTCTTTGGCCTTCTGCTTTTCTTCCATAGTTAAATGTTCCGTGGATTCCATCATTTTGTCTATTGTTCTCTGATCGGCGTTAGTGATATTTCTTCGCAGTACCTCAGTGTGGTTTTCACAATTGATAACTCGAGTGACAGGTTTGCAGAATCCCAATTGGTCGTTTTTCTTCAGAAAGACTTTATTTTCCGAAGTATTGGCAACCCTGACAGGAATTAGTTGTTCTGTGTTCACAAGACATCGGGCAATTAAAATTCGATCTTGGCGGTATTCATCATTTTCAATTATTCCAGTGCTCAAATCTCCAGGTTCTTTATCCATTCTGGCCATGATGATGGTTTCGGAGTTTTTCGGAATGTGGATGTCTTCGTCAACATAAATCTTAATTGGTTGGATTTTCTCATTGTATCTGCTCAGGAAGATTTCTTCATTGCCAATCCGCAAAATTTTCTGTCTGATGTTAAGGATGAAGTCGTTTTTCTCCATGATGTCCAGACCCAAAACACATTCATCCCTTATTTCCGCAACCAACATAGAATGTTCCATGGTAATAGGTCCTATCTGGATGTGAACAAGTGTTTCCCCAATGACTGGTGCGGTTTGTCCCGTTGCCGTTTCCAAAACCATATTCCTTTTCATCGTCTGCACAGATTCTTGTATGAGGTCTGGGCGAACGACTGATCTCGAAGCTCCTGTATCAATAGTGAAGGTGCATTTCCGATCTTCTAAGTGGCCTTGTATTAGTAGACTTTGGCCATTTTTCTTCAATGACGATATATGGATCTTGGGGCTTTTAACACTGAAAGTCGCCACGCGCCCCCTAGTGCCGACTAATTCTGGTTTTCCTGGTTGGGAGCAAGTCGTCTTTCAGACGTTTGAGGTCTCCTTTCTGGCGTGGTCGATCTCCTTTCTGGCGTGGTCGATCTCCTGAAGGCTCCTCTGGTATATCGCCCACGTTGCTCTGTTCCTGGGCTCGGGGATCTCGATCTTCTATCTTCGTTGCTCGCTGATGACCTCTTTCTTCTTGGACTTTTGGATCTCGATCTCTCCCAGCAACTCCACTGTAGATGGCCGCTTTTCCCACAGTTATAACAGCGCTTCTTCCTGTCTTGTGGGGAAGGCACTTGGTTGCTTAATGCTGTTATGGAGTCCAATATTTTCTTCAATAGCGCCTCGCTTGTAGGAGAATCCTCGTTGAATTTAACTTCACGTAACTTGGGCCTCGTATTTCTTGATGCGTTTTTCGCGGCCTCGAACTCCAAAGATGCTATTAGTGCTGCGCTTATGGTTTGAAGTCGTCCTAGTCGAAGGGCTTGCTGCATGTCAGTATCTCTCAAACCATCGATGAAAGTCTGCACCCCAATTTGTTCTATGAACTCCTTCGGTGCTTGTGAGTATGCCAAATTAATGAGTCGCTCTACGTCGGCTCCATACTCCTGTAGGGTTTCGTTGGATTTTTGGTATCGACTCTTTATTTGGCTCTGAAATAATCGTTTGAGATATTGCTGTCCATATCTGATTTCCAAAGCTTCAACGATTCTAGAATATCCCTTCTGATTACTCTCGGGGATGTTCTGAAGGATGTCCAATGCTTGTCCTCGTAGACACAGGACTAGAGAGGTGGCCATTTCCTCCTCGGACCAGCCGTTTGCGTTTGCTGCCGCTTCAAACTGACGTCTATACATGGACCACGAGGATTGTCTATCAAATGTTGGAGGCTTCAAAATTTTCACTTGTGTAGGCCTTATCGGAGTTGTCAGTGAGGATGGCCTTTCGCTGGTGGGGGAGATTTCCGCAGATGGTGCACGCTTGTGTGGAAGTTGTAACGTTTCCAGCCTCTCCTTGATCTTATCCACTTCTTCGTTGAATTTCTTGTTCACTTCTCGTGCCACCCGTTCATCTATTTTGGACAGTTCATTTTCGACGTCTTGGACCCTTCTGTTGACTCCCTGGACTCCACCTCTGACTTCTTGATCTTCACCTTTAACCTCTTGAACTTCTCCTCTGACCTCTTGTACTACTTCGGTGATTTCATTCTGGAAGCACTTTTGACTGTGACTAATACGTTGCAGAATATCAACATGTTGTTGTTGTAACTGCTGGACTAACCGCGCCTCCTGTTCCTCTTGTTCTTGTTTCCTTCTCAGTTCGAATTGTTGTAGAAGCTCTTCTTGTTCTTGTTTTCGTTTGGCTTCTTGTTCCTCTTGTTCTTGTTTTCGTTTGGCTTCTTGTTCCTCTTGTTCTTGTTTTCGTTTGGCTTCTTGTTCCTCTTGTTCTTGTTTTCGTTTGGCTTCTTGTTCCTTTAAAAACTCAAGGATATCTGCTGATGTCGCCATCTCGTCGTAATTATTTGCTTGAGTATTCACCATCAAATACTGGAAAACTGCCTTACTTTTCTTTCTTCAGTAACACTTATCCCACCGCTGTCACCAATTGTTGCGTCTTCGGGTTCAAAAATAAGTGTACACTGGTATAAACTCGCCTTTATTAATCAAACTTCACTTGACAACACTGTAATTCAAGTCACTGTCAAATACTCATATCAAAATACTTGTATCCAAGGTAACTCAGAGTAACTTCCCAACTAACTTACTTCATCTAACAAATGCATTGCTTTTATATACAAATAAAGTTCTAGAAAACTTAAGAAATCAATAGAACACAAATAGAATGTTCGACGATTGATCCAGAACAAAAGTTAGTGCTTCTAGATTTTTCCATCTAATTCATCGAACGATCTCGAACAATTCGAGAAGTCTTTATCAAATTTCAGGTCTGTGACAGTACTTCCCGGACGGTTGCCGAAAAAATATTTTACTTCCACAATTTTGGCTACAGTATTCCACATTGTTTTAACTACGTACTCCTTGTAGTCATTTCCGTCTGATTTCTTCATATTATACGCCCAATCTGCCAATATGCTTGAGATTTCCGGCTGCGTCGTTGAAGGTTCATACCTCTTTTCTCGACAAAATAATTCAAACTGCCTCCAAATTGATGATTTGGTTTTTTGGTGTTTTTTGGAGTGGCGCTGTCTATTGCAGAATTTATTATTTGAGTAGTTGCACTACTAAATCTAACGTTAACGCTCATTTGAAATTAAAAGCAACACTTTGTAACAAAAAGTATGAAAATTTTTTTTCATTTGGTTTTGTTGATAGCAACGCGTCCTTGGGTACAGCGTCGGATTCAATAAAGTCACACGACAATTATTAGTTGTTGCCGTGGTGAAGGTAAATAACAGTTTATCCACTTGCAAACAGTTACGTTCCTATTTATCCGATATCAAACTGTCAAAACTGACGTTTCTTATGGACGATTTTGTACATGAGTTGAATTATCAACAAGAAACTATTGAAGTTGCAATTTAAAGGGGTGTTGGTAGTTTAATCCCGTCAGGTATTAAATTAGAAATTTATTTGTGATGCTTGATAATGATATGTAATTTAGTTCCCAATCCCAAAACGGTCATTAGTAATTTGGTGTCCGGGCACTACGTGCATCAGTTCCATTTCGGTCATTCAAATTTCTTCGCACTCAAATGTGTTTTATTGATGTTAGTTCGTTCTGGTTAGATCATACTAAATAATTACTCCTGGCAAAATATATGTGTTCAATTTCCACGCACACATATGTCTACGTAAGGTTAGTTCGTTCTGGTTCGATCATACTGAATAATTTCTCCTCGCAAAATATATCTATTCAATTTCCACTACATTACATCGACTACATCATTTCATTTCTTGGTGAGTTCAAACTTGGGATTAGTGCAAAAATATCGGGAATTCATATTGTTTAAAAGTTTATTTATTTATTGCTGCAGCCGATGTTGTGCGGTATGCGCTGGCAACTCTTAGGAGCATCCTCCATTGCGTGCTCGTGATCATGCCTTTGTATTTCTTTACATCCATTGCCCTTATCCACACAGGTGCTCCATATAGCAAGATAGACTGCACCACGTTGTACAGAAGTAGTCTCCTACCGCTTTTTCAATTACATATTTTATCTGACCCTTTCTCAAACTGGGAACCAAATTACATGTACCTATTTGAAGAGTAGCCGATGACGTCATAACTGAAATTGAGAACACCCTGTGTAATTTTTTTCAATAAAACAAAATTTGGAATATGAATTAAACTGTCCAAGCATTCTTTTCTATCACTGCGGGAAAGTATTTCGATAGAGAAGTAAGGTCAAACGCTCTCCATATGATCCAACCATATAAATTCCCGTTTTATCCTCGCAAGATTAACAGTAACGATTCTCTATCGAACTTTCGACAATGGAACGTGGAGAAATAGATGGCCGTGTCTTATCTAAATGCGTTTTAAACTTCGGGACCATTGCATTTAAATTTGGTCATTTCTGCTCCTGGCCTTTTCCTAATACTCTAAACTGATGTTATCACACGTGAGATTTGGATAGGGAATCCTATAAATCCAAAAGGCCTTTCACCGTTGATGTAGCTGTTGTCAGCAAGACAAGTGTCTAAGTTTCCATCAAGTGCAGTGATTTCTCTTAGATTTCATAGTTAAATCTGGATCAGTTCAATGACGTTATTATACATGAGATATTTTCAATCTTTTACGGTTTGTTTTCAGTTTTTTTATTATTAAAAATCATCTTGCTTTCTAGGAGTAAATATGTATTGGGCAATTTTGATTGTTTATATCGATAATTTGTAGAGGATTTTTTCGTAACAAAAAAAAAAAAACGATTGGGAAACCGACTGTGCCGTCACATGGAAGACAGTCCGTAGTTGAATTCTGTCAAATTTTGGACTCGTAGCTGTCATTTATTGATGTGTAATAAACATTCTAAATACAAAAAATGTGATTTTTAGTGCGTTAGTGTGCAATTTAAATTTGTAGAGTTGTCTCTTTTTACGAAATTAGTGAATTATGTGTACTTTATTTGTGTGCAAAACAGTCGCTGTAGGTCTAATAATAGGCACAAATACAATTTAATTTTTTTTTGCACCATCTTGCAACGTGCCTGGATGCTTTAGGGATAGTACGATTCGAATATCTCAAATAAATTTTGAAAGTAGAAGTATATATAGTACTACATAATGTATATTCCCGAAACATGCTTGCAAACATGACTAAAACCTGCCGATCCCTCCTAAGCGGTCGTGTAGTAGGAGAGACCGTGAGGCGAGGGGAGGCGTATTGCAAAGGGATTATCACGTTCTCTCATTTACCGGTCTCTCCTACTACTCGACCGCATAGGCCGGCGCAGCCGTTTTCAGTATTGTTTGCAAAGTATTTTTCACCCCTTTCGCGGAATGGTAGTACTATACTTCTAATTTAAAAATCTGAGGAATTGAGCATCAAGACACGCTGCAAGAAAAGTGCAGAAAAAAATTCAAATCGCAATTATTGTGCCAAAACTAATAAGTCCGACAGCGCCTGTTTTGCGTGCAAATGAAGTACAAGTAATTCACTACTTTCGTGAAATGGCCAACCCGACAGATTTTAAAATGGCGGAGTTGTGAATTGTTAATAAATCTTCCAATTTTTTGGTTTTTCCACTTTTTCTCGTTACTAATGATCCGATCTGGTTGTTCAAAATCTATTTTGTTTGTACTTCAATTCTCTTCAATTCTTTTCATCAAAGCAACCATTATTTTCTGCAACTTCCTCAGTATTTTTCCGGGTTTGTTTTCAGGTTGTTTCAACTCGACCGCCAGCCTGAGAATGTTCAGAAATTCAGAAGAAATAGTCTGATATCGCTTCTGTTTGAGAAAGCTCGTTGTGATTTTTGATAATTTAAATAATCATTATTATGATTATTAGCTGCTGCATCGATCGACAAACAAGGTGGATAGGATAGATTACGATTGTCGCGACGGCGTAGTTATCTACAAGTCGCCGTTACAATTTTTGGTCTCTGCCACCGTTTTTCTCCTCTACTTATGAACACCACGCCCTATATGCATTTTGTGAATCTTTAAAACTTTACTTTATGTGAATTGTATAACAACGTCCTCCCACAACAGAAAACATCCAGAAGAAGCAGTCAAGACGATTTAGTTTGGAATTGATAATTCGTTGATGCCATTGATGTTCCTTTTCTTCATTTGTTTTACGGAAAATTTGTTTCAAAAATACTTTACATTATCGAATCCACAGGTTTTCGAATGAAAACATTGGACCTTCGAGCCGGATTACCAGGATTTGATATTATTTTTCCTGTAAAAAGTGAAAATCTTGATAAAAAACTTCAATATCCTCATTCTTCAAAAACATTCATTGCTGTACCTTTTGACTGGATAAGTTATGATTGATCAAAGAAAGAATGGTTTCTTGAGTTGAATGGAATTCATATTGTGTATTTCTATTTCGTAGCGCCACTTCACATCACAAGGTGAAAAAAAAAATATTTGATAGGCGTTCGTAATTCACCTTACACCCGCTCGTAACTTGGTTTGAGAAATGTCATTTTCCCACACGCTAAGGTTATTACAAGTGTTTTTCTGAACTAGTGCGGGGAAAATTTTCACGCACGCAAAGTTTTTTCAAGGGCGTTAATGTGCTTGTAGAAAAAATGTCGATCCTAGCTCATACAAAAATGTACTTTACCGCACTCGACTGTTTATAGGATATTCCATGACTTTGACCAAAATTTTCGGAATCTGTCCGTATATACTAAATAAATGCGAATTTTCTAGATATTTTGCAATATTCAGAACAAAAATGAATACTCTTCCAAACGTTAACAACTCCAAAAGTCATCATGGAATAAGTATCTTTCTTTCAAGAGGCCATAAGCGCGATCACGTTTGGGGCGCTTTTAAGGGTAAAACAGGCTTCTAGAAGAAGTTTGTTTCTACGTACGTGCTGTAATGGAAATGGAATTTTCAATCCACTTTTCTACAAAAAAATCCCAAAAATGTCCAAAAAATGCAGTTATTTTGAAGCATTTCTTTGGCTAAACAAATAATTTCAAAAAAACATTACAGCATTACTTTTCTTTTCATACCAAATTCATTTCGATCGGATAAAGATTACTTCACTTTTTAATGGAAGAGAAATACCACTGCAGCTACTTCAACTATCCATGAAAAAGATCTTGAGGAAATAGTTACACAGAATCCTCTAGAAGCCTATCCTTGTTTAAAAGCGATACGAAGAACCGTTTTTGAGTTATCGACTCTTTTACCCTAAAAAATGGTCGAAATGTGATCGCACTCATGGCCTCTTAATTATTCACCAAGCCCTCACCGACGAGATAGACCGCTTGTTTTCTCAAAGAATTCGAAGTTTTGGTGTAGATTAGATTGGGTTAGTTTCGGGTTTTCGTACCACTGCGAAATTTTCAGATCTCCCTGGCCCCATCAACATTACGAGACTCCACATTCTAATTATCAACTCTACCGATGGTTACGTGGCCTAAGGATCACCTTAGATGGACGGTTCTAACCTCGTCCGAAAATAGATCTAGTTCCTCTAAGGACTATTTTTGTTCCTCGGATGCTGTTTCTTCGCCAGCTACACTTCAGCCTCTCGGGATTTTTGTGTTTTTCCGTGTTAGTTTTACAGCATCCACTCCGTAGCTCTAGTCCCCTGTACCAGTCTGTACAGATTCTTCACCGGTTGACTGCTGCATTCTTCAGGAGTTACTCTAGGTTTCCCGAATATTGCCTGTCTCTTGCGGTCTAATTCCTCGCATTCTAACAGTACATGTCTGCCTGTTTCTGTCCCTTTACCACATTGTCTGCAAGAAAGTTCCCCGTTGTAAGCCTCATTTTGTGCAAGTGTTTTCCCATTGGGTTGTGACCAGTGAAAAGGCTTGTTATTGTTCTAACTTGATTCCTGCTCAGCTTAAGTAGTTCTTCAGTTTTGTGCTTTGACGGTCCTTTAATGAATGTTTTCCTGTGGTGCATGAGAGGGGCTTCGTTCCACCTTTCCTTTTGTTTTCGCTTGACCCAGTCCCGAATGCATCCTCGAACGTCAGATTTAATAATCCCGAGTGCTGGTTCTGGGCCAATGTATGGAATTGATGAGCCCACTCTGGCTAGCTCATCAGCTTTTTCATTGCCCTCGATTCCGCAGTGTCCTGGAACCCACGTCAAAGTTAATTTGTAGTGTTCTGTGAGGACACTGAGTTTTTCTCGGCATTCCCATACCAGTCTTGATGTCACTTTCGGATTCATGAGGGCATTCAGTGACGCCTCGCTGTCTGTGCATATTTTGATCCGTGCATTGTGCATTTCCCTCATATTGATTTCTCTCACGCATTGCAAGATGGCGTACATCTCTCACTTTCCACAAAAAAAAATCTCAAAAATGTCCCAAAAAGGCAGTTATTTTGAAGCAATTTTTTGGGTACATGAACAAATAATTTCAAAAAAATATTACGTACATAGATCAACGTTTTACCTTTCTTTTTATACCAAATTCATTTCGATCGGAAAAAGATTGCTTCACATTTAAATGGAAGAGAAATAGCACTGCAGCTACTTCGACTATCAATGAAAAGAATCTTGTGGTGCTGCCGTAGATATAGTCACATAGAATCCTCTAGAAGCCTATCCTTGTTTGAAATCGATACGAAGAACCGTTTTTGAGTTATCGACTCTTTTTCCCCTAAAAACGGCCAAAATGTAATCGCGCTCATGTCCTCTTAATTATTCACCAAGCCTTCACCGACGAGATTTCTCAAAGAATTCGATGTTTTGGTATAGATTAGATTGGGTTAGTTTCGGGTTTTCGCGCCACTACCCTAGCAACTGCGAAATTTTCAGATCTCCCTAGCCCCGTCCTCATTGTGAGACTCCACATGCTAACTCTAATGGCTTAATCTTTGAGGATCACCTCAGATGGGCGGTTCTAACCTCGTCCGAAAATAGATCTAGTTCCTCTAAGGACTATACTACTAATTTGTATTTGATATTTGCCCTGTTGCATCTCCGTCTTTTGGCGGTCGAAGAACCCGACCTGGTGTCTCAGAGGCACCGTTTGCTTCTACTCAGTCCTTGGAACAGATTTCTCACACTTCATCTGGTATGAATTTTTCAAATTCCTTTATGAAGCTGGAGAACGGAGCGACATACATTTTCTATCTGTATATATTTCAATGTAGTGTTGCCACTTCACTCAAAAAGTAGTAGGTGCTTCGATATTTCAAATAAAATACCCCGAACCTATATTTATATCATTTTTTCCTCATAATTTTTCCTGATAATTCTTTATAATGAATTGCAGTTGCAGCAACAACAACAAACTAACTATTTGTGAAAACTGTCACAGAGACAATTGCAAATGTTTCCCCGAAACCTGTAAAGCCTATTCCAACTGATTCAGGGGTTTTGGTATTCTCAGCATCTCCCGATTTATGTAATATGGAGAATGGGATTATGCCCTTTACCAAAAATTAAACTTCGCGTTTTTTTCAGGAGAGACGCATATGTAGATGAATAAGCAAAATCTTATCTAGAAAAAAAATTGTATCCAAACCGTTAGAGCTGTTTGCAAGATCTAAATATATAGAAATATACAAATGTAAATCAGAATAGTAATGCTGACTGATTAATTAAAAATAGTTATCCAATTTTTCATTGGGGTGCAGTCAAAAGATGGAAAATGCATGTTAAAAAGGAAACAACATCCCTTTCTGTTGTTTTAACGTTCGGAAATGTTTACTGCCTTCCTCAAAAACTTTAGTATCAGATATAATCTATTTTAAAATTTGGGCGTTAAGTTTTGCTCCAAACAAGATGAAATAATCGAACAGGGTTTATTTCCAAAATGAACGTTGTTGAATATCAACAACTGTTAAGAAATAGAAAAGTTGATTTCATTTCAATTTCACACATATATGTCCCAAATTTGACAGTTTTATTGCAACTTTTAGTTTTTGCCATTTTGTAGTATTTCGTGAATATTTGTTCAGTTAAAAAAAATATATGATGAAAACATTCGTTTCTTCTATGAAATGAGAACACCGTATCGTTAGGCGTATAGGATAATAAGTAGGTAATTTATATCAATCTATGTTCGTCAGTATTGAAATTGAAAATTTGAAGCCATTATATACTTTCTTCCAAGTATCCTTCTAAAATTTGTTTTGTAAAAAGTCCAAAAATATAGCTAGATACGTAAGTATTTCCATGATTTTTTGAATAATTGGCATCATTTTAGTACAGCCAAAAATCGATTGAAATAAATGTTTCTTCTAATGCTCAACGATATATCAACTTTACATCAGACGGTTTTCTCATTTTCTTGAAATTAAAAATGATTTCATCGAGATTCATTAATTAAAATTTGGAGGCAAAATGAGCTAGTGGCGTAAAATAGTTCTGTCGGTGTTAAATTTCGTTTAAACTGATTGCAGAAACTAAAGGTCTCAATAGAACGTTCGCATTTCAGATAAATATGTAAAAGTGGAATAGAAACAATTTTTCTCTTCAAATTTATTTAAATTGAATTAAAAAAGCATATTTTGAAAAACAAAACGTCAAATTTCATAATGGACTATTATTAAAAGTTTATCCCATATGAAAAATATTTGCCCTATGATGAGTAATCAAGAACATATGTTATCTGGTGATAATTTATGCAGAAATGGCATATAAAACGAAAAAAAAAAAGTTACATATTTTTCTCAACCCACAAATACTAAAAATGAAAACATTATATGTATATAGACATGAAAATCGGTCAAAGGATTTTATGCCCTCCCTCATACGCAATAATACAGGTCCATTACCCGGCACGTGTACCATTTATCTTTTGAAAAAACGCCCGAACCGCCACAAACAAAACAAACCGAAAACTGCTTAATAGAGTTATCAACGTCAATGAGATAATGCCATTTACCCTGTAGACTATCCACAGATATGTCCGGGCGGAAGAGTGGGGAAGCTATCCTGAGGGATAGCCCATCCCATTTCGCCCCTCCTCTGAACACGCCCCTGTCAGGGAAGCCCAATTTCCAGGAGCATCCCGATTGCAGTGCCGAAATAGATTTCGAACATTGCATGTTAACTCTTGCGTAACAGGGTATATATCAGATCAGTAGATGAGGCAGTGGTTTTCAGGTGATTTTGTGACATTTCCATCACGAGGAAGTTTCGTTGTAGTGGAATCGTTTTACAGCTGTTTATGGACTATCGCTCGGGTGTTATAAATGCTGAATAAAATTATGACAGGTATGTTCGAAAATTTTATTTAAAAGAATAATAGCTTTTATCAATTATTCTTAATTAACAGTCATAAAAGATTTATTGGCGAATACGCCGGTGACTTGGGCTTTAACATTTGGAGACAAAGAAATAGTGTTGATGGTGTCTTCATAATCATTATTAAGATGTACTCATAGGTCCCCTTGTCTTCGTCCAATTTTATAAGCAACTTCATATCTAATCCTAAAAATTGTTTGTTCAATTGATCATGTGTATGTAATGAAAATTTTCGAAACATAGTCAATATTTTTTGTTGTAAATGCCTTTTCTCAGGTTTTTTGTAAAGGATAATTTGCAATAAGATTCGAAAGGAAGCTGTTGTCTATTTTTAGTATCTAGTAACGAGAGAAAAATAATTTATTTTATCAGATGAAAACATGATTCTACAATGATATTATGATAATGGGAGAGTGGGAGGTAAATAGTACATTATGTAACAAGTGTTACGAATGTCCTTCAAGTAACGAATATTTTTGCACGAACGTAGCGAAACGGACGTTACATACCGTACTTTTTCTACTAACTCATATTGTAACAACAAAATTGATTTTTTTCAAGTTCATATCTCTTAAGTCACCGTGACAGTTAATTGACCAACCAAGAACTATCAATCCTTTCAGTCAGGTTTATAACCACTGAAATCAAAAAAAGTAAGCATGTATTAAAGAATGAAGTTGTCATGGTGATATTTTAAAACATTCGCTTACAGACTGTGAATCTGTGATTAATCAACCATATAGCGCGTTACATACCTGTACGCTGAATGCCATTTTATTTATATGTGTAGAATAGTATATTCTGTAACAAGGTTGGAATGAAAATTCCATGCAAGTGAGAAGTTCCGAGCGCGAGCTGAAAGCGAGTGTGAGGAACCACGATCATCGCGAATTTTCATTCTAACCTAGTAACAGACTGTGCTCTCTCCACAATCACAATTTTACATATAATCAAATAGAAAGCCAACGAAAAATTATTATTGCTACAACAGAGTAGCATATTCATTCCCCACCAAGTGATGGAATGAAATACATAAAATACATAAGACAGCAAGTGTTGTAGGATATTTGTTATATATCAAGAGCGAGAATTTTACTATTCTGTTATCAAATTTGATCTCAGAATTAGACAATAATTCTATAACGGTTGTGGAGAAAATAGATATTCATGTGTAATAGCCGTGAATATTAAAGAGGCGAAGCGATAGCCGAGCCCGATAAAACGGTATGTACAATAATGATCGTTTATGATCTATATTACATACAAGACTTTATCTCCTGAAATCAATAAATATGTATAAATATTTTCCAAATTCGAAATTTAGTATTTTTGAAACTACAAATAAGTGCATTCATTATGAAAACTAGTGATGAAACTTTGCAATACCATTTTGTTGACGATGCAATAGGAAATTATTTATTCACTAACAAACATACACAACAATCAAGTAAAGTTGGAAGTGTAGTGAAATCTTCGAAAATGCTAGATTTCGGTGATAGTGTACCATCCGATTTGAAGGGAAGAGTTTTAGTTTTCAAATATTACCATCTTGCATTTTTTCGCATTAAGTTCATTCATGCTAAATATTTAGAATAGTTTACTTTCATTATGGTATATACTAGAACTTTTTGAACTTCATTATGTCACTTGAATACAATGACATAACGATATCATTATGACATACCAGTAGATAATAGATATTTATGTTATAAGGATCATAATGACGATCATTATGGTAATACCCGTGAATATTATAACACGATATATGAATATGATAAAACGGCTTGCATCATAATGATAATTTATGATCCGAATTACGTACAAAACTTCATCTGCTGGCATCAATAAATAGTGTCCTACGAGGTTTTTGCCGAACTCGAGAGTGATAGATTTTTCTGATATTATGCTACCAAATTTTTGCTTTTTGTTCTAGGACATCAGATTCAAAATTATTAATGGGACAACCAGTATATTTTGGTTGGTTAATTGTTCCATCAATAATTTTGTATCAACTATCACGTTACTGAGAACAAAAAGCTCATTGGGGAACATAATATTAGAAAAAGCTGCACCAATTGCTTAAATTTATAACTCCAAAATTTCAATTCCTTACTACTCTCGAGTTCCGAGAAATTCCCTGGCCAAAACCTGTGGTCACCATGTATAAATATTTTTCAAACTCTTAATTTAGTTCTTTCGAAACTACAGATACATTCGAGTTATTCATGTTGAAAAAAAAAAAGTGAGCAAGCTGTGCCTTACCATTTCTTTGACAATGCAACAGCAAATAATTCATTCACTAACACACACTGCTGTCAAGTATTATAAAATTAGATTTGCAGTGAAATCTTTGAAAACGAGCGATTCTGATGATAGTTCGCCTTTCCTATTTGGAGGATGAAGTTTTGTATATCGAATCAAATTGTTTGAAATGACCAACTTGCATTTTTTCTTATAAAGATCATTCATGCTAGACATTCAGACACTCTCCATTTAAATTTTTTTATGGTACCAGGACTTTTTGGACTTCATTGTGGTCCTTGGCCCGTAATCAACTTCATTATGTCACTAAAATACATTGACATAACGATGTCAGTATGACATGCCAGCAGATAAAATGATCAATGAGCCAGTTAACCTGATCAAATTTGTCATTCGAATAATGTGAAGAAAAATCGGATCCAATAACAATTACCATGAATGGTAATTTATACTACAATCCCGCGGTTTAAAGGGAGCGCAAGAAATCACGTTTAAGGTAGAGCTTCAAAATATTATTTTTCTTATAACGTTATCACAAAAACTGACTCCGTGTTGAGAGTCCCTATTTGAAGTAAGTGTGAGGAGCGGTTTACCAAATTAATAATGATAATAATAATGAATCTTTTTGAAATAACTTTCTATTAATTTTTTATATATCGCTCATAACTGGAATATTTTCGAATGTTTGAAAGTTCAAAACAAGTGTCTACAGTACCATCTATTTTCATATACGCTACGGTTCCTGCTTCATTTGTGTGTTGTGGGTTTCATATTTCGGGGAAGTACGAAGTACCTACTTACCTAGTTTCTATGTTGCAGACATTGTGAACAAAACACACGGCACGGCACACACAGTCTACTGTGATTGAAAGGGAGTGACATAACGTGATATGTTATTGTTTATTAATTATTCTGTGTATTTCTGTCTGGCAAATATTTTGATACTTTATACTGTATGTGTGATACTGTAGATAAACAAGCACTATGAACAACTTTCGCGAAGTTTATTACAAATACCTTTCCTTTTTAGAGCACAAGACCCGAGTTTTGTAATCTGTATTTTGTTTTTGAACGCCGGATAGAAAACAAGTATAATACCAGTGCCGTAGATAATCATTGATCCTTTGCGATGAAAATATCATATGTATATACCTGAAGTTGATCATTTGTGCAACGATATTCTTATTGCGGAATCCGGATTGTAGTGAGGGTAATAAAGAATATTCCGTGAGGTGTTTTCGAAATTGAACTTTCATTGCTTGCCCTGCTACTTTGGAGGGAACAAAGAGAATTAATAATACTGTTGAATTATTCAATTCAAATAGTGCGCCCTACATTATATTTTATTTTCTTTTTTTTGTTAAAACTTGTTATCACAAATTTCCCAGGTTTTGGTAGAAAATCCTTCAAAAGCAGAGCTTGTCGAAGCAAGGGAGACCCGGGACCTACAGCTTACAAAGTGGAGTCCGAACCACTTTAGCTCCGTGATGGAGGTGGGGATCGAACCCGGGCCGCTTGGGTGAGAACAAAAGTTCATAACACCTCGACCACTTCGCTATACAATACGTATGATTGGAGTCCTCGACTTTTGCGTGGTAGAGAAGACGCGCAACCCTCACCTTTTGACGTGTGATGCCATGCACGAGAGCGGTGACCGCGCGGTGAATCGAACCTGCTTATACGTTGTATTAGGAGGCGAGGACTTTACACACGAGCCACCACGGCCCAGTATAGAACTCCAATTTCAGGCACCCTTACATGAAAAATCCAAATGGGTCAAGTCTGGTGAAAGAGTCCGTTATTATATTGGTCCATTCGGTTCGAGCTATCTTCGACGAAAAAGAAAGTTCAAATGATCTGCACCGATCCCAGCAATATAATAATAATAATAATAATGGCTTTTATTGATAGGAAAATATAAGAAGTACATCCCCTATCAAAAGGCAGGATTCAATAGACGAACTAGAGACCAAGGTGTCTAGCACGTTTCTTGATCATCCATACTAGTGTAATAAAAAACAATATGTTTGAAATTTACCGATAGTAATGTACGTTTAAACTTACTGATCAGATATGAATTGTATAACAATACTAATATAGAACAAAATAAAGCAGAATAAATAGTAGAGAAGCAGCTACACATACAAATAAATAAGCATAATAATAATAAGATATAACTAGAGGATCATGAAAAATAATCCAAAAGATGTGTTAGTTTGTTGCTTGAAAGTTCAGACCTCAAATTAATTTTCATTACTTTATTAGACATTTCTTTGTAAGAGAATAGGACCTTGTTATAGAGCCATTAGCAATAATATGTGAATATCTGGTAGATTTGTATCTAGGCGGAGATATCATACCTTTGAATCTCAAATTGAGATTGTGCACATCGGTCTTGAATGTGATTTTATGATACGGATAGATAGGACGTTGTGTACGTATTATTTTGTGGAAAAGAACACAAGCGTGTAGAATTCGAGGCATTTCCATATTTATCCAGGCGAGGTGAATTAAGTGGTGAGAGATATGTTGCCTTCTATTGACTCCTAATATCATCCTCACGCATGAGTTCTGCAGCCCCTGGATTCTGTTTTTCTCTACTCTGAGTAAGTTTGGCCCATAAACAACATCTGCATGATTTGCATGTGAGAGCACTTAGGTTTCCCATAACATTTTCTTCACTGAAACAATCCTGTTGGAGTAGATCAATTTAAGGCTGCTGTATCCTTTTTTCAAAATGTTAGAGACGTGACTAGAGAATCTTAATGAGCTATCTAAAATCAGACCCAAATTTTTCACTTCGTCTGCCACGGGTAGAGTCACCCCGTCGATTAATATGTTGATATTATTTTTACAAAGTATCTATAAGGCGGAGCTCAATTCTGCTGGGAGAACGTTCCTTTGCGGTCTACTAGGAGAACAATGCAAGTGTGCCAAATAATTACAAAAAATTATGAAATTTTGAAATGTGGATTTCCTTAAACTGAAAGCAATTTGAACATTCATAGTAATATTATCGTGCCTAGTTTTTGGAATAGATAGTAATTTCTTGTTCTGAGAGTAATACAAAATATTCCGTGAGATTTTTTCGCAATTGAATTTTCTTTGCTCGCCCTTCTACTTTGGAGGGAACAAGGAGAATAAATAAGACTTTTGAATCATTCAATTCCGTTGGATTTGTTTTTTTTTTTCCGGAATTCGACGACAGCTTTTTTTCATTTATAGGTATATTTTAGTTGGCAGATATTGATGAATGGTATATGAGTAGTTAATTCCTGTCAACATGTTGAGTCACTATGAAACCTCGATAACTTCAATGTTTTGAATTGTTAATGCTTTAGTATATATTCTGCAAATATAATTTCGTTCACAAGATTTCAATTATGAGTCTCATGGAGTTATTCTTCACTGAGTTTATTCGGTTCATAAATGTCACCTTGTAACCACATATGTCGACAAAGCAAAGAGACACACAGACAATAAATAATCATTCATCATTATTTTGAAACATGATTCCCAGATCTCACTTGATGTACGATCGAGGTGTCGCATACGGTACAAAACCTGTCTGAGTCGCTATTCTTCTGACACGTTCTTCTTGCAGAACAGTGTGTTCGTAGTTTTGAGAAACAATATCTTGATGAAGAGACTTGATGGCGTGAAATTTTCGTATAAGCATTTCTGTTAACTATTACATCCTTCCTTTATTTTGCAACGTACATATTGAATGAAAGAGCAGAGATGACTGCAACCAGTGCCCCCGAAGTATATATTCTGGAAAGGAATTTACGATGATCAAATCAAATAAAATCAAATATGCTTTATTGTGCGAAGAAAATATTCCTTATTGACAAAGCGTTATTTAATAAGTGGGTACAATATCTTTGTTAGAAAACACTAAAAAAAACATGTCTTATTTGGATTAAACTGAAAATAGTTGTATACTACTACCAAAGAAAATATGCCTACAAGGCCTAACACTTAACTAATCTGTAATCCTCCTTTATCGCGTCTTCATATATATCTTAGTCAGTTTCACTCAAATATTCTACTAGAAATTGTCAAAGTCCCACAGAACAACAAAATATTGCTAAAAATTTCCGAGTTTGAAAAACAAAGATAAATTTTGAAAATCTAAATTGGGGAAACTATTTGAAAACGACATCATAAACAACACAGCAAAAAAACGGAACTTTCAGGCGACAACCTTATTAGATATTTATATAGAAGGAGAGTTTCAGGACAACTCGAATTATTGCCTTATAAATCGATGGATGAAGATATATGAAGGGACGAAGTGAAAATCTAACTTTTGACATGTTATTTTCGCAGTGTATCTCATGTGTTCATATAGTGGACTTTGACAATAGTGAATTTCATCTAAAAAATGCCTGTGTTTTCATTACCAGATTTCAATATCATCCGAGTTTCATAATTGTGTTCTAGTGCAAAATGATTGAATGCAATTTTCTCTCTTCATCACCGGAAACTGATTCACATAGTGGATATAAGTGATATGGAATTTCCACTTTGAACACTACATATTATTTCCACCAATATCTTGTTACATAATGCCATGAAGTGCCTGTTACGTCAATGCAAAGTTGCATGCTGTTATCATATCAGTTGCTTTATTAACGTTCACCAACCGCACTTAGTGCTTTTTGTGGTTGATGATTGCACACATACTACATTCGTTGGGTATTATGAAATACTGGTAAAAATCAGTATATTGTCAAGATCAAATGATATGTTTGCCGTTCCGATCTTACTTTAATCCTTCAAAGTAGTTCAAAAGGAGCTGCGAGTACCTGATAGTCCGGTGGCAGAGAGGGTTTTCGTAGCCGATGAAGCGCGACGGGATCACCCAAGTTATTCTTATGTATTTTGACTCGCTGAATCCGAATTTCGAGGGTGATAAGCCGTGAAAGCATCCGGAAATTTTTTATGGATGATTTTCCGAGGGAAATCGAAAAATCCATTTTTTTCAAAAACGAATGATGTCATAATATTTTGCATAAAATTCTCTACAAAAAAGTTGTCCACAAGTTTTTCTTAAAAATGCACCGTTTTCCAGTAAAACGTGCTCGAAATTCGAAAAAATGCAATTTTCTCCATTTTAGTGCTCCCTCATTCAGTCACGTAATGATATTATCAGGATCACCTTTTCCCAAATTACTCATATAATCTCGACTATAAATAACAAAAGAAATATTCTTTAAAAAGTCATTCGTGTGGATTTTCCAGCACTGAATTTCCCGATATTTTTACCTTGCATGGAAAATTTTTTCATGATCACAAAGCATTTCAGTAGCGGAAAAACGGAAAATTTTGATTAAAAGTAAAAGAATTTTCCGAGGAAAATCAAAAAATACATTTTTTACAAAAACAAATAACGCTTTAATATAGGTACTGCATAAAATTCTCTACAAAAAAGGTTTCTACAAATTTTTCTTCAAAATGCACCGTGCACGATTTATCAAAAAATAACAAGGAGTAATTTTTGTGGAGAATTGAATTGTCTTTCAACTAGTTGAGTTGTTTTTTCGATAAATCATATACTTTCGAAGATTACAGCAAAAATCTATTTATTTATTTGTTCCATCCATGGAATTTCGGTAAACAATTTTTTTTTCGTGTTTATCATGGTTCCAATTACTAGCTTACCAAGTTTGGTGGTGTTACAATCGATCCTCGTCTCGAAACCCAATCGTACTGGATTATTAAGGATCCTCTATTTTGACATCATAGAAACTATCTGCCAAATTAATTCGAATCATAACTGAACTGAACTGAACTGAACATCAAAACAAATATAGTTAGTAGGTTTGGTGTAACCAACTTGTGAGTATAAAGTGAGAAATCATGAGAGAAAAAATTAAAAACGTTCACGATTTACCTAACAGGATAATATGATTCTTCTTCAAGAGGTAGTGACTCGTAATCCCCAAGCAAACGAATGCGCTGTTTGGGAAGAAGTGAAAAATAGTATGGTGCACCTAATTCAAAATAAATTTACTGTGAAAAGTATTTGAAATTTGACGTTTTCGTCAAGAAGCACCTGTTAAAATGGTGTTTGAAATAACACCATCACCAACCATAATTAATAATTGCAATACAGTATACTTTAATAAAAGTTTCTTGTAATTAAGTAAACTTATTTCACTCTGAAATAACTCTCTATTGTTTGCATGAGCATCGTATAACGGTAGCACCGTTATAAATAATGAATAGTCTTTTATGTTCTAGAACAGAATAGTATATTCTGTAACAAGGTTATAATGAAAATTCGATGCCAGTGGCAAGTTCCGAGCGCGACCTGAAAGCTAGCGTGAGGAACCACGAGCATAACGAATTTTCATTTTAACCGAGTAACAGACTGTGCTCTTTTCACAACCACAAATTTTACATAAAGAAAAGCCATCAAAGAAAAATTATTGTGACATTTCAATTCACATCTTGTCACTATGATGCCAGTCAAGGCTAACGTAATTATTGCTAAAATAATGTCAGAAAATTATTCTTATACAAGTGATTGAATAAAATAAACGCAAAATGCATAAGACAGCAAGTGTTGAATATTTGTTCAATATCAAGAGCGAGAATGTTACCATTCTGTTATCAAATATGATTTCCGAATTACTGTACTGTAACGGTTGTGGAGAAATAGTATATTACGTATGTAACAAGTGTTATAAAACGTATATTACACACAAATGGAAAAATTATGAACTAAGCCATGTAGCGGCGAGTACGTAATTCCATGAGTGCGTATCTACTTTACAACACGCATTACGTATACTATAATTTACCTACGGCCATATACAGTGTGCCGTTTCAGGAGATCCAAGAATTCATATTATTATTATTATCATTAGTAAAATGACCTTTTTTCAGAAAAGGCGCCTATATAGATGAACTCAACTAGCTATACCTCATCTGAATAATAAATTTGATACAAAAAGTCGTTTTCGAGATCCAAAAATTTACATTATTATTAATATTATTTGTAAAATCGTCTTTTTCTGAAAAAGACGCCTATATAGATGAACTTAAAACGCAAAACTTTATCTAAATACGAAATTTGATCCAAATCATTAGAGCCGTTTCAGAAATCCAAAAATGCATGTTATTATTATTAATATTATGAGTAAAATTACATTTTTTCATGAAAAGCGCCTATATAGATGAACTTAAGTAGCAATACCCTACCAAATACAAAATTTTATCCACATCGTTAAAGCCGTTTTCGAGATCCAAAAATTATCATTATTATTATTATTATCAGTAAAATCGTATTTTTCTAAGAAAGACGCATATATAGATAAACTTAAAAAGCAAAACCCTATGGACATAAAAATTTTTTTCCCAAATAGATTGAGCCGTTTCCGAGATCTATCAAACTGTGCGTTTTGTTTACGAAAACTGTGCGATTTGTTTACCGTGCGTAAGGAGCTATTTACTGAGGCTGTGAGTCGTGTGTTTTTGCCTATTTTCTGCAGTGGCCGTAGGTAAAGTCTTTTACGTTCTCGAACAGAAAAGAGCCACTTGGCTAACTGAGATTCTAACGAAAATATCAATTTTTGAGTTCAGTTTTCGAAAAAAGGCATTTTTGTAACTGCGGTAATACATTTTTTCCATATGTTGCAAAAACTATGGCTCACACTTTATATGAAGAAAACTTCTCGCAATACAAGAGTTTGTTGCCATATGAATTCAAACTGATATATAGATAAATATATGGAAGTTATCGACAATGCCAATTCAAAAAGGTACCAGTTTTCTCAAACACCCCAATTATTACAGATTTCTTTACATATTATTATTTATTATTGGCAATGACTGTATTGATGAACTTAAATCGAAATATAAAATTATACCAATAATATGAAATATTCCTGACAAAACAAATCGGCAAGAGTAATATTTTCCCTTAATGACGCAGGAATAATTTAATTATCAAACTCCTTCCAAATTGAGAAGATTATCAACTCTCTGGGCCGGGTAACCTCAATTTGATAGCGTATCACCACTACGTAGGTAGTATGGGATAGTCGTTAGAAGATATTCAAAAATATTACGTCTCAATTTTTGATTATTAATTAAATTAACAGATACACTTGCGGTTTTTGTGGTCTCGTTCTGTTCTAAAAAACCGCATTTAAGATATGATATTGTATCTGAGGATATCCGCCTTGTTCGTTGGGATTTGTATGGCAATTAGACCTATTCTGTGACTTGTGATAAACTAATAACCATTTATTACGAAGATGGATATTAATGCTGATGAACAGAGACTAACTCTTTTTTAGGGTCACACTCATTATAGATAAAGATGAATTATAACTGATTCCGTGATAAGAGACAGGGCCACGATAAAAAAGGACAATTCGTTTGTGGGTTTGTAATGATAATTGAAGACAGGTTAACTGATTTTGAGCACGGAAAGATTCGTTGAGTCCTTTCAGAACCGATTTTCAACACTTTGTCTAATGTTACCTGATCGATAAGTTTCCAACTATCAGGTGGAATTAAGATGTCTAAAAACCCTGATGTACCGACTGATTAGATTTTGTTTAGAACTTTTTGAAGACAAAACAAATGAATTAGTGGTCTACTTTTGTAATCGACTCCAGAGATGGCGTCCTCTTTCTCGTGTCAACACTGTCATAATTCCAATGACATCGTGATTGTGATCGCTAATTGAGTTTTATGGAATTTTATTAAACTTATGTATGCCATACGAAAGTAATTAATAATCCATACTCGAAGTGGAATATCAAGTTTTATTGAAAAAATAACACTACTAAAATTGTGTATTTTTTTCCAAAAAAAATCTAAAAACTATTTGAAAGTCAATAGTTGTGGTGTAATAAAAAAAAGTCGTGCAATTTTCTTAAATTATTGATGTGTTTCTTCATTTTCCTTAGATTTTAATAATTTGATCATGTTCCGTTTTCGTGCCGACAATCCAGAAAGATGAACAAAGTAGGTAACTAATTTATATTCAGTACAGAAATTGGGTACTCACCACTTAGAATCTGAACATACTTTGAAACAGACATTTTATTTCAAAAAGCCATGCATGTTGACAATATTTTATGGCAAAAATCTTTTCTAATCAATTCAATCAACTCTGGATGCGTTTTTATATCTTACCGTTTCTTGAAATCATCCATAAGTAGCGAAAGTCCGCGATAAAGTAAAAAATATAAATTTTTCTCCATTCCCACTGAAATCTATCAATGTTTTGTCTTCAGTAAGATTGTTAAGGTTTTGGTTATTTTCCATGCATTCCTTTTATTTTGTAATGGTGAAATCTTTTTAGTGTAGCTGATCAAAAAATACACTTTTCTGTCGAACAAAATTGCACAATAAAAATATTTTTACTATTGCATGTCATATTGAACGGTTTTTTAAAAGTGGAAGAACATTCATTTGTCTGGGACAAGAACGACTTTGATGTTGTCCGACCTACCTAACGCTGAAGAGAGGCAAGCACATCGAAACACTGCTGTATTCAGATGGTTCGTTTTTGTTTCGTACACCTCAAAAATGTTTCTGAAATATTATTGTAAAGAGGTTAACTTTAACAGTTCCAATAAAAACCATACATTATAAAATAATCAATTGAATTTGTTGACGATTTTGCAGTGCTGGTGATTTTTTGATGGAATAATTTACTTGAATAAATTTGATATGAAAATTTTACACATCTCTCAAATTCGATTATTTACAGAGTATTTTCATGGTTTCATTGAAGCGATAATTTTGAAATAATAGTCTCCAATTTTCAGGGTCGAGTGATTTTCAGGAAGACTATTTCATGAAGAGCACGAAATCTTTCGTATACTTACTACTCATTCATATTCAAGAAGAAGAAGTATTTCCCCTTTACCTCACAAGTAATTCAGTTTCTAGATGCGCATTTCGATAGCCTAGTTATCCTCATCATTAGGCATTACTAATCTGTTCGACATTCATATAAGCTTCAAATTCATAAAACGCTTTAAAAAAGACATAAATCCACTCCAGACAGACTCTCTACGCTTGGGATAGATTTGACTATATGTTGTGACTGATTTCCGTAGTGGAAGATAACCCAATAGAAGACACTTTCAATTTTGAGTTATGTCATAATTCATATATTCAATGTCCCATCCCATACTCAATAATTTCATTCGGCCATATTTCCGTTATACCTGGGATTACGAAAAAATAAATTATTCTAGAAATTAGCTTAGTTTTGGTCTATGTTTTGTTGGAAACCTCTACTTAAAAGTACGACCACATCTCAAGAAATATCAAGTGTTTTTATACCACAAAAGAACTGAATCATCAAGTGACACTAGTAATATAATATATATTCGTCATGTTGCAAAAGGAATGAATACTTAACCTATGACAATACGTCTAGAAAAATGCCTATCATATAAGCATTACTCAAGGATGGGGACGTCGACCCAACACAAACTTCGTTGTAATGTGTGATTCCTTTCCTTCATGTATCAAATTTCGTACATCGTGCGTCTGATGCAAAATCACGACGCGCTGGAAAAAGATCATTTTCAATTTTTTCAAGTATCAACATATGCATAGAGGCACTTTCGGTGAGGTTATTTGCAAATAAAAGATAGTGTTCCAGGAAATATCGTGGGTTAAGCATGGCGATATTTTTAGATATTATGACTTCGAAAACGTCGAGTTGCACGTCTTAATAATAAGGAGAGCAATTCAAGACATTTTATGTTGTAGTTCGGTTTCTGTTTTGACGTGACACCTGAAAAAAACTGAACTGGTTATTTATGTTTTACCCATATTCAGGGAGCACTCTTGAATAATATTTCATTGACAAATTATAATTTATTTATTTATTTACTTTTCATATTTGAATATTTGGAACATAATTGAAAACCTCTAAATTGCTCTATTTAGGCATGTCTTGACCCATTATATTGATCAGATAGTGAATAGTTTTATCTAAAAATGTCCTAAACTGCCCCTACAGTTACTCGTGATCTAATTTACTACCCCAATTTGGATTTGATAACACAACAAACTTTTGATGACTAACGACCTTCTTGAGAAAGTCTCGCTGAAAAATTACAAGAAGAAATAAGTGAAATAGAAGAGGGCAGGAAGTTAGGGATAATGATACCCTTGCAAGGATAGTGAAAATAAATATGTTGGTCAAACTAGAACGGCCGTGAAAATACGGTTTGAAGGGCATATCGTACCTATTAGATAGTTGCGGCCAGATAAATCGATTGTTGCCCAACATGCTTTGAAAAATGATCTCCGGTTTGATAATAAGTTTAATATTAATCACAAAGTACACGATCACTGACTACTCGATATATTCGACATCAGTTTGGAAATAAATAAATATCAGAATAGTATGAATGCGGTTATGGGTCCCATTCCATGTATTATATTGTTCAATTTCATAATGGTTTTCAATATCTGACAATGACTGTAAAAATATCAGTAGAAAAAAATCAAAGTTCACTACCTAATTGAAGCTACTTACTCAGGTACTTCTACTGTTTAAAATAACAACTATGATGTTCATTTAAAAAATATTTGCTGCCATCTTCAACTTAAATATCTGTAACCATCTTATTCATGTCAAAATGTAAACCATTTTATGCCTTATTCAATTCTTCAGAATTTTATAACTAAATACCATGTGATTCAAGAAGTAGCATATATGATACTCTTTTACGACCGCTCTGTGGAATGGATTAGATTATTTTCAATTAGAATGCCTACCGCTCCCGATGATTCTTACTTCTTTGGGGAAACGTGGGTTGGGCAGTTGGTTTTTTCTACTTCACTACAGTATACAATCTCCGTATCTAATTTATTTAATGAACTTTCAATCAAAACTAGAGAAAACTAAAAACTCAACTATCTGAATGAAAATGTGAATTTTCAATTTCACCTTTTTCCTTTTGAGTTAGATTCTTTTAACAATATCTATCTCATGTAGTTCAATATCCAGCGTGGCTTTAGTCGGGGAAGTAGTTGTTTTCTGTTAAATATTACAAATATATCATATTTTTTTAATTTTCATGAAGAATGTTCCCATTTTCTACATCCTCCTCCCAAAAGGTTATCTTGAACGATGGAAAATATCGACTTTGTCTTTCACCCGCACATGATTCCAGAACAGATTTCATTAAAATCATATTCACATTTTCGAACAAAAATCAAATTCACCCGTCACATTGTATTTGTATAAACATACACTTTGTTGTAAGATATTTCAAGAATTTATGAATTTTATACCACCACAAGAAAATGTTCAACACTGAATTGAACAAACAAAAATCCGTTTGCCTCTTTTATTATACTAAATCGACATTCCATACTCGATTCGTATTTATCATTGTAAATTAATTAAACTATTGATGACATGAGTTAACTACCTTTTTACCATTCATATCAAATATTCATCAAATGTTTATTGATTCCAAAATATCAACTGTACGTGGTTTTTTATTTATATTTTATCTTCCCATTTTATATTTCCAACTCGATATAATACATACTTATGTATTTCCATTACTTTTCTGTTCGGTTAGTGCTTTTCCACCCTCCACATCCAAAGAATTGTTTAATGTTTCCATATATTTTTTAAATGAGAATTTTCACCGAAACGTTATCGGAATACGAAAACAACAATACTTTCACTGAAATGTGTCTTCTTATTACACCGAAAACGATTACCAGACCATAGCTATAAAAACTAAAATTGAATAAACACCGGTTATCTGCTGCCAGGCAGACCAACAGATAAATCTGTGTCAGAAATCTAGAAGCCTTAGAATGACCGAAACATGCGAAAAGCGGTGTCTTTAGGATTGGATCTTTATAGTCCTTCGCAAACAAGTCGGCAATAGAATAGTGGTGGAAATCATTTCTGCCACAATAAAAGTTTTGCTTTGTGATATTGATACCAGTTATCACGGAATCAGTGAATAAACACAGAAAATAAATTGATTTTCTGAATACTGACCTCATTCCGATTGTTTTTTATCAATACTGCCAGTTCATGCTCCTAGTTTTCAGACATTCGACTTTTTTAAATGAGTAGAAGGGCTTGACTGTTGTAGACTTATATTGAGTGTCTTGTGATAAACAATTGAGAAACGTGTTTCCTCCAAAAAATCAAACTTTCAATCAACAAATAAGGTTTTTGTTTTGTTTATAGATACCAATTGAAAGTACCAACAACTAAATATTTCATTTTGAAATAATTTCATTTTAAAATAATTTCCTGGATGAACAAAATAAGTGCAGGTTTACATGATTTGAATATTTCCTTCAATTTCTTTACTAGTTTTTTCAATTAATTCAGTATTACGTACAGTAAAACAAACAGAGAGAGCCCATTTACGAGCAAAAACAACGGTAAGATTACAGGAAATTTTGCAAACGGAATCACGCATTAATTAACAATACTGTGAATTTTTTAACTGAACACAGAGCCGATCGATGTTTTACCCTTTTCACTCCAATCCACCTATAATTCTGTTGGCTATTATGGCAGCAACCGCTCTGAAAACAACTACTCTGATAAATAAATAATACCAGAGTAACCAATTAGACGGAGTGGTGTAATGATTCGGCGTCAAAACTTTTTTAGTGACCTACCTGGAACTGATGACGAGGCAAGAACCTCTAAACTAGTCTAGGTGGTCCCCCTGTCCGAGTGAAAAAAAATTGCTATTTGGTAACAGGGACTACCTGCAATTTTATCCTCTGTAAAAAGGAACATTGCAGAAGTATATGCTTGATATGATTCAATACCCGTCGCGGTATTAGCTAGGGGAGAATTTGTTTAAGTGTTGGCCATAATAGTCTAGAGCACTATGGGTAAATGGGAGTAAGAATGGCAAAACATCGGTAGAAAACGACTATCGTTTCTAATACTCTGAATATAACAAAATTTCTGGAAACTCCAATTTAAATTTTCAGGGGTAATACCACGAGTGGTCGCAATACTATCGATAATTCTGTCAGAAATCAACGAGATCAAAGCAATTTGATCGAGTTAAAGATTTCTGACAGAATTATAGATGGTATTGTGAGCACGAGTCGTATTTATTGAGATAATTTCACGAACCAACCAAGTTATTATTTGAAATTTGATCGAGTAAACAAAAGTGAATTCTTCAATAGTTGCAACTAATGAATAATAAACATGAAGTCTGTCAATCTGACGTTTATGTCATATAAGATTACAAGATGTATCATTGCTGTTTATATTTGTGGTTGACTTGACGACGTGGTCTTTCCGGATCGGAAAGAAAGGAAGCGAAAGGAAGCGTGTACTTTCGCGAAATCCCATTCTGATTGGTCCTCATATCGCAGGAGACGCGACTTTCATATAGTGAGTGAAATTGTCAGTGAAAGTAAGAAAATTTAAAGCAACTTGTTTCTGATACTCTATTATAAGTTGATATTCCTTTAGGAATTGTTCAGTTACGACCTTTCTACGAAGCTCCAATACATCAGGACAGGAGGTGGTAACATTCACCCGCCAGTGTCATTCGTCCTGCGTACATTTACACCACCTTACGGCAAGCTGGTATAAATTTTGTTTGGTAGTATCGTGATCCTCATTCCTGTAACAGATAGGTTTGGGTAAAGTCTGCAGAAGTCGAACAGTAAATATCGATATTGTCCTCCTTTTTTCAGGAGATATTCAATATCCCCCGGAGCACAATGCAACATAGATATCTCATATATACCTTACGGGTATTTGATAAAATGATATAACTCATAGTATCGTGTTATGGCTGTGGATAATACATGATGATAATTCAATTCTGGAAATGATTATAGCGTTATGCGTTCTCAGGTGCCTGACAACACGCTCAGCATTTAGTGTCAGGGATCTCCGCACCCATCAGGCGACTACGTTGTCAAATATACCATCCTAGCAGGTCATTACGAATGCTCCGGGCTCACTTGACCTGAGGAAAGTAAATGTTAAAATTTTGCATGAACCAAGAGTCTTCGATGTTCTTGAAGAACAGCCTATGTTTTGGCTTACCCTTAGGTAACTGTAGGACTACTTCATTTTGGCGAACTGGTTCCAGTTATATCAAAGGTCAATATGAAGTATAACGCCCAAATAATTCTGAGGATTTGTATCTGCCTCAATTATTGATTATTCATTTGAATAATTGAAATTAATCATCTTGAGTCAATGCAGAAAAATACTAACCATTATTCGTTAACATTCCGCATATCATGATTTCATTCGAGTTTTGATATTGTACGAGGTAATTTGTTCTGATTTTTTCATCTTTCGGTTTCAGAGGGTTCCGAAGATGAAATAGAAACTTCCACTGAACATTTAGAACTAGAAGATCACTCTATGGAAAGAGCTATGGTTCCACACCACACCGAATCTGATATCCACCAATTCTCTCTAGCAACAGAATACAAAAGAGGATTTTATTCAAACACCGATAGCATGCTGTTAGATGTCACTGCTAAAATATCCTTGAAGAATTCAGAGAATCTCTACGAAAAATCTAGCATAGAATCTGATCGCCAGCAAATAGCCAGAATGGACATGTATTATCTCAGAGCAAGAGAAGTGATCTTGGCAAGTGGATCGCTGCCTAGTGAGCTGGAACTAAGAGAAACAGGAGTTTTTGCCAAGGTTAACATTCCGAAAGGTACGAAATACGGGCCGTTCCAAGGAAAATGGGCTAGCGTTCCACAAGATACAAGATTTGCTTGGGAGGTAAGTTATAGATAAATCAAAACATTCAATTACTTATAAACACATGTGGATGAATACCATTTTACTTTTTCCCAGAGGTAATACGAAAGGGAGTCAGTCCCATGCACATTGGGTTTGTTGAGAGATGACCCTGCCTCCTTGTTGTTATGCTGGTTTTCTGATCCATTTTGTTTATTTAGACCATGGTGTTACATTGAGGATCTTGGAAAGAGTTAATTTGGCGAAAACATCTAGGAAGTGAATCGAAAGAAATGGATTTACCTGGCAACAGATTTGTATGGTTTGATTCATACTTTTCATTTTGAAATTTAGATATGATGATGTGTAAACACGGGTGGAATTCAGTTTAAAAGAATTAACTAAAATCGAATATTTTCGAAAAATTTCGTTCTTGGAAAGTCTTCATTAAAATACTTTATACCTCCTTTTATCTATTCTTCCATGTGCCGACGAAAGAGCTTAACAGAGGAATTTATGTAGCGATCAGATGTAATCACTGCATAAGCCCTTCCAGAATTGAGATTTTCTGGCATTCTATCTATAATCATCATAGATCTTCTGCTAACCAATCAGGTATATGGGTTACAATCCCAAACTGCCCTACAATCTGAGAGTATTGAGTGCCTGTCATGTTTGTTCTCATTGAATGAAATTACAGGCGTCCAATATCCCATTTTCAATTTTCATATAATGGAAGTTTATAATTGGAACCATAATATGCCTCCATGTATTTCGATCGTACATTTGTACTAACATAGCTGAAACTGTGAAAATATGCTCGACCATAATGCGCAATCGTCGTACAACGGACTATATAATATAGTTCGTAATATATCCAGTCATAAGAAACTCATTCGCGCAATAAAATGAATATTTCACATGTTTCACTATGTTGGTAGAACTGTAACTGCTGAGTGTTTCATTAGGAAGCAAACCTTTTGGCGGCAAAGCAAATTCGTAGATTGTTTGAAATCTGACATTGATCAGTATCGAACGACTTTAGTATTGACAACCTTTCTCGTTATCTTGGATATAACAATCAAGTAATTATAGTTTTGGCCTTTTCGGAGATTGTTGAAATGATATTGTTTTCCAAGATATCGACAAGAATGGAGTAGGTTGTTCAATTCGAGGAATTTTTTGAGTCCGGTTGTCATATCGGTAATCAAACGAGGAAGGAATCAATGATAAAATAGATTATTTGGCTCAAGAACTGGAGCAATAGCCATGTGACTTTTAGTAATTGTGATTTTCCAACCTGATTCATTACACTGAGGCCGTGGTGGCCTTAAGACAGACAATTGACGACATGAAAAGCCATTCAATCAAGAACTTACAGACCGCTAGTGACCGTTAGTAGAGGTCTGGGCAAATTGGGACAATCTCCTGTGGTTTATTCTAGATCTCACTGCAATGGAGAACCTAGAGCTAAATTTCTGGCAGTCGACACAGGTCTTGGGGACGAGATTGGTGTTCCAATCAATGGGTTCACGATAAAAAGTGGGATGGCAAACTCACTTACCTGGATGTGGAGGACTACTCACTATATAGAGGAGACAAAACATCTTTGTCGGTGGCAGGGACCAATACCCTTTATAGCAGTATTAAGCTTGAAAACGCAAAAATGTTTGGTAACTATTTCAAGAGTTCACATAAGACTATACGGAAAGAAATACCTGTGTAGATTTTTTACTTCAACAAAGTTGTAAATAATGTATACAATTCTCGAAAATTAGTACACCTAGTTGTAATATATTTTTACCAATGATTGTTTATTTCGGTTTGTGGTGAAATTTTCCCCAGCTTTGTGACTTTTACCTGCTCTATACTAGAATTCACTAAGGCCGAGGCTTACTAGCAAGACCAAAGCAATCTTCAACAGCAGTCAGCCCCCGACCGGTTAAGAAGGAAGGGATTGCTAGAGAACGAGAAAGCAGTGATAATATATTTAAAAAACTCATTCTGTAAAAGTTCTCACACAATAGGGAGTATTTTAAATTTATATTTCTTAACAGCTATTTTAAGCCTTGTGTAAAATTCTTATACAGTATTGTGTATTCTGAATTTCAATTTTGTCCACAGAACTGTAACAAAAACAAATGTTGTGTAAAATAATAACACAATATCGTGTATTTTTCAATTAAATCAACAGAATTGTACAAAAAAAAAAACAACCAAAATGTCTGTAACATATAAACACAACGATGTTGTTTACCAACCAATTCAAACAATATTGTGTTCAAAGAAATATACGCAATGTGGATATATTACTAAAACAAATTATGATAAATAATGTTGTGCGAAATTTCTACACAAAATTTATTCTGTAACCATTCTAGACACAATTTGTTTAAAAATTTCAAACAATTGTGGAAAAAAAACTACACACAGTTTTTTTCGTCTAGTCCCGACACTACTGATGCACATATGAGGACTACTCGACTGGTAGAAATCTTGAGGAAAAAAAAATGTATAGGTACCCCCCATTTTATTAGTGTTCGCGGTAGCCAAAGTGGATAATAAAATATTCCTGAATATGTTCATACAGCTGAAGTTTAGCTTGTTGTTGTTGAGAATGATGAAACTTATTTCCGATAAGCAATTCGACTTCCAAAAAGGTTAAAACACGACTTCGGAGGTTGCCCAGATCATTCGTGGGCTGAAGGAATCGCTCCTTCGCGGATTCAACACGGTTATGATCCTGTTGGACTAACATAGAGCGTTCGACAGAGACTTGGACAAGAGGATTAGTCGCTAAATTGCTGAAGGGAAACATAATAATAATAATAATACTCCCTCATAAACACTCGTAGAGTGTACCCAAAGGCATGGCCTGTGCGGGTAGAGGACGGCTATTATTATTGTTTGCCGTGGCGCTCAGGGGCTACTTACTGATTTTTGGTGGCGTATTCATTTTTCAGCTGCAGGAAAACCCGGAAAACCTACAGCACCACCTCGGGTGGCCGGCGTGCACTCCAAGCTAGCACTAGCCGAGATTGGCATCTAGACAACACACAATACACTTGCTTTCAACAAGGACTGTGGTCGTTTATCGATTCCGATATTGAGTACTTGAGAAAAAATCCCTCGTACCTACATCGGGCTCGAACCGACTACCGCTATACTGAAGTTCTGAACGGCCTGCGCCTTAGACCGCCAGACCACCGACCACAACTGACTACACAAAGTGAATATCGTCGTTTCCTATTTGCAAAACCCCTGTTGAAACTGTGGAATGCGAGTTCAACAGATTATGAAATGGAAGCATGTGCTCCACGGGGATCAGCATTGTTACCGCACTTATAGATGTGTAGATAGAAGATCGTGAGGAAGTTGAGCAGTGTCTAAATTGGGTTAGACTTTTTTTTTAGCGAATTTTCAGTTTATTATAAACCAACACCTACTTTCTATTCACAATCATATATCATTCTTCGAATATACAGATATTATGAGGAAGTTAAGAGATAGTATTTTAAACAGCAAGTTTAGAAAAGCAAAGTTTTACTGAATGAGTATAGCTTTTGAGTACGAGCGAGCAAGCGAGCGAGTACCTTAAAAGCTATACGAGCTTAGTGAAACTGCTTTTTTGACGAGATTTGTTTATACTATTTTTTCGCATGTTGTTTTGGTAATTATAAACAAATAATCATAGATCTAAAAGCATTACGGGGGTATACATTTTTAAGAAACCTAACCTAACCTAGTAATCTGACGCGGTTTGTTTATTTCCAATATTTTCAATATTCCAATATAAAATGAACATTTTTTACTAATAATACCACTAGAGCATCAATTAATACTGGAAATTTTTTCAAGAACACACATTTTCTAAAAAATATTCGTGTTCGAGAAAACAATTTCTGTATTTAATTGAAGATAGAGTGGCATTCGGTAGGCAAATTTCACACAAAAATATTATTAAAAAAATACAAGGATAATGTCTTTCTATGTTAATTCAAAAGCAATATTAGGTAGAATAACAAATTATACATGAATGACTAAATGCTTGAAGGGAAAAATAATATGAAAAAAGTTCCAGCAGTGGCATTCGAACTCAGTCTTTTAATGTCATTTTATCCATAAACGTCAAAGAATTTCTAGTGTAATTTCATGCTCCTTACACCAAGGAGGAGACAACAATTTCGGGAAATTTGATTAGTTGCTATGGTAACGATAAAAAATACAGGCCTTTAATTGGTCGAAAATGTTAGGTGTGCAATTTTCTATCAAACTGCGTTATATTGACAGTGATAGGTACTATGCAGTGAGGTGACAGTTGTATGTGATAAAATGCCACTTTATTAAACAATTTTGAATAAGTAAAATAGCATATTAACAGTTAAAATGCGAAAAAATAAGATACATGACAATAATAGAAATATAAACATTGCAAAAGTATAATCTTCAGCATTTTTCACGAAACCGTTAAAAATTGTTGATTGACAATATCATTTCATCCTATTGTAAATGACAGGCTCATTTTGGTGACAGAAAGTGGTGTACGATTGTCGGAAATAACACAATTGCGGATGGTTATATTTCGTGAGAATGAGGTTGATGTTCAATTTTAGGGTGAGAATTGGCAGTATTTATACATTATGCTCTAAAATAAGGGAGGAATAATCCCTGCTTATCGGGGTGTGAAATTGACACACATTTCTGGAACTTTGAAACTAGATATTCGGTAATAGAATACGGAAGTGCATCATGTTATGAAAACGAAATATTTTGATGAGTTATGAACATGAAATGAAATGGAGAAATTGGCATAGGAATACAAGTAGCTTTTCCATTAATTCATTTGAAGATATTCATTTGAGTCTCAAATTCAGTTTTTCGTACTTCTTAAAAAAAAAATTAAAAATGAAAGCAAAAGGTTTTTATCACGCAATCAATACAACTACTTACGTACATACTGAAATATATAGAGAGTTATAGGATGATCAATATTTTTATTGAAATGGGTCAAAACAATAATTTGTCTTGGTCGAATATCATAATTTATCATATCTTAAAGTTAAAGTATTATTTTTCCACAATTATCTAATAATTTTTTTCATCATTTGTTATTATTGCATTGAATGCTTAAAAGTCATAAGAAAATCTGTACGAATATTTCTACGATACCAATCTACTGGCAGCCATCTTGTGTGTGTTGGTGAAAAAAATTAGATAAGTGAAACCAATAAATATCCGGTAGAATTCAAAACTCGAGTTCCTCAGATTTTATCTAGTACATTCAGTGTTGCCGAGGCGATCAGATCACATAATCTTCCGTTATACCAGCTTTTATGAACATGGTAAGCTTTGCATTATGATTAATAAGAATAATTTTGCAATTAACATTCCAGAGAAAAATTACCCAACAAATGAAGTTTGAAAATAGGAAAGTTCTAATATTATTAAAAATTATAGAGATAAAAAAGTTCATGAATCTCAGAAGATTTAGCTACAAATATCACTATATCCTGTGTGCTTATGAAAAATAGCTTTGGATAAACAACCTAAGTTTGTCTTTTCATGACAAGCGAATATAACAGATACATTTTTCCTGAGGCACAAATAATATAAGTACCTCGATAAAGAATGAAAACATGAACTAAGTATGTTGAAAAAAATTATTTTCATTCGATGTACGTAAAAAAGTGATCAACATCAACATCAATAAATATAATTTAATTTTTCTTATTAAACAAAAATTAACGATATATAAGTATATTTTCAGGAATCACACGTTAAAAGACCTCGTTAATCCTTAGCTCGCACAAGTTTCAACTTTTGAGCTGGGACAGCTGGTTAACGAAAAAAACAATTTTAAACAAATTTATGTCATCATAGTATTAACGTTTTTTGAGTCGTACGCTTCACATATCTCATAAATTCCCACAAAACTAGCTTTTTCTCCATTCTCGTTCAATATTCAGTACCTTGAAATCAAATATTGTCATATTTTTGACGTATTGTGTGAACACAATAAACATTTGAATAACAAGATTACCTTCTCATTTTCAGTTTTTTTTCCTTGTAAAGACGAGTAAGAATAACATGTTTGTCCACGTCAAGATTGACACGGTCAATAGCTTGGCTGGCGAGGTCTGTGACATATGTTTGACGGCTTTTGTGCTTCCAATTATAATAAAATTACGAATATACACTCTCCCTTGTATAACTTGACCTTTGCGTTGTCACTGGTCACTTTTTTAGTGATTCTGTAAAACGCCAATTGAAACGAAATAGTTTCAAAGATAAGTGCAATTATAACGAAATTAAGAAATTGGACATTCTAATTTTGGACTATAGTAACACAAGTGCATTAGTGATTATTTGAAAAAAAGTTATTAAGATTTCGAGAACCAAATTATATTTCTCGGATAACGAGTAGATATATTCTTGACAACGTTTTTTGGGCGATTTATCCTGGAAAAATAATGAAATTCAAGAAAATGTTTACTCACAAGTTTTCTGATAATTTTGAGGATGGAGGCAGATATAAATAGTCTCCGGAATATTTTTTGAAAACAAGACGTATTTGTGACCGATAAAATTTTCTGGTCTAAAATTGTCACTGGTCCCAACTCAATCCTATAACTAGTTTTCAAGATACGGGGTTTTAAAATTTAAAATTGACCAGAAAATTGAGCTTGATTGAATTTCTGCTGCATATACACGTTTACTACATGTTTTAGTGATTAGTTGATACATACAATGAAAGATATTTATATTCAAAAGATGATTCACAAATGTTTGAAGGTAGTTTTTGAAAAATCTCACTTTTTCTACTGTGACGTAAAGGAAGCATATTTCAAAAATGTATTCCTCAATATAGTATTTCCCAAGAAGCCCACCTATATTGGGACAATATTGGTACAATATTATGAAAATATTGGCAAAATATTCAAATAATAATATTGACGAGAAAAAAAATGTGAACATTCGGCGATATTGGTCCAATATTTAAAAAATAATATTGGTCTTATATTCTCGAAGCAATATTAGTACAATATCGCTGTAGTACACTTATATTGGAATAATATTGGTAAAATATTAAAACGTAATATTGGCGAGATAAAATTATAATTATTTCGGGATAATGGCACAATATTACTTGGACATTATACAAATAATATCAGTGAAATATTGAGGAAGCAATATTGGCCCCAAAATATTTAGGGATATTGGTACAATATCATTTGCATATATTGGTAAAATATTCAAAGTGAATATGTTGCCTTGGAAACATTGATGAAATATTTCCAGAAAATGTCAAATAATTTAAAAATTCTACAATTTCGTTTCTACTTCAATTTACCACTGAGTAAATTGACTTGTAAACGCATTGTGCGAAACATTTTTTAATATATGTTACTATGATTCAGCTGTTGTTCCATATGTGGGGCCACCTAGCGGTTTCTTACCCAAGTTCAATCATGATTCATTTCAATATTGTTTATTGAATATTCGGCCACTATTCAAATTTCATTGATAGTGACAAATTTATTTTGGAATATGGTATCAATATTGTCTTTCAAATATTGGCTTAGGGTTTTCGTAACAATCTCAATCAATATAGGGTCAATATAATTTTTAGAATATGGATTAAATATTATTCCACCAATGTGCTATCAAACTTGGATATACAATATTGTTTTTTATCTCTAAAATCGACATGAGAGTAATATTGAAATCGCAATATTGGAGCTAGATGCTGGAAACAATATGTAGGCAATATCGCTCTATCGAAATTGGTGAAAATTATTGAACCAATATTGACCCAATATTTCATGAAACTATACACATTTAGAACAGGTTGAGACAATATTCCACCAATATTCCACCAATATTCCACCAATATTATTAATAAAATATTGTTTTTCCAATATGAACCCATATTGTTTCAATATTATTTTTACATTTACAATATATCCATATTGGCCCAATGTAGTTCAATGTCCAGCGTGGCTTGTGCCGGGGAAGTAGTTGTTTTCTGTTAGATATTACAAATAAATCACATTTCTCATTTTTCAATTTTCATGGAGAATGTTCCCCTTTTCAACATGAAAACAAGATTCAGCCAACATGAGGTGCTACCTGGGTTTGACCGGAAAATATTGCACTGTACACATTTCTCATGCAGAGAGAACCATAACTGAAAACTAAATGAGGATTAATTCAAAACCTGTATTTTTGTATTGATTTTTGGGAAGTTAACACCAGTAGCTGTCATATATGTGTCTCTAAGCTAGAGACAGTACAAGGTGGTTTATTTGCCGGAAGGTATTTTATTTTAAGAAAAGTACAAAAACCATGAAATTTTCCCATTCATATGTATCAATTTTCTCGTTATTCAATAATATTAATAACATTTTAATCAGTCGTAAAGTTTACATCTGATCCTATCACCGATTTTCGAGATACAGAGCGTTGAAGTGTAGTCTTGCTAACTGTAGAATTGTTTGAGTGATTGCAAAAACTTATTGTGATTCATTTTTCATTCGGTTTTTAGCAATATGTTTCCATGTTCTTATTACCAAAACTTATATTAAGAAACATAAAGTCATTCCAGCTTTGGAATTCGAAGATAAAAAAAAACTGACGAAATCAGCAGTTCTCCAGTTTAACGCTCTGTATCTCGAAAACCGGTCAGAGGATCGGATATACACTGCATGCCTCTTAAGACCTTATTAAAATTATTATATACTGAGAAAATGGTTGCATTTGATCAGGGAGTTGTTCGAATGCAAGATCAACTAGCGAGAAATTCAATAAATGAAGAAGAGTCCACCCCATTTCAATAATAGTAAAGTCAGACTTCAAGCAAATACTGAAAGAAGCAATAACATCCACATGGCAATCCGAGTGGAATATTTCGGAGTCCAAGCTTGCTGAAGTGAAAAAATCCGTACTACCCTGGAAAAAACATTTGCCGATAAGACCAGACTTCGACTGGGTCATAGCCGCCTCACACATAGCTACATACTGAACCGAGGAGATAAACCAATGTGTCAAACATGTCTATGCAATCACAAGCGCCAAACATATGGAATGCCGTCAACTCTTCAGTGAAAACTGTGAAATCAAAAAATTAATTAGGTTAGGCAGGTTCAAAGCCTTGAACTGCAGAATCTTTTTTCTGATGGCCCGAGAAAGTGCTAGAAATCGCACTTAAAAAGATAAGACCTTGGTAATCCTTGGCTCGCACAAGTGTCCACTTCTGAGGGCTATCGTTCGTAGGGGAGGGGGGGGGGTGGACAGCTGGTGAACGGAAAAAACAATTTGAACAATTTTTTCGACAAATAAACCAACTTGTATTTTTTTAAGATCAGAAACCCACATATGCTAGTGGTATAACCTTTCCCAAAAATTGTTACATAACTATAGGGTTTTGAATTAATCCTTAAAAAATTTGTTTCTGTTACTAAGCAACGAACTTTCTCGTATAGAAAACGGTCCGTAAAATGTTTTGCAGGCGTCTCAACAATAATGACATCAATCAAAAATTGTTATGCATTCATAAAAATTTCTTAATTTATGATAAGGCTGATTGTGATTTCAGGAAAAATAGTATGTGTACCTCGTAGTAAAAGCACATTCCCAGACCAATGTAAATTGTCGTCCGGGAATGTTATGCTTTTACTACTAGATACACAATATATTATTTTGTAGATGACTGTAAAAGGACAGATGAGATGATGGATACTCGATAATATAAATCTCTTAAATATGAACACAAAAAAATGTGAATGATACATTTGTTAAGAGTGATTTTATTTTGCTCGTGGGGTTAATGCTCCACTCACTAACGACCATTTTGCAGAAGAAACTGCCACTTTAGTACTTGTATCATAAATAACTATTCTATAATTCGTTTGACAGTGACGTTCAGTATAATATTTTATAATTCGTAACTATTCTTCCTGAGATTCATGAAATTAGCGATTAACATACCGAAGCACGAAACATAAAATCTAAAACATTTACTGATTTTCTCTCCAGTTTAATACACCTTAATTCCAACACTCTGAAAATTCCCACGAATGGTGGTCGTTATTCTTATTTATTTTTTACAAAAATCTTTCAATTTTTTGAAACTACCCAAAAATTCATCAAACATTTTTTACTGTTTTACTATCAAAACAAATTATAACCAGTCATCGATGAGTAGCCAAACTGAATTCTGAGAGGCACTTTCTATATAGGCATCCATTCAGCAAGAACGGTTCTAAAAGGAAACAATTCAAAGGAACCCGGGATGAAAAGGGAATTTGCATACCATCCTGGCTGTCGATATATGCAAATATCCATTGGACTTGTCAATCACGAGTTCGTGGGTAACCAATATTGGCGCGTCCTACAAATTGACTTTTGCATGGAGAACAATGAATGCATAATTGGGAATTGATTATGCCTCCTAGGGGATTTACTGTGGGAAATTAGAAGTATCATGCAGACATTGTAGTATGTGAAAAGTCAATAGGAAAGTTGTTGATATATTTCGTTTCAGAATAAATCTATTATTAATACTAAGGTAGTGTTGGGTAATAAGGCCCACTTTACTTTGGTAAAAAAAATTAACCTTCATAAATGTCATACGAAAAATTCCGAAAGTTGATTTTCTGTCATATTTGCCGCTATGTTAACAATAATAGTTGTCTCCTTTGAAACCTTGGTAACCAAAATAAGACAATTAATAAAAACTTGCTCTCGGTTCGTATAATAATAATAATAATAACTTTATTCACAAAAAATAGAAATTGGCCATAATCAAAACAAAATATGTGAACAAAGTGGTTTGGCGATAAGAGCATAGCTCTTGTTTCGCAAAAAGTGATAATTGAAAATGAGTTCAATGATAAGAATCATAGCAGTAGACCTGATATCAAAATATAATAGATGAAATCTTAAACAAATATGACACATACTATACAAGTAAAGTAATGATGTGCTGATAAATAAAATCTTAGACAAATATAGATAAAATTATGCTATATACATTATAGTAAAAAAAGTGACTTAGATTAAATGCTAAACAAATAAATAGATAAAACATTGCACAAATATGACTAGGACTAACAATCAATAGAAATATATAAAACCTCAGGAAACTGTATCAACTGTATCAGTGACGTTCAGTATAATATTTTGTAATTCGTAGCTATTCTTTCTGAGATTTTCCATTCTCAAAATTAGCGATTAACAGACCGAAGAACGAAGCATATCTAAAACATTTACATTTACTGATAATTGAAAATGAGTTCAATGATAATAATATCAGTAGACATAATATCAAAATATGATAGATGAAATCTTAAAAAAATATGACACATACTATACAAGTAAAGTAATGATGTGCTGATAGATAAAATCTTAGACAAATATGGATAAAATCATGCTATATACATTATAGTAAGAAAGTGACTTAGATTGAATGCTAAACAAAGAAATAGATAAAATATTGGACAGATATGACTAGGACTAACAATCAATAGAAATATATAGATCCTGAGGCAACTGTGACTACAACTAGGATATGTACAGTAAAAAATCTAAATGTTCATAGATAAAATAAAATAAAAATGTATACATGTCAGTTCAATAATAATTTTAGTCTATAAGGGAGTTTTAAAGAATTGCCTGTCTTTTTCGATAATAAATTTTTTAATTTGCTTTTGGGTAGATAAGTTGGTCGTGATGTATTACCTGCATTGGTATAAAAGCCCATAATAAATTATGCAGAATTTGTTTTTCGATTGAATGATTATGTATACAAATAATTCTTATTAATCAAAAACGGTAGAAACTTAATAAAACTATAATAAACTAAATAAAAGGATCAGATAATTTCGTCATAAAATACTGAGCTCAAAGTTAAAGACAAAAGTTTCAGCATTTTTTTCTCCCATACAACTATAACAAATATCTATCAGGAAACAACTATACCACGACGGGTACGTAATTATATCAGACTAGGCCTAGGGTACTATTACAAATGCTTCCTCTATCCAACTCACAAAATTTTTCATTCGTGTATGGGAACCACCTACTATTTTAGTTTCAATGCTGTTTTGCCTTTTGCCTCTTCTCAGTGCAAGCATAGGAAATAAAATACAGCTGTATATGGCTCCAGGAGTTTGCCTTGATTAATGTCAAGGAATAAATAAAATAAATCAACTCAATAATTAATATCGTCATTTCTCGACTGACGACTGAAAATTGACTTTGAAGGTACTACAACTTATCTTGCTCTTTAGAAATATTCGATTTGATCTTTTATGTTCAATCACTGTCCACTGCGCTCAATTGAAATTATTGAATCTTTTTTTCATTTAATGATTCTATGAATTTCGAGGATTGTCTCCTTATCTCACATCTATGCACATACGGTACCTTTTATGTAAAAAAAATTGATGTCTGAAGTGTTTTCATCCTGTTCTACCAATATTATCTATACTCGATTTGTTTATCTTCTCAAATGACGACAAGTAATTGGCAATGTCGAACTTTGCTTACCAAATATCAACTAAGTCAACATAAAATGATTACATATTTTATCAATTTATAATATTCAGGGTGTGAGTCAAGTCCTTCAGATTAATCAAGTAGTATTTTGCTATAAAACATTAATACAGTGTGTCCACTTAAGTTGGCGTCATATGGAAAACTTTAATTCTCATTCCTCATGAAAAGTTCTGCATGTAGAACTCAATTTTGAATAGTCCTATCTCAAAATATTGCACTCATATAGTAGTGGAAAAATATGAGGTTTGGATGATGGTAATGTTCCAAATTGAGATCTTTTTGTATACCTATAACTTTTATTTGTGACAACATCGAAAATTGTTAATGTGCAAAGTTGTTCAGAATTTCTACAGAAATGTTTATCAAAATCTACATAAGCCCAATGCACTCGCGAATAATCTCTAAATTTTCGCTGCGAGATCCGTTATTTTAATGGGTAGTGTTATTGTAGAGAGAAATCTATGAGATTCCGTTTTTATTTTTATTTATATTTATCGTATATAGATATGATTTTATCGTTATCTGCAATTCTGAACAACTTTTCATATCCATTCATATATTTTGAACATACTTATTTATAACTGGAAAATGTTGGAATATAAAACGAGTGTATTTTTTAACAACGCAGAACTTTTCACGTAAATTATTATTTTTTTCCTGGAACGAAAAATTAATTAAAAAAGTGAAGAATAATTTCTCTAGATGTACTAGGAAGGTAGTGAATTACTGATTCAAAAGCTTGATGTGCAAAGTTTGGAATTCAAATATCCACAGCGGCAAGCTTCTGAATCTGAAACTCACAGATGAATAACATATAAAACACACCTAAAGAAATTGTTTTTTATTTTGCAGCGCATTTGAATACAATATTGTCGTCGAATTATTTTATTATTTCATTTTCTGCTTTTCAGTTATGGTTATTACAAGGCCTGTTTCCTATGAGTTTGGAGCTAACTAGCTCTCCAATAAGGAGGCCATCTGAACATTAACTCGTCCGCCATCTTATGGCCGTCATCTTGAATTAGTGTATTTCAACAAATTATTCATGATCTTTGACCCCCACATACCTGCTATAACTTTGAAAAGAATCGGACCATAGTTGAACAACTCGTCTGTCATCTTGGATTTATGATTTTCGACGAAAAATTCATAATATTTGACCTCGAAAACCCCACATACCGATTTCAAACAGAATCGAAACATAATCACAACTTGTCTGCCATACCTATTGAAATTATTTTAGTTTTACAAAAAATAACAATCTCCGACACCGGACACAAAACTAGTCTGATTTGTCTATTTGTCTAGTCTAGTTTGATCCCGAGAACCTCCAAATACCAATTTTGAATCGAATTGGACAATAATCACAAATCTCGTCCACCATCTTGGAGCCGCCATTGTTTTTTCCTCCAACAAAAACTCCATAATTCATTATCACCAGAGTTTCAAGTTAATCAAACTACTACAAGTGGGTCAAAATTCACTTGCAAGATTTGATTACATAGACAAGGGGACAGGTGAAACAAATGAAAGCTTGTAATTTTTGAAACTTTTCCATACGGGGCCAACATGAGTGGACATACTATATAATTCTACACATTTTTGGAAACTGCGAAAAAAGAGATGATCAGAACAAATGTAATTGTTGATCAAAAAATTCAAACCAACTCTGGAAGCATTGATTCTATTCAGAAGTAAGAATCTCAGAAATATCTCAACAGATTCTTCAGCTGTTTGAAATCCTACTCCACGCATTTTACTTTTGATAGTCGGAAACAAAAACAAATCGTTAAGTAAATGTGAAAAAATACTGTAGTTTTGGATTTTGGATGTTGTATGCTCCTACCCTCATTAAAAATACAAGTTTTCCAATTTGGCGCATAAGCGCCAGCCAGTAGAAGAGATTTTGTGAAAAATTATTGGGATTTTGTTACATTACTCTTTACTAATGCAAAAAATATTCAAACAGAGCACAAAGCTTGCCACAATTCACTCTTAACTTTCTTTCCAAACCTCTGAGATAGCAAAATACAAAGCCGCGTAAGTAAAAAAATTAAAAGTTACGGAAAACTTAAAAAACATACTTTTTTTTAATTCTATTTTACTGACGTTTGACGATGACCAAGAAATAATAAAAAAATTTAAACCTTGATGCAATCGATACTGATACAATCATAAGTGAAGATATATAGATCCTTTGGTTTTACAATAGCTTTTTCTCATGATGAAATTCGCTCAAGAAAAATTGTAAAAGGAAATGGAAGGAGGTATTTCATACATCAAAATAATTAAAATATTTGGATAGGAAAACCAAATACTGTAGATTCCTTCATAAGCAACCTAATACAGTTGAGGTGTTAAGTTCAATCCAAAAGTTAGAAACTACTCGTGACCAAATCGCAAAACCGTGCAAAAGGCGAAATGAACAGTTGCTAACTAGCTCTAAGCAATAATTAGTGGACAATCATCAAAAGACTTCCTCATTGAGCATGCTTCTCTAAACAATATTGCTCAGGCACCAAGAGATTCCCCGAAATAGTGCGACATACCTATAGTATGTAAATGCATATCAATGGATCTCAAAAAACATGAAAACTGAACTATAAATTATATAGCGGGTAGATATATAGTAATTTATGTATCAAGTGAGTAAAGTGCAAGTAAAAAACACTTTACCCACGAGTTTCATACAGTATTTTTTCTACAACTGTCAAAAAAAATAACCAATTCATATTTTTTTGCAAATATGAAATTGATTTGGCATATTTTTATTGATTCATCATTAGAACAAAGTTCGAACAGTACGCCAGAGAGTTGAGTTTCAAACAAATGAAACGAATAATTTCGACATAGTCGAAATCTCTTTCCAACTATCCCGCAAAATGAAAAATTTGAAGTGAATATTAAAATAACATATTCATCTAGGTCAATATTATTATTATTAATGTTGACTTGACTTTTTGAACTATGTCAAGGAAATCTCATTTGCACTATCCACGATTTTCTCCGTTCAATCTGCATCACTTTTCATATATAGTTATCAAGAATTCGTTATCTGGATAGACGCCCAATTTCACAAATTTCATTAATTATTGTTGTCAACTAGTTTCTGACGGCCAAACAGCCATAGCTACCTTAGATTACCTAGCGTAGATTAGGTCCAATAGTTCCTTAGAAGTATATGCTATTATTTTGAATATATTTGCCGCGATACTTTGGAATTTTGATAATACTTATTTAATAGTAAGAATACTAAGAATATTATTGGTGAAACATTTGTATATCAGATATTTATAGGTTATTAGTTGCCAAAGATAATCAGAACTGGCTTTATGACAGGATTTCGTTATTATTCGGATCTGTCACTGTTGTTGCATGAAACTGTCGGTTGCCTAGCAACAGCCGTTAAAAAAAGTGCACTTTTTTTACGCTTTTCCTTTTAATAATGAAATCATATGTTGATAGTGAAATATTGTAATACTTTACGCACACAAACCACACAAAATGTGGACTTTTTTTGACAGTTGTAGAAAAAATCATTTATCGGTAGGGGGAGGCAAAAAAACGTTTGTAGCTTCAGCGTCTTTCGAGTTACGTAGCTGGGCAAACCTGGGCGAGAGAGCAAAAGTATTCTTCACAGAATTTTTGTTTTTATTTGATGAATGTCTGAGGATCTGATATTCAAAGATGAATAGACGATTACTTGTCACTTCCATTAACTTTAACGCCTTTTTAAGAAACTGCAAATAGTTACTTCCTACTGCTTCTGGGCATATATTTTCGATTCCGTCGAAACATTATTAATAAATATATTAGACGTCTGACTCCAATATAGATTGAGAGTAAAACTAATTATCAAGGTCGTCATTTTCAAGAGTGTAAAACACAGAGGGTGCTCAGCAGGAAGGGGTGGTGGTGTAATCAAAGTGTCGCCTTCGTTATTAGCTCGTTTATCAACAGACAGCTGCCAATGATGGCTTATAGTTGACCTTTATCCATCTCCCCCTTCTCTTAGATCATCATTCTTTCCACCAGTGTTGGACCAAGGGTGTATTTCCTTAAGTTCATTGAAAAGAAATATAAGATATGAAAGATAGTAAAAAAAAAGAAACACCTAATTGAACTGGATTAATCATACTTTTTCTGAATTATCACTGAATCTTAAATCAAGAAAGTTAAACTTTACTCCTCTAAAATAATTGATTCTTACAACAAAACTAAACAAGTGTGGAAAATTTCGAGCTTGGAAATAAGCTCGACACCAGAAATGGCATGTTAGATAAAAGTTCTGCAGGTATTGATATGTCCAGAGCTATTGTTGGAGAAAGGATAGACCTGATAAGTGATCCTATGGTGTACCTGATGAACAAGTCTTAATTTCATTTTGGTTTTTCCCATCAAACCGAAGAGTGGTGTTTCCTCTACACAAAAAAAGGAAACACAAAAGAAATTGAAAGTCGAAGGCAAAAAATATCAGTATTCATATCAATTTAAATTTTTTTCGAAAGAATAGTCTAGAAGAGAATGATGAACTATATGGAACATAATAACTCACTCTGTGATAGTCAACACGAATTGAGAAAACTAAAAATAAAAAAACCTTTGAAAAAAAAATTATTTGAATGCACTAAAAAGAAGAAAATGAAATGAAGTAAATCGAACCCATTATTTTGTAACATTATGAAATACCATATGATATGAAAGCTTGTTGCGAGAAAAGTATTTCTTATAAATTCAATTTGAAGTCATTTGTATCAAGATTTATTTTCGCGACAAACTCTTATATCATGAAATTTCATAATGTAACAAAATGATGAGTTCGATCTACTTAGGTTTATTTTCAACATTTTTGCATTTGAATAAAAGATTTTTTTAAAGTTAATTTTTTATTTTTATTATTATTTTGTTCTTTTTAGCATTATATTTTGCTCTGTTATGAGTTTTAATGGACGCGCCAGGTACCAAGTTTTTCTGCATGTACCCCACCCTACTTGATACGTACCGATAGGTCAAGTTACGAAAATTATTCGACGATTCGATGTTTATCACAATCATTGCGTATTTGAATTTCGTGAGTTTTCGCTACTTTAGGGGAGTCTGAACACCCTAAACAATTTTAGTTCGAAAATATGAATAGGAAATTCATAAAATCTATTGTGGATTCATCTGCGACTGAAAGACAAACTTTAGTCGCTATTTTCCATCGTTCAAGATAACCTTGGGAGGTATTCATGTTGAAAAGGGGAACATTCTCCATGAAAATTGAAAAATGAAAAATGTGATTTATTTGTGATATCTAACAGAAAACAACTACTTCCCCGGCACAAGCCACGCTGGACATTGAACTACATCTGATATATATTGTGAAGAGACTCTAACTGAAAAGGAAAGAAAAATTCTGAAAGATAAAATTTGCATTTTCATTCAGATAGCTGACTTTTTTAATTCTTTCTATTTTTCCTTGAAATTTAAATTTAATTTAATGATTTTTTCAAGGAAAAATAGAAAGAATTAAAAAAGTCAGCTATCTGAATGAAAATGCAAATTTTCACTTTCAGATTTTTTCTTTCCTTTTCAGTTAGAGTCTTTTCACAATATCTATCAGATGTAGTTCAATGTCCAGCGTGGCTTGTGCCGGGGAAGTAGTTGTTTTCTGTTAGATATTACAAATAAATCACATTTTTCAATTTTCATGGAGAATATGTTCCCGTTTTCAATATTTTTTTGTCATAATGTTAATCGTCCGAAAAAATCTAGATAGGGGGTAAAATTTTCCAAAACTATATTATTCGATTGTTAGATATTATTCATTATTTTTATGGATTTTTTCGATTTCGATTTCGCAAGTTTTCAACTTTTTTTTGAAAAGAGAGAACGTCGACAAATATATTTTTCTTCTCAATTTTCGAAATGTACGAAACTGTTCTCTATATAGCTTTCGAGAGGGGCAGAAAAGTATTTTTTTTTAAACCGTATTAATCAATGTTCAAATAATTTTCACTATTTTTACGGATTGTTTTTCGAGCCCCCCGATAATTTTTTTTTCGTCATCATGTTCCATGTTTGAAATTGTTGAATTGATGAGGGGGGCAGGGGGAACCATAATATTCGACGGTCATCTGACCTATATCTGAATATCTATTTTTCACTATTTTCACGGATTTTTCCGATGTTAATTCCGCGAGTTTTCCAACTTTTTTCGAGTAAAGAGGGGGCGAGCCCCTCCGATCTAATTTTTTTTTCGCTTCAATTTTTGACGTCCAAATCCGTCAAAAAAACTTCCGAAACCCTTCGCGTTCTCTATCTAGCTTTCGGGGGACAGGAGGGGGACAATTTCTTTGACATTGATGTATTGTCATCGGAACTGAATCAAAATGTAAAATTTTAACTCCATAGGATAAGAGGAAGTGGTTCTAATTTTACCCATCTAACACACACACACCCACCCACACAGAGCAATTCTAAAAACAAATGAATTGAAGGTGCATCAAATAAATCGTTGAATTACATTTATATTTCCTCATGTCCAGTATTGCCAAAGCTCCGATATCTGCTATAGTGAAAGCCGAAATGAATGGAAAGAATCGTGAATGAAATAAATACGGATTTCTAGAAATTCTAGAATAGGAATCCAACAACTTGGTAGAATTCAATTCAAATACAACCCAAGAATCCTACAGTGGCCAGTGTAACTATGACAGAAGTATCCATATCAATGAAATCTTCCATTGCAATTCTCGGTATTACCATCAAATGTACCCTTTCACGGTAAAACCATGTTAGATCTTTTGTCAAAAGTGACTCTCAAAAACTTAGTGTTTTTTCCATGCCAAGATGTATTTCTCTTACCGTCAACTCATTATGATTTGTTTCCAAATATGGGTGTAGCACCCAAACACACATTGAAACTTCAAGATTTTGTTAAAAAAAACATTGGTCTCGTCGGTGATACTTCGCTCACAGGCTCACTCACTTCTCTGAAACACAGCAGAAGGGTTGGTCATCTGTCTCTGTTTTATAGATATTTCTATGGACTATGATCTTTCCCAATATCATCAATGGTTCCACGGTTACGACACGACAGAATATTTAATGCAAACAGTATCACCTCGTTCGTTCGTTTTGGTTCAAACAGGAAATGTCTCGAAATGTCTCGAAATGTCAATTAAAAATGACAGATACTTGTTTATTAATTTTATTCTGATATTAGTTTTGATGCAGTTTTCGAAAAAATATTGTTTGCATTTCGAATGCGAAATACTTTTGGCGATCTAGAATGATTATTCTGCTTCGCTGAAGCTCGGCAAAATAACTTCCATTCTCTAACGCAAAAGTATCATTTCTCATTCTAGATGCAAAAATATCTCTCGCCCACTAATAAGAAATTCATTAATTAACAAATTTTACCACAGCATTGATGAGCTTGTTAACGACAACATCATTTGAATATCTCTCGTAGTCAGAAAAACCCAAAGGTTTTCATATGTTTTCTCTGACGTTTTTTTTTTTTTTTTTTTTTAATCTTCAACCACGTTTGTGTTTGTTTTATAAAGTTTGTCTGGTGTTATTATTATTGTTACAATTTTCATAACACCAGCCACGAAAATGCCAGTGGCATAAGTTATAATGATTATCCAACAAACCTCGTATGAATCATGAATTGTAAACACGGAACGCCGTCCTTGAAAGAGACATGTTATTAATGAAAAGTAGAAGTGATTCATTCCGATCGGACGAAATGCTCATGAATGAATATACTATCTCTCGTTGGGGATTCCGGAAGTTTACATCGAAATACCTATGTTCAAACAAAATGATAAGGCGCCATATTGGAGATAAACTTGTTAGTCTTCTCGAAGTCAAATCATTATATTTTCGACTGACTCATTTCCACTTACCCAATGTTGCTAGAGTTTGGCAAATTTATATTATAATTCAGTAAATTTGTATTCGACAGGGCCCCTGGTTGGGAAATTTTGGGGTAGTTCTGATTTCTTCCATTTCACACGTTTTTTGGAGTGCTGAATCCGAATCTGAAGTTTGCTAACAAAGTTTTTTGACGGAACTTAAAAAAAATGCCAAAAAGTTGTAAAAAATAATTTTTTTGTAGTTTTTCGCTTATAACTCGAAAATTATCAGTTTTTCGTGAAACACTTTCCCATTCATAATGGAAGTATATAAAATTTCCTACAAATTCCACTATGCAGGTTTTTTTTTCGACAGTTCGGGCTCAAACACCAAATAAAAATTGGCGTATTTCTGCTGAGTCAGCAAACACCCACCTTTTCACTCCAAACTCTTATTGACTATTTCTAAAGGAATTATATAATAACACTGAAAGTACTCTTGTTTGTCATTGGAACAGTTTTAATCAAAGGGCTCATCTGAGGTTATGTCGATGACTGCTAGTGACAGTGCGATAAGAAAGGAGTGTTTGAGAGTCATAAACAACGCAAAACGGTTCTGGGCCATTCAGGCCATTACTTGCTCCTTCTCGGGCTAGTGTGTCGGCCTCTTCATTGCCTCTATAACCTGTGTGTGCTGGTACCGAGGCTAGGGTCAGTCTTTTCTGACTGCCAAGCTCTTTTAAGGTTTCTATGCAACCCCAAACAAGTATTGAGGTAACTTGCATTGAGTTGACTGGTTTTATTGCAGCTTGGCTATCTGAGTATATGACAATGTTTTTTTATGAACACTTATGCCTTATTAGCTCTTCTGCACAATGGTGTATTGCGACGATTTCCGTTTGGAATATCGTCGCTTATTTGCCTAGGCTCAATGAGATTTTCATCTTCCTCGTGGTTCCGTATATCTATATCTGGGAAGTATATGCCATTCTTGTAACCGGGTCGTTTTTTAACTATTCGTATAGATTGTTGTAGTCTCTCTCCCGTGTATATTGTTTATAGGTGTTCGTCCTGAGTCGAAATCCCATCATCCCTTTCTCTCCACACTATCCCAAAATGTCGAACATTTGAATCAGATATCTATTATCAGGAATAATTACATTCAGGAACAACTACATCCGCCTACGAATATATAATTAGATCTGACATCCATTTTTTCAATGTTTCTCCAGGAGGACACAATTGCAAGTGCTAATTGCAATCAAGCATTTAATACTACCTATTGGTTGTGAATGACCACCTGCCGATATGACACGTTCACGGTTTGTTTCTCACTCATCAGTACAAAGACATTAGAGTTATCCTGGCTTACCTAATGAACGAAAACATAAAAAATGCAACAGCAGCATGGTTCAAATTTTCCGCTTTGTGGGATAGAGTGGAGAGAAGGGGATTTCGACTTCGTCGAAATTATTCGTTACATTTATTCGAAACTCTCCGGCACAATTATCGAACTTTGTTCGAATTATGCATTACTTTCTCCGGGAGTCTGTGCTTTACCAAGAAGTGCTGTTGCTTTCGAGTGTTATCGTTCATTGGGGGGGCCCGTATAACTTTAATGTTGTCTGACCTATCCTTGCAATGATGAGTGGAAAACAAAGCGTGAAACATGTCTCGCCTGCAGGTGGTAATTTTCAATCAATTGGTGATAATATTCAATGCTTGATTGCGATTAGCACTTGCAATTGTGTCCTCCTGAAGGAACATTGCACAAATCAGATGTAATTCAATGTTTGTAGGGGAATTTTCCCTCTTTGTGGGATAGTGTGGAGGAAAGAGAATTTTGAATTCGTAGAAATTATTGGTCTTTCCACCATTTTCGGGAACTTTTCATGGATCTTTTTTCATGCATTAAGGGATCTCCTGAGTCCTGAGTTAGCTTTTATCCCTCATCCTGCTCATTTGCCAAGCACATAGTAGTGTTTGAAGTTCAACCATCAATTTTGGGATAGGACATTTGAGAAATACAGCAAATACATCTCTAACACGTTTTATAAATACGTTATACGGAAAGTCTGTTGACCAGAGACATTTCAGCAGTCAGAGCCAATCACAATCAGCGAAAAAGGCAAGTGGCGACTGAGAAATTAATCGCCGAAGAATCCAACAGCTAACTTTCCTATGAGAGTGAGGAGATAGGAAAAAGCTACGAAAACGGATAAGCTGCTCACGTGATACCAGGTGAAGACAAGGTGGAAACACCCCACTTCCCTATCCCTACCCTGTGGTATGTTATGTTTATATCATTTTTATCATATTGCTTGTATGTATGGTGTGTTGTAAATTTTAACCAAAATATTTACTATTATTGTTAATTCTGTGATTTTCTGTGGATTTTCTGTTAGAATATTATGTCCTTCATTGGGTCCTAACACTACTTTGTTGTACTGAGTTTGTTTCTCGTCTTCTTCTTCTATATAGCTCACAATGGGTCTTATATGTATCTTGTACGTTCCTAATTTGTTATTGTTAAATAAATTTTTTAGAATGAGATGACGCGAGAAAAAGTTTTTAGTATTATTATTTTTGTGAGGATCTGTTCTTTCTGAGCTTAAATTTGCCGTATGAAACCGCTTCAGTATATGGAGTTCAGAACATAAGCAAATACATAGTTTGACGGTCATCAATTATTTCACTCTTCTCAGAGGGAAGTGAAAGCGTGTGCTGATGAAAAAACATTTTTTTTTCTCAAAAACTGCCATAGTGGCCGTTCAAAAACCCTCTTTATGTTTCATCAATATTGGCCTGACAAGTCCTGTTTTACCACTTTTTGCTGCCAACCTATAACATGGTCAAGAATATTTTTTTCAGTATTCTAATTCTGAAATGCCTGAAATCCCTATCGTTTTTGCTATGCTCTCAATATATGTTCTTTGGAAATTATAGGATTTTCTCTTATACCAAATCTGAAGATTTGCAAGGAAACAATAAGCGCGAACGCTATTTTTATTCACTAGAAATTAATAATGTATTCCTTGAGGCAACTAACGGTAGTTGTGTTTTCTGCTTTGGAAATTAATTTTCCCGTAGTATTAACTTTTTCGAATTGACAATTCAATGTTAGCAACGTGGCAACAACGTTGATGACAAATTGTGTGTTTGAGAAAAGTCATTTATACGTTCAAATAATTTAAGTACCTACATGACGAACCACTTTAGATAATAATATTTTTTATAAAATTGTTTCTTGTCGATTACACACGTATTTGTAGAAAGTTAATAGTCCGAGTCCGGCCCTGCTTATAATGTTTCTTCGAAGGGTAGTATCTGAACTGTGTCTTATATGATCAATTATCTACTTCTTGTTTTGACATTCAGGAAATAACTTGTAGATATCTTGAAATTGAGTTAAGTTGTTGGCAGGGCTCTCGATCGTTTATCACAAAATTATGAAGGAAAATCCTTGTGTTCAGGAAGTTTACTGTATTACATCATTTAATTAATCGGCAGACGGAGATTTTACATAATTCTGTTTTCGATTTTTTTTGCCCCATAATGGAAAACTTAGCGCATGTATCAGCATTACCTATATTTCTTTTGTGTAGCGTCACAACTTTTGAGGAAGTAAACGATGAAATTACGGAAGAATTGAAGGAGGGATTGAAGGAATAAAAGGAAAGAAATCTTCTGGGAGTTGCTGATGGGGGGTCGGATGACATAATGAACTCATCAGTTTCAACAATATTTAATTCTTGAACAATCCTACAATTACAAAAAATTTGCGGGATTTTTAGAATCGCGTTGGTTTCTGTCAAGAAAAAAACGGCATTAAAAAAAATAACAAATAATTACCCAAAGTAATTTCAGCTACTGAAGTTTGTGGGCGAAACGCGCATGTTTTGATGTATGGTTTTATTTATTTATTCGGTGAAAATGGCAGACAATTTGAACACCCCAGTTTGATTATTTTGAGCCGTATCTAATAATTATTTTCAGTGATATCCAAAATAGTAATAATAACAGTCCTTTACCAGCACCTCATGATATCCCTCTGGGACATTTCTGTAAAATTCTCATGAATGGCCCATAAGCTGGAGTATGATTATTATTATTGTATTGCTTCGGTACTACCGATATTTGGGATATTTTATTTTAATAGTATCCCTACGTACCAACCATGCCATAAGGTTGAACGTATTGCACGCAAACATTTTTCTTTTTTGTGTCAAAAGCAAGTGTTATTTCAAAAAAAATCAGTGACATCGTAACTGGCACATCTGTGATGAATAACAAATTAATTATATGTATGTCAGCACTTGCAATAGAAGTTAAGCTTTGAGTTGTGTTTTTCCTTCCGGTCCTATTATGTTTTTAATCCATTTACAAGCTCACTGTATAAGAATTTTGTAATCAACAATTTGCAGTTAGTCATCAAAATTTTATAGAAAAACCACAACTAATAAATGAAAACAATGCACATACACCGTACCTTGCTGTGAACAAAGAGGAGTTAAGGAAAGGATCATTCATTTCTCTCACAATCCCCTAGCGAATAAATCAAACGAAAAGAATATGTTTCTGACCTTTATGTGATAGCGACAAATGTTATTGGTATCCCCTAACCTCGTGTCCATCTGCTATTTGATCTGGAATTAGGAATATTGAATTTATCGAAAATCGCAACGTATGTTACTCGTCGTCACTATTTATTTAATAGATGAAATGGAAAAGGGACATGAAAATGTATAAAAATTGATTTCAGTTTTAGTTGATTTTCTAACGAATTAGGTTTATTTTGGGTTAGTTGTGTGAAGGCTTTTTTCATTATTAGCTAAATATTTTTTTGTAAAAATATTCACAAAAATCAATATAAATGAGAACAAGAGAACAAGAAAATCTGTTAGTTAATGATGGTTTCTATTTTAATCTTTATTTGGAAATATGACGTTATCAGTATATTAGGTATTTACGAATTTTCAATGAAAACTAGAGATAATTTAAAAATAAACCATCTGAATGAAACTGCAAATTTCCAATTTCTGAAATTTTTTCAGTTATGGTCGTTTTACGATATTTATCAGATGTAGCTCAATGTCTAGCGAGGCTATAGATGTTTTCTGTTACAAAAAACTAACATTTCAATTTCAACGGATAATGTTCCCCTTGATATCAACATGGTTTACTATATTACTCTTAGGGTAATTTCACTCACGATATGAAAGTCGCGTCTCCTGCGATATAATAATCAATGAAAACGGGACTTCGCGATAGTACACGCTTCCTTCTTCTCGAGTCGATTAGACCACATCGCCAAGTGGTAACCACAAATATAAACAACAATGATGTCAATGATTCTTCTTCTTCTTCGTTGTTTTTGATTTTCTGATTCTTTGCGGTGTCAATTTCACCAGATGTCAATGATATATCTTGCAATCCAATATGACATAAACGTCAGGTTGACAGAATTCATGTTTATTATTCATTAGGTGTAACTATTGAAGAATTCACGGCAATGAAACTTTATTGAATTCGTTTGTTCGTGAAATTATCTCACTAAATACGACTCTTGCTTTTAAACTAGATCAAATTGATTTGAGGTAACACCATTTGCTCTTATGGGCTCGTGGTGTTACTAAGCAATTTGATCTCGTTGATTTCTGTCAGAATTTCCATCGATAGTATTGCGAGCACTCGTGGTATTACCCCCGAAGGGATTTGGTGAATCTCAGTCTAGTCAAAAATTTCAAATGTTGCATTGGTGACAAAGAAAAAGGATGACCTTATAAAGGGTAGTTTCACTTTGAAAATAGCAATTCCATTTTTGTATTTGTAATTGTGGAATTTTGAATATTGATTATCTCTTGCCAATATTTTTTTAATGCAAATTTTGTACTTCCTACTTCCCCTCCCCACTGAATTATCTCTGAACACTGAATCTTACATCTATTCCTAACACATACAGGTATCATATCCACTATGCAAACATTTACGTGTTGTATTTCATTTTCTTCGAAGTCAAATGTCTGAAATTTGAATCTGAATTACCCTAGAGATACACATCTGTGGTCACTGTGCAAGAAAAAAGACCCATCAGCTATCTATTTATTCCCTCTATTCAGTCCATCTCTCAGCGGTACCTACATTCTTGTCAGTAGGTAGGTTTCATTATTTTTGTTGTTACCGAGGAGGTACAGATAACAATCACAGGTATCTTTTTCAACGAGCATGAGCCGATGTCAGTTTGGGAGTGTGAAAAATAGCAAATATCCCAGAAATTCCTTTGAATTGTAAAATGAAAAATCTGTATGTATATCTCAGTATTCGAGGAATTGACAGAACAACAATAAGAATGATTATCAATTGTTTTCACTCTTAGAGTTATTGAAAGGCGTTAACTCAATGTTCCTAATTCGATTTCTGCTAATAATTCAGCTTGATGACTAAATATTAGAATATTGAGATATAACAGCTGAATAATATATTGCAATTTGAATCATTGTATTAAATGATGATTTTTCAAATGACATTTCGTATATTATGTCTATGCCTCGACGTAAGAAATTTGAGTAAACATCTGCATCATAGGATCATAATTTTTTAATACATGCACAACTATCAATATGGCTGTTCACATATATTTAATAAATTCTGATATTGGAAAACTCCAAATTGTCGATAACAGACCACGTTCATTTCAAATTGTATTTATATAATTGCAGCATCTTTGATACTTAAAAATATCAATGTGTGAAGTTATTCCTTAGAATACACCTGCTGAACATTTTACGGCTTTGCTATAGAAGATATAGTGATTGTTTATGAAACATCCGCCAAATACTACATGCACACACAATGCCCTTGCATACAGAATGGTGCAATAGTGTGCCAGAGTTCAATTGATGGAGTTCTATGATGGCCAGAACATGATGGAAAAACTAAAGTAACCAAGACAACACAATCTACAGCAAGATTCTGGTATCGAATATACAGGGCAAACCGAGAAAAATCTATAGGGTGGAGTATTTTTATTTTAAATGGATTGCCATGCATGCAGGTATTTGGAACGTTTGGTGTGAATACAATTCAAGAAATAGAAGCTAAACAAAACAACGTCACTTTCATCCGACGCGCGTTTCGCTGGCATTTTCAAGAGCAATACGCTTACTACACTTACTAGTGAACACTATTCTATAATCCTATTTATACCGACTACTTATCTGAGTGGTTAATTGCACTCATTATCAGTTTTATTTGACCCTCTATTCTACATATCTCAAATTATCTGAAAAAAAATTATAGTTTCAAAAAACTAAAGAACGCGCTCTACTTCCAACATGGACTAAAAAGTAAAAATAATTGACAATGTTATTACTCAAATGTTAAAAGCGTGGGGTGCTTGACAAAGTTCTCTTGAGCTCTTGAACGCTCAGTATTGTTTAACGAAAATAAAAAAATTTAGAATAGAGATCGTAAGCACCCACGCTTTCTTCACATTCGAGTAATTACATTGTCAATTATTTTTTATTTTTTAGGCCATGTTGGAAGTAAAGCGTTTTCTTTAGTTTTCCAAAACTATAATTTTTCATAATAGAAATGTATACCTACCTTCAACCGACCGGGTTGCGCTCCCTTACAATATAATTTTAAATCCTAATAAAAAAGCAAGGAAATATCTACGTAAGTTTAGTTCGTTCTGCTTTGATCAAACTCAATAATTACCTACTTCTCGCAAAATGCATGTATTAAAATTCCACGCACTCAAATGTCTACTTAAGGTTAGTTCGTTCTGGTTAGATCAGATTGAATAATTACTCCTGGCAAAAGCATGTATTAGATTTCCACGCCCTCAACTGTCTACGAAAGGTTAGTTCGTTTTGGTTACATCAAACTAAATAATTACTCCACGCAAAATGTTTATTTTTTTCGATAATTTATTTTAGAGAGAGCAACTCGATCGATTGATGGAAAGAATGTAGGTATTCATTTCTATTCAAAAACCGTAGAAAGCATAGCGGTTGATTTCAGGTAAGGGCGCAAGTCTGTCGAGCGCAAGTCGACCGTATCCTGCTCTAGGTTTATGTTATTGTTGTGAATATTAAGCTGTTTGCTGCAAACGACTTTTGATTTATAGTCAAAACGCTTTGAATATTATCGGTGAAACATTTGTATACTACATAAATATGGGGTTTTTGTTGCCATCAATGACATAATACGGCTAAACTCCGTTAGAAACATTTCGAGCTGCAGTCAAGACAGATTCACATTCCAATCACAATTTTTACTGTCGCTTGTTTCGCTCATACAGTATCGGAAACTTTTCATCTGGGGTATAGACAGAAATCTACGCGAGCAACAAGGAACGCAATGATATGATGATACCACCATATGATGAATCAAATAGTCAGGTGTTGTACGCAAATGACTATCAGAAGTTTGGATGAATGAACATTTTTCTCGAGGTTCAAACAAAGTAATTGTATTATATTGGATAGGTAGTACACACCCCAGAGGTCGTCAACAATCTCGGCTCCCCTTCCAGAGTATGAAGAAAATCGAGATCTATAAAACTATGAGAAACAGTTGATATCTCAGTGTGACCTATTTGTGATATGAGACGTGGACTTGTATAACACCTGTTAGTTACTTTCTATGTGACGTCGCATTTCATGTCTGAAAGACATCACAATGATTTTCCTTGAGGCGGACATTTTCACATTGCCTCAATATATTGGATTCATGTTTGTGACTTCAAATGCGATGTCGTACGTCATAATGCAATGTAGCCTTTAAATGTTTCTTGTATCGCATGGTTGGCTGGGATATATCAAGCCATATCAAAGAAATTCTCAAAAAAGCATTCTGAATGTAGATTATTTTATATTACTGAAGTCATCGTAACCATTTGTTCGACAACTAACCTTTCTTTCTGGAAACAAATTATTCTGAATAATAACTCTTTATTCTTATACAAATACACTTCATCATGATGGGTCCATCAGGTAAACAAATTACCATATAATCGCAATTATAAAACGGAACTCACGACAGATGATAACTGCTTCTTAACTAAAGAATTTCTGTAAATCATTCATAAATACTACAATACTCCAGAGACATATAATAGGTTTAAGGCTTAAACTTTCGGCAAAATGAAAAGGATACAAAGATGCTACCGTTTTACCTACCAGTCGCTGAGACTGTGACGTTTTTTACCGATCCACAGGCAGTGCGACACAGTCTATGCGTAGGGATGGGAATAAGTTATCATGTGAGGATTGTGATGACACCTCCAAAAAGGGCCGCCCGTCGCGTTTAAAGTGACGTCTACATGGTAAAGCTCTATCCTGAGGGTTTAAACATGCTTTGAATCCTAGTTCTTTTGTTGGCTTAATCTGGACGTAATATTTCGCTTTTTCAATGGCTTTTCGGTCATTTTGTGTCACTATTTTTGATCTGTTGGGATAATTTTATAGAAAAATCAATGTGGAGTAGCGTTGAAATGCACGAAATATAATATAAAAGCTGCGCAAAAATCTCGTGTGTTAAAAAAATGGGAAGTGTGTATTTATGAGTATTTATGAAATGTGAACATATCGTGATATGGTAATTGTAATGCATGCATAGGTAATTAACTAATTTGCCACACTGGTTTAGTAATATTCAGGAAACTTGGAAATATTCGCTAATGCTATAACAAAATTGAACGAGACTATCATAAAATGTGTCAATATGAACTCTGACACCTTTTCCATATTCCAGAATTTGGAGTTATTAAATTGCTTCGAAAGAGGCTTACAACGCCAAGATACGATCAAAGCTTGTTGACTGTCCTAACGGGTCCAGCTCTTTTTGGTCATTTGCCAAAGCTGTTGGAAGAAATTTTACTTCCAGCTCATTTCCCCCCTATATGAAATGAATATGGAACACTAGCAACGAACGCTCAGGAGAAAGACAATACCTTTACAAACATTTTGTTATAAATTCTACGCTGGATTCATTGGGAAAACAACTCCAGAACATCATTCCCATTGACAGTCATATGCATGAAATTATCTTTCGCCAGAGAACCAACAGACGCATTTTGCTGGGTCTTGACACCAACAAAGCTAGTGGATCTGACGGAATTCCGCCGATCGTTCTCATGAAATGTTCTCTCGAACAGTTCTTTGCAAAAGTTATTCGACCTCTTTCAAGGCCGATTCAGATACATGTTTGCCCACTCAGGGTTTTTGACTCCGCATGACAAATTCCTCAAGTATTAATAAAATCAATACTTCTGAACCAAAGAAAATATGATAGAAACGAAACGTAAGTACAAGGAAAGTATGTCAACTGTCTTGCAGTCCCGGTTTTTCAAGCATGTACAATAACTAACAAGCAAATATTTTTGACCATTGTGCCTATAAAGTACAAGACAAAAGTAAATTTTCTTTGGATCAGAATTATTAATTTTATTAATACTGGAGGAATTTATCATGCGGCGGGGTCAAAAACCTTGGGTGGGCACTCATGTATCTGAATCGGCCTTTATGATTTGGGGGTATTTTCGTCCAACTAGAAAATTGCAAGACCTTACCCTGCAACTACAGGTCTATCGCACTACTATCTGTTATCTCGAAGTTCATGAAGAATGCTATCAACATCGAGCTCACGAAATATCCAGAACGCTCAGAAATTATCAGTGATCGACAATATGGTATTGTTGGCATCAGAGATCAACTTGTAACCTGCTTGCTTATGTCTCACAAATTTGATAGCAATCTATCGAAGAATATGGTGAAACTTTAGCTGTTGCACTAGATATCCCCAAGGCTTTTGATCGCGTTTGGTACCAAGGACCCCTAGCCAAACTTCCATCTCATGGCTTGCCTCCCCAGTTGTCTTCCTTGCTAGTTTTCACTCAAACCGATTCCTCTACGGAGTGGTCGATGGAGTATCATCTGATACTCTACCAACACTGTTCCATCTTTACATCAATGATTTGTTGGGAGGTACCTCATGTCCAATGTACAGTACCCTTCATACCGCTTTCTCTTCCAAAGCTCCGATATCAGTCAGTGAATGCTGAAATGAACGGGAATAATCGTGAATTTAATGAATACGTACCTAACAAAAATTCTAGAATGGGTTCAATGCGAATAAAACCCAAGCATATCCGATCTCACAGTGGCTAGCGTAACTATGTCAGCAGTTTAAAGAAATCTGCATTGCATTGTTCACAATAAGCTTGTCAAAAGAGAAACAAGATGTCCTGCAATACCAGGACCAAGCTTATTGCCATAATCCTATACAATAGGAATAATTGGGTCGAAAATCCATCAGAAAACAACTACTTTTCTGGCTAATACCACGACGAACGTTGAATTACATGAATTTCCGTGCAGAGTCCTACAAGGATGTCTCCGCAATTGCTAGTTGCATGGAAATGTTCATTGAAACATTTGGACCACCTAAAGATCGATTTCTGGGTTCTTGCCCTCATCAGTATAGGGTAGGTCTCTGCAGACAATAACTAATGTCTGCAACAAATGATTCAGCAAACAAGAACTTACAAAAAATCACCTCTTGATTGAATTATGGTTGCTTTGGGAATTCAGATCAATTACCATTTGGAGGGGTGCAGTAGTAGATAACCACGTTTCACTGTCGTTGATTTTGTTGATGAATTGTCATGATTGTACACAATCAATATTATATTGTACTTAACTAAATTACTGTAGATTAACTCATTAGACATAAAAAAAAACGGTTATGAGTATAAATAGGTATATAAAATATTTTTCCACGAAATTCGAAAATATTTATATGGTTGTAGACCGCACTGTAGATCCCTTTTCCTGTATGAGAACTGCTAATTTAATAATACCTACCATATCACACCATTTTGTAATTCGCCAAAGTAGGTACACAACGGTTTTTAGATTTCAACTTATCTCCGAGTGAGCAGTATTTCTCTATTTTTATTCAATTTATCTTCACGATACTGTATACTAATTCCCATAACTTTCGATTAGAGTACCAACAGGTTTTTATCAGAACTTATCGATTAGTATCAGTACATCAAAACGTAAAAATAAGTTGGGAGTGTCCATATATTGTTTCGAAAAGATGTTTTTCAATAATTATATGATTGATGTTTGACCTATTTGAAAAAATATTGTGTACTTCCGCTATTATTTAGCGGTATCGGTTCTTGATGAAACAAATGTTTTTACTGAATGAACCTAAAATCCAAGATCCAAGAAGTTTATTGTAAAAGTATTTTAAAAAAATCATATTGAACCTCAAAAAGTCAAAGCTGAGGATTTCGATAGGAGAACACTTTGCAATGCTTCCTGTAACATTTATCAAATATCAATCAAAACATGTGACTCTCTGCATAGTATAGTTTCAAGGTTCTGCCAATCATCAGTGCACACACGGTCAGGACGGAGAGCTAATGCTAAAATCCGCCAACCTGCAGATGATCAGCTTTTTGTTTTGGATGGCCCTATACAATGACTCCAGTGGCCTCTAAGAAAGTGAGCAACATATACAGTATCGGAAAGTTTTCATCTTGGGTACGGTGGTCTCATGAGAGAGTAAAGAATAGCTTGCTATATGTTGAGAGAGCATTACAATTTCTCCTCTACTCGATCGAGAAAGGGATATCAACGTTAGCTGTTAATTCGTCGGGTGGGGTATAGATTATAGATTATATATTAGGGACTTTCGTGCTACAAGCCTCTACACCGCGACCTTTTCAGATCTATTGTGTTTGTCCTCGAGATCATTTAGAGTTCTTTGTCTACACGAGATTCCACAGGCTAGTTTTTAGAACTCCCATGAATCTGGGAGCTCTTGGTTTTTCTTCTACCAGCGTTAGAAACCTTTGCCTTGACAAGCCCTCGCAGAGGCATAGTATGTGTACTGATGTTTCCTCTTCTTCCTGACAGAACCTGCATAGCATTTCTTCTGCCAGGCCTATTGTACTTGTATGTTTGTTGAGCCTACAGTGCCCTGTGAGAAGTCCTACTACTATTCTAGTAGTGTTCCTGTTCTGGCTTAGTAGATAGTCTGTGAATGTTGGCTGCGGTTGTTTGATAAACTCTTTGGCCTGTCTCATCCCTGGTGCATTGTTCCACCATTCTTGAGACTTCTGTTGAATCCATGATTTGGTGTTTGTTTTTAGTACAGCTTTTGCTATACCGCAATACGGTTCTGGGCCATTCAGGGCCTTACTTGCTCCTCCTCGGGCTAGTGTATCGGCCTCTTCATTGCCTCTATAACCTGTGTGTGCTGGTACCCAGGCTAGTGTCAGTCTGTTCTGACTGTCCAGCTCTTTTAGGGCTTCTATGCAGTCCCAAACAAGTTTGGAGGTAACTTGCATTGAGTTGACTGCTTTTATCGCAGCTTGGCTATCTGAGTATATGGCAATGTTTTTTCGTGAAAAATCGTGCCTCATTAGCTCTTGTGCACAATGGTGTATTGCAACGATTTCCGCTTGAAATATCGTCGCATGTTTGCCCAAGCTCAGTGAGATTTTCATCTTTGGCTTGGTTCCGTAAATGCCGGCTCCTGCTCCTTCATCCGTTTTGGAGCCGTCCGTGTAAACAGCGATTTCCGCATTGATGGGAGGCCCCCCCTTCCACGCATCCCTGTCCGTTATATTTGTCTTGAAAGTTTTGTCAAAGCTATATCTGGGAAGAATGCCATCTGATGGCATTCTTGTAACCGGGTCGTTATTCAACTCTTCATATAGCTTGTTGTAGTCTCTCCCGTGCATATTGCTAATGGGTGCTTGTCCTCTAAGCAACCTGCTCGTGACAGACCTGGCTTCGGCTTGGATGTATACCTATGTGTAGTGGAGGTAGGTTGAGCAAGACCTCTAAGGTGGCTGTTGGGGTGGTTCTCATGGCCCCGGTAGTCCTCCAAGCCGTCGAACGACTCCTGCCTGCTTGGTCTTTGGCCACCATACCACCGACCCATACGTTATCATGGGTCTGATAACTCTGGCGTAAAGCCATGTAGTCATTTTTGGTTGTAGCCCCCAATTTTTTCCGCACATTCTCCTGCAGTCGGGTGGGGTAACAGGATAGGCGCACAGTAGTGCGTCTTTCTTATTTATATGGTATTATCATATCATTGCGTTCATTGTTGTTCGCGTAGATTCCTGTCTATACCCAAGATGAAAAGTTTCCGATACTGTAGATGCTTATTTCCCCAGTATATAGGTACTGGAGTTATCGTAGGACCATTTGACAAAAGCGAATGAACAATAATTATTGTAGGATGACGGATATGAGATATGAGTATTGGCTGTTCGTTCTGACTGTCTACATGTAGAAGATCAGCAGAACGGTGAAACTAGTAGGGAAAGGTCGGGTAGCACTTGAATGAGGTATGAATAAAAATAAAGTATACACCTCTTTCTATCACTATTTATTTTAATATTAACATATTTTCTGCTATAGTTGAAATAATTTGAAATAATAATAACTTTTTGATTATTGTAATCACAAGTTTAAAAAATCATGGGCCTTTGAATTTATGTTGTATAAAAATCTTCGGGTAGTCCCGTTCGCATATAAGGAAAACGTACCAAAACGTACCACGTTTCACTCAATGGAAGATATTCTAGCTCTCTGATTGGTTGTGACCAAACACAGGTGCACTTTGCCATCCAGATTAAAACGTGGTGCACTTTGTCGCCCGGAAATTTATTCGAAAAAATTCCCTGTGGTGAACAGGCAAGTTAGGTTAGCGTGCTTAGGTTAGGTTTGTGTGTAAATCACAAACAAAAAACTAATTCACGCATTTTCGACTCGCAAGCTAGGTTAGCTTGCTCAGATTCAGATGTCAGCACAAGATTCGTAAGCCAAATCTTCACATTTACGGTGTAATCTAACCTCTTGCACTCCCGTGAAGGATTGGTGTATAATGTCAGTTATTAACGAATGGCAGGTGTGAAAAAAAAATTGTGGAAAGTTTCAATTTTTTTGGAAAATTCGGAAAATCTTAGAAACCGCTGTTCAAAATTAAACATTTGGCACTTCCAGTATTATTGCGGCTCTGCTCCGGTCAGCTGACGTTCGGCGACAGCGGTTTCCAAAATTTCGATGAATTTTCCAACACAATTTAAACTTTCCAAACATTTTTTTCGAATTTTTCACACCTGCCATTTGTTATAAAATGACATTATACACCCGTCCTTCACGAGAGTACCCTGTATAGTCTTCTTGAAATGTTTCATCACCTAATATGTGATCATGGATCTTCTCGGAGGAGATTTAGGATATTTTTTTTCACTTCTGAATATTCAACTATTTATGCAACAATAGACAGTCGAGAGCTAAAAACGAATTGATGAGCAAATAACCCCAACGAAAAAGAATGACCCAGAGTAATTTTGTTGAATTTAGGACTTCAAAGCGTGTCTGGAGAAACCCGACATTCACGTGTCCGCGGCTACAATGTCCGTAGTCATAGCTTTCAAGATATGTCAAGAATAAAAATACATAACACCCAAAAGTGAAGTTGGATTGATTTACTGTAGATGTAAATCACAATCAAATCACTTACAATTTTGTTGTTATATAATTCAATGAAGTTATACAAGACCACACTGAAAACTTTACGCGGGAACAAAAGGCACAGTCACGTCTAACTCGTTCAGCGCTTGCGCCTCAATTTCATGACAGTTTTTACACCGTGTCAACATGCTTATAAGCTACGTAAGGTGTTTTCTGAAGTACTTGATTTTTTCGTAATAGAAATGTCCGGGGCTAACCGCCATCCGGAGCTACCCGACCTTTCCCGATGCATATTATAGTATGTATGAAATATTCGATAGTTGTTACAGAAAGCATTGCAATGCATGTTCTTGTAGGAAAATTTGCCAGATGTCGGGCAGAGATAATTCGGCAGTCATATTGGGCTATTGGATTATTTTCTGTTGGATGCTTGTCGTCAAACTCCTATAGTATAGAAAATTTGTGAAACGATGGATTATCAATGATCTATTTTCATTTTATGGAATTATGATCTTTTTCCCGCTAAGTATGCACAACTCCACTCGAGAAATATTTAATTATATTAATGAAACAAACAATATTGATTCAATAGTTACAACTAGAAAACGAATAATAATAAATAAATAATAATAATAGCCGTCCTCTACCCACCCGCACAGGCTATGCCTTTGGCTATACTTTACGAGTGTTTATGAGGGAGTATTATTATTATATCATTCTTATATGAACAAAATGTTCTTGAATATCTTCCTGGTTTTCGGTGAACAATTGTTTTCCAAACCCAATATTAACATTGTCGTTCTGAAGTAATATGAACATTGGAAGATACGAAAAAATGGTTTTGATTCTAATCGTATTAATTATGGTCAAATTTATGATATAATTAATGACTTTCTTTTTACTTTTCTATTTTTATTTGTAATCAACCCTGTCATACTCGGTATTAAATATAAAAACGTCACGAGAACAATTGGACACCAGATACAACTGAAACATTCACGTTGACATCCATTCAAAGAGATAGAGAAAAATCAATCAACGTTTCAGTTTGGGTCACTTTTGTACACCAAAACAGATGCATCACTTTCAGCTGTCAATGAGATAGTAGATCAAATAGGTAACGGTACAACTTCATCCGTAAAAACCATCTGTGTCTGTAATGGGCCACTAACTTAACACCTCAGGGTTGTTTTCAATAGGGCCCGATCAGTAGAGAAAGAGCTTCCGATATGCGATCGCTCATCCGTTATTAAACCGATTACTTGAGACCTTTTCCACGATTTTGGCAACAGAGAAGTCCAATTTTGTCGATAAATTGAAATGTGTGAAGTTTGCTTCGTGTTAAAGGAACCGTGGATTTTTAGAGTGTGAAGGGATAAAGAAAGAATATATTAGTTTGGATGCTGTGTAGTAAAATAGCAGAGGGGATTAAAGAAATGTATTTCGAATGTATATTGTGTGTTTGTAAAATTGAATTATGGAGGTAATACTATTGGAAAATTAATTAATAATTATTTTTTAATAGTGAATCTTATTACATTTATCGTATCATTGGATATTAAGCTTCCTTTAAGTTGAATCTTCATTACAAATTATTAACATCATAATCGGGTCAATTCTGTTTCTAATTAGCAAGATTGTCACCATAGCAAGATAATTTTCACAGCAAAATATATCTCAATTTTGTGGATGGCTTGATATCTACATTGCTTTATTGGCAGGAGATAATGTGGCAGCAACATCTCCCACCGAAATTTTTTCAAGCCTTCTACAAAACTGAGATATATTTTGCTGTGAAAATTGTCTTGCTATGGTAACAATATTGCTAATGAGAAACAGAATTGACTAATAATACATTAGTTACTTTATAATAGATACCAAATGGCACGCTCAAATGACAATAACGTGACATAACCAAAGTTGTTGATTTCATTTTCACATTATCGTTGTCAATGTCAATGATATAGATGAAGCTTTGAATGTAACTAGATTATTATGCAATTCAAATAAATTTCGGAGGTGACATCCTCGATTATTATAAATCGCATAATAATCTCGGTACATTAACAGCTATAATTTGCGTAAAATAAAATATGTGAAAAGTAGCTTCTGTTGAACTTTGACACTTTAAAATTATCTTCTTCACATATTTGTCGCAACTGTATCAAAATGAAAGTGTCACTCACCCACTGTTGGCAGTCATTCTTTATTGTTAGCAGATCAGCATGAACAACATTTCCAACGTGTCCCCATTAAATCGAACAAAGTTCGAAAATTGAGGTGCAGAATGAATGAAACGAAAAATTTGGTACTGTCGAAATACCCAAATAGCAAATCTCCACACATTCTCACAAAGTGGAAAATACAAAGCAAATATCTGACAGAAAACAAACCACTTTCTCATATGAATATTGAATTACATCTGACATCCATATGTGCAGCGTTCCTTGAGTGGGACATTATTGTAAGTGCAGATTGTAATAAAACAATAAATATTATCCTTCATTTGGTTGGGAATGACCATCTGTAGAAAAGAAATAGAAATTACCCACATCACCAAATCTACGTCAATTTCATTCGACGCGCGTTTCGCCAAAAAAGTTTGCATCCTCACGACGTCAAAGCTTACTAAACTAATTATTCTATTTCAATCCTATACATACAACTAATCTGGTGGTTAATTGCAGTCAATATCAATTTGGAATATTCCTGCTATACTATTTTTCGCCTACACGAATTATTGTAATTCACCTACACTAATTTGTAATTAATGACATAAGTTCTTGGAAATCAATGATTAATGCATTATAATAATATAATAATTTATTCACTACCTAAATAACTAAAAGAATCAATGATTGAAAAATAAATTGAGAAGAGGAAATACCTTTATTGAATAATGAAGTTGAAAAATGGGCAATATAGAATTGGGCCCTTATCAATATACAGTCACACTATTTTTACACTTCGCAATTTTCAGACTCTGGAATGCTTCGAGAAAATAATTGTTATCAAATCGATGTTATTAATCCAAAGCCTGTTAGCCACCCTTGATTTTTCTGTTTTCGAAAACCAGGTATGAGCCATGTGCTCTTTCAACCGTACTTTCATAGCGCTTCAAGTTCGACCCACATTATCTTCTTCTTACAGCCAATTTAATCAATCCCCGACTTTTTTCTAGTCTCATTGTAGGGAATAACCAAGTTTTTCTATGGTTTTTTTCGAAGTTTTGTATACCACTTTCATATTGAGAGTTCTAAAGATGCTGTCGAAACTCTAAGTAACCCAACGTTCGTGTAAGATCTTTTGAGACAATAAAGCTTTGTAAATTGTGAATGAGCATTAACTTATACAAATAAACACCTGTCGTGTAGTTGCGAGGTTATGAAAAACTAGAGGAACTTTATGATTCTAATATAGTCTAATATAGATTCAAATTATTGATCCATCGGGATATTGCTGCTCAAACGGGAACACACTGTATTATTCCTTTTTAATTATTATACTGTAAACTATTATACTTATGAAATATTGTGCGACAGACCACCCTATCAGCAAGCAATCGCTTGCAGTCCTCCACCATCAATGATTTCTGCAATTTCACAAAACCATAACTCATCAATGTTCAGAGATGCTTACACCGAAGTCAGCTGCACATTTTCTACATCGTTTCCCTGCGATTTTTCTGCCATCATAAGGTTTTCTGGAAAGTTTTCGCATGATTTTCCCGCGCTGCCGCGTCATATCGTCTAATATCTTGAGGAAACTTTCTCCACTAATAATTAATTATTTCAAGACAAGCTTCGTTGGAAGCGAGGTGAACTCAAAATGATATTTTTATGTTTCGCGTCGAATTTTAGCGGAAGTTTAATCAAATTACGGTGTAATTTCTTTGGAACTGTCGTTCTTGATTGGTTCGGGCGATGTATCTGGATATTCTAAGGCATGATTGAATATATTCGCTTTCCAAATGACTGAGATATGACATGCCTCTTGAAATTTGATTCGAACAAGTGGTATTGACAAACATTTGCCACAATAAGGATTTGAGGTCCCTATTACCAATTTGAGGTCCCTATTAGTAGTTTGAGATTCCCCAGATCATCACAATATGTCGAGGTGTCACGAAGAATTTGTTTTTAGTGAATTCGGTAGTGGGTCGGCCGGTAATGACATATTTGTTACAGCGTGTTTTTCATTTTATGTTTCTTTTGCTTCTCTCGTGTAGAAAGCGCTGCATTTATTTCAAAAACGAAAGAACTCCAAGAAGGATTTATGACCTTCAGGTTGATAATTTTAGGGTTTTCTACACTAGAAAAGTGTATGCAATATAATTTTTCTTGGATTTTTTAGTTCAAATTGTGAGAAAAACCACTTTGCATAAATATATTACTTTAATTGAAAATTAGAATTTAGTGACGCATGCGAACAGTCCTACATATTTGGCCGGCAAATTTATAAATCTATAATAAACAAAGCTAGGGAAAAAAAACTCGGAAAAACCTCCCGAAAGAAAAACAAAAAAAATACCTCAAATAAAAAACAAAAAAAATAAATAAAAAAAAACAGGAAAAAAATAAGAAGTAATTATTTAATCTGATTAAACCAGAACGAACTAACCTCATGTAGTCATTTGAGTGCGTGAAAATTCCATACGTATATTTTTCGGTGAGTAATTATTTAGTATGATTTAACCCGAACAAACTAACCTTAAGTAGACATTATTTGAGTGCTTAGAAATTTAATACATAAATTTAGCGAGGAGTAGTTATTTAATCTTACCAGAACGAACTAACCCTACTTAGACGTTTAAGTGCGTGGATATTTTTTAAATTGTTCGCAGGGTTTATTTTTCTGTTTTTTTTTCCTTTTTTTTCATTTTTTTTTTTCGTTTTTTCGTTTTCTTTTCCGGCTCTTTTTTTTCCTAGGGTATAGCATTTTTGGGCCACGTACGAAACTTGACTGGCGAAAAGTAAAATAATTACCAGTTTCTTCTTAACAGTGAGATGAAATATGTTTTTAGATAACAGCTTCTATTTATTTGCTTATTCGTGAAAATAACTACACCCGATGGTATGAAAAAATTAGGAATTTTGGAAAAAATACAATTATTCTTAAGTTATATATTTTTACTTCGGTCGGCAGTCTCCATGACTGGCTTTTTTTTTTCTATTGTGTCTCATATTGCTTAAAATTTAAGCGTTTTCCTCCGCATTAATAACTGAACATACGCCATCTGTCTACCAGTGTCCAAACTATCAAAAAATTTTTGTTTGAGACAACAATTGGCTAGTGTCACTAGCACACATGGGGATTTTTCGTAGCAAAATGATGTTTTTTTCAGAAATGAAAGGCATGAATTCAGGGACTTGGCGAAAAAAAAATCAATACTTGAAAATATAGAGGCCAATTTCTTTGAACATTTTCACAATTTGTTAATTTTACATAGATACGTACAATACTATGAGAAATGACTTTCAATTGGACCCCGTTATGCAATAAGGAACCAACCGACAATTTGTAAATGTTTCATATTCGAAATATCATTAGATTGAACTACCACTACTTACTGAAAATTGAATTATGTACTGTTTTATCATGTGCTTAAGCTTATGATACCAAATTCAATTTTGGGTAAGTAGTGGTAGTTTAATCTGATAATATTTCGAATTGGAAACCTTTAAAAATGTCGGTTGGTCCTTATTGAATAACGGGGTCCAATTAGTCTACGCTAGATTTTATTTTCTGAATACGTTTTTAATTTTAAACGATGCCAGTGATTATCAACAGTGTCGAGGCCAACCCTGATAAACTGACTTAATCATAAAAACAAAATCAAAATTTGAGTAAATTTTATATTAACAATAGTTATATTGCGTCATCCCAATAGTAAAAGTGAATGAACACTCATTATAAAAACTTTTATTCACATATAAATCTCCTTATTCAACTATAATTAATATTTCGACTAATCTCGTTGATATATTCTGCAGATTTTACAGTGGAATGAAGTAATCACTATATTTGATGACCGTCCAACGTGCTACAGACATCTACTTTTTACTGCCACCCATTTATCTCTTTCATTGTGTTGTATATATCATGTCCCTTCGGACATTGTCACCAACCCTTATAATGGATAATTGCTGTCTATTCGTTTCCATCCCCTTCATTAACAATAACATCGTAATTGATCTCTGAAATTCAAATTTGGGCGTGAAAAAAAGCAAGGCTAGCTTAGTTATGTCGTAGGGGCAAACCTATTGATAATATTACTTCTTTTTAGGGGATAATAAATGTTTGAAAAGTTGGGATTCGTGGCATCACTGACAATTAATTTCATTGGCCCACCAGGAGTTGTTTTTAAATCTTATTGATCTAACGGTATAGAATAACAATAGTAATGATAATTCTGCCTGGTCCTGTGCGTATAAGACGACTATCATTAATATTTCTCGTAGCGTTTGAGAAGCTTGCCGCCTGAATTTTCGGTTCGAATATGAAAGCAGCAAGCTTGTTTATAAAGATTTTTTTTATATCATATCATTGTTTTTTATACAATACGCATTGATCTACGGATTTCATAGAGAGCATGGTTATTACAAGGGTCGTTTCGTGTGAGTCTTGAGCTATCTAGCTCTTCAATGAGCAGGACACCTAAAAATTGAATCGTCTGTCATCATGTTTTTAACAAATCATTCATGATCTTCGACCCCAAATACCCCTCATACTAATTATGAAGAGAATCAGACCATGATTACAAAACTTGTCCGCCATTGTGGATTTAAATCCCTCATATCAATTCAGAATAAAATCGGACCATAATTACAAAACTCGTCCGCTATCTTGGAACCGCCATATTGAATTTATGAATTTTGACAAAAATTTTATATTCTCCGACCCCGAAAACCCCCACATACCAATTTTAAATACAATCGGACCATAATCACAAAAGTCATCCGCCATTTTGAAATCGTCATCTTGAATTTCAGAATTTTGATGAAAGTCATAATTTCCGACCCAGAAAACACACAGATACCAATTTTTAATAGCATCGTATCATAATTACAAAACTTCTCCGCCATTTTGGAGCCGCCAATCGACACACACAGACACCAGGACAGGTGAAACTAAATGAAAGCTTGTAAGTAAAGAAGTCTATTCGATTTGATATACAGGGTGTAATCTAACCTATTACACTTCCGTGAAGGACGGATGTATAATACTATTTTATAAGGAATGGCAGGTGTGAAAATTTCGAAAAAAAATTGTGGAAAGTTCAAATTGTGTTGGAAAATTCGTCGTAATTTTGGGAACCGCTGTCCTCCGAAAGTCAGCTGACCGGAGCAGAACCGCAATAACTGGAACTGCCGGATGGAAGAAACTGTGTAATTTAGAATAGCGGTTTCCAAGATTTTCCGAATTTTCCAATCAAATTTAAATTTTCCACGATTTTTTTTTTTAATTTTTCACACCTGCCATTCGTTATGAAATGGCATTATGCACCCGTCCTTCACGGGAGTGCAAGAGGTTAGAATACACCCTGTAGAAGTTTGACTGGAAAAATAGTCTCTTTTTATTTCTTAAAATTTCTGGTCCACTTTCCAAGATGAAAAAATCGTGATATTGTTTCTTATTACTTTTGTATTGTCAGGTTTGCAAAGTATTCAAGAGGAATTAAAATAGAGTGATCCTAGTAAATATTGAAAACATTCCATGTGTAGTAGTGTTATAGACAACACTGCCACAGTTACCAAGAACCATATTCTTTTGATAGTTCTATAAAGAAAACGTCAAGCTGGTGCGTTGGCTCTGCAAAAATAAAATAAAAATATCAGTGGAATTTCATAAATTCAGTTGTATGTATCCACAACCACATACTACCTATTTCATGTTCTTTCGATTTACTCGACCTTTTTTCGACCTTATATACTGACTATAGGACTCTGAAGATGAGAAAAAAAGTCGCAGAAATTATGAGTGAAATTATTTCCCAGTTGAACGATCTGTCACATGTGGTGAAGGTATGGCCAAGGAAAGCAAACTACTTAGGTGATCAGAAGTTCATTAGCAATTTATGCCGAAGCTTAGTGGCTTGTTATCAGTAGTAATAACCCAAGGACATTGATAATTATAGCAGATTCCGAAAGCTTGTCGGTCTGTTTCCTAAAAGCAACAAGCTTGAGGAAGTTGTTATATTTATCAATGTTCGAGGGTTATTCGGATAGAAATGTTTTTGCTAACCGATACTTTTTAACATTGAAATAGTCTATGAATGCTTTCCATACAAAATACAAATATTTTGATATATTTGATAAGAAAATTTCATTAATCTTCTCGTCAGTATTACAACCAAATCATGACATCACTGACATTTTGACGTTATCAAATATTTGAAACTTCAAAATCGAAATAAATCAAAATATGTATATCCATATAGCAACGTGCCTGAGAGGGAAGGGAAAACAGATCGTATGGTCTGTTATCAGCAGTAATAACCCAAGGACATTGATAATTATAGCAGATTCCGAAAGCTTGTTGCTCTGCCTTCGGCGTTGCTCTGTTTTCTATAAGCAACAAACTTGAGGAAGTTGTTATATTTATCAATATTCGAGGGTTATTCGAATAGAAACTTTTTTGCTAACCGATACTTTGTAACATTGCAATAGTCTATAAATTATGTCCAAACAAATTTGTTATTGTAAAGAGTTTATTTTGATATATTTGATAAGAAAATTTCATCAATCTCGTCAGCATTACAACCAAATCATGACATCACTGACATTTTGACGTTATTGAATATTTGAAACTTCAAAATCGAAATAAATCAAAATATGTATATCCATGTGCCTGAGAGTGAAAACAGACCGTATGTTCTGTTATCAGTATGATGTTGTTCTTATTGGTTGTATTCAATCACATGACCTCAATTTAACTAATTTCATTGGATTTACGCTTGAGCAAAAAATGTTCAGTATAATGTTGTTCTGATTGGTTGTATTCAATCACATGATCTCAGTTTAACTAATCTCATTGGATTTCCGCATGAGCATTTTCAGTTAAATTGAACTTTGTATAACTAAATAAGGTACATACATATCCTGAGTTATCTCTCCAAATATTACCACTTATCCTATATACATCATAAGATATTATAATATCACCCTAGATGATAAACTTCAAAAGCATTCTATGTGTATGTCTATATGTACATTTATATCAATTCGTAATATTTTTCCAAGAATTTTGAAATTCTTATATCTGTACCTGTTTTAACATTGAACATATTAGGAAAGTATACTTCTGTTTGAAGAAGCTGTGGTTTTGCAAACTAGAAAATTGTGAAAGTCAACGGTAAAATGTTATTATAAACGTTAACAAAAAAAATGTTGAAATAAAAAATTATAAGGGAATACAATTTGAAAAACAATTTCAATTAACCTAATTTGAAGTAATAATAAATAACGTTGAAAAAAATATCTATTTTAATGTTAGTTAGGTACCTATATAATATAACCATTTTAAGTAGGTATCATATCAATCAACCTCGAAATTCTTATGGTGGATTTATGATGAAGTTTTATGTCGTAAATAATAAGTTGTGAGTTTGAGATAATAGTTAGAAGTCATAAGGAAAAAAATTACCATTCATGCACAAGTCTTGAGACTGTTATATCATAACAAAATGAGTGTATTATTGTTCACTTTCGCGCAGTCTGAGAATTTTATAATTAAACTAATGAACATCACAAAAATCTTATATTTAACAACAAATAACAGTCAAAACTCGAATATTATTCTTGAAAGATGACAGCATTTACTGAACGTTATTGCCGCTTGACGCATATGTATTAAAAATTAGTCGCAAGTTTTATCGTAAATGATGAAAGTTGGCCAACTTCCTTATGACTTGAAACTAATGACTTTTGCATGAATGCTCCTATTGAAAGCCAATGATCGAACTTTTATGACTCTTCACTTGAAACCTCCGACTTATTACTTACAACCTAAAACTTCATCATAAATTCACCATTACCACAGGTAGGTAGCTAAATTTGTTTTCACTGTATTGCATCTTGAGTACCCACTGACATCTACCGTAACACTCTTAAGCTAATATCGATTGACCCAGTTTAGTCGTCCGTATGATATACCTGTGCAGGTAATTTCTTACGATACGTGCAGGTGCTCCCATCGTTCAGTAACTCTGAGGTAGATGGCGGACTATAACTAGGTACCTAAACAATTTATGAATCATAGGAAAATCTCATGTTTACGTATTTTAGGGAGCAAGGGAATGTACCTATCAAAAGGCCTTTATTATAATACGATTTCTCGGAAGTTATTGAAATGTTATTTTGTAATTTCTGATGTTTCTTCAAAGCTTTATTAACTCGTGTTTGTTTCATTCTATTTCCATGATATATTCTTGCTCTGGTCTACCATGTAGAGCTACATGGTTCTGCGAATAGCAGAGTAGGTAGCATCAAAATATGAGAAACAGATTGAATAATCCGATCTTTGGCGTATACCTATCTATATAACAGGTATTTTCCAAATGGAATCTAAGACAAAACAACTACTGACCCATACGGCCGTTGAAGTAGGGTTCGCAAACTTCGACCATTTTCAATTTGCTCTTGCTTCTCTCTCACCCGTTAGTCGTACATTCACTATTGCGAAAACATATATTGTAGTAAATTTTGTTCATTTTTACTTTATATTAAAAGGTGCCGATATTGCACTGTTTTTGCGAATGTTTCGGAACGCTCCAGGAAATTTGGTTCGCATATTTCAAATTCCCATTCAAAATCAAAAAAAAACAACATTATAAAATTGCAGAAAAACCGTCAAATTCAAATTCGATCACGCAACCAAGTACCGTACTTGATTGGACTGGCGAAATGCAATTTAAAAATTATAACTCTCTTTCAAACACCGTATGATACTAATGATTTTTCAACCATTTAAAGGTAAAGGAATTTGGAAGATAACTCATTTTTGCTACATCACATAGTATCATCGAAGAAAATCTTGAACAACATCACTGTGTTGTTCTTATCAATTCGAAATTGAGATTATTGATTATCTGCAACTAATTTGAGTAGAGTTACGTAGCAGATGGGATCAAAGCCGAATTAGTTCAATCAAATATTGGATACCACAAAAATCCATCATAAGACCACTACATTTTGCAATTTTCATTAATTATATAAGCATAACATATAAAATTTGAACTTATAGGCTGATGACTCAATTATTCTGCTCTTGTAACGAAAAGAGACTAACACTAAATAATTAAAAAGTAATTTTCATGCTATATTTGGTAAACAAAATTCTCTTGATTGTGAATCCTATCAATATGACGTTGTAACACATGAAAATTCTGGAGAATTTTTGTTAAATACGTCTAGTGAAGTGAAAACTTATAGTACTTACGTATTATTATGTATATAGTAAAAAATATGACACACAGGGTTAATACAAACCAAGAACCGTTCTATTATTTATTACCTATTATTTTGGTACATGATTTGTTCTAATAAGTGCAATTATTGATTTTATTTTACCCTGGTATTATTTAATTGAATGTAATTTTATTGATTGATTGAACTCAACGTAGAAACCATGACTCCTATAAAGTTGGAGAAAAAATTAATATCACAGTAAAATTTAAGAAAAAATATGCTATTTGACAATTATTAGGAGTTTTCTATAAACTCCACAAAAAGAGGATTCGAAAGCTTCACCATTCATATTTATTTATTAAGAGCAAACGATACCTCTGATTAAACGAGTATCGGTTTTGATCGTTCAGTTTTAGTTTTTTGCGAAAATTTGGTTGGTACAAATTATTCAATTTGTTTGTAAGAATGCGGGAATTCAACTGATTTTTGGTTTTGATGATTCTGACAAAAAAAAAATTATGGTTTGACAAATAAAAAAATTAGGTAAATTCCAGAAATCTTAAGGAAACTATAGAACCAGAGGAAAAAAAAAAGATCATTAGTTTTTACGCAAAACCGAAACTACGATTAGGAGCTATCTACCTTATTGGCGCTCCCAGCTATGTAGTTTTGTTACTGACAGGTGCTTCGTTTTCTCCACTGTCACTCTTGAAAAATTTATCCCTAAAAATCTAAGATGTGCGGCAAAATGATAAAATTTGTCTTTTGTGATAACGCGCCTCTTAAGTTACAAGCCAGTTATTCAATACGGCAATTATTCAAAAATTCTGCAATTGAGAAAAACTCAGTTATAAATCAGATTATCCAATTTCGATGCATGAGGAAACAGCGGCGGTGTCAGGGAAGTCATAAATATCGGGGTAAGATACGAAGCAGAACGCCATCACGGGAGCGCTCGATCATGAAAGGAAAGTGATAATTGATAATACAGCCTAAGCCCACTTGGATTCAGTTTTTATGTAGTCGTTCAGCATGGTTGGATTCTCGTTATTCCTTTCGGGAGTAAAAGAGAAGAATCGCGTACATTAAGTTATTCGACTACTTCGATGGAAAATCCTTGTACTTATCATTTGTTATCAAAAAAACAAAAACATAAAAGAAACATTTAATATAAAATACATGTCAACAAATGAATTATTATTAACGTTAATATTAAACGTGCAATTTGTAGCATTCTGTGAATTAATTGCAGAGGCTAACATTTTTTCCATTGAAGTCGTAGATTCGAAGGTTGGGTTTCAGTTTTCCACTGCTTTGTCTGTCGCAAGCTCTAATTCTCACAACTGTGGCTATGGGAACTTAGAGGTCATTTTGGAAGGCTGTACTGCTGAAAGTTGCTGACTAGTGGAAGGGCCAGCAATAGTGTTACTGTAGCTTAGTATTTTATTTCCTAGGTACTTTTGGAAACTTGGTGAGTTTTCTACGTAACCTTCTGCGACTCAATATTCAATTTTTTGAATTTTTTCGAGTTTCAGGTTTCCACGAAAAGGAAAATCCTGTATAGTTCAAAGAACATCGTGCGAATGTCCGTATACTCCCCAAAAACTGAACAAATTCACTCATATTTTATACAATTGTACTAGTAAGCTTATAGAAAGTGACTTAGTTTTGGTGTTTTAGGTAGCTTCTTCTTGAATTGTATTAACTCCAAAGGTTCCAAATAACATTCATTTTCGATTATATGCTGGTATAAACTAGTTTTCAAGAAGTCATAACATAGCGAATGAGGTATTCCAAAACATGGATTTTGAACAAAGAACTAAAAAACCTAGGAAGCCAATGATTCAATATGAAAAACGAACCCTACCGTTCCTCAAGTGATACTCATGCCAATGCGCAGTAACACAGTTGACATGCCAGTGAGGTTTGAATGCAATGCTAAGACTATTCCACACTAAAAAGAGTGCCGATAAGAGGACCTTTCCGCACGCTAGTAGAATATATTAGTTTACTTAACAAGTGCGGAAAGTCATACTTTTCGACTCGTTAGCGGAGTTCGGCCAGAAATCGCGTGCGGAAAAGACACTTTACGCTCGTGTTAGGTACACTATTTTTTCTACTAGCGGAAAAAACACCCAAAAGTCAACATATAGAACATTTATTATTAAATATATATTAAACTATACAACCATACTTGGTAAGCTTTCTATTTTAACCTTCTGCGACGCAATATTTCAATGTCAGTATAATCCGCAAAAACTAAACAAATCTACTTTTCCGCACTGAAATGTTAATTCTGCACTAAAAGGAGTGCAGAAAAGTGGATTTTTCCGCACGCTAGTAGAAAAAAGTATTTACATTATTGTTTTTTGCAGTGTCGCCATATGGCATGTATGGAAACGTTTGGTATTTAAAACACTAATTGTTAAAAATCATTTCAAATACTCTTATCATTCTCTCGACGAACACCAGAATAATGAAATCGGGGATGTAATGAAACCAAAAGAAGTAAACCAACTGTCAATGACATTTTTAAATTCAAATTTGAAATCAAAATATATGTTCAAAATTATACAGTGCGTTCATAAAGTGTGGAAACGCTCCGTTATCTTAAGATTTAATTATTTTCGGAGGTAAATCTCGGATAGCTCGATTTTGTATTTCAGTCTTCCATCTTCACAAAAAATAAAATTTTTCCCCCACTACTTTACAAGATATGACGTCATCGACCTTTTTTTTTGAATTGATATAGTTCAACCATACCACATACGTCATATCTAACACTTCAAGTTAGAGTATACTGAGTATAAAAGAAACCAGTGTTCATATTTCTCAACATTTTTTTCATTATTTATTTGCAATGAAAATTTCACAGGTAAGTAGTGAAAATAAACAACAGCAAATGCTCGAACTGAACTCCTTGCGTTAGTTGAATATAATGAAAAAAATATTGAGAAATATAAATACAACAACACAACCTCGAGCTAAAATCTATTATTTTTCCCGTGTATAATGCACTATTTTTTTCTGTGACGGGAAAAACGACGATTTAATAGTGAAAAAAATCAAATATTTACGGTCTGAGAACTTTCGGTTCGCGAGATCTTTCACATTTTCTCTTATGAACAACCATTTCATCCACATATACAAACACGGTTCATAGCCGCATCGATAGGATTGCGGCTTACTACGCCATAGGTACGTAGTTCAAAGCGACAGTTAGGCATCTTTTTTTCATTTTAGCTTTTTTCAAACTTAGGAATAATGTCCGTATAGGTTAGTTGCAGGTTGAGTGATGAGGAGTGCGAAATCAGCTTTTTCAATAGCAGATATCTACCTTGTCCTAGGTATGTATATATCCGGGAAAAAATTACTCACTTTTTTCCCGGGGAAGAAGGTAATTTCATGAAAAGTCATATTTTAGTACCTGTCAACAGAGATAAAATATCATAATTTTTTCCCGTCACAGAAAAAAATAATTTTTTTGAAAAAAAAAAAACTTTAAATACATTTATGGTTCACTGATTGCCTACCACGTATTATCAACATCAAAAGATTCTCAAAAATTTTTCATGGTGAATAAATTATATTATTGGTAACAGTGGTAATTGAAGTTCTTAAACAAGCCCCAAGGCAAAAAGAACACAAAATGAGAAACGTGCCGGCTGATCTATATATCGATAGGCTGCAGACACTTTCCAATAATATTACTTTCTATCCATATTTTACTGCTGTTTTTCTTTCGACAATAATGAATTATTTGATTAGCTCGTTTAATTGATAGCTCTGTCTGTTCATTAATGCTGATTCGACTGGATTTACATTGGGTCGTTTGTTTTTTATTACGTAATGATAAATTATAATTGGGTTCGATAGCAATAAAGTGGCGTTCGGTTTTATTATACATCTTTCGACAATAAACAAGATTTATGTTTTTAGTTACCTTTAGCAACAGTAGATAATATTGTTCAGAGGTATCAAAAACAAGGTGTCATTGGTAATATGTAAAATTAACTCGTCGGTGCTACCATACACAAAACAGCTTTTTTATAGATATTTGCTCATCGATTTGTTGGTTTCGTAATGATATCCTCAAAGGCTGAGTATCAACGACTCTCATGAATATTTAATCCAGTAACGACAGACAAACTCGAGCAAAAAATGAAGAATGAATTGTGGCACTCTGAAACTCGGCACATTACATCTCGGCATCATGTATTATTAGAAAAAAAATGTACCAAAAAATCAGGGGTGGAACCTAAAAAATTTTTCATTAAAAAAAAATGTATATATTTTTTGTTGTTATTTCAGAAAATATACGATTTATCAAAAACGATTTTGATAGGTTGAGAGATAATTCAATTCTCCACAATAATGATTTTCTGTAATACCTTATAAAATACGCTCGTTTTCTCAGAAAACGTGGTTTAACGCCGACGTCACATTTCACGCTCGCGCTAACCGCCACTGCAAGTTCAGGCAGCCCCGAGAATTAGATTTGTCATAAATCTGCTAAAAATTATAGTAGAAGAAAAAGAAAAAGTGCATATCGTTCCTGAAGACTTCTACTTCCTCATGCAAATATAACATGTGAGTATCTGAGTACCTGAAATGTGTTTTGTCCCACTTCACATAACCCTACTACGATATTTACGGAGGATCCGAAAGCCATATTAGTGTGAAGTTATCCATGGTTTTCCAGCCATACTTTTAATGAATTGGGAGAATTTACATGCAGCCGTACTGCGGCGTTGCCAAGTTTTTTGAATATCCCTGAACTGAATACTTGTTATTCGTTAATATTTTTAGCAGAAATTATTTATTATTGTTCATTATTTTTCGACCCTGATCCATGCATTCAATCTGAGAGAGCAATTGAAATATGACTTTTGTTGCATATGAGTGATTTATGATGGATTTGAACTGGAATATTGGTAATGATTTGGTAGGGAATATTTTAAATATTATAACTGAGATAATCCTGGTAATCTGCACCTACAGAGTCATAAATCAATTTGGAACGTCTTTCGGGAGACCGACAGGGATAAAAACTGTGATTTTAAAGAAATATTTTTTTTAATACAGAAACGTTTGGAATAAGGCTAATATACCTACAAAACAATTTGGGGCGCCGTAGGAGAGACAGGATCTCTCATTTTTTACATATTTTTGCTGATAACTCGGTTAATACTGGACGAATCAAAGAAAAAATTACACCTAAATAATCCTGGTAATCCATAGAATGCCCCTGTATCATCAGATCAATTTTTAGCGGCACCAAATTCTTCCACGGTTTTATTCGAGTTATCTCGGTTATTAATTGATGTGTTAGGATGATTCACTCATAGAGACGTTCAGTTATATGAAAGAAACACGAATCAATTCTAAATTCCATTTGACCCCACGTCGAACAAGTAGGAAAACATATTTTTCGAAATTCATGGTTGGGCATTAGCTCGGTTATTAGTTGCTGTGTTAGGATGATTCACTCATAGAGACGTTCAGTTATATGGAAGGAACACGAATCAATTCTAAAATCAATTTGACCCCACGTCGAACAAGTAGAAAAAACATATTTTTCGAAATTTATGGATGGGTATTAGCTCGGTTATTAGTGGCTGTGTTAGGATGATTCACTCATAGAGAGGTTCAGTTGTATGAAAGGAACACGAGTCAATTCTAAATTCAATTTGACCCCACGTCGAACAAGTAGAAAAAACACATTTTTCGAAATTCATGGTTGGGCATTAGCTTGGTTATTAGTGGCTGTGTTAGGATGATTCACTCATAGAGAGATTCAGCTATATGAAAGGGACACGAATCAATTCTAAATTCAATTTGACCCCACGTCGAACAAGTAGAAAAAACATATTTTTCGAAATTCATGGATGGGTATTAGCTCGGTTATTAGTTGCTGTGTTAGGATGATTCTTCCATAGAAAGGTTCAGTTATATGAAAGGAACACGAATCAATTCTAAAATCAATTTGACCCCACGAAAAATAATGAACAATAATAAATAATTTCTGCTAAAAATATTAACGAATAAATAAGTATTCAGTTCAGGGATATTCAAAAAACTTGGCAACGCCGCAGTACGGCCGCATGTAAATTCTCCCAATTCATAAAAAGTATGGCTGAAAAACTATGGATAACTTCACACTAATAAAGTCATGGATATTTTAGTTGATAAGAAATAATTATACTGAAGCACTACCCTCTTGGGACCATATTCAACGATTTTAGACTAGTGAGACAAGTCTCACTTATACATATGCCTAAGAAAAAACTGGGTTTTACTCCTGCCTCAGTTTCAAACTCTCCCATAATCCCGGCAATTTCTTCAGTAAATTTTGAAAATAATCGCTCATACACATCCTACATAAAAAATTAAGTACGTGATTTCAAGCTTAAGGTTTGCGTTTCGCAATAGTGTTATTAAACATATATGCAGGATATGAATATGCGATTATTTTCAACATTTACTAAAGAGAATGCCGATTTTATGTGTAAGTTGAAAATGGGGCAGGAGTAAAAAAAAATTTTGTTTTGGCATGTGTAAGTGGGACCTGTCACACTACTTTAAAATTGTTGCATATAGTTCAAAGAGGGTATGGGTTGCTGCTTCAGTATAATAATTCCATATTTACTAAATTAATCATGATTTCCGGATCATCCGCAAACATCTCCGTGAAGTGCGACAAAACACATTTCAGGTACTCAAATACTCGCATAATATATTTGCATGAGAAGGTAGAAGTCTTCAGAAACGATATGAACTTTTCTTTTTTCTTCTCCGATGAATTTTAGAAGAGTTATGACCAATCAAATATTCGGCTCCTCCAGAACTGTCAGCGGCGGGTAAGGGTGAACCTGAAATTTGATGTGGGCGTTCAATCACGTTTTCTGAGAAAACGAGCGCATTTCATATGAAATTACTAAGAATAATTTTTGTGGAAAATTGGATTGGTTTTTCACCCTGTTGAGTTGTTTTTTCGATAAATCATATACTTTTCAAGATAACATCAAAAATCTCTTTATATATTTTTAAATGAAAAAAAAAATATTCCACCTCTGGAATATGTGGAAGAAATGAAAAATTATAATTCAACTGGCCATGACGTAATTGATCTCTGTTTATTTTTGCCTATATTCTCCTCTCGCCGGATGAATTCAGATGGAAAACTCTGGGGACCATTCATTGATTTCTTCCGACCAGACACTTGTCCTATTGAAAATGGAGCGATTTGGTGAAGAATTGCTGTAAATTAAATGGAATTAAACTTGGAAGGCGGGATCCCAAGAGTAGTAATTCAGAATTCCATAAGCCACCAGCAATTTGAAACAAGGCGACCCACAAGGTTCTATACTCTGGCCCTTTCTGCTATATGCTAATGATATGATCAATTATTTCAATAATTTTTCAGAAATTAATGTTATCACTCACAAACTATCTACGATCAAGTGATATTATGGGAAAACAAGAATAATTTGGCACTCAACATATTCAAAACAGCTTTTATGAAATTCACTTTTCATAATAGTCCAGCAGATTTAAAAATCCATGAGGATGATGACTTGTAGATAAACTCTTGTTTTACAAAAAAAATTATGGATATTATTATCATGAACCAACCTGGACTAATCGTATCGAAACATACATTGGCTGGAGACAGTCATGTAGAGACACATATATAGTATCGAAAACTTTACATCTGGGGTATAGACAGAAATCTATGCGAGCAACAGGAACGCAGTGATATGATAATACCACATAAATAAGAGAGACGCACTACTGTGCGCCTATACTGTTACCCCACCCGACTAATTAACAGCTCACGTCGATATCCCTTCCTCGAGCGAGTAGAGGAGAAATTGTAATACTTTCTCAACATTACAGTACGCTATTCTTCACGCTCTCATGAAATCACCATACCCAAGATGAAAACATTCCGATACTGTATAGGAATAAACTGAACTTCCCAACTAATCAGACTCAGTACTTGATGCGTTCTAGAAATTTACTGATATATCCAATATGCACCGAAGTATACTTTATACCAAATAAGCCATTTATGCCTTGGGCCCAAACACTTCAATAATCTTGACGATTCTATCGAAACTGCACGAAATATCTATGTTTTTAAATCAACACTAAAAACTGTGCTCGTCGAAAAAATTGCTATACCTACTCTCGATGAATTTTAATTACAAATTCGATTTTAAATAACATTTTTCTACATTCATACAAAAAACAAAGCTTTATTGAACTATATTAAGTAGAAAAAGAAGCTCTTTATTGCACTAGTGCAATAAGGTTTTTATTGCACTCATATGTCATTCTTCTTCAGCGTGCTGTCATCATGACAAACATAAACGTTCAAACCCACTACATATTTAGCGGATATTCTGTGAGATTGGCAATACATTTTAAATTTATATTATTTTGTGTTGATGTTAGCAGCCAGATTTAAACCATGCGCTTTTCATTTTCCTACACCTAGTGCTGGACATTAACAAATAATTTTTTGCTTTTTGCATGAACGTAGAAAAAATATTCTATGTAACTCGTGCAAAAAGTGTTAAAACACTTACTTTTTGCACTTGTTGCATAAAAAACTATTTTTTGTTTCGTATTTCATTTCATGATCTGCTTTTTTACATATTCATATTTACTCATGTTGATTATAACTATTTTGTGACGTTTGTTCATTTTAATGTTTATTTACATAATCAACTTATATATAAAGCAGTTCGTGGTGAATTTTTCGTTATTTAGGTATTTATGGAAATGCTTCTCCACTTTATAATATTTAACAAAAGAAATCAAACATTCATTATTATTATTAATATTATTCTCCAGTATTCACCTGAAGTTTCAGGTTGACAACCCAATAAATGATCTGATCAGACATAAACTCCAAATAATTTTGTTCGACCTAACAATATAGTTATTCACCTAACAAGTGCGTAAAGTAGTACTTTTCCGCACGCGACGGCAGTTGCACGGACGATGCAAAGCGGAGTTCAAAAATGCAATTTATCTATTCGACCACTATTCGGACTTCAACAAGAAATATAGTTTTTCTTTCGTTTTGGAATATTTGGCACCGCTTTATCACCACGGAGTTTTGGTGATTTTTTTTCATTTATATAAAAAATGCTGAAATAGCAGAATCTGAAATGTTCACTGAAACTCACTTTGCACGATACAGAGATTCAATAATAGCCTGATTTATTCCTTGCCTTTTCTTTCATGTCCTTGCAGGATGTATAATGACAGGATTAAGGATCAGGCCATTAGGGGATAAGGGCGGTTGCTTCCGACAATTAGAGTTCATTCCACAACTTCGCACGCCCTTGTTTCACCCTCAACACGACCCGAGTTTAATTGGTGAGGCGCTAAGGATAATCGGCCCTATGTAGGGGTCATGTAAGGACACTTGGTCGGATACTGACATTGTAACATTCTATTCGGGCGTTATGTTGATGAATTGCAGGAATCCTATCAAAGGAAATGAATTGTGGCCTCTAATTAACATTTGAAGTTGTGTAATGGGCAAATTGCATCTTCTTTATGGACATGTATCTGTTGATGGTGATTTATTGAATGTTATGATTGATAGCGCTTATTCTCTGTGCTCTCCGAGGGCCGAAGGAAGGGTTCAGCAATAACATGGTTCATAAAATCGGTCGCCCATGTCTTGAGAAACAATAAAACACTTAACAATCTCATAAATTGGTTTGTATCATCATTACCCCATATGACTGGTATTCAATAATAATATTTCATCCACAATCATGTCATAAATTTTCATTATCATCCTCAATGATATGATAAAAATTGGCATTTTTTCCACACATGGAATAAAATGTCTTTATTCCACTGTTATCACTCATAATCTCCCAAGTTCATCTGACTTGGAGATTAGTTTAAGACAAACATCAATGTACCATGAATGGTTGACACAATGACTGATAGTGGCGGTGTGTTGAAAATACTAGTTGAATGTATAAGAATTATTTGACAGTATCACGTTTTGGAACCGAAAATAATGAAAATATACACTATGCCGATTTCATATTCCTTCACAGATTTGCCAAGCTGTAGACATTTGATTGATATAAACTTTTTATCGATGTACATATTCATATATCTAGTGAATTACTAATTATGAAATATTTCCTGTCATTTGAAAAATTTAATTACATTTGTACATAAAAGCAAAATGTAAACTATCACATGTCGAATATTTGACATGGTCTCATTTTGCTGCTAAGTCTCCGCAGCTTCAATGTGGGCATTTTGCTGAACGGGTTCCAACTCGTTGACAGAGTTTGGGTCACTCCGATCAGTGTCGAGTACAATACCAAGTTTATAGGCTGCACGGGCTGCTGCCTTGAAAAGGAATGCTACGATCCCTTTTTTGCCTGGTCACGAACCATGCGGAGAAGAGGTTTTAAACTCCCAATGACTTCAAATGCTCGATCCAGTACAATTCTGTTATGTCGACAATCCAAACTTAGAAGTTCACGCCCTCCCTGTTGTCTGGGAAGAAGAACCGTGGAACCTACCATTCAGGATGTAAGCTCAAATGAGGATGCATCATTTTGCGGATTGTCGCAACTTCTATTGAATCCATTTCAGCACTCCAGCGCAACAGAGTATTATAGGAATGGCAGCAACTTTGTTCTCTCATGAAAGTTCTGATGACCAGATCTGCCTGAGTTTATGGCCGCGGAGAGTGGTTTTGTAATAAAAAGTTTAGACGTTGATACCAAAAACTATTTGAAACGTACTGAATATGGCCCGTCGAACAATTTAGCAATTTTATTCTGTATATGCCGGTATATCTATACATTTTAAGGCTCTGTTCTTCTCTATTAGAGTATACTTAGACTTATCTAGATTTGGGAATGTCCTGGATGAATAGAGTCATTTATTGATGTACTTGATGATTTATTCATTATTGGGGTCCTGTGGATGATCTAATCGTTCAGTTTTTGGTCACCATGAGTAAAATACCCCCAAAGCAAAATACTTCTCCAGTTGTATCTTTGGGCAAGCGGTTAGGAGACAAGACAAGGAGACAAACCAATGAACATTTGAAGAATCGCTTCTTCAACACCAGTGTACTCAATAAGAACACCGGTTACTTCCATCATAACCTATAGGCAGAATAACCCGAATCAGAAACACAAGTGTACCCTTTGGCTACCAAAGTTAACTTGCACTATTTTGGTTACGAACTCCATTTCGATTGAGGTTCAGAGCTGAAGTCCGCTCTCAGCATCAGAATATCCACACTTCATGCCAACGTGGAAAGTGTTCGAGAGGGAGAATATTACCATAAAATGTAAACATGTTCTTCTGTTGCAGGTAGTTGCTGGCTCTGGTGTTCGAGGCTGGCTGGATGGTTCTGTTGAACATCAAAATTGGCTGAAGCTCATCCAGAGTGCTCCAGACAAGTCAGACGCAAATTTGAGGTATAATTTGCAAGGAGGTCAGGTAAGTTTTTTACTTCAAATATTGAATTTCCGTAAATGTTACTGACCACTTTACTTACATTTGTGTGATTTTTGTGATGCATTGAAAATGCCAGGACGGTTCCCCTCCTATTCTACTACCACCGCTCTCAAATCCTGCTGATTGGCGGTCAGAACTCCAAAATCTAACGATGATATTTAGTGCTCAGCTATAACGTGTTCAGTTCTAGTTACAATGACTTTCATGATGCCTCCCAAAACTTCCGAAGTCCTTGTTGGCCAGGCTGATGGCCCTTATTTCCAACAGTTGAATTTGAGAGCGGCGGACTTACTAAAAACTGAAACGTATGGTAAATCAAAGCTTAAGCTCTGTTGAGGTTGGTGCTGGTGTCGCTGGAGGTTTTGTATTTGTCTCACTTCTTCGGGAGTATCGACTGTCTGGTTGTCTGTATTTGTCTCTGTCTTTGTCGTCTTTCTTTTGTTTGCCCTTTCGCAGGGCGGTCATTATTAGATTCTCGTGGGTGTCTACTCTTCTGAGTAGTCGCCCCGTGTGTGCGTGGTAGGTTGTCTATGTAGTCTGGCTGTATGTCTAAGTTTCGTTGTATGAACCGAATGGGCATTACCGGGGATCGTCTTTTGCCATTCTCAGACAGTCGCTGAGCTGAAAAAGGGATCTTGTGTCTCAAACGCCCTGATGAGGCGAAGCTTTACCATTTTTCGATTCTAGTAGCGGGCTTGATGGGTGCTCACATACTAACCATGGTGTGGAGTTCTTGCTTGGGACAAACCGACCACCAGAGTGATCTGTGAGTTTTTCCCAGTTTTTCTTTGGCACTTCTAAAAATCATTACGTCATTGACTCTGCTTTAGGTACACTCAAGTGGGATTTTATGAGGGTGAATGATTATCATCACTGAATCAACATGCTGAGTATTTTTCAATAATCTTCAATTTACTATCATCAAACAATAAATATCAAATGATTTTTAAAAACTACAATGTTTTGGAAAAAGTAATTTTTATATTTATAAACTTCATGGCAACCAGAAAATATAATATACACTATAATATCCTATATCAACTACCAATAATATGAATAGTCAATTGAATAAGACAGATAACTCGAACTTAACTTTTATTCTGCGATTAGTTTTCACCAAAATAGAAACATAATTTTGATACCGATCGTAAGATCATTGAAAATATGTACCATCAACATTTTGCAAAGTTCAAGTTTAGCTTGTCGCTAAATTGAATCATGAATGATATAATTTCACATTTCAGCTATGGTACGAAACGTTTCAAGAGATACCGACCGGCACAGAGTTGACGTTAGCACAGAGAGAACCTTTGAATCTTCAGGATATGTTTGGAGACTCGGCCGATGAGAGATCCGATAGAGAAACAGGTATGAAAAATCTACCGTGGAGTTAATTGAAAATTTTTGATTTTATACGACCACAATGAGAGGGATATGAAACACGCCACAAAATTACCTATATCATGAAATAAAAATGAAAATTCTTCGGTACTGTAAAAACTTTTGACAACAGAAAAATTTTAAGATGTTTTCTCAATTTTAGTTCCGTAACTTTCTTTTTTATTGTCTTCGGGGATTATTGTAATTCCTCACACCATATGAGATGGATTTTTGAGAGTTACATTTTGATTATTTCGAGGTATTTTTATATGGTAGTTAAATTTTTTTCCGTCGACCGTTCATTTATGATGTATTTTAACGCACTCAAAATCGTTGATTAATGACCCCTGTTAATGAATGATTTTCTATTAATCAACGATTTGATTCTATGCAACCCAACATAAATTGCTCTTATACATTTTATATTGGTTAGTACTATCTGCCATTACTTATTTGTCAATTTTCAAATAAAATTTCAGAAAATCTTCATTACACCAGTTGTCACTCAAAATGATATATAATCACGTAGCGTAATGGTAAAGTTCGCCTGGCAGCCAACACTGAGGTCGAGAGTTCAAAACGCACCAAGAGTAATTTTTTTTTTATTTCAATTTGAAAATATATAATAAAAAATAGAATAAATGTACCACTAAGAAAAATTAAACTATCTTTGAGTGGAGTTAATATACATAGGAAATAGTGATTGTTTTTTATCGTAGGTATCGTTAAATAAATAAACATTGAAAGTAAGATATCTCTATTGTTGAAAACTACTGTCGACGGAAAAGTTTTGTAACAAACTCTTGAATTAAAATGGCGATTAACAATCTCAAACATTACCGCGCTCGCTCCGCTCACGCGTTAAATTATCTTGATTATTAATCGCCCTTATTAATACACTTGTTCGTTAAATAACCATTAATTACTGTGGTCATTACTATGACAGCTGATGCTTTTCTATTTTTGAATATGTAACATGTCATTTCTAGTATATTGAGGCAAGACACACAAAGTATCTTCAGCTTGGTGAATAATATTTGTCTTCATGATTATTTCTGACTTTTATTTACTTATATTCTAAGGCATTTTGTGTAGTCAAAATTATTTCTGTGCTGCTGATGCTGAACTCCATAATAAGATCCCATATTATGTGAGTCGAGACTAAATCTCAACATAACAAAAATTGACATTATTGCTCCGTAAGAATTTCCCAATCTAGTGTATCATTTATAGTCATGCCTAAAAACTTAATGTTTTGTTATTGATCATATTCACTTCTTCCATATCTCTATGTTTTTCGACCCTCACTTGTCTAGAGTAAAATACTGAAATAAATTGTTTTTCTAAATTTGACATATATAGTTATTTGTTGAGAACCATGCAATCATGCATGCAATTATTGTCAATAGATCAACACAATTTTTTGGACGGTTTGTATGGAGTCTTCTGATACCAATATCTTGTATATAAAAAGAATATAGGGACAAGGTACCCCTACATTTACCGATATCACATCAGAGCATTCAACCTCACTGTGAGAAATGTGTACATATTGCTTTCTGCGATCAAGATAAAACCGAAACCATTGATTTTTATTTTCTCTGATCCCATATATTCGAAGAATTTCTAATAACCGACTGTGAGGAATACAATCAAACGTTGAAAAGGGAAACATTCTTCATGAAAATTGAAAAAATGAAAAATGTGATTTTTTTGTAATACAGAAAACAACTACTTCCCCGGATAAGCCATGCTGGGCATTGAACTATATTTGATAGATATTGTAAAAACACACTAATAGAAAAGAAAAAATCTGAAAGTGAAAATTCGCATTTTAATTCAGATATTTGATTTTTTCAATAATCTCTAAATTTCAATAAAAATGGTATTCAAAAATATTACTGACAATAAACGTTCATTTCATTGAGGCAAGTTTCGCTCCTCTTCCATTTAACCCCCAATACATTTTTGTCGACAAAAATCTATTTCGCTTTGCCAAGCTCATCAGGGAGATTGGGAGATTTGGAAAGCAGGCTCTTTAGAAGCAATTATACACATCAAGGATGGAAATGATGGAAATATTTCTTCTGCGGAAACACTTTGAAAGTTATTTTTGACAAAAACTGTCATGGGCATTGCATTTTGATTTTTGTTCGAAAATATGAATAGGATATTCATTATAGCTATTTATGATACAAGTTAATAAAGTAGGACTTTTTTGTATGAGCGTGAACTTTGTTGAATGAGTTCAACAAACACGCGACTACGAACAAGCCCTTTACGAAAGTGTATCATACAAAGTTTTCTCTTCGACAGTTATTATATTGACAAATTGTAGCAATTGTATCATTAATTTGAATGTTTTATTTTATGAATTGCCGTCGTATTACCAAATGATGACTTCCGACTTATATCTGACGCAAAATTCTGTATTTTTCGAAAACGCGTAAATGTATAATCAGATTATTTTACGCACTTGTGCGCAAAAGTGTCACTTCACGCAATGTCAACAGTGCGTAAACACTTAGTTTACACTTAGTTTACGTACTGTCGTAAAAAAATCTGTTGTGAAATCATCTGCGGCTGAAAGACAAATTTTAGTCGCTATTTTCCTTTGTTCAAGATAACCTTTTGGGAGGTATTCATGTTGAAATGGAGAACATTTTCCATAAATCAAAAATTTTATATTTTTGTAATACCTAACAGAAAACAAGCCGGTGAAGTAGTTGTTTTATGTAAATCGAACGCTTTGCTGAAATCATAGGATATTCCAGTTGGACATCTCTTTACGTCTAATTTCGTTGAAATGTCTATCTACCAATGTTTCTGTATTTGCTGATGTGGTTGATTTAGATTTTCTAAATCCATGTTGTTCATCTGGTATCAGATTGATCCTTACAATGAACGAAGTATAGTGTATAGACTTTTCAATAGACGGTGGCTCAGTAATCGTTCAATGAATTGCGGTAAATGAAAAATTTACAAAAATATGCATATCGAATAGTTCACTCGAAATACCGTGATCACATTTATATTTTATATTTTTGACAAATTTTCACAGTTGCTTGCTCGCAGTTTCTGAAATTTTCATGATTTCTGAGGTTCTGTTTTGAATTTCGTTCTAGTATTTCTTACCCCATTAATTTCCCATAGACCCATTTGTCAATCTAGATAACAAGCAAATATGAAACGAACAGGCAATTTATCAAATATATCAGTATAAACAATTCTGCTAAAGGCTATATTGCTACTTGATATCAGAAAATCCAAGCATGATTGTAATAATTTGCAACAATAAGTTAACTGGATTTTTTATACTATTGCTGAACGTTGCAAAATAATATTCAGACTTATTGGAGCAATTAAATATAGTATCGGAGTGGCTAATCGATTACTAATGCGTACCAATGAAAAAATATATTATAAAAATACCTGTCACGGGTGAAAAGTTGTTTCAGAAAGACTCTTCCGTCCTTCATGTATTTATGAGAAATGTGCATACACAATTCTCACTTTTATGAAGACTGATGTGCTTATTTATTTATATTTATATCCAAACAGACCTGATGGTATAATTATTATGGATATAATGTGTTATTACTTACACCATACGCCACCTTAGGAGCAGCACTGTTGATTATTAACGCAACAGTGAATCGTGGAGGATTATCCCCAGCCAGCAACAAGATTCAATAACTCAGATTTATATCTGAAACTGAAAAAAATCTTGCCCTGCCTGGGGATCGAGCCCGCGACCTTTCGATCACTATAGTAATAATACAGGAGTTTTTTCTACAGTGTGACCCATTTGAAATGGAAGCACCCTTATGAAACAAGTATTTTTCAACCGTTTGCGATATATTTTTTTTTAAATTAGGTGGACATACTAGAACAACAAATGTCATGAATGAGTCTTCGTTTTCAAATCCAGCTATCTCTTTTTTATAAGGTAAAATATTATAAAAAATATTGGCGAATTTTTTAGATAAAAAGCTGACTACACCACTGCATTTACGACATTTTCAAATGGATTAGTTCAAAATTACGTTGAAATGATGCTTTCATCGATAAAAATGTCATAAAAGAATACAATTTGATTAATACGCCGTTTAATCAGCCCATTATAATTTCAGAAATTTTATCAAAACTCTGTAAACTCAAAATATCAATGATCAGAAATTAATCGAAATCTGTTTTTCAATAAAAAAATTTCTTCAATACGAGCTTTTACGTTCTTCTAGCTGAAATCAGTTAATTATATCAAATTTGATTATGATCTATTTCATTGAATTTTGTTTCGAAGGAATATTGCGCTTTCTATAACAACTTAACTTTTTTGTATTGAGCAATTATTGTTATGGTAGTTAGTGTAGTTGATAAATCATACCAATCGAAATAGACTTATTAGACTATCTAATCATTTCCACACCCATTACTGATTTGGATGCAATTTTATATTCCTATTTTCTCATTATATAATTCGTTTGATTCGAGATATCGATTCAAGTTACTTCAGTGTTATTACGTTATCAAAATAGTATTTGAAATTATTGACACGTCTTTCCGGAAATATTTTGAAAAACTCTCAATGTATGAATATAAATAATAAGGTAAGTTTTCAAAATTGTACATGTTTCAAACAAAAATGTATATAATAGAAAAGTAGGAAGTTAATTGTTCAATCTGACAAAACCTGACAAAAATCTGACATGATAGTTTAGGATAGCATCCGTCGGGTTTAATAAAAAAAAAATTTGGCGTGTGAGCTATGTACCACTGGGGTACCTGCTGTTGATCCATCCTCTAGGAGCATACACTTCTGTTCTCTTTGTTTTATTTTTATCAATACGACTTTTCATTGACCTTCCTTATGGGAGAGCTGTATCTAGCCGGCAATGTGAAAAAACAAGTAAAGCGACTATCAAATAGAGAATTTTTTTCCGCTGCATATATTGAGGTGATGAAGCTGATATGAATATTATACGGATTTTAACGTTGAATTTCAATATGGAGTCAATGCAGTAAATTATTTGTGATGCCCTGTTTAAAGTGAGAGATCAAACTCCATCCTGAATGCAGTAAAGCACAGTTTAGAAAATGTAGAAATCCTAAAACTCTTTTACAAAATAATAGGGATTTTAATGCTCAATTAAAGATTGTTTACTCAGTAGAAAAAGCTTACACTCTTGGACGATGCCGGGGACGTGAAATTTGCGTATCAATGCTTCAAGAAAACAAGTGAAAGAACATCGTTTATAAAACATGTGAAATATACTATTTTTACCATTTTGAATTCATTAGTATTTGTATAAAAAAATGGGTTTTTATGATAATGAATGATATAAGGTTTTGTTCCATTTTTAAGGGGTTTTTCACCTAAACCTCATATAAACAATGCGGAGGGCTAACTCTTATTGCGGAGGCAAAAGTCGTGGTACGATTGTTGGTGAATTAACCCAAAGATAATCTTAGAAATTCAATTTATGGCAGTGAGAATAAAATAACTAAATAAAAGTTGTCATTTGGACGCCATCTACAGAAATTCTGATATAGTATTTCATTCTCAAAGCCAGTCTCTGTATTATTACACTGAAAGAGAAAATACTCCAGACATACAAATAAAACAATTACTAAAAAAATAGTATTTAATCAAATAAATGTTGGTAAGCCAAGTTCAGGGCTTGACGATCTTGAAAAGTCTATAAATGATGATAGTAATCAGGTTGCATAAAAAATAGTATTTAAGGAATTGAACGTTTGTTAAAGCGAGTTCAGGGCTTGATGAGATCTAGAAAAGTCTATAAGTAATTGAATCAGGTTGTGTGAAGAAATTTGGTTCTTTGTACGTTATTCAAATGGTCATACCAACTTACTTGGAATATTGGGTTGAATGCATTTAAACCTTACATATTTTCCTTGACCAATCAGTTATAAGAAAGAATCAATCAGTTGTTTTGTATTATTGTGATAATTTGGCAATCGGCCACTGACATCGCCGCTTATTCAATGGCGAGAAATAAGCTTTTAAGTAAGCATCAAATTTTGAATTTAAATCTGCTCGAGTTACACACAAAAAAATGACGCCATTTGAGAAATCATGAAAATTCATTGGAAATAAAATAATTTTAAAAGCATAATAAATGACAAAATTATTTATTTCAATGAATTCCCCTTTGAATTTTAAATAGATAGTTACCTCTCTATAAATGTTATTAATAGACACTGATTGGATGATTTTCAAAAATAAAAATTTAAATCATCAGCGAGTTCTTCAAGTGAGACCAGACGCAGAAATGGACGAAATGGAGGAAATGGAAGATAATGGAAATTCAAAATTCAATCCCCTCCTCAATTTCTACAGTGTTACCAATTGTCACACTATCAAAGAACAGCTTACCAACTGTTGGCTCATGTTTAGATCACAGACTTCATAGAAACCAACATCTTGCCTACGCATGAAAGCTTCAATTATACTATCTCTCTCTCTCTCTCTCTCTCTGCATGATCATTACAAATAACATCTATGGTTTGGATAGAATTCTCACTTTGTCGGAACTGGCTAATTGATCTAATTGTCAATCCAAATAAAAATAAGAATAAGAAGAAGAAGAAATAACTATTTATAATTCATACTTGACTTTGACAGTTGAGTTATAACCAACTTTATTTTGAAAGAAATAAATATCTTTTACTGATTTTATTAAATAATTTATTATTCAGACTTGGTGGAGTATTCAGCAGCTTTCTTCGAGCTGTAAAATAAGAATTAATCAATAAAAACATTGTAAGTCATATTCAGAAACCTTCAACTCAGTTGGTGCCCCGTTCACACTGCCATGTTTCATGGTAAAAATGATGAAAATGAACGTTTGTAGAAATACAACCGTTATAATGATTATCAGAAACTTCGGGTAGGTATCTTTTAAAATATTCAAAATAAAAAAAATATTGTCACAAAATGACATTAATTGCAAAATGTCATATTGGCGTTGAGATCTGAAAGCGTTAAAGGCCACTTTGGTGTAGGTTATTCACGTTAACATGACGTCATGTTTGGTACTTTTGTGTATCCGACATAACAACGTCTAAATTCCAAATTAAATGCGTTTAATAGCAATGGAATGAAATTTGACTATAGTTTCATCGCTATTGGCCGCATTTCATTGGGAATTTTAACGTTATTATGTCGGATATACTTACAGAATTACCAATTATGATGTCATGAACATCTTAACGTGAATAACCTATACCAAAGTAGCCTTCAACACTTTCAGATCTCAACGCAAATATAACATTTTGCGATGAATGTCATTTTGTGATAATATTTCCGCTCTAGAGAGAAAGAACTCTCTTTTTTTGGCGGTAATCTGTCACATTGCGCTATAAGTTTCGTTGGAGCCGTTATGATTAGGACTCGATAGTGGTTAACTATTTATAACGGTTATTGTATTGAGCTTAGTAAAAAAGAAATTGAGAAATATATTATTTATATATTTCACCATCTTCCAGTTCACCTGCATATTCGACAATTTTCCTAATTATGAATGGGAACTTGCATGACTCTCCCTTATAGCGACTATAACAAACGCCAATAACGCGTGGCAAATTAAAAATCTTTTTATATAAACACGCGACTGATATGGTTTCTGATTTTTTCAACGATTTCATCGATAGACCGGAAGAAGGTGACCATATCCGGCCAGATGCCGTTTGAACTTTCCGAACTTTTGACTTCACTTGACAGTGTAATTGCCGCAAATCTACGTGGGGTGATTTATTATGAACAGGATGCAAATGATGGCAGTTGGAGTGATTATGAAAATATGATATAGTTGCATGATTTTCTATATTTCACTGATTTCACCCTCGGTCGTTTATATGAATGAAAAGTATTATTTTCTGAAATCGCTCAAAAATGCGTACTTTCTCGGAGCAACTTCAGACCCCAAAATACGCTAATCTTGTATTTCAGTCCGTTGCTAAGCAACGAACTTTCCGTATCGAAAACGGTCCAGGAAATTTTTTGCCGGCGTCTCAACAATAATGACATCAATCAAAAATTGTTATACACTCATAAAAATTTCTCAATTTATGATAAGGTTGATTGCGATTTCAGGAAAAATAGTATATATGTACCTCGTAGTAAAAGCACATTACCAGACTTCAATGCTTGTTGGCCTCGGCTTAACGCGTAATGTAATGCTTTTACTACTAGATACACAGTATACTATTATTTTAACCGAACAAGTATCAAAAGAATGATGGTAGTTATCAAAAAATTATCTGTAAAATTTGTGTTGAAACTTGTTGTTGAAAATAACTTGGTTAAAGAAATTCGCATCTAGGACTGAATTTGGATAAAGGAGGGATATCTTATTTTTACGCAGAGTTTTTCAGAATTAATTACAAATGTTTCAAGGACGTATTCCTGCGGTCAAAATAATAATTTTTTTCTATAAACATTTGTCTTATAATTCATACTTTTCAAGCTAAAGACAAAACATCAAATGTTTATGGAAATAGTCTTATTTTCATCCCAGAGAAACGCCCTGAAAATATTTGTATTGAATTTTGAAACACCCAGTATACTTCTATATTTGAATAATCGTTTTCAACACTTAATTATATTAATTATAATGTGCCTGATATTCTCCTGTTAATATGATTGGTTCAACTTCATTGCGACCAACAACCGTGAAAACGCGATAGAGAACGAGTTTGTATTCGGAAAAATATCCATCGGTTACAGGTCAAAAATTGCAATTTTATTACAAGCTTTTATTAAACTTGCAATGTATATGTATGTATGTTCGGGAGGAATCTTGCAACTGAATTTTGACCAACTTCTAGTTATGCGATTGAATTAAAACTTGGTAGGTGTTCATAATTCCGGTGACAATGCATTATGATATTTTTGTTAGAATAAAATAAAAAATGGCGGCTCCAATATGGCGGATGAGTATTGTCATTATGGTTCGATTCGATTCTAAATTGGTAAATGGGGGTTTTCGGGCTCGTAGATTATGAATTCCTTCTCAAAATCCACAAATTCAATATGGCGGACGAATTTTGTGATTATGGTCCGATTCGATTCTAAAATGATATGTGGGGGTTTTCGGGGTCGGAGATTATGATTTTCTTGTCAAAATGCATGAATTAAATATGGCGGATCCAATATAGCTGACGAATTTTGTGATTATGGTCTGATTCGATTCTAAATTGATATGAGGGGGTTTTTGGGGTCGTAGATTACGATTTTTTTCATGAATTCAATATGGTGGCTCCAAAATGGCGAACAAAATTTATGATTTTGGTATGATTCTATTTGAAATTGGTAACTGGGGGTTTTTGAGGTCGGATATTATGAATATTTTTGTCAAAATTTATGAATTGAATATGGCGGCATCAATATGGAACAAGTTTGGTAATTTTGGTCCGGTTCGATTAAAATTTTTGGTAAAAATTCATAAATTCAATATGGTCGCTCCAAAGTGGCAGACGCGTTTTGTAATTATGGTATGACTCTCTTAAAAATTGGTATGTGGGAGTATTTTAATCTTCAACTCACAAAATGACCTACATTACACATCTGAAGAAATTATTTTTCACTTGTGAGTGCCTTTGAATAATAGCTTGTCTTTAAAAATTTTTTTTATTATTTTTTTTATTTCAATAAAATTATTCAAAATTTCCAGAAATTTTCCGATTTTATTTTCAATTCTTTTTGAAATTTTTTTCGGAAAAGGATTGTCAGCACCCAGACCAACTTCTCCAAATAAATTGCGAAAACTGATGAAATGGTATCACAAAATAATTTCATGAAAAAATATACCCTTTTGTCCCTTTGAAAATCAGAGAGAAAACGCGTAGGAATTCGGAAATATTTCGGATGGTTTCAGAAGTAGAAGATTAAGGTGAAAAGAAATACTTGGTCCTTTAAAAAAACCGTTGAAATAAAAAAAATAGGACTTAGCTCAGCCTTCCTGAGCTAAGCGCAAAAATCGCTAAAGTAGAATTGGAAAAATCCTTAAATATTGAAAAAGATCCAATGATTCCTCTTTCAGCCAGATAAAAAAACGTGTAGAAAATAGGTACATTTCTCGACACATTCAGACGAGGATAATTATGAAAAAAAAAAAAAATCGGTTGCAGAGATGAGACCCAGTTAAAAATGGTGCGAGAAGGCGTATGAATTCGGAATTATTTAATTGAAAAAATCCGTTGAAATGTGAATAATCCAATACGATTGGGTTTTGAGATAAGAATCGATTGTAGCACCACCAAACTTGGTATGCTAGTAGATGGAACCATGGTAAACCAAAATTTCAGGGGTAGAACATATTTTTTTTTTCGTTTAAAAATAATTTCGTATGAAATGAGCTCGTTTTCTCAGAAAACGTGGTTGAACGCCGACATCAAATTTTAGGTTTACCCTTACCCGCCGCTGAAAATTCTGGTGGAGCCGATTATTTGATTGGTCATAACTCTGCTAAAAATGATCGGAGAAGGAAAAGAAAAAGTTCATATCCTTTCTGAAGACTCCTACCTTCTCATGCAAATATAATATGCGAGTATTTGAGTAATTAGAATGTGTTTTGTAGCACTTCACGGAGATATTTGCGGATGATCTGAAAATCATGAATAATTTAGTAAATATGGAATTATTATACTGAAGCAGCAATCCATACCCACTTTGGACTATATATGCAACAATTTTAAAGTAGTGTGACAGGCCCCACTTATACATGCCAAAAAAAATTTGTTTTACTCCTGCGTCATTTTCAACTTACTCATAAAATCGGCATTCTCTTCACTTAATGTTGAAAATAATCGCTTATTCATATCCTGTATATAAAGATTTAATAACACAATTATGAAGTGCAAACCTCAAGCTTGAAATCACATACTTCATTTTTTAAGTAGGATGTGTATGAGCGATTATTTTCAACATTTACTGGAGAAATTGCCGGGATTATGGGTGAGTTGAAAAATTAGGCAGGAGTAAATCCCAGTTTTTTCTTGGCATGTATAAGTGAGACTTGTCTCACTAGTCTTAATCGTTGCATATGGTCCAAAGAGGGTACTGATTCCTGCTTCAGTATAATTATTTCATATCAACTAAAATATTCATGACTTTCGGTTCCTCCTTGAATATCGTAGAAGGGTTATGTGAAGTGTGATAAAACACATTTTGGGTACTCAGATACTCACATGTTATATTTGCATGAGAAAGTAGATGTCTTTAGGAACGATATGCACTTTTTTTTCCTTCTACAATAATTTTTAGCAAAGTTATGACAAATCTAGTTTGTCTGTCGTTAGTGGATTAGAAATATACTGATGGGATATTTTCGTAGCTTGGTCTATATGTGTCCATTAAATGTAGGGTACGTGCCGATGAGCTGTTTGGCAAGGCACATCAAATATATCCTTGCCACTAGCGTATCAACCTCTGGGCACTTCTCAAATAATTAAACGAATTTTAATGCTAAAACGTACAAAATAAAATAAACCTAAACAATATTTTCAAACACAACTTCCATTCATAATCTATCGAACAAGAGTGAAAATAATTTTTTCATGAAATTACTTTTTTCCCCGGGAAAAAAAGTGATGACTTTTTCCCGGATATATACATAGGTAAAAGTAGATATATGCCATCGCAAAAGCTGATCTCGAAAGCATCCGATGATCAGCTCGGTACTCAACCCAACCTCCTACCTTCATCACTCAACCTGCACACTACTAACTTAACCGACCTTTATTCCTAAGTTCGAAAAAAGTAGATAAAATGGAAAAAAATATTCCTAACTGTCTCTTTGAACCACGTACCTATAGCGTAATAAGCTGCAATCCTAGCGATGCGGCTATTAAACGTGTTTGTATATGTAAATGAAAAGGTTGTTAGGGTTAGTAATGGTCATATATCTTCTGGATAATAACGCACAGAAACTCTATAGTGATATTAAAGCGAATTTTTCTATCAACTCTGTATGTACTACGAAAGCAATTCCTGACCTAAACGTTATTGCATTATCCAAATCTTCTAAATTGCACGGCACGCGTGTTCGGAAGACAAACAATTGAATGCAGTCTATAACAGTCACGTGACCAAATTCGTGTCGAGGTCTGGCCGGATTATCATTGGCATTGTAGGACATTTTCACCCTTTCGGATGGAGTTGTCAGGCCGTCAAATTTTATTTATGATATTTATTATGAGTAATGCTCCTATCTACAGCCCTGCAGACCTCATAGTAGATGCGGACAGATGCGTCAAGTCACGGATCTTTACAGAGTTATATATAAACGTGCGTTTGGGATATATTAGATAAACTATTTAGGGTTATATTATGTTTGGGTGGTAAGCGTGTGATTGATGAACGTGTTTTGCCATATTGTGCTGCAAGATATTGCATAATGGTCGTTGAAACAGATGAAAGTAGTGAGCGCATAGGGGTAATTTTGAATCAATAAACGGCAATCCGATGTAAGGAATTCATTATAATTACCATTTCTTAGAATATTCGATACATCCGTTCTTCGGATTTTAAATTGGGCATGCTTTCGTCGCAATTTTTTTCCTTACCATTCTGCTTCAATGATTTTAAAATGTGACATTTCGACGCTAAACACGCAGCAGTTTTCGTATATTTGAATTATCTGGTTCGATTTCAATTCACCCCTGACTTCATACACTTCAAAGACTGAGTTGAAAGGGTTTATGATGGTCAGTATTTTTCTTTCCATTTGAAATAAGAAAAACATAAGAAAAGTTCAAAGCGGTATTTTTTCTATTCAATCATAACAGGAAATGCGAATGGAAATTTTGAACAGAATTTTCCCCAATCAGCTCATACTCGAAAAAAAAAATGTAGTCACACACTTCAATTTATATCAATTCCGATTTTCTATTTTATTTTTGAGACCACCATTTAAAAAAATTTATTTATAGGTTTCTTCATAAATATATCACCTTGGTAGCACAAGATCCAGGGATTTTAACCTGACACTAAATCGAATAGAAATCCGATCGAAGGACATAGGATCTGCTCAGCAGTCCGAAATGAGGGATTTAGTCAAGGAGTTCCATGACATATTCGATACCAGACAAGAAAAAGGAGGTAGAATGAAGGTGGACTAGCACAAAATTGATATTGGGGATGCTCGACCAATCCGTCAATCATCCAGAAGACGCCGTCTTGCCAAGAATGAAGAGGCTGACAAAATTGTCAACGATATGGAAAAAAATGAATAATTGAACCGTTCGACAGCCACTGGCCATCTCCAGTTGCACTGGTAAAGAAGAAAGAAGGATCAATACGCTGTTACATAGACTATCGTCAACTTAACAACGTGACGAAGAAGGACAGTTACCCTCTCCCGGGGATAGACGATACTCTTGACAACTTGGCTGACTCAACAGTTTTCTCGCCTTTAGATTTGAAGAGCAGATATTGGCAGATAGAATTGGTCCCAAAAGATAGAGAGAATGCAGCTCAGGATTGGGGCAGTTCACAGTTATGCTATTCGGCCTTTGTAACGCTCCAGCCACCTTTGAGAGGTCGTTAGAGACTGTGTTGAAAGGACTCTCATGAAAAACGTGTCTGGCATACCTCGACGACATCATCGTAGTCGGCAAATCGTTCGAAGATCATGTGAGAAATCTAGAGGGGGTATTCTTGCGCCTGAGGAACTCTGGTCTGGAACTGAGCCCTATGAAATGCCATCTGTTCCAGAAAAAAGTCTATTACCTTGGCCACATTGTCTCTGGGAAAGGAGTAGCACTGGACTACCAGAAAATCAAAGCTGCCAGAGATTGGCTCATTCCAAAAGACATCCACCAGCTTCGGAGATTTCTGGGCTTGTGCACCTGCTACCATCGATACGTGCTAAGGTTTGCCAACATCGCAAAACCACTAAACAGACTGACCGAAGGACAGACTCAGTTCCAGTGGTCTTCGGAATGCCAAGATCCATTCAAGAAGCTGAAAGAAGCCTTGATCAAAGCACCGATCCTGAGCTACCACTTACCCAATGGAATCTTTTTTTTGGACACTGACGCCAGTAACAAAGGGCTTGGAGCCGTCCTGTCTCATATCCAGGAGGGACAAGAGAAGGTCATTGAGTATTTGAGCAAAACCCTCAGCAAACCGGAGCGCAATTATTTTGTCACCAGACGGGAACTGTTGGTTGTAGAAAATAATTGGTTGTTAAAATAATAAATGACCTCGTCTACAGGATCCAAATGCCACCACGACAAAAACCAAGAGTTTACCTGGTAACCAAGAAGTGGTCTCGAAATGAGCCGTCCTATGAAGACGTCTGGGAGAGCCTCATCAGATTGAGAAATATGATGCTGGACCAAAATCTCATGGACCTGGCAATCCCAAAATTGTATTATGGGCTTGATAGGCTGGACCAGAAAGTCATTAGAAGCATGTTGGAATCGATAATCAGATCCAGCAGCATTAAGGTTTTGGTGTGTTGTAACCATCTTCAACGACCGAACAGAAAGACTATAGAGTGCTACATCCATCGGATGTAACGGTGCAGATATAGGGTGTCGTGTAGGTAGGTAGGTTACGACCTTGCGTATATAACGGCACGCATCACTGATATTAGGAAGTGAATCAGAGATTTGTAAACACAGTGCATAATTATCTGTTTGATATAGTTCAGTACATGTCGCAGTAATAACCAGGGGAGTTATTTGGACAGGGAGGCTACCTGCAAACTAGTTTCTAGGTTTTGTTTCCCATCGGAGCAAGGGTTGGTCATCTGTTCCCCGTTCGTTTACGTAAAGTTTGTTGAAAGAATCAACCAGTCATCGGATACCACACATAGGTATAATTAGTGGTCACTAGTCAGTATTAATATAATAATAATATTGATAGTACCTCATAAACACTCGTCAAGTAAACTTGTGGTAGAAGTGCATTATATCTCGAAGTGGAGTGGTATAGTTATACAAATCAGTAAAGTGTACCCAATGGCCAATAGCATATGAGGGTAAAGGACGGCTATTATTATTTTTTGCCGTGGCGCTCCGGTGTGAATCACTGATTTATTGGTGTCGCATTCACTTTTCAACTGAAGGAAAACCCTGAAAAGTTACAGCACCAACTCGGGTAGCCGGTGTGCACTCCAAGCTAGCACTAGACGAGATTCTGCATACAATTGATACCTGACTAGAGAATTTCGTCAAAATTCTATTTTATCACAAGCAAATACTTTATAACTGGGTTTAGGTTGAATTTTTCCCAGAAGTTGGTCAACTGGTTACTGAAACACGCGAGTTGTTGAAATAGCCAATCATGAAACAAGTGTGAAAATTGTTTAAAACTCACAGTTTCAATTCAGAAATATAATACTTTGTTCACGAATATTGTATGAAATACTTATAATGCATGTGGTACTTGGACTTCAGATCAAGTTTTAATGTGCCACTTCCTTGAATTTTCTCCGCACTTTCAAATCCCGTAAAAACCTGGAAATGTACGATGAATCACTATCTACAATTTACGAACTAGAGTGTAGTGAAAAGGATATTGACGTTGTGTTGGTGAAAATGTTACAATTAAAATTGTTAAAATTGTTATTTCCGTCAACCGGCTACACCCTTACGAGCAACCCTCAGAAATCTTCGAGAGACTTGTGCTAGCTAGGGAAGACCTAGCCCTTACCCTTTGACGTGTGATGCCGAGACCGGTGACCGCGCGGTGAATCGAACCCGCGTACCTTGGATTAGGAGGCGAGAATATTACCCACGCGCCATCACGGCCCATTAGTAAATAGTTGATTTGGTTCATTAATTAGTTATATAGTAATTTAACGTTTTGATGCAATATTACTCACTTATAGAAATGAGAAATTGTGATTATTTCACAAAGTATTCATTTTAAGAGTCGTGGAAAAATTATAGTGTGCTTCTCACACATTATGGCTATTATTCACTTGAATTATATATGGCTCGTGCAGCAAACTCCATCCGCATAAATAATAACCAACATAATATGTTCGTCTAATAAGTTAGTTAAACTCTTTATCACTTTAAATTTGTAACAGTTAGGTACATTACTGCAGAAGTTCATCCATTTATATGGTTCATGTTAAAATTATTGTGGAGGAGCATCCAGTAAATAACTTCTCCTGATATTAAACAGAATTATTAATAACATACTCATATACGTATTGCTAATAAAATTGAATCTTTTTACATTCAATCAAATAACATTCCTTTCCACACACTATAAATCACGTAACTCATCATGTTGTAGAATAACTTAATTCCTCATAAAGTCTGTTTTCACACCCATCAAAGCACGTTAATGAAATGATCGTGTATTGTTTGTAGAGCCAGGAGAGGATTTCCCACGCATAATTAAATTAGAACGTTATAATTTAAATTTTTGTGCCTTATGGGCCGAACGGATGGTACCTTACCGTTTCTTTGTGGGAGTCGGTAAGTTTACACCTGTTCGAGTACACGGACCAGAACACAGTTCACCGTTGCATAAAATGATAATGAAGGTAGTGGTTGGCCCATTATTGGGTGATAATTCAATTTGTTAGGACTGCCGCTTTTATTAATTTATCGCCTGCTCAGAATTTTATGAGCTTTTTACGAGCTTTCTTATAGTCATGACATGATCATTATTTAATTGTGGACAAAACATCTTCGAGAAAGTTATAGAAAAGAAGGAGATCAAGTCACTATAAAGTTGTGAACAACAAATCCAAAAGTACAGTTGTGTGCATAAAAAAGTCGTACACACTGATAAAAAGGATGTCTTCAATCAAATATATATATCCTCTTGAACAGAATCATCTTCTGAAAAGAATAATTATTTCTAATTGATGAATATACTCTTATTTCAAACTTATTGAACTGTTTGCTTCTTTACATAAATTATCTTGAAATGAATTTGTTTGCATTAATACATTCCAACTCTTTACCATAGAGAACTCCTGTTTGTGAAAAATGCTCCTTTTGACTCAAGAACATGATTTCTTGGCGAAACCCCGCTACCGGAATGACCCGAACCCACGCGAAAGCGCGCACTGCGACTGCCGACTGGGACCTCTATCCTGTTTGCTTTTGCCCGCCTTTGGTTTGGGGGTTGTGTTTGAATCATAATTTAAGTTGTTAGTTTTGTATTTGACACAGTGGTTATGTGCAAATGTGCTGCTACAGAAGTGCAATATGGAGGTCCAATTATTTCTGCACGATTTGAATTTAGGTCATTTATGGGCCAGTTGTGGGGGTAGGTTGAAGATATTTTTGTTTTCAAGAGGTGTGTGATAATGGCAAATGACGCTGTCGTTTCTATATTCAATCGCATTTCTATGCGTCACCGAATGGTTACCTACTTGATTATATAGTTTCTGAAATTAAAATATTACAAAAATATTCTCATATATAAATAACCATTATACCTCAACTGTTCGCAGTTGTTCTCTGTTTGTTGAACTGTACCATATGAACATGGCTTCCATGGCATATTTTTATAACCAAGTGCACATTTGTACTGAGTCTCCAAATGCAGATAATCTTGAATCAAAAATTTATTGCATTATGAAGACGAATGTTGTTCGTTATTGAAGTTGAAATATTCTTGCCTCAACCAACTCACACCATCGAACAAAGAAAGTATTCACAATAGTGTTCATTATCAAAGTTGAAATATTCTTGCACCAAACAACTCTCATTATTCAGCGAAGAAAGTGTTCATATGTCTCAAAATAGTTTCCTTTCAAGTGGTCAAGAGGATTCTGTCAAAAAATCAAACTAATATTTGGTTGGACCTATTCAAGAATACAATCAACTTGAATCAATGCAATTATGCATTGATGCAAAATATCCTTTTTATCAGTGCAGCAGCTCAAGGCTGTTGGATATCAAGATTGGCTGCGATATACTTTTTTAGTTGATGTTGATATAGTTACATATACATATAAAAAGATTCTGTACTGTCAAGTTCAATAAAACACAATTTCATTACGAAGTATCGTTCCTTTACTGATAAATACAACAGGTTATGGGCCCAGACACCCTAACTGTATTTTAATTGCAACACTAACGAAGTTTGAGTAAAAGGAAATCATCGAAGTTGACAGTTTAATTTCGAAGTCAAAATACGAAACAGTTATGAGTCAAAACTCGTATAGAATACAGGTGCTGTCCAAAGAAAATTTTGATACCTGGAAAATCCAAGCAAAAGCTCTACTTGTGAAGAACGATGAATGGGGATACGTAGATGGAACGCTGAAAAAACCAACCGATGAAGCTGAAGCTTTAATTTGGAAAAAGAATGATGCACATGCTATGTCAGATCTCATTCTAGCAATAGGACCTTCCGAACTTAGACACATTAAGAATTGCAGAACATCTAAAGAAATTTGGGACAAACTGCACGAAGTATACCAGTCACAAGGACCAGCAAGGAAAGCCATGTTATTGAAGAAGCTCATTCATTACAAAATGCAACAAAGTAATGATATGAGAGAGCATCTTGCCAACTTTTTCGAAATAATTGACAAACTAGAAGAGATGAATTTGAAAATCAACGAAGAGTTAGTCACCATTTTACTATTGTATAGTATTCCAGAATCTTATGAGTCATTCAGAATTGCGATTGAATCCCGAGAAACATTACCATCACCCGAAGCATTAAAAATCAAATTGTTAGAAGAATTCGAAGCTCGAAAAAGAAATATTGAAGAAAGAACATCAGACGCAATGTTCATATCCAAAAATCAGCCGAAGAAAACGCACGAGAAAAGAAACGAAGATAATCATACGAAGAAACAAGAATTTTTCAAGTATACCTGTCACCGATGTGGAAGATACGGCCACCGGATCAGAGACTGTAGATCAAAGACGTGGACTAAAAAGCCAAATAAAGATTCAACAAGCGAAACTTCAAAACGTGCAGAGACAGATGAAATTGCTCTCAACATATCCGAAAGTTCAAGAAGTTCTTGGTGTTTAGATTCTGGTGCGTCATCTCATATGTGTTCAGATGAAAGTAAATTCAAGACAATGGATAAAACTGCATCAACGTTTTTGAATCTGGCAAACAGTGGAAAGACAAGAATTGAAGAAATGGGTACCGTTAATTTAATCGTTAACGAAAAGCAATCATTCAATCTACAGAAAACCTTATTTGTACCCGACCTCCGATCAAATCTGACGTCAGTATCCAAAATTACAGAAAATGGGTTTGATGTAATATTTACCAAAAACGAAGCTGTCATTGTGAATGAAGTAACCGGACAAAAAGTTCTTGAAGCTAAACGGAATAACAATTTGTATTTCATCGAAGAAATGGTTGAAAACGCAAGATATACAAAGATAAACTCGTTTGAAGAATGGCATATCAAATACGGCCATTTAAATGAAAGAGATTTAAAGAATGTAGCTATTCAGAAAAAGGCTCTTGGATTGAACATAAATAGAAACGAAGAACTACATCCATGTGAAGTATGTATTCAAGCGAAACATACCCAAAAACCTTTCACTTCTTCCACTTCAAGAAGCAAACATCTATTGGAAATAATTCACACAGATATATGCGGTCCAATGAGAGAAACTTCACTTGGTGGTTCAAAGTATTTTGTAACCTTCATAGACGACAAGTCGAGATGGTGCGTAGTTTACTTCCTTAAAGAAAGAAGCGAGTTGTTGGAAAAGTTCATCATCTTCAAAAATCTGGTAGAAAACCAGACTGGTAACAAAATAAAAATAGTTCGATCTGATAATGGAGGAGAATATCGAAGCAGTCGATTTGAGGAATATTTAGAAAGTCATGGTATTCAACATCAATTTTCGATACCTTATACTTCTCAACAAAATGGCATAGCCGAAAGAAAGAACAGGACATTGGTTGAGATGGCAAGGTGTTTGCTGATACAATCAGGACTCCCACGTAGTTTTTGGGCGGAAGCTATCGTAACATCAGTACACATCAGAAATAGGTGTCCATCCCGAAGTTTGAATGGAGATTTGCCTTATAAAATATGGACAAATAAAATCCCGAATGTAAGCTATTTTCGAATATTTGGAGAAAAAGTGTTCATCTTAAACAAATCCGAGAAAAAAGGAAAATTTGATGTCAGGTCAACAGAAGGCATTTTTGTTGGTTATGCTACCGATTCGAAAGCTTATCGACTCTGGGATCCAAAAACAAAGAAAATCGTACGAAGTCGAGATGTAAAATTTCTGGGAATACAAAATAATTTTAACCATGACGATAAAAATAGTAGTGACACATTTATTGATATCAATTTGTCAAATAAAGTCATTCATCAAACAGAACATAATTCCGATGAAAATATCAATCACGAAGAAACTTCTGAAACAATAGATATTCAGATGGAATCTGACAACGAAGAACCACGAATTGATGATGCTGTTGCAGAAAGTTCAGGAAATTCCAACCAAATAGTTCTAAAACGAGGTCCAGGTCGTCCATCAAAAGTCAAATCTGGCAGAGCTGGCAGACCTAGGAAACAATTCCACTATAGATCGATTCAAAACTCATTAAACACGGAAAATTCAACTTTTGGAGAAGAGTTTGCTGGTATGTTAGATAGTTCTGATCCAATAACAGTGAGTCAGGCCCTTTCCTCTCTAGAAGCAGATGAATGGATTCGAGCAATGAGAAAAGAACACGAAGCTCTCATGAAAAATAAAACGTGGATTTTAGTCGATCGCCCAAAGAATAGAAAAGTTATTTGTTCAAAATGGGTATTCCGAAGAAAATACAAATCAGATGATTCCATTGAAAATTATAAAGCAAGATTGGTAGCCAAAGGTTTTACACAAGAAAAAGAAGTGGATTTTCACGAAACTTTTGCCCCTGTAACCAGAATGGAATCTATAAGAATCATCATGTCACTTTCAGTTCAGTTGAATTTAGCCATTCATCAACTTGATTTTGTTAGTGCATACCTGAATGGTGAACTCGAAGAGGAAATTTATATGGCACTTCCAGAGAAATACGATGAAATTTGTGATAAGACTCAGAGCAATAAGGTGTGTTTGTTAAAAAAATCTTTATATGGTCTGAAGCAGTCTGGAAGAGAATGGTATAAGAAATTGGATTCGAAGCTGAGAGAACTTAAATTAAAACCGATTAGTGTCGAACCTTGCGTATATTTTCAAATCAAGGGAAGTGAAATTTTAATAATTGCCATTTATGTTGATGATTTCATAGTTGCTTGTAATAGCGAGACAAAACTCCGAAACGTCAAAGCCGAACTGTCAAAGTCGTTCGACATGAAAGATCTTGGTGAAATTAACTATTGTTTGGGTATTGAATTCTCACAAGAAACAGATCTAAGTCGAGTTAAAATGAGTCAGAAGAGATACATCAACGAATTATTGAAAAACTTCAACATGAGTGAATGCAATCCTTGTTCTACGCCGATGAATATGTCTCAAAAACTATCCAAGGAAATGTGTCCAAAAACAGAAGAAAATAAAAATGAAATGGAAATGGTTCCCTACCGGAGTCTTGTTGGAAAACTGATGTACCTTGCAATTTCAACGAGACCAGATATCGCATACGCTGTGAGTGTTTTGAGTCAATTTAACGAAAACTATGGGCTAGAACACTGGACAGCAGCAAAGCGAGTGTTACGCTATTTGAAGAAAACTCAAAATGTTGGACTAGTTTTCGAGCAGAGTAATGATCCTTTACTTGGCTTCGCTGATGCAGATTGGGGAGCAAATCCGGATGACAGAAGATCCTATACAGGATATATTTTCATTTTGTCGAATGCTGCAATAAGTTGGTCATCCCACAAACAAAAAACAGTGGCCCTATCGAGTACGGAAGCAGAATACATGGCACTGTCAGAAGCATCCAAAGAAGCAGTTTTCTTGAGAAGATTCCTGAACGAAATCGTTGGTCAACTAGAGACAACAACTATTTTCAACGATAATCAAGGTGCGGGATCCATGGTGAAAAATCCAGTTTATCCTTCGGAGTCAAAAGTTTTTAAATTGTCCGTGCGGATTTTCAAAGTAATTGCTATAAATGTAGAGTTGGACGTTTCTATACAGAGTGTACTAATCGTACACACAGAACTGGCAAACTCAGCCGTCCAAGAAAGCTGGCAACTTTGCAATTGTTACATTCTGAGAGAAAAGTCACACAAAAAACTCATAGTCAAAGAGCCAGAGCCAAAAAATTTCTCTGAATTTACGTAGACCAGTTTTTTTGATAGTTAATTACAGTATTTATGTACACAAACATACTGTGGTCAGTCAAGAGAAACTGAGAACAGATGTTTCAGGTACACTATCAAACTTGTTACCTCTCGAGGTAATAACATGAATATGCCAAGGGTGAACATTGTTGTACAAATTATTAATTGCATAGAAAGTTACAGAATTTTTTATAAATGTGCAAATTATCTGAGACTGCAGCTTCCCTCTAGCCTTTATAAATACATTTACATGAACAAAATGAATGAATAGCAATGATTCATTGTTGAACGATCTACTCCGTTGTTTGCTTGTCTATGAACTTAATTTATGTAATGAGTTTCAATTCCAGGAATCCGTACATATCAATTTTTTAAGAAATCTTATCATAGTCACAAAATTCAGCTGACATTTTTAATTTTCAAATTTGATGAAAACCATGATCACCTGACTTCAAAACCCCTACGTATAAATTTTCAACCAATTCAAACTATAATCACAAAATTCGTCCTCCGTTCTGCAGCAGTCATTTTTAATTCTCAAACATTTCAAGTGTACGGCTCAGGGCCGGTTTTTCAATATCCTGTTAGCGTAGTTTGACTGACGGCTAAATTTGACTAGTGGTAGAATGAACGTTACATCTGTTCACATAAAGGAATAAACTCACATTCTAACCATTAGTCACGTAGCATAGACTTTGACTGAACATTGAAAAACCTGTCCTCAGGCGTAAAAACTTCATATACTTTTGTATTAAATAACTCGAGAACAAAACACAAGAACTGGTCAAAATTCTGACAATAATATCTTTATTGAATAAAAAATAAGTGTTCCGTTTTTCTAATCGGGCGTAAAAGCGGATCATGAAATATTTATATTTTAGACACATTTCTGTACTGCTTTCCTATACCGTAAGTACATGTAAAAGTGATCGATTTTCTTATTACATATCTCAAAAACGAAACACACGAAAGATCTCAAATTTCAGGGGACAGAAGAAAAATATTTCATTTACATCATACATCGATTTTAGCCGTTTCGTAAAAAACCGTTTGAGAGAAGTACTACCTTAATTGAATTGTCGACTTTGACAAGTATAGTCAAAATTCAAACTAATTTTGTCAGTAACGCGTTTTCAACATTTTTTCAGCTAAATTAGTTAGTGCAATACAATGCACTTAGTGCAATGCCTTGTACGACTTTTTTTATGCACACAACTGTACTTCAGGACACAATGCTTTTGAGTCTCATGACTGAGCATTATTTGAGTCAGGTTCAGGTTTAGGGTGTTGAAATTATTCTAGAACCTGTAGGTTTGTTGATTCACGGCTGATGAGCAAGATACCGTTTTTACCATTTGGGTGTTCTTTAAAACAGACCTGCTTGGGTCTGTTGGAGCATTCTGTCGTCAGTGGTTCCTAGTTGAATAGGCTTGTGTAGTTCAGCAGGTTAAGTAGTCTATTCACAAGTTATTTAGGATTCATGGCTCTTTCTAGTTTGTTCTGTCAAAATAGTCTGCATTCAAAGATGATGTGAGCAGCTTTTTACTCACCGTCCTCACAAAGTCTAAACACCACGGTTCCTCTCCTTATTCCTATTATATGTAATTCTTAAGTCCGGTTAGTGAGCCGATAATTGTGCGTATCTTGGTCCTGTTCAAGTTGAGGGTGTCAGCCGTCAGTGTTTGGCTTAGGTGCACAACCAAAGCTGTGCTGTGTCGAAGCCCTTTGATTTGGTCCCAAAATATTTTATGCTCTGATTTCTTCCACTCATTCATTAAGTAACTGCCAATGGTTCTGGGCTGGTGAATGGTTCTTCAGATGTTTGTCTTGCAAGTTGGTCCGCTTTTTTCTTCTATATATTCCTATATTCAGTCACCCATGTAACTGTTGTGTTTTACCAGTTCACTGAGGCTTTGAAAGCATTCACAAAACTTGATGAACCTGTAAAATTCGTAGTTTTTGCGGAAGCTCTCCAAGCTAATGCATCAAAGAACTTTTATAGATGTACGATAAGTCTGAAGTGAGTCGGTCAAAATCAATGAATGGTAACACTTGTCACGTTGACGGTATTGGAACTATAAATACCTTGCTTGATATTCATTTATTATAGAGCTTAAATTACGAATTGGTAAAAAATATTGAAACCTAAGTGTCCGTAATATATTATTTAATAAAAATGTATTTCATGCAGCATTTATCAGAAAATAGGTGATACCTCGACCACAATTGGTTTACATATCTGTCGGACACTAGTGCAAAAATATTTCACTGGCTTCAGGTGACATACAATCAGTAGTTTTTATCACTTGTTATAATGAATTGAGTAAAAGAAATGCTCAACATTTTGCTGAATACTCCTAATATAGACATTTTGACTAAGAAATATGTTTTATCACCGAGACCATCTACGAAAATTCGAAAAAAGCACTCCATATTCAAATAATCCTTTCAAAATATTGAGGAAGGTATACTGCAAATTCGAAGAAAGTACTCAAAAGTCGATGAAAGCACTCCAGATTTGAAAAAAGCATTGTTTGGATAATTCCTGTTATGAAAATCGACATTATAGAGTTGCTGATGAAATTCGTTTTCGATAGGATATTGCGAGAAGTATGGCTGTTTCATGCCCAATTGTTCATAATTTTTGTTAATTTCCTTTCGATAATTCAAGACGTCAGTCCTCTATTCATACCGTCTTTCATCAGAATTAAGTAACTACCTATATTTCTGAGGAAATTGAAGAAAAATAAGGTAAAATTCCTTGTTGAATTTTTTAATGCCTGTATGCCTTTGGAAACTTCTTCTTTAGCAACGAGTTTCAAAACTTCACCGTTTGCTGAAGGTAGGCGCCCTAGGAAAGAAATGTTTGGCAAGTTTCGAAGTGAGGAAAAAGGTGTCTGAGGACTGAACTTGGCGGGTCATCAATGTCGATGAAACTGTGTACTCCCATGAAAATATGTATAAAGTCGGCGAGTTTGCGAACAAGGCATTATCTTTTCGATTTCTCATATCTATCTTGTCTGCTATAAATATTTGAAAGGGGGGGGGGGGAAGGAGTAATTTGAGCGAGCATTTTATAACATATCAGAGCCAGTGCATTTAGATCAGTTCAGCCCACTCCAATTGCCTCTCTGTTGGGTTGAAAAAAATATGCAATGATTTGGAACTCTTATAATGAATTGCTATGTAATAAGTACAAAAAGACTATTTTTTGTAGCTCATTACAAAATCAGTTGATAAATGTTCAAATTGCATACAATTCAGAGGAACTCATAAATCGAAATACCTACCTGACAGTATTGAAGGATTTGTGAAGAAAACTCGATACTTGACATGATTTTCTGAGTATTTAACAATCTGAAAATTGAAAAAAAGATAAATTCAAGATTTCATTTGACTTTGTCAAAAACGTTAATTTTATCTCGAAACCTGATTAAATAGAGTTTTCATAGAATTTTGATAACGGAGGCGGATACAGTCTCGGAAAACGTTGTTTTTTTCAATAATAATTTAGTAATAATATTGATTAATTTGAGCTTATTTTTTTGACGATTTCTTATCGTTGGTCGCCTATGATGATGATTACTTCATCACGTTCTGTTATCGAGATGTTTCTTTCCAATAAGATATTTCCCGGAAATAATCCAGTACTCTAAGATTAAATGATGATGACGATAATGTATTCTCAATGACTTGATAACAATTTGTAGATCTGGTTTCACAACACGCCTGCGATATAAACTTTATTCATATTCCTCGTGATATGAAATTACAATAATTATACTAAATCAAATTGAATAGAATATAAGAATGTTCAACTGCCGTTACAAATATTTTGGAACGAAGACAGTGGACGATGACGCTGATATTCTATTAGGTACAATTATCATTCACTTCAACACAAATGTTTTATCCAGTAAGGCGGTAGATTCTTCAACTGACAGGAAATAAAATCGATTGAAATTCTCATCTACGGAAGTTAAAACAGTTTTTTTTTGCTATGGTCATAAGCCACGTGTTATGGATAGGCCTTGTTACTAACCCCATACGCCACCTTAGGAGCAGCACTATCAATTATTAACATAACAGTGAATCGTGGAGGATTGTTCCCAGCCGGCGACAAGATCTAATAATTCAGACTTTTACATCTGAAAATGAAAAAACCCTGCCGCTACCGGGAACCGAACCCAGAACCTCTCGGTCACAAGGCCCGAGAGCTAACCACTGCACCAATCCACGCTAAAACAGTTTTCATGTTATGTCTTATTACAAGGCTGAGTATGTTTTCGATTTTGTAAGTTGCCATTATTTATAGCTGCTTTTTAAAGGCAATAAAAACAGTATATCTACGATGATGTTTCCATAGACATAAAATATAACAAACAAATATAACAATACGTTCTTGAAATATCATTGGATACTTCAAAACGATGTTCTTACCGATTTCAGCTTTTAAACTTCAAGATTAATTCATTTGCTGAACAGCGTTAGGTAAAATGTTGAATGAACTTTGTTTGGCACGGCAGATTTTAATATTTCATTTTGTACTGTCCTAATCTCGGTACTTACTTATATTGAAACATTATTTTTTGCCTCGTCGTATAATATATCCACAGAATCGAAACATCACCCAAACCTCAACAACAGAAAACATGATCTTGTTCCTCTCCCGACCATAAAAAATGATTAAGCTATCCGACACACGCCTTTTACACATGTAGACTCGGCGAGAACCATTAACAACAAAGAATAAATATGTCACAGAGGCGTAGGACACGACCCCATTGTGAGTTGAGGGGTAACAATAGGTGACGATATCAATACACCCTGTAATAAATCCGATTAATCCCAGCTGTGCATTTGGCAAACACAAACTGATATCACAACCCTTAAAAACTGAAATCACCCTCTAAAAACCCTTAACTGCGTAACATCTAGTGACTTTACCATGGAGATTATTTCGACTCATTTGAAATTGAGATGTTCGTTAGATTAGTGTTTGAATTGGCTGCTCTCTGGGTTTTCATTGTCATTGAATGGCACTGAGTATGATTTTTCAATCCGCAGATTGGCTATCGGAGGTTTTGGTCTCGGCATTGTTTGAGGGTTATGATAGAAATGTCACGAGCCAATTAAATTCAAATGAGAATGAGCTGGAGTATATGGAATATTTAATTTTTTTTGTCTATAATTGTTGAAAGTATAACCGATGAAACCGATAATAATGAATATTCCCAACGATTTTATCATGATATTTGTTGTTTGAAATCAAATATGGAGGGCTTCCAATACGTTTCATGAATGAATATGGATAGTAAACTCGAATTTGCTCAATCGATGAACATAGTTCCTCAGAAAAAAACTTATATAATGGAAAATAATTTCGCTAAGTACCAAATGAGGCGATTGCCGATATGATCAAAAGTAATTCAATAAAAAATCTAATTATGATCGATATTATTAATATGTCTTAAAATATTTCAATGGTTTTTCTATGATAACGAAAAAAACACGATCAAAATTAATATTTATATTAAAGTGACTCGTTTGTCACTTCTAATCGAATAAGAAAGCAGTCCTCAGAAATCTTCAGAAGAGGTACGAGCTGGGAATGACGAGGGTCTTACCATCAGCGTGCGGTCCCAAGCATGAAGGTCAAAGGCAAATCATTGCCAACAATATCTATATTTTTTATTTATTTATTTTTTTTTTCGATTTCAATCCCATTAAGTGATGCTTCCCCAACTAGCACAAAATGTGCACATCAAACCCATCCCATTATAACAATATGCGTTTGAAATATTGTTGAAACCACATTAGTAAAAAAATTTTTGTATATTTTTATCACACTGTCATTATTTAGTACCACTAGGTATTTTTCCAAGTTTTGTTATTACGAGTTTCATTACGGTTTTATTCCAACAAGATCAATACCAAATTAGAGGATATTAGGAAGGAAGGGAAAAATAATGTGATCTAAGATCAACCATACATTGATTACATTCATAATGGCATACCAATACACTTAAAGAAATAAATTAACTGAAAAATGATTTTATGGGGAATTGAACTTTAAAACCCTGGCATCATAATCAGTCGCTATTTCATGCCCCTGCCCCATTTGAAATTAGGATAATTAATTGATGCTACAATAGTTATGAAGCAATTCATTTGTGTCAGATTTGACCTGTGCAAATCAGTGATTTTTTTAACGATTAAATATAAAACTGAACCAAAATAATTTATTCAATTTTGTGGATTTGAGGGAACACCCTTCGTCATAATTTTCGGATATGAATTATTATAACAATAATTATCATTATTATTACTGAAAATGAGGAGTTTTATATTGATAAGAAATTGTCCCATTCACGATCTTTTATATGCTTAAACAAACCAATTTATATTTTTCAATACCAAGCAATTAATTTTAGATGATGAAAATGAAGTAGGTATCAACAAAAAGAAATATATGCATATGCATTCAAATCCAACATACAAACGCTGTGTACACATTTTTGCTCAGCCCTCTTTGAAATCACCTCATAACAAAATCATATGAAAATCTTATTTGTTGGGTCAAAAGTCAGGTGTGTATTTGAACGTATTTTAACATCTGGCTTTCAACCCCTCAATTAAAAGAATTCATCACGGGAGAATGCATACGTTCAAAAAGAGATGGAGACAACTAATGCAATAAAACAATAGAATGCCATATGGTACAAGCTATCAAACAGCCATCTTTGACATTTCACGCTGATACCGTTTTTCGACCAGGAAACAGATATAATCGGAGATCCGACCGTTATCACATTCGTTTTAGTGAATAAGAATCGCGTATTCATTAAAATCTTACGTCAGATTTGAATAATTTTTAAATAAACTTGTATACCTACTTGAAACTGAAATGTTTTCATAAGAGTGATATACGAGGACAATTGGCACGAAAAAACATCTGTCATATGATAACGTCAAACTTGGGCATCGCAGTAGGAAGTTGCCAACGTGCTAGATAGGAAAGAATATTGGTTCAAGAAGTTTTCTGTTATTCAGATTCTGATGCTATTTCTTATAATTAGGTCCAGTTCATCAATATCCTGTTCACGTACTTTGACTACCAGCTAACTTTGACACCTGGTTGAAATAAATATGACATTTTCGAAATTAAAGAGTAAACTCATATTCTAATCATAGAAATTAAGAATGTGTGAAAAACATTAATTGATAAAAGGGCAAATTTAGAAGAATACAAAAGATAAGGATGCACACCCATTACCAAGTTCACCTTCAACCACAGGTAGACCGGTGTAATTACTCCAAGACATATACTGTTTCTCTTATTACCCTAGCTGTTAGTTAAAGTTAACACTTGATAACCATCAGAGATACTAAACCGATTGAAAGGTCTAATAAAAACACTACAGACAATGGAAGTCTGCAATGAGAGTAATCAACTCAGGGGTAATATTTCAAATCCTAATATTATTTGTTCTCCATACACTGAATATTATTGGAAAATATTTAGTTCAGTTGTCAATGAATAAAAGCTTATTTTACAGAAGATATTCGTAGAAATCAGTAGATAAAATAAACGTAGAAAAATATTAATAAAAAATACCTTTGAAAGACAAGCTTTTTTTCAAATGCGTTGAAAAGTAAAAAATAATTTATTCAGATGTGTAATGTAGGTTATTCTGTGAGTTGTGAGTCAAAAGCTTGCCACGCAACGTTTTCAGTTCGAATATTAAAGCGGCAAGCTTTTGAATCTGTAACTCACAGAATAACCTACATTACACATATAAAGAAATTATTTTATACTTTTTAGCGCATTTGAATAAAAGCTTGTCTTGTGTGTTTTTTTTTTTATTATTTTACTTCCTGCCTTTTATTTAGTAGGTACGTATTAATCTATAGATTTCTGATAAAGAATGATTATTACAAGGCCTGTTTCCGGTCAGTTTTAAGCTATGTAGCTCTTGAATGGGGAGGTCATCTTAATATTTACTCGTCAGCCATTCAGAAGCCGCCATTTTCAATTTATGAATTTTAGCCAAACATTAATGATCTTCCATCCCAAACACTCCCTCATACCAATTTTGAAAAGAGTCAGACCATAATTACCAAAATCGTCTGCCATATTGGAGCCACCATCTTGAATTTGGGAATTTTGACCAAAAATTCATGAGCACCGACTGGAGCCGCCATATTTAGTTCATGAATTTTAACAAAACATTCATAATATCCGACCTTTGAAATCCCCCCACACCAATTTTAAATAGAATCGGACCAAAATCAGAAATTGAATTCATGAATTTTGACAAAATTTAGAATCGAAGCGGACCATAATCACAAAACTCACCCGCCATTTTCTATTTTTCTGTAAAATTATTTCATAATTTTTCAAGTCAATCGGACAACTAGAAGTGAGTAAAAATTCAGTTAAATAAAAGCTTGTAATTATTCAAACAATAAATTTCTACCCTTGCGCTCCTTCCGAGTATTAGGATATCCTCTCCGATTTTTTTTCCCAAATTCGCACCATGGTATATTTTGAATTTTAAAAGAACTCTCAGCTTCACGTATGATGATGATGTTGAAATTATAATATGATCTTTCATAGGGTGGTTCTTCGTTAAAACAAAATTCTCAAAGAAATGACTTGGCACTATAAAATAAATCAGTGGAAAACATGAAAAAATAGATACTTCATTTTCACTTCTAACCCTGATCCAAGTATGTGTTCATAGATTTTTATCTCCTATGAAGGATATGGAATATCACTAATTTCCTTTGATTTCCCAATTACTTTTCGTTCTCTCATGAGAATAATCACTACGATGAATAACATTCTTTAATAAACGTTAACATTCATTTTTATGTGAATGAGCAAGTTGTAAGAAAATCAATTTGAAATCATCTTCATTCGAGTGCTATTGGCACAAAGTATAGCAGCAAAACAAATACTCGAAAATAGGAAACCCCCACTGTTTTCCGATTTCCCGTCAACTATCGTCATTACAGAAATAAACGGGGTTAACAAAATCATTTCATTCATGCGTTTGACGTTTCAACCCTCTTCCATCACTGTTTCACTCGCACCTTGCGGGGGTTGTAAAAGAGAGGGTGGAATCCAGTCGAACCCGCCAATAAGGAAACAGGTGAAGGTGCAATATGTTGTGGTGAACTTTGATATTTTAGTTCAAATTTGTGTTTTAGTACCTGTGGATCTTTTTCGATTTTGTTGGTGGTCAGTAATTTCAGCAAGTGTATCAAGTTGGTGGGGATAACACAGAAAAACTGATATCTCATTTAAGTGCAGGTTTGTCATAATACATACAGAAAAAATATATAGCAACTTTTGTGAGTTGTAAGAATACTTGTTTTTTCAACTTTTGCACATAATGCATTTTGATTAAAATGATATTCAATACCAACCATGAAAAATGTACTCCTTATGTTTTCATAATATACAAAATTTATCAAACTTTCAATATTTGTAATGGTAGTTGTTTGAACAAACTTTTCTGAAAAGTGATTTGTATCGATTTGTATTCAATACAGTATCATTTTGAAATAAAAACGATTTGTATTGTCTGAATTTCTGACAACTCGCTAAATATTTCATTACAAAAAAAATCCTGCTTATACAAAATTGTTAATTGTTGCTTACCCATGCCGTAGAGAGTATCAGTAATAACTGACATTTATACCTAATATTGATTTCATAATCAAGATATCACAGTCAAATGAACACCCAACGCCGAAAGTTATTTTCTATTTTTCGACATTATTTCGTAATTTGAATAATATTTAAACATCTTTCATTCCTACTGAATTGAAGAATTATAGATTTCGTTTTCCAAAAAATTGCAGCTTTCGAAAATGTTGGCCTAGATACGTCCTGTTATTCGATTTCTTTCAATTATTTATTATTATTATTATTTTCCTCAATGAAATCACTGCAAATATTTTCTGGAGTAACTTTGGGGACAAACTGAAAATATGTTTGATTGGTCGATCGATATTTATGAACGAATTGGGAAGAGATCATTAGCTGTATGACCAATTACATTTCTATTTTTTAGAATAAAATAGAAAGCAGTTTTTAAAATATTATTCAACTGATGAAATGAAAATTGGTTTCAGCCGAGCGAAAAAATTACATTCTGGAATATTTTCAATAACGAAGTATATATAAAAATATAAACGCGAAAAAACATTTTTAGAAACAATCATTTACTTATGTAGTCAACTGAAAAATATATATATTTACTGAGAATGCTTGAGGCTTTATTTCAAGTGAAATGACGTTCCATGAAAAATATTCGATCGTTTTTTGTTTTGTTTTTCATTATTGTTAAATCATTAGTTCAATTTAGTTTATTGAAAAGAAAATAATTATTACGTTTATTTTATTTTGTACTCATTAGCAAACTACGAAAATTAATTTCCAGGCATTTATAGTTCTTTTTGTGTGAATTTCTGGATTTTTTTTTTCGAGACTGAGGGAGTCCGAGTTTTCCGAATCCGAGGAGGATTTGAGTTAAATCATTCGACGATCCGATGTTTTTCAATATTTTTACAGAGTTTTCTAATTTTATTTACATAACTTTTTGCAACTTCTTTCAAAAAAGAGGGGGATCCGAGCCCCCTGACGACACTTTTTCATCGTAATATTTTACGTCCAATGGAAATGTTTTCCGAATTCCTATGTATTCTTTAACCGACAGGGGGTTAAAATTATTCTAACTTGAATAACTTTTGAGATTTTTTGTAAATTTTTTCGAGAAGGGGGACACGAGCCCTTGAACGACAGTTATTTTGTCGTAATTTTGCACCGTCTAAAAATTTTCTGAATTCCTATGCGTCCTATATCTAGCGTTCAGAGGAGCATGCGCGTTACATAAGTATTTTGAAATTGAGTAATTCCACGGCGGCCTCATGTTTTTCACACATTTTATTGATATTACCGACTTTATTTTCGTAATTTTTACCACTTTTATTCGAGAAAGGGGGGTTCAAGTCCCCCTCCTGCGATCCATATTTTTTTAGCAAGGTCATCAAATTTACGTATGTCCAACCAAAATTCCAGCATACTATTACGGCAAGTTAAAAAAGCTTGTAATAATAATAATAATAATAATAATAAAAACTTCTGGTTTCAATTTTAATATTTTACCAATATACAGGCCGTATTAATTTCTAAAACTGTGTTGCTCTCGCTCTCTAGGAAATTGACAAATTCGAGACCAATCAATTCAGAAATAAAATCCAGATTTTAGAGAACACAACAAAGTTGCTGATGATAAAAGTGTGTACCATTTTCCAAATGGTGTCTTCGTTTGATTAATATTTAGTTCTGACATTACCAGGTATCACGAAATCCATGCATAAATGCAAATGCATACTGTATATGAACGGATCTCGTTTTTTTCAGCCTCCCAACACAGTGGGACCCTAGACGAGCGCGAAGAAGACGACGAAGATTCGGAAATCAGATGCTACGTCTGCGACCAGGCATACAACGATATCGATAAGTGAGTAATAACAAGGAAAGAATAAGAATCTTGGAAAAAAAAATTAAAAAACCCGAAAAAAAAAACGAAAAAAGAAAACGAAAATACATCGCTAGGAAGAAGGACTAATTATATCCTAGGTTTCTCTTCCGTTATTTTTCCGTTTTTTTTCGGAGGTATTTTTACCGTTTACCAAAGAATACACCACCGAATTAATCACCAATTAATAATTCTATTCGTAGTATGTCCGTTGGGCACTTAATTAGATGGTACAGAATTTATCAGTGCAATAGATCATGGCAAGTATTTTTTCAGTGCCACCACAATTCGTGACGATTGCTTCAGTGTATGTTCCATTTATTATTCATGAGAATGAAACAGAAATTACTGAAAGATTAACTATGACGGTTTCGGTTTACCTTTTTATGGGTGAATTCATGGTTATTTTTCGTGTTTGTTATGATTAATGACATAGAGGGTGGAACTGCTGTAATTTTCATAATTTGGGTTCGCAGGAAAATGATATTGTGATATTTTGTGTGTATTTGAACTGTCTTAAAATCAATAAGTAAATTATGTAATTAACATTTTTATTCAACTTTCGTATAAAATCAGACTATAAGTAGATACTCGAAACCTTGCAAAAAAGTATTGACTTCATTTATTGAAATTCCTTGAAGATATCTCATGCTGACTTTTATAAACCTATAAGTATACAAGTTCCACATAAAAAAGTGGTGTAATAATTCGGAATACTATACGTTACTAACAAAATTATTATTTTTTTCTCAGGACAATAATATTGTTAACGCGATAGGCCATATTCTATTAAGTTTGTAGGCTTTGGAAATGTTTCACGAAATGTTTGTCTACAGGAAGCTCAAAATCAAATCTGGAATAGTTATTGCCACATTCAGACCAGTGCGGGAAAAACTCACCGAATTGTTTGCGGGTATAGGGTGAATCACGCACGCGTGTAAAAAAAATGGTATCTGATAATGAAAAATATATTGAGTAATCGAATCTTCTGCATAAACATAATAATCTGCAGTGTGTCCCACGACGATTAAGAAAAAGATTCCAACTAACTATCACACTTGTGGTCTAAAACGATCAATTTAAGAGGCCATGAGCGCGATCACAATTGGGACGTTTTTTAGGATAAAAGAGTCGATAACTCCAAAACGGTTCGTCTTATCTATTTCAAACAATGACATGCTCTAGAGGACGTTTGATCCTATGTACTTATGTCTGCGGCAACATCTCTCGATGCTTTTTATAGGTAGTTGAGGTAGCCGCAGTAGTATTTCTCTTCCAATAAAATTTGAAGCGCAATATTTATTCAATCGGAATGAATTTGGTATCAAAAGGAAGGTAAAACGTTGATCTATGTACGTGCTGTAATGTTTTTTCGAAATAATTTTTTATCTACCCAAAAAATTGCTTCAAAGTAACTGCATTTTTGGGACAATTATAAACATTTTTTTGTGAAACAATGGATTGAAAATTCAATTTTTATTACAGCACGTAGGTAGGATTAAACGTCCTCTAGAAGCCTGCCCTTGTTTGAAATCGATAAGTCGAACCGTTTTTGAGTTATCAATTGACTCTTTCACCTTAAAAAGATCCCAAATGTGATTGCGCTCATAGCCTCTTAAGAACTCCAGGTGCTTCAATATCCTTCATCCCACGACGTTTTTTAATAAAATATGAATGATTATAAAAATTTTGCCTTGTTTTAATCATCAAAAAAATATAGGACTTCCCAAATATACAGGGCGACCTTTATTAACTTGAATAATTTGGCAATTGCTCGTTTCAGACGTCGTAGGAAGGATATTTTAGTACCTGTAGTTCTTGAATCAATTGTTTCAGACCACAGGTGTGATAGTTCTTTGGAACCGTCTTATCGGGAGGAACATAGAAATGCCAAAATATACAGGCTGTCCCATTAATAATTTTGAATCTGATGTCACATGACCGAAAACAAAAAGTTCATTGGGTAAGATTATATCAAAAAGAGCTGCGCAAAATGCTTTAATTCACAACCCCAAAACTATAATTCTCTACTTTTCTCTTGTTCCGAGATATTTTCTGCCTTAATCGTCATGGGACACCCTGAATACAATAACATTTTTGTCGGCAAGTACCATCACAAAACAATGACTCATTTTGTTGGGCAATGCAAAGACTAATATAATTTTGAAGTATCTGTTTGTTGTGGGTTATTTCGGTCAAACATATTTGGGACATTTTTTTTCAGACAAAACGTAAATTCAGGTCCTTCGGTCAACTTAAGTACTCTTTGAATTCAAGAAGTCATAAAATAATTATATGCTGCTTACAGACACAACAGTTTTGTACTCGCTCGTATTCAAAAGCTATACTAATTTTCACTTTTCTAAACTTGTTGTTCAATATGCCATTTTGTAATTCCGATAATGAAAATTGTTCCCATATGTTGGTCGAAACTATAAATATACAGTGTGTCAATTTGAAAACGTACCACCTCAAAAATTTCAGCCACCATAGACAATCTAAAAATATGCAAAGACATGTCAAATTTATTTTCATGGGGGACCTTTTGTGGGTGTTTTACTTCAAATTACGTCAACCCTGAAGCAGGGGTGGAAATAACCCCTAAAATCCTAAATAGAATGGTGGGTCAAGTGATACCTTATTTTGAAGACCCTTCAATTTTGTTTTCAAAAATACTACATACTTGATATTTCTACCCAGTACTTTTGGAGAAATCAGGTGGAAATTCTAATAAGATTTAGGTAACAGTGTTTTGCTATCAAACATAAACAAAATGACAAAAAGAACTTTATTTTATCAAATGTTCAAGTTGTTGTCTATTATTTAGTAAACAGTAAAACAGTCTGTTATCAAACTCTCTTCTAACTTTCCAAAAAACTTCTACTTGAATTTCTCTTCACACAGCTTTTATCCTTCTCTTCAAATCTTTCAAATCTCGAGGTTGTGTTTTATGAACAACCGATTTTATTTAGCCACTGTCTAAGTAAATAATAAGATTTATTTGATTTTCCAAAGTTGATGTTATTAACAGGTTTATTTCCTCAATTATATTAAAATAGAGCTCACCTGTTAGATTTTCCTGAATAAATAAAGGTCCAATAATAGCACTATTAGGGAATTCATAAAATGATGTAGATTCAGTGCACTTTTTCCTCTGTTCACATTTCGAATATTTCAGTTTTAGGGCACCATACAGTTTCTTGGTTTTCGCAACAAATCGATGGACAGATCGGTAAATTTCTGTTGCCCTCTACATAGTGTAAGTCTTGGTAGCCAGTGCTCAAATAGTTCACTATCGTCACTGCCAATCTTGATGATTAATGACTTCAAACTTACCAGGGCAGAATGTGGAAAAAATTCGAATGTTTCCTCTAACGCGCTATCTTTACTCTTGTTGGCCACCACGATCACCCGACTTAGCGCCTCTAGATTTCTTCCTATAGCTGCATGTAAAATCGGTTGTAAGCAAAATACAACTTCAAGACTTAGAAGATTTGAAGAGAGAGAAGAATAAAAGCTGTGAATAGAGAAATTCAGGTAGAAGTTTTTCATAGCATTAAAGAAGTGTTTGATAGCATACTTTCACGATACTGTTCACGAAGTAATGGTCAAAATTTCGAAAATTTTATGAAATGAATTTTTTATGGTTATTTTGTTTGATTTCAAATACGTGTTTTTGTGTTTTTGAGTTGATTTCTCCAGAAGTGCTGGAAAGAAATATCAAGTATGTAGTATTTTTGAAAAGGAAATTGAACGGTCTTCAAAATGAGGTATCACTCGAACCCCATTTGTATATAAGATTTTAGGGGTTGTTTCCACCCCTACTTCGGGGTGGACGTAATTTGAATGAAAACCATTCTACAAAAGGTCCCCCATGAAAATAAAGTTGAAGTGTATTTGCATATTTTTAGATTTTCTGCGGGGGCTGAAATATTCGGGGTGGTACGTTTTCAAATTGACACACTGTATAGGTACTCAACTTCTTTTCATTTGTTAAATAACCGCTCCGTGAGTCTACTTGTTTTCGTTCTTTGTGGTAGGAAATGGAAAGAAAATAACATCAACATTATCATTAATAAATTGAAGCCATAGTGCTCTTGTTTACAAAAATTATCCACATTATAATGACATTCTATCCGAATCGATGGAAGTCTATGGGAAACTTCACCTGGTACATGACACTAATAGAAAAATAAAAATAGAGGTTCGTGTGATAGGTATGCATAATTTATTAATTAGTAACTCATCAGTGATGGGCGATCAAAACGGACGTGTCGGTTGAAAGTGTTCTAAAATTGATGATTCGAAAAAACAAGATTCATGTTGCGTGTTATAAGGTGATCAAGGGCGTAAAGCAATCGAAAATGATAATAATATTTTCAGAAGTGGGATTACTTTCACGAAGAACTTTAATGAGTTAGGAGTAAAAGTCATTGGATTTTGATATTTATTATTTAATAACGGCGTTATTAGTTTTATTGCCTCTTCTATATAGTAACGTTTATATGTATGGATTTATTCCATTCTGGTTCGTATCAAAAACGATTATAACCCAGTGCAGACATTTTGACGAACCATGTCCACATTCACTATAGCGACAAAATACATAACTATACTACATTTTTCTCTTACATGACTAATAATATTTGTTAATGATAATCGAGTCAATTCTGTTTCTCATTAGCAAGATTGTTATCATAGCAAGACAATTTTCACAGCAAAATAAATCTGAATTTTGCAGAAGGTTCGATATCTATATTGCTTTATTGGCAGGATATAATGTGGCAGCAACATCTCCTGCCGATTTTTTTCAATCCTTCTACATAATTGAGATATGTTTTGCTGTAAAAGTTGTTTTGCTATGATGACAGTCTTGCTACTGAGAAACAGAATTGACCAGAATAATCTATCTGCTTTACTAGGGAAGTACAGTTGTGTGCACAAAAAAGTCGTACAGCAGTTGAAGGCTATTGTTAGCCAGACTTGTCAATCTTAATTAAATTATCGACTTTCACAAGTAGAGTCAAAATTCAAACTAATTTTGTCAGTAACGCGCTTTCAACATTTTTTTAGCTCAACTAGTTAGTGCAATGCCTTGTACGATTTTTTTATGCATACAACTGTACTTCAATATCCCTTGTCCCACGACGTCTGAAACGAGCAATTGCCAAATTATTTAGGTTTAGGGTCACCCTGTATATTTTGACAGTCCTAGATTTTTTGTGATTATTAAAACAAGGAAAAATTATAATAATCGTCCATATTTTATTATAAAAATGTCGTGGGACAAAGGATATTGAAGTACTTGTAGATCTTAAAATCATTGTTTTAAACCACAAGTGTGATAGTTTGTTACAATTGTTTTATCGGGAGAAACACAGAAATGCCAAAATATAGAGGTTGTCGCATTAATAATTTCGAATCTGACATGACCGAGAACAAAAAGTTCAATGGGAAGAAACATAATATCAGAAAAAGCTGCAACAATTGCTTCAATTTACAACCCCAAAATTTCAATTTTCTACTACTCTCAAGTTCCAAGATATTCACTGGCCAAAACCTCTTAGGCCTCCCTGTATATGAGTATACATTTTTTAACTAAAATCCATCCAATTTCCGAAGCCTGTATGGAAAGAAAGATATTCCAAATATTTCGGAAATTAAGTAGGTAAATATTGATTAAAAGTTTGATTTTGTGGAGGAAATCCAGTTCTTGACATAATTTTTTGGGTTTATCACCTTCCACAATCTGAAAATGAAAAAATTTTTTAATCCAAAGAAATCTGTACAAGTGTATAAGTTACTGCGTTCACAAGACTGCTGTCTTGAAAGAAATTAATTTTTGTCAGTAACGTACCCTACACTGAATTTGCCTATCTGAAAAAATGAGATCGAATTAACAAAGAATACTTCTCTTTTTTTGAAAACTGTTGACGTTTCGGAGGCTGTATCTGCCTCCGTTATCAAAACTTCTTAGAAAGACGCTGAGAAAACTGAATTTGAATTGCGATTTTGGTAATAAGACCTTTCTTTGACAGAGTCAAATGAAATCTGTCATACATTCTTTTGATTGACATTTGGTATCTTGATACATAGGGTGTTCGGTATCAATCAATCACCATTCTATTAGTTCTTATTTCATCTCTGAGGATGGGTAACCAGGTGCGGTCCATTTCGATGGAATTGGTTGAGAAGCAGTTGTTCGATAAAAGAATGCACGCAGTTTCCTTCAACTTCCTTTTTTCTTGATTTGATTCTCTCAATAAAATTTTGGTATTATTCCATTCCATCATATGATCGCCATCAGATGTTAGAATATGTTCGGATATTTTCGAACCCGTTATTTTTCGATTTCTGATGTAACTTTTATGTTCTTCCTGGCGCACAATCAATGGTCTTGATGTTTCACCTATATAACTCTTACCACACGAACAAGGTATATTGTAAACACAATTTTTTGAACATTCACCAGCGTTTTTGGGTTTTGTATGTGTGAGTATTGATCTCAATGAATTGGTTGTTTTAAATGTTGTTCTTACATCATACCTATGGCCAATCCGTTTTATCTTTTCAGACAGTCCAGGGACATTAGGTATAATATTGTTTGTTGGATATGGATGGATATGTCGCATGTCTGTGTGTTGTGTTGTTCGATTGTAAAGTGTAGTACTATTTTCAATTTCATTAATGGTTTTTTTCCACGAATTCATTTGGATAAGCATTTTCCCTGAGAACGTCAAGCACGGGGAAACGAAGAAATATCATTGTGAAAACTGCCCAAAGGTGAGTTCATAATTCTTCAATATTTTATGTATTGTCTGTCCATAAAGTTGAACCCATGTTGTAAACTTTTGGAAGAATTACAGTTTTTTTGGGATCATTTCTCAGGGAAAATGCTTATCCAAATGAATTCGTGGAAAAAACCATTAATGAAATTGAAAATAGTACTACACTTTACAATCGAACAACACAACACACAGACATGCGACATATCCATCCATATCCAACAAACAATATTATACCTTATGTCCCTGGACTGTCTGAAAAGATAAAACGGATTGGCCATAGGTATGATGTAAGAACAACATTTAAAACAACCAATTCATTGAGATCAATACTCACACATACAAAACCCAAAAACGCTGGTGAATGTTCAAAAAATTGTGTTTACAATATACCTTGTTCGTGTGGTAAGAGTTATATAGGTGAAACATCAAGACCATTGATTGTGCGCCAGGAAGAACATAAAAGTTACATCAGAAATCGAAAAATAACGGGTTCGAAAATATCCGAACATATATTCTAACATCTGATGGCGATCATATGATGGAATGGAATAATACCAAAATTTTATTGAGAGAATCAAATCAAGAAAAAAGGAAGTTGAAGGAAACTGCGTGCATTCTTTTATCGAACAACTGCTTCTCAACCAATTCCATCGAAATGGACCGCACCTGGTTACCCATCCTCAGAGATGAAATAAGAACTAATAGAATGGTGATTGATTGATACCGAACACCCTATGTATCAAGATACCAAATGTCAATCAAAAGAATGTATGACAGATTTCATTTGACTCTGTCAAAGAAAGGTCTTATTACCAAAATCGCAATTCAAATTCAGTTTTCTCAGCGTCTTTCTAAGAAGTTTTGATAACGGAGGCAGATACAGCCTCCGAAACGTCAACAGTTTTCAAAAAAAGAGAAGTATTCTTTGTTAATTCGATCTCATTTTTTCAGATAGGCAAATTCAGTGTAGGGTACGTTACTGACAAAAATTAATTTCTTTCAAGACAGCAGTCTTGTGAACGCAGTAACTTATAGGGCAAATTAATTAATTTGCCCTTCTACACTTGTACAGATTTCTTTGGATTAAAAAATTTTTTCATTTTCAGATTGTGGAAGGTGATAAACCCAAAAAATTATGTCAATAAGTAGGTAAACTTGAAGAATCTAAGTTTTTTGGTCAGGAAGTAATAATAATACGGTATAAAATAAAAATCAAATTATTATTGACGTCTAAAAGGCTATAGGTAGTTTTCTCCCCAAAATTAAAAATACCTCCGTTAAGAGCAATCCACTAATGCCTACCGAAGCGAAAGGAAGAAAGAAAGAGAAAACGAGAGACTGACAGAAAAAGAAAGAAGAACGAGAGAATTTGAGAATGGGGAAAAAGTGGGCGAAAGAAAATAAAAAAAAGAGAAAAAGGAAAAAGAGGTAATAGCGAAAAAGAGAAAAATATGAAAAGATAATAGGAGAAAAAGAGGAAATTATAGAGATAATGGAGAAATTCAAAATGTGATTGGTCTGTTTCCTGGCATGTGGAAAATTTCGAAATTAATTCGCACATGTAGCGATGTTTTGTGATCTATTTGTTGAATTGTATTTCGTCTTGATATTCCAAAGCCCAATGATTTTCATTGCAGACATCTTATTGTTCCTATAGAGCTCACGAAACTACGAAATTATGTATTGTTAACAATTTTATGTTGTCTACACTGTTACATACTAAACTCACCCTGAAAAGGAGTAAAAAATAATAACCCTCAATAAATAATCAAAACAATCAAAAACTTTTGAATTTAGCAAATAGTATACTGAACAAAAATATTCTCTGAAAATTCAAATAATTTTGAATGATACTCGCAGGTTAGATGAGCATCTCATATCAAAGCACAACTATAGAAGGGACGAGTACCAATGCGAGTTTTGTCCCAAAGCATATTCACATCGTCCTTGTTTGATTAAACATCGAGCCGTCAAGCACGGGGAAACGAAGAAATATCATTGTGAAAACTGCCCAAAGGTGAGTTCATAATTCTTCAATATTTTATGTATTGTCTGTCCATAAAGTTGAACCCATGTTGTAAACTTTTGGAAGAATTACAGTTTTTTTGGGATCATTTCTAATAGAAAACTTCCCATCGCCAACAATAAAAAATACCTGCCTTTTGAGTGACATTGGGGGTCAAGTGATAACCTCATTCGAAACGATAACCAAATATGAGACAAACGTATTCTTGCAAACGAAATAGCGGTCCTCAATGTTAGAACTGTCTTATCAGGATCGGTTGGAATAAATGGCTAGTATCGAGCTCTAGTAAAATCGTCGAATCTTTTTTTTTTTATTAACTACAAAAGAAGATGGATGCCATCCATGGATAACTCGTTTTATAAAATATCTGCGAAATTGAAAAAATCACCCAGAATGAAGAATAATGATTATTTTACATAAATATGTGAAAAATTAGGCAACAATCCAAATTGATCGATGCAGAACTTTTGTGATAACCAAGAAAGATCAATGATTTTACTGGAGCTCGTTAAGAGCCATCTTTATGAAATCAATAACTGAGAGCTACATCATTGTGGAAAGACATTTTGCATAGAGAATTGAAAGACGTTTGGAGTGAGGTATTACTCGACCTCTTTTGCTATTAGAAAAATCTTTCGAGATGGAGCCAGAGGTCATCCTGAAAGAAAGATATATTTTATTGTTGTCAGAGAGCAGTTTATGAACCACTATTTGAAAAAAAAAATGGAAACATAGGGGTTCCTTTATGTTGAGACTATAATATACACCAAGGAATTAGGTACATATCAAAGAATGTAAACGAGAAGTTTCGGCCTTAATTTAAGCCAGCTTTTGAATTTATGGCACTTTTGGTTATTTTGCAAATATTCTTACGCATTCACTTTTTTTTCACTCAAGCTTGCTTTCTGTTTCTTCAATTTGGCCGTTTTTAACCTCTTCACATTATCCTTTTTCCGTAATAAATTGTAGGATAGCTTGATATGAGAATATTTCCCATAGCGCATTGCTGAGTATGATTATTTCTTAGATAATATTGAAGATGTAGTACGAATCGTGGGTCTTAATCTTCCAATAAAAATAATGTATCCATAAAAAGACAAAGGAGACTGAATACCAATAAGCTTTTCGTTATTGAGCATTCTTTCTATCACTTTCAAAATATTTCCATCATTTACACATCTTTTCAACTTTTTTCTGATCTGTCAATATGATAGTTTGAATTTTTGAGTATGTGTTGTTATTGTACAAATTATAAATGCACTTCATAACTAAATACACCGATTTTACGATTTCTACTATTTCTGAGTGGAAGTGGAATACTGCATAAATCCAAAATTTTTATTCAGTCCACAGTTGTCAACAAAAATTACAGAGTTGCTTTAATCTTGTATTACTATCAAAGTGGTTTGTTCCCCGCTTACAGCTGAGCAGTTGATGCTAGACTTTTTTCTTCCTTTCAGTCCCTGAGCTCCTCAGATGATCAGCACAACATATTAAAGACCCCACAGCCATATAATGGAAGAGTGATTAAATCAAATGCTGCTGAATTTCCGGTATGTTTTGAATCTCAATTAACAGTTTGACCTGTACCTAGTCTTAGACAAATATATCAAAGTAGAACAAAATTTGGAATTCAAGCAATTTTTTTGTCGTATTACGGATCTTAGATGTTGATAATAATTCATAAAAAATCCTCACATTCAAACACATATATGGGGACAGTTCATGGGTCAAAGCTGACATATTCTCACCATTGAAATAGGCCAACAATCTTAGCATCATGAGGAGCTCTGCTGGTTCATTGAGTCCAATACACACAAAAGTGACTGATCAGGATTTTCAGATTTGTGTAGCAATTCACTGTCGAACGTTTTCGACAATTTTTTGTAGATTGCAGTAGAACTACCTTACTTCTCATTTCTTGACTTCGAGCTTGAAAACGTAAATACTCAGTAGACATTGTATATGGAATGCTATTTGGATGGCACCTTTCCTTTGAAGCTTGCATGATTATTTTCATTTTTTAACACAGATAGTTATCAGCTACCCTATCATATTAGGTATTCTCGTAATTGTTTTTCTAACCGAATCTTAGCGACATAAAAAGTGATAATTGGATATTTGAATGACATCTTTCTTGAACACTTTTATGTATCAAAAATTTGGTTTGAACGTTTGATTTATATTTTAGAACTTGAATTATTAAGTATATAAAACACAGTTATCTTTCACTGTATCATATTGGTTATTTTCGTGATTATTTTCTGGAATTCTTTTAATATTATTCTTAGGTCTGAACATGAAACCTAAACACTGAAATTGATATTTGGATGGCTGTTTCCCAGCATAATTTTTTGAATTTTCGAATTGAGGAATTACTTTGATTGTAAACAGAATTGTCATTTTCTGAGTATTTCAGTGGTTATTTTTGTAGAATAATGTTTGATATTATTCATGAATCTTGACAACAAACGAAAATATTTATTTTAATTTATTGTTATTTGCCATTATTGTATTTTCATATACAACGTAATAGTAATTTTCAAGTGAGTAAAGTTATACTTTTTTTTGCGAGTAGGAAATGATGAACATATTCATCGAGGTCAATATTATATATTATTATTAATGTTGACTTGACTTTCGAATAACTAGTCCATCGAAGTAACTTTTCATTTTCTTAGATTTGTATTCAAAGTAAATAAACAATCCTCGTGAAGCAACGAATACCTCTTTCTTTTTTTGGACTATGTCAAGGAAATCTCATATTTGCACTGTCCACGATTTTCTACGTTCAATCTTCATCACTTTTCTTTTCTACTTAAATTAAAATTATATTTATCAAGAATTCGTTATCTCGAGGTATATGCTATTATTTTGAACATATTCGCCGCGATAGTTTGGAATTTTGATAATACTTATTTAATAGTAAGAATGCTAAGAATATTATTGGTGAAACATTTGTATATCATGTATTTATAGTTTATTAGTTGCCAAAGATAATGAGAACTGGCTTCATGACAGGATTTCGTTATTATTCGGTTCTGTCACTGTTGTTGCATGAAACTGTCGGTAGCCTAGCAACAGCCGTTAAAAAATGTTTTAAGCTTTTTCGTTTAATAATGAAATCGTATGTTGATAGTGAACTATTGTAATACTTTACGCACACAAACCACACTTTTTTTGACAGTTGTAGAAAAATATATTTATCTGCTGGCATGTCATAATGACATCGTTATGTCAATGTATTTCAGTGACATATTAAAGTTTATTATGGGCCAAGGACCATAATGAAGTTTAAAAAGTCCTAGTGCCGTAATGAAAATAAAATGTATATACAGTATCTGAATGTCTAGCGTGAATAAACTTAATAAGAAAAAATGCAAGTAGGTAATTTCAAACAGTTTGATTCAAAATAGAAAACTTCATGCTCTAAATCGGAAGGTAAACATCATCAGAATCGCTCATTTTCAAAGATTTCACTGCACATCTAATTTTACTTTACAGCAGTGTTTGTTTGACATTGAATAAATAATTTGCTGTTGTCTGGTCAACGAAACGGTAATGGCTTGCTTACTGTTTTTCATAATTAATAACTCCGAATGTATCTGTTGTTTCAAAAATACTAAATATGGAATTTGAAAAATATTTATATAAGGCTATTTATTGATGTCAGCAAAGTTTTGTATGGAATTCGGATCATAAACGATCATTATGGTAGAAACGATCATTATGGTGCACGCCTACTACCATAATGATCGTTATTATGATCCTAATTACAGAAATATTTATTTTTTCATTTTTTTGGAAACAGATCGATTTCGTCAGTTGAATGACGTCCCGACTTTGAGACTAATTGACTGAATCAGACCCTGAATCTAAAAAACTGTAAAAATATATAAAAACAAAATCGAAAGATAGAAAAAAGGATGGAAAGTGTAACTGGGATACTGATTGCAATCAAGGGCCCGCTCTGATATGCTCAATAATGTATGCAGAAAACTAGAGAACCCATTAGCAAGAAGCAAGAAAATTCAGGTTACTTAATTATATATTATTTTATTGCAGGTTTTCACTGATCCAAGCAATCTCCAAAGGCATATAAGAACAAATCATGTGGGTGCAAGGTCTCATGCTTGTCCAGAATGTGGAAAAACATTTGCAACATCGTCTGGTTTGAAACAGCATACTCATATCCATTCCTCTGTGAAACCTTTTCAATGTGAAGTGTGCTTCAAGGTGAGAAATTCTGATAGTGTTTTATTATGACATTACTTCTGATCTTAATACCAAAATCTTCTTGCAGTCCCGCGTGTTTTCAGAAGTTTTCACTCTCCGGTAATCTGGAAAGATTAGTTAATGAACTATATATACCTTCACCTTATATATTTATGATAGAAAGAAACTATTCTTTTGTTCATCAATCATTTCACTCCAACTTTTGGTTCAACTTCTATATTGTTCAACACTTCACCATTTTATCACTCTTTCACTTTTTTATTGCTTTCCAATTTTCAAAATTTCTGATAGTATCGTATTTTTTCCAACTTCTCTAGTGTCTCAATTTTTTATAACTTTTGACCACGCAAAAAAAAACTGTTCTGAATCATTCGACTTCATCGACTCTCATTAATTTGGATTTCTCAATGTTTCAACTCTTTGTTTCCTGATATTTGATGTACTTCAATTCCTCTCTAAATATTTTTCTATCTAACCAGTTTGATTTAACCTTTGATCTATTATTATCGAAAAAAAAAAAAACATTTATTTCATTATTTGTTTAAAGTTAGTTGAGGAAAGCATAATTTTACTTATGCGGAAACTAGGTCAACATTTCCCACTCAAGCAGTCAGATTTAGTACATGTTTCATTATAAGATGACTCACTGTAGCGTCAATTTTTTTTCCTGTAAAGTACTAACACATTATCTGTTTCATTTCAGGCATATACACAGTTTTCGAACCTATGCCGTCACAAACGAATGCATGCTGATTGCCGAATGCAAATAAAGTGCGTCAAGTGTGGACAGTCCTTCTCCACTGTTACTTCCTTATCGAAACACAAACGATTTTGCGACTCTACGGCACCAACTTCTTCTCTATCTTCACAACCTCAATTACCTCTCAGTGCAATGGCTGGAACCAATCCGTTTCCATTATATAGATCACCGGGATGTCCACTACCATTCGGATTTCCTCCCCAGTTTCCATCTTATCATCAACTCTTTCCTTCGGGACCGATGATTCCTCCTCTATTTTTCAATCAAATGCATAAGTTGAACTCTGGAGAGGACCACTCCCCACCAAAGAAACTAAGGTTGAGTAACGAAGGTATGTCTCCAAAAGTGGAGAGATTTTCGCCTAAAATTGAAAGAGTTTCACCCAACGTTGAGAGATTTACGCCACCAAGAGAAACAACGTTTATGACAAAAATTAGTCCTCCCAAAGGCGCGGAGGCCAATGTAGCACCTTCACCAGCAAGGCCCAACAAAGTGTTCACACGAACTGACCATATTAGAGTAGAAATACCCAAAGAAGACGATGATTTTCCAAAAGATTTGTCAAAAAATTCATGTAGCCCGGCATCTTCAAGTAGTGATGATGGAGATCAACCATTAGATTTGAGTGGATGGAAAAAATCAAAATTAGTTCCAGATGCAAAATCTGTTGAGTTGCAACGACATACTCCTAAGTCACCAGATCCCACCCGAGAAGAAAGAATTGAGGTCGTGGAGATAGAGGAGGACAAGTCACTGAATATGGATAAAACCCCAATCAAACCAACTATGGCATATCCGCGACCAATACATCCAATGATGCCTGAGCTGTGTAGACAATTCCCTTATAACTACCCACACCCTCAAAGCAATGAAAGATTGCTGACCTACCCTTTCCACCATCACAGATTTCCGTTCTTGAATACCCTACCTCCTCAGAGAATGGACATGCTCAGACCTGCCTTACATTCAACATTCAACAACGGTAGACCTTTTCATGAAGTTATGCAACAGGGTCAAGGCAAGATCAATAAAGATAGGTATGCTTGCAAGTTCTGCGGAAAAGTTTTTCCCAGATCTGCTAACCTAACTAGGCATCTGAGGACTCATACTGGAGAACAACCTTATAAGTGCAGGTACTGCGAGAGATCCTTCAGTATATCCAGCAACCTTCAGAGACACGTCAGGAATATTCATAATAAGGAAAAACCATTCAAGTGTCCCCTTTGTGACAGATGTTTCGGTCAACAGACCAATTTAGACAGGCACTTGAAGAAACATGAATCAGACGATGGTAACGGAGGAGTAGCTGTGGCAGATTCTCCTGGAAGTAGTAACGAAAATGAAAGAGAAGATGCCTGCTTTGACGAAATCAGATCTTTCATGGGAATAGTTACGTCAGGAAGTGCAGAATACTATAATAATAGTAGGAGTTACAATACCTCACCTTCGAACAATGATATAGATGTTGTTGGTAAAGAAGATGAGGATTCGGAAACATACTCAGAGGTTGCTGAAGATTATTTGCCACAAAAGTCGAATTTTGAGCAAACCATGAAGCAAGAGAAGGAGAAGTTGCTGAATAATAATGACCAGACAATCGAAGTTTCTACTTAGTTTCGAAACTTTTGCAATTCGGAAAAATTAAAGTTTCTTTTGGGAAACGTTTCATAATGTGATCGTCATTTTTTTAAAACTACTACAGTAGGGTTATTTTAATTTATTGTAAATAATGCATATTTTCTGTTGATATAAAAATTGTATAGTTATCCTTAAGTAAGATTATGAAGTTCCTACACAAATTTTGTCAATTTTGGACACGTTTATGCACTTGAATCTCATATTACTCATTGAAAACTTGCGGCAAAATGTTGAGTTCTTATTTCTGATTCTTTTTACAATATATCAATTAATAGTTTTGCCTAGCGATTTGCTTTATTGATATCACAATCGTACTATAAAAAGTATACTCTGAACTTTTTCTAATGATATTTACTTTTTAAGTAGAGAACTGTTGTTGAAAAAATATTCATGTAATCCGGCACTTGTAAATATTTAGATGAATTTGTAACAATCAGGAGTATCTGATCGAATAATTGTTAATGAAGTATTAGATGTGGGTAGCCTTCGAAGTTTGCAGAAATGAATGTTGAAAAAGATTTTTTATTTGACGGTGATACTTCAATAAGGAGATAAACACCTCAATTTGAAACCAAAGTTTATGAATATTATGTACAAATTATTTTTATTTTCCATATGGCTGGATGTACTAAATCATAGTTTTTATTACTATAAGTTTTATTTTCATCATCACTTATATATTGTATCTAGGGCATCATCACTTATTGTAAATTATATTTGAGAAAATAAACTTACAGACAGAAGACTGGCCTTTTATTTAACTGAATTGCATATAAAGTTGTAATTTAAACATACTGACACTTCCAATGTGCTCACTGAGTTAGAAAATGTCACTGGAGTTCATATATGGAATTTTTTTCTGACTCGACATTGTAATTTCAATCCCATAACACTAATTTGTTCATATTGAAATAGCAAAGTGACTAAAAATGAAAATATTCTATGATATTTTTTTTATCGATACATATTATCCAATTCACAAACTTTTGAACCTATTCCTATGTAGGACTAACATTACCACTCGTACAAAATCCTCAGTCATTGTTCTCAGCATTTATTTATCCTTTCAAGCACTTGAAGAGTTATACATTTCAGCTGAAGAATTGATTGGTCTCACACTTAAGTCTGTGTCTTCATACAAAATATACGTTGCATATCGATGACTATGTCTGCAATTAACAAACTTTTTAATAGCCCCCCCTGTTAACTTTTGAACGATTCAACGTACAACCATGAAGAAAGAAATAGTGGAGGGTATCACCGATACTACTTTTTGTAATCGAAGACATGGCGATTGCTTGACAGGGGGCGCGGAGAGCATATTCCCTCAAAAATTTCAAATAGCGTGGGAGTCAAGTGGCATATCGTTGAAAATTGAATTTGATTCTCTTTAGAACCATCTCAATATTTTCGAATTTCGTGAATACCTTTTTTCACAATTTCGATATTTATGCCTTTCAAAATTATCAAGTTGATGTGCCCCCAGTGCCATCTGTCGTGTAATTAAAATCAAAATATTTTCGTTCCATTGTTCCACATCAAACCATTCAAAATTATTGAGGTAATGAATACCATGCAGATCGGCTCTATTACTTACGAAAGCGTCTAAGGGCCACATAGTTTTTTTTTTCAATTATTCCGACTTCAAACACGGAATTTCCGACTTTGATGTCGGAATTTTATTTTTCCGACTTTGTAGTTAGAGTTTTAGTTTTCCGACTTCAAAGTAGGAAATTCCGACTTTAAACTCGGAAATTCCGACTGCAAAGTCGGAATTTCATTTTTCCGACATGAATTTTGGAGTATAACTCGATATTTCAGTCCTATTGCTTCATACAAGTCATACATTGTTAATCTTCTTCAGTGTGACGAAAGCTATTTTTGTGTACTGAGTAACAACAATCTAATTGAACCAAAGTCGTTTCCGACCGATGTTTCACCCTTTTTACTCTAAAATACTTCTTTGATTGACGACTTGTTTATTTTGTGGAAATTCATGTTCACTAAGGATACACTAAAAACAATTTTGTCTATTTTCCACGATAATTTTATATTGGTTGACTAGTTTCGGTCATTTCGGTTTTGAAAGTGGTGTAATGACCGATACTAGTCAACAAATATAAAATTATCGTGGAAAATAGACAAAATTGCTTTTAGCGTATCCTTAGTACTCTAAAATACACACCGACGTAGTCTTATTATGGCAAATACCTGTCAAAAACTAACTACTGCCCTGGCTAATACAACGAAGAGTATTGCATTATATGTAACATATATTGATTGAGAGTTAGATTTTGTGGAGGAAATCCGATTCTTGACATGATTTTTTGGGTTTATGACCTTCCACATTCTGAAAATGAAAAAAAATTTAATCCAAAGAAATCTGTACAAGTGTAGAAGGGCAAATTAATTAATTCGCCCGATAAGTTCACAAGACTGCTGTCTTGAAAGAAATTAATTTTTGTCAGTAACGTACCCTACACTGAATTTGCCTATCTGAAAAAATGAGATCGAATTAACAAAGAATACTTCTCTTTTTTTGAAAATTGTTGACGTTTCGGAGGCTGTATCTGCCTCCGTTATCAAAACTTCTTGGAAATACGCTGAAGAAACTGAATTTGAATTGCGGTTTTGGATATAAGATCTTTCTTTGACAGAGTCAAATAAAATCTGTCATACATTCTTTTGATTGACATTTGGTATCTTGATACATAGGGTGTTCGGTATCAATCAATCACCATTCTATTAGTTCTTATTTCATCTCTGAGGAGAGGTAACCAAGTGCGGTCCATTTCGATGGAATTGGTTGAAAAGCAGTTGTTCGATAAAAGAATGCAGGCAGTTTCCTTTAACTTTCTTTTTTTCTTGATTTGATTCTCTCAATAAAATTTTGGTATTATTCCATTCCATCATATGATCGATATTTTCGAACCCGTTATTTTTCGATTTCTGATGTAACTTTTATGCAATGTTCCTCACTGCACAGGAGAAAATTACAAGTGCTCCCTGCAACAAACTACCAGAATTTACTTTTGATTTGTACAGGGACACCACCTGCAGATTAGTTTCTCTTATCAATGCAATGGTACGTCAACACAGACAGCTCTGAAGTCATCTGTTCCCTGTTCGAATCAACTCATCATTCCGATAATTTGGTTGCTCTGGTCTCGCGCGATTAAACTGGCAAATATGACAGAAAACAACTACTTCCCTAGTGAATACCACGACGGACATTGAACCACATCTGCCAGATATTTGTGCAATGCTTAATGTGATCAAACAGTAGATTATCCTTCATTTGGCTGGGGAAGTCCACCTGCAGATGCGTTTCGAGGTTCTTATCTCTGATCAGTGACGTAGGTCGGACAACATTAGAGTCGTCCTGCCCCAGCCCAATGAATTATAATCCGCATGCACTGTAAAACGAATATTTTCTCATAAATGAAGCAGTGATTTACAGTAGATTCAGTCGCATCGCCACCCGCGGGGAAGATCTAAAAAGCACTCCCCGGTAGCAAAGAGTCCAGGAAGTGAACAGATTTCAAGAATTTTTGCCGGAAAGTATCAAATAAATGAAATAGTAAAATCGAAGATGTCGAAGTTCCCTTCTGTCGAGTAATCACCATTTCTTTGATTTGAAAAAGTAGTAGGTAGGTATCCGTGAAGCCGCATGGTATAATGGAAATGAGTCGCTAAGTGTATTGCTAAGTGCAAAACCAGAGATCGGCTGGACCAATTCAGCTATTTTTCTTTAAATATTCCCTTCGAGGAAGGTTCTTATTCTGGGAAAAGGGGGAAAAACTGACCGGAAAAACGTTAAACAACACTTTAATTTTCGCAATACACTTTGAGAGCATATTGAAAAAGATCTTCAGAAAGTTGGCGTGAAATTTGAAATTTTCTAAAAAACAAGGTTCACTCCACATAATTTCTATCGTAATACTTCCAACTTGTAGGATCAGTAATATCAATAATTTCTCGTGTGGATGATATGCAAAATAATAAAGTATAATGTCCATATTTGATGGTTAATATGAATTAGCTGATATGAATTGCGATGGCGACATCTAGCCAAAATATGGTATACAGAACGAAAGCTACTTCAACTGCTGGTCGATAGATGGCCAAGCCGCATACGTTGTGATATTTTTATTCAATCGATTCCTTTACATCATTTTGAAATATGTTCATTCGTTTATCTTGTCAGTGACTTCCGCCAATTACTTGTAATTTGTAATAATATAGAGGTTACTCGGCGACAAGAAATCCGCAAGGGGGTATAAAATTGTCCAGTTAACATTTAATATTTTTTATTGTTTTGCTGACATTATTAGTCATTATCAATGCACGGGTTGCAATCGAAATATTTCCATTATGATTTCAGTTTCATCCATGATAATGGATTCAGAGTTTTCAAGAATATGGATGTGTTCCTCAATATACATCTTTATCGCATGGAATTTCCCATCGTATCTGCTTATGAAGAATTCTTCATTTCAGATCTGCGAACGTTTCTCTCTGATATTGAGGATGAAGCACTGAATGAAGTCGTTCTTTCTTATAATATCCAGAAATCCAGATTGAAATTAAATTTATCGATCTATCTATCTGGATATCGGATGTGTACAAGCGTTTTCCCAATGATTGGTGCGGTTTGTCCGACAGTCGTTTCCAAAACGATAGTCCTTATCGGCTCCAAAGAAAAAATCACCTTTTCCACGTTGAAAACGTTCACATTTTGCATGCATCAAAAAAAAATGTAGTGACTACAATATTTAAATTAGCAGCTTTAAGATTTTTCAAAGAAAATACTAATATAACTAGTTTTTCCTTGGTGCAGGAACGCAGTTGTTTTTAAGCTTTTGATATTTTTGTATACCTATCTCCACTTTCGATTAGCTCGGAAATTGTTGGAATTCATGATGGCGGAGTTTAGTTTACAAAAATTCCCTGATATTCAAAACAAATAACAGAGTAACTTCTTACAAAATAAACATCAATGAGTTTTATTATTATTTACGCACGCACTTGCTGAACTTCAAATATCTTGAAAAAATTTTTGATAATGAAACCTATCACCTATCCTTTTTTAACACGCTTAAGTATATTATATGTATTATTATTATATGTAACGAAATCTTTAAACGTGATTTTCATCCACTTCCAGCCAGACGTCCGAATGATTTGAAATTAACAAGTGTTTATAACACCGGTGACCAGGCAATAACCTTTTTTCTTTTATAAAAAAAAATTCAGCTCCAAGATGGCGGATGATTGTAATAATGGTTCGATTCGATTCAAAATTGGTACGTATGAGTTTTTGGAGTCAAAGATTATGAATTGTTTGTAAAAATTCATAAATTTAGGATGGCGGCTTCAAGATGGCTGGCTAGGTTTGTGATTATTGCCAGCTTCGTTTCTAAATTGGTATGTGGGGTTTTTTTAGGTCTCATATTGTGATTTTTGCGTCAAAATTTATGAAATAAAGATGACGGCTCCAAGACGGCGGACAAGATTTGTCATTATTGTAGAATTCGACTCATATTTGGTATGTGGGAATATGAGAATATAGGTCGAAAGCATTCACGCTTCTTTTACATTTGAGCAATTACATTGACCATTCACGGAAATAAATACCTATATAGATTTTTTCATTAAACAGTGAAAAAAAATTGGGTAAATAATGTATACAATGGTCGAAAATTAGTACACCTGTTTGTAATATATTTTTGCCAATGATTGTTTATTTCGGTTTGTGGGGAAATTTTCCCCAGTTTCGTGACTTTTATACACATTATTAAAGGTACAACAAGAAATGTGTGATAAATCACATACAAGACTACCTGCCGATAGAGGGCGCAACCCGAGCTATACTAGAATTCACCGAGGCTGAGGCTTACTAGGAAGACCAAAGCAGTATTAACTCCAGTCTCCAGTTCCAGTCAGCCTCCGACCGGTTAAAAGAAGGAAGGGAAAGCTATAGAACGAGGAACAAAATAAATAAATAAATTAAATAAAATTCTCATACAGTATTGTCACAGCCGACTTAATCTCCCGAGCCGTCCTACTCATTAATTCTTTAATGTGAATTTCTAGGCTTATTCGGAAATTTAGGGAAAAAACTTAAGAGATTGAATTTTTAGAGAAAAGAACGACGGTTAATGTGTGTAGTCAGATTTTAAATGAAAAACCTGAAAAAATTCAGGGATCATCTATGTGGTTTCTGCACTTCAGAAAAAAAAGTTCAAAAAAATTTCCCGAAATGTGAATTTAAGGGCATGGAAAAACCAAACTTGACAGATTTTCCATATCTAAGAAATTGAATATATTGCGATTCCAGTTTTTGATGAAGAAAATTAAATAACTACATTAATCGTCGTTCTTTTCTCTAAAAATTCATTTTCCTATGATTTTTTCCTAGTTTTTGGAATAAGCCGAGAAATTCACATTGAAGAATTAATGATTAGGACGTCAAATTGCTTTCCATTGCCGATTTTCTCACCACGGCTCGGGAGATTAGTCGGCTATGGTGTTGTGCATTCTGAATTTCAATTTTGTCCACAGAACTATAATAAAAACAAAATGATGTGCAAAAAAATAACATAACATTGTGTATTTATCAATTATATAGTCCACAGAATTGTACAAAAAATAACTACAATTTCTGTAACATTTATACACAACGGTAGTGTTGACCAATTTAACAGTAAAAAATTGATTCAAAGAAATATACACAATGTGGATATATTATTACAACAAATTAGTATAAACAATAGTGTGAGAAATTTCTACACAAAATTGTTTCTGTAACCATTCCAGACACAATTTGTTTAAAAATTTCAAACAATTGTGGAAAAAAACTACAAACATTTTTTCCGTGTTATTTTTTACCCATTAGGCCAGTAAAGCGTGCTCTTAGTTTTTTTAAACAATTATTTTATATATAAAAACTGATGAAAAGACAACAAAATCTATACTATTTCAGCATGTGAAGTTAATTAATATTTCAACGTGTGGAATTGGGCATACTGGGCGAAATGCCATAATTTCATCATATGAAAATTCCGCTAGCAAAAATTGCAAAATTTATAAACAATTTAATAAAAAAAGGAAGTTTGGTTTTTCGAAAATATCTCAAATAATATTGCATATATCCGAAATCGGAAAAAAGATCGAAAGATCTGGATTGGACGCTTAAAAAAACAATTATTTTAAATAATGTAACATGACTATTGAGAAATGAAAAAATCCAGATACTTTCAAAATACATGAATGAACAGTAAACCGTCAGCAAAAAAATGTTACCGCAATTTTTCTATTATTTATGCTTTTATTATTTAACGATTTTCAACAATTTGAGCATTAACATAAAAACCCTAATAATTGTTAAATCAAAATGTTATTTTTTCTTCTTGGAGCTATTCTTCAACGACTTGTTATAAATGGATACAGGATACGTTTTGGCGTTATATATGCAGTGTGACCCATTTAAAATGGAAGCACCCTCATAAGATTTATATTTTTCAACCGATCAGAATGATTTTTCTTCCAACTCGGTTGATAGGTTGTCTTAAAAGATATGTTTGATAGACTTCAATAAAATATTATATTATTATTAAATAATAATATTCAATAAATGAATCTGTCAATCAATATACGTTTAATCAAGTGAGCCCTAAAATGATATGACGATTCAGCCAACGGCATTTTTCCTACTTATTCATTTCAAATGACGTAAAATATAATTCAGTATTCTCTAAATTTGTCAGTCGGTTCATCCTTTCCATTTTGGTGAGAGCTATGAATGAGAATGACGAGTATGCGTGAGAAGGTATCATGGTTTGAATGAATCAACTTTGATTCAGTAAATAGTAGAAAGAGTATACCATAGGTGATACAATTTTACGTTCAAACACTAAGACGGTAACCTATTTTGAATAAAATCAATCTATTTCGTGTGAATCGAATAGACATTCCAACATTCAATTTACCATGAAAAAACTACATCACTTGAATTCTTCCTTCAAATATTTCCCCTGTTGAATCTCAAAACACTTAAATCGATTACGAATCCAAAAAACGGGTACTAACTAATATTTTTTCTGACACACAGTTGTGATGATTGTAAGTCTTTTCTATTAATTCAGCAGGAAATTAGTCTACACTTCACCATTATTTGAAAATGAGGTTCTAAACATGCGTGTAACTAACTACCTGCTAGAAAAAAACGTGAAGTGAATGTTTAGTGTAAAATTGGAGAAATCTATCTATTGGGAGTTTTAAATTTAGCAAAACTGGTCCATATCGAATTGATTATTTCCTTTCTACTGAACGCAATTACCATTTTCGAGCTAAAGTACCTTGTTCAAATGAAATCATTAATATCAGTGTATTATTTCTGTTAGCTGTGAACGCCTGATAGGGCTCATTGGTGGTAAAGAATATACAGTAAGTATCTCCTTACTGTATATCATTCTTATTGAATTTTTAATGGTTATGTAGTTCATTTCATGATTAAGCAGTTTTTGAAATGCAAACTCAGTCAAACAATTTGGAATCTATTATAATATTTCCTGATAACAGTGGAGTAGGTAGGATTTCAGTTTGGAGGAGGGGTTGTTTCAAGTCCAGGTTAATTATTGGTTGATGTGCCAGTGGTGGACCAATTCCGTACCATTGAGTGTAAATTTGATTTATTTCAAACAGCACCTTATCAGTTTCTGAAAAAATTCGAAAATTATTATATCAGAATAGGTTATTTCAGCATTTCCTATACCCAATTCGAAATTTTCAATGAAAATTAAAAAGCTCTCCATATTGATCAAATATTCACTGACTGACGAGGAAACAACATATTGTGTCATTGATAATGATATATTCGATCACAGTCTAGTATTTTGCAATATTGAGTTGGGCGAAATGTCCAAAGAAACAAAAATAGAATACAGCATGTGTTTTACGAATGACAGTATAAATCAATTCAAGATAAATATCAGTAACAAAAATTGGGTTGAAGTTTTGAATAAAACTGATAATACTCTTGCATTTCAGGAATTTTTGTCAACATTTTCTTATTGTTTTGAGACAAAATTTCCTACTACTTCAAGAAATCAGAATAAAAAGAAAATAATCACTTATTGTTAAAAAAAAATTGTTAAAATTGTTTTTTCCGTTAACCAGCTGTCCTCCCCTTACGAACGGCAGCCCTCAGAAGTCGAAACTTGTGCGAGCCAAGGATTAACGAGGTCTTACCTTTTAACGTGCGATTCCTAACACTTTCTCGGGCCATCAGACAAAAATCTGAAGTCGCTGAGGATTCGAACCTAGCCGACCAGCAGTCAATGGTTTTGAACGCTTCAGTCTCAACCACTGAGCTACTTGACCCTGATGAATAAAACAATCTAGTCAAAATTTGAAAGACCTTTTTAACCTAAAAAATTGTTGTCCTGAACTGAAAAAATAGTAACGATAATTTGATAACTAAAACAAAAGAAAATAAAGAATTCAGACAATCCTGCAAGATCTGCATGACAGAGCTATCTAATAAATCGAAGGATATTAAATCAAATATAACAATAAACGAAAATAATGCCATTGTTGACGATCCGAAATACGTTGCTAATCTCTTCAATAAATTCTTCACTGATGCGCCCAAAAAGATATTGAGCAATATAGTCTCCTGTTACAAAGACTTCAATAATTTTCTACTTAACGTTACATCACTTCCAAATTCTCTTTTTCTCATGCCATATCAGAAGCTTGAACAATTTCAGTTACTTAAAGCAAAATTAAAGAATACATTTTCTTCGGAAAGCTTTAAGGTTCACACAGACCTGAACATCATGCCGTACGAGAAACTGAACAACGAATCGAACGGCGAACTAATTTGGACAGGGCTACGAACGCGTTTGCAAACAGTTTCGAAAATCCTGGCCGTTCGGCGAACGGTTCGCGGCGTTTCCATCATTTGTCGGTTTTCTCTCCGACATCAAAGAAAATGCTCGCGATTGCGTTCGCAGGTTTGGACGGGTCGAAACAAAACGGCGAACAGACCATCGCTGGTCCAGTGAATGTTTTAGTTTCTCTCCTGTAATTTTGAGTCTCTGTTGTGTCTACATATACACAATTGCGGGGACACAAGAAATATTTCTGGAACTGATTAATGTGGAAAACAAATCATCCACAGCATAATAAAAAAGCAAGACGCTTGGGAGGAAATTTTGCACACCATAAATATGGATACAAAGGAATATACGGAAATGAAGTTCTTATTATCATCGTGTTGGTGATTTTTGTAATGTCCACTCACAGCTTGAAACTTCAAATCACATACTAGATTGAAAGTTTATTCAATTTATTCATAAACATGTGTATGTCACCATCTTGTTTCTCGCGATTTTTTCTCCGCAGTCAACAAATAATGAATATATTGTATATACGCTGCTGCTGCTGCTGCTACTTTTTCCCATGAACTACTGAAACGATTCTGGGAACAACTCAAACGTTCCGTTTGTTGTTCGGCTCGTTGAAATCAGATACATCCATTCGCCGTTCTGTTTGCCGTTCGGTTCATTGTTCTGTTTGTTGTTTGGCGTAATGTTCAGGTCTGTACGAAGCTTTAAACAAACGAGATGCATCAATTCGTCAAAAATTATAGAATATGCCAGGGTATTAGCATTATCATCAATATTATTATTCAATGTATGCGAAGCAAAGAAAATTATTTTAGATCTAGAAACGCCACTGTTTCAAGAACTTTTTTTTATTTGACTCAGTGTCCAAGAAGTAGCTAATTCTGAATCAGTGACTTTAATTTTCTGTTGCAAAAATTTATACAACGATGATTTATTGAATAATATTGAACGTGAACAGGATAGTATTTATATACAGATATAAACTTGCCATAACAGCCTACATAAATTTTAGCAATGAAAAAATAATAGTTTAAAAAATACTGAGCGTTCAAGAGCTCAAGAGAACTTTATCAAGCACCCCACGCTTCGTAATTACATTGTCAATTATTTTTAACATTTTAGTCCATGTTGGAAGTAAAGCGTGTTCTTTAGTTTTTTTGAACTATTATTTTTTTGTGACTAAAAAATCGAAATCTGCGACCGCGAATACCCTCACATACCGATTTTGAATTGAATCTGATCGTAATCACGAAACTGGTCCACCATCTTGAACCGCCATTTAGTGTTTTTCTATAACGAAAATGTCATATTGCATTGTCACCGGAACTATGAACCCCTGTCATATTTCAAATCATTTGATCTTCTGGAAGTGTGTTCAAATATTCCGTTACATACATACATAGATAGATAGATAGATACAGTTGAAGCTAATAAAAGCGTGTTAAAAAGGTTAAAGTTGGTCTTTAACGACTCTCGGTAATCAACGATCCCCTCGAAGAACTTCGAAATGTATTATGTTTGTGGTTCTCACAAAAAGTAAAATCCTGTAATATTCAAAGAACATTATAAGAGCCGAGGAAAACTAGATAATAATTGGTGTTTTTATAACATTTCTGCAGGCTGTTTACTTCAGGAACACCTACCAAGGTAGGGGGAGCTTTTTTCAATATCAAATATTTGACTGCATTCTTCCATCATATCTAATGAACATGTCAAAACATATAGATATTTCGACAGGTTCAATCTTAAAATTCCTAATACACTGATCCAAAAGATCTATTATGAATAAATAACTATAAGATCTCATCCAACTGTGCCTTATTAGATCAAATTATTTCATAGTTTTATTTATTTTTGTTCCAGTCACAAGAACTCCAATAACTTATGCACTTTTATTTTCACAAAAATCGAAAACGGACTAACGTGGCAAAAATAGAATTGAATAGAGTTACAGATTCAAAATTTACCGCGCAAAGTTTTCAGTGCGAATATGGAAGCAGAGCAAGCTTTTGAATATGTAACTCACAGAATAACCAACATCACACATCTGAATTAATTTTTCTTCACTTTTTAGCGCATTTGAATGGAAGCTGGTCTTATTGGTCATATCGAATTCATGAATTTTGACAAGAAAATCATAATCTCCGACCCTGAAAACCCTCACATAACAATTAATTGTGAAAGGCTTTCGCGGCCATCGTACCAATTAATATCGAATCGGACCAGAATGACCAAATTCGTCCGCCATATTGGATACGCCATATTTAGTTAAGAGTATTGACAAAAAAATAATTATCCCCGACCACGATAACCCCCACATACCAATTTAAAATCGAATCGGACTATAATTACAAAACTCATCCGCCATATTGAAGACATTTTTTATTTTTTTCTTAAAAAAAATTCAGAATGCATTGTCACTGGAATTATGAACACCTGCCAAATTTCAAATTAATCGGACAACTATAAGTAGTCAAAATTCAGTTTCAAGCTTTGACCCACACATACAAACTAATTGGGCAAGTTGAATAAAAGCTTGTAAAAACGTAGATTTACATCAAAATAAGTACATTTAATTTTCCAGAACAAGTACTTAAAAGTGAAATTTATCAAACTACAATGCGATTGTAAAAACGAACCGTAGTAGGAAATCGTATTTCTATTTCCAGAACAAAATTGTACCGACATTACCATGTTATTATAGCTTTATCAATTGACTCATAATTGTTCCCAATATTGGTAATCCGTTCGATATCTGTACTATCGATATTCAATATCCATTTCGATATCTGCTTCTCGATTAGGAAAAGGCGATACGATTCCATAATGGTGAGTAGGTATTGATATGAAGGCGTAGAAGGGCCACATTTTTGTCTTTTTTTCAAAGTCGGTCTCGAGATATAAGTCGGGATCTCGAGATATATGTCGGGATTTCCAGATATAAATCGGGAACTCGAGATCCCAAGTTATAGGTTGGGATGGATCTCGAGATCCCGGATAGAAGTCGGGATTGGAAAAAAAGAAAAAACCGTGGCCCTTCTACGTCTTCGTACGAAACCGATTGATAATTAAAATATCGATTTTCTGCCATTCGTTATTTTCGTTTATCGTTACTATCAATATCAAATAAAGAACCTCAGTATCAGTGAAGTGCGAGTATTCGCACTTACTCGATAAGAACAAAAACCCAAATATCAAAAAAACAGTCTACTCTTATAGTCAGTAATACAAACGTCTTACTCTTTCGTTATTTTCGTTTATCGTTACTATCAATATCAAATAAAGAACCTCAGTATCAGTGAAGTGCGAGTATTCGCACTTACTCGATAAGAACAAAAACCCAAATATCAAAAAAACAGTCTACTCTATAGTCAGTAATACAAACGTCTTACTCTTTATTTCATCTTTTCTTTTGGAGGGAGAAATGGCGCAATGCCAAAAGAACCCTATCCGAACCTTTGTAGGTTAGGTTAAATCTCTGCACATTAGTGCAGAGGGTCCCCCAACGAAGGCGTAAGCCAACGAAGTACAGACACCGTAAAGATGTGTCTGAATTTTACTTCATCTGTTTAACCAATTCCGATTCCATGAAGCGAAACTAAAGACATCTACTGGTTAGTAGAAGCACTATTAAAAATTGTCAAATTTCGCAGTCTGCCCAAAGGGTGCGACATCTATGATTATTCGAATGAACTGATGAAGAGTAGATCAGGTCTTTCTTGCCATAAGCGTAAGTGTATCTATTTCAATTGTTTTCTCATTATTTATCGATATTTTCGGATGAAAAATTGGCTTCAGTGATATCTTTAGTGTTCATTGTGTCAGAATAAGTCAACTTGAAATGGCAGCAGAAGTCAAAGTTCCATTACCAAGTGTAATTGCTCAGTGCTTCATGTTAAATGTACTATCAATAGTACCAGAGACAAAGTCTTTATATTATCATTAATAAAGAATTAGTACAGTAACCACAGACAAATGTAAGCCACAAGTGAAGAATGAATCGTAGCACTTTGTTAGAAAAAAATTGTTTATCAAAAAATCAGGGGCGGAACCAAAAAAAAATTTCATTTAAAAAAATAATATTTTTTTGCTGCTGAAAGTATAAGATTCATCAAGAAACAATTTCAAGAAGGTGAAAGATAATTCAATTCTCCACAAGAAATATACTTATATAGTAATTTCTCACAAAATGCACTAATTTTTTCAAAAAACCTGATTGAATTCCGATATCAAATTTCAGGCTCGCTTTAATCCGCCACTGCCATTTCCGGCAGGGTCGAAAATTAGATTTGTCATAACTTTGCTACAAATTATAGTAGAAGGAAAAGAAAAAGTGTATATCGTTCCTGAAGACTTCTACTTCCTCATGCAATATAATATATGAGTATCTGAGTACCCAAAATGTGTTTTATTCCACTTCACATAACCCTTCTACGATATTTACGGAGGATCCGAAAGTCATGGATATTTTAGTTGATATGAAATAATTATACTGAAGCAGGAATCACTACCCTCTTGGGACCATATTCAACGATTTTAGACTAGTGAGACAAGTCTCACTTATACATGCTAAAGAACAAACTGGGTTTTACTCCTGCCTCAGTTTCAAACTCTCCCATAATCCCGGCAATTTCTTCAGTAAATGTTGAAATTAATCGCTCATACACATCCTACATAAAAAATGAAGTATGTGATTTCAAGCTTAAGGTTTGCGTTTCGCAATAGTGTTATTAAACATATATGCAGGATATGAATAAGCGATTATTTTCAACATTTACTGAAGAGAATGCCGGTTTTATGGGTACCTAAATTGAAAATGAGGCAGCAGTAAAACAAAGTTTTTTTTTGACATGTATAAGTGGGACCTGTCACACTACTCTTAATTTGTTGCGTAAAGTGTTCTTCAGAGAACAGAATGATATAAATAAAATTGGAGTCGAAAGTAACAAACGAGGTATAATCAGTGGATAAGTAGCCACTACCAGACTCCGTAGAATAGCAAAGTTTGAGAACCAATGATTACATTTGAAATTATTCTTGTACACGTTACATTTACACAGGGTGTTAAAACGAAATTTCATTTTCAAGTTAAACATAATTATATTTCCATGACAATCGAATTCAGTTGGTAGATATGTCGTCACATTGTGTGGTGTCGAATATGCATTTGGACTTGAATAATCTTTTTCGACAACCGCATAACAAAGTAGCCTTTGGTGTGTTCAAATCTCAATGCAAAGTTAATATTTTCTGAGGAATGTCATTACTTGACAGCTTTTTCGGTCTAAAGCAACAAAATTGAGAAAACGCTCGCTTATTCAGGTTTTCCTGATTTGCCGGCGTGTATATTATTAATATGCTGAAGGTTTTAAAGATATACGTTTGGCTTTTTGGATTAGACTTCTTCACTTCTGACCCGGTTTTTTGCTTCAGCCTTTTCCGGGATGATCATCGAAACAACTAACCTCAGCAACTTATTGCAAACATGTATTTACATTGAATTACAATGATACAACACGCATAAGCTATGCAGGAGGCGTGTGTCTTACTGGTTAATATCACCGCGGGCAATGAAATGTCCGGCTTTACAACACCAGCGTGGCCGGACAACGGTGCCCTTCCCGGGGTTTACTAGGTTCGGTCTGGCAGGGCGCTCTCCTGTTCTCCTGACCGAGGACAGGAGAGTTGCTACTTCTGCGCCATCTCCCACTCCTTCCTCCCCCATGGGTTAGAAGTTGTGGATCATAGATTTGTGACATGTCATTATTTGTGGAATTTATGAATTTCATAAAATAAACCTCTATTTATTTTATTTATTTTTTCACTTCACGCTGGCGACCCGAGTTCAAATCGTGGACGAACACTTTTTTATGTGTTAGGGATATGGATTGTACATTCAATTTTAATCTAGTTAATAATAAAAGGAATTCATATTATTATTATTATTAGATAATCACAACCGTCAAATAAAGTATCGAGTGTTTTGCCCTGTAGATTCTTACAAACAGTTGACATGTCTATTGATGTAAGCCCTATAACGTAACCTGTTTTTTCCATTTTAGCCAAATATCTCAAAAACTGCAGGATCTATAATGAAAAAAAAATCTTGAAATTTCTACACCCCGTAGATCGTTAACGAAGCGTTTGCGGACCTATGTTTATAGGAACTTTTAGTCGTGAAATGAGCCAAGGAGTGCCCCCTTTTCGGATGTACATGATGTTTAGGAACACATGGTATTTGTCATTTTATTAATCTTTTGTCAAAAAATCTGAAAACCGAAATAAGTTCAAACTATTTTTTTTGGAAAATCATTAATAAATGAATGATCTGCTTCATATTATAACGTGATTATGGTTACCAGTTGATGGTTGCTTCATATTGTTTGTAAATAATACTTTATTGTAGGAATAACCCCAACTTTCCTAAGCCCCCTTCCTATTTTTTTTTTGTCTTTGCTCTACTATTGCTGTCGTATGCTTGAGAGAATATTCAAGGTTAAGTGAAAGAGCAACTCGGTGGCACTAGTGCTACATGAGTTGAACTTCGCAAAATACCATAAGCTGTTTTTTTTATATGTTTACTATAGGTGAAAATAATAAAGACAAGTTATTATCATTATTATTTTCACTTAGGAGACAAGAGGCAACCAATATCAGTTGTAATACAATGGGGCCATTCAAGTATTACGTAAGCACTTAAGGGGGGGGGTTGATTAGCTTTTTTTTGATGACATGGAGGATAGGGGGATCTGGATGGTGAATACGTCAGCAATATTTAATTATTCACTTTTTCGGATTTTCTGCAAAATTTAGTGGATTTTTATTTGAACACATTTGGCTATGCTTGAAAGCGAAACACATATTCAGGGGTGTATTCGAATATAGAATATAAACTCCCCAGAGTGCAGTAAAGTTTTGGATGGTTTCATAAATTTACCCTGGAGTTAACTACTATTCAGGTAATATTCGAACGGACTTGTTTGCCACTGCTTGTTTAGTTTACGTTGCCATCGAAAATATATTGTTATGTTGAGGTATTGTTTGTTTCCTTAAAAATAGAAAAATGACATTTACATCTTATAATGTATAAATGCCTTTACAGTTATTAAGTTCATATTCATTGGGGCGTTATATTGAAATAATAATCTGCTAGTTCAAATCATTCATCAAACAATTATAATTTTTTTTTTCATTTTCTGAAATTTAGAATATAATAATAGATCACTATGAAAATAAATGAAACCTCTCACCCCAAAGTCGTCAACCACCTCGCACCGAACTTTTGTACCAGTAGTAGGAAATTTAATAATTTTTCTTACATAAATATGCTATTTATATAACGAATAAGAGAAATTTAGAGAATTCTTGCAGAACCCTCTGCAACTTTTCAGGAATAGTATAAACTATAATGGTTTTATTTTAAAAATTCTCACTTTTAAAACGACTGTTATCGGGGTTAAATTTATTTACCTATTTTGTTGAGTTGAGTGAGTTAACTTGGTGTCAAATACGACAGTCTTAGAGTTAAATAAACACTACTTCATGATTTTCGAACGCAATTCCTTTAATTCTACTCGTTGAGGTTAATAATCGTACGCAAAAATACTTATATAAATGTTTACGTAAGCATGGGATGGGGGGTAACAGCTTTGCTTACTTTTGCTGACGATGAGGGGGGCGGTCAAAAATTACAAAAGTTCTGCTTACGTAATATTTGAACGGCCCCAATGTTCGTAAGGGGAAGTAGTTGTTGACTGACAGATATTTGCCTCAGTCTTCATTTTGTGGAAATCAATTGAAAACAACTGCAGATTTCAGCAGTTGAAAAGTTGTGATTTGGTAATCGTAGAGAGTCAGTTTTCTCTTTTTGAGTATTTTACTTTTTAGGCAATGAAAAGTCTATCACAATCTTTGGTCAATATCAAGAAACTTCTCCATTGGTAATTGTAGCTTTTAGTAGGAACGTGAGACAACTGGAAATTTTTGATTTTTTTTATTTTGGGTGGAGGGAAATTTATCCCTTCTAATGCTCCCCTGCTTAGAGCCAATATGAGAATAAAGTCGTATTCACGTCGGTCATTATTATGAACTTATAATTTGTAACTAATCAATCATCTACTCTATCGCTGAACGCAACAAGGCGGAATTTCACTTCATTCGACAATGATTCGGGGAACAACCTAGAGAAAGTAACTGAGAAATTATCTCGACACCTCTTTTAATAAAAGTTCAATTAGAATGTACAAAATATTCTCTCCAATTAAGAAGTTGTAGCTTCTAGTAGTTAAAACTTCAAAACGACCTTGCAAACAACTCTCTGTAAAAATATCCATTGAGACTCGACGAAAAAAAAATCAATCCGCATTTGCCGCACAATTAATTGCTGATGCAATGTAGACGCTGCAAAACCTATTCATAAAAAAGTATCCAGTAGCGGGACTCGCGGGTAGCCGCAGCCACGCAATGATGAATAGCGCTCTCGTAATTAGAATTACGCACGCGGGTGGGGTGGGTGTAGTCACTTTCACCGCGGTAGCCAGAGTACCGCTTGCGTCACCAAGGACAACTGACTATCACGCCCAACGATTGCTCTAGATACAGTTTCATCAGGACGACGCTTGTAATGTAGATCTGATCAGTGGCGGCGATGGAGAAAGGTTGGCGTTGTAGCAAAAATTATAATATTGTAGAAGACGTGATTGCGATAATCACTGAGGATTTAACACTAATCTAATGACAATTTTTCGGTTAAGATGCGTATCCAGTTGGAATTCGAATCAATGACCATGTTTTTCATATGAAAAAATTAGGCCTAATTAAGTATTTTCAAAAACATTTAAGGCGTCGGCGTCGACGAAAATAGTCATGTTTACCTGCCTATAATAGGTTCAGTTTAACTAGAGTTAAGTTTATACAGGGTGTAACTTGAATGATGTCATTAATTTCAGGTGGTGATCACTTGTCACATTTTATGAAAAAAAGTTCATATAAACGTGTGTCCTAACTTGCTTCGTTCCTGAGTAACGGGGTGTCAAAAGATTAATAAAAAATTGGTTTTTCATGAATTCCTCAAAATTCTTTACGCCGATTCTCTTTTAACTTCGTTTGTTTGTTAGTGGTTACAAGGGTCTTCTTTTCATGTAATTATATTTTGAATTTTAATTCTAGTAGCGCCGCAGTTGATACCCCGTTACACAGAAACGAAGCAAAACGTTAGTACATACATTTATATGAACTTATATTCTTAAAATGTGACAAGGAATCACCTCATGAAATGAATGACATCATTTAGATACACCCTGTATATAGTGGAAAAACTTTAGACGAAGAAATTGCCTCGGAATATCGAAACCTTTCAAAACTTATTTTTTAAATGTGCGTGATTAAAAGCACTTTAACCTGTATGGATTAAAAGTTACCGCTTTGGTAAGAAGATTTGTCAAAATGACAAAAATTCTTTATGAATGGATTATTATGGAGTTCAATGGTGAAAATTATGTAGATAGCGAATTGAATTGGAAATAAAAATTTTAAACTACTTCAGTTTGTTTTCAATGGTAATTTATTGAAAAATTGTTTTGATAATTTTCTCCAATTTCTTCTACTTCATTATCATTACTAACTCTGTGGCAAGTGGTGGTGGGCAATTATTGCAAATATTGCCATTGCTCTGAACAAGCTCTCGTGCAGACTAGCCCAGTTTTTCTGCACTCACAATGGACAATAGACAAGTTCAGTGACGTTGTTAATACTATATTTAATGTGTTGAAATTAAAATACAGATCAAATCTAATTAATCAGTGAAAAGTTTTTTAAAATCCATCAATAAATTACTGAAAATTAGATTATTTGAGTTTACGTATTTCGTAATATCTCTGGTCTCGGACTTGCCTGGGATGTCATATGAAGCGGTACTTCCTTATTAACCGCGATAGGGCAATCGCGCCGTTTGTTGTTATTCAAACACAGTTAATTATTTTTTATCTATGAGTATACAGTATTGTAGGCTTAGTAAAAGGACAAAGTGGTAATTAAAATAAATAGATATTTACACAGTGATGAAGTTTTTTCTTCAAATCCGTCTTATGTATGAAATCTGAAATAAAAGGAGTTAAACTTTTTAAGTATATATACTTTTAAGTTTGCTTCATCAGCCACATGGTTCAACTTATAAGGATGATTTATTTAAAAAACGTTTTATAAACAGTTTGTAGTCAAGAATTGATTGTTGAAGTTCATCCATTATCAATTGCGAAACATAGTTATGTTAGGCGTAAAAAAAGAGAAAACATTTTTTATTATATACTAGCTAACCGTAGTTTATAACTTTGTTATTAAAAGCGGCAAAATGCATTTCACTCAGACAAAATTATAGATTTAATTCACAGATTATGAAGGTACTTAATTTGTGCTATTGGTGATTGGGGTAAGATTTTCTTTGACAACTTTCCGTATACAACATTCTATTAGGTACTTAGCTTTAATACCAACCAGACTATTATAGGTACTCACATCAAAATGATCTCCACATACATGTGTACTTTTAGGTCCAATAGAGCACTGTCAGTGACGTAATATGACAGTTGCGCAACAATGTCATAGGGGGACAAACAAACCAAACTGAACAATAATAACAAACCCATTGAACCCATTTTCCATAAGGCTACGTGAATCTTCCTGTTCAATTTTCTGCGAAAAGTGATTTATAAAAATCGTAATTATCCACTAACACCCACAAAAAACGAATTTTCGTTTCATCAAATGTCAAATGCTTTGTTTTTCCCCCCATGACCGCCACGTTGTGACGTCAGCTCTATTAAATCACGCCTCGTTAGTTTACACTACTTCTTCCTTTTATTCATGTCATTAGGTAGACAAAAAAAAAATAAATTGCAGTTTTTAATTGTCGTGCTTTTGCACATAGAGGCAATACAATATTTGCAGGCGAATACGAGTCGCCTAGTTCAAGTCGCGTGACGTCACATACTAGAGCGACGCGTATAATGAAATTATTATTCCAAGCACAACTTCAAAGTCCAATAACTTTTTCATTTCTAGAGGCAGTGTAATGATTCATTCACAGGTTTGTTTCGTTTAACTCACATTTTTATAATTAATCCATAACCAAAAATTGAAACTTGTCCATTTCCGGTTCAACCAAATTTATATTTTCAGAATATTATTTTCAATATCTTGTCTGGAGCAGGAGGCTGCTTCGTGTGATTGAATTTTGAGTGATTTTCAGGCTTCCACCTCCTATCCAATTGGTGTCACGAATGAAATTGAAAGTGAACTTTTGTCAGATATTCCATTGCTGTAACTGATGTGCACGCTGAATTGGCCCAGTGCGTTTTTGTGAAATATTTGAACCGAAATATATTCAAATCCACTTCAGAACTAGGAGGACTGTTCATAAATCGCACGTGTGGGGGAGTAATAGACTTTTATCTTGGCACCGATCAAATCTGAACAGAAAAATCTACTTTTTACAAATTATTCCAGGAGTCTTCGAAGAATGTCAATGATATTAATTGTACCTATACAGTGCGGCTTTTAATGCCCCACCCCCCTTTTAACTTTTGAACGGTTTGATGTAGACCCATGAAAAAAAAAACGTTTCGATGGTTTCACAGTACTACTTTTTGAAATGAAAAATATGTTGGTTGCTCAACAGGGGACGCGGGGGGCCCATCAACTCAATATTTTCAAATGGCACTGGGGGTCAAGTGTCACATCGTTGAAAAAAAAATTCAATTCCCGTTACAACCATCTAAATAGTTTTGCATTTTGTTCATAACTTTTTCCCGATGTCGATTTTTATGCCTTTCGAAATTTTTGAGTTAATGTGCCCCCAGGGCAAAAAGTAGTATCGGTAATACTCTTCAAAAAATTTTTTGTTTCATTGTTCCACATCAAACCGTTAAAATTTATTGAGGTATGAGCAGTATTCTCAAAAAAAGAAAAAACCGTGGCCCTTCTACGCCTTCGTAGTATTCAGATCCGTATTTATATTTGACAATTCGATTTTGAATTGCAAAAAAAAATATTAAAGAAATTGAAAAAAGGGAAAAATAAATTTCTACGTTTTTGTACCACTTTATATTTATAAACTTTAGTTACTGCAGTTTCGTCCTATATGGACATTTTCAAAACTATAATTCAAACTGATAATTTAACCCCTAATTATATCCTTATACCTGATGGAAATGTGTTTATGCTCGACAATGTGGAAGGGCTGCATTAAATACAGGCGAATATACTAAATCTACCTGGTCGTTCAATATATTACAACCGCAATATTTATGTTTATAAATTTCTAACGATTCTAAATAATTCATTTTCCAACCATTGCCAGCGTATTGCAAAATTTCGGTATCGTTAAGATTCGGAAATTTGTGCTTGCATTCCAAGGAGTGGTTCGAAAATGTAGAATCGTTTTTTCCTAGTCTGAAGGACCTTTCGTGCTCGGCATACTTTTTGAAATAGGTCTTCCACATTGTCCCACATAAACACTGTTACACTCCGGACACTTTAGCTTATAAACTCCAGATTTTTCCATTTTCTCTGTTTTATCTTTGGCATTGAATAGGTAATTGAATAACCTGAATGCTACTTCTACCTTATTTTTTCTAATTAATCTAAATAATCTCGCAATAGTCTCTAGTCTTCTTCCATAATACGTTAACGTTACAAATTTCTTAGATTCTGACTGTTTGACTTGAATCTAAGAAATATAAGAAATTTGTAACATTAACGTATTATGGAAGAAGTACAGAGATTATTTAGAAAAAATAAGGTAGAAGTAGCATTTAGACCTTATGCCAAAAATATTGTGTTATTGTCATTTTGACAAATTTTCCAACCAAGGCGCCCATAGAGTTTGAAGCAAATTTGAGAAAAGACATTTGAAAAAAAAAACATCAGAATCATAGTAGTTTTGACTGGTTCCGAGATAAAAGTCTAGCGCTTCTCCACTAATAGTCAAAAACAGCCAAAATGCCTTTTCCTAAAAATGTAATTATTTTAATCAATATTGTTGTATTTCAGGCAGATCTGTGCGTTTCATTTCTTCGTGCCAGGATGTCTGAGGTTAGTTTTATCTGGTAAGAACAGACTAAAAATTACTCAACCAATTTCAGTTTCTTCCTCGCAAGTGTCTACGTGAGCTTAGTTCTTTCTGTTTAGAACATACTAAAAAAATACTGTTTTGGTTGGTTTTCGGTTTTTATGCCGTGGTCTTCTTTGTTTAAGTCAACTGAAAATCCCGCAGGTGCACATTGACGCCCGCGTGAAAGCCAACATTCCTATAAAAAAATTTGGTCTGTCTTTAGGGACTTCCCCCTTCAACTTCTATTCGCAATATTTGCATTACTCTTTGAACGATTTGAATTCCCTTGTCGCTGTGGCTCAGTATATCAATAAATCCCACCCGGCGCATTAACGGATCACGTGGCAATGCGATACATCGTACTCAGCTCACCTCGATATCCCTTCCTCGAGCAAGTAGAGTAGAGTAGAGTAGAGGGGGAAGAGGGAACTGTCAGGGGTGTATGTTTTTTTTTTGAGATTTTTGAAAACTTTTAAAATTGTATTTCGCAATTTCTATTAAAGTTCACTTTTATTCGTTCCTCAGTATCAATCTGTTATTTCTTGAAACCCAAAAGATATCCTGGGAGATATTGGTTGCAAATATTTCCAACATAAATCAGAAGTGGTCAAGAGAAGCAGTTACAGAGAACTGGAGAAAGCTGAACAGGAAGAAAAGGAAAACTGAAGGATACAACAAGTTTTCAAGGAGAATAAATCGTTATTTGAAAAAGTAATTAGACTCCGATAATTTTGACGTTCGAGAAAAAGTGACAATGAACGGCGAGGAAGGTGTCACAAGTTCAAATCAAATGCATTTCATGGAAAAAGTTTATGGATATGATTCAAATGATGGAAGAATCACGATTAGCCAGTGAAGAGAAATTTCTAAAACTATTGGAGAAGCAAACACAAACTTAGGTTCAAACACAGTTTCAGGTAATGACCGATTTTTAGCAAAAGCATTGGGAACTTCGATGGCGAGAATCTAGGAAAGAAGGCGATGGACTGGTTGAAGACGGTGGAATGTGCAGCTTTACTTCATAGGTTGCCGGAAGAATTTAAACTGGAGACAGCCAAAATTCATTTAGTTGGGACAGCAAAGAAATGGTATTTGCATGGAAAAGGCGTCGGATATAAAGAATTTTGACGACTTCAAAAGTAAATTTTCAAAAACATTTGACTTGAAAGAGAGCAAAGATTAGCTTTGGGATAAAATGAAAAAGAGAATACAGGATAAGTCAGAATCTGTTTCCTCTTACTTTCATGATAAAGTTATGATTTGCCAAACTCTTGGTTATGATTTTCAAGATACCAAAGAACAACTTTTGATTAGTTTAGCAAATAAAGACATCATTCCAGGTCTAATTGCTGCTAAGATAGACAATTATGATAATCTTTTACATGAAATCATACGTTTTGAGAGAATTTATGGAATTAATGTAAATAGAAGTCAGCCTTATCAAAAGTTTGGCTAATTTCAAACAAATTCTTCATATACTGTGGGAAAGAAAAATAATTATACAGGGCAATATGTTAAGCATGATCACGTGGATTCATCAACGATACCTTCGACAAGAACAGAATTGCAAGGAAATACAGAGCAACAAAAGGTTAAAAAGAGACACTGTTTTTATTGTAAACTAGTTGGACATCTGAAAGCTGATTGTCCAAAACGTCGTTCTAAAACGGTTGTAGCTAGTGATCCATCTCCACAGTCCAGCTCAGACACAACTCAATCGTTGGTTTATCAGAGAAATGATGAGGATAATTCCATTTCAAAGTTCATAAAACAAATTTATTTAAACAATAATTTGTATGTTACAACTTTCATTGATCCTGGTAGTGCCGTTAGCACCATTAAAAAGACAGTGGCTGAAAGAAATTGCCTAAACACTTATTCGGTGGACCAGAAGTTATTCGGTTTCGGGGATAATCGTCCAGTTTGTAGTACACAGGCAGTCAAAATCAAAATTAGCTTGGATGAGGTAGAAGACATTGAAGCATTGGTAGTACCAGATAATGCACAACCACCAGATTTACTCGTTCGTGTTGGGGACAATCTACATTTTGGGTATAAAAATGAAGACCCGTTTCGAAATATGCAGTTAGCAACAAACCCTAGGAAAAAGCAGGTTTTCGTAGAAAAGAGCATGAAATTTAAACGAAACAGTATCGGAAACTTTTCATCTGGGGTATAGACAGAAATCTACGCGAGTAACAAGGAACGCAATGATATGATTATAGCACCACGCACTACTGTGCGCCTATCCTGTTACCCCACCCGACGAATTAACAGCTCACGTCGATATACCTTCCTCGAGCGAGTAGAGGATAAATTGTAATGCTCTCTCAACATATAGCAAGCTATTCTTTATGCTCTCATGAAACCACCATACCCAAGATGAAAACTTTCTGATACTGTATATTCCATCCATACTTTACGGCTGGTATTGTTATATGATGAGGTCTTATGCTTATTTGAAGAGGTTCTTCCCAAACATTGTCAGACATATTCTATTCATCCCAAAAACAGAATATCTTGCTAATTTCATAAGAAGACGCTACTGATTTTGCGGTAAGCCGATCATTGTAATATCATTTTACCCAGATGACCTCATTTTAATATGTTTAAGTGTTCATTGCTAACATACATTTCACAATGATTATTATTTACGGTTAGATGATAATTGAAATCCGTTTTTATGATATTGATAATTTTTATTTCCTTGGGTAATTTCAATGGGATATTACTGCAAGGTGATGATGGCTTTTCAGAGAAAGACAAACTATCTCATTCAGAGACTATTGATTTATCCATTAATTGCTGCCGCTTCAGTAGTCCAGTCTTCGACGTTAAAAATACGCACTTCATGGAATTGAATGAAACTTTGTATCTTCTGCAAATCTGACAAGAATTGGGAAGCTATATAATTAAACTTAAAACATCTCTTTTATTTTATTGAATATAATTCAGGATCTTTGCGATTTGCGATCTAGGTGTTGAATAGTTATTTACCTAACAAGTGCGGAAAGTAATACTTTTCCGCACGCGACGGCAGTTTCACGGGGCGGAAAAGGCATTTTCCGTAAGAGTTAGGTACAATATTTTTCCTACGAGTGTTTTTGTCCATTTTATTTATGAAAAAACAAGGTTTTTAATAAACAAGTTTTTTAATAAACAAGTTTTTATAAAAATGCTACAAAATGACAAATAAGACAGAATAGTTACATAGATCATTTAGATAGTCCTAAATATTCTCATTTTCAACAATACAAAAATCGTGCGGAAAAGTAAAAATCGTACGGAAAAGTAAAAATCGTGCGGAAAAGTAACTTTTCAGAACGATTTTAAATCGTACGGAAAATTACAATTTTCAAAACGAAAAATCGCGCGGAAAAGTTACTTTTCCGCACGCTCGTAGGAAATAGTTATTTTTGTATAAATGATTTGAGGACCATAAAGTTAGAAAAAATTATTTCTGGATTTTTTGCTAGATTGAGGAGGTGCGAAATAGGTATTTCGCACATTACTTGAAATGAAACAAAAAAAAATGGTGATTGCTCGACAGGGGGGTCGGGGCAACTCAAAATTTTTAAATGGCATGTGGGGTTAAGTACCACATCGTCGAAAAGGAAATTCCATTCTCTTTACAACCACCAAATTTTTTTTGAAATTCGAAATATCAAATATAAATGCGTATCTGAATACTACTCATACCTCGATAAATTTGAACGGTTCGATTTGAAACAATGAAACCAACAATTTTTTGAAGGGTATTACCGATACTACTTTTTGAGAGAAAAAACATTGCAATTACCCGACAGAAATATTCTTGGCCCCTCAAGTTCCTATTAATGGTTTTCGATATTTATCAATGTAATCAAACCCACATCAAAAGGGCGGGCATATTCTTCTCACCAAAACCTTTTTCTACATGTAAAAGCAAAGTTGTCTGATAATCCCAGGTAATTTCCTCACCAAATATATCCAGGAAATTACCTCCGCCCTGAAATATTCTTGTTTCATACACTCAACTATATCGGCTTCTCGTTTTGTACACCGACCACTGCGATGTTCGTTCTGGTTAGGTTAGGTTAGGATAGGTCAAGATCCTTCGAGAGCAGGAAATAATCTGCTATAGCTAACAACAGTAACAACCGAAGTTCTGGCTCTGAAAATATTCAAGAATATATTTGGCATTTCAGTTCACCCTCCAGTTATAGACTAGTTCCTGGATTGTAGATAGTGACTCATCGTACATTTTCAGGTTTTTACGGGATTTTGAAAGTGCGGAGAGGATGTAAGAATGTGTCAAAGTAAAACTTGATGTGAATCCTATGTACCTGCTTGATTTCGGTTCCATTTTTCGACCTGCTTTATATGAATTATGAGCCGTATAATCTGTGTCACTATCTACACTTTACGAACTAGACTATAGGTATAACAGTTTCCTGTCCCTTTCAATAATATGTTCATAGTCAGAATTGCTCTAAGAGTTCACGTTCCAGAAATGGGTGCATTCACGCAAGTTTCTGGAAGTAGAGACTACAAAAATAGCTGATAACAGCATACATTTCTACATGATAACAGTCAATCAAAAAAAAAAAAAAAAAGTAAAACACCGAAAACGGAAACCCTTACAGTTTTGACATATATTCGTCTTAGTATTTTCACATACTAATAGTAAGCAACCACCAATACACATTTTGAGCAGAGCAGACTGCATATTCATGATTATCATTTAAATGGGGTGGTACTTTAGATTTTCCGGGTTCTCCTACAGCTGAAAATTTAAAACGCTATCACAGTAAGTCGCCCTAGAGCGCCACGGCATTATTAATAACACTCGATGAGTGCTTATTATTATTATATAATGATGGTTGAAACTAATGGTTTCAGAACAATATTCATCTGAATAAAAATAAAAATTTCAAAGAACAATTCACAAGAAATTTAAAAAATGAAAAACAAAATGTCCACCACACTCTGTTGTGACGGAAAAACGTACTTATCTTGCAATATTACTAGGAAATCTGAAGAAACTATAACTTACCTATAACTTTTGTAAATATGGCAGCAAATGGCACTCCCATGTTCCAAAAAGATACTACACATATTTCCATGCATAGACGACCAAAATAAAACAAAAAATACACTTAACCTCAACACAACACAAAACTTAAAAAAAAAACTACCTATCGACCCTATCATTGCTATCATCACTACGCCTATGAAGCTCATGAATTCGGAGGAATCGAAATCCCGATCGTTGCCACTGGTTTGATAGGTTTTACTCCGAAAGTGGGAGGTGCGCGAGACTCTGCCGCAACTACCCCTTCACCAGGGAGTTTCCTTGCTGTGTGTTGCGGAACTGCGGGATCAAAAGTATAATAGTAGGGCTAGACGCCTGTCCAATAAATATATCGATGCAAGAGTGTGAACGCCGTTAATCTCGCTTTGACTAAGTGACACTGACGCATGCGCGATAGAGTTGAAAGCATAGCAGCACAGCAAAATCACAAAGAATACATTTAATTAAAATGAAATGTGTATTGATTGAATGAAATATGTAGTGGGATCTTATTCGTCCCTGGTAATTACATAATTTTTTGAAAGTATCCGTCACCTCATTATCACGTTACCTATACCTATATAAATTTTCCTCACTTGATGAAAGTTGCAATTCAGTAAGTACCATCAAATACCTAATACCTGATGATTCATAAATATACCTAATGTGTTTATCAAAAAACTCATTATAAATTTTTGAGGAAACGAAATCAAAAAATGAGCATGTACACTTTTTCTTTTGGTCATGCATATAAAGAGTTTTTCCTAAATTGGGGCAATAAATGAAATGGGAAGTAGAAGATGACAAAACCAAACGAAATGAAAGGATAACTTTTTGGGAGACATTAAATTTTAAAATTCTTTTTTTGTAATCACTGATAAGAGGTATAATAATAATAATAATAATAATAATAATAGATTTTATCTTTATTGTCCAATTCAGTTTTTTTTAATAACATGCATTATTTACATAAAAACTAATGGCATAATAGGCGGAGTTCAGCTTGACAAAATTGAAAATTATCGATGAAAATAGATTATAATAAATGGTAATATTAGCTGCTCTTCCACTCAACCTCAAAAACACACCAGTCTATAATGGAGAACAAAGTTTTACCTATACTAGAAAACACACTTATTTACACATTTGTTTACACGGGTGGTAGGGAAAAGGCTCATTTCATCTATTCTGGTTATTGAAAAGAAATGCTTTGTAATGTTTTTTGAAATTTTTCTCTTTCATCTCTTTCAGATGGCTTGGTACATTATTGTGAATTTCAACTATCTGGTAACTAAACGATCGTTTAAACTGTTCGGTACGATGTGTTGGGGGTGCAAACCACGCTGAAACACTGCCAGCTGTGCGCTAGAAAATCAAACCAGTGCCTACCAAACAGAGGTAACTGAAAGCGATATCATGAAATTTCATAAAATTTTCCAATCATTTTTGACTGCTTCAAAAACGGAATTTCGTGTCATTTATTGATACATTATGTTCCATATAACAACCCATTTTCCTAATTGCCCTAATGCCAAAATGCATATTTTCTTTCTTTTTCTCAAGACCAGGCAGCAAATAGTTATTGATTGAAAACAAATCTATTGAAATTTAACCAAATATTTTTCAGTATCAAGTAATTCAAATTATTGTTTTTCACAAATCTTACATGTTTGACTTGATCAAATGATTGTATTTATTGTATATATAACCTAATCACTCCCTCTACAACCACTAGATATTTTGCAGATTCCAAATTTGTTGGTCCACCATGTAGTGTGATTTATAAGCTAGGACCCGATCAGCGATTAGAAACTGCAAGTGATGAAGTATATCTCGCGTGCTCTGGTACTCGTGTAGCTCGCGTGCCAACATCTGACCTACATTTTGACCCTTCACTCTCGTTATGCATCTCGATCCACACCCGACACAGTCATCGAAGTTTGGAACGATTTGAAAAATCCGCTGAGATTTATGATTGCCAGCTGTTACCTTACATTAGAAACTCGTGATAGTGTTTTTTCTTTATTTTGACATTTTACGCGGAATATTTCATTGGAATGTGGTGAATATAATCCTTGGTTTACTTGTGTCGTGGCCCGCCCCCAAACAGTGCTTTAGTCTGGCTTCTGGTTCACTTTTAGATGCGTTCATGAGTTCAATTGAAAAGTTAGGTTAATCAGAAACACAAACAAGACATGGAAAATTCGGAAAAGTCTGGAATCTACAAAATTGTTAGTAAGGACAGCGATTCAAAACATTATGGGCAGACTAAAACACTATTGAAGTAATATACAAAAGTCCGCCACCCAACTCTGATGGTTCGAATTTAATTTATAAAGAGTATCCCAAGAAGGCGCGACTTAGAAGTTGATTTGTTTTCAGATAGGACACCCTGTACATCATTGCATGACCGTTTAGGGATAACCCTAAGATATCCAACAATACCAAGTTCAGTGCTGTTATCTTCAAAGACTACGGAGATATCGCTTATTATTTTATTCATAAGCTCAATGAGTGTGTGAGAGAATTAATTAACCCGCCAGAAAAAAATTTCTCTTCCTTTGTGGGTGACATGCGGAATAGGTTCGATGAGGATTTGGATACGCCAAATCAGCGCGCCTAGGCCATCTCTATCTAGACGGCATGTGCCCGACTACCATTTTATTTTCGGCCAATGGTGACGCCGCAAGCTTTTGCTCACTACTGGCTTAGCAGTGTCAGAGCTTGAGCAAATTGAGCGTTGTTCACCCACCGAAGCAACCAGACTATCTCATTTCCCAACCCAAAGAGCCGAGACTCCGATATTCTGTACCGTAGTATGGTATTGTTTTTCGATCCAGCAAGAGCCTACGCCTCTGGACGCCAACACCAGTTGAAAAGAGCGTCAGGAGTTCTGAAGGGGCAGACCCCTTTTCCCCAGGTACCCAAGTCTGTCAGATTCCTCCGACTCCGTTTGATGGGTAACCGTCTGCAGTCGTTTTCACACAGTACTGCTTACCCATACCGGCTTGATTCCTCCAGCTCACGTATAATGGGTAACCATTCGTGGCCAGTTATGAACCACTACCATGATCACTGAGCGAGGACCCGCCTGCTTTGCACCAGCCTGCCCTGACAAAGGTACTGGAATAACCGTAGGCACCCTCGTTTGTTGCCAGGAGCACATGGTGGACCCCCAGCCACGTAGGGAGGCGCCGGACCAATTGCAACTTTCCTAAACAAGCATGCCAACTTACGGAGTTGGCTCCGCCATCACCCCAAACTCCTCTGATGACTTCCGGGTATCTGTTCCGCTATTACCATCCACCACCAGAACAGGGCAGAGGTGTAGATTTGAATACGTTAATCAGCACGCCAAGGCAATTTCCATCATAGACGTGCCCGGTTACCGTTTCATTTTCTGCCAATGGTGAGGACGGATGGTGTTGCTTAGCTATGTCAATGCCTAGCAGATTTGACACTGCTACCCTATCGAGGCAGCTAGGATCTCCTAACCCTTAGCCCATAGAGCAGGAACCCCAGTGCCTTTACCGTAGTACGATGTTGTTTCATTTCCACCCAGCAAAGCCAAAATCATGTAGGGAGGCGTCGGGTTTTACCACGACGGGGCCGTCCTCTTCCCCTTAGGTACCCAGTAGGGGGCGACAGCTGTTAACGAAAAACACATTTTTAATCTTTTTGTTTTATTTATCATCATTTTGAAATTTGCCTGCTTTAATGCATATCTCCGCCTACATAAAACTGCCTACTCAAATTGTGGTCTTCAATTGTAAGGATTTACCCGCCAAATTTCATATCTACTTGTTTTGAATTCAATGACATATGGTCTTGGAAATTAATTTAATGAAAATAATAATCCCTTTCAAAATATATGAAAAGAATCAATAGTTGACGACACAAAAAAAAATCATAAGAGAAGAAACCTTCATTATGATATGAATTTGAAAAATTTGCCTTATGGAATTGTTTATAATGGTCCAATTATCCACATTCATACAATTCGCAGTATCCAGATTCACCAAGTATATGGTCTATTTAATTTCAAACTTGTTTCATCAAATCAGTATGGTCGTGATCCAAAAGATGTTGGGACACACTCATTTATCACTTTGAGTTACTCGGGGTTTCGACGGCATCTGCAGATCCCTCAATATGGAGGTAATTTACAAAACCTTGCATGAACTAAAACGAATCTTGGGTACTCCCAAAGATAAGATTGAAAAAAAAGGAACGTCGGGGATTCATGAAATCAACTGAAGGAACTGGGAAAAGAAATATGTGGGTCAAACTAAAAGGGACATGGAAGTATAGTTCAGAGAGCACATTGCTAATGTCCGATTTATGATACTGGAAAAATTGGGTGTGGCTCAACATGCATCGATAGTATGGAAATTGTGAAGGTGTAAAACAAGTATGAATGCAGATGAGGGTCCTAGTCCATAAAGTCCATTGTTTGAGTTTACAGAACATCGATGAACGTTTTTCCCTTTGATAATGAAATCATTGGTCAATAACTTCTGAGAAAACTCTATGCTTATATCCAAAACAACAAAGTTGAAAATTAATTCAGTGATAGGACAGGTAAAATTCAAACTGCTAAATAGTTAGATGTTAAATACTTAATGAATGCGTTCAACCACTCAGGGGTATACAGTATCGGAAAGTTCTCATCTTGGGTATGGTGGTTTCATGAGAGCGTAAAGAATAGTTTGCTATATGTTGAGAGAGCATTACAATTTCTCCTCTACTCGCTCGAGGAAGTGATATCGACGTGAGCTGTTAATTCGGCGGGTGGGGTAACAGGATAGGCGCACATTAGTGCGTCTCTGTTATTTATGTGCTATTATCATATCATTGCGTTGCTTGTTGCTCGCGTAGATTTCTGTCTATACCCCAGATGAAAAGTTTCCGATACATGGGATTATGATTAAATGGATACGATTTGTATGCTTTAGCTTATGTTGATTCGAACTTTATTGACGAATCATGAGCCGACTGAAACTGACGTAGTTTTGTTGTTCCAAATATCAATTTCGAAGAAATTACAGGTACAGGAAATTTTCTATGTATTTTGACGAATACATTATGATTATAATATTTTATGACCATAATTCTTTGAAGACGAAAGCCATCAGAATAAACGCTATCATCGCCTATGTCTTCTTCACAATTCGTATAATATCGTCGGATTGGAAATGCCTGAAATAAAAACAAATGATTCATAATATTACAACGCGATCTCACGACAGTACTCACATCATTTCATGGCAAGTAAACCCAAAACCAAAAAAAAACTGTCGTGTCCTTACTGAATAATTATAACGGATTGGGTGCAATTTTCAGAAATATAGTACAAATTGGCCAATCATTTATATTGTTTAGGTATACTAAATGAGATTTCAAATTCGTTAACTGGGTTTTTAGTTTTAGTCCAGTGGCCGCACTACTTTTTAGTAGCTTTTTTATACGTAATAGTGATAATTCTGAAATAATTGATGTATATTTAAAATTTTATTATCATTCAATTCATCTATTGCAAAACTATATGTCGTACAGGATGACCTTTGAAAAAACTTAAATAACTCAAAAAATGTATTTCACCTCATGTAATACCCGGCTGGATGCAAAGTATGGCAATCAAATGGCGAATTCCATTTCCGTGGACAACATAGAATCGAAAAGGAACGTTTCAAATATGAAAAATCATCGTAAAAAATCAGTAAATCTTACAGAAAATAAAATCAAATGAAGGAAATAGCTTTCTGAAGTCAGAAATTGCTCTAAATTTCATTATGATAAAATGGATACAATTTGTCTGATTCAGCTTCTGAAGATACAAACTTCGATGGCGAAACACGAGTAGACTGAAGAGGCGCTTTGAGGAGGGGATAATGGGGTAGTTACCCCCTGCTGACTGCGTGTGACCGAAATTTTACTTATCAGAATATAAATGCTATGACATATGTTCAAAAAGGGTGATTACACAGTAACAATGGAAGGAATAAGGAGTTGAAAAAATACGCCCATGTTACTGAGTACCCCCCCTCCCCCATGGAACGACTCTAGGCACGCTCTCATGACTGAAACTGGCGTAGTTTTAATCTTGTTCGTAGTTTTGTTGTTTCAAATATTCATTTTTTCGAAGCAATTATAGGAACAGAAAATGTATTACTTGTATTTATTTTATTATCGTCCTAACATTTTTTTATCATAACTCCTTGGTCCTTGAAAAGAAAAGCCAAACTGGACGCTCTCCTCGCCTATGTCTTCTTCGCAATGATTGGAAATGCCTGAGCGAAAAATAAATGATTCATAATATCACAACGCGATCTCACAACAGTAATCAGATCATTTCATGGCTAGTAAATCCAAAACAAAAAACGAACTGTCGTTTCCTAACTGAATAATTATAACCGATCGGGTCGTGACTACTGAGGGACAGAGACCGGTCGGTTTCTGTGTACTAGAACCGGGTTATGGCTATGGCTGCGGCTATATCGGAGGTGATCGAACATAAATACACATCATTAGGTTGCACCATCTCGATCGCGGCCACACCCAGAGAGAGTGTCGGAACTCCGCATCGAGATTACGTTGTCAATCGATTCACGGTTATTTTTTGGAAAAATAGGAAAACGAACGTTCGAATGAGGAAATATACAAGAGGAAAGAGACTAATAAAGTACGACGCCAAATTATCTTGAACCACAGTACCACACGGTTAGATAATCAGGTACACAATCTGGAAAGCTTCAAGTTGGTGGCGCTAGTTAGGCTTAAGGTCTTACAACTGTCAATGTCAGCTTATATACATGACAATATCAACATTGGACAAACTGGAACGTTCAAAAACCGCAAAATGAATACACGAATTGCTACGTTGAAACGCAATACAAATTCAACTTCTGCTAAACCTCTATCTGCTTGCAGAAAATCAAACACAGATAAGCAAGCTTCTAACCATAAGCAAAATTTAAATACCCACAAGTAAAACATTAAATACTATATACGACAAATAAACAAGTTGATGAATACTGAAAAATGTATGTCCTTGGAAATGAACCCTCACCACTATCAACCCTTTTAAATCCCGTTATGGACCTCGTGACCAACCAGGTGCATTTAAATAGAACCTTTTTTCAAACCATATTTTTCGACAGTCAGATATTTTTCATTATTTTTAGTAAAAAGTATTTCTCGAAAAAAAAAGGGTTGTATATGTTTATACCGGGTGATTCTGAAGTTATGGTGACATTTCTGTCCCATAATGGGTTCATTCAACACCAAATATCTCAAAATGAATAATTGGAACGATGAAAATTTGTTCACCAGATATCTTCGAAAATGGTTAATTTTCATTTCATAAATTTACCGGATAGCATTTTTCACATACAGGGGCGTCCAAAACACCACCTGTAAGTGATGCCATACCAGAATAGTATGAGCTTCAGAAAATTTAGGGTTTTATTCTCACATCCATTGGTGGTTACTTTGGAGACATGCCAAGAAACAACCATGTTTCAGAGCTAAACGAGCTCTGAACGGCAGAACTAAATGACTCTGGAGATGTTCCCTCAGACATAGAGTCAGCAGAAACACCAATTCATACCTAATTTCTATGGTTCTGACGATGTTCTCTGAACATTTCAGGATTTCGTGGAATGCACAACATAAAAAGATCTCATGACTTTCTTAGTACGGTTGAACAATTTGTTGAGAGGCCTACAAGGAAAAAAAAATAATTAGGTCAAACTGTGAAATAAAGATTTTAATGGGACCTGCCAATTATGTTTAAGGAATCCTAGGTACACAGCAAGCAGTTTCTATGTCAATTTCCACCTAACGAAGCAAAGTTAAAATCAAAGTTGTCTCCAAACATATATTTAACCCCAGAGTAGGAATAGGGTGTTGTCAACGCAACTTTAGCAAGAACTTGTCAACAAGTTGCATGAACCGTATTTCCAAATCATGTTTTCGAGCATAGTAATGCCCATCTTCTGTTGAAAAACAGGTTAAAATAGCATGGAAACGATGAAAATAATAAAAAAAATAAATGGTTAAATTAAAAAAAATCCATGGAGCAATAATAGGGCCTACTTTTAATATTATTGCGGAACGAATATTGAAATATTTTAATATTAAGGGGGGAATGAATATTTAAAGATGGGCCCATCATTGCGCCATGAATTTTTAAAAATGTAAGTAATCATTTGAATTTTTTTAATTTTTTCCATGCCATTTTCACCCCCTATTTTTCAACTGAAGATTACATTTCATGGTGGAAATATTAGGAGAGAAGGGTATTTCGACATAGTAGCTTTTACTATTTCTTTTATTTGATACTCTCCGGCAAAAATTCTTGAACTCTGTTCACTTTCTGGAGTCTTTGCTACAGAGGAATGTTTGTTATTTCCCACATCAAACTTGGTGTTGTTGGATTCCTTATGATCGTCCCTAATCGATCATGCAATGATATACCGGGTGTTCTATTTAAAAAAATTATTGAAGATGGCGCTCAGCTGCCATTTTGAAACTTTTAGCTGCAATTTTCTCATGAAAATGTAGGTTTTTATCTCCTATTTGAGCCTTCCAAATTTTGTTGCCATATACCAGGTGGTTCAAAAATTAATAGGGGGGGAATGGACTTTAGACCAGCACTGTATAGTTACAATAAGCATTTGTAATTGGGTTTTCTTGGAAGAACGTTACACACATATTTGTCAGATGTAATGCAATGTCCGTCGTGGTATTAGCCAGAGAAGTAGTTGTTTTCTGTCCGATGTCTGCCTCATATTTTCCACATGGTGGATATATTTGGAATGAAGGGTATTTCGACATGGTCGATTTTAATATTTCATTTATTTGATATTCTCCGGCCAAAATTCTTCTGAACTCTCTCCACTTATTTTCAGAATTTTGTTCGAATTCCGTCATCAACTCTTCCTGAGGTCAGTGGTCTACTGAGACCTACTTCTTGCTGTTGAGCATTGGGTGTTATCGTTCGTTGGGTGCGGGCCAGGATGACATTGATGATGCCCGACCTATCCTAACTCTGATGAGAGAAAACAATCCGAAACATACATGTGATCATTCAGGACGAGATGAGGGTTAATATTCAATGCTTTATTACAATTAGTACTTGCAATAGTGTCCTCCTGGAGGGACAATACACTAATAGATGTCAGATGTAATTCCATGTTCGTAGGAGAAGTACTTGTTTTCTGACAGAAGTTTGCCCAGAATTTCCCATCTTATGAAATGGTGTGGAGAGAAGGGGATTTCGACTTCCTGCAAATATTGGTTTCAGTTATTTATAAATCTCCAAAATAATTTTCGAACTTTGTTCGAATTCATGAAGTGTTTACATGTCCAAGCCTGTTGATGGTCTGGAGAAGGTATCTATGTCAGAAGAAATTGCATTCATTCGAGTTGCTAGACTGTTCTAGCGAATATCTGCGTTGTTCACACGCTAGGGTAAATCAAGATAAAAAATAATTGCTAGGTCAGGGAAGGGACAGATGGAATAGTTTGTTGGCTTGAGCGGTATCCCGAAATTTGCCATAGACCTAGTGTCAGTTTCAAGAAAGATTCGACACTCTGGTCTAGTCGTCAGCTGTGTGCACATCTAGGAAACTTTACTGGCCAGAGCAGTGTCTGCATGGTCCAGCTGGATCACGTGGTGGTGTCAACGGCAATGCTCTTCTAGATTTACACGATGACACTTTGATCTATAGACCTACTCTGGGCACCATAGTGTCTTGTTCATCCGCAGCTTCAGATGAGGAATCCAGCTCTCGAATTGATTTGATTCTTTTCAAACTTCTGATACTAACAGTTTTTTTGCGTGATTAATGTGGAAGAAACATTGAGATCAATATGGTTTCTTTCATTCCCCTATCCCACATGAACCATCATATGAGTTTAATTTAATTTATGTGTATTTGTGTTTTGATTGAAAACACGTTTATCATTATTATTATTATTATTATATTAGCTAGTATTCATCATATTAGAAGAGCGGTCAAGAGTTGTCGACCGCTCAGATTTCAGCTACCATATGTTTGTTCTTGACCGTTACTGGTACAGTTGTGTGCATAAAAAAGTCGTACAAGATTTGTATGGTGTCTAGCTGAGGCATAGGACTAATTGCACTAGAAAAGTTTTAAAGGCGCCTTACTGAAAAAAAACAGTTTGAATTTTAACAATACTTGTAAAAGTCGATAAGAAGTTTTAATTAATATTGACAAGCCTGACTCACACTAGGCTGTAACTACTGTACGACTTTTCTGCTGTACGACTTTTTTATGCACAACAAATTCTTAAATCTCAAATGTATTTATTTCAATATTCACCCATATGCTTTGTTTGAAAGCAAGTATATAGATTCTAGAGTTGATTATGGCAGGTGATGGGGCCTTTCGCACAGGTTGTGTTCTCGCTTGCTGTGACAAGGTACATGGGTTCGAATCGCCCGCCCACCGACCTCGTGCATGGCATTACACGTTAAAAGGTAAGGGTTGCATCTTCCCTAGCTCACAAAAGTTTCTCGAAGATTTCTGAAGATTGCTCGTAAGGGGGCAGCTGGTTGATGGAAATAACAACAATATCAATTTAATGCTATTTTGAAATACGTCCACTCGGAGTGGTGCTGTAGGTTATCGGAGTTTTTCTACAATGGAAAAATCAGTGAGTTACCCCGGAGCGCTACGGTAAATGTTAATAATAGCCGTCCTCTACCCGTACAGTTAGACTTCACCACTTCTGCAGATTTATTATATTCCAAGTATTCCACTAGGTCTACCTACCTTGATGCTTATTTTCATTCAACTTCATGAAATAAATTGTTTTCGTTTCGTCCTGCGGTAAGCTTCACTTACTGTACAATATTTTTTTGTGGTAGTAAATAAATATTTTTTTATATAGAATGCGAAATGATACTCGATCGAAAATAAGAGTTATTTTGCTGAGGTTCAGCGAAGCAAAGTAACCATTCGAGAACACAAAAGTATTTCGCTTTCGAGATGCAAACAATATTTTTTAGAAAACTGCTTTGAAACTAATATGAGAATGAAAAATTAATAAATAAGTATCTGTCAGTGTTAACTGATATTTCGTGACATTTCGTGTTTGATCCAAAACGAACGATCTAGGTGATATTGTTTGCATGACTATCGTATAAAAGTAGCATAATAAACAAGGCGCCAAAGTCTTATACGTTCTAGAACACAAAAGTCTTTTACGTTCTAGAACAAGAGCCACTTCGCTAACTGAGAACTTAACGAAAATGTCAACATTTGAGTTCAGTTTTCGAAAAAAAATATTTTTTAATCTATCTAAAGGATTCTCTTCTATCAACTTGGAGGTTGAGTACAAATCTGTACTTTGAACTTGGCTATAAAAATATTGTTACAAAATACTTTACGCCACTGCACGGTGAATGGTTCCCCAGCTACCAATGTACTTCTGAGAATTATGTTAATGTAAAACTTCTCGATGTTTTCATCGAACTATATAAGCAAGACCATTTGGAGCAGACGGAGACGTTTACAGGAGTTCAAGTTGAAGGTGAAATTTATAAAGTATGATATGTATCTAGTGTACAGTTAGTTTATTGAAATTTATTATTGATTTTGAAGCTGTAAATGAACGAGTCATATCTGACCAGTATTTTCTGAAGCCACGAACTCCAATACCGTAAAAAAATGCAATGAAAGCCATTTTCAGAAGGTTAAAGGTACATTTTTTTATTGTGTATGGAATGAGCCCGGATATGAGTTGGTGTTGGCGTATTGGGGACCCAATAATTGCTAGTTTTTGTGTTTGTTAAAAAAATAAATAAATGGTTGTTGTTTTTTGTTGTTGTTGAAATTGTTTTTTCCGTTAACCAGCTGTCGTCCCCTTACGAACGGCAGCCTTCAAAAGTCGGAACTTGTGCGAGCCAAGGATTAACGATTAACGTTCGATTCCTAGCACTTTCTCGGGCCATCAGATAAAAATCTGTAGTCCCTAAGATTCGAAGCTAGCCGAGCAGCAGTCAATAGTTTTGAACGCCACAGTCTCAACCACTGAGCTACTTGGCCCTTCATAATCTATCAAAATATAGTACATCACTTGTTTGTTTTTTGAGTTGTAACGCATGAAACTCACATAGAAAATAAATTTTGGTAACAAAATATATAACAATAGTTTTAATTTCTCAATGAGCTGTTTTTAGAAATACATAGCAACGTAATCGAATTTAGAAACAGTGCCATTCCCTGTTGAACACAAAAATGTTGAAAAATTAAAAGTATTTCAACTACCTTCTCAAATAGCTCATAAATGAGCTATATTGAATTTCCCCAGGAATGATTTACCTTCTATATTACATTCATTTTATAGGAACCGTTTTCACTAGTGGAACACCTAAACATACAAAATCAACAACTATCATAGATACAACCCAATATACAGGGTGTTTCCGAAATTGGAGCGATGAATAAAGTGGGAAATAAAAAATGACAAAACAAAACAAAATGAAATAATACATCTTTGTCGAAAAAAAATATTTTGGGAGATATTGAATTTTAATGTTTTCAAAATTTTTTGGTCATCACTGATCAGTAATCTACAGCCTGTGCAAACCTCGCTGAAACACTGCCAGCAGTTAGACACGTTGTGGCCTGGAGAATTAAACCAGTACCTCTTAAACAAAGGTAACTGAAAGCGATTTCATAAAATTTCATTAAAATATCGAAAATTTTTGATTGCTTCTAAAACGAAAATTCTTGTCGTTTATTGTTACATTATGTTCCATATAACAACCCATTTTCTTATTCGCTGCAATTTCGGAAACACCCTGTATTTGATAGACGATACCCTTTTCATCTGTGCTTTCATCACATTAGACTCACACTGTTTATTCCACCAAAGTTATACGGTCACCTATCTTTTATAAAGGAAACTCGTTTCCAATTAGGAGTGAAAATATATTCAAATTGGTTCATTAGATAGAAACTGTATTGTTCTAATTGGCAACGACACTATCTTTGATCCAATAATGCAAACGTATACCATCAGCCTGAAGCCTATGGACAATAAAAACTTAACTTATGTCCCTTTCACACCTCGACCTAACAATAAAATCATCTAAATTAGAAATCTTAACGGCGTAGCGTTCTTCATGGTTGTCGATAATTCGCTTGCCGCAGGTTTCAATGTACGGGGTAAATTCCTGTGAGACTTAGGTTGGTAAAAAAGTGTTAGTCGTAATTTATTGTGTAGTTGATGGTTAGTATCGGTGACATTTTTGAGGAAATATTGAAAATCAACACAGAAATATATCTGACAAAATATTTGGTAGCGTCATAGTGTCATTTGAATGTCATATCTAAAATTGATCTGGAAAATTCATTTGTAAAGAACGTACCGTCAGATTCCATGTTATTATTATTATTATTATTATTATTTCTTTTACTCGCAAGGATTGTTCCAGTCAGGCCCTGTCTCCGGAGCCCCGATGAATCCGGAGGGCGTGCTTGTGTCATTTACCCAGATAGTCACTTCCCACGTACGTGAGGTGAGTGATTATTGGGTCCGAGAGTCATATGCCCTGAGCAGACGGAGTGAACCAAGAATGACGGCCTTCTGCATTATTCCGGCAGCCAGTAGGATTTTCAAATTGAAGAGTAGCGTGTGCCTATTCCATCAAGGCCCCTATGATCAGAACAACTATTTAAACAGAATGGTTTGGGTAGAGCCTGCGGAGTTCAAAGAGTAACTATCGTTATTTGGTCCATTTTTCCTCCTATTTTCAGACGATGTTCGTTTCGCCAGGAGCCGAAAACTATGAGGAATATCGTCCTACTTTGATGGTCTTGCTTGTATGTGCATGAAGATGGGTAATGAGTAGTTCCAATAGATTCGGAACTTCTCATTCTCCACAACGGACTAAATATCGTGTCGTAGATTGTAGTACAACACTCGTAGAGCCGCGTTATGCCTGTCGATATAGGCTGAGACCGCATAAGCTTGACACGCAGCAAATGCATATGGTCTCAGGAGCCCTACGACACGCTCTGTATCTAGTGTCCGGAACCTCTATACCCATCACGCGACTACGGTGGACCAGGGTGTAGAAGACACCATCCTAGCAATCCAATATGAATCCCTCGGTCTCCGACTTCAGCTCACTTGACCTGAGAAGAGCGAAGGTCAGATTTTTGGATAAGCCAGGATTTTCGATGTTCTTGAAGAAGACCCCATGCATTGGCTTATCCTTATGTAACTGCAGGGGCACTCCAGTCTCCGCAGCTTTCATGTGAGCCTTTTGCTGAACGGGCTCCAACTCGGTGACAGTGTTTGGATTAACCCGTCGAAAACGAGACCAAGTTCATCGGCTGCGAAGGCTGCTGCCTTGAAAAGAAATGCTCTGATCCTTGCTTTCTCATGGTCACAGACCAGGCAGAGAAGGAGATCTGAACTCCTGATGACTTGACAGGCTCCATCCAGTACAATTCTGTAATGTAGACAATCCAAACTCAAAAGTCCACGGCCGCCTTGCTGTCTGGGAAAGTACAACCGTGGAACGGACGATGATGATGCAAGCTCCTATTAAGATCATTTTCCGAGTTTTCACGTCAAGTCGTCGCAGCTCCTCTTGAGTCCATTTCACCACTCTAAAGGAGTAGAGTAAGTTCTGAGGACCAGATCTGTCGGAGTTTGTGATGATACTTGCCGCGGAGCGAGTTTTAAACAGTGGTTACCTCTTGGAAGCGGCACTGTTCCACCCCTAGGTGAGTGTACGTCTCTCCGGCATCAAGATGATGAAGGATTCTTTCGTCTACGAGCTGGACATCCTCTCCGTACTCTTCGAATCTTCCTCTTTTGAGATGAACCGTGGCAAATTTGTCGATCCCAAACTCCATTTTGATAGCATGCTTGTGCTCTTACACCACCCTCAAGGACTGATGTATATCTTTTCTCCGGAGGCATATATTATCAGGTCATCTATGTAAAATAAATGAGAGTTTTTGAGTGCAAAGGACAATGGCAGTAGTGAGATGCTGAAGAGGGCTGGGAGAATCTCCCTGAAATACACCTCTTCTAAAAATTACCTACCTGCACTGTTTGGACTCTGACTTGATCAGATCTTATGGTGAAGCAAGTCCTCCAGTTGTCTGATGCATATCACTATCAGATCTGGCACCGCAAGGCATCTGAGCAATTGCAAGGTTGTATCAAACGCTTTGCGGTAATCGATTCATGCCATCGGAAGGTTACGCTTATACTCGTGTGAGTCAGGTCTTCGCTTTCTAACACTATGTGGGATGCTGTTCCTTCCTCCTTATCACAGAACCTACATAGTGTGGAGTTTCGATGTATCCCCAGCACATGCAGGTGTTTTCTCAGGTTCAGGTTCCTAAGGGAGTTACGGTTCATTTCGAAAAGTTGTCTTGATGGCCGGTCGGTTGGCATCATCATCATCTTTCTGGGAGAATACCACAGCTTGGTTCAGGTCCGATGAGAGTTGTTTGCTGCCCCTATTGTTGCTAGAGCATCTACCTTATCAATCCACTGAATGCTCTTGTGACCTGGTACCAGAAAAGTTTCACCTTGTTTTGTGCTCCTAGTTCGCTGAGGTTTCAATAAGTCTCCCAAACTGGTTTGAAAGAAAACCTGCCTCATCTTTTGTCCTATATTGAGCACAGCTTGTAATATAGAGGCTCGAGTACCGAGGATTGGACTGATGTTTTGCCTTGTATTGGTCTCTTCCTGTATATTCCTGCCCCTACCCCATTGCTTGTCTTAGAGTCATCCATATACCACATCTGCCCTGTTAACAGCATTGGTGTGGCCCTTGATGTGACTTCCCCATTTTGTATAATGGTGGTGTATGTCCAACCGAAGGAGTAGGTTAGAGTCATTTTGTCCGACGGCACCTCTTATTACATCCATTATGTTGGATTGGCATAGATTGTTGCCCCTCCCCTGGTCTGGAGACTTCTATCGTCACCTCAACAAAATGCAAATGAAAAAAAGGAAGGTTCACAATTACCTCCAGGATAATCTTAGATGTGCTGTACATAGCACCAGTCACAACGAGAATAGACCGTCTTTGTAAACTAGCCAGCCTTCCTCTGGATGTGACTTTGGCCACCACAACAGGGCTCCATACATTATCGAGTGCCTCTCTATCGCTGTGTTTGATCAAAGAGATTATTTGTGTCCAAGTTCCCATGTATTTCCAAAGGAGCGCTTGGCCATTATCAGTGATGTCCTTGCCCTAGTCAACACTTTTTCCAGGTGAGCTTCGAGTACAGATTCCATGTTACTCCAGTCATCAATTAGTACAGTGGCTTCACTTTCAATGCATTCATCCATGTTCAAATTCCGATTCGTTTGTGTATGCATTTATTCACGAATGAACGAAAACGTATCTAGTCCTCATTCACGTCGGAGTGCTGAAACCGCTCAGCTCTTTACATTTTCTTTGTTTCAAAAAGAAACAAGCCAATATTTCTTTATTTCACTCACAAACTGTTTCCTTTACGATTTATATAAAAGTTCTGAATTTAGCGTGAATTAAAAGTTATGGCAACATGTGAATAGTATTCATGCATAGTTCGTTCCGTATGAGTGTTCTCCATCCAGTAAAACATGGAATCTTTTCATTCAAATGCGCTGGAGATACTTACCACGTTTTTTGTTACAATACAAATTCTTTTTTATTTTATTTATCGTTTTATTCTGGAATGTTCTGGTTGTTGACAGAGAGGCACACAGAGAAAGTCATAGCATAGATGAATGAAAGTGTCTCCATGAATGAGCTACAAAACATATTTACAATATCTGACATTTATTTATAAAACAGGTGTATATTAGTGTTTGGTCATTCTTGAAGGTGTGTGAAATGTGATTTGTCAAAACTAAAATATAAATCTGAAAAGAAAACTGAATGTTTAAGAAAACTAAAACTAACTGTATGTTTAATATAAGGAAATAAATTCTTGTAGATGCTTCAAGTTGTCTTCAAAAATTTCTCCAACTAACCCAGACCACTGTTTCTGTGCATCTTGGCGCCCAACGTGACGCTGTGAATCTTGAAGGGTTTTCAGATTTTCTCTTGATAAAAATGGAAAACCAAAATCCAACATATAGACAGGGAGGTAATGACGGACTTTGGGACACGATTTTATTCAGTATGCCTTTTGGAGAACAGTATTGTCCGTATATCCTCATGATAATAGTGCATGAATCAAAGAGTCGTCGTAGGTTTTTCATTTTTAATAATGATAATGATATTTTTAAAGAATTATATGTTTCGGTACGATTTCTATCAGGCTGCCATGTGTTTCGTAATGAAATGATGGGTGGGCGGAGAATTCCCTTTTTCAAATAAAAGTTCACGTGACCATACCAGCCATTTGGACTCACCCTAACGGCCTGCCAATGTTTTTTCGAGTATTTCAGTTTTATTATCTCATCACGAAACACAGCCTGATTAAAATCGTACCCGAATAATAATAATAATAATAATAATTTTTGATTAACCTCGACGATTGATGCAGGCATTATTATCCTGAGGATATACGGACAATACTGTCATCCAAAAGGCATACTCACTGAATAAAATCGTATCCTAAAATCTGTCATCATCTCCCGGTCTAATATATATTTCTGAAGTCTAACTGTTGGGTAATAGCTGGGTGGCTATCGCTCAAAATCTGGAAAAATTGAATCCGATAACAAATTCATATGAAACACCTCATGGAAGAGTACGTACTGTATAAATGCTAATTTTTCGAAGACAATCAGGGCATTTCTTAGGAACACCAAGAACTTCAGGCAAAACTTCTGGAGTATTCCATCACAAAGGTTAGTATCCAATCCTTCTGTTTGGGAACATAGAGAAAATAGATATCCTTCCATAAATATACAGGGGGCACAGTATCCTCAAAACTCAGGCAGTATGGGGACAACCAAGTACAGTTTGCCACCCCCTGGATTTCCACCAAACATTTCACAAATTCCTTCAGCTAACCCAGACCCCTGTTTCACTGCATCTTGGCGCCTAACGTGGGGCACGAACCTACGACCTTGAGATTAAGAGTCTCATGCTCTACCGACTGAGCTAGCTGGTTGATTATTCACCACACAATCATTGAACTATTAACGTAAGTAGCTATTGAACTCATCGCAGAATGGCAAATAAATGGTTGTATGTTAGTTCGAAGGACAGATTCTTCCACATCAACCAAATTGTTCCAGATCAACATCAACCATTAGTATAACTATTATCATCTTGGCAATACACTAGTAACATTGAGAAGCTGTAATGAATAAGTTTGGTGGTGTCAATATCTGAACTCAAGTTGAACTACATAGCCTAACCAGAATAACTTGGTTTTGAGTTAGATCTTTTCTATATTGTCACATTTTTCTCTTGTTTTTTGAAGTGAATTAATCATTCTTCTGTACACTACTGTTATTACTACATTGTTACGCCTTCGATCGACATCCATAATTTGGCCCTCGTCGTGGATTGTCTTGACGAAATTACAGTATTAACGTCCTGTGGGTCTGCATAATAGCCACCTCTTTTTAAAGGTGTGGATGGATGGCGTTAGATATTCAAATTTCACTGGTCCATTCCCCTTTCGTGTACTATCAAAGAAGACCATCTGTTAGGTCCCATGCAAGTAGTAGAGTAGGCCAATGAGTACTACTTACTACTGGTACGTTATATGGTTATCAACATTATCAGTACTGCCACTAGTGAGTGTGGATGATACCTTTTGACTTTGAAGAGTTGCACTTTTTTAAATAGTTCTTATACTACTTGCTATAACTATGAAAAATTTTGAGGTCACTGAATGTCTAGAGGGAAAAATAACTTAAAGATTTTCATTGGTGAAAAAAAGATTTTTTTCCAATTGTGTCAATTTGATAAATGATAGAAATAATCAGAATGACCCCATTTTGATTTCAACTTGTGACTAAGGGTTAAGTGACAGTGATAAGGTGTAAATTTCCAATGTAAGGAGCCCAACATCGCCATCGCTAGTGTTTTCCAGTGTTGTAAATCACCAACCTCCGAAGATTTATTCCAGTACAAGACAGAACAATAATAGGAATGCAAAACAGGTGGTCGGGTACAATGCAATTATAATCAGAAAGATACCGAGATAGCAATCTAGTTTATACGTATTCATAGGCCAAACCCGGTGCATCACAATTAGCTCCAAAGTGGACATTGGTGTTCGTAAATTGAAATACTTAGTTAGTAGCATTGTATTCGTAATGTAATTGCGTTGAAGAATGATACCGTATACGGCGGGCGGTCCAAATGGAATGATTTACAATTTCTTGTTTCTGGATTCCCCGATTTTCAGTCTCTACTCTATTGGAAAGAAGGTGGTAGCAAAACACTCATTTTATTTTTGCAACATCATTGATGATTGTGAAAGTACGAAGGCGTAGAAGGGCCATGTCATTTTTTAAAAATATTTTTTAATGATTTCTGACTTCGAAGTCAGAATATAATAAAATTCCGACTTCGACGTCGGAAAATAATAAAATTCCGACTTCGAAGTTGAGAAAATATTTCAATGGAGAATGTTCCCCTTTTCAACATGAATACTTGTCAGGAAGTTACTTTAAATGGTGGGAAATAGCGAATAAAATTGAAAATTTCAACAAAGAATTAAATATTATAAAGCAGATAGCAGTTAACAATGGATATCAAGTCAAATTAATAAAAAATATTCTTGCTAAAAAACTACATAGAAATGCTATCCAGGAAGTGTATCCCACTTTGAGGAACCTTGACAATAATTCTAGAACTTCAACTTATTCAGGACTCATCAAATGCTAATCATATTTTGGAGGAAGGCCATGACTTCGATGAAAACTTCGAAATTCTTCATGTGGAAAATAAGGGCATTAGGCCTAATTATTTAGAATTCTTGGAAATTATTAAATTGAAAAATTCATCTTGTTTATTAAATGATCAACTGGACCTGAACAGTTCCCCTTTGTTAAATTTATTCAATTAAGTAGTAGCTATGTTTTGAGATTTCCAGGTAGGTTTATTGTTATGTCAATTTTATAAGTTGTATGAGTCTAGGTATTAGCGATAATTACAGGTAGTTCCTAATTATGTTAATGGATAAGAAAGGTATTTAAGTAATTTTAATGCAGAATAATTTAATGTACTACATTCGCTTGAAAAAAATACTGTGTATCGAAACATGTCGCAAAGAAATCTCAATCGTGTTTTTACCTTAGTGGAAAAGTTCGTCTTCCATCCGCAGATGATTCCAAAACTGATTTTATGAGCATCCTGTTCATATTTTCAAACAAAAATTAAAAAGAAATTGAGTGTTCAATAAAATTGAAAAATGTGATATTTTTGTAAAATCAAATGGAAAACAAATACTTCCCCGGCTAAAGCCACGCTGGACATTGAACCGCATCTGATAGATGTTGTCAAAAAACCCTAAAAGTGAAAAGCGACTGCCACAATTTGATGTCCAAGGAACCCACTCTGCGTGATGCTGAAGGTTGTTCCTGTTTACACTTAGCTGCCCAATTTGGACATACAGCTCTGGTATGGAGTTTTTGTTATAACTACGTAGTAGTAAATATATTTCAGCAAACCATTTGGGGTGTTTTTGGACTTATTTAAATGGGTATTTTCTTCAACACAATTTTTTATTTGGTATTGTAACTGAGTATGCATGTTGGTGTCATTATGATGACATGATGAAGGCGAGTATGATTGTGTGAGTAGTTTTTTAGTGTATAATATAACTGACGTGCCCTATACATTTTTTAAGAACTGTCAAAAAAGAATAATAAAATGATTTGATTTGATGTATTCCAGAATATGACAACCAACTAATATTAAACTTAGCTTTTCTCATTGCATTCAGAAGAACACACTTGAAGAGCTTGTCTGATTTTTCACTTCCTTCCTTCTCTATATCATCAGTTTCTTTGAAGATTAGTTTTATTGACTTGTTTTATAGCTACTGACTCAGTAAAGATGAAGATAAATTTATTCATCACACAATACATATAATATAAAACATATCAGTTTGTCATGCAGAATAAATAAATCCAAAAGTATATAAGTCGCATAAAAAAAAAATCTGGAGTTGAATATTTGCATTTGAAAAAAAAAAAACTGTTTATTGTCCAAACAGGCACAAGACCCAATTACAGGACTGCTTATAACAATGTTGTAAACATGTAACTGTGAACAAGAACTTAAAACTATAGAGTGCTATGACAATCTCAGTATGTAATTGTAAAAAATAATCATAATAGAAAAGAAAAAAACACTAATTAACAGTAAATACGCAAGTGAAAAGTAGCCTAATAAACAAAATAACAGAATAACATGTATGAGTGAATAACAGGTGTAAAAAATAATATATTTATTTCATATTGATGGCATCACAAACATCACACATTTTGAAATGATAAGTTTTATTTCCTTTTTGAATAGCCCAACGGATGTTGAGAATGCATCAATTTTATCGTATATCTGATTGAACTTTATGCACATCAAATGAACTGGAGATTTCAGTAGTATATTCGGTCTTGGAGTAGGTAGATAAAAACAAAGTGATCCCCTACTGTTCAAACGAGGTAAACAAAAGTTCAATTGAGATAATAACTCTGGACAATCAATTTGGTAGTTTATTAGTTTATAAATAAATATGGAAGCATAGTATGTTCTACGGTCTTCCAAAAATAACAGCGAAAATCTGTTTAACAATATATTATTGTCTAGACCTTGTACAGGATAAATTCCATCAATTCTATATACAATGTACTTCATAAATCTCCGTTGAATGGATTTCAGCAGATGAATGTGATTCAAGTATATTAGAGACCAAATCAGCGAGCCATATTCTAAGCGGTTTCTTACATATGAGTTAAAGAGAGCAATGAGGCTATCTCCATTTTTGAAGTCTTTGCAATTTCTGAAAATCAGACCAAGCATTCTTTTAGCCGCCGATGCAGTTTTGGTAATATGTGTTGAGAAGCTAAATTTGGAGTCAAAATTAATGCCAAGATCTTTCATTTTCATTGAGATAGTTGATTTTTTAAGTATCTATAAATATCATTGAAAATTCATATAAATGTATGAGAAAGGGAGGATGTTATTCAAAAGTATCAGTTACAGAAATCGTTCATTTCATTGGTGCAAGAAACGCACCTCCTACATTAGATCTCCAATACATTTTTGTCGACGAGAATCCATAATAAACCTGTCATGGGTGTTGAATTTTAATTTTTGTTTGGAAATATAAACATGATGTTCATAAAATCAGTTGTGAAATCATCTGCGGCTGAAAGACAAACTTTAGTCGCTATATTCTCCTTCGATCAAAATAATCGTTTGGGAGGTATTCATGTTGAAAAGAGGAACATTCTCTATTGAAATAGAAAAATGTGATTTTCCTGTAATATCTAACAGAAAACAAGTACTTCCTTGGCTAAAGCCACGTTGCACATTGAACCAAATCTAATGCAATATCTAAATATTTCTTCTGCAGTAACGTCGGTAACACAGAAGACACATTTCCATCCTTGCTGGGTGAAACTGCTTCTGAAGATTCTGCTTCCTAATTCTTTCGGTCTCCCTGACGGAGATCTAATGTAAGAGGTGCAGTCCTCACATCAATAAATTGAACGTTTTCTGTGAGTGATTCTCTCAACTATCAATCGACCATCTGAATGAAAACGCAAATTTTCATCTTCAGATTTTTGCTTTCAGTTAGGGCTCTTCCCACAATATCTATCAGATGTGGTTGAATGTCAAGCGTGGAAAATAATAAAATTCCGACGAATTTTATTATTTTACGACTTCGAAGTTGGAATTTTATTTATTTTTCGACTTTGAAGTCGGATTTTTTTAAAATTCACAACCCTGCCATTTTTTAATTTATAGGGTTGGTCCTTTTCAAGAAGTAGGTGGAGTATATGCACTTCATTTATGCGCAAAACAGGCGGTGACTGACTATTAGTTTTGGCACAATTGCAATTTTATTTTTCTTGCAGCGTGCCTGGATGCTCTAGTGATAGTCCGATTTCGATTCCTCAAACAGATTTTGGAAGCTGAGGTATAGTACTACAAAATGTGTATACTCGTCCAGTAATGGATGAAAAATGCTTTCATACATCACTGGAAACGGCCGAGACCGCCTATACGATAATCCCTTTAAAATACGCCTCCCCTCACCTCCCTGTCAATCATACTACGCTATCGCTCGGGCGGGCTCGGCCGTTTTCAAATATTGCAAGCATTTACCACCCATTCCTCGACATTGTAGCGAGAAACGGATATATGCATTTTTCATTTGCGGGAACACGCTATATATGGATAGAAATATTCAAATTTTGAAAGCTTGTAGAATGTTCCATTTGGCAATACAAATATTCATCATAATATTTCTATCATCTTGGGTTACTTACTATGAATGAATAAAATGAAACTATAATGCAGCAATGAAAATACAATCAAAATGAAATATGGTTTATCAATAATCCAATATACCTTATAATACTATTCATTAGGGATTTTCGTCGGCAAGTCCGTTACGAAGTTTCTTGCTGTACAAATTGATAATAATTTGTTCCGCATAACAGCTTTAAAGAAAAAATTATTCTCTGGTTGCTTTACAATGCAATATCTCGTGAACTTGGACGGCCAGCTTCATTAATGGCATACTACTTTTATAGTATCTCATCAAAGGTATGGAATTCAATTTTGGGGTTCTGGTAGCCAGACTCTATTTTCGTATTCAATGCATCAAGTTTTTGTTCTAAAAACGGTTTGATACAATAATTCGCCCTTCCTTTTCCTGTTTCATCTCTGACGAGACAGTCACTAAATGTAGAAACATATTGGATCTGTTCATCTCGCCGCACCACTCGCCTGCATGTCGCCTGGCACATCACTGTGCACTCAGAGTCGCCTTGTGCAAAACACAATGAAATAATTCATCTTGCCGTTCAGTATTCATATTTTTATTGCATCATACGTCATCATCATCGGTCTGAGAGAAAGCTATCTAGCTTTTTTTCAGACTTATCTCTCCACGTGGTGGTTGATCATCTGATACTATAACAATAAATGCTGGTATTCCACAGGGATACATTCTAGCACTAACATTGTTCCTTCTTCACATCAATGATTTGTTGGGAGCTACCTCATATCCAGTGAACAGCTTTGCAGATGATTGTACTCTTAATACCGCTTTCTCTCCCAAAGCTCCGACAAGAACCAGATAATGCAGAAATGATCGGGGAAGAATCGTGAATGAAATAAATATACGGCCCAAATTCTAGAATGGGGATCCAACAATTTGATGGAATTCAATGCGAATAAAACCCAAGCATGTCTTTTCTATCGAGAGGCCGATCTCACAGCAGCCAGCGTGACTATGTCACGAGTATCTGTACCAATGAAATCTTCCATTTCAATGCTCGGTATTACCATGAGAAGTAACCTCTCATGGGAGAACCATGTCAGGTCCATTGCCAAGAGTGCCTCTCAAAAACTCGGTTTTCTGTTTTGCGCCAAGAAGAAGTATTTTACTTCTCGTCAACTAATTATGATTTATAAGGCACAGATTCGACCTGTTTTGGAATACTGTTCCCATATATGGAGTGCAGCACCCAAACACACATTAAAACTTTAAGATTCGGTACAAAAGAGAGTCATTCGTCTCGTCGGTGATACTTCGCTCTCAAGCTCGCTTACTTTTCTGAAACATCGCATCTGTCTCTGTTCCATAGATATTTTCATGGACGATGCTCTTTCGAAATATTATCAATCGTTCCACCGTTGTTGTTTACCTTTTATGAAATCGAAATAAGATTGCATGACTTTCCTCATTGATATTCTATACCATTCGACGAATTTCATTATCAGTTGCAGTTATTTTGCTGATGGAATTGTCATACGGTAAAACCTCGAACACAACTTATTCGAAAGCGTGTCAGATTATATTTTCAATGGTTATTATATATCTTTATTACTATTAATGACTTGGACAACAAAAAAGTATTTACCTGGAATCATTTCCTATTCAAGCCAACAATTTCAAAGTAGCACTTATTTTTCAGACCTTTGTTATCCTCTCGATTTAAAACAAGACGTTGTATTTCGAAGAAACACTGGATGTTTTATATATCCAAATCAATCCGAGACATGCATTTCCGATGAATTTGTTTATACTCGCAATTGATTATCTCCACTGAATGAAACTGAGCACGATGATTGAAAAAACTGATATTGAGTTTCAGGTTTTCAAGAAATCCACGGCACCATCTCATTTCACAGAATATTATTATTAATTTCGATTTCTACGGATTTCTCGCCATTTCAAGGCTGCTAGTTATGTCAGAAATATCTTCTGTTACAAATCCTAGAGCCACAGCATGGAGCAATGAATATAATTGATTATTTACAAAAAAATTTCATGCAATATCCGGGTAGACAAAATATAAAATAATCCACTAAGTTCAACGATCCTTGAGAATTGAGTGGCGTTTAAAGTACTTCTTGAAGATACATTTTTTCGAATCTTTGTTTCACTAGTTCATCTCCGAATTCAACTTAAAATATCAAAGATTCGGAAGAATTATTAGAATAATGAATTGAAAACATTCAATTTATCACCTTTATCACACTTGTCTTGAAAGTGAAGATCACTATAAAATCAAACAAATTAACAAAAATATTCATATTTACCAAAATAAATACCAATAATGTTTAACGATATATTATGTACGTTCGTTTGTATGTTATAGATTTCTAATGCTCAAAAACTGTTCAAATTTCCTCTTTCACACCGAAAATATGTTTGATTATCTTATACAAAAACGCTTGTTATTTTTCACAAAAAAAAATCAAAAAGTGTTGAATAACATTGTTTTCATTTTTTACATGAATCAATTTTTTTCTTCTCAAGTTAAAACATAGATGACTCAAAACGAAAAAGATTTTAAAATTGTTTGGGTGGAGATTTCAGTTCTTAAATAATTCAGGTGAACAAAATATCGTGTCACTTGTTGATAATGCATGGTTTCCATAATATCACAGAAGAAATTAATTCTTTGATTTATAATTCATCACAATGAATTCCTACATTTTAGTTCGAAAACATGAATAGGACATTCATAAAATCTGTTGTGGAAGTAGTTGTTTTCTGTTAGATATTACATATATAAATATAAATCACATTTTTCATTTTTCAATTTTCATGGAGAATGTTCCCCTTTTCAATATGAATTCCTACATATTTTTTCAAATATTTATAATATCTACCTCTGTTACAACCTTGCAACAAAGTAATAGTCAGATATGTGTAGAGTAGTTGACGTTGAAAACATTCATATTATATGATTCATGATGCACTAATCATATTGCATTCGTCCTACGTTTTCAGTTTCAAATCTCACAACAATAGCCATAATCCAGTACGATTGGGGTTTGAGACGAGGATCGATTGTATAGCACCACCAAACTTGGTACGCTAGTAGTCGTTTGAAAATAAATAAATAGATTTTTGCTGTAATCTTGGAAAGTATATGATTTATCGGAAAAACAACTCAACTAGGTGAAAGACAATTCAATTCTCCACAAAAGTTACTCCTAGTCAGAGCTGACCCAAAACACAGTGCTTAGTGCTCGTGAAAGTGCTGGAAGCACTTTGGTGGTCCTAAGCATTGTGCTCGCGAGCACTTTCTTAATTCAGTGCTTAGTGCTTTGTGTTCCAAAGCATTTAACGAAAAGGCTTAGTGATTACTAAGCACTAAGCCTTTCCATATAAATGAATCGTGGCAGATGGCACCCCCCACCAAAAAATCAATTTTCTACGATAAGTACTGCGTTTAGAGGATTACTGTCGTGAAAAAATAGCACAATTTTGTCAGTTACCTTATCTAAAAAAAAATAGTTCAAAATAACTAAATATTACTTCTCCTTTCCAAACTACGTTGACGTATCGGAGACCAAATCTGTCTCCGTTATCAAAACCTTCAAAACAATAATGTTTTTTATTATCGAGTAAAATTGTTATTTCTTTGACGAAAGTCAAAAAAGTCTACCAAAAATTTCGTATGGATGACATTTTCTATCTTTATAAAGGGGATGTGCGGTATGTCAATTACCATTCTATTATTTCAAACTTCTATTCTGTGTAACAAGATGCGGCCCATTTCGATTTGATTTTGATTTACATATTTTGTTTTTTTTTTCAGACTGCGAGGTTAAACACTCAAAAAACGATGTCAAGTTAACCACAAAACCAAACATTCAATCAATATTCCTATTTTATTGGAATCAAATTGTTGATTTTAGCAATTCTATTTCAAAATAGTATATTATGTTAGCAGAGTTATAAACGAGTATTTTATTCACGAGTGCAGCGATGCGGAACGACTGTTTAAAAAACAATTGTCTCGAGGAGTTCATTAATGCTTTACATATACCGTACTTTTTTTACGAATTTATATTATAACTACAAAATTGTATGTTTTTAAGTTGATATTTTTTTTATCATAACAGTTTCAATTGACAGGTCAAAAACGACCTACTCTCTCAGGGTTTTCAAAAAGTGAAATCAAACAGTAACCCTAGCGATGTACTTATAAAATCTTTAAAAAAAGTACAGATTGCGAAATATGTGATTTATCGTGGTACGCTGCATGCCATTTTGGATATGTGAGTAGAAAAAGTAACTTAAGTTTTTGATAGACTCGGTTGTCACTTGATGGAAATCCATACCACTTCTTAGACTGTTAGAAACGTGAGTTACTGAAACTTGATTTAACACGATAAGATTTCAACACATGATATTATATCGAGACATGCTTCGCTACACTGTAGTTTTTCAAGCGGTTGATATAATAACTGCTTGAAAAAGCGACAGTGTAGCGAAACATCTCGCGATGTAATATTATTTGTGAAAATCTTACGTGTTTGATTAGGTTTCAGTAACTCAAGTATCTAACAGTCTGAAAAGTGCTTAGTGCTCCCTGACTGGAATTTCTTTTCGAAAGTGCTTGGTAATCGCGAGCAATTCATAAATAAAAGTGCTTAGTGCTCGAGATTTCGGAGCACTTTTCAAGAGTGCTTGGAGCTTAGTGCTCGAAGCACTTTTTGGCATGTATAAGTGAGACTTGTCTCACTAGTCTAAAATCGTTGCATATGGTCCAATGAGGGTTCTAATTTCTGCTTCAGTATAATTATTTCATATCAAATAAAGTATCCATGACTTTCGGATCCTCCGTAAATATCGTAGAAGGGTTATGTGACGTGGGATAAAACACATTTTGGGTACTCAGATACTCATATAAGTATTATATTTGCATGAGGAAGTAGAAGTCTTCAGGAACGATATACCTTTTTTCTTTTTCTTTCTTCTATAATTTCTGGCAGTTAGAACAAATCTGATATTTGGCCCTGCCGGAAGTGGTAGTGGCGGGTTAACGCGAGCTTGAAATTTAATATCGGAATTCAATCAGATTTTCTGGCGTTAAACCACGTTTTCTGAGAAAACGAGCGTATTTTATGAGAAATTACTAAGGATATGCCTTGTGGAGAATTGAATTATCTTTCATCTTGTTGAAATTGATTCTTGATAAATCTTATACTTTCAGAAACAACAGCATAAAAATTATAATTTGTATTGATTAAAATGTTTTTATACAATACATGATGTCAAGAAGATATGTGCCGAGTTTCAAAGTGCTACGATTCATTCTTCACTTGTGGCTCACATTTGTTTGTGGTTATATACTGTACTACCATAGCTATTAAAAATTCAAAATAACATGTTTTCAGAACAATCTATATCAGGGTTAGAATTCTGAATGGGGTTATAAATCTATATGGGGCGAGGATGAGTTATTCCATTCTTCTAGTCTATTCGAAATGGTAGTAGGTATAAAAAAAATCATAAAATAATTATTTTCTGATCATTAGCAATGTTTAAAAATAAATTGCAAAATTTGTTTCGAAAAGACAAACATTCTTATTATCAGATATATTTTAGACATTGCATGCAATAATATTGTATTGTTATCATGTTCTATGTAAAATTATCATTATTATTATTATTGTTATATTATATTGCCAACATATGTAATTTCTGTATCTTCCAGTTGTGAGCTATATATCGAGTTGATTAAAAATCGATTGCAAAATTTGCACAGCACCAAAAACATTTTCATCATTATTATTATTTGAAAATTTGATTCTTCAGGAATATTCCAGTCGGGCCATGTCATCGGAGCCACGACACATACAGAGTATGCGCTGGGGTCATTCAATCAGAAAGTCACTCGATTTGTTCGTTTCTATGGGGTGAGTGATTACTAGGTTCGAGATGCATGTGCCCTGAGTAGACAAAGTAAACTTAGTATGACGGCCTTCTGTATTCGTTCGGCTGATATATGGGCTATAGTACGGAAATTGGTGTTTGTTACAAAATTAAAATTGTCTTTTCCATTAACCAGCTGTCGTCCCCTTACGAACGGCAGCCCTCAAAAGTCGAAACTTGTGCGAGCTAAGGATTAACAAGGATTTTAACGTGCGATTCCTATAGCACTTTCTCTTAGCACTTTCTCTTAGCACTTTCTCAGATAAAAATCTGTATAGTCGCTAGGATTCGAACCTAGCCGACCAGCAGTTAATGGTTTTGAACGCAACAGTCTCAACCACTGAGCTACTTGGCCCTGAAATCTTTCCACAAAATACCCCTATAATTTCGAAAAGTAAATCTTGATATTCAGTACGTTTTTCCTCCTCTCTTCAGATGATGTTCATTTGCCAGAAGCCAAAAACTCCATGACAAAAATTGTCTTACTTTGATGGCCGAGGAGTGTGGAATGAGTAATCATGCTGTTCCAATTCAGAGTGACATGTTCTTGACTTTGTTCACCACCATTTCCATAGTCATTTTTACTTCAAATATGAATACGGTTATTCACTATAAATTACCCACCCTTTATCATCGTTCAAATATACCGTATGTTATACTTATACTTATGTTATACCGTTTTTGAGTTATTAAACGCCAACGCCGAATAACATTGACCCTTGTTACTATAAATATCTACCTATGAAAGTTAATACATTTAAAAAATATTTTTTCAAGCTGTGAAGACAACAACTGTAGGTGTTATATTCATTTAGTGAAATTTTTTCAATGGAATAATCAAAATGGTTTACAGTATTGAGGAAGAATTCTCTATTAATCCTGTAACGACAAACAAACTCAAGCAAAAAGTGAAGAATGAATTGTAGCACTCTGAAACTCTGCACATAACATCTCGACGTCATGTATTATTAGAAAAAAAAAATGTTTACCACACTGCAAGTTGAGGCAGGGCCGAAAATTAGATTTGTCATAACTTTGAAGGAAAAGAAAAAGTGCATATCGTTCCTGAAGACTTCTACTTCCTCATGCAAATATAACCTTTCTACGATATTTACGAATGATCCGAAAGTCTTGGATATTTTAGTTGGTTTGAAATAATTATACTGGAGCAGGAATCAGTACCCTCTTTGGACCTTATGCAACTATTTAAGGCTAGTGAGACAAATCCCACTTATACATGCCAAAGAAAAAACAGGGTTTTACTCCTGCCTCAGTTTTCAACACACCCATAATACCAGCAAATTCTTCAGTAAATGTTGAAAATAATCACTCGTACACATCCTACATAAAAAATGAAGAATGTGATTTCAAGCTTGAGGTTTGCACTTCATAATAGTGTTATTAAATATATATATATATATACATAAGCGATTATTTCAACATTTAGTGAAGAGAATGCCGATTTTATGGGTAAGTTGAAAATGTGGCAGAAGTGAAACAACTTTAAAATTGTTGCATCTGGTCCAAAGAGGGTATGGGTTGCTGCTTCAGTATAATAATTCCATATTAACTAAATTATTCATGATTTTTAGATCACCTGCAAACACCTCTGTGAAGTGCGACAAAACACATTTTAGATACTCAAATACTCGCATAGTATATTTGCATGGAAATGTTGGAGTCTTCAGAAACGGTACGAACTTTTTTTTCCTTCTCCGATCATTTTTAGTTATGACCAATCAAATATTCGGCTCCGCCAGAACTTTCAGCGGAGGGTAAGGGTGAGCATGAAATTTGATGCAGAGTTGTTTTTTTGATAAATCATATACTTTGATTAGGTTTCCAAGATTACAGCAAAAATTTATTCATTTATTTTTAAACGAATAAAAAATATGCACCACCCCTAGAATTTTGGTAAACAATTTTTTTTCGTGTTTTTCATGATTCCAACCACTAGCATACCAAGTTTGGTTGTGCTACAATGGATTCTTGTCTCAAAACCCAATCGTACTGGATCATAAATCAAGTCGAATCGAGTCTTTATAATGCATTGATCATTGTGGGGTTGCTCCTTCTCCTGTTCCATCTCGCATATAAATCATAGTGGCAAGCTTGGCTCCAGAATTTTTTTGTAAAAGAATATTTTTTTTCCACAACCGTTACAGAATTTGCTAATTCCGAAATCAAATTTGATAACAGAATGGTTACATTCTCGCTCTTGATATTGAACAAATATTCTACAACACTTGCTGTCTCATGTATTTTGGGTGTATTTCATACCATATCTTGGTTAGGTATGAATATTTCTAACTCTGTTGTAGCAATAATCATGTTAGCCTTGACTGGCATTATAGTGACAACATGTGAATTGAAATGTCAAAATAATTTTTCGTTTGTTTTTCATTTGATTACTGCATGTAAAATTTATGATTGTGGAAGAAGCACAGTCTGTCACTCGGTTAGAATGAAAAGTCTCTATGCTCGTGGATCCCACTCATATCGAATTTTTATTCTAACCTTGTTGCAGAATATACCTGCTATCACTTCTGGAATGAATATTTCTTGATGGGTCGACATAAACTCATAAAATATAGAGCCAACAGTTTTATTTCAACAGTTTTTTCCCAACTCATTAATGTGTGTTAACAATCCTTTTTTTTGTCCTTTTGTTCCAACAACCTTCGATTTTTTTTAATAGAAAACTCCTGCCGTACAAAAGGATGGCTCATTAGTCCATAATATTTTAATTTATGTAAGTATGTACTCCAATTTTGAAAAATTTGTTGGCAGAATTCTAGATTTTCCTCCAATGAGAATCTGTTAAAATTTTTACGAGTAAAATTTTATATGGTTTGTGGTTGTACCTCGAGTTGTACTTTTCCAACATACGAGGTATTTGAAAAAAAAACTTCCACTTTAATGATCGGCATTCTTTATTCTACAATATATTTAGCTATTCATCATGGTTTTCTTCAACTACACGAACGCCCTTTTCTAGTGAAACTGTAGGTATGATTGACATATTGGTGAATATTTTTTAATATATTTATTTTCTGATGGCGTTGGGAGATTTGTATACAACACACAACATTCAGTTTTTGATTCAATTTTATTTTTGTTGTTTTGCATTATAAGTATACAAAAAGTATTTCTCTACGACTATTGTATTCTATATTGATAACATATTGATTATTAATTGAATAATGAAGATGATTTCAAGACACCGTGGATCCTAATTCATTTTTCAACGTTACTCGGCCAATCACAGATTAAGAATTTTCAGAATCCACGGTAACTGAGAGGTTTCAGACCAATAATATAACAGCAAAGTACCGAACAAATTTCTCAAGAAGGCTTTGCTTCATTGGACTTGTCACGGCTTGGCATTCGCGAATGTCAGAATGACTGTTTTCTTCCTTACTTTTAACTTAAGCTCCTGATAAAGTCTATCTTGCAACAAAGATATGTCGAATAATATTTACCTGAAGGTTCTACACTATCTCAGTTTTTGGTCGGACAGAGTTTCTTCAACATGTCATTCTCAAATTCTATAAGTGCAGGTGGTTATATAGACCAGTAGAGATGGACATAAAAAATCGAAAATTAAACAATAATTCCAGAAGTTTTCAAATTTTGGTCAAGTGAATGGTAAATCCAGAAAGCAATAAATCTCAGTTTGCAACCTCTTCCGAAGTACGCAACATTGTCAAAAAGGCAATTTGTTTGAATTTTGCTATATACTCGTTGAGGAAATTCCAAAAGTTCTGCAAACTTGGAGTACTATTGAATTTATTATTTCATATCACGTATCAAGTTTGCAACCAATTCAAGTGTACAGAACATTTTTTTATCAACCTATAATGTTTTTCTTTGATATACCATAAGAAAATATTCCAAAAGTTCTGCAACTTGACAGATACATCGAAAAAATATTCCGAACAGTTATGTAGATTTACAACCTTTCACGTTGACCGAAACAAATATTTTCTTAATTCGTAGTAATTTTTTTCATCAAGGTGGTCTCGAAATAATTGCAAACGTTTTGAAACTTTGTTGCAAATTTCGAAAACATCTATACTGATGCATTCAAAAATTTGCAACCTTGTACACGAACCGAAAATTTTGAAAAATCTTATCAATTTGCAAATTTAGCAACGTTCACAACACATTCCAATCCGATTATGTGTTAGCAACTCACAGCAGAAGATGAAGAAACACCTAGAGTAAAAACTAGCAGTAATATTATTACGTTGCAAGCACAGATTATTGCAAATGACACCCCCCCCCCCTTGTCGTCTCGGCTGTTGGCTAGGATTAAAAAAATATTCGGAAACTTCCGCTTCGGTTACTCGGCTAGCTCTAGGTTCGGTCGCCACGTATATCGCCGATCCATGTTTAGAACATAAATCTTTGACAAAACTGAGACCCGTGCGTTTAAAAGAATCTTATTTAAAAATGTTTAAATAAGATTAATTTCTCAAAAAGAATTATTTAAAATTTTATTGAAGTAAGAAAATGTATTTAAAAATTTTCCCTTCCTTGCTTTTAAAACAGTTCCAAATTTATTTTCTGCAATTTAAATTCCGGAAAAATCCGAAACTAACAGTAATTGAACCTAAAAGTAGTTTCTGCCAGCTACGCCAGCAGAACACTTGTGAGAATCCCCAGAAAGTTGAAAAAAATTTAAAAATCCCGATTTTTACAGGTCGGAATATTTCAAGAATAATTTCGTTGATAATTTTAGTAAATACACAATGATCTAAAATGTGGTAATGTTTTACATCTATCTTGGCCCGCCCAAAGTCGAATTCTTTCAATTCGGCCTGAAAAGGCCAGTTTGTAGAGTTTTACAGGAACAGGGCTTGCCAAGATCGATAGCTGAAAAGAAGGTATGATTATGCTGGTTAATTGGCCAGCGCGAAAAATGGTACACAAATACACTTCAATATTTTTCACAATGATTCAATTATTATTTAAAAAGTTTTATTCGATCCTTGCAAAAAGGCACTTCAAAGTTTCTAGGTAGTTTTTGAGAATGAATTTATATTCGCCAATCGAAAAGAAATATTTCAGTATTTCGATTTTTAAAAGACACTCAAGTTTATTTAATTTGCTAGTAAATTTCACTAGAATGCTCAAAGAGTCTATGTAGACTTTTATTTTGAATAAAATATTCACTATTTGAAAATAAAATAATTGTCTTTTTATTTCAAATATTTCACTTCAGAAAACTTTGCGAATAATGTTTATTATTCGCCAAACAGAGAGTAGTGGTACTCTTACCTTTTTTCGTAACACTTGCTGTGGACAGGAAGGTGTTTAGGAATGAAACAAGACGATTAAACGGGATACCACCAGAGACCAGTGACTGCTGAATTCCAATGCTGGCTGTAGATTACAGATTTTTATACCCAGACAAAAAAATCTCTCTTCATGCAGAAAACTGCTAACAGGAAAATAGCTGCTCACTTGTTTGTTGTTTACGACAAAACAAGTTTCAGGAACGATTTGACAAAGCTCTTTGACATATTTAATCGAATATACTAGCGGTTTAGTTGCTAGATATTCACAACACTGAATTTATTCAGAAAAGTTCAAACAGTGAACAAGTTTTCTTATTTGAAAACTAAAGCAGGATACGCACTCCTCAAATGCTAGGAGTACTAACTAAAATGCCGAATTGGCTTATATTTATATGTGTCATCTACGCTCTGGCAGTGGCACGAAATCCCAACCCGACTCGCTGATAGGAGTGGGCGGGGCCTCACTGAAATTTCGGGTCCATGACCGAATTTTTACGAGTTTTATTTCTCGATGGAAATATCACTCAAAATCAATGAAAAATGAAGAGAGAGATTAATTTTTGCATTAAAAATCAACTTTTGTTGGTTATTAATGACACCCTGTTAGGGAGCACATCTGATAATATGTCTTGACACCCCCCCCCCCGTCCCTGTTAGGGAGCACATTCGATAATATGACTTGACACCCCCCCCCCCGTCCCTGTTAGGGAGCACATCCGATAATATGTCTTGGATCGATTGAGTCGAAAATTCGGAAAGTGAGGTGAAAGCCATAAATAGCCAAACATTTTAAGATCGATCTCGTCACAAATACGAACAAAAATAATGAATGTATAGTGAATTTTGAACAACCACCAAGAATATGGAAGGTGTGGTGAACGCCGGACTTTAGAAAAACCCAAACGCAAATATCGAAAGTTTACATCATAAGTTCTTATTTCTACCATTTGTAATAATAAAATCACCAAATGAAAAAAATAACGTAAAGGATTCGTGGATAATTGATCGTTCAAACACTTTTTCGAGCGTGTTTGAAAGATCTATTTATCCACTCAATTTTACTTTAATATACTATTTTCCGATTGTTGTGACTTTATATTTGATAATCATCAGTAATATCCACGACACTATGAGGTGATTAATCGTAGAAAATTATTCCCTTATAATCTTTACTGGAGATTCTGATAGATATATTATGTTAGTATGAGAAATATCCATAATGGTTTTCCGAAAAGCAATGTTCAATACACCACTGCGTATTTACTAGACAAAATAGAGACATTTCGATAGCATAGCCCAAAACCGAACTAAGTCCCTATTTTGACTAGAGATGAAAAGCTGACCGTTAAATCACTCTCACCCCCAGCAAATCGTGTCAAATTTGTTGATGCATCATTATTAGTATCGAATATAATTGACGTAAAGTCTTAGTAGCAGTTTATACAATACACATTTTAGTTGAGAATTTTGCTATAACTCAAAACTTCAAACGGAGTCTATTTCCCCAAGAACCTTACATCATAAATATGAATGACATCGCAGAAATATTCACGCTATAACAATATCCCATACATGACATGGATTGCACTAGATTTATACCGTTAAGTGCTTAATTGATAGCGACATGAGGCATAAAAGATGCACGGCCTGCTTTATGCTTTATTAGAGGTCGACTCGTGGGTGGTCTTCTATTTCACCCTCAACTTGACGACTGTAACAACATATGAACATCGTACTAACAAGTCTTTGGGATGCACGATTGATTTTCATGGTTTCCTACGAATGATTTGATGCGAGATGATTAAGTGGCTAGTGATCGAAGATCAAGGTAGGTACGATGTGCAGTCAGCATGAAATGATTCATTTTCTGATTTAACACCGAGCGTATCTTGCGGATTTGCTCGAATATTTCAAGGTAATAATCAGACCCTGAGATGAACTTATAATTTATCGCTGTTTCTATTGAGTGCACTACATTATGCAGAGGATGTTATATACTATAATCATACGAAAATTAGTATATCGTTAATGTAGGTGTAGGAAATGCTATACCCTTCTGTATGAAGCTGAAAATTGACATGACGAGTGTAACATTGCCTAATTCGATCATTAGAATTGACACAACATCATCCATGCTTCAATCTAGTACCTATGTCCTCGGACCGACTCAACATTTGTTTTAAAAATTCTTTCAATATTGATGTGAAAGCAAGCACACACACTTTTATATTTATAATGGTGAGAGAGACTTGGTAACTTTAAACATTGGTTTGTACGCGAATTTATACTGACATCTACTAAATTCATCAATTTTTTGACCTTGAACTTCATTGATAGGTGTGAATAGATAATTCTAGTCGATTAGAACTTGACCAATAATTCATGACTTGTACAACAATTTTTGGTACTTTCGCTTTGTTATAATATCAATTGGTTAGATGATTCAATTAAAAACATAGAATTTAATTTCTGGGCCAATGTTATTTACCGTTTCACACAGAAGATACAAAATGATTGTACGGAGAAAAATCAATAATTCACGATGTGTTCATTCCGATAAATGTACATTGTATGTCATTATGTTGGCATTTCTGACAAGAAATAACGCCAGGATTGACGAATAAATTGTTTTTTGTAATCACATCTTATACTGGTCAATTTTATCACTCTTTCATTCATGAATTAATGATGAAATTAATTTACTTACCGTAAATTTCTCCAAAAACTCATGGCAATGTTTTTGCAATATATACAACAATATCGTATCCTAATATAATGGAATTGAAATAACCATCAATGAAATTACCATTGCAATTGAAATGAAAGAGCATCTTAAATAACTCTCATCATAGATGAAAACCTCAGATGACATGAACAAGAAGAACATTTAACCAAAAAATTGAGATCACTTAACGAAATTCATATTATCCCAAGACCTACTCAAAATACTTGAAATGAAAATACTGTACCCTAATCTAGCTCAAACACATTTAAGCTATTCCATTCTTGTTTGGGTAAGAATAACAAATAATTATATTGAAATCTTGAAAGTGACTCAGAAATTAGCACATGAAATTATTATTGATAAAATAATGTGGATTCCCAATAGAGCAACATTTCAAAGGATCGAAACTTCGATCGAAAATTGAATTGCTCCATCACTAATTCTTCCAAAAAAACTAGAGACTTATGGAGAATGACTACCTTCCACTTTTCCCAAATCATATTAATAATAATTATAATCGAGCTAATGCGGTCTCAGCCTATATTCACAGGCATAACGAGGTGCTGAGTTGTTAAACTTTATACTATCCTACGACATTCGTTTAGTATACACGAGACACGGGTGTTTTCTTATGCTCAGGGTATATTGAGTCCGTTGTGGGAAATATAAAGAGCTAAATTTATTGAAACTACGCATTTCGCACTCTCAGGACGGAAGACGATTTTTATCATTAAGTTTTCAGATTCTGGCGAAACGAATATCTTCCGAGAAGAGAAGGGAAAACGGACCAAATATCGAGATTCACCGTTTTACCTCCGTAGTCTTCACCCAAACCATTTTCTTGAAATGGTAGTTCTGCTGATAGGGGTCCTTGGTGGAATGATGGACACACTGCTCTTGAATCTAAAAATAATACCGCTTTCCGTAAGTAGTATTTTTATGCATTGCTAAGTAACGAACTTTCCCGTATCGAAAACGGTTCGGGAACATTTTTTTTTCGGTAACCGTCCGGGAAGTAGGTACTTCCCGGACTAGTCCGGGAAATGCTCGAATTTTAACATACATATTATTATAAATATAAATTAGAATGTTAGTTAGTACCTATCTTGTGTTTGAATTTCAATATTTAATACCAAATAAGAATTAAAATGTAGGAAAATTTCTTCTACAAAGAAATATAATGAATAAATGTTCCAAAGTTGTTGTTCAGGGGAATATACAATAATTACGATAATATTTAATAATATAGTAAAGTATCTATATGTTTATGAAAATAAATTAAAATTTACCGTCACACATACAGTGCCTGCCATAAAGAACCTATGAGAAAAAAGTTCATTGAATCAAAAATTCAGGGTACGACAACCACAAAAAATCTATTTTCATATGTAACACGATGACCGGTATGGCTGCAAATTGAAAAAAAAAGAAGAGTAAGATGGCAAACTATCGAAAAAGGTAAATTCAAAAAAGTATTTGGGATTTTATACTATTATAGGTTAATTCAGTAAATTTGTATTCGACAGAGCCCCTGGCTGGAAAATTTTAGGGTAGTTCTGATTTCTTTCCTTTCACACGTTTTTTGGAGTGCTGAATCCGAATCTGAAGTTTGCTAAAAAAATTTCTTGACGAAACATTAAAAAGAATGCAAAAAAATGGTAAAAAATTCTTTTTTGTAGTTTTTCGTTTATAACTCGAAAATTATCAGTTTTTCGTGAAAAACTTTTCCATTCAGAACGAAAGTATATACAATTTCCTACAAATTCCACTACTGAGATTATTTTTTCGACAAACATTTCGGGCTCGAACGCGAAATAAAAATTGGCGTATTTCTCTGAGTCAGCAAACACACACTTTTTCACTCCAAAACTCCTATTGACTATTTAATGACATGACACTTTTAGTGAATTTCTCAAGGAATTATATTGTAATAAAACTAAAAGTACTCTTGTTCGGCATTGGAGCAGTTTCAATCAGGACTCATCTGAGGTTATGTCGATGACTGCTAGTGACAGTGCGATAAGAAAGGAGTGTTTGAGGGTCTCAAACAACGCAAAACGATTCTGGGCCATTCAGGGCATTATTGCTCCTTCTCGGGCTAGAGCGTCGACTTCTTCATTGCCTCTATAACCTGTGTGTGCTGGTACCCAGGCTAGGGTCAGTCTGTTCTGACTGCCGAGTTCTTTTAGGGTTTTCCCAAACAGGTATTGAGGTAACTTACATTGAGTTGACTGCTTTTAGTGCAGCTCAGCTATCTGAGTATATGACAATGTTTTTTTCTGGACACAAATGCCTTATTAGCTCTTATGCACAATGGTGTATTGTAACGATTTCCGTTTGGAATATCGTTGCTTGTTTGCCCAGGCTCAATGAGAATATCATCTTCCGCTTGGTACCGTAAATGCCGGCTCCTGAACCTTCATCATTTTTGGGAGGTCCCCCCTTCCACGCATCCCTCACCGTTATACTTTTCTTGAAAGTTTTGTCAGAGCTATATCTGAGAAGTATGCCATCAGATTGCATTCTTGTAACCGGGTCGGTTTTCAACTATTCGTATATGTTATTGAAGTCTCTCCCGTGCACATTGCTTATGGGTGCTTGTCCTGACCTGGCTTCGCCTTGAATGTATATGTGTAGGGGAGGCAGGCTGAGCTAGACCTCTAAGGCGATTGTTGGGGTGGTTATTATGTCCCCAGTGGTACTCTGACATGCTGGTCTTTGCAGTCCTCCGAGCCGTCGAACCATTCCTACCTGCCACCATACCACCTAACTATACGTTATCATAGGGTCACCACTGAGGGTTCACTGTCAGCTGTACACCACCTGTCGATTATATCTAGGGCTGACTGTGTAAGCTCCGAAACTGTCCTTGCGAATTTGCTTTTTGCAATAACCGCGAGGGTGTCGGCATATCTTAGGAAATGAAAGCAGTAGATACAGTGCGGCGGTACAGTAATATAGCATGCTGAAGAGGCAATCTCCAAGAAATCTCTTGGAGAAAAATCTTGCAGATTAGTCTTCTCTGTCTCTCGCATCACCACTTCCTCCCAACGAAGTTTCAAAGTGTCTGGTAGTTTCTAACAGAGTTTTTTCAAAATTGGTGGATTACAAAGAAGGTTATGACAGGCTAAAGATGTTATAGGCGACACAAGGCTGATCAAGATTTGAAAATTGAATGATTCCCTCCAAATATATGTAGTTTTATCATGCATTTCTCGGGTGTAAAGCCACAGTATGTGAAACACAATTTCCTGTCTTGGCGATATATCAGTTTTCAGCACATTTCCGAGCGATTCGCACAGTATTTTTATGTCTGACTTGTCTTCGTCTTGTTTTCTCAAGTTTGTCTCAGCATTGCCATATACACTACTGTTGGAAAATTTAGGAATTTTTGTCTACCCAATCTACTAGGAATGATTTAGCACCACAGAGTATAGGATGTGGACCTTGATTTTTGACTCCCACTTGTGGATCCGAGCTTTCTTTTCGCATTGAATAAATATCACTTCCAATGGAATTTTTTTCATCACTCTCATTGATTCCAGCTTCCCTCACTTCTCTTTACATTTCGATCAATTTCTGCTTGTTATTCATTATTTCGTTTTCTATGGCATGTTTTACTTTTTCAGCTTTTGAAGAAAACTTTTTTTTGTAGTTCTGCACATTTATGGGTCTTGGTGGCGCACAGGTGATGTTCCCGCTTGCTATGCCGAGGCACGCCTGCACGTCGCGCCATCACCGGCCTCGTGCATAGCATCACACCATGAAAGAAAAGGGCTGCATCTTCCCTAGCTCGCACAAGTCTCTCGAGGACCTCTGAAGGTTGCTCGTAATGGGGCAGCCAGTTGATGGAAGTAACAGTTTTAATAATAAAAATGTTAACTAGCATTAAAGTATAGTTTGATAATGAAGACCTATTGGAATGTCTTGACGAAGGAACCGATTATTTAGAGTTGAAGTATGTCGGTTTGATGAATGATGAGGTCTGACTATGTGTTCAACAATATTATCAAAACTCTATACCATAGAGACACAATTTACATTACTTCCGCTTGCAACCCTCCATAAACCATAAGAGTTTTTTCCAAAAATTGACGGCCGTTCAAAATCATCATCAAGGTGGCTATCGATACCTGCTGTTTTTTGGTAAGATCTGTAAGTTGGTTGATTTTTCATAATTTATTTGCTGCACACTCCATAGGACCTGTCTTAAAGGCTCGAAGGACCAGGGACTTTTATTTGTCGGTCAGAAATTGAAATATTTCGATAGGAAGAGACTGTATGACTTTCAACTCTATTTATCAGTCAAAGAATGACATTAACAAACTTTTTTTTTTATTCTACAGAGCATTTCTTAAATTATATCATATGAGCCACAACAGCAAAATTATTCATTGATATGATCAAGAAAAATTTGCCCATTCATTCATATAGTTCAACTTCATCTTATGATGAACTGACCGAGTGCATATTGTCGATCGAGTGCTACAGTATTTCGCGACTTCCGGCAATTGGTGACTGCAGTGGAGGGCAATAACCGTATCGGTATTATCCTCCTACGTACAGACACTGACCACTTCAAGATACGTGGATGTTTGATTATAAAGCAGTGACTATGTAACACACCTGTATTGAATGAAAGAATACTGATATTTATTGGACGACAACAGTGCTTTAAACTAATCGTTAGACTTACATAGAGAGTTATTTCATGTGGTGAGTATTATGACATCGTACTTACATACTGCGTCCAATCCGGAGAACAACGGCACTAATGATATAAAATATAGGGTTGGCTGCATTTACGATTGAATGTGAATGTGAACTTTGCACCGATTCTTTACACACGTATTTTTTGATTTTCGATGTTTGAGGTGTCCAAAATTAATAATGAATGTGGGAGTTCAAAGAGGTTGAGTTTGGGCAAACCAAAATATAATCAGGATATTTAGAAACGATAGAGACTCTCTCGATAACGTTTTCTTTTATTTCACGTTTCCTTCGTGTTGGTTTGAAATGTATAATAGTTGTGATGCTAAATCAGAAAAACAAGGACAACTGAAATATAAACTTTTTGAAGACAAGCTTATAATGGTAACAAATAATTCATTCATTCAGAAAAATCTATATAATATATCGGAAAAAATTATTTTTTATTTCTCAGTGCATGTGAATAAAATCTTGTCTTGTCTACTTAATTCATTGGATTTCAGTAGGTATACGCATGAATATACAGTGACCGCCAAAATGAATATACCATATGTAAAAAAAATAGAGTAGTGGAAAAACTATTCTGGGGAAAAGTTTGTACATGTCTGATAACCTAAAAATCGATTTTCACACATGTCAGGTGATCGCTGATATGGTGGCAAATTGAAAAAAAATACTATGAAAAGGCAAAAAGTGGAATAAAATGGCAAAATATCAAAAAAGTTATTTGAAATAGTTCCTCAGAATTAAATTTTATACAGATATACAAAGTTTGAAAATTGAAAATTGAAAATTGAAAACAGCTATTTTTTTAATATTTACCTAGCTATATAAAAATATCAAATTATTATCTCACCAATAGCTTGATCATACGTTTGAATTTCAATGATAATGACAAGATCATACGTTTGAATTTCAATGATAATGACAAAACTTCCTGATTTTCTCCACTACAGTGGGCACTTGTTAAAAAAAAAATGGATTTTTTCAAAACCCTGGCTGTAACATTCATTCGTATCTAACAGGTATATTTGAATTCCACGACTCTTGTGATGACATGAAACTCCAGAAATATGGTGTTTTCCAGATTATAATTAAGTTTCAATAATAATCCTGCCAGAGCGTTTCCCTTCGCATGCAATGTTGAAAACTCTAAGCCTCTTTAATTTCATGCACTATTTTTAAGATAATGTGCGAAGTGAAACGTTCGTGTAAGGTTATCACAAAAAATCGATTATAATCGGAAAAACACAATAATTTTGGATTTCATTATCACTGCAATAATCGTGGAAATCTGATATAACTGTTAGATGAGAAACAGCCAGGGTTTTATTTAGTGCTCTTTGTTGTAGAGAAAATTAAAAAGTTTTTGTCATCATTATTAAAATACAAATGTTTCAGTATGGTCAAGCTATTCATAAGAAAATAATATGATATTATCAGCGATCACGTGACCCCATAATTGTTTTTTCTATACTCCAATAATACACTTGTTTCCCAATGAGGTGTCCATGTATCAACTTGCCCCATCCAGAAGCAACCATCTTGAATTCATGAATTTTAACTAAACATCCATGATCTTCGACCCCAAATACGCACACATATCAATTTCGACAGGAAATTTATAATCTTTGACTTCGAAAACACCCTGATACCAAATTCAAATACAACCAAACCATAATCACAGAAATAGTTCGCTTTTTTGGAGTCGCCATCATAAATATGTTAATTTTAAGAAAGAGTTTATAATCTCCGAGTACGATAATACCAGCATACCAATTTTGAATCGAATCGGAACATAATCACAAAACTAATCCTCCATCTTGGAGCCGCCATATTCAATTTATAAATTATGACAACAAATTTATGATCTTCGACCCCGAGTACCTCCAAATACTAACTTTGATTCGAATCGGACCATAACCACAAAACTCGTCCGCTATCTTGGAGCCACCGTCTTTGAAATTAATGATTGAAAAAAGTAGTTTAGGTCCTTCCATTTTGGGGTGGGGTTACTTGAGGAGAGTTTTAATGTTATGTAGCGCCATTTTGCATTTGGAATGTAACTCACCCCTCCCCCCCATATCATCAAAAATATCTTGGACAAAATATTTCATTGTTAATAATAGTTTATGAACCATTCGACAAAAAAAAACAATCAAAAATATCATTCAATTTGTATAGGGACCGACCCATATTGATCTTTCTCAACATACATATAGATAGGTTTATGTTGAAATATTATGGAAAATCTTACAGTTCCATATAATGAAGCCATATGATCCATACGCTGAACTAATAATAAAATGAATGTGTTGGTTAAATGAAAGTTGATGATCGAAATGGACAACGGAATCCTTAATGGTATCACTTTTTTCCAAAATAACATCATCTGCACCGTAGAGAAATGGACAAGCTTCTATTTCTTTGTTATGGATAGATTATGAAGTAAAATGAAACAAAAATTTGAAAAATCATTAAAATATCTCTAGAAATAAAAAAGCTATACGACTTTGAAGTTGTGTTCGAAAAAATAATTTCATCCAGTGTGTGACGTTACGCGACATAGACAAAAGCCCTGGCGCTGCTATTGTTGTGTAGCAATATCAGATTACGTCAAAAGTGAGCGGAGACCATAGAAGTTCGGCGCTAAAATACGTAAACTTGAATAATGTATTTCTCAGTTATTTGCATTTTAATTTTTTTTTAATGATTTATTCGTTTGATCTCTATTTTAATTCCACCGCGTTAAATATAGTATTAACAATATCATGAAACTTTTGCATTGTATCGCATTAGCTTTTCTGCTGAATGTTTAAATTCTTTGTTTAGTTATATGTTCAAATGAAAGCGATTTTCAAGACAACAAATATGTGAAATATTAATTTGATCCTGCAATATGATACAATTATTTAAATCGAAAACCGGTTGTATGAAATATCTGAAATAATTAAAGATCAAGATAGCAAATACCTCAAGGGTCTATAAGGTGCTAGTTGTAGAATATATATTTGAGTAAAAACCATAGTGATGAATGTAAATTTCCTACCAATTCCTATTGGTCCAAGAGATATTTATTTGTCCCACTGATCTACGGACACATTTTATATATTAACCTGTTTACATTTTGCAAGATCTTTGTCTTATTTCTTATCCAAAATTTTCCACCACTGGAATTATTATAAGTAGTCTGTAATATAGTCTGTTGAGGGATCAGATCCCTATTTGCTTTTAGTCCCTTCAAGTCGTTCGAAAACCGTTCAATACGTCATGAAGAAACAGTAGAATATATCAAGTTTGTATTTGCTTACCGCTTATTGGGCACCTTCAAACGCCTCCTGCGATACCGAAAGAAATGCTTATAAAACAATAATATATACTGTAACAAGGTTAGAATGAAAATTCGATGCAAGAGCATCGCGATATTTCATTCTGACCGAGTAACTAACTGTGCTTTCTCCATCATCAAAAATTTCAATTGAATGAATTGAATAACAATAAAAAATTCATTATGAATAACTAACCTGGGTTATTCAAAAACTATTTCTTTACTGCAAAAAAAATGCATAAAAATAGTAATATATAAACTATATCAAAAAAGTTTTCATCAAAAATTCAAATAAAAAAAAGTATAGAAAAATATCGTTTTTTGCTTCCACTGCGTTTATACGATCTAATTGCTCCAAACTTTCTGTTCCTTCCCCACACGCTGTCATCTTATTTTATAAATTTGTGACAAGGGGTCTCTCTCTCTTCCACGAGAAACACACGGCGCCAGTGAACATCCTAAATCAATAAAATGCAATTCAACTAAAACTTATGGATCTTCGTTAAATTTCAAGTGGTATATTTTCAAATTTCATTTCTGAATCACTCGATAAATTATTTATTATGAATAATTTACATAAAACCTCTTTCAACTATTTTTGATGCCAAGTCAAGGCTAACGTTATAATTGCTACAACAGTGCCAGAATATTCATTTATTCCTCACCAAGTGATGAAATGAAATACTCGCAAAATGCATAAGACAGCAAATGTTGTAGAATATTTATTCAATATAAATAGCGAGAATGTTACTTTTCTGTTATCAACTTTCATTTCAGAATCGACAAACTCTGTAAGAGTGCAAATAGACTGGCAAGTAAACTCGCCGAAAAAACCGTCGGATGTGTGTCACAGTGCAGTCCGAAGTATGAACAATTTCAATTTTTCAATTTCAATTTATTTCAGTGTTGTTAGAGTACATATTTCATATATGTATCAATGTATTTTTATAACTCTGCTGAATCAAGACGCATCACCTAAGCACTTAAGTCCTTGTATTGTGTCAGACGTCTATAATTCAGCAGGGTATGTTGACAAATAACATCTTATATTATTAACATACAACCAAGTAGCTAACCTATATACATACATTTATTGATGGCATAAAATATTTAAATTATTTGTGTTTTTCTTTTTATAATAAGAGTGGAGGAAAAGCTTATGGGTGACATTATGGAAGCTTAGAAGTTGAGTTAGAAGTTGAATCAACTGTTGTTTCTTTTTGGTTCAGAAAATGTTTTTTAACATTTCGTGATTTTGGTGAATGAATTTTTTGAGATCAGATTTAAACCTATTCAATTTATTGATTTCTTTCAATTCTGGTGGCACAAGGAAGAGAATCGGTCCTAACACTGTTCCTTGCGGCACACCAGTGGTGATTTTCAGTGGTATGCTTAGTTCATTGTCAATTTTGACTCTCTGACTTCTGTTCGATAAATAATTCTGCAGAACATTTAAAGCTGGCCCTCTTATTCCATATTTATACAGTTTATTCATTAATCCATCATGTGACACTGTATCAAATGCCTTGGCCAGATCTAAAAAAACTACTAAGCATTTTTCAGATCTGTCCAGTGCTTCAATAACTTTACTTGTGAAGTCGAGTACTGCATTTTCAGAGCTAGAATTTTTTATGAATCCAAACGGGCAGCACTATCTGACAGTTTCTTCAGCCAGTTTTCTTGCCCGTCTATATGCACCCTTACGATCGTGGAGAAATTCATTTTCAGTTTTCTTCATCTAAATTATCTACTCAAGTTCTATACAATCTGAAAAAAATATGTGGTTTGAATTATTCTGATATTTCTCTTGTTGAACGTAACATTGAACAAGATCAGAACTGACTGATAAGAAAGTTGAAGTGGGTTATCAAAATTCCATTTTTGTATCAGTTCAACTTTGATCTAAATATTTTCACGTCGAGTATTATTTCCTTTTAAAGCCCAAAGTTTATGCTCTGCATCATACATTGTATGCATATTTCAATACAAAATAATTGCTAAAAAAGTAAAAGATGCCGCTCACCGATAGCATTGACACTAAGTGAGTCGGTTTGAAAGGCATTTTGTGGTAAATAAGACATTTATCGGAATTATAAAAAGCCCATTTCTATGGTGCATAGTAATTCTCCACTCAATGACATGCGCCTCTTTTGTGCTACGCCTCGTTTTTCAAGCTTACTGTTGCCGATGCTACGAACAATTGCAACATAACTTACACTTGTAAATTTTTCAACTATTACTGAAGTATCCAGCTTTATTTCAATATGAATAGTTTCATCAGTTCAGAATGAATTTGGAATTAACATAAGGCGAAAAAAATGTGGAGGATAATCTCTTAATTGAAACGGTACCTATGGAGGAGTGGTAATATATTATAATAATAAAGAAAATAAGTGGGCTGAAGTCGGAGACTGAGAAAATGATAGCCTGTGAGCAGAGCTGTCCCAAAGCACAGTGCTTAGTGCTCGTGAAAGTGCTCGAAGCACTTTTGTATTCCTAAGCACTGTGCTTCCGAGCACTTTCCTAATTCAGTGCTTAGTGCTTAGTGCTCCGAAGCATTTAATGAAAAGGCTTAGTGCTTAGTAATTCCGAAAAGTGGTCGCGAGCACCCCAGTGCCTTTCCATATAAATGAATCTTGTCGAAACATGAAGTCGCGGCAGATGGCACCCGGCGGCACCCCCCACCAAAAAATCAATTTTCTACGATAAGTACTGCGTTTACAAGATTTAGTACAATTTTGTCAGTTACTTCTCTTATCTAAAAAAATAAGTTCAAAATAACTAAATATCACTTCTCCTTTTCAACCTACGTTGACGTATCGAAGACCAAATCTGTCTCCGTTATCAAAACCTTTAAAACAATAATTTTTTTTATTATCGAGTCAAATTGTTATTTCTTTGAAGAAATTCAGAAAAAGTTCTAGCAAAAATTTCGTATGGATGACATTTGCTATTTTGATACAGGGGATGTGCGGTATGTCAATTACCATTCTGTTATTTCAAACATCTGTTCTGTGTAATCATATGCGGCCCGTTTCCATTTGATTTTGATTTACATATTTTGTTTTTTTTCAGACTGTGCGAAAAAAAACGATGTCAAGAAAACCACGAAACCAAACATTTTTAATCAATAGTCCTATTTTATTGGAATCGAATTGTTGCAATTCTATTTCAAAATAGTATATTACGTTAGCTGAGTTATAAACGTTCTTTCAGGAATGAGTATTTTATTCACGAGTGCAGCGTTGCGGAACGACTGTTTAAAAAACATTTGTCTCGAGGAGTTCATAAATGCTTTTCGTATACTGTACTTTTTTATATTGTATGTTTTCAAGTTAATATCTTTTTTTAACATAACGGTTTCAATTGAAAAGTCAAGAACGACCTACTCTCTCAGGGTTTTTAACCATGATATCAAACAATAACCCTAGCGATGTACACAAAAAATGGAGTTGCCATGGTAATATTTAAAAAAAATTCTTTATATACAGATTGCGGAATATGCGATTAATTGATCATTTATCATGGTACGCTGAATGCCATTTTGGATATGTGAGTAGAAAAAGCAACTTAAGTTTTTAATTGACTTGGTTGCTACTTGATGAAAATCCATAGACTGTTAGAAACGTGAGTTACTGAAACTTGATTTAACACGATAAGGTTCGAACAAATGAAATTACATCGAGACATCGCTACGATGTAGTTTTCCAAGCGGTTAATATAATAACTGCTTAAAAAAGCGACAGTGTAGCGAAACATGTCGCGATGTAATATTATTTGTGAAAATCTTACGTGTTTGATTAAGTTTCAGTAACTCAAGTATCTAACAGTCTGAAAAGTGCTAAGTGCTTAGCGCTCCCTGATTGGAATTACTTTTTGAAAGTGCTTAGTAATCGCGAGCACTTCATAAATAAAAGTGCTTAGTGCTCGAGATTTCGGAGCACTTTTCAAGAGTGCTCAGAGCTTAGTGCTCGAAGCACTTTTTGTAAGTGCTTGGCACAGCTCTGCCTGTGAGGCTGGAGTCTACAAAACCATTGAGTACCGTAGTTACGTGTTGGCTAAAAATGTTCTCAACACTATACAGTGCGACGCTAAATTATGGAATAAATTCATTATTTCAGAATACGAAAATATTTAGAAAAAATCCTCGGATAAGTCGATTTTCTTTTCCGTTAGGACAATTTTTGAACCCCACCTAAAATATATAGAGTTATCCGCATTTGAGTAAAAATTACTTAGGTGATATTTTCAAATAGGTCAGTAAGTATTTTTTTCCATATTTGATTAGAGATCATTATAACGAATCCAGTGATACCAGGTTTGATGGGATTATGTCAAACGGCTGTGGAGATTTTGGCAAAAACTTCTCCATATGCCCAATGAGTGCAACGGAGACTTTTAATCGTGTGGAGTCTCAGTGCCTTATTGAAATCAGCTAATCTGGTACAATTGGAAAATATGAAAACATACAAGGTGATCCATTTAAAAAACACACCTTTTTTATGCTACAAACAAGCGAGTCAATTTATTGAGTTTTGGTGTTCACTGTAGACTCATGAATATTACTGACTCTCGATTCGATGAGATTGTTTCATTAGAATCGTATCTCAATCAAATAAATCAAGATTTCTCTTGAAAAATTCCATAACAAGGCATTTTGACTAATTCAAATCTGGCGCCCTCTAGCGGCTCTCCTAATAATACGATCTTCTTATAACTTGTCTAGACTGTGCAGGGTCTTCGACCGAATGAATTGTAAAAAAATGTCAAATTTTGCTGAAAGTTACTTTCATAGGGTTTTGTTCCCTGAACAAAACTGAAAATACCAATAATAATACTGATAAAATTGATGCTCAGTTTGTCCAAACAGTTTATTATTATTCATTATGAGTTCATACTCAAGAACCTAAAAAGAAATGAAAATATACAAATTTTTTGTATCAATCTGACACTCGTTAATTTTGCTTGCCGCTTTCGTATTCGAACTGAAAACTTTGCGTGACAAGCTTTTGAATCTGTAACTCACAGAATAACCTACATTACACATCTAAAGAAATTATCCTTTACTTTTTAGCGCAATTGAATAATAGATTGTCTTTAATTTTTTTTTTATTATTATTTAATGACTTCCGTAGCTTCTCCTAGTTGGTAAATACTTGCCAGGCATAGTTTCACGAAAATTATCCGTTTGGCTGAAACATACTCTCTGCCCCTCACTTACATCGGGCGCCTTTTTGTGGAAATCCGCGAAGTACCCTACTATTAGCGAAATGCGTTCCCGCTAGGTGGCGCTAAAAATTCAGGCGCGAAACAATATAATGGTGATCAGTTGCTAAATTCAATAAGAGACTATACCCAGCAAGCACATAACATAACTGGGCAGTACCGCGATGTTCTATTTTGACAACAAAGAAACAATCATTTCTAATGTGCCTTTGATGTCACTTGCACGTCACTGTAGTACGTTGAATGTCACTTGTATGTTATTTTTTAACATTTGTTTGTAATACACTTGTGACATTCCGACAATGTAGTAACGTTATGTTTTGTTAAACTTTCTAATATGATGTTCCCACAATGTATTTTTATGTAGTTTATGCAACAGAAACAAGAACTGTTCTATTAATGTACTTTTAAAAGACGATGAGGCGTTTTTGTATGTTTGACACACAATTATGTAACTTAGAAGTATCCAAGAGATGTGCCTCGAACGTACACTAGGAACCGTGTTTGACAGTACCTTCAACATGTTTCAACTTCCTTCACACAAATGACGCTAAGCTGAGTCCAAAGTTGATACCCACTTTCTATACGCCATTTTTTATGAATAGGCACCAGCACCAGTGGAAGAGAAGGTGGGAAGTGAAAGTTAATCACAAGGATTTTATTTTTAAGATATGTAAAATCCAATAAAACATTTATCTCCGTGACAAAAACGTAAAAGACTGGCAGATGATGACAGATTTTAGGTGACGATTTTTTCGTTTATGCCTTTGGGAGTACTGAAAGATATAAAACTGCTGATGAAAATGATGGAAAATTAGAGCGGTCCCCGAGTGGCTTTCATATGGAAAGTTCAATTTTCATATTTACAAAAAACCTAACCTCACTTCGGCATTCTCAGAATTATGCTAATTTTTTTATGACAAAAAATGAGAATTTTCGGTGATTTTCTCGTTGCTGATAATTACAAATAAGAAAGTTTTCATCATGAAATGTTCATGAAAATATTGGCGTAAGGTCTGCGAATGCCGAAGTGAGCTTAGGCTTTTTCATTTCCATCAGCACTTTTATATCTTTCAATCCTCTCAGAGGTATAAACGAGAAAATCGCCTCCCAGTCTATAAACTCATAAATCAAATTGTGGGAAGATTGTTTTCAAACAATATCTCATTGGGCATTCAATTTAGGCCCATTTCGGAATTTTTATTAGCACCCAAAATTTTAATATATAAGAAAAATATGTTATTCAGAAAAAGTATTCATTTGTTTCTGTTTTAGGAGTAGTACATCAAAAATCAAATTGCACCAGGAAACAGTTCGAGGTGTTGAGTAAGTGGCTTCGACAATCCAAGCAGATACGGTCAAGAGAAGAAAATACATATAATATATGTTTTATAGTTCCTCAATTCGTCAAAATCATTTATATGGATAAATCTCTTAACAAATCACGTGTAGTGTTTTATTGATATGTCGTTTAGCTGATTATTAACATATATTTGAAAAATGGAAAATAGTAATTTTTGAGATATAGTGTAATGAAATTTTTCGTTTTTTCTTTTTGTAAGAACCGTTTTCCTCAAACTTGATTTGTTTGAAAATCTAGAAACTAGGAGAATGGACTTAAAAAAAACTCACTATAGCTCAAAAATCAGTCTTATGCAGTCACTATTTTTTCAAATGTTGAATCGCAAAGAAAAAAAGATGAATTTTATGAATATCACATCAATATTGAAAAATAACATTGATAGAACATTTCATAGTAGGGATCACTCATTTGACCTAATAACAACCAACGAAGTGGTCGAGGTGTTTGGAGCTTTTGCTCCCATCCGGGCGGCTTGGGTTAGATCCCCACCGCCATTACGGAGCTACAGTGGTTCGGAATCCACTTTTTAAGCTGTAGTTCCTTTTGAGTTGCAGTGGATTTGAGTAAAATATTAGATAAAGAGTATAGATATTTGATGACTGACACAATACAATTATAACATCAACTTGACACATATATCAATACAGGGAGTAATAAATAAAATAATAATAGAAGTACTCAGGGTTTGTATCTTCATTTCCAATAGTTCCCGGGTGTCCCTTGCTCCGACAAGCTCTGCTTTTATGAAACAAAATTTTAACACATTTTTTTGACTTACTTTTGACTTCTGCCGTCATTTCAAGTTGACTTAATCTAAAACTACGAACACTAAAGAATATCACTAAACCCAATGTATTGTCCAAAAATCGATTTATAATGAGAAAACAGTTGGAATATATACATTACCGCTCATGACAAGAAAGACCTGATCTACATTGTATCAGTTCAACTAAATAATTATAGATGACGCACCCTTCTCGCAGACTGCGAATTAACTCGGCCTTCTGGGATCAGTTAATGAGAGCTCCTCATCCATGGTGCTCCTAGCTGCTGAAAATTCGCTTGGTTTTGATCGACAAGGAACTGTCACGAATAACTAGCTCCATTCGGCTCATTCTTCTAGATCTTGTTCTTATTTTCATTGATCAATACGTAGATCTCTATATCCAGGATTACCATGTCCTGCTTGAAGGTCTGGGTTTTTAGTGGTATTCCATCCATTTTTTGTAGAGTTCTTCAAACTGATAAAATCCTCGATTGACAGCGGCTGAAGAAATAGCTAGTTTAACCTTTTCTCAATTTTTCTGGCGAACCTTTTCTCCTGAATAGCATGTTTTAACATCTTGAAAAATAATTTTATCGAAGTAAAAACACAGAAAAAAAAACAATATTGCGAGATAATCGTCGTAAAAAAGGGAACATTGCCAGATTCAAACTCCGTACTACTCCACATGGTCGATTCAAATACCGTTAATCTCTTTTTTGTCCTTTGAATGATTTTTTGGCAATAACCCGGCCACTAGAGAATCAGGCCAGTAGAAATAGACATGAATGAAATAGTATGAATGATTGCAGAAGGTTTAGTACTCCAGCCAAGTGATTAATGGTACATGTAGAAAGCAATAAATATCAGTTTTCAACCTGTTCCGAAGTCCACAACTTTGACAAAATTACGCTCATCTTGAATGTTGTTGTATACTCATTGAAAAAATTCCGAAAGTTCTGCAAACTTGAAGTAGTATTAAATATATTATTTCATATCACGAATTAAGTTTGAAACCAATTTAAGTGTACGGAACATTTTTTTTTATCAAAAGTTAATGTTTTTCTTTGATATACCATAAGAAAAAGTTCCAAACTTGACAGATACATCGGAAAAATATTCCGAACCTATAGACCTTTTACATTGACCGGAAAATATATTTTTTTAATCCGTGGTCATTATTTTGATGCATTCTGATGCGTTCACAAATTTGCAACCTTGCACACGATCCGGAACTTCATGCAATTTGCAAAAATCTAATTTTAAAATAATTGGATGTTTCCAAATTGCATGAATTCCGGATCGTGTACAAGGTTGCAAATTAATGTTCAAAATTTGCAATAAAGTTTCAAAATTTTTGTATTTATTTCCAGACAATCTTGATCAAAAAAATGAACACGAATTAAAAAAATATGTGCTCCGGTCAAAGTAAATGGTTGAAAATCTGTAAAACTGCGCGGAATATTTTTCCGATGTATCTGTCAACTTTTCGAATTTTTACTTATCAGAGAAATAAATAGAAATGTTCCGTACTCTTGAATAGGTTGGAAACTTGGATTCGTCATATTTTGCATAACTTTCAGAATGTTTTCGAATATACAGAAAAATTCAAGTTGAGTGCCATTTTGACAATGTTGCGGATTTCGGTCAGGTTACAAACTGAGATTTATTGCTTTCTAGATGTACCACTCATTCGACCAAAGTTTCAAAACTTTTGGAATTGTTGAATTTTCGAGTTTTGATGTCTATTATTCTACTGTCCTAAATGCATACTTGACTTTTACTGTTACGAAAAGGTGAGTTTCAGTAACAAAAATATCACGACTCATGAAAGGACAACTTTAAAAACGCTGGCTCTTGGTCTATATTGCCACTGTTAAATGATAAAAACAGTAAAATATTCTTTTTCAAAGATGATGTTCACTGTATAAAAAAAACTCTAATAAACTTCCACTATATTTATTTTGAACTGTAGTTTACAATTTTTTATGAAAGGTTTCACCAATCCATATGATATAGTTAAACAATTATTGAAACTGTCATCATTAGCTAAACAAGTAATACAATCTCTATTCAAATTAAGAATTCTATCAGACTCATTAAGATCTTTGAAATCAATGAAAAATCGAAATTTCTCAATAATTTTCACATTGGTTTTTATAACTTTCATACAAAATTTTAAGCAATTCATATTTAAGTACGTTATAGAAAATTTAAAGGATTGTCCTTGTTTTCCAATAATTACATTCAAAGTTTTGAAAATACGCAAATCTAGATATATAAACTCAATAATGTCCAGATAATACTCTGGATGCCTCAATGAAACGTGAGGAAGAGCTTCAGAATGTTTTCCTCTCCACTCACAAGGTGAAATATGATTACAATAGCATTCAGTTTCTGTTAATTTTGAGATAGAACAGAGTAACTCGTGTGAACTCACTTCTGCAATTTTACCTATGAAAGAACAACCATCGTCTCTGAATTTGCATGGAAAATTTATGTGGCCTGTCACTTTCTCAAGGGTGAAATTTCTGTTAGTTCCCATTTCTACTTGACATGAAGGACAAGTCGAGATTTTCTCTTTGCAGCCAGCGCATAAGCTATGTCCAGCAGTACACATGAAAATGGGTGGTTTCATATAATAGGTGCAGATTGGACATTCAAGTTCTGACAGAAGGTTTGTGTTAATTACATTTTCTTTTGAAGATTCTGTTCCCATGCTGAAGGTGCACCTGACTTTATCTGTATTGAGAATACGTTTCACAGTAGCCATGTCGATTTTTGTCATAGTCAAATTATCGTGATGTTTTATTCTATACTCAGACACTGGTATATCTTTTATATGTAAGCTTTGTCGCTTCTTATCGTCCTCTACAAGTAGAGTATATTTCAGCTTTTTAGTACAACTACCCCATACCAAAATGCTACAAAAACAGCAAGTTGAGGAGTAATTGATTTTCACTATGAACGGCTCCTTATTCCACAATGTCAGCTTATTCACGTACTCATTAACATCGCCATATCTGCAAGGAACAATAAAGTCATTAGTGCTAATCAACAGATTTGTATGTTTCAATTGGAAATGGGAAATGATTTGGTCGGATTCAATTCTCTCTTCACATGTTATTGCTGGGCACTTTCTTGGGAAAAACATGCAACTGTTTTCATGCTTTTCTATAGATCCCCATGCCAATGTAGCATCGCAACCATATTCATCGTTGATACAAGGAAAGAACATAAACTGAGCCAGATTTTCATAAAGATGTGCAGGCTTTCCTTTAACTTCAGGACATCTGCCACAAACCGGTTCATTTCCTTCTAACTGTATGGGCCCAACCGACAGGTATTTTTTGCACTTTGAACATTTTTCTACCAACTCCTTCGGCAGAAATACTCTAGAAGTTTTCTTCGGTGCCTGCAATTAATTGAAGAATTAATAACCATGGTTACCATGCACCATTCAGTAATAAAAAGAATAGGTCCCGAGTACCCTGTACATGTCGCTGGAGGCGACTAGAAAACATACTCAAGCAAAAGTGTAAGGTAACGTGATGAAGGATGAACAACAGAAGGGTGGAATATGCAGTCACGAACTATCCACTGGAGACGGCACTAGGGGGCACCTCCTTGTATCTACGCCTTACCCGGCCAGGCGGGTTTTATATTTTCTAAGCTAGTCTTGAGATCAGTACATGGATATTCTCAAAGAAGTTTATTTGGAAAAGTTGTTTGGAAACGAAAACAATATTATCATTTGCAATCACAGCCACCTACGCTAAATTTTTTTTTCCTAATTTTGTATAGTTCTAACATCATAAAGAGTACTAGTACCTCATATGCAATTTGGTAAAATTTATCATTTGTACTAGAATATTGACGTTTTTGAAAATTGTTTGAATTTTTAATAGTTATTTGGTGCAAATTTGATATATTACTCTATATGTATGTCCATTATAACTATCAGTATGGTTTTATGAAAGGAAAAGATTGAATAAATCAGTTATTGGTAAACGATTGAATAATACAATTCTGCAACTTTTTCCGATCGTTTTATTCATAAAAAATGAAAATATACAATTATTTATGATTAAAGTCGCAGAATTGTATTATTTAATCGTTCACCAATAATTAATTGATTCATCCAATGATTTCCTCCTATAAAATCATAGTGATAGTTATTATGGACATACATACAGAGTGATATATCAAATAAGGGTATGCTTTTCTGGGCCAGCTGTTCCCGGTCATATGATTTTTCACCCTTTTAGCTTTATAAAAAACAAACATTTTCCCGAAATTTTAGCTTACAAACCATTCCGAAACATCTTCAAAGATGTTCTTCAATAGCAGATTTGTGAAGACAAAAAATGATAAAATATCTACATTCTGGCAACACACCTTTTGTGCTTTTTCTGGTTTTCAATGTTCAATAGGTGGAAAATGTCAGTTCTGACAATAAGTTATTAAATTTATTTAAGAACAATGTTTCCTCTTTGCATTTTATGAAAATGATTGATGAGAACATATTATACATAAGATAACTTATTCTCAATACAAAAAAATAATTAAAATATTCTACCACATTACTCATTTCTAAGCATTTGAATGAATTTTGATATTTTTTCAGCAATAGCCCAATTTTCCTTTTCAAGAGCATACCCTCCTTGCAGCAAAAACCTAGTAAAAAATTCAAACAATTTCCAAAAAACGTCGATATTCTAGTACAAATGATAAATTTTACCAAATTTCGCATTGAAATATTGTTGTAGGAATATAAGGGAAGAAACTAAGGTACATATGAGATACTTATACTCTTTATGCGGCTAGAACTATAAAAAATATGGAAAAAAATATCTTGTGTGGGTAGCTGTGGTTCCAAATATTAATATTGTTTTCGATTCTAAACAACTTTTTTAAATAAAATTCTTTAATAATATCAAAAATAAGGGTAGAATACTCTTAATCAAAATTTCTCTTTTGTCTCTTTTTTGTTCTACCCTGTACACTGTTTTGAAATTCAGAATTTTGATAACTCGAATACAAGTTTTATGCAAAGCGCTACCTTTTTTGAAAAATACAATTTTTTGATAAATTCCTAATAGAAACGTTTTCTATATGGTACAAACTTTTTGAATATGTCACTGTCACTTTATACAACTTTACCAATTTTATTAATTTTTTTGCAATTGTCGTCACAAAAACTTATGTCATTCATCAGTATTTATAGTCCGGGAGGTACTGTCATTTTAGAATACGTCATAGTATGCACGATGAAATTTATTATAGTACACATACCACTTAGTACTAAACCAAGAGTCAGACCGCGCGACCGCGGTGGATGGAGTGGTAGGAGGCTCTGCAACTAGTCAAAAAAAGTTGAAAAAAAGTAATAGTATGAACGCTGAATTTTTTATCGTTGGTAGATCATATGATACTCATCACGAAATCAATCGTCAGACACTTGAGTAGCGGTGGGTTGCACAGATACAGGGTGTTGAATATGAAAAATAAAATCTATTTCTTATTCATAACTTCCACAGGTTTGGAAATTTTACAGTTTAATTCGAAGAAATATATTTCTTCAATAAAAGCTATATTTTTGAAGGAAAATTACATTTTTAGTTGCCACCAGTGGCGTACAAAAAGGGTATACTGGTGCCTTTCCTCCCCAACTTTTTACGCCCTAAGTAAAATCAGGAAAATTGTTATTTTTTGACTTCTTCATTCATCGTTAACTGAAACATATGAAATTGTTTGAACCCGGAAAAATTAATCGTTTTCAAGATAATTGCGCTTTTATGAATACATACTAATAATGAAAAAAATGTTTTGCTGAAGTGAATTGTACAATCCAAATAATTGCTTCAAATTTGTACTGGATATTCTACCAAAAATATCAATGCTACTTTCACATGCATTTTTTCACAAAGCTGCCTTCTTGCAGAAATACAGGGTGTTGAAACAGGAAAGTTATAAAGCATTTTTCTCCTAACTAACATACAGTGTATCTCACTTCTCAAGGGAACATGAGTCTGAATCTGACCTGTGGTTGATCTGAGTGAAATACAATGCTCGCCAGGAGCAATGGACTTACCCAGTTTTGCGAAAAATTACATTAGGGGACAATATACTTGGGCTCAAATTTTCAACGGATTCGGAATTAGGACAACAATATTACTGCCAGTACAGATTTTCGATGGAAAATTTCCACTTCTGAAAAACCCAGTTTGTCTCACTTTTTGTAACCAAACGTGTAATGAGTAAAATATATTGAAGAATTTTTAGTTAAAAAATACCACACAAAAAGTTTTAGCATTTCCTGAAGTCGTAAAATGATCAGGTTAAATTCACTCATATCCAAAATATCGGAAAATATCAAATTACAGTCTCCTTATACCGAGACACATGTTATGAAAGTTCCTTTTCCCTTAGTTTTAAGTTTGAATACGAATGGAACACATTCAGGAATCATAAATTTAACGACTCTTTTCAATAGGTAGTTCAATTTGTTGAATATTTTTTTAGAGGCCACATTTGGTGGTCTCCCAGAAGAAACACTTCTTAGAATGGAGAGGGTAGAAATATTGGTTTGGTGAATTCTCTATTATTTTTCAAGACAAAATTAGTCTTAGCTTTCAATCCATACAGAAAGCATGTAGTTCGTAAATTTGTGTTATTGTTATATTTTCCGCGTAAGTTCTGTTCTTTCTCATAAGTATATATTTGTTCCGACTTTTATTTAAATACGTATGGTAACTACTCAATTTCCTTTATCATTTCCATTATTATTTGCATTATCAAGTCTCAAGTTTTAGAACGATCTTTCTCACCTCTCAGTTTGTTTTCTCAATCAACTTGTATCAAAGTCCTTTTGGTTTTATTTTATTAAATTTAAATTATTTTCAGTTATTGTTAAATCAACGACGAGTTATCTAGTATCATTTTGTATTATCCAATTTCATATCATTCTATATTCCAAAATTAAGATCTCCGTCAAATAATTCCTAAAATGTCCCTAATTAAAATATTTGTGTCATTTATTTATTATTTCCTTGTTCAGTAGATACAAGTGTTGTTGATTTCTTTGTTTTATTTATTGAGTAATTTACCCATAGGCCTTTGTAAGCCTTACCGAGTTGAGACTTGAGCATTTCAAATAAGAAGTTGAACAGAATAAGTAAAGTCATAATTGCTATTTCGAGAGTAAAGTAAATTTCGCAAATAAAGTAAAATTCGCGAAAAGTCCCCAGTGACAGAAGGAATTGATGGAGATGCTGTCCAAGGAACAGGATAGATATGCAAAAGTAAGAGAAACAAATGAAATTTTGTGATGTATGATTCTTAATTCTTTGATAGAGAGCCCACCGTTCCCATACATTATGTGTTTTAGTATTAATGACTTAGCTCGGTCAATCAGTTGTGACAGAACGATATTGGTTATTATAATAGCGATTTGTTATATTTTCATGGAAACACCCCCGTATCTTCCATAACTTTGGAGTGGAACTCTGTAAATTTCCGGATCGGTAGATGCACAAGCGATGACTCTAAATCTTGCTTGAAGTTGATCTGAGTGACATACACTGCTCGCCAGAAGCGATAGAATTGGCCAGTTTTGCAAAAAATTATATAAGGGGAAAATATAGGCTCAATATTCCATCGGATTCGCAATTAGGACACCAATTTCACTACCAATACAGATTTTTGCTGAAAAATGTTCAGTTCTGAAAACCCAGTCTGTCTCACTTTTCATGGAAACACCCCCGTATCTTCCGTAACTATTGAGTAGAACTTTGTTAATTTTGGGATCGGTGGATATACAGGCAATGAGTATGAATTTTGCCTGAAGTTGATCTGAGTGACATACACTGCTCGCCAGGGGGTGCTTCCATGAAAATTAAGACAAATTTGGTTTTTCAGAACTGAATTTTTCAGCAAAAATCTGTACTGCAAGTAAAATTGGTGTCCTGATTCCGAATCCGTTAGAGTTTTGGGTCTATAATGTCCCCTACTGTAGTTTTTCGCGAAGCTGGGTAAGTCAATCGCTCCTGGCGAGCAGTGTATTTCACTCAGATCAACTTCAGGTAAGCTTGTACATTTACCGATCCGGAAATTCACAGAGTTCCACTCCAATAGTTACGGAAGATACGGGGGTGTTTCCAGGAAAAGTGAGATACCTACACTGTATGTTAGGAGAAAAATGCTTTATAATTTTCAAGTTTCAACACCCTGTATTTCCGCAAGAAAGCAGCTTTGTGAAAAAATGCATGTGAAAGTAGCATTGATATTTTTGGTAGAATATCCAGTACAACTTTGAAGCAGTTATTTGGATGGTACACTTCACTTCAGCAAAACAATGTTTTCATTATTAGTATGTATTCATAAAAGCACAATTATCTTGAAAACGATTGATTTTTTCGGGTTCAAACATTCCTACATTTTTTACTTAAAATTGAATGAAGAAATCAAAGAATAATAGCTTTCCTGATTGAATTAAACTGCAAAATTTCCAAAACTGTGGAAGTTATGAATAAAAAATAGATTTAATTTTTCAGATTCAACACCCTGTATCTGTGCAACCCACCGCTACTCAAGGGTCTGACGATTGATTTCGTGATGATTATCACATGATCTACCAACGGTAAAAAATTCAGCGTGCATACTATGACGTATTCCAAAGTGACAGTACCTCCCGGGCTATTACGCTGATAGATAAAATGACGACGGCTCCACACACTGAGACCAATGTTGGGGCCAACGTTTGGACCAACTTGACTCCCAGCACTAGGGCTTACGTCGTCCAACGTTGGCGCCAACCCTATTTCGTTCATCCACACATATAGGACAAATGCTGTTGGCCCCAACATTGGCCCCAGTTTGTGGATCCGGCGTTAGAAGAATCATTGATTCACTCATTTTCGATATCCTTTATCTTACATTTCCATTACCAGTGCCAGTGATAACTTCATCTCATTCAATAACTAATTCATAGTAAACAGTGAAAAGTATTTCTGAGTAATTCCAGTCGGTAAGATATGATAACGTGATGATGTGTCGTTACCTATTCTGGAGATCGATACCTGTGGGATATAATCTACTCTCTCTTTATTCAATTCCTGCTAAAATTGAATTGAAACGTAGAACTGTCTACATACTAATTACCTCAGTTTGACTCTCCATTTCACCACAAACCGAATTTTCTTAACAATACGTGAGCTATTTTTTCACAACACTCGCATTGATGAAACTGAATTTGATTGTTCTTATTGAGATAAGCTGTATAATGATTAGATCTATCAATTTCGTCAAAAAACGGAAACATACGAAAGATAAGAATACAGTTTTGGGATTACCAGATCGTTTATTTAATCTCATATCTTTGAACGAGTAATTCTTGCATATTCAGGGTGTTTCACAACTTATACGAATTTTTTTAACCACATATGCACTTGTCAATAATGAGTTGATTGCTGTATAATTTTTATTTATAACAGTCCAGCAAAACACGAGCTATTAACTGATATAACCTGCCGCTTCGGGAACTGGAGAAAGGAATAACATTCGTACAAGTGTGACAAAATTGGATTAAATTGGTCCAAGCTTGCTTGCAAGTTAATAGAGAAAACTATGAACATTTCAATGGAGAATAATATTCAATATTTGATTGCAATTAGTACTTGCAAACATTATTGTGTCTTCCATTACACAAATGGATGTCAGATGTGATTCAATGTGTGTAGAGGTAGTAGTTGTTTTCTGACAGATATTCGCCTAAAATTCTCTACTCTGAGGGAAAGTGTGGAGAGAGGAGGATTAAGACGTCGTCGAAATTTTTCATTTTATTCACTTGAAACTCCAAACACTTTTCAAAATTTTTTCGAACCGTATAAATAATAATAAAGATGGGAATTTTTGAATTCAATTTCTACCCACTTCCAATCGTGGGAATATTTTGCACAGATATCAAGGACCGACGACAATACAAGAATTTCGTATTGATGTATTAATAATCATAATGTGATGATTTACAAATTAGGTTTTCACTTCCAATTGCACTGTATAATTTTCGTTGAGTAGCCGTAGTTCACCCTGTATAAAATAATGTATTATTTCGACTATTGGAAGTGGGCGAAAATTGAATTTAAAAATTCACATCATTATTTTATTTATTTCAATTATTTTGACATTATTGTATTATATGTACCAAATTTCAGATTATTCGGACGATTGGAGGTGGTGAACATTCTCCATTGAAATTGAAAAATGTGATTTCATTATAATATCGAGGAGAAAACAACGACTTCCCCGGCTAAAGTCACGCTGTACATTGAAAATACTCTAATAGAAAGAAAAAAAAAACTTTCAATGTGTTACCGCAGAGGACGTATTTCCATCCTTGCTGTGTGAAATTGCTTCTGAAGAGCCTGCTTTCCAATTCTTTCGATCTCCCTGATGAGCTTGGAAGATCGAAATAGATTTTCATCGAAAAACATGTATTAGGGATCTCATGAGAGTGAAGCGATCCTTGCTGCAATGAAATGGACGATTTATGGGCATGATATTTTTGAATAACATTCTCTCTATCTTATTTATTTACTTGAATTTTTAATGAAAATTAGAGCACGGTCGATTTATTATAGAATACATTCAATCCTACCAACCCAAACAAAGGGCTATGTTGAACAAGAATATCCTCTGAGGCAGCCGTTGAAATAATCCTTTTTGTAATTTCGTTTCGAAATGGAGACTTACATTTTGAATGTTAAAATGACATTCATATTTGCACAAGTGTGAATGTGAGGTTTTATATCGATAGTACTGTGAATATTGGAATCGTTGGTTCAGATTTATTCGGCAATACATTAAAAATTTTACCATTCTGCTGCAGCTTCAATATTATTGGGAACAATGTCGGATGTTTTCCATGACTTGGGTATGAACTCAAAGAAGATAAGGAATATGCTAGTATAAGCTACTCGGGAAGACTCTCTTGAAACATCAAGAACTATTTTTAAAAATTTAACATATTAACGTCATTCACTAGTAAGAGAAATTTAGGAAACATGTTATTCAACGCAAAAATTACATAAAATTTTCTACAGTAACACACCTCGAAGGTATTTTTTATTGAACAGTTTGGTCGCTAGAGCTCGCTGAAAAAATGCCAAAATCAACTACTCTGTGGAACACCCAGTGGTTTTCGCTTGTCACTCAAAAACTATGCTAATAATAACATTGAAGCTTAGAATTTCCTCAAAGCACATTCAGTTACTGATTAATTATAAATTTATGTATTGAATATATACATGAATTTAATCAAGTATGTACTAATTATTATTTATATATCAATTGAACCGTTGTTGTACACGCTGCGTTGGTTTGTGGTTTTCAAGGAGAAAAGTCCTTTGAATTTGGTAGTAGTTGAGACCGCGTTAGTCACCAACAGTCATCCCCTTGTTTACTGGAATAAAGATTCGAAACCTTGATACGATTTTTCCAGTAGCATTTACCTTCTATACCAAATTTCATATGAGTTTATGGCAAATATAACGACCTATCAAGTATTGTCTATTTAGCCAGGGAAAATCGAAGTGTGAAGAAAAACCCAGAATTTGGAACTACCATCAACATATTCAAAGACTCTCAGGCTGATCAAGAGGCAGTTTTGAGTGCAGGAGGAACATGTTATCTTGCTCTCTATGAGTTTGGCAAACAAATGACCTCCTTGAACAAATTTCGACCTGAACTCTTCATAAAACTTGCGTTCAAGTTGACATCCAACATCGCCATTCTCTTCGCAACAGAGGCTGCAGCACGGCAGCACTCATCGAAAGTCTATTTCCAAGAACAGCATAGTTGGGGAGGATCAACAATAGGATGGTCACCATCCTCGAGCCCCCTGTTCCTATCAAACTGCTGTAGCTCATTTCCTGTAAATGCAAGGTATCACAGAATTGATGAATTGATGAATATCAATGAATGCTTTCATTGATATCATGATCAAGTACATTAAATAGGTTCGTTATGGTAATGAATTCCATTCATCAAACGAATAAAGAGTGATCACCCAAGCAATGAATCATTTTTCGTATTTTTCGACCATAAGGAGACACATTCGTTAAACACATGTCTGTATAGAAAGAAAGCTTAGAAAATTTCCTACAAGATGATGTTATCGTTTTCTTGCCTATCATTTCGTTTTTGGTAGTAATAGGTGGTTGTGTGTGCTAGGATACCGGAACGTTGCGAATCTTTTCATTTTTCGTATTTTTCGACCATAAGGAGACACATTCGTTAAACACATGTCTATATGGAAAGAAAGCTAAGAAAATTTCCTACAAGATGATGTTATCGTTTTTTTGCCTATCATTTCGTTTTTAGGTGTTATAGGTGGTTGTGTGTGCTAGGATACCGGAAGGTTGCGCACCTTTTACATTTTTCGTGTTTTTGGACCATATGGAGAAACATTGGTATTGATAATCGGTTACTATAATGCAAGGTTCGTTGGGGTAATGATTTCCATTCATCAAACGAATAAAGAGTGTTCACCCAAGCAATAGATTGTATTCGTTCAACTGATGAAGCTGTATTCATCCAATTAGTTATTATTGTCCAATCTTCGAATGAATGCTGTATGATTGATATAATGATTCATATTAGTTCGACGATGGATATTTTTCATCAATCCAATGAACGGTGAATATTAAGTATCGGTTATTCCTTGATTCAATAATTGATATACATTAAATCTATGTTTCAGTTTATTCTCGTGATGCTTTCACACATTGAACTAATTATTTTGTTTATCATTTGAATAAGTGGTATTTATTCAATTATTGCATATCATTCGTAAATGCAATGAAGGCCTCCCACTGATATTGAGCATACATTGAGTTTCCGAAAGATATGCAAAATAATTAACATGCATTCATCAGAACATCGCAATCCTGATTGGAAGGCGTATCTCGATTTCGGCTGGCTCCTTTCGGAGCTCTTCGGATGTCTCTGTAGTCTGTGCTACCTGAGAAGATGCTTCAACGATCGCTTCTTTCTGCTTAAGTTAACCGGTTCTGTGCAAACAACGAAGTCGTGCGGAGTGGTCCCTCTAGTGGAGGCGCTGTGTACTACCAGCTAAAACTAACTTGCCAGCAACGGAGATTTCTATGCGAGGATTCGGCTGAACAGATGCCGGCAAAACTTATGAGTACATTTAAAGACAAGATGGCTTGGTTCGACATAAGGCTTATTATTATATTCATGAATTTATTAATTACAGAGTTATAGAATGGGAGGAAAATGTTGCTTCTATCTGCCTAACAAAACTGGGACTTAGTAACTTCGTTACACCTTCTATGATGTTTCCATAGCCCCAATAAAACCTGTGTGTAGATCTGAAAATAGATTATCCTTGTTTTCGATAAACTTGGATTCATTGTAACAATAAAATCATCTCTGGGTCCATTAATTACGTTCATTGATATGATGAACAATTTCAAATGGATGAACTTTTCCATAGCAGCAACGAAACCTGTTCATAAATGTAAAAAAAGATCATATTTGATCTCAATGGACTTGAATCATTGTCACGATGAAAAATGTATTGTTCCAATGAACGGAAAGGTAATAAACGGTATTCATTGATATAATATACCACATTTCATTCATAAAATAGTATACATTGTTTCAATGTACTTCTTTCTTCATTGCAATGATATTTTCCATAGCCGCAATGAAACATGTTCATAGGTCTAAAAATTGATCATCATTGATCTCGTTAAACTTGAATTCATTGTAACAATAAAAACATACATATTTCAGTGAATGGTCATTCATTGACTCGACGAAAAATGTATTGTGTCAATAAACCAAGAGGTATTCATCAATAAAATTAATTTTTTTCATTAAATAATATACCATGTACTTTTTTCTTCATTTCAATAATCTTTTTCAAAGCCGTAACGAAATATGTTCATAGGTCTGAAATTAGATCATCATTGATCTCAGTGTACCCCTTTCCTCACCTCAATAAACTTTTCCGCAGGAGCAACGACATAAATGTAAGAAACGACCATCTTTGATCTCAATAAACTTGAATTCGTTGTATCAATAAATACCTACAAAAGTCAGTGAATATTTATTCGTTGCCACGATAAAAAATGTATTTTTCCAATGAACGTAAAAAACGGCATTTAACGTACCACATTTTTTTCAGTGTAGACTTGCAAAGGGCATTGTAGGTGTGGGAAGGCTGGCTCACATTGCTTGAGGCTTTGCCATTAGTGTGACAGGAACTGCAGCAATGTGAAAATATATTTCGCTGATGATGACCAGGATTCCGATGAATGGGGTGACACACCTCTAATCCAATACATTTCAAATGAACATGGTTTCATTGCAGTGCATATTTGAAATCTCCACTATTTGATCAAATCCTCATGTAGCTTCCCAAACATAATGCTTCCTTTAATTTTATGAATGACGTGCACATCACAGGGCCTTCACAGCTCATCAGTGAGCCTACAGCCCTCTCAGTGGTTGCAGATGAAAGAGGTATACAATCAAGAATTCACCGCATTCGTACTAGAAAAAAGTAACCATTCATCCTATAGTATCAATGCAACTAATTTTCTTTTCACATTCTAGATGAGCAACCAGGGCCTCCAACCGCTATGCGTTGTAGACTACATATTCATCACTCATTTTATTTACCTACTTATATTAATGATTATAAAATTTCATAAAAATTACAAATTTTGTGTTCGAATACCCAAACATAGTTTCAACAGATATAGTTGATAGTAATAATAAGTAATGATTATAACGACCAAACAAATTGTTTTTAATAAGTAAATAGTAATAATATAAGGGCTACACGGTAAGTGATTAAGGTGTGTTTGTATAGGGAACCTACTGTAGTTCATTCAAATCTTCAGCTTTTTTGTAATTACAGGTATAGTTTTCAAGTTACAAGACAAAAACCAACAAGAAAACCGGGTTTTCCACCAACACACAAAAAAAAAATTCTTGGATCAAGCATGACTGCATTGACTCAAGAAAATTATTTGTTTGTATATAACGAAGGAGATGATTTCTTCATTTCAAAAAAATCTTATTTTTTCATTTTGAGAAATTAATACCTTCACTTCAACATAAGCATGGTTTTGAGTTTAAAATCAATTTATTCTATTATATAACATCATTTTCTTGATCTGAAATTATGAATTACTCACAATGAGAATTGCATTCATTCACTCCAAGAAAAATATTTTGTTTGTGTTACAATATTGATTACTTTGAATGGAGAGAATTATATTACTGATCTGAATCTATGAATTTTTCATAATGAAACTTTTTCATTCTCTTCTCAACAAAATCATTTGTTTGTGTCAAAATATGAGATGAAATCATATATTCCTAATCTGATTCCATAAGATACTCTCAATGAGACTTCCGTTCGTTCTCTTTATCAAAACCATTTCTTTCAGTAAAAATATTAATTTACTCGATCAGGAAAAATGATATTCTTGATATGAAAAAATAAATTGTTCATGACAATACGTTGGTTTTCTCTCTTTAACAATACCAGTTGCTTCAATCAAACATTTCTTACTATCAAAGAATAATTTCATATTCTTGATTTGAAATGAATCTAAATGGCTTGGGTAAAATCAATTGTTCACTTTGAATATATCATTTTCATTGCTTGCTCAGAGCTAGAATCGTAGCGTTATAAGTCTTGTAGACTACAAGCCCACATAACAGTTTTGGGGGTCATTTGACCCAGGATGAAACATATTCAGAACGAAGCTGCTATATGAGAAAATAACTTTAAGCACTATGCCGTCAATTCTTGGTGGTGCAAATGACTGTAATAATAATAATAATTTTTCATCTGAAGATGTGCCCTTCCGACAAAATATTCTTGTACAGCATTCCTCACGTTGGTAGATTATGAGATGATAATCTCCTAGAACCTACTGCCGTTCAAAAATAATGGGACCGGAATCCAGGATTTTTTCTGATTTTCGGAAATTAAATTTTTTTTTTGGCTTCCGGTCCTATTATTTTTGTACGGCAGTGGGTTCTAGGAGATTAGTATTTCATAATCTACCAACGTGAGGAATGCCGTACAAGAATATTTTGTCGGAAAAGCACATCTTTGCCGTCATTGTTACAGTCATTTGCACCACCAAGAATTGACGGCATAGTGCCTAAAGTTATTTTATCATATAGCAGCATCGTTCTGTATAGGTTTCATCCTGGGTCGAATGACCCCCCCCCCGAGTTGTTATATGGGCTTGTAGTCCATTGAGACTGATTTCGAAAGTCTTTTTATTATACTGTGGAAAATTGACATCAATATTTCTCGTCAAAATTAATATATATGTTGTGTTTATGCAACCAGTAAACAAAATGTATTTGGACTTCAACTTTGTGCAGATGTCAAAAATACTAAAGTGCTATAGGTACTACCTAATGAAAGATAGTTGAAGTTTCTGCAGAAAATATGTGACAAGTAATTATGAGGGAATAGTATAGATTTAGTCTGAATACAATGTTGTTGTACAAACAGGGATGTGATGTAATAATACAATGTAGTGTCAAAAATAATTGAAACAACAGTATTCATTGAAACGTTTTATTGAATATTATATTGTATAAAAACAAACTTCTGGCATAAAACAACTAAAAATACAATGGCGTAAAACAACTAAAAATACAATTCTTTGGTCAACATGATTTTTTCTATCTAACCTACGATACAATAATTTTAATACTATGAGATCACAGAAAAACAAAAAATAAACATTATTAAAGGAACAATTCAGTCTGGAGTTAACCAACTGAAACATATAGATCTATAAAAATGGTAAAAATATAGAACAAAAACAACATATTTGCTAGGGTGGACCATATTGACACAATTCTTCTCATATAAACTGAACCAACCTTTCTCAAATATAAAATTTGATGAAACATGTATGAATTTGGAAAGAGGAGGCTACATACCGTAACATGCACAAGAAACCCCTCCTGTCATTCCACTGCAGAAAACTTCCAAGTTTTATTGTTGTTTCACTCTGCCTCTTGGTGGAATCAATTGAGGTAGAAGCGAAATCTGTTTAATCAATTTGATATCTGCAAAAATATATATAATATTATTACGAATTCGATAATTCTTATATACGCAGATATAAATTAACAGAAATAATTTCGAAGAAATGCATGCATATAGTTTCAAATCAATAGTATAAAAAATTCGAAATAGTATTTGCGAACAATTGAAAAAATATTTCTTTCCTTTAAAGAGATGCAGTCATAGTTTCAAATCAAGAATATCAAAAGTTTGAAATAGTATTTGCCAACAGTTGAAAAAATATTTCTTTCATTCAAAGAAATGTGTATTCATAGTTTTAAACCGAGAACATGAAAATTCCGAAATAGTCTGTGCCCGTTTTTTGACCTACTAGTACTAATAAAAGTACATCAATAAAAGGAAATATTTCTCAAAATCATATAGGATTTGATAATAACTACAGAAAAGATTACTTCATAATCATGTAGGACAGGTATATATAGGTACTAAAGACTTCAAACAAGCCAATAGGTATAGGTAGTTAGTTATATGGCTCACACAATGTTTAACCATAAATTATTTCCCTGTAATTTATTGTGATAGGTACTTACCCAGGAATTTAAATATGGTTTCATCATCAGCCTTCCACAAGTTCAGGAGTTGTTGGATATCCATGTTTTCATAACACAACACAATTTACTCAGTTTATTCAGTAATATTATAGTGGCGATTAGAAACGACACAGCAAAAAAAGGGAACCGGCTCTAACCTCTAACAGCGGCGTCTGCCTGATGCCTCAATGTGCCTTACCTCTTAACTCTTGACTGGAAGACTGGAATACTTGAACTGTGGCCTGTGGCGTGGCGTGGCGTGGCACGACTGCACGAAGGTCGCTGGCACGTTCGCGGTTCGCCGGTCACATGGTAATGAATAATAAACGTTGCCAAGTGTATTTTTCATCGCAAGCCTATTGGAAATTCAAAAGAAGTGATATGCCTCTGATAGCTGAATTATCAATATGAACTTATCCCTGAATATGATCTGAGAGTTTCTATTATATTGTTGTTGCCATTGCCAAATGTGTATATCGTGACTTAAATAATTCCCTATAGGTAGTTGAATTTATTATACGAATTTGATGAATTAGCTTTCAATAAATTGGTTTAAAGAAATATAAATATTTTGATGTAACTGCAAATTAAGAAGAGGAAAAAAATATCTCGAATATGAATAAACCTATAACAACAACTTGTCATTCAATATACTTAACTATAGGTACCTCATAGGTACAATCTCTGGCGCTGCCATCTTAATTCGAATTCCCAATTGCGAAAATTTCGAAATGAGGTCTTATTATACCGAGTGTCCACGGAAGGAGGCTCGCCCCTATAACTTTTTTGTTTTTGGAGATAATGGAATGAAATTTGGAAAATCTGTTCGAGACATAAAACTGCTTTTTTTGAAAAGTGACTCGACTTCATGCAAATTCCAGTTTTACCGGAAGTGACATAAACTTTAGATTTTTAAATGGGACACCTGGTATATTTCAGTTTTTTATCTCCATATATGACATTTTGAATACAACCATGTACCATACCTAAGTCACTTTTTGTTTATTTAATTTTCAATCTAGAGGATACGTAGGTACAAATTATTATTTACAGTCCTAAAATTTTTGGCAGAAGACATCTTCACTATCCCGCTATGTGAAATTAGTGTTTTTGTTTCAGTTGTGTTGGTCAAATGCTACTGGATGAATTCAAATCGTGTTTTAATCTCAATAAGAATCTTTATTCAACGAACGTTCTAACGTAATATTTTCAGTGTTTTATGGAAAGTTTCTTTTAAACCCAATAGTGTGCGGTATCAAATTAATTGTAATCAAATGCTCTTTCTATCTCACCCAACGAGCCACCATATGCCATTTAAAAAAAAATAGTAAAACAATTTTTAATATTAAACTTCACCTAGCTGAAACATTTTGGCAGAAAACAGCAAAGTTGCATGTTTACAAACATTTTAGGACAGAAATTAGTGATTTGAACGTATCCATGGCTCTCTAGATCGAAATATAAATTTAAAAAATATATTAAAAATAGGTTACAAAAAGTCACAAATGGAGACAAAAAAATGAAAATATACCAGTTGTCCCATTTAAAAATCGAAAGTTTATATCGCTTCCGGTGAAACCCCAATTTACATGAAGTTGAGTCACTTGTCAAAAATAGCAGTTTTATGTCTTCAATAGACCCACCAAGTTTCATTTCATTATCTTCGGAAACAACAAAGGAGCGCACCACCTTCCGTAGACACCCAGTATACCTAATATCATGTGCTTTATTATACGTTACTGAAGTTTAATTGAATCTTTTTTGTTGAGATTTGGTACACCTTGAAGTTTGTCGAAATAACCATTTCAAGTACACATTAATTCTAAAGAATTTTTGTCTGCTTTCTCACCTACCTATACCTATTTTAGGTAGGTATCAGGTACTGAAAAATATTATGCTGATATATTAGGCACAGACCTAGCTGCTTATTCTTATTTCCCAATTTATATATTGCAGATTATAACAGAAGATACCGACACCCTTCAGTCACCGTTTTTATTCAACTTGGCCTTTTTGCCTTTCCTGTGAATTTATTAAAATATATCGGTGAATGTGGCATCATCGCCCAACTACCAATTCTCAAGAAATCAGCATTATTCAAATGAGAAAATGATATTGCCAAATAGTGATGGTGATTTACTTACAACAATAAAGTTTCACTTCGAAAATAAAGATAAACAAGTCAACGGTATTAACCAAAAATTTAGAGGTAGTTGCCAATGTTTCAAACATAATTATTGAAAGTTCACCTTGCAGCGGAAAAACATGTTTTCAAGAAGTTTCTGTAAATGTGATAAAAGATCAAGAAGGAAGCGACACAATTTTGTATGCCGAATATTATGGTGGGAAAATACACACTGGCCTTTGAAAGGAGGGGAGTTCAGCCCCCCAGAGATCAATCAACACTCTAAATTGCACTTGATTGCACGTCTTTACTTTATTTTATATATTTTAAGTTTATAGGTTACTTATGATTTCAGAATAATAATGATGATCAAATTTTTGAATGTGCTTGCACCAGACTGAGAATTTTTGACTGGGTTACCACCCCGATACAGCAGTGTTACAACCATGATATTGAATCAATTCTTGAAATCAATGAATAAAAATACTACCCTATTTGAACATTATTTTTTGTTCATGATGAATAAAAAAATTATTTTTCGAAGGATTTTTTTGAAAGGACATATGTCTATCAAAATCCTTGTCCCCATCAAAAACAGAGTTGCAAAACAACATTCAACGGCATATTTTTTGAATTAAAGACACACATATTTGACTTATTCTATATGAAGGAAAGAAAGTATTCTCTCGAAATATTATGTTTATCAATTCGAAAAAATTGTCAACATAAACCTGAAGAAACTATTTCTTTTCATTCAAAACGATGCATTTTTGTGTTCTCGTTTCGAGGAAAATGAGGTATAGAATCAAGATATTAGGATTATTGATTCGAAAAAATTAATAATATCAACTTGAAGAAAGTATTTCTTCACTTGAAGCAAATGCATATAATTATTCTTGTATCGAGGAAACATAATTGTTGAATCAAAAAATTACCTTTTTATAATTCAAACAAATCGTAATGTCAACCTGAAGAAATTATGTATTTTCATTCAAAACAATGCAAATTCATATACTTGTGTCAAGAAATGGAGTATTGAATCAAAATATTATGTTTCTTTGAATGAACAAAATCGTTAATATCAAGTTGAATAATTAATACTTTCATTTTTATAATGGCATGCTTGGCTTAAGTATATATTTCAAAAACATTATTCTCTCCATTTACAAAAAACAAATTTTTTTGTGTTGAAAAAATATGCTCAATATAAAGGAGAAATTTACTTGAATATTCAAAGAAATGAGTTTTCTCAATTTGAGAACTTTTTTTTTTGTGTGAAGTTGGAAATTTTGTTTTTTTTTCTGCGAGCTCTAGCGGCCAAACGTTCAGTCAAAACCCACGTTGGGGGGTGTATTGTGTAGAACATTTATTATTTTTTATTTTCCTACGAGCGGAAAAGTAACTTTTCCGCGTCGTTCGTGCAACTGCCGTCGCGTGCGGAAAAGTACTACTTTCCGCACTTGTTAGGTAAATAACTAGTTTGTATTGAATGGTCTAGCTCGAAAATTGTGTGGTTTTATGACTTTTTGGCAGTAGACTGAAAAAAGATCGAGAAATTTTGAGGTTTTTTGCGTTTTTGTTATGAAGCCATATCCGTGGGAAGTAGCATAGTCGAAATTCGGATTCAGCACACCGAAAGACATATAGAACGAGTGAGAAAACAATTACTCAGAGATAAATAAATCCAATAAAAACTTTCAATGAACAATCAGAACTGTGCAGCTCTCCACTTTTGAATTCATGAATTTTGATAACTACATTGAAATCAATTTTGGATTATTATATTCAGTAATATTTTAATTTGTTATGTGTTAATTGTTCAGGTATGTTTTGTTATCTCAGGCAACGTCTACAGTATCGGAAACTTTCCATCTGGGCCAGAAATATACGCGAGCAACAAGGAGCGCAGTGATATGATAATACCACATAAATACGAGAGACTCACTACTGCGCGCCTCTCCTGTTGCCTCGCTCGACGAATTGACAGCTCAGTTGATATCCCTTCCTCGAGCGAGTGGAGGGGAAATTGTAATGCTCTCTCAACATTATAGCAAACTATTCTTCACGCTCTCATAGAACCACCATACCCCAGATGAAAACTTTCCGATACTGTAGATGTTTCAACCTACCTATGGGACATAATTATGGTATTTTATATAAATTGAAAAACTTTCTTGGTGATACTACGTTATAGTTTTCTTGATAATGTTTTGATGAACCGAAACCGGCCGTAACGAATAAAACGCATAGAAGGCAAGTGTATTGGTATATTCAGTTATCAGTTTGAAAATGTCCATATAGGACGAACCTACAGAACCGCATGTGATAAGAACATGAAGTTGTAGAAAAGCATAAAACTTTTTATTCCTTGATTTCATATTTAAATATTGAAATAGGTACTTCATGAACACAAACTAGAAAAAACTTTCGTTACATATTATTTAATCCTTAACGAACGAAACTTATTAACAAATATGAAATAGATTTGAAGGTTCATTATTTTTAATGAGCAAAAAATCTAGTTATTTCGGTAATTGGGAGATTATCCACGCTATATCACGCCATTACTCCAATCCTAATAAAAGGTATTTTAAAAGCTAACAAAATATTTAATATAAGAAAAAATGTCTGAGCTGCTGCTAAAATATTTCTCCATGTCGATTTTCCACTCACATGACCAAAATGACATATAGCGTACAAATATGTTCCGCACTGAATGATTGATTGATCATATATTCAGAATCTGTGTTTATTCCATATTTTGAAAACCTGCACAAAAGACTTGGTCTTTGTGTGTTGTTGCGTGAAATTGTCATGATGACAAGAGATGAATCACGTTTAATAATAATAATGATAATTTAATATACAGTGTGTCCGTTTAAGTTCTCTACATATGAGACACTTTTTTTAGTATTAGGTTTACGAAAAAAAGTCATTCTTTATAAAAAGTTCTGCATGGTCTGAAACTTGAATACCACTATCATAAAATAATTCTTTTGTCAGGTATTATACTGACGAGAATATTAATGAAATTTTCTTATCGAATATATCAAAATTATTGCAATGTTGAAAAGTATCGGTTAGCAAAAACATTTATATCCGAATAACCCTCGAACATATAACAACTTCCTCAAGCTTGTCGCTTATAGGAAACAGGCCGACAAGCTTTCGGAATCTGCTATAATTATCAATGTCCTTGGGTTATTACTACTGATAACAAGCTACTAAGTTTCGGCATAAATTGCTAATGAACTTCTGATCACCTGAGCAGTTTGCTTTCCTTGGCCATACCTTCACCACATGGGACAGATCGTTCAACTGGGAAATAATTTAACTCTGTAGTTGTTTTTGCGATTTTTTTTTCTCATCTTCAAAGTCCTCTAATCAGTATATAAGGTTGAAAAAAGGTGAGTAAATCGAAAGAACATGAAATGAGTGGTATGTGGTTGTGGATACATACAACTGAATTTATGAAATTCCACTTATATTTTTATTTTATTTTTGCACAGCCAACGTACCTACCAGCTTGACGTTTTCTGTATAGAACTATCAAATTAATATGGTTCTTGGTAACTGTGGCGGCGTTGTCTATAACACTACGACACATGGAATGTTTTCAATATTCACTTTGCAAACCTGACAAAACAAAAGTGATAATAATCAATATCACGATTTTTCCGTCTTGGAAAGTGGACCAGAAATTTTAAGAAATAATGCCATTTCATAACGAATGGCTGGTGTGAATAATTCAAAAAAAAAATCGTGGCAATTTTAAATTTGGTTGAAAAATTCGGAAAATCTTGAAAATCGCTGTTCGAAACTACACAGTTTCTTCCATCCGGCAGTTCCAGTATTATTGCGGCTCTGCTCCAGTCAGCTGACTTTCAGCGGACAGCTGTTCCCAAATTTTTTTTTTGAATTTTTCACACCTGCCATTCCTTATAAAATAGCATTATACATCCGTCCTTCACGGAAGTGTAATAGGTTAGATTACACCCTGTATATCGAATCGAATAGACTACTTTACTTACAAGCTTTCATTAAGTTTCACCTGTCCTGGTGTCTGTGTGTCTGTATGAATCAAAGCTTGCTTGTTAAATATGACGTACTTCAAATCGTCCGATTGGCGGCTCCAAAACGGCGGAGAAATTTTGTAATTATATGATCCGATGCTATTAAAAATTGGTATCTGTGGGTTTTCTGGGTCGGAAATTATGACTCTTTCATCAAAATTCTGAAATTCAAGATGGCGGCTTCAAAATGGCGGATGGCTTTTGTGATTATGGTCCGATTGTATTCATAATTGGTATGTGGGGGTTTTCGGGGTCGGATAATATAAAATGTTTGTCAAAACTCATAAATTCAATATGGCTTGATACTTTTGATAACGAAACTCCCATTTTTATTCAGGAAATATCGAGGAATGAGAAAAGGAAGATGAAATGGATATTAATCCAGTGGCGTGAAAGTTGGGGAGGGGCGATTAAGGGTACCAAGCTGCAGTTGTTTTAAATATAGTTCTTTTATGAATACCTCTAATCCAGTACGACTGGGTTTTGGCACAAGAATCGATTGTAGCACCACCAAACCTAGTATGCTAGTAGTTGGAACCATGATAAACCAGAAAAAAAAATTTAACCAAAATTTCACAGGTGGAACATATTTTTATTTTTTTTTGTCGTTTAAAAATATATGAATAGATTTTTGCTGTAATCTTGGAAAGTATATGATTCATCGGAAAAAACTCAACAGGGTGAAGAATAATTCAATTTTTCACAAAAATTATACCTAGTAATTTCTTATGAAATGCGCTCGTTTTCTCAGAAAACGTGATTGAACGCCGATATCAAATTTCAGGTTCACCCTAACCCGCCGCTGAAAGTTCTGGCGGAGCCAAATATTTGATTGGCCATAACTCTGCTAAAAATGATCGGAGAATGAAAAGGAAAAGTTCATATCGTTTCTGAAGACTCCTACCTTCTCATGCAAATATAATAGGCCAGTATTTGAGTACCTAAAATTTGTTTTGTCGCACTTCACGGACATGTTTGCGGATGAACCGAAAATCATGAATAGTGAATATGGAATTATTATACTGAAGCAGCAACCCTTACCCTCTTTGGACTTCATGCAACAATTTTTAAGTAGTGTGACAGGTCCCACTTATACATGCCAAAAGAAAAAAACTTTGTTTTACTCCTGCTCCATTTTCAACTTATCCATAAAATCGGCATTCTCTTCACTAAATGTTGAAAATAATCGCTTATTCATATCATGCATATATATATATATATATTTAATAACACTTTTGTGAAGTGCAAACCTTAAGCTTGAAATCACATACTTACTTCATTTATTAGGATGTGTATGAGCGATTATTTTCAACATTTACTGAAGAAATTGTCAATTCTTCACGTTATTAACATCCTTTCGAAGAACTCCCCAAATATATAAATCGGGAGTTGTCATATCTGATGCACGAGGTGTTCACCTGAAAGGACCATTGGTAGCAATCCATCTGTTTATAAAAAACAAAAAATAGCGAAACAATGAACAGTGACAATGAATTATGAAACTTCAGAATATTCCACTACATGAGAGTCAACGATAGCATCCTCAATACCGCTTTTTCTTCCAAAAAGCTCTGTTATTATCTGGTGAAATCAGAAATGATTGGGAAGGATTGTGAATTTATTGAAATAAATATGGACTCAGCCAAAATTCTAGAATGGGGATCCAACAACTTGGAAGAATTAAATGCGAATTAAATCCTAGCATGTCTTTTCACTAGCAAGAATTCAAGATGTCTTTTCTCTGGAAAGGTCGATCGCACAATGGCCAGAGTAACTATTTCAGGAGTATCTATAACAGTAAAAATTTCGATCAGCAGTACCTCTTCATGACGAATATCATGTGAGGTCCATTGCAGAAGTATATCTCAAAAACTTTCTGTTTTTATTTCGTGCCAAGAAGTATTACACTTCCGGTCACCTGATTGTTATTTATAGGGAACAAATCTGACCTGTCCTAGAATACTATTTCCATATATTGAAAACACATTGAAACTCATATATTCTGTGCAAAATAGAGCCGTTCGTCTCATCAGTGATACTTTGTTCGCAAGCTCTCTCAATTCTCTAGAACACCGCAAAAAGGTTAGTGATCTCCTTCCATAGATAATTTCATGTTCTATGCTCTTACGAAATATCGGTCCCTTCGAGACTGACCCGTCGAGCTCAGTCCTACCAGCTTTATCCTGTCACTTTGGAGACATGCGAAACATCTATTTCTTAGGGCTCGTTCTTCCAACGAACGTCTAAGCTTTGGAACTCGCTGCCTCGAGATGTTCCCTAAGTCATACACTTTCAGAAATTCTAGAAGAAAACCAATTCCTATCTTCTTTTCCTCGGCTCTCACGATGTTTTCAGAACAACACAACATTTTTGTTTTCTATGAGGCATGAGGAGTCTGGGTAAATCAGATCAGCGCGTCCTCCGGATGTATAAGGGCTCCAAAGACAGATTGGAATAGTAAAAAAGTGTAATTTTTCATTACTGTGATTGGGTTTTCTTTTTTTAGGTTCGGTTATTCTGTATCTTTTTTCATATTCCCATTCTGTGACAAAAACAACATGCAACGCCAATGACAATGGCTACTTGCTACTCGTCTTACGCAATGTTTTCAACCTATCATCAATTCTGTGCAATTGGGAGCAAACGAATCTGATATAGTTTATTACCGGTTTTTGCGTTATTTTAGGTTGCATTAATCTCGTTAACTCGGAGAGTAGCGATCAATAATAATGAAATAATGAATGGTTGTGTAATCGTCTATGATATCGATGAGAGTCTTGTTATTTTCAATTTATTCCAGTAAGAAAGAATGTGGACGTACGATTCCAAAGATTCCAAATATTTGATGAATGTTAATTATATGATGATTTACCCAGTGATCCATTCAAAAACTCATAGTTCTTTTGTCCCTGGGTCATCAATAGAAAATAGCTTTCGATCTACCAGGTTTGATGGAACCCAAGCTGTTCTCCCTCAAACACTTTTCCAATAAAAGAGCTTAGTGCTCGAGATTCTGGAGTACATTCCAAAAGTTCTTGGTGCTCGAAGCACTTATCGTCGGTGCTCGACACATATATCTGAAGATACATTGAAAATATACATAGTATTGTTGATATTTCTTAATAGATCAGTCTGACATTCACTTCATTTCGATACTATCTGATTGAACTCCACTACTTACTGAAAATGGCATGTGGTACTGTTCTTTATTGTAATTAGATTTTCAGTAACAAGTAGTAATTTATCAGAAAAAATTTCGAATTTGAAACCTTCACAAATTGTCGGTTGGTTCCTTATTGAATAACGGGGTCTAAATGAAGTTATGATTACATTCTGGGGTATGGTAAAGTTTTGGGATGATGATTCCACACCTAACATTTTCGACCAATTAAAGGCCTGTATTTTTTATAGTTACCATAGCAACTAATAAAATTTCCGAACATTTTTGTCTCCTCCTTGGGATAAGGAGCTTGAAATTACACTGATTTTTTTTTAAAGTTTATAGTTAAAATGACATTTAAAGAGTGAGTTTGAATCCCACCGCTAGATTTATTTTTAATTATTTTCCCTCAAGCATTTAGTTATTCATGTATAATTGTTATTCTACCTTATATTGCTTTTGAATCAACATACAAAGACTATTTGTGTAGTATTTTTTTAATAAAAGTTTGGTGTAAGTAGTAGTAGTAGTAGTAATCATGGGGAGGCCGCTGCCGCAGCCAGGCAAGTAGGCCCCAATGGGCCCTTTTTCGGTATTCCTCCAAGATTCGTTTAGTTCTCTTTCCACCCATTCATCTAGGGCAGAAAAGATTTGACCTCTTGCAATGCCTAGTACTGGCTCCGGTCCACAGAACGGCGCAGCGGAACCGGTTCTGGCAAGTTCATCTGCCACCTCGTTTCCCGGCACCTCCCTGTGACCAGGGACCCATACCAACTCGACTTCCTTTAATTCCGCTAATTTCTCAAGAGCATCTTCGCATTCCTGTACCAAAACTGAGCTTGGTCTAGGATGACAGATAGCTTTGAGCGCTGCTTACTATCCGAACAGATATAAATTTTCTGTTCGGGTCCTTCTTTCACCTCTTGCCTCGTAGCTACGGTTAGAATGGCGTACACCTCGGCTTGGAAAACTGTTGTGTATCTTCCTAGAGCGTAGCTTTCTCGTATATCTCTTCCTTCCAGGTAAATGCCTGCGCCAGAAGCCTGTTTGTCAGTCAGACGCGAACCGTCCGTGTAACATACTAGGCCACCTGGACGAAGCTGCACTGTGTTTCCTTCCCATTGTTCTCTGCTCGGAATAGTAAGCGCAAACTTCCTATTCCATCGCAGTCTGTCTTGTGCGCTTTTCACTCTGAGGACGGAAATAGGAATTTCCTGCTCCGCCCACTTTGCGATTTCCGCATGTCCTATCATCTCTCCTTCGTTTACCCAGACCTCCGAGTCTCGCATCCTTAAATGAGCTGTCATTGCCTCCTTCTTGATCCAGACCGGAAGGGGTGGTAGCCTCAACATTACCTCCAATGCCGCAGTTGGGGTCGTTCTCATTGCCCGTTATTAATAAACAGGCCAACCTCTGGACCTTACTGAGCTTTCGACCTATTGTGCCACTCTGTGCGCCTGGCCACCATACAGCTGACTCGTATTGGATCTTTGGTCTTACGACCGCCGTGTATAGCCAGCGCATAATCTCTGGATTGGTTCACCAATTTTTTCCTACAACTCTCCTCAGTTGCCATAAGATGGCTACCGACTTTTGAATAACCCTATCGACATTTTGGTGTAAAATTTCTTACCGAATACCACATTATTTTTTAGAAAATTCGTGTTCTAGGAACAATTATTTCCGGTAATAATTGAAGCTCTAGTAGTATTATAATTAAAAATATTCATACATATTCACTCTCAAAATATTTCAAAGCTATAAATGATGAGTATCAACTACTTCCTTTTTGTTTCCTTTTTGTTTCAATTACAGTGTATCTTCCGAATCTTCAATAATTATTAAAGTAGAACTCTCTAAATTTCAGGATCAGTAGATGTACCCCCAATGAGTCTTGATCTTGTTGGTGGTTAATCTGAGTGATATAAACTGCCCGTCAAAGGAGATGGAAACACCGTTTTTTTGCGAAATATAATACTAGGGACAATGTAGGCTCAAAATTACAACGTTTTGGGATCAGGACACCAATACGTATTTTTGCTGAAAAATGTTCAGTTCTGAAAAATCAAAATGTCTCACATTTTATAGAAACATTTCCGTACCTTCCGAAGTTATTGGAGTAGCATTTTGTAAACTTCAGGATCGCTAGATGTACGGACATTGAGTATAGACTCAGATCAACCACAGTCAAGATATAGATCTTGACTGTGGTTGATCTGAGTGACATACACTGCCCATCTGAGGCGATGGAAAAACCTGTTTTTGCGAAAATTAATATTTTGGGGAACATTATAACGGATGTGGAATCAGGGTATCAAAGTAATGAAGTTATTTTTATTCGAATGCGGATTGTTACGGCGTTCCTAGTTGAACATATTTTTTCACAAGCAAGAAATGGTTTGAATGTTTACCCTTTATTTCTTAAAAAAAAAGTATCAAACTATTTTTTTATGGTTATTATTGTTCTATGATCAAAATATGCATGGGTGATGGGAATAAGAAATATTCGGAAAAAAATTGCTATTCTCAATTTTTTTCCATTATGTCTTCAAACTCTGTTTATGTGTATGAAATTGAATTCTAACAATCTTTTTCAACTAACCTTTTTTTCATCTCTTTCCATCTTACTCCACTATTTGTCGTTTCTTGACATTTTTTTTTCAATTTGCCACCATACCAGCGAGCACGTGACATTTGTCAAAATCGATTGTTAGGTAATCGCCGGACATGCACAAACGTTTACCTGTATTTTTTTTCCAATTGTTATATAATAAACTTTTTTCCAATATGGTACATACTTTTTGGCGGTCACTGTATATATGGTGATGTAAATATATAAGGAATAGATAGTCCTTTGTTTCCTTCAAACATTGTCACAATACAGCCCTTATTTCATTCAATTCTATGAGTAGGCAACCAACTATACAACTTCGCTCAATAATTGCAGTTGAATATTGATTGATTGATTGAACATATGGGTCGTATATGATGATGTTGGTTGTCTACTTTTAGCCTGAGCAGGGTCCAATGAGTTTGAAAGATTAATAATTATTATGTTTCCTGACGAGAATTTGGCAAGTACCTAATAGAATCTGGAACTTTCTTGACATATTTCAGATGGTCAGGGTATATGATAGAAAGTTTGATTTTGTAAAGGAAATTCGTTTCCAGATAACAAAAGGGAAAAATTCCCCAAAAAAACTGATCACGAAACTAACACTTACATAGATAATAATAATTTTTTATAATCTCTCTGATTGTTTTCTCATTTGTTCATGAAAACTTTGCATTAGAATCAAAACTATTTTTCTCTCAGCAAACACAGGCATAAGTGATCTCGAACAATTAGTATCATTGACTATTCGTTCTGATAAGAAAATGATTTTGTAACATCATATGACTGAATTCTTCCGAAACATTTAGGCGTTGATAATGTTTATAGCAATATAAAGCTAAATGCTGAGAAATAGGCAGAATTATATTCAACTGCAAATCAATACAGTTAAATATTAATTATGTTATCAGTTTAAAATTGATTTTTATTTAAATACTGAATATACCGGTTGATCACGAGGTGAGGTATAGTTAAACCAGTCTAACATTAGACGTGAATACGTGCTGCATATTACTTGTCGGATTACGGGTAGATATAGATTTCAAATTTGTTATGTCGCAATACACTTTTGAGTGTGCATATTTTGACGCCACTACTGAAAATTCACTACTTTCACTTTAAACAGAAGAGGCTGCTAATTTTTTTTTTCAAATGACACCCCGTAATTTTATTTCACTACCCGGAAGAGTATACAATTTGTGATGACACGGTTCTTAATTGAAAATCGGTTGAAAAATGGCGGTGATATAGTTGATTGTTCAGTTGAACAAAGATGGCCATGAAATTCAAACTCAATTCATCACAACTGACAAACGACATCAGAAGTTACCAGAGGAAGCTTCGAAGTGTGATACAGTTGGAAATTGAGGTTCGCATGTAATTGCAGCTCACATAGACTATCGGAAAGTTTTCATCTGGGGTACGGTGGTTCTATGAGAGCGTAAAGAATAGATTGCTATATGTTGAGAGAGCATTACAATTTCTCCTCTACTCGCTCGAGTAAGGAATATCGACGTGAGTTGTTAATTCGTCGGGCGAGGCAACAGGAGAGGCGCGCAGTAGTGCGTCTCACCTATTTATGTGGTATTATCATATCATTGCGTTCCTTGTTGCTCGTGTAAATTTTTATCTATACCCCAGATGAACAGTTTCCGATACTGTATATTCCAACAATTATCAAACATTTCCTAAAAACGGAATAGTGCTCAAAACTGCCATTTCTCAAATGGTGACATGTTCTTAGCACTTCGTCATGATGAAAAATGATTATCAGATTACATGTGTGAAAAGTTTTGGGAAAATTCCGAAATTTCTTGTAAAAATATGCCACTATCTTCTACATTCTAGCTGAATAGCCTTGACGAAGTGGAGAGTATTTCCTGACACGTATACAGTGACCGCCAAGAAGTATGTACCATGGGAAAAAAGTTTATTATTAGAGAGTATTAGAAAAAAACTCTTGGGAAAAGTTTGTGCATGTCCGATAACCTACAAATCGATTTTGGCACATGTCACGTGATCGCTGGTATGGCGGCAAATTGAAAAAATATACAGAGTTTGAAAAGATAATGAGAGAAAATTGAAAATAGCAATTTTTTAAAAATATTTTTCTAGCTGTATAGAAATATCAAATTATTATCCTATGAATAGCTTGACCATACTGAAACATTTGTATTTCAATGATAATGACAAAACTTTCTTATTTTCTCTCCACCAGTGAGCACTAAATTAAAAAAATTGGATTTTGTTAAAACCCTGGCTGTTACATTAGTTCGTATCTAAAAGTTATATCAGAATTCCATGCACGACCATTGCGATGACATGACACTCCAGAAACATGGTGTTTTCTAGATTATAATCAAGTTTCGATGATAATCGTGCCAGAGCGTTTCACTTCGCATGCAATGTTAAAAACTCTAGCCTCTTTAATTTGACGCACTATTTTTAAGATTATGTGATTAATGAAACGTTCGTGCACGATTATCATCAAAAATTGATTATAATCGGAAAAACGCGATATTTTTGGATTTCCCTATCGTCGCAATAATAGTGGAATTGTGATATAACTATATATATATAACGAACCAATGTAACAGCAAGGGTTTTGCCAAAATCTTTTTTTTTTAAGTAGGGATCTCTGGTGTGGAGAAAATGAGAAAGTTTTGTTATTATGATCGAAATACAAATATTCCAGAATGGTCAAGCTATTCAGAAGGAAATAATTTGATATTTTTCTAGAAAAATATCTAAAAAAATTGCTATTTTTAATATTTTACACATTATTCTCTCAAACTTTGTACACGCATAAAAAATTTAATTCTAAGCAAATTTTTCAAATAACTTTTTTCAATATCTTGCCATTTTACTCGCCTTTTTGCCAATTCATAGTAATTTTTTTCAATTTGCCGCCATACCAGCGATCACGTGACATGTGTCAAAACCGATTTTTAGGTTATCGGATATGCACAAACTTTTCCCAAGAATTATTTTTCCAATACTAATAATAAACTTTTTTCCCATATGGTACACCCTTTTTGGCGGTGACTGCATATATGGAAAAATGTTATGATACAAGATTTTGTTCAACTCCACTGAAAAAAGATACTTTCATTAGATCATTCCTAAAATGTCATCTTGAAATACTCAGTTTTGTGAAACTCATCTTCTACCCCAAAAACCCTAGGTTCAAATTTTGTATAGAATCAGACAATAAATTGAACATCTGTGGGGAATCTTGTATTTTTTTATTTTGACGAAAAACTCAAAATCTCCGAACCGAAGAACCCCTACATTCCAATTTTTGAACGGAATCGGACCATAATTAAAAAACTCGTCCTTCATTTTGGAGTTATCATTTCGAATTCCCAAGTTTTGCCAACAAAAAAAAAATCATGAGCTCCTACTACAAAAATCCCTAAATCTCTACCGGTTCAGAATAGAATCGGACCATAAATTAGAGATTTCGTCTGCTCGTTTGGAGCCGCCACTTTGAATTCTGAAATGTTCGCAAAAAATCATGACATCAGATCTCAAAAGATCTCTCATAACAATTTGGAATGGAATCCAATCAGTAATCACGAAATTAATCCAACTATCTGAAGGCTATCTTGAATGTTTCTTAATATAATAGTGTCTTGATGAATGTCTCCCAAGTGCGAGATTTGACATAAATGTGTACAAACGCACACATAGAAACACATAGAGCGATTCTTGACATGATTTTTTGGGTTTATGACCTTCCACAATCTGAAAATGAGAAAAATTTTAATCCAAAGAAATCTGTACAAGTGTAGAAGGGCAAATTAATTAATAATAATTATAATGTTTCGAAGTTCTATTCGAACAGTGAATTTTAACTTTTCCCAATCACGGGGTACATACAGTGTGTCCCAGCTAAAACTTGTCACCACCCTAATATCCGAACTCATGAAAAAAATTGAAAATCGCTCAGACCCGTCGATTTTTATTTCAAGGGGGAACACTTTCACCAAATACACCATCATTGTGTTGTCAACCCCCTCAACCCCAGCACCCCCTACTTCAGAATTTTCAATGGGACTACTCCCTCATATTTCTGACAAATCGAATGGAGATTTTGAATATACATTTTCATTACTTAACCTTGCATACTTGCGTTAAGTGCCTTACCTTACGTTTACATGAACTGGATTTAAGTGATATATTCATCAGTAATGAAGGGCAATATGTCATGAAAAACCCTACCTCACAGACATTATAGCTTTTAGAACTCTGGCAGAGGGACAGTAGTTAACTCGAATAGAGATTCCACCACAACACAAGAACTTGAAATTAAAAATGTAAGCTTGCACCTCCGACATGTTTGAAAAAGTGTGACTTTACTGGTTACTTGTCTTATTTTTCTCTGCTGTTAAGATTTCGTCCATTCTGATTGTTCAAGATAAAAGGCAACACTGTACTGAGAAACTAAAAGGATTTTCTTTTTACTGAATGAATGGTATTGCCGATTGAGTTTCATTGAACAAATTACATGTTAGTGATATTACTTTTATGAGTACTAAATATCACGATAGATCTATTGCATACCACATCCAAATGATTATTTCCATTATTATTGACTACTTCATCAGTTGAAATGCTCAATAACAGGTTATTGTCAAATATCTTTCCTGTAGTGGTATTAGGTTCAGGGTAAATATAACTTATACAATATTCTTATTTACCACTACAAATGATAGCACGTATGAGATTACTTCCTGTGATGTTAAGATTCACCACTACGAAGAGTATTAATCGAATTCCGAAAAAAGCCGAAAGACTCCGAACGAGCACGCGATGCGCCAGCTCCCGATAATGGATATGATCCTTCGCCATTTCCTGTTCTGTTTACCGTAATGCCGTTCGTGAGTCGTGACTTTATACCCATTTTCATTGTTTTAATTTTACACTTTTGTTAAAAGTTGAAGTTCAAGGACTATGAATAGATACCTAGAATGGAAAGGTTACTGATTCAATGGAATTTGGATATTTTAATACCAGTATTCAACGGTAAGTCATATTTTGTTTTACGTATAATTTGGAATAGCACTAATGGCTTCAGTAGTATCGGAATTCAGAATCGTTTGTTATAAGTAGGTATGTATAGTAGTTCTTTAGTAGTTTTTCCTTGTCATATTTGAATTCATTTATTGATTTATTTATTTATTTATTTATTTATTTGATCCATACAAACTTATTGAGTTTTATTACATGGATTCTTATTAATAAGATTATATATTATGTAAGTGTAACTTAACAAAAAAATATATTTTGTTTCTACAAATACTATCATAGCTGTTGGGTCACTGATTTAGGTAGATATATTATCACTTATATTCAATATAGTATTCAGTATTGTATTATAAAATTTGGAATGTGGTAAAGTCCAATCAATATCTGTTATTTCATTAAATTCATTAGCTAATATCAACATGGTTGCAAGAGGTGCTCTAGTTGTAGATATCGACACAGAAATATTAAACATAGTTGTATGTCGAGTGCGGCGTGAAGGAACATGAAACGGAATCATGTGTAGGATTTCGGGAGAATTAATTCGATTATTGATTATTTTATAAATGAATAGTAGGGATGTCAAATTGCGTCTTTGTTCTAATGTTAATATTTTGAATTCATTTCTTAATCGAGATGTTCGAATTAAATTGTAATCAGGCCATTTATGATACTTTTTAAAATAAAGATATCGAAGAAATTTGTTTTGCACCTTTTCGATTTCTTTTAAAGTAGTTTTGTATTCTCCTATCCAAATTACTGAAGCAAATTCCAGTTTCGGTCTAACTAGAGTATAATAAAGTAATTTGATTGTATTTATATCATTGAATTCACGCGTTTGTCTCATTAAATATCCCAACATACGATTTGCAGATTTTACTAACGACATTATATGATTAGTGAAGGAAAAAGTACTATTATATGTAATACCTAAGTCCTTCACCTCAGTTTTTCTACCTAGGACCTCTCCATCCATATGATATTCAAAATTAATTACGTCTTTCAAGCGAGATATTGTTAACGTATAACATTTTTTTATATTGAAAAATAACTTATTAGTGTAACTCCAATTCACAATGTTGTTGATGTCTTTTTGCAGTGATACGCAGTCTCTAACAGTTTGAATACGTTTAAAAATTTTGAGATCATCTGCAAAGAGCAGACAATGTGAATGATGTAAGACCAAAGGCAAATCATTAATGAATAATAAGAATAAGAGAGGTCCTAGATTCGATCCCTGAGGAACACCGGAATTAGCAAGGAATTTTCCCGAAGTGTTTCCATTATGTTTAACGATGAAATATCTATTTTTTAAGTAGTTTTTGATTAATTCAAGAAAATTCGTCGCTAAACCAAATTTAAATTTTTTTCCAAAAGCTTATCATGATTCACTTGATCAAAGGCTTTACGGAAGTCCGTGAATACTGTATCCAATTGTGATCTATTTTGTAAAGTTTCGAAAGCATGATTGCTAAAAATAAATAAATTAGTATTTACTGACTTCTGGATCATAAAGCCATGCTGTTCAGGTGCTACGTATTTATTAGCGAATTTATACAATTTGGAATATATAATTTGCTCCAATAGTTTAGAAGGAGCGCACATAATAGAAACACCTCTATAATTTTCAATTTCCATTTCATTCCCCGATTTGAATATAGGTATGGTAATAGATGTTTTCCAAAATTCAGGAAAAATATTTGACGTTACTATTAAATTAAAAATATGAAGTAGAGGACCTCTTAACCATTCATAACATCCTTTCAAGATATAAGGAGGCATGCCATCTATTCCTGCAGCTTTTTTTGGTTTTAGATTTTTGACAGCTTCATTATAGTCAGATTCAGATATTGTATGTATTTGAAAAGAATCATTTGTCGTACTAGAAGTATTAAAATTTAAATTGTATGAGGCCTTTTCTTCACAGAAAACAGATGAGAAGATGTTGATATGAGTTAATTTTTTACCTTCATATTTCAGCTGAAACGATATTGTGATGAAACAATGAAAGAAAAGAATAAATAATTATTTTTGTACTTGTATTTGATTATCCACAGAAAAACCTGATAAGATCATAAATGATTACAATTGATTTTAGTTCGAAAATAGGAATAGGACATTCATAAAATCTGTTGTGGAATCATCTGCGACTGAAAGACAAACTTTAGTCGCCATTTTCCATCGTTTAAGATAACGTCTTGGACGGTATATCCATACCACTCCACTTTGAGATATAATGGACTTTTACCCCAGCTCTTGGAAGGTATTCATGTTGAAAAGGGGAACATTCTCCACGAAAATTGAAAAATGTGATTTATTTGTAATATCTAACAGAAAACAACTACTTCCCCGGCACAAGCCACGCTGGACATTGAACTACATCTGATAGAAATTGTGAGAAGACTCTGTGACTAACTGAAAAGGAAAGAAAAAATCTGAAAGTGAAAATTCGTATTTTCATTCAGATAACTGATTTTTTTAATTCTCTCTATATAGTTTTCATTGAAAAAATCATTAAAAAAACAACATATACGTATGGAATACTCATTTAGTGAAGTTATAATTAACCTGCAAAAACCTCTGATATTACATCAGTACAGATAAACAATACCCAAAGATTCATGAATAAAAAAGATAGGTATTGTACATTGTCATATAATTGCTAGGTAATATCCTGATTTCGGTATGTAGTATTCTATGCCATAGATAAAAACAAATCGACAAGTGGGAGTTACTTGTCTGTAGTGGTAAATAATAACCGAACCGAGAAGTACTTGCTACTCTATAAGCTTCAGTATCTATTATTGTTGTTTGGATCATACTATTTTGTAGTGCTAACATTTAATAAATGTAGTGATTGGCGCCTATTTGACCACAACGATTGGTATACTATAGTCATGTTTCGGTATTCACAACAGATTATTTTTCTCAGTGTGTTGTTCGGTTTCCATGTTTTCTCTCCCTCATTCGAGTATCGATTATAGCCAGCAGTAGGACAAATCAGGGAACGCTCCCTATCGCCGTCAAGAAAAGAGGCACTAACTGTGAGTTGGTTCCCTTTAGGAATTCTCCAAAACTTTTTACAGGAGTTAACTGATTTATTTATATTATTACATGTTGCCATTTGAGAAATGGCAATTGTGAGCAATTCTTTATAGGTACTATCCCGTTTTTGATACATTATTTATAATTGTTGATAAATATGAGAGCTGCAATTCCATGAGAACCTCAATTTTTGACTGTATCACACTTTGAAGCTTCCTATGGTAACTTCTCAAATACTATAGCGACATACCAAATTTGAAATACGTATCTTCAAAACTATACAAAAATATCAAAACCTCCAAAAATAATCGGATACAGCTAATATGCTGATCTATAGCATTTTATGCAACACGCAAGGTCGCGCATAATATGTTTATTTATAGGTGATCCGCTTTTTGTCTCCAATATATATTTTTTTTAGCTAAAACGCCTTCACGCCGCGGTAATGACTGTGCTCCACCCATATAAACTGAGAATCTGTCTCCATCCAACGTCGTCCCCGCCAGGGTTAACTAGATCAAATCAGACATGATTAATATTTCCGTTGACTCCCACATAAATCTCAGTAGATGATATACGGAGTGATCAATTAACATGGAAATCTTAAAGGAATCGAAATTATATGGCGAGATTCAGAATACTATTGTGAAAGCTCAGTTTTTGAAAACCCAACAGTGTGCGGACGCTTGACCATTTTTCGTGTTTTAAGGCATTTAAGAAAGCTGAGATATTTTTGGAGCAAAAAATACTCTTTGGCAAATAAGAATGAAAATTTTTTGCTCGAGCGGACATCAAATGAAATCAGTTAATCTGAGGTCATGTGATCGAATACAACCAATCAGAACCACATTATACTGAAAATTTTTTGCTCAAGCGGAAATCCAATGATATTAGTTAAACTGGTGTCATGTGATTGAATACAACCAATAAAAACAACATTATACTGATAACATACCCAACGGTCTGTTTTCACTCTCCAGGCACGTTGCTATGGATATACATACTTTGATTTATTTCGATTTTGTAGTTTCAAATATTCAATAATGTCAAAATGTCAGTGATGTTATTATTTGGTTGTGATACTGACGAGAAGATTGGTGAAATTTTCTTATCAAATATACTTTTTACAACAACATACTTGCATGGAAATCATTTATAGACTATTGCAATGTTACAAAGTATCGGTCAGCAAAAAATTTTCTATTCGAATAAACCTCGAAAATTGATAAATATAACAACTTCCTCAAGCTTGTTGCTTATAGAAAACAGACCTCCGCCTTCGGCGTCGGTCTGTTTCCAAGCAACAAGCTTTCGGAATATGCTATAATTATCAATGTTCTTGGGTTATTAATACTGAAAATTTTTGGCTCATGCGGAAATCCAATGATATTAGTTAAACTGAGGTCATGTGATTGAATACAACCAATCAGAACAAAATTATACTGAAAACAGACCGTATGGCACCTTGCTATGGATATACATATTTTGATTTATTTCGATTTTGAAGTTTCAAATATTCAATAATGTTAAAATGTCAGTGATGTCATGATTTGGTTGTAACACTGACGAGAAGATTAATTAAATTTTCTTGTCAAATATATCAAAATATACTGTTTACAATAACAAATTTGTTTGGAAAGCCCTTATACTATTGCAATGTTAAAAAGTATCGGTAAGCAAACATATTCTATCCGCATAACCCTCGAACATTGATAATTATAACAACTTCCTCAAGCTCGTTGCTTATAGGAAACAGACCTCCGCCTTCGGCGTCGATCTGTTTCCAAGCAACAAGCTTTCGGAAACTGCTATAATTATCAATGTCCTTGGGTTATTACTACTGAACATTTTTTGCCCAAGCGGAAATCCAATGAAACTAGTTAAATTGAGGTGGTCATGTGATTGGATACAACCAATAAAAACAACATTATTCTGATAACAGACCCAACGGTCTGTTTTCATTCCCAGGCACGCTGCTATGGATATACATATTTTGAATATTAATGAAATTTTCTCATCAAATATATCAAAATATACTGTTTATTATAACAAATTTTTATGGAAAGCATTTATAAACTATTGCAATGTTATGCGGTATAGGTTAGCAAAAAAATTTCTTTCCGAGTAACCCTCGAACATTGGTAAATATAACAACTACTACCTCAAGCTTGTTGCTTATAGGAAACAGAGCGTCATATTACTACTGATAATGTTTTCTTCACAAACGCTCAAAAATGTACCCAAGTGAACCGAAATTATAGTCTGTGCGGTTAGAGGACGGCTATTATTATTATTTTTTTTTCCCTAAAAGGATATTCCAGTCAGGCCCTGTCTCCGGAGCTCCGACACATCCGGAGGGCGCGCTGGATCGTTTACCCAGATAACCACTCCCCACGTCCGTGGGGTAAGCGATTACTGGGTCCGAGAATCATGTGCCCTGAGCAGACGCAGTGAACCAATATAATCAGAACCACCATTTTAACAGAATGGTTTGGGTAGAGCCTGCGGAGTTCAAAGAGTAAGTCTCGATATTTAGTCCGTTTCTCCTCCTCTTTTCGGAAGATGTTCGTTTCACTAGGAGCCGAAAACTCCATGACGAAAATCGTCTTACTCTGATGGTCGAGGAGGACTACATCAGGCTTATTGGCTTGTATTTGCCGAGGGTGGGGAATGAGTAGTTCCAATATATTCGGCACTTCTCATTCTCCACAACGGACTCAATATCCCCCGGAGCATAAGGCAACACCGGTGTCTCGTCTATATCGTACTAGTGTCGTAGATGGTAGTACAACACTCGTAGAGCCGCGTTATGCCTGTGGATATAGGCTGAGACCGCATATGCTGGACATGCTGAAAGCAAATGCATAAGGGTGTCAGGCGCCCCACGACACGCTCTGCATCTAGTGTCGGGGATCTCTATACCCATCACGCGGCTACGGTAGACCAGGGTGTTGAAGACACCATCCTGGCAAGCCATTATGAATCCCTCGGTCTCCGACTTCAGCTCACTTGACCTGAGGAAAGCAAAGGTCAAGTGTTTGGATAAGCCAAGGTCTTCAATGTTCTTGAAGAAGACCCCATGCATTGGCTTATCCTTGTGCAGCTGCAGGAGGACCTCAGTCTCCACAGCTTTGATGTGAGCTTTTTGCTGAACGGGTTCCAACTCAGTGACAGAGTTTGGGTTTGCCCGTTCAGTGTCGAATACGAGACCAAGTACATCAGCTGCCCGGATTGCTGCCTTGAAAAGAAATACTCCAATCCCTGCTTTTTCATAGTCGTGGACCATGCAGAGAAGGGGATCTGAACTCCTCATGACTTTACAGTCTCCATCCAGCACCATTCTGTTATGTAGAGACTCCAAACTCAAAAGTCCCTGGCCTCCCTGTTGTCTGGGGAAGTATAACCGTGGAACGGACGATTTAGGATGCAAACTCTCATTAAGATGCATTATTATTATTATTATTATTATTATTATTATTATTATTATTATTATTATTATTATTATTATTATTATTATTATTATTATTATTATTATTATTATTATTATTATTATTATTATTATTATTATTATTATTATTATTATTATTATTATTATTATTATTAGTATTATTATTATTTGCCATTTTATCAACCTGTATATTGAACAATTGTGTGAAATGATCTGATCACAGATCCACAATGGAAGCTGCATAGAGATTGGAGGTGTGTTTACTAGTAAGTTATCAATACGGGTTGCTGGTCCCATATTTGTCCTTGTGGGTAGTCTCAAATTAACTGGAAGAACAAAACAAGATGGTAGATCTCTAACTGAAAAACGTCACTCTGAATTATAATAGTACAAGATTCCAGGACCCCCGGACGTAACTTATTTGTATTTAAGAACATCATAATGTGAAAGATAATGTAGTGTTTCCATGTACTTAAACGCATGCATGCCTAATGAGTTGGGTAGACCGTCAAGATACAGATACCAGGTGAGGAAGGTAAGTAAAAATGGAACTCAGTTTGCTTAAATTCTAATGGCTAATTTCAATATGTTTTGTAGAATATTGAAAAGAAAATAATTAAAAGCAATCCCAGACACATTCTGCTGGTCACAACTTCCTCTAGACGCTTCAAAGCTCCCAAAAATGATTTAACTTTTATTAAATTACTTATCAACTCTTATATATATATTGTTATTTTTTCAAGTAATAATGCTAAAATTTGTTATAATTTTATATACTAATATAATAGTAATAATAGTAGAAGAGTTGTATTGAGATGATGAATTGAAATGAAATAATTGTAAATAGATATATAATTTTTTTTAAATTTTTTTTTAAATGTGAATTTGTTTTCTATTATTTAGTTCTAGCAAAAGTAGTGATAGTAGTAGTTAGAAATTTGTTATTCTTTTGCATGTATTTAATATTAGTTAAAAGTAGTTTTCAGTAAAAGTAGATAAATTACAGTATTCAAATAGTATTTCAGAATGCTCTTGGCCAAATACTTACTCTCTTCGCTTTTAGATATTACCTTTCTTTCTCTTTTCAGGTCCTCAGCTTCTCAGTTGGTACGCCACATGAGAATCTCCCAATCTCTAGAATTCAGGAAAAGGAATGTGAAGGATGATTGAAATTAATGCAATGTAATTTACCTTGGAAATAAATAAATTCAATTAAAATAGTTTCTTTTTATTGTTATTGTTCGAATAGAATTAAATGTGAATACTCTTATATCAACTCAGTAGTTTTTCATTTTATGTACTACCTGTTCCTACGAAAATAACTTATACTCTAAAATATAACCGTACTATGCATTTCTCACATATATAATAAATATTCAGGTTCGGTGCCGTTACTGTTCAAACAGCCACGTCCTCTAAGTATTTTCCTTTGATGGAATTTACCCTAACCTATATACTTGCTAAACACAAAACAGTATGAGGTTATTCTGAATTGAATAATAATAGTTCTAATAGCTAATATGAATAATAAAAGTCCTGAAGTGATAAAGTTTATGTGCACTATTTCGCGGTGGAAAGTTTTTATGACTGTTAAAAGTAGAAAAGTTCGTTATGCAAAGAAATTTGAATTGGGCACTGGATATATGGTTCTTAGCTTTTCTTTGACTGTTAAGGAATTAAATACCTTATAATGTTGGCAGACTTCAGCTTCTCTCCTCTGCAGCTGGCAGGTTAGATATCTTCATCATACATTACTGAAGGTGAGTCAATTTTATATCTATGGACTGCATATACTTCTCTGATATAAAAAAAGATTTTTTTCCGAATGGGTGTATTTGATTAAATTTATCTTTTTTATAAAAACAAACTTCCCTTTTTCTCCTCTTGTTGATTCCTCTCTTCTTTTTTCTCGTTACTAAGTCAGGTTTTTCTCTATTTCAGAACACACTCCCGATCACTTTTCAGTTGTCAGTCACTGTTATGATTTATTTCTTATAATTAATTAAACTATTCACGAATATCTCTCTATCGTATATTTTTATTTTTGATTCTATTAACTTTCATCGAGTTTCCACATTTTCACATAGTTTATTTATTATACATTTAGTTACTCTTATGATTCTTCTTTGACTTCTTGCTTCCTCGTCCTTCTTTATAGAACTCTACTTGTGATTGGCTGTGTGACAAGTTTCATATACAAGGTGTATTTAATTCAATTTCTTGAAATTCTAGTTTTTGTTGAAAATTGATATGTTTTTTACTTTTTTTGGTATTTTTGAACTTGTTTTGTATCGTTAATAACTTAGTTTATGCTTTTGTGTTAAGAAAGTTAATTTCTTTCAAGGAATACCAGTGTTCTTGGAAGAGTTCAGTACATTACGTTTGCTGGCCTCGTACTCTAATAATTTGTAAGTAAATTTTGATTTGTAAGGTTTTAAATTGAAATTGTGATATTTATTTGATGAATTATAAGGTCATATCTATTAAGAAAGAATATTTGCCTTGGCTCTTTGATGATATAATCTTTGATGAAATATATTTTTTACGAATAAGTATTTAATTTTAAATTCCCATCTACTACTCTACTTTTTCATAACAATATATATATATATATATATATTATATATTATATATTATATATTATATATTATATATTATATATTATATATTATATATTATATATTATATATTATATATTATATATTATATATTATATATTATATATTATATATTATATATTATATATTATATATTATATATTATATATTATATATTATATATTATATATTATATATTATATTGTATTTTATTAAGGGATCTATTTCAAAACTATATGTTGTAATCAGCCAGGAAAATCGTAGTGGCCAAACACCCCCCAGCCACAAAAAAATCTACCGTGAGTTTAGTATGACCGCGATGATAATATCCATGCGTTTCAGAGCGAGTGAGATATCTATGTGAACATAACTTTATTCAATATGAACTGTGATTGATGTAAACGAAAATCTTCAATAACAGCTTAATAATATTTAAATATATTAATGAAAATTTGTAAAATACTTAATGATTTCTGTTCAATAGTTTTTTATCTAGATAAAACTTGTATTTAAAATTCTAACTCATTATCGATTTAGGAACGAAAATATGTTGCCATATTGTCCAAAGATCAAAAAAATATATATTATAATAATAATTATTGATCATTGAGAATTCTATATTCCCTTAACTTTCACGGTCATCATCGTTGGTGTTATAAGATATTTTTTTTTCGATTTTAGTCTGAAAATATTAATAGGATATTCATAAAATCTGTTGTGGAATCATCTGCGGCTGAAAGACAAACTTTAGTCGCTATTTTCCATCGTTCAAGATAACCTCTTGGAAGGTATTCATGTTGAAAAGGGGAACATTCTACATGAAAATTAAAAAATGAACAAAGTGATTTATTTGTAATATCTAACAGAAAACAACTACTTCCCCGGCACAAGCCACGCTGGACATTGCACTACATCTGGTAGATATTGTGAAATGACTCTAACTGAAAAGAAAAGAAAAAATTTACATTTTCTTTTAGATAATTGATTTTTTTAATTTTCTAGAGTTTTCATTGAAAAAATCATTAAATGAATTAGATAGGGAGAATGTTATTAAAATATATCACTCACAGAAATCGTTCATTATTATTATTTTTTTCATTACCGACCCATTAAACAATGAAGGAAGAAGCCGGCTTGGTTCTAAAAATTTAGATTCAATAATGTTGAATCCATTTTTTTCCATTATTATTTGACTATTTCACTCACTTGTGAAATGAACCTATCAGAAGCTCTAGTCAAGTTCGGATTACCGATAATACCAAACTTGACTCTTGACTCTGATTGGCCTATCAAGTTCGGTGTTTTCAGATTTGTTTACAGTGCATGTGACAGCTAAACGTCAAATATAAGTGATTATACGCTGTGCACGCATTCAGAAATGTTTGTGAAATAGTCTAATAAAATTCCACTCGTGATTGAATTTTTCTCATAAGTCTGTCTTTTATTTGTGATCTCAACTGAATTGACTCGAGAAAACACCACGAGTCCGCAGGACAATAGTTTGAAGAGTAATGACAATACTCTTCAAACTAATAATTCTATAATCACTCAATCAGAATTGTAATTTTTTCCTAATTTGTATACAACCAATCTTTTGGCATTACTTTTTCAACAGTTGGTACATGATCACAGTTGGTAACAATGACTTCAACGTATTCTTTTTCATTTATTGTCATCTGTTCATATCACTTGGATATTAGTAAACAAGTCAATTGTTATTCTATGAATGATTTCAAAATTTTCTGTTGATTTTTATTCGCAATTTGCTTTTGCCAAAGGCCTTTCGTTTCGCGAGATCTTTCACATCTTCTCTTATGAAACATTTAGAAACATATAGAAACACGGTTCAAAGCCGCATCGATAGGATTGCGGCTTATTACGCCATATGTACGTGGTCAAAGCAACAGTTGGGATTTTTTTTCTTTTTATCAGCTGTTTTCGAACTTAGATATAGAAGCCGGTTAGGTTAGTAGGGTGCAGGTTGAGTCATGAAGGTAGAAAGGTTGGGTTAGAGCACCGAGCTGAACATCAGATGCGTGCGAGATCAGCTTTTGCAATAGCAGATATCTACCTTTACCTATGTATATATCCGGGACAAAAAAACTCACTTTTTTTCTTGGGAAAAAAGTAATTTCATGAAAAGTCATATTTTAGTACCTGGCAACAGGGATAAAATGTCAAACTTTTTTCCCGTCACAAAAAAAGAACTATTTGAAAAGTATGCATTTTGTTGGGATATTGTTACTAATAAGTACCTTTAGTAGCTGTTTTTTCTGCAAAGCAAAAATTTACCAAGTTAGGTTTGATGAATTGCATCAAACCAGACTGGTCGACTTGCCAATATTCTGAGAGCAGTTCAACGTCGCACTGTTTCTGATCTTTGAACAATGTAAAGCCAAATTTGAAAACTTTGCACTGTTTCCTTTCAAAATATTATTTGAGATATACTGTATATTTTAATGTCAAAAAGTAAGTCATATATTGGCATGATATTTATTCTATGGCTTAGGTGGCTTTTTTTATTTTTATTTGTGAAACATTGTTGATATATTTATAAAAGTATTGTCATTGGTGAAATATTTCACATTCTTAAGAAAATGGTGTATGCTATTGTTGCTATTGACTGTTATACACTGTTAAGAGTAACATGTTAATTCACGGCAATAATCATTGGTATAATCATTCCAGTAGCAACTGAATAAAAGTCTGAAACACTTTTCCTGCATGTCCGATTAACACTTTTATTAAAATATTCCATTTTTTAGTCCTAAGGGTTTATTATCCAAAACATCACCTTGAAATTTTTAATGGGGAACTATGGGCTTTAATAAGTTTTAAAGAATGTGGAATGCCTTCTTCTGCCAAATTCTGAAGTCAAATAATTGTTTTTTTTCCAGCCGTTAACAAGCTAGTTCAGTTTCTGGGGCTGATTAAACTTGGAATGTTTAGGTAGTTATAATGAATACTGATAAATTTACAGCAATGATATACCTATTTATTTTCAAGAAATAGTTATTCAGTTGCTTTCTTGCTGTTTTACATTACGGTCAACAAAATGTTTGAACGCTTGGTAGTGTTATTGGCCATTATTTCATGTTTGAACAACTTTGAATCCGTATATGGTACTTCTAGTTTTGATGTACGTTATGATTTATTAATTACAAATTTTTTTCAGCTTACCTAGGCCTCGGTCCAGAATCTTTGGACACCTATTGCACAGTTGCACCTATAGTCACTATAAAATCGCTGAAAACAGGAAATTATATAGATGGGGGTAAACCTGGAGAAGCATTAGATGTATGTCCTGAAGAATCAGCAAACAACCGCTTCTGGAAATTGCTTGCTGGAAATGGATTTTACCTATTTGAAAATTTGAACACTTCGTAAGAATAATTTTTGTTTGGTTTCGAACTACAGGTATTTTTCCTCATCTCATCATAGTACAGAAACCACAGACAAATGTAAGCCACTTTGAAACTCGGCACATGACTTCTTGACGTGTATTGTTAGAAAAAAAAATGTTTACCAAAAACTCAGGGGTGGAACACAAAAATTTTATTTAAAAAAATTATAACTTTTGTTTTGCTGTTGTTCGGAAAGTATACGATTTATCAAGAAACAATTCCGATAGATAATTCAATTCTGCACAAGAAATATACTTAGTAATTTCTCACAAAATGCGGTCGTTTTCTCAGAAAACCTGATAAAATTCCTATATCATATTTCAGGCTCGCCTTAACACGCCACTGTCATTTCTGCCAGTGCCGAAAATTAGTTTTGTCATAACTTTGCCAAAAATTATAGTAGAAGGAGAAGAAAAAGTGTATATCGTTCCTGAAGACTTCTACTTCCTCATGCAAATAAAACATGTGAGTATCTGAGTACCCCAAATGTGTTTTATCCCACTTCACATAACCCTTACGATATTTACAGAGGATTCGAAAGTCATGGATATTTTAGTTGATATTAAATGATCATACTGAAGCAGGAATGGACCATATGCAACGATTTTAGACTAGTGAGAAAAGTGTCACTTGAACCATGCCAAAGAAAACAGTGGGTTTTACTCCCGCCTCAGTTTTCAACTCACACATAATCCTGGTAATTTCTTTAGTAAATGTTGAAAATAATCGCACAAACGCATCCTACATAAAGAATAAAGTATGTGATTTCAAGCTTAAGGTTTGCACTTCACAAAAGAGTTATTAAACGTGTATGCAGGTTATGAATAAGCGATTATTTTTCAACATTTATTGAAGATAATGCCGGTTTCATGGGTAAGTTGAAAATGAGGCGCGAGTAAAACAAAGTTTTTTTTGGCATGTATAAATGGGACCTATCACACTACTCTTGAATAGTTGCATATAGTCCAAAGAGGGTATGAGTTGCTGCTTTAGTATAATAATTCCAAATTTACTAATTTATTCATGATTATCGGAACATCCGCAAAAATCTCCGTGAAGTGCTACAAAACACATTTTAGATTCTCAAATACTCCCATGATATATTTGCACGAGAAGGTAGGAGTCTTCAGAAACGATATGAACTTTTCCTTTTCCTTCTCCGATTATTTTTAGCAGAGTTATGCACATAAAAAATACTGTACTATATGCAACAATAACATTGTTTTTGAAAACACCCACAGTGCATCAATCGAAACAATTGTTTAGCACACAAAATATTATGAAATTGATAAAAGTGGTATACTTAGTTGATAAAACTGAAGGCGTTTCATTGGAGTCAAAACCCAGCAATAATCGCGTGAAATGTATTCTATAATTTCTGCAATAAGTGGAAGAGTATTGAAAACCATCAAAGTAACATAATTGTTCCAAAAGTATAAAAGTTGACGTGAACATTGGACTATTTTTGAATATGATATATCCGGTAAAACTGAATCAGATGTAGTTATTTTTAAAATTGATACTTGACTCAAAAATATATAGATGGCTCTACGCCTACTTCCTTAGTACGTGCTGGAGTTATCGTAGGACCATATGATAAATACCAGTGAAACGGATATGGCTGGTACCACCTCTCTGTCTGTACTAATATGATCAACAGTACTGGAAAACTATATGCAAATATTTTATTAATATTTGCTAGTTGCAACATAAATGCATTGCGAAGTGTGTTCTTGTAGAAAAAACTTTGCCAGATGTTGGGCAGAAGTGATTCAGCAGTTGTGTTATTTGGCTATTGGATTTTTTTTCTGTTCTACCAATATAAGTAAAATCTTCTTAAAACCTTGTTGGAGATCGGTCAATGCCACATTTTTATTATTTCTTATATTCAAACACCGACTTTATTTGAATATAATTCAATAAAAGATGCGATCAATGATAAATTCGTTATTAAAAGTAATATATTATTTTTTTGATATTCAAGTACTTGCTATATTTCAGACATTCATTGGAATCCAATGGGTCCTTATATTCAAACCGATGATATTATTCAATTTGTAACCAAATGTATTATCATTGAATTACCTATTACTCTATTCATAGAATATGGAATAGAGTTTGTTATTGAATGAATGGGTATTTCTTTCATATTATGATTCTGTTTTCTCTGTGTGACCTATCAACTATTCAGCTCCGCCAGATCTTCCAGCGGCGCGTAAGCGTGAACCTGAAATTTGATGTCAGCGTTCAATCAGGTTTTCTGAGAAAACGAGCGAATTTAAAAAAAAATTACTAGAAATAATTTTTGTGGAGAATTGAATTGTCTTTCACTTTGTTGAGTTGTTTTTTTGATGAATCCTATACTTTCCAAGATTACAGCAAAAATCTATTTATATATTTTTAACGAAAAAAAAAAAATGTTCCACCCCTGGAATTTCGGTAAACAATTTTTTTTCGTGTTTATCCTGGTTCCAACAACTAGCATACCAAGCTTGGTGGTGGTATATTCGATCCAATCGTACTGGATTATCAGATTTTTTAAAAAAATTTCAAATTTTCTACGTTTTGTACCAAACCACCACCGCAGAAATTATCACGTACGCGTTTCGAAGAAAGAAACAAAACTAGCAAGAAGGTTGATGACAGTCTTCAATGAGTACCAATTTTCTTACACTCTTTTGAACAGACTGCACTAGACTGAAAAAACTACGATTTCACTTATTATATTTTTAATCAGAAACCTATGAACACTGCTTGTGAAGCACATAATGTACTGGCAGTTTCTGACCAATCCTTCATTCTCACCAGTGCTCGTGAGAAATCGGTGCTAAGAGTTCTAAACACTTCGTAAAAGGGATTGGTGTTTAGTGTCCGTAAAAAGTGCTCGCGAGCACCCAAAAAAACTCTCGAGCACCCAAAAGAACTCTTGAGCACTCAAAAGAACTTGCGAGCAGTCAATCTTTGTTCGAAAAAACTCTACTGCTTCTACATACTAAATACTAATGACTAATACGGTCGGATCATAAATGACAGAGCTCGCCGGCTACATTGAAGCCATCTTGTTTTGTTTTATTGATATATAAAAAAGTCGTCGCGCATTTTGTCACCAGAATAATGAACATCAGTGCTCGTGAGCACTGTGCTTATGAACATTTTTTGAAATCGGTGCTGAGAGTTCTGTACACTTTCTAAAGGGATTGGTGCTTAGTGACCGTAAAAAGTGCTCGCGAGCACCTAAAAGAACTCTCGAGCACCCAAAAGAACTCTCGAGCATCCGAAAGAACTCTCAAGCACTCAAAAGAACTTGCGAGCAGTCAATCTTTGTTAGAAAAAACTCTACTGCTTCTATATACTAAATACTAATGACTAATTACTAATACGATCGGATCATAAATGACAGAACTCGTCGGCTACATTGAAGCCAACTTGTTTTGTTTTATTGATATATAAAGAAGTCGTTGCGCATTTTGTCACCAGAATAATGAACACCTGTCAAGGTGGGTGTTTGATATCGTTCATTTTTATTTGGAGTAGCATGGAGAAACTTGGAGGACTCAAATTTGGTAGGCAAACTCAGAAAGGATTGGAGTACCTAGTGAATATATTGAGATTGATTTTATTCAGAATTTTTTTTTGATCGACAATTGCAGAAAATTAGCCAATACTTGCTTCTGTTTAACTTCATCGCAAAGACCCATGAAAATTGTGCAAATTTCTATTCAACGCGAATTTTCCGATGATGTTGTTCGGGAGATTAACTCCAATTACGAAATGGGCGGCGAAGAGCCAAATTCAAACATATAGCGAGAAATTGTTCCTACTTTACCAACATTTCTACTGATTTCTCATTTCGGCAATTTTCGGATAGAAAGCGCCACAGTATATTTCATTTATTTCAGAGACTGCTATAATAATCTTTCGTGTTATGAATGAAAGGAATGTGATTTTGATAACATCGGTAGAAGTAGTAAAGCCGAGAAAATTAAACGAACACACACTGTGTTGCTTGGGCTGTTGTTGGGTAGTCAATTCATTCAATATTTTCAAAGTTGCGGTTAAAGAGCCGACAATGACGGCATGTAGATGTGAAGACTGAGCTCGACGGATCAGTCTCGATGGGACCGCTAACGGTGGAACGATTGTTGATATTTCGGAAGCGCATCGCCCATAAAAATATCTATGAAACAGAGACAGATCGCCAGAGAAGTAAGCGAGTTTGTGAGCGAAGTATCACTGACGAGACGGATGGTTTTCTTTTGGACAGAATCTAGAAAATTAACTGTGTGTTTGGGCACTGCAACAGTATTCCAGAACTGGTTGAATTTGTGCCTTCTGACAACTACTAAGAAGTGGGTCAAAATGCAGTGCCAAAATGAACAGACAAACAAGAAATCGAGTCAAAAAAACGTGGTACAAAATGTTATTTCATCCACAATAAAATTGATAAATACTGAGCTTCCGTTATAGAAGCGAAATATAGTTCTCGAGGATTATGAGAAAAGATCTTCATACAGAATTGTTTCAATTTCCAAAACACTAGGAAAACGCCATTTGAGGCGTCGTTAGCATATCGTAAAACCATTCGATGACGCCGATAGGCGTTATAAGTATGCGACGTATTAACCAGTTGGTCGTCCCCCTACGAACATGCAGCAACCCCCAAATATCGAAACTTGTGTGAGCTAAAGATTAACGAGGTCTCATACCTTTTAATGTGCCATTTCTAGCACGATCCGAATAAAAATAGATCTCGACAGGAGGTCGTCCGTAAGTCAACATTCAAACCACAAGCTCGCCCTGCGTTGATTGGCTTTAAAAATGCCCATGAACAGTATCGGAAAGTTTTCATCGGGGGTATGCTGGTTTCACACGAGCATAAAGAATAGCTTGCTATTATGTTGAGAGAGCATTACAATTTCTCCTCGACTCGCTCGAGGAAGGGATATCGACGTGGCTGTTAATTCGTCGGACGAGGTAGTAGGGGAGGCGTACAGTAGTGCGTTTTTCTTATTTATGTAGTATTATCATATCATTGCGTTCCTTGTTGCTCGCATAGATTTGTCTATACCCCCGAGGAAATCTTTCCGATACTGTATATGTTCGCAGTTTCGAGGAAAAATGGAGGGGTTAATGTTTATGAATAGAGTTCAGTTAATACTTCTTTCCTCCACGACCTTAATAGAAATTTACAAATTCTGAAATCAGATTTGATAACAGAAAACAGAAAACACTGCTTTGCACTGCACTGCTTTGCAGTTCCACGAAGTACCACGAGACACGCGACTTCTCTAATTTTTCACTTCGCTTTTGTGGAAACTAAATGTTTATGTATGATGCCGTATGTTTCTGAAACAGCCAACATAGTTAACCACAAAGCACCGAAAAAGTTGCTCAGTGTTTCTTCAGTGGAAACGCGCCTTCTAAATTCTAAATAAAAAAATGGCTTGTCCACCCAAGTAACATTATTGTTAAAGAATTGAACTATACATTTACGACATGTATATGTCTTGATAGAACACAAGCCTTGAGATTGAAGGAATATTTATTCCTCAACACTTCCCAATGCAATTTAATGTATATCCTTCTATATCTAGAGATGGAATAATATATTGTGTAACAAGGTTAGAATAAAAATTTGATGCAAGTGCTGCGAAGTTCCGATCGCGAGCGGAAAGCGAGCATGAGGAACCACGAGCATCGTGAATTTTCATGCCAATCGAGTAACAGACTGTGCTTTCTTCACAATCACAATTTCACATATAATTAAATCGAAAGCCAACAAAAAATTATTTTGACATTTCAATTCACATCTTGTCACTATGATGCCAGTCAAGGCTAACGTTACTATTGCTACAACAGAGTTAAAATATTCATTCCTTACCAAGTCATTGAATGAAATAAACGCAAAATGTATAAGACAGCAAGTGTTGTAGAATATTTGTTCAATATGAAGAGCGAGAATGTAACCATACATTTGATTTCAGAATTAGCGTATTCTGTAACGTTTGTGGAAAAAAATATTCTAACATTGTTTTAGCATTAATAACGTTAGCCCATACTGTCATCATAGTGACAATATGAGAATTAGAGTGTCAAAATTTTCGTTATTTTGTAGCCCACCCTCCTAAAGATATGGTACTGAAATCTACTCATATGTTTCACCAACACTAGTTGACCATCAGCCCAATTCATATTCACATATTTTTATATTTGTTGAATATTTTTTATTTTCAGGTATATTTTTGATGTTAGCGGAGGTTGCTGGGATGGAATGAATAAAGAAACTGTGATCTCCTACCAAAAAGACACTGCATCAGCAAATAACAGATTCTATATAAATCCTATAGACAATACTATAGGCGTTCAGTGCAATGGAAAATTGAGAATGAAGGTTGACCAAGATAAAATAGTTGTTGAAAAAATAGACAATCCTCGAACCAGTAATGACGACATTCGCTTCGAAATCGAGCGTCCATATTGAAATTCAACAAAATATACAGTTATTATTTCCTGATTATTGAATATTATGTAACGATCAATAAATAATAAAAGTGCTGACTAATCATTTTTGGTTTTTTATTTGAATTCATAAAATGCTTAATTTTTTTGTTGTTTTTTTTTCTTACATATTTCGAGGGTTGCAGCGGGTGATCGCCACAATGTAGGCGACTGACAATCAGCGAGCGTCAATTATTTTCCTGAAATTTTCGCTTTCCCAATACTCTCAGTCGTAAACTTACGAAACATTTTGCTCACTTTTTTTAAACAGATCAGTGAGCCCCCTACCCTAACTCCGCCCCGGATATCATGTATGGCGAGAATCTGTGTACCATCGTCGACATCGATAATACAAGTTTCAGTGGTCGACGGGCGTAAATTTATCACTACCAAAAATAGTGACACGGGCTCTTGGTCTAGTAGCCCTTACCGATTGTGATGGTTATCCCTTTTTTGTATAATTGTAAATAACTTACTGCCTTTTTTTCTTTTTCTAGTGGGTAAGTTATCGGAGATCGGAGATTTGTAAACACAACCTACCACTCTTTAAACAGAACTAGAAAATATTATAAGAGCTTGCTGGGTGTAAGTCATTTTTATGGTGGCTCAAATGATGAATCCATCACGAAAAATCATGATACATTTTTTTAGTATATCTTGACATACATGTGATAGTTGATGATTCTTATAGACTGATCTCTTTTAAATCTTTGCTCTGCGTGTCATGTAAACTCATGTCTTAATTATTTCAGTTATTAACTTTTTGGTTACAGTTCACAAATCATCCTGATTTTTGATACATTGTCCTTGTCATTCACTTGTAAATATTGTCATTGTCACATATTTTCAAATTCCACGGACACTTCAACTTTCAATCAGATATTTTCAAATATGTTTGAATCTCGTCGTCCACCCTTTATGCCAATAAATATTCTGTATAATCTCTTGGGTTAGATCCTAAGTCACCACTACCCTGTGTATCTACGAATATGATTTCGTTACTGTATTAAAAACAATACAGCATAATGTTCGTATTCCTTCAGGGTCTTAACAGAGACACGACCGTAAGCAGGTGAATTTTTGATTGTTCCTTCTTCATTTGTTTGGGATTATTTATGATATACCGATTGGAAATCAAAATAGAGATAGTGAAAAATTATTGTGATTTCATTGCGAATATTTAGTATCCACAAGAATCCATATTAGTTGTGAATAATTCAGAAGTATTTTCCTCTCCTTGGTTGTCTCGTGCAGAAAAATTTGATTTAACGAAGCGAGATTGGTGTTACGGGCTGTTTGATAGTGGAATAGCCAGTGATTAATTTTTGGGCATCTCAAACAACTGTGACAAAGAATAATTTTTAAAGCCTTCATAGTACCATCGAAGCTGTATCGAGATTTCATAATCGCGAGTTATCGCGCAATAAATCTGGAAATTCGTCTTGATCTATAAAATTTGCATTCTAATATATATTAGTTCTTTATGACACACACCCATTATCCCGAACCGATATTTCTACAAACGCTATTTCAATGTCAGTCGAAGATAATAATGATGAGGAAGGCGAAGGCGCTTGGCTACATCGCAGCGGCACGGCCTTGCGAGAGGAAAGTGGCTGCCTCGGGGCTCGGCGTGGCAGGCCTTGAGTACCGTTACCATCAGCATTGCACGCTATTTCTCCTCCATCTCTTCGCAGCGCCGACGGAGAACCAGAACTGTCGTAGACTTCGATCGCATTTAAACCAATAAATTATTTCCGGTTGCTCACATGCTAGAGATTTTGGGGTAGAAATTATATTTGAAATTGGATTGCTATTTGCCATTTTTTGGAGGTTTTATGGAAAGTTCTATTGAGCCAAACACTTTTTTAGTAACCAGATATGAACAAATCCAATTCAATATTTGGAGCTACAGCAATTCTTATCGGGAAATATAGCTCTTCTAATAGTTATTGTTTTATTTCATCCTATCTGTGACGATATCAATAACTCTATCGAAACGAAACGAGTTGTGTTGAGCCTCATTCAACAACACCAGTGGTGTTCAGATTTTCTTATTGACATTGTTCGTTTATTAGTCAAAATCATGTGCAATAATGACGAAGAAAACCAAGTAACCATTTTATAGAACACACTACCTACTACCACTTTATATATGGCCGAATGTATAGCATTCCGTGACTTATAATTAATGAATGTCGCATAACACTCGTCAAATTATGCACTTTATGAAGTTTGGGGATGAAATATAACGTGTTACGAAACAAGTACCGTTAACAGAATTTACATTCTGACGGTTCTTCGTTCTTCAGACATCTCATATTATCTTACACCTAACGCGTCTCCCTCATAATGTGAAAAATCTAAGAACAATACTTATTATGTCAATATGTCAATTACTATTATCTTCGGGTTTTCCAAAGCGAACAATCTCCATGGTCAAAAACAAGAAACTCATAGCGTCACTGTTATATTATTTCGTCAATAAAATTCGTTGACAGAGCTAGTGTGTTAGCGAAACATGTGATATTTGATATGAAGTTTGTGAAGATTGAATCCTTTTCTTTATGGTGTGGAGTTATGCCTTTGAATAAATCATAGGTTGATAACGGGTAATGAACTAGTGGGAGAAAAATGCACTGTATGAGGAATTGGAAAAAATGAGAATGACACAAACATTAACCGAGCCCAGATCTTACCTCATGTATTGCCGTAGTCCGTCTTCGGGGAGTCCTTAGTCGGCCGACTGATGCAGATTGAAGTCAAGAGCTGAACTGCACTTCCCTTTTTGAAATGTTCTCACGAAAAATTGGTGTTCGCGTTGACGGATGATACAACAACGGAGATAGCAACAATGCTGGTGGTAAATTGGTAATGTCGTACATACGGTTTTTCTTCAGTGGTACTACTCGACGTATTGGCTCGATCTGGCTATGGGTTTTTGTGGGAGTGTGAAGGTATAGGGTGTACCAAGAAAAGTAGGGTCGATAATGCGGAATTAAATGAAGATTGATTCGGACTAAAACGTATTCAGTCTGATAGATAAATGAAAAATAATAAATAATAAAGAATAAAAAAAGGAACAATAATGACATCACACTAAAGCGGGACGCGACATGCCCCTCAACAAAAAAAATTATAATAATTTTTTTTTAAGTTATATTATCGATAGGAAGCGGACACTATTTTACTAGTGGCCGTCTGACTACTCCAGTCGCCGTGGCAACAGATGCCACACGAACCCTACCATCAGCTCCTGGAAAAACTTGAATTACACGACCCATAGGCCAATGCAGTGGAGGGGAGTTGTCATTTTTGATGAGAACTAAAGTACCAGATTTGATTGGGACAGAGTCATTGGTCCACTTAGCACACTGATGTAGAGTGTGTAGGTACTCCTTCGACCACCGCTGCCAAAAGTGCTGTTGCATTTGCTGCAACAGTTGCCACCGTGTAAGTCGGTTGAGGGGTACGTCTAATACATCTGGTTCTGGGATGGCAGAAAGTGGTGCCAAAGTAAGGAAATGTCCTGGGGTTAGGACACTCAAATCTGTTGGATCGCTACTGAGTGGATTTAAGGGACGAGAATTAAGAATGGCTTCTATTTGTGTCAAGACAGTAAGAAGTTCCTCATAGGTTAGGAGTTGGTCACTAACCACTCGGAGGAGATGAGTTTTCACTGACTTAACACCGCTTTCCCATAAGCCACCAAAGTGAGGGGCAGCGGGGGGATTGAAATGCCATTGGATGGCTTCTTTGGAAGCAGATTCTTGTATGTAAGTCAAAAGTTGGTTGTAAGCCCCAACATAGTTGGTTCCGCAGTCACTATACAAGTGTTCATATCGACCTCGCCGGGCAATAAATCGGCGGAGGGCGGCTAAAAACGCTTCGCTAGACAGATCAGATGCAAGTTCAAAATGAACTGCTTTGGTGACGAAGCACACGAACAAACAAAGTTAAGCCTTACTGGTTTTGGCACCTTGGGTTTTGCTCATGGTGATGCGGAATGGGCCAGCGTAATCGGTGCCAGCATGGAGAAAAGGTTTACATTGACTGATGCGTGGACGGGGAAGATTGGCCATAACTGGCTGGGGAGACTTGGGATGTGTTTTCCAACAACGTATGCATTTGGATAGAATACGCCTAATGGAACGCCGTGCTGAAACTATCCAAAATTGTTGAGCAATCAGGAAGTGCGGCTGGAAAGAAGAGCAGGGAAGCGCCGATCATATTGCAAGGGAGCATGAGTCAATCGGCCACCCACTCTTAAAATTCCCCGCTCATTTTTTTCTTCAGTGGTACTACTCGACGTATTGGCTCGATCTGGCTATGGGTTTTTGTGGGAGTGTGAAGGTATAGGGTGTACAAAGAAAAGTAGGGTCGATAATGCGGAATTAAATGAAGATTGATTCGGATTAAAACGTATTCAGTCTGATAGATAAATGAAAAATAATAAATAATAAAGAATAAAAAAAGGAACAATAAAGACATCACACTAAAACGGGACGCGACACTTTATATTGTGTACGATTTGCAATTGTGTTTTCCGTTGTGTGTTGGTAGTTTGGTTTCCGTCAGGTAGTAAATTAGAAATTTATTTGAGATGCTTGATAATAATATGGTTCTGGAGGACTACCTGTGTCAGTTCAATTTCATCAATTCAATTTACACGCACTCAAATGTCTACATAAGGTTAGTTCGTACTGGTTTGATCTTACTAAATAATTACTCCTCAAAAGGTTAGAATGTTCTGGTTCAATTACATTAAATAATACAGTTGTCAAACATTCGATGGGGAGACTACGCGGGTCCTTATTGTGGATTTTCTGTGAAAAAAATTCTAAAAAGACGTTCTTGGCATTTCAGTGAGTATTAATTCATTGTGTATAGTCTGAATTGAGATCATAAGTCTGTAGAGGTGTTATGAACAAGGATTTTTTAATTCAAAAATACGTTGTTATGATGATAGGTGTGATATAAACAGTTTTCACTTTTAGATTTGAGGACATGAATCATGAAGACTTGTGTTGTTATGGGTTGTTAGGTTGTTATAATCGAACCGATTCAAACCAGCACGTGAAATTACCAAATTTCCTTCTATACAAACAAGGCAGAGACAGGTAGAAACTGCTGGACTGCAGAGACATACTAGTTAGATCGTTCCAAACATCTGGACCATGTACCTATCCCAAATAAGTACAACAACAAAAAAATGCCTAACATCGAAGTCAACATTGGAGGATATTATGAAAGACGGAAAGTTTTGTATTACTAGTAGATATTTATTGTCGAAGATCGCAAAACTAACAGCTAAGTTATTAGTAAAATTTTACGATTTCTCACCTGAAACAAGAGTATTTCAAAATATTATCAAATAATAGATCACTAAATTTAGTAAAGTTCAAAAAAAATCACAATTAACCACTAACCACCGCAAAAAAAATAATTTTCTTATCGAAGACAAATTCTTTGTTTGTCTTCCCATCAGCTGATCACCGCCATGTTGTGACGTCAGGTAAGCTAACCTAGCTTGTCTGTTCACCACAAGGAATTTTTTCGAATAAATTTCCGGGCGACAAAGTGCACCACGTTTTAGTCTGGATGGCAAAGTGCACCTGAGTTTGGTCACAACCAATCAGAGAGCTAGAATATCTTCCATTGACTGAAACGTGGTACGTTTTGCTTATATGCATCCCAGCCACTTCAGATTTTTATCTTATGGCCCAAGAAAGTGCTAGGAATCGCACGTTGAGAGATAATACCTCGGTAAACCTTGGCTCGCACAAGTTTCGACTTCCGAGTGCTGCCGTTCGTAGGGGGACGACAGCTGGTTAACGAAAAAAACAATTTTAACAATTTAAACCAAAAATTTCAACAATTTTCAGTGGTCAAAAACCCGCCTGGCAGAGTAGATAGAAGCATTATCATGGATATATGAGTTATGAAAAGACAAAATTTACATGAATTACATGAATGACCAACAAACCAATCATTCCTGCAATTGTAATACCAAATACTCCATTTAATATATTTTTATTTTTCATTACCTGAAATGTTTTCATCATAAAATAAATAAATTATTTTTATCACACTGTATCTCGAAAACCAAGCTGTTCGGGATATATGTTTATATGAACTTTTCGTCCTGAAAACTTTCAGAGAATCATCCTACGAAGTTTGTGAGACATATGCTTTTGAAATTTCTTTATGTTATGCGATACTGGAAAATGTTCGCATTAATATTTTCATTGTAGCTCTTGAACCGTCCAAGTAAATGAAAAACTTCAAGAAAACAAAAATCTGTTAAATGAAACAGCATTATTTTTGTCTCATAATATGTCAGTGTCGGCGGAAAAAAAATTCTGATGTGTTTAACAAGGCTTGACTCTGAAAAAAGGAGGACCCTGTGAATTATTTGAGAAATGAATTATTTCGTATCGTGCGTACTATTGAAAGGATTGTACTTGCCTAATTTGAACTGATTATTGTCAAAGTGTCAAAGTTAACTCCAAAAAAATCTTGAAAAAAATGTATTATTATCACCTTGTATCTCGAAAACCAAGCCGTATGGGACATATGTTCATATGAACTTTTCATCCTGGAAACTTTCAAAAAATCACCTCCCGGAGTTTGTCAACGTACTTAATTAACACCCTGTATGTAACAACAAAAAGTCTGTTAGGATACCTGAAGGAAATAAGTTCGGATTACATTTACAATCAAAGTAATTCATTTTTCTCACTTGGTAAACAATGAATATTCTAACTCTGTTGTAGCAATAATAACATTAGCCTAGACTGGCATCATAGTGACAAGATGTGAATTGAAATGTCAAAATAATTTTTCGGCACCGACGTCATTAAATTTTTTTTTCTGTTGTCAAAGAGAAGCTTATGAACTACCATTCGACCAAAAAAAAATTCAAAACCGAATTCCAGCCCGTGGGTGGGGTGGGGTTACTCTAAGAGAGTTCTTACATTATGTATCGCCATTTTTTTTAATGGATATATTCCTTTGAAATTTTGGGGACGTATTGGGAATTGTAAGATGTTCCAAATGTGGTACCACTCTATCCCCAATGCCATTAAAAAAATTCGTTCAAAATGGCGACGGGCCGCCATTTTGTGAGATAGACATTTTTTTTGTCTTCTAAAAGTAGGTTATGAACTGCCATTCCACACAAAAAAAATTCATCTAAAAATTACAATCTGTTCAGAAGTTAACAGGGAGGGGGTTACTTTATGGACACTCTGTGTACTTGGTAAGGATGAAAATTCACGATGCTCATGGTTTCTCACGCTCTCTTTCAGCTCGCGCTCGGAATTTTCCACTCGCTTCGAATCTTCATTCTAACCTTTTCACAGAATGTAACATTCCCCGCTGTATACAGTATTTCTCAGATTCAAAAAACAACAAAAAACTATTTTTCAAATAATAACACATAACATCACCACGTTTTTTTCTCTGTGTACATCAATTTCTTGAATTGATACCAGATAACTTTCCTTCGACATTTTTATTCCATTTTTGATGTGTAACGTAAGTCCCCTGCGAATATCAAGGACAGCTTATCGAGTAATTTAACCCATAAGAATCATCAGAATATGTTTGTAAATATTTAATTATTTTTTCTAGATACAAAATAACTGATGACTAACATCTTGATAACTTTTATTACGGAACTATCGGTACCAGTTACCAAAAAATCATGGGTGTTTGGCGCGTGATTATAAAGCAATTTCAGTAAATGATAGATTGTGGTCAAAGAAACATGACAGACGTTTCGGATATGCATCCCAGGAATAGAAAAATAATAATTAGTTGATTATATAATCCAATCTCCCGCAAAAACCTGTTACTACTGCCCCCTACGACCGTTGAATCAAAGCTGTTCGACACTTGGCAAAGCTTTATGGGAACTATTTAGTTTTGGCAATATGTTTGATTATTGTTAGAAAATATGGGTTTCGTTTTCTCTTGAACAATTCTGTAATTGAAATTATTACCGAGTATACTTATTTAGGCGTTATTTTCGCATCATCCGGTCTATTCAGAAAAATGGCAAATATTTCTGCTTCTGAAGTCAAACAGTCCATTGGATCTGTAACTTCACTCATGGTAAGAGCAAAATTAAATTCGTGGCAAAGTAGAATGAAACTCTATGATAGCATAGTCCTCAATTTTCAAAAGTATCTCTTCCCGAAGCTTCCTCAGGTAACTGCTGTTTTACATTTAAATTAGTGATGTCAAAATATGTGTAATCAGTACTAAAGCGATATACCGAATTTTAAAACCTGTATCTTCAAACCTATACAAAAATTGGGGGGTGTATCTCACCTTGTGGTCACCTGATATAATCCATATTTCAATACCTATTCATGGTCTTCCGTCAAGTATTGTCGTCAATTCTTCGTGAAATGATTTGTCTCATTGAAGTCGACTCAATAGTTGGAATGCTTCTCTTGGAATCTCGAGATGGCGCTTCGAAAAATAAATTCAGATATGCATTCAAAAAGCATCATAAAGATTTTCTTGTAGAAAGGTTTGCCAAGTGTCGAATAGATATTATTCAACGGTCGTAGGGGCAGTAGTTGTTTTCTGTTGGATACTTGCCGACGAATTACCTATTTTATAGGGTTTTTGAGAAAGATTGAATTTTCATAATCCATTTTTCATATTTATTAATGGTCTTCCGTCAAGTAGTGGCGTCATTTCTCCGTGTATTGATTTTGCTTCATATTATAGTCGACTTAATGGTTGAAATGCTTATATCTTAGGAATTTTCAACAAAGGATGGAGGTATTTTTCGATTCGATTGCGAACTAGCCTTCGCTAATGATTGGCGAGTACCATGACACCGGTATGTAGGTGTTTTCCATTTGAATCGAGAAATGAATTCAGCTATGCATTTAAAATGCATTTCAAAGTTTTTCTTGTGATAAGGTTTTCTAAGTGTAAGGGTCGTAGGGGGCAGTAGTTGTTTTCTGTTGGATATTTGCGGACGAATTAGCCAACGTTTTTGCAGAAGATTGGATTATATAACCCATTTTTCATCATTTATTAATGGTCCATTCTAGCTAGCTTTCATTAATTCTTTTCATCTCATGACTCACATTATACGGAGATAGGTATATCAAAAATGTATTTTTTATGGAGCTGAATAATATTTTCTCCAGGAATGATGTTGCTGAAGTTTGGATTATGAAGGTCTCCAAAAAATGTGTTTCATCTGGCATACAATTTTAGGTTACTGCAAGAACTACGGAGAATCATCTATGGAAAAGACAGAAAACAGGACACAAATGGCAAGCAAAATAATTACGAAACACGAAAACAAACTAGGTGTCAACATCTTGTAACACCTGAAACTACTAAAGCATAAAAGCCAATACTCTTCTTTTTTTTTTTCATTGATTCGTCATGACATGTTTCGGGAGCAGAGTTGTCAAATTTACTGAATGATTCCCAATTACATGCCTTAATAGTCGATGATTTAATCCCGAAGTTCATATGAGACATAAGAAGGAAAAAATCTAGGGTGACCAGAAAAAGCATCATGCGTAAGTCTAAGAGTATTGAAAGGATTCAGATTCAGATTTTTTCTTTTCAGTTAGAGTCTTTTCACAATACCTATCAGATGTAGTTCAATGTCCAGCGTGGCTTCAGCCGAGGAAGTAGTTGTTTTCTGTTAGTTATTACAAATAAATCACATTTTTCATTTTTCAGGGAGAATGTTCTCATTTTCAACATGAATATCTCCCAAGAGATTATCTTGAACGACGGAAAATAGCGACTTAATTTTGTCGTTCAGCCCAGATGATTCCACAACAGGTTTTTTGAGTATTCTATTCATATTTTCGAACAAAAATCAAAATCCAAGGGTACAATATCGTCCCTAAATCGTAAAACTGAATCTAAACGGTGATCTAGTGTCCGGGACCTCTATATCCATTACGCGACTACGGTAAAACAGGATGTTGAAGACTCCATCCTAGCAGGCCATTATGAATCTCTTGGTTTCCGACTTCGGCCCACTTGACCTGAGCAAAGCCAAGGTCTTCGGTGTTCTTGAAGAAAACCCCATGTATTTGCTTATCTGTATTTAGCTGCAGAAGTATAGTCTCCGCAACTTTAATGTGAAGTTTTTGCTGAACTTGTTCCAACTTGGTAACAGATTTCGTGTTAACCCTTCCAAAACGTCGAAAAAGAAACCAAGTTCATCGGCTGTTGCTTTTAAAAGAAATGCTCCGATCCCTGCTTTCTCACGGTCATAGACCAAGCAGAGGAAGGTATCTGAACTCCTGATAACTTAACAAGCTCCATCAAGTACCATTCTGTTAGATAGACACTCCAAATTCAAAAGTCCTTGGCCTCCCTGTTGTCTGAAGAAGTACAACCGTGGAACAGACGATTTAGGATGCAACTCCTATAAAAATACATCATTTTGCTAGTTTTTACGTCGAGTTGTCACGTCTGAGTCCATTTCACCACTCCAAATGAGTCGGAACTGCAAGCATATTAATTGGAGCAACTTTGTTCTGCCCCGACAGCTCTGATGACCAGATCTTTCGTAGTTTGTGCTGACACTTGCCGCGGATAGAGTTTTTAACAGTAGTTACCTCTTGGAATGGCGCTGTTCCACTCCTAGTTAAGTGTACGTCTCTCCGGCATTAGGATGATGTGGGATACTTCCGTCTATGAGATGGACATCTTCTCTGTGTTCCTCGCATCGTCCTCTTTTGAGATGAACCGTGGCACATTTGCCGATCCCAAACCCCATTCCTATAGCATGCGTGCACTCTTGCACCACCCCAAGGACTGATGTAGATCCTCCTTTCCGAAGGCAATTAATTGTAGGTCATCCATTCAAAATAAATGGGTGACCTTGTTCTTCCAGTTGCTGGGGGTGTCGCAGTTGTAACAACGGGTTTTTCTTAGTGCAACGGCAGTAGTGAGATGTAGAAAAAAAGAGGGCTAAAGGAATCTCCCTGAAATGAGCCTGTTCCAACAATAACCTGCTCTGTTTGTTCTTTGGCTTGACCAGATCTTATGGTGAACCGACTCTTCCAGAGCGGCATCAGTTATCCAATGCATCTCACTGTTCGATCGGGTACCGCAAGAATTCTGAGCAAATGCATGATGAACTGATAAAAGTAGTATTCGCATGTATAAGATTCGGGTAAACATCTTATAACATTCGTTCAAGCATATTATCGGTCTGTAATTCTTCGGATCAGATGAATCTCCGTTTTTGGGAATGAGCACGGTTCGCCCCTCGACAAACCAATCCGGAATCTGGTGATTGAAAATTTCTTCCACAAGTAGTTATTCAACCTATCAGGGCTTGCAGTTCTTCGAGCCTTAAAGGGTCTATCGAACTTCTTTCGAAATTATCTTGTTGCGCTGGTCATTGTTCTTCATTACTATTATTATCATTATTATTATTACTCATGTGATGGAGGTATTGCCAACAGTGTTAAAAATTTCTGATTATTCGGAACCTCGTATTTTTTCGAGAATTAAACAATTATTTTATTTTTATTTCACTACATACAGTAGGTACTCAGAAATATATACGTTCTCAGGGATTTTTCAATAACAGAAATAACACCAGCTTCTGTTTGAGAAAACCCTAAAACCCCTAACACCCAGTGTTGATTCATCAAAATATGCAGGATGTCACCTTTGACTAATATTTTTTATTTTTTTCATCCAAAACTATTTTATTTCGTTAATTGCGTATTAGTTTCGTTTATTTGCCAATAAGAAGTGAATGGATTCTTTCGACGAAATTTATATTATGGTTGATTTTCTTTGAGAATTGCTATTTTTATGTGGCACATATTTTCGCCTTTATTTTAATCATCGTTTAAATATTTTCTGCCGCTTTTGCTTCGGTAAATAAAGCTGGTTCAACCTCCTCATACAAAGTCCACGCCACACCTGCAAATCTCCAACTAGCCCTTCGAGAAGAACCAGGAGGCGTTGTGGAGTTATTTATCCTGCTTTAGGGAAGACTATTCCCTGATCCTAAATCCGAGCGACTCGGAGCAGATTCAAAACTATACTCTTATTGGGTGTGGTGATAGACCCACCATTTTGAGCACTGTATTATTTTTTTTTTTTCAATTTTCACCCACTTCAACAGTGAGAATAATCTGAAATTTGAATATTACTGTAGTAACAATAAAATCAGAATCAACGAGAACTTTCAATTTCAATTTCGTCGTCGTCCAACTACAAAAACTTCATGATAATTGTAACCTGAATTTGTAAATTCAATTCTCAACCTCTTCCAATCGTCTTACTCCACAACATTACAATGACCTCGTAATATCTCTCTTACATTAATAATAATAATGATGAAAATTTTCAAATTCAATTTTTATCTTCTTCCGATTAATCTGAATGAAATTTGGCCATACAGAGCCACATTCCATAATGAAAACAATGTAATATTGAAGATAATATGGATGTAAATCTGTATTTCCTGAAAAACCGCGATTTCACAATACAAAGAATTATTTCGAAACAGAGTTTAAATTTCAGTAATTTCACGAGAGAAACTGACATGAAAAAAAGGTTGAGCAATTTTGTCTAATGTCAGTTTTTCGAGTTAAATTACTGATGGAAAAATTTTGAGTTAAAGAAAGAAATTTATTCAATAAAAGAAAAGTTCGAGTGATTTTTGGCAAGATAAATCAACGACAATATATAAAAATGTACAACAATAATAAACACCTTCATTGAAAATATGATTTGAAAGAACAGTTTTGAAAAACACAATTTTTATAAATGGATTAGTTTGGTGTAGAGATTTCAATATTCTCTTCTCTGGTGGTTTTTACCCATGTCGAGTATACGTTCGAGCAATTCTTATCCGAGGATCGTAAGTTATTGGCAAGATTTTCGTGATGTTCAGGGTCAATTTGTAAATAGGGTTTGATGGATGATGAAGATGAATGCCCAGTTATCTTTATAAGCTGTTGATCACTTTTCCCGCTTTGGCCAACTGTGTAACGGTACTAGCACGGTTTGAATGATTAGCTAGTAGTACTTTCATTGTTCGTTGTATCCAGGCCAATTTTAGTTGCTGAAGTTTTGGTTCAAGTGGATATCATGTTGATTCCCAATGGAACATTTTTGAACCATCCTTTCGAATTTGGGTGTCTCCAATATGGATTTGTAGTCAAAAAAAGTAGTTCGGATGTTATAGTTTCGTTTCTTCTATCCAAGAGTAATTTAAACAATTTAACTAGACAAATACTTTCATCCATATTATTTTTGGTTAACCATTTGCTGTCTGCCAACCGTTTAGACCAACCTTTCAGTTGAAGTTCCATCTTGATTTTTTTCTTCTTTGAAATGATAGATTTTACAATTTACAGCTTCTCCTCCCCTCCAAGCTAATTCTTAAGAAGCTATATGAAAGAATCTCTTTTGTAATCCATCTGGTTCATCTATATTCCATAATTTTGCCATTCTTATTATGTTTTTCTTATCTATCGCAACAGAACATACCTTTCTTTTACCTAGAAGCTTGCAATTCTTTTCGTTTACTATTTCTCGCATCTCGAGCTTCTTTGAAAGTGATATCGGTGAAAGGACAAAATTTGATATTGGACTCATTGAAATATTTTTCTTGAATCATCTTCGCAGTTGAATTCCATATTGTTTGCACTACCTATTCTTTGTAATCATCTCCATTTCGCTTTTTCATATTGTATGCCCAATCCTTCAATATGTTTGCTATATGTTGTAATGAAGTTTGTTCTGACATTTCGTAATTTCGGATATGACAAAACTCCATAAATTGGCTCCATATTGACGATTTCGTGTTTTTTGTCGATTGCGGGATAGATTTTTTTATATTTTGTCTGATTTGCTCAGACGAAATTTGTCCAAAACGATTTATATTGTAGGTTTAACTCAAAAATCGTGGCTAACAAGACAAAAATAAGGGTGACGGTCGCTTACTAGATGAAAGCCGGTTTTGAGGAATATGCATTTTTATCGCTATCAAAATGACTTAGACGTCATATTTAAATGGGTTGATTTGTACAGAAGTTGATTTATCATGAAAAAAATCGAGGACAGTTGTTCATCAAGTAATATAACCCATAACAATCATCAGGATATGTTTGTAAATATATAGTTATTTTTCCTAGATTAAGAATTACGGATGACTAATATCTTGATAACTTTTATTATAGAAATATCGGTACCAGTTACCAAAAAATTATTAGTGATAGGCGCGTGATTGAAGCAATTTCAATAAATAGCAGATTGTTTTAAAACAAAAGTTATATCGAGTATGTTTTATGAGCCACACCGTTTTCAAAAAGAAACTAGTCTTGACGTTTGCACTACACAAATCTACATAGACTGAGAAAGTTATTATTATAGGGGGAAAATACATAAGAGATCATATTTTTATTGATGAATGCAAGTTTGATTGCATGAACATATCAAAATGTATTGGGTTTTAAATGCGAGAGAAGCGAATCTTGCTTCAATGAAATGAACGATTTCTGTGAGTTATATTTTTCAATAACATTTTCCCTATTTTATTTATTCCAATTTTCAATGAAAACTAGAGATAAATTAAAAAAAAATCAACTATCTGAATGAAAATGCGAATTTTCATTTTCAGATTCTTTTTTTTTCAGTTAGTCTTTTCACAATATCTTTCAGTTGTAGTTCAATGTCCACCGTGGCTTTAGCCAGGGAAGTAGTTGTTTTCTGCTAGATATTCCAAAAAAATCTCATTTCTCATTATTCAATTTTCATGGAGAATGTTTCCCTTTTCAATAGAATTTTCATTGTCCAACACTGAATTTCTGGTGTTTTTCAGTTACCACTGTTGGTGATATGATTATGATATTGTTTTTGCGTTGACTCTCGTGAGATCTTGGCTCACATCGTCTTTTCGAATTCAAATATTAAATTTAATGAAATATTTGAGTTTGGGGCGAGCGAAGCAAGCCTAACGACTGCTAGCGCAGCGAGCACCTACTTTTATTTACGTTTTAGCTTAGGTTGGGTTAGATAGGTTGTTAAGTTAGGTAGTGTAGGTTGGGTAGGGTAGGTTAGGTAGGGTAGGTTAGGTAGGGTAGGTTAGGTAGGGTAGGTTAGGTAGGGTAGGTTAGGTAGTGTAGCAAAGCGCCCGGCTCGGCTAAGCTACTGTAGTCAGGGAATGGAGTTCTTGCAATAATATATCAGGGTAATTTCCAATCAACACTGTATTCAGAGATTTCGACAACCTTAAAAATACAAATACAAATGTAAAAACAAATGAAAAAATTTTAGGAAATTACCGAAAACGAAAACGTGGGAGTAAATAATATAGGCTCACCTTAAAAAGCAGGTACAACACACCGTGAAACAAACCCTCAAGCTTTTCAGGGTTACGAAGAATCTGCAACACTATATCTGCAATCGAAATGTAAATGGTTCAGCTGAAAACTAGCAATCCATTCTTATCTTTCTATCAGGCCGTACCGAGTCGCAGCGATAAGGCGGAACTTTTTTCCCTCAGATAAAAAGTTCCGCGCGAAAAGGGAATTATAGTCAGAATCGTATACAGGGTAGAGTGTCTCTCTATAGTAGGGTAGGTTGGGTAGGGTAGGTTAGGTAGGGTAGGCTAGGTAGGGTAGGTCAGGTAAGTTAGGTTAGGTAGGGTAGGTAAGGTAGGGTAGGTTAGGTAGGTTAGGTAGGGTAGGTTAGGTAGGGTAGGTTAGGTAGGGTAGGTTAGGTAGGGTAGGTTAGGTAGGGTAGGTTAGGTAGGGTAGGTTAGGTAGGGTAGGTTAGGTAGGGTAGGTTAGGTAGGGTAGGTTAGGTAGGGTAGGTTAGGTAGGGTAGGTTAGGTAGGGTAGGTTAGGTAGGGTAGGTTAGGTAGGGTAGGTTAGGTAGGGTAGGTAAGGTAGGGTAGGTTAGGTAGGGTAGGTTAGGTAGGGTAGGTTAGGTAGGGTAGGTTAGGTAGGGTAGGATAGGTAGGGTAAGTTAATAAGGGTAGGTTAGGTAGGGTAGGTTGGGTAGGGTAGGTTAGGTAGGGTAGGCTAGGTAGGGTAGGTTAGGTAGGGTAGGTTAGGTAGGGTAGGTTAGGAAGGGTAGGTTAGGTAGGGTAGGTTAGGTAGGGTAGGTTAGGTAGGGTAGGCTAGGTAGGGTATGTTAGGTAGGGTAGGTTAGGTAGGGTAGGTTAGATAGGGTAGGTTGGATAGGGTAGGTTAGATAGGGTAGGTTAGGTAGGGTAGGTTAGGTAGGGTAGGTTAGGTAGGGTAGGTTAGGTAGGGTAGGTTAGGTAGGGTAGGTTAAGTGTGGTAGGTTTGTTGGGTGGGTAATGTTGTTTTTTTTTTCTTCTGCCTCATAAGATTGGATCTGTGCGCAGTTCGGTCAGTACGTAATGAGGGCGAGCGAAGCGAGCCTAACCAAACCTAAAACGTAAACGAGATCCGACGAAAACCGAATCATAAAAGTGATACCAACTTGATGAATGAAAAATATCAGTCATTCAATGTTGATCATAATTTTTTAACGTTTTAAGGAAGGGTAAATTTTTCAAAAAGTGGTAGTTTTTTCTGCAAACTGAAAACAAGTAAATAAAGACATCTGTGGTGTTTTGGTTGAAAAATGGGCATATTTTGTGAATTTTTAATAACATAAATTTGATCTGTCATATGGTGAAAATCTTCAACAAAATGGACCTGTATCTTCGAAAATAGTTGTGACCGCCAAAAATTTCAATTAGATTTTTTGTAGAAGATTCCAAAATAAGTAAGTTGCAAAAAATGTATTGAAAATTTGATGGCTCTCTCTAACCGAATATTTACCGAAGATGGTTTTGATAGACCTCCCACTTTGTAGATCAATTAGCTAATCTGAGGACCATCTTGCCAGAATATGTTTTATGAACTGCTGCATGAGTTGCAATTTTGACAAACAATTTAATTCCTTGCACGTCTGGGTCTGGAATACTTGTGATGGGTCAGCCAATCAGGAAATGCGATGGAGTGAGAGGAGCTAATTTATACTTTTACATGTTTTACTATTTCAGTTATTGCTCCCAAACTATTTTCCATTTCATAATCAAGATTGCACCTAATGACTGATTTTGCACAATTGATATCATTTGAAGAATTTGGTCTGATATTCTTTACATAACATGGTGGCAGCGTTAAAACAATCGAAAATACGATGCAGTCAATGCCAAATTTGTTTCCTCCGAAAGCATTCGAACCAGCGACTGATCCTGCATTATCATGGGAGGAGTCGAAACAGAAAATAGATCAGTATTGGACAGCAACTCAAATGGAAAAAGCGAGCGAAGAGAAGCAGAGAGCAACTTTACTTCACATTCTAGGTGATTATGGGATTGATGTGTATCATACACTGAATTCTGATGAGAAGGAAAATAGAACTGTCGAGAACCGTCGAAATAACTGACAGATTATTTTGCTCCTTATAAAAATAAAATATATTAGATTCCTATTCTTTACATGTAATCAATGAAGAAGGCCAAATCATTGACCAGTATGTTACATTGTTCAAACACAAATCTGCGGACAGTGGATTTGGAAATTTAGTCAGTTCACTGACAAGGGATCGGATGGTGTGTGGTATACTCAATGACTATTTGAGGAAGAATCTTCTCAGAGAAAAAAACACAACGTCAGCAAAATGTGTGGATATATGCAGAGCTGACGAAGAATCTAGAAAGCAAAGCAAACTCATATCGGTTGGTGTTAGTAATCTCAATATCGATAGCATGGAATGGCGATCAGAAAATGCAACAAAGAGCCAAAATGAAGAACAGAAAAGACCAGGCAGACACTACAACAAGAAATGTGATATGTCACATTACTTTGTGAAATGTCCAGCATGGGGTAAAACTTGTGAAAGATGTGAAAAACAAAACCATTATCAATCAAATTGTATGAAGAAGAAAATATTTGATATAAAGTATGACCAGGACATCGATGATGAGGATGACAGAGATGAAGAGGAAGAGGTGAACTGGAAATAGGATGAAAATTGGAAATTCACGTAAAAATTTTAAAAAATATCAGGACCTGAAGTATACGAAAACGCGAAGGAATTCGAAAAATTTTGGACGTGAAAAATTACAACACAAAAAATGACGGTCTGTTGACCGAAAATCCCTCCTTTTTGGAAGAAGTTACACAAACTCTAGTGAATAAAATTGAAGAACTCCGTAAAAATTATGAAAAATATAGGACCGTTCAATAATGAAATTAGGAAGAAGCTTTGAATCCCTCATTCTCGAAAAATATTGCAAAAATTCACGAAACGAAATTTTGAAATCCGGAAATATTGTGAAACACGTTAGTTTGACCTGTATGTATGAGCGTACCCGTTAAAGTTGGATACGTGCCAAGAAGATGGATGGCAAGGGGTAGCAAATATACACATGTAACAACGTAACAACCTCTAGGCACCTGAAGAAAACTGAACTGATTCTAACGCTAAAATGTTCAAAATAGATTAACGTACAACAATGTTTCAAAAACAAGGGTTTGTTTATGAAGTAGTAAACTTAAAAGTGAAAAATATTATGTTCTGCTTTAAAAAAATAAAATAAAAATTTTAATATTTTCTCAGAAACTGGAGGCGTGAAAAATTGGGTATTCTTATCGAAAACTGTAATTTACTATAATTTCTGGTTATAGTTAAAATTTTTGTCATCCGGCATATTTGTATTGACATTATTCTCTTATTGTGAAATTATTTTGGACGATGTCATAATTATTATCCTTCTCAAAAATTTGTATCTATCTGCACGGTGTTTTAAAATGATTAAATATTTACAAACATGTGGCCGGTGGACATGTAAGTGATGATATTTTGCATTCATTCTAATTATTCTGTTATCAAGTTGATAAAAAAATTTATATAAATCAAAAAACGACCTCTCAATGGTTCAGTTCAAATACCAAAATGTTATTCAGTGCCGTTTTCTTCACGCTAGGTGTGTCATTGACGAGTTGTGCTAATATTTTAATAATGGCACCAGCACCTTTTTATAGCCATCAAATAGCATTTCAAGAAATATGGAAGGAATTATCACGTAGAGGACACAAAGTTACTTTGAGTACTACAGTTCCGGTAGAAGACCCCCACCTGGTTAATTTGACTGTTATCGACATGAGTAGATCCTACAAGCTGCTCACGGAGAAGTACACCATAAGCAAGACTGCTGAAAACATTCTGACTATGTGGAACTGGTACGATATATTCGCACAAATAAACAGGGATGCAGCCGAAGAACAATTATCCAGTGCCGACTTACAGGACCTCATTCATCAACACCATAACTTTCATTTTGACGTCGTCCTGGTCGAGTCTTATTTCCCAGAGTTTCTGACTTTTGCGAAAATATACAAATGCCCATCTATCCTCTTCACATCTGTAGACGGCCATACAGAATTCCATCGTGCCATGGGCAATCCTGTACATCCCGTACTAAATGCCGATTACGCATCATCTTTCCATGTCGATCTGAATTTCTTTGAGAGGGTGACTAGCACGATATTTTCATTCTACGTTTCTTTTTTGGAAACTTATTATGTGAATCCTGCCAAGCAAAAGATCGTTGAGAAATATTTCACGAACACAACAGTAACAATTAATCAGCTTATTGATGATGTAGATATGCTCTTTTTGGATTGTAACCCGGTCATACAAGGACCCAGGGCTATTGGGCCGACCACTATAAATATAGGAATGGAAAGAAGGCTCATCACCAAGCATCCATTGACGAAGGTAATATCGAAAAATTATTGTAAAAAAGCTTTCTCAAGGAAAGCCTCCATTTAATTGCTCTAAAAACAGGAAAATATATTTTGTTATTGATAAAACCCATCATTTTGTTACATTTCATATGATAAAAGCTTGTCGCGAGAAGTACCTACCTATGTATTTCTTATGAATTATATTCAAAATGTTCTGTATAAAGATTCATCCTCGCGACAAGTTTTTATATCATGTAAAATGTAATAATTTAACAGAATCATGGCTTTGATTTACTTTTCTTTTGAAAGTTTTCAACTATTATTTTATTTTGTTCTTTTAAAATGAAATGAATAATTCTAATTATGCCCATAGGGGTTTTTGGCCAATTTAGGCGGCCAACAGTTCATTTTCTCATATGAGTGGTAATTCTGTAAGCTTTATGTTAATTTTCACCCATTCAACATATTTTGTTACATGTTTATACAATTTTTACAGAATAAATAGGTTACTTAATACGTGTGAACATGAACATACAGGCCATACAGCTTGCGGATATACCACTACATTGATATATTTTCTACAGAATAGTCAGATAAGAAATATGTTAAAAATCAATATGAAGCTTACAGCATTACTTTTTAAAAATATGTTTGGAAATTAACACCCGTTAAAAATTAACATACAGCTTACAGAATTACCCCTATAGCTTACTATCTCTCAAAGAAAGCAATTTTTGAATTTTTTATGGGCATTTTTACGTTCGACAAGTTTGTTTTTAAAATTATACGGAATTTCCAACCCCTTCCAAGTAATTGAATTTCCGAGCTTTCCCGGGAATTTTCCTCGCATTCTGCGTGCAGAACATTTGACATACTAAATGAGCCTAATTTGCCAATTATTCTCAAGGGTGTACTTGAACCAACACCAGTACTTCGTAAGTTATTCAATCTCATCTCTTACCTATAATTTGGAATTTCTATCCACCTGGAAATGAGTATAAGTAAGGTCAATCACTTAGATTCCTGAAATGGAAAAAATATCCTACCCATTTCTTTTATTTTTTGCTATATCGAAGGTTATCGAGTTTATGGAATATTTGAACCGAACAAAAAATATTGACGATAAGTCAGGAATCTGAAGGTTTGAATGCGACCTTGTATGTGAACTTGCCGTTATCTAATAACGGCAATAACGAATTTATGAACAAAATTCTATGCATTCTTCACTAATCAATAGCTTGAACTCTTTAGGCACAATCGTCGAAATTGAGTCATTATCCAACTCAACGGTAAGAAAAAAATACGAGAGCCAAATGTACATTCAGTATTTCGGCATCGGGGGACTTTCTGAATAATTATTGATAGATGTATACTTATGAATGAAAGTTGTAAAATACATTGGGAAAAGGGGGAACATTCTCCATGAGAATTGAAAAATGAAAAATGTGATTTATTTGGGAAAACTTTTTCAAAACAAGAATATTTCAGTTTGATGCATTTTTCGGAAAATACTTATTTATCAAATCAAGCGTGCCGATAATTTGTCTGCGCACCGGCTGTCTGCATACCGCTTGGCCAAAGCTGCGCATAATTCTTTGGACGTTGTTCAATAAATATTATCCATTGCTTTTGTGTCGTAGAAATATAAGCTGGTAAATGAACAAAGACTGAAAAATTACGTTTCTTTTGAAGAGATGTATTTTTATAGTTTTCTTGAAAATATGAATCACTCAGTGTTATAATTAATCCGGCACGATTGGGTTTTGAGACGAGGATCAATTATTGTAGCACCACCAAACTTGATATTCTAGTAGTTGGATTGGAACCATGATAAACACGAAAAAAAAATTGTTCACCAAAATTCCAGGGGTGGAAAATATATTTTTTTTCATTTAAAAATTAATAAATAGATTTTTGCTGTAATCTTGGAAAGTATATGAGATATCGAAAAACAACTCAACAAGGTGAAAAAGTATTTAATTCTCCACGAAAATGATCACTAGTAATTTCTTATGAAATGCGCTCGTTTTCTCAGAAAACATGATTGAACGTCGACATCGAATTCCATTTTCACGCTTACACGCCGCTGGTTCTGGCGGCGCCAAATATTTGATAACTCATAATTCTGCTAAAAATGATCGAAGAAGGAAAAGTTCATATCGTTTCTGAAGACTCATACCTTCTCATGCAAATATAATATGCGAGTATTTGAGTACCTAAAATGTGTTTTGTCGCACTTCACGGAGATGTTTGCGGATGATCCAAAAATCATGTATAATTTAGTAAATATGGAATTATTATACTGAAGCAGCAACCCATACCCTCTTTGAAATATATGCAACAATTTTAAAGTAGTGTGACAGGTCCTACTTATACATGCCAAAAATAAAACTTTGATTTACTTACTCTTGCCTCATATTCAACTTTCCCATAAAACCGGCATTCTCTTCCGAAAATGTTGAAAATAATTGCTTATTCATGTCCTGCATGTGTGTTTAATAACACTATTGTGAAGTGCAAACCTCAAGCTTGAAATCACATACTTTATTTTTTATGTAGAATGTGTATGAGCAATTAATTTCAACATTTACTGAAGAAATTGCCGGGATTATGGGTAAGTTGAATACTGAGGCAGGAGTAAAACGTAAAACCCAGTTTTTTCTTTGGTATGTTAAGTGAGACTTGTCTCAGTAGCCTCAAGTCGCGTTTCATATGGTCCAAAGAGGGTACTGATTTCTGCTCCAGTATAATTATTTCATATCAACTAAAATATCCATGACTTTAGGATCCTCCGTAAATATCGTAGAAGGGTTATGTGAAGTGGGACAAAACACATTTCAGGTACTCAGATACTCACATGTTATATTTGATTCAGGAACGATATGCACTTTTTCTTTTCCTTCTACTATAATTTTCAGCAAAGTTATGACAAATTTGATTTTCGGCCCTGCCTGAACTTGCAGTGGCGGGTTAGCCACTTAGCATGTATCACTGAAGATCATTCCTGTGGAGAATTGAATTATCTCTCAACCTACCGAAATCGTTTTTTGATAAATCTTATATTTTATGAAATAACAACAAAACATATATATATATTTTTTTTATATAAATAAATAAAATATGAAAAATAAATAAATAAGAGGATTACAAAAACTATATCAATCATTGTGAAACTAGCATCAACTCAAACCCAAAACATATATGGCAATTTGTAAAATAAAAAAAAACAGTACAGCTTCAATTAGCACGTTGAGAGATAACGATAGGATAAATACAGACTCTAATGAAATCTGCAAAATATTTTCTGAATATTTTCACTCGGTTTTCAATCCAAGAAGAAATATTTGTGTTCATATTGTAACACAGCAAGAATCACATAACATTTCTTATTAAAACATTTCTGTACAATCTATTATTCTAAAACTTCAAAATCTTCCAAACAAAGCTGTGGGACCAGACCTCAAGCACTGTGCTGAATATATTGCAATACCACTTCATCTTCAATAAATCCCTTGAAGTGGGTGTATTTCCTTCAGTATGGAAGAAAGCTCACATAATCCCAATCTTAAAATCTGGTAATGAATAACTCGTCAAAAACTATAGAACGATTTCAAAATTGTCCATCATAGCAAGAACTTTTGAGTCCATTATTTTCGATAACCTTCGACGTTAAAAACCTAATTAATATTGAACAACATGGTTTCATGGAGAAACGATCAGTAGACTCCAATTTATTTACATATACTGAGTATATCGTGCATAGCCTCAATGACAAGCACCAGGTTGATGCTATTCACACCGACTTCAGCAAAGTTGACAAAATAGATCACTCAGTTTCGCTGCAGAAGCTTGCTGGAGTCGGGGTAAATGGCAATCTACTGAATTGTCTTGAATCTTATGTAACAGATCGTTGTCAAGTGGTGACAATCGGTAACTACAAGTCTGAATATCGCCAAATCACCTCTAGGGTTCCTCAAGGATCTCATCTGGGGCCACTCCTATTTAATATTTATATTAATGATATCTCTCAATGTTTCCGATTCGCCAACTTTTTAATGTATGCGGATGATCTAAAAATATACCACTCAATTTCTGATGCTGACGACATCTTACTCATGCAACAGGATATCAATGCCTTCCATGACTACTGCAATGCAAATAGTCTATACCTGAACTTTGATAAGTGTTACCATATTACATTTGGACGCCGAAAAATTATTCTAAATCACTCCTATCAAATATCTTCTCGACCCTTGAAAACCGTCACAAAAATAAAGGACCTAGGAATAATATTCGACTCTAAGATGCTTTTTGATAAGCATATATTTTACATTTCTGAAAAGGCTTACAAAATGTTAGGTTTCATTATGAAAACTTGTCAAGAATTTAAAAACACACAGACCCTCCGTATATGTCATATGTCAATAGTGTTTTGAGTTATGGTTCCTAATAATATTTTCTCTTACTCATTGTCAAAGTTTTCCTTTCTTGCTTCACAGACTTCAATTGAATAAGTACGCTTTTATATTCGTTTTTGTTCACTCATTACTACATGCACTCAATTCATTACTCTTATTGTTTTTTTTTATTTTTTATGTCTATCACCAATTTCCGGTAATTTTACTTTAGAATTATATAGATTCTGTATATTGAGAAATCACCTATCTGTGAATACTGTTTTGGGTTATTCCCGTTTGTATTCCCATTTGTAAATAAATAAATAAATGAATGAATAAATAAATAAATAAATAAATAAATGGGTTATTCCCGTTTGTATTCCCATTTGTAAATAAATAAATAAATAAATAAATAAATAAATAAATAAATAAATAAATAAATAAATAAATAAATAAATAAATAAATAAATAAATAAATAAATAAATAAATAAAGAAATAAAGAAATAAAGAAATAAATAAATAAATAAATGAATAAATGAATAAATAAATAAATAAATGAATAAATAAATAAATAAATAAATAAATAAATAAATAAATAAATAAATAGAAATATGCCAAACTCAATTCGTATTTGCAAAAAAATATGAATTGGTTATTTTTTTGACAGTTGTTGAAAAAATACTGTATGAAACTCGTGAGTAAAGTGTTTTTTTTACTCGTAGGAATGCCGCACTCCGCCTACGGTGTTGTGCGTCAACATTTTCTACTCGTAAAAAAAGTATCACTTTACTCACTTCATACATAAATTACTATTCTTACCCTACAATGACCATAACACCACAATGTTCTTTACGGAATACTTTGTACAAAGGCCGGAAACGGCCAAGCCCTTATATAGCAACACTGGCTTTGAACCTTGCCGAATAAATTAATAAACTAACATAGATCTGGACTGAATTTTGAATGCCAACTCTTAACGAATATGTAATTACTTACACTAAACTGAAATGTTCATTTGAATCGACCGACGTGATACACAGTCACGGTGAACCTTGGTAGTTATCAAACTCACCGATGGATGACTGGTCACCGTGATCGAAAATATAAATACAATTTATCGATGAACCCGTTATTTGGATTCATAATTTAAGTGGGCGTTTGAGTTTGGCGGTTTTTGAGGTTCTTGACAATATAATGTATAAAAGTTAGGATGAACTCAATTTCATCTTTTGAGATGTTTGACTTGATCAATGTCATAGCGTTCAAAAGCCTTCGAAGCTCGGCCCAGTCTGCATTCCGATAATGGTGCCTTAATGTTGGGGTGTCATTCCCACCCTTGTACCTTAACTTGAACACAACTAGGTCGTGATTCGAAATCATCTCGTGGAATGTCGTGATATACTTGTTCACTAGCAGATCGATTTCGGTCAGAGCAGACTTGTTTTACACAGATTGACCAGATCACACAGCGTGAACCTTCCATTCAGTGGATTGTGGACTGCGAACATGCAGGTCCCACCCGCAAGCTCAATACCAATATGCTCGATTGAGCTTTAATGGGCTGCAAGCTGCGTGAACACAATCCTGTTCTTGACAAGGATGATCACGCCCACCGCCTCACTTCCTGAAGACGGTAGTTGAAAAGTCCTTTAGACTGAATCTATGATCCGGTCTGAGCCATGTCTCTAAGATGAGCATCAGGTTCATTTTATGCCTGTCGACAAAGTCAATAATAAGTGGAACAGATCAAGGTACGAAAATTATTCGATTGCCTGATGTTTTTTTCACAATTCATACAGAATTTTCTTCTGAAACCGTCAAAATTTTCTCCTAATTCCTACACGTTCCCTATCTTGCTACCAAGGGGACACGGTGTAATTTTTTCAAATCAAATTATTATTCAAGTACATCACCAAAAAATCGGAGATTGTAATTTACCACAAAAGCCGTGCTTGTCTTATGATGCATAGATTAACTAAAGAAGACAACATGAAAATAGCATAATTGGCAATGTGAATATCTGCTCAATGTAATATCAAAAACTTTCAGGATCTCAAGCAATTTATGGACGACGCAAAAGAAGGATTCATATACATGAGTTTGGGAAGTAATGTACGCAGCAAGGATCTTAATAAAAATACGTTACGGAGTATAATTAAAACGTTTCAAGAACTGCCATACAAGGTTGTCTGGAAGTTTGAAGTCGACGAAGAGGATAAGCTGGAAAGAATGCCAGATAATATCAAAATTGTGAAATGGGCAGCACAACAACTTGTACTCAGTAAGTATAACCATTTCTTTCAATAAGGTTAATTTAACATCATTTAAATGAAACAGCTTTAAGTTTCCGAAAATCGAGCCAGTGGGAAATATCAGAATTGATTTCGATGATGTCTAATGAGTAACATACTTTTAAGCAACTCAGGCATTCTAAATAAACTACTGAGATGATAACAGATTGAAATATAATTCCACATAAGCATATACGAATGACGAATGTCATTTTCCGTATTGTTTCAGACCACATAACTTATTTCTGCTGAGACATCATATAAACAAACCTTCGGCTTTTCGTCGGGTAGTCATTGTATTCCTAGCAAGCACTCCCTGTCAGGTTTTGTATTTCAGTTACTGTGAATCCAACCAGTACCAAGAGCTTCCTGAAAACCCTGCACCAGAAACAGTACATGGTCTGGTCATGGCCATATGTACCTTATTATGGAGTTCATTTCATGAAACCATCTGGGTTGAAATATAAGTATATAAGATTAAGGTGACCGTTTGATGTCATCCATTCTTACTTCCATTTGCACGACGAATCGGTGACACTTAAAAAAGTCAAGTTTGGCAAATATATTTGGAACATACATGTTGAATGGATAAATCGTGATGAATCTCTTTCCGAATCATTATTTTATTATATTAATTCCTGATATTTTGCGGAAATCAACAAAACAATAAAATGCACGTTTCGGTATTATTTCAACAATAAGACCAATTGAAATCGTTCAAAACCTAACATTGAGCAAGATAAAATGATTATGGCTTTCGCGACCGAAGTTTTCACTGTCACTATTTATAGGTATTCGAGTTTTGAGGCCGTCGTCTTCTGAAATTTGTTGCTAATGTTTTATGAAATATCAAAGATGAACAGACCTGTGAAGTAGTGATAGTGAGCAAAACTTTACACAGACTGTTGTGGATATGAGAATTTGGCGGCAATGTACCAAATGAAAATCCAGCATACTTATAAGAAATTGGCACCGTTTCCTGGTCGAGTCAGTTCAGCATTTTGCGAATAGATAGCGCCAAAGTGAAATTAATAAGCAAAATGGCTTCCATAACGATGAACAAGCACACCAACTATACATATAAGTGTAGGATAGATCATGTTGACGACTATTCATAGTCACCGGTGAGAAGTTGTTTAAAATTGTTGAAATTGTTTTTTCCGTTCCGTTCCAGCTGTCGTCCCCTTACGAACGGCACATCTCGAAAGTCGAAACTTGTGCGAGCTAACGATTAACTAGGTCTTGCCTTTTAACGTGCGATTCCTAGCACTTTTTCGGGCCATCAGATAAAAATCTGTAGACGCTAGGATTGGAACCTAGCCAACCAGCAGTCAATGGTTTTGAACGCGACAGTCTCAACCACTGAGCTACCTGAGAACCATAGCTTTTTAAAAGGAGTCACTTTCAAATGTTTTCACATCATACGCTTGTATGTGTGCATGTGAAGGTTATCGACATATTCTTTGCTCATTTGAATCCTAACAACGTTGTCTGAAATTAAAGTCACTATAGTATCGATGAGTTTTATTGAAGTTATCAAAGGCAGAGTGATGGAACAACAAAAAAATGTAAAATTCAAATAACAGAGCCATGCTTAAAAAAATTATGGTATAAAATAGCGAACTGAGAAGTGAGTTGTCAGTTCCACAAAATGATGACATCAATCATATTTGATAATCATAGAATTGAAATAAATCTGAAAGTTTTTTTTTTTAAGAAAAATTTGCAGTGTAGTGTCCCTGTCCCAACTACGTAAGGTCGCGTTTATCAGTGGTTGTATCACTGATTCAAAAAGTCTTTATTTCCAGTATACTAACATGATATTCATTTGATCGCTGTCTCACATCAACTGCTTCTCATCACGCCTTTTCAAACGAACGGGTGATGCTCCTCAGTACTAATTTATTGTATGATAGGATGCATCATACAACTTTCTTTTATTGACAAAATTGTTAATTATTAATTTTAAATGATGGCAGGATCAAAATTCAGATGACAAACCTATACTGTATCGGAAACTTTTCGTCTGGGGTATGCAGTATCGGAAACTTCTCCTCTGGGCAATAGACAGAAATCTACGCGAGCAACCGCAATGATATGATAATACCACATAAATAAGAGAGACGCGCTACTGTGCACCTATCCTGTTACTCCACCCGACGAATCAACAGCTCACGTCGATATCTCTCAACATATAGCAAGCTATTCTTTACGCTCTCATGATACCACCATACCCAAGATGAAAACTTTCCGATACTGTATATAACACTAAGGTGGAGTATGTGCCGAAAAGCTAGGCACCTATTAAAATAGATTATTGAAAAAAATATGCAAAATGAAATGTATGTGAAATAAAACTCTTTGATGAAAAGCTTTAATTTAAATGCAATGAATAAAAGGTAATGAACTCTTAAGTAATTAAAATCCATCTTGTTTTACCTACTATGAAAAATATCATGATAATAAATCTAATCGTGAGAATGAATCTTGAAACAGGTAATTTCACATTCAATTTGTAAGAAATATATATTGGTACTTCATTACTGGTCTATAATTTTCCAATAATTTGCCTATTATTTTTTTTTTCTGAACAAGAGTGCTTTTTCCGCTTTTCATGTACTTACTAATTGGAATTACTGAATATCGATGAACATATGTTTTTCTTTAAGAAAATCATTTGAAATTTCTGTTGTTTGATGCAACGTGCATGGTTATCGTTAAGCATGCAGGATAGGAATTAATTTCAACCGGATTTCGTCAGGACTTATATGATGAAATACTCACTAATCAAAGAATCATCGAACTACCCTACGTATCTAGCCAAATTTTAGGAAATTATACACAAAAAAATTTAAAAACTCGTTTTGATAAGATGTAAATGTTGACGCCATGAATAACGAAACAGTTTTTGAAAGGAATTTCAACATGAACAGAACATAAGTTTTCCACAGTAACATAAAAAGTTGATAGAATAAAGAAAAAAAGAAATTGAATGCGTATTGACCAACTTGGCCAACGTGCCCAAAACCAAGTGCAATAAATAAAAGTCGTCTTCGAAAGATAAAAAATAACTTTTTTACGTTTTACTATCAAATTTCGTTTCATTACTAATATCCTCAAAGTTATACAATTTCACGAATAAACAATGTAGATGGTAAAACAAAAATTATGATTCGATATCTGTGTGAATGACTTCATTCTCAAAAAAAAACAAAAAACAAAATTTTTTTGAGGTCAGAGATTATCGATTATGCACTAGTAAAAAAATATTTTCACTGACCTTATATTTATCTGCAATCTGAATGAACACATCGATAATATTTTGTTAAATAATTAAGCTTCTCGTTTGGAATGGTATTTTATTTATAATAACAAAATCACGGTTGAAATGTTAAGATCCGGATATGTTATCTCTCGGTATCGTTACAAAAACATATGGATTTATGCCAGCTTGAATTTCACACTGTGTCAATTTTCACTGTCATAGACACAAAAACTATTATTACGTTTTTTTCTTCGGATCATTTCTGCTAGGCCCTTGGCCCGTAACTCTGAAATATTTGGAGAATACGATGTTTGGGTTGAGATTAGAGCATTTTTTAAGCAAATTTGAGTGGGCGTCATTCTAGTTTTCCGGTTTTTAACAACTAGTACAATAACCAGAGACAAATGTAAGCCACAAGTGAAGAATGAATCGTAGCACTTTGAAACTTGGCACATGACTTCTTGACATCATGTATTCTTAGAAAAAAATTACTAACAAAAAAATCAGTGGTGGATCCCAAAAAAATTATAATTTTTTTTGCTGTTGTTTCGGAAAGTATAAGTTTTATCAAGAAATAATTTCAACAAGGCCCAAGATATTTCAATTCACCACAAGAAATATATATACCTAGTAACTTCTTACGAAACGTACTCGTTATCTCAGAAAACCTGATTGAATCCTGATATCAAATTTCAGGCTCGAGTTAACCCGCAATTTCCGGCAGGGACGAAATTATTTTAGATTTGTCATAACTTTGCTAAAAATTATAGTAGAAGGAAAAGAAAAAGTGTATATCGTTCCTGAAGACTTCTACTCACTTATGCAAATATAACGTGTGAGTATCTCAGTACCCAAAATGTGTTTTGTCCCACTTCACATAACCCTTCTACGATATTTACGGAGGATCCGAAAGTCATGGATATTTCAGTTGATATGAAATATTTATACTGAAGCAGAAATCAGTACCTTCTTTGGACCACGTGCAATGATTTTAGACTAGTGAGACAAGTCTCACTTAGAAATGCCAAAGAAAAAAGTATGGGTTTTACTCCTGCCTCAGTTTTCAACTCACCCATAATCCCGGTATTTTCTTCAGTAAATGTTGAAAATAATCACTCATACACATCCTGCATGAAAAATTAAGTATGTGATTTCAAACTTGAGGTTTGCACTTCACAAAAGTGTTATCAATCAAATATGCGTGATATGAATAAGCGATTATTTTCAACATTTACTAAAGGGAATGCCGGTTTTATCGGTAAGTTGAGAATGAGGCAGGAGTAGAACAAAGTTTATATATTGGCATGTATAAGTAGGACCTGTCACACTACTTCAAAATAATTGTTGCATATAGTCCAAAGAGGGTATGGGTTGCTGCTTCAGTATAATAATTCAATATTTACTAAATTATTCATGATTTTCGGATCATCCGCAAACATCTCCGTGAAGTACGATAAAACACATTTTAGGTACACAAATACTCGCATATTATGTTTGCATGAAAAGGCAGGAGTCTTCAGAAACAATATGATAACTTATCCTTTTCCCTCTCCGATCATTTTTAGCAGAGTTATGACCAATCAAATATTCGGCTTCGCAAGAAATTTCAGCGTAGGGTGAGCGTGAACCTGAAATTTGATGTCGGCGTTCAATCACGTTTTCTGAGAAAACGAGCGCATTTCATAAGAAATTACTGGGAATAATTTTTGTATTTGTATTGCCTTTCACCTTGTTGAGTTGTTTTTCTAATAAATCATATACTTTCCAAGATTGCAGCAAAAATCTGTTTATTTATCTTAAAACGAAAAAAAATTATATGATCCACTCCTGGAATTCTGTCGTACTGGATTAAACAAAGTAACATGAATGTTGCATGTCAAAATCTCAATGATGCACTCTACAGAAATTTGTGGTCAAACTGTTCTCCTAAAAAAAAACTCGAACCCGTTGTCACCTGCTCTGGTTTACTACACTGATCACGAAAACGATTAGATATGAAATAAACAATTTAAATAGGGAGGAAAATAGTAGATTAAAACAAAACCTTTCAAAAATTTAACTATCTTCAATAAAGCTTGACATTTTTCGCCTCAAGATTACGAGAAAATATTAAAATTACTTAGTTTTTAATTTTCAGTTAAAGAGTTTATGAATACAAACTTTTGTATCATGCGTATCTTTGATATACCTGGCATTCTTAGATACATATATTAAAAAAAAATTTACTGTAAGGTGTCGTTATTTTTACTCATTTTCCCAACTAAAGTTTTTTCGAATTATCACGCGTACTCTATAGCCTTCAAGGAGAGAGGAAGGTTACATTTTTCATAAATTTTTTGACGTTCCGATGTTTTTCAGAATATTTACGAATTTTTCCAAATTTATTATGGCAAAGTTTCGCACCTTTTTTCAGGGGGGTTCCAATGACTCCAACCGACATATTCTCTGTAATTTTCTACTTCCGCAACCAGAAGGTCAAGGTAATGATTTTGTTATTGAATCAAAAATTGTTTCATGTTTTTCACTACTCTCATTTTTTATTTTAGCAAGTTTTCGCAATTCTTTTCTAGAAAAGGGACTCCGAGAATCCCACCGATTTTTTTTTCTCCAAACTTTTTCGGAATTCTGTAAGGCTCTTTTTTTTCGAGGTTGTGAATTGGAGTGCTCTCGGAGTCTCCAGTTCAGCAACCTCTGGTTTGCTCGGTAGAGCACCCACTAATGGCCCCGGAGACTACGGTAGTCTTATGTGTCCTTTATGGTGTCTCGGGCGCCAGATTTTTTTTAGTGGTCTGCTCCACGTATCAGGGTAGCAACAGATGGAGATCGGTCGGTATCCAAAGGTCAGATGTCTTGACCTGAACTTAGAGCTTCGAGTTGATGCGGGCTTCAAGCGCACAACTCGTCAAGCTGAATACCGGTTGCTTTATTTAAATACAGCTCTGACTCTCACACACGGCGATTCTTCCTGAAATATGAAAGTTACGGGAAATGATAGCCAAAAATAAACCACACAATAAATCGTTTATTCACCTTTTGAACACAGGTTAATTTCCCTTGCATAAATGATAAATATTTATTCAATCAAAATAATTAGGTTATTTCTGACAGTTCTAACAGTTCTGAAAATAAACAATATAATTGTCACTTGTGAAAGATGACAACCAAGAGAGACATTTAGACACAGAACGCAGATTACCAGTGTTGTCGCTGGGGTGAAAAATTACGTACAGTGATACCAAAACAAAGAAAACGGAAAATGAAAATCGTCAGTACTGGTGGTGGTAATTAGGGTTTTCTTTTACTAGAAATGCACTGGAATGTACCGTCCAAGGCAAGCCTGATTGTTCGGTAGGAAAGGCAGTCTTTCGGAAGCGTTAATTTAATTTTAACTCGAACTAGCCACTTTTGAGAAAACTTAAATGGAAGGCGTTCTTGGGGTTATGGTTCGGGTACGTCCCTAGATTCGGTTTTACAAATGTGATTTCGCGGGTACTCTGTTTTTACGGATTCTATCGCTCGGTTACCTACTCGTTAATTTATCTCTCGAGAAAACCAAACGCATTGCCGACCCGGTGTAAATAGTCACTGGCAGATATGCGCATTTTCCAAGAAGAATTATTCGCAATCACACTAAAGACACAGCCACCTCCTGACAAAACGTCAAGTATTTCCCGTAACAGAGAATTAAAAAGTTGGTTCAATTCCACGAGTTTTTCCGGACGTACACGGTAAAGGTTAGGCGGTTACCTACTCGTTAATTGCTCTCTCGGGAAAATCAAACGTATTGCCGACCCGGTGTACTTAGTCATTGGCAGATGTACACATTTTCCAAGAAAAATGATTCGCAATCCCACCAGAGACACAGCCACTTCCTGACAAAACTTCAAGTATTTCCCGTAACAGAGGATTAAAAAGTTGGTTCAATTCCACGAGTTTTTCCAGACGTACACGGTAAAGGTTGGGCGGTTACCTCCTCGTTAATTGCTCTCTCCGGAAAATCAAACGTATTGCCGACCCGGTGTACTTAGTCATTGGCAGATGTGCACATTTTCCGAGAAAAATGATTCGCAATCCCACCAGAGACACAGCCACTTCCTGATAAAACGTCAAGTATTTCCCGTAACAGAGGATTAAAAAGTTGGTTCAATTCCACGAGTTTTTCCAGACGTACACGGTAAATGTTGGGCGGTTACTTCCTCGTTAATTGCTCTCTCGGGAAAATCAAACGTATTGCCGACCCGGTGTACCTAGTCACGGGCAGATGTGCGCATTTTCCAAGAAAATGATTCGTAATAACACCAGAGACACAGCCACCTCCTGACAAAACGTCAAGTATTTCCCGTAACAGAGGATTAAAAAGTTGGTTTAATTCCACAAGTTTTTCCGGACGTACACGGTAAAGGTTGGGCGGTTACCTCCTCGTTAATTGCTCTCTCCGGAAAATCAAACGTATTGCCGACCCGGTGTACTTAGTCATTGGCAGATGTGCACATTTTCCGAGAAAAATGATTCGCAATCCCACCAGAGACACAGCCACTTCCTGATAAAACGTCAAGTATTTCCCGTAACAGAGGATTAAAAAGTTGGTTCAATTCCACGAGTTTTTCCAGACGTACACGGTAAAGGTTGGGCGGTTACTTCCTCGTTAATTGCTCTCTCGGGAAAATCAAACGTATTGCCGACCCGGTGTACCTAGTCACGGGCAGATGTGCGCATTTTCCAAGAAAATGATTCGTAATAACACCAGAGACACAGCCACCTCCTGACAAAACGTCAAGTATTTCCCGTAACAGAGGATTAAAAAGTTGGTTTAATTCCACAAGTTTTTCCGGACGTACACGGTAAAGGTTGGGCGGTTACCTCCTCGTTAATTGCTCTCTCGGGAAAATCAAACGTATTGCCGACCCGGTGTACCTAGTCACTGGCAGACATGCGCATTTTCCAAGAAAATGATTCGTAATCAAACCAGAGACACAGCCACCTCCTGACAAAACGTCGAATATTTCCCGTAACAGAGGATTAAAAAGTCTGTTCAATTCACGAGTATACGGTAAAGGTTATACGGTCTGTTGTCGGGAAAAGGTGAACGCTCCCTACAGTGCTGTCAACTTTGAATACGATGACAAACTGGCGGGTGGCGGTCGAGATATGAGAAATAGTAAGCAACTTCAGGCCTTTAGGTAGGAGAAACTGTACACTTAACAAGATAGATCGGAATTTAACACTTTGGAATAAAATTGACTCCATATTTACAAGAAAACCACAGAAAATATCTAATAAATGCCAAAGCAAACGGCTTTACTTCAAAATTCTAAAGTTGATTTTATTAAACAAAATATTCTGGTGATGCACTCAAGGAAAATCAATCCGAAAAATAAATCGGTACTTACTGGATACTTTTTCAACTAGGGTAGGCTGGCAAACAGAATTTAGTGCTGATTAATGAAAATCGGAATGGAATCAAAAGTTCTGAATTAGAGAATGAATATGAACTATGAGAGAGTGAATATCAACTATGAGAGAATGAATTTGAGATCTGAGGTGGGGCTGGCATTTATATATTTCGGATTTCAATAAGAAAATCCACATTCAGCGAAATTTCGATTCCGCAAAAATAGGAGATACTCACTGAGGTTTTAAAACTGATACAACATGTGTCTAAATGCCCTAACAATGAAAGTGAAGTTAGGGGGTGATTTTCACCCTTAGCTGAGTAACCAAAGGCTGTTTACAATATTCAGCTAACAGTATATTGTCCCCTGGAAACTCTTAGTCAAACAGACTTACATGATTTACCTGAGAGTAAGGTATCGTGGATGTGAAGAAGCATTTTCATTACAACTTATCAAAACCTACAGCCAGGTGTAATATATACTTGTCCTGACTTGTTCGGTATATAGTAATGACTACAATAGATCTAGTTGAGACTAGGTGGAAAGGTAGTGCTAATCATTATTAAAATAGTTGGGCTATGGCCCCAAATGCTCTAGTAACGGAGCCTCAAAAATATGCTTCCTTACAATTCCTACACATTCCTTATCGGAATTTCCGGGGGACACCAAGTGATTCGTTTTCATTGATTACTTACGGTATCTGTTTTTAAAAAGTTTTGTTTACTGTTGCTCTTCATAATACTGATTGCTAGGCCAAAGGCGTCGGTAAGTTAGTTATCGACGCCTACTGTCACTTTCATATAAATGTCACTTTTGACAGTCAGTTATTATGTTTCAATCAAGGAAAAACATTTTTAAACATTATTAGTATGGAACCATCAGATATTTTTCAAAAATTTTACAACTATTCTAGCCAATCTTGGGGGCGGGGGAAAGGGGGGCAGAGTGGTACTTTCTAAAATTACATTATTCGGTGTACTCATATTTTTCAGTATTCTTCTTCTTCTTCTACTTATATATGTTCTATGTTCTTCAGTATTTTCAGGAATTTTTCCAGTTTTATTTTAGCGACTTTCCGCAATTTTTCTCGAGGAGAGGAATACAAAGTAATTATTTTTTTATATAAAATTAATCAATAGTCAATATTTTTCACCATTTTTACGGATTTTTTTCGAATTAATTTATGTGAATTTTCCCAATTCTTCTCGAAAAGGACGGAAGTGAATTTCATTCTTTTACATTGTTTTTTAATATTTTAAAAAATAATTGAAAACAAAGTCATCATCGAACCCAATCAAATAACATTTTTTTTCTTAATCCAAAGGTTGAGTTCAACCTCTACTAACCTCATCACGCTATATCAACAACGTGATATTGAGAACCTATACAATTCATAAAATGTGAAAAATAGCCATAGTCATACCTTATTCACAACTCATTGATTTGGTAGGAAAAGAAACGTGGAATATGAAAGCATTCAGTCCAATTTGTATATCCCGGTGTTCCTCAAGGTTCAAATCTAGGACCACCTCTATTAATAATAATAATAATAATAATATAATAATACTCCCTCATAAACACTCGTAGAGTGTACCCAAAGGCATAGCCTGTGCGGGTAGAGGACGGCTATTATTATTATTTGCCGTGGCGCTTCGGGGCGACTTACTGATTTTTGGTGGCGTATTCACTTTTAAACTGCAGGAAAACTCGGAAAACCTACAGCACCACGTCAGGTGGCCGGCGTGCACTCCAAGCTAGCACTAGACGAGATTGGCATCTAGACAACACACAATACACTTGCTTTCAGCAAGGACTGTGGTTGTCTATCTATTCCGATATTGTGTACATGAGAAAAAATCCTTTGTACATACATCGGGCTCGAACCGACTACCGCTGTACTGAAGTTTTGAACGGCCTGTGCCTTAGACCGCCAAGCTACCGGCCTGTTATTTATTGATAAAGAGCAAAAATACTGTTCAAAACTTGTGAACGCTGGTGTGCTGAAGTTATTCAAAGTTTGTCGAAGACGATAAAGACTACAGGAATATATAAAAGGATATAGACGTAATATACGGTTGGTGGTTTCATAGTCATTAACAGTTTGATGTTTCCAATAAGAGTAGATTGAATTTCTCTATTGAATCGATGATAGGGTCACAGAGGTGGAAAATCCTGGAATTAAGTTTGATTGTGAATTCACTTTTTTTTCTCTGCAAATTAATGAAGTCGTATCGTCAGCCCATAAGATTGTTAAAAATAATGGATAATGGGCTTTAATATCAAAAGTATTGATGAGTTTCGAACTTGGATATGGGAAATTGATATAGAATCTCTTATACAACTCTAAAATCGAATATGTGCAAGCTGTTCAAAGAACATTTTTGAAATACCTGTTATTCAAATAAATAGAAATGTATCTTCAAAGATGTATCGAGTCAATCCTTCGAATGGCTTTGATATAATTTTGTTGAAATGCGTGTCTTTCTGAAAATATCATTCCATTTACTGCACAATAATATTTCGTGTGCTTCACTCTTGAAAAAAAATCGAACTTTATATATGCCTAGCCTGAATTCTAGAAATGATACGACCTTTTATTGTGAAAATTTTTGAACAATTCTTTAGGGAAGGCACCCGTATCGTAATATGTTCTCTGAACTGGAGAATATCTTCTTGAATGTTTCATCACTAGACTTTGAATGTCTTAATCTTATTGTACTGTCGCGTGATTTTTCGTAACTTTTGCATCAGTAGCTTTCTAAAATTGGTTATTCATTAAGTCAGATACTGCTACCTAGACTTGAGTTTCAAATGATAGAATGTGAAAATTAACCTCATTTTATATTAATTATTTTCCCCAAAGCACCCCCTGACTCTGAAAATATTCTTCATACAAGGTCAATATTGATTTAAGAATTCAAACGTTCTGTAGAAAAGTGTTTATGTAGACTTGTGATGCAATTTTGTTAATTATAATAATCACTTTTTTCAGAACATCCACATATCAAACTATTTGTAATGCAAGGAGGTCTACAATCCTTAGAAGAAGCTGTTTACAGCAATGTTCCATTGGTAGTTATACCATATTTTGCCGACCAGTTCAAAAACGCAAGATTAATAGAATACAAAGGAATAGGAAGAAAAGTGGGACGAAGGCCATTTGTTAAACATGAAGAATTCAAAAATGCCATTATGGAAGTTATTGCAGATTCAAGGTACAGTAGAGTTTATTTTTTATTCACATTCACATGAAACAAAATCTAAAATTGCAAAGTTTCTTATTATGTATTATGGGTGTGGTAGTTCTATGACACTAACTACCATGGAATGAAAAGTATTGTCAAAATTAAACTGATATTCTTTCATTCTCTAGTCAGCGGCTACCAAAACGTCTTTTTTCGTCCCAATCTGCTGACCCAAAGACTGGCCAGAGCAACTCTTAGTAGTATATTCAGCACGACCATACCCACAAGAGATTGTCCGCAGGGAGGAGACGTGTCCTGTTTCAGTGCCTCGTTGATTGTTGTCCTCCTAGTAAAAATAAAAGATCTGGTTGACCTACGTTGACGAAATTGCCATCCTGGTCGATGATCGAGCAGGGGTCTGGCCTCGTGAGGAGTGGAGATAGTTCTTTTCACCAAAAAATTTAAACCAGGGGACATCACAAATGTTCAACTCACTGGAAGTTCCATGTAATACAAAAGCTCCGTCAACTACCTTGGTGTCATGTTTGACTCCAAGCTGAACTGAAGAATATCAAACAAAGTTCGGAAAGCCACATCTACTTTCTGGGCAAGAAGAAGGGCATATCGAAGTACGTGAGGACTTATCTCCAAAAGTCTCTCATTCGCCTGACATTTACGTACGGAGCCATCATATGGTAACAACGTACAACATCCATCACATCAAAAACCCAGGTAGGGTAAAAAGACTAGCCTGTTTCGCGACAACGAGTGTTATGAGGATGGTACCCACTACGGTGCTGGTAAGACTTATAGGACTGCCTCTTCTCCGCCTCTGCATTGAAGTCACGCAAAAGCACTGCTTGCCCGGGAAGCTCCAATCAATAGCTGAGCAAAGGAATATATGGATATACTCGATAATGGAATCGAACGGTAAAGAATTGTCTCTTTCTTCAGATGCCAAGTGGCAGTTCTTCACCTGCCATATGATTCAGCAAAATGCCGTATTCGATCATACTCAAAAGGGAGGACTGGAAGAAAATATAGCGCCGCCTGATCCCCTCCAATTGGATTAATTGGTTCACTGATGCATCCAAGATTGGTGCATCAGCCGGCGACAGAGTATAAGGGAAATCAGGGCCTGAGGAATATTAGCACTGTTCGTCAGGTAGAGGTTATGCTTAACTTGCCTGTGTAATAGAAAATATAAACAGAGGCGTCCACCACCAGCAAATCTAGATATGCATCGAAAGCGAAGCGGAATCAAGGCCCACACATCATACAAAGTCAGTTCGCTGCTGGTGTTTGAATGAGAAGCAACTTTGGGTGCCCATTAATAGTAGAATACTCGGAAACGATGATAATTTGGCCAAGCAAGGTGTGAAAGTTCTAAATTAGGGAGCATCTCAACCATAAATAGAATTCTGGAAGTAAAATTCCAGGATTCATGGAAACAGTCCCCTGCTCACAATCTGCAAATGGATGGCCTCTTTCGTTCGCGCAATAAAATTCTTTCGAAATTGAAATAATTCCCAGCAGTGGTGCATAACGGGTCCGATTGAGAGGTCTACATGCTTATGGTTTTGTCCACCCACAAACCTCCATTCTATCTATTCCAAATCATCAAAAATCAATGAGTCAACCCGGATGGCTTTACGGCATATATGACTTTGGATACATTCTAGGAGTGGTCATTAAGGAGTATTATAAACCAGGAGATGATGACAGATTTTGGATACGATTTTACTCAGTATGCCTCTTGGAGGATAGTATTGTTCGTATATTCTCATGAAAATTAGGCATGAATCAAACAATCATCGAAGGTTCTTCATACTAAATAACAATAATATTTTGGAAAAATTATGTGTTTTGTTACTATTTCAATAAGGCTACCATGTGTTTTCTAATGAAATAATAAAACTAAAATACTGGAAAAACTATTGGTATACCGTTAGGGTGGGCGGAGAATTACCATTTTCAAGTTCACGTGACCATACCTTCCATTCAGACCCACCCTAACGGGCTGTTCATAGTTTTTCAGTTATTTCAGTTTTATTATTTCATCATGGAACACATGGCAACCAGATTAAAATCGTACCCAAATAATAATAATAAAAATAATAATACTTTTTTCCATATGAAGAACCTACGACGACTCTTTGATTCATACCTTATTATCATGCGAAAATACGGAGAATACTGTCCTCCAAAAGGCATACTGAGTAAAATTGTATCCAAAATTATCTCCCGTTCTATCATTGTTCTTCTCTATGTCAAAGTTATTTCTGTTGGGACTTTGGAGGATAGCCATGCATTATGAGGCATTATAAGATTTTCAAAACTCTCTTTTGAAAAATTAGTCAACTGGGTGACCGATATTCAAAAAAGGCTCTCAATTTTTCGTTCAAGGATCCGAATAATTTTTTTCACCGTTGAAATTGATATGCGTTGATGATTTTGTGACAAGGTCACACATGAACCTGATAGTTTTTATAGAAGTCATACAATTTTATGAACCTGTACACCATTTGAAATAATATTTCTAGTGACGCTTGGAATAATAAAATTGAGTTTTGTTTTCATGTTACAGATTCAAAGAAAATATCAGCAAAATGGGAAAATGGGCGAAAGATTTTCCAATCACGGGGTTGGAGAAAGCAGTTTGGTGGACGGAATATGTCATTCGACACAAAGGTGCTAGGCATCTTCGAAATCCCGCTGCAGATATACCACTTTATCAATTTTTCCTTCTCGATGTTATAGGATTCACTCTAATAATTACGTTGAGTTCTTTCTTCATATTATATATCAGTATTAGTACAATGATGAAGTTTACATTGCCAAAATTATATTCTAGAGAAAAATGTAAATTATCATGAATTTTATATTATAGTAGCTAATTTTAGGAATATTTATGTGTACAGTAGGAGAGAACAAAGAAATGGCATGTGATGATACTTGATTATTTGTGAACCAAATAGTGATGATGCCTCAATAAATAATTTAAACATTCTTGTGAACCGTACGTTATTCACTACCTGGCAATTCGTTAAAGAGGTTTGATAATATATCGTAAATTAATTTTCTTGTCGTTTGTTCAGACAGAAATGGGGTGATTTCGGACAGAAATGTCACTTTTCTCCCCCGCCAAAGCATAACCAATGTGAACGCCGTCGGCTGTTTTCAGTTAGCAAGTTCGAACTCGACCATATTTACCAGAAAAGATATTAATCTAGAAACATTTTGATTATGGAGCAAGGGCACATCACCGATTTTCAAATTCCTGGATGTTATAGCGCTACAACGATGAAACGATCGCATATGATATCTGAACTGGATCCCATCATACAGGTGTCAATAATTAGGAAACGGGATGGTGAAAGAAAAATTAAATTATCCGGATAATTATCGAAATATGTTGAGCATCCATTATTCCATTTTCATCTACGTGTTGAAGATTTTTGATATGCTGCTACATATTTCTGATGAGTATAAAGATATTATTTATCTGTTATTGTGAAGGAGTAATTTTGATTGAAAGAATTCACGAAGAACAACAAATCGATTGCAAAATCTCGTAGATCAAACCACCCAATTCACTGGAGCCAATCAATGTTTGATCAAATGTAATTACATGGATTTGATAATTTAATTAGAGATTATCAACGGAATCCATCTAATTTGATTTCGTAAAAAGACAATAGAGAGGTAATCGTTTTTTATTTCGAAGCAATTTCAATAGTGACTGTCACGGGTAACTCGTGCATACTCATTAAAGTGTTTCATTAGGACGGCGTGTTTTGAAATTTCTCAAAATCGTGTCCAAATTAATTAGCCATAACAAGCGGCAATTTGCCGGTAATATTTTACCTGAGAAACCAAGAAACCTTTTACTAAAAACACGATCGAAGTGAAAGAATTCGTTGACACAAAAATTTGCCCTCTTTCACGCATATTGTATTACACTGAGTTTTTAATTGAAACAGTCTTTGTGAAATAATGTTTTCACTTTTACTTTTTGAATAGCTCTTCTGCCCAGAATTTTCAGTAGGCAATTAGTGGGTAAATCACCCTTTAGAACCAACGCTAGAATGAAATGAAAGAATAAAATAAGGACATCACCACCACTTCACTTGAATCTGCTCGAAGCTCTAAAAAATAGAATGCCTTGGACCTGTGCAAGCTGGGAATGACGAGAGTCTCAACTTTCAACCAGTGTTCTTGAAAAAGGTTAAGAATTGCTACTCAAAATGCCTGTTTAAGTATACCAGTCACCCATGCAAACTATAACCGCCCCAACTGATCGATACAGCCGACTTACAAACTTGGTAAGCTAGTTGTTGGCACCATGATAAACACAAAACAAATTTTTTTTACTGAAATTCCAGGGGTGGAACATATTTTATTTTTGGTTTAAAAATAAACAGATTTTTGTTGTTATCTTGGAGAGTATATGATTTATCGAAAAAACAACTTAACAAGGTGAAAGACAATTAAATTTTCCACAAATTGATATCTAGTAATTTCTTATGAAATGCGCTTGTTTTCTTAGAAAACGAGATTGAACGCCGACATCAAATTTCAGGTTCACGCTTATCCGCCGCTGGAAGTTCTGGCGGAGCCGAATAGTTGATTTGTCATTACTCTGCTAAAAATGATCGGAGAAGGAAGAGAACAAGTTTATATCGTTCCTGAAGACTCCTACCTTCTCATGCAAATATAATATGCGAGTATTTGAGTACCTAGAATGTGTTTTGTGGCACTTCACGGAGATGTTTGCGATGCGGATGATCCGAAAATCATGAAAAATTTAGTAAATATGGAATTATTATACTAAAGCAGCAACCCATACCCTCTTTGGACTATATGCAACAGTTTTAGAGTAGTGTGACAGGTCCCACTTATACATGCCAAAAAAAAAACTTTGTTTTACTCCTGCCTCATTTTCAACTTACCCATAAAACCGGCATTCTCCTCAGTAAATGTTGAAAATAATCGCTCATCCATATCCTTCATACAGTATCGGAAACTTTTCATCTGTGGTATGGACAGAAATCTACGCGAGCAACAAGGATCGTAATGATATGATAATACCACATAAATGAGAGAGACGCACTACTGCGCGCCTCTCCTGTTGCCTTCACCGACGAATTAACTCAGGACGATATCCCTTCCTCGAGCGAGTAGAGGAGAAATTGTAATTCTCTCTCAACATATAGCAAGGTTTTCTTTACGCTCTCATAGAACCACCGTACCCCAGATGAAAACTTTCCGATACTGTATGTTTAAAAACACTATTGTGAAGTGCAAACCTCAAGCTTGAAATCACATACTTAATTCTTTATGTAGGATAAGTATGAGCGATTATTTTCAAAATTTACCGAAGAAATTGCCGGGATTATGGGTGAGTTTAAAACTGGGGCAGGTGTGAAACCCAGTTTTTTCTTTGGCATGTGTAAGTGAGACTTGTCTCACTAGTCTAAAATCGTTGCATATGGTTCAGAGAGGGTACTGATTCCTGCTTCAGTATAATTATTTCATATCAACTAAAATATTCATGACTTTCGGTTCCTCCTTGAATATCGTAGAAGGGTTATGTGAAGTGTGATAAAACACATTTTGGGTACTCAGATACTCACATATTATATTGGCATGAGGAAGTAGAAGTCTTCAGGAACGATATACACTTTTTCTTTTCCTTCTACTATAACTTTCAGCAAAGTTATGACAAATCTAATTTTTGGCCCTGCTGGAAATGGCAGTGGCGGGTTAAAGCGAGCCTGAAATTTGGTATCGGAATTCAATTAGGTTTTCTGAGGAAACGAGCGCATTTTGTGAGAAATTACTGAGTATATTTCTTGTGGAGAATGGAATAATCTTTCACCTTGTTGAAATTGTTTCTTGATGAATCTTATACTTTCGGAAACAACAGCAAAAAAAATTATAATTTTTTCAAATAATTTTTTTTTTGGGTTCCATCCCTGATTTTTTGGTCAACAATTTTTTTTCCAACATTACATGATGTCAAGAAGTCATATGCCAAATTTCACAGTTCTACGATCCATTCTTCACTTGTGGCTGACATTTGTCTGTGGTTACTGTACTAGTCGGCAGGCTGTCATTTCCCAGCTAAGTGAAGGATTATATCCACTATTTCATAACAATATACAATCAGTTCACCACTAATAGGTTTAAGCCACAAATAGCTATGTAGAACCAGTATTTTGTGAGAATCACACCCAACCTATCAATTTATAATTTTGACCATGTTTCTCCATCTAACTCTGCCTTTGGTTTTTTTGCACGTGTGTAACTCCTACTCTGCGTAAGTCTTCTTCAATATCTGTATTCTTCCTCTGAAATCTTAATCGGCACCAGTAAAACTAGAAACTCGAATTACAGTCAGCAGTATTAGGAAGTAGACTGTCTAAATATATTTTGGAAAATCATACTAGTCGTCTTTTTGAATTATGTCCCTACTTAGATGATGAGGGAATTTTGAGAATGAAAGGAAGAATAGGAGCGTCAAGAGATGTAGCAGATCACACAAAAAATCCTATCATCCTGGGTCAAAAAATTATCGTCTGTTGATAAATCAAATCAGAACAGGTCATCACAGTCAAAATCTGGTGGTAAACGAGCTCAGGCAGAAATATTGCATTCCAAGACTCAGAACAACGGTCAGAAGCTGCTGGAATTTCTATCAACCCTGCAAGAACAACCGAGAAAGACCTGCCCAGAAATACCACCACTACCAACTTTCAGACTTGAAAGTTATGTCCGACCGTTCACATTATACAGGAATGGATTTTGGCCCTATGGAAGTATCCATGAAAAACGATATGGTGTGATTTTCACCTGTTTGAGCACAAGAGCCATTCATTCAGAGTTTCCATCTCTTTGAAGATGGATTCTGCTATTATAGCGACTCGACGACTTTTGGAAAGAAGAGGATGTCCAAATAAAATATATTGTGATAATGCTACCAACTTTCATGGAGCAGAAAAGAAAATGAAACGGGCATTAGCAGAAATGGATGGGGAAGAAATTTTGAGAAACTTGTCGCAGAAAGGTGTCAATTTCGGATTTCAGGCCCATCTGTACCCCATATGAATAGCAGTTGGGAAAGATTGATGAAATCCGCAAAGACGGAATTCAAAGCAATTTTAACAGAAAGAGCACCAAAAGAAGAAATTTTCCATACATGTTTGATCGAAGCTGAGCACATTGTAAATGTTCGGCCTCTAACTCATGTCCCTTCAGGAGTAGAAGATGACAAAGCTCTCACTCCGAACCATATTCTGATAGAATCGTCTAGTTCATCTAACTTTCCTGGGAAGTTATCAGAAGGTGATTCGTGTTCCCTTAAGGACTGGAAAATTTCCCAAGTCTTCACAGATCTCTTTTGGAAGAGATGGATCAAGGAATATCTGCCAACACTTACAAGACGGACAAAATGGTATTCAAAGGACTCCAAAACTGTCAAAGAAGGTGACATAGTCATTCATTGTCGATGGTGACCTCCCCCGAAACTGTTAGTGCAAAGGAAGAGTGGCTGCTGTATACCCCTGACGAGACGGCATTGAGAGGGCAGCAGGCGTTTGAAGTTTATAGAAGACCAGTGGTCAAGCTGTGTATTTTAAATATTTATTCCAAGGGGGGAGAATGTAGTTATATATTTTTAAACACTTTGTGTTGTATATTGCGTTTAAAATTCTGTAGTCAGGGATATTGCAATCGTGACAGATAATAAATCAATGAAAAAGTCTAACAAGTCAGTCAGTCAATTCAAACATTTATATTGAGAAATCAGTATAAAGACAATCAATCAAAACACTGGTTCCAACACGAATGTTTGCTGAACGAAAATCGGGTAGCTGGATGAGTTCACAAGAGACTTTTATGATCTCAGAGTCGTACTCCTGTCCGTCTGGTTAATTAACAGAGCAAAATTATCCACAGAGTTTGAAACGGCGACTTCGAAGTATGTCATTCATGTGATGTTCCGCTCTCTCTGTGTCAATTTACTACTGGCATATGTTATCACACCACGAATACCAATTTCTGTCCTCGAATACATAAAAAAAATATTTTAAAGCAACTGACTATTTCTAGAACACTTTGGAATTAACCAGAACAGAGGCCCTGGAAGGTCCTATATCGTACTGAAAAGACACATGAGTGACTTTCTTGTAAGTGTGTCCACCAGGTAGGAAGCCGTGGGGTGGGAACTTGGGAGAGATTTCTAGAATGTAATAGAGAAAATTCTTAATGTTCTCTAGGCAAGATGCTGGAAAATATAAGTCCATTGAATATACCAGAACAAAGGCACCGAAATATTCTAGATCGAAAGACATACAAGTGAAGTTCTGGAAAGTTCAGATACAAGGAACAAATTGCAAGGTGCTGGCGAATTCTAGAACACCATGGGATGGACCAGGGCTGAACTTTGGTTTACTGGAAATCTGATATGTAAAAAACAATTGAACGTCGCCATTGTGGACCCCCAACTAATTCTAGTGGTACTATTTTTGTTTTGCGAAAATGCGCTGTTGCCAAGTTTTAACTGACTCGCAAGCTAGGTTAGTTTGCTCAGGTTAGGTTTGTGTGTCAATTGCGAGTGAAAAACTAATTCATGCATTCTCGACTGACTCGCAAGCTAGGTTAGCTTGCTCAGGTTGAGTTTGTGTGTCAATTGCGAGCGAAAAACTAATTCATGCATTCTCGACAGACTCGCAAGCTAGGTTAGCTTGCTCAGGATAGGTTTGTGTGTCAATTGCGAGCAAAAAACAAATTCATGCAGTTTCAACTCAGTTTGCCTTCCTGTTTTGTCATAAGTCGGTACGTAATGAGGGCGAGCGAAGCGATCCTAACCCAACCTAACTTTCTCCTTTTTTCCAAGTAATATTAGATTCAGAACACAAGATAAAACGTGAGCGAAGCGAGCGGGTCCGGCCGACATTTCGCAAATCCGTGCGACAGCGCATTTCCGCAAAACAGAAATAGTACCATCAGAATCAGTTGAGAGTCCACAATCGCGACGCTCAATTATTGTTTCCATATCAGATTTCTATATCTCCAAAATGACCAAAACTTGGCAACAGCGCATTTCTGCAAAACAAAAATAGTACCACTAGATCAAGTTGAGGGTCAACAATCGCGACGTTCAATTGTTTTTTTCACATCAGATTTCCAGTAATCCGAAGAGGTCAACATGGCAACGGCGCATTTCCGCAAAACAAAAATGGTACCATATGAATCGCCTAATGGCACAAAATCGCCATTTTTTTAATAACAGATTTCCAGTAAACCAAATTTTTACCTGGACCAGAAGAAAGGCTCTGTTAATTTAAAGAATAAAAGAGGAAAAACTGAATATTCCCGAAGCTTTTGGGAGGTACTGAGAAATTGGGGAAAACTGCAGAATAAACTGGAACAGAGGATCTGTAAGTTTCTAGAACTAACTGAAAAAACAAAACACTCAAGCGATGATCTCGAAAGTTCTTGAATAGTTCCTGTGGCATTTGAGTTGTTTTATTGCAGAGGAGAGGCGGAAGTTGATGAAGCACCGAATGAACGTTCTAGGACTTTGTTGAACTTTCTTGAAAATTGTGAAATGTTCTGAAAGAAATATTACGTTTTCTAGAGGAACTGGGAAATATTCTCCAACAACACATTTTTACCAACCACTCCCACTCACTCTGAATCTGAGATCATTAATTCCTACCCGGGCAGCATATAAGCAGAACGTAACCATGTTTCAGTCAGCGGCCAATATTCTGGCTCTCTGATTGGCTGTGACCAAACACAGGTGCATTTTGTCCATCCAGACTGAAACGTGGTGCATTTTGCCCTAGCGTGAATTAGTTTTTTGCTCGCAATTGACACACAAACCTAACCTGAGCAAGCTAACCTAGCTTGCCTGTTCACCACAGGAACTTTTTTCGAATAAATATCCTGGCGACAAAGTGCACCACGTTTTAGTCTGGATGGCAAAGTGCACTTGTGTTTGGTCACACCCAATCAGAGAGCTAGAATATCTTCCATTGACTGAAAGTGGTACGTTTTGCTTATATGCACCCGGGCAGCGCCGGATATTGCAGGTAGTAGTAATTCGATGGAAGTAATCAGATGCTAGCTGGCTCGTTTCATGACGTAATTTTATTGAGAACACTATGTGATGATTTTTTGGAATTTATTAAATTTTATATTTTTTTCGTGACATATAGGTTTGTAGCAGCGCTTACTATATTTTTGACTGAAAAAACTTAGACAAAGACAACCAGAGAAGTAGTGCTATAGAGATAAATTCGACGCATGAGCGCGAATTAAATATGATCTTCCTCCAAATCGACAAAATTTTGTTTTTCAGTATCATATGTATGTGATTACGTGCATAACGTGTTCGTTAATGATATCATCTTGTGCAAATGATATTTGAAATGATGAAAACATCAAAATTCTCATTAGTCCAATCAACTTCCAACAGTGCAGCTATTATATAGGAGTTAACAGGGAAATGCAACCGAAAAGGCGTTATTGTAACAAGTCTCTATATCTGTAACCAATTAGAAGGTGCAAAGCCAGATTGGAAAATCTCAGTTACCCTAAGAAGGCATTGTGAAGCTTTCTTCTTCGACTGTTATAAATATAAATATGGCCACGATGATTGCCAATGTGTTTATTCTAACATAATGTGATTATGTGATTCAGTGGACATATATGGGTTTGATGATCTGATACAAATGTAAATCGACATTTCTCGAATTAAACTAGCTATTCGATGTCTGTTGATGTTTTTGTGAGGAATTTAAACGTTTATGCAGCACTTTTATCTGGTATTGTTCAATATGGAGCATTCGATTGCGCAAATACTTATTAGTTTGTAACAGTAACGAATATCATAACTCATTTTTGTACCATTATATAATAGTTAATCTTCCAATCAGTACTGAAAGAGTATACCTTTTTCGCTTGCGATTGCCATTTATTAGCAAAACGATGCAATGCAGAGTTCGGAGTCGATCGCGGGAAAGTAAAGTCAAGCTGCCAACTATACAATTTATCTATTCAAATTTGAAGCACAGGAGAAATAGTACAGGCCTAAAGAAAATATGGACAGTCAAAGCGCAGTCGAGTCTGGCCACTTCTTGGTTTCTGAACGAGCACTATACTGTCGTGGTTTAAACATAATTTTATATCCTACACAATAATTGTTGATGATATTTTCCCTACAAAAACTTTATTTATTGAAAAACTGACAAGTTAACTTCAAACAAACATCAAATATGACAACTTATGATTTGATGAATATGCAGACATTGACAACTGCTAACAATTTATTTTTATACTGACGTTTGATGGCGTCGCCACCTAGCGTAAATATGTAAAATTTATTTTCTCGGCTAGCCGTAGAGAAGGTAACTTTCTCCTCTCCGTAAAGCAGGTGAAATTCAACTTTATCACAGTGTAGGACAAAAATATAATTTGAAAGTATAAATTTTATAATTTTTATTTACAACAAAGGTTTGCCTACCCGGAATCGAACCAGTGAATTTTTTTTAGAACAAATTACAAAAATCAGCAAAAAATTTATTAGGCGTGTACACATATTTACCCACATACAATTCGTGCATATTTGAAAATATCACGATTTTTTGCGCCCCATGTTCTGCAGAAGATCAGGAAAGTGGGGTATCGCAGGACTGTGTTTTTTCGTCTGCCTTAAAGATAACTTCAAGTTTGATAGGCGCTTTCAGCTCTCCTTGGCGTCCCCTCATAGGGTTTTGGGTTGGTGCCTACATAGGCTTGTATTGGCAAGGTTCAACAATATTTTCCTCACCTCCTGGTTTACTTATGTGTGGGTTTCGGTGATGTCCTCTACCCAGCAATTTTTATAGGTAAAATGGTTCTCGAATGAATGGGTAGAGTGAAAGTAATACTTCACAAAGATTTTTACACAATACTAACATTTAATGCTAACAGCTGTGTCGACACATTGTGTCATCTTCTGAGCCAGTTATAAACTAACCTAATTACAGAAGGTCATCTCCTTAAATACTAAAAATAACATTAAGGTAGATAGAGAGAGGTATCAAGGGACATTTGGGAAAGTATGAAAGTACGATTTTTATTTTTTTAAGCGAAAACCATGTGGCGGACAAAGAAAACTCAAGAGATTAAATTTGCTCAAAAATAAATGAGGATCTCAAAAGTATTTTTTTTTTGAGAAAGCAGTGGCGTAGTATTTTTTTCTTCAAAAATATTCAATGCAAAACCCGTACGGACGCCACTGGTTGAGAAAATGAAAATGTTTGTGCATTAAAAAATGCACCTTGATGCATAGAAGACATGTTCCAAATTTTATAAAAACGTCTACAATATTATCTCAGTTATTATTAAAAAACTGTTTTTTTTTTCAAAACTTTATCACTCTGTATCTCAAAAGTTAGGACTTTTAGGACATACGTTTATAGAAAGTTTTTTCCTTAAAATAAGTCAAAGAATCACCCCCTCAAATATTAGCATGTCTTTAAGGAACACCCTGTATACAGTGAGTTTCAAAAATGTGCTCCATATGGAAAACTTTTTTGTTGTCGATTTGTCAGAAAATTTTATTTGTCACAAAAATCAGTGCATTGCAAAATACTTAGGTGTAACTTGTCAAAATTTCAAATGTCCAAACGGTGTATAGGGGAAACAAAAATAGGAATTTTTATCAAGTGTAAACTACCCCTTATTATTGAAGGAGGTTGTTCAGAATTGAAAACTATATTCAAGTTTGGAATCACAGCCAGAGTAGTTTACTCTTGATCAAAATTCAATTTTTTGTTCCCCCCTGTACATCGTTTGGAAATTTGAAATTCTAACAACTCATATGCAAGTATTCAGCAATGCACTAATTTTTATGAGGATTAAAATTTTCTGACAAATCGATAATAAAAAAAGTTTTCCATATGGTGCAAATTTTTGAAACTCACTGTTTATAATTTGGACCACATATTGATTTGCAAACAATTTTAGGCGTATTCGTCTATTTATGAAACTTCATAAGAAGTAAGTTTCATCCATTCAGCAGAACGGTGAAGATCGACCTCTTTTCGGGCTCCTGTCTAATATCAAACTTGCTCTTTCGCAGCAGTCGTTGACACTGTCGTTTTATGTCAAAGTGACCATATGTGAAATAATTTGTTGCCATAACTGTTGATTTGCGTGAAAGTGATCGATGAATAATTTCGTAATGACCTGGGGTTCAATCTGAGTTGGAAATTGATAATCCCAAGATCTCGTGTGTCGAAATATTGCCTTATTCCATAATGTGGAGTACATGTGAAACTTCCAGAATCAAGGACGATTCAGTGGATACAATGGAATTTATAGGATACATTGTTGGCGATTTCACCAACCACGAGTGAAATTGTATAGTAGTATTGGTCACACTAAATTTTATCGAACTTCAAACGATTCTGTGTCAAAGTCAAATTTACATCATCTCTTATCATCGTGGTAGGACGTCCAGTCTCCAGATGAATTTAGCTCAGAACTAAGCATACCTTTCATCTGAACTTTCCGTGGAGTTACAAAAACTTTCAATTGCTAATCTTGTGATATATGGACTCAGTAGGTTCATAAGCTCTGTTTTGTCCATATTTCTATTTGTAAATTGCCTATAAACATAACTTAATTTGATTAAAAGTTTGATTTTGTGGAGGAAATCCAGTTCTTGACATAATTTTTTGGGTTTATCACCTTCCACAATCTGAAAATGAAAAAAATTTTTAATCCAAAGAAATCTGTACAAGTGTAGAAGGGCAAATTAATTAATTTGCCCGATAAGTTACTGCGTTCACAAGACTGCTGTCTTGAAAGAAATTAATTTTTGTCAGTAACGTACCCTACACTGAATTTGCCTATCTGAAAAAATGAGATCGAATTAACAAAGAATACTTCTCTTTTTTTGAAAACTGTTGACGTTTCGGAGGCTGTATCTGCCTCCGTTATCAAAACTTCAGTTTTCTCAGCGTCTTTCTAAGAAGTTTTGATAACGGAGGCAGATACAGCCTCCGAAACGTCAACAGTTTTCAAAAAAAGAGAAGTATTCTTTGTTAATTCGATCTCATTTTTTCAGATAGGCAAATTCAGTGTAGGGTACGTTACTGACAAAAATTAATTTCTTTCAAGACAGCAGTCTTGTGAACGCAGTAACTTATCGGGCAAATTAATTAATTTGCCCTTCTACACTTGTACAGATTTCTTTGGATTAAAATTTTTTTTCATTTTCAGATTGTGGAAGATGATAAACCCAAAAAATTATGTCAATAACTTAATTTGTTATTATAATTGGTTTGAGTCAGTAAGTAACTCTCTAGTAATTTATAGCTGTCACTTTCTTGAATAAGATTATTCCTTTTTCCTCCTCCTTCGGAGTCGGGCTCTTTCGACAATATATGAAAATAAATTCATAGAGTTTTTAGACAACATGCTTTCATGGAAAACTAATCATAATTTTGATGCACTTGTATAATTACTTCCGAAAAATTATTCGGACAATAAAGAGGGTAGTATAAATTGTACATTCAGTTAGAATGTATTCTGAGATCTTCTGCTACTGCGCATCGATAGGCGTGCCGATTTCATATAATAATAATAATAATAATAATAATAATAATAATAATAATAATAATAATAATAATAATAATAATAATAATAATAATAATAATAATAATAATAATAATAATAATAATAATAATAATAATAATAATAATAATAATAATAATAATAATAATAATAAATGACTTCATTGTTTTCTCAAATTCATACAACTTATACAAAAATTTTCAGTGTGTTCACAAGAGAAACAAAAGGCGAAGTTCAATTTGGATTTCGCGAGCGTCACCAAATTGCTCTTCCACTTAACCTTAAAAATATCTCCAAGGTGCAATATGGTGCGAAGAAAAAAGGAGATAAAAAGAAGCGTATTATCCCTGGCATGAATGTACGAGTGGGGTTGAGGTGGATAGAAGGTCGTTTGGTTTCCTTATCGCTGATTGGCAAATAAATAATCTCTATATTTTTTCTTGAAAGTTTGTAATTTTTCATTTCTAATATTAATAGGAATTGAGTTATGGATTTCACAGATTTGGTAATTGAATGATCTCTTAAATTGTTCCGTTTTGAATTTAGGTAGCGTTAGTGTGCCTTTGAACCTTATATTTAAGGCGTGGACATCACTGCGGTGCCTGATTTTTCGATGCAGATAGAGTGGTATTTTAGTGGATAATATTTTGTGGAACAGATTAGCGGTATGAAGGACCCTTCTATTCTTCATGTTTAACCAGCAAATTTCGCTGAATTTTTGTGATATTCTCTCATATTTACGAACTCCATATATCAGCCGCAACCACGAATTTTGAACTTTCTGTATTTTTTTCACATATTGACTAGTTAAACAAGGACCATATAAGGAATCCGCGTAATTGAAAAGGGATAAGACCAATGTGTCACAAAGAATAGATTTCAATTCGATGGAGAGGAAATGCCTATTGCCATAGATCATTTTTATTGTTGAATATGCACGCTGAACTGATTTATTGACATGTTTCTCGAACCGCAAATTGTCATCCAGTAGTCTTTATAGATTTGCCAAACTATACTCACTTTTAATTTTTGATCATTTCATGCATGTTCAAATTAGCAGAGCCAAGGTGAGTAACGAAAAAAGCAAATAAGCAAATTTGTTTTTCGCGTTGTTGGATTATATGGAGTTCTTGCTTTATTTTCTGTGCAATAGGATTTTTGGGATATAAACACTTCAGTTTGTATATAGAGCTAAGTGAATCTGTTAAAATGACATATTTCTCTCCAACTGTCCCATTAATATAGACTAACGCACGATAAATGGCATAAAGTTCTGCAGTGAATACGCTGGTCGTTGACGAAAGCTTGTAGGAGAAAGAATCGGATGATGTTACTATTGCAGCTGCTGATCCTTCATTAGTTTTTGAGGCGTCGGTATAGATTTATGCGTAATCGGAGTAGTTGGAAATAGGAAATTGAAAAAACTTACAGTCCAACTTTACCAAAAATATTCTTTATTGTAGCTGTCATACAGAATATTTTTGGTGGAGTTGAACTGTAAGTTTTTTCAATTTCCTATTGAATCTCACCTCCACTGTATGCAATGGATCGTCTCCGATGTAGTTGGAAATTATTTTGTTCAGTTTATTTTTGATGACCTGGCCTGTATTGAGTTTGTCGAAGTGAGTTAGGCTTGTATCACAGTTCGACAATTTGATAGACCAAGGGAAAGGTGGGTTGAATGTGTTAAGAAAGGGTTTTGGTAGGGATTAATCGAGGGTAGATAGATGATTGCGGATTCTCTCGTAGAAAGGTTTATAAATTCTTGTTCGATTCGTGAAGAGATTCCTATATTTATCACAGAATGTGTTGCTGTGAGTGGGATTTGTTGAAGTTGCACTAATTGTTGCTGCATAGGCCAGAAAATACTTTCAACTGGCGTTGTACAGTAGGCACCTAATGATATTCGTAAGGCTTTGTTGTGGATAGTGTCCAGTATCTTGAGTATTGTCTTGTTTGCTGAGTCGTATGTAATACATCCTTAGTCCATTTAAGATCTAATGAGTGTTTTGTACATGTGCAGTAGTGTTTGACAGTCTGATCCTCACTCCTTATGTGCCAGCATTTTTAACAGGTTCATTCTTCTGTTACATGATTCGGCTAATCTGTCATCAAATATCATACCAAGGAATTTGATATTTTTCACGTATTTGAGATTTTGTCCGTATAAGTGGAGAGGTGGAGTATCGTTAATTTCTTTTTTGGAGAAGAGAACACATTTTGTTTTTTCTGTTGAGAAAACGAATCCGGTTTCCTCGGACCATTGCTCCAGGTTCGAGAGTGCTTCCTATGACAACGATATCAGAGTGTCCATATTCTTGTTTTTGCAAAATAATACCAGATCATCTGCGTAAAGCCGAGCTTTCATTGGTAATTTATTTTCTTTCAGTATGTCATTCATGGCAATAAGAAACAGAGTTGGACTAATGACAGATCCTTGTGATCTCCAATGTGTGAATGCTTGAGTAAGTTTCGTTGGTTCTAACGCGAAATGTTCTTATTTTCAGGAAGTTCTGGATGAAAGCGGAGCAGTGCCCACGAATTTTCCATACGTTTATTATTTTCATTATACGGTATCGCCATGCAGTATCGAATATTGAGCAACTGAAGTATGATTTTTTGAGATAAAAACGAATTCTCTAGCATTTCCGGTTTCGTTGGAAATGGTCTTAGTACGAGTTTTTTAAACATCTATATTTGCACAGTTTTGAAATCCAGAGCAAATTCTTATTACAATAAATAGACTACATTTTTCAAGTTTTTTTTTTATAAAAAAACAATAATTATGATTTTTCACGTATGAAACGTTCGTTTCCGATGTAATTCTCTTCAAGAAAATTATTTTAGCATTTTGATTACAATACTTTGCCAACAGCCGAGAATGTGCCAAAATAACTGTTTTTCGGTTTCTAATTCTATTCAAATGGCATCTCTATCTTTATCTCACTCGACACATAATTGCAGACGTTACTGACTTGCAAAATGAACCGGTAACAGTGAGAAAATTCAAAGTAGGCTGAACAAAAATATTGATCGATCATCCAAGCAGTAGCAAAATATTAAAATCTCACTAAGTATACAGAAATGCCCTGAATATGAAGTTGAAGTTGAAACATTGATGAGGGCTAAGAAAATAGCTGAGAAGGCAAGCCATGTGATGAAAGCTTCAAGAGGGCTTCCTCACTATTTTTTCAGATTTTTCTGATAATTGTATCAATATGATATTTATTGTTGAATAAAAAAGGATTTTTGTCACTACTGCAAAAGTTCTACAATCCCTGCACAAAAGTTGAATTATGCATTCTCGTTTCGATGCATTAATTCCCAGCAATACTGAGATATTTCAATTAATCATGAAGTATTCAGTAAAAAAATGAAATGAATCAATTGGCCAAGGAAGCCAAAGTACACATATAATCGATTCGTCAAACGTTTTTTCAGAAATTCAATCAGAACCAGTTTCTGACAAAAAATGTTACAGACGTAATCGACATACATATGAAGTAATCAATTGGATATGTGAATTGATCCATAATCTAAAACTGATTTGAAAATAGGAACGTATGAAATAAGCCACGGTGTACCTTTGAAAAGAGTGTCTGCTGAACTCATTATAGAATTACACATCCAGAAACCTCAGATAATACTGGATATCCAATATTTTTGGAATGTAAGGCATCGTACTTAAATTCGTACAAAATCCACCTCCAATATATTGATTCACTTGTGTATCGGTATCAAGTTGTTGAATGTTGTTGTTGGAGAAAAGTAGGTAAATATTTTTCTCATACAGTGTCATTCCAAATATGGTGCCAACACCATAATAAAAACTTCTTTATAAAATGTATTTTCATCAAAAAGTTGGTCACGATAAAAGTTTGTGCATTCCTTAAATTTGAACAAGCAATAACGAAATTTAGAAAACAAACATAATCTACGAGGCGTATATACTGAAAAACTAGATTTTGAATCGATAGTAAAGTCCCCTTATTTTGAAAAATATCGTCAAATCTCATTTAGAAAATTTGTTTTACGTTGGAAAATATATTTGAATTGGGAGTCATTGCCATCTGAGTGACGTTTCATTTTTCACCATTTTCTAAAATTGGACTTCACAAATTTAATTGTGTCTGAAACGATAAATCAATTAATAACATCATGTATAGAAGGGTTTATTTACAAGCGTTTGATATTACAAATTGTCCACATATTGTGTTAGACAATGGTAAAAAAAATGAAAGAATGTAGAATATTACACGATTCTTCAAAGAATCGCTCTATGCCGTTTATTTACCGATTCAATTAAATTATATATTTTGCAGATTGCAATTCAAAATATGGCTAAAAAAGAAAGCATTACTGTGATGGCCATTATCAAACCTAGATGTATTTTTCAATAGTGGAAAACTTGGAAAATACGGTTATACTTCACTTTTGTTACTGTGTTCTGCTATACAGGCTGGTTCACGGTGGATGGTACATTAGACGTTTCTGGTGAACCAGAAAGCGGATCACTTTGAAAATTTGAAGAGGAGCATATTCGGACATTCTCTACCCAAATAAAATATTTTCGACAATGCACTGTTGCCACTTCTATTAGAAAGTGCGGTAGCAACTTTAATTTTTCAAATGAAACACCCGGCATATAATATTATTTTTGGAATCTCCAACAATTTCCCAACAATTTCTCTTGATATTTCCTATAGCTATCTGTTTCCGTTTCCGAAATGAAAATTAATTTAAATTTTTTTCTTCGAAAATCATGACCAATAAAAATCGTTGAACATTTTTTATGCTAATATTCCATACAAATTATTTCACCACTATAATTTTAGAAGTCTTTTACGGATTTTTATATTTTTCAGTACTCTCAAGATTATGAATGAGAAATTCGTCCCTTTAAATGTACTGACATTATCTCCCAGTCTATTACTTTCATTTATTTTAATAACAAAATCTTCGATTTTCGAAAACTGAACACAAATGTTGACATTTTCGTTAAAATCTCAGTTAACAATGACAAAAACTTATTTATTAATTTTTCATTCTCGTACTAGTTTTAATGCAGTTTTCGAAAAATTATTATTCGCATCTCGAATAATGCGAAAAACTCGAATAGTTCTTTTGCCTTGCTGAAGCTCGGCAAAATATCTTCCATTCTCAAAGGCAAAAAAGTATCATTTCGCATTCTGAATACAAAAATATCTATTTTCGATAATTTCATATCTGAGATAGAGTTAGGATACCGATCTAAAGGTGTAAGGTAAATGTCCCAGTATTCGTCACGCTAAGACAATGTTTGCAATGTGAAACTCAGTATAAGATTCATATATTAATTTATTCTTGTTAAAATCTTTCTAATGATAAGTAAGGTAAGATATCTTTTATGTGTTTTATACAAATACACTTTATTTTAACTTTGAATATTATTTTATTCAAATTCAGTATTAACGTTTCCATGTACCATTATTCGTCATGCAAAAAAAGGGCTGTCCCAGATATCGTCAGTTAACGTCCTAGTATTCGTCACATAGCTTAATGCAAGAAAACTCAAATAATTTATTATCATTTTTAGTTTTTATTAAGGGAAGTTAGGTAAGTACATCACAAATTTGCAAATAAATTTGACAAATAAACTTTTCAGCCTTTTTTGAAGCAGACGCACACCTCTCATGCATCCATTGCAAACATTTTTGACATTTAATCATGTCCTCTTCACGGTCTTCTTCACATATATTGCAAAACCAACTTTCTTCCTGTATTTTCTCAATTTCACTAATTCCATTCTTCTGCTTTTGTGATTTTGCTTTATGTTCTTTATTCTCTTTCACAATCTTTTCCCCTGCATTTTTTTATTTTCCTTGCCTTCAAGTCGTTTTCTTTTCCTTTCTTGAATTTCTTGTTCTTTTTCCAACTTCTTTTTCTCTTTCTTTCTAAAATATTCTTGCCATTCTCTAGACGTTGCTACTGAAGGTATTTTTTCCTTTAGTTTTTTAGTCAGCTTTGGTCAGGATGCCTTCTTTGAAAAGCATCCAGCCAGGGTCGCCCTGGTCGATCATTAGCAAATGGGTTAGGCTTCTTTTGAGATTTAAGTAATATTTGGACACTATCAAGAAGATGACAAATTGTTACCGGAAAATCTCTGCTACCTTAGTGACAAATCCACTTAACTAAATTTTGTTCTTCGAATTCGGACAATATGGAAGGGGGCCCCATTTTTCTCTGCATAGGAGTTTTTCCTTTACATTTATCCGAGAGTGCCATTCGGGGAACTTTAAAAGTTTTAGCTGCTGTGGCAATTGGCGAACCTTTTTTAACTGCTTCGATCGCTTTTTTCATATCTTCGTTATCGTAATTGAAACGACTCATCTATAATAAATATACCGAGTTATCGTCACTTATTGTCAGTATTCGTCACTACATTTTATACCACTGTAAATATTATCTCCAGCCTATTTTGATATGACGACCACTGGTACGCAGATTTTTTAACGAAAGTTCAATGCATTTGTTCCTCTACAGTTGTGAAATCCACTTGAAAAAATAAAAAGGTGGAATACTATTAAAATGATCGATGGCCCAGTGATCGTCATACCTGACGAATATTGGGGCAGGCAACTGTTTTCCTGTACCAGTATTCGTCACCACAAAAATTAATTTCTAACGGACTCCTAACCATAACATTTTTGCTAGTTACGTAGTTTATATGTAACTTATTCATCAAAAAGTTATTCCTTGCCAATAAGATCTTCTACGTCATGTAGCTCAGTGGTTGAGACTTTTTCGTTCGAAACCAGTGACTGCTGGTCGGCTAGGTTCGGATCCTTAGCGACTACAGATTTTTATCTGATGGCCCGCTAGGAATCGCACTTTAAAAGGTAAGACCTCGTTAATCCTTGGCTCGCACAAGTTTCGACTTTTGAGGGCTGCCGTTCGTAAGGGGACGACAGCAGGTTAAAGGAAAAAACAATTTTAAACAATTTTAAACAATTTTTTTAAACGTGCATGCTATAGAAAGTTTACAATAACAACTCTCCTTAACATTTACCTTAACAAGTTTAACAACCCCAGATTCAATCAATACACCGGCACTTTCAACACACTGCCCACATTACAAATGTCACTCGATTGAAAATAATTATTACCAGTTATTCCGTCAGATGTCGCCACATATTATTAAAATTATCTTATAGTGAAATTTTGCTATTGGATTCTTAATTTTTAAGGAAACTTAAACGCTCTGACGATATCTCGGTCAGTGACGACCATTGGGACATTTACCTTATTCTTTATCAATTTTGACGAAGAACTAGGAAAGATAACAATGTGAAGTTATTTCTTTGTATCAGAATCAGGTAAAATATGAAATGAAACAATGAAAAAAACTTCACGACTTCTTGCCGAAATCGCCACATCAGATATAAACCTCTCAATTCCAGCAAGTCACGACTAAATTTTTTTCCGTACAGTATCATCTTCAAATGTATGCTGTTGCCTAATTGAATCTAAAAAAGCTAGCCAAAGCTGCAACCTTGAAGTATACTGCACCTATTCGGTGAGTAACGAAGCTCACGCTAGCGCTGGCAAGTTGTGCAATGCTGATGTTCATCATTAACCGTAATATTCATTAAACGTAATTAATAATCCTTGTTATTTGGAGATTAAATCTGGTATAATGAGTGTCAAGGCTGCAAGGTCAGGAGATCATGCCGTCGGTATTGTATAACAAAGGAGCCACCCACTAATCACGATATGGTAATTACCGAGATGAATCAATAAATGAAGACATCACCGATATTTTGAACCCGATTTCACTTTGTGTCAGTTTAGCCAAATCAGAATAGTTATTTGTTTTACTAGGCATTTCGTAGCGAGGCTATGAAACCAGCCAAGGCATTAAATCTGCTTTTCTGCCGTGTGAAACATATAATTTTTTCTTCAAATTTGTTTCAATTCCACGCAAAATCGACTTTTTCATATTTAAATTGCGTTTCATTATCAATATCCAAATAACTAAATTATTTCATCAAAGGTAACTGGACCCTGCATTACTATGTTTACCACTGATGACGTTTGTTGAATTTGTTTGTTTACTGTTTACTTTGTCATTGTCAATTTTGAAAAGTTGTCATGTTAGAAATGGATTTACTGCAAAGTGAGGATGAATTGATGCAATTAACACCACCTGAGATAAGAGACCAGGTGCGAGATGTGGAATTTAACCTTTTACCGGAAAAATCAAGAACTGTATATGAACTCACATACAGCAGATTCATGGAATATAGACAGAAGAAAAATATAGGATCTTTCTCTAAAAATGTGCTGATTGTCTATTTTTCCGATCTTTCAAAGAAAATGAAGCCTTCAACCTATTCGATGTTGAAAGCTACCCTGAACATAAAAAATAACATTGATTTGGCAAAATACCTGACGTTACGGGCTTTTTTGAAACGCCAGAGTTTTTCAAAGAGAAGAAATCGAGAAATTTTTATCAGATGCCCCAGATGAACTGTATTTGTGTACGAAGATAGGAATATATTGAGAATGATCTATTATTGATTAAAGAACTATTTTTAAATTTATATTTTAGGTTGTACTTATTGTTGCAGTCGCTGGGGCTTGTAGATGTGATGAGCTTTTGCAAATGAAAACAGATGATATAAATGATATGGGCGACAAATTGCTAATTATGCTACCAAATACTAAGACCAAAAGATCAAGATCTTTTGTAGTAACGGAATATTTAAGCGTTTACAGAAAATATGCAGCCTCCAGACCCTCGAATTTAAATAATCGGCGTGTCTTCTATAAGTATGCGAACGGTAAAGCACATCATCAATTCATTGGCATTCACAAATTCGGTAAAATGCCAGAAGAAATTGCTACTTTTCTGGGACTATCCCATGCGAAAGAGTATACCGGGCACTGCTTTCGCAGAACTTCGGACACGTTGCTGGTGCATTCTGGTGGGGACATAACTATGTTGAAGCAACATGGATGGAAGTCTTCCGCTGTCGCGGAGGGCTATATTGAGGACTCGCTAGGCAATAAGTCGAACATCGGCAATAAAATATTTTCTGGCGTTTCCGGAGTATCAAGTGTTGATACTAAAGTTGTTAATTTTACTGGAAAGGAGGGAAGTGGACAGAGTTCAATTGTAATAAATAATTGTTCACAATTCACCATAAATATATCTAATAAATAAAAATTTCGTGTTGTAGTTTGTAGTTTTAATGCAATAAAACCAGTTTATTATCATCAGCATCATTTTGAGTTTTCTTAATGTCATTGTCAATTTTAATAACCAGTTTGATTTAAATTATTACTTGGAAGGTTGCCTAGCAACGAACATTTTCTGCCTAGGCAGTAAAAGTGGACTTTTTCTGCCTAGGCATTAAAAGTACAACTTCTAAGCCTGCCAAGTGTCATTAAAAGGCCGCTTTTAATGTCATTTGGAGAAAAAATATTATTTTTGTAATGTATATAACATTCTGTATATTTGATCTTCATATACTTGAAATAGTTGTCATGGAGTAGTTATAAAATAACAACGGCATATATTGTTTCAACAAGAGAATAAAGTCTTTTCTCCAAAAGTTATAACATTTCTTGGGATGTAGTAGAGGAAAATACATCACAAGTGGCGACGAAGGTATAATTGCGAATCTACGCGAAATTATTATTAATAATGTCTACCAAAAAACTACCGTATGCTGGCCATATACAAGAGTTCGTTCCCGATACATCAGACCGGTCCATTTACAAAAGGAGACTGGAGAATTATTTTTTGGCAAACGAAATAATTGCTGAGGAACGTAATAAAGCTATATTACTCAGTTTGCTCAATGAAGATGCCTATAAACTTTGTTATGATATGTGTTTGCCAAGTGAACCAGAATAAAAATCGTATGTGGAGATAACAGAATTGATGAGTAACCATTTCAAACCAATTGTATCGGTATTTTCAAGTAGAGAAAAGTTTTTCGAGGCGAGGAAATTGAATACAGAATCACCAAAAGATTGGGCGGCAAGATTGAGAAGATTGAATGCTGTTTGCAAATTCAAAGGCGCCGATGAAATTGAAAATGCCCTAGTGAACCAATTCATAATTAAAGTAATTATTCATTAGGTGTACAGTACAGAGAATGACTAGTTTTTTCCCCCTCGGGTATAGCCAAGTGAATATTTGGGAGACAAATAGGAGTAGCATTTTGACACACTGTACACCATTCCACTGCGAGTTCGTAGTGGCAAGTTCATATTTATTTTTGTATTTTTGGTATTTCCCAGTAGTAAACAATAGTCTAATATATAATATGTGTGTTTCAGCAGACAGCACAGAACTTGGATATCAGATCTTCAATTGGTGCACTTTGAAATCATAAATACTGGTTTCATTATTACAAGTGATAGAAATAAATACTTATAATGTAATAGTTATTTATTGTATAAGTGTTTTAGATATCATTTTATTTGCTCAAGAATGTTTAAATGCGAGAGCGTAGGCCGAGCGTTTAAATTTCTTAAGCAAATAAAATTTATCTAAATCATGCATGCAATACGTTTTATTCACAATCACATTTATTTAGAATCAGAATCGCAGAAATTTTTCATCACAAAATGATTTGACGTTTTGCTCTAACAGCGGCTGTCACCTCCTCAAAAATCATTGAAATAACATACAAAAATATCGGGAGGTGTTGAATTATGATAAAACGAAGAACGAAATGTCTGTTAATATAAATGTTAATGTTAATATTAATAATAAATAAGTAAAATGTGATTGATATTCAAGATTGTATTTTTCATTATTCCACTAGTGGAATAAAGTAATTTCATTATTCCACTAGTGGATAAAGTGGTACTTTATACGGTTCATAAGTGTGGATAAAACTTCAATTATAAGGTGATTGTGGATCAAATGGTTTATTTCGTGATGTGACGTCAGTATACCTTTCGTTAATGTTTGAATAAAAGTTATGCATTTGTTTGTAATATTTCAGATCAGTAATCATAACATTGTCATTCAGACTTCACTGTTCTCGAGTTGTTGATGGTAACTTTAAAAAACGCGCGTTTTTGAAAGTACGATTTGCACACGCTGAGGCGTGATTCAAATAGGTAAAAAGGGGCACCAATTAAAAAAAAAAGTTTTGTTAAGATAAAATATTTTTTTTCTGAGGTCTGTGGGTGTCAGAGTATTCTGACCGGGAATCAATTTGATGCTAGTTTTGGATTAAAAAAGAATCCACAATATAATTTTCCTGATTTTTGATTTTTGATTTTTCAGTTAGTTGTTACTAGCAGTGGAAAACAGATATATATAGAAACATTTCAATAACCTGAGAACTATATAAATATTGAAAAAAAAAATTGAAACTGTTTTATTCTCAAGAAAATACGAAGGTGTTGCTACTTAAAGTGGGACACTCGTATATACCGGGTGGACACGGAATTTGTTACGTCACACCATGTGGTTGTTTTCAAAGATAAAAATATACATTTTAGAAAATCGTAAAGTCGTAAAGGGCTGATTTGGAATATCTTTATTTATGAACAAAGTCCCTATGTCGATATAAAAATAATTTAGATCAAATGAAATATTCATAATTGTTTACATATTATTCATATATTTTTTAAACCCTGAATCATGAAGTTACATTGATTGAGATAAATAACATACAGATATGATAATTAATTTCGTGAAGTATCTGCAGAAAGTCAATAACTTTTTTAATAAGAGAACAATTATAAGGAGTTTTTCACATTAAACCTTGTAAATATTGTTTTATTATCCGAAGGAGCACGCAATTTGTGATAACACTGATCTTCAAAATTGAAAATCGGTTTTGAAAATGCAGAGATACAGTTGACTGTTGAAACGAACAAAGTTGTCGAAATTCAAACTTAAAACATCACAACTGACAAACGACATCAGAAGTTACCAGAAGAAGCTTCAAAGTGCGATACAGTTGAAAACTAACGTTCTCATGCAATTACAGCTTCCATATATTTCAACAATTATCAAAAATTACCTAAAAATGGAATAGTTCCTATAAGAATTGCTCACAACTGCCATTTCTCAAAGGCCAACCTGTACTTTTCACTTTGTCATGATGAAAAATTAATAAATTATCAGTTTACTAGTGTGAACATTTGTGGAGAATTCCTAAAGGAAACGAAGATACTATCAGGTTTAATGATAAGTGTTGCCAACATTGAATGTTCTTCAACGTAGACGTAGAACATAATTAAGAAAGCAATACACAAAAGCTCATTTTATTCCAACGACGTTACAGTTTGTTATACTTATTTAATTAATGCTGCTTTTCTGTTTCGCTTTTTTCAATTTTGAAGATCACTTCTGAAATATCTACATGGTCTAATTTGAAAAAAAAAAAAGGTTTGGTGTCACCGAACTTAAAAATTTTCAGCAGTGGTGTCAAAATATGCGTATTCAAGTACTATAGCGACATACCAAATTTGAAATATGTATCTGAAGTATAGAAAAATTGGGAGGCGTTCCTGACCTCGTGATCACCCGGTATATTGATGATTTTGGTAATATATACTTTCCATACGGTACAATTCCTTGAAGTACTTTCGCTCTTGTAGATTGAAATAGTGAAGTATTTATTAAGGTTGATCTACTTACACCTCAGATACTGAAAATAGTATTTGATTCAATACTCAAGAAATAGAAGCAATCCAAAACACCAAAACTACGTCATTTTCAGTCGATTCGCGTTTCTTCAACAAAGTTAGCTTCTCGTTTTTTTGATTTTTTAGTTCTTTAGGAAGGAGCTGGTATTGAACCTAATGTGGGAGGAAACTAGGTGGTCCTAATATTTTTGTATACAGTTAAAGTGAATTATTGATTGATTAATCTTCCTGAACCCTTACTTGGCAATGAAGAAAAAGACGTTGCTTCTCTTTGAGCAAGGTAAAAATATGGTAATTTTCATTAGTAAAAAACGAGCTAAAGCTTGACAAATCTAGCAATGAATGTCGAAAAACTAATGAGATGCGCGAATTTAGAATGAGAAAGTATTTGGACGATAAAGAGGGTAGTATAATTGTACATTCAGTAATCAAACAATCACTTAACTTCAGAGTGAATTTCGCGATGCGTACAGATACCCGCAGTCTGCGCGAAGGGTGCGACATCTATGATCATTTGGTGGAGCTGATACAATTTAGATCAGGTCTTTCTTGCCATAAGCGGTAATGTATCTATTTCAACTGTTTTCTCATCATCAATAGATTTTTGGACAATACATTGAGTTTAGTGATATTCTTTCGTATTCTTTAGTATTCATAGTGTTAGAATAAGTCAACTTGAAATGACGGCAGAAGTCAAAAGTTTTATTACTAAGCGTATTTGCTCAGTACTGCAATGCTAAATGTACCAAAGACTAGGTTTCTTTACATTATTTTCCAATAAAGAACAAAGAGTTATAAAAATGTCTGATAAATTCATTTCAACTTTCAACATAATAATAATAATAATAATAACAGATTTTATTGACAGTCTTCAAAATACAAATAGACTTATAAATACGTATATATATAAATATAAACTGACAAAAGGCAGAAATCAGTCTAGTTGGAGGTTACACGAAGTTACCTCCAAAAAACCTGCTCTTCCACTCAACCTCGTGTACTTCATTCAAATTTGAATGAGACTAAAGTTAAACACCATGGTCTTTTATGGAATTTAGAAACGTATCAGTATTATATTGTTTCACCCCTAAATTTTTAGCGCCACCTAGCGGTAACGCATTTTGCGAATAGAACTGACCAGTCGTCTCATACTTGTTTAACGAACTGTATACTGAGCAATTCTACTACCGCGCATCAATATATAGGAGTGGCGATTTTACATTAAGAGCGAAATTTTTCGCCAAGCTGTACGTACAGTTCTTTTAAAAATTTCCCAGTCACTATGAATAGATGCACCATTTATTTGTATCGGTAGATAATCATCACTACCGCAGTCTCACGAATTGGGCAAAGGAGGGTATGTTTTCGATAAGGAAAGGGCTTTTCTAGAAAAAATATTTAAATTCGTTAAAATGCTTGGAAATGAGTAATGTTGTGGTATATTTTAATTGTTTTCAATGCAGTGATGTAATTGTAAGTTATCTTCTTCTCTTCTGTTCTTATCAATAATTTTCATAAAATGCAAAGTGGCAAGTGACATATTCCATTGATTGAATATTGAAACCCAGGAGTGTAGCCAAAATGTATATTTGATAGTTTTTTGCCTTCACCAATCTGCTGTTGAAGAACTTATTTGAAGATGTTCCGGAATGGTTTGGATGTTGAAATTTTGGGAAATTGTTTCTTTTTCGCTAATCTAAAATCGTTTAAAATATTATGACCGTGAGCAGGTAGCCAAAAAAACCATACCCTCCTTTTCATTTCCAATACCTTTTCCTAATCGTTCTCAAATAACATCAGATTTCAATTTTCTTTCAATTGTGACTTCACTTGGACAATAAATTACGTCATGTAGCATAAGGTTGAATTCCGAATGAAAAAAGAAATTTTAATAATAAAAAAATTGAGGTATTCTAATTCAAAATGAAATATTGATGTAACTTTCGGTCAAACCAGAAGTCGAATTTTGGATTCGAATATGGACTTATAACGTAAAAAATCTTTTCAATAACATAGCATAGCAATAATTGCAAATTATCACTAAGCCTTCTTCCATTATGGTGAAATAAAAACTACAATACTTTATACTCTCAGATAAAAAAAAATCAACTTTCTTTGAATAACAACAAACGGCGCGAGTCCCTAGCGCGGCTACGGAAAATTAGTAGGTAATTTGTGGTGTAGCGATCTCGCGTCATATGAAGTCACAGGCGAGTCCGATACCACAGCCATTTCGCGCTAAAATTAGTAATCTGAAATAATCTATTTCTCAGTCATTTGTTGATGGATTTTGAAAATGTGTTCACTGATTTATTAGTTTTGATCTTTATTTCAATTCCATCGCGTTGAATATAGTATTCACAACATCACTGAACTTGTCCATTGTTCACATCCATCGTTAAACCTACGGCCATAGGGGTTTATCGATAGCTTAGTCACTTCTATTATACCTAGCAAATCGTTAATAATGACTAGTCTGGCAATATAACTAGCTCAGTTTTCAATGTTTAAAGATCAAACAAACGAGAAAAAAGCAAGGTCGCTCGTAACAAGAATGAAAACAATATAAATTAGCATCTGATAATGATTACTCTCGATTTTCATAACCAGTACCTAATCCTCTTACATAAGACGGAGCGTCGAAAAAAATATTCTCAGAACGTCATGCCACATAACGGAATTTCATTAACGTGCTATTGGGCTGGGAGCACCTTTCAAATCGCTTGTGGTCTCTATTTCCACCACACGAAGGAATTGTTTATAATTGATTGCAATTATTCAGAAAGAATAATTTGAGTCATGGGTAATTTCACTCCGATTTTTAGGAGTAAACTACTTTCCATATTTTGAAAAAAAATAGACACATTATAACAGACATACTGTAAAATATGTTCAGAAAGAATATTCAAAGGAAAACACCCCTTTAACATAAACGATACCTATTTGTTTATCAATGAAAAAAAATGTTCGAAAAATTGTACAGACCTGAACATCATGCCGAACGACAAACTGAACAACGAACCGAACGGCGAACAGAACACTAATTTTGATCGGGGCTACGAACGCGTTCGTAAACAGTTTCGAAAATCATGGCCGTTAGGCGAACGGTTCGCGGAATTTCCATCACTTGTTGGTTTTCTCTCCTACATCAAGACAATGCTCGCGAATGCGTTCGCAAGTTTGAACAAAACGGCGAACAGACCATTGCTGGTCCGGTGAATCTCTTAGTTTGTCTTCTGTAATTGTGAGTGTTTGTCTTTACACAATTGCGTGGACAAAAGAAATATTTCTGGAACTAATTAATGTTTATCAAACATAGGAGTTGAGGAAAACAAAATCATCCACAGCATAATGAAAAAGCAAGACGTTTGGGAGGAAATTTTCCACACTATAAATATGGATACAAAGAAATGTACGGAAATGAAATCCTTATTATTATCGTGTTGGTAATTTTCGTAATTCCCACTCACAGCTTGAAACTTCCATTTACTTACTAGATTGAGAGTTTACGCAATTTATTCATAAAAATGTGTATGTCACCATCTTGTTTCTGGCGATTTTTCCTTCGCAGTCAACGAATAATGAATGAATTGTATATTGCTGCTGCTGCTGCTACTTTTTCCTATCTTAAACGGAGAACTACTGAAACAACGCAAACGTTCCATTTGTTGTTTGGCTCGTTGAAATCAAATACGTCCATTCGCCGTTCAGTTTGCCGTTCGGTTTGTTGTTCTGTTTGTTGTTTGGCGTAATGTTCAGGTCTGTACGAAGCTTAAGATAAACGGTTCCATTGTCAAGAAACATAAAGCTCTATGATCCGCCATTTTGTTTTCGACTCCATCTTGGATTCCCAATTGTTTCACGGTGTAATTAATTTATTCTACTAACATTAAAAAATTTCTGTTGAAAAGGGGAACATTCTCCATGAAAATTCAAAAATGAAAAATGTAATATATATTTGTAATATCTAGCAGAAAACAACTACTTCATCGGCACAAGCTACGCTGGACATTGAACTACAACTGATAGATATTGTGGAAATAATTGTTTTTGCCTTTAAACAGCTGTCGTTCCCCTACGAACGGCAGCCCTCAAAAGTGGAAACTTGTGCTAGCCAAGGACTAACGAGGTGTTACCTTTTAACGTGCGATTCTTAGCACTTTTTCGGGTCATCAGATAAAAATCTGTAGTCGTTAGGATTCAAACCTATACGACCAGCAGCATGAATGGCTGGATACGACGGTCGTATCCACCCGGCTATCTGACCCATAGTCAGTCGTTTCATTTGATACCCATATTGAGGGGGTTGAAAAAAAAATGTTATCCGTCATTTTGTGGTGGCGGCCCTCTTCGATTTGGGATTTTTCTATGGTGTATTTTACTAGTCAAACTGTATACTACTAGTCAAACCCATATTGGAGGGGTTGATAAAAAATATAATTCGCCATTTTGTTGCGGCGACCATCTTGAATTCACAATGATAATGAATCCACATAATTTAATTGTCATCAGAACTTTAAGGAGTGTACCAAAATTCAGATCAATCGGTAAACAGGAAGGAGGTGATGTTTCAGTTACTAAAATTGATCCAAAATACAACAAACAGGTCAAGCTAAATAAAACCGTTTGAAAAATAAAGTATTTCCAACCCGAGTTTCTTCAATACCGACAAGTAGCAGTAATAACCAGGGGGACGATATGTGTTTTTTTCTCTAATTCAATCCATAGTTTTTTGTACATTGCATATTTTTCTTTGAATCTAATAACGTTATTTGCTTTTGACCCATTTGAACCAACCTTGCGTATTCGTAACAGCATATTCTCAATTTTTTGCACCTTTTTTATCGCGATAAAAATGCCTGTTTCTCAAAAACAGACTTCATCTAGTAAGCTGAAGTCCCTCTAATTTCTGTTATGACAGCAATGATTGTTCAGTATTGTTGACACAATATGAAGCGTTTTGGGAAAGTTTCATCTGAACAGATTACAAAAAGCATTATTATAATTGTGTTGTTAATAACTGCTCCTTCAAATAACATGTTTCAATCAAGGTGAATATTATTGTGGTGTATTTATATTTTGTCGTTAATTTATCTTGCCAAAACGCACTCGAACTTTTCTTTCATTGACTAAATTTCTTTCTTCAACTCAAAATTTTTCCATCAATAATTTCACTCGAAAAACTGACATTAGACTAGTGCTTTTACTGTTGATACAATTTGCGAGAATTGAACTGATCAGTGGATACAATAAAGATTGTTTTCAAAAGAGAGCAGGGTTCATATACAGTCTGTCCATAAGGTAACCCCCCACCCCTTATTAACTTTTGAACGAATTCGAATATCTCGCAGGTGAAATGGTAGTTCATACGCTCCTTTTTGGCATAAAACAATTATCTATCTTTCAAAATGGCGTCTGACCGCCATTTTTGTGTCGGGACTGTTATTGTTTCTAGACAAATACTAATTTTGTACCAATACTGTCCCAATATAAGTATTTCATTTATTTATTTAGATACTTGGATTGCGTAAAACGTAAGAAGGCGGAAGGTGATTTTTTTTCTCAATTCGAAATATAACCAATTTTGATTTTTTATAACTCAAAATTATTGTATTTCGAGTTGTAACACGAAATTACCGTTAGAAAGAACATGCGAAATTTGTATTCAAGGAAATGCAACCTTTTTGTCCATTATTGATTATCCTCAGTATTCTTCTTGTTCCTCATGTGGATCATTTCTAAAATCCATAGGATTTTTCTGCATTCCTCAATTATGCCAAATACTTGAAGAAATCCAGCAATACATAGACAACATGCGCTGATCTCTAAGAAATGTAATCGATGCCATGAGCAATGAAAATAAATTAATAAATAATCTCCACAATATCTACAAACAAAAACACAGGATATATAAATCATAATTCATAATCGATTGGCACCAATTATATTGTTAATTGCGGAATACTGAAATTGCATCGTAATTGAAGAATTACCCTCCGTACAACAAAACGTAGCAGGTGTGCTACACGAAAGGACTGTGTGCTCGTGTGATGAAATGGTAGAGAAATATCTGAAATTGTGGCCTGTACATTGTTCTGGGTTAGGACTACTTCTACCATCATCGCACGTTAAAAGGTGAGACATAGTTATTCCTTAACTCGCACAAGTTCGACTTTTGAGGGCTGCCGTTCGTAGGGAAACGACAGCAGGTTAACGAAAAAACAATTTTAATTATTGGCATAACAATTCGAAGGAAAGTTATCCCTATTCACGAAGAGAGTTCGGCTGAATTCCGTCTCAGATTTTTCTTTAATTATTTTTGTTCGCTTACATATCCTTATATTCCCAATTAACAAGTACTTCATTGATAAATTGATCAAATTTGATTTTTTTATCACTCGATATTATCACTCCTTGTTACGGTACTGTATTTTTTTGAGCAAGTTCATGTGTGGACAAGAAATAAAAAGAACTTTGCACAAACAATTTTAAACTTTACTCCAGTTCAAAATTAAAATTAGCATATAGGTAACCTAATAGTTGGGTTTGTAATATTAGACGATTTTTGATGAACCCTTGTATACATGATGTCGATGTTGATGTCTTCAAATCTAGATATAATTTTTAATACTAATGAACTTCTTGAATAACATTTTTGGTTATTTTCCGAAATGTAGAGTGTAGGTATACTTTACAAGTTTTCCAATGCGCCTTGTATATTACGTCTGTTTTGCTATATTTTGTTGATGTTCAGATTTCGGGGAAGCACAAACTTGTATCGGGAATAACTTTTTGTTGAAAAACACCTTATAAAGGAATTTTTCAAAGTGTTCTTTGGTCACGACACTGTATGAGCAGCCGAAACTTAATCCCACATAATATTTTCAGCTATTTTTTTAAGAATTTTCAATCGACCTGAATTCACTTTATGATCTTTATTTACATAATTAAAATTTGCTTCCAGGTCCACCACGATAGCTAACGCTTGTTTCGATGGCTAGCTATATATCAAGACTATCGCCTACACAAAATATTTGTTTTGGTTGGTTTCAAGGTTTTACCACGGTCTTCTTTGGTTAAAATCTCCAAAAGTTTCAACTGCAACTGCAGCGGTCATATTCAGTGGCATGATCGAAGTACTCTTCTTAACGTATCAACTGAAACTGAAGTTCTCGTCTCTGGCATGTCATTTATAGTGCTGATTTTGAGCGCACTTTCTGTGATGGTGGGTTCGCGCGTACTTTTCGCGCGTTTCGGGTGACATGGCTTTGCTTTGGTGCATTTCAATGCTGTGTTCCAGATCTTTAATAGATATGTTCTCTCTTCCTTTCTGTTGAAGTTCTCTTGGTGTTTGTGTATTTCTATCGATTCTAAATACATTCTTGTTGAATAATGATTCAAACTTGCTAGTCTCTCGGTATGTTCGAAAATGATCTAATGTTTTCCGTCGGACAATACATGTTCAGCGACTGCGGACTTCTCGGTCTGTCCCTATTGACAACTCCGCTTGTGCTCAACTAGGCGAGTACCAATGCTCCTTTTCGTCTTATCGATCTAAACTTTACCACTGTTACATGGAATCCTTCAAACTCCCGCTGATTGGAGTGGATCTCTGATGTTTTTGCTGATCTCAGATACTCCGGTATTTTCTTCGTTGGTTTAAAGATGGTATTGATTTTCGCCTTTTTCGGGATTTTTCCAATTCGGTTGGTAACACCTTCTATGTGAACTAGATTTTTGGATGAAAATTATTCAGATTATTCAGGAAGTTCTGGAGTTTCTCTTTTCCGCAGCTCCAAACAACGAACGTGTCATCTACGCATACCTCAACCAGTGCTTTGGTCGTTTTCCTGAAGATTCAATGGCTCTTTTTTTTTTAATTTTCCATGTAGAAATTCGCCACTACTGGGCTGAGTGGACTGTCCATGGCGACTCCATCAACTTTTTTATAACAGGTTTGATTCCACTGAAAAGGAGTTGCTGTTATTAAATGTCGAAATAAGTTAATATATTGTGGAAATATCTTCTATTTATAACTGAGGGATTTCTCAAGTGATGCATTTGTAAACAAGGATACAATATCGAAGCGGAGGATGGAGACAGCCTTATTACGAAAGAGAATCCATCAAACACGGAAGGTTAGCAAGAAATGATGAACATTTGTTGAAATATCACCTGAAGCTCAGCAACTCACTGGAGCAAAAAGACTGGAACAAAATTGATAAAATAACCCTCAAAGCAATGGATTCAACTTTACAGTCATCTAATAAGAAACAGGACATTAAGCTGGTTGTTATCAATAAATCCAATCGACCACTCACGAGTGACGAAGTTTGCTATCTAAATGGGGAAATTTCAGTGTAACACCATCGACAATACCCACAGAGGAAATCATCGCAAATATAGAAGCCGGAATTGAGAATTGCGAAGCGAATCTGCAAGGATTCTAAGAAAAGCTAAACCTCCGAAATGCAACATTTCAAAGGATGAAAAGGCCAACAATTCACAATTCACACTGAGACCGATATCAAGTGAAGTAGGATCACCAACCTACAACCTCGTCAAATATTTGTCGGATATTATGCAGAAACATGTTGGGAAGACTAAGACGAACGTCTGAGACTCCACTCACTCCATCGAACATCTGAAGGGCATCACCTTGGAGCCAAACGACATTTTACTTAGCATCGATATTGTTTCCTTATCAACAATTGTAACACTTCAAGAATCCCTCAGTTACATAGAGGAGATATCACCTCATTTAGAGATTCACTAACAACAACTCATTTTCAGTGGAATCAAACCTTTTATTTATTTATTTATTTATTTGAAAACATGAACATTATGAAGTTGATGGATTGCCATAGGCCGTACACTCAGCCCAGTAGTGGCGAATTTCTACATGGAAAAAATTGACGAAAGAGCCATTGAAATTTCAGGAAAACGACCGAAGCACTGCTTGAGGTATGTAGATGACACGATCGTTGTTTGGAGTTACAGAAAAGAGGAACTTCAGCACTTCCCAAATCATCTGAATAGTTTTCATCCAACAAACCAGTTCACCATGGAATTGAAAGAAAATCTCAAAATCATTTCTTGATGTATCAGTCATCAAAGAAGGTAATCTACTAGGCCATAAGGTGTACAGGAAAACACACATAGATCGATACCTACATAATGGACTCAACTACCATCCAGAACAGAAACGAACCGTCGTCAACACCCTAGTGAATAGAGCTTTGAGAATATGTAAACAAAGGTACATCGACGACGGAATAAAACACCTAACAATTGTGTTACAATTGAATGGGTACGACATAGAAGGTGTCACTAACCGAATTGAAAAAATCCTTGAGAAGGATAAAATGAACACCATCTTCGAACCAACGAAAAAAATATAGGAGTATCTGAAATCAGCAAAAGACAGCAGAGATCCATTCAAATCAGCGGAAGTTCACAGGATTCCAGGTAACTGTGGTAAAGTTTATATAGGTCAGACGAAAAGGAGCATTGGTACCCGCCCAGTTGAGCACGAGCGGAGTTGTCGATTGTAACAGACCGACAAGTCCGCAGTCGCTGAACATGCATTGTCCGATAAGGAACACAAGATCCTTTTCGAAACAAACGAAACGAAAACGATAGAAATACACGAACACCAAGAGAACTTCAACAGAAACGAAAAGAGATCATATCTATATCATATCCGATACACACCATTGAAAGGCGCCATAACGAAGCCATATCATCCGAATCGCACGGAATGTACGCGCGAACCCACCATCACAGATAGTGAGTGCAAAATCAGCACTATAAATGACATGCCAGAGACGAGAGCTTCAGTTTCAGTTGATACGTCAAGAAGAGTACTTTTACCATGCCACCGAAAATGACTGCCGCAGTTGCAGTTGAAACGTTTGGAGATTTTAACCAAAGCAGACCACGGCAAAACCCGGAAACCAACCAAAAAATTTACATCAGCCGAGAAAGACTACATTCCTACACAACATTTTGCAAGCTGAAATCACCATCTGAAAAAATGCAACGCTGCCTCCCGAGCTATAACTCACATCCCATTCATCTTATTCGAACAGTCGCTCTGAGATTCCCATGTCTCTCAAATTGGCGTAGGCCAGTTACAGATCAAATAGGGCATACAGCGAAAACGGACTTATTTCTCTAGCTGACATGTCCCAGACACACCTATCTGAATGCAATACTTGTTTGTCTCTTACGAAATCGATAGATATTAAATCAAATCAAAACAATCACCATCGAAGTCTGTCATAATTGATAATTGGATCGCAATGGGATCGACTTACCATTTAATGAACTGATAATGATATTGCATGTGTGACAAACGTGAAGTGATTTTTGCACTGCAGGGTTCCCACGTTTTTTTTTCTTATAAATCAAAGTGAGCTGTGATAGTCCGTTAACGCTCCTGTAATTGCAGTACTTAACAGAGGCACGTATCGAGATACCAGACGGTAGGCTCCATTTTCGGTGGCTCGTTAATGGCCATTGCTGAAGTTAAGGAGATGTTTTGTAGTTGGAAAAAAAACGAATGGGTTGCTAGATTGATGAGAAAAAATGAACTATCAGTTGAATGAAGGGACCCGTATACCGACTATGTGCGTTGACTCTGGGCTTTTGTCAATTATCTTTGAATTTCAATAAATCATCCTTCAGGTCAAAATATGCAAATTCATTATCGACTTCAACTTTGCAAATATGAGGGGTAGATATAGGCCAATGTCACCATGTCCTTTTTCACTTCATTGAGCTGTTATTAAGTGCATGAAGGCCCAGAAAATTTCACAAATTTCGATTTTTGTGGGTTTAACGTTACATCACTCACTGCCATTTTACTTTTTTGCAGGATATTATTTAAAGCGATTATTTTCAACATTTACTGAAGGGAATGCCGGTTTTATGGGTATAAGTTTAAAATGAGGCAGGAGTAAAACAAAGTTTTTATTTTGGCATGTATAAGTAGGACCTGTCACACTACTTTAAAATTGTTGCATATAGAGTCCGAAGAGGGTATGGGTTGCTGCTTCAGTATAATAATAATTCCAAATTTACTAAATTACTCATGATTTTCGGATCATCCGCAAACATTTCCGTGAAGTCCGACAAAACACATTTTAGGTACACAAATACTCTTATATTATGTTTGCATGAGAAGGTAGGACTCCAGAAACGATATAAACTTTTTCTTTTTCTTCTCCGATTATTTCTGCAGAGTAATGACCACTCAAATATTCGGCTCCGCCATAATTTTCAGCGGCGGTTAAGGGTGAACCTAAATGTTGATGACGGCGTTCAATCACGTTTTCTGAGAAAACGAGCGCATTTCATAAGAAATTACTAAGAATAATTTTTGTGGAGAATTGAATTGTCTTTCACTTTGTTGGCTTGTTTTTTCTATAAATCATATACTTTTCAAGATTACAGCAAAAATCTATTTATTTATTTTTAAACGAAAAAAAAAAATGTTCCACCAGTGGAATTTTGGTAAACAATTTTTTTTGCTGTTTGCCATGGTTTCAACTATTAGCATACCAAGTTTGGTGGTGCTACAATCGATCCTCTTCTCAAAACCCAGTCGTACTGGATTTTTGGAAAACAGGCATTTTTGTTGCTCTAAAAATGGATGCACCTTTTCTATCGCCTGTCAGAATGACGCATACGTCATTATTGAATCGTTTTTTCTGCAGAAGGTGACTCAACTATAATAAAAGTGTTGCCAAGTAGAAAAGTGTTGCTAACCATGAAACTAGTACTTCCCTTCAAGATTTTCTCTCAATAGAGTATGCTCTTTTCCGTTAGAAATTAGAAGAACAAATTTAACCAGATGATCGGAAGTGTGTCTTCAGGTCATAAAGTATTGTGATAATGGCGAGAAGAATATAAACAGCAATGGAAATTATGTGAGATAGGTGGGACAAAATATCAGAAACAATCTGATGCGCTAACGTAACGCAACCAAGAGAAAATATTAAAGAATTTTCATTCAGCTGAACAGTGACGCCTGAGTCGTCGAATTGTCTTCTTGTCTGGGAATAATGCATTATCAAGGCATCGTGTTTTCAGGAGTAATACCACGAGTGATTGAATTTTCGCGATAAGTCTGTCGATTTATTTCTGAACGAAACTGAATTGTTTTGAGAAAATACCACTCGTCCTGCGAACTCGTGGTGTTTTCACGAAGCAATTCAGTTTCGTTCAGAAATAAAAGACAGACTTATGAGATAAATTCAATCACAAATTGAATATTATTAGTTTATTTCACGAATAAAGTTTCTTCATTAATATAAATACGAACAATGTATGACAGTCATAAAAAAATTATTAAAATCGTCAATATTATAATGTTTCGTTTCATAATTTCATTTGAATTTGCAGTGAAGCGACTCATTCTTACATATCCAGCTATATTTATTATTGGTCGAACTGTCTAACGTATTCATTTCGTCATGGTTACGTTGCTGAAAATACCGAAGCTGATCCTCCAATCAGAATTGAAAGACAACTGGTATTATTGCGATAACACGAGTTATCTTTGGCTTCCGATCGGTCAGATTAGGTGAGAATTTTAAGATGAGTGAAATAGTTAGGACAATAACCTCTCTAATAAAAACAGGTCTACTGTTAGTGACAAGAATATTCACTTTAATTCCTCAAAGACAGATATGAAAGTATGGATATTGCAATACGGTTTGATCAAAAAAAGAGACCCAATATTAAACGCAACAATTCCTCATAGATTTACACTAGTTTTTCTAATGAATGTCGACACAATCTTTGGATTTGTTGAAAGCTATTCTCTAATTCAGGATTCCGAACGATAAATCATTATAGATTATTAATACTTTCAAAACACCTGCATTAATTTACTCTACTAAATGTCAACTCAGCGATCCCTACTGTTAATAGACTGATATAGTCATTCTCACGCAATTACTGTGCTACTATTTCGACGATTGAATCAATTAATATGTTATGAAAATACTTTGTAGCACTAATATTTCTTTTCATTTATTATTAGTATTTTTGTTAGATATACCGGGTATCCACGGAAAGTGGCTCGCCCCTATAACTATTTTGGTTTTGCAGATAGGTATTGAAATGAAATTTGGGAAATCTGTGAGATGTTGAACTACATTTTTTGACAAGTGACTCAGCTTCATGCAACTTCCGGTCTCACCAGAAGTTATATAATCTCTTTCGATTTTTAAATGAGACACCCGGTATATTTTCACATTTTTTGTCTCCATATGATATTCTGAATATAACCATGTATCACTAGTTACTTTTTGTGACCATATTTTTTCTTCATTTCGATATTTAATTTTTAATCTAGAGGGCTACGGATACGTCCAAATTATTAATTTTAATTCACTAAGTGGAATTTAATTTTTAATTTATTCCCGCTATTTTATTTTCAAATAACATAGTTGCTGGTCGAGTCAGAAATAAAAGACTTAAAACTGCATTTTTTGACAACTAACTCAGCTTCAGCAAGTTCTAACATTTTTTTGTGGAATATTGTTTTCAGTCGAAATATTTCTATGTACATACAATTCAATTTAAGAATTTGTATTACTAATTTTTTGAATGGAAATTTTGTGAGTTTCATTACGATTATGTTGATACCGCTTCACTGTTATAGGTTTCAAACAAACTTTCGTAAAAAAAAACTTGAAAAGATTACTTGAAATGACCTACATAACTGATAGAACAAGGTAATTGAATTGAATTTATTTAGTTTAGAAATATTTACAATATTATGAAACACGTCAAGGTAAAAATAGGACAATAGTCAAATTAAAATAGGACAATAGTAAAAGTTATAAGACTGTATAAAATATACATACAAATGTATAAAAATATAAAATATCATGAACATTGAGTTTATCTAAGTATTGTTAAGATGTCTCTGTTTTTGGCTAACTTCAAATATTCATCAAATGAGTATATACAGTTCTCTGTCAGAATTATTTTCAATTTTTTTGAAAATTTGTAGAATGGTAGATCACGAAGTTCGGTTGGTAATGAATTGTACCATTCAACAGCTCTGTCTGCGTGCCTACTTAATCTAGTGTGTGGTTGCATTAGCATAGATTTATTTCTTGTGTCGTGTCTGTGAAAATCGGACTGTGCTTGATAGTTGCCATGTTTTTTTTTATGTACAATAAGTTATGGTACAGAACTGTCGAAAATATGGTCATAATTTTTAGTTCCTCAAATATAGGTCTGCAGCTGACTTCCCAATTTACTTTTTTTATACTGCGTAAGGCAGCTTTTTGAATAATTAAATTTTTTTATAGATAACAGTTTGACCCATTTCCCCATATTAGGGCTCCATATGTTAAAACGCTGTGAAAGAGTTCGAAATAGGTTGTGCATGCAGCTGATTCGCCAAGTGAGTAACAGATTCTTCTTATAGCGTACACTGTTCTTGAGAGTTTTCCACATAATATATTTATATGTTCTGACATTTGAATTTTCAGAAGTAAAATTTTTAAAAGTTTGACTTTTACTTTTATTTTCATTTAATAGCATATGATTGGGTTCGAACCAAGTCCTAGCCTTCTCCAAGATAAGTGAAACGACTAGTTCAGTATCTTCTTCTTTTCCCAAATCAATGCCAAAAGTTGTATCGTCCGCGTACATGATGGTTGATACGTTTATAGAATTCATAGTGAACGGAAGGTCATTTATGTAGATTAGGAACAGAAGGGGGCCCAAGACTGATCCTTGCAGCACTCCTCTCTTAACAATAGCTATATCACTTCTTTCTTCGCCAGTTACTACAATTTGCTTTCTTTCGTGTAAGTAAGACTTCATTAAATCTAGTGCTCTACCACGTATTCCGTAGAAACTGAGTTTTTCTAGTAATATATTATGATTCACACAGTCAAAGGCAGATGTAAGATCCGTAAATACTGTCAAATATTTTTTACTGTCATTGAAAGCTCTTTTGATAGAATTTGTTAAGGAGAGTACCGCATCAGCGGTTGATAGCCCCCTTCTGAAACCGTATTGTTGAGGTGAAATAGTTTAATGAGTGTCTAAAAAGGATATGAAATATGAGTGTATTGCCATTTCCCATATTTTAGAAAAGACTGGGAGAATAGATATCTGTCGGAAACTTTTTGGTAGCGACGGGTCACCTTTTTTATAGGCAGGAATTACTTTGCCCATTTTTAATTTTTCTGGAAAAACTCCTTCGTTAAGGCAAGCAATGATAATATCTGTAAGAGGTTCTAATAAATACATTCCAGAATTTTTTATAACAAATGTGCTGAAACCATATATGTCTTCTGTTTTTTTGGGTTTCATTTTGTTAATGAATATTTTAATATCATCCATGACCAATGGTTTCAGAAAAATTGTACTTACCGGGCTGTGGTTTTTGTCTAGTAAATCTAATGCATCTTTGTCAGGCTGACATAGGTTATTAGTACGATATTCTGAATTATTCACGTAGAAGTCATTGAGTTCATTTGCAGATAAATTTTGTGGGTAAATTTTTGCTTTTTGTTTCCTACCTGTTTCAGCGTTGATGATATCCCATGTGGTTTTATTGTAGTTGTTCGTATTTAAGAGCAATTTTTGGTAATGATTTTTTTTTGTATTCTCCAAGAGAAGGTGATATTCTTTTTTACATTCATTGTAAATTATTTTATTACCGACTGTCGGATTTTTTATATAGAAATTATGGACGAATTCTAGCTTGTTTTTTGCTTCGATTGTTTCCGGTGTTATGATATGTAAGTCTTTGTGTTTGCCAGCATTTGTGTTTTTGTTATTTTTAACAACAGGAAAGCATATTTCATAATAATACGTGAAGATTCCACTGAAAATATTATATTTCTGTTCTGCAGATGGGGCATTAATTACTTCATCCCAGGTTTCCTGTGATAGATAGTTACAAAAGGTGTTTAAGCTGTCATTACATACTTTCCGATATATGTCAATTTATTTTTCGAATCGTTTTTATTTTCAATAGAAAGTTTTTCAATGTTCGCTATTTGTCCATTGTGGTCTGAGAAGAATATAGGTATTATTGAAGATGATTTTATTTCAAAATTAGAGAATATATTATCCAAACAGTTTCCCTTATTGTGTGTTTTTCCGTTTATCCATTGATTCAAACCAAACATCTGAAAAAGCTGTAGTACTTTTTGTGTGTTCTTATCGCTATTTTTATTGAATGGGACGTTAAAATCACCTACTACAATTATTTTACTTTTTTTAGTTTTCTCGACTGTCAATAGGATGTTTTGCATGATTCCCAAAAATTGCTCTACTTTATCAAGGAATGTGGAACGATATATATTAATTACCGTTATTTGTAGCTCTTTTAAGTAGCATGCTGATATTTCACAGACACGACTTTCAGAAAATTCAACCAAGTGTTCTAGTTCAATAGCATCAAGATCTTCATGCACGAAAATACATGATCCTCCATTTTTATGAGTGTTTCTACAGTACATACTAATTTTTTTGAAATGTTTGAGTGAATAGCATTGACTCTCATTTTGTCTCAACCAATGTTCTGTTATACAGACGATTTTGATATTTTTGTTTGATAATATGTGATTTTCAAGTTCAAGAATTTTATTTCTGAGACACTGTATATTTAAATGAAAAAGAGAAACATTTTGACGTACATCTTTCTCTCCTTTTGAGATCATATTTCTAAAAAAGTATTCGGTTGGTTTTCTCTAGCTTGCCCATCCATGGAATCTTCTTGGATCTGAGAGTTCAAAAACCGCTGTCCCAGTCTGAAATTGAACCTTTCATAACATATATTTTTTGGCCAAAAATTAGACTTATAGATTTCCCCTTTCAGGCTGTAATCTGTTCCGACCATGAAAGATTTGTTATTCCTTTTGTGTTTGTTTATGGGTAATTCCTTTACAATTGTTTCTGTGGTTCTTGTTTTTGATTGAATATAGTTCTTAACATTTTCCGAAGTCACTTCATCAGGAACTTTGGAAATGAATAGCCATAACTTTTTTTCTTTATTTTCTCTTCCATGGAATCCTTGGTCACCTTCTCCTTCTCCGACTCTTCTTTTGAGTTTTCTTGACGTAACTTTAGTGTAGTCATCGTCCATTTTATGCTCTGTTCTTCGCCCTTCGTTTATTTTTTTTACTTGGACTCTGTCTTCTGTGTCATTTCCATTTGTTAAATTTATCAATTTATCACATTTGAGTTTGGTATTTATTTCCCAGACTGCTTGTTTAAGTGTTTGTGTTGATATTTTCGGTATATCTGAGATTTTGTTGCATTTTGAAGAGCTGGCAACACTGTTTTCAGTGTATTCGTCTGGTTTCGTAGAGGCTGATTGATAATTTGCGTTTTTATTCACCTGTGATTTTTCTTCGGACTCGTGTTTTTTGTTGGAGTTTTTTTGATATGCATTTGTTTCCATGAAATCCAGTTGCTTATTCAGCGCTCTCACTCTTTCTTCAAGTTCATGGATGATTTTATCTTTTTGTTTTACCACATAATTGAAAACATGTATGTCCACTTTTTTATCGCTATACACCCTCTCTAGAGCATCGAAGAACATCGCGTCTGGGTCACTATCACCATTTGAAATTTGTTCGGAGTCACAACAATCTAGTTGTTCGTTTTCTAGTATTTTCACGGATGACATAACTTTTGCGCATCTTGTATGATAAACACTTTCACATTTTATGCACTTTTGACCGTTTACTACCGTTTTATTGCATTTTTTACAAATTTTTGGAGGAGCGTTCACATTCGTGACTTTACCGGTTGTTGCCATGTTGCCAATTATGGTGTATTGAAAAAAACATTACTTGTCGATATGTTATTTTACCTACTATCAATACGTAATGTCAGTCATTACGATACTGATATGAGTTTCGTAATGAGATACTTAAAAAAAAATCATTTGCTTCTCTTTTTAAATGTCAGCCTATTTAATGGAAAAGGATAACAAGAACTAATATATTATAAATTTGAATATCTATCCCGGGTAATAAGGTTTGAATTTTCTAATTTGTGGCGGATTCTATATCTGAATCTATTCTCTAATGGTCGGAACTAATGTCCATGAAATTTTACTAAATTGGAATGAACGTGTCAAAGTTGACAGTTCGCAAAATAAATCAACAATGGTCGCAACGCTTGCTTGTTGCATGATTCTAATATCATTAATTTAATGAATATTGAATAATTTTGAGTAAATGATCAACATTATTGATAGTAGGTAAAATATTGTACAGTATTTGTGTCGTAAATATCTATTACCTCACTTCTCCAAATTTAAATTAGAAAACTATTGTGTACACTATTGATTGAAAAACTTGTTAATGATCATTTATGCTAGGAGATATTAGTTTTGAATTCATGATTTTGTTATAGCATTTGTGTTGGTCACAGATTACTCGATAAATTTTAATACTCTTTTAATCTCAAATAGAAAGATCACTGTTATATTTTCAAGTTTGTTGACGAAAGTTTCGTCGAGACCTAATAGTGTGCGATATTAAATTAATCGTAATCAAATGCTCTTTTTTTCTAACCCGACGAGCCACTACGTTGCAATTTGAAAAAAAAATTGTTATAATGATACAAAAATTAAATTTTAAACAGTAGATGCATTTTAACTGAAAACCGTAAAGTTGTGTTTTTCCCAATACTTTAGGGCTGAAAGCAGTAAATTCAACGTATTCATAGCCCTCTGGATTCAAAAATGAAATTCGAAATTTTAAAAATTTTTGGTTACAAAAAGTAACAAATGATACATGGTTGTATTCATAATATCACAAAGAGACAAAACAAGTGAAAATATACTGGGTGTCTCATTTAAAAATCGAAAGCCTATATAACTTCTGGTGAGACCGGAAGTTGCATGAAGGTGAGTCACCTTTTAAAAAATGCAGCTCCGTGTATTATATAGATCCTCCAAATTTCATTTCAATATCTTCAAAAACAAAAAAGTTATAGGGGTGAGCCACCTTCCGTGGACACCCGGTATATATCATTTGTTATGAGAGTGAACATGGGTTAGGCCATTGACCATTGTCATTTATGTAAATCCTTTTGTGGAAATCCAGTTATTATAGGACGATGTTAAATAATAAAAGTGTTGAAATTGGAAAAGCAAAAATCAATTGGAAACGACGATAGAAAAAAAACATTTTCTAAATTAATTCAACAATATCAATCGAATCGAGTTACTTGAACAATCCTAGATACAAAAATAACTAATACAGTGTCCGGCAACTTTATTAAAAACTATTTTTAATTGACTTCTCAAAAAAAATTATAATCGATAAACTCCTCCGCTTTATCACAAATCTGAATTGCACACACCAAAATTGAATTTGATACCACCCTATACAGGGGAGATTAAAAAGCATGCTTTGTTGTACAAGAATATTTTCCCGTTACTTCATTACTCATCGCCCTGTACGACATCAGAAATACCATGCTAGACGGGCATAAGGAATCCTATTCGAGACAAATGGTATAGGTATTGTTAGATAAATTATGATGATTTTAGTCTCAGGATGTTCTCTCCATTTTGCCTCCCATTAATTGAAATATGTGGCCTGTGTGGGAAGAGGACGACTACTTTGCTCCATGGCGGCTCAATGATTTTTTCTGGTGTATAATAGCTATACAGTGTGGCTTTTAATAGTCCCCCCCTCTTGTTAACTTTTTAACGGTTCGACGTAGGAACATGAAAAAAAAATGGTGATTGCCTGACAAGGGGGGCGGGGGGCACATCAACTCAAAATTTTTAAATGACATAGGGGGTCAAGTGGCACATTGTCGAAAAAGAAATTCTATTCTCTTTACAACCATCTATTTGTTTTTTATTTCGTTAATATTTTTTTTTGCAATTCAAATTCGAAATATCAAATATAAATGCGGATCTGAATACTTCTCATACCTCGATAAATTTGAAAGGTTTGATATGAAACAATGAAACCAACAATTTTTGAAGGGTATTTCATTACTTTTTGGGAGAAGAAACATTGCAATTACTCGACAAATGGCGCTGGGTGCTCATAAACTTGAAAATTTCAAAAAGCATAAAAATCGAAATGTGGAAAAAAATTATAAACAAAATTCAAAAAAAATTAGGTAGCTGTAAATCTACAATGAATTGAATAACTGAACGGAGTTATATTCATTTTATAGAAGTTTTGAAGTAGGTATAAATGTGACTTTTGAAAATACTCGCAGTTATGGTTACAGTGCTTTAATACATCCTGGGACTTCAATGCCATGCTTGAATTTTCGATTTAGTAATTTCTATGCAAGTTCTCAGTCACTTTTTCTGCTAGTCATAGGATTCAAATGATTGAAAAGAGCTGTCATAGTATTCCTTTCTTGAATAACAATAACAGAATAACCTCATATAGTACAGTAACCACCGACAAATGTAAGCCACAAGTGAAACTCGGCACATGGCTTCTTGACATCATATATTGTTAGAAAAAAAAAATGTTTACCAAAAAATCAGGGGTGGAACCCGAAATTTTTTTTATCTTGAATATCCATCTTCTACCGATTATTTTCTTTCACTTCACTCCTGTCGACTAATTTCCATGTAGAATTTTTCACATGTGCTATTTTTGAAAAACACCAAAAGGGTAGCCAAGTGTTCCATGCAGCCTCAAATTTAGATGTTTGCATTCTTGAGTACGCGCCTAGATTTTTGTTTGAGTTTTCTATAGAACCTATTGTCTGTGGGTGGTATGCACACGAATTGAGTTGTTTTATATTAAGTAATTTAAATGTTTCAGAGAATACTGAATTCATGAATTCGGTACCTCGGTCCGAAAACATTTGTTTTGGAATACCGAGTCGTAAAACAAAATTATTTATGAGTGATTTTGCTACGGTTACTGCTTCCTTATTCGGCAGTGCATACCTATGCCTCTACAAATTTTGACAAGTCGCATTGTAATGTCAGAATATATTTATTGTTCTCAATGTCTTGCTCGATAGGGCCAACTAAATCTAGAGATATTTTCTCAAACGCATATGATGTTGTTATTATGTTCAAGGGTTCTATAAATGGATTAGAGTGTTTGTATCTTTGGCAGTCGTCACAGATTTTTACAAATTTTCCTACGTCATGATACAGTCCCTTCCAGTTGTAGTACCTTTTAATGTTATTAAACATTATATTTATACCTGCGTGGCCTCCCGTATGCAGAATGTGGAAATCATTTAGAATTAATTGTCTAGTTGCTGAATCATTAATGTTATGGCAATTGTTTATGAAGGTTATTTTTGTTTTCGACTTCTTGAAGATTTTTGAAATTTCTTTGATTATATCTGCAGATCAATTGTTATCTTTATTAATAAATAATTCTGGAATATTTTCCTGTCTGGACAGTTTTTGACAGTCTTTCAACATCTCTCGAAGGTCTGATGCTGAGCAAGTTTATTGAATTGTTGTGAGTTCAATATCGTCAATTCAGTTACGTTGTAAGGTTCTTTCAATACCTCGACAATTCCAGGGTGATCAGTCCTAGTATCATCGTTTGCAGTCGGGTTGTGCAACAATGTCTTTGTTCGTGAACGTGTTATAACAGTTACAGAGGCATTCATTTTCCTCGCCATTGTTTTCAAGTCGTCAGATGGTATTTCTACTCTAGAAAGAGCGTCTGCAATGTTCGAGTTTCCCTTATTAACGTACTGTACTACATATTCATATTCATCTAGAAATTTTGTCAATCTATTGGACGGTTGATTTAAGTCATACAAAAATATGAGCGGTCTATGGTTGGTCTGTATGAACTTCCTTGCATGTTATTGTCAAATGATTCTATTTTGAAGAATTCATGTGTAAACATATTTTTGTCGACTTGCAAAGGAACGTTCAATGAGCCTAGCGTATTCGTTGACCCTGAAATTCAATCTATTTTTATTTTGTCTGAGTATTCTATTGTATACAATTGTCTGTTTACATGTTTATGAAAAATTACACTATTTGATGCACCTGAGACGATGAGTAAATAAATTTCCAGATTATTGTTATTGAATTTAACATAATTTAAACCGTGTACACCAAGTATGGAGTTATTGGCCTCGAAAAAATGTTCGCTCCTGTGAGCTGCTTTGAATTGATACCTCACTTTCTACGTCATTTGCTACAAACATAGTTTGTATTATATTGTCCCCTTTTGTATTTTGAGTTTGTCGGGAACGATTATTTGATATATTCTGTGGTTGAATCGTCTTCTGAAATTGTTGTTGTAATTTGTATGGTTATATCTGTTCGAATAGTTTCGATATCTGTTGAAGGTTTGTCCATTATACCTATTGTTAAAATTTTGGGAAAGTTGGTGGTTTTGTTCATTCCTAATATTAAACATAGTCGGTTGTTGTTGGTTGTCTTGTATAAATTCGTCTTTTGCTTCATTAATCGCTTCTGTCAGTGTACTGTAATTCCGCGCTTTTATTATAGTTCTAAGCTCTGTATTGTTTAGTTTAATGTACTGAAATTTTTCAGTAATACATAATTAGGTCGGTGTGAAGAACCGATGAGTTTAATGACACTGCAACGTTTCTGTACGTAGAGTTGTTGAGTAGACATAATTGAAAATAACAATAATTTAGTAACATATTAGGAATATGACATAAATGATCTAAATGATAAATGATCTAAAACAGTTTTCAATTATCAATCTGAAAATGTTCACCAATAGTAAACGCGTATTTTAGCATGAGTGGAATAGTCACTGAAAATACATAGGTTAGTAGTGGTAGATCTTTTACTGACAAATTACCATCGTCACAAAAACAAATTGAATTGAAGATACAAAATACCTTATTATTTATTCAAAAACAAGTGAAAAAGGGCAGTATTGTGTTACATTTGTACATATAGTTTTTCTGGTTTCATATCCAGTCATTTACAGATAACAGTAGCTAAACTTCTGCACATTACGAAACCACACTTTTTGATCTTGTTGCGTAGATTTAATCTCGAACATTGTCCTAGTGCTTGATACGCCTTATGAAATGTAACAATCAACCGACCATTTCATTCCAACGGTGATCAGATAAACAAATCATAAGTCAACCATAAATAGTTTTACATAAGAATAGAATCGAAAGTGACCAGAGCACCAAGTACATAAAAGGAATGCATATATCCGCAATACTGTACTAAATCTGGTTCTATGACAAAAATCGCGGAGCTTGTAGGTCGGTAATCGGGCGTGGTCGTGTTCCATCTTTGCGTAAGGAAATAGAGCGGTGAAACCATAAGCGCGGATATGAAGGAGAATAGCGATATACAGAGTGGAGAGTTCCTCAAGGTAATAGAATGAGGAGAATGTGTTTAGATGATAATGAACATGATCCTGTTTTTAAAAAATATTTGATGGAAACTTCCGTGATTAACCCAGTATTGTAATTATTCCTTAAACTCAGGGGCGCTATACAGCTTTTCATCACAGTCATCAAAATTATAATTTTTTAAAACAAGTATTTCAAAATACCTGTAGTCACATAATCGAAATAAAAAATACTAAAGGAAGTATGGTTATTAAAAAAAAAATACGAAAATTAAGAAAAAAGCGCTTCAATTAGTAAATAATTTTTTCAATAGATTATTATTATATCTGTATGAAAAGGAACAACGAACCGGTGTTGTTATGGAGTATGTGAGAGTCATACATTTTTTTTTTGTTAAAATTGTTTTTTCCGTTAACCAGCTGTCGTCCCCTTATGAACGGCAGCCCTCAAAAGTCGAAACTTGTGCGAGCCAAGGATTAACGAGGACTTACCTTTCAATGTGCGATTCCTAGCACTTTCTCGAATGCTATGAATCATTTGAAGACAATACATATCATTTTATAAATTTTCCAAAGCCTCGACTGGAATATCGTGAAAAAATCATCAAAGCATCAGTCAAAGCACACATAAAAACATGCTCATAATGTAAGAAATGTAATTATTGAGAAAAAAAATGTGCCGGAAGTGACAGAGTTTTTAGGTCAATTGGTGATGCTACTAAAGACGCTTATATTTATTTTGTTCAATACATTTTTGTGGAGATCCTTTCAGCTATCAAGAATCTCAAGAAATTGATAATTCAATCAGTAAGGTAATATATAATTATTTTTACACAAAAGTAAGTTTCTCGGAGTTATAACCTCAAATATGTTTTCACCCGGCTAAAGTAAGGAATAGTTCATTTGGAAAATATAGAAAATATTGATTGACATGAATAATTAGAATAAATTAATAGATATTATTTGTATAGTGAACAAGTCAGTAATAATGCCTAACCTCTCGATCAGCTCACTTCTGTTTCCTTATTGTGGAAGTTCATGACATTTGAGCCACCTTTTCAATTGCGTACAATTATGGGCTTGAACGGAATTATAAATAAGAGCAGCAACATCAACGATTTTTTCCAATGATTGATTCAATTGTGGAGATAATACTTCTTTCCCAGCCATTGAGAAAAACAGCACGAAACTTTTAAATTGCCGCTATTCAATACGCTTGCGCTCGTCACATGATGAAAGGGCCTATTCTTGACATCGTTCGCAACTCTATGAAAGTTATATTTGCGAACACACCTTCTGAAAATGCTTTTCTTGACCGCCCTTCGCAGAGAAGTAAGAATTTTCTCATTCTTGCATTGAAATGCATTTGGCAACAACCCAATTTCTACGGAACCATAGGTTATGTTGTGTTTAGTTCTTTTGAGAATAGTTGTTTAATTTCGAACTTAATGAAATAATTTTAATATCGTCGTTGCCTTTTCTGCTGTTTTCGCAAGATTGATCAATTGACTGGACTGGACCTTGGCTACAAAATTCAAACACAGAGTCTGAGAACGAACACAGAAAAACGATTGCATGGAGTACATATGGACACACATATGTATCTGAATTAGAAACGGAGAATTGTTGATTCTGGCAATGGATCATCATATGAAAATACCACATATAGGTATATCTTTACAAAAAACTGATGAAATATGTCACAACATAATATTTTTCTGGACAGTTCGGACCAATAAGTTCACAAAGACCAATCTCGGAAATAAAACAAATAATTCCCTCGCGCATCTCAAAAAAAAAATTGAGGTCAAGTCAGATAATATTGCAGGTTTTCATGGAAAAAGAAAAATAATATTAAATCCAGATACTTATTATGAAAAAATATCAATCTCAGAAATGATTGCAGTTGCCCAAGAAAAATCTGCAGATACTAAAGAGAGGTTGCAGCTGCTTCATAAATTAGCCGTGATATAGAAAGTTCAATTGAAATATTTTACCAAGATCAACTTTATTGAAATCTTGAAAATAATATTATAAAACTGTGATCAATCAATACTGAGAAAATAATTCTGACAATCGAGATTGAGGACATTATCTCATAATACAAAATAGAATGTGGTGATGATGATTGTAATGATATAAATATGAAAAAATGACATCTACAGTTTCCAACCTATTTATAACCTATTTGAGAGTTCAAGTGGTCAAATTCATTGAATAATTTACATCAACATTCATTTCTTCCGTTTGTTTTCAATTTCATCACGTACTCTCCAAAACTTTATTATAGAAAATTTTATAGTAAAAAAATATGGTGTATATCCTTTTTTAGGACCACATATAAATATGCCCATTTTATGCGCTTTATCGATAAAGGAAGTAGGTCGATTGTATACACTTTTTCATTTCTACATCAAAGCTGTACTGTAATGATCATTTCAGTACAGGATATTTAATTTTCCTTGACTTTCATGAACTACTAGACTGTCATTATAGGTATTAACGAATTTTATGATCATAATTGATATAAGATCGAATCAATCGAATTAATGTCTGTCTAATTAATAATTTAACATTCCATATCAGTTTTAACAAAATTCGTTTAAAAAAATAAGTAATCGAAAATGAGTAGGGATATTGAGGATGATTTGACATTGACACCGCTAATTTCAATATAAAGATTGGTGACAATCGGATGCTATATTTTCATGTAGTTGGCTGGAACTGTCTATAGCAGTTATTTTCAACGATTCATTATGTGCGCTTTTAGCAGCGAGAGTTGATTCAGGTGATGGTCGTTGGATGGTTGGAGGCGAGGGTTCAAATCCAAGTAACCACCTTTTTTTTATTTCATGAAATCGATTATTGTTTAATTTTTATTGAAATTTTCAATATTGGTGGCATGTTCGTTCATGATTCAGATAGTCGTGAAAAAAGTATAACCACCTTTTTTTATTTCATGAAATCGATTATTGTTCAATTTTTATTGAAATTTTCAATATTTGTGACATGTTTGTTCATGATTCAGATAGTCGTAGAAAAAGTATAGTGTACAATAGGTATATGAAATTCAGTTTATATACCTACTCGTGGGAAATGTGTAAAAATTCATGCTCATTGTGCAATATACTATTATGACATTTTGATTTCGGAAAAGAATATAGACATTTAGAGAAAATACAAGTAGTTGAGTTCACGGCTGAGGCCAAAATAATGTTAATTTTTCGAAAAATTCGGTGGTTTCGTCACTGCTGGAGTGCACTCTGTATCGCTTGAAATAATCCCTTTGAAGTCCATCTGCACATTAATGCATATTTCAATTCAACAAAAATTCTGTGACAAAAATTACAAAAGTTACGGAAGTGTATTCATGAGAAGTGGAAGTAAAGCGCAAAATGGAAAAATTCCAATCTACCTATTCTCTCATCAGCACATATTGTTAAAATAAATGTTAATTTATTGTTCATTCGAACGTAACTTACCAGCAAACAATTTTTGCTCTGACATCGTTTTATACTCTTGAAAATCTATTTGTTGGGTGTTTTGCTCCACAAGAAATCGGTCCAAACAGAAAATAATCTTCTTGAAATTTCCATACACGAAAAACCGAAAAAAGTCACCCAGATTACCCAAAGATTCTATAAAATTCAATACAAATTTCGATATTTTCTAATATCTCACTTTTAAACAGCTTTGTGACAGTAATTCAATCAGTTATCAAAACACTTTCAAGTAGAAAACATAGTAATCGATACAATTTACGCCATGTTCAACTATTAATTATATTATCCATTCGTGCCTGAGACTCAAAAACCCCTGAGGGGCCTAGTTGACGTATGAAAGTGGGTATTATGTCTGATATCGATTAGAATAATTAATAATAATAAGCTTCTTTACTTTCTCTCTGAATGTTGTAGGTGATCCCAAATATATGTCAAAATCAGTTACCGATAAATTTTTATGGTCCAATCGTGATTTTTTTTTCTAATTGGACCTCCACCAGTACCAATAAAAAAACTAGCTGCGGGCTTCCATTTCGTTATGCGTGCAAATGTAATTCAAACAGTAGATTCAGCTGGTGGATAAAAATTGATTGCTATGATTCGAACATTATGCAAATCATTTTTTTGTCTGCATTACATAGTACCTACAACTTTCATATAAGAAACACGCATTCTGTATTCATGTAAAATATTTAGGGAGAGTACATTTTATGATTGTTGACCTGAGCAGATCTCCTCCCTTCTCTTTCTTCAGAGAACTTCCTGGAAAAATATGAAATTGTAAGTAAACAACAACGTAGTTTCCCCACCGGTATAGGTCTACCACCATACGGCTGTACAGTCCTTCTATTTCGAAATATTGAGATTCGTTGAGAATGGTGAGTGTCCGGCGGGTATTTTCTGTGATCTCAGTCGGGCTTTCGATTGTGTCGAACATGCGAAATTACTAGATAAACTGTATGCTTACGGATTGAGGGACGTTTCTCAAGATTGTTTATCATATTTTTTTTCAAATCACGTGCAATACGTGAGCATAAAGTATCAAAAACCAGAATTAAAACAGGGAAATCAAAACTAAATTTAAATTAATAGTTGGCCAATTTTCAACTTTCTAGTGATTGATCTACTGCGCAATTGTTGGTGCATATTTTGAATTCTGCTAGCTGAACGGCTGAAATGATAAGTTGAAAGATCTATACCAAAAACATATCACGCATGCGCAATTATCTTAATGTTTTCGCATAAATACCATACTACAAACCAAAGTTTAATTTTACCTTAGTTGTGTTCAGTTCAAGTTGGAGTTTAGTGTAAATTTGTACTGCACAAATCAACCCTCAGTTTGTCGGTGATTCAGTCCGTCAAATATTTCGTCTTAACGAGTAAGGATATTCATCTTCAGTTTTATTTTTCTTTGTGTAGTTTGGTTTTGGTGAGAATTTTAATCACCACCTGTGTTATTTTTCTCAGTGTATTAAGTAGTTCATGTCTAAATGGTGTGACATATTTCTTCTGAATATCCTGTGAATTCAACAAGAAAGGTTCCCATAAAGCATTTTTTGTTAGTTGGTGAATTATGTTGTTTAAAAAATGAAATCGCAATGGTAACGTTTTTAAAAATTGTCTTCAAACACAAATTGTGAATCCGTGATCAATCGATCATTCAATCAATGGACAAACGGAATAACTCACAATAAGGGAAACTGTTTGGATGATATATTTTCAAATTTTGAAATAAAATCACCTACAATAATACCCATATTCCTCTCAGATCCCAATGGACAAATGGCGAGCATTGAAAAACTTTCTATTGAAAATAAAAACGAATTAAAAAATAAACTGACATATTGAAAAGTAAGTAATGACAGCTTAAACATCTTTTGTAACTATCTATCACAAGAAACATGAGATGAAGTAATCAATGCCCCATCTGCAGAACAGAAATATAATATATGCAGTGAAACATTCATGTATTATTATAAAATATGCTTTCCCATTGTTGAAAATAACAAAAATAACAAAAACACAAATACTGGCAAACAAAGACTTCCACATCATAACACCTGAAACAATCGAAGCAAAAAACAAGGTAGAATTCGTCCATAATTTCTCCGACAAAGGTATTATAATGAATGTAAAAATGACTATCACATTCTTTTGGAGAATACAAAAAAAAATCATTACCAAAAATTTCTCCTAAATACAAACAACATGGGATATCATCAACACTGAAACAGGTAGGAAACAAAAAGCAAAAATTTACCCACAAAATTTATCTGCAAATTAACTAAATGACTTCTACGTAAATAATTCAGAATATCGTACTAACAACCCATGTCAGCCTGATACAGATGTATTAGATTTACTAGACAAAAACCACGGCCCGGTAAGTACAATTTTTCTGAAACCATTAGTCATGGATGTTATTAAAATATTTATAAACAAAATGAAATCCAAAAAAACTGAAGACATATACGGCGTCAGCACACCTGATACTGGAACCTCTTACAGATATTATCAATGCTTGCCTTAGCGAAGGAGTTTTTCCAGAAAAATTCAAAATGAGCAAAGTAATTCCTGCCTATAAAAAAGGTGACACGTCGCTAACAAAAAATTTTCGACAGATATCTATTCTTCCAGTCTTCTCTAAAATATGGGAAATGTCATAATCCACTCTCTTTTTGGACACTCATTAAATTTTATCAACACAACACTATGGTTTCAGAAAGGGGCTGTCCACCGCTGATGCGGTACTCTGCTTAACAAATTCTATCAAAAAAGCTTTCAATGACAGTAAAAAATATTTGACTGTATTTACGGATCTTACATCTGCATTTGACTGTGTCAATTATAATATAATATTAGAAAAACTCAGTTTCTACGGAATACGTGGTAGAGCACTAGAATTAATGAAGTCTTACTCACACGGAAGAAAGCAAATTGTAGTAATTGGTGAAGAACGAAGTGATATAGCTATTGTTAAGAGAGGAGTGCCGCAAGGATCAGTCTTGGGCTCCCTATTGTTCTTGATCTACATAAATGACCTCCCGTTCACTATAAATTCTATAAACGTTTCAACCATCATGTATGCCGACGATACAACTTTTGGCATTGATTTGAGAAAAGAAGAAGATACTGAACTCGTTATCTCACGTATTTTGGAGAAGGCTAGGACTTGGTTCGAACCCAATAATATGCTATTGAATGAAAATGAAAGTAAAAGTCAAACTTTTAAAAACTTTAAATATATTATGTGGAAAACTCTCAAAAACAGTGTTTGCTATAAGAAAAATCTGTTACTCACTTGGCAAATCAGCTGCATGCACGCACTCTTTCACAGTTTTTCAACATATGCACTGAAAAAAATTGGGCTAAAATTACACAAAATTTATATACTTAAATATTTCCGTTATTTCCGTACGAATGTTATGTAGTGTTTTATCCTACATGCGATTTCGTGTTAATTTGGGGATTATCATAAAATTTACAATTTACTCATTAAAAATATACCGAATAGTTAAAAATTATAGATATAATTAGGAATTACTATGTATTCATAACTGACATATGTAAAACAGATTACCTCTCAAAATTCCGGTATACATTTTAATTTCAATAAGTAAAATGTGACATTTCGCAACGTTTAATGTAACCTTTTGCGCTAGGCAACATGATCACTAACCGCCATTAATGGTCAGTCATCCCTGCTGTTACATTACCTATACGCCTCGTTGTGCGTTGTGCTACAGTCTGCAGTGTTTTGTATGTGAAAAGTTATACAAATTTGTTTATCTGCCAGATTTGCCATTTTCGTTGCATGACTACTAGAAATTATGATGAACACTTATTTATTCATAGAAATATCCCTAAGAGATCATTTGCTTGCATTAGAGATAACTGTAAAGCTAAAATATCGATATAACAAATATAAATTTCATGTATTCAGAAATCATAACATTCAAACCAAAATGAAACTATTCAGAAAAATCAAAATCTGATAACAATTAAATGCAGAGTTCAGGGTTGTAATTTCATAGAAAAAAATCATAAACCAAACTTAAGTCATTTTTCAAGTCACATGGGAGTAAAATGTCGAGTGAAAGTAACGTAGTTTTGGTGTTTTGGGTGGCTTCTCTCCTATTTCTTGAACAGTATTTCTTGTAGAAGAAATTTTTCTTTCTGCCAATATCTTATTGGTTTCGTGATAAATTCATTGATTTTAAAAATTTTTTCAGGAAGCAATTTCCACGTGTGAAAAACGCCTTTATTCCTCCACAGTCACTCTATATTTGTGTTTTTTTTGCAACAAGAACCGTAACGTTTGACTTCGATTCACATAGCAACCAACATACATCAAACGTATTCTTCGGAAGAATTTACCCTTTTGATTTAAACAAATGAAATAATTTTTGTGACAGGCAGCCTTATTATTAAAGCATCTCATCCCTAAATTAAGCAAAAATAATATTATATTAATGTGGAAAGTCATAATAAACAATCACGTTCATGAATAACTGCTAGGAATATTAATCATCTACATGCATAATTGGCTATGGTTGTTATAACTTGTTTTTGTGTTTTCTTAAGAAATCACCTCGTGGGAAATGATTGAAATGAGAGTTTTACCTTCATTAGTCTATTTGAAATGTTTTTCTATTATCAAACGGGGACATTCTTCCGCATAAACTGGATGTTATTTTACATTTAATGTCCTCAATTTACAATCACATGAATGTGAAAATGAGAAATTAATGATGTTAACAGAATTGTAATGGAGTGCGTTTGAATTTGAATGAAAATTCCTAAATTCACTGTCAGTTTGTAAACCTATTTTCTATCCACACTTGAATATTTTATTTTCTATTCATTAACGACTACATGTGTCAATATTTTTCATATGTAACTAGGTAGTGAAGTAGATTTAATGCTGCATCTGGAATTTATTAGCTCAGGCGAAATTGGTTCAGGAGACAGAAACACTTTTCGTCAGTTATTCAGTGCCACTTTACTCTGCAGGGATGTTTATATTTTTTTCTACTACATATTAAGCCCATTTTTAAGAATCATTCTTGTTCTTTTTTATTATAATTTATTCTCATTAATCTATGTATTTCACAACAATAACGAAAAACGATGACAAAATATAACATCTGAAATCAGTTTTACTTTTCACTCTTCCTCTGTAACGTTGACCATGTAGTAGGTATGCAATGCTTGGATATGAACTGCACAATTTTTTTGAAGCGATAAGCAAAAAACTCTTGAAAAGGGGAACATTCTCCATGAAAATTGAAAAATGAAAAATGAAAATAAAATTCAGATAGTTGATTTTTTAACTTTTCTTCAGTTTTCATTGAAAAAAACCATTAATGAATTAGATATGGAGAATTTATTAAAAAATATCACTCATATAAATTGTTCATTTCATCGAAGCAAGGTTCGCTTCTCTCGCATTTAATCCCCAATACATTTTGGTCGACGAAAATCCATTTCGCTTCGCCAAGCTCTTCAGGGAGATTGATAGGATTGGAAAAAACAAGCTCTTCAGAAGCAATTATACACATCAAGGATGGATATGAGGGAAATATTTCTTCTGCGGTACACTTTGAAAGTTATTTTTCGACATAGACCTATCATGGGCATTGCATTTTGATTTTTGTTCGGAAATATGAATAGGATATTCATAAAATCTTTTGTGTAATCATCTGCGGCTGAACGACAAACTTTAGTTGCTATTTTCCATCGTTCAAGATAACCTCTTGGGAGGTATTCATGTTGAAAAGGGAGAACATTCTCCATGAGAATTGAAAAATGAAAAATGTGATTTATTTGTAATGTCTAAACTACTTTCCTGGTTTATGTATTGGAGTTGTTCTGTTTTGCTCCAAATACATGTGTTTTTATTGGCATAAGAATCGGACAGCTCCTGAGAGCAGTTCCGTTCGTCCCCCGAAACACAGACTGTTACAACTCATTTCCTTCAATCTCTTATGGAATATTAGTCAGAACTGTATCTGTATTTTCAACATTTTTCTGCATATATGTCAATACAAAACAGAAAACCATCAGCACAATGTGGAACTGTCCCATTCTTGCATGGAGGTTATCATTTAATCTACTGTGAAAACGTACTGCATAGTTAATAATAATGATAATAATAATTATATTACTCCCGGGGCCGGATCAAGACATTTGAGCGTCCTTGACTGACATCAGCTTGGCGCCTCTAAACTAAGAAAATTGCACTAATTGTGAGTCATCAGTCGGCGCCTATTTCTTTCACGGTACCCTAGGCTACCCGGGCAACTCACTGACGCAAGGTCTGATGTATATGATTACTGTAATATTTTTATGTTTAATATTAATTTTAGAGCAACTTTAAAGCACAATGTTGTGACTCCTAACTCTTTCACATTCATAAAATGTCATTCATATAAATCCGGTATTATTTTTCGCCTATACTGAACTCAAATAATAATCCTGGTGTAGCCTCCCACTGAATAAACCATTGCAACAGTATAATTTGTTAGATCGTGAACTTCGCAAGCCTATTGTCGATGAAAGGAGATAATGAAATTCATTCAGTTCATTCAAGTCGTCAATAAGATCTCGTATGTATTACTTTCCTAGAAGTAACCGTGCAATATGGCATCATTCCTACGCACAAAAATCTAATCATGACTTGCTTGTAAGTTGATATTGTTTGTTTTGTAAGCTATCCTGTTGTACAGGAGCATGAGGAATTACAAAAGCGATTGCATTCGTTGCATAACAATTAGGAATATTGTCTTCGGTATGTTAGGACTAACCATCCCAATTTTCTGTTTTTAACTATTTCATTCATGGATATTGATTTTCGAGCATATTCTCATTGATCACTCAATCCAAATTTTTATTCGACAAAATATGGACTAGCTATTTTTTTTTGTATTTTCTGTCCAATAAAATGCCGTAGCTCTGTACCCAAGTGGAATTTGATCAGTGAACAAAGGATCCCGCACTTTCCTAATGGAAAATGGCTTTCGGTTGAATTCCCTGAATTTTTGGTATGTTGTAGATTTTGACTTTCTCGGTAAAAGTGTCCGTGGTCACAAAAATCGACCGACTAGTTTTCGAGATACAGGGAGTCACAAATGAAAATTGAAGCTTTATGCTAGGAATTTTTAACAATTCCAAGAATTGACAAAACGTCTCCTGCCATCCTGCGAATACTATGCCTCAATGATGTCACCTTGATCTCGTATCCATATAACAGGGTTAACAAAGAAAAATTCAATTCAAATAATTTTAAACCAACCAATGTTAGTTCTCTGATGGGAATTGAATATTCAATTTATCCAGGGTGAACTCCCTCAATTTCGACCAAAATAACATTATTTTTTTAATTACCGGGGGTTCAAAATAGGGGTACGTCAACCCCTAGTTTTTTAGTTCTGATAAGGAAGAGCAGTCATACATATTTCAATCATTAATAATAATAATATAATAATAATAATATTTTTTCATTCATTGTTGAAAAGTACAAAAGAAAGAAGAAAAACTTATTTTTATATAAGTAAAATGACCAGGAAAACGGCAGAAGGTGTGTACGTCTGAAAATTTGAATCAGTTGAAATTCAGATAGTGTGTAGCAATTTTTTTCCAATAAGACATTATATAATCTTGCTTTGAAAATTTCTAAATCTGGTGAATTTTTGTCATATCATCTAACTTGTTGAAAAGTTTAGATGAAGAAAGCTTTTCTGATACTGAATAGTTCGATGTGTATTTGGCATTAATTGATTTACGAATCGCGTGGAATACTGATGTTGCTGGGATAGAAATTTAGATTTGTTTCTGTATACGTAAATACATAATTCATAAATATGAAGACCAGTTAGAGTAAGTATTTTAAGATTTTTTAATGCATCTTTACAGCATTCTCTCCATCCGATACCGGAAATGATTCTTAATGCTCTCTTTTGCAGACTACAGACTCTTCCAGCAGCTGTTCCTGATTCCTAATTCAGAAATCTGTACAAATTAAATTCTACAGAAATTGGCCATAAATCTCAAAGCATAACAATTCCTTCTCAATGTATTACAAAGTGTTTCAATGTGAGGGGTCCACGTGAGTTTGTAGTCCAACGTGAGCACCAACATCTTAGCAGTTTCAATAGATTTAACTTGCATTTCCTTATTTCCATAGATACCAAAGTTTTCTGAAGTATTACTAATTGTCAACTCTATCAAGGACGTTTTATATAGGATAAGTGTCAGCTGATTTTTATTTGCCCATATTCGAATTAGTTCATATAAAATCTCGGTTTTTCCTTTGACTGCTGATATATTCTGATCCTCAACAAGGAAATTTGCGTCATCCGCATTATTTTTATACAGGATCAACCATTGTGAAATATTTTGCTCTCCTTCTCCAACCAATATTCACGCTTGCGTTTTCTGCTTCTTATAGAGCAGAAGAAATTGATAGAAATCAATTTCCTGATATCACTATATTTTCTTTGTCGACATATCCTCATTTGTTACGAGAAAGGTTGGTATATCAACTCTGGGCGCTAACAGCATTGCTGGACAAGCATTCCATCCATTCCATTCCATCTTTATGCGTCGCTCCACTTTTATAAATCAACTCATGTTCAAACTTGTTCAACTTAATGGCCCATCTTTCTAATCATCCTGTAACATGGTGCGAATTCTTCAGAAAACAGACAGCATGGCTATTTTTATTCTGACAGGTTTTTTGCAAACAAAATGTCGAAAATAGGTCAATCCCCAAACTACAACGCTTCGAGTTCTGAAATGGTATAATTTTTCTCACTTTTCGTCAATGTTCTGCTCCCATTTGCGATTGGATGCATTTCTCCCTGTAATTCTTGCAGTATCACCACTAGTTCTTCTTCAATCATCTGACCGCAACTCGCATCCCATGTTGGGGTTGCAATGTGTCAACAATGGAGTATTCGTCAATTTCTCCTTTAATATGGAAAATGCCTCTTTCTGCTCTTCACTCCAATAAAAACCTGGTTCGTTACTCGTTATTTCGTAAAGGAGTCGTGCAATAATTGAAAAAATTTCGAAAAATTGCGTCTGTCTTTTCGTTAAAATTTAAATTCAATATTTAATTCTCATCAGAAAACTCACATTGATTGGTTTGAAATTAATCGAATTGGATTTATCTTTGTTCACCCCGTTATATAGCACAGAACGAAAAAGTATACATTGTACCATCAATGAGGCATGGAATGCCCAGAATAAATGGGCGTTTTATTAATTTTTGATATTGTGAAAAATTCTAAGCAGAAAGCTTCACTTTTCGTCTTTGACACCCTGTATCTCGGAAACTAGTCGGTTTTTTTGTACTCATTGACATTTTTGTCAAGAAAATCAAAATATATAATATACCAAAAATTTAAGGAATACAACCGAAAGCCGTTTTCCATAAGAAAATTACGGGTTGGCGGTTTGTAGTTTTAACAGTAACCGCTTGCTTATTATATCAAACTAATTTCGTCACTTTTCAAAAGTTTTGTATTGAAAGATGAATGGGCATTTCCAGCATATTGAAATGTGTAGGTACTTTTTTCACATTATTTAATGGAAGGCATTTTATAATACAGTTCTAAGCATTTGTCCAACCTGCATTTTGATTTATTTTTCAATATTGAAAACGTGATGTCATTATGTGTAAATTCAAACTCCTTCCGGCTCGGACGTCATTGCATTCTTGTCATATGATTGGTTGAAGTTTGGGATGGTGCGCAATCAGAATCACTCCCGCGCAATGACGTGCAGGGCTTCCCGCCTCTTCTTCTACGGCTGATCGTTTTAATTCGGTAGTTTAGTTTGGCGTTTTCAATAATGTTATCTCGATAAATTGATGATATAAAAAATAGAAAACTGCGCACGAGTTACGCGAGAATGCAATATTTCCAAATGTATTTTTCCCGAAAATGACTGGAAAGGCTCATTATTTTGGGAACAAGAAATTAAAAACGCACGGACACAACGGAATGCAAACAATTTGCGGAGATATCAGCGGAATAAATTGTCAACATCTTTCAGAACTGGGGAATGATAATAATAGTAATAATGAATGTTTTTATTATTGGGATACTCAGTATATATACCTAACCTAACAAAAGGCAGAATTCAATCTCCGTACATGAAAAATCATTGCAGAGCTTGCTCTTCCATCCAACCAATAAGAAGAAGAAGAAGATAGTAAAAAGTTATTAGTCAAAACAACCCACTGATCAAGAAACATTCCCGGGGATTTTGAAGTTAAATTCAGCCAAATATTCACACTAAATAACTAATGTACCCCTGAATAATAATGTTCAGTGTAATGAACCAAATTTCAAGTATTGATGCAATAATTGGAAGGACACTTTTGAGTACATGTTTGCCAACAGCTTGGACGTGCATCTATTGTTCCGGTATGTAAGCAAATATCTTCGTTTATTCATTCCTTCTGGTCTTGAAGGTAAATATTTTCTCAAGAGTTTCTCCTCTATTTCATCTTCCTCAACAATGGTGAATCAGTACAAAGTTTTAGTTATAGTAACTGATATTTGAACTACTAAACCTTTGTCCCTTGTCTTCTAAATCGTGGACAATCATGTTCACGAGATTATTCCTAAACAATCCTCCAAACACACATATCACCATAAATAACATCTGGAGCTTCTTTGATGACAGTTTGAACTTGATCTGCTTCTGAAACTTTGACAAACTTCTCCAAATCGATATCAGGCAAGAAAAATGGAAAAAATCTGTATTTTTGTTAAGGGGACAACAAAAAAATCAAATCGTTCATTCAACTACGTTATGCAAATGTTATAACCATTTGTAGCATGTTAGGTAACTCAAATATGAGATCATATTCTCAATTGATTATACGTAGTAAAACAAGAAAAACATGACAAGGTGAAACATATAAAGAAGTAAAATTTATACTTACATAAAAAGCAAAAACACTTAAGGAACTATAATTCGTTAAGAACTGCATGAAAAACCACAGTGATACTATTATTCATCCAAATTAGACATATCATAGTCCAAGCATCCACCGAGTTATGATTGGTACTTTCAAAATGGTTTTTTATCCGTGGAAGAAAGGAAATCAAGGTTTTGCCATTCACGTGATATTTTGTTCAATATATGCAAGTTGAAAGAATTACATTCTGAGATTGCAAATTTGTACCTTGTAAGTCTCAAGTGGTCAGCATCTCTAGTCTAGTAATTATGATAATTTAGTTTTTTTATTGATTTCTTGTTTTCTTTTTATTCATCTTCAGTAGACTGATACAAATAGTATATAACGTAACAAATGTTCTGAAAAGTGTTGTAATTGCTTTACAACACGAATTATGTACTATACTTTACCTACGACCATATACAGATATACAGTGTGCCAAAAAAGTCTGGAGATATGACAGTGTACTTCATTTCAGATGTTTTTTCCAAAAAAGACGTAAAACTTTATCTATACTCATACAAAATTTGATCCAAATTATCATCTCCATACATAATTTTTTCAATATTATGACAAGTTGCATGTCATAATATCGAAAATATAATATATGAAGATGTAAGTGATTCAGAAGATAACACACACGAAGAACCAACAAATACTTGGCAAAATACTGAATGTGAAGATAACTCCGCCTTTTCTATGCGTCCCCCTTCTAGCCTTCAGGAAGACAGGATTGTGAGAATTTTTGAAACTGTTTTTGACATTCCGTTGTTTTTCAGATATTTTCCATTTTTATTTGCCAATTTTATATTTCCACGCCATTTTTTGAGGGGATTCGACTTCTCCAACCGACATTTTTTTCATTTTCATTTGCCATATCCGAAACATTTGAAAAAAAATCTGAATTCTTACGTGGTCTCTGTCTGCTGTCAGAGGGACATAAGGGTATTTTTTTTAATGAATCATATGTTACCCACTATTTCTAGCAATTTTTCAGACAATTTTTCCCCTCCCCTCCATCAATTTTTTTCAGTCTTCGAAAGATTTTTTTCGCCATAAATTCCGACGTTTGGAACCGTCGGAAACTTTCCCGAATTCCTACACTCTCTTTAGCTAGATTTCAGGCGGACAGGGGGTTACATTTTCTTATGTGAAATTATTCGATGATCCTATATTTCTCACTATTTTAATTTATTTTCTGATTCAATTATCGCGAGTTTTTTGAATTTTTTCTAGAATGAGTGGGAACGATTATTCGATTGTCCCATTCATCATTTCACCACCTATTTTTACGGATTTTTCCTCTTTTATTTCAGCGAGTTTTCACAATTTTTTTCAAGGATTGTTTCCGAGCCCCCCTGATCTACATTCTTTTTTAGTGCAGTAATTTTCGACGTCCGAAACCGTGAAACATATTTTCATTTTCCTAAGCGTCCTTTATCCGGCATTCAGGGGACAGAAGGAGTAAAATATTTTTAAATCAAATTATTCGATGTTCCCATATTTTACTATTTTTACGGATTTATTCGATTTATATAATTTTCACAGGCTTTCGCAATTTTTTTCGAGTTGTCTCCCGACCAACATACTAGTTATTTTGTCACAATTTTTGACGTCATAAACAGTGATATTTTTTGAAATTATCATTGTGCCATTGGTTCCTGATACGCGTGAAAAATTTCAGCTAAATCCAAGCCGATAAATGCCAAAAGACGAAGGAAAATATATATAATTTTTGTGAAAAATTAAATATTGTATACCACGACCGTATAATAGAGATGTTAAAGCCCATCGGAGGACATTCATCGCTTAGGCCAAAGGCACTCGGACTGGATCATGTCACCAACTGGGAGTCGTAATCTCTATGTATAGTGCACACGGAGCATAATAGTCCGGGAGGTACTGTCACTTTGGAATACGTCATAGTATGCACGATGAAATTTATTTGTTATTATAATACACATACCACTTATTACTAAACCAAGCGTCAGACCGCGCAACCGCGGTGGGTGCAGTGGTGGGAGGTTGTGCAACTTGTCAAAAAAAGTTGAAAAAAAAAGTAATAGTATGCACGCTGAATTTTTTATCGTTGGTAGATCATATAATATTCATCACGAAATCAATTGTCAGACCCTTGAGTAGCGGTGGGTTGCACAGTTACAGGGAGTTGAATATGAAAAATAAAATCAATTTGTTTTTTCATAACTTCCACAGTTTTGGAAATTTTAAATAAAATAATTTTTGTTCAATAAGAGCTTTATTTTAAAAGAAAAATTACATTTTTAGTTGCCACCAGTGGCGTACAAAAAGGGTATATTGGTCCCTTTCCTCTCCTATTTTTTACGCCACTGGTAAAATCAGGAAAATTATTATTCTTTGATTTCTTCATTCAATTTTGAGTAAAATATGTATAATTGTTCGAACCCGGAAAAATCAATCGTTTCCAAGATAATTGCGCGAATCCTTTGAAAATTTGAACCCAAGTATATTGTCCCCTAATGTAATTTTTCGCGAAACTGGGTAAGTCCATCGCTCCTGGCGAGCATTGTATTTAACTCAGATCAACCACAGGTACGATTTAGAGTTCTTCTCAAATAATTACGAAAGATAAGGAGGGTGTTTCCATGAGGAGTGAGATACACAAGAAAAATTCTTTATAATTTTCCAGTTTCAACACCCTGTATTTCTGCTAGAAAGCAGCTTTGTGAAAAAATGCATGTGAAAGTAGCATTAATATTTTTGGTAGAATATCCAGTACAAATTTGAAGCAGTTATTAGGATTGTACAATTCATTTCAGCAAAACAATTTTGTCATTAGTATGTATTCATAAAAACACCCCTGTATCTTCCGTAAATATTGGAGTGGAGCTCTGTTAATTTTCGGATAGGTAGATTTACAAGCGATGAGTCTGAATCTTGCCTGGAGTTGATCTGAGTGACATACACTGCTCGCCAGAAGCCATAGACTTGGCCAGTTTTGCGAAAAATTATATAAGCAATCAGGACGCCAATTTCACTACCAATACAGATTTTGGTTGAAAAATGTTCAGTTCTAAAAACCCAGTTTGTCTCACTTTTCATGGAAACACCCCCGCATCTTGCGTAAGTATTGGATTGGAACTGTTAATTTTGGGATTGGTAGATATACAGGCAATGAGTCTGAATTTTGTCTGAAGTTGATCTCAGTGACATACATTGCTCGTTAGGGGGCGTTTCCATGAAAATTTAGACAAATTTGGTTTTTTAGAACTGAAAATTGGTCAGAAAAAATCTGTACTGGGAGTAAAATTGATATCCTGATTCCGAATCCGTTAGAGTTTCGGGTCTATGATGTCCCCTAATATAATTTTTCGCAGAGCTGGGTAAGTCCATCGCTCCTGGAGAGCAGTGTATTTCACTCAGATCAACTTGAGGCAAGATTCAGTCTCATCGCTTGTACAACTACCAATCCGGAAATTAACAGAGTTCCACTCCAATAGTTATGGAAGATACGGGGGTGTTTCCATGAAAAGTGAGACAAACTAGGTTCTTCAGAATTGAAAATTTTCCATCGAAAATCTGTATTGGAAGTATATTGTCCCCCTATGTAATTTTTCGCAAAACTGGGTGAGTTCAGCGCCCCTGGCGAGCATTGTTTTTTACTCAAATCAACCACAGACAGGATTTAGACTCATCCTGAGATTTGCACTGTTCTTCTCGAATAACTACGGAAGATACAGGGGTGTTTCCATGAGAAGTGAGATACACTGTACGTTAGTTAGGAGAAAAATGCTTTATAATTTTCCAGTTTCAACACTCTGTGTTTCTGCTCTGTGAAAAAATGCATGTGAAAGTAGCATTGATATTTTTGGCAGAATATCCAGTACAAATCTGAAGCAGTGATTTGGATTGTCCAATTCACTTCATTAAAAAAAAATTCACATTAGTATGTAAGTATTCATAAAAGCCCAATTATCTTGAAAACGATTGATTTTTCCGGGTTCGAACAATTATACATATTTTACTTAAAATTGAATGAAGAAATCAAATAATAATAATTTTCCTGATTTTACCATTGGCGTAAAAAAAGGGGAGGAAAGGGACCAATATACCCTTTTTGTACGCCACTGGTGGCAACTAAAAATGTAATTCTTCTTTTGAAATAAAGCTCTCATTGAACAAAAATATTTCTTCGAAATAATCTGTAAAATTTCCAAAACTGTGGAAGTTATGAATAAAAAATAGATTTAATTTTTCATATTCAACACGCTGTATCTGTGCAACCCACCGCTACTCAAGGGTCTGACGATTGATTTCGTGATGAGTATCATATGATCTATCAACGATAAAAAATTGAGTATGCATACTATGACGTATTCCAACAGTACAGTACCTCCCGGGTTATAACTGATATTTTTCTTACCAAAAACTCTTGCCTACCTGTGACAGCAAGGGTGTACGATAATCCTACACTAAAATTTCATATCCCAGTTGCGTCCCATGGTCGCTTAGCAGGTATACCTGAAATAGGTCATTTTTAATAATAGTCCCATGGTTAGATATTTTATGGTTAGATAATAATGATATTACCTAATCCTAGCCAAAATGTATGTTTTCAATTTCCACGCGCTCAAATGTCTACGTAAGATTAGTTTATTCTGGTAAGATCAGACTGAATATTCACTATTTAAAAAATTGTTTTATTTCCATACCATACAAACTCCATGCACTTAAATGTCTACTTAAGGTTAGTACGTTCTGGTTTGATAAGACTAAATAGTCACTACTAAAACAAGTGTTTCATGTTTTTCAATGTCCAATTATTCGTTTTCATACCACGTTAGACAAACGGATAGGCGGAGGCACCTCAGCTATTCTTCGGCCTTACCTTTCTAAAGGGTCAATTTTCTGACCGTGCCACACAACTGGGCTGAAGCCATTTCCTCACCAAATATATTCAGGAAATTGCCTCCGCTCTAAAATATTTTTGTTTCGTACACCCAATTGATTAATAATCCAGTAACGACAGACAAACTCGAGCAAAAAGTGAAGAATGAATTGTAGCACTCTGAAACTCGGCACATGACATCTCGTCATCATGTATCATTAGAAAAAAAAATTGTTTACCAAATAATCAGGGGTAGAATAAAAAAAAATCATTTAAAAAAAATAATTTTTTTTGGTGTTTATTTCAGAAAATATATGTTTTATTAAAAAACGATTTCGATAGGTTGAGAGATAATTCAATTCTCAACAAGAATGATTTTCAGTAATACCTCATGAAATACGCTCGTTTTCTCAGAAAACGTGGTTTAACGCCGACATCACATTTCATGCTCGCGCTAACCCGCCGCTGAAAGTTCTGGCGGAGCCGAATATTTGATTGGTCCTAACTCTGCTAAAAATTATAGTAGAAGGAAAAGAAAAAGTGCATATCGTTCCTGAAGACTTCTACTTCCTCATGCAAATATAAATTGTGAGTATCTGAAAACCTAAAATGTGTTTTGTCCCACTTCACATAACATAAGGATCCGAAAGTCATGGATATTTCAGTTGATATGAAATAATTATACTGGAGCAGAGATCAGTACCCTCTTCGGACCATATGCAACGACTTAAAGCTACTGAGACAAGTCTCACTTATACATGCCAACTGGGTTTTACTCCTGCTTCAGTTTTCAACTCACCCATAATTCCGGCAATTTCTTCAGTCAATGTTGAAAATAATCGCTCATACACATCCTACATAAAAAATGAAGTATGTGATTTCAAGCTTGAGGTTTGCACTTCACAATAGTGTTATGAAATATATCTATATAGGTATGCAGAAATGAATAAGCGATTAATTTCAACATTTAGTGAAGAGAATGCCGATTTTATGGGTAAGCTGAAACTGAGGCAGGAGTAAAACAAAGTTTTTTTTTGGCATGTATAAGTGGAACCTATCACACTACTTTAAAATTGTTATATATAGTCCAAAGAGGGTATGGGTTGCTGCTTCAGTAAAATACTTCCATATTTACTATATCATTCATGATTTTCGGAGCATCCGCAAACATCTCCGTGAAGTGCGACAAAACACATTTTAGGTACTCAAATACTTGCATATTATATTTGCATGAGAAGGTAGGAGTCTTCAGAAACGATATGAACTTTTCTTTTTTCTTCTCCGATCATTTTTAGCAGAGTTAGGACCAATCAAATATTCGGCTCCGCCAGAACTTTCAGCGGCGGATAAGGATGAACCTGAAATTTGATGTCGGCGTTAAATCTCGTTTTCTCAGAAAACGAGCGCATTTAATGAGAAATTACTAGGAATAATTTTTGTGGAAAGTTGAATTGTTTTTCTCCCTGTTGAGTTGTTTTTTTGATAAATCATATACTTTCCAAGATTACAGCAAACATTTATTTAGATATTTTTAAACGAAAAATAATATATGTTCCACCCCTGGAATTTTGTTAAACCATTTTTTTCGTGTTTATCATGGTTCCAACTACTAGCATAGTTTGGTAGTGCTACAATCGATTCTTGTCTCAAAACCCAACTACTAGCATAGTTTGTTACTGGATTATAATGACTTTTCGGTTTCTCGTTTCGTATACCGACTACTGCGATGGTCATTCTGTTTAGATCAGACTGAAGAATTACTCTTCGCAAAATGTATGTGTTCAATTTCCACGCACGGAAAAGTCTACGTAAGGTTAGTTCCATCTGGTTAGATCAAACTGAATAATTACTCCTCGTAAAATGTATGTAATTTAATTTTCACGCACTCAAATATCTACGTAAAGTTAGTTCGTTCTGGTTAGATCTTACTTAATAATTACTCCTGTAAAAATGTTTGTGTGCAATTTCCACGCACTGAAATGTAAAATTATAATTTGGCGAGGAAAATATCCGTATGATTGACGATACGATACCATACTTAGTTATGGTGAGGAAAATACCCTACGGACTATCTGATTAGAGCGGTTGGTGAGGAAATTACCTTCGTCCTTCTGGCTCACTCAGTCAACCAACAACATTCACAATAATCTGACTAAACGGTGTCAACGAAATATTCAGTTCACCCAGTGTGGCTGATACGTCAATATTCCATCCAAGTTCATAAACATAATAGAAAATGAAATGAACGAAATGCCATAAACGTTCAAAACGATCAGCGTCTGTAAAAAGTCTAATACATATTCCATCTAATAATTCACCCAAGGGGTATTAGTTATGGAACTGGCAAGGTTGGCGACAGTACACAATGGGAGGACGTATATAAAGCGGGGATAATTGCAACTTATGAGACATTTATATTGCAGTCTTGCCAACCTACGTATTTTATAATCCGACTTGTTCCTACCTACGATATTTACTACTAGACATTGGGCGCATATGCAGATCGCGTTTATTTTTCTGTGTATATTTTATAATTTTTCAGTTTTGTACACTCATGTATTTGGTTCAATGGTATACGAATAAACCAAGATTATACGTTTTCGGATATCAGCATTTTTTTTTGTGGAGAACTGCAGCAAGAAATTGAAACTGTTATATAATTATCAGGCTATCCATTATATGTCAACCAGTTCAGCTTGACCTCCGAGATGTGCAGATGAAAAAGCGAGTGTAACAAGTGAGACCCGCGAGGGCACCTGAATAATGTACAATCGGGAGAGAAGGACAGAAATAAATTGGTTAAAAGAAAGAAGCTACGAAAGTTCCGTCGTTAGTCGCTAGAGTCGCTATAGTGTGAAAATACGAATTTATTTGAGTAGCAATGAAGTTGGTCACCTGGTTAGGTTGAGAAACCATTACCCTTCCCAGGTAGCACCTCATGTTGGCTGAATCTTGTTTTTATATTGGGCCAATATGGATATACTGTAAATGTGAAAAACAATACCTACCTATTTCATTAATAATATTGGTGGAATATTGGCTCAACCTGTTCTGAATGTATATTGTTCCATAAAATATTGGGGCAATATTGGTTCAATAATTTTCACCAATATCGATAGAGTGATATTGCCTACATATTATTTCCAGTTTCTAGCTCCAATATTGCGATTTCAATATTACTCTCATATCGTTTTTAGAGATAAAACACAATATGGTATGTCAAAGTTTGATAGCACATTGGAGGAATAATATTTAATCCATATTCGAAAAATTGTATTAACCCTATATTGATTAAGATTGTTACGAAAAACTCACGCCAATAGTTGAAAGACAATATTTAGGTATACAATATTACAAAATAAATGTATTACTATCATTGAAATTTGAATATTGGCCGAATATTCAATAAACAATATTGAAATGAATTATGATCAAACTTGGTTAAGAAACCGCTAGGTGGCGCTACATATGGCTCGACAGCTGAATCATAGTAACATATATCAAATAAGGTTTCTCACAATGCGTTTACAAGTCAATCTACTCAGTGGTTAATTGAAGTAGAGATTAAATTGTAGAATTTTCAAATTATTCAACATTTTCTGGCAATATTTCATCAATGTTTCCAAGGCAACATATTCATTTCGAATATTTTATCAATATATGCAAATTATATTGTACCAATATCCCTAAATATTTTGAGGCCAATATTGCTTCCACAATATTTCACTAATATTATTTGTATAATGTCCAAGTAATATTGTACCAATATCTGGAAATAATTATAATTTTATCTCGCCAATATTACGTTTGAATATTTTGCCAATATTTTACCATTATTATTCCAATGTAACTGTGCTTCAGCAATATTGTACCAATATCGCTTAACATTTTGAGGCCAATATTGCTTCTAGAATATTACACCAATATTATTTTTTAAATATTGGACCAATATCGCCAAATGTTCACATTTTTTTTCTCGCCAATATTATTATTTGAATATTTTGCCAATATTTTCACAATATTGTACCAATATTCTCCCAATATGGGTGTGCTACTTGGGTTAATGGCGGTGGGGATCGAACCCGGGCCGTATGGGTGGAAGCAAACGCTTTCAACACAACCACCACTTCGCCAGTGCGACATCAAAATGCGTCAGAACTAGTAGGTAGCGGATGTAACATTAAAAAGCGAGATTGAAGGAAATATTGAGATGTTTTCATTATATTCCTCATTTTTGTGAATTAATTTCGTCATAATAATTGAATGAATGAATGAATCCTTGCACTGTTGAGTGGAAAACAAACCTTGAAAAATCCCACTGTGTAAAAACTTGTAGAATAAACGTTATTATAATATAGTAACCAACGTACATTGTAACGTTATGATTCTTGTCCCAATAACTTCCCAGTAATTATTTTGGAATCGTTATATGTCCACCAACGTAACAAGATTGCAGTTACCTCACATGAGAGTCGAAACAAATACATGAAATTGAACTACTTTGTTACAGCAAAAGTACTTGCATCAGTAATGTATATCATGGGACCCTTGCGTTAAAAGTCCTTTTGATACTTTTGTTTTTTGTTCGAAAATATGGATAGGATATTCATAAAATCTATTGTGGAATCATCTGCTACTGACAAAAAAACTTTAGTCGCCATTTTCCATCGTTCAAGCTTAGGAGGTATTCATGTTGAAAAGGGGAACATTCTCCATGAAAATTGAAAAATATGATTTTTTTTGTGATATCTAACATTGTCATTGAACTACATCTGATAGATATTGTGAAAAGACTAAATAAATTGTTTCAGTACACACTGTCAATACCAAAGTTAGATTCAAATGGAAAAAAATCGATTTGTGTCTAAATTTATGCTAGACACTGTCAATGTGTGGTGAATATACAGATTGGTGAAATAAATGAAACACTATAATTTTTCAAGAATTTTTTATGTAATTATATATTGAATCAATATATGTATATATTGACATAAAAAATACCTAAAAATAAATTCTCAACCAAAGTTCCTGGCAGGTAATGAATATTCATAATAAAATATTGTAATTATTTATGAACCTTTGTTATTTCGTTTAATACATACCAAAACGTTAAACAAGAAATCCCGAGATTGGCAGAGAGCTGAAATAATGTTCATAGTCGAAGAATATATCACTCGTATATCTGCAAGTTAACTCAACACAAATTAAAAACATATTCAACAATTATTTTCAGAAAAAAAAAACACAGACAGATTGCAAATTATTGTAACATCTACACATATTCGAAAGAGGACAGTAATAGTGGTGTCGCGAATTAGAAACAGCTGAACGAGTAGTATAGTATTTTATCTAGAGGTAATTCTTGGGACATTAAAATCGATCGATAATAGAAGGTTCGGAGAATCTATTCCATTGTTAATGAGTTTGTGTAGAAAAGCAATATTTGCAATCTCTCTCTGTTTTCATAATTAGTACATATCAAATTCTTCTAACAATAGATTATTATCATAGCCTCTCTCAAAATAAATGCCAAATTTAAAAAAAAACAATTTCAAGAACTTTTTCTGGACAGCCTCCAACGCATCCACATATTTCATATAGTTGGGGTTCCATATGACACTACAATATTTCAGCTTGCACCTAACCATTGCATAATAGATATTGCGTAAAGCATCTAAGGAATGGGATTCTTTTCCATTTCTGTTAAGGAAACCCAAATTACGAGTTGCTTGTCAAATAATGGTGTTGATATGATTGACAAAATTGAGCTTTTCGTCAAAACTCACGCCTAAATCTTTGCATTCAGAAACACGTGATAGTTGGGATTCTTTACCATTTCTGATAAGGAAACCCAAATTACGAGTTGCTTGTCAAATAATGGTGTTGATATGATTCACAAAATTGAGCTTTTCGTCAAAATTCACGCCTAAATCTTTGCATTCAGAAACACGTGATAGTTGGGATTCTTTACCATTTCTGATAAGGAAACCCAAATTACGAGTTGCTTGTCAAATAATGGTGTTGATATGATTCACAAAATTGAGCTTTTCGTCAAAATTCACGCCTGAATCTTTGCATTCGGAAACACGTGGTAGTTGTTGAGTTGATATACAGTAATCGAAAGTAGGAAGAGCATTTATGCGGGAAAAAGTCATTATCTTGCACTTAGTGTAATTCAGGAGTAAATTGTTTTCTATACACCAATAATTCAAAGATGATAAATCTTTACAATCTCGAATATCATTGATGTCACGGTAAAGTTTTAAATCATCAGCATATAGAAGAGTTTTTCAGTTCAAAGATTCAAAAATGTCATTGACAAATAAAAGGAACAAGAGTGGTCCCAGATTTGAACCTTGCGGAACTCCCGATGTCGATACAAACGTGAAGGATTCAACTGCTTCATATTCCATAAAAAACTCCCTTTCGGTTAAGAACGATTTCATTAATTGTTGAAATTTAGAGAAGACTACGAAGTTTTTTAACTTGTCAGTCGGTGATGGGGAATATTATCGAAGACTTTGCCAAAGTCCGTGTATCTCTTATCCAGAGAACTAGATATAAATTCTGTCAATATACATAAGTTGGTGGTCGTACTACGGTGCTTGACAAAGCCATGCTGAAATTGAGATATCATATGACGAATATGATTATAAAGAACTAGGCACACATATAATAGAGTTTCTAGGTAACGATAGATTTTGCTGAAATTTTATTATGTTACACCAAATGTATATTAGATTGATAATTGTATGATACGAGACTTCGATAGCAATTGCTTTAGTTGATATACAGAGTGCAATCAAAAATATAAGGGGATTTTCTATCGACAGAATTTGCTGATAACCAAGTATGTTAAACAAAACGTATATGAGATTGATAAACGCACTCTACGCGACCAGGATAGCACTTGCATTAGCTGATATACAGGGTGTAAAAGAAAATATAGGTAGGTTTCTAGACATCGATAGAATTAGCTGAAATCTTAATATATTACACCTAAGGTTTATCATATTGAGAAATGCATTCTACGCCAGCACGATAGTGATTGCGTTAGTTATTACACAGAGTGTAATGAAAAATATAACGGGGTTTCTAGACATTGATATAATTTGATACAGCTGATGTATGGATTCACGATTACAATCTATGCAATCACGATACCAATTGCATCAGTTGATAAACATGGTGTAATAAGCGATTTTGATATGATGACTTGTAATGTGATTGTTGAGATCATTCATAAAGCAAAATTGACAAAATAAAGGAATGTCTTTTAATGGTAGATCTCCATTGCGATTTTCCGAAAAACTGCTGACCGGAGCAACAAATATTAGAAAATTGATAGTAAACAATTCAGCTCAATGATTAATACACTCGAAAAACTGAATCGAAATAGAATTCCACTATACAGGTTGATTTCTGAGTTGATACTTTTTTTAACTGTGTATAGAACTGGTAAAAATAAACAACTTTTTCAAATAACATTTTTTCAGAAAAAATAAGCGAGATAAATAAAAGTAAATCTGTAAATCAAGACGTATCTAGTCTGTTTATGTTTACTTTTTTGCTCGCAGAGAGCAAATCGTTGTACTGAAGTTAATGGTGACAACTTTGAACACCAATTGAATAATTATGGCTGGATTAACATACAAAATTGAATATGTATACCTCAATTGACCGGTACAATGTTAATTTCATCAATTTTAAAGAAATGTATTAATGAAATGCAACATGAAAAAAAAAATGGATATTGAGGAAAGTCTGGTGATGCCAAGGATCATAACTCATGCAACAATGTGAAAAAGTACTCACATCCTAGTATTCATTCACTCAAAAATTGAATAGTTGACTCCTATTTGGTCCTATTTTATTTTTTCATTTTCATCAAGGTAATCCGGTTTGAAATCATAGTCCACAGATTCAATGAAATATTTTCATTGGATAAGTCCAATCAGGGATTTCTATTTTTTCTATGATCGTGCAAAAATGTTATGTGCAATCAATTCCTACTGTTTCAATAAAATAGCTTCACCGGAAACTCTTGGTAATTGTTGATAATAGTAACCTGATTTTCACACATTTCTATCCCGTCGTGGATTGCCATGAGAAAACGAAATATTTTTATGATATTTGCATTTGACAACTTTACTGTTATTGCTAGTCAAGTATATGAGAGCAATAAAGTGCATTTTGAAAAAGTGCCGTTCGAATAGATATTGGTAAAATGTTACATAAGTAAAACGACGAGTCGTGTTTTTCATAGATAGATGGAAGAGAATATCAACGTTAGAAGAAATGAGGTAGCTTTATTATATTACAGACTATATGATTTGGATTGAATAATGCAGTAATTACTCTAGATTCCAAAATATATTTGGCCTGTAACAACAGATTTGTGCAAGTAATGGAAATAGGACGTAACATAGGTAGTTGCAATTCGTATGGAAGTACTAATACAAAGATTTGGGAAATATTTTATATGTGTCCGTAACTGTAGAATTAAATCAGAATTGAATGTTCGCATAGATTTTTATGTAAAGTAACAAATATTCATTACATGAGATACCAAATGTTGTATGGGTCATTTAAATAGCAATTGTAAATCTAAAATACGTTAGGTGTAACATACTCAAATCAGCAAATTCTATCGATACCTAGGAAACCCCCTTATATTTTTATCGTGGTCGCGTAGAATGCATTCATCGATCTCATATACCTCAGGTATAAAATAACAAGATTTCAGGAAATTCAATCGATACCTGAAAACCCCTTTATTTTTTATATTACACTCTGTATATCGTGGTCGCATAATATGCAATTATTAATCTAATATACCTTCGGTGTAACAAACTAAAATTTGAACAAATTCTATCGATACCTAGAATTCCTCTTATATGTGTGCCTAGTCCTTTCATCGGCAATAATGATTTCAAATTCGATTTCTGTCTATGATAAGAACCATTTGACGATGAAACAAAAACGATATATCCGACTTGCTCAATAACGTTGTTTCTTGGCAAGTGTTATCGACACTATAACAGCTAAAGCATGTGAATGAGACGTGACAATTATTTGAATCGCCGATACGTTCTAAGGATGTCTCAGAAGTCGTTAAGAATGAAATGTAGTTGAGATGATATTTAAGGATCTAACAGTGCTGACACAGATTATTACGTCATATAACATCTTCACAACGTATAACCTATGTTTTTTCAGCTACGTCGTCATGGGTTCAAGAGTATAACGTTAACAAGCCTTCCAGGGACGTTTCTTGCTCAGTAGGATGTCATGTCTACAGGTGGTGACACCCAGCCAATGGGGGATAATATTCAATACTTAATTGAAATTAGCACTTGCAATAATTGTCCTCCTGAAGGAACATTGCACAAATTAATGTCAGATGTAATTTAATGGGCGTAGGGGAAAGTAGTTATTTTCTGACAGATATTTACCACAAATTTTCCACTTTGTCGGATAGTGTGGAGAGAAGGGGAATTCCACTTTGTCAAAATGTTTCGTTTCATTCATCCGAAAATTTCCGGCACACTTTTAGGATTAACTCTTTCCAGATAACTCTGATGTTGTCTGACCTATCCTTGCACTGATGAGTGATAAACAAACCGTGAATCATGTCATGTCTGCAGGCGGTCACTTCCAGCCAACGCAATGGGAGATAATATTCAATACTTAATTGCTATTAAGTATAAACGCTTACCATAGTAGACTTTGACGCTTTCAGATTTTAACATTAAGCTGACATTTTCCGAAAAATGTCATTTAATGGAAATATCATTTATTGGTAAAATTGAAAAAACGCTCTATCAAAGTGATTTAAACAGATGGGGCCCGGGTTCAATCTCCGCCGGCGGTCCTTTTTTTCACTGTTATTATACTTTTTTCTGTTAGAGATGTGAATTATCAGATATTTGGATAGCTAATATTTTGTGCCTATGTTAAATGATCAAGCTGTTTTTTTGTCTAAGAGCTGCATTTGTAGAAAAAATCGTGTGCCTATTTCGAGCAAAAAGTGTGACTGCGGCTCTCCGTATATTAACCCTCTTTGTAGAGCGGTAATCTGTTACTGCGCTCTGATTTTATTAACATTCTTGATGTTGATTTAATTAACAGTATTTGGTTCTCCCGGTCATCTGAATCCCATGCATACCTATCAATCTCACATTTCTGACAATCGTTCGTTACTTATGCAGAACCATATTAACATAACTATCGACATATCCACAAGAATTAACATCACTTTCGAGCACGTGCAATTTAACATATTGCACATTACAAAAAGAAATTAATGTTTTTCGTAACGTTCCACATATCTGCTAACAACATTCTATCGCATATTTCCCGAGCCATTGAACGATAGTCGAACGAGAGGGGCAGAGAGGTGTCTAGTAGCTCTCTGCGGGGGCCGTAGCCTGGGGCATAGGCGGGGCCCCTTCGGAGATGATGCCCTTCCTTTCACCGCGTTACACAACAATCGAGATTGTGTGTGTGTATGTCTTGTAGCCGTTCCATTATTATTGCAAGGTTTCTTCGGATTGCCGTCGATAGTCCGGGAAGAAATGATAAAAGTTTGTACAGACAAATTGGCGAGGTTCATGGTTTCACGAATTAGCACTAAACAGTGAGTATCAATGTTGAAAAGGGGAACATTCTCCATGAAAATTGAAAAATGAAAAATGTGATTCATTTGTAATATCTAACAGAAAACAACTACTTCCCCGGCACAAGCCACGCTGGACATTCAACTACATCTGATAGATATTGTGAAAAGACTAACTGAAAAGGAAAGCAAAGATCTGAAAGTGAAAATTCGCATTTTCATTCAGATAACTGATTTTTTTTTAATTCTCTGTAGTTTTCATTGAAAAAATCATTAAATGAATTAGATAAGGAAAATGTTATTTAAAAAATACTCACAGAAATCGTTCATTTCATTGAAGCAAGGCTATGAATAGCCTGTTTGAGCCTGTTTTATTCCAATCCTATATCAGTCCTCCTGAAGAGCTTGGCGAAATAGATTTTTGTCGACCAAAATGTATTGGGGATTAAATGCGAGAGAAGCGAACCTTGCTTCAATGAAATGAACGATTTCTGTGAGTGATATTTTTTTAATAACATTCTCTTTATCTAATTTATTTAATGATTTTTTTAATGAAAACTACAGGGAATTAAAAAAAAATCAGTTATCTGAATGAAAATGCGAATTTTCACTTTCAGAATTTTGTTTTCCTTTTCAGTTAGAGTCTTTTCACAATATCTATCAGATGTAGTTCAATGTCCAGCGTGGCTTGTGCCGGGGAAGTAGTTGTTTTCTGTTAGATATTACAAATAAATCACATTTTTCATTTTTCAATTTTCATGGAGAATGTTCCCCTTTTCAACATGAATACCTTCCAAGAGGTTATCTTGAACGATGGAAAATAGCGACTAAAGTTTGTCTTTCAGTCGCAGATGATTCCACAACAGATTTTATGAATGTCCTATTCATATTTTCGAAATAAAATCAAAGTGAGTATCAAGTTGCACCACATGAGAAACTTTTTTGTTATACATCTGTCAGAAAAAATAGTTCTTGATAAAAGTTGTTACGATGCGGAAAACTTTGAAATTATTAATAACATTTTCGGGTGTACATGCAGGAAAGATCAAAAAATAGGAATTTGATCAAGAGTACACCAAGAACCCTCATTTTCAATATTATCTGTAGTATACTGATAAATAGAATAGATTGATAAATAGAATATATTATGTTTTACAATTAAGAACGTTAAGGATGATATTGTTTGAAATATTACATAGTCTGTTTTGTCCTAGTTTTAGTTGGAATAGACCAAGACAACGAACTTGAAACAGAGAACTATTTTTAGAAGGAAAGTAGGACCATCTATTACATATCAAAAAGTTAACACAAAAGTTGTTTAAAACTGAACAATATTCAGATTAAGCGACAAAACCTTTTTACCAATGTGATCGCGAACTTGCAGATTTTCATTATTTAATTGTTTACCGTTATTAAATTGATTAATTTATTTATTATGGTCATACATACAGGTGTGGAATATCAAATTTGCACCAAAAAAACCAGCATAAATTTAAACCGTTTTTAACAAACGTCGATATTCTAGAACAATATCATTACAGTAATATGAAGGAGGCACTTAAAGTGAATACGAGATACTAGTACTCTTTATGAGGCCAGAACCAAAAAAAAATAGATATGTTCAGTTCTGCCCTGTTCATAGTAATACAGTAACCTTGTCATGAAAAGTGTGCGCCTAAATTGTATCAAATGGTGGTAGTAGGTTTCGTTTTTTTCTGGTATGTAAAGTGATTGAGATGCAAAACCCAAGTTTTCAACTTAGGCAGCCCGCATCACTTTTGCATATCCCAAAAACTGCAAAATTTCCTTTTTTTATACCATTTCAACCATGAAGGAGCATGCTTTCGATAAAGACCATTGAACATTTTTAAACAAGATTGAATTTGCTATAATACGAAATACCAATGGGTTAGGTAGCTTCAATAGCTACCGACATTCAGCTTTTCAAAGTCTGGCAAATTTTCCAAATTTGAAAACTTTACGATAATTTTCATTGTATTAACGAGCCAGTGAAGGAAATATTCTTTCAATTTGATATCTTGAAGGGGAGGGGGATACATAGATATAGGGACGACGATACAAACTCAGAGATTGGAAACTCGCTCAGTTGATAGCAAAGACCCAAACGGTCACGGTTGCCATTTGTAAGAAATTTCGTAGTCTGCGAGTAATTCTGAAAATAATAACAAATTATGAGTAAAATGAGAGTAACCGGAGGTACAAAAGTTGCACGTGGGTATTGGAATAGCTGAGACAGTATAACGGTCACATTTGAAGCCAAACACATTGGAGTTTTTCAGGCTGAAGAAGATGCGGACACGCTAATCATCACTACAGCCATCAGAAAGGCCTCTGATTCTCGGGTTGTTATTGCAGGAGAGGATGTAGACTTGTTGGTCATCCTCTGGTCTCAGGAATCTCTCGCCAGGTCTATATACCTTCAAAAATGTAGAAGAGTCAAAACTCCAGATCTCAACATCTGCAGACAGTCAGCTCACCCCTTTCACTCTCACATTCAGTGGCTGTGATTCCACTCCGTGCTTCTTCGGCCAAGGGAAACTCAAGTTGATCCAAATACTATCTAAATTTGTAGACCTCAAAGGGAAAGCTGCAGTTTTTTCCAATCCAGCTACGACACCTGCCCAAGTAGTTGAAGCCAGGGAGAAAATCCTCATTGAGCCGAAACGTCCAGTCAAACCCTTAATGACCTGCACCACCAGCTTTTCACAAAGGCTGCAGTCAAGACCAGTTTCAACCTGGCCAGACTTATGCTACTTCCATTCCGCACATTTCTCCAGGAGGTGCAGCAGTGGCTGGGTTACAAAAAAAATCCGCTCGACTGGAGACGAGTTGCTACAGCCCGAGGCGTTTCCCCAAACTGATGTCAAGGGAAGTAGCTCCCTCAAACAAGCTGAACACGAATGCCGAAATGCTTGCAGCTGCAGGAAAGCAGGTTTGAAGTGTTCTCTTGTCTGCAGAACCTGCAATGGCCAGTCCTGCGAAAACCTACTTGATATTACTGTAGACATCGATGTCAACAGCTACGATTTGGACGAGTTTGACGACAACGACGATATAGACCTACGCCTTCGTTGAGGGTTCATTTCGAAATAAATCTACAAATAATAGCTATTAATTAAAATAATTAATGACACAAATTCATATGAGCGTGAAGTTCGTTGAATGAGGCACAGCAGAGTTCAACAAACATGCGAGCACAAAAAAGCCCTTTGCGAAAGTGTATCATACAAATCTTTTTCTTTTACAGTTATCATATTGCTGAATTGTGGCAATGGTATTTTTAATTTGAATGTTGTATATTTGACGCAAAATACTGTAATTTTCAAAAATGCACGAATGTATGAACGGTGTGTAAAAATCTACTTTACGCACAGTATTTTTTTACGCACTTGTGCGTAAAAGTATCACTTTACGTACTGTCAGCAGTTTTTTTATACAAAAAAGTTGACGGAAATTTTGCGCTGGTGTCTCTCGAGGAGCCCATATATCGAAAGTAGTCAAATAATAGGTTACAACTGAGAAATACAACTACAGATTGGTGTATGCGATATAGTTGATTATTGTAAACACAACTCTCGAAATTGGAATTTGTTCAAAAATTGTAGGAGTATATTTTCCTTTCTATTTTCGATTCTTTGTGATTAAAGCAAATCTCAAGTTGCGTAATGGTTAGACCGGTTTTTCATACACCGAGTATCTTCTGAATTGAATATTTCATCAACTCATTTATGGCCATATCAATTGCACGTTGTGATGAAAGAGTGGAACATCGAAAGTAAAACCATTAACTAAAGATGCGATTAATCGTGATGAACTCCTGGAGCTTTGAACATTCTCAACAATCAAAGAAATGTTCATCTGTAGACTACACAGACTATGTTGGGAGTGATTGGAGCTGGTAGATGTTTAATATTTGATAAGACCAATAACTATTTTGTTCAATAAGGTTTTTTTTACAAATGACTTGAGGCCCTCCTACCGAGGTTTCTAAATTTGTTGTGGGTAGTTACCGAATCATCATTTTCTGAAAGTATTAAAAGAACATAGTGTGGGTGTGATGTTTGATAGGATTCTAACGTTATTTGATAGATATCGCGTAATTAAATTTCCTTGCCCCACGATATTTGCGACTTTTTCCGAAAAAATAAATAAAAATAAGTAACTAATAAAGAATAAAAAATTCACAGAAATAACTTAACGATAGCAAAATTCCTGTTCAAAAACACTACTCCCTGGCTTAACCACGACGGGTACTGAATTATATCTTATAACGATTGCAACTACTCCCGCGTGACCAAATTTGATTCGTACAAGTTTAGAGGTATCTGTCAGATATAATTCAATACCCGTCGTAGTATTAGCGAGGAGTTTCTGTTTTCTGACAGGTATTTCCCACAAAGAGCTTTTGTTGCAGGTGTATATGCGGGTAAAAAGGTAAAACATCAGTTGGCAACGACTATCGCTATTAAACGTATATATATATATATATATATATAGTATATATATATATATATATATATATATATATATATATATATATATATTATTATTAACTCGCTTCCTTTCTGTTCGGGTAGAATTTTGCAATAAATTTTATATCAAAACAAGTGCCAACCTGAATAAAGAGATATTGAGGAAAGCAACTACTTTTTCAGAGGAACAACAGTTTATAGCCAGGAGAAACAAAATTTGATTATGTGCGGGTTACAAAATGTAGAGCGGGATGTATTCGTTAGTTGGAATTGGTTCAGTTTTTGGTCTGATAAGCAACTCCAGTCGCGCTTCGGGTATAAAATTAGTTGTCTGGCAGACCACCGTTAAAATTAGTACATTTTCAGTTATTCGACAACCAAGGTCGCGTTGACGACTTGTGTACTTCTACGCCATATTGGAAGTGTGATTCTATTTGGAAACATGGTCGGCCCTTAAAACTTGGGACGTAAAACAAACATATACAAAGGATTTTAAAGCCTCATTTTAGTTTTCCAGAAATAATTCATAGGTATCCCGTTTAGTTCACGCTTGAATCGATATCAACATTAAAAATGGTTTATAAAAATAAATATATTTTTGTATTCTTGACATTTGAAATATTCGCAACAGATTGAAAGCCCGCATGCTTTTTGTCATGAAACAATAATAATAACAGTAAAATGTGATGCGATGCCAATTTCTGTTTCGCAATCGTTATTTTTCGGTAATATTGAGCATGAATTTCGATATCAACTTGCTGTAGAAGTTGCTAGAACGTTTTTTCTCAGTGTCCATTTTGGCCATCAGTAATTATTTGATTGATTAATTAACTATTTACTGAACACCATAGAAAATAAACTGTCATTGCCACCTGAGAGGGCGCTGGTGTGCAGTTGTTCTTAAGTAAATTCAGCAACGTTTAGGAAACGACCAACTGCTACCTACAGTTGCAATAGAAACGTTGTAAAAACCCAAAACTGAATGATCAATTTGGTGTAAAACAGGGTTGTGAGGATGTTATTATGACGTCGGCAACTTTTTCGAACACGTTGCCGCAACGTTGAACTTTGGTAATTATGCAAATAAATTGTTATATTGGATATAACTGCACTAGTTTATTCTAACACGCTTTTATTAGCTTCACTTGTATTTATCTATGTATGTAAGTATTTATGTATGTATGTATGTATGTTTGTAACGGAATCTATGAACGTGATTTTCACCCACTTCTATGCATCCGAATGGTTTGAAATTTGGCATGTGCTCATTATTCTGATGATGAAATTTTTGTTACAACAAAAAACAACATGTTAGGGTTTTCGGGGCTACAGATTATGGATTTTTTATTGTCAAAATCAATGGATTCAAGATGGCAGCTCCAATATAGCGGACGAGATTTGTGACTATGGTTAGATCGATTAAAAATTGGTATGTGGGGATTTTTCTAGTCGTAGGTTTCGTATTTTTTGTCAAAATTCATAAATTGAAGATTACGGATGAGATTTGTCATCATGGTCCGATTCTATACAAAATTAGAGTGTGGGGGTTTTCAGGGTCAGAGAATATGATTTTTTCATCAAAATTAAGTTATTCGAAATCGCAGCTCCAATATGGCGGACGAGATTTGTGACTATGGTCAGATTCGATTCAAAATTGGTATGTGGGGATTTTCCAGGTCGTAGATTTCGTATTCTTTGTTAAAATTCATAAATTAAAGATGGCGGACGACATATGTCATTATGAACCGACTCTATTCAAAATTAGTGGGCGAGAGTTTTCGTGGTCAGAGATTATGAATTTATTGTCAAAATTCATGAACTCAAGATGTCGGCCCAAGATGGAGGACGAAGTTTGTGACTAGGTCAGATCGATTCAGAATTGGTACGGTAAACCAACCAAGCTTGACACGGAATCATTTGCTGCGCACTTGTCAGTTAACGGATTATATATGGATATCGATTTTTTAGTTAAAACAATAAATAATAATTTAAAAAACTAAAGAACACGTTTTTTTTTTAAATAATTGACAATGTAAATACTAAAATGTAAAAAAAGTGTGGGGTGCTTAAAACAAAGTTCTCTTGAGCTCTTGAACGCTCAGTATTGTTGAATTAAAATAAAAAATATGACAATATAGATCGAAAGCACCCACGCTTTCCTACATTTGAGTTATTACATTGTTTTTCTACGTTCATGCAAAAAATAAAACTGTATTGAACTATATTTGGGGAAAAACCACCGTCTAAGGTGGCGGTTATATTCGATGAGAATTCCTACGAAAATTTGTTAGTACGAATTCGTACGAATCAATTATTATGAATTCAGTAGGCGTGTGTGGTTACATTTGATGAGTTCATTTCATACGAATTAAGTAGTGATTATGGATTCGATGTCAAATTATAATTTTTTCATAACCATTAGTGAAATAGTTTTTACTGAAACAAAAAGAAGAAAGTGGGTTGATAACTTTTTTTTAACGAGAAATAAAAAAGGAGAGTTTGAAAAGTCATAAAAGGAATTAAGAAGAAATAATGAAAATTTTTTCGAATACATGAGAATGACACAATCCTCATTCGACTATACACTAGAGAATATTGAGAGTCACATTTCTGAGCACTCGAATTTTAATGCACTAAAGTTGTCAGTAATTTGCAATCCATGTTCTCACTTCACTGAAAGCTAAAAAATATGCAAGCTAGTCGTACGAAGAACTATGAAAGAAACAAAATAATTTGGTTGTATGGAAATCACGTACGAATTCGTAACAAATGGTCGCATATAATATAACCACAAAAATGTCAATATTCGCAATTGTTTACTTCCGACGATTTCTTAGGAATTCGTACGACTGAATTTTCGTATGAATTCTTAACCAATGTAACCGCCGCGCGCCGCCTAATAAAGAGCCTTCGCCACTGTCACTGTTAGTCCAACGAATTGAGTTTCTTCCGCATATTATGCACTTTCGATGCACTTCTTATTTATCACTTTTCAGTATTTGTACTGTTTTGATCTATACTATAATAATAAATTGCTATGCACTTTCATGAAAAGTAGTTTGACTCGAAAAAAAAAATCTATATTTCAATTAGTTTGGGTTAAAATAGTTTTCAATAAAAAATGAAAATAACTTTCCAGGTAGGAATACAATATATTGAACAAATTGGTACATGTTTCATTGAAAATATGGGGAACGGCCTTAAGATAACTTGTTATAAAAACCTACCTGGAGTTTGTTATCTTGCCTTCCATCACTTCCCCCTAACAGATTCAGCCCGTTCTCATTTTTGTTTGTTCATGAGCTAACAATTAGATCATCGTGCTCTTCAGATATCGATAAATGAATGAATATTTTGCAATCTCTTGAAAAATATTCAGAGCGTGAGTAACAGCTGGTCTCTGCCCACTGGTTTTCGAAGAGCCTATAGTACTAAAAATCTTCATTCACTTTCTGAAAATAGTTTCAATTTTAGTTTTCGAAATTTCTACATAATTTTGTGAATCATATGGCATGATACTGTTTTGTAAGTGCTTGTAGTTGAAGGACTCGGCCTCTGCCATCAAACATTACCGTTGTACTAACATAGCTGAAACCGTGAAAACATGCACGCCCATAATGCGCATTCGTCGTACAACGAACTATAGCCCGTAATATATCCCGTGATAAGGCACTCAACATAAGCGTTCGCGCAATAAATGAGCATTTCACATGTTCAGCTATGTTGGTAGAACTCTACTTGCACTAACAAATATATGGTTTTGTGCCTTCTGATGTAAATAAATATTTGAATTATTTGCGGCCTTCATGTTTTCTGACATGATAACGTCTTATAAATCGATGAACGCTGATTGCACGCACGAAAAAGTATGACTCATTGCCACGTTCCGCCTGAACCGAGCGTGCAAGAAAGAGCCTGAAATAAGCGATAGAGAGGCACGGTCGGCCTAAGCGTTCGACTTGTGACGCATCTATTTGTCTTTCACTCCATCGGCCGATGCGCCAGAGTAGAAGAGAGACAGCGGCAGCACACAACTTGCACGTGAACTGTTTTGTCAACTGTGTATAAAGTAAACTGAAAAGTTAATGTGGTTTCCATTGTTTATTACAACCACAATTGCGGCAAAAAAGATAATTAATTCTTGCATATTGAGACTTTGATCAACGATAAAATATCTTTGTATTAGGTATACAAAATAATTATAATTCAGTTATAATAATTCAATGCAATTCATAAAAGTATGTAAATTTTCATCAATGTTTTCTTATGACGTCATCATGTGAAATTATTGTTATTAAACGGATTTTACAGACAAGAGTATTTTTTTAATCTCATTGATCAAATGAAAGTCCATTACACAATGGAACATTATGTAACAAGTGTTATGAACGTTCTGTCAGTATCGAGTGTCGAAAGAAATTCATTAACGTATTACATACCCTACATTTTCTAGGAACTCATATTCGAACAAAATAATTTTTTTTTGTAGTTTATACATCTCTTTTATCATCACCTACGTTTCAGACGACAGACCAACACCTACCCTGTTAGGATTTTCATCAATAGTGACGATGTATTTGGAGTCGCCAGGATAACATTTTCAATCTTTGAACGTGATTTTCACCCACTTCCAAACATCCAAATTTGGCTGGTGTCCATAATTCCGATGACAATGCATCATAACCATTTTGGTGAAAAAAAAGTAGTTGCTTCAAGATGGCTGACGACACTTGTAACTATAGATAATTGATATTAGGGTCGGAGATTATTAATTTTTTTATCAAAATTTATGAATTCAAGGTGGATTGATGGTGGACGAGTTTTGTGATTATAGTCAGATTCGATATAAAATTGGTATGTGGGGATTTTCACGATCAGAGTTTTTGATTTTTTTGTCAAGATCCATAAAATCTAGATGACGGTTATAAATTTGCGAAAAAGTTTTGTGGTCATGGCCACATGTTATTTTCGTCGGATATCGTGATTTTTTTTACTTGATTCGGCACGTCGAGAACGAGCTGGGTTCTATTATTTTTCGTTATCCTTCGAATACCTCGAAATATTGAAAGCGTAAGACTAAATAAGGTTTTAAAAACTATAGAACACTCTTCACCTACAACATGGACTAAAAAGTAAAAAATAATTATACAGAGAAAGAATATTTTTTGTCAAAAATAAAATATTTAGGGAGATATTGAATTTAAATGTTTTCAAGGCTTTTTTTGGTAATCACTAATAAGAGGCCTGCGGCCTACGCAAACCGCGCTGGAACACTAAAAGCGATTCCATAAAATTTAAAAACATTTTTCGAACATTTTTGACTGCTTCAAGAACGAAAATTCTTGGTATTCATTGATACATTATGTCCCATATAGCAACCCATTTCCTTAAATGCCCCATTTTCGGAAACACCCTGTATAGGTAATTTCTCAAATGTTAAAAAAAGTGGGGTAATGTTAAAAAAAGTGGGGTAAAGTTAAAATTAGTAATAGTTATAAGAATATAGGTCACTAGCACCTACGCTTTGATCTATAGTTCAGCGTATACATAGGTATAAGCTTAGCGATAAGGAACAAGAATAGTGAGATTTATTTCAGAGTAATTCACTCGCAGCTATTGAAACTGAGTACTTATAAAGAGAAATATTTTTAATGTAAAAATTAAAAGTTTAATCAGTGAAAAACTGAAGAAGAATTCCTTAATTGAAAGTCATCAACATTGTTGAAAACCTTTTCTCCCAACCCTGTGGGATCTGGAGGAGGTGGTAAAAAGTGTTGAAAGTGTCATTCAGAAGTTGCCAGAAGTCTCTTAGGGATTAGTTCGAGAAGCATGCAAGAATAAAATCGCGATGAATATTAGTAAAGTCAAAAATATTAGCAAGTCAAACAAAAAAAAATCATCAAAATATTGATGGAAAAGGACGGTAACCATCTGAACGGAGACAAAGGTAATAAAGTGTTGATTCTTGATATTCAGATAATCAAGGAAGGGTAAACAACCTCATTGAAACCGGTCCATACAAGTAGTTGAATAGAAACCCATTGCCCAAGATGATTCCAGACATGCTCCACTTGGGAACTCCGACCACAACCTTATATCTCCACTTTGCTCTTTTTCTACATCATCGAGCAGGTCATGGCTGTCTAGTCTCATAGGGCACTATATACAATTCAGACGATTGGGCTGGTCTTTGCATGATTTCCTAAGCATTTCCATAGGAAATAGTGTGTTTCTCTCTTAGAGATCCAACAGAATGCGCCGAAACAGTTTCTGAGATCAGAATGCTGGGGATGCAAACATACATACCTAAAACGTCAAGACGAACATCATATTTTTCCACGCCATCGAGCAGCTCAAGGCTGTCTAGTCTCATATGGCACTACAATTCAGACGACTGGCCTGGTCTTGGCATGTTTTTCTCAGCATTTTCATGGGAAATAGTGTGTTTCTCTCTCAGAGATCCCACAGAATGCGCCGAGACAGTTTCTGAGATCATAATGCTTAGGACGCAAACATATATACCTGAAACGTCAAGAGGAATATCATCTGATAAGTCCTGATTTAGGAGAAACTCCTCCAGAGCTGTCGCCCTCAAGCAGGCAGAATATCGTCGATGGTTGAAAAATCAGGGCAGTGAAACTAGATCGGAATACGTTGAAGCAAGAAACATCTGTAATGACAGAATCGAATCTTCGAAAGAGGTTAACAACGCCAAGATACTTTTACTTCTAGCTCAATTCCTCCTCTAACGAAGGAAGATGGAACACTAGCAACGAACGCTCAGGAGAAAGCCAATATATTTGCAAACATGTTTGCTGCAAATACTACGCTAGATACATTGAGAAAACGAACCCAGAACATCATCTCCATTGACAGACATATTCCTGAAATTATCTTTCGCCAGCAAAACATCAGACACATTTTGCTGGGTCTTGACACCAACAAAGCTAGTGAATCTGACGAAATTCCGCCGATCATTCAAAAAAAGTGCTCCCGAACTAACACCAGTACTTTTCAAGTTATTCAACCTCTCATAATTTGGGAGTATTTTCGTCCAACTCGAAAATTATTAGAATACAACCAGTGAACCAGTCCCCAAAAAAAGGGAAAAATACCCTACCCAGCAACTACAGACCTATCGCACTATCTCGAAGGTCATGGAGAAAGCTATCAACATCTAGCTCATGAAATATCTGAACGCTCAGGAATTATCAACAATCTCAGAGATCAACTGGTGACCTGCTTGCTTATGTCTCACATATTTGACAGTAATCTTTCAAATAATATTGTGAAACTCTGGCCGTTACACTAGACATCTCCTAGCCAAACTTCAGTTTTATAGCTTGCTTCCCCAGTTGTCTTCCTTGCTAGTTTTCACTCAGACCGATCTCTCCACGTGGTGATCGATAGAGTATCATCCGATACTCTACCAATAAAATCTGGTGTTCCGCAGGGATCCATTCCAGTGCCAACACTGAGACATGCGAAATATCTGTTTGCCAGTGCCCGTTTTTTCACCAAACGGCAAACCTTTGGAACTCGCTGCCTCCTACCTACTTGAGAAAAAAAACTCTCGAATCCGAATGTACCAAAAATACACTGTATACCCAAGATTCACAAACCTGGGAAAATGGTTCGACCAATCGTTTCGTCGATGGGGTCGCTGTTTCGTACAACTGGCCAAAATCAACTTTATTGAAACCAAAATAGCTCACAAACTCAAGTATGACTTTACTTCAAATTTACAATAAACCTGAATTCACTTTCTGATGAGACGCCACAGTCATCCACATACAAAATAGCGAAATGGCACACAAAAGAGTTTTAGAATCTTCAAGTGGCCCAACTAAGCTCGAGTGTTAAAAATTCATTAGAATTCATCGACCATCGAATTCATCGACCATCGATCATTGAATCTGGAAGAAGAAATTTTGATCTCTTCTGATATAAGTTCTTTATTTGCAAGTTCCCCAATACCCAAAACTTTGGAATATATGAGCGAGTTACTGATGACCAATGGTTTCAGTAACGAAATAATCAGTGAATATTCACGCCTCGCCAGATTTTGTATGAGGCAGAACTGCTTTCAGTTCAATAACTGTTTTCACGAACAACTCGAAAGAACAGCCTTCCTAGCAAATTTGTTATCAGTAAGTTTGAGATGGAAGCAAGAGAGAATTTTAGCTATTTCCCTAGGGTTTCTGTTAGATATGTGAATGACGTGATCGACATACAAAACAGGTCGACATAGATAGTTTTTAATGGCCAGTTTCACACCATGTCTTCCACATATGGAACTAAAAACGAAAATCAGTTACCATTTTCAGTTGTATTAGTAGTAATAAACGATCAAAATCAGCTTGAATTCTATGTCTACAGGAAGGACAAGAGCACACTCAGATACATACCTGACTTCACATAAACTGCAACAAATCTTGGGAACTCCCAAAGATGAGAAGGAAGAAAAAGAAAAGTCGGGATTTAAGAGATTAGCTGTAAAGATTACACGAGTAGAAGAATGTGGTTCGAACTAGAAGGGCCATGAAAGTAACGTTCAAAGAGCACATTTCTCCTTTATGCAATTTTCGAGACCAGAAAAGTCGAGTGCTGTTCAATATGCTTTGGACCACGATCACCAGATTGGTGACACAAGAAGAAGAGTAAGAATAGTATGAATGCCGATAAAGGCCGAATTCCATATAATCTATTGTTCAAGTTCATAGTACAATAAATCACTACGTCCTTCAAAATTCATTATTCTCTATTCTATATTAACAATATATTCAAGTGGCACATCGTTAAAAAGAGAATTCAATTCTTTTTACAACCATCTGAATATTTTTGAATTTTGTTTATAATTTTTTTCCCAATTTCGATTTTTATGCCTTTCGAAATTTTTAAATTAATGTACCCCAGCGCCATCTGTTAAGTAATTGCAATGTTTATTCTCTGAGAAAGTAGTATCGGTAATACCCTTTTTTTTGGTTTCATTGTTCCACATCCAACCGTTCAAATGTATCGAGATATGAGTAGTATTATATTTGATATTTCGAATTTGAATTGCAAAAAAAATTTACGAAATTCAAAAAAATTTAGAAGGTTGTAAAGAGAATGGAATTTCCTTTCCGACGATATGCCCCCCCCCCCTGTGGGGCATTCACCATTTTTTTTATTTCAAAAAGTAGGATTGGTGAAGCACTGTATATAAAATTAGAATAGGATAAACTAGTGTAGTAAGCTTATAGCTTTTGAAAATGCCAAATTTACGGGCAAAACGTGCGTTGAGTGAAAGTGACGTAGTTTTGAAGTTTTGGAGTTTTGGGTATCATCCATTTCTTGTATAAACTGGAATTACTCAATCCATCCTTTCATTATAACTGAAAACTTTTGAAGATGCATTGTATATTAAAATATGTTTTTTGATTTCTTTTTCTGTGTATTCTAAGTTGTTGATTATTGATGCCTCGAAAATGATTGAAATGCACTTCTACTAGGAGAGATAAACATACGAATAACAAATGACATTCTGACAAGGCGCTCCCGTCAATAAAAGATACAAATTACAATACAAGCGAAATTGCTTTATATAATATGTTTTCATGATGTTTACATTCCTCGCAGATGATTTTTAAGAAATATGATTGTGATATTTCAAGCGTAGAATATTCCTTTGATAACCGGTAACGCCCTCCTTAGGTATATAGACGGTATAGACAGGCTAGTTCGGAATTCTAAAAGGTCACTTCGTTTGCAACATATTGATTGATTTGGTTGTTCTTACCAGGTGTAATGAACAATGCGTTTATATCGCAGAAATGGTTTGATTCATGCTGAATTATTGAAGAATATAAAAGAATCAGCTGGAACAAATAGTACATCGAAGAGCGTGAGTCACTAGCAGTTTATTTTCGCATTTGATATATAATTTGGAAGTAAATTTGAGCATATTAGAAAAAAAATTCATCTTTATCCACTATAAAAAAAAGTCCAAGAATATGGATGGCAGTGAAAAGGCGCATTGTCTGCATGAACTCTTCTGAAACTCAACCCTATATACCTAGAGGTGAAGAAATAAGAATTGAAAAACATGTTTACCCCATTATGGGAATTACAAAAAAAAGTTTACCCCTTTACAAAAAAGGTAAACCCATTATGCGAATTAGAAAAAACGATACGTATTTACCATAGAATTAATTGAAAAATGAAGATGTAATCAAAAATGCGGATTCTGCGTGAACTGCTCTTAAACTCAACCCTATATCCCTAAAGGTGAAGAAATAAGAATAAAAAACATGTTAACCCCATTATAGGAATAACAAAAAACCTGTTAACCCCATTATGGGGGTTACAAAAAAATATGACAATAAAAAAGGAAAAGTATATAAATATAAAACAAAGAGACATTCTCACTGAATTAAATATTAACAGAACGACAAACAAGTAAGTATCAAGTAGTAGCTATAAAATATGCTATAATTTTATAAATTTATGCACAAAAATGATGACAAGATGAAGAAAACTTAACATAGACGTAGAAGAAAAAAAATTGAATAAAACAAAAATCTTCAAAAACATGCTTATATTCGAATGCGCAGAAAAGTTGAGAACTAATTTTTCAGATGTGTAATATAGATTATTCTCTAAGTTGCAGATTCACTTCGAATACGAAAGCGTAGCTTTCGAATCCATTACTCACATACTTACATTACACATCTAACGATAATTCGTTTTTTCTTCAAGCTCATCTGAATAAAAGCCTGTCTTCAAACTTTTTTTTTATTATTCCAATTTTTTTATTCGTGTTTTTTAGTTATGGTTATGAATATTACAAGGGCTGTTTTCTATGAGTTTTGTGCTAGGAGAAACTTCAGTCAGAAGGCCAAATTCATTGTATCCAACACTAAAAACCCCCACTACCAATTTTGTATCGAATCAGACCATATTCTCAAAATTCGTCTGCCATCTTGACTTTATGAATTTCGAACATGAAATTCATAATCTTCGACCTTAAACATCCTCGCATGCCAATTTTCAATAGAGAGCTCTCGACTGCGCATGTGCCAATGGAGGTGTCAACAGTAAGGAAAAAAACGGATTTTCAACTTGCAAGCTAGCATGCCCAGGTTAGGTTAGGTTAGGTTAGGTTAGGTTAGGTTAGGTTACGTGTAAATCCACATGATGCTGTGACCACACTTGCGCAATCGAAGAGCTCTCTCAAGATTTCAACGTTTCGTCTAAATATTTGATGATGTAACCTCATTTTTCAAAGGTACAATAAGTGTACCTACTCACTGAATATCAACAGAAATATGTAATAGATCGTAAGTTGTTGTAGGAAGATTGAATTTGAGATATTCTCACGAATTGATTTCATCAAAACTTTATTGATAAACCTTCATGAATAAAAACACTATTCGACGTTTGAATCTTTACCATTTATTTCGAATTACATAAAAAAAAATCAAAAACTGACATCTGGAGACCTTTCCAAGAAGTCAACTTGAGAGGGAGTTTTTTTATGTTCTTCTAGAGCTGTCGACTAAGCTGAGCTGTGTGCAGAAAAAGGTTTTAAGGTAAGAAATTATGAAGAATAAAAGTATAAGTAATCTAGCCTGGACAAGACCAATCAAAACAAAAAAATTCTTCTTAGTCGTTTTACCAAAGCAATAGTCTTCAACATTTTATTACAATTTTATCACCTCTATATGGGGTTTTTGAAAATCATAGTTCAATATTACATTCTGGCACGTCAACGTAGTGTGATGAGTATTACAACAACTTATTACATTACATTATAACACCAACACTATGTTTTATCGTCTCATATTCCGGGTGAATCAGATAGATAGCGGCACTACTATTTTTAATAGGAACAATTCCATTGAAACCACAGAAATATATGTGACTATTGGAGAACTAAAGTGTGATTTTTACAGATGAAAATTAATTCTATAGCACTTCCGGTTTCTTCGGAAATGGTCCTAGTTTCAATCTTGTAACCTTGCATATTTTCACATTTTTGAAGCAACCGCAAATTCTAAACATAAAAAGCAAAATTTTTTTTCCAAGAAAATCAAATTAGCATTTTGATGATAATAATTTTCCACCAGCCGAGGTTTGAATGTAACTATAATAACTATTTGACTGAAAATAACTTTTTTTTCATTATCTCATTTTTTTCAGATTATCCATTTTTTCCAAATACAATCTCTAGGGCGTACATTGTATAACAGATAGTTTTGAAGAAGAGAAATCAAATGATATCAATATTTTGATCACACTAGTTTTCACCGTTTTCATACCCCAGCTAAAAGTTGTTATTTTATTATTCAGTTATGTGGAATTATCCAGAAGGAAACAATAAAAGACTTCTGTCACGTCTGGTTTAAGAAATATTCATTTACTCAACTGAAATACATAATTTTGGTATTAAAACTAAGAAAAATTATTGAAAATAACTAATTTTTGGCTTCTTTTTATAGTTATTCGAATCAGTTTCCCTTATAATGGACCAACAGTAGGTAATCTTCTAACATGTTTTCATTCCAAAAACCTCTATGTCCTTTTTCAAAAACCTTTAAATCTTTTCTTCGTCACTCATACTTCCTAAGTTTTCAGGGAAAGTGATGTTATTTAGATCTACCAACATCTCGTGTTCATTGTTCATTTTGCCCGGAATATACTCATTCCGAATAGGCCGTTCTTTTCTTACATAATGATGTTGTTTCGCTCTACTGTCCCACAAACAAAGGAAACAACAGTATTTTGTGTAACCACCCTACAATCCCAATAACATAGCGATGATCTTGAGGTCGCCGCACACTTTCCATTGGTGTTCTTTGTACTTTATTAAATTATTTAAAATACGCATCGTTTCATAGATCTCTTTAATGTTGGACACAACGGAGCACCGACCATCGCTCCGACCATAACATCGTACCATAGCTCCGCTATCCAAAATACATAATATCATAACTATATGGTCACATCGGAGCGCCGACCATCGCCGACCATCGCTCCGAGCTTAGTATAGTTTGCCCCCTCTGCCAGTGTATTGAATCATGGATAAAGTGAATGTTTTAATCCTGCACGTGATGTTTATTACCTGAGGGCTCTTAGAGCCCGAGGGCCAATAATCACGTCCTGTGGCATATATGCTATTTTTTGCACTTCCCAGTATTACAAATTTCAATAATAATACAACTAATTATTTTGATGAGTTATATAAACATGGTACTTATTTTACTCGGTAGGTAACGCCATAGCAACGGTGTCAACAAACTTTTTCAATTCAGTGTCATTTCAGTTAATGTTGACATTAACCGATACGTCAAAAACATAACATCTCTTCACTTTCCTCTAATATTCACTTATCGAATACAAATAATCGCCCCTTTAGTTTCATCAATTGTAATAATGTTAATATCACATAAAATCTTCATTCAATCAATAAAGATTTGTAATGGAATATTTCCTAATTTTTTTCCTAGTTATCAATAGTGTAGCTGAGGTAATGTTTGATTTTTACTTTATGTCCCTAAGGATTTGAAATGCAACTTTCTCTCCCTAGGGACTGAAAGATACATTTTAGTCCCTGTTATTGAAATGAAATTCTCCATACGAGATACGTTTTTGTTTTAGGGATGTAACTTCATATTTTGACACCTTTTATGTAGGTACAACTTGTTGAACTTAATTCAGATTGACATCTTCCTCCACCGAAAGCGATGATGTCGAAAAATCATGTTTGTTGGCAGGCTCGTTCTTGATTTACTGGTGCAAAAGTGCGATGCTCCGACCCTCAATGTGACCACCGGTGCGCGTGGGTCGGATCGAGGGTACTTATTTACATTTGAAATGTAGTACAATGTACAATGTACTACATTCGCTTGAGAAAAATACTGTGTATTTGTCGCAAAGACAATAAATTTTGCGGAAATTTTAATCGTGTTTTACCTTATTGTCCCCTGAATTTTCGTGCTTTGAATCGGATTAGTTTTCTCGAAAACAGGACTCACCTGGTATAAATGATGTTCTGAATGAAGAAGTGGCCGCATTAGGCCTAATCATTTTTAATGGAAACGGAAACGGGCTTTCTAAGGTGAAATATATTACCTAAATGACCCATCGATTCATCAATATAATTTACCTCGAAGCGATAATTTCTCATCCGTTCGAAGTTGATTTTTGTCCGTTACCAGCGCAAAAACCAATGTTTGCTTAGGTACTACTAACGTAACCGTAGTAATAATTATTATTATTAAATCTATTCTAACATTTCAGTCCTTATGGCTCTACCACATTATTTATTGTCAAGTACTGTCGATATCAGGAACACAGTGACATATTAATAAGTATATTGGGTGCCTGAAGGCTATCAATTACCTATACAGTACAGTAACCACAGACAAATGTAAGCCACAAGTGAAGAATGAATCGTAGCACTCGGCACATGACTTCTTGACATCATGTATTATTAAAAAAAAATGTTTACCAAAAAATCAGAAGGGGAACAAAATAGTAATTTATGTATCAAGTGAGTAAAGTGATATTTTTTTACGAGTAGGAAATTCCTACAAGTAAAAAAAAACACTTTACTCACGAGTTTCATACAACTGTCAAAAAACACAACCAATTCAGGTTTTTTTGCAAATATGAAATGTATTTGGGATATTTATTGATTCATTATTCTATCAAACAAATGAAACGAATAATTTCGACAGAGTAGAAGTGTCACACTATCCCGCAAAATGGAAAATTTGCAGCGAATATTAAAATAACATATTTAACGAAGTCAATATTATTATTATTATTAATGTTGACGGAAGTAACTTTTCATTTTCTTAGATTTGTCTTCAAAATAATCAAACAATAGTCGTGAAGCTACGAATACTTTTTTCTTTCTTTGCACTATGTCAAGGAAATCTCATATTTGCACTATCCACGATTTTCTCCGTTCAATCTTCATCAATTTTCATTTCTACTTAAATTAAATTCATAGTTATCAAGAATTCTTTATCTGGATAGATGCCTAATAATTTTACAAATTCCAATAATTATTGATGTCAACTAGTTTCTGACTGCCAAACAGCCACAGCTACCTTGGATTACTTATTTTGGATTAGGTCCAATAGTTCATATGCTATTATTATTGTGAATATAGTCGCCGTGATTGTTTGGAATTTTGATAATACTTATTTAATAGTAAGAATGCTCAGAATATTATTCGTGAAACATTTGTATGTCAGATATTTATAGGTAATTAGTTGCCAAAGGAAATGATAACTGGCTTTATGATAGGATTTCGTTATTATTCGGATCTGTCATTGTTGTTGCATGAAACTGGCGTTGAAAAAAGTGCACTTTTTTTACGCTTTTTCGTTCAATAATGAAATCGTATGTTGATAGTGAAAAATTGTTATACTTTACGCTCACAAACCACACAAAAAAAGTGAACTATTTTTGACAGTTGTAAAAAAAACAATTTTATTTAAAAAAATTATAATTTTTTTTGCTGTTATTTCGGAAAGTATAAGATTTATCAAGAAACAATTTCAACAAGGTAAAAGATAATCCAATTCTTCACAAGAATAGTTATTCATGGTACTATAGTGTGTTATGTTGAATATAAGTCACGCGAGAAAGATTTGTAAGAAAGATATGTAAATTCTCAAGTGACTTAGGAAACATAACACACGAGTGGCATACAATGTTTTATCCAACAAGTGGAAGAAATCGTTTTTTTTTATGAGATAATAATTAATAAGTTTTCAATGAGAATAATCCATAACTCATTAGTGAGTTATGGCCACTGCCATTTCCGGCAGGGCCGAAAATTAGATTTATCATAACTTTGCTAAAAATTATAGTAGAAGGAAAAGAAAAAGTGTAGGTACATCGTTACTGAAGACTTCTACTTCCTTATGCAAATATAATATGTGAGTATCTGAGTACCCAAAATGTGTTTTATCCCACTTCAAATAACCCATCTACGATATTTACGGAGGATCCGAAAGTCATGAATATCTCAGTTGATATGAAATACTTATAATGAAGTAGGAATCAGTACCCTCTTTGGACCATATGCAAGGATTTTAAACTAGTGAGACAAGTCTCACTTATACATGCCAAAGGAAAAACTGGGTTTCAATCCTGCCTCAGTTTTAAACCCTCCCATAATCCCGGCGATTTCTTCAGCAGATGTTGAATATAATCGCTTATACACTTCCTACATAAAAAATTAAGTATGTGATTTGATGCTTGAGGTTTGCGCTTCACAAAAGTGTTATCAAACATATATGCAGGATATGAATAAGCAATTATTTTCAACATTTACTGAAGATAATGTCGGTTTTATGGATAAGTTGAAAATGAGGCAGGAGTAAAACAAAGTTTTTGTTTTGGCATATATAAGTTGGGCCTGTCACACTACTCTAAAACTTTTGCACATAGTCCAAAGAGAATATGGGATCATCCGTAAACATCTTCGTAAAGTGCGACAAAACACATTTTAGGTATTCAAATACTCGTATATTATATTTGCACGAGAAGGTAGGAGTCTGCAGAAACGATATGAAATTTTCCTTTCCTTTCTCCGATAATTTTTTGCAGAGTTATGACCAATCAAATATTCGGCTCCGCCAGAACTATAAGCGATGGGTAAGCGTGAACCTGAAATTTGATGTTTCTGAGAAAACGAGCGCATTTCATAAAAAACTACTGAAAATCGTTTTTGTGAAAAATTGAATTTTCTTTCACATTGTTGGGTTGTTTTTTCGATAAATCATATACTTTCCAAGATTTCAGCAAAAATCTATTTTTATGTAAGTTTTCTAAACTTTCTTTCATTAGATAACGAGTACTTCAGGCATTGAATGTCGCAAGAGGAGTTTATGAATATACAGTAGTTTTTCTACAAACTTATCAAAACCACAAAACCGTTTTTCTTTATTCGATTTCCTTTTTGTCATCGTGACAGTTTCAACCGACAGATCTAAGGTGTTTCTGACAGGCGGGATTTTACACACTGAAACCAAACAGTAAACATACTGAAGTATTCAAAGGATGGAGTTGCCATGGTAATGTTTTCAAAAATATGTTTCAAAAACAGATTGTGAATCTGTGATTAATTGTTCATTCAGCGCACTACATATCTGTACGCTATATGCCATTTTTGTTTGAGTGGAAAAATTATCTTCGGTGTTACTAGGTTTTAATAGATATTTTATATGATTTTACATATATAAAGTATATAGCTTGATATCATTATAATGTGAGGACCAAAAGTCCGTCACCTCCGCCATTACTTCTTCATTTTACCTATTACAGAAAAATATTTAACACATTAGTTGCGGGGTTTCAGTCGATCTCTTTAATGGTTTAAGTTTCGTTTATACAGACTATCTCAAAAAAGCGCAGCAACCTGAAAGTTTCTTTTTTAAATAGGACACCCTGTATATAATTGCATGATCGGTTAGGGATGAGCATAAGGAATCCAACAATACCAGGTTTGATGCTGTTATCTCCAAATTCTACGGAGATATCGCCTATTATTTCATTTCATGAGTGTGAGAGAGAATTTATTGAAAAGTTTCTTTCTCCCACTCATTGGTCTTATGGATAAAATAATAGGCGATATCTCCGTAGTCTTTGGAGATAAGAACATCAAACAAGGTATTATTGGATTCCTTATGATTATCCTTAACTGATATACAGGGTATCCTAAAACAATGAACTTCTGAGTACGCTTTTTTAAGAAAATTTGCATACATTTTTTTGTTGAAATATCGTTTATTCAAACAACATTTATTACAATATCATCAAACTAATGTTAAAAACTCTCAAATCAGTGCTTTAAACACCGTCATCGAGAATAACATATTTTAAAGTTGATACAGTGATGCAAAGGCAGTTAACTAACGTTTACATACACTTTCAATTTTCTAACAAAACTCTTATAGTTATTCAAGTCTTTTATAAACTGAGGTAAATTATTAAATGTTTTGATTGTATCTACAATTGGATTGTTTGAACCTATATTTGTCCTTGTATACAGGATGAGCCAGGGTTAAACCGCCAAACGTTCAGTATCGGTTTTTTAGGTGAAAATAAGAAGTTTTCTTCATATGAGCATGTGTCCCAACTTGCTTCGTTTTGAAGATACAGGTGTATCAAAGTTTCAAGAAAAAATCACTTTTTCATAACTCAAAAATCTTTTGGCCGATTTTGATAAAATTTGGCATGCCCATTTGTGGTGATAAAAGGCTTATTTTATTGTACTTAGAATTAAAAAAAAGCATATTTTTTTCTAACATCCTGTATATTGAAAACGAAGAAAATTGGGACACACGATGATATGAAGAAAACATCTTATTTCCACTCAAAAACTCTATACTGAACGTTTGGCGGTTTAACTCTGGGTCACCCTGTATATTTGATAAATATTATTATGTGATCTTGTTTGGTAATCATCTACATCAAAGCAAAACTCAATATTTATGTTACATTTCTGTTGATTAAGTATTTTATAAACAAGTTGGCATTGTTCTATATCCTCAATTTTTTTTAATCAAATTAAATTCAATTCTGAATAAATTATATTTGTGCTAGTGAGCCAATCATATTCAAATAATATTTTAAGGGTTTTGTTCTGTAATCTCTGAGCTTTATCAGAATTAACTTCTCCATACATTCCCCACACAGGCAAAATATAGCTGAAGTGTGTTAAGAAAAAGAATTATAAACTTGAAATTTACTTTTCATAGACAGATAATCTCGACAAGTTGATACCATTGAAACAATTTTTCCAGAGATTTTGGTAATGTGTGGAGACCAGTTCAAATGTTCATCTACAATTAATCTCAACTATTTTATACACCTTACTTTCTATCGGTACACCATTCATATTAAGATGCAATTCATTATTTATTTTATTTTTCTACTTGAATACAATATGTTTGGTTTTATCAAAATTAATTTTCAATTCATATAATTAATTTAAGGTAAGCATTAAGATCAGTACTCACTTGATTATTTAGGGTGATTTCATCTGTTTCGGTATGTAGCAGAACAGTATCATCTGCAAAAGTGAAATATCTTGCCTTCAGATTGGCAAGTTCAAGGTTGAGTACATAAAGGGAGTACAACAGCGGTCCAAGAACCGACACCTGTGGCACCCCGTAGGCACTGGATAACCAATCACTACGTATCTTATCTTATCTTGAAGCTTTACGTATTGATATCTGTCAAGTAAATATGTTTCAATCAAGCTGTAGATAATACCCCCATATCCCATTATAATGCGCCACGGCAAATAATAATAACCGTCCTCTACCCGCACAGACTATGCCTTTGGGTACACTCTACGCGTGTCCACCACGTAAATGAAACTCAAACCATTGTAGAATTCCATGAAACCCTATAACTTATGTATTCATCATCCCTTTTTTTAATATGCGAAATAAAGAAGTTATGAAGGAGACGACGGACTTTTGGTCCTCACTGTATAGAGTTATTATTACACAATGTACAGAAAAAAATAGAGGGGAAAAATCTCAAAATAATATTGTAATTCCCGATTTTTGGTAATGCAAACTATATTTATAGTCTATTATAATAGTTGAAAATTCTTCATAATTATTATATCAATTTTTTTTAGTGATGAGTTAGTGCTAGTGCGTTATGGATTATAACTCACGTTCATATTCAAAACTTATTAATTATCATCTCATTAAAAAAAACGATTTCTTCCACTTGTTGGATAAAACATTGTATGCCACTCGTGCGTTATGTTTCCCAAGTCACTTGAGAATTTATAAACCTTTCTCGTGTGACTTATTTTCAACATAACACACTAGTATCATGAATAACTATTAACTAATGTATTATGTGTCACTGTGATGTTAAGATGTTATTAATTTGTAATAAATATTTGACTTATAGGAAGCTTAATTTTCAATGATGCGATAATAGTTATTTATGCAACAAGTGCAATAAACTCTTTTTCTACGAGTTTCATACAATATTTTTTCTACGTTCATGCAAAAACCAGAAAATGTTTCATTTGAGTGGCACTGAACTGTAAGGAAGACAATGTTTGTTTAAATCTATCTGCTAAAATTCAAATTCAAAACCACATTTTGTGTAATTCAGATGATATTCGAAGGAAATAAGTTTATTTTTAACAAAATTCTAGTAATTTCATAGTCCATTATGTAATCAATATGATGAAACATGCACTATTTAAAACGTAATACAATCTTACAGAAAATGGGCTAAATTTGGCGTCGATTTGAAAGTTTATGTCGGACATAATGACAGAACGCTATAGTAGAATGACAGATAAGTGCAATAAAGAGACAGTTTTTCCACCAAATATAGTTCAATAAAGTTTTGTTTTTTGTATGAACGTAGAAAAAATGTATTACAATATATAAGTTGTTTATTCAATAGACGATAAATATTGAATAATTTGTATATAAATTTTTCAGATTTTTAGAGCGTGATTTGAACTTACTTTTCATTGACAAATGTTTATATGTTTTTGAAACCATGTTCCTCCTTTCCAAAATGTACGGTTGGGATCTTGAAACTTCTAAATGATACGATGTATATGAATCCTAAAGAAAAGAAAAAGTTCGGAATAATTCAAATGAACACACTGTATCTACTGTACAATTTCCAAAATATAATTGTTGAATAAAATTCATTAATATGGAAATCTCAATCAGACTGATACTCATTAATCAAATATTTGCCCTAGTTTCCCAAAAGTGAATTTCATCATCGTTAACTCAACAGAATCCATCTATTACGAAGTGATAATTTACGTATTCAGATATTAATTAATTATAATAGCTGATAGTCACACATACCAGAAATATCAGTAGCTTCCATCATGACACATGAAAAGTAGAAGACATTGCTGAAAAATTTCGGTATGTAAATTAGATCTACGCCCAAGAAGAGTTGTTTCGCAATGATTGATTCCCCCTCGAGATTATGAATAATGAAGAATAGTGCAGGTAATGCCGTTTTTTTTTTGTATGCAATAAACTGATTCATGTCCTAAGAAGTTTTTCGATGGAAAAGGATCATAGATTAGTATTGATGTGTTTATGTATTTCGTATTTGGTAATAATTTATTTTTCATGTTTATTGGAGATTTTTAATAAACTTTCTTCAGCAGTTGTCAAGAAGACAACTGCAGTTGATGAGTCGTACGGGCTTAAGCCCAAAATTGTGTAAGATAGTTTTGGGAAATAAAGCTTGGCGGTTAAGAATGCCCACAGTCCTTTTCCTTGGTGATTGGTAACTTTTTTCAAAACTGGTAACGTGGTTAGTTGCATCATCCGAGTGTTGAGTTCAGTCCGACATTAACACTGAGTGTATCTATTGTTTTAGGCTGCACAGATTATAAATTCGCAAGAAGGTGAGACGTGTTTTTCATTCGAAATAATTTTAGTAAAAAAAAAATTGATACTGCTCATTCCTTCACATTGGCAGAAGGCAAAATACTACCATGAAGTGGAAAGCACAGATCGGAACTGGTGGTTAAATCGCCAAAATTAATTGGGACGGGTATGTTGAGAACTAGCTACTACCGAAGAAATGTATGCATATTTGTTTTCTGTAAATCTCTAGTCGTTCAATCTATGATATACAGCGTTGCCAATAATGCTCACATGTGGGACACTTTTTTATTTTCAGACTTGCAAAAAATACTACTCAGTGGATCGTGTCTGTAAAAATTGTTGTTATCATAATTATGAAAAATTCATAAAAAATGGACAATAATTGGGTTATTAATGAAAATGGCATTGATTGAAGAAGTTGTTGACAATTTAATTAAAGACCCATTTTGAAACAACTAAGTATGTAAAATAATTGGAAGTTATATTTTTTCCAGATTTTTTTTTGTTGATAATAAAACGCTGCTTTTATCTCATATAACATTTACATTTAAATAAAACCTTGTTTTTTTTCAAATGGCAGTGCAAAATTGGAAAAACATAACAAAACATTTTCATGACTTTTTGAATTCAAGGTGTTACAATAGGACAGTTTGTATTATTTCCTCAGAAATAATTCTCTTTCATATTTCAGCTAAACAAACTTTTGAAAATTGGGAAAAAATTAAATATATAAATTTTTTTTCTGCACCAGAAGGGTAATAATTAAAAACCAAATATTAGTTAAAGTGAAAAAGAATAATATCTGTTAGACTGCTGATGGCCAGAATCTTACAATAATTTGCGAATGAAAATTGAAAAGGGACCTCAATTTCAAATTGTAAACCCTGAACGAAATTATGCCTCAAATTCTATATGCCCACTTTAACCCCTCGAAATATAACATTGTCCGGAACGACATTAATCTAGAAACTTTGTATAAATTGTCGACAGAACCAGTGTCTTTTGATTTCCTTTCAACTCTTGGATCAGTAAATTAGTGAACGTTATCTTGCCTCTCAATATTTTGGCAGTTTCTCTTCTACTTTTCATATTTTCTACGCATAATAATTTCGAGTTATAGCTCTTAAGAAAAATTATCGCAAATCGTTAGTACGCTTTTGTAGAAAACAGTTGAAAAATATTATATTTTTGAGAGATGCTAAATATGTATTTCGTGCAGAAATATATTCAATAAAAATCGTAGCAGAGCGCTTTTCATAATGAAGTGATAATATTTTTGAAAACAAATCTATTAAATTTAGACCGATATATTTGTTCAGTGAGTGCCTTTTGCGAAAAAAAGTACATCCATATTTTTTCCAAACATCCCTCCAAATTTATTTGTATAATATTTTTATGTATAATATGTATATGTATATATGTATTTATGTTTTTCTCTGTTGCTATGGTCCTTTACTCCTAAAATGTTTTCATCAGGCATGGTATGCATCACTAAATAACAATAACATTTCCTTCGACGCAAGAATAAAACTTCCTACCGAGGTTTATATACTATTTTATTTACAACCATCACCTTTCGATCACAATTAATAAATCTGTTTCGTTCTGAACATTCCTAAAATATTAAATTTAATGACAAATTACCAAGAACGCGGTTTTCTCAGAATAATCAAGTACCTAGATATATTGTTACCGTGACTACGGGGTATACAATTGTCAGGGGTAATATAATAAGTGGTATGATGATATTACCGATAATTTTTTGGAATATTAATGAATTGCAATCCCAAAGCTGAAAATACAACGAGTCCGCAGGACGAGTTGTATTTTCTTGCATTGGGATTGCCAATGAATTGATATTCCAAAAAATTATAGGTTTTTAAGCATACCACGAATTGTATTTAGGACGACAATATATCGATTTGAAATAAAGAAAAATCGTGTCACCTGGTAATTGATGCTTTACTTCTAGCCGTATTCAACGGAATACTCTTTTCCACGGCCTCATCTGTGATACCAATGGACATTTGTCCCCAATGATCGCTCATATTGATAAATAAAGATAACTAGTCAATAGTAAATCATTTTCACTTGACAGATGGTAAAACAAAAACTAAGCAGGTTTATCACCGTGAAAATACAGCGACAAGCTATATTTTGACTGTAGTTCTGATTCTATTGGCTGAATTTCAAAATTTGAAATCCACTGATTGGTTGTTAAGCAAGGAAATATATTGTCACCAATATAAATAAATGTTAATGAAGTCAATAAATGTCAGAAAAATATTCATCTAGAATAGATGAAATGAGGGCGGAAAATGAGAGCGGAAAGTGAGGGCGAGAAGTGAGGGCGGGAAGTGAGGTCGGGAAGTAGAGGTGTGTAATGTGACACTTCCCAACCTTCAATGACGTTAGTAATGACAGCATTACATATATGGTTGCAAATAAAATGTTTTTGTTTTCTGACACTTATTCAGAAATTAGCATGTTACTTATTTTACTGACTTTCTCAACAATCTGAATTGAATAAAGTTATTCTTGGAGATGTACACTTGCTGGGTACATTGAAAAAACAACCCCAGAAGATTATCTTCCGCCAACGAACCAACAAACGCATTTCGCTAGGTCTTAACACCAACAAAGCTAGTGGATCTGTCGGAATTCCGTCGATCGTTCTCAAGAAATGTGCTTCTGAACTAACTCCAGTTCTTTCTTCACATCAATGATATGTTGGAAACTACCTCCGGTGAACAGCTTTGCGGATGAAATTCTCTTCATACAGCTTTCTCTTCCAAAGCTCCGTTATCAGCAAGTGAAAGCAGAAATCAATGGGGAAGAAACGGAAATAAAATAATTACGGCCTTGGCAAAAATTCTAGAATAGGGATCCACCAACTGGGTAGAATCAAATGCGAATAAAACCCAACCATGTCTTTACTCTAGAAAAGCCGATCCTACAGTGTCCAGTGTAACTATGTTAGGAATATTCGTGACAATGAACTCTTCTATTTCAATGCTCGGTATTATCATCAGCGGTACACGGAGAGAAATAATAGTGTAGATTGTTTCCTTTGACCGTGTAAAAAAAATTGTATATAATGTATATAATTATCGAAAATTAGTAATTTTAATATATTTTTATCAGTGATTGTTTATTTGGGTTTGTGGTAGAATTTTCCCCAGCTTTGTGACTTTTATACACAATACAGGGTGTATCTCAAATGATGTCATTAATTCCAGGAAATGATTCTTAGTCACATTTTAAGAAAAAAACTTCATATAAACATGTGTCCTAACTTGCTTCGGTTTCGAGTAACGCAGAATCAACTGCGACGCCAATGGAATTAAAATTCGAAATCCAATTTCGTGAAAAGAATCCTCTTGTCATTCTTGAAATAGAGTATAGCATAAAGATTTGTAAGCAATTCATGAAAAATCGATTTTTTACTAAACTTTTGACATCCCGTTACTCGGAAACGAAGCAAGTTAGGACACACGTTTATATGAACTTTTTTTAATAATATGTCACAAGGAATCACCATATGAAATTAATGACATCATTTAGGATACACCCTGTATATATAATACATAATTGTGGATAAATTTCACACATTTTTCATTCAAAAGGTACCACACGAAATGGATGATGTTCTGCAATAATGGGTCAAGCCTCAGTCAGCCAGAAGCAGTGATGAGATTTTGAAAAAACTATCTGTAAAAGTTCTCACCCAAAAGGGAGTAGGTATTTTAAATTTAAATTTCCTAACAGCTATCCTAAGCCTTGTGTAAAATTTTTATGCAGTATTGTGCATACTGAATTTGTCCACAGAACTGCAATAAAAACAAAATGTGTAAAATAATAACACAATATTGTGAATATTTCAATTATATAGTCAACAGAATTGTACAAATATAAAAACTAAAATGTCTGTAACATTCATACACAACGGTGATGTTAACCAATTTGTACAATACTGTCTAAAAACTGGAATCAAAGAAATATACACAATGTGGATATATCATTACAACAAATTAGGATTAAACAATGGTGTGCGAAATTTCTACACAAAATTGATTCTGTAACCATCCTAGATAAAATGTGTTTGAAAATTTCAAACAGTTGTGGAAAAAAACTACACAAATTTTACCCGTGTATCGTTCCATGAGAAAATCATGTGAGGTCCACTGCCAAAAGAGCCTCTAAAAACTTAGTTTTTGTTCCGTGCTAAGGAGTATAAGGAGTATTTCACTTCCCGTCAGTTGAATATGATTTATAAAGAAGAAATTCGACCGTCCGTCCCTGGAATACTGTTCTCATAGATGGAGTGCAGCACCCAAACACACATTGAAATTTTTATAGATTATGTCCTGTTCAAAAAAGAACCATCCATCTCGCCGGTGATACTTGGCTCACAAGTTCGCTCACTTCTCTAGAACACCGCAGAAAGGTTGGCGATCTGTCTCTGCTTAATTGATATTTTCATGGAAGATGCTCTTCCGTTATATCATCAATCATTCCACCGTTAGCAGTCCCATCGAGACTGACCCATCGAGCACAGTCCTCACATCCACTTTGGGGACATACCGAACTCCTCCTTTTCAGATCTCGTTCTTCGCTGAGGTATAAAACATTCATAAATTCAAGAAGAACACCAATTCTTACCTTCTTTCAATCGGCTCTCACGATGTTCTCCGAACTATGCAGGATTTTCCTTTTCGTGGGAACCAGAATCTAAAAAGAAACTTTCAGTGGACAACTTGATTGAGTATGTGAAATGTTCTAAGTAATTGAATTATTCATATTATTTGGTAGTAAGACTATGTGTTGAGTCATATACGGTGTGTCCATAAAGTAACCCCTGTTAAGTTTTAAACGGATTGGAATTATCGGATGAATTTTTTTTTTGTTAAATGGCAGTTCATAAGCTACTTTTTGACAAGAAAACAAAATGTTTATCTTTCAAAATGGTGGCCCGAAATTTTTAAATGGTATGGGGGGTCGAGTGATACCTTATTCGAAACGTCTTACAATCCTCTATACGTTTCAAAAATTCCAAACAAAAAATCTTTCCAAAACAAAATGGCGGTACATAATGTAAGAACTCTCTAAGAGTAATCCTACCCTTGTTAACTTTTTAACGGTATGGAATTCTGTTTTGAAATTTTTTTGGTTGAATCGTATTTCATAAGCTTTTTTTGACAATAACAAAAATAATATCTTTTAAAATTACGTCGGTCTGACATTTTCTTTTTTAATGGCTATCAGTTATCAGTTATAATAACATCCCTCAATTAAAAGGAATTTTTTAACATTATGTGTCACCATTTTGTTTTGGATGAATATTTTTGTTTGAGATTTTATTCTCTACTTATAAAGAAATAAAATAAAAATCAAATGATGTATCGACCCGCAAAGCCATTTCAGAGAAAAATGAAAATGGCGGACCGACGCCATTTTGAAAAAATAGAAAATTTTTTGTTTTCAATAAGTAGATAATGAACTACCATTCAACCAAAAGAAAAATTCAAAACAGAATTCCAATCCATTCAAAAGTTAACGGGGGTGGGGTTACTCTAAGAGAGTTCTTACATTATGTACCGACATTTTGTTTTGGATGAATATTTTTGTTTGAAATTCAGGGGACGTATAGAGATTGTAAGACTTTTCGAATGGGGTATCACTTGACCCCCAAGCTATTTAAAAAATTCTATAGATAGACATTTTTTTGTCTTCAAAAAGTAGCTCATGAACTTCTATTCCACCAAAAGAAATGTAATCCGAAAATTACAATCCGTTCAAAAGTTAACAGGGGGGGGCGTTACTTTATGGAAACACTGTATATCGTTTGAAGAAATCGTGAAAGGATATTGTAGAACTAACAGGACTCGTTAAATCAATGAGTTGACCTCACACTGGAATATATTTTTTTTTAGGGAAAAAAGCTGCCTCCGATCTGAAAGCACTTCCTTGATTAAGTCAACACACAATATTATTTCAGTTATCATTCACGGTTCACGCAGCACAAATTCCGAAAATAATCTCGATAACATCAAAAAAGAACCAGGAAGTGTACTGGTGAATGAGTTGCGGATGCGAGGACAAATTAAATTGCCCAACCACACCACGCAAAAACTCGAAGAATTCACAATCTTATGCGTAAATCTTCCATTATAAAATGATAAACAAAAAGAGTTTGCCGCATCAGTAGTTGTGGCTAATATTAGTTTCACCTGACCAGCCAGCCTACTTAGATAAGCCATATTTGATGAAAATCGAAAGTTATTCAAACTGGAGCAAATATTGGTAGCCTCGGGTGACGTATGTAAAGACGGAAGAGTGTTTAAATTATTATTTGTCTAATATCCAACTCGAGCAGAATCATGTTTATTTATAATTAAATACAACGTGTCTCTTCTCTCCTTCTAAAGGAGCAGAAGCATTTATAATGAATTTAGTTTTTGGTTGAAGATTGTAACCGAGAAGTTTTTCAGAAATTTTTCTGGTATGTTTCGAAACACTCAGGCAGCAAGATATTTTTGAAATGATTCAAAATGATTATTATAGTTTCAAAACATATTAGGATGCATAAAATAAATGCGCTTCGAAAAATTTTAAAGGACCCCGTACGAAAACACATGTAAAATTGGCTCTCGGTCAAATTGACTGAAATTGTATATTGTTATAGTGGGGTGGGTATTTGGGAAAATATGCGAGTTTAAATGATTTTGTATGGGTCGTTTTTGAGATATAAGCAACCAAAGTTGGAAGTACAAAAGGGTTTATACGAAGCATAGTCAAAAAAAATATTTTTCAGATTTTTTTTTTTCTAACACTAGTCCTGAACCAACAACTCATATTTTGGTAGAATAACATAGTTTCAGTCTATTCTAGGCGATAAAAACATGTTTTGTTTCTTGATGACTCTGTCTGTTTGAATTTTCAATATTTTGCATTATACCCTTATACTGAAAACAATTATTGAAAGATCGTTTTTGAATACAAAAAAAATATTTATTGCCACTGTTGACTGAACAAAAGATAAGGGAACTCTCTGGCGAATTAAGTTGTTCAATATTACCTTTCATTTATATACAGGGTGCGTTTCATTTTTTTAGGTCACTTACAATGTTTTTATTGAATATCTCAAAAACAGTTCCGCCAATTTGGACCTGATTTTACTCTCACTATTATGAAAGTGGTGACTATTAAATATGAATGTTTGGTCAACTTTGATTTATTTCATGAGGTGTTTTACAAAAAAATATATACTGAAACAAAAAATTAAGAGAGCGGTATTGGTTGCGTCCACATATAGATACACACAATGGCTCTTTTCCATCTTGAGCTGTGCGAAAAACAAAAAAAACATGATAATTCCAGGATGAAGTTGCTATCAGGCAAACACAAAACAGGTAGAGATTGAGTTCATTTTGGGAGGTCAGTATTTTCTTGAATTGAAATGTGAAGAATTTTTTCAATGTTTCTGTGAAGTGACCTGGGCACGTTATTAGATTATCAGAACTAGAACGAGTATGTCGTACGTCAAAAGGTGAGATCTTTGTCATTCCTAGCTCGCACTAGTCTTCTGGATACTAGCTTCTGGATGTAGCCGGAACCAAACCGAAAAGTCTTTCTTCTTTTGTTAAAATTTTGAGAAGGCCTTCCCCTCTTGCAGTATTCACCTTAGATTATAGAAATATAATCTATATCTATAATCTAAGGTATTCACACTATCGTGTTTAGAAGTATATAGGTTTTTGCTCGAAATTATTTTTGACAAATACGGTTGAATATTCAGAACTTAAATATTTTCAGTATCGAAAGTATGGCTATTTTCTATAACATGTTCCTCGAATGCTTTAGGGTGAGTCTTATTCAACTTGATTTTAAATCTCTGGGTTGTTACTCTAATATTTTAATAACGACCTTATTGACCATCGACATTTCATTTTGAACAATTTCAAGGAGAGAAAGATTTCCAAAAGTGAAGAAGTGGTAAACGTAAAATATCATAAAATACGATAGTTGAGTAACCTCTCAGAAGAATGTTTACATTTACTGAGCTGTGAACACGTCAGAATGGTGTTTACGAATAATAATAATAATTCAATGGCAGTTATTATTTTCGAACATAAACCGAAAACCCCATTCGATATGCAGTCCAATATTGTAATCAAGGTAAACTGTAATAATCCAAAAAATATAACAGGTTGCTACCTGGAGTCCAGGGTAAAGGACATCGGTTTGCGCTCCCTTACAAAAAAAATTTAAATCCATACAATTACCAACTAGCTGTTTGCCTTCTTCCCAATAAAATATCACTGAAATGTCTACGTAAGGCTAGATCGTTCTGGTTAGATCAGACTAAATAATTACTCCTCGCAAAATGCATGTATTAAATTTCCACACACTCAAATGTCTATGAAAGGTTAGTTTGTTCGGGTAGGATCAGACTAAATAAAAAATCCTCGCAAAATGCATATATTGAATTTCCATGCTTTCGAATGTCCACGTAAGGTTACATCATTCTGGTTGGATCAAACTAAATAATTATTCCAAGCAAAATGCAAATGTTTCTTTTCTCGAGCTTTTTTAGAGAGCACAAATCGGTCGATCGTAGAAAAGAAGGTACGTATACAGTCCTATTATAAAAATTGAGTAGCGCAAAGAGATTGGTTTTTTTAGATAAGAGCGCAAATCGGTCGAGTGCGAACCGACCGTATCCATTTCAGTTATAACTAGCGAGGTACCACTCAGTTTTTTTAAACGGATATTATGTTATTAATGCACTTAATGTATTTTTGGATTGCCTTTCCATACCGGATTCATTCCTACTGAGGCCAGAAGATTCGAAACTTTGGTATCTTCAGATAAATTGATGCATATTCCGCATAACTTCGGGAAGAAAGCTCTGTTCGATAAATCCCATTATAAAACTGTAGATTCTCGATTACTAAAAGCTCCATATTTTCATGTACTGTCTCTGAGTGGGTTGCAATGTTGGTGGTAATCCACCTTCACATCTATTTGGTAAGCCACTGGGTCCGTTGTCAAATTTTTCATGATTTTTAAAAAATTGTTAAAAAAAATTAGGTACTAAATTTTAAAAATCCATAGTCGCAGACAGAGTTTTTACCTGGATTGTACAGCTCTACGTTTGTGAGTAGGTTATTTATTGTGATGACTGAAATGACACCTTTTCGGCTTCTAGAATTATAGTGCCTCAGGATATGACAAAATTTCAAATATTCCATATGAAAAAATGCGCCTGTAAGCTATTCGATAGAAATTATTTCAAGTGATAGCCTGAATATTTCATCATTCACTGGCTAACCAGAAGACGAACCCATAAATTATTTCCATAATTCATTACGAATTCGGAGGTAGTATAATTACCACTCAGATCCGGTTCTTCTATCCAAACATTTCGGGTTAACAAGATCATTAGTAATTGAATTTATTGATTTTCTCACTAATAAATTACATTTCAATCAATGAAACAGAATATTGGATGATCAAAATTTCTGGTAGTTAAAACGTATAATATTATTTATTAGTTCATTATATAGAAAGCATAATTTTTAAGATGTGGTCAATACAAACCGAGTTGCTTCAATCTCGTTGGTTAATTATAATTTCCGTTCTATATATTATACATAGCTATTTCAGTAGTTATATCTAAAGGAGGGTATATGCTTATCCGGGCCAACTACTCCCGGTTATAAGATTTTGCTCAATTTTTGGTCTTGTAACGATATCTAAAACATTTCGTTGTTTTCTGTGCGACAATAATGCAATGAACTGTATCTTTTTTTATTATTGTTATAAAACTGATATAGGAGTATTTTCGACAGAAACCAAGATTCTATTTGCTTACCGGTATTCCCGAAAGATTTTCCCAAGTCGGTAGGTATGCGCAAGGCTGGGTTCAATCGATCTGCCCTCTCGTTCCATCGTACCGAGGTTTTTTCTTGATACCGGCGTTGAAGCAAAAACCAGGTTTCTGACAGCCCGTAAATACAGGGGGAATCCAGACATAAACTATAATTGAGGCACAAGTATGGAAAAACTCTTCAGTATTCAATATAATTAATTAGAGACAAATATATATATTCAAAAAAAATTAACAATAAATCGGAAGTCCCGAACACTTCTTATAACGTCCATTGATATTCCTATAACGTCCTTCAATATCGTCATGTTAGCTCCACCTCTCGGTAAATGTTGTTCCATTTTGGTTGTTCCAAGCTATAAATGTTCCGTGATGCGGAACGCGTCAATTAGTATATTTACAACGTTGGAACTTGAGAGGAGATGGGGAAGAAAGACGAACTTCTTCCGCATGACAAAGAGATCGCCCCTTTTTGAAGCGAGCTCTGAAATGGGTGACAACGTTTAGGCTTTCGAAGGAAACATTTAGTTTTATTTTCAGTTGCAACAAAGAGATGAAAGAGATGATATAATTATTTTCATGTGATTCACTGATGTGATCGATTGATAAATTGATATTCTATTTGGCATATTCTTTTAAATCTATGAAAATCAATTCTGCACATTTCTCAACAAGATGGCCACCTTCTTCTTTACGCGTCACAAATGGTTGACTTTAATATTTAAAAATCTTAATTTATTAGACTAATCATCATCCAAATAGTAATCACGGTACAATTGATTTGTTTATAATCGATTGTTTGATCGAATCGATCCTTATATCAACGTCCTTAAGACACTCATTTGAAATCCTAGAAATGAAATGTCCACGTTGTGTCACCAATTTTTATGTCTGCATTCTGCAGTTTAACAACTTATTTTTACAATTTTATGGAATGTTCGAATAAAAATGTATATATTTTTTTTGACAAGTCAGTACGGAATGTCATAAAATTGAAAACTCAACCTCTGAAATTGATGATCCACGTGTGGTGACAATTCAAATAATTCTATCATTTGTAAGTATTAAAATATCATTTTAACTTGTTTCTTTTCGTACTTTATGGTTTTCAGTGTTACAAATCTTTGGAAAGTTATTGCTTTCAATTATTTGATAATAATTAGGAGAAGCTGGACTCACTCATGAATCGTTGAACTCTTTGTTCAGATCTATCCCAGGTCACTATTCATCTTAAAAGAGAAAGATCTTGCCAAGAGAATATCCGTATTCATTGAAAATCTTTTATCTTACTCGTTTTGAACACAAATCAAGCCTTCTGCTTGCTTATAGTGACATTTGATAATGAGAAAGCCTTGTCGCTACATTCTCTCTTTTTCTCCTCGAGGGAGTTATTCTTTGATTTATTTCTTTTTTGGAATAAGAAAGATGAATACTTTTTTATACTTCTGACTGACCGTTGGAATTTAGTTCATTCTTAAAATTGTGGAAGCAATATTTTCATAAAAGTCATTTTCATATGATCGTTTGAAGTTGGATCCTTCTCTAATTTTGTTTGAGAAGAATTGAGTACAAAATTTTTATTAGAAATTTATATTTCTCTGCTTTGGCCACCATCACATTTGTCAATTTGTGAAGAAAATCTCGAGTCTAGGACTCATATTGTAACGAGACACCGGTTTGTGTTAACTTTCCACAGCGTGCCAGCAGCGTTCGAAAATCCTTAACCTCAGGAAAAGTCTACCTTATACCCAGATTGGCTACACACATCATCGAGTTAGGAGAGCAGCCCTGTCTCGAGACACCCTGTGAGGCGCCTACCCCAACATCAAAGTAGAGCCCTGGAGTAAGTCTTTCCCAGACAACGCAAATGTTGATCATAAAATAAAAAAAAGTCAAAGAAACCAGTGCATTGTTAACGAATTGTCAAATTAATGTAGACTCTTGTGAATACAGTTGATTAAAATACGAATTGACAAATCAATGTAGACTCTTGTGAATATAGTGTTTTCTGAATCATTTGTTTTACTGTTGAGAAGCACACTGATAATCTTTTGACAAATTCGTGTTTTTGGTGTTTTCATAAAAAAGAACCTCGTGTCCATATATATTTTTCTTAGCATATTTTTTATAATTTCGATTTTTGCGTATTTGTCAAAAGATCTATCTTCCATACTAGCAGATAATGATACCCACGACCTCCCGTAACAGTCTGAGCAGCTCATAGGCACTGCTATATAAAATGAGCACGTAACTATAAAAATAGTCTTTGAGTAGTAACAATCTATAAAAAAGAAATATTTTTCTAAAATTTCAACTTCCAATCATTTCAGAACATCTTCAAATAAATTCTTTCAGAGCAGAGTTTGTAAGGCAGAATATGATAAAATAGTTATTTTGGCAACAAAGCGTACCTGTTTATCCTGGATTTCAATGTACAATTAATGAAAAATGTCAGTTTTGCCAATTAATAATTGAAATAATTCAAGAGCAATGTTGCCACTTGGCATTGTTTGAAAATATTTGATAAGAACATATAGAAGATAACTTATTCTAGATTGAAAAAAATTTAAATGTAGTAGGTACTACATTACTCATTTCTAAGCATTTGATAGAATTAAAATGTTTTTTCATAAATAGCCCAAATTTCCCTATCAAAAGCATACAGACAAATAAAAACAGGTAATTGGAGATCCCAACCACAAATTGGGCACACCAAAATTACTCAAGTAGTCAACATCACCGAACTGGAAATGATATCAGACTATATGCTACCTAAATACTCATACGAAAAACTATTCAGAACACAGCTCAAGTGGGACGAATGGGACTCGGGAGTAGAATCACTATCATCTGGCAACATCATCTGGTACACAGATGGCTCCAAAACAGAGATAGGAACTGGAGCAGGAATACATGGGGTGAGGCCAAAAAGGAACATAATACTTCCACTTGGCAATGACACCACAGTATTCCAAACTGAGACACATGCCATAAGGACATGCATACAGATGAATCTAGACAGTGGATACAAAAGAAAACACATCTACATTCTCTCTGATAGCCAGAGCGCAATAAAAGCTCTGAATTCAGTACAGATCAAGTCAAAGCAAGTATGGGAATGCCTTCAGAGCCTCAATGAACTGTCAAAACACAACAAGGTAACACTTGTGTGGGTGCCTGGACATAGAGGAATAGAAGGTAATGAAAAAGCAGACCAACTTGCCAGACGAGCTTCTGAACTACCATTCATAGGCCCAGAACCAGTGTTTGGTATAAGCAAAACCCGATGCGGAAACCTAATAAATGAGTGGAAGAAAACAAAACACCAAACATATTGGGACCAAATCGAAGGGCATCGACACAGCACAGCCATGGTGAGGCATTTAAGCCAAACACTGACGGCTGACACTCTCAACTTGAACAGACCTAAGATACGCATACTTACCGGCTTACTAACCGGACATTGCGGCCTTAGGAAACACCTGTACACCATGGGAATAAACAGAGAAACCGTGGAGTGCAGACTTTGTGGTGACGAGGAGGAAACAGCCTCTCACATCATCTTTGAATGCGATGCGCTGTATAACAAGCGCTATAGAATATTCGGACAGACCAACCTAGAAATAGGCATGAATCCGAAACACTTAGCAAATAGATTACTAAACCTGATAAAAGACACAGGCCTATTTAACTAGGAACTACTGACGACAGAATAATACAATAGACCCCAGATGGTCTCAGTGTTAAGGGTCACCCTCACGGGTAAACCCTGAATCTGGCTCGTCAGCCTCAAACCAACCAACCAACCAACCATACCCTCCTTTGACTTCCAGTTGTTGTCCAACTCTTCGTTGGTGTTAAATATTCATTTTGATAAGAGAGCCTACAAAACGATTAGTTTCAAAACGAGTATGAGAATGTTGGGCCTGCATGGATATTAAAAAGATATTTTCAATTTTGAGGTCCAAATCCCAGAGTGAAAATGCACTAAACGGGTCATTTTGTCAGCGATAGCTCAATGTTCTGAACCATTCAGATAACTAGCTCGAATAATGTTATATCAAGGAGCTTTCTCTCTTGAAGCTCTGCGGACATGGAAAAAACACTGAAAGTGCTACTATTTAGAAAATGGCAAATTGTGCGCTAAGAATTGGATGAACTCATTAACTTTATTAATGGTGTCATCTTTCGGATAAATGTTCAGGTGGTTTCTGCAAAATCTAGTCTGCCTTTGAAAGGCTATGGCCACGTTTATACAGTGCGCGAATTTGGAAGGTATATATTTGGTAGGAAAGGAACTAATATATTATCCCCATATTCAATCAGTGAACTTGGTAGTTATTTGGTATGTTTGGTAATTATGCTGAGAGCATACCACTAAACTATAAAATGGTTTGCAACTCTATCAACCCAAATTAATTTATGACACAAAAACACCAACAACAATCAAAATCAGATATTCATATGTAAATTACATGGCGAATGATTATTCCCTGGATCCAACTTCTCGCCAGTCATTCTTGTCGATATTGATACAATTAGATTTAGATACTTTTTATTATCGTGTTTTGAAAAATTATTGGCCTTCTTGGATTCCTCAACCCTAAGTGCTTGATTGAGAAAGTCTTACTTACGACCGTCACGGCGGCGATCGACGGTTGCTGACAAATGGGTTTTATGGGTTTATTTACTAATGTTTTCCTTGGAGCGTGCCGTAACGGTTGCAAGGAAATCAGTTCTTTACTGATAGTGATCAGAATCCTTCGGACACTTCATACCCTTTCCTCGAAATCGGTTTGTCATTCTTTGTGGCTCACCGTTCGGCAGTGGTTTTCCAGCACTGGAAAATACGTTTTGTTGAGTTTTAGACTTTCCTCTTTTCTATTGAAATTATTTCTGTGTATGTAATTCGATCGATTCTCTATTGAGGCGGGCGTGTAAGGGGGCATCAATCAATAACGTGAGACAATTTTGGCGATTTTTCGATCCCCCTCCCATCTTGGTGAGATGTCGTGAGATTTTGCTTGACCCGCTCCCTCTCATTTTCTCACGTGAAATCTTTCAAAATGCTTATTTGTAATGTAAATGAGTTAATCTGTGCTCGACTGCATTAGATTTATTTGAAAAAACAATTTTCTTATTTTTTTTAATTCAAAACTAGTTAAGACTAGTATTTAAGATTTCTAATAACGTATTATAGGATCGCAATGAGAAAATCAAACAATAAAATACCTAAATAGGAACTACTAACATTCGTAAAAGAATATTGATCATAAATCAATTCACGAAGACTGATGTATGATCTCAAGACTGACACCTCTACTTTGCTGCATTCCATAACTTTGCCACTTCTTTGCCACACAGCAGGTCGAAACTTGTCCATGCGTCGCAGCTTCTCGACTCATACTAAACAACGCAGCATTAATCGAGTCAGGTGTTTTGCGTTTCCAAACAAATTAATTTATTGATATTTTATACATTCAGTGCATAATTAAATTGCGATGAGTATTATTATATTGGATTTAGCCATATTTTAGTGGAGAACTATTTTTTACTCAATTAGTTTTAAAAAGTTTACACTGTTTCTAACAAAAAAAAAATTGATATATTTGCCGAGACCACCCTCTCCCCCACGTGAGATTGCGTGAGGTTTCGCTCGACCCCCTCCCCCCTAACAGCATCACCTAATCAATGGATACCCCCTTAGTGTCCGGTGGTCAATAGCACTTTCGTGTTTCGAAGCTGAACTTTTCCATCTTTATGGTGTTTAGAGAGTGTATGCATGCAGACCCAAACGAGCAAGGTATACGTCATAAATCGGGGGTGGCGAGGTGGTTCCTTTGGTCTTTAGCGGAACGGAGCAAAGCACTGACCTAACTGGTTGACTTATAGATAGCTATCATCATGTTTGGCCAGTAGTTTTCCTATACGCACAGTAAATTCGAAGAAATTCTCTAATAAAATAGTTATCCATATGCAGTGAACTTTATGCCAGACACTTTAAACAAAGAACGTCACTTTCAAACTCGTTAAAATAATTGCAAATCGACCATTAATTTTTTCATGTACATCATTACTGTTTAAAAAAATAAATACACCAACGTAAGACGAATAAGTGAAGATATCTCAACCAGTATCTATTTTTAAAACCTACAGCTCTTATCTGTACCTCGAGTAATTTCAAACAGCATATTTCTATTAATAATTGAACGTAATGTTTCTTTTCAATTTTCTCCTCCGTAAATCGTGTATCTGCCTATTTTATTTTTGCAATATAGTAACTAGCTTTAATTGCGGACGTTCGCTGGAACAACGGAGAAGCAGTACATCAATCTAGATACATACCTACGGCTAGAAGAACATCTGCTTGAGCTTCCGCTGTTGCTCTGACGCGATATCCCGCATTCCTGGCCAGAAGCAGGGGCGGAGATTTCAAAAACAGATGAATGGAATTTGGTTGTCTTTGGCTGATAATCAAACCATCATGACGAAGATCAATAATTTCAGTGGGTGTAGCTCACCACGCTCTTGAGAACTTATGGATTTTCTTATTCAAATTGAAATCGGTATAAATTCAATGAGAAAGAAGTAATGCATATTAGTGAACAATGTTACAGTGTTACAATAATTTTGATTTTTGTTTAAAAATATGAACAGGATGTTTTTAAAATCAGTTGTGGAATCATCTGCGGCTGTAAGACAAACTTCAGTCGCTATTTTCCATCGTTCAAGATAACCTCTTGGAAGGTACTCATGTTGAAAAGGGGAATATTTTCCATGAACATTGAAGAATGTAACTTTTTGGTATTATCTAACAGAAAACAACTACTTTCCCGGCTAAAGCCACGCTGGACATAGAACTACATCTGATAGATATCGTGAAAAGACTCTAACTGAAAAGAAAATATCTAAAAGTGAAAATTCGCCTTTTCATTTGGATAGTTGATTTTCATTTTAATTCTCTCTAGTTTTCATTGAAATATTCATTAAATAAATTAGATACGGGGAATGTTATTCAAAAATATCAATCACAGAAATCCTTCATTTCATTGAAGCAAGGTTCGCTTCTCTCGCATTTACCTATTCCCCAATACATTTTTGTCGACGAAAACCTATTTCGCTTTTCCAAGCTCATCAGGGAGATCGGAGTAATTTTTTGGCATAAACCTGTCTGATTAAATGCGAGAGAAGCGAACTTTGCTTCAATGAAATGAACGATTTCTGTGAGTGATATTTTTTAATAACATCTATCTGATTTATTTAACGAATTTTTAATGAAAACTAGATAGAACTAAGAAAAATTAACTATCTCAATGAAAATGCGAATTTTGATTTTCAGATTTTTTCTTTCCAGTTGGAGTCTTTTCACAATATCTATCAGATGTTTGTCCATTGTGGCTTTAGGCGGGGAAGTAGTTGTTCTCTGTAAGATATTATAAAAAAATCGCATTTTCCATTTTTCAATTTTCTTTGAGAATGTTCCACGTTACAATATAATGTATAGGGGCAGTTATAATTTGAAACATTTATATATTTTTCAATATTAGGTAATTAAGTTTTTTTCTTCCCAACTCCTTGCGAATTTTTCATTAACATGCTTCGAATCGCACCAAGGAAGAGCCCGTTTTCAGAAAATCAGCTGAGTATAAATATAATGTGATTCACCATCAAAAAGTATAGTTTCCGGGCTTTGGGCTGTGGTCTTTTCACCTCCGTGGAGGTGGTTTCTTTCAAAGATCACAGCCTCAAAGCCTGGAAACCATTGTTCTTGATTCTACTTCCGGCCTTCACTCTATGCTCAATGTTATTTACATTGAATTGGAGATGCCTGGCAATGTTTGCGTCTGGCCTCATATTGAAAAAAAAAGTTAGTTCCTTCAGCAATTCATTCATTTGCACCAACTGATCCATCATAATCAAAATATCAGCTAAAACTAGCCAGACAAGTAAATGAATACAAAAGGTTCATGTTGATTTTGATGTGAAACGAAAGATATTCACTTCGTTTGCAAAAAGTGTAGCACTAAAATTGTTTAATGTAGTGTAGTGAACGAAAGTAGAAGATTCATTTGTCAGCGTTCAAAATCTAAGATCTATTAAAGCCGATTCAGATACATGGGTGCCCACCCAGGGTTTTCGACCACGCATGATATTATCCCCCAGTATTAACAAAGTTAATCCTTCTGAACCAAAGAACATATGACTTTTTGATAGAAACGCAAGTAAACGTAACGTATGTGAACTGTCTTGCAGTTTACAGGCTCCAGGGTCGAAAATGTATGCTTGTAAATTGCCCATGCAGAGTTTTTGAAGCATGTGCAATTTACATGCATATATTTGCCTTTAAGCTGCAAGGCAGTTCACATACGTTCCGTACGTCATATTTTTTGTTAATACTGGAGGAATTTATCATGCGGAGTCAAAAAACACTGGGTGTGCACCCATGTATCTGAATCGGCCTTCATATCTTCTTAGTGTAGCTTGCTATCAAACCTGCCATGCAACAGAATAACTCAGATTTTCAAGGTGTTTTCAGAAAGGTATGAGGAATGTGAAGTCTTGGAATGAATCATGCCTAAACTCACAAATATTCCCGAAAAATTGTTTAAAATTATTTGCTGTGAAACAGGGTGCAATAGTTAAAGATGAGGCTGTCGCAAGCATGGCTTGAGATGCACAAATTTGTGCTTTAATTGCCATTGTTCTAAAAACTTTTCAAATGCTGAAAAACCGTCTTACGATTACTACTATTGATTCCGACAACATCGATAACGAAGACAGTATGCAGTGTCGAATAAATTTAAATCAAAATAATATCAAACTCTGAAATCTAGAACTAAAAAAAAACCTATTTCCAACATGAACTCAAAGGAAACGTTAGTTCTGATGATGAAAAAAAAATTTATATATTCTTCTATATTATACTCCAATTTTCAGAAATTTACGTGTACATCATTTATGATTTACGAAAAGAACAAAAAGAAATTATTAAATAACTTTTGTTTCTTGAAGACTTTTGATTATTTGATTTGATTATTGTTTAAACTATGTTTGCGGTGTTTTGATTTTAGTTCGATGATATGAATGGGACATTCATAAAATCTGTTGTGGAATCTTTTCACAATATCTATCAGATGTAGTTCAATGTCCGGCGTGGCTTGTGCCGGGGAAGTAGTTGTTTTCTGTTATATATTACAAATAAATCACATTTTTAATTTTTCAACTGCCATGGAGAATGTTCCCCCTTTCAAAATTCGTCAACAAATAAATGAATTTGTCTAAATAACATTATATCACATGGAAATCAATATTTTTCATCAATTCCAATGCTTATTAGCAATAAAAAAATAAGAAACACTCGAAAATATTTAAAACTCGATTATGGTGATTTTTCCATACGAACAGTAAGTTTTTCTCGTACCATCTTAAAGTCTGTCAGAGGAATCAGAAAATTTGTTGGACAACTTTCTTGATTGAAAATTGAGCTGTTTTATTTAAATACGTATACAACCAATATATCATTATTTTGTTTAACAAATAAAGTTTTCACCTAGTTTTGTATTTTTTGCGGGAGACTAAAATCAAAAACAAAATAACCTTTCATAGGGTTTATCTCATTATTTTTGAGGTAATGTTGAAAAGTATTACATTATCTAAAACTTTGCATTAAACTTTTTCCGTAGGATGTATATTTCGGACACAAATCATGAAAACAAATATCCAATCATCAAAACGTATATTTAATGGAATGCATTCTTTCTTCATTTGAAAAACGGCATCTCCATCAAAGAAAATAGTTGGAACAAACAAAACAAATATGTCATTATTAACAGTGTAGGTGACACTGTACAAGATTCTTGCCTTTTCTGAGTTTAACCTCTTCAAATATTTGAAAATTCTTAAAATTATAACTAAGTATATAAAGATGTGCTCATATTTTGCTTTCTTTGAGAGAATAAAGAATTGGCAGTATATGATACTTCTTGTGGTCATCAGCAGCAAGAAAGTTGTAGAACTTGATTCAAGAGCCAACATCGACAGCAAAATTATGAAAAGTATAGTGTCCCAGTTAGGATTTTGGATTGACTGGCTGTTACTCGATGAAAATCTATAGTTATGACATGCACTAAGGTGAAGCACGATACACAGTATCGAAACATGTCGCGAAATGTTTTACCTTAGTGTCAATCCCAGTTAGGATCCTTGGTGTACCCCTTTAGCAAATGTATACGGATCTGATCTACGACCATCCACTGTAACAATTCAAGTTATATTACGTAGGTCTTAGCTTTACATATTCAATAGATTATATTGAATACAAATCAGTTTGCAATGCAGAAAAAATATCAGTGGCATTGCTTCAAAATTAAAAAATCACACGAAGGATAACGGAATTGGAGTAAAAATAGTAAATGGGGTTCAATACAGCATTTTCTAGTTCTTCGGTCCGCTACTGATTCACTGAAACTCAGATTAGCCTCTAATACCTGAGGGTGAAGCTCACCTATATATGACTTTTGACCTCTAATCCGGTGATCTTATAAAACCGCAGTCCTATTTCAGTGTTGTTCATCGAATAACTGCATTGCCAACTTTTGTTTTATTAACGCCCATGGGTTCTTAACCAGGCTCATAGTTGAAATCACTATATGAGTTGTTCTTATACTTTGTTGTTGTATGAGCAATATCCTGAGGTGTGGTTGAGTATATGGCTACAAATCATCCTCAAGATGAAAATATAATTTTTGTTCCTTCGATTGCATCTAGAAATTATTAATCTCTAACAAATTACAGGTTAGTGGACTCCAAATAGATTTTTTCTACGTTCATGCAAAAAACAAAACTTCATTGAACTATACTTGGTGGTTGATGACCCCGTTGGACAATTTCACGTCGAGTGCAATAAACACCTACTTTTTGCACTTATTGCATAAATAACTATTTTCCAAACATTTCACCGGGAGCGTCAATCAGTTTTGATTTATCCAATGTCCAAGTTTTGAAAAAAAAAATAAAATTTTGGCATTCTGAGATCGTATCCATAATATGTATTTCGTTGAAAACTGTAGTGAAATTTACTTTTTCTACGACCACATGGAAATATGCCCATTTTATGAGCTTTACCGATCGAAGAAGTAGGCCGATTGTAAAACAATTTTTCATTTCTACATTGCAAACTGTACTGTAATGATCATTTCAGTACAGGATATTTCATGTCCCACGACTTTCATGAACTACTAGACTGTCATTTTTATGATCATAAATAATATAAGATCGGATCAAGTTTGTTAACGTTCTAATATTTTGACATTTTACAACAGTATTTATAGAATTCGTTTAAAAAAATAAGTAATCGAAAATGAGTAGTAATAGTAAGTATTGTTTGACATTGACACCGCTGATTTCAATATAAAGATTGATGACAATCTAATTCTATATTTTCGAATAGTTGGCAGGAAGTTTCTGTAGCAGTTAATTTAATTATGTTATTATGTGGACTCGTAGCAGCGATTGATGAGGAACAGTTAGGATTTGGATAGTGGGGTGACGGTTCAAATCCCATACAAACCACTTTTTTTTCTTTCATGAAATCGATTAGTGTTCAATTTTTATTATAATTTTCAATATTTTAAGTTGTATATATTATGGGAATCATGACTGCGGGCAAGTTTATGATAAAAAGTGTTATTAAAAATATTACAGATTTGTTTACGATTCAGATAGTCATAGAAAAAGTATAGTGTACAATGAGCATGGATACATTTCCCACGAGTACTACAATAGTTCATATACCTACGAGTGCACGATGTAGATCTGTTTCGCACATATGAGGCGGTTTGGCGCTGGTCACAAAAAAGGTGGTCATTCTTCTTTTATTCGATGGACATGCTAATGGTTCTAGGTCCTCCATGAGGAATTATTCAACTCGATAAAGCCAAATATGATTCAAAATATTACTTTAAGATTTTTGAAGTGTGCAAGATAAATTTTTGTAAGTTGCATGCTGAGATTATACAAGAATGTTTTTTTCGAAAATTGCTTTTTTCCCTTCCAGTTATGTTTCCGTTAAGGGTTCAATACACAGTGGCGGACAGTGGTTCCCAAAATTTCTTCCTACTTTTTTTTCCGAATATTTCACACCTGCCATTCTTTATAAAATGGCATTATACACTCGTCTTTCAAGGGAGTACAAGAGGTTAGATTAACCCTGTATTTCTACACAATGCATATAATTATGGAAAAAAAATTCAAAAACCTACATAAATGCTATCGTGTAGTAAATTTTACGAACAAAAACCGATACAACCTACTTATTCAAAGTGTACAAACACCCATCATGGAGGGCCAGGTAGCTCAAAATCATTGACTGCTGGTCGGCTAGGTTCAAATCCTAGCGACTACAGATTTTTATCTGATGGCCCGAGAAAGTGCTTCGAATCGCACGTTAAAAGGTGAGACCTCTTTAATCCTTGGCTCGCACAAGTTTCGATTTTTGAGGGCTGCCGATCGTAAGGTGACGACAGCTGGTTAACGGAAAAAATAATTTTGAAGATGAAAAAAAAAATTAACTTTCCGCCGTCTACTCTAATTCTGGACACCGACTGAAGAAGAGTCGTGGATGGACTGAAGCGACACCCAAACAAAACCGAAGATTTGTAACAAATTCAATCTTACCATCGTAAATTTGCCGAGCAATAGCTCTCTAGGGTTAAAACTACCTAACGAATCACCCACTGCAGTTTCATATCGTAGTTAGGAACCACGATGAAAACCCCCGAATCAAAAAAAGACTCAGAGGAAAACGGTGTCAGACTAGGAGGTCCGATGAAGCCAGTAAAATTTCTGCCTATTGTCACTCTAACTAATATATGTGAAGAGGGATGAATACAAATTAATATAATATATTTATAAGTTCTCGATGAAATTTTTCTCTTGCATAAGATTTACCTCATGACAAATAAATTTGTTTATTTAAAATCTGAAATAAATAAATTATTTGTAAATAAAGTGAAGTATACTGCTGGCACTCCCTCGCCGCTAACGCAGCTCAGTTCGTAAAAATTTCTCGAAAATAAACGCTATCATTTTTGACTCCCGGTATAATCTACTAATTAGTATATTGTTGCTTCTCTAACAATATGTTAAGAGGCTATGAGCGCGATCACGTTTGGGACGCTTTTAAGGATGAAAGAGTCAATTGACAACTATAAAACGGTTCGTCTTATCGATTTCAAACATGTACAGGCTCCTAGAGGAATTTTGATTCTACGTACGTGCTGTAATGAAAATTGAATTTTCAATCCACTTTTCCACAAAAAAAATCTCAAAAATGTCCCAAAAATGCAGTTATTTAAAGCAATTTTTTGGGTAGATGAACAAATAATTTCAAAAAAGTATTACAGCTAGTACATGGATCAACGTTTTACCTTTCTTTTGATACCAAATTCATTTAGATTTTATAAAGATTGCTTCAATTTTTAATTGAAGAAAATGCAAAGGGATGTCTCTGAGTTTGGGGTTCCTCAGGGATCGATTTTGGGCCCGCTGCTTTTCATTATTTATACTCATGAATTCCGTAATCATATACATTTCAGAAAGTGCCACTTTTATGCCGACGACAAGCAAATTTATCAGTCATTTCCAGAGAGTGGTCTAATGGAAGCAAATTCTCAATTGAACACAGATTTAGAGTCGATTATATCAATTTCTGAGAAGTTTTGTCTCTCAATAAATCTTGGAAAGTCTGTGATAATGTTGTTCGGTAGGAAAGTGGCCCGATCTCGTTGTCATGATGCCTTGAAGATCAAAATCAAGGATAACTTTATTTCTCCCTCTGATAGTGCTAAAAACCTAGGAATTTGGATTCCTCTCTGAATTTCACTAATCATGTCAACTTGGTGATAAGACGAGCATTTTGCAACCTGAAATTGACAGAAAATTTCTCGATAAACGTGCTATAATATCATTATGCGAATCCCTGGTTCTTTCGCACTTGAACTATGGTGATATAGTCTATGGACCTGCCATTACAAAAAGAGACTCGCAACGAATCCAGCTAGTTCAGAATTCCTGTATTCGTCTGATCTGATTAGGCAGGCGAGCTCATTTATCTCAACCTCTAAATGAGTTGGGATGGCTAAATATTGAGGAGAGAAGGATTCTGCATGCCTGTACCTTATTTCATAGGATAGTCACGACCCAAAAATCACCATATCTTTACCGGAAGATCACTTTTCGGACCGATATTCATAACGTCAATGTACGATTCAAATTCAACTCAATATCGGTCCTCTTTCTCATACACAATTAGCAAGCTTTACAACTGGATTCCGGAAGCCCTGAAGGGAATGAACATACTGAGTTTCAAAAAACATTTGAAAAATATCCTTCGTACCTGTGGTATGAATTTCTGATGGTTATAGTCCTTAACTGAGCTTTCCTAATTAGTTTGTTATTATTAATAACTTAGGCATTACTTCTACACTTAATTATTGAAATGGAGTAGTCTATTATTATATATTCTCATTATTGTATTTCTTTTCTTTTTGTAGTTTTTTTTCTTTGTTTATTTACTTTCAAGGTTGAGTGGTAGAAAGCACTTGCCTGACCCCTGTGGGCCAGTCAAAGGCTAACTCTCCTTTTGGTAGATTTATATTTTTCAATGTTAATGATTGTTATTTCTCTGCTTCTACCAATAAAAGCGTTTATTATTATTATTATTATTATTTTTCCCTAACAGAATATTCCAGTCAGGCCCTGTCTCCAGAGCTCCGACACATCCGGAGGGCGCGCTGGATCGTTTACCCAGATAACCACTCCCCACGTCCGTGGGGTAAGCGATTACTGGGTCCGAGAACCATGTGCCCTGAGCAGACTCAGTGAACCAAGGATGACGGCCTTCTGCATTCGTCCGGCTAAGATTTCTGCCATATCACGGCAAGCCGGTATGATTTTTAAGTTTAAGAGCAGTGTGTCCATCATTCCACCAAGGACCCCTATAATCAGAACCACCATTTTAACAGAATGGTTTGGGTAGAGCCTGCGGAGTTCAAAGAGTAAGTCTCGATATTTAGTCCGTTTCTCCTTCTCTTTTCGGACGATGTTCGTTTCACTAGGAGCTGAAAACTCCATGACGAAAATGGTCTTACTCTGGTGGTCGAGGAGGACTACATCAGGCTTATTGGCTTGTATTTGCCTGAGGGTGGGGATTGAGTAGTTCCAATATATTCGGCACTTCTCATTCTCCACAACGGACTCAATATCCCCCGGAGCATAAGGCAACACCGGTGTCTCGTCTATATCGTACGAGTGTCGTAGATGGTAGTACAACACTCGTAGAGCCGCGTTATGCCTGTGAATATAGGCCCAGACCGCATATGCTGGACATGCTGAAAGCAAATGCATAAGGGTCTCAGGCGCCCCACGACACGCTCTGCATCTAGTGTCGGGATCTCTATACCCATCACGCGGCTACGGTAGACCAAGGTGTTGAAGACACCATCCTGGCAAGCCATTATGAATCCCTCGATCTCTGACTTCAGCTCACTTGACCTGAGGAAAGCAAAGGTCAAGTTTTTGGATAAGCCAAGGTCTTCAATGTTCTTGAAGAAGACCCCATGCATTGGCTTATCCTTGTGCAGCTGCAGGAGGACCTCAGTCTCCGCAGCTTTGGTGCGAGCTTTTTGCTGAACGGGTTCCAACTCAGTGACAGAGTTTGGGTTTGCCCGTTCAGTGTCGAATACGAGACCAAGTTCATCAGCTGCCCGGATTGCTGCCTTGAAAAGGAATGCTCCAATCCCTGCTTTTTCATGGTCGTGGACCATGCAGAGAAGGGGATCTGAACTCCTTATGACTTTACAGGCTCCACCCAGCACTATTCTGTTATGTAGACACTCCAAACTCAAACGTCCCGGCCTCCCTGTTGTCTGGGGAAGTATAACCGTGGAACGGACGATTTAGGATGCAAGCTCCTATTAAGATGCATCATCTTACGAGTTTTCACATCGAGTTGTCGCAGCTCCTCTTGAGTGCATTTCACCACTCCAAAGGAGTAGAGTAAGATCGGAACGGCAAGCATATTAGTTGCAGCAACTTTGTTCTTCCCCGACAGTTCTGACGACCAGATCTGTCGGAGTTTGTGCTGATACTTGCCGTGTTCACCTCTTGGGAGCGGCGTTGCTCCACTCCCAAGTAGGTATACGTCTCTCCGGCATCAAAATGATGTAGGATGAGATGAACCGTGGCACATTTGTCAATCCCGAACTCCATTCCGATAGCACGCGTGTACTCTTGCACCACCCTTAAGGACTGATGTAGGTCTCTTCCTCCAGAGGCATAAAGTTTGAGGTCATCCATATAAAATAAATGGGTAACCTTATGCCTCCGGTTGTTGGGGGTGCCGCAATTATATCCACGGGTTATCCTGAGTGCAACGGACAATGACAATAGTGAGATGCAGAAGAGAAGAGGGCTGAGGGAGTCTCCCTGGAATACGCCCCTTCTGAAGATTACCTGCTCTGTTTGGACTCTGACTTGACCAGATCTTATGGTGAAGCGAGTCCTCCAGAGTGGCATCAGTTGTTTAATGCATCTCACTATTTGATCGGGCACCGCAAGGCATCTGAGCAAATGCATGATTAGCTCATGCGATGTTGTATCAAATGCCTTGCGGTAATCGATCCAGGCCGTCGAAAGGTTCCGCTTATACTGCACGGAGTCCTGCGTTATACATCTGTCGATGAGCAGGTTCTCCTTGCAGCCAGCGATCCCCCTCTTTGACCCTCTTTGCTCATATATCCGTTTGTACACCGGATCAACTGCGGAGAGTATTCGCGCGTATAAAATGCGCGTAAACATCTTGTAGCACGAATTCAAGCATGTTATCGGCCTGTAATTCTTTGGATCAGACAAATCTCCGTTTTTGGGGATAAGCACGGTTCGCCCCTCGACAAACCAATCCGGAATCTGCTGCTCCCCATCTAGCCAAGAGTTGAAAACTCTTGCCAAATGGTGGTGGGTACTGGGGAATTTTTTCCACCAATAGTTGTTTAACCCATCAGGGCCTGGAGCAGCGAAGTTCTTTGAGCCTTTGAGGGCCCGTCGAACTTCTTCCGGGGTTATCGCATTGCGCAGATCATTGTGGTCAGGCTGTTGAAGCCTCCTGCAGAAGGCTTCAAACTGCGCTAGGGCTGGAGTGTCTACGTTGAGTGGTTGCGGATACTCATTCTCATATTATTATTATTATTATTATTATTATTATAAATACCACTGCAGCTACCTCGATTATCTGTGAAAAGCATCGTGAGTTGCTGCCGCAGACATAGTTATACATAAAATAAATTTTCCTCTAAATAAAGTCCCTACTCTTCTTAGATCACATCTATAGATGAAGCGTGCAACTGAAACAGTTGAATACACGCTTTCACCGCCACGGTCTCCCCGTTAAGGTTATTTATAACAGAAATAGTGGCACGCGCTGAAAAGAAAGGACTAATTATTTTTAATAGACCTTATGTAACACAAGACCTCTCTCCACTGAATCTATTTGAGTTGAAATATTGGTTTTATCCGTACTTTTATGAGCTATATTAGTATCGAGAGGTAAATCACCTACTCAGCGTGATGTATTCATCTGGAAGCCCTTGCTGTTATACAGGGTTATGCACAGCTTGAGCGCTTTCATTTTACCATCATAATATTTACATCAGGAATATTTTCACTGATACAATATATGTTTTTATATATCGGGTGGCTCGGTTCTATATTTTTTTTGTTTTTGAAGATACTAAAATGAAATTTGTAGCTGTATGAGCCATAAAACTGCATTTTTTGAGAAGTGATTCAGCATCATGCAATTATGGGTTTCGCTGGAGGTGATATGAACTTTCGATTTTTGAATGAGACACCCGGTATATTTTCACTTTTTTTGTTTCCATATGACATTCTGAATACAACCATGTATTATTTGTTACTGTTTGTGACCAAAAATTTTTAAAATTTTGAAATTCATTTCTGAATCTAGAGGGCTATGAATACGTTCAAATTAATAATTGTAGTCCCAAAGTATTGGGAAAAATACAACTTTACGGTTTCCAGTTAAAATGGATCTGCTGGATAAAATTTGATTTTTAAATTATTATTACTTTTTTCTTCAAATGGCAACATAGTGGCACGTCGGATCAGAAAAAAGAAATATTTCTATACGATTAATTTGATACCGCACACTATTAGGTCTCGAAGAAACGTTCGTCAACAAACTTAAAAATATTACGGTAGATACTTGTTTTTGAGATTTAAATAATAATAATAATAATAATAATAATAATACTTTATTCATCTTTAGGATCACAATAGTGATATAAGACAAGTCAAAGGTACAGACGACATAAATGAGTGGGACATTCACATCACATCAACATGTTAAAATTATTTGGGGTGTTATCGAGACATATATTCATCTAGATTATAGAAGCAACCTTCAACAAGAAACATCCTCAGTTTTCTTTTGAACGTATTAACATTATTTTCATTTTTTATAATTGTCGGTAGATTGTTATAAAACTTAATTCCCATATAATTGGGGTTTTTCTCATACAATTTAGAGGTATGCTTTGGTATCTGTAGTAAATCGCCGTGTCTAGTGAAGTAATCGTGGTTGTCACAATTCTTAGAAAATTTACTGATATTTTTTCTGACATAGAGAACACAGTGGTATATATAGATTGAGTAGAATGTCATGATATCATTTTGTAAGAAGTAAGGCCTACATGTTTCGGAAGGTTTCAAGTTGAAAATCAGTCTTATAATTCTCTTTTGAGAGATAAAAATTCGGTTTACATTCGTGGCACAACCCCATAAAATTATATTATATGATAAGTGGGAATACACAATTGCATAATATACATTCATTAGCTGATGTAAACTTAGGACGTTTTTTAGTTGAAGAAGTGCATAGTAACCACTATTGATTTTTTTACAAACATGATCAATATGGAGTTTCCAGGTCATGTCAGAGTTGATGTAGGTGCCTAAAAATTTTGTTGTGTCAGACTTTTCAATAAGATTACCATTTACGCTGACATAAATTGGAAAATCAATTTTCAACCTCGAGTGGAAAAGCATGAATACAGTTTTATTTGTGTTGACAATCATAAGGTTTTTGGAGCACCAGTTTGTGAACTCTAATGATACAGTATTAAGTTTTTCTTCCATACCCTCTAGCTTTTCTGCGTTCACAGCAAAAGAACAATCATCAGCAAATATAACAGTACATTCTGTGCTCATGTATGCAGGCATATCGTTTATAAATAACAGGAAAATCAACGGGCCAAGTATGGAACCTTGGGGAACTCCTAGGTCAATATCATAAAAACTTGATCGCTCATTTGCAACTTTCACATATATTTGCCTGTTTTCAAGATAGGACATTAGCCAAGATAAGAAATTATCTCTAAAGCCCAGATTGTATAATTTTTCCTTCATAATATAAAGATTCAAGGTGTCGAATGCTTTCGATAGATCGAAGAAGAGTGCTCCAACATACCTTTTCTTCTCGATATTTGTATAAACATACTCAAAAAAGTCACAGGAAGCACTCTCCGTAGATCTACCTGGACAGAATCCATTCTGGTGTTTTGTGATCATATCATATTTCGATAGAAATAATAGAATTTTATTGTAAACAATTTTTTCTATTACTTTGCTCATTACTGGTGGTACAGTAATGGGTCTATAGTTCTGGATGTCAGTGGAGTCTTTGCCTTTATACACAGGAGTAACAGTGCCAATTTTTAAATCTTTGGGAAAATCACCAAGATGAACAGACAAATTTATTATATGACTCAGTGGTTCTGCAATATACATGCCGATTGTTTTTATAATTTCTGTTGTTAAGCAATCTATTCCTACTGAGTTTGTATTTTTTAAACTATTGATTGCCGCAATGACATCATTTTGTTCAACAGCGGTCCAGTAGAAAGTGTTACAGGAGAGAATCGAGTGAGTAATATTTTCAATGGTGTTCCCTCCAAATTGAGATTGGATGGCTGATCTAGGATTTGATGAAAAATATTTTCCAAAACCATCAGATATTATTTTTTCGTTCTTAATCATTTCGTCCTCCATTTTCAGCTCTATATTTTTTGAATTTTTTGAATTTTTTATTTTCCCCGTTGTTTTTCTCACAAGTTTCCATACTTCCCCGGGTTTTTCTGTTATTGACCTGTTATCTATAGATTTCTGAAAAAATGCTTTTTTTGATTTTGATATCTCTTGAGTATACATTTTTTTTACCCGCCTGTATTCATTTATATACTCCCCACAGTCGAAGGTTTTTATGATCCAGTGCATGTCTTTCAGTTGATTACCCAACAGAACATTCTCATCGGTAATCCATGCAACGTTATGTTTTGATTTCGCATCGTCAGACACAGTTTTTGTAACCAAGGGACAGAATAGGTCTATACCATAAGTAATAATATCTAAAAAAGTTTTGTATACATTATTTACATTATTATAACTATCATATAAATCTGAAAAATTTTCGCCAGAAAAATAATGAATCAGTTGATGTACAGTAAGGTCATTTATGTTTTTATATTTTATTATTTTTGGCATTTTGTGTGTCTGTGTATTGTTTTCAATACTGAAAGTAAGGATTAGACTTAGATGATCTCCTATATTAAAGTTCTCAACTCGTTCACTATACTTTTTTTGGGGCATATTTGTGAAGAAATAGTCAATTTTAGATATGGATGTGACATTGTTTTTGTTAGTGAATACCCTCGTGGGTTCTGAGTTTTGACATAACAGTTCAAAACTCAGCATAAGATCCAAGAACATATCCTTGATATTGGAAGGTTTGAGTTGATATCACCACAGAGAATTATTTTGTCAAATTTACTAGAGCATATTTCAAGAATGTTAGCTAGCCTGTTAAGGAACAACTCATTGTCTTCATTTGGAGGTCTGTAAATATTGATAATACAATACTTCAACTTATTGATGATTATTGAAATAGCACAGCATTCAACATGTAGTTCTAAAGATAAATCATTCACGTTATCTAGTTTCTTATAATTTAAATTTGTGTTAATAAATATTAGGACACCACCGTGTATATGGTTTTGTCTGATGAAATAAGAAGCTACAGAGTAATTTTGTAAAGTAAATGAATTTATACTTAGATTATTACACCATGTTTCTGAAATAATATTAAAATTCATTGAGTGACCAACACAAATTATATTACAAAACCATCAATCCAAAAACTAAAATCTCTTTGTATAAATGATATTATTAACATGTTTTTCAATCAATAGTGTACAGAATAGTTTTCTAATTTAGATTTGGAGGTGAGACTATCGACAAGTAATTTTTTTTTCAATACTCCCTAATTACCTTGTTGTGTGTATCAGTTATGTAGGTCACAGGTTACCCAATGTATTTGAATCTGAAATGTTGTTTCATTTTAAGAAAGATCTTAAGTAAGTTTTTTTAACGAAAGTTTGTTTGAAACCTATAACAGAAAAGCGGTATCAACATAATCGTGATGATATTCGCCAAATTTCCATTTAAAAAAATTAGTAATACAAATTCTAAAATTGAATTGTAAGTCCATAGCAGAAATTATTTCGACTGAAAACAATATCCTTCAAAAATGTTATAACTCGGTGACGCTAAGTTACTCGTCAAAAAATGCAGTTTCAAGTCGTATACAAATCATCCAAATTTTTTTTTCTGATCCGACCAGCCACTATGTTGTCATTTGAAAATAAAATAGTAGGAATAAATCAAAAAATTAATTTTACACAGCAAATGCATATTAACCGAAAACCATAAAAAGTTGTATTTTTCCCAATTCCTACCTTAAGACTAAAATAATTATTTTATCGTATCCATATAGCCATCTAGATTGAAAATTAAATATCGAAATGAAAAAAAAAATGGTCACAAAATGTAACAAGTGATACATGGTTGTATTCAGAATGTCATATAGAGACAAAAAAAGTGAAAATGTACGGGGTGTCTCGTTTAAAAATCCAAAGTTTTTTTCACTTCCGGTGAGACCGAAAGTTGCACGAATTTGAGCCACTTGTCAAAAAAGGCAGTTTTATGTCTCATACAGATCCTCCAAATTACATTTCAATATCTCCGAAACCAAAAAAGATATAGATGCGAGCCACTTTCCGTGGACACCCGCGCGGTATACAGTACGATGCAAATGTATGAAATAAATTCGATATTTAAAAAATAGGTGTCTTTTGAAAAAAATAAAAAAACACGTCAATTTTCATTTTTGACAGCCCATCTTAATATATACATGTGAGAGACGTTACGTCACCCATGTTGGCGTGATGACGTAATCGACGATTTTTTTGAATGCAAACAGGGGTCATGTGGCACCTTATTCAAAACGTCCACTAATCGTCTATTCAACTGTATAATTATTCCAATATTTATTTATACAGGGTAAACCAAAACTTTTTATTCATTAAAATACAATAAAATTATAATAAAATAATGTTCAAATTGATGACCTTCAGCAATGATGCAATGTGAAAGCCAGGCAGTGAATTCCCTTTTAACGTTTTCGTAAACTTCGGGGGTTATTTGTGCAATCTTCGTTCTGATGCGTTCCTTCAACTCTTCAAATCATTTAATAAATAAATCATTTGGTCGATTTTGGTAAACTTTGCTCTTCAAGTATCCCCACAAAAAAAGTCTAACGGAGTTAAATCCGGAGACCTTGGTGGTCATTCTATCGGTCCTCTTCTTCCTATCCACTTACCTCGGAAAACAGTATTCAGGTAGGTTCGTATATCAACGGCGTAGTGTGGGGGCGCCCCATCCTGCTGAAACCACAAATCATTTCTATTTGGAAATAGCTGATTCAGTTGTGGTACCAGATAACCCCAAAGAAAGTGTAGATACCGAGCACCAGTTACGCTTTCTTCAAAAAAGTATGGCCCTATTATCTGGTTGTTTAAAATTCCGGCCCAAACGTTTACTTTTTGTGGACATTGATGTGTGCTATGCTCCTCCATCCAATGTGGATTTTCTCTTGCCCAGTATCGATACGTCTGACCGTCTGACGGTTTACGTGACCATTGAGCATAAAAGTAGCTTCATCTGAAAATAGCACATTTTGTATGAAACTCCGATCTCTATTACAGCGTTCCATCATGATTTCGCAGAATTCGACTCTTCTATCATAGTCATCTTCTTGGACCAGATGAACTTTATACGAATGCCATTTCTTTTTCAACACTCTAACAACAGTCGATTGGTGTAAATTATTATCCAGTGCGACTTGCCTCGAGCTGGTATGGGGGTTTTCTTGGAACGCAAGTACCACGTCAAGTTTTTGGGAGATCTTTAACGTGGCCCGTTTCTCGAAACTTTCTCTCAATTTTACTAATTGTTGATTGAGATACGGGTTGTGGGTTGGGGTATTTAGTATTGAATAAATCACGAACTTCTGCTTGAGTCCTTACTTTATCTCCACAGCCAATCATAATTAAAATTTCGATTCTTTCGGTTTCTGTCTCATTGCCAGATTATAAGTGATTTAAATATTTTTATAGAAATAATGTCAAACACTTCAATGACACTTCACTTCAATGATATCGACTAATCTTAAACTAGAGTCAATCAATGTATTTCTTTTTCCGAATCAACAAAAACAATAGACGACACTACGATGTTTAATTCTCAGTGGCGGTCCTTAGCATAATTTAGTTCAACGAACGAGCATTTATTGTAATTTTATTCTTCTAAATACATAATTTCGGTTGACCCTGTATAAATACATATTGGAATTATTATACCGTTGGATAGACGATTAGTAGACCTTCTGAATAAGGTGCCACATGACCCCTGTTTGCATTTAAAAAAAACGTCGATTACGTGTTTAAGGATTTCTTCCAAAAGACGCCTATTTTTTAAATACCGAATTTATTCCATACATTTGCACCTATACCTATACATATAATAAGTAATCGACAAACTATATATTTGTAAAGAAAATATTGTCATTTATATTATGAACTGAGAGAAACATTTGCAACAAATTATTTACTTATCGTACAACTGTAGTGTATACGAATATCACCTTAGGCAAGTTATTAAATTCATCGATGGATCCATCGATGAGCATTGCATCCTTATTCAACTAATGGAAAATGACAATGACATAACGAATGCGCATTATCCATCGATTAATTTAAAAACTCGCCCCTTACGATGATGATATGGGTGGCCGGTAGGTCAGCGGTTTAATATAAGGCGCGGACCGTTTAAAACTTCTGCATAGCGATAGCCGGTTCGAGCCCGGTGTACGAGACGTTTTTTCTAAAGAACTCAATATCGGAATCGATAGGCGACCACATGCCTTGTTGAAAAGCTAGTGTATTGTGTGTTGTCTAAATGCCATTCAAGTCTAGTGCTAGATTGAAGTGCACAACAAAAACCCGAGGTGGTGCGGTAGGTTTTCCCACAGCTGAAAAGTGATCATCAAAAATCAGTAAGTCGCGCTGGAACGGAACAGCAAATAATAATAATAGCCGTCCTCTACCCGCACAGGCTATGCTTTTGGTTACACTCTACAATGATTTATGAGAGAGTGTTGAATTATTATTTTCATTACACAATATTTCCAATTGGATATTTCGTCAAGTTTATGCTATAAGTCCGTTGAAATGAGGTAAAATCGCTTTGTTCAAATGTTTTTAGTTTATATTCTTTGGTTTTTGTTCTTTGTTCTTTTCGTCAACCGACTGCACCCTTACTAGCAATCCACCGAAGTATCTTCACAAGTAGTTTAATCCAATACGATTGGGTTTTGAGACAAGAATCGATTGTAGCACCACCAAATTTGGTATGCTAGTAGTTGGAACCATGATAAATACCGAAAAAATTGTTTACCGAAATTCCAGTGGTGGAATTTTTTTTTTTTTTTTTTTTCGTTTAAAAATATATAAATAGATTTTTGCTGTAATCTTGGAAAGTATATGATTTAGCGGAAAAACAACTGAACATGATGAAAAACAATTCAATTTTCCACAAAAATTATTCCTACTTCCCAATTTCTTATGAAATGCGCTCGTTTTCTCAGAAAACGTGATTGAACGCTTACATCCAATTTCAGGTTTACGCTTAGCCGCCGCTGGAAGTTCTGGCGGAGGCAAGTATTTGAATGGTCATAACTCTGCTAAAAATGATCGAAGAAGGAAAAAGAAAAGTTCACATCGTTTCTGAAGACTCCCACCTTCTCATGCAAATATAATATGCCAGTATTTGAGTACCTAAAATGTGTTTTGTCGCACTTCACGGAGATGTTTGCGTATGATCCGAAAATCATGAATAATTTAGTAAATATGGAATTATTATACTGAATGAGCAACTCATACCGGCTTTGGACTATATGCAACAATTTTAAAGTAGTGTGACAGGTCCTACTTATACATGCCAAAAAAACTTTGTTTTACTTCTGCTTCATTTTCAACTTATCCGTAAAATCGACATTCTCTTCAGTAAATGTTGAAAAAAATCGCTTATTCATATTCCACAAATATATATTACCACTATTGTGAAGTGAAAACCTCGATCTTGAAATCACATACTTTATTTTTTATATAGGATGTGTATGAGCGATTATTTTCAACATTTACTGAAGAAATTTCCGGAATTTTGGGTGAGTTAAAAACTGAGGCAGGAGTAAAACCCAGTTTTTTCTTTGACATGTATAAGTGAGACGTGTCTCACTAGTCTTGTTATATTTGCATGAGAAAGTAGAAGTCTTCAGGAACGATATGCACTTTTTCTTTTCCTTCTACTATAATTTTTAGCAAAGTTATGACAAATCTAATTTACGGCCCTGCCTGAATTTGCACTGGCGGATTAGCGCAATAAACAACGTTTTCTGAGAAAACGAGCGTATTTCATAAGGTATTACTGAAATTCAGTAAATGAATAATATTTTCGTATTCATCAAATATTTTTTGTGTATGTATGTATAGATAGGTATGTGTGAATGCCAATAGGTGTAATAGGTGTGTATATGTGTTGTATATTTATATATGTTTTCATATAACTATTTTACTATGTGACAAGGGTACAAATAATAATAAGTATTTGATTGCATTTTTAAAACTTTTCTTATTTTAACCTAAGAGCACGTTTATTATAGTTTCCATTGTAATAAATTGAAAATGTAAGTAAGCCGAATGGTCTAAATAAAAGATTTATATATACTGTAGAAGTGCGTAGGTTGACTATTTTCTGCAGAAGCATGTATGAGTTTATACAACTGCGATGGTACAGTAGCGCATTATTGAAGATTATATATATTAATAGCAATAATAATATATTATAGTAGTAATGTTTATTCAATCAATATATACAGTACCTTCTATATATGTATTGATGAAAATATTTTAGACGGATAGAGCATGTTTGAATATCCACGCCCACAAATTTTCGATATGATCTGTTGTTCTGTTTTTCAGATATTTCTACCTGCTGTATTGTGAATTGACACATAAGAATAATTTCGTCTATTTTTGGTTAGTTTTAAAATATCCTAGTTATTTATATTTCTTATAAAATAAAAACAGCCTCTTTTCAGGAAGAAATAAAGAAAATCTAGTTGTGGTATATTACAACATATACAATAATATATAATTGTAATATAAAAAAGTTCAACTAGTCATTATTACACTACACAAAACTGACTTATTGAGTCGGAATTATAAAAAATAATTACTCTGGCCCTTCTACGCCTTCCTACTAAAATAACTTTTGTGAAAGTTTTATTTCTTTTGTAATTCTTTCCCCAATTCTGCTAAAATGATTGGCCTATAGCACATATAGGAGATGACCATTAACGGTATTAGTGAATCAAGTCGGTCAATCGGTCAATATTATGATTTTTGATTATAAATATTCATCAAATATTATTATTTTCAACTACTCCCATAAACAAAATTATACGGATATTTAGGTACCTCGCTGAATGATCAACACTCTGTTACAGCTACCTACAGCTTGAAAAGTGGATTTCGAACCACTTTAGTTTCGTGGTGTCGGTGGGGATCGAGCACGAGCCGCCTGGGTGGGAGCAAACGCTCTTAACACCTCGACCACTTCGCTGTTTTAGAGTAAATTCTTATCAATCCCTCCTCATGATTACAGCTTGATTTCAGTGGTTATTATTCTGCGTGTCAGACTAGGTTTCGATCTGTCAATTGAAACTATCATGATGGTTGAAGAGAATTTTTCTAGAAAGAATTCAATTTTGTTGTCTTAATGATTTCGTAGAAAAAATATGTTATGTAAGGCGTTTAAAAACTCCTCTAGATAATTGTTTATTGAACATTCGCACCGCTACCATTTCCCCCTGATTAAAATGCTCGGTGCTAAAAGGGTGTTTATACAAAATGTTACGATTTTGTTTACCATAAGTAGTATAAATAATATTGTTAAAAATAAAACCGTACCGGGAAGCCGTGCCGGGTCGCTATTATTCACTGAAAGATGTGCAGATCATGAAAGTTTATTGTATATATAGTCATTTAACCACAACTCTTCAGTTTTTCTTTCCTGTCGAGTGAGTCGGTATTATTTCTATGAAATCGGTCGACTGAACTTTATATGTACAGGATTTCCGTTAAGACGGCAATCGTCGATATACGTATATTTCAAATTACGTCTATATGTGTTTCCTTGACATTTCCTCTTTAATTGTAATGTATTTAATCAAAATATATATTTACAACTCTTTCATCTGGCAATATTTTAATTTACTTGAAGGAAGAAACTTTGTATTTCGTGCAAAATATTTTTATTTTAAAAATTGTAGCAAAGCGCTTTCGACTGTTAAGTCATCATCAGTGCGTACCTGCAAGTAAGTAATGCTTGAAAATGAAATTGATAAAATTGAAAATTTTTGAAATTTGAAAGTTATGAAAAGTGAGGTTACTTACTCGTCAGGTGTACAAGAAGCCATATAAAAACATCATGTTCATGGACCAAATTAAAATGTTACAAAATATAAAACATATTTAAAATTGAATAATTTTCATCCTGTTTGAGGATTATTAAAGATAAAGATATGGGATACTACATCATATCTGTCTGAATGTTGAAGCGGAAGTGGAAAAGAAATTTAAATTGACAATGTATGCCAATGACACTATTGACAAGTGACAGTGACCGTTGACATTTGTGACATAGAATTCAAAGAACTCCAGACATGAGTTTAAAAAGGAAACGTAAATCTGAAAGTGATTAGTCTAATGGGAACGTTTCGTTTTCCAAAAATACGATACCAAAGAAAACTCTATCAAGAATACGAATTAATTATCAAATTTATTAATGGGTGAAAAATAATGAGTAATAATCAGAAAGAAAATAGGGGGGTGGGTTCTCTATGGATCTGTCCATCCTCAACCAAATATTGCTAAGACACCGAGAAAAAGTCTAATGAGAACTTCACTCAATATACCTGCATACTGGGAAGACTAACTGAACCTAAGAGGTGACCCAAGTTGAGTGAATTGGCTCCAAAGTTTGAGCACCCACAATTGGGCTTAAGGACATGTGAAAAGTTTAATGAGAACTATCTTAGTCCAAGTTTAGGCAATTTGGGTAGCACAAACGTAAAGAAATGAAGAAACTTTCAAGCAAAAGATCAATATAAGTTTCTTCATTTCTTTACGTTTGTGCTACCCAAATTGCCTAAACTTGGACTAAGATAGTTCTCATTAGACTTTTCACATGTCCTTAAGCCCAATTGTGGGTGCTCAAACTTTGGAGCCAATTCACTCAACTTGGGTCACCTCTTAGGTTCAGTTAGTCTTCCCAGTATGCAGGTATATTGAGTGAAGTTCTCATTAGACTTTTTCTCGGTGTCTTAGCAATATTTGGTTGAGGATGGACAGATCCATAGAGAACCCACCCCCCTATTTTCTTTCTGATTATTACTCATTATTTTTCACCCATTAATAAATTTGATAATTAATTCGTATTCTTGATAGAGTTTTCTTTGGTATCGTATTTTTGGAAAACGAAACGTTCCCATTAGACTAATCACTTTCAGATTTACGTTTCCTTTTTAAACTCATGTCTGGAGTTCTTTGAATTCTATGTCACAAATGTCAACGGTCACTGTCACTTGTCAATAGTGTCATTGGCATACATTGTCAATTTAAATTTCTTTTCCACTTCCGCTTCAACATTCAGACAGATATGATGTAGTATCCCATATCTTTATCTTTAATAATCCTCAAACAGGATGAAAATTATTCAATTTTAAATATGTTTTATATTTTGTAACATTTTAATTTGGTCCATGAACATGATGTTTTTATATGGCTTCTTGTACACCTGACGAGTAAGTAACCTCACTTTTCATAACTTTCAAATTTCAAAAATTTTCAATTTTATCAATTTCATTTTCAAGCATTACTTACTTGCAGGTACGCACTGATGATGACTTAACAGTCGAAAGCGCTTTGCTACAATTTTTAAAATAAAAATATTTTGCACGAAATACAAAGTTTCTTCCTTCAAGTATATTGAAGCGTGCACACAGCTTGACAATTTCAATATTTTAATTATCCCATTTTTTCAGATTGAATAACTTATTATTTCATTATTTGCATAAAGTCAGTACCAAGATCATATAGTTCTGAGGTAAACTCTGCAATTATAATAATAACTGGATGCAGTGCTCTTGAAGCCTTCGGCGCAAGTATGCAATAATACAAAGAAATCAAAGAGCAACCTTTGAATAACGTTATAAATCTGTCTGAGATTTGAACAAAATGACCACGAAATGTCAAATTCACTCACATCCGAGTTGATCATTATTGGTTATTAATAGGATATTTTCATTCCTCAGACGATGTTGAATGTCTATTTCGCATGATTGGAAAGGTCTACACGTGGATATAACATTAGTAATACATATAAATTATTCATTCTGGTGATTTTATGAGAAGCAACTTTGGAGCAATAAATCAATTGAGTGGACAACTTATCAGTAAAAACAAATAATCGATATTTCACGAGTCAGTTAATCATATGCGAATAGTTTAGCAATAAATCATCAATATTAGTGGAATCTGAAAATCATCCGTTTAGTAGGAGAGCTAGTTATCCCTCCGAGTAACGGTATGTTTGTAAGGCTAGAAATTCTCATAGTGATGAGTCATAGCATGCTTAGTACGGTAACCACCACCTGGCACGCCTCAGCCTTGCACGTCATCAACCCCTATTTTTTTGAAAGTGTACATAAAATTTGACCAAAAAAACTTGTCGCTGTAAGCTTGAAATTATCATAAGATTTTGTTCTTTCACTGTATAGAGTTTAAAAAAAAAGGATAGGCGTATTCGATCTGCACAAGTACCTGACAGGTGAACGGAAAGGTGTGAAAGATACAGGGTGTTTTCTAATCAGGGTTTCGAACTGCAGGGTGTGATTCGTTAAGTCATTTGAAGAAGAAAAGTTCTTATGAACATATGTCTGGAATTGCTTCGTTTCTGAGATACAGCTAGGGCATTGAAATTTAAAAAATAAACGCTAATTATAAAATATCATGAATATCCTAGAACCGATTTGGTTGAAATTTGGTACATTTATTTAAACTAATAAGGCGCTCATTTAGCCTCAACTAGATTGAAATCGTTAGTGCCAGTGGAGCCGCAGTGGGCACCACAGTCAACAATATTGTAAAAAAGAAGTACGCCATTGACTTTTTTCCCGTAGATTTTTTTTGGATTAAGCAACTGAAAATACAAATTTTTGGTCTCTTGTATTTCCAAATGCTCGCAAATATTCCCACCGGAGCATGACGAATACCAATAACGTGAAAGAAAATTTCTGTTCAGGTATGTATTTGTGAAAATCGATTAAGAACTATAGCTAATGAGTCATCTTCTCAGACTTCCCAGAAAATCACTGTAGCCTAAACAGCTTCATTATTATTTGTAACAATCAGAAAACGTGATGAGGAAGTATTTTTTGTGTATGAAAGTAACTTCTACTGAATTTGAAGACAACTATTTCGAATCAATTCTGATGGGTATTGTATCAAATTCGTGACAAAATTAAATTAACTTATTCAATGATAGCATTGTTGACTCAAATGAATGATTCAGGTATCAAAAACAGCGATTTAGCAAAGTTGGTTATGCCTCAAATCATGATATTGCTGTATAATTGAATGATTTTTTGCTCAGTTTCTCGTTCTGCTGTTATTTCATTTAAGAAATCGATAGCTACAATCATATTACTGCATAAGTTCATAGCTGATTCACACAAAAGTGTAGTAGATACTCGACGCCTTAAAAATAAAAGTAAGAGGATGGTACAAGGTAGAATAATACAGATATCCCTTTAGATATAATAAAAATAAACCCTACTCCATGTACGGAGGCGTAGAACGGCCATATCATTTTTTGAATGATATTCCGACATTCAAGTTGCTAATAGTATATTACACACCGAGGTCGGAAGAGATTCAGTCCTGTCGTGAGATTAGTTAAGTAGTTAACCGAGACGCAAAGCGTCGAGGTTAGCTATGATCTCGAGACAGAAATGAAACTTCCTACCGAGGTTTGTATACTGTTTTATTTACAACCATCATATTTCGATCAAAATTAATAAATCTCTGTTTCGTTCTGAACATACCCAAAATATTACATTTAACGACAAATTACCAAGAATGCGGTTTTCTCAGAATAATCAAGTAGATATATTGTTACTGTAACTACGGGGTATACAATTGTCACCAATATAAATAAATGTCAGATAAAGTAAATAAATGTCTTATAAAGTCGAATATTAAATTCGCGAATAATAAATTGAAAAACATGTCCTTCGACGAATAATTTATGGATTGTACCCCACCAGAAGTACGACAGTCTGCTCACGCTTGTGTTTTTTTTTAAACATAAAAAAAATTCATTTAGAATAGATGAAATGAGGGCGGGAAGTGACCCACATCTGATACATATTGTGAAAAGGCTAAAAGAAGAAGACTAAAGAGAAAAAATCTGGTAGGTTGGCGGCAAATTGAAAAAAATTACTATGAAAAGGCAAAAAGTGGGGTAAAATGGCAAGATATCAAAAACAGTTATTTCAAAAAGTTGCTTAGAATTAAATTGTATTCATATATTCAAAGTTTGAAAAGATAATGCGAGAAAATTGAAAATAGCTATTTTTTTTTAAATATTTTCCTAGCTGCATAAAAATATCAAATTATTATCTCATGAATAGCTTGACCACCCTGAAACTTTTTTTTTCTATGATAATGTCAAAATTTTCTCATTTTCTTCACACTAGTGAACACTAAATTAAAAAAATTGGATTTTGTCAAAACCCTGGCTGTTACATTGGTTCGTATCTAACAGTTATATCAGAATCCTACGGCTATTGACACTCCAGAAACGGGGTGTTTTCCAGATTATAATCAAGTTTCGAAGATAATTGTGCCTGAGCGTTTCACTTCGCATGCAATAGTGAAAACTCTAAGACTCTTCAATTTGACCCACCATTTTTAAGATTATGTGCGAAGTCAAACGTTCGTGCACGATTATCATCAAAAATTGATTTCAATTGGAAAAACACGATATTTTTGGATTTCTCTATCATCACAATAATCATGGAATTCTGATATAACTGTTATATCCGAACCAATGTAACAGCAAGGGTTCTGACAATTTTTTTTTTTAATTTAGGGCTCTCTGGTGAGGAGAAAATGAGTTCTGTTATCATCACTGAAATACAAATATTTCAGTATGGTCAAGGTATTCATAAGGAAATATTTTAATACAGCTAGGAAAATATAATATAATTTGCCGCCATACCAGCGATCACGTGACATGTGTCAAAATCGATTTTTAGGTTATCGGACATGCAATAACTTTTCCCCAGAATCTTTTTTCCAATACTCTAATAATAAACTTTTTTTCCATATGGTACATACTTTTTGGCAGTCACTGTATAAATAAATGAGGAAGAAATAATGTTATTCAAAAGTATCCCTCACTGAAATAGTTCGTTTCATTGATGCAAGGAACGCACCTCTAACAATAAATTTTTGTCGACGAAAATATATTTCACTCTTCCAGGCTCATCCGGAGGATCGGAAGAATTGTGAAGCAGACTCTTTAGAAACAATTTTACACTGATGAATATATTTCTTCTGTATTACCGACGTTATTGCAGAAAAAATGTTGTTCAATGTCCAACGTAGATTTAGCCAGGGAAATAATTGTTTTCTGTTAGAAATCACCAAAAAATCTCATTTCTCTATTTCAATAGAGAATGGGCCCTTCTCCAACATGAATACCTTCCAATAAGTTATTTTAAACTATGGAAAATAGCGACTAAAGTATGTCTTTCAGCCGCATATGATTTCACAACTGATTTTATGAACTACCTGTTCATATTTTCAAACAAAAATCCAAATGAAATACCCATGACAGGTTTATTTTAAAAAACAATTATCAAAGTTTTACTGCAGAAGAAATTATTCCATCTTTTCCATTCTTGCTGTGTGAAATTCCGCCTGAAGAGTCTGCTTGCTAATTTTTCCGATCTCCCTGAAAAAGATTTTCGTCGACAAAACTGTTTTGAAGATGAAATGTTTCTTGCATCAATGGAATGAACGATTTCGGTGTGTGATACTTCTGAAAAACATTCTTCCTTTTACAGTTACATATTGTATATTATTTTGTATTAATGTTAGCAGCCAGAGCTGAATAAACAATGCCTTCCCGAGAAAAACTCCATAATCAAAACTGATCCGCTTTGTTCTAAACCGTCTACCTGCATAGAGCAAACTATGACCACACCTCGTGATAACATACGCGCTCACTGCTACTATGATTTTGATTTTTACAATGCAACTATGGTCAGTCAAAAATTATTTCTGACAATTACAGAATTGAAAGTTTTAAAATGAGTATTAATAATGGAAAGTAGATGATAATGATCTGTTTCAAAGCAAATCGATAGTAATAATCAATTATTTAAGTTGCGCTTTTAATTTTTCAACACTTAATACCGTACCTTAATGAATCATTTTTTTGCTTTGTAGAAAAAATGTTGTATGCAACTCGTGCAAAAATTATTTATTGCACTCGACGTGAAATTGTCTTACGAGGCCGTCAGGCCGAGTTGGAAAACACTTAATTTTTGCACTTGTTGCATAAATAAATATTAAAATGCCCAATTCGAAGTCTGTGAAAGCTGTACCGATGACTGAATGAATGATATGCGGGGTTCTACAATAGTAGACCAAAACAACTCTAGCTACTCTTGGGAACAAATATGAACCCAAACCACATTCATCCCAAGAGATAGGGCAGATACGTTTGATGTCAAGGTCAAATGGTAAGTATTAGGAATAAAAAACAAGATGTAATATAGGAAAATTAACAGCGGTAGTGTGAAGCGGGTGTTATGAGAAAAACGGCCAAGCATGATGATCACCCGTTGTTATGTAAATTGAAAACCACATAAAATTTTGAAACCTACTAATAGAGTCTGTTAGTTTTGAAATATGACAACACTAAAAAAATTATAGGAATTCAGGTATTAAATGATAAAATACTATGTAATTTACCTTGACTTAGAACATTTCCGATTCTTCATGAAAACTGATCATTCTTATATTCAAGTGGGCTGAGTCATAAATATCTCATTCCTTCATCCCAAACGACTGATATGAACGAGATAGTAACCACGCGACTACCTACTACCTTTGTTTCTTATGAACACCGCTTTCAGAGAAAGCTATGAATTATTGAAAGCTTCATTATAGCTAACTTGTAATTTTTACCAGTTTCCTGTACTAACATTATGTCTGTGGATTTACACAATATAATAAGTCCATATGTCTTTCGTGACATGACGTATTTGGAGTAGTTTATATCAAACCTCTTTAATGCCTAACAAGTTTGTGATTAAGGAATCTGATGAGTAGGGGAGAGAAGTTCAGTTTGGATAGTATCTGTATCTGTAATAGTAATGTATTGAAATAACGAAAATAGCAAAGTATGCGAGGTGTAAAGAGGGTTTACTTTCACCCAGGCGGCTCTGGTGTGATCTCCACCGCCATCACGGAGCTAAAGTGGTTCGGAATCCACTTTTTTTCCGATAGTTGTTTTCCGGAGATATTTTTTGAAGGGATTCTATATCATAGAATCATAATTAAGTGGCCTTATAAAATGCTAATTTGAGAACAGTGTAGTCAGTGATGGTGTGTAGTTTCAAAATGGGTCGTTGAAAGAGTCGATCAAGGAAAATATAGGTATGTTATGGAAGAGTGAAGGACGTAAGTTTCAGTTGTGGCCAACCAAAGTCTCTTGGCCAAGCACTTATAGCCTTCTTGTACGCGATATTATGGCCAATTCAGACTCATGCATGCCCACCCCCCATTTTTGACTGTCTATTACGACGTTCACATCTGTGAATATGTAGCCAACCTCACAGGATTCAAATTGTATTTAAATGAAGATGTTTTAAGTGACGTTAGTTCTCGGGTCTCCAAGTCATGTATTAACTTGATTTCTAATAAGATTTTTTGCTCACAAAACCGCTACAATTGTTACTTGATTCAACAAAAAGGTAATTAGGCAATATTCTTATTAATTTGTGCGGTTGAGTTTCCATAAAGTATATTTATGAATTTTAATGAAAGGAAAAGAAAATATAATTATTCATTCTATTTTTGTGAAATATTTCTTTTTATATATCATGACAGATGGTCCGAAAATAGGAATCTTCAGTGATGCCGCAACTACTCCAATCGGAGTAGAATTTATTGGTTTGAATGTTATTTCATTATTGAAACTTTACTTCACCGTTTGATAAAAAGAAAACTGAATTTAGTTCAAGAGTTTTCGACAAAAAAGTTACGGGGGGCAACATGTGATCGAGTGATTGCTGGTGCCGAGGCCTTCGGTCAACTGAAACACTGACAGCCAATGTATTTACTTTTTTAGGGTGCTTCGAGTAAAATCACTACTATTTAGGCCAATAACCATATTTTTATGGAAGCAGGGCTCATAATTATATACGGCATAAAAAGAACTTATTATTCTTCAATTGGTACTTCTTTTTAACTATTTGAAGCACGCCTCAGCGTGTGCAAATTGAACTTTCAAAAACGCGCGTTTTTTTAAGTTACCATGGCTACATCAATTAACTCGAGAACCGTGAAGTCATGACAATATTATGATTATTGATCTGACAGTACCTTGTGATGTCAAATGAAGTATTACAAACATATGCAAAACTTTTATTCAAACTTTAACTAAAGGTATAATTATGTCACGAAATCAACCATTTTACATTGTAAGTTCTTATTTCAATTATTTGTGATAATGAAACCAGTATTCATGATTCCAAAGTGCACTGATTGAAAAAAATAATGTAAAGTATTCGTGGATAACTGATCTTTAAACAGTTGATCTATTTCGAGTACTCGCTGCTCAGTCGTGCTCAAAAAATCGCGCGTGTTTGATCTTTTTATCCATATACTATTTTAAAATATATGACAATTTCTTAGTTTTTCGTTTTTTTTTGTAGCTGACAACTAAGTGATATCAAATGCAACTGACAGCCCATTACAATAAAATGTGTTCAATCCTGTAAACATGGAACCTGTAATCCCCTACGTTCAATACCAGTATGCAAGGAATGAGTTTTGGATCGGAAAATCTATCCTAGAAAATTGCTTCGCTCTACCCTACTTGCAAAACGCAATCTCATCTTATGGTCTACATATAGCGAAGGAACAATTGAAGGCGAAGTTAACATGTGGTATTGTTTGTATGATGGGCTAAGGGCGTATAAAATATGCCGGTACATGCAAGATTCTTAATGGTCGTAGGCGGCAGAGCAAATGTACGATGCTCTTCTCTTTCATTCACGGATAACCTGATCATTATACCCATGTGCATTTATGCGTTTTATGAGAATTGCATGACCGATAAAGAGTTATGGAGACCCCGAAACACAATTATGGCAAAAGGTCATCTTTAAATAATGTGAAATATGTTTATAAAGTGTATCGTAAATTTCGTTGTGTTAGGCAAAAGTTCAGAATGAGTCACCGACTGGAAAATTTTGCTGTGATGTACGATGTAACCAACCTATAACAGTATATTCAGTTACATAAATCAAGTTGCATAAATGAGTCTGCAGCCGTAGACAATTATCATTTGCAGTCCTGATTTTTTTTTAATTGAACTTGTAATGTTAAATAATGATTTATCTTACAACCTGTGGTGGGACTTATATAGGAAGTGTTTTCTTGTCTTCAATGATACTTCTCATATTGTATTTTCTGATCTTGGTTTGCACCTTGGGCAAATGACGTAATGATTTGCATTGAACTATTAAATAAAAATTTAAATAGAATTTTTTTTTTATGAAATCCAAAAGCTCCTCTCCAGACAACCATATTTCATCAAAGTTGCCAAAAAATACAATTTTTTTACAGTGGTTATGAGAAAAGTTAACCAACCTATAATTTACGAAATAAATTCAAAACATATTTGAAAAACCACTTAGAAAACCAATGCAAAACTGTATATTTCCAAGAGACACGAAAGCGCAACAAGAGGTTCTCTTATCATTTCGACTTTCAAGGGGGAATAATAAGAAAAACTCTGATGGCTCCAGTTTTGAAACCTGTAGGATTACTCGAGTTTCAGCATTGTTCTAGCACTCGATAAGCATGTCAGTCACAATATCATATCGGTAAATGGAAAATACTATCATATGTAAAGACATAACATCCCACTTTTATATTACCACCCAAGAAAAAATTTTCAGTTAAACCATCCACTATCTCGTAGGTGATCAGTTCAATTGAGGTTGTTACAGTTTAGAATGATTCTGAAAACTATCTTGTTTTTAAAGAAAATGGAAACAATTGTAATAAGTGGGAAGGATTCAAGTATCCAGAATAACTCTAAACCGACCCTGGGTGCTAGAATCTTCACTTTTTCGAATCACTCTGTATATATTCACCCCAAATAGATTAATGTGGGAGGAAACTGTACTAGCTCCAACTCTTCGTTGCAGTATTTGTCCAACAACAATGAATCTCAGTCTGTGATCCATAAGCTTAAGAGGCACCATCAGCGCGTCAAAGGTCAAATTTTATCATTGTACCGCACATCTTGGGATATGGGCATATATTTTTCGGTTTGGCCTACCTCATACGCGTACGTGCTCAGATCTGTACCCGCCTCAAGGACTATTCCAACAGCTTCAGGGGTTTTATTATTGTTATTCAGCATCTCTGAATTGGTGATATTCAATGTTTTGACGGAGGCGCGTCCGCCTAGAATTCGAGCATTTTTTCACAAAGGATGACTGTATAGATGAACTTAAAAAGCAAAACCCAATCTGAATACAAAATTTGATCCAAATCGTTGGAGCCGTTTCCGAGATAAAAAATATAAATAAATATAGGTGACTACGAGGTTAGGTCCGTCCCCCAATTTTTCTATGGTTTTGAAGATACAAATTCCAAACTTGGTGTGTCTGTAGTACGTGACATTACTGAGAATTTACCAATTTCGCTTTAACCGGAAGTGTGACACAAAACTTTTTTTTTTCAGTGACACTGTATATTTTATTCTATTATTCGAAATGCTTTCGAATTTTTGAAAACAGTTTTTTTCAAAATTGAAAATCCATTGAAAAGTGGCGCAGATACAAAACATAATTTAATCGAACAATATTGGCTATAAAAATCACACATAAAATTGTCTCAACGGACGAGCCAATTAAAAATTGGGTTCGTGAAGGAATTTTCACCATCCATTTTTTTCAACAATTACTGAAAATTGTCCCAAAACGGAATGGTTACCTTGAATTAACGATCACAACCAGGCACGTGCTGACAGATTGTTGGTTGGGGTGCAGAAACATCGAAGAGGGTCCCATTTTTCTGACGATAAACTCGAAGAATTTTTTTTTAATAAAATTCAAAAACAGGTGAAATATTATCAAAACATATTTATTAATTACAGTTCCACAGTTTACATGTTAACAAATCAAAATAACATAAACTCAACATATACTTTAAACAACAACACACAACAAAAAACTATTTTACTACTTTTTCAGCAAAAGTTTGATTTCTTTTGAAGATTCTGCCTATGAGTCAAGAATTGACTCAACACTTAGAATAAGATCTCTCTCCGTGCTAATTATGATTAGACTTTCCAATAACTCATTCCCCATTGAAGCCTGTGATCTGTTTTTAATTCTTGACATAATTTTTTGGGTTTATCACCTTCCACAATCTGAAAATGAAAAAATTTTTTAATCCAAAGAAATCTGTACAAGTGTAGAAGGGCAAATTAATTAATTTGCCCGATAAGTTACTGCGTTCACAAGTAACTTATCGGGCAAATTAATTAATTTGCCCTTCTACACTTGTACAGATTTCTTTGGATTAAAAATTTTTTTCATTTTCAGATTGTGGAAGGTGATAAACCCAAAAAATTATGTCAAGAACTGGATTTCCTCCACAAAATCAAACTTTTAATCTGTTTTTAATTATTTTCAATTTAGAAAAAGTTCCTTCACATTGTACCTGTGTACAGGAAAGTGTAAGAACGAACTGATACAATGTGAAAAGAGCAGCATCGTGAAAATTATACTGATATAAAATAAAGGAAACACAGGAAAAACACGTTTTGCAATTTTTACAAGAAGCAGAACTAGGAGATTTATTTTTTACACATTTTTCATCATTTTTGCTCTCGATATGATATTCATGCACTTTTTCATTGAAGGATTCTTTATTCAGAAGTTTTGATAGTTCTGAAAAGTTTTTAGAAAATACCGTTAACTCTTCCATTATTTGTACTTCTTCACACTATGCCAAATAACACAGTTTGAAAAATGGTTATCTGAATTCTACTAAATTTGAAATTATCTCATCAAATCTCTTCGGATCCAATAAAACGAGAAATTTCAATAGCCATTCATTCTTCAAATATCGTTCATTGAAGTCTGTACTGAGCCTGTCTAATATAAGTGTGAATGTATCGACTTTATATCGAACTCGTCTTCACAAAGTTCATCTGGCATTTTCTTCTTTCGTCTTACGCTAGTTTCAGCGAAATCCTGTTGCATATCTAATTTTTCTAGGTGATCAGTTTTATGTAAAACGATGTTACAAAAATCTAAACATTTCTCGTATATCGTATTGAAGTTATTCCTTATTCCGTCTGTGTTACTTTTGAAAAACTTTATTTGGTGCCAGGCTGCTACGAAGTCTAGACCTTTTTCTGCAGATATTTTGACAATGGGGTTGCATAAGTGAAAATTTTCAGAAACAGGAAAGCTGTTAGAATGACATCGAAGCGACACCAGTTACGTAATAATGCACGAGCCTCTGAAGCTGTGTAGTGGCAATTATGAGCATTTCTTTTTGGGTACTATTTCGTTTTGGGGATATTATTGATAATTATTGTCAAATATGGGTGCTGCAATTAGATGAGAACCCCAATTTCATTTCAGGAAATAGAAGCTACCCAAAACACTAAAACTACGACTACTTCAATTGTGGTAAGCTAATAGCTTTTGGGGATGTTGAGTAACTTTGTTGTCGAAAAGCGCGTCAAGTGAAAGTGACGTAGTTTACGTGTTTTGGGTGGCTTCTATTTCTTGAATTGTGCTCACAGCAAAGATTCCAAGTATTCATTTTCGACTCAATTCAATATAGTACAAATCCATCTTCCTTTTCTTCTATAATGCTTCAGCCCTTTTCCCTCCAAAACTTCATCCTTGGTACGCCCTCGGTTTTATATTGGGATAACACTTCTGTGTATTGAGGCGTTATCAAATTTGGGCTTCAATACAAAATCCCTGTTGATATTCAGAATTGATAACATAGTCAAATCATAATTCCTCTACATTGGGACGGCCGCTCCAGATCTAAGTAAATGGAATTTTCGCAAAAATCCATGGATTGTCGCTTGTTTCCACCGCTCAGCGCTTTCTATATCTATCGCCTCTGAAAATATACCCCTGGGATCTGATAGTTTCATAGCCGCCCCCCTAAATCAGGCACTGGTAAAATGCCTGCAAATGTTTATGCTGGTTTATCGGCGCAGACATTTCTCCTTAATTTCTTGAAAGAACGCTTTTCTGCAATTATCAATTATACGCAATATAAACAGTTCGTTTTGAATCAATAATATCAAATGCAACCACAAAATGTCCGGCAGTTAAAGCATAATTCAGTATCATTTTCATATGTGCATACATTAAACACATATAAATAATGAAAAGCAAAGTTGAAATCATTATTATGTGTCGTAAGTATGGCTTTTACTTTGCGCATTTTACGCGGTAAACAAGAAATTAACACACCATTTTATTTTAATGCGCCTTACTATTATCTCAATGTTAATTTCAGTGTGCTGCATGACGAAATAATCATACATTATCACCCCATTGAAAACAAAGTACTGTTTGAACACTTCAATAATTTTGTTGTAGTCGACGTGGTCAGCCGACTGATAAGGTAGTGAAAGGTAGACAATTGAATGTGAAAAATTGCATTATCGTCAATAAACTCATCATATATTTATATTTGAATTGAAACTACACGTAAAACTTGTAGATGTGAAGATATCAAACATATATTTAATCCATTCACTTTATTAGAGTAAAACTTTTGGTTCATGTGAATAAAATAGGGAGCTCAAAGAAATAAACGAAGTAAGTTTGAAAAAATCAAATATTGAAATGATTGTCGGGACATTGATACTGATTTCGGGGTCAATGAAGAATTTAATATTGTGTATAAGAGTGAAGGTACGAAATTATTCTGAAATATGTACTGATAAAAATTTGTTGATAACCATATTATATAATGAAATTATTCACCCGATGAATATCCATTCTTGCATATTGGTCCGTTTTTACATTGATCTTCATTTGCTAGAAAGTACGAAAACAGTAGAACTAAAAAAAAACGAAAATGCAGGTAAAGATACTCGTTCGCAGCAAGCGACGGAAACAGTCGATCGCGACAGGAGACAGAGACAAGCGACGAAAATACGATAGCAAGAACTCGTTCGAAGCGTACGAAAGTTCAAAGCAGATATATCAGTTATCAGTGCGTTCACCGAGAAGTTTCTTACAAAATATCCACAAAGCAAAGTTCAAAACGTGAATTACTAGAAGAAGATGATAACTTATTGTATAGTTTTCCTATAGAAAGTATGTTGAGGCCCCATATTTACTTATTTTTGTACAAATTTGTAAGACTTTATTTGTCATTTGGCAATAGCGCGATTTTCACTGAAATAATTGAATTGAATAAAATTCAAGCAATTGTCAACATCATTCCATCATTTTTCTCACAAAAACTCATCGTAAAACGCATATTCAAAGCAGAATTCATCAAATACATCAACAAAGTATGAAAGGGTGCCAATAAACATTTCAAAAACACAAAAAAAGGGATATTGAGAGCTTTTCATATTGCAACATTTACATCAAGGTGATGCAGATATGATTGAAAGATATTCCTTGAAAAAAATTGAACAGCTTGCGACAGAGACACTGCCGCTCCCAGAGACAGACTGCCAGCGACCAGGCGCAGGAACCTCTAGCACGACCTATCTCTGTTGTGGTCTTCAAACGAGCACTGACTGAATTTCGTTGAACCAGTATGGTTTCTGTACCCTCTCTCTGTCTCCTGTCTCTGTCGCTTCTCTCTGTCTCTTGTCGCTGTCTCCCGTCTCCGTCGCTTTCTGCGAACGAGTACCTTAATAATTCAACATTATACTTCGATGGCCATCACAGAGCCACGACGTCATCTGAAGAGATCATAAGTCGACCAAAGATTGCGGGAGCAATATATAATCCTAACGGAAGAATTACCTGGGCAGATGACAGTTGAAGGCGTCACTTGTGCAATATGAATAATCATCGACATTTGATAGCTGACATGTATCCCGGTTTATTCATTGTTAGAATTTAGAATTCTCAAAAGTACAAATTTTAGTAAATCCAGTAGAATTTCAATATCATCGTTTTTCTAAACAGCAACCATAATACGGAAAAAATTGTTGTTAAATGCCATTGATTCGAAACTTTGAACTGAAGCGCAAAAATATTTATAAAATATGCTCCCCGGATTACGCTAAGATTGAAACCTTCTTGCAACGACATGCAACATTTGCCAACTGCATAATTTTACGTTAATAATATTGAATCTGCTTCAGTTAACTAATATGACTGCAAACGAATAATTTTTGATTCAGGCTATTTTCGCCACATGCAAGGTAACGGAATGTGTTTTGTATGAAATCGCTTTCAGTTACCTTTGTTTGGGAGGCCCTGGTTTGATTCTCCAGGCCACAGCGTGTCTGCCCGCTGGCTGTGTCCTCAGCGTGGTTTGCGCAGGCTGTAGTCCTCTTATCAGTGATTACCGAAAAAAGTATTTAAAACTTTAAAATTCAGTATCTTCCAAAATAATTTCTTTTCGACAAAAAAGTATTCCTTCATTTCGTTTTGTTTTTTCATCTCGTACTTCCCATTTTAATTATTGCTCCAATTTCGGAATCCCCATCTATAATAAAGATCACGTTAACTCATGAAGATATACCTACCCTGTCTATGTATAATCTTTTCAGTTTTTGATGTCTCATGTGCTGAAGATATTACCTCCACGAAAATAAATTCATTACAAAAAACACTTCATCTCTTTCACTATGCTTATCTATAGTATTCTCCTCTGTATAGGTACCATCAGTCACAAAAAAGTTCAGTAATTGACTAGTTGACCATTCAGAATGATTGTGTAATATTTATCTCTACTTGAACGATTTGCAGCCAGAAAGGCGCTTTCTACAAAAAAATTTAATTTATGGTATAGCTAATAAAGTGTCATGTAATACTAATAATTGAGTTTTTTATCTACATATTGAATATACTTATGAGAATTTGCATACTTTATCATATAAGGTAACACTTATAGATCATGCGGCGATATATTATCCATCTGTGATTGAATTCAGCGGATAAAATAGTTATCAGGTGACTGTCTCTCGCTTGTAGAGTCATTGGACAATTTACTGGAAAATATTAATTTGCGAATCTAACCATAAAATTGTGAAAGGTTTATATCACATTTCATGAGACTTATTTCTTTTAGCGAACAGAGACGAGTCGTGAGAACTGAGAATTCATGGATTGTCAAGTTTTCAAAATGACTTACTTTCTAGAATCTGAAAAAAATTTATGATAATACGTAATGAAATCTCTATTAGGTGTAAAGGTATCAAACTTTTGAAACTGCTTGGAAATGACTATCTTCCACTGATATGTTATTCAACAGTACCATATGAAGACAGTTATCAAGTTGAATCTAGGAAAAATAATGGAAAAAACCCCAGAAACAAAAAATTGAAAAACTTGAAAAGAAACGAAAGAAAAACAAAATAAAACAAAAAAAAAACACTGGGAAAAAGGAGTAATTAATAATAATTACGTAACAGAAAATTTACAAATAATGCTTTTCAATGAAACAGAAATCCCATAAAAGGGTAAATAAATACAAAGCCCATAAAGGTAAACCTGCACATGGGTATTTTGAATTATTTGAGAATTTTAAGAGATTTTTGCTAGTATCTGTTTTCTATGGTATAAATAATAATAGTATAATAGTAATAACGACTATTTCAATCATACACATACACACATACTCACCCTCTCTCTTACACAGACATGAATGTAAACTAAAAAATTAGCAATAAACAAAAAACGAGTTATTGAATGATATTTGAATATTTTACAAAACGAATTACAGTAAATCAGAACACGAATGTAATTACTAGTTGTCATTCTTCATATCGATTTGTTGCTCGATAATATATCTAGGTGTTTGAAGAATCCAGGTATCACGTTTAGACTTGAAAATAGTGATGGAGTTCGTTTTTCCAACATGAGAGGTGAGTTGTTATTCAATCTTGGTGCAAGAAATGCATGGCAACTATGACCAATAGTTTTGGATGTTCTTGGAACTGTCACGGCTCCTAATTTGAATCTTGTGTTATGGGTATTGCATACTAAGCATAAGATATTTCCATTGGTAAATCATGGGGGTGAGGAAAAATATTTTTTCTACTAGCGTGCGGAAAAATTCACTTTTCAGCACTCATTTTAGTTTTGAGAAATGACATTTAAATATTGCGTCGCAGAAGGTTAAAATAGAAAACTTACCAAGTATGGTTGTATAGTTTGATATACAGGGTGTCCGGTAAACCGTGGATCATACTTTAGCTGGTGATTAACAAGTTCATAACCTATCAGAAAATCACAACTTGACCTCAGTAAAAACCTCACGGTTTTCGAGATATTGGAACTTTTATAAAAAAAAAAATATTCCTATCTCAAATCATTCTTTTATGTTCTAAGCAAATAAGGAGCGTTTCATGTTAATTCTTATTTTCGATTAATATTACTGAATAGTAGTTGTAACTATCGCAGAGGGCAGATTTTCAATAGCAGTCATTACGGACTCCAAAAAAAAAATTATCCTCCGATTTGGATCTCTCAAGATTTCTATTATGAAACTTTGTGACAAATTATTCTCCAACGAAAACCTGAACATTGGCCTTGAAAATTTGCTCGTTTTGTCCATAGTCCAAAAATGTATAGAAGTTGCCATGATTCTTTTTTGAAAAATAGATATTGCTAATAGAGTACGAAAGGGAGTATTTTACGGCAGATCACAAGGATTGCAGTTTCGTTCAAAATGGGTTTATTTTCTATCGAAGTGTAGCTGCAATTATTTTATCACAGCGACTGATGAGCTGATAAATCTTACACAGGTACTTGGACTCATATAAGAGTTAAATGAACTTTAATGAAAAAAAATTATATGAGAATAGGTTGATTCTTATGAAAACAACACAACAATGTACACCTCAATATTCCTCTTGTACATGATTAAGAGAGTACAACAAATGTTCGAATTGTTTTCCTTCTGCTCTGATACAAGCACGACATCTCCTTAAAAACGACCTTTTCAACAAACGCAGAGCTCTTGGGTTATTGTTGATTTCTTCGGCTGCATGTCGTATTTGGTTCCGTAGTTCCCCTTCGCTAGCGATTGGGTTATGGTAAACCTTTTCCTTCAAACATCCCCAATAAAAAAATTCTAACGGGTTCAAGTCCGGTGAACGTGGCGGCCATAGTATTTGTCCAAGTCGCCCAATCCATCTCTGAGCATATGTCCTATCTAAATATTCTCTTACTTGTCTGCCGTAGTGAGCAGGACACCCATCATGTTGAAACCACATGGTCTGTCTGACTTCCAGCGGCACATCTTCCATTAGATGGGTTAATTGGATTTGCAAAAATTCCAAATAATTTTCGGAGTTCAATGTCTGCGGAAACTCGAACGGACCAATCACGTGGCCATTCAGTATGCCGGTCCAAAGATTTATTTTAAATTGATGTTGGTACCTGTCTGGTCTCATTATACGAGGATTTTCAAAGTGCCAACTGTGGAGGTTGTGGATATTGAAAACACCCCGACGGTGGCATGATGATTCATCTGTCCATAATATTTTATTGAAGAAATCTGGATCCTCTCGGTGTTTTCTCAACATACGGCGACAAAAAGTTATTCGTTTTGGGTAATCTGTTGGCAACAAAGATTGAACACGCTGTACGTGGAAGGGGTGCAGTTGATGTCTTTTCAAGATATCATGAACGGTTGATTTTTTTATGCCAGTTCTTCTCTCGATACTACGAACGCTAGTGGACGGATCATTCTCAATTTCTTCAAGGACCTCATCTTCAAGGTCATCACGACGTGGTCTGCCTGATCCACCTTGAGCACCAGGAATCTTGCCCTCCGTGTAAGAGTTATGTACTCTTATGAACACACGATAATCAGGATGTATATTCCTATTGGGATACCTTTCACGGTATAATGCAGCAGCTCTCCTTGCGTTGCCTCTACATTCACCATAAATAAAATGCATTTCGGCATACTCACGTGGACTGTACGGCATTTTGATACTGTTGCAAACAGATTTTGCCAAGTTATCAAATCCTATCCACAAAGCACACTAACAGTCTAAATAGAAAACACGTTCAATAAGGAATTATGTGGTAAATACTGCAACTCACGAAAACACGGTGTACTCTCTGACGACCTGTCATTCAACTGACAGATCAGCCTAGATAAAAGAGCAACGAATTGCAGCTCACACTTCGATAAAATAGAAAATAAACCCATTTTGAATGAAGCTTCAATCCTTGTGATCCACCGTAAAATACCCCCTTTCGTACTCTATTAGCAATATCTTTCTTTCAAAAAAGAATCATGGCAACTTTTATACATTTTTGGACTATGGAGAAAACGAGCAAGTTTTCAAGGCCAATGTTCAGGTTTTCGTTGGAGATTAATTTGTCACAAAAAGAGTTCAAAGTTTCATAATAAAAATCCTGAGGGATCCAAATCGGAGGATAATTTTTTTTTGTAGACCGTAATGACTGCTATTGAAAATCTGCCTTCTGCGATAGTTAAAACTACTATTCAGTAATATTTATCGAAAATAAGAAATAACATGAAACTCTCCTTATTTGCTTGGAACATAAAAGAATGATCTGAGACAGGAATGATTTTTTTTTTATAAAAGTTCCAATATCTCGAAAACCGTGAGGTTTTTACTGAGGTCAAGTTGTGATTTCCTGATAGGTTATGAACTTGTTAATCACCAGCTAAAGTATGATCCATGGTTTACCGGACACCCTGTATATTTAATAATAAATGTTCTTTATGTTAACTTCTGGGTGTATTTTCCGACACGTCGTTCGGCCATCTGCAATCGCGTGCGGAAAAGTATTACTTTCCGCACTTGTTAGGTAAACTACTATGATGAATGTCCAGTATTCCACTTTCGATATACAGTATCGAAAAGTTTTCATCTTGGGTATGGTGGTTTCATGAGAGCGTAAAGAATAGCTTGCTATATGTTGAGAGAGCATTACAATGTCTCCTCTACTCGCTCGAGGAAGGGATGTCGACGTGAGCTGTGTGTGCGGTGTGTCGCATCGCCACGTGGTCAGTTAATGCATCGGGTGGGGTAACAGATGAGGCACACAGTGGTGCGTCTCTCTTATTTATGTGGTATTATCATTGTTGCTCACGTAGATTTCTGTCTAAACCCCAGATGAAAAGTTTTCGATACTGTAGAGTTCCTTGCTTGGATTAGTGTATTCTTTCCGTAAAATAATTTTCAATATGCATTACTTCAAAATTTTTCAGATGACAGTTCATTACATCATCCCAAGCAATGATACCATACATCAAATGAGTATGTATCAGGGTAAAATACTTTTTAATGTCTTGTATATCGAAATACTTTCTTGAATACCTACATTTTGCCAAGAAGTATTGGAGTTTTCTTACGACGTTATTTATTTACTAATTCCACTTCAAGTCTCTATCTATTACGATTCCTAAGTATTTAATTGTTCAAGCACTCTTTAACTTTAATATTAAATTGTTATATGGGATATCAATACTACTGAAATCCAGTAAGTTTGGCCCATAGTTGGTAAATGGTAGGTGCACTGTTTTTTTCAAGTTAATAGTCAACAATTCACTGTCGAAGAATTCCTGTATTATAAGGAACGAATGACTCACTTTTTGTTTCAGATTGTTTCAGAGGTTGTCCTCAAGAAATATGGTTGTATCATCAGTGAATGCTGTTATTTCACCATGGATTGGTAAGTTGAAGAGGGAGTTTACATATAAAATAAACAAAATTGGGTCTAACATCGTTCCTTGTGGTACTCCATAAGATACTTTCCTTCTTTGAATAATAACTGATTTAATAATAATTGATTTTAACACACTGGGACAATCGTTCGAATAACTCCTCAACAGGTCATATTCAATCCCTGTGATCCCTATATTTTCCAAGTTTTTAAATAGATCGGGATGACTGACGGTGTCAAAAGCTTTGGCGAGGTCAACGAAGACGGAAATTGCCGATAGCTTCGAGTCCAATGCAATGCATATCTGTTTCGTCAAGTTGGCAATTGCGTCCTGCGTTGACCTGCCCTCCATGAAACCAAACTGATTATCTGATATAAGATCATATTTCTTGATGAATATTACAGATCTGACTTTCAGAATTTTCTCAATGATTTTACTGATTGAAGATAATGAAGATATAGGCCTAAAGTTTGATAATTCCATTTTTTTTTCCTGATTTGTATAGGGATTTTATCACAGCACCTTTTAGAATACTTGGAAATATACCAGGTCGTATTATTTTAAGTAAGGGGCTCTACAATGGAATCGATGTTTTTTTTTTAAGTTTCCGCTTGTATGTTATCAAGTCCTGATGCTTTATTAGGCTTTAGGCTACCTTGTTTGTCTCTTCTATAGGTATATTGAATTTTGAAGTCTCGTACTCCGATATTTTTCTTGCAGCTTGTTAATTCTTTGTGCTAGTTTTGATCATACTTCACTAAAATATTCATTGAATATTTCTGCCATAATTAATTTATCCGAAGTTACTATGTCTTCTGATATACTTTGCTTCGCATCGCATTTATCGTTTTCATTTTTTTTTAGTTTCTGAGACATTGCCACATGTTCGTTGGGCAATATTTATTTGTATTTATTTCAGTTTTGTGGTTTGTTGCCTTTTCATTATCAATTAAATCTCTAAGAAGAATGCGGTATTGCCTAAATTCGTTCCGTGATTCATCATTTCCAGGATTTTTTTGCATTGTTTGATATAATTTATTTCTCTCATTTATAAACATAACTAAATTAGTTGTTATCCATGGTACACGGTTTGAATTTTTTCCTCTGATGTGATCTTGCACCTTGATCTTGATCATAAGGAATTTCAATATTAATTCTAATTTGCAAAATACAATAATAATATTCATAAAATAAAACTAAGTATAATTTTGAACATGTGATGAAGTGTCCTCCTGCTCGTAGAAGAGTATATATGCCTTTCCGCTCACAAGGGAATTTGAATGAATCGGTGAAACTAGGGAATCGTTATACTCGTGCCATGTGCCTGTATATGGATGCCTACAGTAAGCAGTGTAGTGTCTACTATTCGTAGTCCCGCTGTGATTCATCAATGCGTATAAGTTATAGCGACAGGGGGCTATGTTGTTTGCACTGTAGTTGCTCAAATCTAAACCTTCCAGAGGAATTCAACAATACCAAGTTTGATGCTGTTATCTCCAAAGACTACGGAAATATCGCCCATTATTTTATCCATGAGCTTAACGAGTGTGAGAGAGAATTTATTGACCCGCCAGAAAAAGTTTCTCTCACCCACTCATTGGGCTTTTGGATAAATTTATAGAAGATATCTCCGTAGTCCTTGGAGAGAACAGCATTAAATTTGGTATCGTTGGATTCCCTGTGATCATCCCTCATGCAATGATATACAGGATGTCCCATTTGAAAAAATAAACTCCTAAGGCACTGCGTTTTTTTGAGAAACTCTGTATAAATGAAACTCAAACCATTGAAGAGATCGAAAACTTATAACTCACATATTCAACTTTTTTTTGTGATATGTAAATTAACGAAATTACGGTAGGGGCGACGGACTTTTGTTCACTGTATAACAATAGATCATTGAAAATTTGATGACAGTTATATCTGCAATCGGCAATGCTTGTTTCTGCAATTTGAAAACCATGGAAGCATGAGAGGAGATTTTCACAAAATAACTGAAAATAAGAGAATGATAGAGAAAAACGTTTTGCATAAAAGTTTCAAGAGTTCATAATAACTATATTTCGATATAACATTCAAATATACAGGGTGTTTGGTGTAGGTACAGCAGAGCGAAGTATGATTTTTCTGAATAGAACTCCCTGTATATTAATGCATATTCAAACGCTAAGTTGACTTCTTATATCATTTCATATATTGCTATTGAATTTCGGAATTTTTGAGTCACTAAAAATTTGTTTTGAAAGAGGTTTATTCATGAAGAAATCGTTGGAATCGTTGAAATCAATAGGCTGAGTTTTATTCAAAAATGTATTTGCTTATAAAATGTGTTCACTAGTTCTCTTCGCCAAGCTCATAGGTCCTTCAAAGACTTCGAGAACTGGGGAAGAGAAGGCCGTTACCTCTTACCGTTGCGAAACGACCGCAATAACATCCGTTAGTATAAGTGATAAAAACATCATTTTCATCTTGAACAAATATCACATTTTTACCATTGATTTGTTCTTGGATACGTCTCTTTGAATTTCGGATTTTTTTCATAATCAGAAATATTCTTTATTCACTAGATTCCATAACAAAACTAACTAATTGTAATCTAATTGTATACATCAGGCGCTTTTGTGGAAAGTTATTTTATATCTGATAGTTGATTGGATATGTCTATATTTAGCGTAATTGATGTGGTCATACATTACCATCCATTGAGTCATTTTGCTAAGCAAACTCAAGTCTAGTTACCATATAACCTTCTTTTTCTGCTCTAACAAAGTCCAAGAGTATTTGCACCATTATTTTCAGATTCCAACCAATACCTGGAAGAGGGAATGTTTCATCAAAGTCAATGAACACTTTTTGTAGTATCTTTGTTTTAGGAAATACTTAATTTTCCACTGTTTCTTGGATACTGGTGAAGTTGTTAATTTTGAACTTGCCCACTATTAAATCTCACAATTGTTCAATGTCAGTGTTCAATGGATTCTCCACAATGCTTCGTATGTAAAAGAGCGTGTAGGAAGTGATCTGTATCAGTTCTCTCTATCCAGAATGTTCTGAGATGTAGTTTCAATAAATACATCAGATTCAGTCCAAACATTTGTGAGCAATAAGAAAGTTTCATGCAATTGAAAAGACCCAATATGCAATACCAATCCTTAACTCTCTTCAGATCAGTTCATTCACTTTGCTGTAGAGAGATTCATCAAATGTAAGAACTGTATATTTCGAGCCAATTTTTCCAGCAATTTTTTGACAACGGTCCATTACTGTTATGATATGTGTCTTAATCAGTAGGTGGTTTCGGTATGATAGGAAGGTATTCAACGGACTAGCGTCTAGCCGTACCATTTCTACTTTTGATTCCGCAGTTCCGCATGAGCAGAACTCTAATTAAAATAATGTAATTGAGTCATTCAATGGTGGTGTGGCGGCGTGTTTAGATGACAAAACAAGATGGCAAACTGGATTGAAACTGCGTGAATTTGTGTTTTCACTCGCAATTGACACACAAGCCTAACCTGAGCAAGCTAACCTAGCTTGCGAGTCAGTCGAAAATACATGAATTAGTTTGTCGCTCGCAATTGACACACAAACCTAACCTAGCTTGCGAGTCAGTCGAAAATGCGTGAATTAGTTTGCATAGAAACCGAGTTGGATATGAGTAAATTACTAGCCAACCATACCTGACCTGACTACCCTTACCTAGACCTAATAACAATACCAAATTGTTACGAAATAACGCCTATTCATCCAAAATTCAGAAAGAACAGGCGTGTAGCAGCCATATTTGACAGTTCACCCCGCTTCTAGCGTAAACAAGTGCGCATGCGGAACTGCGGGATCAAAAGTAGAATGGTTCGGCTAGATATTTTTATCCAACGGTAGTTGAATGAGTATTCGTTGAAAAAAACTACTTAATCAACTGGAACATATTGCTCGTCTTCACTATTTAATTTTTTCTTCAACAATTTTCCTAGCTTGTAGTAGATCATCTGCAATTTGTGTATTTGAAAAATTTTGAACAATACGTCTATATGTAGTTCGAAAACACCATTTTATTCAACTCGCTCTAGTCCAATTGTTTCTGGTAGATCGGGTGCATGATTTGGAGCTGAAGAGCAACCATTTGTGTCTTTTCCATCCAACGTCGATATCTGAATTATCAGGCGCAAATTATGCATATCGACCAAAAAAAAAACAATTCCTGGAATAAATATGTTTCAATTTATTGAAAACCTCTGCAGCTGGTTTTTATAAATGCTAGCATGAATATGTTACACACGTTCATTACTGAACGTACTGTATGCAATGTACGTTCATTAATGTCCACGACCTTGCAGGAGCTGTACAAGTTGTTTTGACTGTGTTGCTTGATGCAAAGATAATCCTATTTCAATTTGCTTTGGTATTACTTTTTGTTCTGTTGACAAACATCTTGAGAAGCATATACAAACTATTAGAAATGGTTTTTTACATGATCAATATTAAGATTACCATTCGATGTATGGTATGTATGTTGCATTAAAATCCCTACGAATCTTGGTTGTAGAGTTTGAAAAAACAAACCGTCCTCACTTGGACAGTCAGCAATTGTTGGTTCATCTTTTACTTCCATTTTATGAATTTTGTCTGTCTCGAATTTTAGTGCTTGCATTACTACGGAAACTAGAACGCAAGGGAATATCATCATTGATTTAGATCGCTGAAGTGAGTACATAAAATCGATTCGGTGCCCATGGTATGACTGTAATCGTCTTTGCAGTTCATTTGTACCATAAAAGCAGTTAAATCCTCAATTTCAACCACCAATTAGCAAAAATGTTCAGTAAAGCCCAGACACAATTGAAGGTTTGTGTTTTAAGTTCTAAGTTTTGCGATTTAGGATATCATTTGTAGAAATAAAATAGGATGTGGAACAGAATTGAAAAATGTAAAACTTGGTGCTAAAAACATAAAACTTCAGTTGTGTCTCAGCCTTAACTTGATCTAAGGATCTAAGGAGTACACATGGCCAGTCCTAAAACCCTTATCTAATCCTTCTATGAGGAATGTCATTACAATTTCGAAAAAACTGGTATCTTATGATTATGAATGTTTTTTTTTATTAACAGTGTTACTCTACAATCGATTGGATATTTTGCTCCATATGGTATAATTGAGATCTGATATTGCAGTTCGACAAAGTAGTTTTTCATCGCTTTTGGAAATTTCGTGAATACTGTTTTCACCATTCTTCATAATAAGTTGTGACAATTTGTAGCTCTTTTTTTTGCCTCAGTTGGCAAAATATACACAAAGACCAGTTGCAGGCATAGATGTGTAAGGTTGTATATTATCGGTATCACTGCTAAAACTAATATTTGTCTTAGGATTTTCCACAGCCTTCTCGAACCGTATTCTTAATTCCTTAATGTTGCTATCAATGCAAAAACTAGCATATCAACTTCCTGAAGGCCGATTCAGATACAAGGGTGACCACCCAGAGTTTTCGATCCCGCATGATAAATTTCTCCAGTATTAACAACGATAATTCTTCTGAACCAAAGAAAATATGTCTTTTTGATAGAAACGCGAGAAAAAGGAACGTATGTGAACTGACTTCCAGTTTACAGGCACAAGGGTCAAAAATATAATTTATAAGCATATATTTTCGACCCTTGTCCCTGTAAACTGCAAGCATATTTTCTTTGGTTCAGAAGTATACATTTTTTTAATACTGGAGGAATTTATCATGCGGGGTCAAAGTCCCATGTATCCTAATCGGCCTTAATGGCCATTTCGGATCTTTTAGATCAAGTGTTTGTATTTCTGCTTCGAGACGCTTTAGTATGAGCCCAGTTATTGACATCACTATAAGATACACGTTTATGGAAGCATTCCTTTACACGATATGTTCCATCTATGTCACCATTTGTCAGATTTTGACTGGATACATGTTGACAAAACGTGCACATATTCCACTTTGTTATCTCGAAGTCTTTACGCTTCACTGGCAATCTGGCAATAGTTATAAATTCTTGATTAATTTCAAATGTTCCACAGTTATGACAACTTCAGAGTTCCACCATCATTTCTCCATCATATAAAACAAGAATTGTTAGTATTTGTTCGGTGTCGTGAGCTTTCCACTCCACTTGGATTAGTAGTAATGTATTTATTTTTCAGACGTAAAAAATTGGAACGAAATGCCATTTATTTTATTATGTGTCGAATTCGACTTGTTTATTTATTGAACAAAATACAAAAGTTGTTGGTTACTACTTTTATATCAGCACCCAGCTCTCTGATGTGCTTTCGTTATTGGAAATGGCTTTTCATGTATACTTTGCATGTAACAGAATTTAAAAAAAAACCATAGCGGTTTCAGAGATATAGAGAAAGACCTGATTTTTTTGTTGAATCTCAGCATCCTGTATATCAGAAATGAAGCGGTGGCGGACACATGTTTATGAAAAAAAAAGTCCTATTGTGACTCCAGGAATACGCCCTCAGAATATTTGTATCAAATTCAGAAACACCCTGTATTGCAGGTCTATATTTTTAACGGTTGTATTTCAATAGGAGCTTTCTAGCTGAACCCCATCCTTTTATCCTGTATCATTTATTTTTATTTCCCATTTCGAATTTTTTGTCACTACCTATGAATGATGTCAAATGATGAAAAAAGCAAAAATATTATTATTATTTCATTCATTCAATAAAGTACATTAAGTTCTTCATAACTCATTTGAAATGATATATAATTTCATGTGAGTATCGACCCAAACCATTTCTGTAATTAGTAAACGTCATGAAAATCATCTGAAAAAATAATGTAATGTTGATTTTTTTTTATTTATGAGATTAACATTCAATTACTTCAAACAACCTTGTATACCTCAACTTTATCGTGATTGCAATGGAAGTATAATATAAGAACTAATCGTATATTACTTGATATAAGCAAGACAGTGATAGATTGCTAATAGAGTTTAATTATAATAATTATTATTACACTTAACAATGTGTTTAGTCTGGAGAGCGTATAGAAAATATTTAATTGTTTATGTTTGAAAATTACATAGCACTTTGAATGTTTGGATTGCATGATTCTGAAATATAATTCACGAATAATTTGTCAGATTTCCTTCGACAATATTCTTATAATTTCGGAATATACAGAAGTTATTAAAATATATTTACTTCAGAATTATTAAATCTACTCCGCATAAATTTGCAATATTTTTCAAATACGAACTCCTCATTTGAAGATATTATCTCTGAGATATGTTAGAAAAGTATATTGAGAAAAAAAATCCCCTCTATATATTCCCAAACATATAACTTTTTTTATTCATCTATATAAGATTCTACCTTGAAATCATACAGAATTGGGTTGTCGGCTACTACCAATATTTTATCTTCTTCAGTGATGAAAGCCATATTTGTTCTCAGAACCCATACATTAAATAGCTTGCGACATAGATACTACTGCTCCCAAAGCAGTTGCGAGACAGGCTGCCAGCGACAAGGTACAGCAGCCTCCAGCGCGGCATGTCTCTGTCGTGGTCTTCGAACGTAGACGAGGACTGATTCGTTGAACCAGTATGGTTTTTGTCGCCTGTCGTTGCCTCCTTTCGCTGTTTCCCGTACTCGTTCGCAGCAAGCAACAAAGACGGGAGACACCGACAGGAGGCAGATACAGGCGAAATAGATCACTAGTTCAATGAAATTCAATCAGCCTTCGTTCGAAAACCACGACAGAGACCGGCCGCGCTGGAGGTTGTTGCGCTTGTCGCTGGCAGTCTGTCTCGCGACTACTTCGGGAGCGCAAACTATTCAATGTATGTTTCTAAAAACAAATCAGGCTTTCACCGCTGAAATAAATTAAATAGATTCACCACCAACTTCTGTTTGATTTGAAGATAGAATCTTATGTAGATGTAGATTTGAATATTTGGAATAGCGGGATTTTTTTGTAGGGAATAAAGTTTAAACATAGCTGCATCACCTTGTACTTAAATGTTGCAATATGAAAAGCTTACAATGTCCCTTTTTTCGTTGTTGAAATAAGAGGTTTATGGGTACAGTTCAATATTTAAAGGGTGTTAATTAAGTACGTTGACAAACTTCAGGAGGAGATTCTTTGAAAGGTTCAAGGACAAAAAGTACAGAATATAGAATAATTCATTTCTTAAATAATTCAAAGGGTCCTCCTTTTTCATAGTCAAGACTTGTTCAACCCTTGAGAATTTTTTTCCTGCCACAATGAGAGATTGTGAGAGATGAATAATCAATGATGTTCCATCATATTTTTGTTTTCTTGAAGTACGGTTCAGGATCTATAATGAAAATATTAATGCAAACATTAGTAAATTTGAAAATAAAACATTCTCAATTATTGTCTAAAATCAAGCCGTTTTGGAAATATGTTTATATGAACTTTTCATCCTGAAAACTTTCAAATAATCACCTTTTGAAGTTTGTGAGAATATTTGATGTTTCTCACATTTCTCTATGTTATACGATACTGGAAAATGTTCGCATTAATATTTTCATTGTAACTCTTGAACCGTACAAGTAAATGAAAAACAAAACGATGTTAAATGAAATAACATTGATAATTCCTGTCTGATAATATGTCAGTGACGGCGGAAAAAAATCTGAAGGGTTGACTCTGAAAAGAGGAAAAAAGGATTGTACTTGCCTGATTTGAACTCATTATTGTCGAAAATGTCAAAATTATTTCCAAACAATCTTGAAAAAAAATTATTTTTATCACTCTCTATCTCGAAAACCAAGCCATTTGGGACATACGTTTATATGAACTTTTCTTCCTGAAACCTTTCAAAGAATCACCTCCTGAAGTTTGTCGACGTACTTGATTAACACCCTGTAAATGATAGTTTACAATTATTGAGTCATACTGTTCCTCTCTTCCTCTAGTAATTCACGTTTTAAACTTTGCTTCAAAGACATTTCTCATACACATTTTCGGTAACCGCACTGATAACTAATACGTCTGGTTTGATCTCGGATCTTGGTGGCGTACAGCTTGTGTTCTTGCTTGCTATGACAAGGTAGCGGAATCGAATCGCCGCGTCCACTGACTTCGTGCATGGCATCACACGTTAAAAGGTAAGGTCTGCATCTTCCCTAGCTCGCACAACTCTCTCGAAGACTTATGAGGGTTACTTGCAAGGGGGCAGCCGTTAGATGGAAATAACAATTTTAACAACCTACCCGCTTCGAGAAATTACGGTACGTCCATGGAATAGATGCATCTGAGCGGTTTATTACTCCATGCCTTCATTTAACGGACTATAATAAAAATAATAATTCTGTTATGTGACTCAATATTCTGAGATACATACACGCCGAATGATATACCTCTCTAGGTTTTTTCATTCTCACCCATTTTGGCATCGATTCACAGACTTCAATAATGATTAAATATTCCATTGAATTCCACAAGCATTCCTCGTCATGAGCAAGTAAAAGCAAAATCAAAAGAAAAACGTGTATATTGAGAAAATCTTACATTGTCCAATAGGGCCGCGCACAGTACATTGAAATAAATAAGAACAATAATTCAAAACTATCACGATACCTAACCAGGGGTGGGGTAAGGGAGGGAGTTAGGGATTGTTTTTTCCGAAGCGAGGTTCCTCCCTGCCCTTCTGGATTCCAGCGGGCGGGTGGAACCGTGGCTCGTCTGCCCTAGGGCAGACCCCACGGTGTATGTGGGTCATTTCGACAAACTGGGCTTTGTCACGATCAGCTGTGTCCACGCCTCTTGCAAGTTATGCGGGGGAATAGTGGATCTATGTTAGAGACGATTGGACTCATCATCTATTGAAGTTCTAATTGAGTCTCGGAAAAACAACGAAAAAACCGGTTTAGTGCTGGGTTACCTCGGTTATGAGCTATTCCTCACCCTCTGGGATCTCATGGAATATATCAAACGTCTGGTATATATAGCCCTCCTACACGGTATGCTATATTGCTCCCTTACCGCTGTTATACCCCTGAACTCCCCCGGATGAAGTGCCAAGAAAACTTATCGGCTTGTCTTTCGATGTAATCTTTAATTGTTTTGATGTTGGCTTGGCCACGTAAATCGGCCAGCCGAATGTACTGGTCACTATCCGTGACGATACGAAGTGCCTTGTTCTGCATGACATCCAATCTACCCATTTGGGTTTTGGAGATACTGCAGAACACAGGGCAGGCGTAAGTCACTGCTGGCCTTATAACCTGTTTAAAAAGGAGTACCTTGTTCTCCGTACTCAGCTTAGAGGTCGTCGCGATGAGCGGATATACTCTTTTGAGTGCTGAACCACCAAGCTGACGTGCTTATGAAAGAAAGAACAGACGCCTGTCCAGCTGCACTCCCAGGTACCGCTCGGCATTGGACTCGTCTATTCGATTTCCCACAACTCTAAACTACCCGGGGAGATTGAGGTTCTTGTTAAATTTTCTCCTCGAGAAGATCAGAAGCTCTGTTTTTTCTGGGTTCAACTCTATTTTGTTTCTCGCCATATAAGGTACGACCGCCCTATCCAGGTGTACTTTCAACCTGGACGCGGTCATTGCGCTATACTTTGAATGCGTGCACAGCGCTCTGTCGTCAGCGTAGATGATCGTGTACACTAGATTGGACATGGGAAAGTCGTACGTATATAGCAAGTAGAAGAGTAAAGACAAGCTCGAGCCCTGCGGCATTCCCGCTCCGTTTGGCCTCATTGATGAGCCAGTATTATTGACACTTACCCGAAAGGACCTATCGACCAGGTAGAAGTCCAACAGTCTTACCAAGTGGGCCAGCATACCAGCCTTCGAAATCTTTATGAGCATGCCCTCTGTCCAGACTGTATCGAATGCATTTTCAATGTCCATCAGGACTATAAGCGTATTGTGGTCTTGCTGGAAAGCCCCTCTCACCCCGTAGACAATCCTGGCCACCTGGGAGGACATGGAGTGCCCCCCCTGGAAGCCATACTGCTCCTCAAGATCCACAAAGCTCTTCAGTTGAATCCTATCCACCAATTTCGTGACCGTACTCAGTAGCGAGAGCGGACGGTAGCTCTCGACCCTCGAATCTGACTTGCCCGGATTCAGGATAGGAATGATATCCACCTGCTTTAGGCATTCTGGGTAATGCTGCCATTTGATAATAGCATTGATAATACATATCACTTGCACCAGAGACTTCCTCGGCAGATTCCTCAGTAGAATCGCATCGATACCATCTATGACGGGTGCTTTATTCTAGTAAGCCTCTTTATTGCGGTTGTGAACTCCTCGAAGTTGGTCATCAACTTCTAGAAGGTCCTTTTGTCCATCTTTGGTTTTGGCTTCGCTATTAACTTTCTGGCTTCCTTTGAAACCTCCTCATGCGCACGCATCGAGTCAGCACCCATCTGGAATGAGTCCTGAAAGTAGTCCCCTAACAACTCTGCTTTCCCCTTTTCCGTCATCACATGTGTTCGCCCATTCCGTACTTTGTCAGTTTGTCCGTTTTTTCGTTCATCACCCCCCCGGTATTTTTTCCAATCAGTTGTTCCGTAGTCATATAGTATTCTTTTTGTATTGGGCTGTTGCCCTCCCGAGAGTGAAAAGAATACCGGATTGTGGTCCAAGATAAACTCAGCAGCCGATTGAAGCTCCGTGATGTCCGCGACGTTTTTATTCACCACCAGGTCAAGGGTGGAGGGGGCGAGTCTGTTCCAGGAAAAATGCGTCGTTGTGTCCGGAAAGTCCACAACGACATTACTGTTCATGGAATACTGCCAGAGCATCTTTCAGTTTGCATTATTGTAACCGTTGAGATTCCACTGGAGGCTCTTCACATTGAAGTCTTCGGCTAGCAGGACTTTATGCCCACTGCTGCAGAGACTATCCAAATCCATGGCTGTGAACCGGTCATGTGGCGGGTTATATACCGCATATATCTTAGTTCCCGTTACCAACTGTATGCCAGCATGCTCAACCGAGCTTTGTCGGGATGATAGTCCTTACGAGGATCGCGACTCCGCCGCCACTCACTGCATTGGGTCGGTCGGTTCGTATTGTGGTAAATCATTTGAATTTGAGCTCATGTTCATGCCGGAGCTTTGTCTCGGACAGGAGCATAATGTCAAACTTATGTCTCTGAACAAAGTCCGCAACAAGATGATACTTGCTGCGGACTCCATTCACTTTGAGCAGCCGGTTGATGGAAATAACAATTTTAACAACCTACCCACTTCGAGAAATTACGGTACGTCCATGGAATCGATACATCTGAGCGGTTTATTACTCCATGCCTTTATTTCACGGATTATAATAAAAATAATTATTCTGTTATGTGACTCAATATTTTTAGATACATACACGCTGAATGATAAACTTATCTAGGTTTTTTCATTCTCACCCATTTGGCATCGATTCACAATTTGATATCCGATCAGCCGCGTCACAGACGTTAAATAATGATTAAATATTCTATTGAATTATCACAAGCATTCCTCGTCATAAGCGAGAGAATGACACTGAAACCATCGATGTATATAGCCTCGGGATTATTTATGTTCGTGCTGTTCTATGCAAAAGTAATCCGTATTCAGCAATCACCCTGTTTATTTTAACGGAATTGCTTTCTAACGGGCGGGGTCGGCCTACGCAACAAACAAGCTACTTTTTTTGTTCACTCGCTTTGCTACCATTGTGAAGTGCTACCATTTCATACAATAGCCTTCACATCGATTGCGTATCGAAGTTTTTTTATCTTTGTTTTGTAATAGAGTATTTGTTAAATCTTATCAGTCAGTGGAAAGTCTTTACAATCACTGAAGGACCTTTTTTGAATGGAATATAATAATTTCCATTGGGTAGAATACCGTTCTAATGACAGACTTATTGAATGGCTAATTCAAATATCTTTATATAGGATCTGATGTAGAACGTGGAAAAATGGAAGCGAAACAGGTACATTATTGCCAGAATTATTTATATCAATGCAATGAATTATTCATTATATTTGTTTGATAAACTTTTTCGACAACTGCATCAAGGTGACTACCGCATAATTGTCTAAAACAATTTTCATTATCATTAGTTAAATAAATTATTTTTCATTCAGTTTATATTGTTTATCCAACACATGATAGTTATGACTTTCATTATTAATGTCATTTTAGACAAGTAAACTATCAAATAATATGTTATAATTATAATCCATAACTCCATAACTCACTACACTAGTCTGTTATTTGATAGTTTACTTGTCTAAAATGACAGCGTTACCATCAGCGCGGGCAGTAATAATGACAGTCATAACTGTCATGTGTTGGATAAAACATTGTATGCCACTCGTGTATTATGTTCGGCCTCGTGGTATATATCTTTCTCGCGTGACTTATTTTCAACATAACACACGAGTGGCATACAATGTTTTATCCAACAAGTGGAAGAAATCGTTTTTTTATAAGATAATAATTAATAAGTTTTAAATATGAACGTGAGTTATAATCCATACGTCACTAGTGAGTTTTGGATTATAATAAACTAGTGTGTTATTTTGATAGTTTACGTGAGTTATAATCCATAACTCATTAGTGAGTTGTGTTATAACACACTAGTATATTATTTGATAGTTAACTTGTCTAAAATGACAATAATATTGACAGTCATAACTGTCATGTGTTGGATAAATAAATTTTCTTTGCCTGTCGTAACAAACTTCATAGAAAAGTGGTGACCAACTCATTATACATATTTACGATAGAAGTGTCGTGAAGATTCATATTATGATGTGAGATGGGACATTTGTCAAACGACGCCTTTAGGCCGAGTTTGATAACCCATCTATTATCGCAATGTGAATTTACGATACAAATTTCACTTATCATCAATTATTCTAAATATCCACTCAAAGATAATTAACAATCTTCAGAATAGTAATCTTATAGAGGGAGAGCCAGCAACGTAATTCAAGTTGCCAATTCAAAAGCCCAAATTTCACATAACGTCAGTTTTAATAAATTCATCATAAACTCTGATCATGTTCCAGTGTCGTAATGGAGTAACAGTTGTAATGAAGTTCCAGTGTCGTAATGAACTTTATTACGAAACTCGTATCAGTATCGTTATGATTGATATTACATATTGATGGTAGTAAACACTTTTAAATGCATTTAATATACAGAGTCGGCCATTGAAAACGAAACAGCGGCTCTGTAGGTCGACAGAACCGAGTTATATAAAAACGCTCGGACACGTCAACCACATTTTCGAGGGGGACATCGTTCGCGATGAAATTCACCCGAAATACATTCCATCCCTCGGAGCTGTGACTGCCACCCCTAAATTTTTAAATGGCAACATATGGCAAGTGATACCTCATTTGAAAGGTATTTTCCTTCTCAATATCAAACAACAGAAATAAATCAATTCCATCGATTCGTTTTCGAGATATAGGAACTTGAAGTTGGGAAATCACTTTTTATTCACTCAATCAATAAAAACAATATCTGATAAAGCAACTGTCGCAATAATTATTATTGTCAATGAATTAAATGTTCAAACTGTCTACCACCCATTTCCATACAATAGTACAAGTTCTGCTCAAAATGAGACCTCACATTTCGTAGCATTTCCGGCGTTATTCGACGGCATTCGTCAATAATTCTACGTCGTAATTCTTCCAGAGATTCTGGTTCGGTTGCATAGATTTTGTTTTTCAAGTGACCCACAGGAAAAAGTCGAGTGGGGTTAAATCTGGAGATCTGGCTGGCCACTCTATAGCGCCTCTTCTTCCAATCCAACTTCCAGGAAACATTCTATCCAAAAACGCCCTAACAGACTGTGCATAATATGGAGGTGCCCCGTCTTGTTGAAATTTCAAGTGGTCTTCATGGTAACGATTGTCATTTTCAATGATGTCTACTAATTGTGGATAAACAAATTCATTCAATAATTCCAAATAAGTTTCTCCTGTCAGGTTAGCGTCGAGAAATACTGGTCCAATCAAACGGTCCCCAAAAATACCGGCCCAGACATTGAGTTTTTCGGGAGTTTGAGTATGGACTTCGTGGAAAACATGTGGATTGGCATCTGACCAATAACGACAATTATGACGATTCACAGTCGAATTCAAAAAGAATGTAGACTCATCAGAAAAGCAGATGTTGAAAAGAAAATTCTCATCAGCATCTATTTTCGTAGTCATAATTTCACAAAATTCCTGTCGCCTATCAAAATCATCTTCATTCAATTGGTGTACCAAATGTATTTTGTAGGGGTGAAGTTTATGATGTTTCAGGATTCGGCGGATACTGGTTCCACTAATATTGGTAACACTTGCCAATTTCCTTGTGCTCAATGTTGGGTCTGCGTGAACTTGTCAACTTCAACAAGTTCATTTCTCACAGGAAATTCACGTTCTGGGTCTCGTTTCTTGTTGGCTACTGATCCAGTTTGACGAAACTTTTGCACTAATTCTAGAACGTATTTTCTAGCAACAAGTTTATCTGGATGCGTTTCATTGAACAAATTAGCTGTACGGTTACCGCACTCATAATTCTTGAAAAAAATTGTTATTATTTCAACTCTTTCCGCGATCGTATACACCATTATTGAGGAAATATTCAGCAGCTGTAATTCACTCTAATGTCGTTCAATCAACGATCAGTTTGACATTGCCAGACGTCCAAAATTGCGATTTGGCGAAAAAAATTATCGCATACATGTTTTTGTTGTACGCGCATTGGAGTCGAATTCGAGAAAACGTCTTTTTATCGATTCTCAAGAACTTTAACATTTTTTCGATCAAGTAATTGAAGATGAAATAAGAATTTGAAACGGAATTGCATGTTATTTGTTGGTAAACAGTTAGATCATTTAATTCCTTGACAATGATAATTATCTTTAAACAGTTGCATTGTTAGATCTCATTTTTATTGATTGAGTGAAAAAAAAGTGATTTTCCAACTTCAAGTTCCTATATCTCGGAAACGAATCGATAGAATTAATTTATTTTTGTTGTTTGATATTAAGAAGGAAAATACCTTTCAAATGAGGTATCACTTGCCATATGTTGCCGTTTAAAAATTTAGGGGTGGCGGTCACAGCTCCGAGGGATGGAATGTATTTCGGGTGAATTTCATCGTGAACGATGTCCCCCTCGAAAATGTTGTTGACGTGTCCGAGCGTTTTTATATAACTCGGTTCTGCCGACCTACAGAGCCGCTGTTTCGTTTTCAATGGCCCACTCTGTATAATCCATAGAAGATATATATGTTACTTAATGAAAAAGTTTTTCCTCATCAGAGGCAGTGGTTCGTTTGTGCACCACTATTTATTAAATATTTCGCTTGGTATTGTTTTGTCCAAATTGGTTTAGTAAATTTTGTAGCTTCTAGGGTTGAATGGAAGAGCAGTTTCCGATGTCTTCGGATATAGGCGACTGAATTCCGCCCTGTCATACTATCGATAGCATATTTTGATTTATTTATTCTCCTGCTGTAAAAAAAATGCCAGTATTAATAAAGACATATTATTATTATTATATAATTATATTATTTTTAATACATCACTGAATACTGTTCTGGGTCTTTTTTGCCATTGAGGTTGTATATGTATTTTTGAGAGATTACTGGCCCAACAAATAGGGAAATTTCATTCACTAATTTTTGTCATATGTTTTATTGGCTCTTGTTGGTTCAATTGTATTTTTGATGATTTTTGTCAACATGTAATCAACCATTCACGAGTTATGATCTTCACATGAAATGTTTATCGGTTCAATTCTGTTTCTCATTAGCAAGATTATTACTATAGCAAGACAATTTCCACAGCAAAATATATCTCAATTTTGTAGAAAGCTTGAAAAAATATCGGTGGGAGATGTTGCTGGCACATCATCTCCTGCCAATAAAGCAATGTAGATATCAAGCCTTCTACAAAATTGAGATATATTTTGCTGTGAAAATTGTCTTGCTATGGTAACAATATTGCTGATGAGAAACAGAATTGACCCGTTTGTCATGTGTATACAAAAATGAGAAGTGACACTAAAAACACATGGTTAGCTTGCGAACTATGCTTGACTACCTGAATTTAATATTTGAAACAATTTCATTCAACTTATCTTTGCATGAAAGCTTGGTTGATATTTCCAGAAGCTTTCTTTGACTACACTGAATGATTTCTCATTTTTGTTTGCACCCATATTGCATTTTTTGTTTTTCAAATAGGTAAAATAAGTATTTCAATTATTTTTATATTCACAAAGTTCTTCACAACACACCGCCACTAATACCAAAGCGTATCTGTCATTGTGTCAAAAAGAACCATTCATGGCCCACTGTGAGAGGAGGGTATGCTTATCTGGGCCAACTGCTTCCTGTCATATGATTTTGTACACTTTCAGGCCTATAAAAAAGATTTTTTTAATTTTCAACTCCAAAACCATTCCGGAACATCTTCAAATACGTTCTTTTAGAGCAGAGTTTGTAAGGCAAATATGATAAAATGGATATTTTGGCAACAAAGCGTATGTGTTTATCCTGGATTTCAAGGTACATAAGGGAAAAATGTCAGTTTGACAATTAGTTATTGAAATAATAGAGCACTGTCAGCTGACGTCATAACATGGCCGTGATCAGCTGATGGAGGGACAAACAAAGAGTTTGAGTTTAAAAAGAACATTGTTTTTTGCGGTGGTTAGTGGTTGATGGTGATTTTTTTTGAACTTCACTGAATTTAGTGATCCTATTATTTATGGAAAATGGGATATTGGACGCCTGTGGTGTCACTCAATGAGAACAAAAAGTATTTTACCCCTTCACCACACAAGTAATTTAATTCCTAGATGCGCATTTCGATAACAAAGTTACCTTCATCAGTAGGATTACTAAACTGTTCAGTTTCGAAATGCGCATCTAGGAATTAAATTACTTGTGTGGTGAAGGGGTAAAATACTTTTTGTTCTCATCCTATTATTTGATGACATTTTGAAGTACTCTTGTTTCAGATGAGAAATCGAATAATTTTACTAATAACTTTGCTGCTAGTTTTGCAATCTTTGACAATAAATATCTACTAGTAATACAAAACTTTCCGTCTTTCATAACCTACTCCAATGTTGACTTCAATGTTAACTGTAAATTCCCAGCGTTTTTTTTGTCGGAACTGATCTGACTAGTTTGTCTTTGTACTCCAGCAGTTTCTACTTGTCTATGCCTTGTTTGTATAGAAGGAAATTTGGAAATTTCACGTGTTGGTCTGGATTGGATCGATTATAAAAACCCATATCATTACAAGTCTTCATGATTTTTGTCTTCAAATCTAAGAGAGAAAACTGTTTGTATATTTTTGAATTGGAAAATTGTTTATAGCACCTCTACAGACTCAGCACTCAATTCAGACTAAACACAATGAATTGATACACACTATAATGCCAAGAACGTGTTTTTGGAAATTTTTTCACAGAAAATACACAAAAAGGACACGCGTAGTCTTACGGAAAATTGCTTTGTTTGTCCCCCCATGGAATGTTTGACAATTGTCAAATTACGTCACTGACAGTGCTCTATTCAATGGAAGATAACTTATTCTAGATTGAAATAAATCAAAATGTGCTACTACGTTACTCATTTCTGAGCATTTGAGAGAATTTAAATGTTTTTTCTTGAATAGCCCAAATTTCCCTATCGAAAGCAAACCCTCCTTTTCTTACAGAATTCCCCGCGTGTTTGAATTAATTGCCTTGAATTTATCTCGTGCTTAAATTCTTCAAGTGGTAACATGATTCCAACATTTGAAAAAATCATAATAATTTTGGATTTGATATTAAACTTCAATCGTTGTTAATTGTTATATAATATATGCACCCAGGTTTTAATGATGATGATGCATTTTGAAAACTGCATCAAATAAACTATGGGGCAAACGTAATGTATATGTTTTCAAACAATTCTGGCACGTGAATGGAAACTTTGAAATTATCAATGAATGCATGATCACTTAATATGGATACCCTGAAATTGCACACGTACCTGGTTTTCATTATGATTATATAGCAGTATCCTTTGTGAGCTGCTACTAAAGCTACCGTTATAATCATATATCATTTGTTGATTCATTACCGTTAAGCCGTATCCACATTTTGCTGCTGTACGCTATTTGGCAACGCTAGATTTTTTCGAGGAGGATTTACTGATCACTTCAGGAACATTTATAACACTTGAAAGCGAAGAAAACCGTAGCAAATGATGACACTGGGTACATCAAAATCTTCAAAGATAATTCAATGAAGGATTTGATTTCGAAACTCTAAGTGTGGCTTCTGAAACATTTTACAAAAAAAACTTGTACTTACTTTTGAAGTTCTTCTGAATTTGATTGTGGCAAAGAAAGGGTAGATACGTTATTCAGAAGAGCTATTTATGCCAAATAGGGCCTAACACTTTTCTTACGATTCCTAGAGATTGCAAATTTGAGCTACATAGCAAATAAAATGATAATATTTTTTCGTAAAATCTTGCACAGAAAATCTTGTTTAAAAAAATATATAATGGAAACTGAAATTTTGATAGACATAAGTGTCTGTAACATAAATTATTGTGAAACGTGCGGTCAATGGTATTATGATTGTGAATATGTGGAAGGGAATGACTGAGAATTTTCATAATATGTCTCCATCTCTTCTTCGAATGGAGTAGTGCTGATAAGATGTTACACTATTTTTATTTTCCGCATGTGATTATCCCAGGTAGAACAGTAGAACATATTGGTTATATTTTGATTTCATATTGGGCCAATATAGATATATCGTAAATTCAAAAATAATATTGATCCAATATATTTCCCGGGGGGACACGTCAAATAAAAATTTTAAAATGGTATAGGTCAAGTGACACATCGTCGAAAAGAAAATTTAATTCTCTTTACCATCTTATTTTTTTGAATTACGTTAATATTTTAGTTTCAATTCAAATTCGAAGTATCAAATATAAATGCGGATCTGAATACTTCTCATACCTCGATAAATTGGAACGGTTTATGTGGAACAACGTAACCAAAATTTTTTGAAGGGTATCCCTATACCAATTTTTTAAAGAAGAAATATTGAAATTACTCGACAGATGGCGTTGGGGGTACATTAACTTAAAAATTTCGAAAAGCATAAAAATCGAAATTGGGAAAAAAGATATAAACAAAATTCTAAAATATTTAGAATTGAATTCTCTTTTTAACGATGTGCCACTTGACCCCCCATACAATTTAAAAATTTTGAGTTGACAGGCCCCCGTACCCCCTAATGAGCAATCACCATATTTTTTATTTGAAAAAGTAGTATTGGTGAAAACCTCAAAACAGTTTTTTATTCATGATTCTACGTCGAACCGTTCAAAATTTAACGGGGGGGGGGCTATTAAAAGCCCCACTCTATACATATCCAGAAATTGCTGTCATTATTATCGATATACAAATATTCCAATACAGTCAAGGTATTGGAGAAGACGTTTCATGGGAGCTGGTCAGTTAGTTTCCTGTACATATACCCTATTCTCAGAAGATCTGAGCTTGTAATTTTCACAACATACTGTTACCTACAGTACATAACATATCAGTATGATTTTTTATGACCAAGATCACTCTGCTTTCCACCTTGCAACTTAAGGTTATAATCCCTATTATAATATCATCAGTTGGTAAGCAAAGATCATAACCGTAATTTCTAGTTATGCAGCTGCTTATTCTCCACCAATAGTCTGATATTTCTTTTATCAACTGTGAACGATTTATCAATAAGTTCTTTGATTATTGTATTTTGAACCTCTGAACCCATATTGTTCCAGTAGGAATATGTTGCTTCTCAAGTAATAAAAAGATGATGGTAATAAGTTTTTATTTTAATTATTTGAAAAACGTAATAAAATACAGGGTGTTCCACCTTTCCACCTTGCAACTTAAGGTTATAATCCCTATTATAATATCATCAGTTGGTAAGCAAAGATCATAACCGTAATTTCTAGTTATGCAGCTGCTTATTCTCCACCAATAGTCTGATATTTCTTTTATCAACTGTGAACGATTTATCAATAAGTTCTTTGATTATTGTATTTTGAACCTCTGAACCCATATTGTTCCAGTAGGAATATGTTGCTTCTCAAGTAATAAAAAGATGATGGTAATAAGTTTTTATTTTAATTATTTGAAAAACGTAATAAAATACAGGGTGTTTCATTATAAATAATGAAGTTTGTATCCACTTCCGGTTTAACCACCACTGGCGATATTTTAAAGTAATTTCAATAATTTGTTGAAAAACCGAGAAAGTATCGCTATCATTCAAACTAAATGTACATCTAGACGTATGTTATGGATTAGTGTTAGTGTCAACGTACTGAGCATTTTCTCAATTGACTTTTTCACACCAAATAAGCTAGGACTGCACAGAGAAAGTTACAATGGTTCAGCTTGGCATAGGTATTTTCCGTCTACACTCATGACAAGCAGTCAATTGAAACGAATGTGATACTCCGTCGCATAATATAATTGCAAACTTTCTATTTCAGTGATGCAGATGAGTGGAAAATAATCTCATTGGTCGGTGCGCTATGAGTGGCCCCGGATTTTCTAGGAGGGGACCATCATAGGTGCAGTATTCGCTTCAGTTTCAGTATGTGGGAGGCCTAATTTGTTGATATATCGGTAGGGAATGGAGTACTTTACGTTCGTAGTGGTCGGTTGAAATATGGAATAACTAGAGAGACGACTCAGTCGAATAATGTGTACTGCAGCAGTGGCGTATCCATTATTTTCCTCTGAACAGATTACGAATTATGAATGAAATAATTAGCCTGAAATAGGTGACTATTATCGTGACTTTTATCTCTTCAAGGATACTTGTGAATCCACTAAGGGAAGAAACTGAACAAAAACCAAACCTCTCAGAAATAAAACTGGACGTTCATAAAGGCAAGTTCAGAGTAAGAAAAGACAGAGAGGACTTTCCCATCCTTATCCTGCAATCAAGAATTTTTAAATATGAGCTTCATCTGGGTGTCCTTCCTTCTTGAATTTCTTGAATGCCCTTTTGAAAGTATCCAGCCTGACCGTTAGATTGAGGCCAATAAGGGGCTGTACGAATGTGTTGTATGCCATGAAACATACAATATTTTTTGAAAACTTCACTCGTGAACTGAGTTTCATTATCTGTTACCAAACTATTGGCGAAATTTTTGTACTGTGAACTGAGAAGTGATTTTATTCGTTGGAAATACTTCTGGCCATTTGGAATATGAATCTATAATCAGCATATAATAGAAACCATCGACTGGACACGCAAAATCCATATGCCAGAGGTAGTCTGATTTCGTACAAGTAGATGGTGCAATCTGCGACGGTGATTTCCTGGTGGATTAATTCATATGTTATCGGAAGATTGTAGATTGTTTCATCAAAAATTGTACACACCACCGACTCCAAATTTACTGCGGCAATGATATACTCCTCATCATCGTTGTTCACATCAACAAGTGTTGAAAGAATGTCTGCATGTCCAAATTCTGTCGTTTTCACATATTCGATATTGAAATCATATGCTTTTAGAATAAATGCCCATCGCTGCAAAGATTAGCTATATAATTTGGAATGCCTTTTTTCGATCCGAAAATTGCGAGCAGGGGTTTATGGTCAGTTTGTAGAGTGAAACGTCGACCGTATATCATTCTATGAAATTTCGTTCGTTTCAGCAAACATGCTGCAGCTTCTTCCTCTATTTGGATGCATTTTTTTTCTGATTCCGTCAGAAGTCTAGATGCATGATAAATGGCTTTGATTGATCCATTTTTGAACCGGTGAAAAATACAAGCGCCTATACCCGAATTACTCGCATCTGCTGCCACAACAATTTCGTGCTCAGGGTTATGATGTATCAAGAGTAACTTCGACTGGAGAATATTTCTGAACTCTTCAAACGACTTCTGACATCTTGGAGTCCATTCAAAATCAGAATCCTTCCTGAGAAGTTCATCTAATGGCTGTCCCAGAATATGCATATTTCTGATGAATTTCCCATAATAATTTATGGCACCAAGAAACGAACGGAGTGTTCTTATGTCATATGGAGGAGGCATGTTATTGATAGCATACGTTTTCACAGGATCCGGCCGAATTCCTTTATCGTTTTTCTATTTCCAAATGAAATCCGAAATCTTTGATCCGCTCAAGAACTTTCTACAAATTTTCATCGTGTTCCTTGGCATTTACACCAGAAATGAGGATATCACCGATGTAAGCAGCAGTTCCATTCAATCCGAATATCATGGTATCACCTATTTGATGAAAAATTTATGGGGCTACTTTGATTCCAAAAGGCATCCGATTATATTGAAATAGCCCATGATGAGTATTATTTGTCAAAAATTTTCGTTTTGCAAAAATGCATCAGAGAGATCGATCACACTAAATATCGTGCAATTTCCCAACTTGGCAAAAATTTCCTCAGATGTAGGTCGTGGGTAATGATGGGACTTATTGAGTCCTGTCGAAAAGTCACCACAAATTATCTCCGTTTGACTTCTTGGTAACAACTATCGGAGCTGCCCATTCTGAATATTCAATAGGTGGAATAATTCCTAGTTGTTGCAGTCGTTCCAATTCCTGATCAACTTTACTCATGACAGCATATGCCACTGGCCTTTTTGGACAAAATACTAGACTAGCATGTTCATGTATATTGAGGTCTACCTTCACTTATATAGCTAATCTTTGCAGCGATGGGCATTTATTCTAAAAGCATATGATTTCAATATCGAATATGTGAAAACGACAGAATTTGGACATGCAGACATTCTTTCAACACTTGTTGATGTGAACAACGATGATGAGGAGTATATCATTGCCGCAGTAAATTTGGAGTCGGTGGTGTGTACAATTTTTGATGAAACAATCTAAAGAGTTTCGGAATACTGGAAATGGTGTTTTCAGCAGTGTTCCATCAAAAGAAAGAGTATATCATTGCCGCAGTAAATTTGGAGTCGGTGGTGTGTACAATTTTTGATGAAACAATCTAAAGAGTTTCGGAATACTGGAAATGGTGTTTTCAGCAGTGTTCCATCAAAAGAAAGAGATTCATGTTCATATATTTTGCTGCATATGGAGTAAATTGGAACATCCCACAAACCAAACTTTGTGATCCAATCAATACCCAGTATGTTCAAATCAACAACTGAAGTAACGAAATATTTTCCATCGTATGACTTCTGATAAAATTTCACCAGAAAATTTTGATACAAGACGTGGTATGTTGCCAGATGCGTTCCTAGCCGATGAATGATTTGTAGCTTGGCATATTGGATTCCCTATTGAATTCAATGTTTGTTCGAAAATTTTAGTTATGTCTGATGCTGTATCAATCTGTAAATTTACTGGAACTCCATTGATCAGTACATCGATATATTTTCTCTTTGCTCTCGCTTCGATTTGATGACATGAGCTAATGAGCATCAAAATGGGAATTTTGAATGGTTTTTGTTCGTCGCTGAAAATTATTTCTCCTTTCAACGTTACAGTTACCATCCTTATGACCATTCTTGTTGCAGCGGTGGCATTTATTCTTCACTAATTTTGATGTTGCCAGTACTGATGTTCTTGACGCGAATATAGCCGATCATTTCGTCATTTCGTCGAATTAGTTTATAAAAATCCTACGTCAAAAAAATTTTCATATAGAAATTTCCGTCAAATCAACTACAATCAATTCCAAAGAGATCTTGAGGATTTACCGTGGGATGACATTTACACCATCGGATCAATAGACGATAAAATTGATTTCTTAAATAGTAATATCCTTTCTTTGGCTGATGTACATGCTCCGTTGAAAACATCCCAATTTAATGGTTACAAAAAAAAATACACTCCCTGGATTACCGATAATATAAAGTATATGCAGAAAATACGCGACAATGCCTTAAGACGATACAGAAGAACTCGACAACCAGGTCACTTTGAATACTATAAACAGTTGAGAAACTACACTTCATCTTCCATAAAAAGAGAAAAAAAAGCGTATCTAGAATTTATCTTTCGCAATTCCAGTAGTAGACAACAGTGGCAGATATTCAAGAAACTTGATATTACGAAATCTAGTCAGTTACAGCTGCCTGATAACCTCAAGAACGTTAATACTTTGAACAATTTTTTTATAAATGAATCGAAGAATGACCGACTTCCGGAACCCGCTATAATAGATCTCTACTCTGGTAGAGTGAAAGATGGTATTAATGATTTGTTGTACTTTTCTCATGTAACTGAGGATGACGTTTTGGCTATAATTAAAAACATAAAAACAAAAGCATTTGGGTCTGATAAAATCAATATAAATCTACTCTTACTCTGCTGTCCATGTGTAATTACTTATATTACCCATATAATGAATGAATGTTTGGACAAATCTTACTATCCCAAAGCCTGGAAGCACGCTCTCGTCCTTCCAATACCCAAAGTCAAACAGCCTATAGAATTCAAACACTTGCGGAGTATCAGTAGACTACCGACTCTGTCCAAGGTTCTTGAGAAAATACTTGAATTGCAAATAAGAAGACATCTCCGTATAAATAACATAATTCCAATGTATCAATCAGGGTTCAGATCAGGTTACAGTTGCTCCTCTGCCATATCTGCCATTTCTGACGATATTATCAAGTCACTAGATAAGAATGAAATGTGTGCTCTGATCTTACTTGATTTCTCAAGAGCCTTTGATACACTAGATCATGAAATTCTAATTTCTATTTTGCACTTTATTGGCTTTGATCATTCTGCTAGCTCTATCCTGAGGTCGTACCTATTCGAGAGGTCTCAGCAAGTGAAGATAGACCATTCACTTTCTGATTCTTTGGAGTTGTGTCAAGGAGTTCCACAAGGAAGTATTTTGGGCCCGCTGCTATATATTATCTATACTAGCAATTTCTGTTCGTACATAGAGAATTGTAATTATCATTTCTACGCAGACGATACACAGCTCTATTATTCATTCAATTTAGGTAACATACGAGAGGCTAACGACCTCATTAACTCTGACTTGAATAGACTTCTTGACCTCACAAATGGACACCTATTGATGATTAATTCAAATAAATCTGTTGCAGTCTTGTTTGGATCTGACAATCAAAGAAATGAGGCTCTTGATATATTGAACATACGAATTGGTGAAGATATAATTGAATTCAAAAATACCTGTAAAAATCTGGGCCTCATTATGGATTTCAAACTACGATTCAAAGATCATATAACTTGGAAATTGAAAAACGCTTATTCTTCTTTGAAATTTATTTACAGTCAAAGACACTTTTTGAATGCGAAATTGAAAATACGGCTGTGTGAGAGTCTGGTACTCTCCCACTTTAATCACTGCGATGTCGTTTATGGCCCCTGTCTTGACAATGCCAACATCAAGAGGATCCAGAAGACTCAAAATTCTTGCCTGAGACTTATATATGGAATAAAACGTCCTCAACGCATCTCTCCTAAATTAATAGAGGCCGGATGGCTTAGCATGTTCAATAGGCGGAAATATCATATGGCATGCTTTTTCCATAAAATACTGCTGGACAAAACACCTGAGTATCTGTTTAGAAGAGTAACCTTCAGAACAGATATTCATAATCTGAACTTGCGTCGGAAAAACATGATAACGATACCTAAACATAGGAAAGAAATGTTCAAGCGATCTTTTTCCTATAATATTGCACTATTTGGCGACGTCCCGGATGTATCGAATGATTCCTGGAAACCACAGGCATTCAAAACTCGGTACAAAAAATATTTGTTTGGTAGACAGTAAATCATGATAGGTGAACTTCTCGAAATACATTACATGTAACATACTGTTAACGAAATTATTCTTCATGAAATCTCTTAGAATCCTGTTATTCATTATTATTGCTATATATATATAAGATGTGTGTATATATATTTTTTACTTCACTTTTGTTTTCAAGGGATCTGTGGAAGAATTGGCTCTATAGCCTAACTGATTCCTTTCATTTACCATAGATTTTGTATATTATAATATAAGTCCTAAGTTTGTGTATGGTAAATAATAAAGTGTATTATTATTATTATATATTCTAATTTTTATACTGGCAATCTTAAGAATAATGAAGATCACCACAAAACCAGCATGGATATCGTGGAAGTTGCTTTGAATCACCCTGTCCAACTGAATTTTCATTATTTCTCTGTATGTTAGGTGAATTTCTCTGCATTTGGTTTCCATAGTGATTCTCGCGATGTGATTCGACACTTTATTGACAGTGTCAATGTTATTTCTTTATTCTCAATCATTGCAGTGACTTTCTTGAGATTGATAATTCTTTGGAATTCTAGTAATAAATCTTGAAGTGTGGTATTCTCTGAACCTGTTTTTCAGATTTTTGACAAGAGTGTAGTACAAATTCCAACATATCTTACTAAATGGAGGCCGCAAATGAAAATCAAACTTTTAGACTGGTCTGGAGTTATGGAGTGAGTTTCTCAAAAGTTTCTTTGAAATTGATCTCTTTAACTTCGTTCGGTAAAATGAAATTAACATACTGATCATGGCATTTGGTATTTATTTTTCTAAGAAGTAATCTCACTTTGGCAGCATCCGACAAATTTTTTGCATCTTCTATAAAAAGGCTTTCGAAACGTTTTACCAGATATCAAAAGTTGTTCTCGATTCGGGGTGCTAGTAAAATTCAGTAATGGTATTCCCAAGGGATTCCATTTTAAACTCTTCACCAACTGTACCCGATGGTTTGACATTTGAAGAAGCAAAAGTATTGGCTAGTTGGACTAGAAATTCTTGTTGATTTTTCATGAACAGCTCCTGCTGTTTTTGTACTTGTTCCTGTTAAGTTTTAATGAAGGTGAGTAACAACTAACTGACTTCTTCTGGGTTCATAGTTGGTGGGTTCTAAAACTCGTCGCCAAATGTTGTGTTTGATCGCAATATAACGTACAATACTTCATTTCACAAACTATGATGACATTACAAAAAGTGTCTTTGCTCATCAACTCTGATACATGACAAAAACTATGATTAAACACAACTATGATTTTAACTTAGAACTGATTCTCAACATTACATAGTAGAGAGAAGATGAGCTTCAAGTTTATTCTTGAAGTTTCTAATAGTATAGTTAGTGAAATCATTATAAATCATGCAAGTGGTGTAGAAGAAGTTACGTTTGAAGATGGAAGTAGAGTATTTAGGAATTCTAGCAAACGCATATTCTTTGTTGAAGAATCATTGATGTTTTCGAAGCGTTTCAGTTTATTCATCAAGTACTAAGGCTTCTGGGTTTTTAATTAAAATAACATCAGAATCAAAAGAGTAATTGCCGCCTGCATTTTTCATCCAAGAACTGTTTCTTGTGACAAACATAGTCGAAATGAAACACAGCTGGGTATTTCTTCTCAGCGATGATGACACTTCTATGTATGAAGATGGCGAATGTCAACGTTAAGAATTTCTTAGCAGATTCCATTTGACTTTGTCAAGAAAGATTATGTTACTGTGAGTGTGTAAAGTAATAAATTTAGAACAAGTGCGTAAAAAATCAACAGTGCGTAAAAATACCAATTGTGCGTAACAAAAGGTTCACACACTGTTCATGTCTCCATGCATTCTTGAAAAAAAAAAAACGTATTTAGCGTCAAAAACTCGAAAGTGATCATTTGATGACAATCAATAACATGAAATATTCATATAATTGTATATTTGCTACAACTTAGCAATATGATAACTGCCGTAAAAAAAACTTTGTATGACACACTTTCGTTAGAAGTTTTTTTGTACTCGCGTGTTTTATGAACTCTTCTGGGCATCAGTCAACAAAGTTCCCGTTCATGCAAAGAAGTCTCACTTCACGAACTTGTATCATAAGTAACTATTTTTGGCGAGTTTTGTCAGCGAAGACAAATATCAAAATATTTAATATTCACTGTGGAAGTTAAAGACACCCAGAAAACCATTTCAATATAATAATTTCATTTGAAACTGCGAGTTCAATCGAATGAAGTGTGGTGAAGATGAATAAGTCATCATAGGAAACAGTTCACTAAAAAAAATTTATTGGACTACCAAAATGCGAACTAGTTATTTATGATACAAGTTTTAAAAGTGGCATTTTATTTTATGAGTGAGGAATATAAGCAATATAAAATCACTTTTAACAAATCTATCAACCAATTTTTTTTGTACAACAGTTACTGCTAGTAAGAAAAAACAAAACAAATTATAAAATCCATAAGGATTCGAACCCACGACCTTCGGTTTACAAGGCAGACAGGCAGAGGCTCCAACTATAATAAACCCCAACGCACTTTATTCATGAATGTCATTATTTGTCAGTGATGAAGGACCTTTACAGTTGGAACTTAAAAAATAATTGGTATTACGAATCGCACAAACGGCAAAATACAAGTGTGAACTTTTATAAATGATTCCTCTTCAGTAGGTGTTCTGATTATAATATCTGATTTGAAGTGTTTCTATTAGAGAAATGTATACCTATTACTGTGTACCCATCATCTCATCTGTCATTTGACTTTTAACACTAGTATTAAAAGTATTTTCAACACTAGTGTTAAAAGTGATTTTGTGAAAGCGTCAGTTTTTAGTTCAAATGAATTAAAAACATCATTTTTAATGACAGTTGAACAAAAAAAAACTTTTTCGAGCAATATTTTAATTTTAGAAAGAAACATTATGCTGTATATGAGTGGAACACTTGAATTAAACTCTTTCAACAAATTAGTGATGACATACTTCATCTCCTCAAATTCTTTGTTACTACGAAACCTTTCAATATTTCTGAAAACAAATCATCTCAAATTTTGGATTTGTCGAATCATCTTCCGTAATGAGGGCAATTTACGGAAGTAATTCCCAAAGTTTAGCTGCAATAAAACACTAAAAAAACCAATTAGTGCGTGATTTTCTCTTTTTCCTAAATGAGTACTCACTATCTTTTCTACGACAGTAACATCCAACTTGCGAAGTCACTTTCACTCGTCTAAGAAAAATGAAAATAATTAGAGCAGATGACAAACTGGACCAGTACAATGACTACATTGCAGAATCAACACTATATAGAACCAACTCAGCTGGTCCACTTCATTCACTAACCGAAATCGAGTAGGCCGGAATGAATTAGGGCATATCGATATATCGATTTGTTCGAATTATTGGGTATTGACAAAACGACCGAGCCGATTACGTACAAAAAATTAGCCAACACCAGTGAAGAAATAGATGACATGATCATGCGGTAAAAAAATGTGATTATTTTCAACATACTCCTGTCTTATATATAGGATGATTTGCAATATTTTTCTTGATGAATCATGATAAAGATATACAGTTTGTTGAAGGTAAGTATGATGAAATCTAATTTGTTTTGGAGGTTGCAACTAGGCAATTTATTTCGATCTTTCCAATCTGATAGTTATCGCTTGCTCTGGGGCAAAATAGAAAATCTTTGAAATTAAAAGCTTTATTCTTGCTCTCAAACCAACAAAAATCGCCTAATTGATTTACATGATGGGATGATAATATAGAGAAAAAACTAAAATAAACTGTGTGAAAATCAACTTGACGTTTGAAGACGAGGCATGAAACATTCTATTGATTGCAATAAATTGGTGGATGAAACTAGATAGGCCAGTAGAAATAGACTAGCAATCCATAATAATTCAGAAAGTTTTCAAACTTTGGTTAAGTGAATGGTAGTACATCGAGAAAGCAATGAATCGCTGTTTGCAACCTCTTACAAAGTACGCAACATTGTCAAAATGGCAATTAACGTTAATTTTGCTGTATACTCATTGAGAAAATTTCAAAAGTTCTGCAAACTTGGAGTAGTATTGATCATAATATTTTATGTCACGAATCAAGTTTGAAACCTATTCAAGTCTATGGAATATTTTATATACTATTTACAATAACAATGTTGGAAGTAAAGCGTGTTCTATAGTTTTTTATACTAATTTTATTTTTTCACAAAAAAATCGAAATCACCGACCCCGAAAACCCCCATATACCAATTTTGAATCCAATCTGATCATAATCACAAAACTGGTCCACCATCCCAGGCCGCCATCTTGAATTCATGAATTTTGACAAAAAATTCATAATCTCTAACCCCGAAAACTCCCACATAACAATACTCGAATCGTACCATAATGACAAATCTTGTCCGCCATCTTGAAGCCGCCATCTTCAATTCATGAATTTTGACAAAAAATATAAAATATTTGTCCTGAAAAACCCCCACATACCAATTTCGAATTCAATCTGACCATAATCACAAATCTCTTCCGTCATCTTGGAGCCACAATTTTTTTTCTCTAACAAAAATGCCTAATTGCATTTTCACCGGGGTTATGAACACCAAATTTTAAATCATCGCTCGGACGTCTGGAAGTGGGTGAAAATCAAATTCAAAAATTCAGTTACACATATATATACACACATACATACATTAAAAAAATTAAAAATGTTTAAAATTATGTTCTCCGTTAACCAGCTGGCGTCCCGTTACGAACGGCAGCCCTCAAAAGTCGAAACTTGTGCGAGTCAAGGATTAACGAGGTCTTACTTTTCAACGTGCGATTCCTAGCACTTTCTCGGGCCATCAGAAAAAAGATTCTGCAGTAGCGTGGCTTGAATGACTGAAAAGCGGTGATTCTCATCACCAGGCTACCTGATCAAATGCTAATGAAGTGAAAACGTGTTAGTCATGATTTTTTTTTTATTTCGTCTCAATATAACAACTTTTTGTTTATATTCTGAATGTCAAAATGACGGTCTAACTTGCATAAGTGGAAATATGAGAGTTCATTTTGATTTTTGTTCAAAAATACAAATAGGATATTCATAAAATCTGTTGTGGAATCATCTGCGGCTGAAAAACAAACTCTAGTCGCTATTTTCCATCGTTCAAGATAACCTCATGGGATGTATTCATGTTGAAAAGAGAAGAAAACAACTACTTCCTCGGCTCAAGCCACGCTGGACATTGAACTACATCTGATAGATAATGTGAAAAGACTCTGAACTGAAAAGGAATAATCTGAAAGTGATTGATTAATTTTTTTAATTTTCTCTAGTTCCCATTGAATTTCATTAAATAAATTAGATAGGGAGAATTTTATTAAAATAAATCACAGAATTTTTTTTCATTTTTCAATTTTTACGGAGGATGTTCTCCCTTTCATGAGAGTTCATATTGATAATAATGTGATTATGAAAATCGTTGGTTCAGATTTATTCGCTAATACATTCAAAATTACCTTTTCCACGGCAGCTTTAATATAACTAGGAATATTGTCTGTACCTATCTGAAGCACTCTCTTTGTTTTTGCTGCAGATTATGGAGGAATAAATTATCAAAAACTGATAAATTTGTACGAAAAACTGTCTGACAGATAATTCAATCGTGACAACTTGTGAACTGAAGGGTAGATCCTGGCAGTGTCTATGCTACCGTATACCCGGCAACATTTGTCTATGCTACCGTCTACCCGGCAACATTATCACAACCATCATTCGAAACTTGCATTGTGCAATTCACCCTAGGCTTGTATTAAGTGTAATCAGTAGTAATACCAGAAGTGATTGAATTTTCGCCGTAAGTCTGTCGATTCGTTTCTGAACGAAACTGAATAGTCCGCAGGACTCGTGGTGTTTTCTTGAATCAATTCAGTTGAGATCACAAATAAAAGACAGACTTATGGGAAAAATTCAATCACGAGTGGAATTTTATAGACACAAACATTTTTGAATGCGTGCACAGCGTAATCACTTATATTTGACGTTTAATTGTCACATGCACTGTAAACAAATCTGAAAACATCGAACTTGATAGGCCAATCAGAGTCAAGAGTCAAGTTTGGTATTATCGGTAATCCGAACTTGACCAGAGCTTCTGATTGGTTAATTTTGCAAGTGAGTGAAACAGTCCATTATATTATAGGAATGAAGATTCCAACAAAATTACAAAAATATTTGTATATAACACATTGCAAAATGGCAAGTTTTTTCCACACGACATGTTGGACCACTCTCTGTGCTCGTGTTGTCCAATATCCAGGTCTGCTGCAGAAAGCACGCTCATTTTGCAACTGGTTATATAAATAGCTATTTTAAGATTATTATTTTTCATTCATCATCATGAACGTAGAGCATCTGCTTTTCTCATTTCAATATACTCTCCTTTCAGTCATGTCAGCGGAACATTTTATAAAAAGATTGACAGATTCATCAAATTCTTTAATTTTTAGAATATTTATTTCAATTGTGTTTTTTTATACAGTGTCCGGCATAATATTCGCAGCATATGGAAAAAAATAAATTTCAAGGACTCAAAAAAAACAATCACTCCTGATAAAAACCTCTGCTCCATACCAAACCCAGCACCAAAATTAAATTTTTTCAAAACTCTATACGAGGGAGATTAAAAAACGTGGATTGTTTTCGAAAAAATATTATGTCATCACTTTATTTTGCATGGTAGAATTAAAAGTCCAGTCCAGCTTTTTACAAAGGTGCAGCAAAGACCAGTTCAAACCTGGCCAGACTTCCTCACACGCAAGTAGCTCCGTCAAACCTGCTGAACATGAATTCCTGCAGTTGCAAGAAGGTTGGCAAATGCTTGCAGCTGCAGGAAAACGGGTTTGAAGTGTTTACTCGTCTGCGGAACCTTCAATGGTGAGTCTTGCGAAAATCTGCCTGAAATAACGTTGATGTCAACATCCACGATTTGGATGAACTCGTCGACAACGACGAGATGAATATGGTTCTCGCCTATTTAGTCAACCAACTCGCTGGTGATACTGTTTTCGAGGAACTATATCAGATATACTCAGACCCTTATTATTGCTTGAAGTTACCATAATTTCTATTCATTATTTACCCAAATCTTATAGAACCGTTATTTCTATCAATTCATACTTACCAACATGTGTATTCCGTTTTTAGGACTCCTTAACAAGGTTTTTACTATAGGATATCCAAAAAATAATATTTTCATCCCATTTTAGGAGATCCAGGAAGATGAAGGAGACAAATTGGCGGATTTGCTTGGCCACGGTCCTTCGAAGAGAAGGAAACATTGACCTCCCTCCTCCATAAAAGCTCTTCACTCTTCCCACATCCCCTACAAAATGTTCAATTGAATAATTGTTCACTCCACTGACTCATACTGTACAGGTTGTTGAAGATATAGAGACAATATGATGAAGCATTAAAATTCATTCAAATGCATTCCGGGTTGCAGCCAACTTGCGTCTGGTGATGAGAAATTGAACATATACGTTTGTGAGGAGCAATTAACTCAGATCCAACCGGAATGAACTAACCTTACATTTGAGTGCGTTTAAAGTGAGCTCGTCCATCCGTTTATCTGACGTGGTATAAAAATGACCAGTTGGACATTGAAATAAAACACTAGTTTGAGTAGTATTTATTCAGACTGATCTAACCATAACCAACTAACCTCAAGTAGACATATGAGTGCGTGAAAATTGAATACAAACATTTTGGAAAGGATTGAGTAAGATCATTCCTTAACCAAGGGGTGTATCTCGGCAACCATCGGACGCATCGGGGTTACAAAATTTCATTTATGGGACGCACCTATGCCATTTTACTGTCCGCGAGACGAATCACGGTTCTACCGTTTAGTGGCATGTTTGTTGCGATCCAGCTTCTTGGCAGGTACCCAGCCTCACTAGATACATAGATACTACGTAAATTACGAGAATTATTCGACAGTCCGATATTTTTTTGTTTGATTTTATTTTCACTTTTATTTTCACTAGTTATCGCAACTGTTTTCGAGAAGAAGAGGGGTCCAAGCCAACATTTTGCTTGTTGTAATTTTACACTCCTGAAACAGTCGGAAAATTTTCAGAATTCCTGCGCATTCTCTATTAGGCCTTCAGCGTGTCGTGGGTTCTACAATTTAATTGAATTTTCCAACGATTCAATATTTTTCACTATTTTTATCATCTGAGTATATCCTTCGGTGACACTTCGGTAAAACTTATTGAATTTTAATTATTTGACGGCCTGAGGATTTTTACTATATTTGGGGATTTATTCAATTCTATTTTCTCCCAATTTTTTTCGAGAGGGAGGGGACCGACATTTTTTTGCGCCGTAATTTTCGACTTCAGAAACCGTTTGAAAATTTTCCAAAATCCTACGCGTTCTCTATTTAGCTTTAGGGAGGCAGGGGAGATAACATTTTTCAAAGTGAACAGTCCGATGTTTTTACTAGATTTACGGATTTTTTCAATTTTACTTTTGAGAGAATTCGTATTGATTATCATTATTTTTTCTATGTCTCTGGTGCCCCGATACATACGGAAGGCGCGTTGGTGTCATTTACCCAGATAGTCACTCCACACGTCCGTGGAATGAGTGACTACTGGGTCCGAGAGACGGAGTGAACTAAGGATGACGGTCTTATGCATTCTTCCGTCTAAGATTTCTGCCTCATCACGGCAAGCCGGTATGATTTCTAAATTGGAGAGCAGCGTGTCCATCATTCCACCAATGGCCCCTACGATCAAATCCACCATTTTAACACAATGGTGTGGGTAGACCTTGCAGAGTTCAAACAGTAACGTTCGATATTTCGTCCGTTTTTCCTCATTTCTTCGGAAAATGGTCGTTTCACCAGGTGCTGAAAAAACTCTATTACGAATATCGCCCTACTTTGATGGTCGAGGAGGACTACATTAGTCTTATTTGCTTGTATCTGCCTGAGGATGGAAGAGTGGTAATAAGTAGTTTCACTAGATTCAGCACTTCTCATTCTCCACAACAGACTCAATATCCCGCTTAGCATAAGGCAACACCGATGTCTCGTCTATACCGAATGAGTGTCGTAGATGGTAGTACAACATTCATAGAGCCTGTGGATATCATCCTTTCTCAATACTGGTACCAACATTTTTCAAAATCTCAGTTTATCGAGTCAATAGCAAGTTAAAATAACTTGTCAATAACATAATAACAATAATAATAACAAGGCGATAGCTCGTTGTGAAAGACATCTAAATACCTTTCTCTTCAGAATATCAAGTAATTTTCCTGAAAACAGCAATCATAATAATTATTGTAAACACCTATCGAATAATACTTAACTCATTGTCACAAAGTTTTCCGAAACAAGCTACAAAATAGCATTAGTTATTCCTTATTGTACCAGACTCCGGATGATCTCCTCCCCTACACATTTTTTTTGTTTAATTTTTCACGTACAAGTTCATTGCCTCAACAATACTTTCACTAGTACAATGATCGATTTATCGTTCGATAATCAATAAGTACACTAATATTATAAATTAACCTTTTAAATGGGGACAAAGGTCAATATTCCAAGAACTTATGGGATTATATCTGCTCGTAAAAAGATCGTAAAAAGATTTATGACGACATGCCATCTGTTCATTTCAATACAAAAATTTGGTTCTGTGGTATATTGCATAAGAAATTGTTTTTCAATTATTTTCCATATTCGAATCTGAATAGGACAACAAGAAGAGGATTGTTAAATTCATTATTTTTGACATTATTAAAAAGATCATTCAAAGAGGTTCTTTAGAATTGAAAACGATATTCAAATTTGGAATCACAGCCAAGGTAGTTTACTCTTGATCATAAGTCTATTTTTTGTTTCACCCTGTACACCGTTTGGAAATTTAGAATTCTGATAACTCGAATACAAGTATTCCAAAATGCACTAATTTATATGATAAACAAAATTTTCTGACAAATCAATAAAAAAGTTTTCCATATGGTGCAAATTTTTTAAACTCTCGGTATTAGTACGGGCCACATTTTGATAGGCAAGCCCTTATAGGTGTATTCGTCTATTTCATCCTGTTAATAGATGGGTGAAGGTCGACCTGTCTTCGTCTCTCAGACTAAATGTGACTCATTGATTTGTTATTCTACACGGTTGCCGGAAAAAAAGTGTACGCAACACGTCCGAAAATAGTTTTTTGGACTCAAAGACTTTCAGGACTCGCTACGCTTGTCCTAGAATTTTGTCCACTCGTCCAAAAAAACAGTATTTTCCGGACTTGTTACGGTAATTACAATTTTCAGTAAAAATCATATAGTAATTTGGTGAAAATATAAAATATTGCGTGACTTGATTTTATTCGAGTATCGACATCAAATGCGACGCAGAGAACTTCCGTCCCCCGAGTAGCGCCCATGTCTATCAGCACCGGACAGGAGTGGTTTTGCTACCGCGTCCCAAGATTATTGCCGGCAGCTCAGCGGGTGCCGTTCTCGGCATAGCGAATTCGTGGTGCACACAAAAAAATGCATATAATAAGCAGTAACTCACGGAAATACTCTCCTTGGGCAATGGCTTAGTTAGTACGAGTTGGCGAGTTATAAACTTATAAATAATAACGTATGCAAATCCAAGATGGAGCGTAGATGGAGATGCGTTTTTTCTCGAGAAATCATATGGAGTGCGTTGGTTTGTGCATTGGAATAACGGTGATTTGTGTTATAGAAATAAGTTCAGGAAACTGGTCTGATAGTCCAGGCACTGCAGAAAACTGATAGAGATTACACATTACTCATTAGAATTTTTCTCGGCATGTTGTGGTGTCCTGGTGTCTACTTTGAGAGTGAATTTTGTTTATGACCAATCGCCGATGCCGTAGCTGTATTTAGTGAATGAAATAGTGCAATCGACAATGTCGAAGTACCCGTCTCTCCAAATATTTCCACAATGTGGAAATTATGAGGCAAAAATCTGAAAGAAAACAACTACTTCCCTGGTTAATACCACGACGGACATTGAATCACATCTGACAGACATTTGTTCAACGTTCTTCCAAGAAGACTCAGTTGCAATTGCTTATTATAATTATGCAGCAAATCATCCTTCATTTGGCTGGGGAAGACAACCTGCAGACGCGTTTCAACGTCGTACAACGTTAAAGTCGTCCTGCCCCAACCCAATGAATTATAATCCACTGTATAACTAATATTTGCTCACAAATAAAGCAGCGACGACTTCAATGTTGTTCGACCTACCTATCACTGACGAGCAGCAAGAACCGCGAAACGCGTCTGCAGGTGGTCTTCCCCAGCCAAATGAAGAATGAGTCTTCTTGAAAAAACGTTTCACAAATGTCTGTCAGATGTGATTCAATGTCCGTCGTAGTATTAGCCAGGGAAGATTTTTACCTAATATTTTCCACATTGTGGAAATATTTGGAGAGAAGGGTACTTCGATTTCACTATTTCATTCATTTGATACTCTCCGGTAAAAATACTCGAACTGTATACAGCGAAATAAAATTGAAAATCGGCAATTCTGAGATTCAAAATTGAATAAATGCTTCTAACATGCTTATACTAATCGTTATAGAACTATTTCCTGACGTTATGAAAGACAGTCCATTGTTATATTCTGTTATGTTTTGGACTTGCAACTGTCATTCATTAATTTGTTATAAAAATTTAAATACAATTGTTTCCTTAAGTTTTTCGATTATACAATGAAAATTACTACAGCAATTTCATAGCACTGGTACGATCCCATGGGATTATAATCAAAAGAGTAAAAACTAGACACTTTGGCATTTCTTCAAAATCACAATTCCGTCTTTCTTCAAATTGTAGGTCGGGCTCTCTGTATTCAAGTAATGAATATTTATATGTGCGTAAAACAGGTGCTGTCTGACTAATAGTCACGAATGCCATTTGAATTTTCTGATGTACTATCCTTCAGGGTTCCTATGGATGGTCCGATTTCGAATTCAAAAACCGATTTTTAATGTAGAAGTATTGCAGGTACTAGTGAACGTATACCTGTGTGTCGCATTGCCACGTGGTCCGTAAATGCGTCGGGTGGGGTAACAGGAGATGCGCACAATAGTGCGTCTCTCTTATTTATGTGGTATTATCATAGCTTTCCTTCCTTGTTGCTAGCGTAAATTTCAGTCTATACCCCATCAGATGAAAGGTTACCGATACTGTATAATATGCATGGGCTCCACCATTTTCAGTCACGTTTGTAAGCATTTGTCCACTATTAGGTGAGATTGCAGCGCAAAATAAGAATAAACGTTTATGCTTTTTCGTGACAAAACTACAATGTGAAAATCGATTATATGTGTCAATATCAATTTCCAGGGCCAACGAATCCGATTTTTCAAGGTAAAAATCTGAAAAAAATTTCTAGTGATTTTTTAAGAACAAGTCTGACCACTGGATTCGCGACATTTTCAAAAGGTTCATTTCTAAATTGTTGAAATGTGTCAATCAAAAAAAAAGTTGTGATGAAATGAAATTTGAAAAATATGCCGTTCAATTAACCCTCCAATTCAATTTCAGAACTTTTATCAAAATTCGGAATACACCACTGTACTTAGGAGGTCTTGATATGTCATTGGTGAAAGTTTCATCAAATCTTTTCATAAATAAGAAAATAATAAGATGATAAAATTTGAAAAATATGTTAATGGAATGTCGGGAAAATTGTAATTTCATATCATAATTTTAAATTTTTTTTATTCATCAACAGATTTCTATGAAATTACAGTCAGTGATATTTCGAGTCTCTCTGAATCCAGTGATGTAGTCAAAGTTCTGATAAAAGTTTTGAAATTGAATTGGTGGGTTGATTCAACAGCATATTTTTCAAATTTCATTCCCTTATAACTTTTTCATTGATTGACGCATTTCAACGTAATTCACATGTCGAGAATCCATTGGTGTAGTTAGAATTTTTCTAAAAAAATCGCTAGTAATTTTTTCATATTTTTGACCTTGATTAGCAGGCCCTGAAAATGGAGATTTATTCATGAATGTCTACCTAATAAAAAATGGAGATTTATTCATGAATGTCTACCTAATAAAAAAAAATCCTTTCAATTGGTTGGAGTCTTAAGTGGGTTATACTGTATATAGGTTTAGAGACCTATTAAACAACAACAATTAACGATTAAACACGTTTATTTTTTGTTTGCGAATTCACCCAGTAAATAGAAAGAATTCACCGATAAATATTCTTCAAGAGATATTTTGAAGGGATTTTCATCAAGACAATGTTGGCTTTGATCAGGTTGTTCGTTGGAGTGGTCTGTCCCAGCATTGGAGGGAGATTTATCATCTGCGTAGGTACATGAATACCTTCCCTTCGCACTTATATGAAGAGGGAGGTCGTTTACATACAGAACTGGAAAAACTTTTACTGTATGAGATTCATTTGTAAGAATCGCTACATTGTGGATATCCTATTGTTGTGTATTTATCCAAAGGTTTAAACTATCTATTTGTTCTTTGCTTTCCAAATTTTGATAATGTTTTGTCAGTGATTGAGCTTACTTTAATGTATTTTTTGATATGATTGTTTTTATTCATTTCTAGTTTTTCATTAACAATGTTCCAAGAAGTTTTCATTTCATTGGTTGAAGAAAATATTCTATTCCTATGATGTGCCATTCTATTTTGTTTGGCTCTCTTATTCTATTCTCATTTATTTTTTTCAAAATATTGAGCGATTTTTTGCGCAAAATTTTGAACACACAAATGATTTTTTTTAATTAAGAGATATCGATTTTCTGCATTATTTTCTGAACAACGTGTTTAAAGATTGGAAAAGCTATAGATCTTAGTTGAGCAAATCTTAAATTTATTTGCCCTGACAAAAAAAATTTTTAACAAAATATACGAAATATTTCCAAATGATGACAATATTTTTCTAAAGTGCGCCATTTTCAAATTATTATATAAGAATGGAATAAATATGTGCGTCATTATCAATCTTAATTGGATTTATATCTTGAGTAGTTTCACCTTACATACCCGCCCATTCCAATCTACTCTCCTGATTTGGATTTGATGACATAACATTCTCTACGTGAATATCTTGTGATGATTAATGACTGTATTTAGGAATTAATACTTACTAAAGAAATATACAATATTTATTTAATTGGTGCAATGATGGTACATGGACTTGAATCATGTAGATATTTATATTTTTTAATTTAATTATACAAACAAGTTAATACCCAAACAAGAATCCGCTATTACAATCAGTTACAAAACTAATATTCCTAAATATTCTTGATGTTATTGAATACAGAATGATATATTCTGTGACAAGATTAGAATGAAGATTCTATGCGAGTTGGAGGTTCCGAGCGCAAGCCAGAGGCCAGCGTGATGAGCATTGCGAATTTTCATTCTAACCGATTAACAGATTCTTCCACATATTATCAACTGGAAAGCCAACGAAAAATTATTTTGATATTAAAATTCTCTTCTTGTCACTATGATGCTTGTCAAGCATAACGTTATTACTGCTACAACAGTGTAAGAATATGCATTCCATAACAAGTAATGGAATGAAACACACGCAAGATGCAGAAGACAGCAAGTCTAAAGAATATTGTTCAATATCAAGGCCGAGAATGTTACCATTATGTTATCAAATTTGATTTCAGAATTGGCAAATTCTGTGAAGGTTGTGGAGAAGTACACCATGAGTATGGAATTAATGAGAACAAAATTATATAATACTTACTTGATGATCACATACTACATATCGTAACTTTAGGAATTGAACATATTTTCAGTCTTTCTGAAGGAATATGAAGGCATACAAAAATTCTTTGGTGTGGTAATTAATGTAAGTGTTTTCCCAACCCCAAACTATTCAAATTGACTCATAGGAAGAGAAAGGTTCATGGTAGCTCAATAAGAATTTTCGACATTTTTGACATTTTATCCCAAAACCAAACCGCTATTTTTAAAACCTCGATACGTATTTCAATCACCAAGGGATGATCATCTGGTGGAAAGTTTCATCTTCTCTTCAGAAGATGATGACTTAGTTATGAAACATGTCTAGTTTTAAAAAATAGCGATTTGTTGTTCGAAAAAAACTGCTATATATTCATTACAACACCAAGGTTTTCACAAAGAGTGCAGTGTAATGATATCAAAGTACATGGAAAACGATGTGGAAGCCATATGCATCTCCCACGTACTTACTGTTTGCTTCATCATATCTGTTAAAATACTGTTCTGTGATACACCACCTTTTATACCGCTCTATATGATCAAAAACATATCAATATCAGTCAACAATTCTAATTCAACATTAGTGACTCTCAACATACTATCGAAAGCTGAAAGAAAGAAATGTGATTCTTCCCTTGAGGGTGCGACCCACACCCCAAAAATTCACTGAACTTATTTTTTTAGGTGATTGCGAAATATCTCAAGAAATGAACTTTTTATCTAAAAAATAACTTCAGATTCAGAAAGAGCACAAATTTTTACACAAAATACTCTCCAAAATTTTCAGAAATAGCACGGTATTCTTGAAAAAAATTGTTGGAATTATATGATATCGCGATCGGGTAGGCGCGGCGCCGGCCCCGCCAAGGTGCATTTTTTCAAACAGCCAGCGCGTGGAAGTAATATTCTATAACTCCTGACAGAAATGTTCAATTCAGATGAATCTCACGTCATTTTTTATACTTTTCCAGCAAAATTGCAATGAAAATCCCATAATCTTGACGTACATATGTATGTATGTATGTATGTATGTATGTATGTATGGTTGTATGTTTGTATGTATGTATGTATTTATGTATGTATGTAAATATCTATATAACGGAAACTTTGGACGTGAATTTAACCCACTCCCAGACGTCTGAATGATTTGGACTTTGGCATGTGTTCATAATTACGGTGACAATGCGATATGACATTTTTGTTATAGAAAAAACAAAATGGCGGCTCCATGATGGAGGACGAGATTTGTTATTATGGTCAGATTCGATTCAAAAATTGGTATATGGGGGTTTTTTAGGTCGCATATTTACATTTTTTTGTCATAATTCATAAACTAATGGCGGCTCCAAGATGGCAAACCATATTTGTCATCATGGTCTGATTCGATTCAAAATTAGTGTGTGAGGGTTTTCGGGGTCAGAGATTATGAATTTTTGATCAAAATTTATGAATTGAAGACGACTTTTGTGATTATGGTCAGACTCGATTCAAACTTGGTATATGGTTTTCGCGGTAAGAGATTTCGATTTTTTAGTCATAAATAAATAATAGTTTTAAAAAACTAAAGAACACGCTTTACTTTCAACATGGACTAAAAATTTATTTACTCAAATGTGAAAAATGCGTGGGGTGTTCGACAAAGTTCTCTTGAGCTCTTGAACGCTCAGTATTGTTGAATTGAACTTAAATATATGGGAATATGAATATAAACCCCCCACGCTTCTTTACAGTTGGGTAATTAAAATGTCAATTATTTTTTAATTTTTGTCCAAGTTTGGAAGAAAAGCGTGTTCTTTAGTTTTTTTAGATTATTATTTTAAATACCGATTTTTAGTCATATTCATTGCACAGAACTCAAAAATGTCAAGATTCTTAGGAAATACCCTCTGGAAAAACGTTTTTGCGATTTTCGGAGGTTATAACTCCCGAGGGGAGGGGATAATTTTGTTACAAATAATCCACCCCTTCGTGACAACCAAATTGCAAAAAAAAGCTGGTTGTAATTTAGGTACTTAGAACTTTTATGAGAAAGAATGCTCTGATGTGTTCTTGTAGTTTTTTTATGTTGAATATTTTTCAGACTTTACGAGCATGTTTATAATCTTTTTTTCACCCCTCTCCATTTAACTTGATGAAAGAATACTGCTTTTCAGGAAGTACAGTATCTAAAACTTTAGTAGTCATCACCTCATATCTCAAAGTATTCACATGACTATACAATTAGAGGAATATACGTTGAGTTTGCACTTCTTTCACAGTAGCGTTGGTAACACGAGCCTTCTTTCGCATTATCTTCCTTTCGATTCCCATCCATTTCAGATATTTGTGAATGTAAGCATTTTTCAATATCCGTTATTTCATAAGAACTGTAAGGAATTTCTCTTTCCTTCGAAATAATATAAAACTTATTGTTCGGAAGTTAAAGAAAATTGTCCAAATGATGATACAGATGAGTTAGAAATCAATGGAATATATGAAGTGAGGTGCGGATATCGTAACAGGACGTACGTCGGGTGAACAAGGTGGGTTGTACGGGTAGGATTTATTGAACATATGCATTATCAATTGAAATTTCACGACTATTACTATATTTATTATCAAACATGCCTGTCAAATGAGTGTGAGTAATCAGCAAAATTACAACTTGCCGTGCTATGAAGGTTGTGGCTGGTGAAAACTCCAAGTTCTCAGTTCCATCATAAGAAATGTCAGATGATAAAATATGAGGTCTCAAACTTGTTGCGTTTTCTTCAAAGGATCTCTTGTATACTTGTTTCAAAGTATACTATTATTATATAACACTAATTTTGCTAATAACACTTATTAAGCTGCAAATTTCTGCAGAATCAAATAACGGTTCACTGTCTTCTATTTTACTGAATAAAGTGTATGTATATCAATCAAACTTTTTAACAAAAAATACCTCAATAATGTGTTTTCATAAATTTCCACTCCGTAGAACCAAAATCATCGGTAATTAGTTTCGAAAAAAGGTGCATTATGGGAAAGTCAAATATTTTCCCAAACATTCACTAGTGGGTAATTGTTATTTTTTATACTGAAGGCCATAATTGAAGCAAATGTTGATATCGAATGAAATACTTTCAATGCTTTCCATTCGTACTAAATATGACGGACCTCAATTACAACAATAAAAAAGTGATCACATTAATACCACTCACATTATAGCAATGAATGATGTTTTGGCAGCATGACAGAACAATTCTGCACACATTAAAAGAAAAATCAGGTCCTTCACTTAACATCTCTTATCTTAATATTACGAAGTGTGAATATGACGTTGTCATTGCGAATAATTGCGTACTCGTTACAAGAAAGATGCGTTAACTTTCTCTGCTTTGTGAAAGGTTTCAAGCATCAAGCAGACTTGGGACAGAATAATTGGGCAATCTACAAATCTTCGATCGACGAGCTTCACAGAATACAATATAAAATGTTCTTCAATATATTGATTAAATATCTTCAAAAATATAAAATATATTCACAGTTCTACGAGTCTTGAAGTTATCAATCTCAATAAATACGTACTCATCACGACTGAGATCAAGAAGATTTAACCGACTCCTCCCAGTTCAAACTGATTTAAGTTGATACAGTCCGATTGACGTTTGGCATATAGGCCTTCCAGACTAGTTATTTCCTAAAGGAGACTAGTATCATTGAACAATTTCAAAAAGTAAAGTCTGCTACCTACTATCTATCATTGTACCAATACTCTTACCGAGTTGACAAATTTCAGCGAGTTGAGTCCTCCTACTGAGGTGACTTGGAGTATCACCATTAGGCATCATATGAAATGTATTTTCAAGCACTGTAGAGCATATTTTCAGTTTCAATGAGAAATTTTTTTTCATATCTTGAAGACTATTGTCGAAGTCACTAAGTGAGTTGAAAAAAAGATATCTGTGAGGCGAAATAAAATCTTGGAGATGATATAATGAAGAATGTTATTCAAGGAGTGTTCTGTTGTAGAAAAGTAGGATTAAGAATAAGTTGAACAAGCGAAATTAAGTAATAAGGAACACATATTTGTTGAATGACCTCAACAAACATAAATGCTATATATAAATGAAACCAAGCAGGAATTAAAGTCGAAATTGTAGGAAACGAAAACAAGGAAAAGAAAGTTAAAAGAGAACAGACTAGCAACTGAATATAAACATAAAAACAGACCTTGTTTTGATAGTCTATGTCTATCCCAAATAGCCCTCATAGATTTGCCAAAATAATTACAAATTTTGAGGAGCTGACGGAAGTCACAAATTTTTTTTTGAAAATAAGGCATCTGGGCCGGAGGAACTGGCCACCATTCTGCTCAGGAACCTGCCACGAAACGTTCTCACCCAGGTTATTTATTTGATGAATGTCATTATCAGATGAAGTGTCACCCAGATTGACTGAAGAAGGCACTGGTGATAATCATACTGAAACCCGGTAAGGATATCCACAAACTCGATAGCTATCGTCCTATCTCACTCTTCAGCGTTATCGCCAAGGGGATCAAATACGAAAGCGGTCAACTTTTGAAACTGCGTAACTCACATCTAAATGAATAATTTGAATAATTCTTTCTACTAGCGTGCAGAAAATCCACTTTTCCCCACTCATTTTAGTTTTGAAAGAGTCACTTTTCCGCACTAGTGCGGAAAAGTAGATTTATTTAGTTTTTGCGGATTATACTAGTAGAAAAAATAGTGTACCTAACACGAGCGTAAAGTGTCTTTTCCGTACGCGATTTCCGGTCGAACTCCGCTAACGCGTCGTTCGGCCATCTGCAATCGCGTGCGGAAAAGTTTGACTTTCCGCACTTGTTAGGTGAACTACTATTTTACTTTTGAGTGCATTGGAATGAAAGCTTGTCTTCAAAAAGTTTTTTTTTTAATATTATATTTGTTTTTGAGTTAGTACGCATTCATCTCTTCAATGAGGAGGCCACCTTCATCCGCCACTTGGAAGCCGTCATCTTGAATTTCCTAATTTTGACGAATCATAATTTACTATATCGAAAGCCTCCACATACAAATTTTGAATGGAATTGAATCATAATTACAAAACTTGTCCGCCATATTGGAGCCTTCATCTTGAATTTTCCAATATTGATAGAAGAATCATATTTGCCGACCCCAAAAAAAACAAGACACCAATTTTGGATACTATCGGATCATAATTACAAAACTCGTCCGCCATTTTAATTTTTCTCTAACAAAATTTCATGATCCATTGTCACCAGAGTTATGTACACATGCCAAATTTTAACGACGATTAGTATTGTGTCATATTGTAGAATAATTAACCAAACTCCACTCTAAAATTTTTTATTAAACACTCAAAACAGAATACAGTGCAAAACCTAATTTATATGCAATATGGTTCACTGGGCTTTATTTATTTCAAATGGCTCTCCTAGTCTTTAATACTGCCGATCAGCAACATTCACGACCTCTTATAGTTGAAAACAGCTGCTGTTCACCTAGATGGCGCCAGCCGCTATTTGAATTAGTCTGAATATATCCATGACAATATTTAACTTGATTTGATTACAGACACACACACACGCGGACACCGGGACAGGTAAAACTAAATTAAACGCTTGTGAGAAAAGAGCACTTTTTTTAACGATGTACGGAAATGTTTTTAGTGTATTGGGATTCATTATATTTAATTCTTCACTTCCAACTTGAGTTTTGTCCCACCAAATCAAGGACAGTTTGAAAAGTTGTTTCAGTACCTGAAATGATCAATACTAATAAATAAGTATATAAATTTTCCACCAACTAATATTTCACCATCTTCAAAAAAGGTACTCAAGCTTGCTGCCTAAAACCAAGTCTTTTACTGTGTGAAAATGCTATCTATGCAAGTAAAATTGTCAGAGTAGAAAAGTGATAGGATGAGAACGAATATGTAGTTGCAGTTTTTCGTTAGCCTTCAAGACCATAGATATTTCTAGTCTAAGTGTAAAACTTACAGGTAGAATAGACCCCAGCGTACAAAGGTAGCTAAGATTTTTTTCACCCATTATGAGCATCAATTCCGAAGTTGAAGATTATAGTGGAATGTGAGTTCTTCTTGCAGATAACACTTTAATGGCATCAAGCGATGTTGAATCATCAAATGTTATCCACAATATCAATGGAACGTCTAAAATAACTATAAGAATTCCTCAGTGCCAAAAAAACTTATAAAAAATTGCCAAATATATATATGTTCCTTCACAGGCATCTGCAGATATTTGATAATTCAAACCTACCTTACAGTTTATTTTACCTACCATAATGAAATTTTCCTTCGATTACTGTCCTTCCCTTTTCTTCTTCTTGACGCAAACAGTATCTCATCCTTGCAGAAGTTGTTGAATTGTAATGTATCGGAAAGTTTTTATCTTGGGTATAGTGGTTTTATGAGAGTGTGAAGAATAGCTTGCTATAATATTGAGAGAGCATTACAATTTCTCCTCTACTCGCTCGAGGAAGGGATATCAACGTGAGCTGTTAATTTGTCGGGCGAGGTAACAGGAGAGGGGTGCAGTAGTGCGTCTCTCTTGTTTATGTGGTATTATCATATCATTGCGTTCCTTGTTGCTCGCGTAGATTTCTGTCTATAGTATTGGAAAGTTTTCATCTGGGGTATGGTGGTTTTATGAGAGCGTGAAGAATAGCTTGCTATAATGTTGAGAGAGCATTACAATTTCTCCTTTACTCGCTAGAGGAACGGAAATCAACTGAGCTAATAATTCTTCGGGCGAGGTAACAGGAGGGGCGCACAGTAGTGCGTGTCTCTTATTTATGTGGTAGATTTCTGTCTATACCCCAGATGAAGTTTCCGATACTGTATACCTATTACGTTCATGCTGGAGGTTCTCAACTGATTATTCTACAATTCGATGATTTTTGTTTTAAAAACTTCGAACTTCCTTCAACCAATTTATTATATAATTTGTATAAGTGAAATTTCCATAGAATTTTCATAGAGCAAATAGGAATTTTTATCTGACATGAAGTAATGTTACAAGATCAATGAATTCACTCTTTCAAAAAGGGCTGATTGAATACAGCAATCTAGGATATTAAAAGTACTAGCAGTTCCATCATGCAGTTTAAAGATGTACCTTTGAAATACCTGAAATCGAAATATACCTAAATTTCGAAAGTAGTAATAAATGTTCAAATTTATAGTCACACCATTTCATTACCCATTTTTTACTGTTAAATATTCAATTGTAATAACATTTTTATTATTTGTAAATTAGGATTCCTATATTAGTGAATATTACCTTTTTTCCTTTTTAAGAGGCAACATCAGCGCGTCATCACGAAGGTCAAATTTTATCATTGCACCGCATATGTTGGATGTATGGGGAATGAGTGTATAATCTCCTCAAGAATTCGGAAATTTGCCTATTTTTTTCATTTTTCAAACCATAAAAAAAAATTCTTAAAAATCATCAAAACCAAAAATTAGTAAGATTCCAGATTTCTCACAAACGAATTGAATCATTTGTTCCAACAAAATTTTCGCAAAAAAATAAAACTGAACGCTCAAAACCGATTCCCGTTTCATCAAAGGTATTGTTTGCTCTTAAAGTGCCTCTCCTACTGAAAGTTTGTAGGGTAACATCCAACATTCCATCAGCCGATTGAAATTCTATGAAATAAATGAAAACGACAACAGGATGGATGAGTTAGAGGAAATATTGAGAGAAAACAAGATAGTGGGGATGCACAGGTATCAACATACTGAGCGATACCTGTATGGTATCTTCAAGCAAGTACTTTAGACCAAAATTGCATTTACTTAACCCAGCTCATGTTTATAGTGAGCAATGAAAATTCTGAACTGGTCTGGGTGGAAACGATTCCATTTAATTACATTGAAGGAATCCCATGAAGTCATTTCGAATATCTTACCTTATCCGGAAAGATGTTTGTTACAGTTGATCGATATCAACTTTTCCCACTGAACAGTAAATCCGTTCTATATTTTCCCAACGAATCCCGGAAACGCAGATCAATTTTCATTCAGCCAATTAGTCGTTTAATTAATTACCCAATGGTTTGTGTTATAATAATTTACCTCTCGAACTGATTAATTATACAAACAGCCGAAGCAAGATTGGAGACTGAGCAAAACAATAATTGCGACCGATTTATTGTCATTTCACTTTTACTCCATGTCTGATCTTTGTTCGACAACTTGCTGAGTTGAACCAGTTTGATATTCGAAACCGCGGAATGATAAAATATAACGCATGTATTTTATCGTGTTTTCTGAACGCGATATTTTCATGGTATGATTGGGACTTGGTTTTCCATATTGATAAACTTAGCTACAACCACTTTCAGCCTGCTCCTGATGGAATGTTGAAAGGCGTGATTCATAAACTTTCGCTAGTTGTTGCTGGGAGTTCTCTCAAAATGTGATTGATTGTTTATGAACATCTAAGTATTCATTGTGTATTCCATAAATTTTTACAAAAATAAACTTGTTTCGTTTAATTTTTATATAATGAGAACTACTATTAGTACAGGACCCGAATAGAGGTCGACCTTCATCGTTCTGATAATAGGATGAAACATTATTTTTATAAAGTTTCATAAATAGACAAATACGCCAGAAATGGGTTGCCTATCAAAATGTAGTCCAGACTATATAGAGTGAGTTTCAAAAATTTGCACCATATGGACAATTTTATTATCGATTTGTCAGAAAATTTTATTCCTCATTAAAATTAGTGAATTGCAGAATACTTGCATATGAGTTATCAAAATTTCAAATTTCCTAACGGTGTATAGGGGGAACAAAAAAGAGGAATTTTGATTAACTGTAAACTACCCCTTATTATTGACATTATCAAAAAGTTCATTCAAGGAGGTTGTTCAGAATTGAAAACACTATTGAGCCAGCGTAGTATACTCTCGATCAAAATTCTATATTTTGTTCCCCGTTTAGAAATTTGAGATTTTGACATCTCATATGCAAGTATTCTGGAATGCACTAATTTTTATAAAGAATACAATTTTCTAAAAAATCGATAATAAAAAAGTTTTCCATATGGTGCTTTGTGAAACTCACTGTATATAGTCTAGACCATATTTTGATAGGCAACCCATGTTAGTCATATTCGTCTATTTATGAAACTCCATAAGGAGTATGTTTAATCCTATTATAAGAACGGTGAAGGTCGACCTCTAATCGGCTCTTAGACTATACCGGGTGACCACTAGGTGAGGTACGCCTCCTAATTTTTCTATAGTTTTGAAGATACAGATTTAAAATTTCGTATGTCGATATTGTACTTGAATACGCATATTTTGACCCTTCTACTGAAAATTCACCACTTCTGCTTTAACCGGAAGTGACCCCAAATTTCAAATGATACCCTGTACATATCCATTATCCGAAAGAGCACAAAATTTGTGATAACACTGTTCAGTCAAACAAAGTTGGCCATGAAATTCAAACTCAAATCATCACAACTGACAAATGACATCAGAAGTTATCAGAGGAAGCTTCGAAGTGCGATACAGTTGAAAACTGCGTTTCTTGTATAATTGCAGCCAGCTCCCATATAATCCAACAATCATCAAAAATTTCCTAAAAACGGAATAGTACCCATAAAGAAATGCTCACCAATGCTATTTCTCAAATGGCAACATGTTCTTTTCACTTCGTCATGATGAAAATGATTAATTATCAGATTAGACTGAAGGCTTTCACGGCCGGAAGTGAAATCGTGAAGAATGGTTTCCGGGATTTGAGGCCGTGGTCGGTTCACCTCCCTGGAGGCGGTTTCTTTGGACGTTTCGCTCACAACTGCGGTGAGCATCTTCAGCATAGGTTTAGTCTTCTCTTCATCAGTTTTACGTCTTTCTTCGGGAATGCTGAAGATGCTCACCACAGAAGAACGACGTAAAACTGATGAAGAGAAGACTAAACCTATGCTGAAGATGCTCACCGCAGTTGTGAGCGAAACGTCCAAAGAAACCGCCTCCAGGGAGGTGAACCGACCACGGCCTAAAAGCCCGGAAACCATTATTCAATCGAAAATACAAGATGTTTTATCACGAGTGTTCTCAAAATTGGATATTCTTCAAGGAAGGCGGCCATGAACATAAAAAAGCAGCATTGATGAATTACGTAGAACAAACTTTGAATTCGTTGAAATAATATGAGCTTTTGTGTATTGCTTTCTTAATTATGTTCTAAGCCGCCTACGTTGAAGAACATTCAATTTTATCATGACAAATTGAAAAGTACATGTTGCCATTTAAGAAATGGCGGTTAAGAGCATTTCTTTATGGATACCATTTCATTTTTAGGTAATTTTTGATAATTGTTGGAATATATGGAAGCTGCAATTACATGACAACCTCAGTTTTCAACTGTATCGCACTTCGATGCTTCGTTTTTTAACTTCTGACGTCGTTTGTCAATTGTGATGATTTAAGTTCGAATTTCATGGCCAACTTTGTTTGATTGAACAATAAACTGTATCTCCGCCATTTTTGATCCGATTTTCAATTTTAAAAAACAGTGTTATCACAAATTGCGTGCTGTTTCTGATAATGGAAAAATATATGTAGGGTATCATTTGAAAAAAAAAGTTTTGGGCCACTTCCGGTGTAATCGGAATTGGTAAATTTTCAGTAGATGTTCAAAATATGCGTATTTAAGTACTATAGCAATACACCAAATTTGAAATCTTCACCTTCAAAACTATAGAAAAATTGGGGGGCGTACCTCACCTCGTGGTCACCATACCGTCTCATTGCTTCGAATAGAAGAACCGATCCGACTGTCATGAATGGAGAAAACCTGGAAAAACCAGAAGTTTTTTTTTCAATATTCGTTACTGTTTTTTATGTTATAGTTCAGGAATAAATAAAATTTGACTGACATTTCATGGAATCATGGTATATTGACAATAATATTGAATATGGCATTTTATCATCATTAACAAAATCTGTAATAAAAACTATCAACAGAGCTGAATCTGCTGAATTTTTTAAAATATGGACATTCGAATCTCAGGAATATGGGTTCGAGATGGTTAGAGATGGGTTAGAGGGTAGTGAAGTTAGTTTGCGGCCGATTAGGAAATGGGACCAAGAGTTCGAGGATGAATAGATCAGGGGATAAGGGAATCAGGGGTCGTGAATTGAGTGTTGCTTCAATATTCTAGGTTGAAACTGTATAACATTTTTCATATGTTGATAATGTTTCTGACAAATCTTTTTCCAGATGATATTTGGTAGATCTATCTCCAGCTTTCGGTAGATTTATCTCCAGCTTTCGGTAGATCTATCTCCAGCTTTCGGTAGATCTAACTCCAGCTTCCCATTAGTCCTGGATAATTTGGACTATATGGTGGCAAAGCAGCCTTCATTAGCTCCATTTTCAAAAACAATTTTTTTTGGGTCTAACAGAAATGAGCCTAATTCAATCAGTTCGTAATTTGCACCACAATGTTTTATGCCATTTTTGGAATAAAAGGTTTTGGGCTTACCTCTTCTGGAAACACATTTTCTGAACATTGCCAAAAATGCTTCAGATAAGCCAACCCAACAGTTGACTGATTCAGAACCCATTCTAAGTTTTTCTCAATATAAAAAGGTCCTGCATAATCATCCCCGCTAAAGTAGAATGGAGGTGCATTATTCTCACGAACTGGGTTTAATAAAAATGTATTGTAACGGAAAACTTTACACAAGAACGCACAGTTCTTCTTGCCAATCATCTTCCTCCACATTGCCAATAATTTTCACGAATAAAAAAATGCAACTATTGAGGTGCAGCATGAAAACATCTCAAATGTTCGTGAGGAAAAAGTAAATTGGAAAATTGATATGTAGCGAAAAGTTGAAAAATTGTGACATTTGCAATCCACCCCTTCCTTCAAAATATCTTGACGGTCCCACCACAATGAGAAATCAGATAGTAAATCTGGTTGCAGAACTCTAAACAAAGCATCTGTGGGATTGTTTTCAGATGAAACGATTGATGATATTTCGGAAGAAAATCGTCCATGAAAATATCTGTAAAATAGAAACAGATCCCCAACCTTTCTGCAGCGATTCAGAGAAATAAGCGAGCTTGTGAACGAAGTATCACCGACGAGAAAAATGGGAATTTTTTTTACATAATTTAGGAGTTTCCATGTATGTTTAGGTGCTGCACTCTATATATGGCAACAGCATTCCAAGACATAATCAATTGACAGGAAGTGAAATACTTTTTGACACGTAAACGAAAACCACCTGGCATTTTTGGCAGTAAGGGCACTGCTGATGGTAATACCAAGCATTGAATTAGACAATTCCATTGGTATCGATATACCTGACATAGTTACATTGAGAACTGTGAGACATGCTTGGTTTTTATTCGCATTGAATTGTAGTTTTTTGAATTCCATTCCAGAATTTTTAACAAGTCCGTATTTATTTCATTCACGATTCTTTCCCGTCCGTTTCTACTTTCACTGGCTGATATCGGAGCCAGAATTCACAAAGTATCGGATGATTCTACATCGACCACCACGTGTAGAGATCAATCTGAAAAAAAAGCTAGATAACAAGTAACACAACTGGGGAGGCAAGCCATAAGATGGAAGTTTGGCAAGTAGCTTCTGGTGCCAAACGCGATCAAGCGCTTGGAGATATCTAATGGAACGGTCAGAGCTCCACCATATTTTTGATAGATTGCTGCCAAATATGTGAGACATAAGCAAGCAGGTCACCAATCGATATCTGATGCCAAAAACCATATTATCGATCATTGATAATTCCTGAGTGTTCTAGATATTTCATGTGCTCGATGTTGATAGGCTGTTTGTTCCATGACTTTCGAGATAACAGATAGCAAGTGCTTGTAGTTGCTGGGTGGGGTCGTTTTACTATTTTGGGGACTGCAATTTTTCGGTTCGGTGGAAATACCCACAAATCATAAGAGAATCGTAGTGTAAATAATCGTTGGATGTCAGTTTGATGTTTCCAATCCGAGAGAGTGAAGAGCTTGCAAATATTTCAAAATAACATCAACTAATCTCTGAATATCATTAACTGATTTTGGTAAATTTTTTGGAAAATTGAAAAGTGATTCCAGGTGATCAATCAACGTGTATTATCGTATCTATCGTAAGTAATGAAATTTGTGAATATCAATAAATTTTGTTATTATGTTATTCATGAAAATCTAACCTATGTTTTAAGTTGCCATTAAATTTGTTCAGTTAGATCTTAGGTGAACTAATGCTATTGAAGAATATTCAGAAATTCTTGAATTATCTGAACAATTTCAAATTCTTCGAATAGAATTCCACATCTCGTTAATCCATCTGCAAGTTCAATCATTATTGCTTTATCAAGATAATTATAACCCATTTCAATTATCTTTCACCAAAAAAAAACGCTCTCTAGCATTGAATAAGTTCGAATGAGTTTGAATAATGCATGGTTTGATTCCATCATTCAATTTCTGTCCCCTTTTTCTGCATTATGATGTCAGAAAATTCAAGAGATAGAGAAAATAGTTCTTTCAGATTGATAAAGGATTTGAGAATAGTTACAGCATGATAAGGTTTCAATTGTCACCATCAATAGACTTCATTCTTATAAAACTCCATGAATTGTGTTTGTCAGTTTAAAAAAGATGAAAAGGGCATTTCAGAACTTCCATTCATTCAATGTCCAGAGTGAATTATTTCAGAAATATTTAAAAAAATTATGTACCCAGGAATTTAGCTGTTCCTGTCTAATGTGGATAATAATAAATATCATTTCTGTATTGATTATATTGTTACCTGAAGAATAATGAACAAATTAAAAAACGGATAGAAATGCAGGTGACCCTCGTCGATTAAGACACAGAATATCTCGGAACACAGTAGAGAATTGTTATTTTGGTGTAGTAAATTAAAGCAAATGGTGCAGCTTTTTGTTGATATTATGGGAGAACCTGTATTTTTATGTTATTCCCGTTAAAATGATTCTAACAAACTACCATACTTGTGGTCTTAAACGAGTAATTTGAGAACTACAATATCCTTCATCCCACGACATCTGGAAACGAGCATTTGCCAAATTATTCAATTTTTGGATTACCCCGTATTTTTGGGCAGTTCTATATTTTTTGTTATTGTTAAAACCAGACAAAATTATACTATTCTTTCATATTTTATTAAAGAACGTCTTGGGACAAAGGATATTAAAGTACCTGTAGTTCTTAAATTATTCGTTATAGACCACGAGAGTGATAGTTTGTTGGAATCGTTTCATCGGGAGGGATATAGAAATGCCAAAATATACAGGTTGTCCCATTAATAATTTCATTCTGATGTCACGTGACCGAAAACAAAACGCTCATTGGATAATACCAAAAAAAAACTGCACGAATTGCTTCCATTTACAACCCCAAAATTACACTTCTCTGCTAATCTCCAGTTCCGCGATATCACCTCTCTTAATCGTCGTGGAACACCGTGTAAAACTAAATAATTTGGTAAATTTTTGAAGAAGAACAAATAAAAAAAAAAATTGAATAAGTGCTGGGAAGCTCATACCAGAACATCTTGAAAACCTGAGAAAAATGTATTTACATAATTCAAACCAATTACTCACTCTTATAAAATGGACAAGAACATTTTCTGTTAATTGGAGAATATCGCTGCCACTACATGGTCAGTTATATAAGAACATAACTGTACTCTCTACTTGACCCTGTAGAAAACCACGTATGCATACAACCCGCACGATCCTCATAAATAAATAAAAGTGGATTGACGGTCGATCTGTAGCAAGGCGTGGTTACTTTTACTATCTGTATTCGAGTGTGCTGTGTCCAGTCGACCAACAAAACACTAGCGAGTGATATGTAATCTCAAAAATTACGACACATACAACTAAATACCGAACAGCACGCGATTCAGATTCACGGATAAAAATGTACAAATGCTAATATACGTGAAAAGGAATAATGGAAGCTATTGCTATACGTATAAGCTGTGCAAAAAACCCGAGTAGATCTAGTTTCTATAATCTTCCTTGTGGGTGAAAATGCTGGACGAGTTTCCTGTTTGACAACTTTTCAACCATCGAGGAGAACGCGAACGACTGCACACATTTTTCGATTAACGATGATTTCATATAATCAGTTGTAGTAACTTGACGCGTTGCCGATTTATTCAAACAAGTATTGATATTATTTATTCATCATCATACATGTTGTCAATTTAGCTTGATTTGGAAATTATTTTATTTTATTTATTTATTGATAATACACCTTTTAAACAGAACAAGTTCTGGTATAAGGAAGACAATACATTGAACATATTTAAATATAAGTTTTTAGAATGTCAAAATTGATTAAAATTGACATATTTAAAAAAATCACATATGAATAGATTGATGAACATCAATGAAAAAGCAATTTTTTTTGAGCTTTTTCAAGAAAATATGAATAGACTTCGATTTTTTTATATCATCAGTAAGTTAGTTGTAAGTTTCTATAGTCATGTCATTTCGATTTTTTTGTCAAATTACTGTTACTTTTTTGTATAATTATTGTACAAAAATTTGGCTTTTTCAAATTTATTAGTTTTTCTAATTCAAAATGATTAATATTTTTCATAATTCAATGGATGGTGTTTCCCATGTTTTTTAAATATTACTTTTATTGCTTTATTCATTAAACGATATATTATGCCTTTTTTGGTTTTCACTCCAAGGAGATTTTGAATCTGAAAATTTAAAAAATCGATTCTTCAATCGATATTATCAATCAATAGGCCTAGATATTTGTGTTCTTCAACATCCAATATTTTATACATTATTTTTACATTCAATTTAATTTGGTCAATATTTTCTTGTTTTAAAATCAGAAACAGTTTTTTCTGAGTTAATAGTCAGATTCATTTCATCTATCCATTTTTCAAATACCAGAATATCTTTTTCGATATTGTTTTCTAATTTTTTTTATATCTGGCTGAATAATAAAGTACAGTATCATCTGCAAAAGAAAAATGTTTCCCAATCAATATTATTTTGGTTATACTATTAACATAGATCAAATAGAAACTTGAAGCCAGTACTGAACCTTGGGGAACTTTATTAGTCGATTGTTTTTCAATACTTTTATTTTCGTTAATAACAACATATTGAATACGGTTTCCAGAGTGATTTTCAAGAAGTTTATATGAGTGACCTTTCACCCTACAGTTATTTAAAATTTTTAGTAATATTGTATGATTTACCGTATCGAATGCTTTTTTCACATATAAAAAAATCAACTCCTTATTTACTTTCATCTAAGGTTTCAAAAATTCCGTTCATGAAATCACTTATTGCTGATTGGGTAGGTGTTTGAATTTGGCATGAAAGCATACTGAAATTTATCAAATCTAGAATTATCATCAATGGAAGTTATCAGTTGTTCTTTCAATACTTTTCCAAAGATTTTGAAAAATACATTCAGTAGAGCTATTGGGCGATAGTTACGAGCATTATTGTTTTCTTCTCCTTTATGAATTGGTTTAATATAGTTCTTTTCAGGTAATTTGGTAAGATACCTTCCTCAATACATTTATTGATAATCAGTGATAGGGGTAGTCTAGTTAGGTCAACTATAAATATCTTTCAAATTTTTTGAAGTTATCTGATCTTCCCTAGGAGCAATGTTTTTGGTCCGAAACTGGTTCTAAAACATAGATTTACTGCAAAGTGACGATATTATTGGTTTGATTTAGAATTTTTTTGATAAAATTATTCCAATTTCTGATAAAAAGTTGACGAATTCATTACATATGTCTGCCACACGAGTGTGCCAGATTCACTTTTAATTTGATTTATAGATTGTTTATTTTTTTCATTTCCAATATTGCTATTGATAATATCCCAAATTTTTCAAGGTCTTTATCTGCTTTTTCAAATTGTTCATTGGGTTTTTTTAATCAATCATTATTTTAATGTTTTTTCAGTTGTTGGTATAATTTGTTTCGAACGTTCATTTTATCTATCACAGATTTATTTATCCAGTTATTGTTATTTCGTGTTTTGAAGTTTTTGGTTTCACTGGATTTTTCTTTGCATTCTTTTATTCAGTTGATAAGTTCTTCAAATGTTGGTATGTCACTGAATAGACTAGAATTTTTATACCTTTTTTTATCATCCTCGGTTTGTTTCCTTTATTATTTTTTCAGTTTTTATATTTGATACGTTATGATCAGAAATATGGTAATCTTCATATTTAATATATTTTGTACTATCTAATTGAAAATTTGTCAAAACATGATCTTATAGATTTTGTTTTGTTATGATTTTGTCGAGTATAATTATGTTTATCAATTACATTTACTGTTTTGTAACCACTAGTTTTATAAATACTTTTGTTTTCATCTACTAAAGAATTTTGTTTTAATAAGTTAATATTCATGTCACCCAATAAAATTAAATTCTTGTGTGTTCCAGTGATGTTATTGATGATCTTCAAGAATTCCATCGGATTCATATCAGGAGGTCGATATATAATGCCAATCTTTATTTTAGGATGTACCGATATTATTTCAAGGATAATATATTCATAATTTCCCAAAGTTTTCTTCTCAAGAACGTTGAACTCGAGCGTTTCTTTCAAAAATATGGACAGTCCTCCGCCGCGTTTGGTTTTTCTGCATTCGTGGACTTCTGAGTGGTCTTGAATTTTAATGTATTTGATTTCATTTGGATATAACCAGGTTTCAGTCAAAGTTTTCTTTCTTCATATACAATTCAATATCCGTTAATTTGTTTCTTGAACTCCTTATGTTGATATATGTTAAAGATAATACTTTATAAGTCATAATTAATTTTTGATAGGTATTTCCTCTGAAAGAAAATTCTCACTGAACAGTTCTCAATAGTTGCTACAATTAATATAATGTTCCGTTTTGTAATTGATATTTGAAAAATCACAGTTTGTACACTTTATTAGGGATTCTTTGCATTTTGTTTCTTCGTGTTTTCCTTCACATTGGGCACATACCAAAACATTTTTATACTTTTTGGAAGAGTGATCATATCGGTGACATTCAAAACATTGTGTTATCTTATTATTTTCGTACACTTTCAAATTTGGCCAATTATAATTGATAAATTATGTTCCATTATTTTTTTCGAATATTTTTCGGAACAAAATTCCATTTACTTTTGCAAAAATTGTGTGAGTGTTTTTATGAGGAATAAATTTAACAAATCATATTTTTATGAAATCGTTTTCACATATGAACTTGTTCTGTTTTTTCAGTAATTTCTAATATTTTCATTATTAGTAGGTTCATCAAGTATCAGGCCAACTATTTCAATTTTTGGATTCAACTTCTTCTTAGTCTCCAATGATTAATTTTCATTTAATTTGTTTTGTATTTCGTCATTTAATTTGATGCGGTGGTCCTTCTTCTCACAAAATACTTGCAGTTTTCCCTTTTTGGCTTGTTTCACATCAGCGATAATTATATTGAGTTGACTGATATCAATATTTTCTTTGAGATCCCTTTTAGTTTTTAAAATTTCTTGATTTGAATTTGGTTTGATTGTTATTGATTCAAAATTGGAGGGTTTTTCATTTCTTGTGAATAGCTCAATATTTGAGAATATGTTGGTTTGTTTTCGGGTAATTGTATTTTTTCTATTTCCTTAATTTTTTGTGATTTTACCTAAACTTTCCATGATTGTTTCTTTTTCCACTAGGTTCATGGTGATCAATTCATAATTATAAAGTAATCTCTCATTTTCATTTTGTAACTGAGTAATATATTTATCTTTTTCCAAATTAAAATTTCGTTTTTTCGTGATTTTCCTGTTTCAATTTTCGAATTGTTTCAAGTTCTTCATGATTATTCATAGAGTTATATTCATAGTCGAATTTTATGAATTGTGAGTCATCGTATGTTTTCAAGATTTTCAGAAGAGCTATTCAACGTTAACGATGTATTAATAGACACTGGGTCTGATTATTGATGAAAATATCAACTGGAACAATCATTGTGTATACTTAAGAAAGAGACAGAACTCTTTGTATTACTTGTTCAGAAAATTCAAACAAGTCTTAGAGGAGCCTCAGCTGTTATCCTTGTACCACTCTCCGGTAGCGTCTAGAATTAGGTATGGTATATGTTTGTGGTGTATAACTCAACTTCTATTCATGATATTTTCATCTTGCAAAAAAGAATATTGAGAGTCGGGGCAGGCGTTTCCTCAACTTACTCTTGTAGAGGATTGTTATTGAAATATGAGGTTGTGCTGTAGGTTTTCCAGGTTTTCCTGCATCTGAAAAGTGAATACGCCACCAAAAATCAGTAAGTCGCCCCGGAGCGCCACGGCGAATAATAATAATAGCCGTCCTCTACCCGCACAGGCTATGCCTTTGGGTACACTCTACGAGTGTTTATGAGGGAGTATTATTATTATTATTATTATTATTATAATTATTAGATAATGTACTGACAATTTTTTCTTTATATATTTATGAATTATGCAACTATATTTATAAGAACAGAACCAAATTCCCTCTGAATAAAAACTTTCATAATGCAAATACACGACAAAAGAAAATTTTCATATTCCACATTATAAATACAAGGTATTACAAAACTCACAACTTTGATGATCTATAATAAATTGTCACAAGAAATCAAAAATACTAATGAAAGTAGGAAGTTTACCATAGCACTTAAAAAATTTCTTATTGCAAATTGTTTTTATTCATTGGATGCAGATCATAAGATGTGATTTAATAAATATATAGAACATTTATTTTATTATTTATAGTGCTGATTAGTTTTTTATGTTCCGCTCTATTTAATATCCCTCTATTTTTGTCAATCCATATGAATTTATATGAATGTTTTATTAAAAAAAAAAAATAATATACCTATTATGTAACTATATTGTGTACTTGTCCTCATATGCAAATTGATGTGTAAATGTTTTGTGTTTTTTGTTTTTGTTGTTATTTGTTGTTATTTATGTACACAATACTGATGTGACATATCCAATATCACCCCCTTTTGAACTTCATCTAAGTTCAAACACAGGTCCAGCATTGCATTTTTGTACATTTCTGTCCTTGAACAAGATATCATCAGTCTATTATCATTATTGTTATTTCACGCGAATAGTGAATCAGTTCAGTATCCCGTTAATGTTTCACGAAAACAAAACTCGTACAACACAACGAAATGCCTAACTATCTGCTTATACGAACACTGTATTTATTTTTCTTCTAACATCCACTTCTGATCACCAATGTGAAGAACTTTCACAATTTCAGTCTAAAATTATTTATTCAACACGTAAAACAGAATACGCTGATTTATATACAACACTAACTTATAGGTAACCACAGTCAATGGGCTTTTATAGCCAAAAATTAACCATCTCGTCGTTCCTAGAATTCTCAAGTTGGTTTTTGGTCTTCGAGTCGCTGTAAGAAGTCAACCGGCCATCCGATTAATTCATACCACACGAAACGTGTTTACCGTGGCGTTCTTGACCGGTGACGTCAGCTTGCTTATGAATTCTGGTTGATTTAACTGTTTCTTCGGATACGCTACAATATTTTGCATTTTGGAGATTCTCTGGACGAGGGTATTGGTCACTGCCAGTATAAGGGATTTCACGACCAAAGAAGATAAAGTTGGGTGTCAACTTTGTGGCTTCATGAAATGAAGATCTTATTGCCGCGTGAAAGATATATTTTTTATACCCAGAGATAATTGATTTTATTACTCGATGAGATCTCTCGACCAGGTTTGATTGGGCGTGATAGTTCGAAATATTTCTGGGTTTTACGCTAAACTGTTCTAGCATGTCTATGAATAACCGACTCTTGAATGGAAAACAATTATCAATGATGACTCGCTGGGGTGCCCCAAAGATTAATATTAAGTTCTCATCAAAAATGGGTGTTACAGTAACTGCATTGCAGACCAGATCGCACTGAAAAAACGATGAGAAATTTGCTAAATAAATCGCTCACCGTTACGAGGTAACAATAGCCAGATGTAGATCAAGGGAAAGGGCCAACCACTTACTCAGCACTTGCCATGGATGTGTCGTCTTTGGTATGGCGCTCAGCATAAGGCCATCCGGCTTTAGCGGAGTAGCTTTGTTCGCAATCACTCTAACTGAAAAGAAAAAAATCTGAAAGTGAAAATTCGCATTTTCATTCGGATAGTTTATTTTTTTAATTATCTCTAGTTTTCATTGAAAATTCATTAATTAAATTAGATAGGAAGAATGTTATTGAAAAATATCACTCACAGAATCGTTCTTTCATTGGTCGACGAAAATCTATTTCGTGTGAGCCGGGAAAGTAGTTGTTTTCTGTCAGATATTACAAAAAAAATCACATTTTCCATTTTTCAACTTTCATGGAGAATGTTTCCTTTTTTCATGGAGAAAGTTTTCTTTTTTCAAGACAGTTGTTCTTCTGACACCTCCACCAATTTTTGAAGCAAATTCGCCATGCCGTAGATGAATGTGTATACCTATAAATTATTAATTATCAGGGAATTTCTTAACATAAAATGGACGGTGAGAAAATTAATCATCAAAATTCAATCATGACGTTCAAATAGAAACAGCAAACAAAATATGAAAAAAATCCTTCACCGGATCTATACTAGTTTTCCCGCAATACTTCTTATGAACTATTCATAAGAATTCCATATGAACGAAGTTCCATCTCTACATTCCTCAAACACAATATATTGAGATTTATGTCTATGTATCAATATTAATTATATTCGTACCAATAAAACAAAGAGAATCAATAAAAAACACCTCATTCATCTCATCCTGTTATAGTTCCAATAACGAAACAATTATTCAAGATCTGATGAATAAGCAAATTGGACTTGATGAATGCTGTAGATATAGTTCCGGATAGCTATATCCTCCTACCTGGACAGTGACGTAGGTTTCGGGTGTATGAATTAAACATTTTTTTGTTTGATTTTTTGCAGAAAAATAACTTTGACTTTGATAATGATATTACTATACACCAATATTCTGATATTTATGACCATCTTCTGAACAGAATAAATATTTCGTCTGCAAATGCACATATGACAAATGATGCACCCATTTGATGTTCTACAAGTCTAACCAAAATATGTTTTGGGACAATCAATACGTCGAAATGAAATACGTTTATCAATTTTGTTATATAGTTCCTAAATATATGATAAAGATCTGTAAATGTTTGGATGGATTGAGAAGGGTTACAGTAAATTTTCTTTCATAATAGTATGTATTAAGAACGGTAAGCACATTTTACCGATTGAAAACAATAATTATCGCCTGAGATCGGTGGTGCTTACCGTCCGTGAAACTTATAGCGTTGTTTATTCTTCAACAACTTCACTGTTGACTTTTTTTGTGGACTGTGATATTACTTTTTATTGTAAATAGGATACTAGCTTCTAGTTTTGATAATTATATTGAAAATTAATGAAAATTACAATCCTTGTACTTTTCAAATGTCTTCTTTTTCGAAACTTCAAAATTATGTCATCCACACACACTAGGAAAGTTGAAACGTTTTCAAATCTCACCAAAGTCACTAGATACTGTTCATATCGCCCGCCTTGAAAACTATAGGTTAGTTTCAACACATTCGAGGTTTGGAACAGCTCATTAAAAATAATTAATTACTGAATAGCTACATTGTCTAATGGGTACATCACACTGATTTTTCAGTGTCATTGTCGCAGATGGGAAGAACAAAAATATTTGTTACTAGGCGTTTCAATACCTCTCGTCCAATTTTCACTGACACGGCTCGGATGACGTCGTCCTTGCCGCGATGAACTTGGTGATTCTTCCAAGAGTCCATTTTATTGGGGGCTGGTTATCTTCCTTGAAAATCACTAGGCTTCCAACCTCAATGGTATCGCTCGCTGATGATTTCCATTTAGATCTAGCTGGCAATTCTGATATGTACTTGACATGGTAACGGCGTTTTTTTTGAGGTGTAGAACACTGGGCTCTGAAATGGCTGTCATTGCTTTTCCAATTAGGAGGTGAGATAGGGTTAGAGGATTGCAATCAGAGGGGTCAGAGGATGAAGGATCAAGTGGTCGGGAATTTAATATACCTTCGATTCGAACAATTACGGTATTGAATAATTCGTACGTTAAATGGACATTACCCATAATTCTAGTCAGGTGACCTTTCACGCTCTTGACTCCGGCTTCCCACAGGCCGCCAAAATGTGAAGCTTTTGCTGGTATGAATTTCCAACGGATATTTTCACAAGATAGGTACATCATTTACAATAGCTTGAGCATTTCTTTTCAAGAATTCAGAAAATTCGCGCATTTTAGCATCGGCCACTACAAAGTTAGCTCCGTTATCTGAATAAATAACCTACGGTTTTCCCCTTCGAGAAATTAATCGTTTCAAGCTTGACAGAAAGTTGCCTGTACTAAGATCAGTCACACTTCCGAGATGTGTGGCCTTTGAAGTCATAGAATAGTCAACACCCGTTTTATAAAATGGAAAACATTGTGAAATTCTGGATGCAGGCAAGTTGCCCATAAGATATTCTAATGTTTTAGGTCTTGTCCGAAATCATTTTACACATTTCCTAACAGAATTGTTGTGTAGTCGAATAAATGAGTTGCTGTAGACCACAGTGTAATAAGTGTTCATGCTCTCTTTCTGAAAAAGCCGTGTAACCTCGTGCTTTGATGGTAGTATCATAGGGTGAATTTTATCAAATTTATAGTTTGCATTAGATATTCTACCACCGAGTCGTATTACATTGTTTTGTGTATCGATAAAAGGATTCAGGCATAGTAATTAACTTGTTTTTTTATAATTGAAGGTCATCTTTCATTAGAGCCGCATATTCCTGAGGAAAAACTTGTGCCAATAACGTCTCATGACAGAGTCTAGCTTCATTGTGACATTATGGATTATAAGAAGATCCCAATGCTTGGTAGGAAGACCCAAAGAACTCAATGCTCGAATGTGCTCAGTTATATTGTCTGGTAAACGTCTCAACTCGGTATATGATTCTTCATGTATAGTTTCTAATTCAAATATATGTTTAATATGAGTAACAACTATTGATTGTTTTCATATATTGTCAACAACAAATCCCAAGCTATATCATAATTACTGGCTGAAACTTCTATATTTTGTATAGCATGAGAAGCTTCATCACCTAATGAAGAACGCAGATAGTATTGTTATTGTGTACCCTGGCCTTGAATGCATCTCGAAACTCGATCCATTGATCATATTCTCCTGTAAAAACAGGAAGTTTTCTCACTGGTAGTTTAATATCGGATGCCTTCGGTACCGCACTTGACGAAACTTTAATTTTTTACTTCATATTCTGTGATAACACCCTGTATACGACCAAGCAAATCATAGTACTGAATTTCAAATGCAATAATTTCTTTTTCAGAACCCTCTGGTTCTAATAACTCTATTTCTAATTGAACTTCATTGAAATTATTCAATAATGGCCAGGAATTTGTCAGTCTTTTTTTCAAATCCAAAATTATTGCATCTGATAACTCAGTTAAATCAAAACCATTCACCTGGTTAGTCAATCGTACGTCTTCAAAGTACGTCTTTTTATTTTCAGCCTACTAATATCTTCCATGGTTTGATTGAATTGATTGTGTTTATTCGGCAATTATTCGGGGTAAAATCCTGTTTATAGGGCGCCACAAGAAGTTTCTTGAAACAGCAGATACAGTCAGTATCAAAATGGACTCTGTGCAAGTTGGTTATGCTGCAGCATTGTGCTTATTGTTGAGAAACGAAAATGTAGACATCGTTATCTCTGTAGCCTATATCGAAGATAAGTCTAAGTATGCGTTTTTGCATGATAAATATTCGGGAGCATTCTGATGCTTGCCACCAGACGATGATATTCTGACTCAGAACTGGATGACCTTGAGCATAGTAGATTTCTACCAAGGATTTTGTTTGCAAATATGTTCTTACGTGTTCCTTGAAATTTAGATTACAGTCGATGAGTTCGATGAATAGATTATTCTTCATTTGGCTGAGGAAGGCCACCTGCAGATGTGTTTCGCGAGTCTTGCCGCTCGTCAGTGATAGGGAGCAAAGACTCCAGGAAGTGAAAAGAGTTCAAGAATTTTTGCCTGAGAGTATGAAATAAATGAAAATCGACAATGTGGAAGTACCTTTCTCTCCAAATATTTCCAACATAGGTATAATATGAGGCGAACATCTGACAGAAAACAACTACTTCCCTGGCTGATACCACGACGGACATTGAATTACATCTGAAAGATATATGTGTAACGTTCTTCCAAGAAAACCCAATTGCGACTGCTTAGGTCAGGGTAATTCAGACAACATTAGAGTCGTCCTGTCCCAGCTGAGGGTTGTCTGTCCGCCGTGGTATTAGCCAGGGAAGTAGTTGTTTCCTGACAGACATTTGCCTCATATTTTCCGCATGTTGAAAATATTTGGAGAGAAGGGTGGAGAGAAAGATATTGTCGATTTTACTATTTCAGTTATTTGATACTCTCTGGCAAAAATTCTTAAACTCTGTTTACTTCCTGGAGTCTTCGGTACTGAGGAATGCTTGTTAACTATTTCTCCACGGGTGACGCTGCGACTAACTTTTACTGTCGCTGCATCATTTATGAGGAAATATTAGTTATAAAGTGGATTTTAATTAATTGAACTCTCCGGCAAAAATTCTTGAACTATGCACCTAAAGAAATACCTGTGTAGATTTTTTAATTCGAAAGTTTTAAAAAAATGTGTAAATAATGTATATAATTGACGAAAATGTACACCTGGTTGTAATATATTTTTACCAATGATTGTTTATTTCGGTTTGTGGTGAAATTTTCCCCAGTTTTGTGACTTTTATGAATTTTACACATTCTTTATTCAAAAGGTACAACAAGAAATGTGTAATAAATCACAAACAAGACTACCCGACGATAGAGGGCACAACCCGCGCTATATCAGGATTAACTGAGGCTAATAAGCTTACCAGCAAGACCAAAGTAATCTTCAACACCAGTTCCATTCAGCCCCCGACCGGTTAATAAGGAAGGAATAGCTAGAGAACGAGGAAGCAGTGATGAGATATTTAAAAAAACTCATTGTATGTCTCCACATATTAGGGAGTATTTTAAATTGATATTCTCTAACAGCTATATTAAAAAACGCAAAGCCTTGTGTACAATTCTTGTACAGTATTGTGCACTCTGAATTTCAATTTTTTCCACAGAACTGTAATGAAAACAATATAATGTGTAAGAAATAACACAGTATTGTGTAATTCTCAATCATATAGTCCACAGAATCGTAAAAAAAAATACAATTTCTGTAACATTTATACACAACGGTGTTGTTAACCAATTCAAACAATATTGTGTAAAACCTAGATTCAAAGAAATATACACAATGTGGATATGTTATTACAACAAATTAGGATAATGACTAGTGTGCGAAATTTCCTCACAACATTGTTTCTGTAACCATTCCAGACACAATTTGTTTAAAAATTTCAAACAATTGTGGAAAAAAACTATACATTTCTCCGTGTGATATGACTTGTTGAATATTAGTGAAATATATCTAAAATATAATATGTAGAGGTCATTTTTGTATCGATTCTGGTAAAAGTTATTCAACAAATATTATATGGGACAAATAATCTATCTAAATTCAGAATATAGGTTATTCCAATATTCCAATATTCCACCATTATTATTAATATAACATTATAATATTTACCCCTATATTGAATAAAAATTATTGTTACATTTATATATATGTGTATTGGATCAATATAAAATCTAGAATCAGTCAATATGATATGTTACCTGGTTTATTTGCAGTAAACATGATTCTAAAGCTTTTGTGTCATTTAATAGTCATTTATGATGTTAGTGTTGAAGTACTATTTCATTTCATAGGAAGGAAAATCCTAACAAATCAAAAGCACTGTTTACTCTATAAATAGTGATAGGCCTCCAGAATAATGAATAAAAAAAATCATAATCTTATGATATAATAAGTTTTTGCTTGTTTTTGAATTAAATGAAGCAGTGAGTATATAGAGGGGGCTACTGATGATTTAATGCCGAAAAATTCCAGTATGAAATTGCCAACCAACATTTTTTTTAGTCAATTTCCTCAAATCAATGTAAGTATACTTAATGAAAATTTAAAAATACCTTCTCCTAATTTTTAACAGTAGTGTTAAAATTTAACAATATTTTCATTAAAAGTGCATGATTGACTTTTATAAGTACGTGTCAGTTTTAATGAGTTAAAGGACAATTTTTCTATTATGTTTCTAGAAAAAAGATATTTGGTCACTGCAAAAAAATATTCGAAAATGGCATTGACACCTGGACTAACCAGGTGAGTTACTCTGAAATTACTCAATGAATAAAATATTATATATCAGATTGAATCAGCTTAACTTACTAACTGATTCTATTTTGCAATAAAATTCCCAGAATTGCGTTCCACTGGGAATAATCTTTTAAGATCATTCCAATGCTAAAGCACACAAGCATTATAGCGGTTACCATTTGAAATATTAAAGTATTGATTGAAGATGGGGTGAGCGGGGGTGGGGAGTTTCAATTATTACTCATATACTATTTCGATTCCACCAATCTTGCCTCGAAACATATTTTGGTATTTCTTGATATCTTTTTCTTTCGTTTCCGAGATATTTCCACTGGCAACTAATGAATTTGGCAAACTCTATATAATTTTGTTTATAAACGAAATACAATGCTTTTCTCATTTTTCTAAAATTTTTTACACTATTAGTGGGTCTATTCTATATTTTGGTACTTAAAATTATCTCAAACATCAAACATCGCGTAAGTAGAATTTCTCAATGAGATAACTGTTAAAGTAGCATTTAAAAATTCTTTATTTTATAAGATACTTATGTACCCCACTGTCTGATTCAAAATGCTATATCGCTAAAATATCCGTCTGGCTACATTCCCCAACTGAGTGAATATTTTGAACCCATCTACTTTTAACTCAGTCTGTTTATGAGTCATAGCCAAGGAAGAAATCATATAAGTATTGTCGATTTCTTACGTGTATTTGTTATTTCAACAAGTATAAATTTTGTAAATTTTAGGAAAAATAACAATCTTCTTGAAAACGACGTTTTATTCGATGTTTGAGAAGGAAAGGAAATCTCGAATTCAGTTGAGAAAGTTCATGACATTTATGTGATCTTGTTTCGTGGAATTACTCAAAGTGGTCTATATGATGAGTACTTAGTACCTAGCCGTTATAAAAATGTAAGAAAAACATAAGTGTTTCATAGAAAGACTATATTAACACTCTTCTGTACCCTGTTTAATTATTGAAGATGATAAAATTAGTTTTTTTCAGTTTTCCTTGCCATCTGAATACAATTGTTTAGAAAAACGTTTTTTTCACATTTTTAATGATTTGCAATTCTTCATCTTTTTTGTGCACTGCAGTTTTTCAATTATTTTTCTAAACATGAGATCGTGAACGCAAGCAATGAATAAGTTCACCTTACGCATGTATTCATCCAAATATATCAGAATTATTTCGAATGGTCCACCCTGTGGACCTCCACTACCAACAAGGAACTGACCAACGACCATTCGATTACACCCGTCACCTTTGCAAAGACAACTAACAAAACCAAAACCATATCAAGTGAGTCCATCCGACAAAACACTTTCGATCTCAAGGCGGTAAACTAGAGCAGTGTCTTGTATAAGCCTGCTAGATTACAAACGCGCTGGACCAGTGCTCTCTCAGTTACAGCAGGGAGTGCACGCCAGTTATCTCCGGGCTCTGACACACGTGCATCAACTCACGCTAGTATACCGCAGTGGTAGCATCTTTCAGGACTCTTCCGGGCAACAGTGCGGACTTTTTGACAGTTGAATAATCGATAGTGACTTGTGAAAAGTTTCGAGCTGTTTCTACTATTGAAGTCTCCAGGGTTTCCGCTTTTCGCTCGTTGAAGTCTTCGGGGTTACTGGCCCAAAAACGTATCGCAAAGTGCAGGAGGACTTTCTATATAAACTTTTGATAATATTCAAATGAATCTGGCTGACAATAAATACGATTTACAATGTGATATGGTTCATTAAATTGAGTAATAAAACTGGTTCCTGGAATTTAAAGTAAAAGGTTAATTTCACTTTTGACACTTAAATTGGGTGCATAAAGTTCACTTGCAATTGTCAGAGACCTTCACAAGATTTAAGTGTTACGAAGATACGTACAAAAGTTGTCCAAAAACAACGAGTTTATATTACTATACTTAAAAGTGAAACAGTTCGCTCGCAGGTATTGAATGATCTGAAGGCGTGGTACGTAATTCGTGACTTCAGAACACACACTACTGGAGGTCTTATCAATGTTTTGCAATTCGATGATGTTGCGCAAGAGTGAAAAAATCGAAGTGGAAATTTAAAAACAAAAACTGTGCCCATATATGTGGACTCTCTCTAAAATGACTACCGAAAACTCTACAGGACTGAGTTGATGTTATATTTTAATTTATACGAAACGAGGAGGAGAACAATTCTTATACTGTGTTTTTTAAAAGTGGTTTCTGCAAAAAAAATAAGGTTAGTATGAAACTCTCATCAGTTACGACAATCAAAAATATTCTCCATTCAAAATATATTCAGCATGTTGAAAAATTATTAAAAAATAAGTCAAACCAATTAGCTGCGAATCAGATGTAGCTGACCCTTAAAACGTTTACCTGACTCCATAATTCATATATTACACATCAATGAGAAAAGGTAAGAATGATCGCATTAAATTACCTATAATTCCACCAATTTATCAACTTTATCATACTTATATCTACTGATTCAAATCTCCTGAATAAGATTGGATAGTGATTCGTTTATATATCCTCTGAATAAAAATAGTTTTACCCATCAAAAACTTCAATTCATTCAACTGCTCGTATATAGGAGGAAAGATCGAGTGCTTCTAATAATTTTTGAGTTAACAGAAACAAAAAGACAAAAGAACATCAATAACAATCGATGAACCATTCGTTTGCTTATCGACATCATCAATTTGATCCAAACATTCGGAATGTTGAAACAAATTCTGTATCAGCTCGGGAATTTGGTTTGATCTATTAGCGTAGAAATCTCCTTCTTGTGTGCGAACATGAATATTATATTTGTTGTTTCCTTCTTGTGAATCTTCAATAGTTTTCTATGTGAAATTGCTTTATGGTTGATGTTCATTTTATATTCAAACAGTTAATAAAGATGATAGTTATGAGAGCATCCGTTCAATACATGAAAATCCTGTCGACTTCTCATTATTCATCGATTGAACAAATCCATTGTAGTTTATTCTTTTAGAGCACACCACGGAAATTTATTCATTCAAAAACGATTCATTTCAAAAACAATGAATAGGTAAAGTCAGGAAATTTTGCTTGTAACCTCTAAAGGGAAGTTTAATTGAAAATATGAATTTTTTCCAAAATATAATTTCTTCTTATGAAAAAAATGCTTTATTTACAACAATCTTGTATAAAATCAATGTCTATTCAACTTCTTTGAAACAACTCTCTCGACAATTTTCTTTGATGTATACCTGATGACTATATTAACAATGATTATGGTATTTTTTACAATAATTTTCGACATTCCATAGTTTCAGTGCATAAAAACTCATTTTTCTCAATAGTGCCGTAAACTCATAAAATAATATTCAAAACTGCAACAAGAACTACTATATATTGTTATATTTCATTCCCAAAAATACTGACATGAAATTTTAATGAAATAATCATCAGTGAAAACAGACGGTTGAATTTAGGAACGCTAAAAATCAGATAAATTGTGAATTATAAATAAGTGTGAAAAAGATATTTAAAAACATTAAATTTATTCGAGAACGCACATAAAACAATTTTTTAACATTAATGCCAGTAGATGATTTATTGCATATATTATTACATTTCTTGACAGTCTTTCAGGTATTTCAATACACACAAGTGTAGAAGAGCAAATAAATCAATTTACCAATAAAAGTAACTGTGTTTACAAAACTTAGACCTTCAATAAAATTGATAGATTTTGTCAGTCTCATATTTCCAAATTCACCTAGGTATACTAAAAAATGTCATTTCAGTTAAATTGAATTGAAAAATACTTCTGTTAAAAAAAAATTGAAGTTTTGGAGATTATATCTTCATCCGTTCTCAAAACTTGTTAAAAACTTTACTTTTCATAAAATAAGAGATATTATGATAGATTACCTCAAATTTACATTTTTTATTTATTTTAGCTTCAAAAAATCATTCCAATATCATGAATTTTTTGCACAAAATGAAACTCTCAATCAATGATTTTATATTTTGTACCTGATCCGAAATATTTTTGAAATGTAGGTATTCATAATCAGAACCAAAATATTTATAGTATAACGGTCAAATTTAAACAAGGTGTCTTTTTATTTACGGTAGGCGATTCGAAAAGGAACGTCTTTTTTAACCAAACAACATATAAAATCAAATGAAATGAATGAATCAATGAAATGATTGGAAATTAATCAGTATAGTTTTTGTGTTTATCATTTCTTCAGCTGTCAATGTTTTTTCTCCATTGAAATAAGGGATTAATTTCAAAAAATAAAGTGAATTCATAACAGGTTTCATTGGTGGTGTCTGATATGTTCAACAGGTAATTCTTGGAGACGAAAAAATTTCAAAATGTGAATTATGGCCAAAAATTCTCAGTGTTGAAAAATTGTAAAGGAGAGTCCAAGAATTCCACCATTAATACACATGCTATACGATCAAAGGCTAACAGTATGTATAGGTACTGCATATTGGAATCCAGCGTACAACAAACTTTTTATGTCTAATTCGAAATGAACTCGGAAAAAACAATTCCTGTAAAATATTGAAAATAATACCTACCATATGTAAATGTATTCTTTACAGTACACGACAAATCTGATACGGTATTACAGACTCTTAACGGTATTTTATTTTACATGTTGACGAATATATTGACAAAGACAGGAAGCAAAAAACCAATAGAAATAATGGAAACCATAAAGCAACTTGGTTGATCGGCTATGCGAATCTAGATCAGTTGGTCGATGCAACTGAATGGAAAACTTACGAAAGGTGTTTTCGATGTCATGGATCATTTGATTCCCATTGCCGCAATTTGGGAGTTTTTGTGGAATTTCACTCAATTGGAATACAACAAGCAATTGGTAATTGTCAGTGAAATTGCCGATTGGAAATTTTGAACATGAGATCGATTTTTACCGGATCTGGTGACCTACTCGAGATTAGAAACCATTTTAGTTATATATGATGATGAAATAAGTAGTTATTTATCGTGGATACATTAGTTCAGCCCATTGTAATATTCCTTTTTTTAATTCATGCCACTGATAAAAATGAATACATTAATGGTGCGAAGTAACGTCCAAAGGTCATAATGTGCATGAAGAATTGAACAGATAACCACTTGTATGATATTGTTATTTTATGGTGGTTTTATACGTATGTTATGACTTAGCCAGACTGTTCTAAATGCACGGAAAAAAATGTGTGTAGTTGTTTTCAACAATTGTTTGAAATTGAAAACAAATTGTGTCTGGAATTCTGGAATGGTTAGGTTAGGTTAGGTTAGGTTACAGAAACAATTTTGTGTAGAAATTTCGCACACCATTGTTCATCTTGATTTGTTGTTATAATATATCCACATTCAAAGAAATATACATCTTTGAACGCAATATTGTTCCAATTGGTTAACAACACCGTTGCGGGTATAAATGTTACAGAAATATAAGTTTTTTTGTTTGTACAATTGATACACAATATTGTTTTATTATTTTACACACCATTCCGTTTTTATTCACACAAGGCTTGAAATTGCTGTTAGGGAATATAAATTTGAAATACTCCCTATTGTGTGAGGCATTCATAGAATGAGTTTTTCAAATATCCCATCACTGCTTCCTCGTTCTCCAGCTATCCCTTACTTCTCAACCCGTCGGTGGCTGAATGGAACTGGTGTTGAAGATTGCTTTGGTCTTGCTAGTGAGCCTCGGCCTTTGTGAACTTTAGTATAACGCCGATTGTGCCCTCTATCGGAACTTTTTTCTGATTTATTACACATTTCGTGTTGTACCTTTTGAATGAAAATTTATCCACAATTATTTATTACACAATATATTGTGTATAAAAGTCAGAAAGCTGGGGAAAATTTCACCTTAAATCAAAATAAACAATCATTGATAAAAATATATTAAAACCAGGTGTACTAATTTTCGACAATTGTAAACATTATTTACACATTCTTTTACGCACTGTTGAAGGAAAAAAATCTACGCATTTCTTTCCAATATCAATTCACTCAAACCTCAGGATTACTGAAAATCTGCTTCAGATGTGCAAACAAAGCGACTCCATGAGATATAAATTAATAATAGAAAAGGTCTCAGCAGTTACTTCAATTATTAAACTAACAGTAAACTAGAGAGTGTAATATCATTTTCATCTTTTTTTGCTGGATATAATAGCGTCAGCTCCATTGCAGACGAATAATTATATAAAAAAGTGGAAATTTGATTCATGTGATGTATTTACTGTCTATACAAAAATGTGTTTGCTGATGAATCTGTATCCTCGTTTGCATACCAAATACTTTCAATTAATTCATCGTTTTTGGGGTTAATACTAATCAACGTATCATATTAACGAATGATTTGTCCACAGAAAAGTAAACGCAGGATCCAGTATACTGAAGGCATATATCGTTATGGTTCATTCATATAATTTCGAATGGATTGAGATATTTATTTTTTTGAACAAAATTTTATGCTACGAGGGTTGCGCAATTCACGAGGATTCATGACAGATAATAATCTCACTTCAATTCTTACATTAAATATCGAATAGAGACAATTTTTTTGCTGAATGTTCAGAATATTTATACAACATATTCGTTGAAACAATATCCATCAATATAGCTAGTTATATGTGGATGAACTAGTATTTAAATCATATCGCCCCAATGTCGAAGCTCTACAATGTACCATTATCAGACATTAATATCAATAAATTCCGACAGCAGAATCTTCTTTTACAATTGGACAAAATGACCCTTGTTATATATCATTTCAAAAACTATAACTTTCAAAAACTATTCGTTGGAATATACTGAAAAAATTGGTAATACGTTCATCAAACATTATTTTTATCAAGATGGAGTACTTTTCACGAAAATCTCTTCAAGGTTCACAAGAAAATTATTCTTTTTCACACTTTTAAGTTCAATACTGAGCTCCCTGCAGCCTGGAATTTTTCTTACACGATGACTCTGCCATAAAGTACTGCATTGTTAAATATTTAATCAAACTGCACCCAGTTAATAGTAATAACATCGTAAATATTCTTATATCTCACAAGAAGGATTATTTGAACGCATATTTTGTATTCATGGACTTATTGGAACTCATTACTGGAATGTCACTAGAGTCTACACTAACATATAATAGCTTATATACAGTTATACACCTGGCACCCCTCAACAGTATCATAATTTATTCATAGGTCCATTCATTTATTGTATACAAATTTTCACATCATCTCTTTTCCATCCCCTTCTGTGAACTACTTTTTCAATCTTGGTTATTTTCCACGTCATCTATTGTAACGACCATTCTAGGATAAAATGATACAGAAATACATGCCTTCGCCAATATATTGAATACACAGTAGTGCATCTCTTATTTATGTGGTATTATCATATCATTGCGTTCCTTGTTGCTCGCGTAGATTTCTGTCTATACCCCAGATGAAAAGTTTCCGATACTGTATAAGGTAAATAGTGCCCGCCAGGCGATGGATGCCCAATATCCAGGAACATTATTCGCTCAATATTAGTGAGTAGTTATGGACCCAAATTATTCATATTAAGGTTTTTCTTACGCAGGTGTGACTTTAAAATTTTAAATTTATTGTTCTGCACAGATATTTGCAACCATTCATACTGGCCACATGATATGGTTCTTGTGAGTTGGAGAAAACACTTTGATATCAAATAAACGCAGAAAAAAAATTATTTGAATCAACAAAAATTGCATGAATTTAACAAAATCTGAGTGTCATATATCCACGACAAACTATTTTTTTAACAAAAATTTTTTTTGTTATTGTCCTGCAATTGAATATTTTGTTTACGTAAAGAATTATTATTTCAAACTTAACATAGTGATTGGTTGAAAGAATAAATCATATTTTGTTACGAAAATACAATATCTGCTGCTATAAACTCAGTTTATTTGTTGGAATGACTCAGTTAAGAATGGAATAGACAAATAATGTGTATCTGGTTACAAAAATCTCAGTTATAAATTGAGTTGAAGTATTTAAAATATTTAAATATTTAAAATATCTATTCAATGTAATTGAACATAGTATTTGATCAATGCAAGTAGTATTTCAATTCGATAAAATTTTTAGTTTCAATAACATCAAAATTGTCAAATTGATAAAAATGTAATGCGGATTTAATAAAAAAACTTGTTTGTATCAATATATAACCTCATCATTCTATTGACACGTATTTTTTTTCATCTAACAAATTGTTTTATTGGAATTTCACTATTTTTATAGTTGAAAATTATAGAATCGATATCCTCAAATATGTCTTTTCACACAAGCTCACACTTATTTCTAACAGAAACAAGGAGATGGTAGATCACTGAAGAGTGAAGACTGCCATTTGTTCCTATTTCGGATCATTACAATTTACATAACTCAGACTGGCTTTAGTTCGAAAATATGAATAGGAAATTCATAAAATCTTTTGTGGAATCATCTGCGACTGAAAGAAAAACTTTAGTCGCTATTTTCCATCGTTCAAGATAACCTCTTGGGAGGTATTCATGTTGAAAAGGGGAACATTCTCCATGAAAATTGAAAAAATGAAAAATGTGACTTATTTGTAATATCTAACAGAAAACAACTACTTCCCCGGCACAAGCCACGCTGGACATTGAACTACATCTGATAGATATTGTGAAACAATGATTTGTTCAAGGAAAACTAGAAAGAATTAAAAAAGTCTGAATGAAAATGCAAATTTTCACTTTCAGATTTTTTCTTTCCTTTTCAGTTAGAGTCTTTTCACAATATCTATCAGATGTAGTTCAATGTCCAGCGTGGCTTGTGCCGGGGAAGTAGTTGTTTCCTGTTAGATATTACAAATAAGTCACATTTTTCATTTTTCAATTTTCATGGAGAATGTTCCCCTTTTCATCAGACTGGCTATTTACTTACTCTGGTCCTACGTGATGGAACGGGTTCTAGGTCGCGCCACCTTGCTTTAGGTAGAAGAAGCACTCCGGATATGAAGATCATTCAGGTCTTTGCTTTGTAAATTCAACATAGAGCATAATGTTGAAACAACAAAATATGTGTTTCTGTTCAAATAGAAACTTTGATCATGAAAATTAATGGAATTGTTTTAGTAACAAAATATGGAATTTGTTTCTAATATGGAAGTGATTCAGTGGACAAAATAACTGGATTCATGTGACAAAATAAACATTATTGGAAATGAATAAACTTTTTTGTTTATATTTGTTGTTATTATTGTTAAATGAACGAAATGCATTTTATTGATCCAACACCAAGGATATTATTAAACCAAGATATTTTTTTATGTCAACTGTAAGTTTTGTTGGGCGAAACGAATTTTTTTTTTATTTGTACTAAAACTACAATCGAAATAATTTGTTAATTTCAACAAGGTGCTATTTCGAAATAAACGTTTATCTTGTTATTTTTGCAAAAAATCATTCAAAACAACAAGAAAAATTTGATCAAAAATTGATTGTTCGTACAACAATTTTTTTTTTACTGTTTTGGAATTGAACCGGAGTAATTGAAAAAAATACAATGAATACAATCCTAACAGTATTTGAAATATTGGAAGAAGAAAACTCTAGTGGATGAGTCAGGCGGTGACGATCAGAAAGTCATGAAACCGTAAAGTTTGAACGGGTAAAGTTCGAATGGGCGAGTGGCATAATTAGAAGGACATTTTCGGTAAAAATTCCCGACCATGCTCGAGATCGCACATTTTATTCCCCCTTTTATTCGTAATTAGCACAAGTTTCCTGAAGACTTTGAAGTGTTGCTGGTAAGGGTGGAGCAACTTGGCGGAAAGAAAAAATAATTCAGAATGTTTCCTTAATTTCATAATATCCTGGAATAATTCCATCGATAGAATATTAATGAATTTCCATGCATGAACGATGAAACAATTATTTCTTATAGGCTTTCTGATTTAATCTTAATTACAGTTATATTCACCGAAGAATGTTTTTTTCGAATTAAAAATCTGGAATTGATTGTATCCCTAATATTGTGATTTTACGTGGACGACACATTGACATGATCTCTAGAAAAATTGTGTCTAAACAAGAAGTAATGTTTCTCGAAACTGATTGGCTAATCAAATTTAAGCTCAAGTGAATCAAAAAATTTCCACAATCACGTTCTTCCCTATCTGTCTTCCAGTATTGAAACACGATTCCTATGATTGTTATTCCAATGTTGTTATTGTTGTTCTGGTGTACTTCTTGTCGTTGAATACATTTTTAAATATAGAACTCAGCGGTGAATAAACCTGCAACGCAACTCAGACAAAACACATCATCAATATGTTTGTAAAGACATCCATGATGTGAAAAATTCATCAGTGGAAAAAATGTAGAGTTTAATGAACAATAAACTGATTCTGAAATCACGGCACACGACCATATTCTATATTAACATTCTAACCTTAAAAGCCGCGATTATGAATATGTGTACATAACCTTGCTCCACTAAGTTCTGAATTCTCATTGTGATTTGACTCGTATTGTTGAATCCAGTCGCATTACTGTAACAATGACGGGAATATTCTTTGTTAATGAGACATTTGTCTATTGCATCAGGAGTTGCGATTTCGTTTCGATGTCTTTCTCCTCACATCAACATCAATCATAGTTTTGTATGGCTTGTAAAATATCTTTGTTTTATTACGGTGAAAACAAATTACTTTATTGGAGACATCGAGTGTTTGTTTAATGTGAGAGAAATATGAACAAACTTTCGAGAAGTACACGTAATTATTCAGAGTTCCGTGTTTTGTGTTATATTTTCACCAAGGACTAACAACTACTTACCATCAATTATTTAATTTCGAATTGGACAAATCATAGTACATACATGGTGTTAGATATTTTGAAGTACCCAGGAATATTTTCTTCTCGTTTGTTCAATTTCTCAATTGGTATCTTCATTCCTCAACACTCTTGAATAAATTATTATTCTATTCCATTTACAGTTTTCAATGAAAAATTAAATGACTTTATAAATTTCTTTTAGTCTTTGTCGGAAAATTACAATGACATTCACAGATTTTTTCTTCAACTGTATATTTCGGTAGCATTGGAATCCTCTGATGGTTACTGCTATCGTCAAAGAAAGTCGTCCAAGTGGAGGATGTATCTGAATGATACAACCCATCATCCACAGAAAATAAAGTGAATAATCATCAACTGGTAGAACCAAAAAGTTGATATGTATTCAGTTAAAAATCTCAATTAAGGTATTCGAGACAGGTCAGACTGTGAAAGAAAGGTAAGGATGTTGCTGGTAAGGAGATGAATCGGCGTGACTACCTGAAGATCGTCAGAGCCATAACAAATTGAAATTAAAGGCAAATTGAAGGCCAATAACTTTGTAAAATATGGAAAAAAGTTTATCAAACATTAAATTCAGCTAACCTAAAACTCTGTGAATAAAAACTTGCAAGCGCCTTCTTCGTGTTGAGGTGAGGTGTACAAAATTCCAATAAATTTCATTTAGAAAAAAAATATATTACAAAAAATACGTGAAGGATTCATAATGCTTCAAATAATTGAGCTATATTGGAATATCCATTGTGACTGAGGTGATCAGTTATACGGAAAAAAATAATTGTTACCATAACAAGAATTTCAACCAGAATTCTAGGTATGGTATAGGCGCATCAAAAAACGATTATAATTTTTTTTTGTGTTGTTTCGGAAACAATTTCAACAAGGCAAAAGATAATTCCATTCTCCACAAGAAATGTACTCACAAAATGCACTCGTTTTCTCAGAAAACCTAATGCAAATATAACATGTGAGTATCTGAGTATCCAAAATGTGTTTGTCCCGCTTCACATAACCCTTCTACAATATTAACGGAATATCCGAAAGTCATGGATATTTCAGTTGTTATGAAATAGTTATACTGAAGCAGGAACAATATGCAACGATTTTAGAATAGTCAGACTCGTCTCACTTATATAAGCCAAAGAAAAAACTGGGTTTTACTCCTGCCTGTTTTCAACTCACCCATAATCAATTTCTTCAGTAAATGTTGAAAATCGCTTTTACACATCCTACATAAAAAATGAAGTATGTGATTTCAAGCTTGAGGTTTGCACTTCACAAATGTGTTAATGAATATATATGCAGGATATGAATGAAAGATTATTTTCCACATTTACTGAGGACAATGCAGGTTTTATGGGTAAGTTGAAAATGAGGCTGGAGAAAACAAAGTGTTTTTTTGGCATGTGTAAGTAGGACCTGTTACACTACTTCAAAATTGTTGCATATAGTCCGATGAGGGCATGGGTTGCTGCTCCAGTATAATAATTCCATATTCAGTAAATTATTAATGAATTTCGGATCATCCGCAAACATCTCCGTGAAGTGCGACAAAACACATTTTATGTACACAAATACTCGCATATTATTTTTGCATGAGAAGGTAGGAATCTTCAGAAACGATATCAACTTTTCCTTTTCCTTCTCCGATTATTTTTAGCAGAGTTATGACCAATCGACCAATCAAATATTCGGCTCCGCTAGAACTTTCAGTGGTAGATGAGCATGAACCTAAAAGTTGATGTGGGCGTTCAATCACGTTTTCTGGGAAAACGATTCTTAACAAATTACTAGGAATATTTTATGTAGAGAATTGAATTGTCTTTCACCTCGTTTTCCGATAAATCATATACTTTCCAAGATCACAGCAAAAATCTATTTATTTATTTTTAAACGAAAAAAAATACGTTTCACTTTTGGAATTTTGGTAAAAAAAATGTTTCGTGTTTATTATGGTTCCAACTACTAGCATACCAAGTTTGGTGGTGATACAATCGATTCTTGTCTCAAAACCCAATTATACTGGATTAATAAGTTTGAGTGTTGGTTCTGATGAATGTCAACAGGATTGTCGATCGATGAAAAATGCCAGCTTTATGTTAAATGAATGAAATTCAGTTCAAAATTATATTTTTTCAATAATCCAGAAGTGTTTCGACCAAGATTGAACATTACCATCATATGTCCACAGAAGACTAGTCTTCACCATACGATTTAACAAGAATGTCAAAGAACACGCACGTGAATTCTATATCATCGATAAAAGAAAACAGGTATTGTCGTGGCATTGATGTTATTGAGAGTTGTCAATTGACTATATAATTATCAAACATTGCGTCTGTTCCAAAGAGAGCTCTTTGTCCCTATCTGATATCAAATAGCAGAGTTTTCAGCATCAGTTATCCCAGGATACTGACAGGAGCTGTATCATTCCAATATTTGATTATAGTCCACTACCGGAGAATAAAAACATTAACATATTTTGTAAAATACTTTTCACAGCTTGAGCTTCTCCGATACCAGAAACCCCAGCGTATCAAGTCGTCAACGTGAGAGTCTTGCAAAAAAATGATTTGAGTCGTCACAGTTTTATGATCCACCCCAATCTGTTGAAGTAATCATTATACTAAAAATTAAACAGACAAGTTACACAAAATGAAAGTAATTTCGAAATGAAGCATCAACGATAAATGTCGAAAATTGAACTTTACTGTTAGATATATTCAATATGATTGACTGAACCAAAAAATATATACTTTTTCAAATACTCGAAGGGATTGAAATAAGTGTCTCCGATATATTTGATTCAGATTATGTGATTTGATTCATCATTATTATACAGGGCGACTCAAGAATGTACGAGACCAATATTACCAAATATTCTTAAAATACACTTTATATGATATCTTCCTTTTCTTCCTGAAGAATATCTCACATTTACATTAGTGGCAAACAGAAGTTTTATATGTCTAGTTTTCGTTTACCTTATGGGTGGAGATGCTGAAAATCATTAATGAAAAACGCGCCTAAAGAAAAGTACTTCGATAAGTAGAAACTTCCATGCTAACTCGCGAATCAGTTTATACTTGTTAATCTTCCATATCTCTTTTCAACCGCCAGAAAAGATTTCGTTCACAAATCATGTTCACAAGGGTTCTTTCCGTGATATTGAAGACGGTGTTGCCTATATACTCTACCACAAACACGCTAATTCTATTTCTCTGTAACTGAAATGTGTGATATAATTCTGCCACCTGCCACTCACGTCCAGTGAAAATTACATGATACACACACTCATTGTTCAACTGAAACTCATTATTTTGCACGTTCATCGATGGCATTTACACGGAAAACCATAGTCACAAAAAGATTCCTGCAGCATTCTTCGATGTGTAACAAATTACGGTCAATCAATCAGACAAATACAACGCAAAGGGTTGATGTCAGAGGTGAAAGGTCGCACGTGACACTGTACAAGGATCGACACGCGCGCTGCGGCTCTATAAACCATCTAACACTGCATAGCACGGAAGTGATAAGTCCAGATTATTCTTGATACTGTAGTTTGAGTTCGGAATAAAGTCAGAAAACATGTGGTGGAAAATAATAATGGTTATTTATAATACAAGCGAAAAAGAATTAGATTTCATTAGCTAAAATCTATAATTTTTATTTTTTTCTGTTACGGGAAAAAAGATGATTCAATAGTGAAAAAAAAAACAAATATCTACGGCTTAAGACCTTTCGGTTCGCGAGATCTTCCACATTTTCTCTCGTGAATAACCATTTCATGTATATATACAAACACGGTTATAGCCGCGTCGATAGGATTGCGGCTTACTACGCCATAGGTACGTGGTTCAAAGCGATAGTTAGGTATCTATTTTTTTTCATTTTATTAGCTTTTACCCAACCTAGGAATAAAGGCTGGTTAGGTTAGTGATGAAGGTAGGAGGTTGGGTTGGAGCGCCGAGCTGAACATTGAATGCAGATATCTACCTTTACCTATGTATATATCCGGGAAAAAAGTAATTTCATGAAAAGTCATACCTGAAAACATAAAATGTCAAACTTTCATCCCGTCACAAAAAAAAACTTTTTAGAGATAAGTTTTTATTCAAATGCCCTAAAAAGTAAATATTATGTGAGTTGAGGTTTCAGAAGCTTGCCGGGCAAAGTTTTCGGTTCGAATACAAGAGCGGCAAGCTTTTGAATATGTAACTCACATAATAACTTACATGGCACATCTGAAGAAATTATTTTTGCGCATTTGAAAAAAAAAAGATATTTTCATTATTTTATTTTATGATTTTCAGGTACGCAATAATCTATGGATTTCAGAGAAAGCATTTCTAATAAGAGCCGTTTCCTATGAGTTTTGAGTTATCTAGCTCTTCATGAAGGATGCCATCTAAATATTTACTCGTTCGCCATCATATGAATGTAACAATCGCCATATGGGTTATTTTATTTCTCAAATGCATAAAGTCATATCGAAAGACATTTAATTCGTGAAACAAATACAAAATCTTAAAACTCGTTCCCATCGGAAATATCTCATACACGACAAGAAAAAAAACACGTAATCTCCTTATAGTAATTGCGGCCTGTTGTTTAGTCTACCGCGGAAAAAGGCCATTTAAAATATCGAGTTCAGAATAGGGCCTTGTATTAATAGTAAGCAAATCAATGAATGAAACCATTGAGTCGGGAGACTGCTTAGTTGGAAAGCGATACACACGTCCTGATACTTACGATTTTGCTGACGGGGTCAGCTTGCATTACTTCTTAATTTAGGCACTGAACGTGGGAAATACTGATTCAGCAGAAAAATTCGACCATCTTGAATTGGGCGGGACTAATTCATTTTTCATAGTGAAGAAATCTGAATTATGGCCCAACGGACGAATGACTGATACTTTCGTTCCTGAGGGAGGACTCGAAAAATGGTACCTCCAACGAATGTTGAGAGGGGACCTCTGATCAGAAATGTCGAGGGAAAGTCAGTCAGGCGCGCGGTTCGGTAGAAATCAGTCAGAAAACTGAGTTTTCGTTTGTGGTCGGGAGGTCGGTTTATATCTACACATTTTTCCAACGGTTTGTGTATAATTTTATATCGAAAATTTGCCATCTTAGAAACATCCGAATTCTAGAATCTAAAATTGAAATTATTTCTTGCGATAAATTAAATATATAAAAGACGCGTCTATGACCGGGATTTCAAATAGAGTGTTTCATCCCAGACGAGAAATACATAAAGGATTAGCTGTTTTTGTTTTGGTAAGAAACCCAATTGATGTATACATGAACTAACTCATATATGTTCATTTCTCTGCTACGAATGCTTATCTCTTGCACTTAGCTAGATCTTCTCAGAACACCAACCCATAGTTTGTTCAAAGTAATAGTTAGGGACATTGGCTCTGGTTAGACGTAGGAATTATAGTGAGTGTCGCTAAGTGGAAGACACAGTTGATAATTCTGATTTGGAAATCGTTGAAAGAACTCCCTAAGAGAACTTATTTTGTTATTGATGTAGAAACGGTTTTAGCATTTTATATAATTTTTGTTTAATTCGACATTTTCCTTCGTGATTATTTGTAAAATCACCAAGAGACTTCCTCGCAAATTGGACTCATCAAATAGTTTTTTTATTTATGTATTTATATAGCCATTTATTTGGTTTTGTTTTATTTACATTTGAGATATTTTTATTATTTTTTTTTCTTAATAGATATCGTTTTTCCGACGGTCGATTATTATTTGTAAATTCCTTCACTACTCCCAAAAATACCTGAGCAAAGACTTGCAAAACCAAAAGACTGCCTCTTCGTGCAGGCAGCCGAATTCTAGCCCTTACGGCCAGGATAAACCAGATAGACCGAACTTTAATTTTTATTCCTATCTGGCGTCTCCGCACCAGATAATTTTTTTTCTAACATCCTAAAAACCGCGGAGTGGTGATAGCATTGCTGCCAAATTATTTTTATCTGGGTTGTCCTGGGTCACAGAGGTTCTTTGAAAACCTTTAAGGAAATCTGGTCTGGGGAACTTTTCCTCAGTAGAGTCAGTGTATCACCGAGAGAAAGAAGAAAAAGCAAAAATAAAGACTGGTACAGGTAAAACAGTTTTCCATAATTAAACTTAACGACCCTCTTAAAGGTCAGTACTTTTCGTGACGACAAGTTGATGCGTCACCTTGGGGTAAGGTTACACACCTACAAAAGGGGTACCCCCCAAGTTTAGTACATGAATTTTGACAAAACATTCATGATCTTCGACCCCGAATACTCCCACATATCAATTTTTAAGAGAATAAGACTTCAATTACAAATTCGTCCAAATACAAATAATAAATTGGTCAAAATTTCGTATCGACTCATCATTATGGGAATATGACGGAGCCGCCTAAGGTGTATATGGCATACTAGTACTTTTTATGAGGCTAGAACCATCAAAAATGGGAAAAATATTTCTTGCGTATGTGGCTGTGATTCTTAATCTAATTAATTTTACCAATTATAAACAACTTTTCGAAATGAAAAATGGACTTAAGTCAAAAATAAGGGTAGTTTGCTATAAATTAAAATTCTTATTTTTCGGTTTCCCCTGTACACTGTTTGGAAATTTGTAATTTTGATAGCCCAAATATAAGTTTTATGAAGATAAAATTTTCTGACAAATTAAACTAACTGTATAATGGTACTTAAACCTTTAAAGAGATCGAGTGAAATCCTACAACTACAACTATTATATTCTTTTTTTGTAATATGTAAAATAAAGTTACGGGGGGGGGGGGGGCAAGAAGTTTTGTTCCTCACTGTATGATAAAACATAAGTGGGATTATCCACTGATATTTTCATAACTGAAAAATCCCTATTTTGGTGTTTTTTAACATTTTAGTAGTAAATACATAATCATCGAAAATTTTGATTTCAAGGTGCTTGTGATCGTTAAAAAAGGAATATTTAAATTTTTTATGAATTGTATTACAGACTTTTATTTTTGAGGGGCTGTAGGCAATTATGAACACAAAAAACATTATAAATACATAATATTTTTTTCATCGATTTTCCATTCCAGCCTGAGAAATTTTCGAGCAATTAGCTTTTATCGATAGGCCGCGCGCGAAGAAATTTAAATGAACAAATTCACGCGCAAATTCAAATTGAAAATCTTGACAAAACTTCGACATCAATTTTCTGATAAACTTTGGCTTATACAGAAAAATTAGTGAAGAACTTTTTTCATGAAATCCGTCGACGATCAGATTTTTCTAACCAGATGGTGGATTTTTAGGGTTGAAGCCATGTCTCGTCAAAACGGATTATAAGATTTTTAAGATGTCTGGGACCTCTACTACCAGTTTATGAAACATTTCTCTGCCGGATAATTATGTAGGAAATTTCTACTATTAATGGTGCCACTGCCCCTTTCAGTTGAAAATATTTTGATTGGTTCCAATTTAATGTCCATGTCAATGCGCATTTACCATTCCTTTTGACAAATTCGATGTCATTATCAGATATGAGAGCAGAATATGTACAGTTCAGCAAGCATATGCCCACGATGCACATTAGTCGTACGATACTAGTCCCTAATAATTAATATCCAGTGATAAGGCACTCAACATGAACGTTTGCCGAACTGTAATTATTTCTGGTTTTCGTGTAGGCCAATACAAAATACCCAGTTCCTTCACCAATTTAGTAAATTCTTGTTTTAGCTCTGCGGTACAGATCTCTAGCCACAATATTCATTGATTTGAAACAATTAATTAACTATTTTTTATCACGTCAACAATAAGATCGACAGTTGTATCCAAGAAGAAAGAAGACTGTACGAAAAGAATATGCAATTCTTTGCAAAAAAAATCCAAAATTAATTCTCATATGTACGTACTTACCCAATTTATGAAAGGTATTTCCTAAAGAATTAATAGGTAACCTCTAAGCTGTTTAATCAAAGAAGTTTGACATGGTCAATCTGTTTTTATAAGTTTTCATAAGGAATTACACAAGTGGTGGTAATTTTTTGATAATTTTAACTAGATGCACGAATCTTTGTTGCTAGAGGAACAAAGGCGAGTGCTAATCTAGTTAAAAATGTAACTCACCTTGATTATTTTTTTACCGGGCGTTTGTCAGTGTCATTTTGACAACGAAGTCAATCGCTAATTTTCTCATATATTCATTTAAATAATGAGATAATCAAACAACATACAAAAATTATTGCTGTAATTTGTAACTAACAAATTATTAGGAGTAATACTATGAGTAATTTAATTTTTGCGATAAGTCTCTCGATTTATTTCTGAACGAAACTGAATTACTTCGAGGAAACACCACGAGTCCGCAGGACGAGTGTTTACTCAAAACAATTCATTTGAGTTCAGAAATAAAAGACAGACTTATGAGATAAATTCAATCACAGGTATTACTCCTGAAAATTTGAGTTGAATTATATAAGAATATTTCACGAATGAAGTTTTTCCATTAATATATTCATCATCAATATTATAATGTTTTGTTTCATAATTTCATTTGAATTCGCACCGAAGCGACGCATTTTGAAATATGCAACTATATTTATTATTGATCGAACTGTTAAACGTATTCATTTCATCCTGGTTACGTCATTGAAAATACTGAAGCTGATCCTCCAATCAGAATTGAAAGAGAGCTGGTGTTATCGCGATGACACAAGTTGCCTTTGATTCGCGATTGGTCAGATTAGGTGAGAATTTTAAGATGAGTGAAATAGTCAGTGTAATTTTGATACTATTGGTCGATTTACAGCTATTTACATAAGAACAACTGCAGACAGTTGTGGAACTCTATAATGTGGCTATATGACAAAATATTAAGTAAGCGTTGCGTCGTCGTCATCGTGTTGACAACGATTTGTTGCTATGGCGTTGTTTGGTAATACAAACATAACAGTTGTCATAAGCTGTCACGTTGTTTACCCTTTTAATTGCTTTTAAGTTTTGAAAATGAGTTCTAGCGAAAAGATCTCGCCGAATAGACAAAATTGATTTCATTACATTTTCTTCCTGATAAATCGAGAGAGCGATATGAAAAGGAATATAGTGTGTTCAAAAAATGGTTGGAAGAGAGCGGAGTAAAAAAATCTCCCAAGATGCCACCCTAGTATTTTTTTCGCAGCGTGCAAGAGAATTAAAACCATCAACATTGTGGAGCAAATATAGTATGTTTTGATCAGTACTAAACGTTAGGAAAAATATAGACATCAAGTGTCCTAAATTAATAACATTCCTCAAAAGAGAAGCAAGCGGTTACACACCAAAGAAATCTGTGACTTTTGGTCCCGGATGTAGATTATTTGCATATGAAGGTAAGCTCTTTTATTTCGTTATTCATTGGGTTTTTTAGAAGGACACTTGCAATACAATGCTTGTATGAATGTTCGTTTAAATTATATTTTCCTCAAAAATCAAACACTTTTAAGGGTCTTTAATTAAATTATAAAATATGCATTGTTTATTTGGTAAGTTGTGTTTTTTTTTAAGATTGCTTTACTATTTGGCATTTGCGGAGCTTGCAGGTGCGAAGAACTAATCAAAATGGACGTTAAAGACATTGATGATCTTGGCGATATGGTAATAGTTATCGTTCCAGTTACAAAAACCAAGAAAAAAGGCACATTTATTGTTTCTGATGACATAATAAACGGAATGTCCGCCTTGGCTTTATATCGAAAATATAAAAATTTCAGACAGCCCAAAACATCGCACTCCAGATTTTTTGTAAATTACTATAGGTAAAGGAAAATCATCTGTCAATGTGATCGGAAAGAATACAATGGCTAAAATTTCATTTAAAATGGCAACATTTTTAAAATTAAGAAACCCCCAAAATTATACTGGCCATTGTTTCCGAAGAACTTCGGCTACGCTGCTCGTTAATGCAAGTGGTGACTTGGTGACACTTAAGCAGCATGGAGGTTGGGAGTCTGGGAAGATTACTGAGGGATATGTCGCAGAATCATTGACAAGAAAAAGGCAAATTGCAAGGAAAATCATTACTGGTCGGGAATTCACTTCAATGCCAAGTTCTTCCAGGGATCAGGTTGATAACTTTGTGTCTGTAGCTCTTCCTTCATTGGAAACCCAACCTTGCATGCAGCCACACTACATCAATAAGTAATCATCAAGAAGGAGTGGTTAATATTTCAGTGGAAAATGGTCTTTCAGGATGGATTGCTTTCAATAATTTGACAAACTGTACAATTAATTTAAGTTTTTCATTTCATGTATTATATTGTTGTTTAATTAAAAAGAAAGGCAATAGACGATTATATGTATTTTTTATTTTATTTTCATAAATCTTCGGACGAGGTAAAAAAACAGACGAGGTACAAAAAACTCTTGCTAATGTTAAAGTATTAAAAAACTTGAGGGAGGAAAATATTTGTTCTTAGGGAGGAAAAGTACCATTTTCCTCCCTTCCTTAGGGGTCAAAAATAAAATTTTCTAGTGAGGTTGTAGAAAAAAATATTTTCTCATGACGATTGGCTGACAAGATCGTACAAAAAAGAATATATGTGATAATATAAATAACTATAGCAAATGAAAATCTTTTCCTTATTATTTGAAGTCCCCAGTGACAATTATTCATCAATTTAATGTGCAAAACGAATAGTTCCAACCAATAATAGAAAATACGCTGTCAGCATCTGCAATTGTCTGTTTGACTTCAAAGCCGTTTCCTGCAATTTTTGTTATCATTACGATTGGATTGGTTTTATTGGTGTCGTTAAATAAACAGGCCTCCTGAGCCACATTGGCTGGGTTGCGGACTGAAGAATGAAGGAAATAACAATATTATTCATTGTACCTGTTTCATATTCATCCATAACAAATTGTCGTTGGTGGAACAAAAATATAATTAAATATTCCTTTTCCAATAGTAAAAAAAAGATAAACTAGTATGCGTCTTTTTCATTTAATTTGCACGGATGGTATCTGGGAGAGAGAGGGGTTGTCACCCAGCCAAATGAAAGATGAATCAAGTCAGTATTTGTGTTTTTAAATTATTAGAAGGGGACCACCATACTGGATGAAATTATTCGCAATCCTGGGGATTTTAAAGAGGTGAGAGGAGATTGCTGCATGTAAGAAATCAGATGCAGGTACTATAACACCTTTGAATGAGTAGTGATATAAATATACCGAAAACCAGCTTTTTGCGTTTTTTTAGTCAATTCGAAAAATTTTGCACTTTTTTAGAGCCCAGTTCGATAAGTATAGAGTCCAAAATAGCTTGACTAGTGCAAATTATAGAAATGTTTAACGCTATATATAACAAGATGAAAAAGTGCAGAAATATCAGAATAAACGTAGAAAGAAATAATAAAAAATAAATAATAAAATATATTTTTTTAAAAGCTTGAGGCTCTATTTCAAGTAGAATGGCGTTTCGACGATGATCATTTTCTTCGGACATTAATATGAAGTGGTATATAAGACAATTCAAAAATGTGGGAAATTAAAAGAACGACTATGATGATTATTGCAATATTTGGTATATCTGGGGTTAACAGTATTGCAAAATGTTGAAATAATACCCAACATAGTTGAGTTTGCGTCCATACAAGCTCATGATAACTGTTAGATTTGTTCCATTTGAAATCACTTAGTTATTCAATACATGGCACCTCACACCTAGAAAAAGGTTTTTTTGCAGATAATAAATCAATTTGTTCAAACGTAGTTAGCTCAATATTAGCAATTTTGTTTAGTATTCAAACAAGCTCGTTAAACATAACACGGTTATTTCAGAAATAAGTATTAACATACATCAAAATATTCGTTAACGGCTCATTTTTTGACATTAAAACATATTACTTGGCCTGCAAAATCAAAAATTTATATTCAGCATATTTCTTGATTATCATTTTTAAAAAATTTAATTTTTTGATAATTATTCCTTGAATATAAATAAATGTTTGTTAGATTTGAGTCAGTTTGGGATAAAAATATGACATCATTTGGACAAAACTAATGACTCTGTAAGCAACGGGAACTTTATAGTCACCAATACAATAATATCCGTAAATATGTTAACTAAAATGATTTGGCGGTTGCAAATTATTCGACATATCCAACCCCTCCACAGAATCACGTGTCATCGCCTCAGCATTTCGATACGAGGATCGACTGGAGCTCTGAAAGCGTGCCCTTCTACCTTTTATAACGCCATTGTATTCAAGTCTTGTGTGTTGTCGCTTGTCTGTCAACCTGTTCAACCATATCAAGATCATTAATTTCTTTGTTACTGGCCATATAATCATCATCATTTTTGGTGCGAAAGTGGACTAAGGGAACTGAACCCATGCACGAATGTGCATATGGATTGAAGCCACAGGTGAATGTGAATGTTTGTGCCGGTTTGACGCTCGTGGAGTAGATGCAAGGGTGTTCGTACCCTGCTAGTGCCTTGGTGATAGAAGGATTGTTGGGGAATTGGAACCTTCACGAATACATTACACGATTTCAAGGTAATAATGTTTAAAAGCTATATTTATGTGTAAATATTTCCATAATTGAAATCATTATATTATTAGTAGTTCCCTGACCTAGCTAAACCAACCTAACCTAGTTCATTGCTACCAAAATGGCCGGCTGCCTCTTCTAATAATACAATGATTTCAATTATGGAAATAATAACACATGAAAATAGCTTTGAATGATGATTATCTTGAAATCGTGTAATATATTCGTAAAGGTCCCAATCCCTCAACAATCCTTTCATCACCGCGGCACTAGTAGGGTAGGAGCACCCTTGCGTCACCGGCACAAACATTCACATTCACCTGTGGCTTCAATCCATATGCACATTCGTGCGTGGGTTCAGTTCACTTAGTCCACTTTCACGCTAAAAATAATGATGATTATATTGGAAATAACAAAGAAATGAATGATCTTGATTTGGTTGAACATCGAATAAATAATAAATTGGTTAACATTTAAATCATACATTCTTAGTGGATATAATATACACTGACCGCCAAAAAGTATGTACCATATGGGAAAAAAGTTTATTATTAGAGTATTGGAAAAAAGATTCTTGGGAAAAGTTTGTGCATGTCCGATAACCTAAAAATCGATTTTGACACATGTCACGTGATCGCTGGTATGGCGGCAAATTGAAAAAAATTACTATGAATAGGCAAAAAGCCGTGTGAAATGGCAAGATATCGAAAAAAGTTATTTGAAAAAGTTGCTTAGAATTGAATTGTATATGCATATACAAAGTTTGAGAAAATAATGTGAGAATATTGAAAATAGCAATTTTTTTTAAATATTTTTCTATCTGTAGAAAAATAGCAAATTATTTTCTTATGAAAAGCTGTACCATACTAAAATATTTGTATTCCGATGATAACCACAAAACTTTCTCATTTTTTCCACACCAGAGAGCACTAAATTACAAAAATTCAATTTTGTCAGAACCCTTGCTGTTACATTGGTTCGTATCTAACAGTTATATCACAATTCCACTATTATTGTGATGATAGGGAAATCCGAATATATCGTGTTTTTCCGATTATAATCAATTTTTGATGATAATCGTGCACGAACGTTTCACTTTGTACATAATCTTAAAAATAGTGCGTCAAATTGAAGAGGCTAGAATTTTCAACATTGCATGCGAAGTGCTCTGGCACGATTATCATCGAAACTTGATTATAATCTGGAAAACACTATGTTTCTGGAGTGTCATGTCATCACAATGGTCGTGGAATTCTGATATAACTGTTAGATACGAACCAATGTAACAGCCAGGATTTTAACAAAATCCAATTTTTTTAATTTAGCACTCACTGGTGCAGGGAAAATGAGAAAGTTTTGTCATTATCATTGAATTACAAATGTGTCAGTCTGGTAAAGATATTCATAGGATAATAATTTGATATTTTTATACAGCTAGGAAAATATTAAAAAAAAATTGCTATAATAAATTTTCTCTCATTATCTCTTCAAACTTCGTATATGTATATAAAATATAATTCTTAGCAACTTTTTCAAATTTTTTTCAATTTGCCGCCATACCAGCGATCACGTGATATGTGTCAAAATCGATTTTTAGGTTATCAGAGATGCAAAAACTTTTCCCAAGAATCTTTTTTCTAATACCCTCATAATAAACTTTTTTCCCATATGGTACATACTTTTTGGCGGTCCCTGTATATAACATATATAATTATATTCAAGTTACTGTGAGATATATATACTTAAATAGCAACACAAATTATGTCACAGTCAAAGTGATATCATTTTATTGTTAATAAATGAATTTCTTTAGTGAACTTCAAACAAGTAAATAAAAACAAATATCAGTTAATATTGAAGTAACATGTTTTTTGGGTTGATGAATATTAAGTTTGTATCGAACAACGGATTCATTTCAAAATTTTCAAACAAATTACCTACCTATTTATTAGTAGTAAAATTACTGTTGCGTCTTCGGGTTCAAAAATAAGTGTACACTGGTATGAACTCGCCTTTATTAATCAAACTTCACTTGACAACACTGTAATTCAAGTCACTGTCAAATCTGATACCAAAATACTAGTTTCCAAGGTAACTCAAAGTAACTTCCTAACTAACTTCATCTCACAAATGCATTGCTTTTATATACAAATAAAGTTCTAGAAAACTTAAGAAATCAATAGAACACAAATAGAATGTTCGACGATTGATCCAGAACAAAAGTTAGTGCTTCTAGATTTTTCCATCTAATTCATCGAACGATCTCGAACAATTCGAGAACTCTTTATCAAATTTCAGGTCTGTAACATTACATTAGTTTGGCCATATTCAAAAGCATAATTTGTTAACATTTAAGAAAATTTCTTTACTGTTAACAAACAGTTCTCTCAGTGCACGTTTAAAGGACTAGCTTACACAAGTCTATCGAATACTTCCGAGGGTACTCGTAAGGAAGGATCCGGTTGACGAAAAGAACAAGTTTTCAACAAATTCTTCACCCTGTACACAGTTTTGCATTCAAAACTCACTTATATATTAATGGATGAGATCAACCAAATCTCACGCCCATAAAAATGGTTCTTCACTTCTTCATAGATCACCCAGATTGTTATCTAATTTCTTTCTCTCATCTGCCATGCTTGAACACTCTTTGAAAATCGTGGTTATCGACAATTAAACCTAATTCATACAAGGTATGAATACTTATTATATGGTCCATAACTCTTGTAGAACATCTTCATTCAAACGGCTAATGTAGAAAGTATTCTAATTCATTCTTGAGTGTTGCCCAGGGCACAATATCGAATATTTATTATAAGGCATTAATGAGAACTTGAATATACTTTTACTCAACTAGTTCACTAACAGGATGGAGAGAAAAATACGTGTTTCAAGATTACCCTGATTTTCCAGGATTCTTAGAAAATATGAATTAGAAAATAAGAGCTGAATTTATGTTTTCAGTTTTAATATCTTTCTACAAAACAATATTGATAATATCAATAAGTATGTCAGAGACGGTATTTGATCTATAGAGATAATAAGTATATAGTACGCAATAGTATTCAATGTAAATGTCTGGTTGGTGGCATGTAGGTCTCTGATAAAATATATATACTTCAATGATGTCTTTTTTTATATTTATCAAAACTTTTATCATTTTTATTATGTGTGATTATTATTAGTAATCATTATTGTTTACATGTTTGTTTACTGGTCATCCATCATCATCCATAGCTGAATAGGTATTTATAAATAGTTATTTTTGAAAATCGAACAGTATTAGATTGGATGTGATTCATTTGAACAGAAAAATTCAATGAATCAACAATTCATATCATTTATGAGAAACTTACTCTGTGTGTGACGAATTGACTGACAGCTATTGTGACTCATTGTCATTTTCAGCGAATATCTCAGACCGATAATAATTATAGAAAAGAAGTTATACTCTTGCAGATTATGGGTTTGAAATATAAAAGATGAGTTGCTTCTTTGGAAGAATCAAGTCTGAAATGAAAATATTATGGTCTCCAATGAAAACTGTTGATAATCTTCTTCGGAAAGACTCATGTAAGTATTCAGGAAAAAAAATATTACTAACATTAACCGCAAGTTTATATTCATATTTTCAAAGCAATTATATATCCTTGAAGCATACCTCCCTCTGTTTGACCTCAAACCTATATAGTAGGGGTGACCAGGGTTGGTTGGCGATCGTGAATATTTTCAACGTTTGCTGTAGTAGCGCACCACTGCCTCGTCTCGTCGTTCAGTCTATTGAACTGCACATCTCCTCTTGACCTCATAGGCCAGTAGAGATAGACATGAAAAATTGAAAATTCAACAATAATTCCAAAAAATTTCAAACTTTGGTCAAGTGAATGGGTGGGTGTGTGAGTGTGTGTGTGTGGGTGTTTGTGTGTCGTGTGTGGGTGGGTGGGTGTGTGTGTGTGTGTGTGTGTGTGTGGTTGACATCGAAATTAACCATTTGCCACAGAGTTTTATTAAATTCTAAAAGAAAAAAAACTATAAACATAGTTTTAAATATCTATTTTGGCGTTTTTAAGAAATTGAATCAAAGCATCGAAAATAATTTCGTTTTGTGTACTCAACAGGGATGTGATATTTATAGGCAGGAAAATATGGTTTGCAACTTCTTCCGACATACGCAACATTGTCAAAATGGCAATTTTCTTGAATTTTGCTGTATACTCGTTGAGAAAATTCCAAAAGTTCTCCAAATTTGGAGTAGTATTGAATATATCATTTCATATCACAAATCAAGTTTGCAACCAATTCAAATATACGGAACATTTTTTTATCGACCTATAATGTTTTTCTTTTAAAAAAAAATTCCAAAAATTCGAATAGTTGTTTAGATTCGCAACCTTTTCCGTTGAGAGGAGCATATACAGTGTGACCCACTTAAGACCGGAGCACCCTCATAAAATCTACATTTTCCAATCGATTGGAATATTTTTTATTTATTTTTCATTAGGTAGACATTCAAGAAGTCTACTAGGACACCAAATTTCATGAATGAATCTATAAATCTCCATTTCAAGTGCCAACTAATCTGATTTTTCAAGGTCAAAAATAAATAAAAATTAGAAACATTCCAACTACACCACTGGATTCGCGACATTTTCAAATGGTTCATATGTAAATAACGTTGAAATGCGTCTATCAATAAAAAAGTTATAAGGAAATGAAAATCAACCCACCAATTCAATTTCAAAACTTTTATCAGAACTTTGACTACACCACTGGATTCGGGGAGTCTCAAAATATCACTGACTGTAATTTCATTGAAATTTGTTGTTAAATAAAGAAAATAAAAAATGATGAGATAACATTTTCCTGAAATTCCATTAACATGTTTTTCAAATTTTATTATCTTATGATTTTCTCATTTATGAACAAATTCCTATGGAGTTTTGGTCATTGATATATCGAGACTTCCTGAATACAGTGCTGTATTCGGAATTTTGATAAAAATTCTGAAATCCAATTGGTGAGTTGATTAAGCGGCATATTTTTTAAATTTCACTACCTTATAACTTTATTATTGATTGTCGCACTCCAACGTAATCAACATATGAACCATTTCAAAATATCGCGAATCCAGTGGTGTAGTAAGAATTTTTTTAGAAAAATCGCTAGTAATATTTTGAGAGGTTTAACATTGAAAAATTAGTTGTCCCTGGAAAAGGATACTTATTCATGATTTGGTGTCCTGGTAGACATTTTTTTTATCAAGGTGGTCTCGAAATAATTGCAAAAGTTTTGAAACTTTGTTAAAAATTTTGAAAAAATCTTTTCTGATGCAACCGTGTAGACGATCCGGAACTTCATGCGATTTTGAAAAATATAAATAATTTACAAATTTTAATTTTTCAACGATTATATATAGTGGTAGCCAAAACTATAGGCAATATTATGTTGTGAAGGTCATATTGAAAGTAATAAAATAAACGATAAAAAAATTTCGAATAAGAAAAGTAATACCAGCCCCGGTCTCCCCTACTATATATTTATTATCGATTTTGTGAAAAGAGCTATAGAAAAAAAAAGCATTTTTCCATCACACTTCCTGTATTCACCTCGTGAACTGAGAGTAATTTACTAGAGAAGTACCACACATTGTGTCATAGCTTACCATCTAAATAGAGTCGTTTGAAATTATAGCCTTAGTAATACAATGCTTTTTCAACATCATGTCATTTCGATCAAGATATGGCATAGTATAATACACAGGAGTAATTTATGCCTCTTCTAAGGTTTTTTCAGTCAATAGGCAATTGTGTCTGAATTTGATTGCATCTTTTTGATGAGAGGAATATATCATCAATGTCAGTTGTTATTCAAATGTCCTGGGAGAAATGACGAAACACATCAATATGGGATGAGAGAAGGCTTGGTTAGCAATAGAAATCTGATTTAGATTATCTCTTGCCAAATTTATCTCTGAATTGAATCATCAAAGAAGAATTCACAATGCATTTCTAATGTTGACTCCGTCCTTATTTGGCTTCATTGGTTATATTGAACTTACTAATTTACAATTCATGAGAAATTTTCCGTGTGTAATTTGAATGGGATTTCGGGACTCGAAAGAATATTTTTCGTCGACCTCTACAAAAAATGACATGTTATGTATTAATTTCCGGACGAAAATCGACTATTTTGAAGGCAAATACTTTTCGTCCGCAAACACTTTTCGTCCGCAAACGCTTTTCGTCCGCTGTGGTTACTAAGGCCGTATCATAGTGACCACAGCGGACGAAAAGCGTTTGCGGACGAAAAGTGTTTGCAGACGAAAAGTGTCTGCGGACGAAAAATACTTGCCTAAAAAAACAGTCGATTATCGATTAGAAAATCGGAAATTAGTAGGTAATTTGTAGAGGTCGAAGAAAAAATGTAATATGCACCTCGGCGAAATATTGTCTATTGTCTCGCCTGCTTGCTAGCCTCGGCTGCGCCTCAGATATCAATTTGCAGGCTCGACTATAATAGACAGTTTTTCGTCCTTGGTACATAAATAACTATTGTTTAACGACAGTACGTCAACTGAATATTTTGACACTGACAACTAAAATGTAGTATTCTTCAGTGAAAAACGTCACTTTAAAAACATCAATATAAGAGTAGTGCAAAAAGTAATGAAATGAAAAAAAATAATTAATAATCAAACAATCAGCTTCGTATTATGTTTGTGATTTTTCTGGTAAAAGGTTTATTACCAATTTTGCGCATTCTTAAATTTCGGATATCTTAGATTACTTGTCAGTTTATTCGGTGATCATTATTTTGATCATCAAAAGTTTCTATAACTCGTTTCATCCATGATACTTGAATTACCACGTAAAATCAATATTTATTTGTAAACAAATTGTAACAACCATTAAGGGTCAAGTAGCTCAGTGGTTGAGACTGAAGCGTTCAAAACCATTGACTGCTGGTCGGCTAGGTTTGAATCTAGCGACTTCAGATTTTTATCTGATGGCCCGAGAAAGTGCTAGGAATCACACGTTAAAAGGTAAGACCTCGTTAATCCTTGGCTCACACAAGTTTCGACTTTTGAAGGCTGCCGTTCGTAAGGGGACGACAGCTGGTTAACGGAAAAAACAATTTTAACAATTATGGTTCATAAAACATTCGAGTGGTGTATACCAAGTATGTTGGAATTTCGCCCGAATCCATTCAATTGTACTTCCGTATCGAAAAATGTTAAAAGTTTGTTTAAAACACTAGTGTGAATTGCAGAATTCGCTAAGCTCGTTTTGCAAACATTCACAGCCGTGTTTTATAAACATCCACTTTCTATACTCCTATCATAAATATGTATTTATGCACTTTTCACAGTGCATAAAGTTGTGCTTTTTAGCACGAGGGCGTAAAAAAATCAACTGTGCGTGAAAACATCAATTGTGCATACAAGTACCTAAAAGTTTTATAAAATCCTTTCAGTGTATTTTCATCACGAGCGCAGCGTATTGGAGCAAGGGTTTAATAAGTTTCTGTCAGAATTTATAAATGCGTTATATACTGTACTTTTTCTACGAACTCACTTTTAAAACAACAAAATTATAAAAAGTATCTATTTCACCATATCATATAAAAACAACTAAAGGCACAGCCTATGTGGGTATAGGACGACAAATTTATTTCTTTTTTTGGACTACAAATTTCTCAAATGTTTTTGAAAAACAACATTTTCAATTAAGTGCAATCAGCAGTGGGGAAAATTTCATTATCACATTTCAGTTTTCGAGCAATTTTTTTCAATAACTTTTTCTACGTTTTTCACATTGCGTACAGCGATAGTTTTTATCTCAATTACGTAAAATAATCAACAGTGCGTCTAGTCATTTTTCGCACACTTTTCCTACACTGATTCATTTTCGAAGAATTATTTTATATCATATTCCTCTCCGAATTCATCATTTGACAATATGACAACAAGTCGTATAATAGAACGTTCAAATTGCTACAGTTCGTCAATAGAAAAAAAAATTGTATGATACACTTTCGTAAAGAGCTTTTTTGTCTCGTTCAACAAAATTCACGCTCATACAAAAAAGACGTAATTTACGAACTTGTCTCATAAATATGGACACCTTTTTTATTATTGATTAATCAAAAAAAAAAAGTATTCTTGATAAAAACCTGTGTTTCATACCAAACCAGAATCGCATACACCAGAATGAATTTTTCACTACAAGAGAGGTTAAAAAACATGCTTTGTTTTCGAAATAATATGATCCAATCACTTCATTTTTCACGGTAGAATCAAAAGTTACTGGGACACATTGTTCAGAATCAGAAATTGGAATCATAGCCCCCTATGACCAATTTTATTTTTTGCAACTTTTTTTTTTTGATTTCCTCCTCATCGTCCTGTGCGACGGATAGTATATTCTCAGACAGAGCTGTCCCAAAGCACAGTGCTTAGTGCTCGTAAAAGCACTCGAAGCACTCGAGCACTTTCTTAATTCAGTGCTTAGTGCTAGTACTCCAAAGCATTTAACGAAAAGGCTAAATCTTGTAGAAACATGAAGTCGCGGCAGATAATACTCGGCGGCATCCCAACCAAAAAAACTTTTGTTCACGTTCTTATGCAACATTTCTTTAACGAAAGTCAAAAGAAATCTGCCAAAAATTTCGTTGGGATGACATTTCAGTGGCGGATCCACGGTACTGGTATGGGGTAATGAATATAAATATTATCATTTAAGGAAAGTAAAATATGACTATATTTCCAATAGACATATGAAATAATAAAAACAACCAATAAAGTGGTTTGGTTTTAAGAATTGCGAATGAAAGTATTTGAAACACTCAAATTACGATATTTTGAAACATACTGCGTTCATCCTCAGACCTTAGGACGGCAGTATGAGTATTTTGGAATAGGCTTGGGGGTCATTACCCCCTTTACCCCCTCCCTGGAACCACCACTGTGACATTTGCTATCTTGATACAGGGAATGTGCGGTGTGTCAATCACCATTCTGCTATTTCTCACTTCTTATCTGTGTAGAGGTAAATATGTGCAGCTCATTTCGATATGATTTTGATTTACATATTTTAATTTTCAACCGGTGGGAGGTTGTGGCATCACAAGTTAAAAGGTAAGGGCTTCATTGTCCCCAGCTCTCGTAATGGGGCAGCCGGTTGATGGAAATAACAATTCAACAACAATTGTATTTGAATCCAATTGTTGATTTAAACAATTCTGTTTCATATTAGTATATTGTGTAACAAGTGTTAGAAAAGTTCTTTCAGTAACGAGTATTTCAATCAAGTACAGCGTATAGGAACTGGTGTTTAATCAACATGTATCTCGAGGAGTTTTTAAACGCTTTGCATATGTTTTTTATCATAACAGTTTTAATTAACAGGTCAGGATTTTAACCATAGACACCAAAGAGTAACCCTAGCGATATCTTTAAAAAATAGAGTTGCTAAGGTACTGTTTTTAAAAATTTGCTTTAGTTGCATATTGTGAATCAGTGATGATAGCGCGGTAAGCTGATTGCCGTTTTAGTTATGTAAGTAGAAAAAGTAACTTAAGTTTATGACTCGGTTAGTACTCGATGGAAGTTCATATCACTTCTCAGACTGTTACTGAAACTCGATTAAACACGATAAGATTTCAACAAATTGTATTACATCATTCCATATTCCGCTTCACTGTAGCTTTTTCAAGAGGTTTCAAAAAGCTACAGGTTAGCTGTACATGTCGCGATGTAATATTATTTGTGAAAATCTCACTTGTTTAATTAAGTTTCTCTAACTTATTTTTTTTATGCATTCAAAATTCTGAGAAGTGCTTAGTGCTCCCTGATTGGAATTACTTTTTGAAAGTGCTTAGTAATCGCGAGCATTTTATAAATAAAAATGCTTAGTGCTCGAGATTTCGGAGCACGTTTTAAGAGTGCTTGGTGCTTAGTGCTTGAAGCACTTTTTGTCAGTGCTCGCCAAAGCTCTGTTCTCAGATATCATATCACTCTCTGGATGTCATCGCCCTTCTTGCTTCTATCATAAAATCACATTTATTGAAAAATAGCACGGAATTTCGCAAAATCTTGGCTGTGAATAGTAAATGAAACTGAATTATCTCCAAGATATGATCCCAGAATGACAATAAATAGAATAATGGGGCATATTTGTATCAAAAAATGTTATTGGTAGTGTGAAAATAAGTTCATATTCATTCTGATATCATAACTTGGAGACAGTTCAGTTTCAATTACTATTTGCAGCAAGATTTCGTGAAAATCCTTAACATATTTCAGCTAAGGTGATTTTCCGATGGAAGGAAGAAACTAGAGAATATCCAGAGTGTGATATCATCATATCTAAGAATATACCATCCGTCTAGCATAGTATTCCTTATGACGTACAGGCCGATGAGGAGAAAATGGGACAAAATTTGAAAAATTTAAATTTGTCATACGTGGTTATGATTTGAACTTTTGCATCAACATTCGATTCTGAACAATAGTTCCTACTCACTTTTAATTCTGTCGCGAATAATAAAGTGATGGGATCCTACTTTTTCGAAAATAAAGCATGTTTTTTCATCTCACTCGTATAGGGTGGTGAAAAATTCAATTCTGATATTTTTGCCCAGAATTGGGATGAAGCAGAGCTTTTTGACAGAAATGATTTTCTTTTGAGAAATCAATAATAAAAAGGTTTCCATATGCTGTTAACTTTATGCCGGACACTGTATAACCCCACTTTGGCCCCTTCATTTTAATTTTTTTTAATTTTTCGTTATACCTGGCATGTGTCTAAATGATTTTATTGGTTGTCGTTGATGCAAAGCCCATCACCAGAGTATGTTTTCATACTTTTATGGCAGACAGTGTATATAGAACCCCTGTATATTAGATCAAGTTTCAAGAGTGATGAGTAGTGGTATTCCTCTGTATTCGTTTTTCTATTTCTTACTATCATTATCTTGTTAGCACGACATAAAGTTTTGTTTTATGGAAATGACACATACCCGAAAATTATACATTCACACATGTACACTAAATTACATGTAAATAACTCGAACCTGTTACACTTTCTACAGAATATAATGCTGCAGTGTCATGTTTCCTGCATATAATAAACAAATTACCTGTTCTTCTCTACCAAAAAGAAAAAAGTTCAATTGCTGAACTTAATTGTTAATTTCTCCGAAAACTATTCAGTTAGGAATCTTTTATAACAAAGAAGAAAGATTGGCTACGCCATCCTGCAAGAATTGTTTATCCGTAGATAATGTTTGAGTAGAAAATGACGCTTTGGAATTGACCTGTTTTTCACAATGGGTTAATGAAATAGCAAGTACAAAATTAATGAACGAAACCCACAATGGCAGATGCTAGTCTAGTTCCCATGCAGTTAAGTAATTCACTTTTCAGACTCCCATACTTAAAATAGAATGAATGATAACATTATAACGTTTATGCTAAATACCACAAAGTACCTTTGCAATTCGAGATGATGAGATAAAAATAATATGGTAAATGTTTCTACAGAATGTCATATTCTGAAACACTTACAAGAATCATGCAACTGAATTAATGAAATGTTTGATTACCAGATGAAAGCATCATCAGTATATATGAACATATCTTATGCTTCTTCAAAGCTATGTTTGAATACGGTTTCTGCGAAACTGTACTGATTTTAGTTCCATATCAAGTCGACACCACAGCTAAATCTGTTATTATTGACGCTTAGAATTGGTTGAATTTATTTTGTCATTTTGATTTTTTATTTTTGTCAAAATGCAATGCCCATGACAGGTCTATGTCAAAAAATTACTTTCGAAGTGTTTCCGCAGAAGAAATATTTCCATCATATTCATCCTTGATGTGTATAATTGCTTCTGAAGAGCCTGCTTTCCAATTCTATCAATCTCCCTAATGAGCTTGGTAAAGCGAAATAGATTTTCGTCGACCAAAATGTATTGGGGATTAAATGCGAGAAAAGTGAACCTTGCTTCAATGAAATGAACGATTTCTGTGAGTGATATTTTTTAATAACATCTTACTATCTAATTTATTTTAAAAAAATTCAATGAAAAATAGGGAAAAGTAAAAAAAATCAACAACCTGAATGAAAATGCGAATTTTTACTTTCAGATTTTTTCTTTTCAGTTAAAAGTCTTTTCACTACATCTATTAGATGTAGTTCAATGTCCAGCATGGCTTTAGCCAGATAATTATGTTAGATATTACAATTCATGGAAAATGTTTCCCTTTTTAATATTTTAGAATGTTTTTCGAATCACGTTCAAATTCTTTCAACAAAAATCCCAGTTACTTTTCTTCCTAAAGTTGAAAATGAGAAAATTATTCGGAAAAAATAATAATAATAATAGTGAATACCTTGTTCATCATCGGATATGACACCCCTCGATTACTATTCTTGGGGAGTTCTCTGAATCTGTGTTAACAAAATCGAATATAATGACGTAATTTTTTTTTATAAACTTGTAATGAATAGTCGGTTGGTATTCATTGACAAATTGTATAGAAAGCAAAGCATACTGTTGACAGAAGTACCCAAAATATATGTCAATCAAGAAGGCGGTTTCGACATTCAATCTATTGTTATTATTAACAAATGATAGGCGTTCGGACATGATTCAAGAAATTTGCCGTAGAATGAACAAAAAGTAATGAATTTGATTTCGACCAAGTAGAAATACACCTTTCTCTATCAGTGTTTCCAAGCTAGGTATGAGGCAACTATTTCGTAGAAAACTACATTCCTGGCTGATACCAAGTATGTTGGACTACTCAGATACTTGTGCAACGTTCCTCAGTGAGAACCCGATTGCGAGGGCCTCTATGATTCATGAGTTCTCGCTCGTTCTAGTTCAAAAAAATATCTGCCTGGCAGAAAAATTTGGAGGGTTTTCCCCTCTTATCAGTAATAGTGAAGTTTAGAGGGTGGCCTAAGGCGCAGTCCGTTAAAAATTCCAGCATAGCGATAGCCGATTCGAGACTGGTGTATGGCAGATTATTTCAGAAGTACTGAATATCGAAGTCGATAGGCAACCACTTGACTTGTTGTGAAACAAGTGTATTGGGAGTGGTCTAGTACTAGCTTGGATTGCACACCGACCACCCGAGGTGGTGCTATAGGTTTTTCGGGATTCTTACATCTGAAAAGTGAAAACGCCACCAAAAAAATCAGTAAGTCGCCCCGGAGCGCCACGGCCCGCACAGGTTATGCCTTTTGGTACACTCTACGAGTGTTTATGATATAGAGTATTATACAACGACCTATCACATATCAGGTATCCGACAGAAGATAAAGTGGCCTTTTGGTAATTTGCCAAAGCTGTTGGAAGAGATTTTACTTTCAGCTCATTTCCTCCTCGAACAAAGGAAGATGGAACACTAACTCAGGAGAAAGCCAATATCTTTGCAAACACGTTTGCTGCAAATTCTGCGCTGGATTCATCGGGAAAACAACCCCGCATGACATCATTCGCCATCGAACCATCAGATGCATGTTGCTGGGTCTTGACACCAACAAAGCTATTGGATCTGACGGAATTCCTCCGATCGTCCTCAAAAAATGTGTTCCCGAACTAACATCGGACTTTTGCAAGTTATTCAACTTTCTTATAATTTGGGAGTATTTCCGCCCAACTGGAGAATTGCAAGGGTACAACCAGCCCCTAAAGAAGGGAAAAAACCTATCCAGCAACTGCAGACCTATCGCACCACTATCTGTTTTTTGGAAGGTCACGGAGAAAGTTATAAACATTGAGCTCATGAAATATCTAGAACGCTCAGGAATTATCAATGATCGACAATATGGTTTCCGGCACCAAAGATCATCCGGTGTCCTCCTTGCTTATGTCTCACATATTTAGCAGCTATCTATCAAAAAATAGGGTGTGAAACTCTGACCGTTGCACTAGATAGTTCCAATGCATTCGATCGCGTTTGGCACCAACGACTCATAGCCAAACTTCCATTTTATTTCTTGCCTCATCAGTTGTGTTCTTGCTATCTAGCTTTTTCTCAGACCGATCTCTCCACGTGCTGGTCGATAGAGTATAATCTGATACTCTACCAATAAATGCTGGTGTTCTGCAGGGATCCATTCTAGCACCAACACTGTTCCTTCTTCACATCATATCCATTAAACAGCTTTGCAGATGATAGCACCGTTTATACCGCTTTCTCTTTCAAAGCTCTGATAAGAGCCAGTGAATGCAGAAATGAATGGGAAAGAATCGTGAATAATATAAATACGGACTTAGCCAGAATTCTAGAATGAAGATCCAACAATTTGGTGGTATTCAATGCAAATAAAACCTAAGCATGTCTTTTCTCTAAAAAGGCCGATCTCACAGTAGTCAGCATAACTATGTCAGGAGTATCTATGCCAATGAAATCTTCCATTTCAATTCTCGGTATTACCATCAGCAGTACCCTCTCGTGGGAGAACCATGCGAGGTCCATTGCCAAAAAGTATTTTACTCCTCGTCAACTGATTATGATTTATAAGGCACAGATTCGACCTGATTTGGAATACTGTTCCCATATTTGGAGTGCAGCACCGAAACACACATTAAAACTTCTAGATTCGTTCCAAAAGAGAGCTATTCGTCTCGTCGGTGATACTTCTCTCATAAGCTCGCTTACTTCTTCGGAACATCGCGGAAAGATTGGCGATCTGTCTCTGTTTTATAGATATTTCCATGGACGTTCTTCCGAAATGTCATCAATCGTTCCACCTTTAGCGGTCTCATCGAGATTGACCCGTCGAGCTCAGTCCTCACATTGATATGCCGTCACTTTGAAGACATGCCGCACATCTGCTTCATTGGGATTGTTTTTCCACAGAACGGCAAAGCTTTGGAACTCGCTGCCTCGGGAAGTGATCACTGAGGCATCCAGCTATCAGAATTTCAAGAACAACAATTCCTACCAACTTTCCCTCGGCGCTCACGATGTTCTTTGAACAATACAGGATTTTCCTTTTCGTGGAACCACAACTTAAAAAAAATCGTGTTGTTAGTCAGCGAACTAGTTGTCTTCTGCCAGTTGTCTCATACCTAATTTTACAAGATTTGCTGAAATATGGATAATTCGACATTGTCGAAATTATTTTGTTTTAGTTATATCCACTATCCGGCAAGCTTCTCTAATTATATTCGAACTCTTATCATTTGTTATTGACAGTATATTTCCTAGCTTAACAACCAATCAGTGTATTTCAAATTTTGAAATTCAGCCAATAGAATCGAAACTACAGTGAAAATATAGCTTGTCGCTGTATTTTCACGGTGATAAATCTGCTTAGTTTTTGTTTTACTATCTGTCAAGTGAAAATAATGATTTAAATTATAAACGTCAAATTTATGTGTTTTGACTAGTTATCTTTATTTATCAATATGAGCGATCGTTGGGGACAAATATAGATGAGGCCGTGGAAAAGAGTATTCCGTTGAATACGGCTAGAAGTAAAGCATCAATTACCAGGTGACACGATTTTTCATTGGCAATCCCAATGCAAGAAAATACAACTCGTCCTGCGAACTCGTTCTTTTTTCAGCTTTGGGATTGCAATCCATTAATATTCCAAAAAATTATCGGTAATAATCATACCACTTATTATATTACCACTGATAATAAGTCGGATTTTATGGAATTCTCAGTTTCTTAACTGGATTAAATGTTCGAAAACACTGCATTCTTGGTGAAGACATAATATTTGGGTCCTTCTTTCTAAATACCTACTATTTATTTAAACCTTTTGTTTTTGATGAATTTTGTAATCATCGTATCGAAGAACTCTCCAAAAATGGAAATCGAAGGGTATCATATACGGTGAACGCGAGGTCACTCCTGCCGAATTGATTTTTTGTTTCAAATTGTTTCCTCATTATCAACTTCTGCAAAAAAAGTTATGCTAGCTTTTTGTCGAGAATGTTATCATGATTCGAAATGCATGAAATATAGAGAAATTCGTTTGAAAAAAATAATAACTTGAAATATTTTGAGAACGCCTCTGCCAATTTTTTGTCCTCAGTATCGAAAAGGCCATAAAAAATGCTACTATATATAGTTTGCCTATTTAACCGAATTCGTTGTACATGTAGAGTTTGAAAAACACGGTGTCAATAGATTCTTTACTATGAATTTCATGATAGCAGCACTAGTAGAATACATTCCTCTAGTTTTAAAATTCAAATTGACGTCGTGAATATCGTAAGTGGCTGAATTTACTTTTCAACTGTTTTTACGAGCAGATCTCGGATTACACACATTCTGGCTGATCTGCAATCGTATTAAATTTGTACAAGACTGGCAATTTGGCTGGTTTTATTTCACTGTTTCTTAGAATGGAGGACTGTTGAATTTCACTAGTTTGAATTAAATTTCGATCAATAGTAACGACTTCAGTGTTAAAGCCGACGTGAGACGATTAAACTCAAATTATAACCTTTGATTGATTTTTGAGTCATTTACAATCGTTCCAAGGCGTGAGTACAACTCGTTCAGCTGTGGTGATTGATTTGATCGATTTCGCAATACCATTCGAATGTGTGAAGTTATTATCAGCAGCTATGACTTGTACAATTAAATGTGTGCGTAAGATTTGTATGCAACGTTCCACCTTGTACTACAGACAATAACTCTTCACATTCCTCACCACGAGTGAATTTTATTGAACCTCAAAAAATACAAATATGGAATCAGCGGATAAAAAGGGATTGTCTGAATTAGGCGATAACCTGAGGAAAGTTCAGAAAAATTGAAGAAATATCAAACTGTATTTGAACTGTGCGAAATCATTTGGAATCCATCAATCTGAATATATAGAGAGGTTCTAAAATAACTTATAATTTTCTACGTTGTAGACCATTTTCAAGAAAAATCCTGAAACACGTTGATTTATGTTTTCAAAAACACTCTGGGACATATTAAAATATTTTTTGAAATGAAATAGGAACTCAAGTGATCTTATTTTAAAGGGTATTCAATTATCTATAGAGCCATGTGAATTTTTTTTAATTTCGTCCAAGCGTCATAAAAAAATTCAAAATGTTAAAAATTATAACGTATAACATTGAATTTCCTATATATTCAATGCACCTAATTTTTTTTAATTAATTTTTTACTCTACTGTCACGTATTTCCAACAGTTGGTAAATGAACCAAAAATGAATTGTTTGAAAAAATGAAGGTGCATTGAATATACAGGAAATTCAATATTATTCGTGATACTTTTTAACATTTTGAAACTAATTCTTTTCATGACGCATGTACGAAATTCAACAAAATAGACATGGCAGTATAGACAATTGAATACCCTTTGTAATGAGGTATCACTTGACCTCCTATTCCATTAGTAAAAGAGACGAGTTTGTTCATATCTCAGAGTGTTTTTTTGTAAACATAAATTAACGTGTTCCAGGGTTTTTAAAGTATTTCAATTAAACATTCAGGAATCGAAAACGAGTTTATTCGCGACCATCTCTTGGAGAACCCTGAATCGTCCCATATTCTTTATTGCAAGTAACTTGTAGAAAATTTCTGGGGATATGTAGTATATTTGTCAAAGTTTAAAAAGTGGTATTATCTAAATGAAAAGGTTCCAGTAGCATACTGTTCAATGAATATAAATATAAGAAAACATAGAATACCTACCCAACTTTACATTAATTGGCTTTTCTGTACACTGATAATCCATGTGAACCATAAATATCTACCCACTATTTATTAAAACATCATCAGGAATTGTTTCCAATGCAGCAAAAAATTACAATAATTTTCAATTTCGTTTCCTGCTGATCAATATCTGTAAGATATGGCTAATTCAATTTGTTCAGTCAGCAGGGAGTCCACAGGAAATTTATGTAATTGTGGTGATTCTTAATCTTTTCCGATTCGTCATCATTGGTTCAAGCCTAATTCCGTTGAAGAGATAACTACCAGTTAATTGTTCTTTCACTACCATAGTGTCGATTTAGTTAATTTTTACAGGGTAAACCCATTAGTTACAATCAAATTTACATATACCACCCAGCCAGAGCTACCAGTCTATTAGGATTAATTAGAAAAGTAACTAAAGTCGTTACCATTAGTTAGTCAGGTAATGAGTCGATTATTTCCCGATACCAAACCTAATTAAGTGGATGTCTGGCATTAGATCGTCAAATAGGCCTCGTGGAGGATTTCCAAAGTTTATTACACGCTCGACACTGATTTATCCTTAATTTTGATATTGCACGATGGGATTTCGCTGATAAAGCTTATGCATGCTATGCCTTTTGAGTTCAGTATAAGAGTAAAGTATTCGGAAAAGCTCCCTTGGCGTAGTCCTTATTCGGCTACATTATTCGTAGAGAAATTAACGAAGAATTTAAGGATAATTGAATAGCGTTTGAGTGAGTTCTTCCACTTTGTATTTTCAATCCATCGATTATGAGTATTTATTGAATCCGTCAAATTAGAAGTATATGATTTAAGAAAAAACTGGCTATTTTAAAGCATTTCAACATGCTTAATTTCAACAATATCCTATGCTACAAACTGTCCAATAATTTTGGGTAATGTTGTAATTCCCGCTATTTCTATTTGATGTTATAGAACTAGTTTTTTAATTCACAAATAACAATCTCCAATGATCAAATTCGACATTTCTCCATCAATTCCCTAGTTTGGAAAAAGAACAACCAATGTCAATTCTCACGATTATTTTTATTTGTTCTAACCAAGGGATTTAGAATAATTTTTTGAAGCAATAGCACCCAAAGTCATCAGTATTTCAAAAACCCCCAGAATGCTTGTACCGAAGAGTCCAAGGTCAAATATTGACTTTACAATATTGAATTATATTATGATCAATCCTGAGTATGAAACCACTAGATGGCTCTAGATATAGCTGCAACCTAAATAAATATATCAAATATTTTCAAGATAGTCTAAAGGGTTATGACGACCGAAAGGCGGACTTCCTTGATACTTTTAATGAAGGAGAACTGTTTTAGAAGTTTGGAGTTTCTATTCGTCAATTTTTGTTCAGCAATGTTTTCAATGCAACATATTCAGTTACAAAATTCTACAGATATATCTAATCAAAATATATTTTTTTGGTTTTTTGTAGCCAATATCAAGTTTGAATATTTGGCCAATATTTTCATAATATTTTACCAATATTATTTTTAAAATGGCCAAGTAATATTGGAACAATATTGCAAAATATTTTTTACTCGCCAATATTGTATTTGAATTTTCTTCCAATATGTTCTTGATACATATTATGTTGAAAAGCCCCTTATATTTCTAGAGCTATCCTTGGGTAATATTGTCATCGCTTGAATATCGCTTTTTTCGTTTATCTGGAGTTGAACAGGGTAATTGAGAAAATATAATTTTTTTTTTGGTTAAAATTGAAATGAAACTATCGAAATTACGATTGAAAGGTAAAACATTCCTTATAATGTCTAAAGCTACTAAAATTATTAGAAATTTTCCATATCAATGTGATTTTGCGCACGGAAATATATGCAAAAAAGTACTGATTTGCGCACGCTCGTAGAAAAATAGTATCTTAGCTGAGTTCCCTCTTACTTCTATTACCGGTTACTTCAATACGCTACCCCGCCACAACCTCTTAAGGGGATCACGTTTCAAGAACCATGGAGATGGGCCTGGTTCATGAAAACTCTCGAATATTAAATTTCGAAAGCGAAGCCACATAACACCTACCAAATACAGGTTTTCACTCTTTAAATATATCGTTGTACTTTCCTCATGAATTTTTTGAACCACGCCACTGGAATCTCTTGACGATCATATAGCGGTGAAACAAATCTACTTTGTTTCACTTGAGATTTTCAGATTTTTCTAAGGAATGAAATATAATATTGTCACCTTGTGTAGTCACCTCCAAGGTATGTAATAACATATTAATGATGACATTCTCCTATGTTCTATTTCAGTAAACTAAAAATATATTTCATTACTTGGTGGAGGTCGGGCGTCCTCCGAAGGAAATTGAACGTATTAAATATTCCACTATGACTCAGCCCAGAGAGACAAATTCAATTTTATTGTTTCTAGTTCATGAGAATTGAAGTTTGTATATAGGATTAACAAAAAAATGTGATTGGTAACTCCGTGGGCGAATAAATGTCTTTCGATTCTTTGAATTTTTTGAGTACCGTCAACGCCTTTGAAATTTTATACTTAACGCTGAGACTCAAAAACAATCTAACAATTTTCTTATAGCTTTTTCTTCCCTGATTATAATTTATCGATCTGAAAAAATTAAAGATTATTTCAAGGTAGAATGAAGCAATCTTTTAAATTTTCCTTCACTTTGTCTTTGTATAACTCAAAACAAACTATAAACATTCCTGTCGATAGTAATTTTCTTATGATTAACTTTTTCTTCTGTTTCAGGTACTTCCTATGACCAATCGAAAACTTAGTAAGTACTCAATTTACCAGACTTGTTTATATTACAAATAAATTAACTGATTCATCAAGAAAGACATTAATTAAGATTTCAAACAAGAAAGCTGTCATTAAAGTGTCATTGAAATAGTAGTAACTGGGGAAAGGAAAGGAAGGGGCAGATCATTTGAATATCAGAAGGTTCGAAAAGAGGTACCAAGTTCCAAAATATATGGGGTTTCGCTTCTGAGAAGCAAGATATAATTGTGGAGTAGCAGGCAAGTAGGCCAGAATAGGCCTTTTTGTCACAAAATATACTTTTTCGAAGAGTATATACTCTATGATTGAAGGTCTTAGACTTACAAACTATACGTGTTTCAAAATACCTATAATACAAAACAGTTACATAAAAAAACTATTCAAACAACCATTTTCACGCTACGTACGCTACGAGTTTCAACAACAAATTAGTAAATGTGCATTTTCTTATCCAAAATGCCCACTTCTCTTTAATTGGATTGATTTTCAAATAGGTTTACTTTTATTGTGACAATTCTTGTAATATTATGTTTCCTGATTTGACCATGTCTTTGACCATGACTTCCATTTCATTAGATATCGGCAAAAAACATACTGCTCATCAGATAGACGAGCTGTAACAGACTTACTCTTCTTCACAAACTACAGAATTTTGCATTCCATATTGCAGTTAGAACATAGGGTAGCCGCATCCTTCAAATCAGATACAGAACCTCTTCAACAGCGGTACTGAAACAATTTGAACATTGACATTTTTTCTGTGGATGCTATAATTTGGTACTTGTACTGTATCTATGCAATCTGAAATCACCTGTGAAAATTGAACGGAACACGTCACCGTATTCAACTGTCTGAAAATGAAGAGCTGAAGGAAAGCTATAAAACGGTAGGAGGGCGAATAAATCGATTTGTCCCGATAAGTTACTGCGTTCACAAGACTATATTTTGTTAAATGAAATTATTAAATTTTTCACTTTTTCAGAAAACGTTGATAATTCGGAGACTACATCAGCCTCCGTTATCAAAACTTGACTGGAGTCCTTATTTTTATATAAGGTTAGGGTTATTTTAAGGTTTGAAGATGATACTATATTTGTGACAATGTCAAATGAAATTCGCCAGAAATTCGTCAGGATGATATTTACTCGCCTGATTCATATCATTTTAAAAACAATTACCATTCTGTTTTCATCCTAAACTTTACCAATATTCTTGATTATTTTATGAAAGGAGTTTGTGATATTTCAAAAATATGAATCCAAATTTGTTTTTTTTATCTGTAACTAAATTACTCATGCAACATTGTTTGGATTTTCTGGAAGATATCTTCTATTCCTACCCTTGGATCTGTATCGCATGTATACGAACTGAAAGCCAAATAGGTCGATTTTTCAACAACTTCATTTCGTCCGATGAAAATTGTCATAGTTGGATAAGCTCGTTGAGTGTCCTAACAGGTCTTGCTATTTCTGATCATTTGCCAAAGCTGTTGGTTGAAATTTTACTTCCAGCTCATCTCCTACCCTAACCAAGGAAGATGGTACACTAGCAACGAACACTCAGAAGAAAGCCAATATGTTTGCAAACATGTCTGCTGCAAATTCTACGATGAATTCATTGGGAGAACAACCCCAGAACACCATCCCCATTAACAATCATATGCCTGACATTATATTTCTTTAGCGAACCATCAGATGCATTTTGCTGAGTCTTGACACCAACAAAGCTAAAAGACCTGACGGCCGATCGTTCACAAAAAATGTGCTCCCGAACTAACACCAGATCTTTTGAAATTACTCAACCTCTCTTATAATTTGGGGGTATTTCAGTCCAAGTGGAAAATTGCAAGACCACAACAAATCCCCAAAAAAGGGAAAAAGACCCTACCCAGCAACTACAGACCTATCCGTTATCTAGAAGGTCACGGAGAAAACTATCAACATCGAGCTCATGAAACATCTAGATCGCTCAGGAATTATCAATTATCGACAATATGGTTTTTGGTATCAGAGATCAACTGGTGACCTGCTTGCTTGTGTCTCACATATTAAAAATGAAAATATGGTGAAACTCCGGTCGTTGCACTAGATATCTCCAAAACGTTTGATCGCGTTTAGCACCAAGGACTTATAGTCAAATTTCTATCTAATAGCTTGCCTTCCCAGTTGTGTTCCATGCTATCTAGCTTTCTCTCAGACCGATCTCTTCACGTGCTAGTCGATAGAGTGTCAATAGATGTCTACCATAAATGCTGGTGTTCCGCAAGGATCCATTCTAGCACCAACACTGTTCCTTCTTTACATCAATGATTCCTTGAGAGCTACCTCATGTCTAGTGCATAGCTCTGCGGATGATGGTTACCTTCATACCGCTTTCTCTTCCAAAGCTCCGATATCAGCCAGTGAATGCAGATATAAATGGGGAAGATCGTGATTAAATAAATTTCTAGAAAGGGATCCAACAACTTGGTGGAATTCAATGTGAATAAAACCCAAGCATGTCTTTCATCTAGAAAGACCAATCACACAGTGGCCAGCGTAACTATGTCAGGAGTATCCATACCAATGAAATCCTTAATTTCAATGCTCGGTATTACCATCATTAGTACCCTGTCATAGAAGAACCATGTGAAGTCCATTGCCAAGAGTGCCTCTCTAAAACTTGGTTTTCTGTTTCGCGCCAAGAAGTGTTTCACTTCCAGTCAACTGATTATGATTTATGAGGACCAAATTTGACCTGTTCTGGAATACAATTCCCATGTATATTGAGTGCAAAACTCAAACTCATATTGAAACTGTTAGATTATGTCCAAAAGAGAGCCATTCGTCTCATCGGTGATACTTTGCTCACAAGCTCGCTAATTTCTCTGGAACATTACAGAAAGGTTGGCGATTTGTCTCTGTTTTATAGACATTTTCATGGACGATGCTCTTCCGAAGTATCATCATTCCTTCCATCGTTAGCGTCCCCATCGAGACTTACCCGTCAAGTTCAATACTCACATCCATATTCTGTCACCCTAGAGACATGCCGTTGGCTCGTTTTTCCACCGAACGGCAAAGCTGCATCGGGAGGTGTTCCTTGAGGCATACAGCCCTCAGAAATTCAAGAAGAACACAAGTTTTGTTATTTCTTCAACACAAAGGACCCCGCTCCTACGTTATGGAAAAGTGATCTTTGTGGTATTTGTCTAATTTTATTTATTGTTTTAGGAAATCTTCCTGATTAAAAGTTACCATTGCGCTTAAGTCCAATAACCAATAGTTTTCACAAAATTTGTTCAATAACTACGAGTGTAATGTTATGCATAAAAAAATAAACAATAGTTCATCCACAAAATATATATAGTGATAGTAATTTTTTTACAGAACAGGATCGTCTGAAAAGAGGTTGGGGGCTCAGTTTTTCTTATGAAAATTTATATTTTTCTCTCTTTTTTCTTGTTGTAGTCGCAGTGCCAAGATACAAACCGAATTCAAAATACAGAGAAATCATGAGCCTTTGAATAATTATGATTTCGACCCGCTTATGATTCATTAGAATGGTCCGAAATATGCCACCCAGTAATCAGCTGTCCTTATTCAGTCGTAATCCACGATTTGATTGCAATATTATTCCATGCTGTATATTTATTATGTCATTTATGTTATAGAATACTTTTTTAATTAAATTACTATTGTTTTCACGTAGTCGCCAACATAGATTTATATCTACCACCGCAGTCGTAAGGTTTGATGAATAAAATTTGAATACCTTGTGTGTTTTCAAACAATTCTACATTAAAGTGACGCGCCTTCTTGTATTGAAATGGTTTCAAGTAAATCTTCATGTTGATTAAATCAGATATGATAAATGTATAATAATTAGTCAAGAGCAAAGCATATTAAATAAAAAAAAATAAATTACTTGTCATGCGTGAAATATCCTAGGATTCTCTTTATTTGAATTTTTTCTGTTGTATGATTACACAATCTGCTGCAAATTACAGTGCTTATATTTCTTTGTTTCTATTTGCCAATAAAACAGATTGATGTGGCGCGAAAAACATATATGTAATTTTCGTATTAGAATATGAGAAAACATTCCAAAAAAGAAATAAACTCAGTTTTAAAGTTCAACACAAAGGAAGGTAGTATCAGATATCAATGTAACTAAGTGACTGTGAATAGTTTATTTGACTACGTTAATTTTATTTATGACTAGTCATACAACAAAAACCGAATTCAAACAATACTGAAAAACCGAAACTAAAAACAGTGGGAGACGACATATTTTTTGAAATATTTATCATGGCCCTATAGCAAGACGACTCAATTTTTAAAACAAAAACTCCCATTTACACACACCGATATATCTTTCAATTGTATGGAAAGGGTGGAAAGTTTCTCAATGTTGTCTCCAAACACTTTCATATACAGGGTGAAATACGACTACTTACAGAAAATACACAACATTCTTTTGAGCACAAATCACTCTTGATCCAAGCTATAATTGCCTTTCGATCGATTACCGAAAATACGTCTGAATAAATACCTCTTTCAAGACGGTGTGTAATGAGATGAAATTGACAGACTGTGCGTTCAGTTGTTAATTCGCGTGGAATCAACGAATTTGAAGATCGAGCCATCGTACCTGAACTGAGAGACACAATATAGATGGTTCATCAATGGCACGTCATGGAAGGTTGGCGAACGAAGAAATCATGTGAACGATCCCGGATTTCTTTTAAATTTCACAGGTGTTTTTCTACATGATAGACGAGCATCCAATTTTATTTACGGTAATTGGTCATACTTCACCCTGTATTCAACCGAAGAATGTAGAAACAATATCACGGAATAAATGTAGAAAGTGGGGTGATGCCGAGTTTCATGAAAAGAGAACTAGTTTGGTCTGGGAGAAGTTTTTCTGATATATGAATATTCTCCTCCATATTACATAAGGAATAACTCAGTGAAATGAAGAGTATTAGGCCAATTTAAGTGCAAAAGAACTTACAACATTCCTTAGTTGTCTGAAATCTCACAGATTTTCTTGATGTACCTGATATATTTGAAGATATTGTGGTTACATTTTGGGTTTCTTGCCATGTTTTATTGGGTATTTCAACTTTCCACAGTCTAAAATGAAAAAAAAAATTATATCGAAGAAATCTTTACTATTGTAGAAATGTAGAAGGACAAATGAATCAATATGTCCCAATGAAGTACTGCGTTAAATACAACGAACAATTTTGACAAAATTAATAAATGTTGTCAGTAACGTACCATATTTGAAATTTGCCTATCCGAAAAAATTATTTGAAAATAATCCAAAATTACTTCTCTTTTGCAAACCCTATTTTTATTATGCACAGAGACGAGGGAGAAATTGTATACACTAATTCCCAAAAATAAAGTCAGAAAAGTAATAAAAATATTAAATCGAGTCTTAATGTTAGGTTTGTGGTCAAGTACAATTATGAAAGCCTTTTTTTTTCATTGCACATTTCTGATTTCCGCCAGTGCTCTCTAATTTTTCGTATAATTCATGTAATTTCCAATTCACATGTTTAAAAGACCTTTTTCTCTTGTTCTCTTACCTCCGAATAATTTGTGTTATACCCATGTAATTCTCGACTAATACCTCCCTTTGCCGTGTACCCAATAATTCTTAACTAATTTCTCTAATGCCTTGTTAATACATCAGTAATACCTGTAATACCCTATAATTTCAAGTAATGCCTCTAATTCCCGACTAATACCCGAGTAATACTACTAATACCCAAAACATGTACACCAAAATTCCCTAGCAGTTTCCCCCTCGCACAGAGATAAAATATATTTCTGTGATATACGCGGTCTTAATAGATAGGGTGTCCAGTATCAGTCAATCACCATACTCTCATTTCTCACTTCCCTCTCCATTATGATCGCCATCGGATGTGAGGATATGTTTGGATATTTTTGAACTAGTTTTTTTTCAATTTCTTATAAGATTTTGATGTTTTACCTATATAACTTCCACGACATGCACGAGGTATGTTGTTATCTCTAAACTCCATAAAAATAGAATTTCCGTAAAAAAAATTCTGTAACGGGGCAGATTTAGTTTCCGAAACGTAACATGTTTCGAGAAAGATATGTATTTTCTAGTTGAAAGAGGAAACATGGAACATCGTTGAGTTGAGCGATTTCTGTGAGTAATATTTCTGAATAACATTCTTCCATATCTTTTTACCAACAGTAAAAACACAAGGTTTTTTTTATCGCATAAATTTATTTCACCATCAACAAAATAATTCTGCCTATCAGTAATTTTCCGAGGAAAACTGACATAAAAAAATTCCGAGTAAAATTACCAATGGAAAAAATTTGAGTTGAATAAAAGAAAAGTTCGAGTGGTTTTTGGCAAGATCAATCAACGACAATATAGACATTATACATGGTGTAACATAAGAGCGTTAAAATATTCAAGTGACGTATTAATTCCTGAGAGAATTTTAAGAAAAAAAGTCTATATAAACTTGTGTCCGGAAATGCTTCGTTTCGGATATACAGGGTGTTGTAATTGAGTTTTTTTTTCGCTTTTTGAAAATAACTTTTACAAGAAATAAGTTATTTGCACGAAATTTGATATGCGGGTTTTTTTTGCGTGGGAAATCATAATTTCGCATCAATTTTCATGTAACATCCAGAGTGCGCTGCGTACGCTGTCATTATTCATTTCAAATTGCCCTAACATTTTTGACAGTAAACTTTTGGTACTTTTCATGAAAAAACCTCATTCCCACACCTTTTCCATGTAAAAATGGTACACTTTCTCAACAAATCTGGAGGTGATCGTTTTCGAGATATTTGTAATTTTCTATATTGATGCATGTTACTTAGCTCCTAGGGCGCTAAGTGAAGTTGCTGAGAACATTCCAAAAACTAAGTATGTGGTAGATCTCGTCAAAATAAACAACTTTTTTCCTATAAATTGTTTATCGGAAAATGATTCGTTTTCGACTTACAGATTGTTGAAAGTTTTCTAAGCAACTTCACTTAGCGCCCTAGGAGCTAAGTAACATGCATTGATATAGAAAATTGTAGTAAATATCTCGAAAAAGATCACCTCCAGCGTTGTTGAGGAAGTATACCTTTTTTAATTGGAAAAGGTGTGGGAATAAGATTTTTTCATGAAAAGTACCAAAAGTTTAATTAATGTTAGGGCAATTTGAAATAAATAATGACAGCGTACGCAGCGCCCTCTATATGAAAAATAATACGAAATTATGATTTCCCACGTCAAAAAACCCCGGGTACCAAATTTCGTGCAAATAACTTAATTTTTACAAAAGTTATTTTTAAAAAGCGTACAAAAAAATTCAATTCCAACGCACTGTATATCCGAAACGAAGCATTTCCGGACACAAGTTTATTTAAACTTTTTTCTTAAAATTGTCTCAGGAATACGACACTTGAATATTTTAACGTACTTAGGTTACACCCTGTATAAAGACGCCAGAATAATGTCCACCTTCGTTAAAACAGTTATTTGAATGAGTAATTATTAACAACACAATTATTCTTATAATGTTTTTTGTGATTTGTTCAGACGAAACTTCGCCAAAACGATTCATATTGGGTGGTATGAACAAAAGCTAGAAAATGCTTTACTATAGGTTTGTCTCTCTCATAATCTCAGCTCATAACTTTACGAAATGAATAGGTCTTTTCAAGAAATCCTAACAAAAGCACTTGCTCCAGATTTATGCATTCGATCCCTTTTGTCAACTATACCGAACAATCATAGATAGCAGGACAGAAACTGGAGGAACGGTCGCCTACTTGAAGTCGGGTTTTGAGGAACATGCATTTTTATCGCGATAAAAAAGTATGCACCATTATTATAGCTGTCAAACTGACCAAACGTCATATATAAATGGGCTCCTTTCTACAGGAGATGATTTATCAATAGAAATACCAAATAAATACTGGATAACAATTGAAAAATCATTTATATGATTAAAAATGCAAATTTTCACTCTCCGCGCGATTATTTCTTTCCATTTAGGGTTATTACACAATATCTATCAGATGTTGTTCAATGTACAGCGTGGCCTTGGCCGGAAAAAAATTTTGTTTGATATTACAAAATAAAAGAAAAATTTGTCATAAATCATGTTTCCAATTTTCAATTGAGAATGTTCCTCTTTCAACATGTATCTTAAAATATTGCTATAATAAAATTTACTTTTTGAACTGAAAACATCCTATATCAGTTGTGCTTTAAAAAAAATGCATTTCGTTTATCGTGGAGTTTATTAAACAGCTTTTGGAGCTCACATTGTATGGTCTATTCAAACATGCAGATGAGCATAAAAAATTGATCATTCTATAATATAATCCCATAAAAAAATTATATATGAAAGCCAACTTGATTGTAATTAAGTGTCAGGAATGTGATGAAATATTTCACGAGCGAACCACTAGATCATTAGATATATAACAAATGTAGGCGTGTATTAGTATTTCAGATTATGACCATAAAAATGTCAAAATACAGCACATTCACTCCTTTGATTTCAAGATTATCTTGACGTATCCCGGATCATTAGTTACATAGCGGAAGCACAAATACCTTCAACTATTGAGTAGATAATAATTTTTATTAGAACAATTTTTTTGTCAAAATCTCAATGTCAGTTTCTTAAAGGATCAGTTTTACACCTCTCTTTGCGAATATCGGTTTAATAAGTTGGCTTTCAAAATTAATGAACGTGTGAATATTGTGCTTGTCTGCTTGGGATCGCACATTAGAAGGTAAGACCCTACTGAACACTTCTGAGAGAAGGAATCTTGGCTCCATAAATTCCTGGGATCTGTTCAATCTGCCCTCCATTTTTCAAGGTATGGTTCTATCACTTACCGCCCGGTTCAGCGAGCATGAAGTGGCACTTTACCACCCGCGGGGGCATTATCGCCCGCGGGCCGTAAAGTATCCAAATTCTCAAATTTTCTATATTTACACATCATTTCATGCAAGACCTAATACGAATTAGAATTGTTTCAGTTCAATAGGGAAAGACTCTTCCTAACATTTCAACTAAGTTGTAACTAAGTCATAAGCCTGAACAATGAAAATGAAGTTGGTTCAGTTATTGATATTGAAGATGGAATATTCTCTTGAATATAATTATTACATATTGAAAGCTCTGTTACAGTATCTGCATCGATACCAGAACATTTTAGAAGTGGATGGTTGATTCAAATAACTGTCTGGTATCATTCCGGCACAATCGTTGTCAATGTTTTCAGTGATGACCAATTTATTTGAAATAGATTCTTCAATATAAGTTCTCAGCTACTATTGATTATTGTATACATAACGTATGAAACGTGTAGACCATTGTAATTCAAGCCAGCATTTATGATTCGCGCTATAAAACCGCTAGTGCATAAAATTTTGTATGTTTCATGTGCGTAAAATGCGTTCATGGCCTTTAGCGTGTGACCAACATCATCCACGCCACAGGCCATAAACGCCTACTTTACGCCCTTGATACACAAATAACTATTTTTGAAAGAAAAAATCTAATGAAAAAATAATAAAAACGTTAATGGAAAGATTACAGTCACAAGAATTTGCTTGTAAACAAACAGAAGAAGATGCTATTGCTGACATAATTAAGACCCCGATAGAAATTCTCAGAGATAGGTAATAGAATATTGATATTGATCTTCTGGTCCTTTTAAATCAATTGAATTCAGATATTTATGACATTTATTTTCTCAATCCAGGTTCTGGAAATGTAATCTCTTTTTCACGTCCAATAGTTTCAAATGTGAAACCTTCAAAAATATTGTCGCATTTCTGCATTGTTTTTCTGGTTGTCATACAACATCTGGAATTTCCGGAGAAGAAGAGAAAACCATTTCAATTCAATTAAATCTTTATTGTTTATAGAAACATTTAGTTCCATAACAAAGAGTACAGTACAAGATATTTGTAATAAAAATAAAAAAACTATAAAATGAAGGGCAAAAACAGGTGCCATGCGGTATAACGGTGCAAAAATATATAAAGAATAACCTAGAGTACCAAGGAGAAAGGAAATAAAATGAAATAATATGAAAAGTGAAAGTAGACAGAAAAAGTTTCATTCGTTAATTATAAAAGATTTTAATTTCAAAATATTCCAAATGATTGCACAGTTTTTTAGCAGATGAGGGCGTAATATCATTGAAGAAGCTCACCAACCCGTTCAAGTCGGAGAGAGTTGAAAGGTCAGGGGGTTTCATCGTGACATAGATTGGTCAATCGAATAAGCCGTGGTTAATTGTTTCATACTGATATTGGTTGCAGATAGTGGTGGTCGGTGGTCTGGCGGTCTAAGGCGCAGGCCGTTCAGAGCTTCAGTATAGCGGTGGTAGTCGGTTCGAGCCCGATGTAGGTACGAGGGATTTTTTCTCAAGTACCCAATATCGGAATCGATAGATGACAGTCCTTGTTGAAATCAAGTGTATTGTGTGTTGTCTAGATGCCAATCTCGGCTAGTGCTAGCTTGGAGTGCACGCCGGCCACCTGAGGTGGTGCTGTAGGTTTTCCGGGTTTTCCTGCAGCTGAAAAGTTAATACGCCACCAAAAATCAGTGAGTCGCCCCGGAGCGCCACGGAAAATAATAATATAAGCCGTCCTCTACCCGCACTGGCCATGCCTTTGGGTACACTCTACGAGTGTTTATGAGGGAGTTTATATTATTAAGTGCTAGGAATCACACGTTAAAAGGTAAGACCTCGTTAATCCTTGGCTCGCACAAGTTTCGACTTTTGAGGGCTGCCGTTCGTAAGGGGGCGACAGCTGGTTAACGGAAAAAACAATTTTAAACAATTTAAAAAAAAATATAATTATTTCACCAGGGTTTATTCAATAAGAAGCCTTGTTATATGTGAACTTGGTAGCGTATTTGCTATCTAGCCTGAGTTGAGCCAGCTTGCGCGTGACTGAAATAGGTATTTTCATGTGAAGTGACTGAAATAGGTATTTTCATGTGAAGGTACTGTTTGGGCTCCGGTATTCATATCAAAATACCTATAAAGTGTTAGGGAACTTGATGATCCCTGCAATAGAGTTAAATCATTTGTCCGTAATATATCGAAGTATTTAGTTATCAGTATTTTTTTGTTACGTTTTAGCATACTACTATTCAAATCCTTTAGGACAGCACTCATTGGCGTTGCTAAGATCGGTTTGACGAAGATAGCATATTTTCGGTAGGCGATGATCTTCCATCTCCAGTATCTTGATAACCCAATTCAAAGTATGTTTGAAGACAATATAGCTCAATTTAACACGGCCGGTATCTATCCTGACTGCATGATCGGATGTTGTAGACAGGTGCAGTAGCCGTTTGAAAAAGTTAAGCTGTACTCTTTCTAAGAAAAAGAGAAAACCATGGTAATTTCATTATTAGACAATAGGTTTGTTTTGGTTCCTTTCATTACCGATTCTGAACCAGTTCTGAACAGTCGCACAATCGAGTAAATTTGGCCAATATTTTATATAAAAATGGTGTGAAAAAAGAAGATATTGCCAAAAATGGATTGCAATTATTCAAAATATTACACCGAAAAAAAATATCTATTGGCAAGAATTAGAGCATCTTTCATATTAGCAAATCTCCCACCAACAGAAAGCACAAATTTATGTTACGAGGAAGTTAATGATTCAGATGAAATAAAGAACCAATGCAGTCTGGTAAAAAATATTGTAGACGAAGAAGTTGATAGTCTTGAAGATTTCGAAGAACTACAAGAATCGGGAACATTTGTCGACTCTAACGATGGAGAAATGCATCAAGAATTGGTCGTATTTCAGAGGTATACAGGGTGATTTATTTAAATTCCACATCGGCCCCTTCCGTGGCAGTTTGGTAAAAAATGAAAAACGAAAAAATAATACCAACTTGAAAAGTTCCAAATAATCTAATTCTGTGATCAAAATCAATATGCAGGCTTAAAAAAAACAGGTATATTAGAGGATCCAACTTTAGAAAAAATCTCAATATGAAAGGAACATATAAAAAAATTACACTATACCTATGCCCTGAGACATCTTGGCTACTATAAACTTGCAGAAATTTTATATTAAGATTTCATTCTTGTTTACCCAGAATATACATAACGTGTGGAAATGTATATTTTGGGTACCTCGTCACGTGTATTACTATAGGTATGAGATGCAGATTTCCCAAAATGTGCAATATTAGGAGCTACTGATGTGATGAATTTTTTTCAAATGTTAGATGCTCTGGTCTACCTTCTTCAACTTATTTTACCCTCGTAGTGATTTTGATCACTAAATTAGTTCCATTGGAAGTTTTTGAGTTGGTATGATCTTTTGGTTTCACATTTTGCAAAAAACTGGCAGAGATAATGGCGAGTGTGAAATTTAATTCAATCTGTTTATGAAACACACATCGAAAATATTATTAAATAATTATAAACGTAGACAATGAATTTGATGTGTCCAGGGAGTATGTACTGTTTTCTTCAATAGATAAAATAGTTATTTAAAAGAGGCTGACAATGTTTCAGGGTCTGTATGAATCTGAAATACGACCACCTCTTGAAGTCTGTTCACAAGAGTATATCGGATTTCTGCATCTCAACACTCCGTGTGTTATTTCTGACAAATTCGGGAATATAAATGAGAACGGTATACCATTATTCACCATTTTGTATAGTATGTTGGTATGATTTCCATTTTTCGTTAAACTGTGGGTCTCTACTCGTGGTAGGTATCGTATGACCATATTATGGGTGGTTGAAATTCCCCACTCTGTATAACAAAAAAACTGTACATGGGAGAAGATTGCACACATTGGAACTTTTGATCAGAAAATAGGTACGGTGCTCTTTTAGGAATCATATCTAGAGAAGTGTAGAAGGGCAGATGAGAATCTGTTAAAAAAAACTGTTATTTCTATCAACCGGCTGCCCCCTTGAGAGCAACCCTCAGAAGTCTTCGAGAGACTTGTGCGAGCTAGGTCAGATGCACCCCTCACCTTTCAACATGTGATGCCATGCACGAGGTCGGTGACGGCGCGGCGATTCAAACCCGCATACTTTGGCATAGCAAGCGAGAACACTACTTGCGCGCCACCAAGACCCATTCTGCACAAAGTCAAACTTCAATCAACAGTATCACTCACAACGCTGTATTATCCAACCAAATGACAATTTAGGATATCCAGGGTTCAAATGGTTTCACTGCTCTGATTTGAAACCTAACACCTATTCATCTGAGCAGTGAATATAATAATGGTGGTATTAACCTCAATTATTTTAATATATAGTGATATATCCATTCTTGAGCATCATCCTTGGAATTCAATCTACTTCTGAAAAGGATTCGATAAATCACTTCTAATAAGATACTTTTTCGAACGATTGAAATTGGCATTTGATATTCCTGGTAACATTAACTTCATACAGTTGGACTGCATCTCACGTCCTATTACTCATCATCGGTTTCACCTTGTTTTTGCTCTGTATAATCTCTTTCAATATATCAGATGAATATACGAAACGTATATTATTATTCAGCGTAACATCGAATCGATCCATAGTAATCTTGGGCGTTGTTTATCTTCATAATAGCATTCTTATTCATCAAGGCCGGTGGGATTTGCCGTCGTATACCGGGCGATTAAGATAACTTGATTAATTGACTCCATTGAGAATAACTGCAAAATAATATAACTAACATTGTTTCGTGCTAGAGCCGATATTATAATTCATGGAGACTTGCGCAATACGTTTTGATTATTGAATTAGAATGTTGATGACTTGTGGAGATATGTGGTGACACGAGTAACTTTAATAGTTTCGAATCACGTGAGTTTATATTTAGTTTCAGAGGAAATTCCACGAAGGATTGCATTAGATACAGTAGTCAAATAAATGAATATTTAGTGTAGCAAGTATTCATCTTCAGTTTGACTATGTACTGACATTGATATCGGAAAACTAAAGATTTTCTGGAACATACTGTAGAATTAATCTAGAGGAGTATTTTATAGCAATAGTTTTGTTTCCTAAGCCGACGCTAGGGCCCAGCATCCTTATATTAGCAGTCATTTCATTATTGTCATCAACAAATTCCATCTGAAATAAAAATCTGGAAAAAGTTCTGACAAGTGCACTAATGATGGCCAGTCTTTCCATTGGCAGGATAGACTTGGACCCATACAGTCCGTATAGCAATAATGAGGCTCTCGATCTTGTATGTAGTCATGCGGTGGCCAAAGGAAGAACAAGTGAACACCAGAGAGGGGCTGGCTAGTTTACAAAGACTGACAGTACTCGGCGTGAGGGTTCTGTACTAACCACTCCTACATTTTCAGATTGTAACGGAGTCGAGGACTGAAGATTCCAGACTTCAGTGCCAGAGCTGATAACCTAGGCCATTCCAACACAATTGAGGTCACAAAAATAATAGTTTAAAAAAACTAAAGAACACGCTCATTTATTTTCAACATGGAATAAAAAGTAAAAAATAATTGACATTGTAATTACTCAAATTCAAAAAGCGTGGGTGCGTCGATCTATATTTTCATATTTTTTATTTCAATTCAACAATACTGAGCGTTCAAGATCTCAAGAGAACTTTGTCAAGCACACAACGCTTTTTCTCTATTTGAATTATTAGATTGTCAAATATTTTTTACTTTTTAGTCCATGTTTGAAGTAAAGCGTGTTCTTTATTTTTTTAAATCATTATTTTTTTATTACTGAAAAATTGAAATCTCCGACACCGAAAACACCGTCATAGGTATCAATTTGGAAACGAATCTGATCATAATCACAAAACTCGTCCACCATATAGGGCTGCCATCTTGAATTCATAAATTTTCACAGAAAATTCGTAATCCCTGACCCCAAAAACCCTCACACACTAGTTTTGAATCCATTCGGACCATAATGACAAATCTCGTTCTCCATATTGGAGCCGCCATATTCAATTTATGAATTTCGACAAGGAATTCGAAATCTACGACCTAAAAACCCCACATACCAATTTTGAATCGAATCTGACCCTACTGACAAATCTTGTCTGCCATATTAGAGCCGCCATCTTGAATTTAAAAAATTCGTAATCTCTGGTCTTGAAAACTCTCACATACCAATTTTGAGTCGAACCGGTCCATTATAATAAATCTCGTCCGCCATCTTGAAGCCGCCATGTTTTCTTCTATAACAAAAATATCATATTGTATTTTCAGGGCTAATATAATAAGTGGTATGATTATTACCGATAATTTTTTGGAATATTAATGAATTGCAATCCCAAAGCTGAAAATACAACGAGTCCGCAGGACGAGTTGTATTTTCTTGCATTGGGATTGCCAATGAATTGATATTCCAAAAAATTATAGGTTTTTAATCATACCACGAATTATATTTAGGACGACAATATATCGATTTGAAATAAAGAAAAATCGTGTCACCTGGTAATTGATGCTTCACTTCTGCCGTATTCAACGGAATACTCTTTTCCACGGCCTCATCTATGATACCAATGGACATTTGTCCCCAACGATCGCTTATATTGATAAATAAAGATAACTAGTCAAAACACATAAATTTGAAGTTTATAATTTAAATCATTATTTTCACTTGACAGATAGTAAAACAAAAACCAAGCAGGTTTATCACCGTGAAAATACAGCGACAAGCTATATTTTCACTGTAGTTCCAATTCTATTGGCTGAATTTCAAAATTTGAAATCCACTGATTGGTTGTTACGCAAGGAAATATATTGTCACCGGAACATTGAACACCTGCCAAATTTCAAATCATTCGGAAGTCTGGAAGTGGGTAAAAATAGCGTTCAAAATTTTTTCCACATACATAATACATTCATAGGCACATACATGCATACATACATACAGGTGAAGCTAATAAAAAGCGTGTGGAAAATCGACTCATCCGAAATGCAATTGGCTTATGACTATTCATCAATTATTTCATATTGAAACCACTGATTCCAAATCGTTATAATTATGAGGCTAGATAATTTGTTGGTAATTCTACAATATTCATATATTCAATTTACTATAATAATAAAATAACAAGTTTGGGCGCGGGATTCGCCTACGCTAGCATCCGCCTTGCGCCCACACTTGGCCTGCCGGCGGCTTAACTATCGCGCTTCGCGCGACGATCCTAGCCCCCCGTGTACACGTATATCCTTTCCGTGTACACGTATATCCTTTCCGTGTACACGTATATCCTTTCCGTGTACACGTATATCCTTTCCGTGTACACGTATATACCAATATTTGAATACTACGATCTTAAGGCGTTGTTCTTATTTTAAACGTTCATTGTCAAAATGATTAAAAACTATAATTGGACACCAATAATGTGAATACTACGATCAATGCTTGTCTGTCTTAATCATTGAGTCCGTTTGAAACTATAATTGGACACCAATAATGTGAATACTACGATCAATGCTTGTCTGTCTTCATCATTGAGTCCGTTTGAAACTATAATTGGACACTAAAAATGTTAATACTACGATCAATGCGTGTCTGTCATTATCGTTGGGTCAGTTTGAAACTATAATTGGACACCAATAATGTGAATACTACGATCAATGAGTGTCTTTCTTTATCATTGAATCCGTTTGAAACTATAATTGGACACCAATAATGTGAATACTACGATCAATGCGTGTCTGTTTTTATCATTGAATCCGTTTGAAACTATAATTGGATACCAATAATGTGAATACTACGATCAATGCGTGTCTGTCTTTATCGTTGAGTCAGTTCGAAACTATAATTGGACACCAATAATGTGAATACTACGATCAATGAGTGTCTTCCTTTATCATTGAACCCGTTTGAAACTATAATTGGACACCAATAATGTGAATACTGCGATCAATGCGTGTCTGTTTTTATCATTGAATCCGTTTGAAACTATAATTGGACACCAATAATGTGAATACTACGATCAATGTGTATAATATATCGATTTGTCCGCATTTTTTTCAAATATTTCATGAACTACTGATTTTGAAAAAACAATTCATTTATATTTTTTGTATATTTTCCAAAAGCAATCATAAAAGGTTTCATGAAAAATTTGGAAATATGCAGCAATTTGGGAAATATTTGGAATTATTCAAAATTGTCGAAATTTTTTTTCAAGTCCCGACGAATTTTTTTGGGTTTTATTTTTTTTCTGCTCTGGTAATGAATTCGAAGAAACCAAATTGGGATATGTTGATAGAGTTCATTGAGAGGTATTTTTGACTAAAAAATCATTTCTCAGTTTTCATTGATTCTGGAGATATATTGATTTTTCCGATTTTTTTTCGAATATTTCTTGGACTATTGATTTTGAACAAACAATTCATTTACGTTTTTTGTAGACTTCCCGATGGCAATCATAAAAGGTTCTATGAAAAATTGGGAAATATGCAGCCATTTGGGAAATATTTGGAATTATTCAAAATTGTCGAAATTTTTTTCTAAGTCCCGACGAATTTTTTTGGGTTTTATTTTTTTCCCGCTGCAGTAATGAATTTGAAGAAACCAAATTGGGATGGGTTGATAGAGTCCATTGAGAGGTATTTTTAACAAAAAAATCATTTCTCAGTTTTTATTGATTCTGGAGATATATCGATTTTTCCGATTTTTTTTCGAATATTTCTTGGACTATTGATTTTGAAGAAACAATTCATTTACATTTTTTGTAGACTCCCCAAAGGCAATCATAAAAGTTTCTATGAAAAATTAGGAATTATGCAGCCGTTTGGGAAATATTTAGAATTATTCAAAATTGTCGAAATTTTTTTCCAAGTCCCGACGAATTTTTTTGGGTTTTATTTTTTTTCTGCTCTGGTAATGAATTCGAAGAAACCAAATTGGGATATGTTGATAGAGTTCATTGAGAGGTATTTTTGACAGAAAAATCATTTCTCATTTTTTATTGGTTCTGGAGATATATCGATTTTTCCAATTTTTTTTCGAATATTTCTCGGACTATTGATTTTGAAGAAACAATTCATTTACATTTTTTGTAGACTTCCCGAAGGCAATCATAAAAGGTTCTATGAAAAATTGGGAAATATGCAGCCGTTTCGGAAATATTTGGAATTATTCAAAATTGTCGAAATTTTTTTCCAAGTCCCGACGAATTTTTTTGGGTTTTATTTTTTTCCCGCTGCAGTAATGAATTCGAAGAAACCAAATTGGGATATGTTGATAGAGTCCATTGAGAGGTATTTTTAACAAAAAAATCATTTCTCATTTTTTATTGGTTCTGGAGATATATCGATTTTTCCGATTTTTTTTCAAATATTTCCCGGACTATTGATTATGAAGAAACAATTCATCTACATTTTTTGTATATTTTCCAAAGGCAATCATAAAAGGTTCTATGAAAAATTTGGAAATATGCAGCCGTTTGGGAAATATTTAGAATTATTCAAAATTGTCGAAATTTTTTTCCAAGTCCCGACGAATTTTTTTGGGTTTTATTTTTTTCGCGCTCTGGTAACGAATTCGAAGAAACCAAATTGGGATATGTTGATAGAGTTCATTGAGAGGTATTTTTGACAAAAAAATTATTTCTCATTCTTTATTGGTTCTGGAGATATATCGATTTTTCCGTTCTTTTTTCAAATATTTCCCGGACTATTGATTTTGAAGAAACAATTCATCTACATTTTTTGTATATTTTCCAAAGGCAATCATAAAAGGTTCTTTGAAAAATTTGGAAATATGCAGCCGTTTGGGAAATATTTAGAATTATTCAAAATTGTCGAAATTTTTTTCCAAGTCCCGACGAATTTTTTTGGGTTTTATTTTTTTCGCGCTCTGGTAACGAATTCGAAGAAACCAAATTGGGATGGGTTGATAGAGTTCATTGAGAGGTATTTTTGACAAAAAAATTATTTCTCAGTCTTTATTGGTTCTGGAGATATATTGATTTTTCCGATTTTTTTTCAAATATTTCCTGGACTATTGATATTGAAGGAACACTTCATTTACATTTTTTGTATATTTTCCAAAGGCAAACATAAAAAGTTCTATGGGAAATTTGAAAATATGCAGCCGTTTGGGAAATATTTGGAATTATTCAAAATCGACGAAATGAAATTTTTTCTAAGTCCCGACAAATTTTTGAATTTTTGGAATAGGAAAAAATTTCATCAATAACTTTTTGGAGTACTAATAGAGTACAATAAAATTGTTTGTACACACTTTTCCATATCTTGTTTAGTTTTTGAGATTCTAATGCTTTTATAAAAATTATTTCTAAGTCCAGCCTTTTTTTTGGATTTTATTTTTTCCCCGCTCTGTTATTGAATTCGAAAAAACCAAATTTGGAGGATCGATAGAGTTCATTGAAAGGTATTTTTTGCAAAAAATAAATTCTCAAGTTTTTTCTTAGTTTGTGAGATATATCAATTTTCCCGTTTTTTTCAAATATTTCCTGCACTATTGATTTTATCGAAAAAATGTAAAAACATTTTTTGTAGGTTTCCCAAAGACACTTAAAAAAGGTATCGTGTGAAATTTTCAATTTTGTATCCGTTTTCAAAATATTCGATATTTTAAAAAATGAGAACTTCCATTTTCGGAAAAATGGGATTTTCACATTTTTCCGGTCGTTTCTTCGAAAAATGTTCATATGGAGATTTGTTCGTTTGTTCAAGTTCTATTTAATGCATATTTGATATCTTGGTTTCCTTAATCGGTTTCACCACAATACAGGCTCAAAAAAAAGAAATTTTTTCGGAAAATCGACCGGAAAACCCGTTATTATTTTCCGATCCTTCTCAAAAACTATACACCTCGGAAGAGCATATAGGCGCATATTACCAAAAAATCTAGAAGGAAAAAAATAAATCCCTGGACCGCTATCGAGTTCCTCGCGAAAACCATGAAAAACCCCTTAAAAATTTTCCGGGTTTTCCGATAGCAAAAAAAATTAAATTTTGAGGTACTGTTTTTTTGTTATTGACGTGATTAAAATTTCAACTCGATATCTTCAACGGTTCCGGAAATATAAGGTGGTTTCTGGAGACGACGGACATACAGAAAATTCCCAAAAAAATACCAATTTTTTTTTTATTTTTTTTAATTTTTCATTTTATCATGTCTATATTTATTTTTTTATGGGGAACATTTTTGCCTCATGAAAAATTGTTCTATCTCTTAAAATAAAAAAGTTAGTGCCCCCCCTGTAAATTATTATTATTATTATTTTTCTTTTTTTTTTTTGGTTTCTTCCTAATTTTTTACAAGGATTAATTTCTTTTTTGAACCGTGGCTCTATCTCTTTAAATAAAAAAAATAGCCCCCCTCTATATTCTCGGCCTATTTCATAAATTTAATCATTTTTTCACGAAAATCAGCTGTTTTTTCGTTTATTTATAGGGTATCGCAAAAATTTTTACGTGACTTTTTTGTAGGTCTATTTAAGGGGAACAAAATTGTTTATATAAATTTTTTCGATATCTCGTTTGGTTTTCGAGTTTTGGGCAATTTTGGAGGGGGAGTACAAATTTTTTATTTTTTTTTTCATTTGTTTCTTATTTTTACCATCTTTTTATGTGGTTGGAGAAAAACTGTTTGGGAGTATTACTGAGGCATGTGTTGCGGATACGATGCACTTTTATTTTTTTCATTACCTCTATTAGTACGGTCAATATTTCGATTTTCCAATTTTTTTAGATATCTCCCGGACTATTGATTTTGGGAAAAAAATTAAAAATGAAAATTGTAGATTTTCCAAAGGCAGTCAAAAGCTGTCTAGGTGATTCGGAAAAATATCGACCATTTCCGAGTAATTTCGTATTATCCGAAATTCAAATGTTTTTTTTCATATATTTGAAATTTTCCCAGTTTTCCGATCATCTTAGAAAAAATATCGAAGATGTGATTTGTTGGTATATTCGTGCTCTACCAAAAACATTTTTCACAATTCAGTTTCGATTGTTGGTTTCGTTGTTTTTTGTGTTTTACAATATCGGAATTTTTCGGAAAATTTCCCGGAAATCCCGGTCATCATTTTCCGATCATTCTCAAAACTCACAGCCTTCTGTTAGACATATTGAAGTATATCTAGAAGAAATTTGAAAGGATTTGAATCAATTCTTGAACCGGTATCGAGAAAAGTAGGAACTTGAAAAAAAAAATCGGAAAATCACCGTAAAATTTTTTCGGATTTTCCGATCTCCAAAAAAAGTCACGTGACAAATACCGTCATCGAGTTGATAAAATGACTGAAAGTCCCAAGCGATATCTTTGATAGTTTGGGAAATATAGCGTTTTAAAAATTTTCGAAGGACAAAAAATTTTTTTTATTTTTTTTAATTTTTTTCAGTTTTTTCATCTTTTATAGTGTCAAATAAGGATCATTAACCCGTTTGAACCATCTCTCTATCTTTTCGAATAAAAAAGTTAGAAACCCCTACAGGTCGAAGTTATTATTATTATTATTATTTTTTTCTTGATTTTTTTCTATTTTTTATTAGGGATCAAGTTCCCGTTGGATTCAAAGTTCTATCTATCCAAATAAAAAAGTTAGGCTCCCTCTGTCCGAAAGACCGTAGAATACTACTTCTCTAAAGATCGTAGTATAACAAGTGTGTACGCCGTGTACACATGTACACATAAAACTATTATTGGTCTTGACCAATAATATGAATAATACGACTATGGTGCGCGAATCCGTTTAAAACTATAATTGGTCTTCACCAATAATATGAATAATACGACTGTGACGCCAAGTCCCAAAAGTTTCGATTTTTTTGGAATATTTCCCGGACTATTGATGTTAAGAAAGAAATGCAGCCAATTTTCTGTATATTTTTGGAGATATATCGATTTTTCCGATTTTTTTTCCATTATTTACCGTACTATTGATTTTGAAGCGAAAATTCATTTACATTTTTTATACGTTTTCTGAAGGCGACCAAAAAAGGTGCAATGGAAAATTTCAAAATATGCAGCCGTTCAGGAAATATTCGGATTTATTCAAAATCGTCGAAACGATAATTTTCTCTAAGTCCCGACGAATTTTTTTGGATTTTATTTTTTTCTAGCTCCGGTAATGAATTCGAAGAAACCAAATTGGGAGGTTCGGTAGAGTTCGTCGAGAGGTTTTTGTGACAAAAAAATAGTTCATAATTTTCAATCAGTTCTGGAGATATATCGATTTTTCCGATTTTTTTTCAATTATTTACCGTACTATTGATTTTGAAGCGAAAATTCATTTACATTTTTTATACGTTTTCTGAAGGCGACCAAAAAAGGTGCAATGGAAAATTTCAAAATATGCAGCCGTTCAGGAAATATTCGGATTTATTCAAAATCGTCGAAACGATAATTTTCTCTAAGTCCCGACGAATTTTTTTGGATTTTATTTTTTTCTAGCTCCGGTAATGAATTCGAAGAAACCAAATTGGGAGGTTCGGTAGAGTTCGTCGAGAGGTTTTTGTGACAAAAAAATAGTTCATAATTTTTAATCAGTTCTGGAGATATATCGATTTTTCCGATTTTTTTTCAATTATTTACCGTACTATTGATTTTGAAGCGAAAATTCATTTACATTTTTTATACGTTTTCTGAAGGCGACCAAAAAAGGTGCAATGGAAAATTTCAAAATATGCAGCCGTTCAGGAAATATTCGGATTTATTCAAAATCGTCGAAACGATAATTTTCTCTAAGTCCCGACGAATTTTCTTGGATTTTATTTTTTTCCAGCTCCGGTAATGAATTCGAAGAAACCAAATTGGGAGGTTCGGTAGAGTTCGTCGAGAGGTTTTTGTGACAAAAAAATAGTTCCTAATTTTTAATTAGTTCTGGAGATATATCGATTTTTCCGATTTTTTTCCAAATATTTCCCGTACTATTGATTTTGAAGAATAATTTCATTTACATTTTTTGTACATTTTCTGAAGGCAAGCAAAAAAGGTTCAACGGAAAATTTCAAAATTTGCAGCCGTTCATGAAATATTCGGATTTATTCAAAATCGTCGAAAATTTTTTCTAAGTCCCGACGAATCTTTTTGGATTTTATTTTTTTCCAGCTCCGGTAATGAATTCGAAGAAACCAAATTGGGAGGTTCGGTAGAGTTCGTTGAAAGGTTTTTGTGACAAAAAAATAGTTCCTAATTTTTAACGAGTTCTGGAGATATATCGATTTTTCCGATTTTTTTTCCATTATTTACCGTACTATTGATTTTGAAGCGAAAATTCATTTACATTTTTTATACGTTTCCTGAAGGCGACCGAAAAAGGTGAAATGGAAAATTTCAAAATCTGCAGCCGTTCGGGAAATATTCGGATTTATTCAAATTCGTCGAAACGAAAATTTACTCTAAGTCCCGACGAATTTTTTCATTTTCGGAATAGGAAAAAAAGTCACCAATAACTTTTTGTAGTACTTATCGAATACAGTGAAATTGTTTGTACACACTTCGTCATAACTCGTTCGGTTTTTGAGATTTTGGTGTTTTTATAAAAATTATTTCTAAGTCCCGCCTTTTTTTTGGATTTTATTTTTTTCTCGCTCCGTTATCGAAGTCGGAGAGATCAAATTTGGAGGAGCGGTAGAACCCGTCGAGAGGTATTTTTAGCAAAAAAAAAATTTAAATTATTATTATCGGTTCCGGAGATATATCGATTTTTCCGGTTTTTTTGAAATATTTCCCGCACTATCGATTCTACGGAAAAAATGTATTTACATTTTTTGTAGGCACTTCGAAGGCGTTCGAGAAAAGTCTAGCGAAATTCAAAAATTCGAAGCCGTTTTCGAAATATTCGATATTTTCCGAAACGAAAATATTTATTTCCGGAAAAACGAGTTTTTCACCGTTTTCCGATAGATTTTCGGAGGGGATAATTCGAGGATCGGTTCGTCGACTTCGGGTCTATCTAACGCATATTCAAAGTTTTAGTTACTTTCATCGGTTTAGCCACGAGAGGGACTCAAAAAAGAGTACATTTTTCGGAAAATCGCCCGGGAAATCTTTAGGAGTTTTCCGATCTTTCTCAAAAACTATAGGTGTTCGTAAGACATACGGACGTATATTTTCCGAAAATACGAACGCGATCGATTCCACTTTCGGATCGTTATCGTTCCACCCGTGGAAAAACGAAAAAATGGCGAAAAACAAAATTTCCGTCGTCGGATCGGAAAAATATTCGAAAGACTCGTAGCGGTTGTGGGATCGTCCCGACTGCCAAAATTTCGATTCGATATCTCGACGGGTCCGGAAGATATAACGATTTTACGATGACACGACATACAGAATGGCGAAAAAACTTTTTGTTCCCGAAAATTTTCAAAAAAATTCCGCGCGTAGAGGACATTTTAGTGAGTACCCCCACCGAATACGAGCGAAAAAAAATCAAAACCCGAACCGCTATAGAGGAAAGAAAAAAAAACTTTAAAAAATTCGTAACTTTTTTCCGGGTGGTCGGATCGCGAAACGAAAAAAACCGTAAATTTCTATTATCGAGTTATATACGAGATTAAAATTTCGAAGCGATATCTTCGAAAACCCGGAAGATACGGGACTTTGAAATTTTCGCGGACCGACCGACGGACCGACAGAAAAAAAATTTTTTCTTCGAACCTTCTATTTTTTTATTCCGAACACTTTTCTTCCCATAAACTTTTCTCCTATCTCGAAAATAAAGATTTTAGCCCCCCTGTACGTTCTCGCAAGACCGTAATATAATACTCTTATAGAGTCGTATTATAACAAGTTTGGGCGCGGGATTCGCCTACGCTAGCATCCGCCTTGCGCCCACACTTGGCCTGCCGGCGGCTTAACTGTCGCGCTTCGCGCGACGATCCTAGCCCCCCGTGTACACGTATATCATTTCCGTGTACACGTATATCCTTTCCGTGTACACGTATATCCATTCCGTGTACACGTATATCCTTTCCGTGTACACGTATCTACCAATTATTTGAATACTACGATCTTAAGGCGTTGTTCTTATTTTAAAGGTTCATTGTCAAAATGATTACAAACTATAATTGGATACCAATAATGTGAATACTACGATCAATGCGTGTCTGTCTTTATAATTGAATCTATTTGATACTATAATTGGACACCAATAATGTGAATACTACGATCAATGTGTGTCTGTCTTTATCATTGAATCCATTTGAAACTATAATTGGACACCAATAATGTGAATACTACGATCAATGCTTGTCTGTCTTCATCATTGAGTCCGTTTGAACCTATAATTGGACACCAATAATGTGAATACTACGATCAATGCGTGTCTGTCTTTATCGTTGGGTCAGTTTGAAACTATAATTGGACACCAATAATGTGAATACTACGATCAATGCGTGCCTGTCTTTATCATTGAGTCAGTTTGAAACTATAATTGGACACCAATAATGTGAATACTACGATCAATGAGTGTCTTTCTTTATCATTGAATCCGTTTGAAACTATAATTGGACACCAATAATGTGAATACTACGATCAATGCGTGTCTGTCTTTATTATTGAATCCGTTTGAAACTATAATTGGACACCAATAATGTGAATACTACGATCAATGTGTATAATATATCGATTTTTCCGCATTTTTTTCAAATATTTCATGAACTATTGATTTTGAAAAAACAATTCATTTACATTTTTTGTAGACTTTCCAAAGGCAATCATAAAAGGTTCTATGAAAAATTAGGAAATATGCAGCCGTTTGGGAAATATTTAGAATTATTCAAAATTGTCGAAATTTTTTTCTAAGTCCCGACGAATTTTTTTGGGTTTTATTTTTTTTCCGCTGCAGTAATGAATTCGAAGAAACCAAATTGGGATGGGTTGATAGAGTCCATTGAGAGGTATTTTTAACAAAAAAATCATTTCTCAGTTTTTATTGGTTCTGGAGATATATCGATTTTTCCGATTTTTTTTCAAATATATCCCGGACTATTGATTTTGAAGAAACAATTCATCTACATTTTTTGTATACTTTCCAAAGGCAATCATAAAAGGTTCTATGAAAAATTGAGAAATATGCAGCCATTTGGGAAATATTTAGAATTATTCAAAATTGTCGAAATTTTTTTCTAAGTCCCGACGAAAATTTTTGGGTTTTATTTTTTTTCTGCTCTGGTAATGAATTCGAAGAAACCAAATTGGGATATGTTGATAGAGATAATTGAGACGTATTTTTGACAAAAAAATCATTTCTCATTTTTTATTGATTCTGGAGATATATCGATTTTTCCGATTTTTTTTCGAATATTTCTCGGACTATTGATTTTGAAGAAACAATTCATTTACATTTTTTGTAGACTTCCCAAAGGCAATCATAAAAGGTTCTATGAAAAATTGGGAAATATGCAGCCGTTTGGGAAATATTTAGAATTATTCAAAATTGGCGAAATTTTTTTCTAAGTCTCGACGAATTTTTTTGGGTTTTATTTTTTTTCTGCTCTGGTAATGAATTCGAAGAAACCAAACTGGGATATGTTGATAGAGTTCATTGAGAAGTATTTTTGACAAAAAAAATCATTTCTCATTTTTTATTGGTTCTGGAGATATATCGATTTTTCCGATTTTTTTTCGATTATTTCCCGGACTATTGATTTTGGAGAAACAATTCATTTACATTTTTTGTAGACTTCCCGAAGGCAATCATAAAAGGTTTTATGAAAAATTGAGAAATATGCAGCCGTTTGGGAAATATTTAGAATTATTCAAAATTGTCGAAATTTTTTTCTAAGTCCCGACGAATTTTTTTGGGTTTTATTTTTTTTCTGCTCTGGTAATGAATTCGAAGAAACCCAACTGGGATATGTTGATAGAGTTCATTGAGAGGTATTTTTGACAAAAAAATCTTTTCTCATTTTTTATTGGTTCTGGAGATATATCGATTTTTCCGATTTTTTTTCGAATATTTCTCGGACTATTGATTTTGAAGAAACAATTCATTTACATTTTTTGTAGACTTCCCAAAGGCAATCATAAAAGGTTTTATGAAAAATTGGGAAATATGCAGCCGTTTGGGAAATATTTAGAATTATTCAAAATTGTCGAAATTTTTTTCTAAGTCCCGACGAATTTTTTTGGGTTTTATTTTTTTTCTGCTCTGGTAATGAATTCGAAGAAACCCAACTGGGATATGTTGATGGAGTTCATTGAGAGGTATTTTTGACAAAAAAATCATTTCTCAGTTTTTATTGGTTCTGGAGATATATCGATTTTTCCGATTTTTTTTCAAATATATCCCGGACTATTGATTTTGAAGAAACAATTCATCTACATTTTTTGTATACTTTCCAAAGGCAATCATAAAAGGTTCTATGAAAAATTGAGAAATATGCAGCCATTTGGGAAATATTTAGAATTATTCAAAATTGTCGAAATTTTTTTCTAAGTCCCGACGAAAATTTTTGGGTTTTATTTTTTTTCTGCTCTGGTAATGAATTCGAAGAAACCAAATTGGGATATGTTGATAGAGATAATTGAGACGTATTTTTGACAAAAAAATCATTTCTCATTTTTTATTGATTCTGGAGATATATCGATTTTTCCGATTTTTTTTCGAATATTTCTCGGACTATTGATTTTGAAGAAACAATTCATTTACATTTTTTGTAGACTTCCCAAAGGCAATCATAAAAGGTTCTATGAAAAATTGGGAAATATGCAGCCGTTTGGGAAATATTTAGAATTATTCAAAATTGGCGAAATTTTTTTCTAAGTCTCGACGAATTTTTTTGGGTTTTATTTTTTTTCTGCTCTGGTAATGAATTCGAAGAAACCAAACTGGGATATGTTGATAGAGTTCATTGAGAAGTATTTTTGACAAAAAAAATCATTTCTCATTTTTTATTGGTTCTGGAGATATATCGATTTTTCCGATTTTTTTTCGATTATTTCCCGGACTATTGATTTTGGAGAAACAATTCATTTACATTTTTTGTAGACTTCCCGAAGGCAATCATAAAAGGTTCTATGAAAAATTGAGAAATATGCAGCCGTTTGGGAAATATTTAGAATTATTCAAAATTGTCGAAATTTTTTTCTAAGTCCCGACGAAAATTTTTGGGTTTTATTTTTTTCCCGCTGCAGTAATGAATTCGAAGAAACCAAATTGGGATGGGTTGATAGAGTCCATTGAGAGGTATTTTTGACAAAAAAATCATTTCTCATTTTTTATTGGTTCTGGAGATATATCGATTTTTCCAATTTTTTTTCGAATATTTCTTGGACTATTGATTTTGAAGAAACAATTCATTTACATTTTTTGTAGACTTTTCGAAGGCAATCATAAAAGGTTCTATGAAAAATTGGGAAATATGCAGCCGTTTGGGAAATATTTGGAATTTTTCAAAATCGACGAAATTTTTTTCCAAGTCCCGACGAATTTTTTTGGGTTTTATTTTTTTCTCGTTGCAGTAATGAATTCGAAGAAACCAAATTGGGATGGGTTGATAGAGTCCATTGAAAGGTATTTTTAACAAAAAAATCATTTCTCAGTTTTCATTGATTCTGGAGATATATCGATTTTTCCGATTTTTTTTCGAATATTTCTTGGACTATTGATTTTGAAGAAACAATTCATTTACATTTTTTGTAGACTTTTCAAAAACAATCATAAAAGGTTCTATGAAAAATTTGGAAATATGCAGCCGTTTGGGAAATATTTGAAATTATTCAAAATTGTCGAAATTTTTTCTAAGTCCCGACGAATTTTTTTGGGTTTTATTTTTTTCCCGCTGCAGTAATGAATTCGAAGAAACCAAATTGGGATGGGTTGATAGAGTCCATTGAGAGATATTTTTAACAAAAAAATCATTTCTCAGTTTTTATTGATTCTGGAGATATATCGATTTTACCGATTTTTTTTCAAATATATCCCGGACTATTGATTTTGAAGAAACAATTCATTTACATTTTTTGTATACTTTCCAAAGGCAATCATAAAAGGTTCTATGAAAAATTGAGAAATATGCAGCCGTTTGGGAAATATTTAGAATTATTCAAAATTGTCGAAATTTTTTTCTAAGTCCCGACGAATTTTTTTGGATTTAATTTTTTTCCCGCTGTGGTAATGAATTCGAAGAAATCAAATTGGGATTGGTTGATAGAGTTCGTTGAGAGGTATTTTTGACAAAAAAATCATTTCTCATTTTTTATTGGTTCTGGAGATATATCGATTTTTCCGATTTTTTTTCGAATATTTCTTGGACTATTGATTTTGAAGAAACAATTCATTAACATTTTTTGTAGACTTCCCAAAGGCAATCATAAAAGGTTCTATGAAAAATTGGGAAATATGCAGCCGTTTGGGAAATATTTGGAATTATTCAAAATCGAAGAAATTTTTTTCCAAGTCCCGACGAATTTTTTTGGATTTTATTTTTTTTCTGCTCTGGTAATGAATTCGAAGAAACCAAACTGGGATATGTTGATAGAGTTCATTGAGAGGTATTTTTGACAAAAAAATCATTTCTCATTTTTTATTGGTTCTGGAGATATATCGATTTTTCCAATTTTTTTTCGAATATTTCTTGGACTATTGATTTTGAAGAAACAATTCATTTACATTTTTTGTAGACTTTCCGAAGGCAATCATAAAAGGTTCTATGAAAAATTGGGAAATATGCAGCCGTTTGGGAAATATTTGGAATTTTTCAAAATCGACGAAATTTTTTTCCAAGTCCCGACGAATTTTTTTGGGTTTTATTTTTTTCTCGCTGCAGTAATGAATTCGAAGAAACCAAATTGGGATGGGTTGATAGAGTCCATTGAAAGGTATTTTTTACAAAAAAATCATTTCTCAGTTTTCATTGATTCTGGAGATATATCGATTTTTCCGATTTTTTTTCGAATATTTCTTGGACTATTGATTTTGAAGAAACAATTCATTTACATTTTTTGTAGACTTTTCAAAAACAATCATAAAAGGTTCTATGAAAAATTTGGAAATATGCAGCCGTTTGGGAAATATTTAGAATTATTCAAAATTGTCGAAATTTTTTTCTAAGTCCCGACGAATTTTTTTGGGTTTTATTTTTTTTCCGCTGCAGTAATGAATTCGAAGAAACCAAATTGGGATGGGTTGATAGAGTCCATTGAGAGGTATTTTTAACAAAAAAATCATTTCTCAGTTTTTATTGGTTCTGGAGATATATCGATTTTTCCGATTTTTTTTCAAATATATCCCGGACTATTGATTTTGAAGAAACAATTCATCTACATTTTTTGTATACTTTCCAAAGGCAATCATAAAAGGTTCTATGAAAAATTGAGAAATATGCAGCCATTTGGGAAATATTTAGAATTATTCAAAATTGTCGAAATTTTTTTCTAAGTCCCGACGAAAATTTTTGGGTTTTATTTTTTTTCTGCTCTGGTAATGAATTCGAAGAAACCAAATTGGGATATGTTGATAGAGATAATTGAGACGTATTTTTGACAAAAAAATCATTTCTCATTTTTTATTGATTCTGGAGATATATCGATTTTTCCGATTTTTTTTCGAATATTTCTCGGACTATTGATTTTGAAGAAACAATTCATTTACATTTTTTGTAGACTTCCCAAAGGCAATCATAAAAGGTTCTATGAAAAATTGGGAAATATGCAGCCGTTTGGGAAATATTTAGAATTATTCAAAATTGGCGAAATTTTTTTCTAAGTCTCGACGAATTTTTTTGGGTTTTATTTTTTTTCTGCTCTGGTAATGAATTCGAAGAAACCAAACTGGGATATGTTGATAGAGTTCATTGAGAAGTATTTTTGACAAAAAAAATCATTTCTCATTTTTTATTGGTTCTGGAGATATATCGATTTTTCCGATTTTTTTTCGATTATTTCCCGGACTATTGATTTTGGAGAAACAATTCATTTACATTTTTTGTAGACTTCCCGAAGGCAATCATAAAAGGTTTTATGAAAAATTGAGAAATATGCAGCCGTTTGGGAAATATTTAGAATTATTCAAAATTGTCGAAATTTTTTTCTAAGTCCCGACGAATTTTTTTGGGTTTTATTTTTTTTCTGCTCTGGTAATGAATTCGAAGAAACCCAACTGGGATATGTTGATAGAGTTCATTGAGAGGTATTTTTGACAAAAAAATCTTTTCTCATTTTTTATTGGTTCTGGAGATATATCGATTTTTCCGATTTTTTTTCGAATATTTCTCGGACTATTGATTTTGAAGAAACAATTCATTTACATTTTTTGTAGACTTCCCAAAGGCAATCATAAAAGGTTTTATGAAAAATTGGGAAATATGCAGCCGTTTGGGAAATATTTAGAATTATTCAAAATTGTCGAAATTTTTTTCTAAGTCCCGACGAATTTTTTTGGGTTTTATTTTTTTTCTGCTCTGGTAATGAATTCGAAGAAACCCAACTGGGATATGTTGATGGAGTTCATTGAGAGGTATTTTTGACAAAAAAATCATTTCTCAGTTTTTATTGGTTCTGGAGATATATCGATTTTTCCGATTTTTTTTCAAATATATCCCGGACTATTGATTTTGAAGAAACAATTCATCTACATTTTTTGTATACTTTCCAAAGGCAATCATAAAAGGTTCTATGAAAAATTGAGAAATATGCAGCCATTTGGGAAATATTTAGAATTATTCAAAATTGTCGAAATTTTTTTCTAAGTCCCGACGAAAATTTTTGGGTTTTATTTTTTTTCTGCTCTGGTAATGAATTCGAAGAAACCAAATTGGGATATGTTGATAGAGATAATTGAGACGTATTTTTGACAAAAAAATCATTTCTCATTTTTTATTGATTCTGGAGATATATCGATTTTTCCGATTTTTTTTCGAATATTTCTCGGACTATTGATTTTGAAGAAACAATTCATTTACATTTTTTGTAGACTTCCCAAAGGCAATCATAAAAGGTTCTATGAAAAATTGGGAAATATGCAGCCGTTTGGGAAATATTTAGAATTATTCAAAATTGGCGAAATTTTTTTCTAAGTCTCGACGAATTTTTTTGGGTTTTATTTTTTTTCTGCTCTGGTAATGAATTCGAAGAAACCAAACTGGGATATGTTGATAGAGTTCATTGAGAAGTATTTTTGACAAAAAAAATCATTTCTCATTTTTTATTGGTTCTGGAGATATATCGATTTTTCCGATTTTTTTTCGATTATTTCCCGGACTATTGATTTTGGAGAAACAATTCATTTACATTTTTTGTAGACTTCCCGAAGGCAATCATAAAAGGTTCTATGAAAAATTGAGAAATATGCAGCCGTTTGGGAAATATTTAGAATTATTCAAAATTGTCGAAATTTTTTTCTAAGTCCCGACGAAAATTTTTGGGTTTTATTTTTTTCCCGCTGCAGTAATGAATTCGAAGAAACCAAATTGGGATGGGTTGATAGAGTCCATTGAGAGGTATTTTTGACAAAAAAATCATTTCTCATTTTTTATTGGTTCTGGAGATATATCGATTTTTCCAATTTTTTTTCGAATATTTCTTGGACTATTGATTTTGAAGAAACAATTCATTTACATTTTTTGTAGACTTTTCGAAGGCAATCATAAAAGGTTCTATGAAAAATTGGGAAATATGCAGCCGTTTGGGAAATATTTGGAATTTTTCAAAATCGACGAAATTTTTTTCCAAGTCCCGACGAATTTTTTTGGGTTTTATTTTTTTCTCGTTGCAGTAATGAATTCGAAGAAACCAAATTGGGATGGGTTGATAGAGTCCATTGAAAGGTATTTTTAACAAAAAAATCATTTCTCAGTTTTCATTGATTCTGGAGATATATCGATTTTTCCGATTTTTTTTCGAATATTTCTTGGACTATTGATTTTGAAGAAACAATTCATTTACATTTTTTGTAGACTTTTCAAAAACAATCATAAAAGGTTCTATGAAAAATTTGGAAATATGCAGCCGTTTGGGAAATATTTGAAATTATTCAAAATTGTCGAAATTTTTTCTAAGTCCCGACGAATTTTTTTGGGTTTTATTTTTTTCCCGCTGCAGTAATGAATTCGAAGAAACCAAATTGGGATGGGTTGATAGAGTCCATTGAGAGATATTTTTAACAAAAAAATCATTTCTCAGTTTTTATTGATTCTGGAGATATATCGATTTTACCGATTTTTTTTCAAATATATCCCGGACTATTGATTTTGAAGAAACAATTCATTTACATTTTTTGTATACTTTCCAAAGGCAATCATAAAAGGTTCTATGAAAAATTGAGAAATATGCAGCCGTTTGGGAAATATTTAGAATTATTCAAAATTGTCGAAATTTTTTTCTAAGTCCCGACGAATTTTTTTGGATTTAATTTTTTTCCCGCTGTGGTAATGAATTCGAAGAAATCAAATTGGGATTGGTTGATAGAGTTCGTTGAGAGGTATTTTTGACAAAAAAATCATTTCTCATTTTTTATTGGTTCTGGAGATATATCGATTTTTCCGATTTTTTTTCGAATATTTCTTGGACTATTGATTTTGAAGAAACAATTCATTAACATTTTTTGTAGACTTCCCAAAGGCAATCATAAAAGGTTCTATGAAAAATTGGGAAATATGCAGCCGTTTGGGAAATATTTGGAATTATTCAAAATCGAAGAAATTTTTTTCCAAGTCCCGACGAATTTTTTTGGATTTTATTTTTTTTCTGCTCTGGTAATGAATTCGAAGAAACCAAACTGGGATATGTTGATAGAGTTCATTGAGAGGTATTTTTGACAAAAAAATCATTTCTCATTTTTTATTGGTTCTGGAGATATATCGATTTTTCCAATTTTTTTTCGAATATTTCTTGGACTATTGATTTTGAAGAAACAATTCATTTACATTTTTTGTAGACTTTCCGAAGGCAATCATAAAAGGTTCTATGAAAAATTGGGAAATATGCAGCCGTTTGGGAAATATTTGGAATTTTTCAAAATCGACGAAATTTTTTTCCAAGTCCCGACGAATTTTTTTGGGTTTTATTTTTTTCTCGCTGCAGTAATGAATTCGAAGAAACCAAATTGGGATGGGTTGATAGAGTCCATTGAAAGGTATTTTTTACAAAAAAATCATTTCTCAGTTTTCATTGATTCTGGAGATATATCGATTTTTCCGATTTTTTTTCGAATATTTCTTGGACTATTGATTTTGAAGAAACAATTCATTTACATTTTTTGTAGACTTTTCAAAAACAATCATAAAAGGTTCTATGAAAAATTTGGAAATATGCAGCCGTTTGGGAAATATTTAGAATTATTCAAAATTGTCGAAATTTTTTTCTAAGTCCCGACGAATTTTTTTGGGTTTTATTTTTTTTCCGCTGCAGTAATGAATTCGAAGAAACCAAATTGGGATGGGTTGATAGAGTCCATTGAGAGGTATTTTTAACAAAAAAATCATTTCTCAGTTTTTATTGGTTCTGGAGATATATCGATTTTTCCGATTTTTTTTCAAATATATCCCGGACTATTGATTTTGAAGAAACAATTCATCTACATTTTTTGTATACTTTCCAAAGGCAATCATAAAAGGTTCTATGAAAAATTGAGAAATATGCAGCCATTTGGGAAATATTTAGAATTATTCAAAATTGTCGAAATTTTTTTCTAAGTCCCGACGAAAATTTTTGGGTTTTATTTTTTTTCTGCTCTGGTAATGAATTCGAAGAAACCAAATTGGGATATGTTGATAGAGATAATTGAGACGTATTTTTGACAAAAAAATCATTTCTCATTTTTTATTGATTCTGGAGATATATCGATTTTTCCGATTTTTTTTCGAATATTTCTCGGACTATTGATTTTGAAGAAACAATTCATTTACATTTTTTGTAGACTTCCCAAAGGCAATCATAAAAGGTTCTATGAAAAATTGGGAAATATGCAGCCGTTTGGGAAATATTTAGAATTATTCAAAATTGGCGAAATTTTTTTCTAAGTCTCGACGAATTTTTTTGGGTTTTATTTTTTTTCTGCTCTGGTAATGAATTCGAAGAAACCAAACTGGGATATGTTGATAGAGTTCATTGAGAAGTATTTTTGACAAAAAAAATCATTTCTCATTTTTTATTGGTTCTGGAGATATATCGATTTTTCCGATTTTTTTTCGATTATTTCCCGGACTATTGATTTTGGAGAAACAATTCATTTACATTTTTTGTAGACTTCCCGAAGGCAATCATAAAAGGTTTTATGAAAAATTGAGAAATATGCAGCCGTTTGGGAAATATTTAGAATTATTCAAAATTGTCGAAATTTTTTTCTAAGTCCCGACGAATTTTTTTGGGTTTTATTTTTTTTCTGCTCTGGTAATGAATTCGAAGAAACCCAACTGGGATATGTTGATAGAGTTCATTGAGAGGTATTTTTGACAAAAAAATCTTTTCTCATTTTTTATTGGTTCTGGAGATATATCGATTTTTCCGATTTTTTTTCGAATATTTCTCGGACTATTGATTTTGAAGAAACAATTCATTTACATTTTTTGTAGACTTCCCAAAGGCAATCATAAAAGGTTTTATGAAAAATTGGGAAATATGCAGCCGTTTGGGAAATATTTAGAATTATTCAAAATTGTCGAAATTTTTTTCTAAGTCCCGACGAATTTTTTTGGGTTTTATTTTTTTTCTGCTCTGGTAATGAATTCGAAGAAACCCAACTGGGATATGTTGATGGAGTTCATTGAGAGGTATTTTTGACAAAAAAATCATTTCTCAGTTTTTATTGGTTCTGGAGATATATCGATTTTTCCGATTTTTTTTCAAATATATCCCGGACTATTGATTTTGAAGAAACAATTCATCTACATTTTTTGTATACTTTCCAAAGGCAATCATAAAAGGTTCTATGAAAAATTGAGAAATATGCAGCCATTTGGGAAATATTTAGAATTATTCAAAATTGTCGAAATTTTTTTCTAAGTCCCGACGAAAATTTTTGGGTTTTATTTTTTTTCTGCTCTGGTAATGAATTCGAAGAAACCAAATTGGGATATGTTGATAGAGATAATTGAGACGTATTTTTGACAAAAAAATCATTTCTCATTTTTTATTGATTCTGGAGATATATCGATTTTTCCGATTTTTTTTCGAATATTTCTCGGACTATTGATTTTGAAGAAACAATTCATTTACATTTTTTGTAGACTTCCCAAAGGCAATCATAAAAGGTTCTATGAAAAATTGGGAAATATGCAGCCGTTTGGGAAATATTTAGAATTATTCAAAATTGGCGAAATTTTTTTCTAAGTCTCGACGAATTTTTTTGGGTTTTATTTTTTTTCTGCTCTGGTAATGAATTCGAAGAAACCAAACTGGGATATGTTGATAGAGTTCATTGAGAAGTATTTTTGACAAAAAAAATCATTTCTCATTTTTTATTGGTTCTGGAGATATATCGATTTTTCCGATTTTTTTTCGATTATTTCCCGGACTATTGATTTTGGAGAAACAATTCATTTACATTTTTTGTAGACTTCCCGAAGGCAATCATAAAAGGTTCTATGAAAAATTGAGAAATATGCAGCCGTTTGGGAAATATTTAGAATTATTCAAAATTGTCGAAATTTTTTTCTAAGTCCCGACGAAAATTTTTGGGTTTTATTTTTTTCCCGCTGCAGTAATGAATTCGAAGAAACCAAATTGGGATGGGTTGATAGAGTCCATTGAGAGGTATTTTTGACAAAAAAATCATTTCTCATTTTTTATTGGTTCTGGAGATATATCGATTTTTCCAATTTTTTTTCGAATATTTCTTGGACTATTGATTTTGAAGAAACAATTCATTTACATTTTTTGTAGACTTTTCGAAGGCAATCATAAAAGGTTCTATGAAAAATTGGGAAATATGCAGCCGTTTGGGAAATATTTGGAATTTTTCAAAATCGACGAAATTTTTTTCCAAGTCCCGACGAATTTTTTTGGGTTTTATTTTTTTCTCGTTGCAGTAATGAATTCGAAGAAACCAAATTGGGATGGGTTGATAGAGTCCATTGAAAGGTATTTTTAACAAAAAAATCATTTCTCAGTTTTCATTGATTCTGGAGATATATCGATTTTTCCGATTTTTTTTCGAATATTTCTTGGACTATTGATTTTGAAGAAACAATTCATTTACATTTTTTGTAGACTTTTCAAAAACAATCATAAAAGGTTCTATGAAAAATTTGGAAATATGCAGCCGTTTGGGAAATATTTGAAATTATTCAAAATTGTCGAAATTTTTTCTAAGTCCCGACGAATTTTTTTGGGTTTTATTTTTTTCCCGCTGCAGTAATGAATTCGAAGAAACCAAATTGGGATGGGTTGATAGAGTCCATTGAGAGATATTTTTAACAAAAAAATCATTTCTCAGTTTTTATTGATTCTGGAGATATATCGATTTTACCGATTTTTTTTCAAATATATCCCGGACTATTGATTTTGAAGAAACAATTCATTTACATTTTTTGTATACTTTCCAAAGGCAATCATAAAAGGTTCTATGAAAAATTGAGAAATATGCAGCCGTTTGGGAAATATTTAGAATTATTCAAAATTGTCGAAATTTTTTTCTAAGTCCCGACGAATTTTTTTGGATTTAATTTTTTTCCCGCTGTGGTAATGAATTCGAAGAAATCAAATTGGGATTGGTTGATAGAGTTCGTTGAGAGGTATTTTTGACAAAAAAATCATTTCTCATTTTTTATTGGTTCTGGAGATATATCGATTTTTCCGATTTTTTTTCGAATATTTCTTGGACTATTGATTTTGAAGAAACAATTCATTAACATTTTTTGTAGACTTCCCAAAGGCAATCATAAAAGGTTCTATGAAAAATTGGGAAATATGCAGCCGTTTGGGAAATATTTGGAATTATTCAAAATCGAAGAAATTTTTTTCCAAGTCCCGACGAATTTTTTTGGATTTTATTTTTTTTCTGCTCTGGTAATGAATTCGAAGAAACCAAACTGGGATATGTTGATAGAGTTCATTGAGAGGTATTTTTGACAAAAAAATCATTTCTCATTTTTTATTGGTTCTGGAGATATATCGATTTTTCCAATTTTTTTTCGAATATTTCTTGGACTATTGATTTTGAAGAAACAATTCATTTACATTTTTTGTAGACTTTCCGAAGGCAATCATAAAAGGTTCTATGAAAAATTGGGAAATATGCAGCCGTTTGGGAAATATTTGGAATTTTTCAAAATCGACGAAATTTTTTTCCAAGTCCCGACGAATTTTTTTGGGTTTTATTTTTTTCTCGCTGCAGTAATGAATTCGAAGAAACCAAATTGGGATGGGTTGATAGAGTCCATTGAAAGGTATTTTTTACAAAAAAATCATTTCTCAGTTTTCATTGATTCTGGAGATATATCGATTTTTCCGATTTTTTTTCGAATATTTCTTGGACTATTGATTTTGAAGAAACAATTCATTTACATTTTTTGTAGACTTTTCAAAAACAATCATAAAAGGTTCTATGAAAAATTTGGAAATATGCAGCCGTTTGGGAAATATTTGAAATTATTCAAAATTGTCGAAATTTTTTCTAAGTCCCGACGAATTTTTTTATTTTTGAAATAGGAAAAAAATTCATTCGAAACTTTTTGTAGTACTAATGGAGTACAATAAAATTTTTTGCATACACTTTTCCATATCTTGTTTAGTTTTTGAGATTTTGGTGCTTTTATAAAAAAAATTTCTAAGTCCAGCCTTTTTTTTGGATTTTATTTTTTTCTCTCTTTGTTATTGAATTCGAAAAAACCAAATTTGGACGATCGATAGAGTTCATTGAGAGGTATCTTCTGCAAAAACTTAATTTCCAAGTTTTTTCTTAATTCGGGAGATATATCGATTTTCCCGTTTTTTTCAAATATTTCCTGTACTATTGAAAATAGGGGAATTATTCATCTACATATTTTATAGATTTTTTGAAGGCGGTCAAAAAAGGTATCGTGGTAAATTGAAAAAATATCAGCAGTTTCCGAGATATTTCGTATTTTTAAAAATTACAATTTTTTTTTTCATATTTTTCAATTTTTCTCAGTTTTCCGGACATTTTCTTAAAAGTGTTGAAGAGGTATGATTTTTTTGTATTTCCAAGCTCTATCCACTGCATTGTTCAAAATTCAATTTCGATCATCGGTACGTTTTTTTTTCATGTTTTTTACTTTTCGGAAAATCGTCCGGAAAACCCGTTTTCATTTTCCGATCCTTCTCAAAAACTATACACCACTGTAGGGCATTTGGTCGTACTTCTTAAAGAAATATGAATTCGAAAAAACGAAACCCTGGACCTGTATCGAGGAAACTAGGAAAAACACAAAAATGGCCGTTAAAATTTTCCGGGTTTTCCGATCGCAAAAAAAAATAAATTTTGAGATACATTTTTTTGATTATTTACGTGATTAAAATTTCAACTCGATATCTCTAACGGTTTCGAAAATATAAGGTGTTTTCTAAAGACGACAGACAAAATGGCGGACATACAAAAAATTTATTTTTTTTAATTTTTCGTTTTTTCATTTTCATATTTATTTTTCAATGGGCCACATTTTCCCTTTATGAAAAATGATTCTATCTCTTCAAATAAAAAAGTGAGTGTCACAATTATTATTATTATTATTATTTTTTTTTGTTTTTTTTCTTGGATTCTTCCTAATTTTTTACAAGGATCAATTTCTTTTTTGAACCGTGGCTCTATCTACTCAAATAAAAAAAATAGCCCCCCTCTATGTTCTCGGCCTGTTTCATAGTTTCAATCATTTTTTCACGAAAATCAGCTGTTTTTTCGTTTATTTATAGGGTATCGCAAAAATTTTTACGTGACTTTTTTGTAGGTCTATTCAAGGGGAACAAAATTGTTTATATAAAATTTTTCGATATCTCGTTTGGTTTTCGAGTTTTGGGCAATTTGGGAGGGGGAGTACAGATTTTTTATTTTTTTTTTCATTTGTTTCGTATTTTTCCCATCTTTTTATGTAGTCGGAGAAAAACTGTTTGGAGGTATTACTGAGGCATGTGTTGCGGATACGATGCACTTTTATTTTTTTCATTACCTCTATTAGTACGGTCAATATTTCGATTTTCCAATTTTTTCAGATATCTCCCGGACTATTAATTTTGGGAAAAAAATTAAAAAACAAAATTGTAGATTTTCCAAAGGCAGTCAAAAGCTGTCTCGGTGATTCGGAAAAATATCGACCATTTCCGAGTAATTTCGTATTATCCGAAATTCAAATGTTTTTTTTCATATATTTGAAATTTTCCCAGTTTTCCGATCATCTTAGAAAAAATATCGAAGATGTGATTTGTTGGTATATTCGTGCACTGCCAAAAACATTTTTCACAATTCAGTTTCGATTGTTGGTTTCGTTGTCATTTGTGTTTTACAATATCGGAATTTTTCGGAAAATTTCCCGGAAAACCCGGTTATCATTTTCCGATCATTCTCAAAACTAACAGCCTTCTGTAAGACATATTGAAGTATATCTAGAAGAAATTTGAAAGGATTCGAATCAATTCTTGAACCGGCATCGAGAAAAGTAGGAAATTGAAAAAAAAAATCGGAAAATCACCGTAAAATTTTTCCGGATTTTCCGATCGCCAAAAAAAGTCACGTGACAAATACCGTCATCGAGTTGATAAAATGACTGAAAGTCCCAAGCGATATCTTTGATAGTTTGGGAAATATAGCCTTTTAAAAATTTTCGAGGGACAAAAATTTTTTTTTATTTTTTTAAATTTTTTTCAGTTTTTTCATCTTTTATAGTGTCAAATAAGGATCATTAACCCGTTTGAACCATCTCTCTATCTTTTCGAATAAAAAAGTTAGGCACCCCTACAGGTCGAAGTTATTATTATTATTATTATTATTTTTTCGATTTTTTTCTATTTTTTATTAAGGATCAAGGTCCCGTTGGATTCAAAGTTCTATCTGTCCAAATAAAAAAGTTAGGCTCCCTCTGTCCGAAAGACCGCAGAATACTACTTCTCTAAAGATCGTAGTATAACAAGTGTGGGCGCGGGATTCGCCTACGCTAGCATCCGCCTTGCGCCCACACTTGGCCTGCCGGCGGCTTAACTGTCGCGCTTCGCGCGACGATCCTAGCCCCCCGTGTACACGTATATCCTTTCCGTGTACACGTATATCCTTTCCGTGTACACGTATATCCTTTTCGTGTACACGTATATCCTTTCCGTGTACACGTATATCCTTTCCGTGTACACATATATACCAATTATTTGAATACTACGATCTTAAGGCGTTGTTCTTATTTTAAACGTTCATTGTCAAAATGATTAAAAACTATAATTGGACACCAATAATGTGAATACTACGATCAATGCATGTCTGTCTTTATCATTGAATCTATTTGATACTATAATTGGACACCAATAATGTGAATACTACGATCAATGTGTGTCTGTCTTTATCATTGAATCCGTTTGAAACTATAATTGGACACCAATAATGTGAATACTACGATCAATGCTTGTCTGTCTTCATCATTGAGTCCGTTTGAAACTATAATTGGACACCAATAATGTGAATACTACGATCAATGCGTGTCTGTCTTTATCGTTGGGTCAGTTTGAAACTATAATTGGACACCAATAATGTGAATACTACGATCAATGAGTGTCTTTCTTTATCATTGAATCCGTTTGAAACTATAATTGGACACCAATAATGTGAATACTACGATCAATGCGTGTCTGTTTTTATCATTGAATCCGTTTGAAACTATAATTGGACACCAATAATGTGAATACTACGATCAATGTGTATAATATATCGATTTTTCCGCATTTTTTTCAAATATTTCATGAACTATTGATTTTGAAAAAACAATTCATCTACATTTTTTGTAGACTTCCCAAAGGCAATCATAAAAGGTTCTATGAAAAATTGAGAAATATGCAGCCGTTTGGGAAATATTTAGAATTATTCAAAATCGACGAAATTTTTTTCAAAGTTTCGACGAATTTTTTTGGGTTTTATTTTTTTCCCGCTGCAGTAATGAATTCGAAGAAACCAAATTGGGATGGGTTGATAGAGTCCATTGAGAGGTATTTTTAACAAAAAAATCATTTCTCAGTTTTTATTGATTCTGGAGATATATAGATTTTTCCGATTTTTTTTCGATTATTTCTCTGACTATTGATTTTGAAGAAACAATTCATTTACATTTTTTGTAGACTTCCCAAAGGCAATCATAAAAGGTTCTATGAAAAATTGAGAAATATGCAGCCGTTTGGGAAATATTTAGAATTATTCAAAATTGTCGAAATTTTTTTTTAAGTCCCGACGAATTTTTTTGGGTTTTATTTTTTTTCGCGCTCTGGTAACGAATTTGAAGAAACCAAATTGGGATATGTTGATAGAGTTCATTGAGAGGTATTTTTGACAAAAAAATTATTTCTCATTCTTTATTGGTTCTGGAGATATATCGATTTTTCCGTTTTTTTTCAAATATTTCCCGGACTATTGATTTTGAAGAAACAATTCATCTACATTTTTTGTATATTTTCCAAAGGCAATCATAAAAGGTTCTATGAAAAATTTGGAAATATGCAGCCGTTTGGGAAATATTTAGAATTATTCAAAATTGTCGAAATTTTTTTCCAAGTCCCGACGAATTTTTTTGGGTTTTATTTTTTTCGCGCTCTGGTAACGAATTCGAAGAAACCAAATTGGGATATGTTGATAGAGTTCATTGAGAGGTATTTTTGACAAAAAAATTATTTCTCAGTCTTTATTGGTTCTGGAGATATATTGATTTTTCCGATTTTTTTTCAAATATTTCCTGGACTATTGATATTGAAGGAACACTTAATTTACATTTTTTGTATATTTTCCAAAGGCAAACATAAAAAGTTCTATGGGAAATTTGAAAATATGCAGCCGTTTGGGAAATATTTGGAATTATTCAAAATCGACGAAACGAAATTTTTTCTAAGTCCCGACAAATTTTTGAATTTTTGGAATAGGAAAAAATTTCATCAGTAACTTTTTGGAGTACTAATAGAGTACAATAAAATTGTTTGTACACACTTTTCCATATCTTGTTTAGTTTTTGAGATTCTAATGCTTTTATAAAAATTATTTCTAAGTCCAGCCTTTTTTTTGGATTTTATTTTTTCCCCGCTCTGTTATTGAATTCGAAAAAACCAAATTTGGAGGATCGATAGAGTTCATTGAAAGGTATTTTTTGCAAAAAATAAATTCTCAAGTTTTTTCTTAGTTTGTGAGATATATCAATTTTCCCGTTTTTTTCAAATATTTCCTGCACTATTGATTTTATCGAAAAAATGTAATAACATTTTTTGTAGGTTTCCCAAAGACACTTAAAAAAGGTATCGTGTGAAATTTTCAATTTTGTATCCGTTTTCAAAATATTCGATATTTTAAAAAATAAGAACTTCCATTTTCGGAAAAATGGGATTTTCACATTTTTCCGGTCGTTTCTTCGAAAAATGTTCATATGGAGATTTGTTCGTTTGTTCAAGTTCTATTTAATGCATATTTGATATCTTGGTTTCCTTAATTGGTTTCACCACAATAGAGGCTCAAAAAAAAGAAATTTTTTCGGAAAATCGACCGGAAAACCCGTTATTATTTTCCGATCCTTCTCAAAAACTATACACTTCGGAAGAGCATATAGGCGCATATTACCAAAAAATCTAGAAGGAAAAAAATAAATCCTTGGACCGCTATCGAGTTCCTCGCGAAAACCATGAAAAACCCCTTAAAAATTTTCCCGGTTTTCCGATAGCAAAAAAAATTAAATTTTGAGGTACTGTTTTTTTGTTATTGACGTGATTAAAATTTCAACTCGATATCTTCAACGGTTCCGGAAATATAAGGTGGTTTCTGGAGACGACGGACATACAGAAAATTCCCAAAAAAATACCAATTTTTTTTTTATTTTTTTTTATTTTTCATTTTATCATGTCTATATTTATTTTTTTATGGGGAACATTTTTGCCTTATGAAAAATTGTTCTATCTCTTAAAATAAAAAAGTTAGTGCCCCCCCTGTAAATTATTATTATTATTATTTTTCTTTTTTTTTTTGCTTTCTTCCTAATTTTTTACAAGGATCAATTTCTTTTTTGAACCGTGGCTCTATCTCTTTAAATAAAAAAAATAGCCCCCCTCTATATTCTCGGCCTATTTCATAAATTTAATCATTTTTTCACGAAAATCAGCTGTTTTTTCGTTTATTTATAGGGTATCGCAAAAATTTTTACGTGACTTTTTTGTAGGTCTATTTAAGGGGAACAAAATTGTTTATATAAAATTTTTCGATATCTCGTTTGGTTTTCGAGTTTTGGGCAATTTTGGAGGGGGAGTAAAAAATTTTTAATATTTTTTTCACTTTTTTCGTATTTTTCCCATCTTTTTATGTAGTTGGAAAAAAACGGTTTGGAGGTATTACTGAGGCATGTGTTGCGGATACGATGCATTTTTATTTTTTTCATTACCTCTATTAGTACGGTCAATATTTCGATTTTCCAATTTTTTTAGATATCTCCCGGACTATTAATTTTGGGAAAAAAATTAAAAAACAAAATTGTAGATTTTCCAAAGGCAGTCAAAAGCTGTCTCGGTGATTCGGAAAAATATCGACCATTTCCGAGTAATTTCGTATTATCCGAAATTCAAATGTTTTTTTTCATATATTTGAAATTTTCCCAGTTTTCCGATCATTTTAGAGAAAATATCAAAGAGCTATGATTTGTTGGTATATTCGTGCTCTACCAAAAACATTTTTCACAATTCAGTTTCGATTGTTGGTTTCGTTGTTTTTTGTGTTTTACAATATCGGAATTTTTCGGAAAATTTCCCGGAAAACCCGGTCATCATTTTCCGATCACTCTCAAAACTCACAGCCTTCTGTTAGACATATTGAAGTATATCTAGAAGAAATTTGAAAGGATTCGAATCAATTCTTGAACCGGTATCGAGAAAAGTAGGAACTTGAAAAAAAAAATCGGAAAATCACCGTAAAATTTTTCCGGATTTTCCGATCGCCAAAAAAAATCACGTGACAAATACCGTCATCGCGTTGATAAAATGACTGAAAGTCCCGTGCGATATCTTTGATATTTTAGGAAATATAGCGTTTTAAAAATTTTCGACACACAAAAATTTTTTTTAATTTTTTTTAATTTTTTTCAATTTTTTCATCTTTTATAGTGTCAGATATGGATCATTAACCCGTTTGAACCATCTCTCTATCTTTTCGAATAAAAAAGTTAGACACCCCTACAGGTCGAAGTTATTATTATTATTATTATTATTTTCTTGATTTTTTTCTATTTTTCATTAAGGATCAAGGTCCCGTTGGATTCAAAGTTCTATCTATCCAAATAAAAAAGTTAGGCTCCCTCTGTCCGAAAGACCGTAGAATACTACTTCTCTAAAGATCGTAGTATAACAAGTTTGGGCGCGGGATTCGCCTACGCTAGCATCCGCCTTGCGCCCACACTTGGCCTGCCGGCGGCTTAACTATCGCGCTTCGCGCGACGATCCTAGCCCCCCGTGTACACGTATATCCTTTCCGTGTACACGTATATCCTTTCCGTGTACACGTATATCCTTTCCGTGTACACGTATATCCTTTCCGTGTACACGTATATACCAATATTTGAATACTACGATCTTAAGGCGTTGTTCTTATTTTAAACGTTCATTGTCAAAATGATTAAAAACTATAATTGGACACCAATAATGTGAATACTACGATCAATGCTTGTCTGTCTTAATCATTGAGTCCGTTTGAAACTATAATTGGACACCAATAATGTGAATACTACGATCAATGCTTGTCTGTCTTCATCATTGAGTCCGTTTGAAACTATAATTGGACACTAAAAATGTTAATACTACGATCAATGCGTGTCTGTCATTATCGTTGGGTCAGTTTGAAACTATAATTGGACACCAATAATGTGAATACTACGATCAATGAGTGTCTTTCTTTATCATTGAATCCGTTTGAAACTATAATTGGACACCAATAATGTGAATACTACGATCAATGCGTGTCTGTTTTTATCATTGAATCCGTTTGAAACTATAATTGGATACCAATAATGTGAATACTACGATCAATGCGTGTCTGTCTTTATCGTTGAGTCAGTTCGAAACTATAATTGGACACCAATAATGTGAATACTACGATCAATGAGTGTCTTCCTTTATCATTGAACCCGTTTGAAACTATAATTGGACACCAATAATGTGAATACTGCGATCAATGCGTGTCTGTTTTTATCATTGAATCCGTTTGAAACTATAATTGGACACCAATAATGTGAATACTACGATCAATGTGTATAATATATCGATTTGTCCGCATTTTTTTCAAATATTTCATGAACTACTGATTTTGAAAAAACAATTCATTTATATTTTTTGTATATTTTCCAAAAGCAATCATAAAAGGTTTCATGAAAAATTTGGAAATATGCAGCAATTTGGGAAATATTTGGAATTATTCAAAATTGTCGAAATTTTTTTTCAAGTCCCGACGAATTTTTTTGGGTTTTATTTTTTTTCTGCTCTGGTAATGAATTCGAAGAAACCAAATTGGGATATGTTGATAGAGTTCATTGAGAGGTATTTTTGACTAAAAAATCATTTCTCAGTTTTCATTGATTCTGGAGATATATTGATTTTTCCGATTTTTTTTCGAATATTTCTTGGACTATTGATTTTGAACAAACAATTCATTTACGTTTTTTGTAGACTTCCCGATGGCAATCATAAAAGGTTCTATGAAAAATTGGGAAATATGCAGCCATTTGGGAAATATTTGGAATTATTCAAAATTGTCGAAATTTTTTTCTAAGTCCCGACGAATTTTTTTGGGTTTTATTTTTTTCCCGCTGCAGTAATGAATTTGAAGAAACCAAATTGGGATGGGTTGATAGAGTCCATTGAGAGGTATTTTTAACAAAAAAATCATTTCTCAGTTTTTATTGATTCTGGAGATATATCGATTTTTCCGATTTTTTTTCGAATATTTCTTGGACTATTGATTTTGAAGAAACAATTCATTTACATTTTTTGTAGACTCCCCAAAGGCAATCATAAAAGTTTCTATGAAAAATTAGGAATTATGCAGCCGTTTGGGAAATATTTAGAATTATTCAAAATTGTCGAAATTTTTTTCCAAGTCCCGACGAATTTTTTTGGGTTTTATTTTTTTTCTGCTCTGGTAATGAATTCGAAGAAACCAAATTGGGATATGTTGATAGAGTTCATTGAGAGGTATTTTTGACAGAAAAATCATTTCTCATTTTTTATTGGTTCTGGAGATATATCGATTTTTCCAATTTTTTTTCGAATATTTCTCGGACTATTGATTTTGAAGAAACAATTCATTTACATTTTTTGTAGACTTCCCGAAGGCAATCATAAAAGGTTCTATGAAAAATTGGGAAATATGCAGCCGTTTCGGAAATATTTGGAATTATTCAAAATTGTCGAAATTTTTTTCCAAGTCCCGACGAATTTTTTTGGGTTTTATTTTTTTCCCGCTGCAGTAATGAATTCGAAGAAACCAAATTGGGATATGTTGATAGAGTCCATTGAGAGGTATTTTTAACAAAAAAATCATTTCTCATTTTTTATTGGTTCTGGAGATATATCGATTTTTCCGATTTTTTTTCAAATATTTCCCGGACTATTGATTATGAAGAAACAATTCATCTACATTTTTTGTATATTTTCCAAAGGCAATCATAAAAGGTTCTATGAAAAATTTGGAAATATGCAGCCGTTTGGGAAATATTTAGAATTATTCAAAATTGTCGAAATTTTTTTCCAAGTCCCGACGAATTTTTTTGGGTTTTATTTTTTTCGCGCTCTGGTAACGAATTCGAAGAAACCAAATTGGGATATGTTGATAGAGTTCATTGAGAGGTATTTTTGACAAAAAAATTATTTCTCATTCTTTATTGGTTCTGGAGATATATCGATTTTTCCGTTCTTTTTTCAAATATTTCCCGGACTATTGATTTTGAAGAAACAATTCATCTACATTTTTTGTATATTTTCCAAAGGCAATCATAAAAGGTTCTTTGAAAAATTTGGAAATATGCAGCCGTTTGGGAAATATTTAGAATTATTCAAAATTGTCGAAATTTTTTTCCAAGTCCCGACGAATTTTTTTGGGTTTTATTTTTTTCGCGCTCTGGTAACGAATTCGAAGAAACCAAATTGGGATGGGTTGATAGAGTTCATTGAGAGGTATTTTTGACAAAAAAATTATTTCTCAGTCTTTATTGGTTCTGGAGATATATTGATTTTTCCGATTTTTTTTCAAATATTTCCTGGACTATTGATATTGAAGGAACACTTCATTTACATTTTTTGTATATTTTCCAAAGGCAAACATAAAAAGTTCTATGGGAAATTTGAAAATATGCAGCCGTTTGGGAAATATTTGGAATTATTCAAAATCGACGAAATGAAATTTTTTCTAAGTCCCGACAAATTTTTGAATTTTTGGAATAGGAAAAAATTTCATCAATAACTTTTTGGAGTACTAATAGAGTACAATAAAATTGTTTGTACACACTTTTCCATATCTTGTTTAGTTTTTGAGATTCTAATGCTTTTATAAAAATTATTTCTAAGTCCAGCCTTTTTTTTGGATTTTATTTTTTCCCCGCTCTGTTATTGAATTCGAAAAAACCAAATTTGGAGGATCGATAGAGTTCATTGAAAGGTATTTTTTGCAAAAAATAAATTCTCAAGTTTTTTCTTAGTTTGTGAGATATATCAATTTTCCCGTTTTTTTCAAATATTTCCTGCACTATTGATTTTATCGAAAAAATGTAAAAACATTTTTTGTAGGTTTCCCAAAGACACTTAAAAAAGGTATCGTGTGAAATTTTCAATTTTGTATCCGTTTTCAAAATATTCGATATTTTAAAAAATGAGAACTTCCATTTTCGGAAAAATGGGATTTTCACATTTTTCCGGTCGTTTCTTCGAAAAATGTTCATATGGAGATTTGTTCGTTTGTTCAAGTTCTATTTAATGCATATTTGATATCTTGGTTTCCTTAATCGGTTTCACCACAATACAGGCTCAAAAAAAAGAAATTTTTTCGGAAAATCGACCGGAAAACCCGTTATTATTTTCCGATCCTTCTCAAAAACTATACACCTCGGAAGAGCATATAGGCGCATATTACCAAAAAATCTAGAAGGAAAAAAATAAATCCCTGGACCGCTATCGAGTTCCTCGCGAAAACCATGAAAAACCCCTTAAAAATTTTCCGGGTTTTCCGATAGCAAAAAAAATTAAATTTTGAGGTACTGTTTTTTTGTTATTGACGTGATTAAAATTTCAACTCGATATCTTCAACGGTTCCGGAAATATAAGGTGGTTTCTGGACACGACGGACATACAGAAAATTCCCAAAAAAATACCAATTTTTTTTTTATTTTTTTTAATTTTTCATTTTATCATGTCTATATTTATTTTTTTATGGGGAACATTTTTGCCTCATGAAAAATTGTTCTATCTCTTAAAATAAAAAAGTTAGTGCCCCCCCTGTAAATTATTATTATTATTATTTTTCTTTTTTTTTTTTGGTTTCTTCCTAATTTTTTACAAGGATTAATTTCTTTTTTGAACCGTGGCTCTATCTCTTTAAATAAAAAAAATAGCCCCCCTCTATATTCTCGGCCTATTTCATAAATTTAATCATTTTTTCACGAAAATCAGCTGTTTTTTCGTTTATTTATAGGGTATCGCAAAAATTTTTACGTGACTTTTTTGTAGGTCTATTTAAGGGGAACAAAATTGTTTATATAAATTTTTTCGATATCTCGTTTGGTTTTCGAGTTTTGGGCAATTTTGGAGGGGGAGTACAAATTTTTTATTTTTTTTTTCATTTGTTTCTTATTTTTACCATCTTTTTATGTGGTTGGAGAAAAACTGTTTGGGAGTATTACTGAGGCATGTGTTGCGGATACGATGCACTTTTATTTTTTTCATTACCTCTATTAGTACGGTCAATATTTCGATTTTCCAATTTTTTTAGATATCTCCCGGACTATTGATTTTGGGAAAAAAATTAAAAATGAAAATTGTAGATTTTCCAAAGGCAGTCAAAAGCTGTCTAGGTGATTCGGAAAAATATCGACCATTTCCGAGTAATTTCGTATTATCCGAAATTCAAATGTTTTTTTTCATATATTTGAAATTTTCCCAGTTTTCCGATCATCTTAGAAAAAATATCGAAGATGTGATTTGTTGGTATATTCGTGCTCTACCAAAAACATTTTTCACAATTCAGTTTCGATTGTTGGTTTCGTTGTTTTTTGTGTTTTACAATATCGGAATTTTTCGGAAAATTTCCCGGAAATCCCGGTCATCATTTTCCGATCATTCTCAAAACTCACAGCCTTCTGTTAGACATATTGAAGTATATCTAGAAGAAATTTGAAAGGATTTGAATCAATTCTTGAACCGGTATCGAGAAAAGTAGGAACTTGAAAAAAAAAATCGGAAAATCACCGTAAAATTTTTTCGGATTTTCCGATCTCCAAAAAAAGTCACGTGACAAATACCGTCATCGAGTTGATAAAATGACTGAAAGTCCCAAGCGATATCTTTGATAGTTTGGGAAATATAGCGTTTTAAAAATTTTCGAAGGACAAAAAATTTTTTTTATTTTTTTTAATTTTTTTCAGTTTTTTCATCTTTTATAGTGTCAAATAAGGATCATTAACCCGTTTGAACCATCTCTCTATCTTTTCGAATAAAAAAGTTAGAAACCCCTACAGGTCGAAGTTATTATTATTATTATTATTTTTTTCTTGATTTTTTTCTATTTTTTATTAGGGATCAAGTTCCCGTTGGATTCAAAGTTCTATCTATCCAAATAAAAAAGTTAGGCTCCCTCTGTCCGAAAGACCGTAGAATACTACTTCTCTAAAGATCGTAGTATAACAAGTGTGGGCGCGGGATTCGCCTACGCTAGCATCCGCCTTGCGCCCACACTTGGCCTGCCGGCGGCTTAACTGTCGCGCTTCGCGCGACGATCCTAGCCCCCCGTGTACACGTATATCCTTTCCGTGTACACGTATATCCTTTCCGTGTACACGTATATCCTTTCCGTGTACACGTATATCCTTTCCGTGTACACGTATATTCTTTCCGTGTACACGTACATACCCTAGAAGTTGTTGAAAATGGTTTAAACTATAATTGGTCACCAATTATTTGAATACTACGATCTTAAGGCGTTGTTCTTATTTTAAATGTTCATTGTCAAAATGATTAAAAACTATAATTGTACACCAATAATGTGAATACTACGATCAATGCGTGTCTGTCTTCATCATTGAATCCGTTTGAAACTATAATTGGACACCAATAATGTGAATACTACGATCAATGCGTGTCTGTCTTCATCATTGAGTCCGTTTGAAACTATAATTGGACACCAATAATGTGAATACTACGATCAATGTGAATGATATATCGATTTTTCCGATTTTTTTTCAAATATTTCCTGGACTATTGATTTTGAAGAAACAATTCACTAACATTTTTTGTATATTTTCCAAAGGCAATCATAAAAGGTTCTATGAAAAATTTGGAAATATGCAGTCGTTTGGGAAATATTTGGAATTATTCAAAATCGACGAAACGAAATATTTTCCAAGTCCCGACGAATTTTTTTGGGTTTAATTTTTTTTCTGCTCTGGTAATGAATTCGAAGAAACCAAATTGGGATGGGTTGATAGAGTCCATTGAAAGGTATTTTTAACAGAAAAATCATTTCTCAGTTTTCATTGATTCTGGAGATATATCGATTTTTCCGATTTTTTTTCAAATATTTCCCGGACTATTGATTTTGAAGAAACAATTCATCTACATTTTTTGTATACTTTTCAAAAACAATCATAAAAGGTTTTATGAAAAATTTGGAAATATGCAGCCGTTTGGGAAATATTTGGAATTTTTCAAAATCGACGAAATTTTTTTCCAAGTCCCGACGAATTTTTTTGGGTTTTATTTTTTTCTCGCTCTGGTAATGAATTCGAAGAAACCAAATTGGGATATGTTGATAGAGTTCATTGAGAGGTATTTTTGACAAAAAAATCATTTCTCATTTTTTATTGGTTCTGGAGATATATCGATTTTTCCGATTTTTTTTCGAATATTTCTCGGACTATTGATTTTGAAGAAACAATTCATTTACATTTTTTGTAAACTTTTTAAAGGCAATCATAAAAGGTTCTATGAAAAATTGGGAAATATGCAGCCGTTTGGGAAATATTTGGAATTTTTCAAAATCGACGAAATTTTTTTCCAAGTCCCGACGAATTTTTTTGGGTTTTATTTTTTTCTCGCTGCAGTAATGAATTCGAAGAAACCAAATTGGGATGGGTTGATAGAGTCCATTGAAAGGTATTTTTAACAAAAAAATCATTTCTCAGTTTTCATTGATTCTGGAGATATATCGATTTTTCCGATTTTTTTTCGAATATTTCTTGGACTATTGATTTTGAAGAAACAATTCATTTACATTTTTTGTAGACTTTTCAAAAACAATCATAAAAGGTTCTATGAAAAATTTGGAAATATGCAGCCGTTTGGGAAATATTTGAAATTATTCAAAATTGTCGAAATTTTTTCCAAGTCTCGACGAATTTTTTTATTTTTGAAATAGGAAAAAAATTCATTCGAAACTTTTTGTAGTACTAATGGAGTACAATAAAATTGTATGCATACACTTTTCCATATCTTGTTTAGTTTTTGAGATTTTGGTGCTTTTATAAAAAAAATTTCTAAGTCCAGCCTTTTTTTTGGATTTTATTTTTTTCCCGCTCTGTTATTGAATTCGAAAAAACCAAATTTAGACGATCGATAGAGTTCATTGAGAGGTATCTTCTGCAAAAAATTAATTTCCAAGTTTTTTCTTAATTCGGGAGATATATCGATTTTCCCGTTTTTTTCAAATATTTCCTGTACTATTGAAAATAGGGGAATTATTCATCTACATATTTTATAGATTTTTTGAAGGCGGTCAAAAAAGGTATCGTGGTAAATTGAAAAAATATCAGCAGTTTCCGAGATATTTCGTATTTTTAAAAATTACAATTTTTTTTTTCATATTTTTCAATTTTTCTCAGTTTTCCGGACATTTTCTTAAAAGTGTTGAAGAGGTATGATTTTTTTGTATTTCCAAGCTCTATCCACTGCATTGTTCAAAATTCAATTTCGATCATCGGTACGTTTTTTTTTCATGTTTTTTACTTTTCGGAAAATCGTCCGGAAAACCCGTTTTCATTTTCCGATCCTTCTCAAAAACTATACACCACTGTAGGACATTTGGTCGTACTTCTTAAAGAAATATGAATTCGAAAAAACGAAACCCTGGACCTGTATCGAGGAAACTAGGAAAAACACAAAAATGGCCGTTAAAATTTTCCGGGTTTTCCGATCGCAAAAAAAAATAAATTTTGAGATACATTTTTTTGATTATTTACGTGATTAAAATTTCAACTCGATATCTCTAACGGTTTCGAAAATATAAGGTGTTTTCTAAAGACGACAGACAAAATGGCGGACATACAAAAAATTTATTTTTTTTAATTTTTCGTTTTTTCATTTTCATATTCATTTTTCAATGGGCCACATTTTCCCTTTATGAAAAATGATTCTATCTCTTCAAATAAAAAAGTGAGTGTCACAATTATTATTATTATTATTATTTTTTTTTGTTTTTTTTCTTGGATTCTTCCTAATTTTTTACAAGGATCAATTTCTTTTTTGAACCGTGGCTCTATCTACTCAAATAAAAAAAATAGCCCCCCTCTATGTTCTCGGCCTGTTTCATAGTTTCAATCATTTTTTCACGAAAATCAGCTGTTTTTTCGTTTATTTATAGGGTATCGCAAAAATTTTTACGTGACTTTTTTGTAGGTCTATTCAAGGGGAACAAAATTGTTTATATAAAATTTTTCGATATCTCGTTTGGTTTTCGAGTTTTGGGCAATTTGGGAGGGGGAGTACAGATTTTTTTTTTTTTTTTTCATTTGTTTCGTATTTTTCCCATCTTTTTATGTAGTCGGAGAAAAACTGTTTGGAGGTATTACTGAGGCATGTGTTGCGGATACGATGCACTTTTATTTTTTTCATTACCTCTATTAGTACGGTCAATATTTCGATTTTCCAATTTTTTCAGATATCTCCCGGACTATTAATTTTGGGAAAAAAATTAAAAAACAAAATTGTAGATTTTCCAAAGGCAGTCAAAAGCTGTCTCGGTGATTCGGAAAAATATCGACCATTTCCGAGTAATTTCGTATTATCCGAAATTCAAATGTTTTTTTTCATATATTTGAAATTTTCCCAGTTTTCCGATCATCTTAGAAAAAATATCGAAGATGTGATTTGTTGGTATATTCGTGCACTGCCAAAAACATTTTTCACAATTCAGTTTCGATTGTTGGTTTCGTTGTCATTTGTGTTTTACAATATCGGAATTTTTCGGAAAATTTCCCGGAAAACCCGGTTATCATTTTCCGATCATTCTCAAAACTAACAGCCTTCTGTAAGACATATTGAAGTATATCTAGAAGAAATTTGAAAGGATTCGAATCAATTCTTGAACCGGCATCGAGAAAAGTAGGAAATTGAAAAAAAAAATCGGAAAATCACCGTAAAATTTTTCCGGATTTTCCGATCGCCAAAAAAAGTCACGTGACAAATACCGTCATCGAGTTGATAAAATGACTGAAAGTCCCAAGCGATATCTTTGATAGTTTGGGAAATATAGCCTTTTAAAAATTTTCGAGGGACAAAAATTTTTTTTTATTTTTTTAAATTTTTTTCAGTTTTTTCATCTTTTATAGTGTCAAATAAGGATCATTAACCCGTTTGAACCATCTCTCTATCTTTTCGAATAAAAAAGTTAGGCACCCCTACAGGTCGAAGTTATTATTATTATTATTTTTTTTTTTTCGATTTTTTTCTATTTTTTATTAAGGATCAAGGTCCCGTTGGATTCAAAGTTCTATCTGTCCAAATAAAAAAGTTAGGCTCCCTCTGTCCGAAAGACCGCAGAATACTACTTCTCTAAAGATCGTAGTATAATAATCTAGCCTTTCGCAAATTTCCTATACTATATATTTTTTCTGCAAGCATCGAACAGAAAATTATTCATTGGCTACTCTCAATGAATGAATGAATAATTAAATTGTCCACCAGAAAAATTTTGCATAGTATTAAAATAATAAAATCATGATATCAGAGAGAGACCAGACAAGAAAATCGCATCTATAATTCATAAAAGAAGCAGAGTATCTGTTTCATGAATGAAAAAAAAAAAATTAAAATGAAGAAGAGAACTGATGAAGATTTTTTTATATTGTCGTCACCAGAGTTGGGTCTTTACAGGAAGTATTTCATTATCTACGACCCAAGTCGACATACGTTAGGAGATGATAATCATAAAGGTTCATCGAGGCAGTCCACAGAAGCGATACGCGTGTGAGTAGCTGGAAGGGTTGTGCAACGGTTGTTTTTTGAGGAGCACCTTCGAGACGACATGAGTCCTAAACTTATGGTTGACAAGTGAATCGAATTCATTTTAGAAGAAATGGCACGCCATATATTATTGGTGAAAATATCAGGTCGATTAAAATTAAATTAAAACGATCAAAAATATAAAATAAATATCGGTTTTCAAGTTGCCGTTTGATTAGAAAAAATGTGATCAAATATTGCTTAGCAACATCAGAAGACACATACTGTTGGTTTCTCTTCAGGCAGAGTAGGGCAGAAATAATGGGCAATGAGTTCGCCGATAGCGCGGATTGTTGATTTTCTACGACTTTCTTGCTTCTACTGGACTGGCATTATATCAACTATCAGTGGCTGATCATTGGGGGGAGGGTGGTCACGGGGGCACATGACTCCCCCCGCAGATGGATGAAGGTTACACTGGATATAATAGGATGATAAAATAAAAATTTATATTATAGAATACCACGAAAAACATATTTATGAGAAACAATTGAAGAGAACCCCAAGAAGCTTATTCTAATCATCAAAACATCTATTTCTTGTGGTTCCAAAAATATACCCTTGAAGGCACACAGAGACGATGTGGGACTATTAGGAACTGTTTTGACGGAGGAAACTTCAGAACACTATACTTAAATTCAGAGTTCACGCTGGTAATGAATTTCTAGCTTCACATATAAAAAAACTTCAGAAGGAATGCCGGTTACATTAGCAAATCAACTCAAAATGAAATAATCGAATGCTGTGGTGAAGTTGTTACTGAAAAGATCGTGAATAAAATAAAAGAGATTCACTTTTTCACAATAATGGCAGTAAGACAATAGACGTGTCCGTTAGAACATCTCACAATTTGTATAGGTATTTCAACTCTGAAGATTACAGAATTAAGTAAGATTCCATCAAGTTTGTTAATGTGATGTACCTCACTGGATGAATTTCAGCCCACACAATTATGCGACCTTTATTTCGCTAATTGCCGAGGACAAGCTTTTGATGGATTCTCCAATATGAGTGGAATATATAAAGGTGTACAATCCCACCTTTCCCAGATTCGGCCTCCTGCAATCTACAGCCACTGTGCCACAGGCTGCACGTGGCTATCAGTAAAGCTTGCTCAGTTGCTATCATCAGAAATGCTATGGGAGTTATATCTTCGTTGGCAGATCTTTTCCGTGACTCCGTTGCAAGATTTAAAACTTTGGAAGAAGACATGCGGGAAAAACTTTGGAAGAAGATATGCGGGAAAATCATGCTCTCAAGCCAGGAAAACATGGTTTGAAACAGCTGCGTGAAACAAGATGGATAGAAAGTCTGAAGTGAAAATTGTCAATCTGTGTGCACGTTCGAATGTAATTGGACGAAGGAAAGGTTTGTATTTCGTGCAGAAATGTATTTATAAAATAATAGCAAAGCGCTTTCGACTATAAAGTTATCATCAATAGTGGTGGTCGGTGGTCGGTGGTCTGGCGGTCTAAGGCGCAGACCGTTCAGAACTTCAGTATAGCGGTAATCGGTTCAAGCCCGATGGATGTACGAGGGATTTTTTCTCAAGTACGCAATATTGGAATCGATAGGCGACCACAGTCCTTGTTGAAAGCAAGTGTATTGTGTGTTGTCTAGATGCCAATCTTCTCTAGTACTAGCTTGGAGTGCACGCCGGCCACCCGAGGTGGTGCTGTAGGTTTTTCGGGTTTTCCTGCAGCTGAAAAGTGAATACGCCACCAAAAATCAGTAAGTCGCCCCGGAGCGCCACGGCAAATAATAATAATAGCCGTCCTTTACCCGCACAGGCTATGCCTTTGGATACACTCTACGAGTGTTTATGAGGGAGTATTATTATTATTATTAGTATTATCAGTGCGTACTCGTCAGGTGTACAAGAGCCAGACCATAAAAATATCATGTGTCCAGGGGACCATGTAAATATTTAAAAATAAAATTTATAAATAAATTTCTGCACGAAAATCCAAGAAAGTCAGAAAGCCGTGTTAACATTCATGGGACACCTTCCTGCACTCCCCACTGTTGCAAAAGGTATTGCTAGTACACTGGAATTTGATTTCATACATTCTATCTACCCTTTCATCAGAATTTTCAATTAGTGTAGTATTATTAGCTGAGGTTCTTGGAATGACTTTACCCTCAGATTGCATTATTCAAGCAAAATGCATTCATGTGATGAAAGCTAGGAAGCTTGTAGAAACGGATTCCATGTACAGAGTCAGCTGAGGAATATTACCGGGTGACAGTTTCTGGATTTTCTAATCAATGAGGTTTCCAAAGATGGAGTTGGAATGGGTAGGTAAGCTGCGACATTTGTTTACCACCAGATGATAAATGATGCATACATGAGTGATACCTTAAACGGGTAATTATATACAAAAGTAATTTGCCTTGAAACGTGAACTTCAAATTTGAAAATACATGTGGAAGTCGAGCCTTGAAAAAGATCATTTGCTTCCAAACATCAGAGTGTTACTGTAGCTGTTTTTCACTTTTCCCATAAAAACCAATAACTCAGAGCGAACCTTTTCAGCTATGCTTCCACTGAAAAATATATATAAAATAAGCTTGAATAATGATAAAATGGATAATTTTTATAATTCCTTTCGTTTATATCCAAGTGTAGCACTTTCCACCACTTGGTGTAATTTACACTAGTTTCAGTATATGTTTGCCGATTGGATTAACACATTCCTTTGTGTTAACTGCAGTCAACTATACTCAATCAAAAATAAGGTGTAAAATACACTACACTACATTACACATTGTAACGAACGAAAGGACCTTATATAATTTGGAATGTATTATGCCCTGTCCCTAAACAGTCCTTAACAAAGAAAAGGGTTACTTTGAAAACAGATTGTCTTGTACCCCTCCCCCACAATCTACAATCTACCCCTCCCGCAAAACAATTTTTTGGATCCACCACTGTTAACTAATTTTATGATGATAAAAAATAATATGATATGAAAGTGAAAAAATCATTGACATGGAGGCTTACTTGACATTTCATACGATAACATTGATAATTTGGCGTTGATACCCTTATAGCAGGACGTGTAATTATCAGTAGTAATAACCCAAGGACATTGATAATTATAGGAAACAGACCTCCGCCTGCGGCATCGATCTGTTTCCAAGCAACAAGCTTGAGGAAGTTGTTATATTTATCAATGTTCGAGGGTTATTCGAATAGAAAATTTTTTGCTAAACGATACCTTTTAACATTGCAATAGTCTTTAAATGCTTTCCATACAAACTTGTTATTGTAAACAGTATATTTTGATATATTTTATAAGAAAACTTAGATCTTCTCGTCAGTATTACAACCAAATCATGACATCACTGACATTTTGACGTTATTGAATATTTGAAACTTCAGAATCGAGATTAATCAAAATATGTATATCCATAACAACGTGCCTGAGAGTGAAAACGGACCGTAAGGTCTGTTATCAGTACAATGTTGTTCTGATTGGTTGTATTCAATCACATGACCTCAGTGTAACTAATTTCATTGGATTTCCGCTTGAGCAAAAAATGTTCAGTATAATGTTGTTCTGATTGGTTGTATTAATCACATGACTTCAGTTTAACTAATTTCATTGGATTTCCGCTTGAGCAAAATATTTTCTTGCTAACATTTCAGATATAAAGTTATCAAGTCATTATCAAAATAAGTAACGACAGTAACATTGATATTCAAAATTTGAAACCATCAAATATCAATAATATCGCAATTGATAAGCAACATACGTATATTATTTTTCTCCGAAAATGTACATTTGGTATATTTTGCCGATGATATATCAAATAAATTTAAATTTTCTACACTTAGGATTTGATTTTCCATGTTGAAAATGATGTTCCGTATCAATAAAAAAAAAGTTGGAAGAATTCTTGAGAGAAAGTTCGATGAGTATCAACCAACGAAACCATAAACGTTTTTTACAGATCAAATCAATACTTTTAATTGGAAGCTCCTAATAATGAATATTTTGTGACACAAAGCCATATTAAGTTCAAAGTAAAGGATAACAATATTACCTAAGTGAGTCGGAAAGTGGCCGGTTGTAATTATGCAGGATTAGTTTTTGTTCGAAAATATGATTATGATATTCATAAAATCTGTTGTGGAATCATCTGCGGCTGAAAGACAAACTTCAGTGGCTATTTTCCATCGTTCAAGATAACCTCTTGGGAGGTATTCATGTTGAAAAGGGGAACATTCTCCATGAAAATTAAAAATTGAAAAATGTGATTTATTTGCAGGATTGTCACGCGTACTCGCATATGTAGAGAAAAATATAAAATTCTCTATATAGTTTTTACTTTTCTTTGGTACATTTGTAGAACCATTTATGTTATCTCTACCTTGCTCCAAAGATGACATGTCAGCACTACCGATTAAATCAGTCGAATTGAACTGTTAAATTGTAGCCTCAACCCTTCAACTGAATAATATTCTGATTCCCTTAATTGTATATTAAGATATCAACCCTCTACTTTCATGCTTGTCAGTTTCTAACGGTTGGTCACATATTAGCACCTTTCTTACCCGTAAAAACAGTTATTAACTACTCCCAATAAGGTGGATATGAGAGGGACGAATTACAATTAAGATTTAGAATAAATTGGTGGAATTTCAATTATAAATCTATAGAAAAAAAGATTTTTCATTTTGTATCTCAATTTATGAACATTAACCTCGTGGTCAGATACAATTTTTGAGAACACTTCACCAGATTTCAAGAAACCTAATGATTGTTATATCACTGAAATAAAGATTGTATTTTGAATAATGATGACATTCTCAACAAAAAATCTTCAGTCACTTTTCATGCTAAAGTTGAAACCTTCCAATTTCCTTGTACCTGGAAGACAAACCTTTATCCTTTCAATTGAAACGGTGCCCACGGTATTTCAATTTAAAATTTTTGCTGTTATTGTTTTTATTACATTTAGGTAAGGAAATGTGTTTTGTCATTCAGATTATTTATTACACATTTTGAAAAACAAAAAGTTAATATAAAGAAATTGACAGCTTTCGTGGGTCAAATAAAAGTGGAATTAACTCGCTTCGAGACATTTCTTAACAATAATCCAAATTTACCCCAATTGTAGTCCCGTTTGGAGACAATAACGCCAATTTTGAGCGAGTTCAAAAATATTCGAAGTGATTTAAAAGCTGAATGTCTAGCTGCGAATCAGGTGGACGAACAAGTTTGGGCTGATTATAACAACACCCTGAAATGAATCGAACAGCATCCTGGAAAATCAGAGATGTCTATTGAATATTTTTTTGTAATTTAAAGTTTAATGTCTACTTCTAATACCTGATAACAAATATCTAATTGTTCATGGTTTTATTCTTTCTACCATAATTTTTCATCAAAATAAAATGTATCAGATTATCCTACAAAAAATGCACAATGAAAATTGAAAACGCTCGATGACAGCTTGTAAAATAAACAAGATGGATGAAGGTCATGAACATGAACAGGAAACTTTCAATTAAGAAACATTTTGAGATAAAAGGTAAAATTGTTTGCTCTATATTATACAGGGTGTTTCCGAAATTGGAGCAATAAATGAAATGGGAAGTAGAAGATGACAACAAGAAAACAAAAAAATATTAACTTACCCAGACCTCACTCTGCATTAGTGAAGGACTCTATTATCTACAAGGTTGCAAGATGTTCAATCACTTACCTGCCTATATAAGAGAAATGAATATTATAGATAGCTTCAAAAAGGCTGTTGCTGTCAAAAATAGTTATCATGGGAGATATTGAATTATAAAGTTTTCAATACTTGTTTTGGTAATCACTGATAAGAGGTCTACAGGCTGCCCAAACCGCGCGAAAACACTACCATTGGTAGTCAATCAGTCAGTCAATCAAATCAGCGCCTCCGAAACAGAGGTAACTGAAAGCGATTTCATAAAAATTTTCGAAAATTTTTGACTTCTTCAAAAACGAAAATTCTTTTATTTATTGATACATTATGTTCCATATAACAACCCATTTTCTCAAAAGCTGCAATTTCGGAAACACCTTGTATATGTTTGAAACGTATTAACCAGGAACCGCCATGTTGCGGGCAAAGTGAAATAGGTACTACAAAATATATCAAAAACACAGTTTGATAATAAAAAAAATGAAAAGTCAAACGAAATATAATGGGGTTGCATAGGTACTCAGTTCAGGCACATCAAAAAACCACGCTGTAGTACTATTGGCGTATTATATTTTTCAAATGAGTGTCTTTTTCCTCGTAAGTCGTTATATCTGCTTTGTTGGGACAGCGAAAATATGTTTGGCTTTTTTTCATGCATTTTACCATCTGTGTTCATGCGGTTTATGAAAATGCCAGGGAAAAGGTTTCCTCCATAGCTAACTGCAACCCAACTGCTTTCTTGATATATTTAATTTTTACCGCCATGCCCCCATTACTGAAAAACAAACTACACCTGTTTATTAAATGGGAAAATAGGATCCGTAAAACATTCAATACATGTAAAATATAACTGACAAATATAAAGGAATAAAATCGCTTACCGTTTTCCAATTGTCCCTTACACAAAAAACAACGATTTTGCCATTTTCTGGTCGAAAAGGCCAAAAGTGGATTGAAAATGGATTGGTCACATGAGTGACTTAGGCTTCAACTGCCATATTACATTCAAAAGTGCCAATTTAAGATAGCTAAGTTCTCGTAGCAGTAAAACTTAAATGCGCCAATTTCAAACCAAGATATATCATAATTTCACTTTGCCCGACCTTCCCCTACTATATACAAATACTATATGTATCGAATCACATAATATTATGTAAAATTGGTTAAAAAATTTTTTTTCATGATTTAATGGTTCCATAGTCTTGAGAAGAACTATATTACTGAGAAAATTCGGGGCGGGGGTGGTCCAGACCCTCTTCTGGCAACGGCCTTGTTTGGGGGAGCATGCACACCTTATGAGTTTCTGTAAGTGGTCGTAGTTTACTCTGTATATATGGTTTGGAATTTTAGTGGTCGACTTGAACATTTTATATTTGGCTGTGATGATTGTTTGGCAGTTCCAAAATGAAACGACTTCACTCACACATACACACACGTGCGTCCGTTTCTTCAGCATCATACTGTCTCGAGATATGTTATTATCATAAATATCTATCAATAACATATTTACAATACAATAGTAAATAATCTTTCATTGTATTGGCCGCAAAATGACGAATAAACATACAGTGTGAGAACATAATTACTGGGGCAGTTGAAAATGCCGTAAAAATATACTTTTATACTACATGAATTACTTATTGTCGAGGTTTCCGCAGAGACGAACTAATAACCGGTCGTGTCTCTTTATTGAATAGGTCTAATGACTACCTTACCGATCGAGTCAAGAAGTTATAGAAGTTATTATCCTTTTTATAGAAGCTCTTTGTATGGATTTTACCTGCACCAATATTTATTTTTGTTGAAATATTTTTATGGAGCCTCTCCACTGAAATAGCACTGAACTCGTGAAATGAATCGACCATCATAAAAAAATGATTTGGACAGTTATGCTATCTCATATGTGTTGAAGTGGAAATGAAAAAACGAAAACGGACAAAACATCACAGATATATCCGGTTCCTGTCATTTTGATTTGGTGTGAAATTCAGAAATGGACGACCAACTAATTTTTATTTAGTTAATGTTTTTCTTAAGCATCAATAATGTTGAACCTCAAGAAAAGATTAGTATGAGATGATTTCAGACGTGAATGCAAAGAGATGTTTTTGAATCGTTCTCCCTTCTGCATCTAAAGAAATATTTACCCTCTATAAATTCAATGAAAAACTTATTTTTGGTAAAGTAAGGTTCAGCAAAGGAAAACATTGGCTTTATCAGTTCTTATGGAGAAAACAATCTTGTGGGGACAGACATGGAATGAACGTGAAAAACTTTATAATTTTTTTCAACAACTGCCAAAAAGTCCACTTTTTTGTGCATTTTTGTGTATGTAAAGAATTACAATATATTTCACTATAAGCACGCACGATTTCATTATTGAAAGGACAATCGTGAAAAAGTACACTTTTTAACGGATGTTTTTGTTAGGCGACAGAAAATTGTAGCAACTAATAGCCTATAAATATTGAATATACAAATAATCCAGTAACGAGAGAAAAACTCGAGCAAAAAGTGAAGAATGAATTGTAGCACTCTGAATCTCGGCACAGGACATCACGATATCATGTATTATTAGAAAAAAATTGTTTACCAAAAAATCAGGGGTGAAACCTAAAAAAATTTTCATTTAAAAAAATATATATTTTTTGTTGTTGTTATTTCAGAAAATATAAGATTTATCAAAAAATGATTTCGATAGATTGAGAGATAATTCAATTCTCCACAAGAATTATTTTCAGTAATACTTTACGAAATACGCTCGTTTTCTCAGAAAACGTGGTTTAACGCCGACGTCACATTTCATGCTCGTGCTAACCCGCCACTGCAAGTGGCAAGTAGATTTGTCATAACTTTGCTAAAATTTATAGTAGAAGGAAAAGAAAAAGTGCATATCGTTCTTGAAGAATTCTACTTCCTTATGCAAATATAACATAAGAGTATCTGAGTACCTAAAATATGATTTGTTCCACTTCACATAACCCTTCTACGACATTTACGGAGGATCCGAAAGTCATGGATATTTTAGTTGATATGAAATAATTATACTAAAGCAGGAATCACAATGCGCCTGGGACGCATATAAGCAGAACGTACCACGTTTCAGTCAGCGGCAGATATTCTGGCTCTCTGATTGGTTTTGACCAAACACAGGTGCATTTTGACAATCCAGACTGAAACGTGGTGCATTTTGCACCAGCGTGAATTAGTTTTTTGCTCGCAATTGACACACAAACCTAACCTGAGCAAGCTAACCTAGCTTGCGAGTCGAAAATGCGTGAATTAGTTTTTCGCTCGCGATTTACACACAAACCTAACGTGATCAAGCTATCCTAGTTTGTCTGTTCACCACAGAGAATTTTGTCGAATAAATTTCCGGGTGACAAAGTGCACCACGTTGTAGTCTAGATGACAAAGTGCACCTGTGTTTGGTCACAACCAATCAGAGAGCTAGAATATCTTCCATTGACTGAACGTGGTACGTTTTGCTTATATGAGCCTAGGACGTATATAAGCAGAACGTACCACGTTTCAGTCAGCGGCAGATATTCTGGCTCTCTGATTGGTGTTGACCAAACACAGGTGCATTTTGACAATCCAGACTGAAACGTGGTGCATTTTGCACCAGCGTGAATTAGTTTTTTGCTCGCAATTGACACAAAAAACCTAACCTGAGCAAGCTAACCTAGCTTGCGAGTCGAAAATGCGTGAATTAGTTTTTCGCTCGCGATTTACACACAAACCTAACGTGATCAAGCTATCCTAGTTTGTCTGTTCACCACAGAGAATTTTGTCGAATAAATTTCCGGGTGACAAAGTGCACCACGTTGTAGTCTAGATGACAAAGTGCACCTGTGTTTGGTCACAACCAATCAGAGAGCTAGAATATCTTCCATTGACTGAACGTGGTACGTTTTGCTTATATGAGCCTAGGACGTATATAAGCAGAACGTACCACGTTTCAGTCAGCGGCAGATATTCTGGCTCTCTGATTGGTGTTGACCAAACACAGGTGCATTTTGACAATCCAGACTGAAACGTGGTGCATTTTGCACCAGCGTGAATTAGTTTTTTGCTCGCAATTGACACAAAAAACCTAACCTGAGCAAGCTAACCTAGCTTGCGAGTCGAAAATGCGTGAATTAGTTTTTCGCTCGCGATTTACACATAAACCTAACGTGATCAAGCTATCTTAGTTTGTCTGTTCACCACAGAGAATTTTGTCGAATAAATTTCCGGGTGACAAAGTGCACCACGTTGTAGTCTAGATGACAAAGTGCACCTGTGTTTGGTCACAACCAATCAGAGAGCTAGAATATCTTCCATTGACTGAACGTGGTACGTTTTGCTTATATGAGCCTGGGACGTATATAAGCAGAACGTACCACGTTTCAGTCAGCGGCAGATATTCTGGCTCTCTGATTGGTGTTGACCAAACACAGGTGCATTTTGACAATCCAGACTGAAACGTGGTGCATTTTGCACCAGCGTGAATTAGTTTTTTGCTCGCAATTGACACACAAACCTAACGTGAGCAAGCTAACCTAGCTTGCGAGTCGAAAATGCGTGAATTAGTTTTTCGCTCGCGATTTACACACAAACCTAACGTGATCAAGCTATCCTAGCTTGCCTGTTCAACACAGGGAATTTTTTCGAATAAATTTCCGGGCGACAAAGTGCACCACGTTGTAGTCTGAATGACAAAGTGCACCTGTGTTTGGTCACAACCAATCAGAGAGCTAGAATATCTTCCATTGACTGAAACGTGGTACGTTTTGCTTATATGCAACCGAGACTCACATTATCAGGCAAAGGGTCAATTTTCTAACCGCCACGCAACTTCCTACTCGTAAAAAAAGGTGTCACTTTACTCATAAATACATAAATAACTATGTATAACTAAAAACAATAAAATGAACTTTGAAGTAAATCAAAGCCATCGTTTTATTACATTATGAAATTTTCAATGATATAAAAGCTTGTATTTTCTATGCATTGATCTTATAATTAGTTGTATCGAATTTTTTTCTCGTGACAAGTTTTATATCATCTACTCCTTCTTCTTCTTACGTAGGTCTCTCTATTTGGACCCGTTATGCACCCATATGTTTTGGCAGGCACCTGTCTAGGTTCTACGAGCCGTAGTTTCGAGGCTGCCTTGGGAGGTTTCCCTGTTGAGTTGCATTTTGGGGGTACATTTGGGTCCTCTGGTTGCCTTTTCCAAGGTGCCCACCTCCGCACCTAGGTTTTCCATCTTAGGGGCACCTTCGGGGTTCCTCTGATCGGCTCCCTCGGAAAGGTTGGTTTGGCTCACCTCGAATGGGTTACATAAGTCCCTGCTTTGGTTCCCCTTGAAGGTGTGGTTACAGGAGCGCCTTCGAAGGTTCCACTGTAAACTTGTGTTTGCGGGTGCCTTCGGTTCCTCTGGTTCTATTTTCTCTAGTGCCCACCTCCGCACTTAGGTTTGTCATCTCCAAGGCACCCTTGGGGGTTCCTCTGGCGCCCTCAGGACGGTTGGCTTGGCTCCTCACGAATGGATTCCATAGATCCCTGCTTCGGTTTCCCTCGAAAGCGTGCCCTTGGGAGGTGGTTACAGGGATCCCGTTTGAAGGTTACCTTGTAAACTTGTATTTGGGAGAGCAGTCTTTTTATTCAACTGATTGAAGAAAAACGTTTTTTGGGATACATGGATGAAGAAAGGATTAGGGTTTCGCAAAAATATTTTCAACAACGATTCGTAAATTAATTCGCAGATCACAAGAAATTTTACGTTACGAAATTCGACATATTGCTGTGAATTTAGGTTTTTTCAATCGGATTGAAGCATAGGATTCTTCGATCCACTTATAAATTGCGACACAAACTGAAGGGTGGTTTAACTCGACTCAATGCTATCGAATTTGAAGCGGATACAGATCGTCGAGATAAACGTAGTCTATGTGAATAAATGATGGGTTTGATTTAATTCATATTTTATTTTTTAGCACATTCAAATAAAAACTTTTTTTCGAAATAATTTTTCACGTTCATTTTATTTTATACTTCTGAGTATTAAAATTTGTTCGATTATCTGTTTCAATGGTTGCGCCAGACGCACAGCTTCTCAGCACGTACCTTACCTTACTGGATAGATATCTACATACAGGTCAAGCTACGAAAATGATTCGCTAATTCTATGTTTTTCACATTTTCTACGGATTTTTCAATTTAATTTTCATTAGTTTCTGCAACCTTTTTCGAAATAAAGTGGGTCTGAGCCCCCCCCCCAATATTTTTTTTTCATAGTAATTTTCCATGTCTGACTCCTTCCGAGATTTTCACGAATTCTTACACGTTCTCTGTATAGCATTCAGGGAGATAGGCCAGTTAAATTCAAACTCAATTATTCGACTGACTATCAGATATTTTTCACCATTTCCCGGATTTTTTCGGAACTATTTTCTAGGAGTCCGAGGACCACGACCAACATTTTTTTTCCTTGTAATTTTCCATGTCTGAAACCATTGTTTTTTTTTTAATCCTACTATACTCTTTCTACCAATCGAGGGGGAAAACTGAATTGTTTGACGTTCAGATACTTTTCACTAATTTAAGGAATATTTTTTATTTCATATTCACGAGTGCTCACAACCTTTTTTAGAGAGTGACGGAAGGTCCGAAACCCCAACCAATATGCCCAGCTTCTTGTCATATTTCCCTCATTACAAGATACATTCGAATAGAATGGGACACATTTTTGACAATTACTGTAAGGAAGGAATTTCTAATATGTACCTATTAATAATAAGCCAAGTCGCAATTTTAGAATGTATTTATTTAATCCGTCAAAATTACCTTACACCCAAACAAAGCTAGTTTGGTTGAATATGTCTTCCAAATACCTTCAAAACGGGTTGTCACTTGCCATATGGTCCCATTCAAAGTTATTGGTCACAACGGCCTTGTGACGTCATTTATGATATGATCACATTACCAATTAACAGTACGAAAAGAATTTTTTGTACAACTGTCATTAAATATGACGTTTTTAATTTAAAAATACTTTTAACATTAGTGTTAAAAGTAAAGTGACAGATAATAATATATAATAATATAATAATAATAATAATAATAATAATGAGTTGATGGATGGATTTTGTTTCATTTCTGGTAGTTCTGGATATGAATTGGATTGTTTTGGCCATGAATTTTCGTTACCGACTAACCATCTAGGGCCATGCCACCACAAGTCACACGATAATAAGAAATTTGGATTTATACCACGACTAGCTAAATCTGCTGGATTGTCTGAATTTATGTGATACCATTTTTTGATGTCTGACTTTGATTGAATTTCACTTACACGATTAGCTACAAAAGTTTTGAGTAATCTGGGTTCTGTACGGATCCAACCAAGAACTATAGTGGAATCACACCAATATTGAATAGTATCAAAAGAAAATGTAAATGATGACTTTATCCGTTAGTTTCGCAAGCATTAGTGCACCTTGTAACTCTAAGCGAGGAATTGTCAAAACCTTCAAAGGAGCCACCCTTGACTTGGCACAAAGAAGATGTGATTGCGTTTTACCTTCAACATTTGTACTACGGATATAAATACATGCTGAATAAGCATCTAGAGACGAATCACAGAACCCATGTAATTCTGTGTAAACACTATCCTTGAATCGGATATGTCTCATTATTTTAATTTCATTTAGATTCGAAATTTCTCTCCTAAAAGTCACTCACTTTGTATGGATATCAAAAGGGACAGATTCATCCCAGTCAAGTTTCTCATGCCATAGTTTCTGAAGCAGAATCTTGACTGATATTATACAAGGACTTAAAAGTCCCAGAGGATCATATATTTGGAATACTTCAGAGAGAAAAAATATTTTCGTACAACGTTTGGAAATGTCGTAGGTTGAAATTTTGTAAGAAAGAATATCTTCTTTGGAAGACCAGAAAATTCCTAATGTTTTGCAATTTTCTGTTGTGCCTAGTTGAAGTAATGGTATTTGTGAATTCGAACATTGGGAAAATTTTATAATTTCTGGATCATTAGATATCCATTTTCGTAAATTGAAGCCTGCTTGGCGTAAAATATTGAATACATCCACACAAGTTTGTGTAAGCTTGTTTAATATTTCTCTATCCATTATTCTTTCATTGTTTTGTGTCATTATTATATTTGAACAGAAAGAAATTTATTTTATTTTATTTTATTACTAATATTCAAAGTTATAATTATTCAAATTTCACCGCGTCCTATATCAAGTTGAAAGTCGCACATGTTGGACACCGCGCCATCTAACGAAGGCGCAGAACGACCAATCAGTTCAAATACGACTCCATACACACACACATCGTGAGTGACTCCGCAATACGCAATTAACGCTTTGTGCAACGCTTGTGCCGCTTCTGCCGCTTATGCCGCTTATACCGCTTATACCGCTTATACCGCTTATACCGCTTATACCGCTTATACCGCTAATTACAGTCCACATCGAAGAGGAGTTGGAAGTTGGAAGTTAGTTCACCGAGAAGTCCAAAAGGTGAGTGCATTTTCAACTTACGACATTTTTCTTCACATTTGAACCAAATACGCGACATTTATTGGTCCATTCGACCCAAGGATCGCTCTGAAAGAAAAAACATTGAAATAAGTTTCTTTCTGTACTTATCATAATATTATATTTCTATATAAATTTATATTCATTTCAATTTATCTACATAAATTATAAAAAAGTTCAGCCGACGAATAAATTCAAGGTCGTCAGTCGATACCACTTGAACACAAAGTTTTTTGTGCCCCTTCTGAGGGCATCGAGCCTTGTCGTTTTTTGTGGGAGATTCCGAATATAAATATTCCATTTCTCATTTTTGCAAATCAGCTGATTGGGTCAGTGCAGTGTAGTTCAGGTTTGAATTCATCAATTTTTTATTTTTTTTGAAATGGCGAACGCAAATAAAATTAAGCAGTCTAGAGCTCTTAGGAAAATTAACGATAATCAAGTAATTGAAATGAAGGAATTTGCAGATAAGGCAAAAAATGATCAAACTAAACGAGCACAGTTTAAAAATTTATTTCAAAATCTTGAAACATGCCGCGAAGAATTCAAATCTCAGCATCAAACGCTCATTTCTCTCATGGCCCTCACTGATGAGGACATCGCTGATGAAGAAGCAGTCAGAAAAACTTTCGATTTCAATTGTTCTTACGTTGAAACCGTTTTCCAAGAACTTTTCGAAGTCAAACCCAATGTTGCCGCTTCCACCAGCGCTACGACTAGCGTATCTGCTGGCAATTGTAATGTTAAACTTCCCAAAATTGAGATTCCGAGGTTCACAGGAGATATCAAATCATTCAAGCCCTTTTTGGACATGTTTGAAAATCTTATCCATCACAACGCTACGCTCTCAAATATAGAAAAATTCAATTATTTAGTTTCTTCTCTCCGGGGTCCACCTCTCACTTTAGTTCAAACTACGCCAATGTCCAGTGCCAATTATGATGTTGCATATAAGTCACTTAAAGATCGCTATAATAACCAACGTCTCATAGCTTTTGCCCATTTGCAGGAAATTGATAATGCTATCAGTATAAAAAACTCAAAAAATACGCAAAATATAAGACTTTTACTGGACACTTTCACAGAGAATCTTGCCGCTCTTGAAAATATGAGTCTCCCAGTAAAAGAATGGGATTTTTTATTATATTACCTTTTTGCAAAACATTTGGATCAAGAAACTATTACACGTTTCGAATTTGAAAATCCAATAGCAGCTGATGAATTCCCTTCTTTCAAAAATTTAATCACTTTTGTTCAACAAAGATGCAACGCTCTTGATGCCATCGATTTTTCACTAAACAAAACTTTGGTAACACAGTCACCTGTTTCAAAAAATACTCAAAATGCCAATCCTTCTTATTCGAGAGCAAAGCACACCGCAACATATTTCGCAAATTCGTCAAAAAATACGACGAATACAAGTGTCACTTGCTCGTTTTGTAAACAAGAACATTCACTTTACAAATGCTCCGAATATTATAGTAAATCGCCTCATGAAAGATCCAATTTTGTTAAGCAAAATAAATTATGCCAGAACTGTCTAAGTTCTCAGCATCAGTCCGTCAAATGTAAATCAAAGTCAACTTGTTATTTTTGTCGTGGTAAGCACCACTCAAGCATTCATATCAATAAAAATTACTGTCCTTCCGTCCCTTCCGATAATTCGCAAACTAATTCTCATGACATTCAACTCGCAGTCAGCACGTCAAACATAACAGGTATGAACACATTTTCCGGTATGGTATCATCTGTGAATGTTTTACTTTCAACAGCAATCGTTGAAATTTTAGACGTGCACAATAATTTCCAAAAAATTCGCGTGATATTGGACAGTGGTTCGCAAACCAGTTATATTTCTGAAAAATGTTTCAATAAACTGGGATTGTCTCGCTTTAATTATTCGCTTTTTATACAAGGTTTGGGAACAATGACTGATATGACTTCCAGAGGCGGGGTAACGTGCAAAATAAAACCGGTTGGAAAAATGCTTCCCATTTTTGCAATTGACGCAATTATTTTACCAAAGTTATGCACTAATATGCCTTCTTCATCAATAAATTATTCCCAATGGACTCATATCGATAATATTAAGCTCGCTGATGATTTATTTTTTGAGCCCGCCCCGGTTGACATGCTATTAGGAGCTGATGTTTTTCCGCATATTATTCAAGAAGGTTATATAACAGGACATAAGAATGAGCCAGTAGCTGTTAACACTATTTTCGGCTACATTCTCATGGGCAAGTGTATTAACGCAAATGATGCGCCAGTTGTTACAAATACTTTTTTCGCAACCTCAAGCAATGACTCTTTCGCGTTAGATAATTTAATTAAACGCTTCTGGGAGGTTGAAGAAGTTCCATCAGTCAAAGTACTTTCACCTGAAGTTGCATTATGTGAAAAAACGTTTATTGAAACTCATAAAAGGGATGAATTCGGACGCTATATTGTGAAATTGCCTTTCAAAAATTCTGAACCTTTATTTAATTCAGTCGTTAGTCGCTCGATAGCTTTACGCCGCTTCTATTCACTTGAACGTCGTTTACTCAAACAACCAACTATATTTAAGCAGTATTGCGATTTTTTAAACGAATACATACAAAATGACTTCATGGAGGAGGTCAGAGATAAAAAAAATGACAGTTCTACCGCAATGAAAAATATATTTTACCTACCTCATCACTGTGTATTAAAAAATAGTACCACCACACAGCTTAGGGTAGTATTCGACGGCTCTACCAAATCACAAGGAATATCGTTAAATGAAACCCTTTTAGTGGGGGAGAAACTTCAAAAAGATATTTTCGCAGTATTACTCAAATTCAGAATCCACTCGGTCGTTTTTACAGCAGATGTAAAAAAAATGTTTTTGCAAATTCTCATCGATCCGAAGCATCAGGATTATCAAAGAATATTATATAGGTTTTCGCCAAATGATAAAGTTAGGGATTATCGCATAAAAAGATTAGTTTTTGGTTTATCATCATCCCCTTTCATTGCTAATAGGGTAATTTTACAGTTAGCCGAAGACGAACGCAATAATTTTCCATTAGCAGCTAGAGTATTGGAGGAGGATATTTATATAGATGACGTTTGCTCGGGATGTCCCAATTTAGATGAGGCAAAGTTGATTCGTGGTCAATTAATAAATATTTTAAAAAAGGGAAATTTTGAACTACGCAAGTGGGCTTCGAATAAACCATCACTATTAGATGACCTCCCAATTGATTATCGCTATGATCAAACATCAGTTTCTTTTGAAGAAGAAAACACATTTATTAAGGTTTTAGGATTGCAGTGGCAACCGTCCTTAGATGCTTTCATTTATACCATAGATGCCACAGTTCGTGGTTATACAAAAAGACAAATTTTGAGCGATATCGCAAAAATTTTTGATCCAATAGGATTTCTTGCACCTTTAACATGCTTCGCAAAATTAATCATGCAACGCCTCTGGACTTTGGGGCTCAATTGGGATGATTCGCCGCCTAGCGAACTGTGCGACAAGTGGTTTCAATTCAAGTCATCATTTTTGCTGTTAACAAATTTAAGGATTCCGCGTCGAATTCTCGTTGACAATTTTCAGGCATGTCAAATTCATGCCTTTTGCGACGCTTCTGAAAGGGCGTACGCCACTGTAATTTACTTTAGGGTACAACACAATAATATATTCAAAATATTTTTTGTGTGCGCAAAATCTAAAGTTGCCCCCCTGAAAACCATCTCTATTCCCCGATTAGAATTGTGCGCCGCGGTACTACTCTCTAACTTACTTTCAACAGTGTTGCAAATTTTTGATCAAAAATTAATATTTTCGGATATATATGCATATACTGATAGCATGATCACTTTACATTGGATCAAATCTTCTCCGTATAAATGGAAAACCTTTATAAGCAATCGTGTGACTCACATTCAAAATCAAATTTCTCCCGCTTCCTGGCACCATATTTCGTCAGATAATAATCCAGCAGACTGTGCTTCCCGTGGGTTGTTACCTGATGAAGTTTTGCAGAACGAAACGTGGTTTTCTGGTCCAAAATGGCTTCAACTTCCAAAGGAACAATGGCCAATTACTGATTTTGACTCTCAAGTTATATCTTCATCAGAAGAGCAAATGGAAGAGAAAACAGTTACTCTCATTACTATGGACTCACCAAATTTTATTGAATCGCTTATCCAAAATAATTCTGCATTGTCCAAAATTAAAAGAATTTTTGCATACATTTTACGTTTTCTGCATAATTGTCGCAATTCTAAAAATAAAAAGAGTGGCGTGCTCACACTCACAGAGTTGAATCATGCATTAATTTCGATAGTGAAATTTATTCAACTGTCGCATTTTCATAACGAAATTCAGAAAATAAAAAATAAAAAACCAATATCAAAATGTTTCCGTAAACTTAACGCCTTTTTAGATAAACATAATATACTTAGAGTAGGAGGCCGTTTGAGAAATGCAAATTTAACTTTCTTCGAAAAACATCCAGCAATTTTACCAAAAAATAGTCGCTTTACACAATTGCTAATTCATGATTTTCACATAACTCACCTACACCCAGGTGCGCAAACTCTTCAGTTTTTAATTTCTCAACAATTTTGAATTTTATCCGCAAGGAGTTCAATCAGAAAGGTTATATCACAGTGTAAACAATGCTGGATTTTATCACCAAAGCCTTATCAGCCTCCTATGGGAGATCTTCCCAGCTTTCGAGTCTCTCAAATCAAGACATTTTCTGTGGTCGGTCTAGACTATGCCGGTCCATTTTCAGTATCACTAGGGAAGATTCGCGGTGCAAAAATCTACAAAGCATATATATGCCTATATGTATGGCCACTAAATGTATTCATTTAGAACTTGCTTCAGATATGACGAGCGAGGCTTTTATTGCTGCTTTACGAAGATTTATTGCACGTAGAGGACGTTGCGATACTATTATTTCGGACTGCGGAACTACCTTTGTAGGGGCGAGTAAGGAAATACAAAATTTAATGAAACAAGCCGCTGAACGCGAAACTATTACTTTCAAATTCAATCCTCCTGGTTCGCCGCACTTCGCTGGGATGGCAGAAGCAGGGGTGAAATCTGTGAAAACACATATTTACCGCGTAATTGGACAACAAATAATGACTTTCGAAGAATTCTACACTCTTCTGACTCAGATTGAGGCGCTCTTGAATTCTCGTCCTCTGTGTCCATTAAGTAATGATCCCAACGATTTGTCAGTTTTGACGCCGGGACATTTTTTAATTTTGGAACCCCTGAGCTCGTTGCCTGACCCAGATTTAACTCATTTGAGTACTAATAAATTGAATCGTTTTCAACTTCTGCAGCAATGTTATCAATCTTTTTGGAAAAGATGGCAAATGGAATATCTTCACACTCTTCAGCAAAGAAGTAAGTGGTTAAATGTCTCTCAGCCAGTTAAAATCGGAACCGTGGTTCTCATAAAAAATGAACAGGTTGCGCCCATGAAGTGGCTCTTAGGCCGCGTAGAAAAGCTATATTTTGGAAAAGATGGCGTGGCAAGAGTTGCCGATGTTAGAACAAAAAATAGCATACTAAAGAGAGCTTTGGTAAAATTGTGTCCTTTACCAAATGCCGAATTTTCAGATGATATTTAAATTATTTCATAATTTAGTGGGGGAGAATGTTTAATATTTCTCTATCCATTATTCTTTCATTGTTTTGTGTCATTATTATATTTGAACAGAAAGAAATTTATTTTATTTTATTTTATTACTAATATTCAAAGTTATAATTATTCAAATTTCACCGCGTCCTATATCAAGTTGAAAGTCGCACATGTTGGACACCGCGCCATCTAACGAAGGCGCAGAACGACCAATCAGTTCAAAAACGACTCCATACACACACACATCGTGAGTGACTCCGCAATACGCAATTAACGCTTTGTGCAACGCTTGTGCCGCTTCTGCCGCTTATGCCGCTTATACCGCTTATACCGCTTATACCGCTTATACCGCTTATACCGCTAATTACAGTCCACATCGAAGAGGAGTTGGAAGTTGGAAGTTAGTTCACCGAGAAGTCCAAAAGGTGAGTGCATTTTCAACTTGCGACATTTTTCTTCACATTTGAACCAAATACGCGACAAAGCTCTTGTTTCGAATCTGAACGGTGAAGAAAATCATCCACATAAAATGAGTAATCTATTGCTTGAGATGCATGGGGAAAATATTCTGCGTTTTCTATTGAAAGTTGTTTCAAACATCTAATCACTAAAGAGGCACTTGTTGTTCCATACGTCACGGTATTGAGCTGATAGATATTGAGAGGTAGAGATGGATCTGATCTCCAGAAAATCTGTTGTAAAGATCTCTGTTTAGGCGAAACCCAGACACAACGATACATTTTTTCAATATCTGATGACACTACAAAAGAAAACTGTCTGAATCTTAGAAGTATGGAAAACAAGTCACTTTGTATATTTGCCCCTGACATTTGTATTTGATTGAAAGAAATTCCTGAAGTGGTAGTGAAGGAACCGTCAAATACTACTCTTAGTTTTGTAGTCAAACTATCTTCCTTTAATACACCATGATGTGGAAAAAATACCTCGACATCATTAGACTTCGGCATTAACCATAGACATATGGCCTAAAGATATATATTCATCCATGAATTGTATGTATTTTTTTTTGAAATCTGAATTATTCCGAAATTTGTGTTCTAAATTCAAAAAACGTTTTTCTGCCTGAAATCTTGAATCACCTAGTACATCTAGATTTTTCTTTAATGGAATTTCAACGATAAATTTTCCATCCTCATGTCTTTTGAAAGTAGAAATGAAATGACTCTCAAATTGTTCTTCCTCTGTTGAACTAATTCTCTCTGGAAAATTGCCATCTTCAATTTGCCAGAATTTTTCTAATTGTTGCTGAATATCGATATTTTTAGTGAAATTGCAATGTGAATGTTTTGTAGGATTTATTTGATTATGAATTGATCCAGCCATTATCCAACCAAATTTAGTTTTTTGAAGAAGTGTCAACCCTGGACCTAATTTTATTTGGCCTACACACAAAAGTGAATAGAAAATTTCAGCTCCAATCAATATATCTATGGAAGATGGAATGTTATATTTTGGATCGGCAAGAATAATGTTTTTTGGAATTGAAATTGTATTTATCTTTTGAGAAGGAATGCGATCACAAATTTCAAAAATTATTAAACAAGGAAATTCTGTAATGAAACCATTGTGTTTTGCCTTTATGACAACATTGCATTTTCGAGTTATGGGCGAAGAAACTTGACCTATTCCCATAATTGAAATACTTACGTTTGTTTTTGCCAAAGAAAGGGCATTGCATAAACTTTCTGAAATGAAATTAGATTCTGAAGCACTATCGAGCAATACCCGACATTCATGTGATTGCCCTTGACTGTCTAGGATATTGACAATAGCTGTTGATAATAATGTTTGACCCTTTGTAATGATGTGAGTTGAAAGTGATACCTGAGGAATTTTCAACTCTTTCTGTATCCTGAATATTTGAAGAGGAATGAGAACCTGAATCGACTCTTTCCTGAATATCTGTATGCAGTAACGTGTTGTGCTTCACTCGACATTTTTTGCAGGATCCAAATCGGCATTGAATCTCTGAATGTCCTGAATTCAAACAATTTTTACAGAGCTTTACTTTCTTCACATGATCCAATTTAGAATGCACAGGAAGTTTGATGAATTCAGAACAATTGAACAGTTTATGATTTTTTTTGCAAAATGAACATGAAAATGAAGTAGAAATTAACGATTTTTGTGAAACTGTATTCGATACATGACGTTTAGGATTATTTGAAACTTGATAACTGCAACTATTGGCCTCAATTGTTTCAAGTAAATCAGCTTTAAACGTTATGAGAGATTCAAGAGTTACTTTATTTGAAGATTGTGTACCGCTTAAATTCTTATATGCTTCTTCCTCCCATTCTCGAACTGTGACAGGATCTAGTTTGTTCATTATCATATATATTAATAAAGGATCCCAATTATTCGAACTTTGTCCTAATGCTTCTAGAGATCTGATATTTTTATTGAGGTTGTCGACTAAAGTACGTATTTGTGAAGAGGATTCTTTATCAATTTTTGGTAAATTGAATAATGATTTGATGTGATTGAAAATTAGTAACCGTTTATTACCATATCTGTCACTTAATTATTTCCATGCTACCTTGTAATTGTCTGATGTTGTTTTCAAAGAGCTTATGATTTGAGCAGCTTCACCACTCACGGATGATTTCAAATAGTGGAGTTTTTGAACCTCACTTAAAACCTTATTTTGATTTATTAATGAATCAAATGAATCATGAAATTCAAGCCATTCACTGTAAGCGCCTTGAAAACATGGAAGTTTGATAGTAGGTAATTTAACATTATTAATATCGTTTTGAATGTTGACTGCATTAGATGAAACACTAGCAATGACATTATTAGATGAATGAGCTTGCAGCGTTGGTTGTGAATGTTTCAAAATCAATTCTTCCGCATTTGCAACCACTTTGTAATAATGGTCTTCGAATTCAGTTGTATAACTCTGGTCAGAATTTGAATCCAATGACTCTATTTTTTGTTGAACGTCTTCAAAGGAAGAAATCAATGACTGTTCTATTTTTTGCAATCTTTTTTGTATTTCAATAATGCTATTTTTGGATATATCGAAATCATTTATGAAATTTTCAAATCGTGTGATCACTGCTTTGAGTCGACCACGCTGTATGTTTAATGACTGTAAATCTTCTGTCATTGTGATTTTTTCGAAAATGACAGCAATTGAGTAATCGGAACTTTGTATAATTGAATAGAAAATTAGTTGAAAGGAAAGTTATTTATAGGAATGCTCAAAATTCCTGTGAAAGAAATATTGTATTGAAAGGATAGAGGAATGAATGGATGGGTAATTGGTACGACCTTAAGTATTCTTCCTGCTTCGCCGCACAAGTTTTCGTTTGGGGTCGTCTGCCTTGTGATTATATGAGCTGCTTCCTCTTGCAGGGTTCTTGAATATCGTGTGGTGCTGTATCCGCGTCGAAGGACCAAAATTTGTACCGAGTTGTGCGTTGTATTCTCGTACAACTCTAGTTAATGCTTCTTTGAAAAAATGCTGAATTTCAAGAACCTTTTTATTGAATGTCTGCATACATGTTTTTTTTGAATATTATATGACAAATAAGTAAATTGCATAAAATCAACAATATTTTCATAGCAACGAATTAAATTTGTTTAAACATGATTTTTAATGAAATTATAAGACAGTATGATCATATTGAATGAAACAATGAAAAACATTGATATAAAAATCAGGTGCTACATCCAACAATATAATAATAATAATAATAATAATAATAATGAGTTGATGGATACTCAGTTATATAGATCTCTCTAATAGAAACACTTCAATCAGATATTATAATCAGAACACTTACTCAAGAGGCAATTGGTAATACTAATTCCTTTTGAAGGTACAAACGAAGTAGTATTCAGTCCAACTGTAGAAGGACCTTCATAACTGACAAATAATGCCAATCATAAATAAATTGTGTTGGGATTTATTATAGTTGGAGCATCTGCCAGTCAGCCTTGTAACCCAAAGATCGTGTGTTCGAATCCTTGTGGATCTTATATTTTTTTTGTTTTTTTTTTCTTACTAGCAGTAACTGTTGTATAAAAAAATGTGTATGGTACATTTGTTAAAAGTTATTTTAATTTGCTCGTGGGGTTGCTTCACTCGCCAACGCTCGTTTCGCAATATTTCCCACTCATAAAATAAAATGCCACTTTTAACACTTGTATCATTAATAACTATTTTCGCATTTTGACTGATAAATAAACTGATTGGATGAAAAAAAGTTTGTATTTCGTGCAGAAATGTATTTATAAAATCATAGCAAAGCGCTTTCGACTATCAAGTCATCATCAGTGCGTACCTGTAAGTAAGTGACATTGAAATGAATTTAAGAAATTTTGATAATATGAATTTTGAAAAATTGAAAAAATTACTTACTCGTCAGGTGTACAAGAGCCATACATGGTCCATAGGACCACATGATATTTTTATGGTATGGCTCTTGTACACCTGACGAGTAAGTAATTTTTTCAATTTTTCAAAATTCATATTATCAAAATTTCTTAAATTCATTTCAATGTCACTTACTTACAGGTACGCACTGATGATGACTTGATAGTCGAAAGCGCTTTGCTATGATTTTATAAATAAATTTCTGCACGAAATACAAACTTTTTTTCATCCAATTACATTGGAACGTGCACACAGCTTGACAATTTTCACTTGATAAATAAACCGCGTTAGGTCACTAGGTTACCGAAATTCTACATAGGTACCTACTATGAATTTTCTCAAATTTATAAATTTGTAATGCTTTTATATGTATCATTATTTGTTTATACTTTTACTTCGTAAAAAAATCATTATTTTGAGTGTCACTGTCCAAAAATTACTAACTTACTGAATATTTATGATTGTAATGTCATAAGGTGAAAACTGTCGAATAATGCGGATACTTATACAAACAATCAAAACGTGGTGAAAATCGTCAAACGCATTAGAATAATGGAATTCCGGAACGAGAGTGTAGTCAAAGGGTTTTCAACCTACCCAAATTATGTTTATGTTTAAAGGAATTAACATCATTAAAGCAACTGAATTGTATATAAAAAATACCTAACCACTGTTAACACATAATTTAGTTTTTCTATTCGCCCTTAATACTAATTTTCTATATCATAGAAGGTCATTTATAGAATGAATAATTCATCAGCTGATATCAAGTCTTCTTTTAAACTTATTCAGTTCCGCCTCAAAATGATTTGGAATATATAATTACACTGTTTGAATTGAGCAATTTCCTGAATGTTGATAAACGGTGAGCTCGGTAATTAAAATGAAATAAAACGAAAAACTTATCCCCACAGGGTAAAATATATTATTTTGAAATGGTATTGCAGAGATTCTGACAAGGCCTTTAAAAGGATGACTACATGATGAAATTTGAACCCACGCCCCTATGGTTTAGAAGCGAATACTTGAACGCTTTACCATCACGACCACCACGCATCAAATTAAAGTTTCATCAGTACAAATTGCACATACTCCAAGAATTATACGAATTTGACCTTGTTAAATACAATTCATATAAACAAAATAATAAAGATTGCTTTGTATACATGGATGAGGAATGAAGATTATTATTATACAGAGCATTTCTCTCTCTCTCTATATATATTTTTTGGATCAGCTTCCTCACGGCGCTATTCTCCAGCTCTCCCCTTATCACTTCCATCATAAGGGCTTCGTCCGGTGAGTACAGACGTCTTGCTCACAGCAATACTGTACTCGCGTAGAAAATCCTCTGTTGTTCTCGTAGGTGTTTGGTAAGAAGAGGGATGCAAGTATGTCATGGAAAGAACAGTAGTGAAAAGTGAAATTTTTATCAACTTTTTTTTTTTTATATATATATTGACTCAAAGCTTAATATGATTGTGATCCAAAAACTCAACTAATAATTTTATAACTAGAGCATTTAATTTCGTAAGGATTCTTTTCCATTCCAATTTTCAGTTTTCAACAAAAATATCCAATACTAACAGTTATGGCGACGGGGATAGCAAAAAAAACTTACATTATACAAAATGCCACCTACGAATGGAAATGAAGGTTGAGTGTAAGAGCGCCGCTTCTTGACTTAACAGTTACAGAAGTGCGAACTCTTCCTTTTGCAACGATTGTATTGCACGAGCATCTATATATATATTATTATTATTAAGATTATTTATTATACTCATGTTCATTGGTATCCCACCCTATTTCTATTCATGTAATATGTATATCATGTACGTGTATCTATCTGTTGCAATAAAATCATCGAAGGAACCAAAAAGAATACGAGAGTCATCAAGAATTTGTCGCCGCTCTACAGAAACTTTCAATTTACTGTAATTTTGGCAGGTACATACCTGAAAACAGCATTGAGAATTCAGTTCATTTTTTGAATTCCAAGTAAAAGATACAATCCAGATTAATGAAAACTACCATAGACTTAGGGTGGATTTGTATGCAGCACAAATTTACACTAAACTCTCAACTTGAATTAAACTTCAACTAAGGAAAAATTTACCTATGGTTTGTATGGCATATATGCGAAAAAATTAAAACAAATTACTCATGTGGGATATGTGTTTGGAATAGATCTTTTAACCTATCCGTTCAGCCCGCAGAATTCAAAATATGTGCCAACAATTGCGCAGTAGTGTCAATAATTAACATTTACACTAGAAAGATGAAAGTTGGCCAACTATTAATTTAGTTTTAATTTTCCTGCATAAAATGAACTATATCAAATGAGATGTTTATCTTCTTAGTTGAAGTTGAAGTGTAAATGTTAATTGTAGTTTAGTGTAAAATTTGTGCTGCATAAATTCACCCTTAGAATAGATAATGTAGGATATGGACTGGCTGTCATGTGACTTTTACACACAGTTCCCTGTGGACAATATTAGAAAAAGAGGTACTGTGAAGGATAGAATAGTCATGGGTAAAAAGGACATGTCTAGAATCCCGAACGCGGGATCGGAGGAAATATTCTGAAATGATGTGGCTCAATGACGCCGTTTTCGAAGTATAAAAAATTAGTGCAATCACTACTGAAATATAATCGAGATTTACAATTTTGTACGCTTATTTGTTAGTCTAATCGTACCATAAACATTTTTCAGATGTGCAAGGAAGATATAATTGCTGTCAGACTGGTGAAAACAGCGAGTTCAGGAAAAACGTTGGTGTCGTATCGTGTCATTATTATTATAAACATTGTTTATTATTGTTGAATAGTTGATTCAATAATATTCCTTTTATAGGGTTTTCACTGAAAATAAAATAGTAGTTGTTATGATTTTTTCTAAACATATTATTGTCAAAAAGATTATATTCTATCCATAGTACTTCTGATGTAGGTTAAATATTTATTTTACATGTCTTCATGATTTTCTATCACGTTTTGTAACGGCTACACCTATCAGTTTAGTGAATAGAAGAAGTCTTGTTATTCTTCATATTCAACAAACATACAAGACAACCGAACAGAAAATGTATTGACTAAAGGTTGTTATGGACTTTTCATTACCTGAAAAATAAAATAATTAAAAAAAAAGAGAAAACTAATTCTCCCTGATTACCAAATCAAGACGTTTCAACTGCTAAAATCTGCAGTCGCTTTCAAGTGATTTTCACATGATAAGGACTGAGGCAAATATCTGTCAGCCAACAACTACTTCTCCTCACGAACATTATATTACAACTGACATCTATTTGTTGCCTCTTGTCTCCTGAATGGAAATGATACTCTTTCTGGTGTCTATTCACAAAAAAATGGCGTTATAAAAGTAGGTATCAACTTTGAACTCAGCTTAGCGTCATTGGTGTGAAGAAAGTTGGAACATATTGAATGTACGTTCAAACGCGGTTCCTAGTGTACGTTCGGGGCACATCTCTTGGATACTTCTATGTTACATAATTGTGTATCAAACATACAAAAAAGCATCATTGTCTTTTAAAAGCATATAAATAGAACATTTCTTGTTTCTGTTGCATAAACTACACAAAAATACATTGTGGGAACATCATATTAAAAAGTTTAAACAAAACATAACGTTCCTACATTGTCCGTATGTCACAAGTATATTGCAAACAAATGTTAAAAAATAACATACAAGTGACATTCAACGTACTATAGTAGCGTGCAAGTGTTATCAAGGTTTCTTTGTTGCCATAATAGAACATCGAAGAACTGCCCAGTTATGTTATGTTCTTGCTGGGTAAGAACTACTTCCCCTTACGAACTACTTACGAACATTCTATCACAACTGACATATTTGTCTCTGACATAAGATATTTGCACCAGTCTTCATTTTGTGGAAATCACTTGAAAACGACTGCAGATTTTAGCAGATGCTTATATATGCCACGTCGAAAGTTAATGGCCTGCAAAAGGTAATTTATCCTCTCAGGTAGAGAACTTTACCCCTGCCCTCTCGCATCTTTCGGAAAGTATCCATGTTATGAGGTCCATAAACCGGTTGGTTGGTTGAGATTGGTGGACCTGGCTTCTTTTGACTAAAGGTTGTCATGGACTCTTCATTGCCTGAAAAATAAAATAATACAGGAAACCAATTATCTACGATTACCAAATCATGACGTTTCAACTGCTACAAAAACTTGTGACAAAAAATGGAAATTTTCGGTGATTTTCTCGTTGCTGCCAATTGAAAATATGAAAGTTTTCATCATGAAACAATAAATGTTCATAAAAAAGTGGCAAAAGGTCTGCGAACGCAGAAGTGAGATTAGGCTTTTTATAAAAATTAAAATTAAATTTTCTATATGAAAGCCTCGCGAAAACTGAAAGATGTCCCAAGCTCATGGGAATAAAACTTTTTAACCATCTCCCGCAATCAAATAACTTCCCACTAACAAATTCAAGAGAACAGTTAAAGAAATCCTTTTGGGTTTCAAAAATTAACAAGTGATACATTGTTGTATTAAAAATGTCATAAGGAGACAAAAAAGTAAAGATATACCGGGTGTTTCATTTAAAAATCGAAAGTTTATATCACTTCTGGTGAGACCGGAAGTTGCATGAAACTGAGTCACTTGCCTAAAAATGCAGATGTATGTCTCATACAGATCCTCCAAATTTTGTTCCAATATCTTCAAAAACAAAAAAGTTATAGGGGCGAGCCACCTTCCGTGGACATCCGGTATAGTTAATCTAGTAATATTTTGATACACCCTGTATAGGTCAAGCGGTTGAACACACTAACGTAGGTTCCAAATGGCTGCCGCCCAGTTGCGTTCCGCGGTCACAAAATTGACTCTTTAGAAAGGTAAGGCCGAAGAATAGCCGTGGTGCCTCCGTTCATCCGTTTGTCTAACGTGGTAAAAAAATTAACAATTGGACGTTGAAATAAGACACTTGTGTAAGTAGTAATTATTTAGTCTGATCCTACCAGAATGAACTAACCTTACGTAAACATCTCAGTGCCTGGAAATTGAATACATACATTATTGGTAGGAATAGGTAAGATCATTCTCTAACCATGGGACTATTATTGAAATTGACCTATTTCAGGTATACCTACGGCTATCCATGGGACGCAACTGAGTTATGAAATTTCATTTGCAGGACGCAACTGGGCCATTTTTATGACCGTGAGACGCAACTGGATTCACCCTTGATCAGAAAACCTTACATTCACAGATTAATTCGGTGGTACAAATAATAAAACTTTGAAAATTTTCAATGTGGAACTGTCAAATTTATAATAGTAGACGAATGATTATTTCCTTTTTGGAATGTCAAGAAATAATAAAATCTACCTGATCCATTTAATTTCATGTTGACTTTCATCATAAAATTCATTCAGACACGATATTATCTAGTTTCGTTTATGATAAGCTGCGAATGGAATTATATTTTTTCCTCAATTAAAATCATTACCAATTCTTCATCCCGCCATTTCTTCGATACGAACGAGGTGAATAAAAACTGCTCCGTTCATAATATAACCCGAACACTTGTGTGGCTATAATTAGGTAAACATGCGATTGGAAGAGTTGAGGTCTGTCTAACATGTGGAATTATTCTCGATGTATCGAAGTGAATTGGAGGATGTAGTAAATTGTCCTAAAATATTTTTATATACAGTCTGTCCCTAAAGTACTGTGGAATTTTTCTTTTAAATTTTTTATGGTTGAATGGTAGTTCATAAGCTACTTTTTGACAATGACAAAAAAATTCTATCTTCGAAAGTGGCGACCAGGCGCCATTTTGAAATCTTTTTTTAAATGACATGGGAGGTCGAGTGATACCTACCTCATTCTATTCGTCTTTCAATTCTCTCTTCGACAGCAGAATTTCAAACAAAAATATTGGTTCAAAACAAAATGGCGGTGCATTATTTTAGAACTCTCACAAGAGGATCCTTTCGAATAAATAATAGTAATTTATTTGTCAAAGCATTACAATTCAATATGACAGCAATTGATAAAATATTAAAAAAAAAATTTGACAAACAGGAGGTTGAAATCAATTGAAAAAAGATATTAGTTCAACCCCCTACTATACTACTATAAATGGCTATTAAAGAGATTTAGTGCAATAATATAATATTTTTTCGTTTCTGCAAAAGCTTCTTGTCACTCATGATAGCAGATGGGTGCCATATTAAAAAAATGGAAATTCCAGAAAGGACATAGAAGGACTAAATGTCATCTACACATACCTTCTTCGTCTCAACAAACACAATCAATTAACAAATTAAACATAATTATTTCAGAAATAAATTCCTATTTCCAAAATGTTCCTTTGTCTTCAACGTACAATTGAAGTTGGTATCACTATTGCAGTTGGTAATACTGATTGTATACTACAGGTGTCTCTACACCTCCATACCAAATGTCAAGTGTCACAAGTATCAAGTGTCATATTTCAATATTTCAAATTCCTTCTCCTTTTTTATAACTGATATGTGAATTTAAATCCTCATGGTAGGAAATTTTCACAAATTTTTCAATTTTAATCGATGACTTATTTTTAATGTGGTTCCTATCCTCGCCTACTTTTAACAATTAAATTTTAACATCTCAAAATATTTAATGAAAAGTGTTTAATGTTTAATGTAGCTGACTTCTCTATAACCTCACTTTTCGTAAGTAATAGAAAATTGTTTTCTCATTACTGATTGAATTGTCATTGTTAATATTTTTCCTTCTCTCACTGAACCCTATAGAGGGTGTGCAATTATAGCACGTTGCCTTTTTCTCATTACTACCATCTTAAAATAAAATAAAATTTCGCATCGACTGTGACATTAACAGACGCTCAAACCAAAAAACTCGAGCAACTTGTTGCCTCTCGAGGTATTAAGGAAATTAAGCTATCGAAATTGTGGATCAATCCTTGCATGATTTTGTTAAAATTTGTTATTACGAATCTCCCAGGTTTTCGCAGAAAACCCCTCAAAAGCCGAGCTTGTCCGAGCAAGTGAGACCCGGGACCTACAGCTTGAAAAGTGAATTCCAAACCACTTTAGCTCCGTGATAAATCCTTACACAATAATTTCAAATGTAGATACCGCCACATCGACACGGTTTATGTTAATTTTGATTCGATACACAATCAAATTGTTACTCTAGTTTCCACACTGGAGGAAGTCGAGTTAGTGGCCCATAATGAAAAGTATGAATTGTTTGAAAATTACTTTTATCAGGTGCAGGCAATCTACATGCAAATTTTCGAGAATGCAATGCAATGCCCATGACAGGTTTATGTCAAAAAATAACTTTCAAAGTGTTACCGCAGAAGAAATATTTCCATCATTTCCATCATTTCCATCCTTGATGTGTACAATTGCTTCTGAAGAGCCTGCTTCCCAATTCTTCCAATCTACCTGATGATCTTGGCAAAGCGAAATAGATTTTGGTCAACAAAAATTTATTGGGGATTAAATGTGAGAGAAGCGAACCTTGCTTCAATGAAATGAACGATTTCTGTGAGTGATATTTTTGAATAACATTCTCTCTATCTGATTTGTTTAATGCATTTTCAGTGAAAACTAGAGATAATTAAAAAATCAACTAACTATATGAATGAAAATGCAAATTTACACTTTCAGATTTTTTCTTTTCAGTTAGAGTCTTTTCACAATATCTCTCAGATGTAGTTCAATGTCCAGCCTAGCTTTAGCCCTGGAAGTATTTATTTTCCGTTAGATATTACAAAAAAATCACATCTTCCAATTTTCTTGCAGAATGTTCCCCTTTTCAATATGAATACCTCCCAAGAGGTTATCTTGAACGATGGAAAATAGCAACCGAAGTTTGTCTTTCAGCCGCAGATGATTCCACAACAGATTTTATGAATATTCTATTCATATGTTCGAACAAAAATCAACACGTGACGTTGAATTTGAATAATTCTTCAAATTCATCTGGACATATCAAAATCCCTAAAATTTCTTTACCCAAATTCGTCGGAGATCTTACTCAGTGGCGTACTTTCATCGACATGTAAGACTCAATGATTCACGAAGTTGATGGAATGACAAATATTGATAAATTTAATCATCTACTCAGTTCTTTGCAAGGTGCTCCATTGGCCCTCGTAAAGTGTAACAGGACAAAATTATATAGTCGCATATAATGCCATTAGAAAGCGCTATGATAATATTAGATTAATAGGGACTTCTCATTGGCGTGCGATTGAGCAAACTCCAAATCAACCTCTTCTGACAATTCCCAAGCATTCAGACTCCTCATTGATACTCTTAATGAAAACTTACCGACTTTGGCCATGATATAGAAAAATGGGACTTTGCTTTTAGATCGATTGGACACCACAACCTCTACCAATTTCAAATACGTAACAGATGTCACTTCACCGACAGTTAGCGCTGATATCGCAATGCGAAGAATGACAGATGACAACAAGCTGACAGATGACAGTGAGCCCATAGATGATGGCAGCGCAGACTCACCACATAACACTATAATGATGTGTCGTGTTTGTTTTATGAATGAGCGCTCTGTGTCTACCTTGTAGATACTTGGTGCGTTGTTCACGATGTGCCGGTCTCTGCGACACATGCGCAGTATGTTGAGCACCAATTTGGAATTTATTAAAAATACATGTATCCTAGTACATTTTTGTTTTGTTTTTTTTTTATTCAAAGAAAATCGAGCGTTTCAGCATCAAAAATGGATCGTTTATGATAGTGAAAAAGTGCTAATTTTAAGAGTAAAAAACAATGCCTTTTTTGAGTGAGAAAAGCGCACATTTTTATACTCAAAAACTATGTTCTTTTTGAGTGAAAAAAGTGTTTATTTTCAGAATTAAATATGATGTTCTTTTTGAGTGAAAAAACACACCAAATTTGACACGGTCTCAATTGAGTGTCACTGAATTCAGTCACTGTAATTTTACTCAATTTAAATTAATTTTCGAATTCCATAAGGAAAGCATGGGGAATTTGAGTTGAGTGAATTTTTCAGTGGCTTCAGTGGCTGAGTCCCACTGAATTCGATCACTGAACTTTCACTGAATTTGGGACTTTCTTGTTAAAAAAAACTGCTGTTTTTTTCAGCTAAAAATTGGTACTTTTTTGATCGATGCAAGTACTGTTTTTTTGAGCTGAAAATCGGTACTTTTTTTATAAAAAGGGTAATTTTTACTATAAAAACATGTTTTAATTGTAAGATTCTCTCTCGCTCTCATTCATCCAACAAAATAAAAGTCGAGAAAATTAATTTCTTACATCTATTAATACATACTAATATAATAATTATAATATAATAATAATAATAATAATAATAATAATAATAATAATAATAATAATAATAATAATAAGCCAAAGCGCTCGGCTCATGATCCAAGGGTCGTGAGTTCGATTCTCCAATGAACCAGACTTTTTTTCGTTAGAAATTAATTCTGGGTTATTGAAGAATACCTTTTCCACGTTTCATGATTGACGGGACTACGAATAATCATGCTGCTTCTAAGGTGGCGTATGGAGTTAGTAACAAGGCCTATCCAGAACACGTGGCTAATGACCATAGTAGTCGATGCCAACACACCAAAGAAAATAAATAAAAAATAATAATAATAATAATAATAATAATAATAATAATAATAATAATAATAATAATAATAATAAGAATAATAAATATCGAGACTTACTCTTTGAACTCCGCAGGCTCTACCTAAACCATTCTGTTAAAATGGTGGTTCTGATTATAGGGGTCCTTGGTGGAATGATGGACACACTGCTCTCAAACTTAAAAATCATACCGGCTTGCCGTAATATGGCAGAAGTCTTAGCCGGACGAATGCAGAAGGCCGTCATCCTTGGTTCACTGCGTCTGCTCAGGGCACATGATTCTCGGACCCAGTAACCGCAGAGTGGTTATCTGGGTAAACGATCCAGCGAGCCCTCCGGATGTGTCGGAGCTCCGGAGACAGGGCCTGACTGGAATATCCTTTTAGGAAAAAAAAATACTAATAATAATATATTTACAGGCTTCCACAATTTCAACATTAATTTTTTGCATATTTTGTGTGTTTTCTGCATTGATTCAATTAAGATCAGAATCTTCTCCCAATTTCTTGACGGATCACATTTTGACAATATTCTCCGTGATGTCTTCTACGGTGGGCTCACACACACGGTTTCTCTTTCTGCCTGTTGTAACAATTGCATATTCATGAAACTGTAATGCCTCCATGGTAGAGTATCATGAGAGCCAGCAATCAAACACCGTTTGTCCTCATGTGGACTCACAGCGATTTTTGTTTGCTAAACACTGAAAGCGTTGAGATATGATTTTCTCACAACAAACATTCCACATAGTCATCAAACGTGATTTTACTTTGAACAACGCTGTATTTCACTCCATTGGATTTTTTGACACATTTTCCACCCTGTACCGTATAGGTGTATAGCTTTGAACGGAGTCCCACGGAATCCGTCATAATTTGGCCATTCGCTTCGTCTTTCATCAAGCCAGGGACTTTTTTGTTTGCAAGTGGAATGCCCTAAGGGTTGTTGGTGGGGTAATATTTTGTATCGAATTTATCGTCGTTTGATTTTAATTTAATTTGATTTTAATAAATGCCATCCAATTTGATCTCGTAAATCAGCGAATCAGTATAAGCGATTCAGTATCCGTCCTCAACTTGCTCTGATCGCTCGTGTATTTTTCCGTGAATCTGTGATGGAAATCATACACGCACATCTTGGAAATGTCAAGTATGGACATTTCGGTGTACATGGGCTTATTAAACAACAGATCCGTCTTTGCCATCTCGATAGCAATGGAATCCTCATCGAAAATAGTGCGATTTTTTTAAATTTAATTTCACCCCTCCCATTTCGAGACCATTTTTACTACACGGTGTTTCCGTATGTTTCCATAGTTTTCCCGAATACTGCGTGCCGAAAGTGGTTTTTGTTTTTGTGCGTAATTTCGTAAATAATTCAATGTACGGTTTGAGCCAGGCTGATTAATCGAATTGCAGCAGGTTGTGAATTTTACCACTTACAAGTCAGTGCGTCAGTGATTTCAACACCATTTAGTGTTTAGGTTGCTCATTAATTTGCGTAATTTTGAGCCTGGCGGAGTACGGTAATCGGCGCATAATGGAAAATCTTCGTGTTTGTCATGAAGGTGTTTGAGGTACTCCAAATCGACTTCGAGAATATCGTTTTCGGCGAATTCGGATAATATATTTTGCACCTGATCTATGACGTTTTCGCGGAACCAACCATTCAAATCAGTACCCCTGTCAATCACAACGTGTTGTTGAAATATTTTTATTCAGTTTATTGCTCCTCATTTAAATTATTTTTTGCAAATTCCCTTCAATATGACCAAATTCATGATTATATCTGTACGCAAACGACAAGAAAATGCAGACTTCAATTCATCCCATCCAATGATTTACGATATTTTTGATTTGACCCCTTCGCCCACATGACAAGCTCCCAAACTTTTTATTGGATTACGAATTATGATTTAATGTCCCGCCAAAGTTTGGAGTCTGCGTAGAGTCCCAATCGACTCCTCAGCCGATATGGCACTAGTCAAAAGACAAGCAGTTTTTTTACAATATGCTAACCATGTTTTTTGTTCATCAGTGGTAAATTTTTCTATTCCGCCTTCCTCAAAGTCTTAATCATATCAGCGGCCAAATTGGCAATAGCATCGAAAGTCATCTTCATTAAAAAAATACAAAAAAATATGCGAAAAATGAATGAAAAAAATCGAGAAAACTTACGTTGTGGCAGATGTGTGTGGAAAAGGAGCACTACGCCTTGGCTATCTGCAGCTGCTGCGGGTGCTGCTGCTTTCTGGACTCGTGTTTGCCCCTGTACGAGAGTACGTGCTGAGACTCTGTCAATTTCTTCAAATTGCTTTTGAGGGCAGCAGAGGCTCAGTTTCGTAGGAATACTTTAAAATCTGCCAACTCGTTAAGAATCGATTGGGGCTCATCCACCGGTAACTCGGCCAACTTCTTCAACTTCTTCCTGCAGGCCAAACCAACCTTGGTAATCTCATCAATGTGAGGCACCTGCGAAAGAGCAAAATACTTCACTGAAATGTTCAAAAAATAAATTTTTCATTCACGCTGTATATGAAATGAAAATAGGAAAATTACGCACTGTATATGCTTTGGGATTATTTTGTTCCACTCACGCTGTATATATGGAATCAACACTATGCAAAATATTGAATAGCAAAATTCGCAAGGCGAAATTAACAATATAACGGTCAAACGATTTCTATTCACACACATGCATACAATCACTCTATGTGTCGATATTTAGAAAAAAAACTCATCTTTACAATCAAACCGGCAAAATCACGAGTACAATTTCACTGAGCAGCGGGAACGTCAGAACTCTTGAGCTCGCTTACATCGAACTGGCGTCTGGCGTTTGCTACTCGCTCTCTCCAACATCTATCGTTCGATACCACCCCCCACCACTCCGTCCGCAGCTAACCGCGTCATTCGACATGACAAAGAGGGGCACAAAAAAACCCGATAACTCAGAGTGGCACACTGCACACTGAGCCGATTCTTGGAATTACCAAGTCAGCAGCAGCCTACTATGACCTTCAATTCTATTTTCAAGATCATTACGTCTTACTTGAGTTCTTCCAGTGAAAAACTCACGAATCCAACCGATTAATTTCTCACGACCATCAAAGAGCATTTCCGAAAAATTTGTCTCAAACACACGTGCAGTCTCTCTGACGCATTGCTCTCATCTCAAAGATCGGATATTGTGCAAACCCAGCGAGCCGGTAAAACAAAACCCAGTGGCGGCGGTTGCCTATGGCCAGCGTCAACAACACTAAAATTGCCGAAAAATAAAAATCGAAATATCTCATCCTTCCAAGTTCCCAGGCATCTCATCTTTCGCAGGGATGTTCCTCGTGAACGCCCCCAGCCCCCCGCACTTTCCACCAGCCGATTTCAATTACCCAATTCTAGGCAATTACAGCCTCATGCGGTCGTAATTGGCCCCCTGGGCTCTATTAGCGCGCCCCCTTTTTTTTGGGGACGTTCCTAGGTGTAGCACCAAAAATGAGGCCGTAAAGGCTTTTCCTAACAACTGATTTGCTTCAGTAATATGGTTAAGAGAGCACATTACCATATTGAAAGAAGTGGAAAAAATATAAAATAAATTTCTCAGATACTTATATTTCAAAAAATATCACTCATGGCCTAACTATTATTTGGTGCGCACAACACAATTGAGAAGTGAATTTGAGATTTTAGCCTTAGAACAGAGAAGCCTGGTAGCTATGTTATTTTTATATAAGGTTATAAACAATGAAATGAACTCACCCGAAATCATGTCTGATTCCATTTAATGTAACTTCGCGTTATACGAGACCGTTTAAATTGTTTCTCATCTTAGACTACAGAACTCCACTAAGAACCATTACACGACTAGCTAATAATTTCGATGAAATATTAAACTTTGTCTGAACTTTGACTCAATATGTCTTTTATAGCTTAGTCCTCACCCATTTAATCAATTTTTCGTTCTAAGCCCCCCAAGTTGTGATTTTGTATTTATTTTATCCACCTCCTAGAGTTCTGATAATTATATAAGTGAAGAAAAGGTAGTATATTAAATTTAAAATAACATACATGTATTCTCATAAGAGTTGATCCATGTAAAAAAGGCAATGGGCTTGTGTGGACAAATAAATGAATAAATAACTAGTGAAGAAAAACATTTTTAAAATATTTCATTCTCAAAAAATACGAGGTTGTGGCTGCTCGAAATGGGACATACTGTATATTTAAAAATAAAGACATCATCAGTATATTTTATAACAATGCGCCCCAAACAAGTCGCTCAAATAATCACCTTCAATTTCCAGTTCTACCGGTTCCATTCCGTTTCAGTTTTTGCAGTGGTGCTAAGGAAATCTTTCTGAGTAGTAATCAAAATTATTCGAAAAATCTAGAAAAGTTCCATGTGGTCTTCATTTATGAAGGACAAGAATATTGAAGACATGATTGGACAGTTGAAAGTTATTAAGTAGGAGTTTGCAAGGGCGCGTGGCAATGGGCACACTTCCGTGCAAACCCGAAACAGTTGGCTAGCGAAGGTATAAACACCGGAACCAAGAAGTGAAATGCTTTCAGGCCGATACAAAGATACCGGGGTTCGGCAGGCACTAGAAGGCTTTCGGGTAGGTGTCAATTCCCCTCACTGATGAAAGAAGATTGAAACAAAAGAGCACAACTGACACATTTGAGTTTCAAGGAAACAAAAACAAAATATTTTCAAAAGGTGGGAATTCGGCTACAGCTGTTCTTCCATTCCCCCTTAATACACACAAAAAAATGTTCACTTACACATTTCTATAAATACAATCCAAAATATATAAAGAAAACAGACAACAACTAAACACCAAATAAGAAAGAGAAAAAAAAACAGTGGTTCAATATTGATCAATAAGTAGTATTTCTTTTAGTTATTTTCTAAATGTTAAAAATGATACATTCAGTAATCTCATGTTTATATTCAATAGCCTTGGTGCATTATATGAGAAGCTACCCTCAAACATTTTTGTGGAGTGCTGAGGAACTGTGATATTATTAACCCTGACATTAACATTGTGTACGAAAGATCTTCTTATCAATAGGGTATGAAGGTAAATTGGAATTTTGGACAAAACTAATTTGTATAGAAAAGATAGAAATAAAAATGTTGCTCGACTATCAACTTTCAGTAGATCTAATCTGATGTACTGAGGAGTTACACGGTCCCTATATGGTATATTGCAAGCAAATCTTAACAGACATTTTTTCTGTAGTTTCTCTCGATTGTAGCAGATTAAAAAATAGTAATAAACCATGGAGCAATAATCGATATGTGGATATTTTCATTTATTTTATATTTCAGATGATATAAGACATCAACTTGAGAAAAGATATTTTAGTGACATGTTCCACATGGTCACTGAATGTGAACCGAGTCCCACTAGCTCTTTACCTTCTTCCTATTAAAAAAGAACTGAAATATCTACATAAGGTTATTTCGTTGTTTTTATCAGAATAAATAATTACTCCTCGAAAAATGCTTGTATTCTCAGTTCTCACTAGCTTTTTGCTTTCTTCCTCATAAAAAAGCACTGAAATGTCTACGTTCTGGTTTAATTGGACTAAATGATTACTCCTCACAAAATGCATGCATTAAATTTAAGTTCGTTCTGGTTAGATTCTTTAATCCTATAATCCTTTTCCCGTGGAGGAACTCGACGGTGCCCTAAAGGACTTTGGATTGTGCAATTTTTCTCTAATTCAACCAACATTGTAATTCCAACCGTTTCTGAGATCCAAATGCTATCCCATGGACACACTGTATAAACATAGTATAGAAACTGTATACGATGACATGAAGACTAAAGTAGGATTACTGGAATTGGCAAGAGACGACAAGTCCACTTAAACAGAACGTGAAAAAATGCTGAAAAACGTGTAAAACCTATATTGTTATTTTTAACGAAATCCCTTTTTGCGATAGGGCAAAATAATAGAAAATAAAATACATATTTTCGAAAATCTCCCATTCTTACAAATCGTAAAAACGCCAGTAGCTTTAAGGACATGTCTCTTTTTGCACTAAAAATTAGGCCAATTAGTAAATAAAAAAACGAGATTTATTAATTTTAGTTAACTGATCCATTATAAAAACAATAATTATAATTTAATTAATTTTTAATAATTAGCAAAATGTCTCTATCTCATGTCATTATCTCTTCACTCGTTCAGGCGTTTCAGTCATCTATTGATACCGATGTTAATTTTCTATAATATAGGGCACAAGGATAAAGTCTAAGCATCCCTCACCGTTTCTGTAACCTTTCATTAAATGGGATACAGGCTCTAAGCCTCCCTTATTTGAATTTTTTCTGTAAATAAAAAAAAACATCATGTTTTTCGTGACCATATAACCCCTAGTGGGAACATGTGGTGATACAATTTTAATTTTATTAAAGTTTCTATGAAACAATGTTTCTGTCCATGTCGATAATATTATACTATATCAGATTACTTATAGTTACAGTGTTCTTCTTTCATTGCAGAATTTAAACTTAGCTGATGATGGACCTATATATATGTTCGAAACATGTACTACTATGACCATTACAAAACAATGGGTTGTTATATTAAAGTGTGGAGATGACTTTGAGTTTTCCTGCATCGTAAGCCGATTATGAGTTCCCGAATGAGAGGAGGAATAAATTTCCACTTGATTTTCCTTAGGAAAAAATATTGAGCTGAAGCTCATCCATAGCCTCTAATAATTCTCGCCGTTGTCTGACATCTCCTCGCCTTGCCAAAAATCTTCGAATAGCTATTATGCACGAATTGATTGTGCTATTTCCATATGAACAGCTCTGATTGTTGAATAAAACTCCTATCCAATACTAATGATTCCTTTTGTAGAACGGAAATCTCTTTGAGTCTGAGAATTGTACTAGAAATACGCATTATTGTACTGGGTTCCAGAAGAATCGCCATTTTTATTTGATGTACCTACCGTTTGATATATTTCGTATATCATTCTGGAAACATTGATTATGTACAGTTTTCCACCACTGTTTTTCACTTCAATTCATTTCTTCTACGCTCAGGGATTTGGACTTTTTTTTTAGTTTAAAAATAAATAAATAGATTTTTGCTGTAATCTTGAAAAGTATATGATTTATCGGAAAAACAACTCAACAAGGTGAAAAACAATTAATTTTTCTACAAAAATTATTCCTAATAATTTCTTATGAAATGCGCTAATTTTCTTAGAAAACGTCATTGAAAGTCGCTGAAAGTTCTGGCGGAGCCGAATATTTGATTGGTCATAACTCTGCAAAAAATGATCGGGGAAGGAAAAGGAAAAGTTTATATCGTTTCTGAAGACTCCTACCTTCTCCTGCAAATATAATGGTATTTGAGTACCTAAAATGTGTTTTGTCGTACCTCACGGAGATGTTTGCGGATGATCCGAAAATCATGAATAATTTAGTAAATATGGAATTATTTATTATACTGAAGAAGCAACCCATGTCCTCTTTGGACTATATACAACAATTTTAGAGTAGTGTGACAGGTCCCACTTATACATGCCAAAAAAAACTTTGTTTTACTCCTGCCTCATATTCAACTTACTCATAAAACCGGCATTCTCTTCAGTAAATGTTGAAAATAATCGCTTATTCATATCGTGCATATACAGTACGACCCTAAATTATGGAACAAATTCATTATTCCTGAATATAAAGATATTTCGGAAAAATCCTCGGACATGTCGATTTTCTTTTCTGATGGGCCAATTTTTGAACCCCACCCAAAATATATAGGGTTATCCGCATTTGAGTAAAAATTACTTTGGTGATATTTTTAAATGGGACACCCAGTATATTTTTCCATATTTGACAGACTTTACCTTCTGAATCGTGTGGAGACTCGCAGTCGCACTCATTAGGCATATGGAGAAGTTTTTTGCCCATATCTCCGCAGCCGTTTGACATAAACCCATCAAATCTGGTATCACTGGATTTGTAATGACGATCCCTAACCAAATATGGAAAAATATACTGGGTGTCCCATTTACAAATATCACCAAAGTAATTTTTACTCGAATGTGGATATTCCTATATATTTTGGGTGGGGTTCAAAAATTGGCCCATCGGAAAAGAAAATCGACCTGTCCGAGGATTTTTCCGAAATATCTTTATATTCAGGAATAATGAATTTATTCCATAATTTAGGGTCGCACTGTATGTTTAATAACACTGTTGTGAAGTGCAAACCTCAAGCGTGAAGTGACATAGGTGCTTAATTTTTCATGTGGGATGTGTGTCATGAAATGATTTCAAATAGAATACCTATTTCATTCCGTATTTTCATTCGTGATGACATGCATTCTCAACAAAAAAGCTTTCTTGACTTTTCTTGCTAAAGTTGAAAATGAGGAAGTTATTAGGAAAAAACTTCCAATTCGGCACTTAACATGTAGGAAGGATTATTATTTATAGACAATCAAGTTGTCTTGAAACATCGTTGATATTAATAGTACAGGAGCCGAAGAGAGGTCGACCTTCACCGTTCTGTTTAACGGATGAAACATACTTCTTATGAAGTTTAATAAAAAGGCGAATACGCCTTAAATTAAATACTTTTTATGAAGTTTAATAAAAAGGCGAATACGCCTTAAATGGGTTGCCTATCAAAATGTGGTCCAGACTTTAAAAAATTTGCACCATATGGAAAACTATTTTATTATAAATTTGTCAGAAAATTTTATTATTCATGAAAATCAGTGCATTGCAGAATACTTGCATATCAGTTGTCGAAATATCAAATTTCCGATCGGTGTACAGGGGGGAACAAAAAATAGAATTTTGATCATGAGTAAACTACGCTGGCTGTGATTCCAAATTTGAATATTGTTTTCAATTCTGAACAACCTCCTTGAATGAACTTTTCGATAATGTCAATAATAAGGGGTAGTTTACACTTGATCAAAATTCTTATTTTTTGTTTCCCCTGTATACCGTTTGAAAATTCGAAATTTCGACAACTAGTATGCAAGTTTTCTGCATTGCACCCATTTTTATGAAGAATGAAATTTTCTGAAAAATAGATAACAAAAAAGTTTTCTGTATGATATATATTCTCAAGTGTCTTAATTTATTGCCACTGTTCATCATTTTATTATTTTTCGAATCAGATAGATTGCTGCCAATAGTCCTTCCCTCGTTCACTAGATGACATCCCTTTGATTTCTTGATTGCTCATTTAATTTTTTTCCAAATAACTGTCTCATTTTCAACTTTCAATAAAAAATCATTGAATCGTTTGTATTAAAAATGTGATTATGAATCAAAGCAGATATATGATAAAATATAGGATGTTCCATTTCAAAAAATATCATTACCTGTAATATTTTAGGAACGCAACATTCAATTTTTGAACATTGAAATGGCCGTTAAAATGCCACCAGTTTGTCTATTTAACTGAATTCGTAGCATCCATAATACGGCGTTGGCAATGGTGCCGATTTAATTTGAAAGAGGCTGTTTTTCGTAAATGCCTCCCCTCCCTCCTATACTCTCTCAAAAAATCAAAGTAGTTTATTTGCTTGAGACAATTTTTTTCAGAAACGTGATGATATGACATGAATACCGAACAAAACAGTTTCAGTTTTGTGTATCACGAAATCTTACACAAACCTTACGTTTCTTCATAAAATATAATAGTTATTAGCAATGTGGGAATAGTGGCGCCTTGATTTCATGGGTATTGCCTATACTTCCCCCAAGATGACTATCTTTTTTTAAGTACTTTAACACCTTTTCGGCACCCAATTTCTCAAACAAGCCATAACTAAATATTATGAAGAGGTAATTGGCGCTGAGCTTTGACTAACTAACTTATTTCTGAAGATGATGTTCGTTTTATAGTTCATTAGGATGTGATTATGGCGGTAATAAATTAATAAATTTATATTGCCTGTAAGGATACCAAAATCAGTAGGAAGTATATATTTACGGTGTTCACAAAAGAGGTTTGTTAATGATAATCTGAATAATTCACGGTGTAGTTTGTGTGGCGCTAAGTCGTACAAAAGAAGGGTTCTCGAAAAATAATAGATGTCAGCTAACTACGATTCAATAATACGTTTCACTTTTTTCAGAGGATAGCAGATGATTTATTTCATAAATGATTCCGAAATATCGAAGGTTGTTTTATTATTCAAAATACAGACATATATTTTCTGGGGTTCTTTATAAAACAAGATCTCGTTTTTTTTTTTCAGAAAATCGTTTTTGTTTGAAGATTTATGTTATTGTGAATAAAACATGAGATCTTCATTTCTTCAAAAATTATACCATAATTTATTTACTGCAATATTATTCATAACTCGATATGTGGGTATAAGCATACCGTAGAATTGGGTTGCTTGTGGGGTGACTTGGGACATGCCGTCCAAATATAAAAATCGCATTGTGAAAATTTGTTTTCGATCATAAATATTTTTTTTGTTCTTCGAGTTTTTTTTGGTTTGTTGCATTCTACGAATGTCTTTGTTCAGTGATGAGATATTAAAATCACAGCTGCATTATTGTGCATTATCATTAAATAAGCCTTATCCACACATATTATTCAATTTTGTTCCCGTTTCCGATATATTTGATCGATAATTTAGAAAAAAATCTTTAATGTGCCCAAGACACCTTGAAAAAGCGTTTCTTGACGACAAGTATGCAAATTAATAACGCGCCCCAAGTATTCAAAATCAACGGGTTTCTTGAGACAGCATGTTTTCTTTTTTTCGAAATGGTTGATTTTTTTTGATACAGTTGTATCCTAACTTGTAGTCCGAAGTATTTGGTATGATAGTGGCTTTTTCAAATGTCAATTTTTTCAACAGTTTTTCAATTGCGGTCAATTAAATCTCAAGAATTGTCCCTAGTCTTCCAATTCTATGGTACATTAAGATAATTAATAATAAAAATGGATTGAATAATCCAATCTTCCGAATAAACCGTTACAATAGGTATTTTTGTCGGCAAGTCTCCGATAGAAAATTACTACTATAAGAAGGTTTTCCCCCATAAAATGAAAGACGCAAATGGCCGTTCGTTCGTTAAAATTTTTAAACAAGAAATAGTGAATAAATGACAACTTTTTGTTTTTTTTTGCAGATACCTCAAATAGTATTGAAAATATCGTTTTGTAGAGAATTATAAAACCTCTCAAGTGATATTTTATACGACCGGATCGCTGCATTTTCCACTGAGAAAATCCGGGCAAACAACGAAAAAGAGATCATTTTTAGAAAATTAACAATTTTATGAATCTGAAGCTATACAAACGAAATTGCGGAAACTGATAGATAATAATAATATATGTGGTTCAGATGTGTAGTTTTTGCACAATCGCGTTATAAACTGTTTCAGTTGATACGTCAAGAAGAGTAATTCGACTACGCCACTCAAGATGACCGCCGCAGTTGCCATTTAATCTTTGGAGATTTTAACCAAAGAAATCCACGGCAAAACCCGGAATCCAACCAAAACATTGACGCCAGCCGTGGTAGTCTACATTCCTATATTAGTCGATAAGCTTTTATTCAAATTAAAAACAATTTCTTCGGATGTATATTGTAGGTTATTCTATGAGTTACAGATTCAAAAGTTGATATCATGAGAGCAGTAAATCTGATAGAAATTATGCATTTGATAGCTTATCTGTACGCCTGTGGATATAAGCCACCCAATGGGCACAAGGACGTTGAAATAACGTTGTGAAATGGCTAAAAACCGAACGTTTTTTCAACGAAAAAATGTCGCGTGTAACAACGGTATATTAACCAATTGCTTAGCAATTATCGCCTTATTGCCGTTTTTAATCAGGTTTTTTGAACGTCGAAGATAATCAATAAAACAACATTGTTTTGACCAAATAAAAGGATAAGGAAGGTATCAAACATTGATAAATTAATCGCATAAAGCGAGTTTGATTAAAAATTCTTTTTGAATTAACACAACGGTTGTTGAACGTATATTTAACGAGTTGTTGAAGAAGTAACGTTGAAAACACATCTTTATAACGTATTCTTTCAACTTTGAAAATTACACTAAATTATTGTCGGTAAAATTTTCAACCAGAAACGTTTATTCAACCAATGCCACGTTTATAACACGTTTGAAAAACGTACGTGTGCCCATTGGGCACTTTCCGTGAAACTGTAGATACGTTACTTTCCTAGGTGGTCGTAGGAAATAGTATATTGTACAATGAGCATGAAATGGCATACATTTCCCAAAGGTAGGTAGGTATATGAAATTTTTTAGTACGAGCGAAGCGAGTACTACAATACTCAATATACCTACGAGCGGGAAATGGGTCATTTCATGCAAATTGTACACTATACTTTTTCTACGAGCATCGGAATCATAAACAAATCTGTAATATTTTCAATAATACTTTTTATCATAAACTTTTCTGCCGTCAAGATTCCCACCCTAAAAAAGGAATTGAAGATACAAATATTGAAAATTATAATAAAAATCTAAGACTTATCGATTTCATAAAAGAAAAAAAAAGTGGTTTATGTGGGATTCTAACCCTCATCCCTCACTATCCAAATCCTGGCTGTTCCTTCACTTAAATAAATAAATAAATATTGGTTTATTTTCCATAGTACATGATTATATTTCACAACTAATAACATGCCATTTCAATCTATTCACACTTCCCAACCCAGGGGGGATAGGAAAGGGGTGAAAAGAAGGGCGCAGAAGTAGCAACTCTCCTGTCCTCGATCAGGAGAACAGGAGAGCGCCCTGCCAAACCGAACTTGGAACCCCCAAAAGAGAGGGTGCCGTTGCCCGGCCACGCTGGTGGTAATGTGGGGCCAGACATTTCATTACCTGCGGTGATATTCTGTAAGATACACGCCTCCTGCATAGCTAATGCGTGTTGAGGTTGGTTATTTCGATGTCAATCCCGGAAAAGGCTGAGGCAAAAAACCGGGTCGTGGTACTTCGCGTTTTAGGTGTTCCTTTCGTCTTGGTTCCCTAAGGAACCGGTTCATCCCTTCGTTCTTGGAAGATATCCAACGCTTGATAAATGAGCCCGCCGTGTTTGCGGGGCTCATTATCGAACACTGTGAGCTTTGTAATGTCCTTGGTGAGAGGACTTTTATCGATGTAGTATTTATAGAACTTGTAAGACAAGTTTCTAATATATGTCGGAACCGAGTCGACGCCAGCAAGCTCCCTAAGAGTTTCCAATCGAACGTATCTTCGGCTGTTGGTTATAATACGGAGTACTTTATTTTGCATCCTATATCTAACGCTTAAGTGCACCACCCGCCCTCTGTATAGCCAGTGTCTACCGAAATTCAGACGCTTGTCTAGCTGTACTCCCAGGTATCTCGCAGTATTCACGTTTTCCACAGCTTGGCCATTGATCACCAACTTCCTGTATAATTTCGAGTAGGTATATTTCTTAGCGAAGTTGATGGTCTCTGACTTGGATCCTATACTGGGCAGTGACGCTCGAGAAGGAATGGGCAAAAATGGCGGTATCATTTGCATATACCGCCTTGTCCATATCCGGTCTCTCGCACTGAGGAAAATCAAACGTATTTAACGAGTACAAGTGTGGCGACAAACTTGAACCCTGCGGGACACCTGCTTCAATCGGAAACTCTGCGGAGCGAGTGTTGTTTACTCTTACCATAAAAGTTCTCCCAACAAGGTAGGAGTTAACTAATATTACTATATATGTAGGTATGCCTGCCAACAGGATTTTAGAGATGAGACCTTCAACCCATATACCGAGTCAAAAGCTTTTTTCATTATTCATTGTTCATTGTTTCATTGATAAAATTTACTGCTATAGAAGTTCCTGTCAACTATTCAAAAATATAGAATTCGATTGTCATCAATCTTTATATTGAAATTAGCGGAGTCAATGCCAAATCATTCTCACTATTACTACTCATTTTCGATTACTTATTTTTTTAAACGAATTTTGTAAATAGTGATGTGAAATGTCAAATTATTAGAACGTTAACAAACTTGATTCGATCTTATTTTATTTATGATCATAAAAATGACAGTCTAGTAGTTCATGAAAGTCGTGGGAAATGAAATATCCTATACTGAAATGATCATTACAGTACAGTTTGCGATGTAGAAATGAAAAAGTGTTTCACAATCGGCCTACTTCCTTGATCGGTAAAGCGCATAAAATGGGCATATTTCCATGTGGTGTCGTAGAAATAATGTTTTTTACACACTGTTCATAAATGTATGCATTCTTGAAAAAATACAGCATTTTGCCTAAAATTTTATTATAAAATATGACAATTCATAATATAAAACATTCAAATTAATGACACAGTTGCTGGAATTTGGCAATATAATAACTGTAATGGAAAAAACTTCTTATAAGAGCTTTTTGTACAACTGTCATTAAAAATTAAGTTTTTAATTCATTGACATATGAACTGAACACTGACGTTTTCACAATATCACTTTTAACACTAGTGTTTTTTTGTGTTGTACAAAAAAATTTGTATGAATTTGTTAAAGAGTCGGCGCGCTAATCGGCTTTTGTGTTTGTGGGAGCTGCCACTCGATCAAAAAAATAGAATAGAGTTCTATTTACTAAACTCGACCGTGTAGCGTGTACTCGACTGCCAGTGAGCTCGACTAAAACAAATGTGTTCAAACGGGTCAAGTCAATTACTGGACCACTTGACTAAACTACTGGCTGCGTCTGAACTTTGATTAAGGTCTCGAGCTGGAATTATGTGCATTTCATGTTTTTTGCGTAGCAATCTTGATTTTTGAGTTTATACTACCTAGAAAGTTGATTGTCATGTGTTATTAACAATCAAATCAAATAAGATCGACTAAAACAAATGTGTTCAAACGGGTCAAGTCAATTACTGGACCACTTGACTGAACTACTGGCTGCGTCTGAACTTTGATTAAGGTCTCGAGCTGGAATTATGTGCATTTCATGTTTTTTGCGTAGCAATCTTGATTTTTGAGTTTATACTACCTAGAAAGTTGATGGTCATGTGTTATTAACAATCAAATCAAATAAGATCGACTAAAACAAATGTGTTCAAACGGGTCAAGTCAATTATTGGACCACTTGACTGAACTACTGGCTGCGTCTGAACTTTGATTAAGGTCTCGAGCTGGAATTATGTGCATTTCATGTTTTTTGCGTAGCAATCTTGATTTTTGAGTTTATACTACCTAGAAAGTTGATGGTCATGTGTTATTAACAATCAAATCAAATAAGATCGACTAAAACAAATGTGTTCAAACGGGTCAAGTCAATTACTGGACCACTTGACTGAACTACTGGCTGCGTCTGAACTTTGATTAAGGTCTCGAGCTGGAATTATGTGCATTTCATGTTTTTTGCGTAGCAATCTTGATTTTTGAGTTTATACTACCTAGAAAGTTGATGGTCATGTGTTATTAACAATCAAATCAAATAAGATCGACTAAAACAAACGTGTTCAAACGGGTCAAGTCAATTACTGGACCACTTGACTGAACTACTGGCTGCGTCTGAAATTTGATTAAGGTCTCGAGCTGGAATTATGTCCATTTCATGTTTTTTGCGTAGCAATCTTGATTTTTGAGTTTATACTACCTAGAAAGTTGATGGTCATGTGTTATTAACAATCAAATCAAATAAGATCGACTAAAACAAATGTGTTCAAACGGGTCAAGTCAATTACTGGACCACTTGACTGAACTATTGGCTGCGTCTGAAATTTGATCAAGGTCTCGAGCTGGAATTATGTGCATTCCATGTTTTTTGCGTAGCAATCTTGATTTTTGAGTTTATACTACCTAGAAAGTTGATGGTCATGTGTTATTAATAAGATCTAGCGAAACTCACCAGCGTGAAGCTGGCAGCTAAAGCTAGCGGCCAAATTTTCCGAACATTCCCGATTGATCAGTGGCGTGTGTCCCTCTTTTTTTTCGGGTACTGGAGTAGGGGGTTTATGCCAATCCTGGACCTCCCCCCACCACTGACCTTGAGAGTGACCTTGGAGAATAGCCTTCAGAGGTTCACTTGCCCAGTGAATGACCTTGAAAGTTGGTGATCTTGAGAGTTGGCGACCTTGACGATTTGTGACCTTGAGGGTTGGTGACCTTGAGGGTTGGTGACCTTGAGGGATGGTGACCTTGGTGGTTAGTGACCTTGGTGGTTAGTGACCTTGAGGGTTGGTGACCTTGAGAGTTTCGATGACCCTGGGGAATGGTAACCTTGACATGTAACTAAAGGAAGCCATGAATACAAATGTCCTTGAGGGCAAGTGAACTTATCCCCTCTCTTCCACCTCAACCACTAATATAAAAAGAAACACGAGTTTCAGACCTCATGTTCCTTCTGAATAGCCGATAATCGAGCAAAATGTATACTTGCAATTGTGGAAAAAGTTTTACTCGCAGTGATAATCTACATCGCCATCAAGTGCAATCCTGTACAGCGGTGACAGGTGAGCCACCTAGTAAGCGGTCTAAATTGAGCCCCATATCGCAAAACGATATGCAGTTCTGTGATTGTTGTAATAAACCATTTCCAATGGGTCAGATGGTTTCACATCGAAGAACACTCGAACACAGATCTAATTCTTGCATTCAATTGGGTGAAGACGTGCAAATTATCAAAAGTGCTTTCAAATGTAGAATAGTTAGCTATAGGATTGGGAGCGGTAGTGACTATGTGGATTACAAAACATTTTTTGATGCATACAAACAGAAAATGATTTCATTATTGCAAGGTGTGTTGAAGATACATAGTGCGGTGAAAGTAAATATGGAACTATTCAGCTCACATATTCTGCAGACCCAGGAATTATCCGAGGTAAAGTGTTTCAATTCTCCGAACCAGATAGTTGACCAGTCCATGGATCTTAATGCTGTTTTGGATGAATTCATCGACACAATAACGGCACAAAGTACAGAATTCGAAGATCGTGACTCAGGTATATAAATTGCCCAAAAATCAATATTCATACCTTGAATGTAAAATCATTTCTATTGCAGGATGGAGCCTGAAGAAAATCATGTTCACAGAAATGAATGTGAACAAGTATAGCCCTCTTGGTGCGTGTTCCTATATAAAGCTGCCAGATTATATCGAGTCGAAAAAAGGTATGGTGAATGTGCGAAATGAGGATAACTATTGTTTTGAATGGGCTGTGGTATCAGCACTTTACCCGGCGGATCGTAGGGTTTCCGAAGTGTCTTCTTATCCACCCTTTCAATCAGTGCTGAATGTATCAGGTATGGATTTTCCGATGAAATTAAGTGGAATTTCAAAATTCGAAGTTGCCAATGATTGCTCTATAAATGTATATGGGTTGGAAAAAAAATTTGAGGAATCTTAAATGAAATATGAAGTTTTAGGTCCACTACATTATTCACGACAACGACTCACCAGGCATGTTAATCTTTTACTTATCAGTGATGAAACGGGAAAAAATCATTATTGTTGGATTAAGGATTTGTCAAAATTAGTTTCTAGCCAAATTTCTGCCAATGGTCATAAAAAATATTTTTGTGATGGTTGTTTATTATATTTTGCTAACGGAAAATCATTGACCCAGCATCAATTAAATGACTGCAATCATGTGTGTACAACCACACCTTCTGAAAAATTGAAAATCGACAAGTTCGGTAAATACATTCCTGAAAATATATTGAAATTTGTGAATATCGAAAAGCAGATGAAAGTTCCGTTTGTCGTTTATGCAGATTTTGAGTCAATTCTGAAACCAATTGATTCTTGTCAACCGAATCCAGATTGCTCTTACACCAACCGAACTCACATTCATGAACCATACTCGTTTGCATACTACATAAAATGTTCTTTCAATGAAAAATTCGACAAATTTGTTTCGTATCGAGGGGTCGATACTGCAAAAGTATTCGTCTCAAATATTCAAAACGATTTAAAGAATATATATCATAAACATCTAAAAAATGTTGTTCCAATGGGTCAATTATCTGAGACAGAAGAAAAAGAATTTTCTGATGCAAAGACTTGTGGCATATGTGATAATATATTCGAAGATGGTGATGTCAAAGTGAGAGATCATTGTCACCTGACCGGAAAAAAGAGATTTGGTGCAGCTCATTCTAAATGTAATTTGAATTTCAAACTTCCAAATTTTATACCAATTATTTGTCATAATATGAGCGGATATGATTGCCACTTATTCATCAAGGAATTATTCGACAAGGGCGATCGAGTTGATGTCATTCCACAAACCAAAGAAAAATACATTTCATTCACCAAACATCTTTTCACACACAGCTATTTGGGTAAAGATGGAAAATTGAAGAATAATTTCATGAAATTAAGGTTCATTGATAGCTATAAATTTCTTTCGGAGTCACTTCAGAATCTCGGTGCAAATTTAGTAGAAGATCAATTCATAGACACTAAAAAGTTTTTTCCGGATGTCGAAAATTTTCAGTTGATGAAACAGAAAGGTGTATTTCCATACAGTTTCGTAGATTGTATGGAAAAATTAGATATCACACATCTACCATCGAAAGAAGAATTTTATGATAACTTAAATGACGAACAAATTTCAGATGAATGCTATGATAGGGCACAACGGGTATGGAATTTATTTGAATGTCGAAGTTTGGGAGAATATTCAGATCTGTACTTGAAATCGGATGTTTTACTGTTAACTGATACATTCGAGAATTTTCGGAGAATTTGTTTGAACACTTATAAATTGGATCCTGCCCAATATTTATCTTGGGACGCTATGTTGAGATACACAAAAGTTGAATTGGAGCTTTTGACTGATATTGACATGATACATTTTTTCAAGAAAGGTATACGTGGTGGAATAAGTCAATGTAGTGACCGAATGCATGTCGCAAACAATGAATATCTACCTAACTACGATGCCAAAAAAGACGTATCTTACATATCGTATTTGGATGCAACAAATTTGTATGGTCATAGCATGTCTCAACCTTTGCCCATTGGTGGATTCACCTGGTTGACACCCAGTGAAATACAGGATTTGGATGTGATGAGTATTTCTGCTGATTCTCCTTTTGGTTATGTTTTTGAAGTGGACATTCATTATCCAGAAGAATTACATGATTCTCATTCGGATTTACCTTTCCTAGTCGAAAGTATAATTCCACCAGGTTCAAAATCCAATATTTGCAAGTTGATACCGAACTTATCAGATAAAAAAAACTATATCGTTCATTATAGAACTCTTAAACAAGCTATAGAAAACGGATTGATGGTTATGAAAACACATAGGGTTTTGAAATTTCGGCAATCGTCATGGCTTAAGAAATATATCGATTTGAATACAAAAATGCGTAATAAAGCTTTGAATAAATTCGAAAAACAATTTTTCAAGTTAATGAACAATGCCGTGTATGGAAAAACTCTGGAAAATGTGGAAAATAGAAGGGAAATTAAACTGGTTACTCATTGGGAGAATATAAAAAGGTCATTGGGGGCTAATTGTCTGATTTCCAACCCAAATTTCAAAACATGTTCAATATTTACAGAAAATTTTGTCGCTATTCATATGGGAAAAGTAAGAGTGTGTTACGATAAACCACTTTATTTGGGATTTAGTATATTGGATTTATCAAAAACAGTAATGTACGATTTTTACTACAAATGCATAAAAAGTAATTTTGGAAATGACGCTTCACTACTGTACACAGATACAGATTCTTTTATATTGAAAATAGCAAATAAAAACTTTTACGAATTCATGATCGAAAATATAGAAAGATTCGATACCTCCAATTATAACATCGGAAACGATTTTGGCATTCCTGTTACAAAACCCATTCTGGGGAATATGAAAGATGAATTTCCCAATGACCCCATTATCAGTTTTTATGGTACTGGGGCCAAAGCTTACTTTGTTCAGTCCGTTAAAAATGAATTGAAGAAAGCCAAAGGCGTCAAAAAGTCAGTCATTATCAAACAATTGCACGAAAGTGACTATAAAAATATTGTTGAGAAGGGTGGTTCCATACTTAGAAAAATGAATAGTTTCAAAAGTGATACCCACGACATATTTACTGAAATGAAAAATAAAGTCGCTTTGTCACACCATGACGACAAGCGGTTCATTATACCCAATACCACAAAAACATTGCCGTGGGGCCACAACGATATTGAATTTTATCAAACGGACCCCGAACAAAATCTGTTATGGTGTTCAAACATTGTGGAATCTGCGATTCATAATAATTCACAACCTGTCAACAATTTGGATTTGCTGATTTCATTACTGGAAGCAGAATAAGTCGAAGTAAGGGAACGCAAATCCTTAATTATCATTCAACAAATTTTATATTATTCATCCGATAGCGTGAAAAGGGAATATTCATCTACAATTGGCTATGAAACTGTTTTCACGAATATTTGAACCAATAATTTGATACGTTTCATATCATATATTTGAATTCCTTTTTTGTATGCCAACCTATATTTTGACATAGAAGGTACTGAAAAACGGTTCCACTTATATGTTGGAGAATAATCCAGAAATATCTCATATCGAAAGAAAAAAAAAACACAATTTTCGAAGCATGAATATTCGATATTGAAATTACATTTCCGAATTGTTTCTACTCATATATGTTAATTTCATAGTGTAGCATAAAAATATTCAAAATTTATTGTATAGCATCCACATATTGAATGAATAGATATTTTCAATTTTAACGTGTATGTATAGACTGAATAGACATAATAAATAACATTCTTTCGTCTCGTTGTAGTCAACGTTTTGAAAAAACTGTACCGATGTACATTCCTTAGGTCCTTATCGACCATACTGTGTTTGAGTGGTCTAGTCTTGAAGAATGCGAGTTTATGCCGCATTCCTTATTTTGTCTAGCAGCAGGTAGCGAGGCGTGGGTACCTGTACCGCATTCCTTTGCTTTGAACGATCAGGGTGTATGAAGGTGACCCAAAAGAATTTGGCCTTGTAGTGGTCTCTTTTCAATATATCTACCTGTGCGCAGGCTCTGTACAATTTCGGAGTAGGGGATGTGCGAGGTTACTCAAACTAGAGGGTGGCATGATGCATCATTGTACCCTGTTCTTCCCACTGGTAAAGTTGTGAGTCGTGCTTTTATTGATATTGTGAAAGAGTGGTGTGATTGGATAACCGAAATGAAAGGTAATAAAAGTCCCAATTCTCAGGATAGTGGCAAGTCGGTTGTTAGTATGCTGGCAACGTTAGCATATCTTAGTACAATTAATATTGAAAAAAATAAAGACGCGGTTAACGAAAAGACTAGAGACGCGGTTGATGATAAAAATAAATATTCGGTTGCTGGTTGTTCGACTCAAAAAATAAATATATTAAGTGATGTTAGGATACAGAAACCCGAACAAACAGCAACCGACCAATCGAAATATTTGGATTTTGAACAAATTCACAGCACAGACATACCGAGTTTCCATTATTCCAGCTTATCGGTGGCAGATATGCAAGAATTCGGAGATGTAGAAATGGAAAAATATTTCGCGGACATCAAGGGCTTCACTCCACCTCTGTTACCATATACCCCCTTATGTGAAGACATAAGCAACGATGAAGCGGGTCCTTCATCGTTGAATAAGTCTTCCAAAAGGAAAGAATTGACACCGGTAAACTCCCCCAAAAAACAAAGGATGTCTACCACAAAAAGTGACGAAGTTGAGTCCAACGAATTTCCGTTGCTGAGAGGACTACTCACAAGACCTCTGGCATCGAAACAATCCGTCGGTAGTCCGATTCCAACGGTAGTTCTATCTTCCGAAGATAGTTCACCGTCACCGGTAATTTTGGGAAGAGAGGTAGTGCAATCATCGGCCCCGGCTAACTCTCCCAAAAAACAGGAATCTGCCTCAAAAAATGACGGAGCCGGTTCCAACGAATTTTCGGTGTCCAGTGGGTCACCTGCAAGTCCCGTCTCAGCAAAGCAATCCGTTGGTTTCACTTCTCCGAATCGATCGGTAGATCATTCTGAAGTGTTTTCTGGTAGAAGTTCATCGGTATCACCAATTTTGGGAAGTGGTAGAAGTGATGGCAGTGTTTGGTCACAAAATGCGGAAGAACAACATAAGAAAATTGTAGATGTTTTTTCGGATTTTGTTAACAAAAAAGCCCGAGCATATCTAGAACATCGAGAAGCTGCTGCAAAGGTCTCTGACGCTCAGAAATCGTTGCTGGCGTACGATACGGAGCTCGAAGAAATAAAAAATCGAAAGGAGGAGTTGAAACGACAATTGGAAGAGCTCGACGGACGCCAGCAACGAATTATGGGTGACAGTAATCAGCTTAGGCAAAGTTTGCCAACGCTGAAGGCAATTAAGTCGCAGCTCTCGCTCAATCGAGAGAGCAGACGACTTAAATTGCTGCAGGAGAAGGTTAAAGTTTTTATGGAGAAATGAATATGTGCGTGTGTGTATAGGTGTGTTTGCGTGTGAATATGATCCTTTTTTCCGATCCCAATTCCCTCGATTATTGTATTATATACAAGTTTGGGCGCGGGATTCGCCTACGCTAGCATCCGCCTTGCGCCCACACTTGGCCTGCCGGCGGCTTAACTGTCGCGCTTCGCGCGACGATCCTAGCCCCCCGTGTACACGTATATCCTTTCCGTGTACACGTATATCCTTTCCGTGTACACGTATATCCTTTCCGTGTACACGTATATCATTTCCGTGTACACGTATATCCTTTCCGTGTACACGTATATTCTTTCCGTGTACACGTACATACCCTAGAAGTTGTTGAAAATGGTTTAAACTATAATTGGTCACCAATTATTTGAATACTACGATCTTAAGGCGTTGTTCTTATTTTAAATGTTCATTGTCAAAATGATTAAAAACTATAATTGTACACCAATAATGTGAATACTACGATCAATGCGTGTCTGTCTTCATCATTGAATCCGTTTGATACTATAATTGGACACCAATAATGTGAATACTACGATAAATGCGTGTCTGTCTTTATCATTGAATCCATTTGAAACTATAATTGGACACCAATAATGTGAATACTACGATCAATGCGTGTCTGTCTTTATCATCTAGTCAGTTTGAAACTATAATTGGATACCAATAATGTGAATACTACGATCAATGCGTGTCTGTCTTCATCATTGAGTCCGTTTGAAACTATAATTGGACACCAATAATGTGAATACTACGATCAATGTGAATGATATATCGATTTTTCCGATTTTTTTTCAAATATTTCCTGGACTATTGATTTTGAAGAAACAATTCACTAACATTTTTTGTATATTTTCCAAAGGCAATCATAAAAGGTTCTATGAAAAATTTGGAAATATGCAGTCGTTTGGGAAATATTTGGAATTATTCAAAATCGACGAAACGAAATACTTTCCAAGTCCCGACGAATTTTTTTGGGTTTTATTATGTTCTTGCTCTGGTAATGAATTCGAAGAAACCAAATTGGAAGGGTTTCATAGAGTTCATTGAGAGGTATTTTTGACAAAAAAATCATTCCTCATTTTTTATTGGTTCTGGAGATATATCGATTTTTTCGATTTTTTTTCAAATATTTCCTGTACTATTGATTTTGAAGAAACACTTCATTCACATTTTTTGTATATTTTCCAAAGGCAATCATAAAAAGTTCTATCGAAAATTTGGAAATATGCAGCTATTTGGGAAATATTTGGAATTATTCAAAATCGACGAAACGAAATTTTTTTCTAAGTCCCGACGAATTTTTTTGGGTTTAATTTTTTTTCTGCTCTGGTAATGAATTCGAAGAAACCAAATTGGGATGGGTTGATAGAGTCCATTGAAAGGTATTTTTAACAGAAAAATCATTTCTCAGTTTTCATTGATTCTGGAGATATATCGATTTTTCCGATTTTTTTTCAAATATTTCCCGGACTATTGATTTTGAAGAAACAATTCATCTACATTTTTTGTATACTTTTCAAAAACAATCATAAAAGGTTCTATGAAAAATTTGGAAATATGCAGCCGTTTGGGAAATATTTGGAATTATTCAAAATCGAAGAAATTTTTTTCTAAGTCCCGACGAATTTTTTTGGGTTTTATTTTTTTTCGCGCTCTGGTAACGAATTCGAAGAAACCAAATTGGGATATGTTGATAGAGTTCATTGAGAGGTATTTTTGACAAAAAAATTATTTCTCATTCTTTATTGGTTCTGGAGATATATAGATTTTTCCGTTTTTTTTCAAATATTTCCCGGACTATTGATTTTGAAGAAACAATTCATCTACATTTTTTGTATATTTTCCAAAGACAATCATAAAAGGTTCTATGAAAAATTTGGAAATATGCAGCCGTTTGGGAAATATTTAGAATTATTCAAAATTGTCGAAATTTTTTTCCAAGTCCCGACGAATTTTTTTGGGTTTTATTTTTTTCGCGCTCTGGTAACGAATTCGAAGAAACCAAATTGGGATATGTTGATAGAGTTCATTGAGAGGTATTTTTGACAAAAAAATTATTTCTCAGTCTTTATTGGTTCTGGAGATATATTGATTTTTCCGATTTTTTTTCAAATATTTCCTGGACTATTGATATTGAAGGAACACTTCATTTACATTTTTTGTATATTTTCCAAAGGCAAACATAAAAAGTTCTATGGGAAATTTGAAAATATGCAGCCGTTTGGGAAATATTTGGAATTATTCAAAATCGACGAAACGAAATTTTTTCTAAGTCCCGACAAATTTTTGAATTTTTGGAATAGGAAAAAATTTCATCAATAACTTTTTGGAGTACTAATAGAGTACAATAAAATTGTTTGTACACACTTTTCCATATCTTGTTTAGTTTTTGAGATTCTAATGCTTTTATAAAAATTATTTCTAAGTCCAGCCTTTTTTTTGGATTTTATTTTTTCCCCGCTCTGTTATTGAATTCGAAAAAACCAAATTTGGAGGATCGATAGAGTTCATTGAAGGGTATTTTTTGCAAAAAATAAATTCTCAAGTTTTTTCTTAGTTTGTGAGATATATCAATTTTCCCGTTTTTTTCAAATATTTCCTGCACTATTGATTTTATCGAAAAAATGTAATAACATTTTTTGTAGGTTTCCCAAAGACACTTAAAAAAGGTTTCGTGTGAAATTTTCAATTTTGTATCCGTTTTCAAAATATTCGATATTTTAAAAAATGAGAACTTCCATTTTCGGAAAAATGGGATTTTCACATTTTTCCGGTCGTTTCTTCGGAAAATGTTCATATGGAGATTTGTTCGTTTGTTCAAGTTCTATTTAATGCATATTTGATATCTTGGTTTCCTTAATTGGTTTCACCACAATAGAGGCTCAAAAAAAAGAATTTTTTTCGGAAAATCGACCGGAAAACCCGTTATTATTTTCCGATCCTTCTCAAAAACTATACACCTCGGAAGAGCATATAGGCGCATATTACCAAAAAATCTAGAGGGAAAAAAATAAATCCCTGGACCGCTATCGAGTTCCTCGCGAAAACCATGAAAAACCCCTTAAAAATTTTCCCGGTTTTCCGATAGCAAAAAAAATTAAATTTTGAGGTACTGTTTTTTTGTTATTGACGTGATTAAAATTTCAACTCGATATCTTCAACGGTTCCGGAAATATAAGGTGGTTTCTGGAGACGACGGACATACAGAAAATTCCCAAAAAAATACCAATTTTTTTTTTATTTTTTTTTATTTTTCATTTTATCATGTCTATATTTATTTTTTTATGGGGAACATTTTTGCCTTATAAAAAATTGTTCTATCTCTTAAAATAAAAAAGTTAGTGCCCCCCCTGTAAATTATTATTATTATTATTTTTCTTTTTTTTTTTGCTTTCTTCCTAATTTTTTACAAGGATCAATTTCTTTTTTGAACCGTGGCTCTATCTCTTTAAATAAAAAAAATAGCCCCCCTCTATATTCTCGGCCTATTTCATAAATTTAATCATTTTTTCACGAAAATCAGCTGTTTTTTCGTTTATTTATAGGGTATCGCAAAAATTTTTACGTGACTTTTTTGTAGGTCTATTTAAGGGGAACAAAATTGTTTATATAAAATTTTTCGATATCTCGTTTGGTTTTCGAGTTTTGGGCAATTTTGGAGGGGGAGTAAAAAATTTTTAATATTTTTTTCACTTTTTTCGTATTTTTCCCATCTTTTTATGTAGTTGGAAAAAAACGGTTTGGAGGTATTACTGAGGCATGTGTTGCGGATACGATGCATTTTTATTTTTTTCATTACCTCTATTAGTACGGTCAATATTTCGATTTTCCAATTTTTTTAGATATCTCCCGGACTATTAATTTTGGGAAAAAAATTAAAAAACAAAATTGTAGATTTTCCAAAGGCAGTCAAAATCTGTCTCGGTGATTCGGAAAAATATCGACCATTTCCGAGTAATTTCGTATTATCCGAAATTCAAATGTTTTTTTTCATATATTTGAAATTTTCCCAGTTTTCCGATCATTTTAGAGAAAATATCGAAGAGCTATGATTTGTTGGTATATTCGTGCTCTACCAAAAACATTTTTCACAATTCAGTTTCGATTGTTGGTTTCGTTGTTTTTTGTGTTTTACAATATCGGAATTTTTCGGAAAATTTCCCGGAAAACCCGGTCATCATTTTCCGATCACTCTCAAAACTCACAGCCTTCTGTTAGACATATTGAAGTATATCTAGAAGAAATTTGAAAGGATTCGAATCAATTCTTGAACCGGTATCGAGAAAAGTAGGAACTTGAAAAAAAAAATCGGAAAATCACCGTAAAATTTTTCCGGATTTTCCGATCGCCAAAAAAAATCACGTGACAAATACCGTCATCGCGTTGATAAAATGACTGAAAGTCCCGTGCGATATCTTTGATATTTTAGGAAATATAGCGTTTTAAAAATTTTCGACACACAAAAATTTTTTTTAATTTTTTTTAATTTTTTTCAATTTTTTCATCTTTTATAGTGTCAGATATGGATCATTAACCCGTTTGAACCATCTCTCTATCTTTTCGAATAAAAAAGTTAGACACCCCTACAGGTCGAAGTTATTATTATTATTATTATTTTTTTCTTGATTTTTTTCTATTTTTCATTAAGGATCAAGGTCCCGTTGGATTCAAAGTTCTATCTATCCAAATAAAAAAGTTAGGCTCCCTCTGTCCGAAAGACCGTAGAATACTACTTCTCTAAAGATCGTAGTATAATAATAATATGTATATAATAATAAAATGAGTCTGATGAAAGTTGATTGGAAGAATCAACTTTCTATAGATGTGAGAAAGATCGTGCTAAAACTTATTCATCGATAATGAAAATTAAAAGTAATTATCCCGTGTTCAACTTCTTGCGGTTGGCCCAAGAACTGCCCACCCTGTACTCTTTGAGTGCCGCGTGGCGGTCGGGCTCTGGTATCTCGTTATTTTCCTTTATATCGGTTGGCTCATTTCTGAGCTTTTCAGATTTCTCTGTGCTGCCTGAAACATGCTCTAACGGTCGCGTTCATATCTTACGCTCTGTGCAAACAACGATATCCTGTAGAGTAGGCCCCCTAGTGAAGGCGCTGGGTACTATCGGGTAATGGTGAACTGCTAGACAGAGCATTTTATCTGATAATTTCGACGGGATGGATGCAGGCCACATGACGACGCACGTGACTATAAACTTCGTGAAATTTACTAGCTTGCAACATCATTGTCTTCATTAATATTTCATTTAGGGAGGATTCATCACAACCCAAGTTTAATGTAAATTTACGTTATGGTATTTCATTCAAAAGACAGTGCATAGTGGCACTGTAAAATGTGTTTTATTTTATCTTTGTGTTTTCCTTGAATATACGTCTCATAGTCGGAGAGCGACTTCAATCATGTCTGATAATTTTTTCAAAATTAACAGTAAATTATTGTTTACCTGATAAAATTTCATCAATTCCATGTTATTGGTGTACTTTTTGCATCACGTTGTATAAAGGCACCGTGAAATCTTTTTAATTGTGAATTTCTGGTGTCATTCCTGAATAAACTAAAAATTGTAAATGACACCAAAATTAAATGCACATTATCTTATTCTATCACCGTAAAGCACCCTAAAACCTTTTTCATTGTGAATTTCTGGTGTTTTTCTTGATTAATATTTCACAAATTCCAATAAACATCAAAATTACATTAACGTTCACTTATTTTGGCAAAAATTCACAACATTTTATCAGGTGCCTAATAAAGTTGATTAGTACATGATATTTTGGTGTTGTTTTCCATTGTGAAACCCATTGATTAAAAGTACACTCAATTATTCTTTACTGGGTACCCACGCACTGGAAACTCATTTTTCAGCAAAAATAGTTGTCAGCCGAAATACAGGTAGTTCTGTTTGTGTTTCCAGCTGTTATATCTACCTCGTCAGTACTCTGAAACTTGTTGAGATGTTCCAGGTGGTTTTTCTGTAGGATGATATTTTCTACAGTGAAGTATCCGAAGATATCCATGCTCATGCGACCAGAAGCTTTACATTCCGTACAATATATGGGAGGGTATTTCTTCCTCCTAATCACAGAAACTTCATACTGTGGAGCATATGCACATATTTTCTCAGGTGGCAGTGCCCTGTTGAATGTGCTACCACCACCCTGAGGGAGTTCCGGCTCAGTTTGAGAAGATTGCTGGATAACCGGTCGATTGGCCCCAACATCATCTTATTGCCTATTGCCTGAGCCATTATCACAGGAAGATTAATGATAATTTTCAGCACATTCCTTTGCATCCTGTTCAATATTCCCAAACGGGATCCCATAGGCTGTTTCCGGTCCGATAATAGTTGTTGCTGCGCCCGCCCTTGCTGTGGCATCTGCGCTCTCATTATCCTGGATGCATCAGTGGCCTGGTACCCAAACACATTTCACCTTGTTTTGTGCTCCTAGATCAATGAGATTTTCATGAGTTTCCTTAAAAAGTTTGGAAGCAAATCTGCATGATTGCAAGGCCTTTATTGCATAGCTGTCGGAGAGAATGACGAAGGGTTAGTTTCTAGGACCCCTCCTCAGAATAGAGGCTTGAGTAGCAAGTCTTAGACATTGCTTGTTTAAGCGCCATCCGTGTACCAGATTTGTCCTCTGGACAGCAATGGTATAGCCTTCGATGATGATGATGATAGATGGTGTATTTGACCTCCTTCATGTTGAACTACCTATTCTATAGGGTTTCTGTAGAAGATTGGAATTATATAATACATTCTTTATTATGAACCCCTAGTTATTCTCTACGACAGTCAGGCGACAATAAAAGCCCTGGATCCTGCAGGTTGTCTCTTCAACTTAGTTTGAGAGACACATAAAAATGTCAAAGACCAAGGATTATAAAACGTTATAAAAGTTTTCTGGGTACCAAGTTACAGGGGCATTCAGAAAAATGATAGCGCACTTGTCCTAGCAAGAGCGGAGGCAGCAACAACTGTTATTAGACTAGCCATTGGAATACCGTCTGTGGGCATCAAGCAGCACACCTAGCACTGCTGAAACTCCTGGTATGGCACTGCCACCTGTAGAAACATCATCTGTATTTGCTGGGATACACCTAAACTACACAGTTTGCAGATTGCAATGAATAAGAAGAAACAGCCCCTTCATACTGTTTTGAATGCGAAGCTCTGGCTCGGATGAGGATGGATATCTTCGGAAATTGCCAAAAGTTCATCAGAATAACCTGAATACCCTTCACCAATAAGTCCATTGTAAAAAGTGCCCATAGAAAACTTGGGTTCAAGAGCTTATTCATATTCCAACTGCTCCCTTTGATTTATAAGGCACAAATACGACATCTTCTAAAAAGCTACTTTCATATTATGTAGTTTAGCACTCAAGCATATATATACCAAAGCTTATGAATCCCATTTAAGGAAATAAAATTTGTTTCGTCATAGATTTCTTTCTCAAAGAAAACTTCTCTGGAACACCACAGGAAACTTTTAGTATCCAATGACATATCGGCCAAGTATACGAAAACTGTGTGCAATGAAGTGATCATCGATTCATAAATAATAACTGAAGTCGTTTCATAATAAAGGACTCTCAAGTGCATAATCCTGGCTCACCCTGTTAACTGTAATTTATTTCAATATATATCGATACCAATTATAATTCCATCATTTTATTTCAACATATAACAATTTTGTCACAGAACTCTTTGAAAAATAAAATCTACAATATTCACCATTTTTATCAATGGCCAAGTTTAGCATGCAGAGCATACACCTCTGAATGGGTTTTGCCGTGGAATAATAAACATCAATCAAGTGTTCCATGATAATACAATAAATAAGACTTGGTATAGTATTACATCAATGACATCATAAAACTCGTTTATTTCAAATAAAACATGTCTTAGTGTGCGTATTTTCATTTTCACATTCAAAACGCAATCTAGGTGATACAGTTCTAATAGTTTCTGTCTTGAATTTACTATTTCACATTATGGATGCAAGGCACGTGGTTGGAGATGTTATAATCATTTCCTCTCTATATTGAATTTATAAGACAAGTGCTCGAGTGAGAAAATCGACCTCAGTTTTATTGGGTTAATAAAATTCAAGATTATATCGATAGGTGTGATCTACAATTTTCACGGAGGAGAGTATTGTGAGCAATGACATCATTTTGTTTTTACGTGTAGGTATTTCAATCGTAATTTAATTCAGAACAAAAAGGCAGGACTCATCAACTCGTGCATGACATCTCTGTACGTACTATCATTTCTGTAACGGGTTGTATTTTGTATTAAGGTCATAATATTATTATATGAGACAGTCTCCTCTTAATTTGATTCCAAAGTTATTCATGATTTTTCACTTTCTGAACCACTCTCCTTCACTTTCACTTATCTTCTACATTTTTTCTTCAATTCTGTGGTTCTACATTTCTATCAATATTCTACATTTCTTGTTATTCCTGCCACTGTTGTTTCTTTTATTCTATTTTTGATACCTGAGAACAATTCTTAGTTTGAAAGGCTGGCAGTACTTACCACTATGAATTTGTTGATTTTTTGTAATAAAAAAAGTCAGATATCTGAACACAATGCTCAGAGTTCAATTGGAATATCGGCGGCAACGACTGTTGTTAAAGAAAAGTTTTAAAAATTTGTTCTATTCGTCAATCAGCTGCAACCTTACGATTCCTTACCAAATTTGGAAAAAGGAAGTGAAAATGTCGTATTTTTCATTCAGTTACTTGATATTTCTCATTCTTTTTGGTTCAGTTAGTCAGTTAGTGCCTCAATATCAAAAATTTTCTTTCATATCAGTTTGTTGGGAGGGAGATTCATGCTTGAATAACGATTTTTTGATTAGATGAGTAGTAGATTTTAGTTTTAATGTATTGACTGGACTAAACTCCATGATCCGCCATTTTGTTTTCGCCTCCATCTGGGATTTGTAATTCTTTCGTATTCTACTGTATTTTACTAGTCAAGTCGTTCCATTTGATATCCATATTGAGGGATTCGAAAAAAAATATGTAATCCGCCATTGTGTCGTGGCGGGCATCTTGAATTTTGAATTTTTCCATGGTGTAATGTAGTCTACTAGTGAATCCCTTTCATTTGATATTTATTATAAGGGGGTTGTAAAAAAATATATAATCCACCATTTTGTGGCGGCGGCTATCTTGGATTTGAAGTTTTTTTTTATGGTGTATTCTGTATAAATACTAGTCAAGCCCTTTTATTCGATATTTACAATGAAATGGTTGAAACAAATATTTTATGCGATATTTTATGTTGATACCCATATTGAGGGGGTTGAAAAAAAAAGTGTAATTCGCCATTTTGTGTCAGCAGTCATCTTGGATTTATAATAATACTATTTATATACACATAATTGTACTGTAATCAGAACTCAAGGTGTGTTCCAAATTTCATATCCATTGGTTAACAGAAGGGAGTAAAATTTCAATTACTAAATTTTACCCGAAAAAGAACAAACAAGTCAAGCTGAATAGAACCGTTTAGAAATATAGTGTGTTTCGAATTTGAAAAAATCACCATTAATGTCATTTATACTCAAATGCAGATATTTATACTCCATACTTATAGGTACAGTTGATAAGTTCTGCCCCAAAATATTTAGTTTATTCTCCAGCGACATTAGGAATATCAGATAAACATACCAACTCTGTAGCTTTAAATGGACCGAATTCTAAAAATGAATGATATCCTCACGAGCGTAAGGAGATATTATAAGCTAATAATGGTTCGTATGCATACACCTGGAGCGAATGCTTTTACTCGGATTTCTTGAAAAAACCTATTCACTTTGTTAATCTATGAGAGAATCAAACCTATTTGCTAGCTTTTATGCATATCACTGGAAAGTGAAAAACTCATAGATGTACACAGATATCAAAGTTTGAATGTTCAAACGTTTTAAAAGTTTCTCCGTTTATGAGTTTTGTTATTCTCTCATTAATTCGAGGCATTATCTGTTGCAACATATAAGTAAACGTGTCCCTGGTTGGCGCCATATCATTTCTATTGAGTTAAAGGCACAATGAAACGTAGTGATTTCAATACTTGAGTTGCTGCTGAATCATCAATGATATAGTAGTTACATTTTGGTACATGTTTCTCTTCAAAGTGTAGATAATGGTTAATTAGAAACTTCTTGAATTTTTTAGTACTAAGACTTTTCGGTATCTTTCCAGTCTAACGCTAATTTTCTTCATATGTTTGAAAGTAGATTTTTTGGAAATATAGGTACTTTCAAATATATCTATTCATATTGTGGCGTTTGATCTACATTATATACAGTGTGAACAGGTGAAAAAAATTATCACTAACATTGATGAACTTATAAATTCAATAGGTATCATTCCTGAAAAGTCCTTCCACTGAAAATATACCCCGTGTTTGAGAGCTACAAAAATACTGATGAAAATCTGGATATTTTTCAAAAATGGAAGAACCGAACTAAATAATCTTTGAAGAACAAACGCACTAGTTATGATTGAAAGAGTTCGGCATGATTCTTGGCATGAAAACACATTCAAATTTCAAGACTCAGTTGAGTTTAGTTTTGAGGTATAATCACAGAGGGATATATGGGTTGGTCTAGGAGGCTTCCTTTTCGCCTCTCACTGGGGAGTATTGTATATTTTTTGTCTTATTTGTGTACATTTAAGGTTCATATAGAGTCACATTTTTCTCGTTTCTGAACTGTAAGATGGCGCTGGCAATAAAGGTTTTTCATAACTATAGTCTATAAAAAATTCAAATAAATTACAGTTTCCTGCTGGAATATCTACCGAATATTTTCAGGGGTAATATAATAAGTGGTATGATTATTACTGATAATTTTTTGGAATATTAATGAATTGCAATCCCAAAGTTGAAAATACAACGAGTCCGCAGGACGAAATGTATTTTCTTGCATTGGGATTGCCAATGAATTGATATTTCAAAAAATTATAGGTTTTTAATCATACCACGAATTATATTTAGGACGACAATATATCGATTTGAAATAAAGAAAAATCATGTCACCTGGTAATTGATGCTTTACTTCTAGCCGTATTTAACGGAATACTCTTTTCTACGGCCTCATCTATGATACCAATGGACATTTGTCCCCAACGATATTGATAAATAAAGATAACTAGTCAAAACACATAAATTTGACGTTTATAATTTAAATCATTATTTTCACTTAACAGATAGTAAAACAAAAACTAAGCAGGTTCATCACCGTGAAAATACAGCGACAAGCTATATTTTCACTGTAGTTCCGATTCTATTGGCTGAATTTCAAAATTTGAAATCCACTGATTGGTTTTTAAGCAAGTAGATATATTGTCATAGAAATGCATTCGTGTCAACTCTCAATATTATTCAAAGAACTGCGAAATAGCTCACAGGATTACTATTATCAGGTATAGTGGTAATGTGGTTCAAAGCAATATGTGGGTATATTATGGATAGCCGAATTACTTATAATAATAATTATTATCACACTTCTTGTTCGTTGTGAAGATGATTTTGTGATTTCTTTTTCTTCAATTAGGTGTTGCTCTGAAAATGATGAATTAATTGTCTATTGTATTAAAAACATTAGAGATATAGAATATATTCATATTTATAACAGGATTTCACTCAATTAGGCGATTTTCTAAATGAACTACTTATTTGCTATGCCAAACTTTCCTATTACATTTTCTCAAACTTGCAGACATAATTCAGCACGGGGTGTTGAGTTTGAACAATGAGGTCTCCAACCAAGACAAATCTGAGCAAGGGACATTGAAACGGAATAATGAGATTCCCGATGTCTCCACCCAACAAAAATATGAAGGCACGGCCAATTTTATATAAAGTTTTTTTTTGAAACCAAATTATACTGAAAAGTAGAAATGGTTGTTTCAGTTATCATAAGATGATCAGAGTACCTATGAAAATGTTGTAATAGGAAAACGTTACGTTAACGCATTTCACTAGTCGAAACCTTTCATTTCAAACACTTGTCAAGGAGGCTGGGAAGGAAATGGTAAGCCGCCATCTTTGGGCGTACGCCATATCGGATTTAGAGAATGAGTAGCTTCTGCTCTGTGTTATTTTATTATTTTTTCCAATTTTATGAGACTATTTTGAAGGGGATAATAACGATTGTATCCATACCTTCTTTATCGCTTGTGTTTTGGTGGTTTATTTTCTTGTTTTTCGGAATTATGAGTTTGTTGTTGTGTTTTTAGGCTACGTTGTCAAGATTTCGGTAATTTCTGTGGCATTACCTCTTTTTCCAACTCTTCGTATAGTTTTGTACAGAGGTCTACAAAATTATTTACATTTGCAGTATCTCCGGGTTTTTTTTTGGATGTTGACCTCGCAGACCCCATTATTAGTGATGAGCGACCTCTACTGAATCCTGTCAGTAAATTTAGAGAAATTAGCAGGTCCTCTAGTTTCTGTTGGATGGAAACCTCGTGGATATCATTTTTCGATATCAGTGACATCTGTCGAGTCATGTCAGTGAATTTGGTGGAATTTGCAGTGCTTCCATATTTTTGTTTGGTGGGGACCTCGGGGATTTCATTTTTCGAAATTAGTGACCTCTGTTGAGTCATGCCTGTGAATTTGGTGAAAGTTGCATTGCCCCTTGTTTTCGTTGGGTGGAGACCTCAGAAACCTCATTATCCGGATTCAGTGTCCCTTGCTGGTGTCCTGTCTCCAAATTTCAGGACATTTTCATCGCCTTCAGATTTGTATAGGGTGGAGACCTCGTTTTTCGAACTCAACACCCCGCTCTGAGTCATGTCTCTAAGTTTCGGAAAATTTGCGAAGTCTTCAGTTTTGGAATGGGTTTTCGGTTGATTTGCAGAACCTTCAGATTCACCATGTATAGAGACCTAGAAATAATCTTATCACTAAATTCAAGCTTTATTTTTCATTTCTGTTTTGCATTCTCTTTCAATTCCAAAACTGTTATTTTAAATAGAAAAACATCAAACTTATCTTCTACTGAAAAACCCCGATCGACGCAATTTTCATTTCCGTAAGAAGAAACAATTGACATATTATGTTATCGCTGTCTGGCAACTCTGTACAGTAAATAGAATAGTGACAATAATTATGTGCAACATCTGGTGGACAAAAGCACAACTATTTTTGTCGTTTTGTTCATTTACTACAGAGGCAGACTTATTGGAGCGATTCGCCGTTTCTTGTCAGAGGTTCTGAAAATAATTATTGAAAATAACTGTTCATCAGATTTTCTTCTACATCTCTGTAATAATTTTATTTGAATGCCCAAATAACTGGAATTTTCATCAGAATTTTTTAACTACCCGTTTATTTTTTCATGGGTTTACATGAACCTTAAATAAAAGCATTGACCAACTAGAAGCAAATTTCGGATTCGACTTCTATCATTTAATGGATTATTACAATTATACTATTTGTTAAGTAAATAATGATTTTCTTTCATGAACTCGATCGTTGTATTCAGACAATGATCATTATGAAAACAAGAAACTTTCATTCTATACTGACCCACAAAACAAAATATTTATCGACTTACAAACCCATCAATATGTATAACAAATTCAGCTTGCAAATCTTGTTGCAGTTTGTGAACGTGTACTTATGTAATAAATAGGTACAGGTGTACGAGAGGTCGGGGGTCAGTAGATCTCGAAAGAACACAAGTCCAGCTACTCATAAGTAGAGCACGAAAAATATCTATTTCAGAATTCCAATCACGAGATGAACTTTCAGGTTATCGTTTAATTTTAGATTCAGGGGAAGTCAGGCGTACAAAATTTTGTTCACAAAAGATAGGACATCTAGCTTTGGAGATTAACTTTTTCGATAAAGACATACATTACGAATGGAAATACAGGCTCTCAAAGTCCTATAACTTTCACCAAGAAATTGCTATAGAAAATGAGTTTCTCTTGTAAAAAATATACAAAAAGATTGTTATTATCTATAGAGTAAAATGCAGAAAATTGTTCTTCCATTCCCATATAATTTCAATTTTTCAGCATTTACATTATATCACATTTGAATCATCACAAAAAATGAAAATATAGGTATGTTCACATGAAATAAAATAAATACCAATTGAAGGTGAAAACCTCTTTATTTCCTGAAATAATTAATTGCCAGAAATGACGCTGAATTATTTTTGTTTCGCTAGGCGTATTACTTGAATCAGAGTAAGTAGAATTTTTTGCTTTCATTCATCTTTGATCTGCAACCCAATATATCTGGCCCCCTAGAAGTGTTTTTGTATCTTTTTATACTTCATTTAGTTCGTCTCATCGCCTAGATTACCTTTTTCGGCTTTATTGGAGGTCAACTTAAATAGGATGCTGCCTATGTATCACTACAGGTAGCTTCCGATATAATCGCTTTGCTTGCTCAAGATGAAACTAAACACACTCCACCAGCTTACTTTCCGGAAGTTCTGCAGAGATCAATAGGTCCTAGGTCTGTTAGAAATTCCGTTGTTGCAAGAGATTGGGCACTCATTTCCAAAACCGACGACAATACAAGAATTTCATATTATTAATGTATTAATAATAATGAGAATAAGAATAATAATTTCCCAGACAACAAGGAGGCCGAGAACTTTCGAGTTTGGAGTGTCTACATAACAGGATGGTACTGGATGGAGTAAAGTAAATGTAAAGTAAAGTTATCAGGAGTTCAGATTCCTTTTTCTGCTTGGTCTGTGACCATGAGAAAGCAGGGATCGGAACAAATAATTTTATTATTTTTAGTCCGCTATTAAAAAATAGTACATTGAAAAAAACTATATTTCATAATTTTCTTCTTGGAATATGTTATGTATAGAACTCATATTCAAAACATAGCCTTATGGATGAATGATAAACGTATAGGAAATGTCATGAAGAGAAAACAACTGAGGAACATCAAACTTAAATAGAAAACGAATAGAAGAGGATGTGAAAGCTGGAGGAATCTCTGGATTTTGCACGATACAGTGTCGTGAAATCTAGATGGCAGTGTATCGGGTTCAAAATCAAATATGCAGGAGCATTAGAAAAATTCATTCTTTAAAACAAAAATTCTTTAAACAGCGAATGGCATTTTCTGAGTTGAATATACTGTCATATTATACAGGTTCCGCCACGAAGATTAGGACAGGCATTCTCTCGGAACTCTAGAGTAGTAGACACTTGTTATTTTGGGGTTGTGAATCAAAGCAATCGGTACAGAAATGCAAAAATGCACAGGTTGTCCCATTAATAATTTTAAATCTGATGTCAAGTGATCAACAACAAAAAGCTCATTGGGTAACATTATATCAGAAAAAGCTGCACCAGTCGCTTTAATTTACAACCCCAAAATTTCAATTATCTACTACTCTCGAGTTCCAGTTATTCCCTGTCCTAATCTCGTGGGACACACTGTATATATATAACTTGTGGTAGAAGTCCATTGTGTCTCGAAGAGGATGGATTTTCTGTTTATATAAAACTGTGTTGATATTTGAGGAAATTCTTTTCCACTGGACAGTACTATTTGAAGTTTTAACTATTTTATTGTTGTCGATAGTGTATAGCAACTGGAATTTTGGTCGCCGCGTTGCTTCTAGAAAAATATTGAAAAAATAATAAAGATTCAAAATTTTATGTCTCAATTTTCAACTGATGATCAATTGAAATTTGTTTCAGATTTTAGTATTATTTCAAAATTAATTATTTGTTCTGATGATGTGTTTTCATTTGCAGTCTATGTATGACATCATCTGATTCTGCCACATTACCTATCGTGGCAACCCGTAGAAATATATTATTGAAATTTCACATGGAGTTTTTCGAGACTGGTCCGAAAGGAATGCGACAATCAAAATTTTGCTGAAAAATTTTTACACGCCAAAAAAATTCTGGCGCGGATTCTCTATTCGAAAAAAAGGTGATTGGTTGAACTTTTCGAGATGCACATTTAGAAGAAACAAAATCTTTATCCCAAGATTTTGGGAGGCGGGGCTTAGCAAATTGCAAAACACTGTATGAGGAATCCGATTGTGAGATTTGACAGTTAACATTCTTGTGCGTATTTGAACGGTGTTAGAAGTTGAAGTTGTGAAACTGATTTTATGTCTGAGCTAATAAAGGCAATTAATTATCCAAAAACAAATGTATCACTGATTTAAGTACGTATCAGAAACGTAGCATTACCCGTAATTTTTGAGGATTCAACTATTTCAAATTCAATGAAGCATTCATTCTCCCATGAAGAAAAATGGATATGTTAACAAGTTATTCTCCTCTCAGCACAATTTGCATGAACGCGAGATGAAGTCATTCCAAATTCAATCAACCAAAGTGAGCTAGCTATAAAACGAATGAGACATTAAAACTCCATCAAAATTCATCTAATTCGATTTTCTGGTCTCGTATAGTATTATTCTAATCTGTTCATTAGGCTTAATCGCCTCTACGACCCATAAAAGCTGTTAAAACTAGTCTGTCCGTTCATAACATTGATGTAGTAATCTGGGGAATTCAATGAATAACAGCATGGTGAATGATCAGAATGTACTGACTCTGAATGAAAGAGAATGTTTTATACGTTTGCAGTACGAGAAAGCAATAACGCCTGTATACGTTTTTCAAAAAATGTAATGCAATATATCGGAAAAGTGTAAAGTGGGTACCACCTCTCAAATTGTTTGTATTCCGATGTAATGAATAAATACACCACCTTTTATGTTGTTTGGCAGCATTGTTCGAGATTTATGAACTGAGACATAGATCGGAATTACAAAATGTATCAAGCGGTGAGGAGTTATTTTCGTTACTTATTATATACAGTGTGTCCATGAAGTAACCCCCCCTCCCCTTCTCCCTTATGACTTATGAACGGATTGGATTTTTTTTTTTGATAAAATGGTTGCTCATAAGGTTCATTCTGACACAATAAATTATCTGTCTTTCAAAATGGCGCCCGGTCGTCATTTTGAAAGATTTTTTGAATGGCATGATTGGCCGAGTGATATTTCATTTGAAACGTCTTTCAATTCTCCATATGACTGCAGAATTTCAAATGAAAATATCATGCAAAAACAAAATGGCGGCACATAAAATTAGAACTCTTATTGAGCAACCCCACCACTGTTAACTTTTGAACGGGTTGGAATTCTGCTCTAAAATTTCATCTGGTTGATAAACTTTTCATAAAGTTTTGCCATCAAAAAAAAATTCTATTTTTGAAAATAGCGTTGGACCGCCACTTCGAAATATTTTATGAAATCGCATGGGGGGTTCGAATGATACCTCATTTGACTCGTCTTTCAATTTTTTATACGATAACGAAATAATAGACAAATATTTTCCTCCCAACCAAAATGGCGGTACATAATGTCAGATCTATGCAATGAGGATTCTCTCGAATCCTAACGAGTTCCAGTGAAATCATCAAATCTTTTAGGGTACCTTTCCACAAAAGTTCTCTGTACCTGAAATCTACTCATTATTATCAGCAGACGGATAACAAAGAAAACTGAGTAATAATAATGGATCCTCATAGCAGAGCTCTAACGTTATGTACCGCAATTTTATTTTGGATAGAAATTATTGTCTAAAATTTTGTTATCGTATAGAAAATTGAAATACGATTCAAATGAAGTATCACTTGACTCACAATGCGATTTCAAATTTTTTTTTTTTCAAAATGTCGGCCCAACGCCATTTTGAGAAATAGAAAAAATTATATGTGGCAAAAAATAGTTAATGAACTATCAACCAGATAAAATTTTAAAGCAAAATTCCGATCCTTTCAAAAGTTATTAGTGGTGGGGTTACTCAATGAGAGTTCTAATATTATGTACCGCCATTTTGATTTGGCTTAATATTTTTGTTTGAAATTCTGCAGTCAAATAGACAATTAAAAAACGTTCAGAATGAGGTATCACTCGACCCACCATGTCATTCAAAAAAATCTTTCAAAATGGTGTCTGGTTGCCATTTTGAAATGCAGATAATCTTTTCATGTCAAAAAGTAGCGTATGAACAACCATTCCACCAAAAACAATTTTAAAGGAAAAATCCAATCCGTTCAGAAATTAACAGTGGGGGGTTACTTTATGGACACACTGTATATATCCTATTATTGGAGTTGATATATTACCCTCTTCTATACTCGAATTATCACCAACTATCACGCACAAGGAAAGGTAATATATCATCCTCATTAAATGTAATCACTATCAATATTTCATCTTCATTAGTCAGCTCCAAAATATCACACGAAGATAAAGTGAAAATGCCTCTTATTTTAATAAGATTCTGTATAATTAGGTTTTTCAGAATGATTGTAGTAGAAAGTTGACGTATTATTTGCATATTTCCAAGTGTAATCTAGTTCCTAATTCATGTTGTAATATAGTGGTTGAGACATGTCATATTAAAATTATGAAGCGTATAGTTGATGATTTATTTGCTTCAGGTATCTGCTACTTGTGATACATCGGATATTAATTACAATAATTACTATTCAAAAAACATGCGTCGTTGATAAATGTGGTGAAATTAATGAAATGCTATCTATTACGATTTTGAAGCTGTTAACCAAGTTGGCAGTTACGTGGTAGCCCAGCTTCCGACATTTAGTACAGACTGGTACGGCAGTATTTCCTAAAACATTTCAAGTAAGTGAAGGGTACACTTTATATTTTATTTGAATAGGGGCTGGTTGTTTAGTTTACGATGGTCCTGAATGATATAAAAATAAACTTCCCACATGGATGAATATGCGTGATATAGTGCAATCAATTACCCAATCGATGAAGTTCCATGCCCCCTCTTACAAATCAGTTCATCTTTGGTAGAGGGTTTTTTCCTCAAGGATCTGCACTTACCTAGATCAAAACTAGATTTAATATAAATTCGAATGTGTATATTCTGATCCTCTTTTTGTCATCACAGGCGTCCCCGAAGGAAGTCTTGAACAAAGCCAATAAGTCAGTCATCAACATGAAATTTTAATGCTCCAGAAATGGTCTTATTGAAAAATATCGATTAATGTGTTCCAGTTGAATACGACCTAATATCAACAAAAGTCGTCTTTAAATAACTTGTGGTAGAAATCGACTCACATCTTTCTTGGGGTTATCATGTAGAAAATTCTAAGAGATTGAATTTTAAATTTTCAACCGTCATCATCTGTACATACTTTGATGTGTATATTACGCAAAGTCACGCGTTGAAATTCCACAAGCACATGAATGATTGTTAACACCGTCATAATAGGTGTGGAGCCAGAAAAACACGTTTTTATTTCAAAAATGAGTTGTCAGAATCCCAAAATATTTTTAGGTTGTTCTTAGAATGTGTTCTGCTCTGGCAGTGTTGTCTGATAACATAATTTTTCTCATCCTCTTTCCCCCATTTTCTCCCCTTTTTCCACAATTTTACCTTGTTGAAAACCTGGAAAAACACTTCCAAAACAAATTTTACCCATTTTCCCCCACTTTTTACCCCCTCTGTTCCCCCTTTTCCTCTCTTTTTGGACAATTTCGCCTTCTTGAAAAACCAAATAAAACACATTTTTCACAAAAACGAATTTCCTCCCTTTTTCTCCCCTTTTTCAACAATTCCACCTTCTTCAAAACGCCGAAAAAGCCCCTTTCATTCTCTTAAAACCCAGATTTTTCGACCCCCGTGTTCCCCCAACCTTAGCCCCTATATCCCACCGGTCCCGCTTGGCGAGTCGGTTATTGGGTAATTTGGATAGTTCAAAATGCCTAAAAAAGCGTTTTTTGCGTTTCAAAGAATGCAAATTGTTGGTTTTCAAGAAAAAACATGAAAAATGCAATAAATGCCTAAAAACACCTTTTTGCGTTTTATAGAAGGCTGAACTCCGGAAGTGTTTTTAGGAATTTTTGAAGGAGGGTTGTAAACGAAGAGATTTCACCCTAACTCCGGAGGTATTTTTGCAAATTTTGTATGGGGTTTTAGGAATTTTGAAGGGGGTTGTAGGGAAAGATATTTCGCCCTAACTCCAGATGTATTTTCAACAATTTTGCGGAAAGTTGTAGAAATTCCCCTCTCTTTCAATAATTTTGCCATCTTGAAAATACGAAAAAATGCATTTCCCCCTTTCCAACAATTTCACCTTCTTTGAAACTCAGAAATACATTCGGCAAAATAACGGTGACATGTTTACAGTTTTTGCTATATAAAAATGTCAATGAAGTCTAGTACCCATATACAGATGTCAATAAACTCTGCTTGTCCTCGAACTAGGAGTCATCCAATGAAGTCGATACGAAAATGTCATCTCTAAATGCAAATTTTCCTTTTCTAGTTATTATAATTCTTGACTGTGGGCCAGGATGAGGATGGGACAGACTCACACCTTGCATTGTTATTAAATAAGAATAATAACATATTATATGTTAATGTTCCACACGCCGTTTGAAATACGTCTTCCTAGACTGCTTAAATTAACATTTGATTTAGGCGTCGACGATGTCATGGGCTGAACGAAAATCATTGTTCATATGTTAATGAGTCGTTATGCAATGACAATTTTTTATGAACTAGACTATTGCTGAAGCTAAAGAATTGACATATCAAATTGCTTTCATTTTGGAACTTGGTGGGATTCATTCATAAAAATTTAAGGAGATTGTGAAGAAATTTCTCTGATATTGATTCTTGAGTAATCTCTTGAAAACAAAGAATATGCAGGAGCGTCATAATATAATCTTTGAAATTTTTAAATGGCTATAGATTCTGGTAAGTTTCTTTACACAGGTACTGACGTCATCTTAGACCAAAAAATTAATTGGGTGATATAAGTAACGACAACCCTATTTTCCACTGTCTATTAAAACATCAAAATAATATTCGTCATAATTATATAGACATAAAATGCCATATTTTGACGCATCAGACATTCTTCTGATTTCTGGATTACCCAACAGCTGATTTTGGTTAGTTATTAGTGGTTAGATTTTTACAGATGTATTCTGAATCTATGTCATCAACCATATCATCATGCATGACCTACCTAATACTCGATAGGTTTTAGCTTTGATGACACTGTTGGACTGGTATTGAGATGGGGATTTGTATAATCTGGGGGATACTCCAGGGTAGTGCCACTGGAAAAATGTACTCTTTTGCAAGAAACTGATGATGATTTTAAAATTGTGAAATTGTCCTTATTATTAAATCAATTGGTGAAAAGTCAGATTTTAATTTTTTCATTATGTTTTTTCTTATTTTTATGATGTCTGCAAATAATTAATCACAGCACCCTAGATTCAATTCAAAATAAATCAAGTTTTGGCGATAATATTCCACAAAAATACTCTAAACTCATACAAGGTTTCATGTAAAAATCTGAAGTTGATGTCACTTCCGATTGAAAATTTATGAAATTATTGAAAAGTTATTGAAAATTGTTTTATACGCAATAATGGACGATTTGAGGGTATATATATATATATATACTTATATATATATATATATATATATATACATATCAACTCTGCCAAGACATATTGCGCCTGGGTTAAAAAGCTGATTGAGCTTTGATACACCTCCGCTTTAATAAAAACAATAATCGTTATTTTGTAAATTTCTAATGGTGATAATATGTTAAATCTGATTTTGAATGAACTGATTACTGAAAAACGTAATTCTCTTGTCAAATATCTTTTAACATTCTATAACTAATCTGCTAAGCCCTTAGCCGGCTTTTGTACCATCAAAAAGGAATTAAAATAATTCATCATAACTATTTCGAACTTATCAATCAAAAGTGCATATGTGATTATCAAAATCTGTGTCCTCCAAAATCAATTTCATAACATCATAGAGAAAACCTTGCGACAAAAATTGTGAAAGGTCCATGAAAATATATTTCGTGGGCCAGGAGAAAATGGAAATGAATACTAATAGAAACTGCATAAAAACCTAGCTGATCACCATAGCTTTCCCATGCCATACACATTGTACAATAAATCTTTTAATATAATATCAATTGGCATTCTCTCAGGAATTCGTGACACATCAAACCAGGAAGTGGGTTATCCGTACCTTTTCCACTGATGTAAACCAATAATTGGAGAACTACCTACCGTCATCAATTATCGATAACCCACACAGATTTGATAGTAATCATCAAATTTATACAGAAACAAAACATTTTATAAACTGAGTATCTATTTCGTGAAAATCTGGTCGTCAAGGAACACAACGTTGACTCAATTAGCATTTAATGCATATACATCAATAATTTGGCAATTGCTTGATAGGATGCACCTACACATTTTCATGAGCTGAATGAAGTATGGAAATAATCGATTATATGCAAATTTAATGGATTCTGTATTCTGAAGATCAAATATAACGAGGTCTCATTTGAAGATACTTAGAATAAATGAATATTCACTGTGCAGATAACAAGTAAAATAAAAATTCAATATCCATTGAATAACCGATCAAACTCACTCTGTTGTAACAGTGGTGGGGAAACTTGCATGGTGTGAATAGAGCCCAGCTTGATACTTGCACGGCCTCTTGGTTAATTGGACCTCAACAGTGTATGGATTCGGTTGTCATTGACTTCAAACTGATGAAATTATTTGATATGAAGGAAAATAAGTGTTATCTTTCTGGCAACCATTCGAATTTTAATGAACTCATGGCTCCGCAAAAATGATATTTTCACTGGCCACAGCACATTCTTTTCATGTTGAAGAACGGCTAAAGGAAAATAATTTACATATTTTAATTTTATATCAACAATGTTTTTCTTACTGCTGAAGTAATGTTAACAAAAATTCTAGATAAACAGAGTACATAAAATTATCAACGAATGGTGAAATTGACAAAAACGACCGCTTGTGTGTACCTGAACTTACGCACTTATCGTTCACTCTGAGTCTGATGTTGATATTGATGTTGATTCCCCTTATATCAAGTTGATTCCAGCATCATTGAATCCCAAGTAAACCACCCAAAGGGATGAGTTAATAATAATAATAATAGATTTTATTGACAGGAAAAATTACAAAATTACATTCATAACCCCGTCAAATGACAGGATTCAATTTCTGACCATACCACTAGTGATTAAGTCAGACCTTGCCCCTCCATCCAACCAAAAAAAAAAAATTGTGCACGCATAAATATATGCATTTATGAGTACACACTATTAAATGAATATATACACAGCTATACTAAAATATGCAACGATATTATAACAAATGAGCACATAAGTGCACCATATTCAAAATTAGCATGCGGAAAGCACAAGTGCTTCGCATAAGTTTTGTTTTGTGATTCAAAAGGTCGTTATTACGATAAATCAATTTGAGATTGGTATATCCACGTTTGAGAATGAACGAAGTGTGGAGTGAAAATCTGAGGGAAGAGTCTAATATGAGTCCAAGATTTTTTTAAGTGGTCTATATTAATATTTATATTTATATCAGCTGGTCTACCAAAGAGCATACCAAGTGATTTAAAGGGGTTGATAGAAATGCAGTATTTCCTTGAAATATTACTCAGAGATTCGAGGTCTTCGTTGACTTGTTAGCAAGCCATAGCGGTAGAATTTGCGTCGAACTGCAGGTAGATTTGTGTGTCATCGGCGTAACCATGCATGTTTGTATATTTGAGGCAATTCGGAAATTGTGAAATGTAAATTACAAATAACAGGGGACCAAGAATAGAGTTCTGCGGCACACCAGAGAGAGTTTCAAGATAACCTGACTAATTTTGTTCATTGCCACACAATGCGACCGGCCAAGCAGATAATTTTCCAAATCCCGACAGCCCGAGTATTTTTGATATTCTAATATTATTCTTAGATTATTTTTGGATTGGGTCCATTCAATTACTTCACAGTTACTCAATCATGAACATCTACACTACCTACCTAACTTGTTAACAACAAGTCTCGTCCGAATTTCAACTTAATATTTCTTTTTTCAAAATGTTATAACTGAAAAGAAACTAAGTGCACCATTAAAAATATTCTGCTGACCCCAGGAACAATGTTCAAGAAAGATTTTCAATTATTCTGAACAACTTTACATAATTACAATTTTCGATATTATCACAAATAATAGTATATTGATATTAAACAAGATATAAAAACGATTATTTACACACAAGCCAACAAATTGGTGCCACAAGTCAACCGAGTGTGGAATGAGGTTTTCAGACGAGTTTTTTACGATACTTTTTCTACAACTGTACCTAGAAACCACGCAAATCTCATTTTCTCTATAAAACTCTTTTTTATAAAAAAAAAATTCTCCAACAAAAAACAATTTTTTGAAGTGAGTAACCAATCAGCAGAGACGTGGCGTTTGCTATGGAACTCAGCCAACTTAAAACGTGAAACATTGCAGTTGTCAGGAGAGAACCAAAAAGAATCATATAGAACGAGAACTGAGTCTGCAAAACCTCATATTATGAGGAAGCCCTATGAAAGAGTAGTTTATCAACTCTTGTACAAAATTTATATTTTTTGACACTTCTTACATACAACTCACATGTTGTGATATTTGAATATCAGAATTAAGGTTTTAGAACATGCCGAAGTATAATTTTTTTCCAAAACTTAAGTGGACAGACGAACTGTATATAACTTATTATTTCAGTGAAAAAGAACGATTTCGAAAAATCTAATCTCATTCATCCATGTTACATTAAATTCGATCAATACTTTCCAAACTCAATAAGACTCATGAGAGCATATTCTATTCTGCGGTTTTGAGAAGTGAAATGAACTCGACCGAAAAAGATAATCGAATATCGTTTGCATAATAGAACGCAATAAAAGAATGTTGATACATAATTAAGTCCCATTCTCTATATCAGATATCGGTTTGTAAGCTACCGAATACAAATCCGAAACAAAAAAATTAGGCACGTACCAATTCAGACAATCAAATTAAGCAATTATGTGGGCGTGTCTTCAGCTCCATAACACAAAAAACCATATAAAATTAATCTTTTCAATTTGTATCTCGACATAAATGTTAAAAATGCCCAGAAGAAAGAGCTTAGCCTCATACTTTGACCTCGAAATAAACGAAAAAGCACGACTTGAAAATTAGTTAACAATGAGATTTCAAGCCATTAAGATCGAAACTATTTTACTGCTAAATCAGATAGGGTCAAAATGATGAATTGGGCCTTGAGGCAATACTATTGTGTTAATCACTAGCGTCTTCTGATTTAATGGATGCTCTAATCATATACTAGAATGTGTTATTCAACTTGCATCGAAAACGGATTCTTCAATAATTCTTCAAATCTCGATATGGTGGCAAACCTTGATATGCCAAATATTATTGATATATCATCATTCGAATGATTTCGTGACCAAATTATTGTGAAAGTTATGAAGCCATCTGATTCGTATTATTAATTTCACTTTTGCATTTTTTACTTTTTTGACTTTGATAAATCAACAGCTGTTGAAAGAAACCCATTCATAGATGACGTCTGGCCCATTTTCGGTAGAGATGAAAAAAGTGCAACCTTCTTTCTCGCGATCAGACATAATATTTGGGAAAGTTCAGTCTGAATAAATCGCGAAAACGTTGAAGAATTTTGATATGAATAACTGCCCTTTCAAATAATCGTTTCAATAATTGTTATTTGAGTAACAAAGAATGTAGAGACGTGTTAACATTCGAGGTGAGCGAGTACGAGTCGAGGCTTGTAGCTTGCCGAGGATGTTAACAGTCGATGCATTCCGTGTTACTTATTACGTTTTTCCCGCTGCTTCTTCGCATTTCTCGAAATTTGCCTGGAATGAAGTTTGTTTTTTACCCTTCCTTCATGATTATTCGTTCCGCTATTTCATTATAAGTTGCTTGTGCGCGTAACTGAGTTACCGAATAAACAGACAACAATAATATTCAAAAAGTCTTATAACCTAAAAATTGATAAAAATGAAGCTGAAGTTATTACTTGTCAAAGTCAAAGTCATTATTACCCTAGGCATATAAATGACACTATTTAATTCCGTTGTCAAGATGAATTAGTAAACGAATGATATAGGCCATTTACCTGTTTTGTTGCTAAGCATGTATGGACTATTTACAGTGTCGGCAGCGGGAAAAGTGAAATTTCGAAATGTGAACCCAAACTATTACCGTTTTGGGGAAGATTTGTCAATAACTGCCCCTTCAAATGTAATGTAATGTATTGCATTTATACGATAACTTACTGAAAATTATACAGTCTGCTCTCCCTACCAAAACAAAGTGGAAAACGAAGTGAAATTTGTAAATGTGAACCAAATCAGGTTTTATGAAAACGTTAAATGAATAGCTAGAATCCCTTTCTTACTTCCTTCATTAAACATAGGACTGAAGATTTGAAATGCAATTTTAGCATGTCTCTTAATATTAATTAGCGAAAATAATGACTTCATTTGCTGGCATGTCATGTCATTCGTGTTTCTTCTGATGAAGATAACATACATTACTGATGATACTGTGTCGATTTACTGCAAGAATAAATTTCAACAATTGACCTTTCATAGTCCAATTTTGGTAGTTTCCAATTAATTCGAATGTACGTAATGGATCATTCAGTCAATATCCTCAACACACCGGATATTTTTGGCGACCTAGAAAATAGATGAATTATCAAGATGAACAAACGAAAAAAAAAAAGTATTGAAGAATCTAAAAGAAACACCATGAAATACCTCAATAAATTGAAATTGAAACAATGGAAAACATTTCAAGGCTATGTTTTGGTCAGATTTGAAGTTGATAAAAAACATTCGACAGGTAAGGTTGTTCGCATTTTTTCACCACGTCGAGTGATTTATTAGTATTGTTTAAAATTGTTTTTCCGTTAACCAGCTGTCGTCCCCTTACGAATGGCAGCCCTCAAAGGCGAAACTTGTTCGAGCCAAGGATTAACGGGTCTTACCTTTTAACGTGCGATTCCTAGCACTTTCTCGGGCCATCAGATAGAAATCTGTAGTCGCTAAGGATTCGAACCTAGCCGACCATCAGTCATTGGTTTCGAACGCGAAAGTCTTAACTACTGAGCTACATGCACGCAATATTCAAAATACTATTCTATAATCGAATTAAAATCTACTTCAACCTATAGTGGGTATACGTTTCTTGCACTACAAAGTCTCATTTAATTTAGTCGACACTAATCATATATGAGAAAGTAACACATTGCTACTAATTCATTCTTCAGGTTATTAGCTTGATCCTCAGATGTGACTGCTTCATAATATTTTGAAAAATGTATTCAGAAAATAAAGCTCGATCGTATATAAACGGTTTAAAAATTGATGAAATATTATTGATACGCCTATTGTGTTTTTTAACAATTTCAAAAAGTTTATTGATAATATTTGAAAAAAAAATTAATTGATATTATGTCACAACAACACTTCACAGCGAACAACACTATGATGCAAATGTCTAACTGATTTCACATCAACCAAAGGTAAACAACTTTTTCTACAAACTCTTATCAACGTTATTTTTCACGCTTTCAGATCTCAACGCATAGTAGACATTTTTCGAAAATTTCGATATCCACCGCTTTTGTTTAAAATATATCTATATTGGCATGATTGTAAATAGTGACAGTGAATTCAGAGGATTTTGAGTAACCATAAGGCTGGGAACGCACGAGCCGTAAACCGCGGCGGATGGCGGTCACGCGGATGTTAATTTATATACGAATATATGGTACACGAACTGACATTCGCACGGTTACACGGATTCCAGTCTGTTGTCCACCTTATATAGTTATATGAGTTAACATCCGCGTGACTGCCATCCGCCGCGGTTCGCGGCTCGCGCGTTCCCTTTGCACGGCGTATGGAGTGTCGCGCCTGGCGTGTGAGCTTGCACTCCACGCGCTGTGAGAATGGTGCAGCGTGCCAAGTTTCGGGCGGAGTGTCATGTCCCATCGATTGTCGGTAAATTTACACAGTTCAAAGGAAACACTCCGCGTGCGGAGTGGCGAGACTGGGGTGCACAGTTCACGGCGCGGTGCGTACCACACTCGACTTGTCAATCAACAGGCCGTGAGATCGCTAGCGTCCAGTCACGCGATCGGCGTGGCACTCCGCAGTCCACATGCCAGGCGCATCACTCTTCACGCCGTGTAATGGCCTCTTTATGGTGAAGAGGTTTGATGCGGTTTGAGGTTGAGTGGAAGAATAGCACTAGCTTCTTTCGCTGTCAAAGTGACAGCATATTTTCGAAAAAAAAAAAAATTAGTAGCGTCTTTACTTGCACTTCGTGAGAGGCACTTTGGAGGTGAAGTATTCATTTCGTTGGTGTTGAATATCTAAAGACTGAGTGCAAAGTTCTTCAATTTTTCAGGTTTTTTAGACACTATAATCGAGAAATATTATAACGGCAATTCAAACAATCAAAAGAAAAAATTAGTATTGAAACACTTAATTATAAATATTGACAAGCCGGATGCTTTCCGAACGGATTGAAATTTATTTTGGTTAAATTATATTCCATGAACTACGTTTTTACTACAAAAAAATTGTTTATTTTTCAAAATGGTATCGGGCCGCCATTTTCAAAGATTTTTCGAATGGCATGGGGCTTCGAATGAAACTACATTTGAAACGTCTTGTAATTCTCTATTCGGAAGCAAAATTTCAAACAAAAATTTATTTCAACGACAAAATGGCGGTACATAATTTCCCACATCTACATTTTTTTTTATTTTGGTCGAATGTTATTTCATACAACTACTAAACTAATAAAAATTTCGAAATCGCGTCGGGCCGCCTTTTTGATAGATTATTTGAAGTGGCATTGGAAGTCGAGTGATAGCTCATTTGAATCGTTTTTCAATTCTCTATACGACGCCAAAATTTCACAAAGAAATATTCATCCAAAACAAATTGGCGGTACTTAATGTTAGAGCTCTGCTACGAGGATCATTTATTATTATTATTCAATTAACTTTGTTATCTGTCTGCTAATGATAATAAGGCACGAAAACCTTTTGTAGAAAGGTAATTCAAAATTGAAAAGGGGAACGTTCTCCATGAAAATTGAAAAATGAAAAATGTGATTTTATGAATGTCGTATTCATATTTTCGAACTAAAATCGTAATTCAAAAGTAATGATGATTTTACTAGATATCATTAGGATCCTCATACCAGAGCTCTAACATTATGTAACGCCATTTTGTTTTGGATGAATATTCTTGTGTAAAATGTTGTTATCGTCTGGAGAATTGAGGCAATTCAAATGAGTTACCACAGGAACCCCAATGCTTTAAAAAAATAAAAATGGCGGCACAACGCCATTTTAAAAGAAAGGCATTTTTGTTGTTAAACGGTAGTTTATGAAATACCATTTGACCAAACAAATATTCGAAATACAATTCCAATCCGTTGAAACAGGGATGGTTGTACTTTATGAGAGTTCTAACATTACGCACCGCTATTTTGTTTCGCATCGATACCTTTCTCTAAAATTTTGCTGCTGTATAGAGAATTGTAAAACTTTTCGAATAAGGTATAACTGAACCCCCCTTGCTGTTAAAAAAAAAATTCAATATGGTGGCCTGTCGCCTCTTTGAAAGATAGACACCTTTTTTGTCAAAAAGTAGTACATGGAATAAATTTGAGAAAAAACGTTCCAATTCTTTCAAAAGATAACAGGGGGGAGGTTTCTTTATAGACAGAATTGGAAAAAATTTCATGTATACATTTTCACTGTTTTCTTTTTGTTTCAGGTATGGAATCAAGAATTTTGGATGAAAATGAGGGGTGAGATATATTATATTTTAATTAATTTTTTAACTGTATATTGGTCATGTACTTACTACTTTCGAGGTTGAATATTTCATGCAGTTATACCATTGTTGAAAGAGAAAGTGAAGATAATCATTTCTTTGTTTAAATCATCATTTCGAATAGATTCAAAAAGTAATTTCAGTCTTTTCGTTTTGAAACTTGTCTAATAATCAATTAGAACTAAAATCAATGAAATACTTTCTAATGTCACCACAAGGAATCTACAAGAAATAATGAGACTTTTTTGACGGAGATATCTACTGACAACAATAAAAATAATACACCTTTCCTTTCAATGAACCTATAATGTGTGCGGTAGGAGTTATTTGTCGCATCGGAAAACGCTGAAGATTAAAAACCAGATTATTGATTCTCTACTGACCATTTCTATATAGTACGTGTACTATTACAGAAAATATACGTTAACCTGACATCAATAAGAATTCATTAAAATGTTTAAAAAATGGAATATTCCAGGTGATGATACATAAATCTCAAACGATTTATTTTTTTGTATTCCTTTGGATTTCTTATTCAATTTAATTTCGCCCAATACTGAAGATATTTTCGAAAGCTTCTACAAATTATGGAGAAAAATATTAAAAATTATCGTAATAGACACCATATATGTGTAAAAGTTTTGGACAATGATGTGAATTGACAAATTTTATTGTGGCTGCCCATTTTGTGGATTGTTTCTATGAGTCCGACGTTTCAATCAGTTGAGTATCTCCGATCGTTATCAAGTGTGTACTGACCGCCAGAATAATGAAAGGAACTTTATATGTCTTGAGGTCATTAACAGGACCACCTGTTTTCTCAATTGGCCATGCTTTAAGCGTGGTAATAGATAAGCCAGTAGAAAGAGACAATCAATTCTGTCCAAAAGTTTTCAAACTTTGGTCAAGTGAATGGTACATCGAGAGAGCAAATCTTAGTTTGCAACCTCTCTCGAAGCACGCAACATTGTCGAAATCGCAATCAACTTGAATTTTGCTGCAGTATACTCGTTGAGAAAATTCCAAAAGTTCTGCAAACTTTTAGTAGTATTGAATATATTATTTCATATCACGAATCAAGTTTGCAACCAATACAATTGTACGGAACATTTTTTTATCGAAAACTAATGTTTTCCTTTGTTATACGATGAGAGAAAATTCCAAAACTTCTGCAAACTTAGCAGATACATCGAAAAAATATTTCGAAGATTTCGAAGAGTTGTGCAGATTTGTAACCTTTTACGTTGACCGGAACATATATTTTTTTAATTCCTAGTCATCTTTTTGATCATGGTAATCTCGAAATAATTGCAAAAATTTTGAAACTTTATTGCAAATTTTTAAAACATCTATTCTGATGCATTCACAAATTTGCAACCTTGTGAAAAATTTGGAACTGCATGCAATTTGAAAAAATCTAATTTGTGAATTAATTAGATTTTTTAAAATTGAATGAAGTTCGGGATCGTGTACAAGGTTGCAAATTACACGAATCAAGAAAATATATGTTCCAGTCAGAGTAACAGATTGCAAATCTACACAACTGTTTGGAATATTTTTCTGATGTATCTGTCAAGTTTGCAGAACTTTTGGAAGTTTCTCTTATGGTATATCAAAGAAAAACATTTTTGGTCCATAAAAAAAATGTTCCGTAGACTTGAAGTGGTTGCAAGCTTGACTCGTGTTATGAAATAATATATTCAGTACCACTCCAAGTCTGCAGAACTTTTGGAGTATACAGCAAAATTCAAGTTATTGGCCATTTTGAAAATGTTGTGTACTTTGGAAGAGGTTGCAAATTGAGATTTAGTTTAAAAACTTTTGGAATTATTGTTAAATTTTCGATTTTTCACGTCTATCTCTACTGGTATAAGAATTGACCTGTTATTAATTAATGTTTCAACACATACTTTATTTCAACGGTCAGTTGATAAAAGCATTGTTGGCTTGGATGTAAAGAGGCTCTTCAAATTTCCGTTCAAACCAGTGTTCTTCATAGTTAGCATATTTCCACTGGATGCGGTGGTGTTCCGTTCAAGCGTGTTCTGTGGTGACTATGAGGTCTCTTCCCGTTGAGTCTAGCGTCTGTGTTCGTCTACCCTAATTCTGAGCGGGATTTTGGTCTCACCTCATTCGCACGGTATTTGGTAAACGCAATTTTTTTTTCTCTTGAATTCTCAGGATTGGTTGTGGTTAGTTCGCTATGTGTTTCGGAATCCGAAATATCTCCTGACGTTGTACTTATTCCCGGTAATCCTAAGTCTCTCTGATAAGCCTCTAATGTATGGTAGCAGGAGAACATGGCTTGGTTGTGGAAACTTGGATATCCTTTTGTCTTGTTTCAGAAAAATCTTCCAGGAGTCTTTCATGTTTCATGTCTCTCTCATGATGGTGAGTTCAATTTCCAGTTGTTCTTTGTTGCTGCATATAAGATACTGAACCGATTGAAACATAGCGTTCATAGAAACAATGAAGACAACTGAAATGCGCAATAAAGGTTATCGAAAAAATGTATTGTTCGCTTTCGCCAAACTCGTTTCTGGTTTATATCATTTATTGTTTCAATATGAAAATCCAGTTTTCCTGGAACCAGAATACTTTTGGAATGTGAGCCATCAGACGATGATTTCATCCGTGCCACCATAGTCATAAAAACAATCCAATAGACCTGAATAAGGAAGATTCATCAACATAATGAATATTAACTATTTTTGGACTAAAAAGTTAGAAGTAGATTTGAAGACAAAAAAAAACCTTCATTTTAAGATTCATCATAACTAAACGATTCATACCCGACATGAGTTTCATCAACAAAATTTATTTCATAATATCGGTCCATTTTTCAATCTATTCTTCCATTCTGAATCCAAATCAATTTGGAGGCTCGTATTCATGATACAAAAATTCATCATCACATCACTTTTGTGAATTGTATAGTGGGACATAATTTATGAGTTCTTTGACTCATTCTACATATCATGACTCCCAAACATTTTCATACCTATTGTGTTCATGTCATCTCTATCTAATATACAGAGTGTCCATAAAGTAACCCCTCCCTGTTAACTTCTGAACGGATTGAAATTTTCGGATGAAATTGTTTTTTGGTGGAATGTAAGTTCATAAGCTACTCTTTGACGACCAAAAAATGTTTATTTTTGTTTAAATGCCATCGATGGTCGAGTTATACCTCATTCGAAACGTCTTACAATTCTCTATACTTCCCAGAAATTTCAAACAAAAATTTGAATTCAAAAGAAAACGGCGGTACATAATGTAAGAACTCTCTTAGAGTAACCCCACCCCTCTTAACTTTTGAACGGAATGGAACTATGCTTTGATTTTTTTTGCTGAATGGTAGTTTTGATGGTGGCCTTTTCAAACTTTGATTCGTCTTAATTCTCCATGTTCACGTTTCGTTTTCTCACCGCACTAAACTCTTTGGACATTTTCCACGTGTACTTTTAACCTAATGTAGGTAATGAAGTAAGTAATAAATAAAATAAAATAATTCTTGATGTATTTTCACTTATCATTGAGTATATCAATTGAGTCATTTTTGATATTTCCATTTCTGCTCGAAGTAACTGACATTTTAAAAAAGAAAGAAATATCCAAGTAGTGATCTACCGAAAAAGTTCAAAGGAGAGAACATAGATGCTGATGACTACATTTGACAGGAACTAACCCACAGGGTTAGGCAGTATAAATTGAAAACACTTTTATATGCAGTGTTAACAAACTAGATCTTTAAAGGCGGATAATTTTGAACGATTTTGAGCCCCGTTAGTTTTCTAAATATGGTTTTTTATTTTTCCGGATCTTTTTAATTTTGAACTAGAATTCATACAAAAGGTTTATTCATCGACAAGTCTACAGCAGAAAACAACTACTGGTTGGTAAGGTGAATAATTTCACCGACAATTGAAGGTTTTCATTACCTCAGTGAAAAGAAATTCCGAAGCATCACCCTAACTATAATGTAGATCATATAATAATAATACTTTATTTTCTTAAAGACATGCATAAACATGTATAGAATTTGTCAAAAAACTAGAAACTAGAACTAAAACTAAAAAGGAAAATTTTGGCAACTGGCCAAATCATCATCAACATGGGAAAATGTTATTCAAAAAATTCTTCAATGGAGTAAAATCCACCGTTAAGTAAGTATTTCCTGAGACATTGTTTGAATCCTTTCAAAGTATCAGATGATTTAATATTGGACGGAAGTTTATTGAATAACCTTTTCCCAATTACACTAGGTGACCTATATAAGAGGTTAGTTCTAGAAAATGGCACACGCAGATCATTTTGCTGTCTTGTGTTATTGCCATGGATATCCTTATTAGTCTTAAAAGAATTTAAGTTACAAAATATAAAAACACACACTTCAAATATATACAGACATGGTAAAGATAAAATTCCATAGGTTTTAAAAAAATCTCGACAACTAGTGGTACGAGAGACACCGGCGATACGACGAATTAGTTTTTTCTGTGAAATAAACACATCATTGAAACAAGTGCATGACCCCCAAAAACATATTCCGTATCTTAGTCTTGATTCTGCTTGAGCGAAATATAGCATGATTAATTGTTCCTCCGTCAAAACTGATTTCATGTTTTGGAGTAAGTAACTGACAGAGTTTAGTTTTGCAATTACTGCCTCACAATGTCTCCTCCAATCGAGACTCTCATCAATGTATAGGCCCAGGAACCTCACACACGATACATTTTTCAAAACGTTATTATTGAAGTTTATACAAACGGTATCCACTTGTTTTTGCCTGTTATGAAATTGTATTGACTGAGTTTTTTCTGCATTTAGATGAAGTGAATTTATGCAGAACCAGTCATACAAACTAGAGAGAACTTCATTACATCTGTTTTCCAAGGAATATTCGGGTTTTTTCGAGACAAGTATGGACGTATCGTCCGCATACAACGTGAAATGTGTGGATGGGCTTACTCTAACAATGTCATTTACATATATAAGAAACAATGTTGGGCCCACCACTGACCCTTGAGGAACACCTACACTGATGTCCAGATAATCCGAATTACAGGTAGTCATTGTTTGCTCAGTCACCCCTGGAAGACTAACGTACTGGCGTCGTGCGTGCAGATAAGATTTTATCCATTCCAGGGCAAGTCCCTGAACACCTATATTAATTAGTTTATTAAATAAGGTATTATGGTTTACGCAATCGAATGCCCTGCTGAGATCACAAAATATCCCAACAGGGCACTCGCCCGCATCAACCAAATTGACCAGATTTTCATAAAACGAGTGGACAGCACTGTTTGTGGATTTGTTCGCTTGGAATCCATGCTGGTTATCGATTATTATATGATTCTGTTCCAGGTGACAGTTCAGTCTCTCTAAATAGGCATATTCAAATATTTTTGAAAATATGGAGGGAATGGTTATGGGACGATAATTACTTACCTGCTTTGGATCGCCTTTTTTCAAAATTGGAACAACCTTTCCAGTCTTTAGGCAATCCGGAAAATTACCATTCGAAAACGAAAGATTGATAAGATGGGTCAAAGGAGATATTATAAAATAAGCAATTTTTTTTAGCAAAAATGCTGGTATGTCGTCAGGGCCACATGATTTTTTATTTTTAATCTTTTTTAGAAGCAGTTCATATAATTCCATTTGCGTATAAGGATACAATAACAATGTAATCTGCGACGAATTTGTGAGTTCATTCACAGAATCCGTTGCAGAAACACACGGTATATTTTTAATTATATCAAGTGGAGCATTTCTAAAAAACAAATTAAAAGAATTAGCGACATCTACAGGATTCTCTAGCAGGCCATTTTCATTTGACAGCAAAGATATATTCTGATTTTTTACTTCATTATTTCTTGTGAATTCATTTATTACCTTCCAAGCGCTTTTTGTAGGATTATCAGATTTTTCAATTATGTTCTGATAATGTTTTTTCCGCGTTTCCTTCAAAAATTTTAAATGGTCCCTTTTTTGGGTCTTATAATATTCACGAAGTTCCGGGAACGTCCTTGACAGAGCATGTAAGTTTTTCAGGTTAATAGATGATTGTCGTACATCATTATTTATCCACTTAGCATTTTTTGTTTTATTTTTTAAAGATTGTTTCGTTATTGACGGGAAATGTACATTAAAGTGAAAGATAAAAGTGTTCATAAAATTATTGAATGCTAAATTTGTATCTAATATGCCGTACAAATGATTCCAGTCTTCAGTCATAAGGCCACGAATAAAATCATTTATCGAACTCTCCGTGAAATGTCTTGACCGATAAAAAATTGGAGAGGCAGCCACATCGCAGTTAACTTCTACGAGAACAGTCCGGTGATCTGATACAGTGTTGTCAAATACGCATGATAAGCCAGGATTAGAGAAATTTACGAAAATGCTATCTAGAGTTGTAGCGCTGTCTCTCGTTACCCTAGTTGGCCATTTGACAAGATTATTAGTAACATTATACGTAGACAAGATATTCAACAACTTAGTATGATCTTTGTTGCGAATACCAGTATTAACATTAAAATCGCCACATACAGCAATACGGGCATTGGGTTTATAAATACGATTTAGGATACAATCGAGGTTCTCTAGGAATATGTCTAAATCACCTGATGGCGATCGATAACAATTTAACACAATAAAATAATTATCATATTTATCCAGAAAGGAGCAATAACAAAATTCTGAATGCTTATCAGTACAAAATTTTTTCAAATTGATATTGTTATTAAGTTTTATACCTTTTTTAATCCATATTCCTACTCCTCCGCCCTTTACTTCTGCATTGCGAGAATAACTACTAGCTAATATAAAACCTTTAATATATATTTGACTCACAGAATCTATAGTTTCCCATAGTTCAGTAAGACATATGATGTCAATATTCTTAAAGTTATCAATCTCTAAAAGAATTTCATTGATTTTATCGTTATTGATACTTTGCACATTTAGCAACAATAAATTTGGGTTAAACATTACCTCGGTAACTGGGTGTGCTTGCGAAGGTATAAAAAATTGTTAATACATAATAGATTGTGCTTCAGAGTATCTTGTGACAAGTGAACAGGTTTCTCTTTCGGTAGAAATGCGATTGTGGATGGTTTTGCGTATGAAAGTAGATCAACACGCACTCTAGTTCCTCATTCAACTCGATCATTCTGAGATTTTATATGGTTAATTAAATGTTGACAAGGAAGTTCCCAACATCCTAGATAAAATTCAAATCAAGTTGTTAATGATATAGAGCTGATCTGGTAGGAAATGGTCGTTAGCAGAAATGATGTTTCCTCGACAAACTGTTGTGGAAGACCAGTTTTACGAAAAGTTTATGCAACATGGGATATCGCAAATAAATTAAATAAATATTTTTAGGAAATTACTCCCCAAACTATAAAAAATTATTGACAAAAAATTTTCAAATACTCATGTAATATAAATTGGTGTCTTCCATTAAAGTTATTGGAAAATCAGTCAATACTTGAACAGTGAATAAAAATTCATGACAATATAATTAGAAATTATCCTCAATACTGAAAAATTTGAGGAAATTTGTCTGTCTCTCTGTTTGTCTTTCTGTCTGTCTTTCTGTCTGTCTTTCTGTCTGTCTTTCTGTCTGTCTTTCTGTCTGTCTTTCTGTCTGTCTGTCTTTCTGTCTGTCTTTCTGTCTGTCTTTCTGTCTGTCTTTCTGTCTGTCTTTCTGTCTGTCTTTCTGTCTGTCTTTCTGTCTGTCTTTCTGTCTGTCTTTCTGTCTGTCTTTCTGTCTGTCTTTCTGTCTGCCTTTCTGCCTGTCTTTCTGTCTGTCTTTCTGTCTGTCTTTCTGTCTGTCTTTCTGTCTGTCTTTCTGTCTGTCTTTCTGTCTGTCTTTCTGTCTGTCTTTCTGTCTGTCTTTCTGTCTGTCTTTCTGTCTGTCTTTCTGTCTGTCTTTCTGTCTGTCTTTCTGTCTGTCTTTCTGTCTGTCTTTCTGTCTGTCTTTCTGTCTGTCTTTCTGTCTGTCTTTCTGTCTGTCTTTCTGTCTGTCTTTCTGTCTGTCTTTCTGTCTGTCTTTCTGTCTGTCTTTCTGTCTGTCTTTCTGTCTGTCTTTCTGTCTGTCTCTCTGTCTGTCTTTCTGTCTGTCTTTCTGTCTGTCTTTCTGTCTTTCTGTCTGTCTTTCTGTCTTTCTGTCTGTCTTTCTGTCTTTCTGTCTGTCTTTCTGTCTGTCTCTCTATCTGTCTTTCTGTCTGTCTTTCTGTCTGTCTTTCTGTCTGTCTTTCTGTCTGTCTTTCTGTCTGTCTTTCTGTCTGTCTTTCTGTCTGTCTTTCTGTCTGTCTTTCTGTCTGTCTGTCTTTCTGTCTGTCTTTCTGTATGTCTGTCTGTCTGTCCTTCTGTCTGTCTTTCTGTCTGTCTTTCTGTCTGTCTTTCTGTCTGTCTTTCTGTCTGTCTTTCTGTCTGTCTTTCTGTCTGTCTTTCTGTCTGTCTTTCTGTCTGTCTTTCTGTCTGTCTCTCTGTCTGTCTTTCTGTCTGTCTTTCTGTCTGTCTTTCTGTCTGTCTTTCTGTCTGTCTTTCTGTCTGTCTTTCTGTCTGTCTTTCTGTCTGTCTTTCTGTCTGTCTTTCTGTCTGTCTTCCTGTCTTTCTGTCTTTCTGTCTGTCTTTCTGTCTGTCTTTCTGTCTTTCTGTCTTTCTGTCTGTCTTTCTGTCTCTCTTTCTGTCTGTCTTTCTGTCTGTCTTTCTGTCTGTCTGTCTTTCTGTCTGTCTTTCTGTCTGTCTTTCTGTCTGTCTTTCTGTCTGTCTTTCTGTCTGTCTTTCTGTCTGTATTTCTGTCTGTCTCTCTGTATATCTGTCTTTCTGTCTGTCTCTCTGTATATCTGTCTTTCTGTCTGTCTTTCTGTATGTCTTTCTGTCTGTATTTCTGTCTGTCTTTCTGTCTGTCTTTCTGTCTGTCTTTCTATCTGTCTTTCTGTCTGTCTTTCTGTCTGTCTTTCTGTCTGTCTTTCTGTCTGTCTTTCTGTCTTTCTGTCTGTCTTTCTGTTTGTCTTTCTGTCTTTCTGTCTTTCTGTCTTTCTGTCTGTCTATCTGTCTGTCTTTCTGACTGTCTTTCTGTCTGTCTTTCTGTCTGTCTTTCTATCTGTCTTTCTATCTGTTCTTCTGTCTGTATTTTTGTTTATCTTATTGTCTGGTCTTCCTGGCTGTTTATTCTTCGGTCTGCATTTCCCTTTGTCATTATGTCTGTGTTTCTGTGTGTCTGTCTGTCTTTTTGACGGTATTTATAATTATTTTTCTGCCTGTCTTCTCGTTTGTCTTGTTGTCTGTGTTTCTGTCTATCTGAGTTTATATATGTCATCCTGTCTTCCTCCTTTTATGTCTGTTTTTCTATCAGTCTTTGTATCTATCTTTTTGCCATCAGTGGTTATGTCTGTCTTTATTTTTTTCTCTCTGTCTTTCTGTCCCTCTGTCTGTCTTTCTGACTGCCTCAATCTTTCTGAGTGTCTTTCTGGTTCAAAATTTACAATAAATTTTTCAAGCACTTTCTGCCATCTGATTGAACTCATACTTTTCACACATATCAGATGCCGACGACAATTCAATGATTTAAAGAAATGTCAGCTCCACCCATCGATGCTAGATAGAGAATGGGTGGAAATTCGGAAAAAGTTTCGAACGGCGATAATTAGGAGAAAAAAGTGTCGGTCAGGAGTAGACCCCCAATTTTTTGAAAACAGATTGCGAAAACTCACAAAAATATAATTAGAGAGATGCTTAAAAATTGTAAAAAATATCGTTCAGTCGAATAATTTTCGTATTTCGTCATTATAGTACAGTTTCGGAAGTTTTCATCTGGGGTATGGTGGTTTTATGAGAGCGTAAAGAAAACCTTGCTATATGTTGAGAGAGCATTACAATTTCTCCTCTACTAGCTCGAGGAAGGGATATCGACGTGAGTTGTTAATTCGTCGGACGAGGCAACAGGAGAGGCGCGCAGTATAGTGCGTCTCTCTTATTTATGTGGTATTATCATATCATTGCGTTCCTTGTTGCTCGCGTACATTTCTGTCTATACCACAGATGAAAAGTTTCCGATACTGTATATGTATCCAGTAAAATGAGGTATGTGCCACTAACGTACCAACTTCTGGAAACCTGGCGCACTCATCAAGACAGATCATTGAATAAATTCTAATGGTTGAAAGTACAAAATAAAATAAACATATTGCAGCTTCACTATTATGAAAAATATTTCGAAAGATGACCAGTTCAATAATGAACTTTTTTGGGTTCCCAATTTTGTTTGCCTCTTAGATTGTGAATTCCTCAATATAATCTTATCAGATCGGTGTTTGAATTTACACAATGTTAATAGCAACAAAAAATGGGCTACAGCAAACACTCAGCTACATTTACTAGTAACTCGCTCACTATTCGTTGAATATTTTTTTCGAATAACATTCCACACAAACTCAAACTAATCACAAACGCATAAGAAACAACAGTCAATCTCCTCCTCTTTAAAAAATCGAAAGAAAGATGCCATTAAATCTGACATTTAAAAATCATAATTAGATAAGGCGGCAGTTAGAATGGAAAGGTCGCGTTCAAGTAGCTGTTACACGCTGAAAATTCAACCCCCTTTATAATTAACTGAAACACCGAACTAGCAGAGTTATTACTTGGTTAAATCAAGTGTGATGGAATTAGCGATCGAACTCGATTGTTTCACATACAGTGTCAGTCAGTAATCATATGGTAATGGTAGATGAAACATGATTAAGGACCGATCTCCAACTTTTTTCTAGTGTTCATAATATATAAGCGAAGTATCATCGATGAGCATATTATGTATATTTCGAATATGATTTGAAAGCTTGAGTGTATAGGTATTTCATTATCGAAAATGATAAAAACACGTCAGATTTGTGACTTATGAATCAAGAAAACCAGACAGAATATGAAGTGAGTCTTGACATCTAACAGATTCTGAATATCAAGTTTTGTATAAACAATTTCTGCAGCTCACATTTTTTTTTTTAAGAAAGAGTATATACTTGATTCCGACAATCAAATCATTGAAATCAATTTTCCTTTGGACAGACTTTTTTTTTTCGTTCTTCATGTTATTGTCGAGCTAATTTGACGGCTATGGAAGAAAACGCGATTTATGAAAGTTTTCCTCGAAAAAGTCATCAATATTAAATGGAAATGGAAGTGTTGGTGTTGGTGTATAATTCTGAGAAATAGTATCCATTATAGGTAAAGTGTAAGTGCACACAAATTATATTTTTTCCGCCCACTGAGAGCAAATAAATATTTGTGGCGAAATCGAGCCTGAAGAATGAATAATCTTCAGGATAAGATGGAATTTTTATGTTTTTGATAAGGAATGTAATAACAGTACTGATGAAACTCTTTACATATCTTGTGAATCTATCTTTTTCAACCGGAACTTTTCCAGATTTGTTTAAAGTGGGGAAAATAACTGCCGACTTCCAAAGAAAACTACAGTTCTATCACGGTGTCCTAGAATTCAAATATTTCTTGATAGGCTTTTGAGTTTTTCAAGACAGGAGAATATTTCCTAAGATAATTAACAAGGTTTCACAAGCAAATAATCTACAACAGACATTCACTCTCATGACAGAAAAATCGTGGATAATATAGTTTTTTGTAACTTCAACATGGCATTCGACTTTGTCTGTCAAGTTATCCTAAAGGAGAAGTTAGTAAGAAATTATATACGAGATAGCTCTTGAAATGGCTCTTAGCTTCCATAAAAAATTGAAACATATATCAACAATGGGCTACCTCGGGGTTAATTTCTGCACCTCGTTATGTTGTTCAGTTATATGAATGACATTAATAAATTCCAGTTACCAGTTTCCTTCACAAATTATGCTTATGATACATCTGTATATAGTTATCTCATACGATATTGCCCTTAAGGAAAAATATACTACAACGGTTAAAAAAATTTACGTCAGGTAGAAATACCTCAAGACCACGACCAACAATCCCGAAAACTACCTAAAGTTGAGAACTATCTGGTGCCAATCACCTCTTAATAAAAATAAAAAAAAACACAATCAACTAGATTCGATAACAGATAAAAAGAATATGAATAGCTTACCTTTCATGATATTAAGAGGAATGAAAACACCGTAACAATTTTGGGTATATATTTAGATCACTCAACAACAGGGAAACCTCATTGTGAACATATGATCTCACAACTTATCAGCTTATCTGCTTATCAGTTGACGAATCTACGGAAGGTAGGTATTAAATATGAATATTTTAATGAACTATGGAAATATCTTCTTCAGCAAATGGTCACTTACAATGTTTTTATTTAATATCTCGAAAACTGTTCCGTCAATTTGGACCTAATTTTACTCTCACTATTATGAAAGTGTTGACTATTAAATATAAATGTTTGGTCAACTTTGTATGTTGCGTTTCTCAGATATGCAATTTTAAAGTCTACGGTGTTACGATATATGGGGTAGCTACTATCGATTGAACCAAACTTTAGGAGACCTTATGATAAATTAAATCCTATTACATAACATATCGAATTCTTTCTTGAGTTTGTGAATATTTTTGTTCAATCAACAGTGGCAATTAATAATTTCTTCGATTTCAAAAACGATCTCTCAATTGTTTTCAGTATATGGGTATAAACCAAAATATTAAAAATTCGTATTTCAAACAGAGAGACTCATCAAGAAACAAAACACGTTTTCATCGCCAGAATAGACTAAAACTATGATATTCTAACAAAATATAAATTGTTGGTTCAGAAATAGTGTTACCAAAAAAATCCTGAAAAATTATTTTTTTGATTATGCCCCGTATACTCCCTAATGTACTTTTATTATTAACGTTATAATTGGACATCTCAAACAATTTCTTATAACTTTCATTCTGAATTAGTCTTATTTCGACTAACATAACAATTTTTTCCTTTGTCAACCCTACCCAACTCCGACGTTTTTACGAGCTTTGGCTGCTTATAAAAGACACATACAAAATCATTTAAACTCGTTCATTTCCCTAATTACCCATCCCACTATAACACAATAAAATTTTAGCCAGTTTGACCAAGAACCAATTTTGAACGTGCGTGGTCCTTTAGCATATTTTTGACTTACACTGTACATCGCCGCACTCTATGATGTACGGAATATGCAGACTCAATAGTAATCTAGGAAGAAGAATGCTCAATGTTTGAAATGCGATTTGGTTGACTGAATCGGAGGAATTTGTTGTTATTCGTGATTAAAACTGGGCGGACTGCATAGCCATTCTATTTGCTCGCCTTCCTGCCATGTGCAACTGTTTCTTCAATTTATTAGAAGACCTGCTTGCCTTCGGTGATTATTCTGAATATCATACACAATTTCCGTCATCAATTTGTTTATTGCTGGATAATTTTTGCATGACTTAATCGATGGTTTATCTGTAGAGCCATCAATGTGTAACATAAAAGGAGCAGGAAGACATTGATAATGAATTAGACCGAAAGGTAACGAAGTGCAGTCAACTGAAAAATGTGTTATTGGCTATTAGAAGTTCAAGTGGTGCTCCAAAATAGGAATAGAATTGATTGAATAGACCATAGATCAATAAATGTTACAGTTGATGTTCTCGTTAATTTTTTATCTTTTCGGGTGATTAGATGTGGGAATGTGATGGACTGAATCCATATAGGAAGTATGAAAATTTCAATTATTAAGTAGGTACTGTATCAGAGAAACAAACTGTATTTATTGCCTTCTTTTCAGATATCGAAATATTTTTTCTCAATACAGTAATAATCAGGTGATAGTCTGTAATTATTAGGTTGAATATCCTTTTTGCATCTTTCTTCAAAGGTGGACTTGTAATAATGATAATAAATGAAAATAATAATAATGTATCCTCCGGAAGGGCAATACAAGTATTGTATAGGAGTAGTCGTTCATCTGAAGTCAAATTGAAAATAAACATCATTCAATAACATAAACTGAATTGTATCATGTATGCACTATTATAATTTACTATATTATAGTTAATTTTAATAAAAAATTGTTTAAAACATTTTTTAAACGTATTACTGTTCGACTTTTTCTTACATGTTCTGGTAATTTATTGAATAATAAAGGGCCTAGTGAACTGGGACATATTTTAGATATTTGGACCCTAGAAAAAGGTATTATCAGCTGATTTTTCATTATTTTGTCATGATTGGGATTGCTAGATCTGGTCAAAGAGTTGTTATAGTGACTGATTACGTAATAGTCCGGGGGGTACTGTCACTTTGGAATACGTCATAGTATGCACGATAAAATTTACTTGTTATTATAGTACACATACCGATTCAGACGCGACCGCGGTGGGTGGAAGGGTGTGTTTCCATGAAAATCAAGACAAATTTGGTTTTTCAGAACTGAACATTTTTCTGCAAAAATCTGTACTGGGAGTAAAATTAGTAAAATTAGTGTCCTGATTCCGAATCCGTTAGAGTTTTGGGCCTATAATGTCCGCTAATGTGGTTTTTCGCAAAGCTGGGTAAGTCCGTCGCTCCTGGCGAGCAGTGTATTTCACTCAGATCAACTTCAGGCAAGATTCAAAGATTCATTGCCTGTACATCTACCGATTCCGAAATTTACAGAGTTCCACGGAAGATACGGGGGTGTTTTCATGAAAAGTGAGATACACTGCATGTTAGGAGAAAAATACTTTATAATTTTCCAGTTTCAACACCCTGTATTTCTGCAAGAAAGAAGCTTTGTGAAAAAATGCATGTGAAAGTAGCATTGATATTTTTGGTAGAATATCCAGTATAAATTTGGAGCAGTGATTTGGATTGTTCAATTCACTTCAGCATTTTATTTTTTCATTTTCATTTTCCATTTTTCACTTAAAATTGAATGAAGAAATCAAAAAATAATAATTTTCCTGAATTTACCAGTAGCGTAAAAATTAAGGTATGAAAGGGACCAATTTACCCTTTTTGTACGCCAGTGGTGGCAACTGAAACTGTATTGAATAAAAACGTTTCTCCGAATTGAACTGTGAAATTTCCAAAACTGTGGAAGTTACGAATAAAAAATGGATTTAATTTTTCATATTCAACACGATTGATTTCGTGATGAGTATCACATGATCCACCAACGACGAAAAATCCAACCTGCATACTATGACGTATTCCAAAGTGACACTACCTCCCGGGCTATAAACACAAACTTCAAAGATAAAAATTGATGATGGATGAATCTACACATCTTGTTATCTATTAATCCTATACAATAGTAATAATTGGGTCGAAAATTCATCAGAAAACAACTTTCCTGGCTAATACCATGACGAACGTTGAATTACATCTAATGAATTTCCGTGTAGAGTTCCTACAAGGATGTATCCGCAATTACTAGTTGCATGGAAATGTTCATTGAAACATCTGGACCACCTATATATCGATTTATGGGTTCTTGCCTTCATCAGTATAGGGTCAACTCGAGCCCCTCAACCAAAGCAATACCCAAAACTTGCGTGATAAATTGAAGCACTTATACAAATACATAAAGAAATATGCATTGTTCACAACCAGCTTGTCAAGAGAGAAACAAGATGTCCTGCCCTACCAGGACGACACTCATTATTTAATTGAACCATTTGTTGCAGACATTAGTTATTGTCTGCAGAGACCTACCCTATACTGATGAGGGCAAGAACCCAGAAATCGATCTCTGGGTGGTCCAAAAAATGTTTCAATGAACATTTCCGTGCAACTAGCAATTGCAGGACGTCCTTGTAGGAACTCTGCACGGAAATGCATTCGATGTAATTCAACGTTCGTCGTGGTATTAGCCAGGAAAGTAGTTGTTTCCTGATGGATTTTCTACCCAATGATTTCTATTGTACAGGATGGCAATGAGCGTCGACCTGGTAGGGCAGGACATGCTTCTCTCTTGTTCATTGAAATATTTATTAGAACTAAAACAAAGTAATTACAAAAAAGTAGTTAATCAGCGTATCTAAAGAATTGGAACTCATTGAATGAAAACTTCTAAGGAAGTCCGTAGATGCTTAAAAAAGTCCAGTTTAAAAGAAGACATTATATTAATGCAACAGTCATCAAATTTGTCCGTTCTGTCTTTTATCAAGGTGTAGTAGTGGCCAGTATCAATCCAGAACCATCATAGTGAACGACAACTGTGTAAAGCACGTAACAGCTGTTGGCTAGAATAGTTGCATTTTTAGCTTGATACGTTAGACTTGTTCAAATGTTCAATACATCTTTGAAATGTCGAGTCATAACTGAATAGCTTCAGAGTTATAATCAGATTTGCATGTGTTTTACTATACTCTTTATTTTATGGCTGACAGTTCTTTTGGCGCAGATTCGGCAATCACTATCACTTGTTATGTGTTCAGTTCCCAGGTGGTATCCATTCTGTATGCACATCGTCAAACTGCAAGGATCTTCCTTCCAAAATATTTTTGTACTGGAGAAGGGGTAGGCTCTGATTCATCACCATCACGGCATTCATATGAATAGAATTAGTCTCCTGATCAGGTATCATGAAAATTCGGAACTGTCTTGCTGTCCTAATGAGAATCCAGTTAGGCCCAAAGATATCATGTAATCTTACGGAGAAAAAATACTCCTTTTCGGAAAATTTATGTTTTTTGAACAAAAGCTTTAGTTCGAAGGATAACTGGGATACATTATTACTGTTGGTTTATATTTCATTCCTGAAAGACTCTGTCATGAATATTCATAAAGCAAGTGTTGCTCAAATTTTTCAAACAATTTTACTCCTAAGATTTTCAGTAGAATTTTCCAAAGACTGACAGAATACGAACAGCAACTTCTTCAATCAAACCATTCGGCCCGCATACTCAACACTTCCTTGTGAAGTGGAATCTTCTAGATGGCTCGAAGTGATCGATTAGAACAATTCGGGATACATAAATGTTGGTTTGACGAGGAACGATTGTTGATTCTTGACTATTTTGAAAAGGGAAAAAGATCAACAATCATTTGTTTTTCATATATTGTATATTTCAAATGCACTGATTCCTGCTCCGCCCAAAGAGTTGTTGCCTTCTAAATAGAATAGGAAAACATATGAAATATTCCGAAAACTCAAGCAGCTTCACCACATTTCCACGGTTCTAGGACTAGTCTCCTTTCGAGTTTGTTGAGAATCAGAACCATAAACACCACAAGCCACAAGCTACCAAAATTCTGGTAATTTTTTATGTTTCAACTTTTCACTGGAAATAGCCGCAGATTCAGCAGTCTTGTAGCTTTCAGGAGTGAAATGAAAGACAATAAAGGCAATGAGTTTACCTGTTTTCATGGTATGAGAGACATACCATCTGGACCTTTACCATTATAACGGCTGGTACCTGAAATTGCAGAGATGCGTGCCGACAACTCATTTCAAGGTAGCATTCACTTGTCACTGTCCCGATAAACATCCTGCACTTCTTTTACAACTCATACCGTGCTCACCTCTCTCATGAACTTCACTACCACATATACAAGTAGTAGGCACGAAACTAGCTGAACCCAAACTGAGACCAACTGAAATTCTAAGCACAGATCCATACTGTGCGTATTCTATGGACGCGTATTTCCAAAATACGCAGTTCAATACTTAGGTATCCGTAGAATACTCATAGCATGGACCCGGGCCAAATGATTTGTCATCCAATAAGGTTAAAAGAGATGCGAATGGTAAGACCGGGTCTTTAGTATCTTCACATATATGCGTATATAATACGAAAAAAACGTTTCAAATTAAACCAATGTGTTTTTATCGTTCCGAAAATACGCAGCCCAAATACACATTCTTAAATTACTCATAGTATAAAATAGTAAAGTATAGAATAGTGTGCCTAAAGCAATCAGCCAAGCACCAAATTTCTTGACCATATTATTTTAATGAAAATTACAGAAATTACAGAAGAGGTATTTGAGTTTTCCCTCTAGTTGACCGATATAAATACAATATCAATTCTTTCAAATTCATATCAAGCTTTATTTCAGTGGTGACTCGATTATTATTGAGAAAATCGTAATTTTTTGAATCCCCAAAAGTTCATCAGAACTGAGAAATTCGTGAAATGTGAAAACTTATTTCAAATCCAAACCTATCACCCTGGAGCTTGTCTAAATATTACGGTTGATTGGAGATTTCCTGAATTCCAATATTATTTATAGTATCATCAAATAGTTGAAAGAGTCAACTGCAACTGCCCTCACGATTTTGAACGAAATAATTAATGAAATATTATTATATAAAATCGTGTCTTCGTCTGTATCGATATTCATCACACCAGTCACTTACCCAATAAGCAGGAAAGTATCAGAGCATGCTTCATTTCTGCAGTAGATGATTGTTCAAATGATGAGTATTCAGTATTGAAACCAAATATGGTGCGTTTCATTAGAGGGTATATATAATTCAGAAATCGAGTTATATCCACATTCATGAAAGGTGTATATCGAACAATGATTATATTTTTATTCACTAAAAAGTAAGTCATACCTACATATGAATCAAATACATTTCACATATTAGTCTGAAATGTAATACTACCTGGAAACATTAAATAAAATGAAAATACTTGAATGTCATCCGTTCATCAAATAGAAGCTACCCAAAACTTCATCACTTCCACTCTACGCGCATTCTCAAAGGAATCTACAGTCACAAGTTGAAACTCAATTTGAAACGAACCACGGAATCCAAAGTTAGAAATTTTTTTAGTCATTGGCAGGCAGTCAACAATTTTGTTGTTCTGACCAATCCAAGGTTCAAAATTAAGTTTCCAATGCGTCAAGAGGAACGCAATCAGAATCTAAAGTGAAGAGAGTGATTTCGATTAAATTCTGAGAGTTCCATCATCTGCTGACGGTCGTTTACAACTCGTTAAATTAGGTTTCATCTAGTGACTGTATTTGTCACAAGTTATTTTTCATTATCATTTCCTTTGCTTTAATTCAGAGTGAATTCGTTTTGATTTCGAGAGCTCCATGAAGCTGCTCTGACGAGAGAATACTCATTATGAAGAACACTGGTAATACAAGATGGGCGGTGAATACGTGTCCTTTTTGGTGAAAGGAATTTGCGACGATATTTTCTCCTTTTAATTATAATTCTATATACGTAAAGCAAGTGGGCAAAATAACAATAGTAAAGTCTTCGTCTCCAAAAACAAATGCTAATAGCCAGGAAATGTAACAATGGTAAGGTAATGTCTATGATTATTTTTTATTATTCGCAGGTACATCTCTTTTTAAATTATAGGTAATATGCGAAATGTTTCTACTGTAACATAAACGTGAATATAGAACGTATTATACAAATACATTACCTTCATTTAATCATGGTAGTAAATTGAATTTAAAAATTCTGAATACTAACCAGGGAGAGACGTCCACCAATCACTGTTGGGTTTAAATTAACAGTGCTGCTCCTAAGGTGGCGTATGGAGTCAGTAACAAAGCCTACAAGAACACCCTGGCTTTTAATTTAGTGGTCTTTGGTGTGGAGGAAATGAGAAAGTTTTGCTATCATTATTGAAATACACATATTTCAGTATGGTCAAGCTATTCATAAATAATTTGGTATTTTTATACAGCTAGGAAAATATTGCTATTTTCAATTTTTAAAATCATGTTTTTTTTATTTTATTTTATTTTTCGGGAAAGACGTATATACAGATGAACATAAAAGCAAAACTTTATCTGAATACAGAATTTGATCCAATTCGTTAGTGTCGTTTCTCAGATCAAATATACAAGTAAGGAAAAAAAGTCCGTCGGTCCCGAAAATTCATTCCTTATTTTACATATCACAAAAAAATGTGATTCATAAGTTGTAGGGTTTCATTCGATATCTTCAATGATTTAAGTTTAATTCACACAGAGTGTCTCAACAAAGCGCAGCGACTCAGAAGTTTATTTTTTCAAATAGGACACCCTGTATATCGTTGCATGACCGGTTAGGGATGGTCATAAGGAATCCAATAATACCAATTTTGATGCTGTTATCTCCAAAGACTAAGAAGATATCGCCTATTATTTTATCCATAAGACGAATGAGTGGGAGAAAGAAACTTTTTCTGATGGCTGGTAAATAAATTCTCTCTCACACCAATTGAGCTCATGAATAAAATAATAGGCGATGTCTCCGTAGTTTTTGGAGATAACAGCATCACACTTAGTATTGTTGGATTCCTTATCATCATCCCTAACTGGTCATGGAATGATATACAGGGCGTCCTATTTAAAAAAATAAATTTCCAAGGCGTGAGATATGTTCTTCCGAAGATATTCAAAGATATGAGATAATGTCAAATGGTTGTCACCAAATCAATATGAATCCCCTGCAGACTTGCTATGATTCATTTATTTCTTCCTCCACAAGATGGGTAGCAAGTGGATTTTTCTCTGAATTCACCTACTTTGTACGGGTTGATGGTTTTTCTGGATTTTCTGGACCAAAAGTCGGTGAGTTGACGGAACGTGACTGGAAATAATGATAATAATAGCTGTTCTCCATATACACAGGCTCATGGTATGCCCATCTGAGTTTTAATAAGGGACTGTAAAGTTGGAAACATTTACAAATATTTTCTTTCCATCCTTGCTCCTTGAAAGATTCTCAAAAAATTGATTTTTCTTTCTAATATTTTCTTGAGTTATTCCGAAAAATAATAAAATAATACAAAATCAAACTAATATTTCCTTTCATAAATATAATAATCTGATGAACGCACAAGTTTACCATTGCGAATTATATCTCGTGAGCTCTTGAATAAAGAAATTACCCTCTGGATTGACTTTTCATAGAAGAAATCATTAATTGGATATAATTCATTCTCAGAAACCTACATATTGATAAAGTAAATAATCACAAAGTTTCAACCAGAATGTGCTAATACTCCAATTCTCGCTAATTCAACCTAATTTTTTTTCCCCAATTTTCACTAGAACTGGTCATAAAAATCAGGAAGAGTTCAATTTCTTGAATTTGAATTATTCAGCCAATCATTGTCTATGAAAAAATATTGGAGAACTAGGGAAACTGAAAATGTCGAAAAAGTTTGGCGGCATTTCAAGTATCTAGAAAAAGGTATATATCAATCATCTCTTCTTTTTAACTAATTTCTCACCAATCAACTACTGAATTCGGTACTGATTAATTAGCATTGAAAAGCAATCAGAAGAAATGAAAATATCGGTAAAAATTTTTGAATATGCTCAATAATTGGTTCCTGATTGATGTGGTTAATTATAAACAGATCCATATAAAGCGGCTATTAATCTCAAGGCTCTAGAATAATTATAACGTTACGAAATCCACATACACATTTCATATTCATAAGTGCTGTATTTATTCCATGCATTTTTCAGTATAAAAGGAAATGAAATGCAATCTCGAGAAAAAATTTCATTCAGTACATGAATCTCACACTCGCTCAAGAATCCATAAAGTTCCTCAACATCCTGTTTTGCATAAGTCTACCGGTTGAATTTTTGCATTTCAACCTCTTAATAATTGCATTACATCGATGAGGTGGTTGATGTAAATCGAGATAACTTATAATTATTCCCGCAATAATAATACACTACAAAACTCATTTCATTATTGACTTCATGACGGTATGCTCGTTTTTATCAAAGCTGAATCATGAATACCCAAGGCGTACGCTTAATGTCGCTATTCTCTGAAATAATAACATTTAAAGTTGAATTCCCGAATTTTAATGAAGTATTTCTCAGAGATCACCGTCAAAGCATTATCCAATAGTTTTTATGCGTCGATCACTTCTTCTTCACATACTTGTTCCTTTAATAATGTATAAAACAAGACATCATACCACAAAATATCTCAAAACAGAATTAAATTATCGTTTTATTGAAGCGCAGTCCTGTTTGCCATGTCGGTAAACGATTAAAAAACAAATGGGACATGAATTTGTAAGTGGCTTGGCCTAAACAATGAGACATTTGTTTGTTGAGATGTTTGTCGCCGGTAACTAGATGGAAATGAATAGAACCAGCCTTGTATAACTGTAAAATGCCCAAGAGTCGCAAATCAGCATTTGTTTAGAGCTAATGGTCAGTATACGTATATGTACGGAGAAAGTGCTTCTATTTACATCAAAAGGTCTCCTCATATGTTATAGATCCATTTATATTTTATCAATGAGAAAGTGGATCTCTTACATGGTCTGTTAATAAACACAAGTTTAAACTGTAACGGACAGAGACAAATGTGGAGTACAATAAGAATTTATTGCTGCTTGATCTGAGCGTCATAAGAAAAATCATCGTTTAATGACATTACAACTACTAGACCTATAACAGTTACTTTTCTCCTAGACTGGGAAAAAAGCCAACGGAAGTACATACATACCCACTAATTGTTTAGTATATTTCAAAAACGAAAAACATATATGAAAATTGAATAGTTAGAACAAATTTGGAACAGAGGTGTCTTTTGGACTCGTTAGTCTTCGCCAGTGTGGTGCAAGAATGTGTAACACTTCGATGCAAGATTGATACAAATGGCAAATATAACAGAAAACCAACAGTTCCACCCACTCACAAAAATATACACAACATATACACCGATATTGGTGAGAGGGAAAGGAGACCTGTACCTGAGAAGTAAATTACGCATAAGAACACCATCAAATACCTAGAATTGGCATATATAAGTGATTTGGCGCTCGACGATAGATACCATTTATTCTGTCAAAGTCTGCTGTAAAGACTTGTTGCAACTCCTGCTGGCTCAAGGGGCCATCGTGATTACTCAAGTATCGATGAAGCCATGGAATGCATTCATGCATATCTTGGAGCACATGTGGATGAATTTTCACTTTCGCTGCTCATTTAGGAGATAAAGGGAGAAGTGTGTGGGAAGAAAAACCGCAGAAGTTTTTTCACACAGCTGCCTCAACATCAACGGGAAACCACTGCCTCATTCCATTTGCTCTCGATTTCAGCAGCTGTGACTCTACATCAGCCTTCTAAAGCCATGCCAAAGTGAAACTGCTCACTGCATTGAAGCGAGATCCTCAGCTGGAGGAGCAGGATGTAACTTTTTTTAAATCCCACATCAAAACCTGTGGAAATAGCGGCCGCGGGGGAACGAATTATTGTCACCATGTATGGTGGCAAGCCAGGTCTTGACATCCCAAATTCCCTGCGGTACAAGCTATTTGCCAAAGCTGCAGCCAAGAGCAACTTCAACTTAGCCCGGCTTCCTCCAACTGCTGATACTGCAAAGTTACACTATTTCTGGGCTTACCACCAGGTGTAGACGTGGATGAGGCAAGACATGAGGCAGACACATTGGGGATTGCAACTCACACCCCTAGGCTGGTCCCATAAGAATACTGATCCAGAAGGCTTCCATATCCCATCTTCTGCAGGTCATTTCCTGCAACTGGAAAGGGTGTGGAAACGCCTGCAGCTGCAGAAAAGCCAAGCTGAGATGCTCCATTGTCTGTGGTCAAAGAAACCTCTAGATTAATCGACAGCTCAACCTGTAGGCTAAATTTTCCTAGTTTCTTATTGTTGTAAAGTTACGAAGGCGTAGAGAGGACATGCGATATTTTTTTTTCTTAATTTCGAGTTGTAACTGAAAATTAGTGTTGATTTCGAGTTACAACTGATTAAAAAAACATCTACTTGCCTGTTTCATAGCACGACGGATATTTTGACTACATCTGACAGATATTTGTGCAACGTTCTTCTAAGAAGACCCAATTACAAATGTTTATTGTAATCAGTAGATTATACTTCATTTGGCTGGAGAAAACCACCCCAGACGCGTTTCGACTGTTTCGATGTTCTTGCCTCTCGCCAGTGACAGGGTAGGTCGAAAAACATTAAAGTCGTCCTGCCAGGGCCCAATGAATTATGATCCACTGAATAAATAATATTTTCTCACAAATGAAAAAGCAGCGACTTATAGAAAAGACAGTCGAAACGCCATCCGCGTGGAAAACGCAAGAAGCATTTCTCGGTAGCAAAAATACCAGGCAAAGTTCTTGAATTTTTGCCGAAGAGTATCAAATAAATGAAATAGTAAAATCGGCAATGTCGAAGTACCCTAGCTCTCCAAATATTTCCACCATGTGAAATATATGAGGCAAACATCAGACATAAAACATCTACTTCACTGGCTGATACCACGACAGATATTGTTGTTTTTTATCAGATGTTTGCTACAAATTTTCCACAAATATGGAAATATTTGGAAAGAATGGTACCTACTTCGAAATTGTCGATTTTACTATTTCATTTGAAGACTTCAAGGAAAGAACGTGCTGAGTCACTTTGGCAGTAATTTTTAGGAGAGCGTTTCTTAGGTTAGTGTTAATTGTAACTCGAAATTAACACTTATTAGTGTTATTTTCGAGGTTTCAGAAGTATAATAGGAATACTTGAATAATATTGAAATACTCACCTAATTGAATAAAACTTGCAATTTGGAAGACAATGAAAATGATAAATTATTCAGTGTTGTACAAAAAAAGGGTCTGGAAATTTCAACCGAGTATTCAAGAAAAGATAAGTTGAATAAAATTGTTTCAAAAATTAAATTCAGGTCGTCAGGTATAGGTGGTCAATTAATTGATACACATTTTTTACCGAAAGATCTATTCATCGTTGAAATGCAAGTTTTCCAAATATTCGAAATATCTAGTAAATACATAATTAGGAAATATTATCGCCTTTAATAACGATAGTCACCGACCAATGTTTTTACCCTTTCTACTCCCATATACACCTACTACGTAGGCTAATTGTGGCAAATACATGTCAGAAAACAACTACTCCTTTGGCTAATACCACGACGGGTATTGAATTATATCCAACAGATACTTGTGCAATGTACCTCATTGCAGAGGAAACAATTGCAAGCGCTCCCTGTAACCAAATGGCAGAATTTTGTTTTGATTCGGACAGGGGGACAACCTGCAGACTAGTTTCGAGGTTCTTGCCTCGTCATCAGTACAGGGTAGGTCACTACAGACAGCTTTGAAACCATCTGTTCCCTGTCTGAATCATCCCACAATTCCGTCATTTGGTCAATCTGGTCTCGCGCTGATGAAACGGGTGTAAGCCGCTCCACCTGGTGGCGAGTAGACCAAGAAGCACTCCGATTCTCCGGGTTGAGAGATTCAGTCAGATATCTGGAACAAAGTTCAGAGTTCTTTTGGGAGATCGTTTGATAACGATAGTCGTCGCCGACCGATGTTTTTACCATTTTTTACCCTTTTTCAATCAATCAAAACAAAATTCTGCCATTTGGTTACAGGGAGCGCTTACATTTGTTTCCTCTGCAATGAGGTACATTGCACAAGTATCTGTTGGATGTCTGACAGGTATTTGCCACAATTAGCCTACGTAGTAGGTGTATATGGGAGTAAAAAGGGTGAAAAGATCGGTCGACGACGACTATCGTTATCAAACGATCTCCCAAAATACCTCTGAGCTTTGTTTCAGATATCTGATTATCGCCTTCCATATGCAAAATGAAATTCCATTTCCATACTTTCCGGAAATTTTTTGGGTTGCCATGGCAACTAAACAAAAACCGCTTTTTTGCCGATATTTTCATAATTTTGTACCAATGTTGAAAAGTAGAACATGAATAAACTAAATAGGGAGAATGTAATTCAAAAACACCACTCAGAGAAATTGTTCATTTCACTGAAGCAAGGTTCGCTTCACTCGCATTTAATCCCCAATACATTTTAATCGACAAAGATCTATTTCGCTTTGACAAGCTCATCAGGGAGATTGAAAGAATTGGAAAGCAGGCTCTTCAGAAGCAATTATACTCACTAAGGATAGAAATATTTCTTCTGCGGTAACACTTTGAAAGTTATTTTTTGAAATAAACCTGTCATGGGCATTGCATTTTGATGCTTTTGTTCAAAAATATGGATAGAATATTCTTAAAATCTGTGGAATCATCTGCGGCTGAAAGACAAACTCTAGTCGCTATTTTCAATCGTTCAAAATAACCTCCTGGGATTCACGATGCAGAAAAACTCAGTCATTTCCACAAATTTGAATTATCACAGTGCGTTGTGCAGCCCTAACAGCTAATCTTGAAGAATTACTTTGTGAATTGGACCTGCTGGCTACGTACCCTGGGATCAAGTTACGCCGAAGACATTCACGGTTAAACCTAATGTCTAAACTCTGAAGTACAAGTGTCTGACTAAAATTGCTCGACTAGCATTCATTAACCTGTGGTAGAAGTCCATTGTGTCTCGAAGTGGAGTGGTATATTTTCACGACGCAGAAAAACTCAAAGTCATCTCCACAAATTTAAAATTGAATCTATACCACTTCACTTCGAGACACAATGGAATTCTACCACAGTTTAGCCTTTTGGGAGGTTAAAAATCTGTATAGTAGACGTAGTAGTTTGGAATTGAAAGCTTATGATTTACATCTGAAACTAACACACAAACTAACCGACGTAGAATTTGAACATTTCAATACTTTCCAACGGAAAATTAAAGTAGTTATAAACCGAAAACTGAAAAACAGTATCAAAACTAAAAATGCTAAATTGAAGCGTTTAGTAGAAAGGAATAATAACGTACATAGGATTGCACCGTCTGAAAGTATTGAAATTGTTGAAAACCAATCCTCTCAAACTTTTTCTACTGATGAATTGAACCTACTCAACAAAGGTTTGAAATTTTGTCCAAATATCAAAGTACCAATAGATGACATTATCGCTGATATTGAGTGCGGTATTAGATATCTCAATGACAATACAAAAAACTTCATACGTAACGCTTGTAAAATTCAACTCAGTAATAACTCCATAGCCAACAGCCGTAGCGACACAAAAACTAGTAAAGTGGTAAAAAGTTTGAGAGAGAAAGATTGTTTTTATCTAAAAGCAGATAAAGGCAATAAAATTGTAATCTTGGATAAAACAGATTACTTTCACCGAATGGAAAATCTTATTGAGCAAGGGCCTTACGTTAATATATCCAAATCTCCATTACCCAAAATGGTTCGCACTTATAAATCCACAATAGACAATTGCAAATTGGTAATTAACAATTCATTAAAATATAAATTAAACATTTCAAATCCAACAGTTCCTAAATTGTACGGCTTGCCGAAAATACACAAACCCGGTAATAACATGAGACCTATCGTATCCGGAATAAATTCTCCCACCTATAAATTGTCGAAGTGGCTGTCGAATGAATTCGGGAGTCTGCCTATCCAGATAGAAAGTTTTTCTGTTGAGAATTCATATGAATTCGTTGACAGAATAAAAAACTTGAAACTGTTGGACGGGGAGAGACTAGTTTCGTTCGATGTCAGTTCGCTTTTTCCCAGTATGCCCATTGCAGTAACCTTGGAATATTTGAGAGATTTATTAAATCTCAATAATATTCAAAAGGAAAAAGTTGATGAGTTCGTCAGTTTAACCGCCTTATGTATGCAGCAGAATTATTTTATCTTTCAAGATAAATTCTTCGAGCAGCTAGAAGGCACTGCCATGGGTAACTGTCTGTCACCTTTCATCGCTAATCTGTTCATGAGTAAATTTGAAACAGATTATAGATCACGTAACGATTATTTCCCGAGAATTTGGATCAGGTATGTGGATGACGTATTTTGTGTTTTCGATGTGAAAAATCAGAATATTGATCACTTCCTGAATAGTTTGAATTCAGTATTTGAACAAATTAAATTCACGGTAGAGATGGAAGTTGACGGAAAGTTACCATTTTTGGACACACTGGTAATCAGGAATGGGGAATGTGTAGAAATAGACATTTTCAGAAAGTCAACCAACACCAACAGATTTATACCCGTTGATTCCAACCACCACATTCAGCACAAGATGGCAAGTTTCAATTTTCTTGTTCACAGGGCGTTGAACTTCCCACTCAGTGTTGAACGGTTTCAACGAGAAATAAAAACCATTAAGGAAATTGCCATTAGTAATGGGTATTCCCCGAAAATGGTAGATAATTTGTTGAAAAAGAAAAAGTTCAGAACGTCCTTAAGACAAATAACCACACTAGAGCAACCTAAAGACAGGAAAAAGTTCATTAAAATCACACACGATACACGGCTTACGAGAGGTCTCAACTCTATTTTCCGAGACGCAAACCTTCAGCTAGTACATAGCAGTACGAACAATCTCCAAAAGTTGTTAGGTAATCCGAAAGATAAAATTCCAACGTTGGAGAGATCAGGAATCTATGAAATTAGCTGTCAAAACTGCGATAGTGTATATTATGGCCAAACCAAAAGATCTACGAATGTTCGTTTCCGTGAACATTTGGCACATGCTAAATATTCACGAGAAAATAAATTGAGTGTTGCGGATCATTTATTAGAAACTTATCACAAAATTAATATCCAAAATTTAAAAATAATAAAACCTGTTGATGATTACAGAAAATTAGATTGCTATGAGAGTATCGCTATTCGAAAAAGGGGCTCGAAACCCTTGCTAATGATAATGGTCCATTAAATTCCAAGACTTGATACCAGTAAAGGAATAATTAAGTGCCTATGGTGTATTGTTTATTGGGTGGGCTATACCTACCCATCAGGTAGGGTACCTTCCAGTACACAGATTAACCCATGGTAATTAATTATTTGATATAAAAAAGACTGGTATGCCTATTTACAGTTAGTTTAGTAATCCTACTGATGAAGGTAACTTTGTTATCGAAATGCGCATCTAGGAATTAAATTACTTGTGTGGTGAAGGGGTAAAATACTTTTTGTTCTCATTGAGTGACACCACAGGCGTTCAATATCCCATTTTCGATTTTCTTTTGGGAGGTACTCATGTTTTTTCAACATTCCCCGTGAAAATTGAACAATGAAAAAAAAATTACACTTTTCATTTTTCAATTTTCATGGAGAATTTTTTCCTTTTCAACATGAATACCTCTCAAGAGGTTATCTTGAACGATGGATAATAGCGACCAAAGTTTGTCTTTCAGCCACGATAGATTTTATGAACATTCTATTCATATTTTCAAACAAAAAGAATCAAAATTGCACTAATATTATTCCAGTATATTTGTGCCCCTTGTACTATCCTTCACCTCGAAATCTCTCAAATCAAAATGAAGAAAATAACATTTACATTATACCGAAAAGGAATGGAAATTGAAGAACCATGTGCATCATCATAACTACTAAAATCATAATGAATACCCTATTGTATTAGACATGGGATCACTGTGAAATTTTATATTTCATCATTTCTACAGCTCCGACATTCGGGTAAAGGTAGTCGTAAAATTTCTCATCATCACAAAATAGAATTACACCTCGAATTAATGGCGGAACGAAATAAACATGCAATAGTAATAAGTTGAGGTTTTCATAGAGCCATATTTCCATTATATATACCTCATATCGCTACGTTTGATGAAATATTGTGGTCAAATCAATTTCCTCTCGAATTCAATATTGGAAGAATTTTGTTTCATTCATAGAACTACGTCACGAAAAATATTTATGTGGAATTCAATTTGATGAGGAAATTGCTCGATTAGTGAAGCTTCTAATGTAGTTTTTTTTTTGTTTTGAAGGAAGATGAATTAAGTATTCTGGCGCATATTGCAGATGAAATGGTAGGCCATTCAATCAATCCGCTTTAAAAAACATTGATTTCTAGAATGAGATATTGAATAGCTTCTCAGAATAACTAATAACTGTAATAAGATAAATTGACTTTTGATGCTTGGAATGTCATAGAACGCACTTCTGTTCATACTTTCTTCGCAAAACTTTCACGATCTTTCAATTGTTCCCAACAAGGAAACAGTTTTTGTTATTTTAGTAATTCATTCGGTATGAATCCAATCACTCATACCAAGAATTCCAGTGAACCCTAAACTCCCAGTAAACTCATGTGAACTCTGAATCCTGTAGTGATGACAAGTTGATTTTGAATTGTAGGGTGTCACGGGACGCCCAGCAGATGATGAACATGAAAGTTGATAATAGAATTTATAATTGATGACATTCAATAAAGAAATATACTTATATTACAAATTAATATATTATTAAATATATTACATAGGATAATTCTCGAGAAAATTCAATGTTTCAACATGTGACATTGATTCATTATATAAAGTCAAATGAACGGGCCAGTTGAGCGAATTTTGAAACGGAAGTCCTTCCTGACCCTGGGAGATTCCAAGATGGTCAATAAATTCTCGTTGGATCTTCCTGATAACTTTTTCGAAAAATATTATTACATTCATTTGTTACCATAGTTCCTTGTTTCTTGATTGATCTTGGGGGCCAATCAATAGAACCGCGCCTATATATACCTTATCTGTTGTGCACCATCCTGCTGGCGAGTGTCTGGAACTGTTTATCAGTGTTACAGACATATCCGTTTTGTGTATTTTTGGAAGGCCATACAAATGAAGGGGTTTGCTGTAATGTGGCGTAAGCTGCGTCTGTTGTTTGTCTAAGATGTAAGATTTGTACTTCTTTGAAGAACTGTACATTTTCCTCTCAACCATAGACGTTTGGTCCTTTTGCAAGAGCTTTCAGTTTCCTTTTAGTAATACATTGTCAACTTTCTCGTTGTACGTCTCGCTTGCTTGCATTGCCTTTTTCCGCAGGAAGGATCTTGATAACCTCGTCCTTTTGAAGATGGTTCATTCCACCGTACTCATGTTGTTTCGGGGTATTATCGGGTATTATCGGGGTATTATTATTTTCATTTTCCAGTGCTACTCTTACTTTCCATGTGTATTATGCCGCTTGGATTAGACTCCACGGGACTCAATGGGCATGTAGCAGGTAGAAAAACTGGAAACGGGTAAAGAGAAGTATAACATTACTCATTAGCTAGTTTAAAAAAAATTGTTAAAATTGGTTTTTCCGTTAACCAGCTGTCGTCCCCTTACGAACGGCAGCCCTCAAAAGTCAAAACTTGTGCGAGCCAAGGATTAACGAGGTCTTACCTTTTAACGTGCGATTCCTAGCACATTCTCGGGCCATTAGATAAAAATCTGTAGTCGCTAGGATTCGAACCTAGCCGACCAGCAGTCAATGGTTTTGAACGCGACAATCTCAACCACTGAGCTACCTGGCCCTTAGTGATGAAAATAACCATTTCATTCAAACCATTGTAAACCACTTGTCAGTATTCACTTGAAGACGACTGCGGATAGAATCAGTTGAAATGCTGTGAACAATGCAAATTATTAAACGATAAAAGTCTGAAATAAATGTACTCAAGTTACATCATCATATACAATCTTCAAACAAATATTATTTTTAAATAATTCATATATCTTCATTTTCATTTTACAAACATCATATCAGTTTCATCTCAATGAACCGTTCAGGAATATAGAGTTCACTTCTCTGCGATCCAGTTTGTAGTCTAACTCGCTATATGATTTCAGATAATGAGACAGGTCTTGTTTTGCATGTTTCTTTAATTACTTCCTGTTTCCAGCTTGTCAACCCAGTTTTTAACAATTACCTTCATACCTACATACTTTCGACTCTCAGAAACTAATTATTCATGGTAAGAAGCCATCTATTTTCATAAAATTTTACGTTCAGCTCACAGTTATTCCTTACATCACTTTGAGCTTTATTATTCATCTCTAATTGGGCAAATGATTAACTGTTCAATGAAATCAGCTTGGTGGAAAATAGAAGATTTCAGTGAAACGATTTGATTAAAAAATTATTGAAATTTTGTGAAGAAAATATGTGAAGATATAGGCTGATCCACACTTACGAAGCACCTATTATCCACTGGTGAAATTATGAATATATATATATATATATATATATATATATATATATATATATATATACATATTTTCATATATATATATATATAGGTAAGCAGCAAGCAAAACGTGTACTCTTTTAACACTATATTTCCAATATTTCAACAGTGGTTACTGTCATCTTCAGGGAAGTGTGTCTTTGAGGTTGATTGCAAAATGATGTGATGAAAGTGATACAACAATTATCGAATGGGAAACATGAAGTTGATGATAAAAAACCATTAAAAGGTCAATAATTAAAATAATTAGTCAATTAATACACATTTTTTAAAATTTATATGGATAATTTCCACGGGTGGAAATACTCAAACACGTGTCTATCATCTTGGTTAGGAAACAGACAAGTCATCATTTTAATCATTGACCTTTTAATGTTATTTTATCATCAACTTCATGTTTTCCATTCGATAATTGTTGTATCACTTTCATCACATCATTTTGCAATCAACCTCAAAGACACACTTCCCTGAAGATGACAGTAACCACTGTTGAAATATTGGAAATATAGTGTTAAAAGAGTACACGTTTTGCTTGCTATATATATATGTAAAGTAAACCAAAATGAAGTATTTTACGTTCTATAACGAAAAAGAGCCACTTCACCAACTGAGATTTTAAGAGTTAGAAGATAATATATATATATATATATAATCATTTATTGGTACATTGAATAAAGAACATGATGCTATTACAAAATCATAAAATATAAATGATGATACTCGATAAGCGTATTCACACTTGTTTCGAGAAATAAGTATTGTAGGTTGGTTCTAGGTTGGTTCTTCTAGTTCGAAGATAATACTAAAATGTAAATATCGAAAAATTAATCAGTTCAGTCTTTCAAACAATCTCATCTTCATCAAGCTACGGTTATAGTGGATACGTTTTCTGAGAAAGCCAAACTCGTACGAATGAATCAAATACATAATAATTTATCACTGTTATGGTTACAGTGCTTGCGAATCGTTCGTCAGATATCGTAAAAAGTCTTCAGAACGAAATCGTTCAAACGCATATGATTTTTCATGCGAATTCGTGGAAACAGGAAACGTGGATGTTGAAAAATGAATATCAATAATTTTTTAAAACAGATGTTTGTGGAACATGTTATCAAAATACAGACGAATACCTACTTCTGGAAATTACTCTCCATTAATTTTGATTTGTTTCGATGCAAAAACTTTGTTGAAATATTTACTTTTTCCTATCAGTAGTAAAACTCTTAATAATGGACTTTCTATATACTGATAATATTTTTCAAAATTATTATTATTATTGACATCGATCTGAACGTTAGTTACGACCGACACTCTGTAAAATGTGCGAAAACAGAACAAAATACTCATTTATTATAATCACCGATATCTGACCAACAGTTCTGACGTTTTGATTTTTGTTCGAAAATATGAACGAGATATTCATATTTTCTAACAAAAAAATCAAAATGCAATGCCCATGACAAGTTTATGTCAAAAAATAACTAACAAAGTATTACCGCAAAAACAATATTTCCATCATTTCCATCCTTGAAGTATATATATATATATGCGAGAGACGCGAACCTTGCTTCAATGAAATAAACGATTTTTGTGAGTGATATTTCTGAATAACATTCTCACCATCAAATTTGTTTAAAGATTTTTAATGAAAAACTAGAGATAATTGAAAAATAAACTATATGAATGAAAATGCAAATTTTCACTTCCGCATTTTTTTTTTCAGTTTCATTTGACTCTGTCAAAGAAAGATCTTATTTCCAAAACCGCAATTCAAATTCAGTTTCTTCAGCGTCTTTCCAAGAAGTTTTCATAACGGAGGCAGATATAGCCTCCGAAACGTCAACAATTTTCAAAAAAAGAGAAGTATTCTTTGTTAATTCGATCTCATTTTTTCAGATGGGCAAATTCAGTGTAGGATACGTTACTGACAAAAATTAATTTCTTTCAAGACAGCAGTCTTGTGAACGCAGTAACTTATCGGGAAAATTAATCAATTTGTCCTTCAGATTGTGGAAGGTCATAAACCCAAAAAATCATGTCAAGAATTCAGATTTAATGTTGCAACTTCCGCTCATCAAGATAATTTAAATACCAGTATTTCGGAATTATTCAAATTTTAGTCGTTGTCACTTCCCATGTAGAAACATATTCGAAAATTTAAGAATCTGTTCATGGGAAATCGTAGTAAATTCCAGTCACATTCTGTTTCTTCCTAATTTTCTGTTTACTTTATTATTGATAGGATTCCGAATATTATATTAAAAATCTAGTAATGTTCAATATTGAGAACATTTGGTTCAGAAAAAAATTCCATTCCTTTTTTTGATTCAATCCTATCCATAAAACCAAGGAGGGCTCATCATATAGTCAGGAATTGATTTTAGTTATAACTTGCAATAACTCTGATTTGGCTTGATGATTCATTGCGTTCCGAAGCTGACCTCATCTCATATAGCTATTCAACATATTTCAAGGCAATACTACTACAACCAATTTGTCAAAAACATCAAGAATAACACATTCCTACCCATCCACGAGATATTTTGGGAAACTCATAATTAATTTTTACTGAAACACTGCAGCACTCAACAATGACCTCAATTATTATAATTAGGTGCTTTCACGCAGCTTTATATGAAACGAGACATGAATGCTTGATATCATTTATTTTATTGCTTGAAATTGTTCTTTTCGTCAACCAGAGTATTATTCCATCAAGGTCATTGAATGAATTGTTACAGTTTTGAACGTATACTATAGAGTTTCACAAGTAAAAGAATATTATTTTAATAATAATAATAATAATGCCTTTATTTCATCATCAAATATGTGACAATAAAAAAAAAATTAAGACAAATAGTATTCAGAGACATATCGATGATGAAAAAGCCGAAGATTAGAGGTATTGGTTGTATCTACAGGTAGATACGCACAATTGCTGCTTTTCATCTTGAGCTGTGCGAAAAACAAACAGAAAAAAAAATTAATTAATGTATAAAAAATTCCATGATGATGTCAGGATAAAATTGCTATCAGACGAACACAATACAAAAGAAGATTTTTTTCTTAGTCTAGCGCGGCATTTGGATGAAAACAGATGAGGTTAATACCTCTAGAGAGGATTGTTTTGGGCTTGCAGTAATATTTTTTTATATTCTTTTTTGAATTTTTGTGTTGGGAGAGATTTGATTTTTTTGGGAGGCCATTATGTATTTCCATAATTTGAAATGTGAATGATTTTTTGAATGATTCTGTGAGGTGACCTTGGCAGGATATCACATTATTAGAACTAGCACGAGTATTCAACCTGTGGACTCCAGATCTGAAACAAACTTTTTCATAGAGATAGGGAGGGGATTTGTTTTTTAAAACTTTTTGAAAAAGACAGCAAGTGAAAAGATTTCTTCTGTTAGCCATATTGAGCCATTCTGTTTCAATTAATTTGTGGGATATATGATGCTTTCTTCGGATGCCGTATATTAACCTCAGGCACGAATTCTGAAGGACTTGTATTCTTCTGATGTTGTTACTTCTGAGAAATGGTCCATACACACTGGCGCAGAAGTTGAAACGCGAGAGCACCAGCGAATCGCAGAGTAGAATTTTATGTTTCTTTGAGAGGTACTGACGTGAATGATACAACATTTTCAGGTTAGCGTAGGCCACACCTAAACAGCTATTTACATGTTTTTCAAATTTCAGTGTATGGTCTATTGTTAAGCCAAAGTTATTTTCGTTGTCTTTTATTGGTATAGGGATGCCGCTAACTAGTATCTCAACCGAATTTAAGATGAGATTTCGTTTTTTAATTGGTCCGAAAACCAGCGCTGAACTTTTTGTGGATTTATAAGAAAAGAATGCTTATTTGCCACGCTTATCAGATTGGAAATATCTTTATTAATGAGCTGGAGATTAGGAAGTAGATTATCAGCATTGAAAGAATATCAAATCTGTGTATCGTCTGCGTAAAAATGAGAGTTACAAGTTGTCAGTCAGCAAAGGAAGAGGTGTATATGGTGAACAAGAGAGGCCCTAGAATCGAACCTTGGGGTACCCCGGAGGATAGTGTCAGTGGGAGAGAGATTGTATCTTCGATTTTGCTACCTGGGATCTGGAGTGGAAATAGTTTTTAAAAAACGATAGAGCAACATCTCCAAAGCCAATGTGCTTCAAAATCGCACACATCAAGACATGATTGATAGTGTCGAACGCCTTGGAAAAATCTAAAAGCGTTAAGACTGTAACTTGCTTTTTATCAGTAGCTCTTAGAATATCTTCAGTGATATTTAGAAGTGCAGTTTCACAACTATGCTTTGGTTTGAAGCCCGACTGTTTGGTAGGAATTAGATTATGTTCATTCACATAGTTGCGTATTTGATTTTCTACTACCATTTCAATTATTTTAGATAATATGGGCAGTAAACTTATAGGCCTTAGATCTTTATGTTCTGTGGGAACTGATTTTTTTGGTATAGGGAGTACAATAGCTTGTTTCCAGCAGCTGGGAAATTGGCCTGTCATTAGACAGTAGTTGACAATGTGACAAATGTGTGTGATTATATAGGGACAACAATGTAGTAACAATTTTATATTAAGACCATCTATACCAGTTGCTGCTGTTTTGATATTATATAGAATGTCTTGCACCTCGTGAGGCACTACGGGATGAAATGTGAATTTGGGAGAATTGTTCATTTTGAATGTGTCGTCATAAAAGTGTAACAATTCTGGGCAAATATCAATGTTATGGATTCCATTGACATAGTAGTCATTTAATGCATGAACATCTGCAAGGGTCTCAGGGATTGGATGGTTCTTTTTTTTGCGAATTCCAAGAGTATCTAATTCTTTCCATAGTCCATCACTGTTTGCTTTCTGAAGTCTGAATTAAAAATATGCTTTTTTTTCGTTCCTGAAGGCGTTAGTTGTGAAGTTTCTTAGTTGTTTAAAATAATTAAAGTGTGCGATATTTTTTGTTCGGCGCCATTTAGTTTCTGGATCTCTTCAAGCGTAGAATAGATCTGTGATTGCACCCTTTCTCATAGAAGGGATAGTTAGAATATGGAAAGAATTCTAATAATTCTAGAAAAATTCAACTATGTTTTCCACATTAGGAGGTAACTAAACTTGATGGAAAATCTGCTGATGAGGACAACGTACTTTTCGAAATGTCCATCTAGGAATGAAGTGAAAGTATGTTAGAGACCACCATATTCTTTGTTCTCGAAGTCTTTCGGGGCCAAACTCTTCGATTCTGCTTGAAAATTTTAATTGTACCATATTCATGAACATTTCTTAAAGTAGCCTGATAAATATTTCTATTTTATTTTTCACTGTTACTTACAAGAAAGGTTCATATATTTCACGTTTCAAATACACCAACACATTGCAACCCTTCGATACTTCTGAGGTGTACTACATACCACTGATTTTGGCCTTCATGAAGAAAATGAATGTTTTTGTCAACCGATTGGAATTTCAATAAGGGAATAAGTAAACTTTCTTATCCGCTAACATTGCACGTGAAACGTAGATGAAAACGAAATCTCACCTGCATTTTCATGCCTCAATGAAGCTATATCTCATATAGATTACTGTATTGGACGAATATTCACGTATATATATTTCCAACTCACCTTGTATTATTCTGCTAAGATAGAAGTTTTTTTGATTAAGTCAAAGCGATGTCATAAGAAAGAGAAATAAAAATGTCATTGTTCTAAAAACTATATTGAATAATTGACTCTATTCTTGATATATTAAAAACGAATAATTACCAAAAAATGAGAAAACAGTTTATTATTTATAAATTGTAAGAAATTGAAGTTGGTAAACTTTCTGTGTATACGCGAACGCATTATTTTTTCCAGCTCAAATTACATTCGGTCCATAGGTATCCAATACATTTTGAACGATAAAATAACGAAAGTGTCGAAATGATGAATCCACAAACACCGATTTCAGTAGAACCACAGGAATTGAACTTCGAGATATCGTAGACGCAGAGTCAAAATATAAGCGTATTACCACATGATAGACTAGTACACCATTTTTTCTTTGTCAGTAATTGGTCACAGTTCACCCTGTATAAACTTAATGGTGTCACTGATCCATCCAGTATTTCATTCGTAACATTTAGTGAAATTATCATCAATTTTTGGCAGGTCTTGTTGAATTTTCGATTCCTTTCGAACATCGAGATATTGTAGACGGAGAGTCAAAATATAAGCGTTTGATTCAGTAGTCCGTCTAAGGAGATTAGGTAATTGAATTTTCAAAGTTGGGTTACCACATGATAGACTAGTACACCATTTTTTCATTGTCAGTAATTGGTCACGGTTCACCCTGTATAAACTTAATGGTGTCACTGATCCATCCAGTATTTCATTCGTAACATTTAGTGAAATTATCATCAATTTTTGGCAACTCTTGTTGAATTTTCGATTTCTTTCATGGCTCTCATGCGTAATTATTGAATTTATTTAATTCATAACCATAATAATATAATCTACTACGGGAAGAAAGTGTAAAGTACGAAAGCGCAGGAGGGCCACATGAGGTTTTTTTCATTACTTCGTCGAAATTTCGACTTTGCTAAATTCCGTGAATTTTTCGTAGGTTTTATATTTTGACTTCTCGGCAAAAGTGTCTACGAAATCGGCCGACTAGTTTTCGAAATACAGGATGTCAAAAATGAAAAGTAAAGCTTCTTGCTGAGAATTTTTAACAATTCTAAGAATTAACAAAACGCCTATTCATTCTGCTAATACCATGCCTCACTGATGGTACAGTGTCACCTGTCACCTTGATCTCGTATCCATTATACTTTTCGGTTTTGTGTTCTACAACAGGGTGAACACACATTCAATCGATTAATTTCATTCCAACCAGGGTGAGTTTTTTAATGTGAAATGAATATTCAATATATGCATGATGAACTCCGTCAATCTCAACCAAAGCTAAATTATATTACTTTTTTATACAGGGTGGTTCGAAAACAAGGGTACGTCAACCCCTAGATTTTTTGTTCGGATAAGGAAGAGCATGACATTAATATATCATTCTTTACTGTTGATGACATCACACAGTCATTTCATGTATACAGCGTGAGTAAAAATGTTCAGTCCAATTTTCTTAGAACAATGCTGTTTTTTGTTTTTGGTTCCAATAAATACCCTGTATTTCGGAAAATAATCGGTTTCATAATTTACGGTTTGAGGAATCCAAGATATTATGATCAATTTCATCATAGGTTTCTGGATTCATTTATCGGCAACATACTTTTGAGTGTACAGATTTTATTTATACCACATATATACTACATCGAAGACCGAAATGAGCTATTTTTGAACAATTCTTGTTTGAAAATATTTGGACTAGATTATTACTGCGGTACTTATTCCAAAATTGCAATACCTTCTATACATGTTGAATGAAAGCTTGTTTTCAAAAGTGTTTCATTTACATTAAGTTATATTTTTGTGCGAAATATATTCGAATACATTTCAGAATTATTTCATTGAATGAATGTCCACAAAACGTAGATATTTACTATCGCGGAATTTCTTGTAGAATTCTGGGAAGTATAATACCACTAATTTGTTGATTGTATGCCAAATATCCCTCCTAGTTTTTCGTCGGCTTGTTTGGAAAATATTCCCTATTTTGCAGAAACCCCACATTTCACTAAAATCATATAAAATATTTTCTCATCTGAATTGAATTGGTCGAGATTGAGGGAGTTCATCCTGGCTATATTGAGTATTCATTTCGCATTAAAGAACTCGCACTTGGTATAAAATTAATCGAATTGGATGTTTCTTTGTTCACCCTCTTGCAGAGCACAAAATGATAAAGTATAATAAATTCGAGATCAAGGTGACATTGAACCATCATTGAGGCATGGTATTCGCAAAATAGGCGTTTTGTCAATTCTTGGAATTGTTAAAAATTCTTAGCAAAAAACTTCAGTTTTCATCTCTGATACCCTGTTTCGAAAACTAGTCGGCCGATTTTTTTGTGCCAATAGACACTTTTGCCGAGGAAGTCAAAATCTACAACATACCAAAAATTCATGGAATTTAGCCGAGAGCCATTTTCCATAAGGATTTTGCGGGGGACTTTTATCTCTAAATTCAATCCCTTCGACTTTTTTCTCGAAATTTCAAGATTAATGTCGACATTTCGAATTCTATGTCGAAATTTAATCATTTCGACTTTATTTTTGAAATATCGACTTTAAAGTCGAAATTTTCGATAAAAAAGTCGAAATTTCGATAAAAAAGTTGAAATTTTAAACTTTTTTCGCGAAATTTCGACAATTGTCGAAGTGATTAGATTTCGACTTTCATGTCGAAATTTCGACATTAAACTCGAAATTTCAAGAAAAAATACTTTTAGTGGCCATCCTGCGCTTTCGTAGTATTGCTTGGCAAATCTGTAAAGGACCGGTAGCTTGGCGGTCCAAGGCGCAGGCCGTTCGAAAATTCAGTATAGCGGTAGTCGGTTCAAGTCCTTGTTGAAAGCAAGTGTATTGTGTGTTGTCTAGATGCCAATCTCGTCTAGTGCTAGCTTGGAGTGCACACCGGCCACCCGAGGTGGTACTGTAGGTTTTCCGGGTTTTCCTGCAGCTGAAAAATGAATACGCCACCAAAAATCAGAAAGTCGCCCCGGAGCGCCACGGCAAATAAATAGCCGTCCTCTACCCGCACAGGCTATGCCTTTGGGTACACTCTACGAGTGTTCATGAGGGAGTATTATTATTATTATATGAAATCGGTACGCCTATCGATGCGCGGGAGCAGAAGAGCTCAGTATACATTATAACTGAATGTACAATTTATACTACCCTCTTTATCGTCCGCATACTTTCTCATTTTAATTCGCGCAGATCATACGTTTATCGATATTCTTTTATAGATTTGCCAAGCTGTGAATATCCTTAAAATTCTGCGAGGTCCTAAGTTATAAAACATAATCAAAGTTTTTGACATTGCTCTATAAACACGAATCTGTCCTAGAAAACTGTCTCAGACCATCTCACATGTGGTGCAATGGATATTTGCCTAACATAATTCGAAAGACAAATAATGAATGCATCGGTGATATGGTTTTAATGCCAATAATTTCTTCGGACCAGAGAGTGAAAGGTATTTAACGAATCGCCTCTAGTGTTCGGCACGTGAATCGGCCTTTGAATTGTCACTATTACGGAGATCTCGGTTTATCAAGTGATTATTAGACTGGTAGGACTTTCTTTGCCGCCGGCCCTGCGAATACCTCAACACCGATAGGTAAATGAATCAGAGCAAATAAAATCACTTTGTCGCAAGAAAGAGCATTTTTTGTTTCAGTTTGATTTATCTTTTTGCAATCAGCTGTAGGTATACAGGAGAAATTCCTTGGTTAATTACAATTATTATTTGCGGAATCCGGAGAAGGTGAAATGACAATTGCCGTACATGGCGATTCACGAACTACAAATATGACACTAAGCTTCAAGAAACGTGTTGAGCGGAATTTTTAAGGTTGAATTTCTTGTTGGTTACGAGTTTAACTAAATTCATATTCATTAACAACGGGAAATAATAATTAATTGGCCTGATTAATTTAATTTCAATTAATTCGTACTATAATCACATTTCCAGCTATTGATGTATATTGAAAGCTCAGTGCAACCGGCAGCCTACAGCACAGGTAAAGGAAATATAGTCAGGTTAAGTGGAAGAACAGGAAATCCTCCAGGAGTAACCTGAACTTAGCTTTTGAATATGGGAGTTGAAATCAGTGTTATAACCATTGTTATATATTTATTATAACCATTTTCAATAAATTTATTATTATTATAATATCCTAACTCATAGACTTGTAGAGATTTGCGGAAGAAATGAGCCGTTAACAAATCAGGTTAGTGTCTGTAAACAATAATAGTATATTCTTCAACGAGCGTATAATGATAGCCATTGTTCTCGAGGATAAAGATCCTACTGCTCGTTTCGGAATTATACGAGAGAATAACGCTCGTAATACGCGAGTAGAAGACTATACTTTCTCTACGACTACACGAAAATGAATAAATTCATGACAAAAACTCTGTTTGTAGCACTTATAGGTATCTATCTAAATTATTGCCTTTATTACCAAAAAGTAGTATAAATTACAAAGCAATATAAGGAAGAATCACAATTATACATGAATAACTAAATACTTAGGGAGAAAAATTAAAAAAACCTGCAGCAGTAGGATTCGAACTCACGCTCTTATAACAACCTTTAACTTTTTCGCGGGTCCGTACCACTGGACCACACAAAATACCTTTGTTGCAAGAAGATTTCATCAGGAGCTAAAGTTAAAACTATAGGAAAGAAAACTGTCAATCTGACATTCGCGGATGCTAAGCCTTGACAAGTCCATTGAAGCAAAGCCTTCTTGAGAAATTTGTTTGGTTCAGTTGCTGTTTTGTCATTCATCTAAACCACTCAGTTACCGTGGATTCTGGAAATTCACAATGTGTGATTGGCCGAGTGCCGTTGAATACTGAGTTAGGATCGACGATGTCTTGGAATCATCTTCATTCTTCAACTAATAATCAATATGTAATCAATGTAGAATACAATAGTCGCAGAAAAATAAACTTCAGGCTTGTATTATGTACCTGTTTTATTTACATACGTATGTATTCCTACCACGAATTCCTACAAGTCGATAAGAAAGGATATTATATTTCCGAACAGACTCTACAGATCTTCGGAAATTTTCGGAAAGCAAAATATTTTTTCTGGTTCGAATTCAGGAATGCATTCGATCAAATTGAAATTTCTCCAAGATCACCGCACCCAACCACCTTTATTAGTAGTAAATATCTTTTCGGGTTAATGCATGGAATATCAACTTTCAAAAGACTTTGGAACAAAAATGTAACTACATTGTCAAGTTTCAGTTAATTTTATTGATGACATCCTAATATATGGAAGACGTGAAGAAGAACATGACCACAGGATTAGAAATAGATTGAATATTTTGCATCATATACTCCTGAGATAAGAATAAATTCATTTACAAAATGAGTGAAATTCGATTTATTGGACACAAGTTGTCCCTGGGAGGATAAGTGCCTTACGTAGGCGTCAAGGTACAGTAAATTTTATTGATGACATCCCAATATATGGAAAAAGTGAAGGAGATTATAATCATAGAGTTCGAAATATATTGAATATGTTTTGCATCAGAAACATATACTCCTGAGTCAAGAGTAAATGCATTTTCAAAATAACTGGAGTTCGATTTATTGGACACAGGTTGTCCCCTGGGGAAAAGCCCATCACCTAAGCATAATACAATCTTTACAATAGAAGACGTACATAGTTTCTTCGGTTTCAATTTCGTCGGTAAATGGATATCAAATCTCACGACTTCAACAGACCTATTGAGGAAATTATCGTGGATCATTTCAGGTGTGCACGCAAACATGATGAAATACTGGAGGGAAGATCAAAATAATCAACTTCAAAAAACTCAAATCCCTGGGTAACTACAACCCTATAGAGATAAAACGCAAGTTGTAGCATTATGGACCTTGGAGAAGTACTTATACGATTTGATAACGGAGCCTCACACACTGCGAAAAGAGGTATTTGCCAGACTGGGAAAAAGCTCTTTTTATACGGAAGAGATTTGAACTCGTTACAGAGCACAAACCTCTTGAAGTTATTTTCGCACCTAGATCTTGCCGGTGCGCAAATTTCGAACAATGGTTTCACGATTATAATGCTTCAGCTTCAATATCATTCATCAGCCGTGTGAAACAAACATTGCTGATTTTGTATCCAGAATGTTCCAAACTAACTCAAACACATCGTTCGAGGCATACGAGTAAGTGAACCAAAATGTTAGAATGGCTTGCCCCGTAGCAGTAACGAGGCAGAAAATTCAAGAATCATCACAAACTAATAGGTCCAAAAACAACTGCCCTCAGTCCGTTAAGCGATGAGGAAGTTTGTCTATTTGGTGATTTTCTCCTGAGGGGTAGGTGCAAGAACAGTGATTCCAAAGAATTCCCGACAGCGTGTACTAGATGCAGCACGTGAAGGTCATCCGCGAATAGTGGCAATAAAGGGTGTACAAAAATAGATTAATATGATTAATAAAGTAACAGGCGATATCTCCGTAGAATTTAGAAATAACAGCATCAAACTTGGCATTGTTGTATTTCATATGAGCATCCCTAACCGGTCGTGCAATGATATACAGGGTGTCCTTTGAAAAAAATTAACTTTTAAGTCGCTGTGCTTTTTTGAGACACTCTGTATAAACGAAAAAACAACCGTTGAAGAGGTCGAATGAAACCATACAACTTATGTATCTAACATTCTTTATATGTAAAATAAAGAAGTTACGTGGGCGGCGATGAACTTTTGGTACTCACTGTATAATAATAATAATATTTGTGTCTTCGCTACTCAAAATTACATTTTTAAAGTGAACCAAAAAATAAATAAATAATGTCTGATTGCAGATTATTTTCTCACAGATTGTTCAAATATGCATGAACAATCTTCATACCAGTTTTACATAACTGGTTGATTGTAATAAATACATATTTTATTTTACCACACTCTCGTTTTTACAAATCTTGTATTATATTGTCACATAAATAGGCTTCTATACAGCCTTTTTTGGCCTTTACTATAAGCCGCAATTAGGGTTGCTACCTTTTGCTACTCTGTGACTAGGGGTCGTAGCTACAGATGGTAGCACAGAGAAACTTTAGATGATAACAAATACGAATATTTTACTCAAACAGCCATTGGGGCACAGTTATATATACACAGGGACATAAATTCCCCAAGTGATTAATAAATAATAACATACCAACGACCGAACATTTCGTACTCCAGCCTACACAGGATGCTCTTGCCATTCTTGACAATATGAATGCTAATAATTCAAGAATGAATTGAATGAAATAAACACAAAAAAACTTTTTTTAAACAAGCTTTTATTCATAAAGTATTGAAATGAGAAGTAGAAAAAAAGGATTGAGTGCATGAAGACAAAAAACCGTTTGAAGATTCAAATATTTCCTCAATACTACAGTAAAATTAGAATCCAAAATCGATCTCACGAACATGAATAAGGTAAAAGTGATTTTTTCACACAATGTTCGAGATGATGTTGGGGTACTTTGATCAAGTTTTCGACCTTGAGGCCCCTCCGAAACTTAGTTTCCGGCACAAAAACTGCAATTTATTTGCACTTTTCTCAGTTTTTGAACATTTTGACCAAAAAAGAGTGATTACTCGACTGTGAGACTATTTTCAAACTTCATGGAATTTGCTAAATTTTGAGACTTTTTTCGTTTCTGTTGGCTCAATGTTTTCCGAGATACAACTATAAGTTTGGTAATTTTTTCAAATTTGCAAATTTTTCTTTTTTTCATGAAATCGCCCCCATATCATCACAAATCGTTTTCATATGATTCAGAAAAGTATTTTTCCACTAAATGGCCCCCTACCCCCCCCCCCCCCCCAAGCAACACTTTTTCTTGACAACTCGTAAATCACGATTCATTTTAACACATTTCCTCAAGCTTTCAAAAAATATTTGAATTTTTGAAAGTATTTTGTTTTCATAAAATAAATATTATTTTTTACTTTTTAGTTTTTAGTTTAAAAAAGATTATCTTCTTTTACTCTATATTAAATTATTAGGTGAGCCAGGTGAGACGGGTTGGTAGGATAGTGGCATACGTATGTTTGTTTATTCCACTAGTGGATTAAAGTTTTTATTGCACTCATCTGTCAATCTATTTCAACGTGCTGTCATCATGACAAACATAAACGTTCAAACCTACTACATATTTGGCAGATATTCTGTGAGATTGTCAATACGTTTCAAACAGTAACATATTTTATAGTATTTTGTATTAATGTTACCAGCCAGAGTGGAACAAACAATGCCTTCCCGAGCAAAACTCCATAATCAAAACTGATCCGATTTGTTCTAAACCGTCTACCTGCAAAGAGCAAACTGTTTGTACTATGACCACACCTCGTGATAACATACGCGCTCACGGCTACTATGATTTTGATTTTTAATAATGCAACTGTAGTTATAGAAACGTCAGTCAAAAATTAATTCTGATCGATAGTAAATTTATTATTATTATTATTATTATTATTATTATTTTGAGTTTCGCATTTCATTTTCCTACATCTAGTGCCTTAAATAAATAATTTTTTGCTTTTTACATGAACGTAGAAAAAAATATTGTATGCAACTCGTAAAAAAATTGTTTGTTGCACTTGTTGCATAAACAACTATTTCACGAATCTGTACCTTCTGGGGGGGGTTCCAACCTCTCCAACGTACATTTTTTTTCAACGTCCCAAACAGTCAAACATTTATCCGAATTCCAACGCGATTTTTCACAGATTTTCTGGGAAGGAGAAAGATATGAGGATAAATTCTTTCAAAAATTAAACTATACGATTGTGCCATGTTTTTCACAATTTTTACGGATTTTTCCTAATTTATATTTGGGAGTTTTCGCATTTGTTTTAGAGAAAGATATAGATTGACATTTTTTTGTCGTAATTTTCGACTTCCGAAACCATCGGAAATGTTTGCGAACTCCTACACGTTGCCTATCTGACTCTCACTTTTAATAACATTATTCGATGACCATATATTTCACAATTTCTACGGATTTTTCCAACTCCGGTTTTACGACTTTCCGCTTGTTTTAGAAGGAGGTAGTTTCGGGAATATATTTGGCAGGTGTTCATAGTTCCGGTGACAATGTAATATGAAATTTTTGTCATAGAAAAATACAGAATGGCGGCCAAAGTTGGCGGACCAGATTTGTGATAATGGTTCGATTCGATTCAAAATTGGTATGTAATTTTTTTGTCAAAATTCATAAATTCAAGATGGCGGCTCCAATATGCCGGACGAGATTTGTGATTAGGGTCAGATTCGATTCAAAATTGGTGTGTGCGTGTTTTCGGGGTCAGAGATTATGATATTTTTTATTTAAAAATGTATGTATTTAAGATGGCGGTACACGATGGTAGACGAGTTTTGTGATTATGTTCAGATTCCATTCAAAATTATTATGTGGAGGTTTTCGGGGTCGGAAATTTCGATTTTTCAGTCATAAAAAATAATAATTTAAAAAACTAAAGAATACTACTTCCAACATGGACTGAAAAGTAAGAAAATAATTGATAATGTAATTACTCAAATGTAGAACAGCGTAGGGTGCTTGACAACGTTGTCTTGAGCTCTTGAACGCTCCGAAACCATCAAAAAAATTTTCGTATTCCGACATGTTTTTTTCTTGATTTTCACTATGTTCATGAATTTCACCTAGTATTTCATTTTCACAATTTTTTGTCAAAATTCATTTATGACGGAAGGGTTTTGTGATTATGGTCCGATTCAATTCTAAATTGATATGTTTATGTTTTCGGGGTCGGAGATTATGATTTTCTTGTCAAAATTCATGAATTCAATATTGCGGACGTGATTTGTGATTTTGCTTTGACTCTATTCAAATTGGTATGAGGGGGTTTTTGTGGTGGGGTATTATGATGTTTTCATGTTAAAATTCATGAATTAAATATGGCAGCTTCAGTATGGCCATTTTGGTCCGATTAGATTCAAATTTGGTATATGGGGGTTTTAGGGGTCGAGATTATGAATTTTTGATCAAAATTCATAAATTCAATATAGTGGCTTCAAGATGGCGTACGAGTTTTGCAATTAGGGTCTGACTCTCCTCAAAATTGGTATGTGGGAGTATTTGGGATAGAGATCATGGATGTTTTGCTTAAATTCTCAAATTGAAGATGGCTGCTTCAGGATGGCTGACAAGTAAATATTCAAATGGCCTTCTCATTCAAGAGCTACATAGCTCAAAACTCACAGGAAACAGGATTTGTAACATCCATTCTTGATCAGAAACCTATAGATTAATGCGTACCTATTAACTAAAAAGCAGAAAATAAAATAATTATAAAAAACTGTTTAAATACAAGATTCTATTCAAAGGCTCTAAAAAGTGAAAAATAATTTCTTCAGATGTGCAATGTAGGTTATTCTGTAAGTTACAGATTCAAAAGCTTGCCGCTTTCGTTTTCGAACTGAAAACGTTGCTTTTGAATCTGTAACTCACCGAATAACCTACATTAACACATGTAAAGAAATTATTTTTTACTTTTTAGTGCATTTGAATAAAAGCTTGTATTTAAAAAGTTTTTTTTATATAATTTAATTTTATTAATATTTGATTTTTCCCAATCGAATCATTCGACTATTGTTTACGGATTTTTCCAATATTCCGAGTTTTCGCAATTGTTTTTCGAGGAGAGGGTCCGATTCCTCTTACCGATACTATTTTTAGCGTCGTAATTCTCCGAAACCGTCGGATTTTTTCCCGAATTTCTACCTTTCTTCTACCCAGCCTTGGCTGAGGAGGGGAGGGGGGAAGGGTGGTTAAATAATTGTATTTTCATCGGTTCTTGATACCTATATATGCGAAATATCAGCCTAATCGTATGCCAGCAAGTAATTAAAAAATGGATTGCAAGTTTTGAACCGGATGGAGAAAAGGCTAGATCGACAGAAGGTCATACGAACAGACCAAGTTAGATAAAAGCTTGTTGAGGTAATTTAAAGAATTTTAAAATAATAGTTCGCTTGAAGCCCTCTGTATATATGGTATTTCAGTCATGTGACACAAATATGGCACCCACTATCAGGTTAGCTACGGTAGAGCGCGAAGGGATCGATATCTAAAGCCAAGCAACGCATTGCGAGGTTGAGGTTTGGATATTAACTTACAAATGATACCATTTAACTTACAAATGATACCCTTTCAAGATCTATTTTCGTCATATTGCACGTTAAAAGGTAAGATCTCGTTAATCCTTAGCTCGCAAGTTTCGACTTTTGAGAGCTGCCGTTCGTATAGGGGGACCACAGCAGGTTAACGGAAAAAATAGTTTCAACAATTTCGTCAATTATAAGTAGAATAATAAATGGAATATTTGTTACCTAATCAATGTTTTCGTTCATTTTCTGTGGATTGGGAAGAACAATCCCCACACCTTCGAAGCCCACGCCCGACTACTAGGAATTTCATGTGGATTTCATGAAAATTATACATCACGGAAGACGGAATCTCGCTCTCAAATCGCAACCACACCAGTAATTAAAAGATAATTTTGTAACACACTCTAGTCCGGGTGATTATAATCTATAATTTGTTTTCTATTGCATGATATCGCTGGATAGGTTTTTGCTCAAAACGATGCCATTGCCCATTGCAAGGAGCGCGTACACCTATTGACGACGGCAAAGAATATAATTTCGCTTAATTTCCCGACGTTTAAGATACGCAAAATTCTCGAGGCTATCACGTTTTCAGTAATAATTAATGGACGACAGGCTTCGATAGGAGCGCCACATCTATCAAGTTAGCGGTGCTACCTCAGCCCACTAGACTTGCTTTATATACTAGGAAATTTGATCGTGGAACTTCATTTGTTTTTGTTTACCCGTTTGTGAATTGTGATTATCTTGTTAGAATAGGTATAATGCGGATAGAAAGCGAGACATGTTCGATGAAAAAAAAGAATCTATAAATTAGATTTCGCATCGAATTGATTAATTTTCGATTGGTTGTTTGAGCTTTTAATCAAACGATACGCATTACGTAATTGGAAAAGGGCGTCGATTACAGTAAATAATAATTGATAGAACAAGAAGCCGATAAAAGTATGGAATTTTCTGATCTCCACAGTAATGATGTGAATAAATTTGTAAGATGAGCATCGTATTTGACGTTTTTCGCAGGGAAGAATTATTGTGGAGGTATTTTTTGTCTCGGTCAAAACGTCAATAAGTCAATAGAATATATTTGTTTTTCCGTTCAAGCCGATAATTTTTTTAATTTCAATCGCAATCTATCATCTGAATCAATATTCCATAACAGTTCACTCACCTACAACATACGAAGAATGGCAGACATAATAAAAGAGCTCTGAAAAATCCATCTTTTCACAAGCTTTTAGGGTGATATGCAGCGACAGAAAAATTGCACAATTCCTTCAAAACTAGTTTTTTGTCAATTTGTTTTTTCGGTATAACGTTTAAATAAAATGAGAACCTACCACTCCAATGAGGGTGCGTTCGTATACACTGAATTTCAAGAGTTTACACCAAGTAGGTGATATGTTACCGCAAAGAAAGTGGTAAATTCAAATCAGTATGGTAAATTTACTGTTATCTGTAAAAATGTGAATTTTTATTCATGTAATTTTTCTGCTGTTTTTTGTAGAGTATAAGCTATAATCACGGTAATTTTCCAACATTATTACTGTAGATTTACAGCAGTCTACTACAGTTACAAATTTAGGGATTATGTCCCGGAAATCCCTGTAATATTTAACCATTTTTAAAGAACCCTGTAAAACCACAACGTTTTGGGTCAAATTTGCGGGTTTATTTGCTGTGTTTTTATTTCACCGCTAGATAATAATGTATTGTTGCTTTAATATATACTTGAATTTATATTGTTTTTACTGCTGAATCTGATGTAATTTTTAAATGCTTTTTTATCAATTTTTTTTATCAACTGCTCAAATTATAGTAATTTTACTGCCACAATTGCCGGATCTGTAAAACGATTTAAAAATATACAGCAAATATCTAGGTAAATTTTGGTTCAAAATATGGTTTTATATGCTGAATTTCTTACCACAACAAAAATTATTTATGTATATGCTTTGATTAACCCTGCTAAATCTGCAGTAATTTGACTGTGGTGTTACAATAGAATTTAAAAGGAACCAAAATTTTCATGAATACTCGAAGATCTGGGATATTGTAAACATAAAAACACGTTTTATGGACAATAAAAATATATTTAATGAATTCATTTGAACGTAAAAACGTAATTCTTAAATATAAAAATAAACAAAGGTGTTAAGTCATTACACAACATAAAAAAAACAATTCTGATTAGGCGTCAAAACTACGATAAAACGAAGTTAGGAAAAAACAAAAGGCAATTAAAATGTAGCGCGCACTTATAGTCACATATCTCTTAACTTTTTTATCAACGAAATTACTTTCCTTTCGGACGTTTTCAATTTTTTTGATTTGGTCCCAGAATCCGGATGATCGTTCTGTACATACATCTGTATCATTTCCAAGGTGGTGCTTACATACTTAGGGAACTTAACTCCAAAGTTATAATACAAAGCGAAACATACAAGAAATGCATCTTGGAACGACGAGTAGCGTCTCAAAATAATAGATGAATAATATCCCCAAAAAACCACTTACATCCACTCAAAACTAAACCCAGTAATATTGAGGTTGATGTAAATTCACATTCTGACGTGGTGAATTTGCTTTAATTATTACAGTTAATACTACTGAAATATTGACGGACAAATTTAGAGTGCGAAAACTTTTTTGTTATCGATTTATCAGAATTTTTTTTCATTTATAAAAATTGGTGCATTGCGGAATGATTGCATATAAGTTGTCAAAATTTCTAATTTCCATACCTTGTAAAGGAGATAACAAAAAATAAAATTTTGATGAAGTCTTAACTACCTTGGCTGGCTGTGATTCCAAATTTGAATATTGTTTTCGAAATCCTTTCAATATTCTATATTATTCAATATTATTCTTGAATAATCTGTCAAAACTGAGGGTAGTTTACACTTGGTCAAAATTCTATTTTTTGTTCTCCCCTCTACCTGAACCTGATCATCACCAGAAATAGTCTGAGTATTAGTTTTTCAAATGGAATACCTTGTACATTTTAACATTTTCAAAATCTAGAGCGAGTTCTGAAAAAAATTTGCTGAATTTTGTATTGAATTTATTTGTTTTATTTATATTTTATAAAGTTATTTTTTTGTGATGATGATTTTGTACATGTAGAACGTTCCTCTTTGATGCCATGTTGTACAATAAAATGATATTAGCATTTTAATTACAATACTTATATATTCTATAACCAAGAAGAATGAATAAGAATGATTGGCAAATTTGATGTATGTCGATCTTTCTGATAAATGCACACTCCAGAAAAATTTAATGAAAATTCTGGTGCTACCAGCAGATATTTCATTACGTCAACAATTCACATTTCCAAAGTAATTCGTCTTCCAAAGTCATTACAAAATTGTACGAATTTTACAATCAACTATAATTTCAAATAAACCATTTAACTGTTAAGAAGTAGGATAGGTACTTCATGTCATATCAGTTTTGCTAATCATAAAAATAAATATTAAGTTACATTACTTGTATTCTTTAAATTTGAGCAGTTGTAGAAAAAGTATAGTGTGCAACATGTGGGGAAAAGTACTTTCCCCACTTGTTACACAATATACTATTTTTTAATTACCAGCCATTTCACCATTGTTGTGTGAATTCACTCCTGATTGTGTCTCTGACTCTGACTAAAGATTTTTGCTGCACTATCGTATAACATGCGTGCTTCAGTTTGTCGACAGTGTCGTTGTCGGATTTCCTCAAAATTCTATTAGTATGTTAATCCAGTTCAACAAGAATTTCAAAGCTGTTCCGTCAAATAAGTCGAGTGTGAAGAAACAATAAAATGCTATCTGCACTGTTTGTTCCCATACTTTCCGTTATTATCGCAGATTTAACAGTCCACAATAAAATAAACCGTCTTGTCGCAAACATATCTTTCGGACGTGACAGAAAAGACATAATGTGCGAGATAACAACACTACAGTGTCTCAGAAACACCGGGTTTACATGTCTTCACAGCCATATGTACTCGACATCATTCTATTGCTCCACGAAAATTAGACAGAAAGCAAAAACCACATTGACAACGTAATTTTGTGATAAAGTTTCTTCGATACAGAAGGTCCGGAAAAATACTAGTAATATTGTAAGACGGGCTTTTTCGGGCTAGCGCACGGAAACAGTGCACGGAAAAAATTTTGAGAATAACCATGGAAACGAATAATACATGCCAAACACTGTATTGTCAGCATTGTTTATTCCCTGTCAATCAAATTTATGCCAACAAAATGAACTCAGAAGAAAATCCCGAAATTCCTATTTGTGAAGAGTCTGCTTCATCAGTAACTGCAGTTTCACAAATTGAAACTCCAACAGGACTGAACCTGTGCAACATTACAAATTTTACAATAAACATAACCATTCATAACAATTCAAATAAAAAACAGTATTTATTAACGCTGCTTTGATAGTATAATTATAGTTAGTTGATTTTCAACATTCTCAATCTAGTAGTTCCAAGTTTTTTCTTTCCTGCAACTGTGAAAATAAAAATGTTCCAAATTTCTTTTGTACTTATCTTTTTTATATAATATTATTTTATTATTACGTTTTCATTTTCAACGAAGTATAATTAAAAATATCGTTCATTACACGTCCAGAAATGCTGCGCCTTCCACGGGAATTTGTCGCGCGCGCACGGAAAATTTCGTTTTTCTATCAGAACGGAACCCATGTTTGAAATAATGAGTGCCGACCCAAACTCACCTCACCTAATCACAACCTGAGTGAGTGAATCAGTCGATTCAAGTTCTATATTTGTTCTGAAATTAGCAAGTGTAGATTGCAGTGAAAATTGTCCTGACGTGGATTTATTTGACGTTTTAGAAGACGAATTTGATGAATATTATAAACATATTACGCGACCTCGTAGGAACCGAGTAATTCGCCCTAACCAAATTATTTTGAAACACTCGACGATGCCGATTTTGAAATTCGATTTGATACTTGTACAATGTACCTCATTAAAGAGGAAACAATTGCAATCATTACCTTGTAACCAAATAGCATAGTTTTGATTCGGACATAGAGGGACCACCCGTAGACTAGACTCGAGGTTTTTGCCTCAACATCAGTACAGGGTGAGTCACCACAGGCAGCGTTGAGGCCATCTTTTCCCCGTCCAAATCACCACACCAGTTCATCTATTTGGTAACTCTGGTCTTACGCTGGTGGAACAGATGTGAGACGCTCCGCCTCAGAGGTTTTTTGGGAAAGCGTTTGATAACGATAGTCGTTGCTGACCGATGTTTTACCGTTTTTACTTCCAAATACAACTATAACCTTTGCTTATTGTGGCAAAAACCTCGAAACTAGACCAGAAGCAATTTTGCTATTTGGTTATAGGGGAGCACTTGCAATTGTTTCCTCTACAATGAGGTTCATTGCACAGGTGTCAGATATAATTAAATACCCGTTGGGGAGCAGTTTCTAACAGGTATTTGCTACAATAAGCCTACGTTTTAAGTGTATATGGAAATGGAAATATTTTCTTCTTCATTTTGAAGTTCCTTGATGATTAGATAGTTGGTTCGTACTACAAAATTTCATATACCTACTCGTGGGAAATGTATGCCATTTCATGCTCATTGTACAGTATACTATTACCTACCATCAATATGTAATATTAATCATAACGATACTCATATGACTTTCGTAATGAGGTTCATTACGAGACTGAAACTTCATTACGACACTGTTGCTCCACTACAACACTGGAACATAAACAAGAAGGTTCATTACGACACTGGAACTTCATTACGGCACTGTTACTCCATTACGACACTGGAACTTCATTACGACACTGTTACTCTATTACGACACTGGAACAAATTTGGGCTTTTGTAATGACAACTTGAAATACGTTGCTGTCTCTCTCTCCATAAGATCACCATTTTGAAGATTATTAGTTATCTTTGAATGGATATTTAGATCCCGAGGCAGGCCGAAATTTTTTCAGTTTCAGATGTAAATCTGAGTGATTGAATCTTGTTGCTGGATGGGGATAACTATCACGATTCACTGTTGGGTTAATAATTCACAGTGCCGCTCCTAAGCTGGCGTATGGAGTTAGTAACAAGGCCTATCCAGAACACGTGGTTAATGACCACAGCAGTTGATGCCAACACACCAAGGAAAAACAAAAAACTTTGCCTAGAGGCCTCGTTTGACAAATGGCCCATCTCATATCGTACTATGAATCTTTACGACACTATCTATTTCGCTCGCGATTGACACACAAACCAAACTTGAGCAAGCCTAGATAACTATAGCTTGCAAATTGAAAATACTTAGGTAAATTAGTTTTTGGCATTTGAGCAACGTACTATTTCGTAGAATGGCCGAATTCGGTATATGATTCCAACAGATATAACATTAAACACACTCACAGGATTCTAATTGCTTTGAACAGAACATGTGATTGTTATAACGGGTGACAGCGGAAAGCAGCTAGTTCCTATAACCTTTTTTTTATAGTGTAATATAGTGGAATGAAATTTGGAACCTGAAACTGCATTTTCTAACAAGTGACTTAGCTTCATTCATCTTCCGTTTTTACCGGAAGTGATATAAAATTTCTATTTTGAAATAAAACACCAGGTATGTTTACACTTATCTTGACTCCATTTGACATTCTGAAACCTTGTACCACTTATCACTTTTTGTGACCAATCTCTTTTTGTTTGGAATTTATTTTTTCGTCTAAAGGAGTTACAGGACTATGGATATGATGAAATCGCAGATCCAGTCGAAAAAAAAATTAATAAAAATTTTACACCCCAGATATATTTTCACCGAAAACCGTGAAGTTGTATTTTTCCCAAAATTTCAGGACGAAAATTAATACTTTAAACGTATTCATAGCCATCTAGTTAAAAAAAAATAAAAAAATAAATAAAGAAATTGCTTACAGAAAGTAACAAGTGATACATGGTATATGGAGACAAAGGAGTTAAAATATTCCAGGTGTCTAAATTGGAAATCTAAAATTCATATTACTTACAGTGAAACCAAAAATTGCATGAAGCTGAGTCAAAAATGCAGTTACATGGTTCACATACATGTCTTGTAAATTTATCATTTGTCACGGGTAGTTTTCCTACTAAGCTGAAAATTGGAACAGTAGTGCCCGTTCATAAGAAAAACAATCCAAAGCTTCTGAATAACTATAGGCCGATAACTATAACTTCAGGTTTCTCCAAGGTATTTGAATATGCCTTTTTGAATAGGCTACAGGATTTCTTGGGGACATTCTCAATAGTAAGTAAATCTCAGCATGGATTTCGTTCGAATTTTTCTACCAATACAGTGATTCAATTCTTTTACGAGGAACTCATAAAAGTGATTGATGCCGGTGTGTGTCCTGTTGGGATCTTTTGCGATCTCAGCAGGGCATTCGACTGTATTGATCTTGATAAATTATGCAACAAATTACATGCATATGGAAATCCGTGGCGTATCCCTCCAATGGATTTCAATATTTGTTAAGGATAGGAAACAATTTGTCACTATATCAAATGACAACCCAAAATCGGTCACAACAAACAATTTTGATTACTCTAATATCAATATAGGAGTGCCCCAAGGGTCAGTTCTGGGCCCTATCCTGTTTCTCTTATACGTCAATGAAATTCCTCAGATACATGGCAAATCTCACTTTACTTTATACGCTGATGATACCTCTTGAACTGTTTCTGATAAATCAAGTAAATATATAGATAAGAAATTCGATAGTGTTCTGGATTCCCTGACAAACTGGTTCCCAAATAATTCTTTGTTTTTAAATGCTTCTAAACAGCTCCGTGACTCAATAAGCATAAAAAATTGTGATGAAGAGCTGGTACCAACAGACTGCAACAAATTCATTTAAATAAAAATATGAACTTCAAAACACATTGTGAATCTATTTCCAAGAAATTGTCGAGTATTAATTACCTTCTTAGGAACTTACATCATATTCTTGACAAACAACAATTATTATTATATTATTATTCACAAATTGAATCATGCCTGCGCTATGGCATTGCTTTTTGGGGAAACTCTGTTTTTTCTGATAAAGTGTTTGTCTCTCAGAACCGTGTGTTGCGATGTATTGCTTTCAAACCTTCAAATTATTCCTATAAGGATCTTTTTAGATATTACAAAGTTCTCACACTATTTAATATGAACTATGCCTCTATGTTTTTAGAAATATTGATAAATTTCCTTTGAACTCAAGTAAACATTCACCAAATACCAGACATAAATCAGATTTGAGCGTGGCCCATGCACGACTGCATATTACTAGTAAGTCGCCTTCATTTCTCGGTCCCAAACTTTATAACCATCTGCCTACTTTGATAAAAAGCTGCTTAACTGAGAAGAAGTTCAAAACTGATTTTTTGAAACTGTCAGAAAAGGATAATAAAATGATTTGATTTGATTTGACATAGATCCTCCGAATTACATTTCAATATCTTAAAACAAAAAAATTATTAAAACCGTATTGAAAGTTTAAAACTCTTTCCATTCTGAAGCAATTTCCAAAAGTGTTGACAACGGGTCTTCAAAATATCTCATTAGAGATGTCATGGTCTCAGACTGTCTCCTTGCACGAAAAACTATACCTACTCATTGAATTGCTCGTGAAAACCACTAATATAGTTTCAAACCATTCAAAAAATATTCGGGGGTAATATAACAAGACCTTCGATTTGATAACCGACGGTCGAGTTATATTTGATCAGATTATTTCCCAAATATGTCAATTAACCAATAACATTTATTCCACGACGTATATAATTATTTTTAGTAAATTAATGAACCTAATCATTTTCGGCAATATGTCACACGACTTGTGAAATGTGTTGCGTACACTCAGGCACCTGTCAAGAAGGACCATGCAGTCTTTTCGCAAAGGGTACGAAGCGTGTTTATCAGCGAATAAATTTTGGCAGATGAGGGAAATAATCTATATAAATTGTCTCTAGGGTAACAACTAACATATATCACCACCACCACCAAATATCTAGTAACTCACCATAAAATGTATGTATTCAATTTCATCCCTCCCAAGTACCTACGCAAGGTTAGTTCGTTCTAGTTAGAACAGACAAAAAATTTACTTCCACAAAGTTTATTTATTAAATTTTTTCGCCCCCAAGTGTGTCTTGTATATATTTTTGTAATAATGTTGGTGTGTATGTATACAAAAGTTTTTTTATAATAATATATTAAAACCATTATTTTTCATTTTTAATCAAAATTCAGAGGCTCATGAAACCGAAACTTGCAGGATGATTGGAGTTTTATTCAATATTGACAGTGTCTAATTCGTGTATGCTTCCACATGTTGATGTAGCTTGAATTTTCATAATTCAAGTTGGAATGCAAAAAAGGTATAATTCGTGTATGCTCCTAGATGTTGATGTAGCTTGAATTTTTATGAATTAAGTTGGAATGAAAAAGGATATATACTTATGTTAACAGTCAGCTTGGGTATCCAACGTGCGGGGCCGCTCTAAAAATGACATACCCGTTTATAACGAGGGGATCTTAGCTTGCACTAGATGACAAGGTACTGCTATGAAAACAAGTGATCGGGCCTGCGATCACATACGCCTGCTCAGTGTTCTGCAGCCTAATATTTTGTAGCGACAATCTATAGGGTCGACACATTTTAGCGGCAAATTCAAAATTCAGGTGAAAGGATTGAATGAAAGCAGTGTACTTATATCCAACTGAGAGTTTAATTTTCCTGGAACATTAATTATGTCTAGCAGAATAGAGCCATTGACGCAAGCACGTTCCCATAAAAATGCCAGCCAATAATAACATAGTAGTTTCAACAAAGGTAGTGTTTCACTCTTGCATTCAGCTGTAGATTGCTTTATGTCTCACATTGTTATATGTACACAAAGATACATAATACATCATAACTCAAAGCTGTGTTCACAGATGAAATAACATCTCGCCAAATATTAACAATGATTGTAAACAGATCACATAGATGATATTCATGTTGATTACAATTTTGGTTGAAATTTTTTGGTTCGAATATTATTGAAAAAAAAAAGAGTAATTGATTCGATAGTAAAAGATTTAACAGTGCAATATGCTAGTATTATTAGTACTATTTGAGATGCAAATTTGAATGAAGTAGATGTTAGCTAAATAATGAAAAATAGATTTTTAAATTGTTATGAAAACTCAAACTTCAGCTACATCAGTGAAATGAATGAATTCGACAATTTTAAAAAACATTCTTTCCAAACAATCCCACAAAGTGGACAATATTTTGCTACATCCCATCGGATATTGTTAAGGATTTGAAAGACATTTATTCGATGGGTTTCACATATAGCATGCGTTAAGGCACTGGCCAAAAATGAAAATGTACCATATAATAGTATATTTTTCAACAAGAGATAAAATTATGTTTTTTTTCGTAAGGTGAGAGTTTGTCCACGAGCGAAGCGGAGCGGAGCGAGTGCACAAAAAAAAATTGGTACCTGAATACAATGAAAAAGTTCAGTGACTCAATGAATATTTTTATCAATATTGGTCCAATGAACGCAATCGTTATGTCAATGTACCACTGGTTATCCATACTATAAATACGGTTGTTAATAATATCAATGAATTCTTTTGTTGATATCATGTTCAAGAACATTAAATAGGTTCGTTAGGGGAATGAATTCCATTCATCAAACGAATGAAGATTGTTCACCCAAGCAATGGACTGTATTCGTTCAACTGATGAAAGTGTATTCATCAGATTAATTATTATTGTTCGTTCTTCGAATAAATGTATGACTGATAAGGATTTAGATTATTACGACGATGGATATTTTTCATCAATTCAATGAATGGTGTTTATTGATAATCGGTTACTATAATGCAAGGTTCGTTGGGGTGATGATTTCCATTCATCAAACGAATGAAGAGTGTTCACCCAAGCAATGGACTGTATTCGTTCAACTGATGAAAGTGTATTCATCAGATTAATTATTATTGTTCGTTCTTCGAATAAATGTATGACTGATAAAGATTAAGATTATTTCGACGATGGATATTTTTCATCAATTCAATGAATGGTGTTTATTGATAATCGGTTACTATAATGCAAGGTTCGTTGGGGTGATGATTTCCATTCATCAAACGAATGAAGAGTGTTCACCCAAGCAATAATTGTATTCGTTCAACTGATGAAACTGTAATCATCAAATTTGTTATTATTGTCCATTCTTCGAATGAATGCTGTATGATTGATATAATGATTCAGATTAGTTCGACGATGGATATTTTTCATCAATCCAATGAACGGTGATTATTAAGTATCGAGTATTCCTTGATTCAATAATTGATATACATTAAAGCTATGTTTCAGTTTATTCTCGTGATGCTTTCCTACATTGAACTAATTATTTTATTTATCATTTGAATGTGGTATTCATTCAATCTTTGTATATCATTCGTGAATGCAATGAAGGCCTCCCACTAGTCCCACTGATATTGAGCATACAGTGAGTTTCCGAAAGATATGCAAAATAATTAACATGCATTCATCAGAACATCGCAATCCTGATTGAAAGGCGTATCTCCAAGTTATCTTTTATTTCGGCTGGCTCCTTTCGGAGCGCTTCGGATATCTCTGTAGTTTGTGCTACCTGAGAAGATGCTTCAACGATCGCTTCTGTCTGCGTAAGTAAACCGGCTCTGTGCAAACAACGAAGTCGTGCGGAGTGGTCCCTCTAGTGGAGGCGCTGTGTACTACCAGCTAAAGCTAACTTGCCAGCAACGAGGATTCGGCTGAACAGATGCCGGCAAAATTTATGAGTATATTTAAACACGAGATGGCTTGATTCGACGTAAGGGTTATTATTATATTCATGAACATAATAATTACGGAGTTATAGAATGGGAGGAAAATATTGCTTCTATCTGCCTAACAAAACTGGGACTTAGTAACTTCGTTACATCTTCTATGATCTTTCCATAGCCCCAGTAAAACCTGTGTGTAGATCTGAAAATAGATTATCATTGATTTCGATAAACTTGGATTCATTGTAACAATAAAATCATCTCTGGGACCATTAATTACGTTCATTGATATGATGAACAATTTCAAATGGATTCAGTGTATCCCTTTCATTACCTCAATGAACTTTTCCATAGCAGCAACGAAACCTGTTCATAAATGTAAAAAAAGATCATCTTTGATCTCAATGAACTTCATTGTCACGATGAAAAATGTATTGTGCCAATGAACGGAAAGGTAATAAACGGTATTCATTGATATCATGTACCACATTTTTTTCATGAAATAAAATACATTGTTCCAATGTACTTTTTTCTTCATTTCAATAATCTTTTTCAAAGCCGTAACGAAATATGTTCATAGGTCTGAAATTAGATCATCATTGATCTCAGTGTATCCCTTTCCTCACCTCAATAAACTTTTCCGCAGGAGCAACGAAAACTGTTCATAAATGTAAGAAACGATCATCTTTGATCTCAATAAACTTGAATTCGTTGTATCAATAAATACCTACAAAAGTCAGTGAATGTTTATTCATTGCCACGATGAAAAATGTATTTTGCCAATGAACGGAGAGGTAAAAAACGGCATTTATTGATATAACGTACCACATTTTTTTTAGTGTGTGGATGTCACGAACGAAAAAAACGCATTTCATCTCGAGAAGGAAATGCACTTTTTCCTACAATGTTTATATAATACTGGATTAAAATTTTTAGTTCAAATATAATCGTGAAAATGTTAATAACGTGTCAAACGAAGTGACTTTCGTTCGCTGATTCAAGTGCCAAGTAGTGAGATTAACTGTCATTAGTGTCAAAAATTTTAGTATGAGTTATCCAGAGCTTCTGACTCTTCTGATAGCTTTTATAAAAATCTGTGTTGATAAAGTATAAGGGGCGAATGACTTGGAGCGATTATACTTACATGACAGAAAGCAACCTTATTTTCATTTATTAAAATTCATATTAGAGTTGCTTGATTTATCAAAGGAATTACTACTAAGTTTTCTTTTGGGCAAGCAAATATTAAAAGTTTTTTGTTCCCTAGCTTTCATGGAAGACATACAATCATGGATAAAAAATCCAGATGTGCTTGATGTTACTAATCCCGTTTTGGGTTCCAGAAATAATGTTGCTTGCAACCTCACATTTTCTCAAGATTGAATCAGCAATGTACCCTTCAGCTACAGTTGATCAATTCCATTATCCGTGATGTCTCAAAGTGAGGGGGCAACCTCCTACATTTACAAGCAAAGTAGTGGTCTGCCAAAAGCTATGTCCTGTATACAGTGTGTCTCACTTCCTCAACCTTCATCCTGAATTTTGATGGAATCGATAGATATACCAAAATTGTACGAATTTTGATTGAACAGATCAGTATACGTGACATGCACTGCACGCCAGCTGTGATGAAACCTCCGAAATTACCGAAATATCACAGTTAGGCAATATGGGTCGAAAATGTCTTTCATTACTGAAATTTTTATTTTAATTTTTTTCAGTTCCTTCTTCCTACCGTGTGTAAATGATATTCATGAGGAACCTGGTAGATGAATTAGCTAATGTTTTCTCTTGTAATTTTTTGCTTTTTTTAGTTTATTCAAAAAAGTAACCACCTTAGGAAACTTAATATCGAAGTTTTTTTATATTCTTTCTGGTGATAGGAAGTATCTCTCAAGTCTTTCACGACCTGCTATATTTGATCTTCTGGCATTATTTGAAGATAATCTACCAACAGATCTCAAAGGCTTGCCACCTATCTCATGCCTCCATCCTCCATTATCCTCATCATTATCATATGTGAATCCACACCGAGAAAAATCGGCCAAGTAAATTTTGTTGCTGACTTTTCTTCATTTCGGATAGGTGAAATTTTTATTGTGGAAAATGTTTCCGCCACTTCGGCCAGCAAAAACCATGTTTCTGAAGTCAGAGTTTTGTCCCAGCAATAATAACTGCTAGCGATTATAACTCGGTTCAGTAAATCGATAATACTGAGACACAGATAACTGATTGGGACAGAAAAAATAACTGTTACTATTGAACAGATATATCTGAAATATAATATCTGCCACAGCAGCTCATTTTGCCTCCATAATCGACGGGAACAATTACTTCAGGATACAAAATATTGGCCACTAATGATCTACTAAATAATTTCCATGCTTTCGTTAGCTTCCGTTCGAATTCGGAACCTCTCGAGACAAAATCTCAACCTCAACCTTCACAACCCCTCATAACTCACAATGCCATTTGCAATTCTAACATAGGCCAGTACACATATGTTTATGGTGCATAATCAGTTGAATAATGAGTTTTTGTTTTGTGATTGAAACTGTGGCACTTTGTGCGTCGTGTGTGGTAATGGAGTACAAAAACCAGTGAGTTTTAGTGAATTTTTGTTTCAATTTCAAATATATTCGAGTATATTTTTATAGTAGACTGATTTATGTATGAGAAATTGTTGGTGTTTCGTTTTCAAAATGTTTTAATCCCATATAGTATCTTTCAATAAAGGTTTTATTTCATTGTTGATTTTAATTTGAGCCCTCTGTCTGTCCTTTTTTTAGTTCTGAACTCCTCATGTGAATTTGGTATTTAGGAAATATCTGACAAATTGCAAGTTGCTCTATTTAAATAAAGTATTTATTATCAAAAGTTTCATATAATTGATTATCATCTCTCTGGTGGTTTGACGGTAAACTAACTGAACATAAAACTGGATAGGTCGAAAACTTATAGTCAAACGCCACCAAATATAATTAATTTATTAATTAATCACGAATGTAGATGTACCTAGTCGGAAGATTCACATCAGCAGCAGGACATGTTTCGAAGGATTAATCCACTTATTGCGGATAATGTAGTGATGACTATTGTTTAAAACAATTTTTGTTGCTTTAGAAAACCACACTCGAGCATCGCGCTCGTGTGGTTGCCAAGCAACATAAATTGTTTCTCAAAGTCGAAGGAATTTTTATTTCGATAATCACCAATACACTTGTTGTATTACCTACGATAATTACTTGATCACTAGAACTTATCAGCTAACTTATAGGAAAGAGGTTACTAACTCACCATAAGCTAATTATAAATTCGGTTCAAGCTAGTAACTAATTTACTGGGAGACAGCTGCTCATTTATGTTAGGTTCTCAACTAATTATAACAAGATATTAAGTATCTCAATGATAAATAACTAGTGATTAATTATAAGTAAATATTTATTCATGGCAAAAAAATAACTTAATTATGGTTGGTTTACCACTTAACTAGTGGCTAGTGACTACAGTTGCTAAAACTAACTTAATAATAGCAAGTGATTCATTTTAGCAACCTCGTTTTACTTGTGGCAGGTTAGTTGTAGAGCTGTCCCATATAGTATATAAGTTTTTACTTGTCGTAATTAAATATTCACTTGTGAATAATGATTATTTTTCTCCGTGCAGGTGGACAATAATTTGTTGCAGGTGTTTTACCAATTCCATTTAATTAACAATAATTGTGGAGGGCAACACAAGCTTCCACAATGTTATCAATGTTTTCAACTTTGACAGCTATAGGTTGCTTCAAAATTCTCCATCTTGCTACCAAGATACCGAATGCATTTTCAGTGATTCTTCTCGTTCTGGATAGTCAAAATTGAATTTTTTTTTGGCAAATGTCAGCTTAACTCCGGGATAGGGCCTCATTATATAATCCTTCAAGAGAAATGCATCATCTGCTAACAAGCAATATGGCACTACAATTTGACTGTTGAGAATTACTTTTGGTGGGGGCACATTCATTGACTTGTTGTCGAAATTCTCACCAAATGCGCTATTTTTGAATATTCCTCCGTTACTTTGTGATCCACATGCACCAATGGCAATCATCTTAAACAAATAATTCAAGTCCCATGCTGCCATCAGGACTACGCTAAAAAACTTTTTATAGTTAAAAAACACTATGCGAGAAACACTGAATGGCTATGTGCTTTCCACCAAGTGCTCCAAGACAATTGGGAAAATTCCACTACTCAAAAAATCCATTCGAAATGTTGATCCATTCCCGTTCGGAGGAATGGCTTAGATAACTGAAAATGGTATTGATACAATAATAATGCGAATTCAACAACTATATCAGGAGAAACTCACTGTAAGGTTATTGCCAATCGCAGTTGGGAACATATATCAGAAATGTGCAAATTATCAAATACTGGCACATTCATTCTTGTTAATTTGAAAAATTGATCTGGGTCAGAAGCTTTCATTTTTTAAAATATACAAAGGCATTTTTTTCACTCCTGTTTCTATCTATAGGTCTCGTTTCAAACCGCCTCTCTCGTCTTTTCTTCCTGTTTTGTTTTATTATTTTTAGGACTCCAGTACACAACAATATAACACATAGGTGACATATTTGAAAGTTCATAAATAACATAAACTTGACTTGACTGACTTCACTTGTCAAATTTCAAATCTCGCGCATGCGCTTTTAGAATTCTACGCCACAGAGAAAAAAGTATAAGTGCGCATTATAATTTCACGACTGCTAAGGCAAGAGCAGCGGCCGCGGATGCGATTAAATCTATGAATCCAGCTTCACACTTGAGAGCAACATACTCTCTATTTACTACAGAGGCTTGATGGTTCCAAAGATTCTGCTATTATTGAAAACTATATCACAACGGCGTCTTTTCTGATTTTCCTGTTTTAATTTTTCTTCATCCATTTCGTAATAAGCTCATACTCTCTTTCACGAGATTTGATTGGCAGAAGATTCACGATACCAACGATACCAACGATACCAACTTTATTTTAGAATATCTTGTGGAATACTATCCCTAGTTCCATAATATTTCAATCACTATGTTGTGAACAACCGCCTTGACAACCAATGACATATTACGGCTAGACTGTGTTATAAATATTTCCAGGTGCGGTCACATTCTAAGTAGAATTTTTATTGCTGCTTGTTCCACGGAACATAGTAGCCAGTCAACACAAAAGTCGGCAGAGCTGAGTTTCTTCTCAATTATCTGCTTATATAAAATGTGTATAAGCAGATAATTGTCGCTAAACACGCCGCAGTGAAAGTTCTGCTTAGAATGTGACTGTGTTTGACCACAGCTCGATATGTTTATAACGGAGTCTAGCCAGTCTGTTTGATGAATATAATAACTGAATTCCATTTTTCATTGTGAAATACAGGAATGAATCCAAAAATTAAAAGCAACAATTTATTATATTGAACGATGATTCCTGACAATGGGCAGAGAAGGTAGAAGAAAAAAAGGTAGGTTAACGTGCATTTCTTCCCTTCGATTTTAATCAAATCATTCGTGAAAAGCGCTTTTTTCTCCTTTTGCATGTGAATAAATATTACGCAATTGAATTTTTCACTGTATATCTCTAACTAAATCATAAAATAGGTATGATAGTACTTCCACATAAAAATGCTCATGATAGTGCAAACACAAAAAAAAATCGTTTCTGGGTGAACTTTATTTTGTAACTGTGACTCTGATGATTGTCAAACTTATGTTTGAGACCACTCTGAGTAGATACATTATTGCGTAGGTACTTATTTTCTAACTGTGTTATCAGGAATGAGTTGAAGTCCTCCAGAAAAATATTCCGATTTACGATACATCCGTTCTAGAAGTGTGGTAGTTTCATTAAGACCAACAGCCATTAATTTTCTTTGAGCTTAAATGATATTCAAATATCATTTTACTGCTTACCTTGCATACTCAATGTTGTTTCAAAAGCACCATAAAAGGCGTACTTACACGTGTGAATAATTTAAGTGTAATAAATTATAGATTCCCTCTTGCGGAGGTGGCACACGTTAGGAACATTTGTATACTGGTTTATTCTGAACCAGATGATACATTCTTGAAAGTGCTACAGTGAACACGATCATGAGATGATTAATGATAGTTTGTGGAAAGTACATAAGCTAATCATAGCGAAAACTTCCTCAATTTTGAAAGCACCTAGAACATTGGTTCTGTCTGCAGATTAAACATTTAAATAAATAAAATTTCCACTGAAGAAAATGACTGTTCTGTAGAAATATCAGATAAAGAAGCAGTGATAATTACATTTTAGAAATATATTCTACGAGTTGGGTGGAGACACAATCTCGGTTGTCCATTCACAAAATGAATGATAATCAACATAACTTATCGACGAAAAAGTTATAGATAATGTTAAATGTCCTTATAATTGATTGATTGATCTCCTGCAGGTTGAGATCCGTAAAAAATCAAGAGAATCAATATCTCCTCAGAGGTTGAATAAGATTTAAAAAAATATATTTTTATCAATTTTATGAATACTATCTCCTTTTGTTCAGGAAATTGAATATTGGTCATATAGGAGTTAAAACTGAATAATTCCTTCCGTTTATTCCAAAAATTTACCCATATCACAAATAGGTACAACTTTATTTTTTAATTAGACGTCGGTAGTAATATCTGTAACAATTCGACAGAAGTATGCATGGATTTCATGTGAAAAAAAATCAAACTATCAAAGTTCCAATGGTCACCTTGAATACATTATGCGGTGCAATAAAGGGAAAAATGGGTATATTTCAAGCTAGGTTTATTCTGGTGCTCAAATTTTGGTGTCAACAATAATTATTTGCTGCTGAAATATATAAATAAACTTCAAAACTCAATATTTTGAGGCTCAAAAATAAATAATGTGGTAATCAAATTTTGGTCCTCAACTATGATTTTGGGTGACTCAAGAATATTTGGAAATCATATCGATATTATTTTGGTGCTCTGTTAGATACGAATCATTATAAATGGTGCCTTCAAAAGCGGTGGCGAAGTAACTCCCAAATGATTTTTAGTTCAATACGGCTCCGGTGTAGTCATACGTCCTCACTGAGTCGACATTGTCTATCGACAAAGTTCAACACAGTCGTTGAAGCAAGCTGTTCGCGTCATATTCTAGAAACTCACGTTCAGTTGAATGAAACCGAAAATAAACTGACCGATAATGAAGTTGTGGTGATTGCCAGTACTGCATTTGTTCTGGTATATTCTAAAACAAAAAATGTCGATCGACAATGTCGACTTAATGAGGACGCGCAATATACTTTATTTGTCGATAGAAACACATGTTCTTATTAATTTGTGTTGACGATACCGTATATTTTTTACATCACATTATGTTGGTCTAATAATATTATATTCTTTCAGAATTTATTTTTAATGAATTCAATCAGTTTCGGCGCATGATTATCTTTTATAAATGTTCTATACTGATAATTGAATATTCTGAACTTTTTGAATGTCTTGAATGTTTTGAATGTGATAGCTGTCCTGACTGTCTTGGCTATTTCTGATGTTTCTCTTTAGACCATTCAATCAATCATTTATCCTTTTTTCTGTTTAATTTTTATTACCAATCTAAACTTTCCGCATTGAATAAGAATCGTTTGGAATTTTTGCCAAAAATTGTTTTACGTCTCTAGTATGTGGGTACTTTTTTTTGTTATTTCTGTTAAATGGCCGCACCCTCACGAGCACCCTCAGTAGTATCCGAGAGATTTGTGGGGCCTATGGGGAAGATGTTGTGTGATGCTATGCATGGGATCGGTGACCACGCTGGGAATTGAACTCACGCTCCTCAGTTGATACTCTACCATCGTGCTAGCACGGCTACTATTCCAGGACCCTGAATCGGGTGTTTCTTTAACATTTTAATATACATATTCGTATTTTACGTAATCAAGTAGTTGAACCGCAGTTAAAACACGAATTGGATTATTCTCTTAATCTTATTATTCAGAGGAGCCAACATAAGGAACTTTCTACCTCGAAATGTTTCTTGTTGTAATATGTATGCAAGTTTCTCAGTAAATAATAATGAAATATTTTTCTAATTCTTCAGTGATACTATTAACTTCGCACAAAACGGCTTGGATATACCATATATGTCTCAACTTTCCACTCGACTTTCCATTTGGTTATTCGAGTATGACTTTTTAATAACCAGACAAATGGTCCCATATTCCGGATATGAAAGCCCAAATTACGTTTCCGTTGCATTCAGTATCTGAGCAGTAGATTAAATTGCAATGAAATACGAAATACTTTGAAATCACGTATTGATTTTTAATTATTTTTGTTTTTTATTCATGAACATTATCATTCATCGGTGATAATGTAACTATCCAAAAGTTCTCTCATGCGCAAATAACGATTCTTTATACTAGAATTTTCATGCGAACTTTTTGCTTCTGGCCTCCACGATATTGTACACAGTAAAAAAAAATTTGTTGTACCAACAATTAATTTTTGGTCAAATTTTTCTTGTAGTTTTGAATGATTTTTTGCAAAAATACCAAGATAAACGTTTATTTCGAAATAGCACCTTATATTCAAATTAACAAATTATTTCGATTGAAGTTTTAGTACAAATAAACAAAATTTCGTTTCGCCCAACAAAACTTACAGTTGACATAAAAAAATATATCTTGGTTTAATAATATCCTTGGTGTTGGATCAATAAAATGCATTTCGTTCATTCAACAATAATAACAACAAATATCAACAAAAAAGTTTATTCATTTCCAATAATGTTTATTTTGTCACATGAATCCAGTTATTTTGTCCACTGAATCACTTCCTTATTAGAAACAAATTCCATATTTTGTTAATACAACAATTCCATTAACTTGCATGATCAAAGTTTTTATTTGAACAGAAACACGTATTTTTTTGTTTCAACATTATGCTCTATGTTGACTGCACAAAGCAAAGACCTGAATGATCTTCATACCCGGAGTGCTTCTTGTACCTCACGCAAGGTGGCGCGACCTAGAACCCGTTCCATCGCGTAGGACCAGAGTAAGTAAATAGCCAGTCTGAGCGATAGTAAATTGTAATGATCCGGAATAGGAACAAATTGCAGTCTTCACTCTTCAGTGATCTACCATCTTGTTTCTGTTAGAAATGAGTGTGAGAGTGTGTGAAAAGACATATTTTTGACGATATCGATTCTATAATTTCAACTAAAAATAGTGAAATTCCAATAAAACAATTGGTTAGATGAAAAAAAAACGTGTCGAAAGAATGATGAGGTTTTAGTTCGAAAATATGAATAGGAAATTCATAAAATCTTTTGTGGAATCATCTGCGACTGAAAGACAAACTTTAGTCGCTATTTTCCATCGTTCAAGATAACCTCTTGGGAGGTATTCATGTTGAAAAGGGGAACATTCTCTATGAAAATTGAAAAATGAAAAATGTGACTTATCTTGTCATCCAAATACTTCAACTAAATTTATAACTGAAATTTTTGTAACCAGATACACATTATTTGTCTATTCAATTCTTAACTAAGTCATTCCAACAAATAAACTGAGTTTATACCAGCAGATATTGCATTTTCGTAACAAAATATTATTTATTCTTTCAACCAATCACTATGTTAAGGTTGACATAATAGTTCTTTACGCAAACAAAATATTCAATTGGAAAATAACATAAAACAATTGTTGTTATAAAAAAATATTTTGTCGTAGATATATGACACTTAGATTTTGTTAAATTCATGCAATTTTTGTTGATTCAATAATTTTTTTTTCTACGTGTAGCTAGTTTTTTGTCAGTTTGTTGTTTTTATGTAACAGATGAAACAAAATGAAAGTCTACCACCCCAATTATGTTGCGTTCATATACAGTGAGTTTGAAAAAGTTCGCACCATCTGGAAACTTTTTATTATCTATTTGTCAGAAAATTATTTTCTCCATAAAAATTGATGCTTGCAGAATAATTGCATATGAGTTGCCAAAAATTCAAATTTCTAAACAGTGTACAGGGGAAAACAAAAAATAAGAATTTTGATCAAATGTAAACCATCCTTATTTTTGACATTATCAGAAAAGTTTATTCAAAGAAGCTGTAGAATATTGGAAAAATATTAAAAACAATATTCGAATTAGGAATAACAGCCAAGATAGTTTAGACTTGATCAAAATTAAATTTTTTGTTCTGCCCTGTACACCGTTTGGAAATTTGGAATGTTGATAACTCAAATACAAGTACCTATTCCGTAATGCACCAATTTTTATGAGGAATAAAATTTTCTGACATATCAATCAAATAATATTATTTATCAGGTTCAACGAAATCCTGATGGTGCCGGCGCATAACACTGCTTTATTTCAGCGCTCATGCTTTATACAGCATCACTAAAATATATAATGAGCTTTCAGAAAACATTAAATGTCTAAAAGGTAATAGCTTCAGATCAGAAATATTGAAATGGTTACTTGATCGTCAGTATAGTATTACACACCCTTATCTTCAGACAAGATATTACATTACCCATTTATCTTTTTTGTATAATCTTCATCTTACTTGTGTACATTTATCGTTTTTGGGGTTAGGTGGTAGAACAGGCATTCTAATAATTTTTGGAATCCAGAATGTCTTGAACTTCGCTTCAAACTAGCATAAAAACAATTGTATTTTTATGAATAATAAAGACCTTCATTATTATTACTTACTACAAATCAATAATGAAATAGTTTCCCGAATGGTGCTAACTTTTGAAACTTACTGTATATGAACGCAATATCATTGGAGTGGTAGAATCTCATTTTGTCCACTTGTTACATCGAAAAAACAAAGTGACAAAAAACTAGCTTTTTAGAAAAACAATCTTTGTAGAAATATGTTAAAATTTGTTGACACTGCATCCTATACTATTATAATTATAAAATAATTCTCAGTTGAAACATATTGAGAAAATCTTGAAAGTGATTTCTATAAATCAGATAGACTTGGTCCATAAATGCATGTAATTCGCTGAAGATATCATTCTTATTTTGATGTAACTAGTCAATCAGGACACACCACCCAAACTGAATCTGAATAAGCCATTAAAAATTTCATTATTTATTGAGGAACAGTGTTACTCATCCAATTCATATTTATAATTATAACAGCAAAGCCATCCTTGATTGTTAATTGAACCACTCCCAAAAAGTTCGTTACATTTTATATACTCACTATTCGAGCGGAATTGTAAGCCAAGAGTTGAACAATTGACGTAATCACTTTTTTACGTTCATTGAAATCTATATCTATAGAGTGAAAGTGAATGATAGTTAATCAAAACTGCTAAAAGTGCATGATTTAATGCTAGTTAATATTGTACCAAAATATCATCGAATATCTCATTTATGCTAGTAAATGAATTTATATTAATTATAAACATATAACAGCACCAATAAAAACCCTGAAATAGAATTAAGAATCTTGTAAGAAATAATTCCATGCCTTTAAATTCTTGTTCAGTAGGATAACAATTAATTTTACTGTTCTGTGTAAAAAATATATAAAACTTGTTTTTATACATTTCTCACATTGAGAACGAAGCAGTGAAGCCCAAAAATTTTTGAAACTATTCCAAAATTTCAAAAAGTTTTTACTAACGGTGTATTATAAAGACTCGTATGAAGATATGATCATAAAAAACTAAACAAACTATATAGATAGATTATTAGTATAATTAAAATGTTGTCTATTTTAGATGAAAACATTAATTTGTACAGGAAATTTAAATGGGAATTTGACAGATATAGTCGAACACTCGTCGGTTATCAGCCACGAAAGTTTTCTTTTCACTTAGATAATCATATATTATATAACAAGACCTATGAATACGACAAAACGAAAACCAATACGTAACAAAATAGTACAAAAATTTAACCGCGATTAAACGGATCTTGTGATTTAATTGTAATTTATTTAAAAAAATGGTTGTATCTGATTGGTCCATTTGATGTTGAGGGAAATAATCACCAATAAACTGAAGTACCGAGCAGTCAAAGAAAACGTGAAAACAGAAAAACCTAAAAACCAACCATTTGTGACAAATGTGACAGTGACAGTTGCAACGAACGTTCTGCCAAAACCTGTAAGGACTCATGTTGAAAAGGGGAACAAAAATGTGATTTGTAAGGACTTTTCCAACGGCTTCAGTGGTTTCATTATTATCGTTCAGTATCTCTGGATTGGTCAATGTTTTGGCGAAGGCGCGTGCGCCAAAAGGTCGAACTCCGATTAAATTTTTTTTGTGTAAGATGGCTATTTTTTACGAAAAACGCATATATGAATATATTTAAAAAGCAAAAGCATAATCTGAATACTAGATTTTATCCAAATCGTTGAGGCCGTTTCTTTGATCGAAAATATATATGAATGTAAATATATAAATACATGAATATATAAATAAATTAATATTATATAAATACAGGGTGTAAACTAACATCTTGCACTCCCGTGGAAGACAGGAGTATTATGCCATTTTATAACAAATGACCGGTGAGAGAAATTGTGGAAATTTAAAATGTTGTTGGAAAATTCGGAAAATCTTGCACACCTCTGTTCGAAATTACACAGTTTCTTCCATCCGGTAGTCCCAGTATTATTGCGGCTCTGCTCCGGTCAGCTGATGTTCGGCGAACAGCGGTTCAGAAAATTTCGACGAATTTTAAAACACAATTTAACCTTTCCACAATTTTTTTCGAATTTTTCACACCTGCTATTTGTTATATAAAAAGGCATTATAGACCCGTCCTTCACGGGAGTGCAAAAGGTTAGATTACACCCTGCATTTAAACATATAAATGAATAAATACACAAATGTATACAGGAGTTGCTCGTTTAAAGATATAAGTTGAATGATGTTCAAATAAGAATCTTTGATATAACCCGAAAATTCGCAAGCAGGAAGATTACCATCAAGTGCCAGGAGCCTACGGTATCTGGGAAGGAATTTTTGGCAAAGCTCAAGCTTTATTTCTGCAAAGGAGATTTTAACCATCTTATTCGGTTTAGAACCTTTCTACCCAATTCATATTTTGGGTTGAATATACTTGGTTTTGACAATTGATTACTTTATTTAGTGTATTACAAGATCTTTATCGCTATATACTTTCAAATTTGTACCAAATGGTGTCATCTACAGAATGGCATTTGGAACATTTTCACTACCACTTTTTCTTTAAAGACATTCTATTCACAATGCAATTTACTCTCTGAAACAAATATTACAATTAAACTTTAGTAGCCAATAATCAAACGAGATTATCAGATGTGTTAATCATTAGAAAACGACCCGTTAAACTATAATAAGTAATTGGATAATGTTATATGGTTTTCCGTGTGCTTGCTATGTACAGATGGGTCAGATGAATCAAATTATTCTTAAGACAATAGCTATTTGTATTACAAGGGAGGAAGGTGCCACTTTTCCTGCCGCAGTAAACATCCAATTTAAAACGCATCTCAACTGCTTTGTTCAATACTTGCATAATGAAAAATATACAAAATTAATTCATACCCGTCTAAATTAGTCTGATGGCGGGTACCGAGTTGGGTTCTATCGCGGCAATATGTAATTTTTTTTTTTTTCTAAGCAAGTTATTTTTCTTTTTTTCTTCTGTTAGAGATATAGATTATTGGATAGCTCACCCATTTGGGATTGAGATTCAGTGTTAATTTTCTCATAGGCAATATTATGTGCCTAGTTTAAATGAATTGTCAATCGATCTTTTCTCCCTTGGGGGTAGTACTTTTACTCCCTAGGGAGGAAAAATATTAGTTTCCTCTATGAATTGAGGGAGGAAAGTGTGTAATTTCTATAGGGGTAGGAGGAAAAATAATTATTTAGTTTAATATTTTTTGTGCCATTTTTCAAATTGTAACAATCAAAAATATATTTAGTTGATGACATTCATAGTTTTGTTCCATACCAGTTCATAAATCTAGCAGAATATCATGGTAAAGGAGATACCATGAAATGATCAGCAAATTTGTCGCCAAAGCAGAATGATCGGAAAAATTACCCTCCATTGGTTACAAATTCTTGACTCAACATTTCACAATCTTATTTATATTCGAGCAAGACAACGTAGTAAATATATTTGTAACATTTATTTCACCATCATCTAAGACACCATTACATACTAGGACGATTCAAAATGATGGTGCCATAACTCACCGTATTGTCTGAAATTTTGATTTATTATGTTTTTCATCATAAGTTTAATGATAGACGCCTTCAATAGTTGGGTATTAGTTACAGTCATCAAACTTCGATGGACAAAATCGAGTGTGTAACTAATTCATTTTAGTGACGCATCTATCACATCTATTATGTGACGTGCCCAAACCAAGTGTACATATCTTCAAAACTCGTCACGACAATGCTTTAGAGAAAAAAATCTGATTCAGGAAAAATCTGGGAATCAGAAATGATGGAGGAAAAAATTGTTATCACTAACATTTATTGGGGTTGAGTCGTCTTGAAAAAAAAAACAGTATTCATCAACGGATCAACATTTCGGTTAAATATTTCGCCATTCTCAGGGCGCTATACTAGAAATTCAGAATAATATGTAAACGATTGTTGTCAAAAATATAGTACCAATTCTAGTGATATACAATAGTTGAGTATTCTAAAGCAAGAGAACCATCTACATATTTGACTCAATTTGATATAAAAATGCACCACTGAAAATATTTTTTTTTGAGTGCGTACCTATCTTACACATTGGAAACAATAATATTTTTCAGCACAAGTTCGTATAAAAGTTAACTGTGGGTAAAAACATCAAATGTGCGTATGCAATTTTTCACACTGTTCGTACACTATCGAATGGGTCGGAGATTCGGGTTCACCTTACTAGGATAGTCTCAAATGAAAAAAAAAATACATCCAAATTGTATCATGAACAATAATTGATCTAATGAAGAAATCAACATTCAGTGGTGGTATATTTAGTCGAAATTCCCATACTGATTTATTTATGAGTGAATTTATATTGACGCTTGAAGAAGTTGGAAATATAATCCCCAACAAGATGCTCAGGAATTTTTAAGGTTCCTGCTGGAGAGATTGCATGAAGATGTAAACAGTATTCAGGAGAATGCTATGAACAACTTGTCAGTGGTCGAAATTGGGTGACACTGAGAAAGCTGCAAAGGTTTGGACCAGATTCTTGAGTAGGAATAACTCCAAGATTGTAGACAACTTTGTTGAGCAAGTGAAATCTATATCAGAATGTACACATGGTACACCTTGGTCGTTGTTAAATAATGCTTGATCCATTCTGGAACCTATCTCAACCGATTCCACAAAAAAGTATAAGATTTATCAAGAAACAATTTCAGCAAGGCAAAAGATGATGATTCTCCACAAGAAACATACTTGGTAGTTTCTCACAAAATGCACTCGTTTTCTCAGAAAATCTGATTGAATTCCAATATAAAATTTCAGGCTCGCCTAAACCCGCCAAGGAAGGAAGAAAAAAGTGTATATAGTTCCTGAAGGTTCGTACTTTCTCATGCAAATATGAGGTTTGCAATTCACAATAGTGTTAGTAAACATATTGTATGCAGGACATGAATGGGTGAGTTAAAAATGAAGCAGGAGTAAAACAAAATTTTTATTTTGGCATGTATAAGTAGGACCTGTCACACTACTTCAAAATTGTTGCATATAGCCCAAGGAGGGTAAGGGTTGCTGTTTCAGTATAATAATTCCATAATTACCAAATTATTCATGATTTTCGGATCATCCGCAAACATTTCCGTGAATTGCGACAAAACACATTTTAGGTACATAAATACTCCCATATTAAATTTTCTTTTTTCTCCTCCGATCATTGTTAGCAGAGTTATGACCAATCAAATATTCGGCTCCGCGAGAATTTTCAGCGGCGGCGGCGGTAAGGGTGAACCTGAAAGTTGATGTCGGCGTTCAAACACGTTTTATGAGAAAACCAGTGCGTTTCATAAGACATTACTAGGAATAATTTTTGTGGAGAATTGAATTGACTTTCACCTTGTTGAGTTGTTTATCCGATAAATCATATACTTTCCAAGATTACAGAAAAATTCTATTTGTTTATTTTTAAACGAAAAAAAAATATGTTCCACCCTTGGAATTTTGGTAAACAATTTTTTTTTCCGTGTCATGGTTCCAACTACTAGTCTACCAAGTTTGGTGGTGCTACAATCGATCCTCGACTCAAAACCCAATCGTACTGGATTAATACCAAGTATACACACACACACACACCATGACTCTTATGCGTCTCCAATTTCATCGACATTAGTTGTGGGCAAAGATGCATATGTGCATTTCTATGAGTCTTGCTGATATTCTGAATTATACCTTTTTCATTTTTGTTTAATATATTTCTATTATATTTATATTTGAGTGTAAAATAGTTTCAAATATCATCTAAAAAAATGAATCAAGAAATAGTCGTCGACAAAAAAATTTATCGATATAGTTATAATGTAGTTACCAATTGAATTCCTTTCCATAATATTCTGGTCTATTGGTCAGTGGATTTTCACACATATAATAAAAGCAACGTATCCCTATTATCTGCGAGAGTAAGCCTTCATTTGAAGTGGTTTTGATCAAAGAATAGGTATCTTGTATGCCAATCGTACGCCTAGTGTAACCGAAGATGTCTGCGAGATAATTTTATATCAAACATAAACGATTGGTGGATGAAGGTGGAAGGCTTCCGCAAGCCAATCATCATTATTTTTCGATTTCTCCTCCAACGGAATCTGTTCACTCCTCTTACACATAGCATTCCTAGCGAAACATTTTGATTATACAGATAGACGCAAGACTCCATAACTCTGCAATGCGGATTTAATGCGAACAGTTTCGCATATTTCGATAATTCCATGTGTTCTTCTCTGTAATTGTATTCATCCCGATTCCAGGTGTTGCACACAATTATTAAATTACCATCAACGTGTTCGAACGTATTATCTTCGGATCTATCGATGGTACGTGCGCCTAACGGGCCTTCAACAATTTGTCTATGTAGGTCTAGCGTAGTCACGACCTGACTATCGGCTCGCTCGCAGCCACTGGTGCAGGCTTGTGGGTGCCTGACAGGGCTATTTATCGATAACTTCCGTGTGTTACACATAGATCGGATTCTCTTAGGGCGGTGTCTTTCTTTACTGCTTCGGCAAGCATGTTTTATGGACTCGAGAGCTTGTTTACGGTTATCTATATTCTTTTCGCTGAAACTCTTCCTCGGTCTACCAATGTGGGATGGTCAGTAGCATGAATATGCATGGATTCAAGAGCTACGGCATGGGTACGGGTACTACTTACTACCTGAGATTAGCGTATGGGTGACTTCTTCGGAAAGATATATCGTTGAGAAGGTTTATATCCCGGCTATACAAAGTTCAATTAAAATGAATTAATATGCTATCCATCTTGTGCTAATATTTCTGTGTAGGACAACGTAATAGGTGGAGAGGTAGTTAAATGGGAAAATATTTGTCGGTTACTTCAGAAGTAGTTGTTGAAACTTTCAAACTTCTACAATTGTTTTCGTACAATTTAATGAATGAAACTTTTAGGTTTTGGGTCATATAGGATTGTCACTCATAGGAAAATATCTAAAAACCTTTGGAAAATTTCATACGATTTCACAGAGGCAATTAAAACATTTCTGCTATTAAAAAAAAAACATTTTGTTTTATTTTCAAGGAAGACATTAGGGCTTTTCAGGATTCTCAATCGTCAGAACTTGTGAACTTTATATATATTATATATTGAATCGCCCTAATTTTTACTAGTACTGCCCTGTGTTCTACTAGTGTTTCAAAAACCTTTTATCGTTCCTAACCAACTGCATTTCTCAACATGTTTCTTTGAAAGTCATTGGTATACAATAGAATTTATGAGATAACAGTTTTAGCGCAATAAGAATGAAATCGACTGTATTGAAAAGTGGAAATTGGTGACACTGTATGTTACCTGAAATTATCCCTCCCTAGGAGTTATAAATCTCCACCAGTAGAATGGAATAACAAGTTCTGAAAAATTCGAAATTCAATGTCAATTATTGTAATTAAAAATGAAATGAACTTGAAAAATATTGTTGCGTCTTCTGGTTCAAAAATAAGTGTACACTGGTATGAACTTGCCTTTATTATTCAAACTTCACTTGACAACACTGTAATACAAATCACTGTCAAAACTGAAATTCTGATAACAAAATACTTGTGTCCAAGGTAACTCAAGGTAAGTAACTCTATCTCACAAATGCATTGCTTTTATATAAAAATAAAGTTCTAGAAAAATTAAGAAATTAATAGAATAATAATAATAAGAATGTTCGACGATTGATTCAGAACAAAAGTTAGTGCTTCTAGATTTTTCCATCTAATTCATCGAACGATCTCGAACAATTCGAGAAGTCTTTATCAAGTTTCAGGTCTGTAACAATATGTTTTTATCGTACATTGTGAGAAAGTTGAATTTTACTGGCTTTACGGAGAAGAGAAAGATACAGTTACTACGGCTAGCTGAGAAAATGAATTTTACATTTTCACGCTAGGTGGCGACACCATTAAACGTCAGTGTGAAAATGAATTGTTGGCAAATTTCAATGTCTGCAAATTCACTAAATCATAATTTGTCAGTATTTGATGTTCGTTTGAAATCAACTTGTCACTTTTTCAATTAATAATTTTTTTTTAGAAAAAATATTAACAACCCACCTACCCAACCATATGAGGGTTGATTCAATGCTTGATTACAATCAGCACTTGTAGTTGTGTCCTCTCAGAGGAACACTGCACAAATAATATATCAGATTCAATTCAATTTTTATATGGAAAATATAATTGACAGATATTCGCTTCAAAATTTTTCACTTCATGGGATAGAGTGTAGAGGGGGATTTTGATTTCGTCGAAATTGTTTGTTTCATTAATTTGCAACTCTCCGGCTCACTCTTCGGAATTCACGAAAATATTTTCAAACATTCTGAAGTTCACGAAAGTCGACTTTTTCTACGACCACATGGAAATATGCCCATTTTATGGGCTTTATCGATCAATGAAGTAGGCCGATTGTAAACACTTTTTCATTTCTACATCGCGAATTGTAGATACTGAAATGATCATTTCAGTACAGGATATTTCGTTTCCCACGACTGTTTATGTTTATGATTCAGATGGTCGTGGAAAAAGTATAGTGTTCAATTTGCATGAAGCTACGCTCGTACTACAAAATTTCATATACCTACTCGTGGAAAATGTATGTCATTTCATGCTCATTGTACAATATACTATTTCCGCACTATATATTTTTGTACCTCTTCAAACTTCTGCGGAAATAAGGTATTGGTCGCCTCTCTAACTGCATCAATTATCTCCAGAGGGAGATCTTCGAAGTCTTCTGAGTTTTCCATTTTTAATTAGAATTACGTACACAAAAAAAGTACGCTTGAAATGCTTTTTTGTTGACTGTCAGTTTATAGCGACTGTTGCTATAGTTACGTTTTGGTGCCAACGATTATCAGCACATGTCTCCTCCTTGTACATTCAAAGAAATCTATATCTGTTTCGAAGGGTAAATGAATCAATTTGCCTTGATAAATGAATGCGTTTACAAGACAGTTCAATCATTAATAACAACTTTAATATTGTTATGTTCAGAGTTCAACTGAATGTCAAATCGGTACGTTAAAAACACATCAATATAATTACCCTCCAGAGGTATTTTTATAGACCCACTACCTCCAAAGCTCTGAAGAAATTCTAATATAAAGGTACTGTTTTGCCTTTTTCCTGGTTACGAAGTGTTTCTTGAATAGTCCGTTCTAAATTTTTTTCATCTTCCTTATCTGCCCATGAATGGCATGGACCTACCGGGAGACTGAATATTCTCCTGCGGTCTCTTTTTTCTCCTTTCTCTTGTTTCTCTACATTTTGAGGTAAACTGTATAATTATTAAGATTACGAAGAAACACCCTGATGATACAGAAATATAATTAAGTTAATTAAAAAATCACAAATAGTTTCTGAAACAAGGCTGAATGAATGAAAAATTCTCTGAAACTTGGACATCATTCATTCATTTCCGACAGAAAGTATAGTCCTGACAATTTCTACCACCTGCAAAAGAAATCGTTGCAAAAAATATATATTTATTACCCAGTACAATTTTGACGTGTTGGAATTGAGTAAATTGAAGGAATCCACCACGCTAATTGACGTGGTTACCGTATAAGAAAAGTCACTGAGTTATGGCCTCCTTCATAGGAAACTGAAGTAGGCAGTAAATCGAAAGAAGAACCGATAAACACAGCTACGCCTTCTAATTGTTCTTTTTTCTGGAACACTTGGGTGCAAATTCTGATTCATTTATTTTTGTTCCAGAAGGACATTAATATCAAGGAATACGTTATTATCAAATCATTGTGCAAGTTTTCTAAAGTCTGCAGCAGTAATATGTTCTTCAGATAAAGTTTTCAGTGATTCAACTATGTCTTGAATGTTTGGGATTGGTTTCATTTCCTCACTGTTAATGAATAATATATATGGCCGATAAAGGTTATTGAAGGTTCAATACGATTTTTGAAATTACACTATACCTATTTCAATATACGTATAATACTAGTGATTATAAGTAACTGAAATAGCGCTGAAATCTGCTTGATATGGGGAAAATAAATTGAACTGGCGATTGATTATACAATTATATACATATTCCATCAGACAATGAAATTGTTTATGTTGGGTTTTTAGGTGTATAATGCAGACTATGCATGTATTTGAACGTATACGTTTTCAGAAGAGAAAACCAGATATAAATATATTCAATGTTGTAGAAGTATAGGTTCTTGTTACCTCATTCAATAATAATAGCAGGCGTTGTAACAAAGGACCACACATATTTTATATGTAAAATGACTTTCAGTTAATTTTGTTGAAATTGATATGACCCTCGGCCCCCGACGCGCCACCTCTGGACTGTTCCCCAATTTGAATTTAAAAATAATTTCAGCTTAGATATGTGAAAAGCATTGCAAAGTATTTCTTGCAGAAAACTTTGCCAAGTAACAAAGAGATATACATGATGACCCACAACGTTTTAGACAGCGAATATCTCGGAACTCGAGAATAGTAGAGAATTTTAATTTTGGCGTTGTGAATTTGATATTACGTCACAAAGTTAATGTTTTGTTTTCGGTCACGTGACATCAGATTAAAATTATCAATGCGACCACCTGTATATTTTAGAATTTCCATGTTTCTCTCGAAATAACGATTCCCACAAACTGGACACTTGTAGTCTACAACGATTCATTTAAGAACTACAGGTACTTCAATATCCTTCATCTCGCGACATCTGAAACGAGCAATTGCCAAATTATTTAATTTTAGGGTCACCCTGTATATTTGGGCAGTCCTATTTTTGGTAATGAGTAAAGCGAGGCAAAATTATGATAATCATTCCTATTTCATTAAAAAAGGTCGTAAAACGAAGGATATTGGAGTACCTGTAGTTCTTACATTAATCATTTTAGACCACAAATGTAAGAGTTTGTTGGAATAATTTCTTCGGAAGTAACAGAGAAATGTCGAAATATACAGGTTGTCGTATTATTAATTTTGAATCTGATGTCACGTAACCGAAATCAAAAAGCTCATTGGGTAACATAGTATTAAAAAATTACTTATTTTATATGGTAGTTTGGTGATAGATTGGATTAAATGATAATTTTTCATTATAAGTTATTGGTCTACCGCCAAGTATCAAACTGATATAATTCAACGGTCGTAGGAGTCAGTAGTTGTTTTCTGTTGGTTATGTGCCGATGAATTATCGATTGTAAACGATTTTCTGCCAAAAATTGGATTATATAGTCCAGTCTTCTGCCAAGTATCAAACAGATATAAGTCAACATTCGTAGGGACAGTAGTTGTTTGCTGATGGAAACTTGCCAATGAATTATCGATTGCATAGGGTTTTTTGCGCAAGACAGGATTATATAATCCAGTTTTCATTATTAGTGAATGGTCTTTCGTCAGTAGTGTCATTCATTATTCATGTACTTTCATGAATACTATTTCCTGGATCACCACGGTGAACGGTATATCCTCATTAGAATTGGTATCCAAGCAGCCCACATTTTAGAACAGTCTTGGGAATGCTCATCAGGCCCTATACTGAAAACAAACAATGAAAAATTATCTGCCACGACCCGGAACAGTGAAGCCTCTAATTCTAGCGCTATCCAAATTCAAGTCATTTATTCCAAAAAAAGCTTTACGCACAGTTGATTTGCGGAAAAGTATCACTTTACGCACTGCCAACACTGCCAACACTCTCTTAGAAAAATGAATATTTTACACTGTTTTCAGTAATCCAGACATACAGTGCAGCTTTTAATATCCCCCCCCCCCACATAACTTTTGAACGGTTAGACGTAAAAACATGAAAACCGTTTGTAGGGTTTCACCGACACTTCTCTTTGAAATAAAAAATATGGAGATTGCTCGACAGGCGCCGGGTGGTACATCAACTACAAAATTTTAAACGGCTTGGGGGGTCAAGTGTCATATCGTTGAGAAGGAAGTACCATTCTCTTCACGACTATCTATTTTTTTTTATTTCGTTAATATATTTTTTGTACAACTGACATTAAAAATGACGTTTTTAATTCATTGACACATGAACTAAAAACTGACGTTTTCACAAAATCACTTTTAACACTAGTGTTAAAAGTACTTTTAACACTAGTGTTAAAAGTAAAATGACAGATGAGATGATGGATACTCAGTAATATAGATCTCTCTAATAGAAACACTTCAATCAGATATTATAATCAGAACACCTACTCAAGAGGAATCGTTTATAAAAGTTCACACATGTATTTGGTCGTTTGCGCAATTGATAATACTAATTCCTTTTGAAGTTACAAACGAAGTAGTATTTAGTCCAACTGTAGAATGTCCTTCATCACTGACAAATAATGACATTCATAAATAAAGTGCGTTGGGGTTTATTATATTTGAAGTATCTGTCAGTCAGCCTTGTAATCCAAAGATCGTGTGTTCGAATCCTTATGGATCTTATTTTTTTTTTGTTTTTTTCTTACTAGCAGTAACTGTTGAACAAAAAATTTTGTATGATACATTTGTTAAAAGTGATTTTATTTTGCTCGTGGGGTTGCTCCACTCGCTAACGCTCGTTTCGCAATATTCCCCACTCACAAAATAAAATGCCACTTTTAACACTTGCATCATAAATAACTATTTTTGCAATTCCAATTCAAAATATCAAAATATCATAAATGTGGATCTATGAATACTACTCATACCTCGATAAATTTGAACGGTTTGATGTGGAACAATGGAACCAATATTTTGCAATTACTCGACAGATGGCGATGGGGGCAACTTGATTAAACTGGGTAGTGAAAAAACTTACAGAACTCCACCAAATATAATCTTTATTGTGAATGTGGGTGTAGTTGGAGGACTCACATCAGCAAATTACAGGATCTAGTCGGAGGACTTACATTAGAACATAAGGAATAATCCTTCATTATCAGCAAAAGTGTCCTGATGTAAGTCCTCCGACTACATCTTGTGACGTGCTGATGTGGGTCCTCCGACAACGCCCACATTCACAATGAAGATTATATTTGGTGGAGTTTGACTGTAAGTTTTTTCACTACCCAGATTCATCTCACCTCCGCTGTATGACATGGATCGCCTCCGTTGGATCAACTTAATGATTTCCAAATGCATAAAAATCGAAATTTGGAAAAACTTCATTGACGAAATTCACAAAACTTTAGATGGTTGTAAAGAAAATGGAATTTCCCTTTCAATGATGCTTGACCCCCATGCTATTTAAATTTTTGAGTTGATTTCCTGCCCGCGCCCCCTGTCGGGCAATCACCATATATTTTATTTCAAAGAGTAGTATCGGTCAATCCCTTCGAATTTTTTTTTTTCATGTTTGTACTTCAAACCGTTCAAAAGTTAACAGTGGGGCTATTAAAAGCCGCTCTGTATACATTATTATCAGGATATTCTCTTATTTTTATCCCATAGGTTTGGAAGGAACGAAATCATGATAGGAGGATAAGTGGGTGATAACGTTTGTAGGGCTGTTGTCAATTCATTAAGATTGCGCGATGCCTTGGCTATTTCTCTTTCCTCGAAATGAGATATTGGCAATTGTTCCCGCTGGCGCTGGTGGTAACGGGTTGTCCGCATTGTGGGAGTGTTGTTAGTTCACCAAGAGCTTGCAATGCCTTGGCTTTTCCTTTTGCTTCAAAACTATATACTGTTGAATAGTCTTCGCTGGTGGTTATATCAGATCAGAGAGAGAAATAACCAGCAATAAAAATTGAGTTCAGATATTATTCAGTCTTATTTGAGTAAATGGCACGCACGAGACCGGAAGGTCACTATATATACTCCTGGAAAGCGCTTGATACATGAGCTCGCCATGTTTGCGGGGTTCATTATGTCACTGAATAGTGCTAGTGGTGCGTTTGGTTGGTGTTGTTTTGGGAAAAAAATTATTGAAATATTCATAAGTTGCTATGGATATGTCGGGATGGAGTAAACGCCTGCAAGCTCTTACAGTATATCCAAACGAATGTATTTGCAAGCGCTATTCTTGAAGTCACTAGGATATCAACCAATCCTTCTGATGACATTTCTGAATTCTCCATTTTTGATGCCGTTTATTCAATTCGATTTAATATACTGAATTTACTGGAATTAATATTGAATACTTGACTAAAAGAAATAATTTTCTTTGACCTATCTATACAGTTTTTAGTTGTTTGGCTTTGATGCCATTTTTAGCTAGGGGAGCTACATATACTGCTAAATATTTCAGAACAAAGTTTATGTGCCATTATATTCAATGTCACGGATGAAATCCTACGTCAGACAGTTTTATATTCGAAGAAATAGATATTTTTATATCTAGAATACGTAATGATTCCTATGCATTTGAGAACGCAAGTATTCATTCATTCAAGATGCAAACACTATTTTTTCGAAAACTGCATTGAAACTAATATGAGAATGAATTAATAAGTATTTGTCATTGTTAATTGACATTTTGTGTTTGAACCTAAACGAATGATCTGGGTGGTCAAAATCAATATAACAAAATTATAGGGAATTCCGAGATCCAAAAATTCACATTATTATTACTAGTAAAATCACGTTTTATTTCGATTCCGCCTATATACATAGATCCTGCAGTTCTTGAGATATTTGGCTCAAATTGGTAACACAGGTAACGTTTTATGGACATGTCAAATGTTTGTAAGAATCTACAGGGTGGTATTTTTTATGGGTTATGCCCCCTTTTCTCCCCCTGAACATTTTTGACGTGCGCCGTTGGTAAATTATAAAACACAAAATACATTTTTGGTTCGTTCACAAACTTTTTTGAATTTTGTAGTTTTCACGTATCTACGACCGTTATCTAGAAAAAAAAATTGATTTTTTTTTAATCCGATAAAATTTAGTTTATTCGCCGATGTCTATTGAAAATTATAGCTAAAGGCTTTTGCAACAACGATTTATTATACAAAACGTCTAAATAAATGCCATAACAAGGAACCTTCGTTATAGCAATTGTTGAGAGTGACCACACTCGGAGTATTTCTTACGGTTTCAAATGCATTTAATATTCGATTTCGTAAATCATCAATGGTATTTATAACAAATTTACACCATACAATCAATAATTTGAACACATGCAAAGACACCTAACGACTCTGCATGCGAACTGTCAAAATTAGTGACAACAAGTGACTATCCACATTATCGTTATTTAAAATTTTTACTTTTTCTCAGCAAATTACAAAAAGGCATTTTCTATTTTTTAGTTCAGATTTTGTATGATAAATCGTTATTGTAAAAGCCTTCAGCTTTAATGTTTAGCAGACAGGGGCGATTAAATTAAATTTTAGCTACAAAAAATTTTAACTACAAAAAATCATATTTTTTTTTTCTCGATAACGGTCGTAAATGTGCAAAAACTACAAGAAACAAAAAAGTTTCCGATAAAAAAGTCTAGAACATAAAAGACGTTCTAGAATAAGAAAGAGCCACTTCTCTTACTGAGATTTTAACAAAAATGTCAACATTTGAGTTCACTTTTCGAAAAAAAAAATATAAATTACAAACGAATACTATCACAGTCAAAACCAAGTATCCGGTAAAATATTAATAAGACACCAGTGTACTGAAGGAACAACTCAAGTGCAACCATTCCATCGTGCTCCAGTCACCCCATCTAGCAGAAAAACACGTAATGTGGACAGCCAGTTCATTTACGGACTTCAAATGGCTCTTTACGGTGTTGTTTACGATATTGTTATCGATGTTGGAAATGATCCACAAGAGACAAAAAGTATAACGAGTTCAGATTTAATTGTGTTTTCATCATATAGAAAAGTCACAGGAAAAAATGCAGAATCCATCATACGCCTTACCAGTAAATGAGATCTTATCGGATCTAGAACAATTATTGTTTGTGATAGATGGCGTCTGTGTTTTTATTCGTGAGTTACTAAGAAAGGAATTTGATGTACAGATCGGAGAAGAGAAATGAATATCGAATGATCATCAGTGAAGTGTTTTGGGAAATCGATAATTCGAGACAATGTATTGCAATGACTTTTGAGTATATGCATATACAGGGTGTCCTAAAACTCATTGTAATTTTTTGGAGGGCTTGGAGTTCAGCTCATGACTAACCAGAATATCACAATATGACCTTGATAAAATATTGATAGTTTTGGAGATATTGGCACTTTTATGAATTTCGTAAAAATCGAAACCTTCGATCAGTATTTCGAGTGTCGCAGGACCAAAACTTCATAGTTTAAGATTTTACTCTTCGTTATGCAATTGAATTGAATTGAATACTATGTACAATATGAATACGCGAACCTGGCACGTTATGTTAAAAAATTGTATATTTAGTGTAGTTGTCGATAAATGCTTGTCACTGAAATAATTTTCAATTTCCATGGCAGTTAACTAGGAATATCGTTTTTCCTCAAGTGGACGATAGTGAATGTTGTATCATGTCAATTCAATTTGTTCACAGTATAAAATAAATTAACTCATGAATCGGGTAAATATATTTGATTTTGGAGTGTAATCCAATTTTTAACGGTTGCATAAGAAGAATCTGAAACTATGTTTTTACCTGCGGCACTCGAAATACTGATCAAATGTTTCGATTTTCACAGAATTCATAAAAGTGCCAATATCTCCAAAACTATCAATATTTCACCAAGGTCATGTTGTGATATTCTGGTCAATCATGAGGTGGACTATCCAGAGGATGTCATTGAGTTTTGGGGCATCCTGAATATGGATTGTGTGTATGAACCGCTAAAACACTAACAACATGGATTCGTTTTCAAAGTGGATGAATATCAAGTGCCTATGAAAATTATCGGAGAATAACCTGGCAAAATGTATGACTTCAAAATAACATCACTAACTGAAAAATTAAAATTGAGAGAACCATATTGTGATTATCAGTTGACCGCCGAATAGACATCAGCACTTTTAATTCATCCTAAAGTACACTCTGATAACGGTTAATGGTAGACTGCACAATAAGATGTTGTAACATACTGGTAGAATTCTATACTGACTAAGTCAAAGTCATTAACTTATAGCATGAACAAATCGAAACACCGAAACCACGAGTGAAAAAATGTATATTATGTCAAAATCTAATTGAGACGGAATTTTAGAATTCGTTTCACAATAATAGTGAAGGCGTTCTTGGAAGGTAGAAGATGGAATATATGGTTATTCGAGTACTTACTCTTTGTAATGTTTTGTGACTATGAAACACCAATCCGTTCCTAACAAATGCACGATAAAATGTTACCATGTATATAACTGCTTTTACATAGTACGATTCCCTGATTATTTTTTTTTTTGGTACTATTTACACCTGTGCTATGTCTTTGTATCTCTTTGTTTGATTTGTGTCAATGTAATAAATGTCTGATTAAATGAATAAAATAATCACCAGTACTAACGAGTACACATTTCATCTGAATTTTTGATATTTTCACATCCACCAAGCTGAAATTTGTAGGTATCTTCTAATTATGATTGTTTTGTTTCAGATCTCAGTTTTCCCATGAGTGTTGTCGACACGGGCCTGCCCTGGCTCCGCTACCTACCACCAGCACCTTTTACACTACCACTCACAATGCGTGAAAAAGACTCATTTCCCCGAAAAATGTTAGTCGCATCAGGAGGACATAGCTCCCCCAAACAAGCAGCTGTGTATCCACTGTCCATCAGGGTCCCGCCAGGAGATGAAATGCCGTTCGACCTTTCCCGAAACACGAGGTCACCAGGGCCTCACATGTCACCTGCGAGTCGGCCGCCCCAAGGCCCTCAAGATGCCGATGAGCAACCGTTGGACCTCAGAGTTGAACATAAAAAAATGTCTCTCATGTTAATCCGGAGACAAGTTGAAGATGAAAACAGAAACTTAATATCTCCCACGCCAAGTGTTAGTAGTGATAAAGACGAAGTGATAGTGGAAGAGAGAAGTAGTCCTGTTAGAAACAATAATAATTCTTGTAACAATAATAACAATAGCAACTGTTTACCAAAAACATTCAGCCCCCAACTTTCTAATTATCCTGGTATGCTCTTTCCTCCGCAACCCATACATCCAATGATGCTAGAAGTTATGTACCGTGCTCAAAAAGGGGAAAATCTTCCAAGACTACCATTACCCTACCCCAGTTCTCCTACTGGTTACCCTCAGCGATACCCCTTCGTTAATCCGTCAATGCTGAGTCCTCCGGTAAACCAAGTTCCATTCGACATGTTACGGAACCAATCTACTCCTCAATCGCCAAAAATGTTTGATCCAGCTGGTGGAAAACTGAAAGACAGATACGCATGTAAATTCTGTGGAAAAGTTTTTCCAAGGTCTGCAAATCTCACTAGACATCTGAGAACACATACAGGCGAGCAGCCGTACAAATGTAGGTATTGCGAAAGATCATTCAGTATTTCAAGTAATCTCCAACGACATGTGAGAAACATACACAACAAAGAGAAACCATTCAAGTGTCCCCTTTGTGAAAGGTGTTTCGGGCAACAGACGAATTTGGATAGGCATCTGAAGAAGCATGAAGCTGATGGTCCAACAATCCTGGATGAAAGGAATCTACAAAGGAGAAATATGACTGCCAGAAGTATTAGCGAAGAGTCATACTTTGAAGAAATCAGGTCTTTCATGGGGAAAGTTACTGATGGAAGGTTGTTACAACACCTGCAACCGCCAAAGCAGATACCAAACTTTCCCATAAGCCTACCAAAACTTTTTGATCCCAGCAAGTCAAATCATGAGAAGCCTATTTCTCCTGAAAGTAGTAAAAGGGATTCTTCGTACTTCTCGGATAAGGATAATTATTCATCAAGATCTTCAACTCCATCAGAAACTTCTAATAAAGACGAAGATATCGATTGTAAAATGAAATCTACTATAGAATGTATGGAACAAGATATTGGGGACACGAGTGATAACAATAATAATAACACTTGAGTCAGGTAACAACAAATTGTGATAGAATCACTTAGTTTGTATAAAAGAGTTTCAAGGTACCTTCAATACTCCTGTACTCTATTACAAGGATAACGTAGAGTAAATTCTCAAAAATACGTAGGCGTATCTACACCAAATCAGTTTTTTTTTTCTGAGAATTTTATCTACGTTATTCTTGAAATAAACTATATTCGATATATGCCAAATGACATCCAACGGAAATGAATAGCAAGTATTGAACGCTTCGACCGGTGTTAATTACTTTATCTATTTGATACATAATTCTTTAACCTAAATTATGGTAATGGCAAATTTGAAATCAGAACGGACGTTGTGCAAAGTTTGATGGATATTTGCATTATCGAAGATACTTTAAAATCTTATGAACCTTGGAAAATTGTGAATTATATCATAAGCCCGATAAGTCAATGTTTTTTAGATTGTAAACGATGAATCCTCGAATCTACTTTCATGTCGTAATTGAATTACTACAATTCAAGTTGTTAACAGTTCTGCCAGAAATAAGTATGTTGTAATCCTATAACATTCACTTTGTCATTGATGAAACACCAAAATTTTATACCACTATGTTGAAATATAAATTCAATTCAGAAGTAACTTGTATTTGGTCAAACAAAACCAAATAGACAATATATCGGGTAAGGGAAATTTACTTCAATAAATTATTCTGATATACAATCATTTCACCAATCGAAATAATTACACATTTCGAAATGAATAGTTGCTCTGATAACAAAAAAGACTAATATATAGGGCCTACCAAAATTAAGAAAGATAGCGTAAAAAATTCATATTGTGTATCTCTTCTTCGGATAATTTTAGAGATTAATCAAATATTTAAAGTGATGACTCCTTTTCAAACGCAACCATAAAATATCTAGAAAAAATAATGAGGACATTGAACTGTCCCATTTATAAAGTTGGAGAAATATTTATCTCAAAAGTTTTACAACAGGTGGTCTCGTCAGATCCATATTGCCACTCATACTGTGGCCCTGAAAAGCTGGTGTCAATTATCAATATCAGTGATCATCTAGACTCTTTTAACAGTTTTCGAAATTGCTAAAAAAAATATTCAAATTTTCAAAGGTCAGAATCAGTAAGTGAATAAAAATTTAAAGGTCATTCGATTAACCATAAAAAACAAACTGAAATGAATAAATAATGTTGTGTCACTTATCTGGAACCAATTTCATCTGCTCTGCCAGTTCGTCGAATTGTGATTTCATGATGAAAAAAGCATCAGAGTCTGAGATCACACTGCATAGACTGAAATTTTATTTTGCAACTTCAAATTCATAGAGAAGGTTGAAGAGTAAAATCCATATTCATTTATCCTTCGTTGTGCAAGAATATATCCAGATGAATCACTACTTCAGAAACTCTCTCATTTTTCTATATCAGATGTGAATTAATACTTGTCAAAATCTTGTCAAGACGGAAACAAAGACAACCGTTATAAAACAAAAACTTTCTATTATTTCCCTCCTCCACGCTCAAGATTGATGTTCGCCCCAAAATTGGTATCAAACGCCTTCTACTAGTAAATATTTTCTTCATCACATTGTCCTCACTTCCTATACCCTGCCACCTAGTGCATTCTTCGAAAGAATGTGTTCTTTAATTGAAAAAACTAAATTATACTGCTTCGATACCATCAAAGAAAGTGACTTCACATAGCTTATAATAACATGAAAGTGATTTTATTAGGGAACATTAAATTGAAAAAAGTTCATTCTAAAACATAATGAACGATTTGGTTTAATATATTCCACTTGAAGTAATTTGCAGTGCGTTGTCACATTTTATCAGATACTTATAAGGTTAATTAGATGTTAGACATACAATTCTCCAGTAATTAACTGCTCAGTCACAGACCTATTTATCAGTCTTGATATGGGCATATGCTGCTACTCCTCCCATCGATCTTCACTTCCGGGGAAGATCCTTCAGTTTTCAAGATCAACTTGATTATATTTGGCCTGAAAATTCTTCATTAAAAGAAACCTCGAAATTCATGAAAATGTGATGAAGCAAATTATGTACCTGTGAAGAGATTGTACGAGTCCATTATTTGATATGACTTTTGTTTTAATGGTATAGTTTATTAGCACTTTCTATCGCTTGGTTTCTTCTGGTCTCTCTGTATGGATTATTCTAGTTGGTGAAGAGTTTATTTCTCGTAGCAAAGTTTATTACCAATTTTGGGTTTATTGTATCGTATTATCCTTGTCTTCATTCTATTATTTCCTCTTTACCAGATCCTTTTTCGTTCTTCTTATTATCTATCTATATCTTTGACGTTTCAATCATAAAACATTTCCTTATTACATTTCGCCTTTTGACTTCTGTGACTATCAATGGATTCTATGAAAAGTTATGGATTCACCTGCACCCCAAATTGTGATGTCCCAGGTGTTTTAAAACTACAGAGACTGATTAGTCTTCTTTGCCAACTCTTGCAGGAAGAATCGAAATTATTTTGAATAATGTATGTTAGGAATAAAATCTTCCCAAATATATATTTTTTTCGTGTACATATATTCCTTTATGTTTGATTCACTCTTTCTTTTCTATTACTCCTCTATTCATTTTCTCTGGTCTCTTTTTACTTCGTACCTCTTCTCAATGTGTTTTTTTATTCTCTGTACCCCGTTTTCTGTCTGCCTGTTTCTACTTAACGGACTATTTCGTATTTTACAGTTCTCCCTTTTTTTCATCATTCATATTTCTCTTTCTGTCGTTGTCATTTCCTTTGTTCTTCTCTTGACTTGATTTATTTTTCTTCAATTACTTATTTTTCAATTCTCAATTTCTGTATAAATTTTTCTTGATTTTAATCATTTCCTTCTCTCTTTCCTTTTTAATTTTTGTCTCATTCTGAGATTCATTCTGATTCATTTGCTATTCTTATTCATTTTATTCATCACTAAGCATACATTTCTTTTTTCTCTATTCTCTTTATATTCATTCTCAAATCAAGGAAAATTGTTTGACTAATTTCTGACGAGTCCTTATAACAGTGTTATTTTTTCCTGTTTTTATTTGAATCGAAAGTAACATATATAGGAGAATCTGTGAAATATTACGGTCCGCGTCTTAGACTACACTATGACGAAGATGATGATCTTGTGAAATAATCAGGTGCTTTAGTAGCTTTATGAAGCAACATCTTTCATTACCTCTCACACTTCTGCTTTTTTCTAGGCTTGAATTACCTGCTTTTCTATATTTTTTTACCTGTCTTTTCACTTTTATTCTTATATTTCCAGTAGGTTCTTAATTTATGTTTCTATCCTCGTGTTTATCATTGACATATTTTCTTTTATTTCATCTTCTTAACTCTTATATATATATATATATATATATATATATATATATATATATATATATATATATAATATTTTCGCTTCATTTATTCGCTGTTCTCTTTCTGGCCGGTAGCTTGGCGGTCTAAGGCACAGGCCGTTCAAAACTTCAGTATAGCGGTAGTCGGTTCGAGCCCGATGTATGTACGAGGGATTTTTTCTCAAGTACTTAATATAGGAATCGATAGACGACCACAGTCTTTGTTGACAGCAAGTGTATTGTGTGTTGTCTAGATGCCTATCTCGTCTAGTGCTAGCTTGGAGTGCACGCCGGCCACCCGAGGTGGTGCTGTAGGTTTTCCAGGTTTTCCTGCAGCTGAAAAGTAAATACGCTACCAAAAATCAGTAAGTCGCCCCGGAGCGCCACAGCAAATAATAATAATAGCCGTCCTCTACCCGCACAGGCTATGCCTTTGGGTACACTCTTCGAGTGTTTAGGAGGAAGTATTATTATTATTATTATTATTATTATTATTATTATTATTATCTGTCGCTGTCTTACTTCATTTTTATATTAACTCTTTTCTCGTTTCATCATTACCATATTTTATTTTTACTATTTTTATATTTATTATCTATTCATTTATTAATTTTTTTCTTTTTCTCCCTTTCCAATTTCTGCCTTTGTCTTACTACATTTTCCATGTACTATTTTCTTGTTTCTTTCTTCTTCATTATGCATATATTTCTATTTCTCTCTTTTCTTTATTTAAACTGTTTTAATTTTATTTGAATTGTAATTTCACATTTAAATTATTCAAACTATGACGATACAACAAGATTGTATTTCTCACTTTCATTCTACCCCATTCTCTACTAATATTATCATTCCATTTCTGTTATTTTCTCTCGAATGAAGGAATGAAGGAAGAATTTCCTGATTCATTTTTCTCATTTTTCATTCATTTTTCTCTTATCATATTTTTATTGTGATAAAATGCTCAATTCACAAAACTGCACTCGACCGTCACTTTTATGTCTGTTATGTCAGCTATGGTTGATTGTTCAGTATTTTTATGCAATATAAAAAAGCATTTCAACAATTGTGTTTTCAATAATTGCCTCTTCAAATCTTTGTTACAATGAAGGTGATTATTATTGCAGGTTATTTATTATTATTAACAGTTATTTTACTTGAAAAAGTGACATGTTGTTTATATATATATTTGTTGCATCACCTAAACTATTTTTATTCCCTTTCGATTCATTTCCAACTCGTCAGCATATTTTTATATCAAAATATAAAGGAGAATCTGTAAGATACGACAGTCTACGCCCTAGACCGAATCAAGATTCTATGCATTTTCTCAGGATTCAATAAATGAAAAACAAAATGTTTAATATCAATCTTCTCGACTCTTACTAATACTTTTTGACATTTTCTCATGAATTGTTCCTTTTGCTTTTCTGGCTTGATTTATCTGCTTTTCTCTATCTTTTCAACTTCAATCTGATACCTCACTTTCTACTTATCTTTTTCTTTCATTCCTATTCCTTCAACCCGATCTTCATAATTTATGTTTCCATTCTTCTCATCGTTTTATCATTGACATATTTACTTTTATTCATTTAGTTCGTTTCTTTTCTCTGCTTTCGATTTCTCCTTTCCTGTATCCGTTTTCTTGTATTTATTCACTCACTTTTCTGTTGGTTTTTTCTCCCTCATTGAATCATTATGTATACAGTTCTCTCATTTCCTCTTCCTTTTTCCTCTTCAATGGATTTTCGGTGCAATATTTTTTAACAATTCCTGTCTCATTTTATCATTTTCCGTATTTCTGGACAGGTTCTTCTGTCTGTCTAATTATTTTCTATTTTCACTCTTCTTGAATCAATATTCTTAATATGAATCAATAGAACTCCTAATGAAAATCTGTCAGTTACCACAATCAGCGTTCTAGACTGCATGATGTGAAGTGAAACAATCAACAGTAAGCTTGAATTTTTATTAACTGTGGACTCATTGTATTTTCAGCTTTGGGATTGCAATTCATTAAAATTCCAAAAAATTATCGGTAATAATAATAATACCACTTATTAATTTACCCCTGATAAAACAATAGTTTACTGCTTTTCCCCTGAATATGCAACGAATTTTCTAATAACAAACTCATATCAGTAAAGTATTGGAAACTCTGATTGCTAATTAGTTTCATGGAAGTGATTCGTTTATAAAATTCAACCCGATCTTGAAAATTTGACTACTTATATTATTTTCAAAAAAATAATTCGATAAAATTTCGCTTTCATCTTCTCACTCATAGATGCTCAAATCCATGCAAAATGAAAACACTTTCTCGGTTGGATGAACTTGAACAATTTTCATTCCACGAAATGTTTTAGTATCTCGAATAAAAACCAAAGAAATCCCGTACATTAAGTAATAAATAAAATGTTTTGTATCTTCTATCTTGTCTGTTATTTCTAATACTCATCATACGTCTTCCAGCTGAAGTGCAGCTTTCCAATAAAATTTAATCTTTGGAATAAGTACGCTTTCGTTTTTTCATCGAACCAGTTATTGGTGATGTACCATAAGCTAGATATATCAGGATGGGAACGGATATCAGACATACTTCACAGTGCTTATTTCGTTGCTGATGCTCTCAATAAATATTATCGCATTGACGTTACAATAAAATGTTGTTGAGAATGTCATCTTCATTTTCCCCGATGTACCTTCACTATAATTCATCGGAATGAGAAACCTATCTTCAATACGCTCTACTCATCAATTGATCATATTGTTTATAATAAAAGGAAGTAGTCATATCATGACCTTTCTTAGATGTTTTTCTAGGGTTTACAAGAGATATATTTCATACTTTCAGTTATTCTCAATTTTATCATTTGATTTGTGAATTGAATACTTTTTCAAGTCCTTTGGAGACTTCAAGGATTGCTCGTAGGGGAGCAGCTGGATGAAGGATCAGCATCGAAGAGTGTCAATTGAGGAGTAACGAATGGTTTCGTAGGTTTCTTAGTTTCTTCAATAGTGCAGTTGCTGCTGACTGCATATTTCGTTCAATTGGTTACTCAGAACTTACATGTTATCAGCATAACGAAATTCATATGAGGCGTGTGTCAAATAAAAAATTAAACCAACAATGCTCATGCTAATAATAAACATTACGAAGTAGCTTGTTCTTATCTCCAAAGAATCCGAGAGGCATATCATTTACAAAGTCAGTTAAGAAATTGCCTTGAGGCCTTTACGCAGTTAGAACCACCCACTTCCTTCAAGAACTAGACTAGTCTGTTTTATGTTCTATCCAATCTCCGAAGAATAGTAGGGGAGCATACAATCTAGATTTCAGTGTTCGTAAAACGGAATAATTCAGGACAAAAATATTCTTCAATGTTCACCGTCATACCAAATTATTTTATCTATCGTTCCGTCATATCTAAAAAAATATCAATCCTGTCCCTTTTTCCGAAATGACCTGCATATAACTGGTAAGCCATCAAACATCAGTTAGTCAGTCGGCCGGGTGAGGGACAGCAAATAATAATTTGAAAAAACATTAGAAGAAAAATGACGGTGACTACTATTATTATGTTATCTTTACTATACATATATCTCACTCCATTTTTTCCATTTCATATTCTCATTGTTAATTATTCTCTAATATAGTTCTCGCCTGTATCTTTAACTGCCTTCGATACTTCATTTACATAACAACTTGTTTCATTCAATTGCCCTTTCTAATTACGTTGCAACAATCTGTCCAGAATACATCTTCTAAAAAGAATTTATTTGATTGCTTCCTTTTTCCACGAGGATTAAAAAATAACTGCCATCAGCAACAATATATATATATATATATATATATATATATATATATATTCACACTGGATTGCAAAAAGGATGTGAAGTTTTTACAACTTTGAGTTACATGCAAGCGCTTTCGACAGCAGTCACTGCTGTCATCTTCACGGCACTAATGAAACTTTTTTAGATTAAAAAGTAAATATGGAAAGAAATATCTAGAAAAAAGTGATATCGAAATCAACTTGTTAGTAATAATATCCAGAAAAATGTAGAATTTTCTTGAAATACTTTCACCTTGCTGAAGAATAATCTTCCTTCCAGAAGATGATAACTTGGTGGCTGAAACACGTGTAGCCGAATAAAACTCAAGTGTATTCATTACCAACCAAAAGTTTCCAAAGAGTGCAGTGAAAGTCAAAGCAATTTGATCGAGATTTCTGACAAAATTTTCGATAATGTTGTGAGCACGAAATGTATATATAGAGATAATTTCACGAACAAACACAGACAAGAAAATTTCATTGTCGTAAATTATTCCATAGTGGACAATAAACATCAAATCTGTCAGCTTGATATTGATGTAATACTAAGTACCAAGATATATCATTGTTGTTTGTGTAAGTGGTGCCCATGACGACGTGGTCTAACCGGAAGGAAAGGAAGGATCTGTAAACTCTCAAAAGCACACCGTTTTGATTGGTCTTTATATAGCAGGAGATGGGAGTTTGATATGGTGAATGAAATTGTCAGTACTAATAATCCCACAAAATGTAGAATTTTCGAACATTGCTGGCGCGAAAATTGGGCTTAGAAACACCACGACAGCTGGCTCGAGTGGTGTTTTGTATAGCAGCATAGTTTCAGTGACGAGCAAGGTGTCAATTATTTGAAAATGCTGCATTTGGAAGGGATATTCTATCAGACTATTTCAAGAATACATATTTGGACTGAACCCTTACCGCAGTAATGGTTTATTTTGTGTAACTAGTGTCAGTTGAGCCGTCAAACTGACGTTTCCATAGTCACCATGATTTTTGTTCCAATCAATGTAACCTGTGAAAACAGAAAATATGGAATCAGCAGAACACCGATTTAAAAATACTCTAGAAGAAATACTGTTTTCAAAAATGCATGTTTCTATTGATTCCCAAATAAGATAATTTGTCAACATAAATCTTTTCCACACAAATTGTATTTCGATGATATAATTATAATTAAAAGTTCACGAAATGTCCGGTAATAATATTCATTAAAATCATGCTATGCCTCCTGCCTATTTCCATTTATAATAATACTGAGATGATCCAGAGTTGCAGATGGGTCGTATATATCATGAATGAAAATAAAGCAAATGATCTGAAGTGATCTGGGTTTGAGTTATGTAAAGTATCACGAAGATTCTAATCATTTATGGGCATTATACAGTTATATTCGCCAAGACAGAATACATTCATAATTATTCGATATGAAATTATTATTGCATGGTAATTGTTCACCTATTATTAATTAGTAGTTGGAATCTTTAATATGTTTATCAGCTGCGGTCTGATCTGCCTATATATGTGTCATTTATGCCTTCCTGTTATTTATTACTTTACTGCTTCATTTAATTTCACGGCTTCCTGGTTTCAATATCAATAAAATATAAGTACATTATATATACAGAATATAACGTTTACTTCAAAAGAAAGTTAAATAGAGACATTCAGAGAGAGAGAGAGAGAGCGAGCCACTGATCTTGAATTGAAGTAAGATTATAGTTTCGTTTAATGTGGGAACGGAATACCTCTGATATTTGTTTCCGAAAGTCTTTTCTATGATTCAATTCAAAATCAGACAAACTATCAATTTTTCAAAAGAAAACTCTTCTTCTGCGAAGCTCTGGCAGGATATATCTGAACTGCCGGGAACGGGGACGGTCGTGGTGGACACGTCACATAATTTTGAATCTCGTTCCTTGCTGCGACGTCCCGGCGACGGCGGCGGTGGACAAACAGCCTTGGTATATGTTTATTGGAACTTATAGCTTCAAAACGAAGTGAGGATTCGTCCATCAGAGTTTATCCTCGTTATTCTGGGACACCCTGTTCAATATGGAAATATCGCTCCTATCTATAACATCGATTTTTGAAATTTGGTAGCGGTAATATTTTACCCCTGTATCCAAATATAAATTTGAGCAGGAAAAACTGAGAAGGGCCAAACTGAATAAATTTTTGTTATTGCTGAAAACGAATTTTGACGCCCCATCAGCGACATTCAATGCCCTTCCCCATCTCTATGCATGATGGTGGAATTCTATGAAATCTTCTCAGAAATGTGTGGTCACTGTAATCAGTTCAGATAATGATTAACGTAAACAGTGTTTTCGAAGTGGGAGCGTTCAACAAATGTTTGTTTAAAGTCTTTGCTTTCATATGCCTTATGCCTTTCGCGATCAAATAAATTCGCGATTAACAAATACTCTCTTACAGCCGTTTCACACGTGACTGGTCGGACAGTCCGTATCAGTCCGGACTGACATTACGCATGTCAGGATCCTGACGGTAGGCTTAGAGTGATTTACATATTATGAAGGCTACAAGTGAAAAAACAGCTGAGTCCATCTTTAATGAAATTGTGGTAGCTTCACCTTGTGGTGGCAAATAATCTACTTTCTCTGGACGTCAAGCTGTCAGGAGAATAACCAGACACAAGATTAGAGCTATATTTTCTTGATACATCGTTTTGAAATAATTTCAAAAGTTTACAGTGCTCCAGCCAAGTTATATTCATATTTAAGAATACTTTGTAATGTGCAACTGTAAAGTTTTGAAACTTCCTTAAATCATACAATATAATGATACATTTTCACTTGAAAATACCAATAACTCGGATATCATCATTACTATCTAGCTAGTTTTCCCCTGTATCCATCAAATGAAAAAAAGTTTTCATAGTTATTGAAAAAAATGGAGATCGACCGCGTATGTCCGAAAACCTGAAAATCGATTTTGACATGTGTCAGGTGATCAGTGTTATGGCGACTAATTGAAAAAAAAATACTAGGTAGAGACAAAAAATGGGTTAAGATGGCGAGATAAAACTTTAATTTTGAAAAATTTATTAGAATTTCATTCTATATTTACGTACAGAGGTTTCGGGTAATAATTCAAATGAATTGGGACTATCACTTTTTTAAGATTATTTCCCATTTTTTCAACAACAGATGGCATTAAATTGAAGAAATTTGATTTTATCAAGGTTCTCTCAGGTGTGGTATAAATGAGAAAGTCTTGTCGTTATCATTACAATTACCACTGTTCTACTACATTTAAGCTATTCAGAAGAAAAATATTGATATTCGTAAAAAGATCAGAGAATAACCGAAAAATTGTTATTTCCAATTTTTTCGAACTCTATATAATTGTATAAAATTTAATAATTATCAACCACTCCATTCGATATCTTGCTATCTAACCCGACTTCATGGCAATTTTTTTTCTATCTTCTGTCATATTGTTTTTCATGTTGTGAGGCATGCACAATCGATCACCGATATACATTTTTTTTTCAGTACCTACCTACTCTAATACTTTTTTTCAATATGTTTCATACTTTATGCCGGGCACTGAATATGATTGGAGGATTTCATTTCTGAAACGTTACCAGAATGTACTATACCTAATCTCTTTATATTTGCTGTTCCCGTTATTAACCACAAGAACAACAATATGTTAAAAGAAAAACTATGCAGTTGAACTGAGTTGAATGTTTTTAGCTTCTTTAAAATACGATCTATTCGCAAAACTCAAGCAAGCTCTGCGCATTGGATATTGGATTAAGAAGTAATATATTTTTTTTTTCAACCATTCAGTAAGTTTACTCAGAGTACGCAACTTAATATGTCGACCACTCACGGGATCATAAACTTTAATTTCGATCTGTAAAATTGTGGACATTCATCAAAAATCACTGAATCATAAAGAAATGCAATGCATGAAAAGACTGAATTGTGTGAGAACAATAAGTAATAATTTTGGTGCACTCTATACCATCCACGATGTTATTCAAAATTCTACTTACAGTTAACATGAAGTAATACTTATTAGTTAATGATCTAGCATAGGGCGTTTTCCTATTCATTTAATGAATAAAACTTCCATGAGAACTGTGGTTTAACAACGGTGATCTAATTTTAATAAGACGAAACTCCAAATTATTGTACAAGGTTGAACATTCATAACCATAGTACTCATTAGCAGAGCTACTCAACACTGTAATTTCATTTTGGCAAACAAAAAGGCTTCTTACTAACAATTCAATGTGAGAATATTCCACATCGTTAACATGTTACTGAAGTGACTGGACTTACCGATTCAAATGTCATTAACACGTTCTTTTGAGGCAATTACCCACAGGTGATGATATGCTGGTCTTTATGAATAGATGCCTATTATTATACGTGTGGTGTACTTACGGTAGTCATTAAACAGATGTACCTAATGTGCGGAAAACAATTTCTTTATGGCATATAGGATTAACTGGATAATACTCCTTGAATGTTTCTAATTAATTTACAACACAGTGTTTCAGTAACAATATTAATCGTCAATCAATCAATTATTTTTTTTCCCTGTAAACGTACTAGTTTTGCCTGTGAACTTGGTGCAATATACGATTACTTACAGTCGAATGAAAATGGTTGTTTATTTTCTTCTTTTCATTTTATGACCTTTCTTATTGATTATTTGCTCAAAGTTTCGTTTCATTCAAGCAAGTGTCGTTTCTTTCATTCCTTGTTATCATCACTATTTTCATTATTTATTTAATTTCCTATTCCTTTTCTGAGGGGGATATATATTCATCCGAATACTCTGTCTCTCTTTTCTATCTGGAATTTATTCCATACCTCATTATCATTTCCCATAATTCAAAGAAGAATGTCCTCCATTGCACAAAAATTAGTTGTAGTACGTCTCGCTAGCAAAGTAATCATCCTCAGGCGCTAACTATAACTATAATTTTTGACTAAGAATAACATCCCTATTTTGTATCACTTAAAAGGTTCTTCCTGTTCAATTTGTGGCCCTTCTTTATCTCACTTCATTGGTATTTGTTTTTTTTTACATCTCAATCTTAGATAATTTCACTTTATGGGTTTTTTCTTTGTTCAATATTTGTTTTTTCTTCTTCAACCAGCCGCAGTACCAGACTTATTCATGTCAATTTCAAAATCACAAAATAGCGTGTCCACTAATTACTTACAGTTTTCCATACAATTCAGAAGTCATCCCAAAAAACACCAAAAAGTAGCAAGTATGTCTTTTTTGAGCTGAAGCTCTCAGAAGTTATTTAGATAGTTAATGTTCATAAGGTCTCATTAAATGGTCCCATTTAATTGTCAAAATACAAAGTACTCTCGATAAAATTAGGGAAAAAATAATAGTCGGCTATTTGTCATGGTCTTGTGATATTACCCACGAAAATGGCCCGGTACGTATCGAAAATTTTCCACTACGTCCGTCTATCTACAGTAACCATTCTTAAAATCTGCATTTGTCATCTTGACAGGCATAAATATTGAATTTTACACTTCGTTCAAATGTCACGTTTTGAAAATGATTTTTTGAGTTTAAATCAAGAAAAATTGTCCAGAAGTGAACCTTAAAACACAATACTGAATTATCAATATATATATGGAACAGTAGCGCATACTTTTTCCTTTTAACTCCGGAAATATTCTACCGAATTACACTCGTGTATCAAAATAAACCTGATTATTTTTTATATGATCCTGTCAGCCAATTGTCATGAGAAAACATTTTAAAACGACCAAGATAATCAAAATTACATTTATTATTTGTTAGTAGCAAATAACTTTTGCACGATGTTTCATTGGATCTTTATTTAAATAAATGCATAAGAAATTTAGCCATTGACTTGGTTGTCAAGATGACACTGACAATGTCCGGTAAAAAAATAATCAAGCCTAATTGCATTCGTGGTAATAGTTTTTTTTTTTAGATAATTTTACCCCACTCGTGAGATTTCTATAGAAAGGAAGATTCGTGAATCTAGTTGAAATTTTCAAATAATTGCCACCACTTGTGTAATTACTGTTGATAATTTTGATGCACTTCTGTAATTACTTCCGATAATTTCTCTCGCGATATGAAACTCGTCTTAGCGGACTCGTAGTGTTACCAGCAATTCGATCTCGTTGATTTCTAACAAAATTACTATCGATAGTATTGCGTAGTATTACCACTATGATAGTTCAACAGTTAAAAAATTGATCTTGACCTTCTCATAATAGTTTTGTTCTTGAATGATCACTCAATTGGGCTGACCTTTGAGAATTACCGGTGGAATATGGATAGTATTCTAGCAAATAAACACAGAGATGTTGTCTGTTAGAACAAACTGCACTCTCTCTTTTTCTTTTTTACTGCCTTTATCTTTCTCTCTCTTTCTCTACTTCTCTTTCTTTCTCTCTCCTTTTATCGGTTTTCCTTTCTTTCTCCCCTTCTCTCTTTCTGTCTGTCCCTTTCTCTCCCTTTTTCTTTATTTATCTACATTAATATCCTTTTCTCTCAATGTTTCTTCCTTTATTCCGTTTCTCACTCTGTTCTTCTCTCTTTATTCATTTCCTCTATCTCTTTGCTCGCCTCTTTATATTTTTTCTCTCTTTATCTCGTCTGTTGTTTTCTTTATCTTTCTTTTTTGAACGTTATGGTACTTTCAAGCTTTGTTTTTATCATACTTTTTCTCCGTATTCCTTTCTCTCTCTCTTCCTTTCATTTTCTCTCTACCTCTCTGTTTCTCCCTCTTTTTCTCGTACCTCTTTTTTTCTTTTTCTCTCTTTATTTATCTTTCTATCCCTCCCTCTTTATACCTGTGGTAGTAGTCCATTGTAAGTGGATTGGTATAGATGCAGAAAAACTCAAAGTCATATCCATAATTTTTAAATTGTAGATATGACTTTGAGTTTTTCTGCATCGTTAATCACTATTTTTCTCTATCGATCTCAGTCGCCCTTTCTTTCTTCATTTCTATGTTTTCCACTATATATTCATTTACTTAATTTTCATTACACCTACCTTACTCCCCAAACTGCATCGTTTTGTCGCAATATTTTCTTTCCCGCATTTTTAATAGCTCGTAATTCACTAAAAATAACTATTATTGAACAAAAGTTGAAATACCTACCAGTAGAAATCTGCTGTATCAGTTCATTTACTAAATTTTAAAGCACTCTTTATTATAGCAGAATTTCATAATTTGACCGGCAAAAATGATAATAAAAGCCGCCCTTTACCCTCCTTTGCCTTCCAGTACACCTCATACGTTTTTAATAATAAGGGAGTATTACTTTTGTATTAGTTTTGCTCTCTATCTCATCACTGCTTCTTCCCCAAGATTATCAACAGGAAATAATGAAACATACACCTAACATTCATATAAATTCATGTTCAGTGAAACGAAGGAAATATTGGAAGTAATCTAGCCATTGGTGCACAAAACAACACTTCTGATCCCGTATGGATAAGTATAAAAGTGTTATGCAGGCTTTACCTCACGTAAATGCCGCTGGGCAAGGCGTGTTCTTTTAGTACCACTCATTGAAGCTGTAGATGAGAAAGGTATTGCAATAAAATAAATTATTATAGTACTATTACTTAAAGGTGAAAACTCTGAGAAGTAATAAATAATGAATGTAAGATATCGCATTAACTTTAACATTCCATTGACCAATGAACGAATGTTGTCTTTATCAGTATATCAATGATAAATTATGGAATTTCACCAGTACTTTATGGTTCAATATTGTAGAAAACCAGCCAAACACCAAAACTAGCTGAGTATCAATTTTCATGTTAACAGATTAAATCATCTCTTGACTGGCATTTTAATATGCAAATTTCAAACTAAGAAAGAATTTTACATTAGTTTTTACATATCCCTGGTGCATTTTTTCGTAATCTTGTCCTGTTTCATTTGATGATGAAAAGCTCATACAAGGAAGAAGCTTGTACTCTGATTTTAGTTACAGAAAGGTTTTATATTTTGGTGTAGGTTCCATCATTACTATGAATTTAGCTTGAATCGTTAAGAACAGAATGTTCAGTAGGCAGAACAAAAATTGGGGCTATGGTCTTTCCTGATTGAATTGCCTATAGACACCACACTATTTTACCCACGAAGGGGTTTGGGAAAGGAGGTTCTTCAATCCACATTCAAGATTATGAATTTCATAATAATTAAAAAAAAACAGAACGTAATGCCATATAATCTCATTCAAAATTTAGTAGAAGTTGATGTATGCCCTTTCACTGACAACAATAGGAAGATTTCGGAAAAATATATCGAAATGGTAGACGATTAAATCATTACTAAAACTCGTGATGTATTGAAAGCATTGTTTCGATGTGGATGTTTATATCTTCTTCGTGAGACTGCTTGATATACTATAAAATTCCACACTATTTCAATGTTACAAGAGAGTGCTATGCCATTGTAAGCTTGGTTTAGCAGATAATCTTCATTACTCGGTGGAAAAATTGTCTGATATTCATCATACTCAACTGAAACTTGTTGAAACTCTCAAATTACCTCACTGTTGATACCTTTTCCCAAATTTCAATTTATCAACTTCTATTATTCATACAGTTATGGTATTTTTGCTCAATCTTGCGTCATGATTAATGAAATATTTTATGTTTCCCAGTTCAATCTTCTTCATACCACGCAATATTAGAGAGTCGGCGGTTGGCGCAAGAGAATCTAACCGTAAAGGATGGGCCCTTGATGAACATATGTCAGATGTCAGATAACGAACACATGTCTACTGAGATCAATCTTCGTAGGCGAATGCAAAATATGATCTCACAGCAGATAAGGGAAGACCGGATCAAATAATTTAAGATCTATCAGATTCCATGGACAGTAACCTGTTCATGCGCTACCTAGGATTTTAATCTAGTTAAAAAGACGAATGTGTAATTTGCTCGATATCAGATTGAAAGTAACTCGGGACATATCGGGAATGATCAATTTTCCTGCTGAAAAACCGAGTGCATTTACAGTCATCGTTTTTTGCTGCAATCAGTATTTATAGATTAACGTTTAAATTGTTCTGAAACAAGTGGAAGTAAATTATATCATTACATAACTGGTAATCCAGTTTATACGTAAGGTTCACGTAACGAGGGACCAGTTGGCGAAAATCGTATTTTACATGAACAAACGTAACTTGCCTTACAGGGTGTAGCTAAAAAGTATGAGATACTGACTATCACCTAAGTCAGAGGGATCAGCTTTCGAAAAAGTATAGATATTAGGTATCTGAAATGTAATGAATCAGTGACATATTGGATCAGTTCACAGATGGTAAATTTTGTCCAGTAAACTTATCGACTGAGTCAGGAGGAGTCAATAGATATCAATATCCAAAATGTTAGATAAATGAATCCTGTCGGTTTCAACTTGGAAATTTCAATGTAAACTGATTAATTGAAGTTATCAATCTCCCAATAATAGAAGAACAGAAATTCTAATTCCAATAAATAATCTATTTCGAAATATGTGAATCATAGGCTGTTGTCAACAAAAACCAACGAATTTTCTTCCCAATTCAGACATTAAATAATGAAAACTTCAACTTCAAACACGACCATCAGATATTTTCAGAAAAGAAATCAATTCGAATCAAATTACACTCACTCGAAATATCGTTTGAGTACAAACCGGACCACGAGTTTTCGATACCAACCCATCGTTGAGTATTTAATTCAGAAACAAGAGGAAAATGGAAAAAGGTTACATCAATGATAACTTTGATTTTCTTGCGATAAAATAAAACATTGGTTTTTACAACCTATGTTATGAAATCATGTCAACTATAATTCATTAGGAAGACATCACAAAGAGATTCTGGCAGAATTTCAATCAACTGTTTGTTCTGTACAAAATTATCGGAAGCGGCTACTCACCAAAGTAGGTTGATTCTATTGGCCATAGTAATATTGACATTCAATCAAATTTGTTAGCACTGTTATGCTATTGAAATCAGTATTCATCGAAAGCTTGTTCCTTTTTTCACAATTACGATTTTTTTTATTTATTGCCTAATAGACACTTTTCATTCGTTTTGAAGTGCACCGGAATACTTTTTAATCATTGCACCATTCTAACATTACGATATGAATAAAACTAATAGTACTGTCAAATGAAGAAAAACACCAGTTTCTGATGGTAATGATTTTACCAAAAAAAAAATACTACAATATTTCAAATTTTCAAGATATTGAAAAAATATTTCATAGCCTGCAACTGGGTTTTACTTCATTATGATACAAAATGTATTCATTATTTTTAAAGTGTTGTGTTCCTATAAAAAACAAAATTATTTATGTGCAATCTTGTGTATTAGTTACCCTTTTAGTTTAAGCTCTATTCTGTAAGTTATTCTTTGTCCAACTCTCGTACGGAAAACTTTTTTACGTCCAAACTTTCAAGCCATAATGTCGAGAAAAGTGTATAGTTCACTTGGTGAACTAAATGTCGAATTTAGTATCATATGCTAATTTTAGTCAAATATGGTTACCAACCTCTCAATCATTCAATTGCTGAAAGCACCTGATTAGTCAATTTTTAGATTAAAATGTACATATTGGGGCCAACGCTAAATGGTAATGTAAATTTGTAATTTGCTGTATATTTGAAATGTATGCAAGATATTCAATGTGTATATTTGTACTTTTTTAATCTGATTACAATAAAGTGAGATATATTTTAATATGTGTTTTCTTTTTCAATTATTCCTCGCAAGATTCTATAGTCCATTGTCCAGACTTAATTTTTTGCAATATTTCATTTATGCATATTGGTATGCTTGTACTCCATGAGAAAATTCAAACCAGCAGGACCTATAGGTTATCAAGAGTGTTATCGGTTCAAGTAGAAAGTCTGTGCATCAATTGACAAAATAAAAAAATTATTAACCGTCACATGATGTTTGTAGTCAATATCTACGAGCCTTATTTCATTGATGTATTCCTGTGAGACTCCTATAAACGTTGGAAGAAATACAAGAATACTACACAGAGGAAGGTTATTGACCACAAGCCCAGGCACATTTTAAGGGGGTGATTTTATACACTACGAGTCATATATAATGTTGAAGTACTGGTCGAGAAACAAACGTTAGGCACTATATGCCGTCAGTTTTACGCGGTACAGGTGAGTGTACAGGTGAGTTGAGATGTCGTAAAAAAGGGGGTAATTTTTTATTACATTATACATGACGGCACTATTCTTGTTAAAGAGGCAATGAAAAAAGAATGCTGTAAAACCCAGTATGAAATCGGTGATTTTACCCCCCCTCCCCAGTTAATCGAATACTTGACGGCGTTGATTCAGGTAACTTTGCCTTTCCTTAAAAAACTATAATACATCTATGCCGTCAGAAAAGTGTGGTACACGGGGTCAGAAATTGCGAATAAAAACCCAATTTTTACCCCTTGTGGGGGTGGTCATTTTGTACAACCTAAAAGATAGCTGTTTCAATGCTATATCCTCCAAAGATAACATATTTTACTATGCCGTCATGTCGAAATCAAATTATTCCGACAATGCAGCTACTTCTTATTGCTTTTGGGGACATTTGGTTTCAATGGAATCGTTGTTCGAGTCACAATGTCACGAGTCACGACCAGTGGCACAATTTCTTTAAAACACTTATCCTGATCGCTTAATATCTACATGTGGTATGATCATGTGGCCTCCCAGATCACCAGATTTAAATGATTTCTTTCTTTGGGGATATCTGAAAGAATCCGCGTATCGACATGCATTTCAAAAAGCAACAAATCTTGATGAATTAAGGGGCAAAATCATCCAACTTAATGCCTACATTACGCCAAATCTACTCCGTGATAAGAAATTATCTCTATATCACAGATTCGGCTATTATTTGGCACAAGGTGTTTTTTTAACCTTCAATACATTAGATTTTTTTTGTGTTAGTTGAATTTCAATTTATTTTTCAGAAGTTAAGATTATTATTTCCTTCGTAAAATGTAATTTATTTTAAATGCCGTTATGGTAAACAAGGACTCACAGCACCTTGTTAGACTTCTTGGCAGCAGATAATTTCTCGCAGACAATAGAACGTTGTAAACAAAATTCGTTTCCTGAGAAGCCAGACGTATTCCTCTTCTATAATATTTTGATAGTGTCTCTTGGTCGCTAGAAGTGGGGACCATTGAAGAGTTAAATACTTGAATCTCCATCGCGTGTATTTGCCGCCAGTTTTTGAGCACGGAAAACGGAGCGTATACATATCCCAACTTTGACATCTCCTTTCTATCCTCCAGTTTTGAAGAGGAAGGAGAAAAGAGAGAGAATGGCTCTTGGAAAAACATTTCACTTATAATCTCCCTAGTGAAGGATATGTATGTTCTCGAAAAATTTCCGGCAATTAATTCAAGCACGCTGTGGATTTAGTAAGAAAATTTCACACCACGAAATGAAAATCATCCAACAATTCATAAGAAATAACTAACGATGGTTTCACCTGAACTAATTGTATACTACCACTGAAATATTGATATGTAAAACACTCAACAAAATTTTCATCATTTTAATGTGTTGAATTTGAAACAAACAAAATATTTAAGAAACTGTGTTCTCATCGTGGTATGAACCAGCGAATTAGCGACTCCTAGTCGAGAACATTACCACTGAACCACGGCACTTATAATTAAAAGTCATGACAAACGGTGTATTGAACTTTTTCTGAAATATGATTTCAGAATTGGCAGTTTCTGCAATGTATTTCAATAAAAATACTATATGAACATTGACTAACGCTTTTAAAACTTTATGAAAGACTAATGCCTTTTTTATGAAAATTAATAATAGTTATCCAGTTTATAATCTTTCATAAAATTTTAACGATTTATACATTGTTATTTAAATCCTTAATCACTTATTTTATAATATATTTCATACTGCTTTTTTGATGATAAATCACATATCTGTGCACGAAAGTTCGCTATTCGATTTTTGGACCGAAAACAAATATTACCAAGATTATCGTTAAAATTTTGATATTCTCTTATTACGTAAAGTTTCCGTTTAAAATTGACGGCAAGACAATTTTTGATTACTGTTTAATATGGTCAATATTATATTGTAAATGCCGCCTTTTAATTTTTGACCAAAATTATGACCAAAATGGTAGGTAAAATAAGCCAAAAGTAGCAAGAGATTTCACGTCAAATGCATTAAATATAACAAAGGAAAATTGACGGCTATATTTTTTAATGTTCAACGAAGTGCTATCCACAATATTTCAAAAATGAACTCTTATAAATGTGCAGGCAATTTTAATTTTTTTTTTATTTTTTCATTTTTATATTTATTCTGTATTTCAATTGGGTACCATGAATTATTAACGGCATAATTATAAAACTATAATAATTAGTTTCTACTTAAAAAAAAAACATATGCCGTCCTGAAATAAATGACTGATGAAAACATTGATTTTTGCTCTAAAATTTTGGTTATTTTTTATTTATTTCTGCATGAACCATAATTTTTTGAAAGTGCAATGTTTAGAATACTTGATAAATGTTAACTCAAAGCTGGAAATCGGTGCCGTCAAATTCTAAATAACCACCCCCACAGAGGGAAAAAATCGGGTTTTGATTCGCGATTTCTGACCACATGTACCACCCTTTTCTGACGACATAGATGTATTACTGTTTTTTAAGGAAAGGCAAAGTTAACTGAATCAACGCCGTCAAGTATTCGATAAACTGTGGAGGGGGGGTAAAATCGCCGATTTCGAACAAAAATTCTGACTCCCGGTACCGCTTTTTTTGACGGCACTGGGTTTTAGAGCATTCTTTTTTCATTGCCTCTTTAACGAGAATAGTGCCCTCATGTATAATGTAATCAAAAAGTACCCCCTTTTTTGCGACATTTCAACTCAACTGTACACTCACCCGTCCCGCGGAAAACTGACGGCATAATGCCTAACGTTTGTTTCTCGACTAGTACTTCAACATTATATATGACTCGTGGTGTATACAATGACCCCCTGAAAATGTGCCTGATGGGCTTGTGGTCTATTATTTTAAATTTTGCATCCTCCAAAAAACTTGTCGACCAGCGTATTGATAAAAAATTCAGGTTGCTACCAGAACAGAGTTTCAGGAATTTTGGAGTGAGATGGTGACTAATTGAAACCACCTATAACAAGAAGCTGAATTTCTTCAGCTGCAGATGAAATTCTTATAGTACCACACACATTTTACGTACATATTGTGGTTCTTGACATAATTTTTTGGGTTTATCACCTTCCACAATCTGAAAATGAAAAAAATTTTTAATCCAAAGAAATCTGTACAAGTGTAGAAGGGCAAATTAATTAATTTGCCCGATAAGTTACTGCGTTCACAAGACTGTTGTCTTGAAAGAAATTAATTTTTGTCAGTAACGTACCCTACACTGAATTTGCCTATCTGAAAAAATGAGATCGAATTAACAAAGAATACTTCTCTTTTTTTGAAAACTGTTGACGTTTCGGAGGCTGTATCTGCCTCCGTTATCAAAACTTCTTAGAAAGACGCTGAGAAAACTGAATTTGAATTGCGATTTTGGTAATAAGACCTTTCTTTGACAGAGTCAAATGAAATCTGTCATACATTCTTTTGATTGACATTTGGTATCTTGATACATAGGGTGTTCGGTATCAATCAATCACCATTCTATTAGTTCTTATTTCATCTCTGAGGAGGGGTAACCAGGAATGTTTGGGGTATACAGACCCTCCGATAATTCTTCTTTGGCAAGTGTATCAGCTGTCTGGATGGTATTCCTCTTTCTCCACAACACCCTCCATTCATCTATGTAGGTACCCTGGACCCAGGCCACCTCGGATTTTCCTGGGTCCTGACACAGACAGACTGGCAGTATGTCTTTCTGGGCTGCGTTCATAAACTTACTCTGAGAGCATAAGAGTACGGTCACATGATTAGAAGTACATGTCGATCATTACTGCCGAATAGTTGTTCAAAAACTCTGCAAAGAGTGCAAAGTGTCAATGACAATATTTTGGATTAACGTGGTTGTTACTTGATGAAAATCCATATTTATAACACTAAGGTAAAACACGATTAAAATTTCCACAAAATTTATGGTCTTTGGGACATGTTTCGATACACAGTACTTTTTCAAGCGAATGTAGTACATTAAATTATTCTTCATTGAAAAATATTTAAATACCTACCTTTCTTATCCATCAACATAATTAGGGACTACCTATAATTATCGCTAATTCCTAGACTCATACAACTTATAAGATTGACAATAACAATGTACCTACCTAGAAATCTCAAAACATAGCTACTACTTAATTGAATAAATTTAACAAAGGGGAACCGTTCAGCTCCAATTGATCATTTAATAAACAAGATGAATTTTTCAATTTATTAATTTCCAAGAATTCTAAATAATTAAGCCTAATACCTTTATTTTCCACATGAAGAATTTCGAAGTTTTCATCGAAGTCATGGCCTTTCTCCAAAATAGATTGGCATATGATGAGTGCGTTTTATTGTTTTCATAATTCATCATTGTCCTGGTATGAGGCTTTTAAATGGTCTACCTGTCTGGCCTATATATACTTTGAAGCAAGATCCACAATTCAATTTATAAACTCCTGATTTATCAGAATTTTGTGTTTTATCTTTATTATTCTTGATAAATCTTCCCAATGTGTTATATGTTCCATATGCTACTCTTAAATTATCGTAAACAAAATTTAGGTTTTTTTTCGTTTAGTCCTGGAACTCGAGAACTTCACAAAGCTCTCTATTTGACGAAAAAAAAAATGTTGAGAGTTCATTAGGGATTCCAGAAATGAAATATTGTTCAGTACACTTTGAAGCATACGTTTATTTTTAAGAATAACAGTATCCCTGTCAATTGATACTACATGAAAATTCATATCGTGGGAAAGCAATCTATAAATTATATATTGTCGAAAGTTCCGTATTTAGAAAAAAATCTTTGAAAGAACGTGGAAATCTGAACATACAAACAACAACATACACAAACTATCAAATAAGTTCTCTGTCATTGTCATTACTGTCAGAGTATATCACTACTCTTTTCGAAAGCAGAATACGTAGTTTACTCTGAGTGAGTTTCTGAACGATTGTCAATCATATTCAATAAAGCTAGAGCACGTTCACGAACGATTCGGGATAAGCAGTCCTTAGTCTGGTTATGAACGCAGCCCAGAGGCAGCACTGATTCACCATTTCAGGGTGGTAGCTTCCTCAGTATCATCGTCACTGAAATTATGACCTGATCTACTCAAAATATGGTCGAACTAAGTTCGGAAATTGGGCCAGAGATAAATGAAACGAATAATTTCGGCGAAGTCGAAATTTCCGTTTCTCCATACCCCAAAAAATTGAATGACAAATATCTATGAGAAAACAATTGCCTTTCCACTACGAACATTGAATTACATCTGACATCCAGTTATGCGATGTGTTTTCAGGAGGATACAATTTCAAGAGCTTGTTGCAATCAAGCATTAAGTATTACCCCCCATGTCTGGAGGTGGTCCGTCTCAGCCAGTGGGGGATAATATTCAGTACTTGATTGCAATTAGCACGTGCAATTGGGTCTTTCTGCATACATGTACATCGAATGTAATTCAATATTCGAAGAATAAAATCGTTATTTTCTGAGAGATATGGGCCTCAAACTTTCCACTTTGTGGAATATTGTGGAGAGAAGGGAATTTCGACTTCGTCAAAGTTATTCGATTAATTCATTACTCAAACTCAACTTATAATATTGTTTCACTCATTTGCCTCAAAAATATGATCACTATTTTATTTTATTGACTACGAGGCCTCTTTATGCCCCTCGAAGCCTGTCTACTCCCCAACCTCAAAAGGCTGTGGATGTTGGGAATTCAGCACTGTGTATGGGTTTTCAAGTCCATTTGAAATTACTGCGGAAAAGCAATATTTCAGAAAATACAATTTGAATAATTCCAAATAAATAGCAATAATTACATTTAATGTGAGAGATGTTCAAAATTTTTCCCTTGTATGTACCAGCAACACTTCAGTCTTGAATAAAAGTAATGTCTGATATGCATAATTTAACTTCTCCATGGTCATAGATGTAATGGTGTTGGAAATTAGTAGTTTCAAGTCATAAGTAAAAAAACTCTGGGATCTGAGGAATATATCTCGCACCCTTGTCAGGTTATGGAGATTTATGAAAAAAAAAAGTTTAATAATATAGTTGAATGGCATCAATAGAGATCATATTGATATACATGATTATGAATTTCTTAAAATATATATAAACGTGTCGTTTCTCGAAAATTAAAAATTGATAGAAAACCTTCTATAAACACTTTTGATCAGCACATCCAGAACTGCACCATCCAAAATTCACGTGAAATTATTTCCCATATATACAGAATTACCATCCATATCTCAAGTTCAAATTGAAAAGAAGTTCAGAGAACTTGGACATGTACGACATAAAGGAACACGAAACTTCTTTAAGCGATGAAACAAAAGTTCATGTTAACCTCTGGAGAAAAGCAAAAGCATTAAATCGAGAAGACCTCCCTTGCACAAATACTACAGATTGATGAAATGCATTAGTGTGAGCTAATTCGAACTCAGGAGCATACTGCCAACAATTTTTTTTTGTGGTTTAACTTAAGATCACCGTTTCTTAATGATGCTAATGGTGCCCATTACCAAGACGTACAAGAGGAATATTTAGAACATCTCTAACATTGAATTCGATAAATCGATCAAAAAATTTCGACAATGTCGAAATTCCCTACTCTCCACACTATCTCACAAAGTGGAATATATGCATATGGTCATTCCCAACCAAATGGAGGATCACATCCAATGCTCAATTGCAATTATTACTTCTTAGAGAAACCTTGTGATGTGATCCAATATTCGTAAAAGAAAGACGTTGTTAGTCGAAATCATTTTTTTCATTTATTTGAAATTCTACGGCATACTTTTCGAACTTTGTTAGAATTCATTGAATTTCATAGTTATTCATTCGTCATCGTCCGCCATCTTCGAGCCGCAATTTTGAATTCATGAATTTTGATAAAAAAAATCATAATCTCTGACTCCGAAAATCCTTATATACCAATTTTGAATGGAACCGGACCATTATCACAAATCTCGTCCGCCATCTTGGAGCCGCCATTTTGTTTTTCATAACAACAAAAATGTCATATTGCATTGTCACCGGAACTATGGACACCAGCCAAATTTCAAATCATTCGGACGTCTGGAAATGGGTGAAAATCACTCCCTCAGGAGTCGGTTACAAACATACAAGTAAAGCTAATATAAAGCGTGTAAAAAGAAAGTTTCGTTCGCAAATATTGCAAAAGTTATACACAATTTATACAACCCCTTTTTTTTATTAGATTCTTTACTTTTTGCGAGCGAAATACTTTTTCCATGTGCCATTACTAAGGGCCGGTTTTTCAATGTTCAGTCAAAGTCTATGCTATGCTACGTGACTAAAGGTTAAAATGTGAGTTTATTCCTTTATGTGAACAGATGTAACGTTCATTCTAACCACTAGTCAAATTTAGCCGTCAGTCAAACTACGCTAACAGGATATTGAAAAATCGGCCCTAATCTAATATCTGGTTCATAATTTTAGGGCTTGAAAACGAATAACTGTATATTTGACAATAACTTTGGGTTATAATCTACTTTATTGGTTCACAAATCATCTTCCTAGCTATGATGGAAATCGAACATTTGGACTCATTATCGGCATTAGGCTAGGAAAGGAAAGACTTTATTCGTTGAAGTTTGTAATAATTTCAGAAAAGTAATTTCCTTTGGATTCGTTAATTTATTATACATTTTATTCTCATCTAGGTATATGTATAATATAAATCGAATTATGACTGTTATACTTCACTAATTTGAGTAGACATCAATGAATGCTCGTTTATTAATGGATTATTATATATTAATGAAAATGATTTATGCTATGAATGTGACCAGGCTCAAGACTTCCCGGCATGACAGTATATTGTCATACCGTAACGAACTCAACGACATGATAATGAAATCGTTAGCATCCACTGCTTCATTAAAGCAAAATTGTCCATACATATTAATGCGAAACTGCATTTGAATTTGAATTTTTCCGTATTTGAATGACTGACAGTATACTCAACAGGAACTGATATCTGCTTCTGAGGATTGGTGAGTGCATCCTACATCGAAATGTAATGAGCGTATAGATTATAGAAACGGACTCCTGGAATCGATATGACAGCTTGTAGGTCGATAATCATTGTCTGCTTGAGCTGGATTGAAATTTATTTATTGGTAATGGAAATTTTACTTTCATATTAACAATATCCTTCTTGGTTATTTTGTATGTACATTGATCAAATTGTTATCGCTAACACAGGTGGCAATAACTCAGATGAGCCGTTTTGCCATTGAAATCAGCATCTCCGAAATTTCCGCACTCATCCTGCTATAGAAATTAGCTATTTCTAAAAAATAATTTGACTTGACTCATATTCTAACGCTTGATTTTTATATATGTTCTTTCAAAACTATATGTGATCAGCCAGACAAGTAAGAGCCAAACATCCCTCAGACATAAAAAAAGTCTACCTAGTATGAACGCGAGGGTATACAGTGTGACCCATTTAAGATGGAAGCACCCTTATAAAACTTACATTATTCAACCGATTGGAATTTTAATTTTTTTTTTTCGTTGGGTAAACATTCAAAAAGTCTAGAGCACCAAATTTCATGATTAAATCTCCATTTCCAGGGCCAACTCATCTTATTATTCAAGGTCAAAAATCTAAAAAAATTACTAGCGATTTTTTCAGAAAAAATCTGACTACACCATTCGATTCGCACCATTTTCAAACGGTTCATATGTGAATTACGTTGAAATGCGTCAATCAATAAAAAAGTTGTAAGGAAATGAAATTTGAAAAATATGCCGTTTAATCAACCCACCAATTCAATTTCAGAACTTTTATCAAAATTCGGAAAACACCACTATATTAAGGAGGTTTCGATGTATCACTTGTCAAAATTTCATCGAAATCTGTAAATAAATAAAAAAATTATAAGATAATAAAATTTGAAAAATATATTAATGGATTTTCAGGAAAATGTCATTTTATCTCATAATTTTTATTTATCAACAGATTTCAATGAAATTATAGTCAGTGATATTTCGAGACACCCTCAATACAGTAGTGTAGTCAAAGTTTTGATTAAAGTTCTGAAATTGAAATGGTGGGTTAATTAAACGGCATATTTTTCATATTTCATTCCCTTATAACTTTTTTATTCATTGACGCATTTCAACGTTATTTACAAATGAACCATTTGAAAATGTCACGGATCCATTGGTGTAGTCAGATTTTCTCTGAAAAAATCGCTAGCAATTTTTCTAGATTTTTTAACTTGAAAAATTACATTAGTTGGCCCTGGAAATAGAGATTTATTCATGAAATTTGGTGTCCTAGTAGACTTCTTGGATGTCTACCTAACGAAACAAAAATCATTCCAATCGGTTGAAAAATATAAGTTTTATAAGGGTGCTTCCATCTTAAATGGGTCACACTGTATATACTATGCATGCGTTTCAGAACGAGCGAGGTAGAATTTTTTTGTGTCTGGGGGATATTTGGCCCTTACGATTTGTCAAGTAGAGGTTTGAAATAGGTAGTCCTCTCAATAACATATATGAAAATCAAGCCTTAGAATAGAAAATGAGTATTCATTTTTAAATTGACTCCTGAATTTTTTTTAAAGTTTGATATTTTCAGCAAAAACCAAAACGGATTTAGAAGTGATCATTCAACAAATACAGCTGCAATTTCATTCTTCGAAGAAGTTGCAGAATATTTTAAAGCAAGAGAATGTACTGCAGTGATATTTTGTGATCTCAGCAAGCCATTCGACTGTGTTAACCATCAGATTTTATTATCAAAATATAACATGTAAATGATTGATTTATTATATGAAAAGGGACTACAAATCTACAAAAAGAAAATACCGGTTTCTACCAGGGAAATGTACTTGGTTATGGAAACATATTCACAAAACATAAAGAGTGTTCTTGATATTGATTGAATAAACATTACCTCACTTGGATGGCCAACAAAGTTCACATAAAAGATATAACGGTTCAGGAAATATATACAATTAGGTTCTCTACGAACATTTCACATGGAGTCTCTTCTCTCTCTCTCTCAATTTCCTGATCATGAAATTCGACATCTATTTGCTTTCTGTCGCATTTTCTTTCCATCGACTTGAATACAGGGCGATATGCATTCTATAAGAGCACCAACGCAAGCTCGTATTTTCAGTTCATTATTTTTATAATTATTGTTGAATTTTCGGAAAATCTAGGATACGTATCAAAATTGAGTAGTAAATCAAATTCACTGTTAGAGCAAGTCAAACGAAATCTTTTAAAAATATCCTTTGAATACTTTGTTGTTGTTTGATCTCCGAACCCAGAGGGATTATCTACCCATTCTAACTCTATTTTTGGGCAAAAAATAAATATTAGTGACATTTTTTCATTAACGTCAACTGGAGAAATGGCGAACATAATGTCAACATTCTTTATGTTCTTAACTCAAATTTCCAACTTATCTCAAAAGGAGAACCGCAGTCCTACAATATCTGTAACTGCATCGCGACACTTTTTTCATGAGTTATGAACAGATTATCAAAGTACATTTATTAAAATGTAACTGTTAACACCATTTCACTGCAGTTGCCCATCAAAAATCCGCCCAGATATGGGAGACATAATACATAAAAAAGTCGGAACAACTATAGAAGATCCTGATAGGGAAATATCTTCTTAATGCTCCGATAACAGCAAAACCGTCACTCGCCAAATTTAGAAAGACTTTTACAGAGGAAGAAAGGCTATAAAAAGTGCTATAATAAAGATCTGGAAAAACGGATCGACAATTTCTATCCTAATAGCCAAGTCAAATTAGGTTTATTTATTTAAAATATCGAGGATAGTATATCCATTATCAATTGCAAAATATAAAAACTCGTTCCGAACCCTCACCGACAATTTCGTTTGATCTACTAACACCTCATCTAAATGATAATTTATTTCTCTCCAGGCTCGATACGCACTTCAAACAATACCTAATGATTCTCAATCCATTGGGTAAGGTGACTATTGGGTCCCAAGAATCATGTGCCTTGAGCAAACGAATTGAACTAAAGATGGCGTCCGTTTGTATTGGTATTGGTATTGTAAGATTTCTGCCGTGTTACCACAACCTGGTATGATTTTCTGATTCGAAAGCATTGTTGTGTCCATCATTCCAAGAACCCTTATGATTGAAACAACCATTTTGAAGGAATGATTCGATCAAATTTCGATAAGTGGTCCGTTTTCTTTTTCTTTTTCTGTTTGTTTCGCCTGGAATCGAAAACTCTATGATGTAAATCTTCTAACTTTGACGATCGAGGTAACGATTTGCTCCAATAATTTCGACATTCCTTTCCGTTTATACCATTCGAGTGTTATGCCTGTAGAACTCTATGATGTAAATCTTCTAACTTTGACGATCGTGGTAACGATTTAACGATTTTCTCCAATAATTTCGGCATTCCTTTCCGTTTATACCATTCGAGTGTTATGCCTGTGGATGTGGTCTGAGATCTCATATGCTGGGCAAATTGACAGCATTTGCATTAAGGTCTCAAGTGAAACGGACGATTTTAGATTCATGCTCCTAGGCGAGTTTTTACGTCGAGTTTACGCAGCCTTTCTTGAATCCATTTCACCACTCCAAAGAAGTAGAGTAGGATCAGAACGGCAAACATCTTAGTTGCAGAAACGTTGTACTCCTTTAGAAGTTCTGATGACAATATTTGTCGTAGTTTATGATAATACTTGCCGCGGAGAAGCGAAGAGATTTCTTAATTACAGTAACCTCTTGGGAGCAGTATTTTTTTCACATATAGTCAAGTACAATGGCAAATATGCAAAACAGAAAAGGGTTGAGGAAGTCTTCCTGAATTCCGCCATTTCTAAAGATTACCTTATGGTGAAGCGAATCCTCCAGAGTGGCATTAGTTGTCCAATGCATCTCACTATTCGATCAGGTACATCAAGGCATCTGAGAAAATGCATGTTGCCTCAAACGCCTGGCGCCCCCATTTTGGACTCTTTTTCCAATTTATCCGATCATACACCCGGTCAAGTGCGGAGAGTATTCGCATGTAAGTATAAGGTGCGCGTAAATCTTATATCTTCAAACGCGCAATTCTTGTATATAAATCAATTTTGGCTATCTAGAAAACAGATTTTACGATTTGAATCAAATTTTGTAAACAAATTACATTTTTGCTTTTTTAGTTTACCTATATGTATATGCGTTATTTCTGAAAAAAACATATGTTTATTTGCCTAATTTATATGAAAATAAATCATATCAACCCTGAAGATATGATCGAAAGTTACGTTTATGCACAAGCGGGCGGTAAACTACACTACCGCCCTGTTCAGCGAGCGTGAAGTGAAACTTTACCGCCCACGGGCGCGTTATGGCCCGTGGGGCGTAAAGTAGACAAAATTCTCAAATTTCCTATATTTACATATCATTTCATGCAAGACCTAACACGAATCAGAATTATTTCAGTTCAATAGAGAGACTCTTCCTAACATTTCTTCATAATCGACATTGTTTCAACATGTAACTAAATCATATGCCTGAACATTGAAAACGAAGTTGGTTTAGTTATTGATGTTGAAGATAGAATACTCTCTTGATGATAGAATTATGACATTTTGAGAGTTTCGTTACAGTATCTGCATCAATACAAGAACAAGTATATTCATTTCAGAAGTGGATGGTTGGTTCAAATAACTGTCTGGTATCATTCCGGCACAATCATTGTAATTTTTTTCAGTGATGTAAAATTTATTTGAAATAGATTCAATATAAAAGTTCTCAGTTACTAGAGTTGCACATTCCCCATACTATGTTACCCTTGATTATTTTTTACATAACGTACGAAACGTGTAGACCATTGGAATTCAAGTCAGTAATTGTAATTCGCGCTAATAAACTCGCTAGTGTATACAATTTTATATGTATCACGTGCGTAAAATGCGTTTATGGCCTTCATCATCCACGCCGCAGACCATAAACGCCTACTTTACGTTCTTGATAAATAACTATTATCGTCCCTTGGGCTGCTAAAGTCACAAAAGCACGATTTTTGCGTACTTTGACGTTTCACATAAACTTTCATAAAACGTCAGTCCAATCAAAGTCTGGAATCAAGAGAAAAAAAGTGTGAATAGTAAATAATACATTCTGGTTTCATATAATTGTGATTGTGAAAATTACTGAAAATAAAGTTATTATTATTATTAAAAATTATAAGTATAATATAAGTAGTTCAAATTGTGAAAAATAATTTAGCAGACTTGCAAAAAGAATCTACCGGTGACGGTGACAGTGGCTTGTGCCGGGGAAGTAGTTGTTTTCTGTTAGATATTACAAACAAATCACATTTTTCATTCTACTTTGAAGGGGTTAATCCAAGCTCTGTTACCGAGTTGGAGTCCGTTCAGAAAAAAGCTCATATTAAAGCTGCAAAGACAAGAGTAATCCTGCAGCTGCATGAGGATGAGTCAATGCATGGGTTATTTTTCAAGAAGATCGAAGACCTTAGCTTATCCAAAAATCTGACCCGCGCTTTTCTCAGGTCAAGTGAGCTGAAGTCGGAGACCGAAGGATTCATAATAGCCTGCCAGGGTGGTGTCTTCAACACCCTGGTCTACGGTAGTCGCTTGATGGGTATAGAAGTTCCGGATACTAGATGCAGAGTGTGCCGTGGGGCTTCTGAGACCATAATGCATTTCCTGTCTGCGTGTCAAGCTTATGCCTTCTCAGCCTATATCCACAGACATAACGCTCCGCGAGATATTGAGCTCATTGTGGGGAATCAGAAGTGCGGAATATATTGTAACTACTCATTCCCCACCCTCGGGCAAATAAGCTTGATGTAGTCTTCGTAAACCATCAAAGTAGGACGATTTTCGTCATAGAATTTTTGGCTCTTGGTGAAACGAACATATTCCGAAAAAGAGGAAGAAAAACAGAATAAATATCGTGATTTAGTCTTTGTACTCCGCAGGCTTTACCTCAACCATTCTGTTAAAATGCTGGTTCTGATTATAGGGGTCCTTGGTGGAATGATGGACACGCTGCTCTCTAATCTAAAAATCATACCGGCTATGTTGCCTCATAGGAGCTAGCGTGGAGAGGAGGAGAAGAATCTTCAGCTACAGTCAGTATTTTCTTTAACCGCCTGGGGCGGTTCAAAAAAGCTATCTGACAGTAAATGGCTTGTAACAACTAGGTACTGAAAGTACTGAAAGTTTGTTGAAAGTGTTACTTCAAAGAAACTAGCATATAAATACTTAACGATTATTTTCAATAAGAAAGCCACATTGAAATTTTCCTGTCGGAAAAAATATAATGTCCACTTGGTTCAAATCAGCGGCAGCTTATATTGGTATTGACATGAAAAAAAAAACGAAAGTGACAAATCATTCAGCTAGAGCCACCGCCGTTTCCAATTAGTAAAATAGAACAGCAACTCATAAAAATAACTAGACACAGGACACAGATCAAGCCATACCTCTAGCTAGATGCTGCACATCATCAGAATTCAATTGATGTTCCATAAGCAGTTTGAATAATCCTTCCAGTGTTTATAACAACTGTGTAGTCAATATCTGAAATAATAATTATAATAAGTAGATACCTAAGTATGTTGTATTTCAGCGTTAATTTCAATAAAAGCCTATTTGAGTTGAGTCGTTTGCTAAATGATAGCTTGTACCTACCAGATTTGAGAAAAAAGTGCTAATTCGAGTAAAATATTGAACTAGTACGAAAGATTTGTACTGGTTTCAAAGTTTCAAGAAATATTAGTATAGGTTTGTTACCCTCAGAATAGCGTGACACCCCTGAAAAAGTAATTTTTTTCTTTTTGGTGAAATTCAATAAAAGCTTTCTTTTGAAAAGAGTCATTATTTAATTTCATTCATATTTTCGATGTGAAATGTATTCAAATACAATTTGAAATCATTTCATTGAATAAATGTCCACTATCGCGGATTTTCTTGTAGAATTTTGGAAAGTATCATTTATTAGTTGTTAATTGTATGCTAAATAATCCAAGAAATCCTAGGTTTTCGTCTGCTCGATTGAAAAATATCCCAAATTTTGTAGAAACCTCACCTTCCACAGAAATAATATAAAATATTTCCCCATCCAAATTAAGTAAGCTTTCAAATAATGAAGAAATAGCCCAAATTCGAGAGGTTATTGCTTCTGATACATTTGAATTTTTTCTAGGTTCCCTGGAAAATGAAAGACATTTCATACACTATGTATATGAGTTATTGCACTTTTGGAAAAGGTAACAGCACTAATCTGTTCCGAATATAAAATAGGTCTAAAATAGAAAATTAGCCTTTTCCTTATTGATTACGTAAATAACTATTTCACTCCAACCAGAATATTTTTCTTTTCATTTGAACTAATACGTGATTGCAAATCATCCTAAAAATTTTATGAAGCCTAAAAAATTCGGCAGGAATACAATTCATGTCACAAAAGTGAGTATTTGAAGACGTGCAGTGAAATCCGCACTAAGATGTTCACCATTTTTCATAACATTCGTGAAAAATATCATCAGAATTATAATACCGTTCACCTCGTCGTATGACTATTTCTGGATGATTCAAAAAAGTGATTTGGCCAGACTAATAGATAACATATGCTGCCCATGTACGGTCCAGATTTAGTAGGCGTGAACGTAATGGCCATGTTTCCTTATAGCGTATATTTGCATCACAAAACAAAGTGTAACGAGAACAGGACTAAAAAATGTTTACACGATCACGAAAGTCCTTCGAGAGAGTGGATATACATGAATCTGGTTGGCATGCGACTAGGAAATGCTTCTGCTCTACGTTTTCGGATATTAACGGATTTCTTTAGATTCTACGGGGTGATTGTCATCAGCCGGTCGAGCTCAGTTATCCTAAAAGGATATCTAAAGGTGTGTATTCACTAGAGCATTCGTTCCGCATGATCTTCGAATGAGCACCGAACGAGCGAATACTCGGACAGTGTGGACGCTGATTTGAGCACGAAGAGAATGCGCGTGCGGTGCTCGGGCCGATCCGTTTTTAGTGTGGACGGTGGAAGTGTGACTGACGTTCTGTTTGTGGTTATCAAAGATATTTTGGATATACAGTGTGTCCCGCTTTTCATGAATACTCCCTAATATCTCAGTTATTAATAATGCGATTTTCTTGAAATTTTGGTGGTGATTATATGTTAGGTAAATGAAGTATTTTGGCATAGTGAACATTTTCATCGACCATAGGCGTGCGGTGTGGGGAGGTAAAAAAAGCTGTTTTTTGGGAAAACGATATTAGGGTTCATTCTAGATAACTTTTTTTATCAGAATTAGAATCAGCATCCCCAAAAACCCCCCAATCCATATTTTCGAAATCTCAAGAGCTGATTTGAAGAGAAAAAAAAATAAATTCACTTTTTTCGTCAATGCACCCGAATATCTGTTATTAGCGATTTTCTTGAGATTTTGGTGGTGTTTTTATGTTGGAAAAATTAAGTATTTGGCATAGTGATCATATTCATTCACCATTGGCGTGCGAAGTTGGGGAGAGAAAAAAGGCATTTTTTGAGAAATGAATATTAATGCTTATTTAAGACAACTTTTCTTATCAGATTCGGAATCAGCATCCCCAAAAACCCTTTAATTCATATTTTCAACATCTCAAGAGCTGATTTGAATAAAAAATTATTCAACTCTTTTTTCAATAAGTCCTTGTAAGCAAAATTCAAACCGTCTTTCAAAATAACCAATTTGTATGTGGAAATTTTGGTTTAAATGCCCTAATCCTGTTGCGTTTCAAACATCTCTATACTTTGTTTTTCGTTGAATTCATTGTCCTCGCAACTGCTCTTACAGTACCAATTGGGTTGTTTCGAAATTCGAAATGTTCGTCGTCTGGATAGTGTCTTTGATTTAAATTGTACCTCCCTGGTCTTGTCTTGAAAACCGCTCTAGTCTTTGCGAACAATCTGTTGATTTTGGCGTGAGAAATTGGTTCTCGATCATGATGCCTTCCATTGAATATTCCAGCAACCTGACGCGTAGATCTTTCATTATTACCAAATAATCGGATAATCTCCACTTCTTCTCCAAGGATATAAGGGGCTCATTTTAGACAATTTTTTTAATCAGATTTGGAATCAGCGACCGCAAAAACCCAATTCATATTTTCGAAATCTCGAGAGCTGATTTGATTAGAAAACAAAATTAAATTCACTTTTTTTCAATAGAGTGTTTATTTCTAATTTTTTATTTCAAATGCCCTAATCCTATATTAAATTTCAAACACCTTCGTTTCCTTATATTCAGTATCGTTTGCAACTGCCCTTATACTACAATTTAGATATTTCCGAAGATAAGCGCACTTTGTTACCGTTGGCTCGCCGATTGAGTTTTCATGCAAATTAATGAAAGAGTGCTTTGAAACAAAAGTTTTTGTTTGACATCGGTAATCAGTACGAAATGTCAATAAGTCAAGCAGTGTTACTTAACTGTTAATAAGATGGCACACAACCGAAGAGTAGTTCTTACAATTGGAGAAAAAGTAGAGATTATCCGCTTATTTGGTAATAATGAAAGATCTACGCGTCAAGTTGCTGGAATATTCAATGGAAGGCATCATGATCGAGAACCAATTTCTCACGATACCGTTGCCAAAATCAACAGATTGTTCGCAAGGACTGGAGCGGTTTTCAAAATAAGACCAGGGATAAGGGCATTTAAACCAAAATTTCTACATACTCTGTTAAATGGTGATTTTGAACGACGGTTTGAATTTTGCTTATGGTTGCAGGGTAACTATCTTAACGACAGACTTTTTCTGAAGAACATGATGTTTACTGACGAGGCAACGTTTACAACAAACGGTGTGGTGTCTAGTCAAAATTGTAGGTTTTGGGCAGCTGAAAATCTGAATTGGGTAATTCATTGTAAAAAACAATACAGTGAAAAAGTTAATGTGTGGTGTGGCATATTCAACGAACGGATTATTATTTCCTGGATAACCTGACCGGACAAAATTTTCTAAATTTTTTACAAAATGGTCTCTATGATTTTCTCATGGAATTGCCATTAGCACAAAGACAAAACTTAATCTTTCAATTAGATGGGGCCCCCGCAAACAATTCTGGAATAGTTCGGAACTTTTTAAATGTAATTTTCCCTATGAAGTGGATAGGTAGAAATTCTCCTTTGGAACCATGGCCCCCTAGATCGCCAGATATTACCCCTTGTGACTTTTTTCTGTGGGGGCATTTGAAGAATAAAGTGTATGCTACTCGGCCGCGTAATAGAGAAGAACTTTGCTTTGCAATTAGGCAAGCGTGTCAGGAAATAACTCCCCAAACTTTGAGAAAAGTGAATGTACCTTTGAGAAGAATTGTTGAAAAGTGTATTGTTTCAGAAGGTAGTTATGTTGAAAACACAAGAATCTAAAATAAAGTAATTCGTAATTTTAAGACTTAAACTTTTTTTTTTGTTCAAATCAGCTCTTGAGATGTTGAAAATATGAATTAAAGGGTTTTTGGGGATGCTGATTCCGAATCTGATAAGAAAAGTTGTCTTAAATAAGCATTAATATTCATTTCTCAAAAAATGCCTTTTTTCTCTCCCAAACTTCGCACGCCAATGGTGAATGAATATGATCACTATGCCAAATACTTAATTTCTCTAACATAAAATCACCACCAAAATCTCAAGAAAATCGCTAATAACAGATATTCGGGTGCATTGACGAAAAAAGTGAATTTATTTATTTTTTCTCCTCAAATCAGCTCTTGAGATTTCGAAAATATGGATTGGGGGGTTTTTGGGGATGCTGATTCTAATTCTGATAATAAAAGTTATCTAGAATGAGCCCTAATATCCTTTTCCCAAAAAACAGCTTTTTTTTACCCCTCCCCACACCGCACGCCTATGGTCGATGAAAATGTTCACTATGCCAAAATACTTCATTTACCTAACATATAATCACCACCAAAATTTCAAGAAAATCGCATTATTAATAACTGAGATATTAGGGTGTATTCATGAAAAGCGGGACACACTGTAGATAAATATGGATATTTGTACGCGACTGGCTGCGGATCGGTGTTCGTGTTCCAGGAGACACTACGAAGCCTGATGCAGCCTAAGCTTGAACCAAGCAGCCTAAGCTTGAACCAAGCAGCCTAAGCTTGAACCAAGCAGCCTAAGCTTGAACCAAGCAGCCTGAGATTGAACCGAGAATCTCATGTGCTCATTCGGTGCTGATGCGGAACGAATGCTCTAGTGAATACGCACCTTTAGAAGAATTCAAAACCTCTATACGGATAAATGAATATATGTTGCTTCGTTATTTGAAGTGAATTTTTCCTCAATAACATTGTAATCTAGTAACGACAGACAAACTCGAGCAAGAAGTGACGAATCAATTGTAGCACTCTAAATTTTCATTTAAAAAAAAATATATTTTTTGTTGTTATTTCAGAAAATAAAAGATCAATCAAAAAACGATTTCGATAAGTTGAGAGAATTGAATTCTCCACAAGAATGATATTCAGTAATAAATACCTTATGAAATACGCTCGTTTTCTCAGAAAACGTGGTTTAACACTGCAAGTTCAGGCAGGGCCGAAAATAACATTTGTCATAACTTAGATAAAAATTATAGTAGAAGGAAAAAAAAAGTGCATATCGTTCCTGAAGACTTTTACTTCCTCATGCAAATATAACATGTGAGAATCTGAGTACCTAAAATGTGTTTTGTCCCACTTCACATAATCCTTCTACGATATTTACGGAAGATCCCAAAGTCATGGATAATTCAGGTGATATGAAATAATTTTACTAGAGCAGGAATCAGTACCCCCTTTGGACCATATGCAACGATTTAAGTCTAGTGAGACAAGTCTCACTTATACATGCCGAAGAAAAAACAGGGATTTAATACTGCCTCAGTTTTCAACTCACCCGCATAATCCTGGCAATTTTTTCAGTAAATATTGAAAATAATTGTTCACATACACATCCTACATAAAAAATGAAGTATGTGATTTTAAGCTTGAGGTTTGTACTCAACAATAGCGTTATTAAATATATATACAGGGTGTTATGTAATAAGTGTCCGATATTTAACAGGACGATTCCTCAGTTATTTATAAGGTAAAAAGTTCATATACACATGGGTCCGCAAGGCCTTCAGTTTTGAGATAGAGGGTGTTGAAAATTTATTTTTATTTTGGTTTTTCGTGAATAAATTTTGAAATAATGTCGATATTTGAACAAAAATTGGTATTTGGGGACTTTTCAATATGAGAAATTCATATTTGAACTCTGTTTGGCACTTTATTGTAGGGGGCGCCACCTACAGGTCTTTGACTCTTTTGGGGAGTCACAACTTTTTCGTGCATGTATGTATCACATTTTCTAGAAAAAAAACATATTCCACTATCATTTTTACGTGAAAAAGGAATACTTGTCAAAAGTCGCTACAAGCAGCCTTTTTCGAGATATTTTAATTTAAATTAATCGATGTATGCGTTTGTCCAAAAATGAAAAAAAAAAAGATTTTGTTTTTTTATTTTACCTAGAAACATTTCAAAAGATTATTCCTAATAAACCATAAATAACGGAACACTAAATATTAATCTAATTCAATATTACAATAAATGTTCGAAATGTCCACCTCCTGTCTGTATGCACGCATCCAATCTTCTTCTCATTGATTCTCGAACTCTTTGGAAAATTCCTGGAGTATCTTGAATCGATCTGCATGCGTTAATTATTCGATTTCTTAATTATTCTCTATTTTGGATAGGTGTCTGGTAAATTAAGGATTTTAGATGTCCCCACAGGAAAAAATCTAAACTATTAAGGTCTGGTGACCTAGCGGGCCATGATTGAAGCCCTCCCCGACCTATTCAACGGTTGCCGGAAGTTTGGTCTGAGAATTCTCGCCCTTGTTGCTAAAATGTGCCGGGGCACCGTTATGCATAAACCATATTTAATGTCGTAGTCTAATCGGCACATATTCCAGTAAAATAGGCAAATCTGCTTCAAGAAAATGACGATATCTCTCTCCGTTTAAACTCCCCGGAATAAAGAATGGCCTATCAGATAATCTCCAAGGATTCCTGCCCACACGTTGAGAGAGAACTGTGGGGGTTTTCCTCTGACTACAAATGATTGTTGTGAAAATTGCGTATAGCGTTGCGTGAGAAATTTGCTTCGTCGGTAAACAGGATTTGATTTTCAAATAAAGGATTTTGAATAAGACGTTGGAGAAACCAACGACAGAAGTTGCTACGTAACGGAAAGTCACGAGGGAGGAGTGCCTGAACTCTCTGAATATGGTAGGGATAGAACAAATTATCAATTAAAATTTTCCAGACCAGAACATGAGAAATGTTCAACGTCAGCGCTATTTTCCTGGAGCTTGTTTCCGGGTGTTCTCCTACCAGATTAAGAACTGCTTCCTCGGTTGCTGGGGTTCTTACCGTCCGATGTGCACCCGACAGATGACTAGCTTTCTCAAAACTTCCTGTTTCCCTTAACCGAGTGTGAATTCTTGAAAAGGTTTTTGAAGTAGAAGTTGTGCGGTTCGGATAACGCTCCTGATATAAACGTCTAGCCTCATATGAATTTCCGTTAGCAAGTCCGTATGTAAAATGTATGTCAGCATACTCTGCATTGGTGAATTTTACCATTTTCAATAAAATAATGACACTAGTAACAAATAAAACTATTTAACTATGCGTCGAGATATAATTTTTGAAATGACAGCACAAAAAAAACATTGGAATAAACTTACTAGCCTACTTGATTAGTTAATTTTCAAAGAGTTCGCGAATCAATGAGAAGGCGATTGGATGCATCGGTTAATTTAAATTAAAATATCTCGATAACGGCTGCTTGTAGCGACTTTTGACAAGTATTCCTTTTTTACGTAAAAATGATAGTGAAATATGTTTTTTTTCTAGAAAATGTGATACATACATGCACGAAAAAGTTGTGACTCCCCAAAAGAGACAAAGACCTGTAGGTGGCGCCCCCTACAATAAAGTGTTAAACAGAGATCAAATTTGAATGTCTCTTATTAAAAAGTCCCCAAATACCAATTTTTGTTCAAATATCGACATTATTTCAAAATTTATTCACGAAAAACCAAAATAAAAATAAATTTTCAACACCCTCTATCTCAAAACTGAAGACCTTGCGGACCCATGTTTATATGAACTTTTTACCTTATAAATAACTGAGGAATCGTCCTGTTGAATATCGGACACTTATTACATAACACCCTGTATATATATATATATATATATATATATATATATATATATATATATATATATATATATATATGCAGAATCTGAATAAGCGATTATTTTCAACATTTAGTGAAGAGAATGCCGATATTATTTTTTTGCATGTATAAGTGGGACCTGTCACACTACTTTAAAATTGTTGCATATAGTCCAAAGAGAGTTGCTGCTTTGGTATAATAATTCCATATTTACTAAATTATTCATGATTTTCGGATCATCCGCAAACATCTTCGTGAAGTGCGACAAAACACATTTTAGGTACTCAAATACTCGCTATTATATTTGCATCAGAAGGGTTTTCAGAAACGATATGAACTTTTCCTTTTCCTTCTCCGATCATTTTTAGCAGAGTTATGACCAATCAAATATTCGGCTCCGCCAGAACTTTCAGCGACGGGTAAGGGTGAACCTGAAATGTGATGGCATTCAATCACGTTTTCTGGGAAAATGAGCGCATTTCACCTTGTTGAGTTGTTTTTCCGATAAATCATATACTTTCTAAGATTACAGCAATAGTCTATTTATATATTGTTGAACGAAAAAAAAATATGTTCCACCACTGGAGTTTTGGTAAACAATTTGTTTTTGTGTTTATCATTGTTCCAACTACTAGCATACCAAATTTGGTTCTTGTCTCAAAACCCAATCGTACTGGATTATACTGTGCGCATTTGCTCGATATATCGATTAGGCTGATTCATATGAAAAAACGTCTTATATAAAAGTTACACGGCACCAAAAAGGCCATGTTTCAAAAATAGTTCCAGATGCACAGGGTGAAGAGACGTAGAAAATACCAAAGTAGCCGGTATTGTTCTGTTTATCATGTATGTTCATGTCCACTTCGATTTAAGTTTACTCGAATTTTTTAAATGGAACACCCCGTATATTAGTTTGTCTTCGCATTCTACATGAAATTACGTATCTGACGATACCAACAGTTTTACATTTGAAAAATTAAACAGATATTTCTTTAATTGTGTAAGAATAATTTAAAAAACACCAATAATCAAAAAACTGTTAGGAATAACATATAACATGTTGGTATCCTCAGATAGGTAATTTCATGTAGAATGCGAAGACGAACTAATATACGAGGTGTTCCATTTGAAAAATTCGCATAAACTTAAATCGAAGTGGACGGAAATGAACGTAACATTTGAGGCACCCTGTATGAACATACCTGATGATCAGAACAATACCGGCTACTTTGGTATTTTCTACGTCACTTCACCTGACAAAATTCAGATCTTTGAAGAAACAGCTTAATAACAGTTATTTCATTCAAAGCCTGCATCACCCCACATTTTGTCGAAAAAATTAATAACTTAGTACCGGCTCATTGTGGCTGGAAAAAAATTCAGTGCTGAATAGGGAACAAAGGGACCATTTCAATGACAAAAAAATAAACTGGTTGTTCCTTTAAAAAAATATATTATTTTTGCTATTACGAAAAAATGCAACAGCCTGTGCATCTAGAACTATTTTCAAAACACGGCCTTTTTGGTGCCGTGTAACTTTTATATAAGATTGTTTTTCATATGAATCAGCTTTATCGATATATCGAGCAAATGCGCACTGTTGGGACACCCGGTATATGATTTAGTGGGGAAATATTTTTTACTTACATTTTTGTTCGAAAATATAAATAGGATATTCATAAAATCTCTTGTGGAATCATCTGCGGCTGAAAGACAAACTAAATAAACCACATTTTTTATTTTTCAATTTTCATGGAGAATGTTCCCCTTTTCAACATTTCTTAATTAATTAATTTTTTCTTGCGGAAAAATAATTACGAGACCACCCTCTCCCCCATGTAAGATTTAGTAATGTTTTTCTCGACCCCCTCCCCCCCTTAAACGCCACATGTAATTAATGGATGCCCCCTAATATTGCGATCGCATCCTACAAAGGGCAGGCATGATCGTAATGCTGTTCACAGTCCGACGCTATACAGACTGACGGTCAGTTAGACACGGTTGTGTTTGATTAAATCCAACTTAATCGGCTGAATTTTTTTCAACTATAAATTAATTTCAGAGTCACCTCTTGCGCCATCGTAATTATTGTACTTTTGTGGATTTCTTATTTGCTTGCGAAGCTTTAATCAGCACTATAATTTATACAACGTCGAAACCCGACGCATAATTCAGCTTGGTCATTACAGTTATTAATAAATTGTTATACACTGCTTACCTACATTCGTATTTTTTGTATTTCTGCCCACAGTTTATGCAATTATTATTCCATAATTAAATATAAAATATAGATGAAAATCACATGCGGAAATACAAAAGTATAACCGCTAATTGGTAATAATAACAGAAAATGGCAGTGTGTGAATATAAATCTCCGAGTTGTGACACGGAATGACATTCAGATAACAGCAAAAAGTTTGAGCTCATTTGCTTGGTGTATCTATTATAATCATTAAAGGATTATTCGAATGGTGTTGATATAATGAGGAAATGTTTCTCACTTTTTTGTGTGAGTTATGCTGAAGGATTCGGGCAAAACCAAGGGAATTTGTTAGATGGTGGGAAATAAAAGAAAACGATTAATTTCGAAGATTTGATATCATGAATTGTTGATTTTCCATTATTAGCAGCTTCATCAAGGTTGACCCGACGAGACAAGAATTTTTACATCCCATTGTCATCAATTTGAAGTCTTGTTTCAGGTGTCGCTCGTCAACCAAAAGTTTTCTTTGGAAACGTATTGCCTAGAGGTATGTTCCCAGAGGTGAACAACACCCAAAAAACACCAACTTTACCTTCTTTTCCATGATTTCCATGGTTTCCATTTTTCACATGGTTCTCTGAACTATACACAATTTTCCTCCTAGTATTATCTTCAACTTTTTCTACATAGCGAAATATGACGGAAAATTTGACAGAAAACTACTTTCTTTAAAATGTTTGGTTTTATTCACAGTTGGCATCTCAAAAAATCAATGCTTCTATTTACAAACGTCCTATGCAGAAATGCCGATAACGTAACTATGTCAGGGGTATCCATACCAATGAAATCTTCAATTTCAATGCTTGGTATTACCATCAGCAGTACCCTCTTATGGGAGAACCATGTGAGATCCATTGCTAAGAGTGCCTCTCAAAAACTTGGTTTTCTGTTTAGCGCCAAGAAGTATTTCACTTCTCGTCAACTGATTATGATTTATAAGACACAGATTCGACCTGTTTTGGAATGATTTTCCTATATATGGAGTGTAGCACCCTAAGCCATTTTATAACGAACGGCAGGTGTGGAAAATTCGAAAATAAATTGTGGAAATTTTAAATTTTGTTGGAAAATTCGGAAAATCCTGGAAACCGCTGTTCGAAATCAAACAGTTTCTTCCATATGGCAGTTCACGCCTTGTCCTCAATAATTTAACTGTGTAGTTTCCCCGTTTCGACTATGAGAAATACATGAGTGGTTCGGAATTATGTGATATATTTTTGGATGGGAATTTGGATAATTCAAAACTTGCAATTGAATAAGCATGAGGAGTCCGAGGATGGTCAATAAAATGATGATGAGGAGAAAAATATCTGATATTGTCTCTATGTACCACCAAATTGTGAATTGAATTAAATTAATAAAAAACTATGTTTTATTTAAATGTTTTATTTACCTTTTCCAGATTTTACATAAATGAATAAAAAATATTACAAATAACTAATAATACACAGCTGAGTAACCAGTAATACAGAGTGTAATAAAGTAAAAGAAAGACACAAATGAACAAATAATACATGATGAAATGAAGTGTCATTATCTGCTGTGAACTGAATCATCCACTGCATTGTATGTTAGAAATGTATCATGCAAAATGAGTGCATATATTTTGGTGTTGACTGGGACATTAACTTTCCTGGTTTCAAACTCGAGCTTTATATCAATAGTTGATGACTTTGTGGCATTCGGTTGATGTGAACAATCCATGATAGATAAAAATTTTGTCGAAGTTGCTCAATGTCCATGTTCATAGCGAATTTCATCAAAAAGAAATGAGATTGCATTGTTCGAAAGATAGCATAATGTCGTTTCATCTTTAGGAGTGAATTTTCCCTCTATATTAATAAACCTCTCAGCAATGTCAAGTATCACGTCTTGATTATTGATTGCAATTCAAATTCCATCTGAATTTCTGAACAATGGTTATCCATATGGTTTCTATGTGTGCTCGTGTAAACTTGTGGGGTAATGATCGAGAATTGGCTCATCGAATATATTCAACTTTTCACTATTTGTTTCCAGCACCATTGTTCTTTACTTTAAATCCAATCGATTTCAAGAATTTAAGATCTCTCACTGAAAGAGCGTGTGCTATCTGATAAAATTATAACAATCTCTTCTGCACTTCCAAAATCTATAAGATTGTTTTTGTAATCCAAAATAAGAACTGGGATGTTGTGAATCAGCTGACGATCTTCTGGACTGATTGGCATATATATAATATTGTGTGGTGGTTCTTTCGTGAGATTCAATCCAGGCTCCACATCGATATCGAATGAAAAAAGAATGTGGAATTCTTGATCATTTATGTATGAACCAGATATCATGATGCAATTAAAACGGATGAGTCTCACAGTTGTAATGTTTATCGGTAGTGAGGATTCGTGTATCTGGTTCGGTTGAAATCTGTCAGAAATAAATCCAATAAATCCAATCATCTTTGCTATTGATTTCGGATGAGTTAGATCAATTTAATATTTTGATTGCATCTCACATTTGAAAGTATTATTATTGGCACCTAAGAAGAATATTTCATCCGGAATGATACCGTTTTTTTTTCATGTATCATGAAACAATCTAAATATGATATGTTTCTGAATAACAGCATTGATCTCTTCTATTTCATAGACACCACAAGGAATTGCAATTGTATATATCTGTAGTATTGGCGAGCTGTCAGCACTGACTCTTAAACTGATTATATTGTTTTTTTCAGTTATTTCCACTCCATAATTTTCCAAACTCACTGTATATAGTCTGGACCACATTTTGATAGGCAACCCATTTTAGGCGTAAACTTTATAAGAAGTATGTTTCATCCTTTCATCAGAACGGTGAAGGTCGACCTCGCTTCGGCTCTCAGACTATAACAACTGTTCTATCCATTTTAGTGAGTGGGAAAAAGTCTGCGCACACGTCCCGACAGCTTATAGTTCGAAGTTCCGTGACATGACATGACTGATTTTACATAAATTTTATTTCAATTCATTGTTGTTGACAACACACTTGAGACAATCTACGTTTTTTTGTAGGCGTTTCATCGAAATCGAATTCATTTTCATTAACACCAATATTAATATCATTCATATTGCAATAACAACAGAATATTTTTCGTGATGTAGGGTCATCATTCACATCATGATCGGAAATATCACTCCCAGCATTGTCAAAGTGATGCTTACTGCAATATCTGTATTTCATTATGTCCAAATTATCTTGGAGACGCTTTGGTAACTTTTTCCAAACACAAGCAATCTCATGTGCTGCACATGCGAGTATCCCTCTTTCGACAAATTTAAGAGCATCGCTCGATCTTTTTTTGTCAAGGTGCGATATTTCGAATACACCTTGTTGTCCATTTCATGGTTGGGAAAGTACTGAATCAACTCTATTGGCGGGGATAGATCGCCAAAACTATCGAAACATGTGACTTTTGTCCCACATTTTCTGTACGCATTGGGTGGCATGCGTTCCCAATCTTCTCATTCCATCTAAATTGACAATGGCGGTCTCGTAATGTCGTGGACCTCTAGCGGGTAATTTATCACGCATGCAAATACCACAAAAGTATGGAACTTTCATTTTTTTGACGTGATATCTTCGAGGTAGGGAATGAACTAGTTTTTTTTTTAAATTGTATGGTGTCAAATAGAGACCGAGTCCTTTACGGTATGGTTTAAGGAATATACCACTACCACTTTTATCCAATGGCACAGTTTCCATTTCCTTATTGTGCTGACTTGCTCCAATCAGAGCAATTCTGCTTGCTTTTGCTGAAATCACGGCTTTGGTGATGCCTGCAATGGCACCAGTGTGAGACTTGTATGGAGCAAAAGAACTGAAATATCGAGTTAAAATTTCAAAATACCGACTTTCAAGTCGGAAAAATGAAATTCTGATTTTTAAGTCGAAATTTCCGACTATATAGTCAAAAAAATAAACTTCGGACTTTAAAGTCGGAATTTCCGACTTCACTTTTTGTCATCTTTCCTGATTCCTGATCATATAAACTTTCTTTCAAACCCTCACATTCATTCAGTTGCATTTTGATCAAAACGCAATTTCTATAATTTTTCGAGAGTAGTGCCAAGGATTTTTTCAGAAATTACCCTTCAATCAAGTCCGTATTTTATATCGATTCTGTGAACATTAGACGGTAGCGATTTAGCCAAAGGATCGACATTGAGAAATATTGATCCCATTATTCATATCATGCATACCAAGCTTAATCTGTATGTCTGTAATGGAAAATTGAGGGTTTATGATACAGAATGGCTATGGAATTCTGCATGAATCGCCATGACAGTAAAGGCCATTCTTGAAACCAAGTTGCAACACTCTGACAACCTTCAATTGCTAAAAAACACAACGGCAATGCATTCGGAAATGAGTTACAAATATAGGTGTGGCTAAATCTAATGTATATCACATTTACTGTGGTTTGTCTCTTTAGATATATTTAAAATCAATTCATTTCTAATAAACCAATTGAAGAAAAAATACTAACAATGAAATAAGGTTATTAAGAAAATCGTACTGCAGTAAATTTCAATCTCAATAATGAATTAAGATCATAATCTGCCTCGCAACTGAGATTATACATGAAATATTTCAATTAAAAATAGTATTCTATTCAGTCAACCTTGAAAGTAGTAAAGCGATTAGGTTCTTTGATTTTCTTTGAACACCAGATAGTTCAATTCAGTGTCCCAGATTGAACAGGCAGAAGTGCGACACATCTCTATACTCACCTCTGAAACTCAATCGTTTTTTATGTTGATTCATTATATTTTTATAATATTTTATATATTTGAAAGAAATTGAGTTAATTTATCATACTTCCTTATACTGAAGGTTGTCATAAACCACTTTCTCAAATTTCCAGAGTTGAGGCAATTTCTCTTCAAATTCCTGTTATCAGGGGTGAATGAATACATAAGAGATCACATTTTTACTTATGAATATATCTTTGATGGAAATTAAATTTTATTATCATGACAAAATATCGAGAATCCAGGAGCAAGCTTTCGCGATTTTTTCTACTTCCGTTGATTGAAATTCGAGACACTGAATTCATTTAAAAATTGTTAATTAATCCTAAAAGAGTTTTATTTTGTTTACTAACACTCGATAACTTTTAATTCTGTATAATGGCCGGCAGAGTGGTAATATTTTGAACCGCATAGGTATACTAAGCATATCATGAAACAATATTTGAAAGCAAACTATTCTGAAAAATTCACCAACGAATAGCACCTTTCTGATAAAATGTAATAAAATACATAACTCGAGCGATACTAATTCAATGTATTTTTCTCTTCTAAGCATCTAAATGCATTTTTTTATTTGGGTGGCATATTTCAACACACCGTTCTTCAGTTTTTTAAGAAGGTCCAAGAAGCAATTATTTGAATAATAATATTCTTTTCATTTGCTATTGAAAATGTCCAAAATAGCGGAGTCTTTATTGCAGTAAAACATGGCGTGATCTAGATTAAAACTAATTGTTCATTTATTGAATGTTTTAAACTCACAAGATTTAAAACAGCGTTTTATTATTCACTACTTTAAATCCAATGACTCTCGCAGGACTCTGTTTACGTTTCCTTTTAAAACCAATTTGCTTTAATATGTTCAAATTCGTGACCTTATTGATTTAAAGTGGTCTTGCTCTCGAATGGAATCCTAACCTCACAAATTTTGCCGGTTTTGTGCATTTTCATCTTTGACAAATTACATTTAAAAAACCAAGGTAACTTTTGCATATTACTATCATTCCGTTACATTGTGTTACAATAATTATATTTCAATAACACACCTCAGACAATATGGTGTTTAATCCGTATGTGGAGGGGATATAATTAGTTTTAATGAAGTCGTCCAAAGACCAAAAGGTATTTCTTTAAACCAAATTGACTTAATTGAAGCCTTTAAACTTTATAATGCTCGTAATGTTCTCATTAAAACGTAAAAATTGTGTTTTTTGATTTAATGTGGTATTATATTGAATGTATAGTCTTAGGATAAAATAGTTTTCTTAATGGGTTTTAAAGGGTACTCCATAAAACTGCATTAAAGCTATTTTTCCCCGGAAGGATTGTTTTGGAACCAACTTGCTATTTAATTCTTAATAATAGCAAATTAGTTTTAAAATAGCTAATGTTAAGAGAAACATAATCCCAGTATAAGATCAATAGAACATTAAGAGCAAATAGCATTTTTATTTTGATTTAAAGAGTGCATTAAATTCTTCATTTAAGAATAAGTGGTCTTAAAGAACTTTTAGTTTATCTTAAGGTTACTTTAGATATGATGTCGATTTATTGAACATATTAAAGCAAATTGTTACATGGGGGTGAATGATGACGAGGCAAGTACCTGAACGCACTGGGAAAAAAATTTAAATTCTCAGGCATTCTTGAGAATATTTTGATGAATAAATACCCAATTGTTCTTCTATCATTAGTTGACAGCTATTTAGTTTAACAAATGATACGTGACATATAAGTAACTGATTTCAGAGCAGTACTGGGATTCAAAAAAATAGCTTCCTTTTTCTTTCTTTTTTAGAATTAGAAAAACCAATTCGAAAAAATTCTCCACTGGATTTCAAGACTGCCCCTGAAATCTCATAAAGCCACATGCCAACTGAGGTATGTCAAATCCTAACCTACACTTTCATTATTTGCAATCCCAGTTATGAGTCTTATATTAAGCCTTTTTGGTTCACCGCATGTATAATCCATCCCGCTAAACCACCTGAACGAACGGTGTGCATGACAGTTTTTAACTTGGTAGCTATCAATTTCAATATATGGAGAACATCTTACGCTTTTGCAAGGCTATTTGTGGGAAAGTTTGAGAGTAATCATCCAGTAGATAGCTGAGATTCCTCAAGATATATATCCTATGGTAGGACATAGCCACTCATTACCTTGAAGTTGAATACACTAAACGGGTAACCAATTCCAGTGACAAGGTAACATTTGTGCAATTCCTGTATGCGCTTTTCACAACTGCTTATAGTTTCAACGTACGCTGAGAGTATCCAGTCTCATCAGAGGGCTAATATACTTGATCGAACCTGATGATTGCAACCTTCTGAAACTAGTTTCATGATTCTAATTCACCAGTTTTATTTCAAATTCACTCACATTATCTTGATGGAGTCCTTTTGGGCCATCTTGGTATATATCTGAATTTTTGAAGGTCGCATGAGACTGATATTTCAGAGATTTGACTTGGTTGCCTCAAAGACTCATATCTTGAGTCTGCCACAATTATCTTTCATTTACAGTTTACTTATTCTGCTTTTTCGACTCCATGTCATATTTCATTTGTCAACTTCACCTTGTCACAAGATGCCAAATTTCAATTTTCAGTTCATTTCATAACAGATATTCAAACGACATGTTCTACCTATTAGAATTATTTTATCCATGTTAATTCTGGCCCAGCCCTTTTAATCTGTTAAATCACTTCCATCGTCCTCTGGACGCATGGTATTTTTATGGTTTTGGCTCTTGTATACCTGAACAGTAACTTGTTTTTGAATTTTTTCAAATCACATTTTTCTAATTGTTGAAAATTTCTATTCAAACTATTTCTAATCATCACTTAATTATTTTCAAAATATCAATGGTCATTTTTTAATTCGAATTATTTTCAACCATTACTTACTTTCAGGTAAGCACTGATGATGACTTTTTAGTCGAAAGCGCTCTGCTATGATTTTATATAGTTATTTACCTAACAAGTGCGGAAAGTAGTACTTTTCCGCACGCGACGGCAGTTGCACGAACGACGCGGAGTGGAGTAAGCCGTTAAGGGCGGAAAAGACATTTTCCGTAAGAGTTAGGTACAATATTTTTCCTACGAGTGTTTTTGTCCATCTTATTTATGGAAAAACAAGGTTTTTAATAAACAAGTTTTTATAATAATGCTACAAAATGACTAATAAGACAGAAAAGTTACATAAATCATTTAGTTAGTCCTAAATATCATCATTTTCAAAAATACAAAAATCGTGCGGAAAAGTAAAAATCGTACGGAAAACTAAAAATCGTGCGGAAAAGTAACTTTTCCGAACGATTTTAAATCGTACGGAAAAGTACAACTTTCAAAATGAAAAATTGTGCGCAAAAGTTACTTTTCCGTACTCGTAGGAAAAATATATTTATTATATTTATTTATTTATTATATAAATATATTCATTCAATTATTGATAAGTGCACACAGCTTGAAAATTTCACTTAATATTTTTTTTCTTTTGGGGTTCTGTGATTTGGTCATTTCACCAGCTGCCACTCTTGCGGCCGATATGTAACAACGAAAGACCATTCAAATTTTATTTCCTGAACCTGTGAAAGTTGATCAACTCCTGAAAACCACCTCCACCAAGAAACAAAGACTCGCTTCCGACTCTGCTGTTTACAAGCTATAGTGGGATAAAAACTGAATTTTTCTGGTCACCTTCGATTGGACGATTATAAATGAATTTTCTTATTTCATTTCGTCAACAAGGGTGATAAGATTCATCAACCTCCCAGGTAGGTAGCATGAACTGTCCACGAGGTTACCTACCGGTTCATTCGAGATCTCAACATAGTATTGCCTCCTGCTCGATATCCAGAAGGCGTTTGATACCGGATAAAAGGTCTCGTTATGAAGATGTTACGGACAGGTATGCCTGATCATATGGTGAATAAAATGGACTCATACCTAGTCGATAAAACTCTTAACGTTAGAGTGGATGGACACCAGCTCCGAAGTGAAGAAGGTCGAAGCAGGAGTTCCGTAGGGTTCAAGCCTTCCTCCACTTTTGTATTATCTCTATACACACAACTTACAATACATACGAAAATTCACGCCAATAACTTGACTTAAAAAACTTGTGCATATGCCACGAACAATGCCGCAAGGCAAATTAGAGGTCATCGCCATATAGGACTGTCCTGGCCGTATATGGAGAACAAAATTGTGTTAAATCCAGCAAAAACAGAGTTCAAGGGGACTTGGTGAGCAAGTCATATCCAGGGGTTACAAGCTGTCCGTGCAGACCAAGGTGTTGATTCACAAGCAGACAATCAGACCAAAGATGGGCTTTTATGCTGGCTGATCCTCAAACAATCGAGGAATTTTTCAAATAACAGTCTGATAAATTCTACAGACAATTCATCCCTGAAAGTCCGTTGACCAGGGATATAACAACAGTCCGAGCCCACCATAACAAGCCAAAAAAGCATGGGGGCTCATTCACCAGGTACTGGATATTTTCCACGAAAATCCAGAAGACGAGTGATAGGTCACTCACCACATAATGAAGGATCAAAACATGTTTTTTTTATCGATGTTTTCCCGAAGGTCATGATACATAAATGAATTACACCTTCAATAGCCAAATAACAACGTGTGGCCTGCTCTAGGGCAGGTTTGAGCTGGTTTTGCCTTAGCCGGTGACATCTTCCACCAGGAAGGATATAAGCTTTAGCAACTTTGTAGATATACAGATTAAAACGTGAATAGTTTTTATTAGGTATCTATCAAATATTATGTTGTCACACTAATTGGATAACAGATCCATCTATCAATATAATACAGAGGGATCCCCTACATTACTCCCCCATCGAAATTGGAGAAAATTATTTAAACTGATTTGGGCAATAATAAATAGAAAGTATTCAAGCTTGATTCATATCAGCATTCTTCATGAAGGCAGGTTTGAGTCGATCTATCGAAATATTCTTCTCTTTTTGTCGGTTGTGACTCTATTCGGCACTCCAAAACGAGCAATTAAACCGTCTGGCGAATTGATCAATACAAGTAATCAATATGTGAATCCATTCGATGGAGGTCATGGTCCAACGATGTCCATGTTGATGTGATCAAAGCGTGCATGTGGAGTCTGATAGATGCCCTTAGGTTATAGAGCATGACGACTAATTTTCAATTTTTGGCAAGGGATGCAATTTCTAGTCCATGCACGGATATCTCTTTTTAGGTCTGTGATAAACAATGTAATTTAATGAAAACGCACCTTCTCAAATTCATGGGAACGTAAGGCCTAATGATATTGTTCAAAACATCGCAATATGTTTTGTGACTGCTATGTGGAATATTGATTTGTTTGAGTTTGAGACCATTATTTTCATTGAGAAGAGTTTGTAACTCCTGATCATTATTTTGTTCGATCTCCCAATGATCATAATCAATTTATTGTATTTCCGATGTTGATCGAAGAAACTCTTGACAAGGCATCCGCAATAACATTTTTCGACCCCGCTATATGTCTAATATCAGTTGAAAACTGACTGATGAAGTCCAAATATCTGACTTGTCGGGGAGATGAAGTACCTGCCTTTTTCTTAAAAGCGAAAGTAAGAGAATTCTTTTCCTTCAAGCATATAACGAAAATACTTGATTGCTTCATAAACAGCTAGCAATTCTCTGTCATACATGCATATTTCTTGAAAAGAATCCTAATGGTTTCCACACATCGTTCTGTATTTGATTGAACAGTGCACCAATGGAAAAATCAGGAGCATCCACCATCAATGATAACGGTGTAGATTGTGATGGGTACGATAGAAGTGTTGCATTAGCTACAGTTTTTTGAAAGCTTCTTTTTGTTTAGGGGTCCATATAGATTCTGTGGTCGGTTTAGGATTACCTTTTTGAAATTCATTCAGATGTACATGAATTTCTGCTGCTCTTGGAATTGTTGCTTGATAAAAATTCACTATTCCTAAAAATCTCAGTGAATTCAGGTCTTTGGGTTTCTCGTAATTGCATATGGCTTCTACCTTTTCCTTGGTAGGGGTAACGCCTCCGTGTGGAATAAAATATTCGATTGATGTTTTACCAAATTCACTTTTTTTCTTCTTGAACAGGTACCTAATAAAAACTATTCACGTTTCAATCTGTAGGTACATCTACAATAACTGGTGACCCCGACGAAAAAACGAAATGGTTATTCATATCAGTAGTCTAAAAAAGGAACAAGTGTTAGAACTCCTCCAACATTTCAACATTGGCACTGGAGTATCTTTTGCAGAACTCAAATTGAAATTGGAAGAGAAAATAAGAAATAAATATCCTGTGGAAAATGTTAATGATTTCAACTTCACAGAGTTGTTGCAAGAATTACAAAGTTCCTCCCAAGTAGAACCAATACACAATATTATTCGGCAATTGATCAACTTAGAGTGTTTGTGTTTACATTTAGCAGACACACAAGCCTCCTTGGAAAAGAGACTGGAGAAATTAGAGAAAAACAAGAATGATATCATGGTAAACAAAATTAATACCGAGATTATTCCACCCACAATAAATTCATTAAATCGGCCAGGACAAACCACTGAAACCATTTCTTGAAAACAGTTACATCAAGTGGAATCTGTTAGCCTACCTTCATTTTGGAAGAACGAGAAAGAACTATAGTTTAGTGCTGCTGACACAATATTTGAAATGCACGGAATTAGAAATGACAAAATGAAATTTGGAAAAGTCTTGATAGTGCTGGATTATTCGCTGGCGAAAGAAAATTGCAAGTTATTCAATGTTTAGAACGGAAATGATAGGTATAAACTCTTGAAAGAACAACTTATAAAGATATACCAAATATCAGACGAGGAAAAAATTACCAGACTTTAGATCCACTACATATCTATCAAATATTATGTTGTCACACTAATCAAATGACACATCCGTCTATCAATATAATACAGAGAGATCCTCTACAATTTTTCATGAAAAATCAATTCGAAATACCCTTTTTTGCACGATCCAGATTTCTTGATTACTTACGGTAACTGTTGTCAAAACAGTAAGTTTTGTTTACCGGTTGCTAGGCCGAAGGCGTCAGTATAAGTTATACTTACCGACGTCTGAATCACTTACCGACTTCTTCATAATACTGGTTGCTGAGCCAAAGGCGTCGGTAAGTAATTCACTTACCGATGCCTTATGTCACTTTTATATAAAAGTATCTTTTGACTTTTCAGTTATCAGCTTCTCCTCCGAACAATTGTCTTCTATCAGTAAATTGTGCTTGTGCTTATCGTTCTTTATATTTAATATAATATTTGCTTATTATGTTTCAAATTTTCCAACATACAATTTGTTGAAGTCGAGTTTAACCTCTTACCTATCCAAAAGACTACAGCTTGGCAAATGTAGGTCTGAATGTGGAATCGCCACGCCTATCGATGCGCGGTAGCAGAATGGTCAGTTCTAGTATCGCGAAGTACACTATGAAGTTGAGTGATTGTTTGATTACTGAATGTACAATTATACTACTCTCTTTATCGTCCGAATACTTTCTCATTCTAAATTCACTAACCTCACAGGTTTTTCAATATTCATTGCTAGATTTGCCAAAGTGTATTTGTTATGAGTCTGTTGATATATAGATAAAGAAACGTGATCGACATTGACAAAGGGTTTCGAGTCAAAAATATGTATAATGCAGGGAGAAATATTCAGTGAGTTTATGAACTAAAGGCTTCATAAACACTCATTGTGGTTGGATTTTGGTTCAGTTCATCAAAGCATTTTATTCACAGCACATTTTTATTGAAAAATTGGAAATCAAAATATGATGTAGATAGTACTGTGGTTCTAAATGAAATAATTCAATATTTATTTGGATATAGCTTGCAATTTGGTGCAAAATTCTTTTCATAAGTCTCAATATGGAACCTGTGTAGATGAATTAGTAAAAATGTTGCCGAATTAGATTATTATCATAAAATTTTCCCTGAGTTTTCATCACTTTCTCTTCTCAGGGAACGAGGTAATCGAGCAACAGGAACGATGAGAGAAAACTGAATGCTATAATCCTACCTACCCATTACTGGTAAGAAAAATAAGAAAATGTCTAATAGGAGGTGCGTATTTACTAAAGGTGCGTACTCACTAGAGCATTAGTTCCGCAAGAGCACCGAATGAGCACATGTGATGCTCGGTTCAAGCTCAGGCTGCTGGGTTCAAACTCCGGCTGCATCAGGCTACGTAGTGTCCCCTGGCACATGAGCGCCGCTGAGCACCGATCCGCAGTTAGTCGCGTTCAGATATTCATAATCATCATTATTCAAATCAAATTCAAAATCTCTGTAATAACCTCAAACAGAACGTCAAGTACACAAAAAATCGACAAAAAACGGATTGGCTCGAGCACCGCACGCGCATTCTGTTCATGCTCAAATCAACGTCCACACTGTTCTAGCATTCGCTCGTTCGGTGCTCATTCGGTGCTTATGTGGAACTAATGCTCTAGTGAACACGCACCTTTAGAATTCTTACTGATGAAGATTCCTGAAATACCATTAATGTATTTAAAAGCAAACGTAGAGAAACTATGTTCAACTCGTCGTTCACTATTACTAATATTAGTAACAGTGAATGAGAACTTGGATCGGAAATCTTCCCTTGATAAACAAATAGCTATTAGTTTTTCTCTCAGAGTAATAAAAGACAGAGATGCCCTGCCTATACTTACACAAATATCTGTTTTGAAGTGAATATGAACTATCCTTTTCTATACAATTTGTGGGCGAGGGGGTGACGGGTGGTGAAATGTTATCGACAGTACATTTATAGTAAGAAGGACCATAATACAAACAAAGAATGACAACTTGATCCAAATCAAACTAGCGGGCATACACAAAACTACCCGAATGAATACGGTTAACATGTAAAAGGCCTTCGCTTGTAAACAAACAAAGTTATGTTGACTTCAAGACAAGGATGGAGAAGGCATCTCTATGGTCTTTTATTACTCTGAGGTTTTTCTGCTCTGAAATAACATTATTTGTATTATCATAACTAGGTCTTTTTTTCGTAAAAAAATGCTAATTTACAAAATTACAGAATATATGCTTATGAAATTGCAAGAAATGTAAAACACGTATACAATCAATATTTAAAAACTAATGAAAACATTCAAACAAATATTTGTAAATGATACTTATTTCACATAAACAAATTGAAGAAAATTGTAAATATTTTTCATATATTACATATAAAATCTTTTGTAAATATATTTGTGAATAATATTTCTTACGTCATTCATCATTGGAGAAAATGAGGGAGTCTTCACTCTCTGAAATGTCTGAAAACATGTGTTCTATAGACTAATTCAATGATTTTGTAATACCTAAGAAAGACATTAGAAATGCTCCAGCTTCCTTAGGTCCTGGGATAAATGTCTTCATTTATTGTTTCTGATAATCTATTTTGATATATAATCTTCTCTGGAATTGAGGGAATAGCTAGGAGGTCAAAAGACCAGTAGATAGCTAGGAGTTCAAGAGACCAGTAGATGGCAAGTAGTACACTATTGTAATGCATCAACGAAGTGGTCGAGGTGTTAAGAGATTTTGTTCTCATCCAAGCGGCCCGGTTTCGATCCCCGCCGCCATCACGGAGCTAAAGTGGTTCAGGATATACGTTCTAAGCTGTAGGTCCCGGGCCTCCCTTGCTTGGACAAGCAAGCTCTGCTTTTGAGGAGTTTATTCCTATGCAACAGCCGAAAACCAACCCCTCTAATGATTACCTTTAATGCGGACTTTTGGCTGAATTGTTACTATGAGAATGACGTTTAAATCGGTTCAGTATTTCCGATCGTTAACAATTGCGTGCTGACCACCTGACAAAACGAGAAGAACTTCATATGTCTGGAGGTAATTGTCAGGACTACCCGTTTTCTCAGTTGGTCATACTTAAGCGTGGTGATGAGTAGGGTCTAAGACGTTGGCATCTTTTCACAGGATGCTGTGGTCTTCCGTCCAAGACTCCAACTTTGACGTCTCTTCCCGTTGAGCTCGGCGATTGTGTTCGTCTACCCTGATGCTGAGCGGTCTTTTGGTCTCACCGATGTAGCTGTGTCTGCATTCGCATGGTATTTGATGATATCCCCTATCCATTAACACGCTCAAGTATGACCAATTGGGAAAACTGGTAGCCCTGTTGATTACCTCACACCACATAAAGTTCATCTCATTTCCTAAGGCGGTCAGTACACACTTAATGACTATCGGACTAACCGATTGAAACGTCGCCGTCGTGCTCATAGTAACCATCTGGGTATTAGAAGCATCCGCAATAAAAGTAATCAATTCCACGAAGACATAGAAGGGCCACGGTTTTTTCTTTTTTTTTCAATCCCGACTTCAATCTCGGGATCTCGAGATCCTGATATCTAAGTCGGGATCCCGACTTCTATCTCAGGATTTCGAGATAGAAGTCGGGATCTCGAGATCTCGAGTTAGAAGTTTAAATTGTTATTAACTTTCAGTACTGCTCTGCTCTGATAAATTTATTAAAATATTCCATATTACGTTAATATAATATCCAGCTCAGTGTGAATATTTATGGTTACCTACTAAAAAAGAAATATGTTTACAACATTGACATAAAAAAAAGAAGATAATATACTGCCTTAATTACCAGAAATATTAAGTGTATCCCAGGCAATGGCTGATTATTATTCATATTTGTTCTGAATTCTTTGTCATATATGTGTATTGGTAATGATAGTTATTTGTTCATTCTAATCAAGATGAAGTGCAATTTTTATGGAAAGGATTTTACAGTCATCAAGGAACCATTTCTCGTGCGAAGAATAATTTGAATTAGCACTTTTCAAAATATCCCGAAACACCAATGGGATGAGATAATATTTCCAAAGTATACTAGGAACCCTGCTAAGAACACTGAGTTTATACCAGCAAATAAATACCTACTCTATTAAATATTCATGAATCAGTGCCAGATTCAGATAAACAAATGATATTCTGGTTCACAAGTGCTATTTTGTCAAAGAACTGACCTAGACCACCAAAAATTATGATTTTGGTCTCATTTTATTCGAAATGGCATCTAGAAAAAAATTAAACGAGTTCAGTTGCTAGGGATTATCCCATCTTGTACAACTCGCCCTGAGCGTTTTAATTTAAATAAATTTTCGGCATGCAGAAGAGACCCACTAGTGATACGGAAAGTCAGAAGAATAATTGAAAATAAAGTTTGAATCCTTGCAAAACAATTTAATGGCCAAAAGGAACACAAGGAATCAATCGGTTGATTATTCAAGAGGTGAGGAAAGAGTGTAATCGACGGGGAGATGGGCATATTTCTGATACTGCTCTGCTAGTCGCTCAGGCATACAGAGAAAGCCCAACATTTCGAGGATGAATTGCAAATACTTAGGATTTTCAGAGTTGAATAAAGATGTGGATGTGTTCCAGTATCTTTCAGTACCTATAAATTGAAAGCGAACACGTATATTTTCATATAACAGGCGCAAATGCCCAGTTAACACAAGCATCTCTGCGATATCGTTTTCTATTGCTCAGTAATTGGCCTTCAAAGTGAGGTACATTTGTAGGTCACTGTTAGCAATCGAGGATGCTGTGACCACAGATCTCAATTATCTTCTGAGGCACACAAAAATATGTGAAGTTGTGAAGCTCTTAGCTGGAATGTCACATTCAGACTAAATGTGAGTAACAATTTACTTCACTCATTTTCTGAAACACGAATGTGAAGTACTCTACTGTTTTTGAGACCATTTTGTGTTGTGGTTGGAGCTCTACTAGGCACAACAACAATTAGCAGAATTTTAGAGAAAGTCATCGAAAGCTTTCCCAGAAGGTTTCTTTCTTTCCTCAAGAATACTCAAATCAGGAGTTTCTGTCAGCCTTAGCAGACACCTCTAAACCCATCTTTTATAGTCTATATTTTTAAGTATGAAAGGTACAAGTGGAACATTCAGTTGAACTTTGACCTTAAATGGGTTATGTCCGGAAAGGAAATATGAGAATAGCTATTCGGTGCAAATTTACAGGACCAACTAATAGAAGTGCAATCTTTGAAGGCAACAAACAGCCCTACAGGTTGAGGCCGCATTGACTAACATTTCTATTCTCCGAACCTCCAAACCACATGGTCCCAAACTCTGCAGTGAAAATGCAGTATAGAACTTGGAACGAAGAATCAAGCCAAACCCTAGAGAGATAGGAGCGGGGAAGATCATCACGACCACCTAAAGAGCAACAACAGAGGGACAATGTCAAATATAGATGAAAGTTTCTCCCAAAACCGGATATAGAGGTGAATTATTACTTGAAAAATTTCACCCCATCAAATTTTGAATCCAGTGGACAAATTTTTATTTTTAGCGAGCTATTCAATATGGAAATATAAAATAAAGAATGCAGATGTACATTTAACCTTAGGAGTTTATAGATGTACCTCGTTTCCAGGCAAGGGATCATCTTTCTATTTTGAAAATTTCAATTAAATATCAGTTTCATATAAACATGCAAATCCAATATTGGAAAATTTCTATACTTATAATTTCATAATATTCTGTATGTATCTGCCATCTTCTACCCGTTGGCATAAAAATATAGCTCAATTTATATTTACAAATTAGAGAGCTTCAGCTGTAGCTTCATGGATTTAGACAGAATATAGTTCAATGTAGTAATCATTTTTGGGAAAATGAAATGTATTCCGTAGATCGTTCATCTAGATGTCTTTCAACAACTACATGGTAAACGTTACAGAGGAAGAGTGAATATTAATTAATAGATTAATCGACTTACCTTACCTTACTTACGAATTATTTGAACTCTGGATCTGTAACGTTTACCACATCCCTTCCACCACTATAATGCCCAAAACATGAACGATCTACATTTTTCCACACCAAAGTTATGGATGATTCATGGAGATATGGATCAAGGAAAGGGTTTTTTGCTTATCGTTTCCAAAAAGTGTGCAGTTTGGTATCCAAACATTGTATACTACATGGAAAACTATACAGATCCAGAGTTCAAATAATTTAGATTGATCTTCCTTAGCTGAGTCGAATAATCTATCAATCAACGAGTTAACAAAGGCATAATTATTTAAAAAATTTGGGGGACATTTTCCTTTGACGAATTATTGTTCACTTATGTGTTAACATCAACATTTTTTTTATTCCTCAATATTCATATTTAATCGGTTAAAATCTTTTTTCATCATTGTCAGTCCAGTACCGAGATGTAAAACTTTATTTTTAGTAGATTTCCTGCTCTGTATATTCTTTCATATTTAAGATATCTCAAAAATTTTTCTGCAGCGGCGTCGCCAATAACATTTTAATATTCCCTGAAATTTTATATATTTCCGAACGATTTTCTAATGTATGTAAGTGGTTTTTCTGACAGTTAAAACTGAAACCCCACGAAAAATAAAAAGCATACTTTTCCCTCGTGTATAAAGTCCCTGAATTGATAACTGAGCATATAAGAAAAGGGGGGTATTCAAGAATGATCACTCAACGTCCGCTTTTTGCAGAATTATTTTTGATGTTATAAAGAAGATAATAAATGTGCCTACGCGTCTCTTGTGTAGAAAGCCATTACATTAATTTGTAAACATGCAATCATTTCTGCTTGCATTTTTGTTCATTTGAATTATTCTTAGTCATGAATGTACTGAGTGTTCTTTTTGAATTTGATTCAATTTATGGACTTTAATTTTGGGAATTGAATTTTCGTTTTTCCGATTTCCTAGTTCTTTAGGAAGAAGTTAGTACGGAAAAAGTAAGTAATGCCCATATTTTTGTAAAGGTAAGGTACTTCGTCGAAAATACACTTCAGCTATCAAGAATCAAGAGATGGTGAAAATTTCCATATTATTCTTTGATGCAAATTGGTTCATCACAATAAATAAAAACGAATCGCCTTTATTTTCGGCCTTTCATGTTAACTTGAAGCAGCTAAAAAATATAATTACCTATAAAACCTAAAATAATTTGATACACCTACAAATAATCACGGTTAAATCTGATGCGACACCACCTGCCCAATATTAGCGAACCTCCTATGGATTCCGTATAAAATATTTCGCAAATTTTCTGGTACGCTGATTTCATTATTATTTGATATTGTTTTGGAGAGCCACCCAAGTTGTACCTTTAATAAGGCTTCATGATACCCGTGAATACTTATTCGGTTATTATTGTTTATTACTAGTTTAACTCAAAAAAATTTTTGAATCATACGTACCTATATACATTATTTTCAGGTGACAATGAATGTTCGGTTATTATTGAAATCTCACGCGTTGATCCTGTAATCCATACCAGAATAGTCCCAACTATGAGCTTGCAGAAAAATGTATGGTTTTCTTACTTGATTTCCATCGGAAATGTATCCAATTGTTAAAGAAAATGTGAGAAACTCATAAAAGCAATAACGAATTTTTTATTCAATGCTGAACAAAGTCGGTAAAAAAATTAACTCAAACAATTTGAAAAAGCGTAAATTCAAATAAAACTGCGCTGGAGCCATTATAGTTCTACACCTTTTTCAACTGTTATTTAGAAAGTGTAAGATGTATTTCAGAAAGTATAATTTGTAATTCAGAAAACTGTAACTTGTAATTCAGATTGGTAAAATGAATTTCCAGAATGTGTTAATTGTAATTCAGTTTTCACTATTCTAAATCAAGTTACATTTTCTGAAACACAATTCTCCATTCTGATTTACATGTTACGGTTTCTGAAATTCAATTGACAAATCTGAATTTCATATTATACTTTCTGAATTACAATTAACAATTCTGAATCCCATGTTTAATATTCTGAATAACATTTTACTAATCTGAATTTCGAATTACACTTTCTGACTTACACGTGAAAAAGGTGTACATTCTTTAATGAAAACTTTCAGATCATTTTCATTTCCAACAATAGTAATACAATTTTCAAGGTAAAAATAAATGATAATTTCAGTTTTTTTGCAGTATTTACAGGAAAAACCCGAAAAATCATCTTGAATCACATATATAGGTTATGCTTTGAGTCCCTCATTTTCACATTGTTTCGAAAACTGTTAAGAAATTTACAAACTTTGTCTATTGTTTTTACAAACACATATACAAAAATGTTTTCCAAATCCTCATTAACGAGTCTATACAGCCATTCAGCTTTCAGCAGATGGTGTCCTATAGAAAAACAAAACATTTCATCATGAGTGAATATATAATAAAACATATTTTTCGGCAACCGTCCGGGAAGTACCTACTTCCCGGACGATTTTTCTTTGAGAAAGTATTACTTCCCAGACTAGTCCGGGAAGTACGTACTTTCCGCACCAGTCCGGGAAATGCTCGAATTTTAATAGGGAGAGTAGAGTAGAGAGTAGAGTAATTTATTTGACCACTTTACATACAAGGTACATTTATGGCAAGTCATTTATAATATTAGCCTAAAGCCTAATTTAAAAAAAAAAACAAAGTGAGCGAAAACGTCTGTGAATAAAACAATAGAGTGAATAGTCAAGAGTAAATATAGAACTTGCACAATTTAAAAATCTTAAAATGAGAACATTGTCATTTAAAAAAAGACATAAAACATATAATTGAAATCAACAAACATTTATAAACATGATTTAATCACAAGCCTATCAAAATGATTTAATTCTCATGAACTATGAATTGTCCAGCTACAGCAACATATTCCTCGATTGTGTAGAAACAATGTTTAAGAAGGTATCTCTTGATATTATTTTTGAAATTTCTGAAATCCAAACATTTTACTGAATATAAATAAGAATTAGAATATTTCTGTTAGTACCTAGCTTCTGTTCGCATTTCGATATTTAATACAAATAAGTATTAAAATGTTCGAAATTTTCTTCTACAAAGAAATATAAAAAATAAATATGTCTCGATTTGTTATTCTACATGGTTGCCGAAAAAATTGTGTACGCAACACGTCCGAAAACAGTTTTTTTGGACTCGTAGACTTCCAGGACTCGCTACGCTCGTCCTAGAATCTTGGTCCACTCGTCCAAAAAAACAGTGTTTTCCGGACTTGTTACGTAAATTACTATTTCAGGATACTTCTGTAACGAATTCGATCCCTGCATATAAAATTTGAATGAATTGAACGAAAATGATTTCGATAACCGCATCTAGTTTTGTGAAATACTCACGGGACGGATCAACCTCCATTGCTAAAAAAATGTTAAAATTATTATTTTTGTCAACCGGTTGTCCCTTTACGAGCAACCCTCCGAAGTCCTCGAGAGACTCGTGCGAGCTAGGGAAGATGCAGCCCTTACCTTTTAACCCATTAGAATTTAATATATAAAATTTGATATACAGTGTGACCCATTCAAGACCAGAGCAACCTTATAAAATCTATAGGACACCAAATTTTCATGAATAAATCTCCATTTCCAGGAGCACCTAACCTGATTTTTCAAGTTAAAAAATCTAAAAGAATTACTATCGATTTTTTTAAATTATAACTCCATCGATTGATTTGCGACATTTTCAAATGGTTTATATATGTAAATCACAATGAAATGCGCCAATCAATAAAAAAGTTGAAAAAGAATGAAATTTGAAAAATATGCCGGTTTATCAACCCACCAATTCAATTTCAAAACTTTTATCAGAACTTTGACTACACCACTGGATTCAGGGTGTCTCAAAATATCACAGACTGTAATGTCATCGAAATCTGTTGATATATAAAAAAATTAAAAATTATGAGATGAAATGACATTTTCCTGAAATTTCATTAACATATTTTTCAAATTTAATTTCTTTATGATTTTCTTATTTATAAACAGATTTTGATGAAAAATTAGCCAGTGATATATCGAAACCTCCTGAATACAGTGGTGTATTGATAGAAGTTCTGAAATTTAATTGGTGAGTTGATTAAGCGGTATATGTTTCAAATTTCATTCCTTTTAACTTTTTTAATTGATTGACAAATTTTAAAGTAATTTACTTAAGAACCATTTGAAAATGACGCAAATCCAGTGGTACAGTTGGATTTTTTTTATTCACATTTTTTACCTTGAAAAATCAGATTAGTTGGCCCTGGAAATTATTTTGAACAGATATGAAAAATTTGTAAAGGTTATAAGTACAGCAGTTTATGTAAAACTATTATACTGTTGGACAAACAATTACACTATCGGAAACTTTTCATATTATGTTGAGAGAGCTTTACAATTTCTCCTCGACTCGCTCGAGAAAGGAATATCGACGTGGCTGTTAATTCGTCGGACGAGGTAGTAGGGGACTCATACAGTAGTGCTTCTCTCTTATTTGTGGTATTATCATATCATTGCGTTCCTTTTTGCTCGCATAGATTTGTCTATACCCCGATGACAACTTTCCGATACTGTAGACAGATATCTACGCGAGCAACAAGGAACGCAATGATATGATAATACCACATAAAGAAGAGGGACGCACTACTGTGCGCCTATCCTATTACCCCACCCGACGAATTAACAGCTCACGTCGATATCCCTTCCTCGAGCGAGTAGAGGAGGAATTGTAATGCTCTCTCAACATATAGCAAGCTATTCTTTACGCTCTCATGAAACCACCATACCCAAGATGAAAACTTTCCGATACTGTATACGAATTCTCATGTTGTTGATGAAGACCAATACTTTTTTAAACTATTGGGAAATTATTGCCGTTTGTTGTCCAGTTTTGACGGCGTGAGTGAAAATCAAAACGATTGTTTTATTGACATTGATCTATTTCTATGAACATTTTCCTGGCATGGAGTATTGTAACACCCTTTGCGAGGTTCATTACAGCTTGGCAAATCTATAAAGGGATATGAAATCGGCACGCCTATCGATGCGCGGGAGCAGAAGAGCTCAGTATACATTTTAACTGAATGTACAATTCATACTACCCTCTTTATTGTCCGAATACTTTCTACATTCTACATTCTAATTCGCTCATCTCATACGTTTATCGATATTCTTTTATAGATTTGTCAAGCTGTAACATGCTTTCATTAGCTTCACTTGTATCTATCTATGTATGTAACGGAAACTTTGAACGTGATTTTCACCCACTTACAGAAGTCGGAATTTGAAATTTGGCATATGTTCATTATTCCGGTGACAATGCAATATGTTATTTGTTATAGAAAAAAACACAATGGCGGCTCCAAGGTGGTGGACAAGATTTGTGATAATTGTCCGAATCGATTCAAAATTGGTATGTAAGGGTTTTCGGATTGAGAAATTATGGATTTTTTTGTCAAAACTCATAAATTCAAGATGTCGGCTCCAAAATGTAGGACGAGAATTTTGATTATGGTCAGATTCGATTCAAAATTGGTATGTGGGGATTTTCGGGGTTAGAAACTTCGATTTTTAGTCATTAAAAAAATAATAAAAAAAAACAAACTAAACTAAACTGAAAAGTAAAAAATAATTGACAATAAATGTAAAAAGCGTGGGGTGCTTGACGAAATTATCTTGAGCTTTTAAACGCTCAGTATTGTTAAATTGAAAAAAATATGAGAATATAGATCGAAAGCACCCACCGTTTATTTATATTTTTAATTCTAGTAAAGAGATTCATGAGCTACACCTTGATGGGTTTATTTCTATAAGAGAATTATCTTGGATTAGAGCACAAAAATTCTAAACATATTATATAGCCTAGACAGTAAGAATCGCATTTTTAACAACCTGTAACTCGAAAACTAGTCGTAGGGTTTATTTGTGAATTGGGCAATATGATAAGGATGCCAGAATCTTCAACATATCAAAATATCAAAAGAATTAGCGGAAAACCATTTTACATTGAAAATCTGCGGGGTCCTTTTCGTGTCCAAAAAGTTTGTTCGCACAGAAAGCCCAATGTTCATCATCAATCAATGATGATTCAGTTGAAAATTATTTGTTATATAACTTGTTTTTCATGTTTTGAATAATTTTTCAATGCCCTGTCGATGTTCGATTAGATAAACTTCCTGACTCCACTGATGAAAGCATTAATTGCATCAAATAAATCAGAGTGATTATATTAAAACTAAAAGTCATTTTTACGAGGAGACTATTCATTCTCATTATTTTTTTCGAATTAAAATATGTGTGTATCCCATAAAACCTCCATATTCATGTTTATATGACAAATTATCCGTATAATTAAGAAATTTACATTAATATGGAAGAATGGGAGAAAAAGTGAATCAAACATTCTAACGGGTCTAATTAAAAAGTGTAAGCGATTCAATAAATGTGAAGGTCATGCCACATTTTATCTAATAAAATGATCTCGAAGAATTGATATAAAGATCCAACAAGGAATATCATACTTAGAAAACTGTATCACCTTGGTTACCATGGGCGTAGTCAGGTGGGGTGTTAACATGAATAATTTCCAATAATGAAATATCAATTAGGTATTTGAGATATATTAATGACTTTATCCTTCTTGTTACACCAAGAGACAAAAATATAATTAGCCAAATATATTAATTGATTACTAGGAAATATTAATACTGAAAATACTAGCAGTACAGCTACCAACTCAGGATGGTTCGATTTCTGTGAATTGATTTTTGATTTTACGATGCGCGGTTGCGCATATACAGTACGGTGAATCGTTCTCAAGATATAGGGAAACGATATATTTTTTTGTATCGATAATAAAATAAGTCCTCCAAGTTTATAATAGTACATTATACATCAAGGGACAGAAATGCAAGATTTTTCCCAAGGTGCGATTTGTAGCTCGAGAGCGAATCCCGAGAGATATAAAGCACCGAGAGAAAAATAACATTCTGTCCTGATGTCTATATGGTATTTTTTTTACGCTAGCGAAAAAAAAAATAATGAAGATTCAAAATGTGTTTGAAGTGTTTTGTCATAATTAGTAGCAGTAGTAGTTTGTGAAATTCGTATCTTGACAACATGCATCTTGTTGACAACCCATGGTGACAGCAAATAACAAACTGAAATTTGAAAACAACTACTTTCCTGGCTACTACCGCGACGAACGTTGAATTACATCCAATGAATTTCTGTGCATAGTTCCTACAAGGCTATCTCTGATGGATTTTCGACCCAAATATATTCCTATTGTTTGGGATTATTGCAGTGAGCAATCCTGGTATGGCAGGGCATTTAGTTTCTAACTTGGTAAGCTCGTTGTTGAATAATAGATTCCTTTCTCTTATAATGTTCGTTCTTTGCGAACAAGTGGGTATTGTTTAGTTGGGCTGAGGTTGGGATGGCGCTCGTGGTTTGGTTTAAACCGATCTACGGGCGGTGTCTCAGCTTTCTCCTTGACATGGATTGATAATTGGACCATTTGTTCCAGACATTAGTTATTGTCCGCAGAGGCCTACTCTATGCTGATAAGGGCATGAACCCAGATATCGATCTATAGGTGGTCCAAATGTTTCAATTAATATTTCCATGCACCTAGCAATTGCGGAGATAGCCTCATAGAAACTCTGCACGGAAATTCATTGGATGTAATTCAACGTTTGTCCTGCTATTAGCCAGGAAAGTAGTTGTTTTCAAATGGATTTCCGACCCAAATATATCTCTATTGTATAGGATTATTGCAGTGAGCAATGCTGGTATGGCGGGGCATCTACTTTCTAAAATAAAAACTTTTTAAAATTTGAAACGAAAGCAGCTTTAATAATTTTAACGCAACGAAGCTGAGTACAACCCAGCGAAAACAATTTCGTTTTGTTTCAGGTCAGTTAATGTTCTAACGTCTAATAGCGTTGCGAGAATTGACGATCTTGTGGTGGACAAGCTGCAAGCATGAATTGATTACTGTTTTCATCGTCCGTATTTGCAATGTTATCATACTATAGACAATAGTAATATTGATTATTATTATTATCATTGAATCTATGTTGAATCGGTACTCTACAATGGCAAATAATACATAAATAACTTCGCTACTCGAGTGTGATTTTATCTTGATTTTATCTCACCAAGCAATTAGTAGAAAATTGTTGAATATACAGAGAGTTTCAAAAAGTTTGCACCATATGGAAAACTTTTTTTTCATGCATCTGTCAGAAAATTTTATTCCTCATAAGAGTTGGTATTACACAAAATCATTGAGTTATCAAAGTCTGAATTTCCAAAGGGTGTACAGGAGAGAAGAAAAAATAGGAATTTTGATCAAGAGTCACCTACCCTTATTTTTTATATTATCGTTTATTTAGAAAAGTTGTTTCAGTATCTCATATGCATCTCAGGCGCCTCCCTCATATTCTTGCAATGATATTTAAATGCGAAATTTTGTTCTATTTATCATTCGTACAAGAATTTTGTCGTTTGTTGAAAATTGTTTGAATTTTCAGTAGTTTTTTGGTGCAAAGATATATCACTCTGTTGTATGTGGATAATAACTATCAGTATGATTTTATGGAAGGAAATGATTGAGTAAGTCAATAAATTGGTGGTGAAGGATTAAGTAAATAATACAATTCTGCAACTTTACGATCACTTTAATCATAAAAAGTTGTATATTTGGTTTTTTTATGATTGTGGAAGGTGATAAACCCAAAAAATTATGTCAAGAATTGCATAATTGTATTATTTAATCGTTTACCTTCTTAATTAATGAATTGATTAAATCGTTTTCTTCCATAAAATCATACTATTCGTTATTATGGACATACGTACCGAGTGATATATCAAATTTGCACCAAAAAAATGAATACAATTTTAAACAATTTCCAACAAATTTCGATATTCTAGTATAAATGATAAATTGTACCAATTTTAACATTGAAATATCTTTGTAGGAATATGACGGAGGCACCTAGGGTGCATATGAGATACTTATGAGGCTAAATTATAAAAAATCAGTTAAAAAAAGTTTTTGCGTAGGTAGCTGTGATTCCAAATCTTAACATTGTTTTGGATCCTGAACAACTTTTCTAAATAAACTTCATCGATAATATAAAAAATAATGGTAGATTACTCTTGATCAAAATTCCTATTTTTTGTTCTCCCCTGTACGCCGCGCCGTTTGGAAATTCAGAATAAAAATGATACTCATATGATGCAAACTTTTTGAAACTCACTGTATACTTATGAAAACTAATTCAACAGTCTGGTTGCTCCAATGAGAAGAATTGTGAAGAATTGAAATACAAACAATACAAACAAAATGAGATTTACTTAATACTATTGAAATATTGAACGGCATAATATATCATTCCCTAATATTTAAACGTTTTTTTTTATTTCAGGAAGTCTAAAAACTACAGCTCTTCATTGATACAAAACACTCAGAAGAAGCTCTCAATAAATATCTGAAGCAAGTACCTGGAAGAACCGTCCATGGAAATGAACAAATAAGTGAAAAAAAGAATTGATACTTTTTTTATGTATGAATCCATGAATGGTCGATACATCTTTCCATTGAAAATGCTCACTCCATCCTTAATATCTGTAAAAGATTACTAAGTCTGGGGAAAATATGAAAGTGCCCCTCCTGCCCTGTTGAACAAGATACTATGACCATTCAACAAAGATGTGTACAGTGTACTCTCCCCACCAAAAGAAGTAGAAAATTAACTGAAATTTGGAAATCTGGACAGACAAACTTACCTTTCGTAAATGTAGGAAAGAGCCGCCCCTGGACGAATTAACGTTGAAAAGCAGAGTCAGTGTTGATCCATTCATGTAGCTTAATCAAACTGAAGCTGGTTATTTGACATGACTCCCAAAAGGAGGCTGCAACATAATAAAAATTACGTGAATAATGTTGGTGTAAAACGGACCGACTTTATTATTAAACTGGAACTGATCGACAGGCTACAGTTGTTGTTCCCATGGAACCACAAACATTGTAGATAGGGTAGTTCGTTGGCGGAGAGGCATGAATAGAGTTGCTCCATTCAGTGGCGTGGTTGCGAAGGTAGGCGCATGAAATAGTTATATAAATCATCTCGGAATCCTCTGAAATTTCACAGGTGTGTTTTTACATGATAGAATAGTGTCCCATTAAATTTTCTTAAATGGTGGTAGTTCACCGTGTATGTATAGTGGACTTCCATAAGCTGAATGAATCTTATACAATTCAGGTCCTAATTGCTGTCCAAAGAATATACAATATGGACATCCATTGGACATCCATTGGACATCTAATTTGATGGCCTGCGGTTGTGCAATGGGCACAAAATATACATAAGTTGCCATGCCATTCATGGATATGCAGACAATCCGTGTGAATTTTTCTGATGTACATTTCACATCCACTAGATAAGTGTGTGATATGAGGGAGTTAGCCTGTCTCTTTCTGTATTGATTCTTGACGAATGTTGAATATTTGAAACTAATTACTAGAAAATGTTTTCTGGATGTTCAAGAACACCAATAGCTGAAGTGCAATATTATCAAAATAAACTTCTGAGCTATGTAGCATAATTTCCATTGATGGAAATATATATTTCATATTGCTTTCGAATTGGTTACACCACTGCTTTGATCTCTCATTCAATGTAACAATCAAAGACAACGACCACACCTAAGAAATCAACCGTCTTCAAGCACAGCCAACATCGAAACTCGAGCTGTCTGTCTTTGATTGCAAACAATGTATTATGAGACGGACAAGTTGGGAAATGATGTGGCATCTCATGGTGAATTCTACCGAGATATAAATAGTCCGGTATGCTAATATTACTCGATTTGCATAAAATTGTTGGGAGTTTGCTGTGGTGGAATAGATTTTCGATATACCGATCCGTATAATACTGATATCCGTTTCGTATCATTCGATCTGTCATAATTTCTCCCACTACCGTAAACACCAACTCACACAAATCTGATAGTGATTACCACACTTCCATGTGGAATGCTCGACTTCGAAGAGAGCAAATAATCGGCCTCCTACTGAAAATGTATGGATGGATTTACGATGAACATATCACACACGACTTCGTATACTTAAAATTTCGAAATATTCGCTTTTACATTTATAATACTCAATGCTTGCAGTCTCAATTTCCACGAAGAGAGAAGGGAGTGCACGAAATCCATATTTATAAATTTCCAGAAACTTCTTCAGTAACCCATCTGAAAAGTTTTTCTCCTAGTGAAAATTTCTATAGGAATTTGGAAGTTACATTGATTTTCCACTAGAAAGATTCGATATTATTGAGCAAACACCTTAACGCTTATAATCTATAGGTATGCATTGTCCAATCACAGCGGAACTTCCATTACAGGACGTTCACTACACAGCTTACTGTAGACACCCTCAGGCAGGCACGAGGCAAGAATATACTAACTCACGTTTGTCTTCAATTTCACTGGAACACTTGATTATGTCCTTTTCTATTGACTCCTGCTCATAGTATCGCCGACTCGCATCGTTGATAATTGTTGGGTAAGCACAGTGCTTAGTGCTCGTGAAAGTGCTCGAACCACTTTTGTGCTCTTAAGCACTGTGCTCCCGAGCACTTTCCTAATTCAGTGCTTAGTGCTTAGTGCTCCAGAGCACTTTTCGCGGCAGTCGCAGCAGATGGCACCCGGCGGAACCGAAATGATATTACATCGAGACATGTCGCTACACTGTAGTTTTCCAAGCGGTTGATATAAAAACTGCTTGAAAAAGCGACAGTGTACCGAAATATGTTGCGATGTGATATTATTTGTGAAAATCTTAATCTTACGTGTTTAATTGAGTTTCAGTAACTTAGGTATCTAACAGTCTGAAAAGTGCTTAATGTTCCCTGACTGGAATTACTTTTTGAGAGTGCTTAGTAATCGCGAGCATTTCATAAATAAAAGTACTTAGTGCTAGAGATTTCGGAGCACTTTTTGTCAGTGCTCGGCACAGCTCTGTTGTTGGGTTAGGTCCACCTCATTTTTTTATGTCTATTTCCATTTGTTATTTATTGTATTCGTCATAAATGAAAGCTTCAGTAAAAAAATATTGCATCCGAGTCAATCCCAAATCGATTTCCGCTCCAGATCACCCAAAAACTGAGAGAAGCACCACCCAGGTAGCAAGCACTAGAATTTTCAAATGAGCTACATGTATTATACAGGATGTTCCAAGTTCCAACCGTCCGAGAACGAAAGATTGCTGATAAAGTAGAAATGGTTTCAAAAAATATTAATTATTTATTATCCACCATATCAACCACATATGTTTAGAATATCCTGTACTTTGGGTTTTTGATAATTCACCCACATATCAAAGTTTAATTTTGTTGAACGGAATTTTCAGATTTTCATTCATTATTTGCATAGAATGTTCTTAGATATTCACCGTTTTATCTGAAAAATACCTAATTACCTCACTAATCTGCAATTATTGAAGATTCACTTTTGAAATTTGGATCAACTGAATTTTACCTCAATTATTTATACACGTACACGGTGTGCAATATTTTCAATTAATTCTACAGAATATTCCAGAACGAAAACTGTAATGTTCCCTGTATATTTTTAAACCGTTCGATTTGTTTTTACAAGCTTTTATTCAACTTGCTTTAATCGTATAACTGTTTGTCTGTCTTCTGTTGTTCTGTCTCTGGATCAAAATTTCTATTCCATTTTTCAAGCACTCGCTGGCGTTCGATTGAGTTGAGATTTTTTACACGTATAAAGAACTGTTGACAATACAAATGATTTCAAAAAATATTTGCTGGATGGCAAGGAATATCAAACACACGCATGTCTATATCGTAACAACTACGAAAGCGTAGAAGGGCCACGGTTTTTTCTTTTTTTCAATCCCGACTTCTTCTCGAGATCGCGACTTCTAACTCGGGATCTCGAGATCCCGACTTAGACGTCTGACTTATAGTCCGGTTCACAAGTGATATTTTGTCAAAAATCTGATCTGGAACACCGAAAATTATGATTTGGGTCTCATTCGATTCGAAATGGCACCTAGAAAAAAATGTTGAACTGGAGCAATTGAGTAAACAAAAAAAATGGTTGGGTTTTTTGCAGATATTTCATAAACTATTTGAGATACCTAAAATTTTAAAAAAGATCCTCAATAAGCAGGATTTTTCTCCTTGTACTGTACCGACAATATTTATAATTTTAATATAGAGGTGAAACTTGGGATTGAAGCGGGTAGTGATCCTTGCACGCGCGACGACCGAATCAGAAGAATGATAAAAAAATATTTCAACCGTTTGAAAATGAATATAAAGAAATAAAAAATATTGGTACTATCTAAATACATGAATAAACAATAATCCATCAACAAAAAATGTTTACCCCAATTTTTTTAATCAACTATGCCTTTGTTGCTTGGTTAATTTTCCATAAAAACCCTGATTATTTAGAAATACTGAAAATCTAGATTTTTTTTTACTTCTTCGAGCTATTCGCGAAAGGATTTAAACTTCTTTGGAAAAATTAAGACATTTCGTTTTTTCACTTTTCTATTTTAAGGTATTGAAAAATCAAAATCGCAAATAATTAAGCAATCAGATTTTTTTTAATCATCCTCACTATTCTGTTCCCTTATTGTGAAAAGCTACATAACAATAATTTTGAAAAAATGTAACTTCCATTGTTTAAATAATATTTCTTCAAGAATGCAATCCTTGATGAAAGTAATGATTCATAAGAAAAAAATTATTTCTGAAAGAAAATTATTGCTAAAAACGCAACGCATATAATAATTAACAATTTTGTATCTACATGTTTATATTAAGGAAGCATTTCTTAACTTGATTTATCACGTTCTTTCATATCATAAAACAATTCATTTACTTTTCATTTGTTTAGTAAACAAACCATTTGTTATGAACAAATGAATTTTTGCACTTCATTTTTATTTTAATACTTAAACAATACTAAAAAAACCATGTGCAATTTTGTATGGAATTTGAAAAATATGAAGAAAAAATATTTCATTCGGAAATGCACATGGTTGTTTTTATTATTTTTTTAGTATTTAAAAAAATATAGCGTAAAAATTGTTTATAACAAATATTAATATTTACCAACAAAAATTATTGTTAATCAGCAAGTGCGTTTTTTAGCAATATTTTTTTTCGAGAAACATATTCTTATAAATCATTATTTTCATCAAGGATTAGATTGCCAACGATTTTTTTAATCTTATTAGCATTGCATATGTTTATTACAGTTATTTGAACAATGGAAGTTAATTTTTTTTTATAAATGTTAAGAACCATAATGAGGAAAAACAATTTCATCTGATTGCCCAATTTAAAAAGTGAATAATAGAAATTTCTTGATTTTTCCAACGGAGATCTTTTCTAAATCATTTCACGAATATAGCTCTAAAGGAGTAAAAACAAAATCCAGATTTTCAGTTTAGAAATAACCAGCGCTTTTATGTCAACTTTCAACAGGTAATAATTAACTAATTAACAAAAGCATAGTTATTACAAAAATTGGGGTAAAAATTTGTGGTTGACGGATTATTGTTTATTTATGTTTTTAGATAGTATAAAGATATTTATATTCCTTAATTTTTATATTTGATGGGTAATTTTTTTCATCATGCTTCTGAATCGGTCGATGTACGTGTAAGGACCACTACTCGTTTTGATCCCAAGTTTCACGTATGAATTGAAATTATAAATATTGTCAGTACAGTACCAAGAGGGAAGACTTCTTTATAGGAAATGTCATGCTCTTTGAGAATATTTTATACAAATCTTGGTTATCTCAAATAATTTTCAAAATATCTGCAAAAAGCTAAACCGGTCTTTTTGTGGTTACCTAATTGGTGCAATTTTTGTCGGCCCCAATTTTTCTACTTAGATGCCATTCCGAATCGAATGAGACCAAAATCATAATTTTCGGTGTTCTGGGTCAGCTTTTTGACAAAATATCACTTGTGAACCGGACTATAAGTCAAACTTCTGAGTCGGGATCTCGAGATACCGAGTTAGAAGTCGGGATTGAAAAAAAGAAAAAACCGTGGCCCTTCTACGCCTTCGTATACCAACAGCTGGGAAGCTGGTGCTCCTATTCTGACAGGAAATTGAACGAATTGTAATGCGAAAAACTATGAAATGAGATGAATGTATAATTCTTTTCAGAAAAAAAGTACTAAACTATTCAACTTGAAAGTAAAAATAATATTTCGTGTATGCAAACAAAAAACTTTTGACTAGCAAAATATCAAACTATCATAACTATCAATTGTTCTTTTGTACTTTTTTTTATCATTGTCATACGAAACGATTAAAAAAATATTTAGACTAGAATTTGAATTAAACTAATCTATCTAATGCCACAAGAATTTTTTTATTTATTCTTTAGCGTATTGTGGATATATAACTCCTCTTGATGATTTTTGATTTATATAGCAGTGTTTTCCTACGAGTATGTTTGTTTGTTCTTGACATATGAGGATAGAAAACTGTTGCATTAGGATTCTGAAACCAAATTGTTTACTTCTGAAGTACGTTTAGTTCAAATCAATTTAGAAATCCAGATATATGAAATCAACTGAACACTAACTTGATATCCTTGATAATGAATTCGAAAATAAATATTTTTCCGTAGCAATTAACCTTTATGGATAATCATGTTTTGATTACTTTCCTGATATTTCATTTTACGGTTTACGTGAAACAGCGGGCGTCCTTTCATTAATTTCAAAATATCATATATTTTGTATCACCTAAATATGTCAAATCGTCAACAGAAAGATATTGTCTTATTACTCTTATTCGAAATTCGCCTCTGGTGTAAGAGGCCCCCTATTTGCGTGGCTCGTTATGATAATCTCTAAGCCCTATTATTTTCTCAATTAGAGTGCTTTTAAGTACGAAATACTCATAGAATATATACGAGAGTATGCTGATGTAATCCAAAAAACAATCTTTTTGGTCTTTTATTTTTATATCCCACAAAAAAAAATCCACGAAATTTGTTAAAAACTCACCTTTTCATGTCCCAAATACACTGTAATTTTTTAGATTTAAAATATTTCTTGTTTCCTCTTATTTTGATTTAATAACGAAAGAGCACACTAATTTCCAATCGAAAATTCACCTGTCAAAATATCTGTGATTTGAAAAAAATTATGGTATGGTTTTTTTCGTTGAAATCTCTACTTTCTGAAGGTATAAAAAAAATACATTCCGATGGCAAATTTTCTCAGAATATGCAAAAAATCGAAAAAAACTCGAATTCGATTAAAAAATTGATCTATTTATTAAAATTTATATTTCAATTACTCAAAAAATATAAATTTCCATGTGACATTGATAAACCAAAGAACTGCAAATCCATAAAAAATAGACATTGCAAAAAACATGCGAAAATAGTTAATTACCTAAGTATAAAAGAAACGATTTGAAGAGGATTTTATATTTATAAATACTTCATCTTGAATTGTAATCACTCATCCATCAGGTTTTGCTTCTTCAAGACCATCATCGTCTTCGTCAATTTGGCAGAAAAATTAAATGGTGGAAGAGATCATGCATAAATATTTGTGCTATGTAAAAAACATTTTCCGGCGAGCAGCTGTATCGTTTTTGATGAGTATCCCGAAATTGACAAATCAGATACAATGACAGAAGCTGATTCAACTAAAAAAAGAGAACGTAATCGCAGAAATAAAACCTCAGACAATGTTCCACAGTTCAATTATCAGAACCATACAAAAATACCATTTTGCAAGAAAAATTTTTATCTAACGAGAAAAACGAGTACAAAATAATAAAAACGTTAATCTTCTGGTCCTTCTGAATCAATTGAATTCAGATATTTGTGACATTTATTTCCTCAAGCAAGACAATAGATTTGTTTTGGTTTCTTTCTTAACCGATTCTGAACCAGTTTTGAATAGTCGCACACTCAAGTAAATTTGGCCAATATTTTGTATAAAAAAGATGCAAATAGAGATGATATTGCCAAAAATGAATTGCAATTAATTAAAATATTACACTGAATCAATTAGGATTTGAAAAATATCAATTGACAAGAATTAAATCATCTTTCATATTGGCAAATCTCCCACCAACAGAAAGCACCGCAGAACAACTTTGTTACAGGGAATAATTATCAGCTTCAAACTTGGTTGGGTAACGGAGTGACAGCAACGGATTGGGGCTTGAAACAACATCAATGTGGCATTATGCCCATATTGACTATAGATTGAGATTTAATTCCGGAAACATTGCTCTAAACTATTTGCTGAAGCAAAATGCACCTATTTATGTTCAAATTGTCATGGTTCTTAAAAAATGCGCCAATGTTGAAGAAAAAACCTACTAACAATTCCAAAAACTTGATAGAAAACCATGTTGCGCTGCCGGAATCTCGTGTTGGAGATACAGCCGTTTTTGAGATAACTGAAAGAGATTTTGCGGGGCTCCTGTTCCGACACAAATATATAAAGGTTTGGATTTGCTTATTTACATTCGCCATACACAAAGCAGTTCATTTAGAATTAGGGAGTACACTTTCTGCTGGTGGATTTTACAAGCATTTCGGAGATTTGTAGCAAAAAGAGGAAGACCTACGACAGTTTACAGCGACAACGGGACAAATTTTGTACTAGCAGAAAATTCTCTTTCTGAAATTGACTGGGAGGAAATTGAAAAACATAGTATGACTCAACGTATCGACTGGAGATTTAACCCTCCAACTGCAGCTTGGTGGGGCGGTTGGTGGGTGCGACTAATTGGAATCCTGAAACAATCATTGCGAACAGTTCTGGGAAAAACTTCATTATTACATGAACAACTTTCAGCTGTTGTTTGAGATTGTTAGTCATTAATGAATTCGAGACCTTTGACGTATATATCAGAGCATAGCAGCGATCTTTTTCAATTGACTCCCGAAATGTTTCTGAAAGTAATAAAAGAAGTTGGCACTTCGGATTTGGGTGAAATTGATGCTCATTCGTTCAGGAAGTATCTGAGGTATCGTGAAAAGCGCAGGAAACATTTGAAAAAGAGATTCCGGACCGATCTGATCGAAAACGATAACTTGAAAAGACTGGATTGGCTTTTGAGTAAAATAGAGGAGGTATTCACAGTAAAAGACAGAAGAATACGACTGGTCAAATTGAAAACGTCATCAGGAAATTTGGCACGACCAATACACAAACTTTATTCCCTCGAAAACGACGATAACTCTTAACTCAAATCAGTTCTAACGAAGAAATTGAAAAACGATGAAATCCGGCAAGCCAATCCGAATCCAGAGGAAGGAAATCAAGATCAAGCGGATCCCAAAGAAGATGTCACTACAAAATGTGGAAGAAAAGTTAGACAGCCTTCAAGGTTTATTCCGTGTTGACGAATGATTATGGTCGAGTCCCATTTACCGAGACGGTTACTCGAGGTGGGAGGATGTTAGGATTTGCGAACCCCATGAAACTTACTGTCAGAATTAATTTATTGGCGGAACATTGCACACATTGATGTCAGATGTGGATCAAAGTACGTAGGGGAAAGTATGTTTTCTGACAGATATTTGCCTCAAATATTCCACTTTGTGGGATAGTGTGGAGAGAAGGGGAAATCGACTTTGTCGAAATTTTTCGTTTCTTTTATTGGCACTTGTCGAATATATTTTGTAATTTTGCTTTATAGTGAATGCGACTATTTAAAGCATTTGAAGGCCTCATTACTACCATCATTCCACTATCGTATCTCTACACAGGGTAGGGCGTTGTTGAGCAATATTTTTTTCAAAATACACTTTTTTTTAGTTATCATTTTCACCAATGAATGGTTTTGGAACGTTGAACAGAATGAATATATGAAAATATCGTCAATTATTCATGGACTTATGTTTTCTTCTAATGTGTCAATTTTTTATTTGACAACTAACCCTTCGAAGATTAATTCGAATGAACATCGTGACGCGGGATTTTCATATGTCTTACAGTAGCAACGCCCAGCGTGGCACAGGTATCTAAAATACTTTTACTTGATTGTCATTTCAGTAAGTTCTAGACCCTTTCAGAGACTCTGTTCTGGTTTATTCCAAGGCGATCTTCAATCGTTCTGAAAATTTCTAAAAAGTTACACCACAGCGGCACCTCCATGGTGGCCAAACTTTCGAGAACTTCGCACTTGAATGTTTTTTCAGCACGTTCTAGATCCTTCCGGAGCCTCTGTTTTGGTTCATTCCACGAAGATCTGGAATGTTTTGAACTTTTCAGAATATTCGAGAACATTCTAGAATTTTCTTTATTATATTCTAGAAATTTTCTGAAAGTTCCACCACTATGGCACCTCCCTGTTGGTCGAACTTTCCAGAACTTTACTTTCGTGTTATTTGAACCAAATTCTCACTTTTGACACTGAGTTCTGCAGTATGTTATTCGCTTTATCCTGATCACGAGTTCTCATAGGCCCAACTCGATCCCCTGGGGAGTTTTTGAGATAAAACCACTCAAAGGTGTGATTTTATACTTGCTAACACGCATAGCGGATACGAAACCTAGGCAACACACCGTATGAAATTAACTTTCATTCTTTCTTTGTTCACCGTACATTTCTGTTTGCTAAACGAAATTTAAAATTATATACAAAACATGAGAGTTATTTTCAAAAATTCTGTGAACATCCTGTTACTGGTATTCAATTGATTTGAATAATTCATCAAACGAAACCAATATGAAGGTGAAACATATACTGGATGACTCATTATAGGACAGATATACGAAAAAAAATGTCTGGCTTACCTTTTTACTTCTCTTATAGGTACAAAACTTTGAGTGCCTATACCTCGGAAACTATCTATAGGAACGAGTTGGGCCTACAGAACATTTGATCAAGTTAATGAAGACAATAACATACTATGCAGTTTCAGCAAATTTCAGCGAGACCCAAAGACACATGAGACCAGAAAACTCAAGATTTGAATATTCAGAATTAAGTTCTAGAATATGAAGATTTTTTCAAGAAAAATTACTTTTTTTCCCAAAACAAGAAATAAAAAAAGTCTTTATGTCTCAAACACAAGTGGACATAGTGTTTATAATTTCTATTGCGACCTTCTTTTCCGTGCTTCTCACAATGTGTGTGTTTTGTGGTTGTCATTGCATATATTCCACTACCTGTGGTATATAATAGATGGTTTTAATAATTGCAAATATTCCTATATATCAATCGAGAAGTGATTTATTAACGATCATGTTCAGTATCAGTTCGTTCGTAAGATATTTCATATTCATAAGTATCACCACACACTTTTGTCATTAAACCATGATATATCTTCAATGTTCACAGGATATAATAAGAAGCAATGAATGCATTACTATGCCCACATCTGCATACCTCTTAAAGGTTCATTCATAAATTTAAAGCAAGATTAAACTAATCATGATGACTTTCTCTGAACTCAACAGTCGCAAAACACGAGCTAGCTACATAGCTCATCTTAAATTTCATAATAATTGTGGAATATCATAACAATTCCATTTGTCTCAAATTACCCTAGATCTACCTACCGATAAAGTGGACCTCCTACAGCAGCAATAAAAATTATGCACGAGTCTTTAATAATATGGAATCTTTACAGAGATGGACTTCAATTTGATGAACCCTTTTGAAAATTGAACAGTTTTATTCAGAATTCCTTCGTATAATATGTAAAATATTTGAAGGGTGTTATTTATGTGGTGACAAAAAATCATTGTTTAGTAGATTAAAGTAATATCAGTATTGTTTTGGTATTTTTCTTCGGGTCAAATTATCAAAACACAATGGATGTTTCTTCCTTCACTGTTACTTTATTTTCGAAGTTACTAAGTTGCATTATTACCGCTCAGTTTAAATTTCAAAAATGAATCCAAAAGTTTGCAAACTTTGACCAAGTGAATGGTACATCAAGAAAGCAATAAATATCAGTTTGCAACCTTTTCCTAAGTACGCAACTTTGTCAAAATAGCAAATAACTTGAATTTGGCTGTATACTCGTTGAGAAAATTCCAAAAGTTCTGCAAACTGGGAGTAGTATTGAATATATTATTTTATATCACGGATCAAGATTGCAACCAATTCAAGTGTACGGAACATTTTTTTTATCGACCTAGAATGTTTTTTTTTTTTGAAATACCATAACAAAAAAGTTCTGCAAACTTGACAGATACATCGGAAAATATTCTGAATAGTTGTGTAGATTTGCAAACTTTTAAGTTGGCAGAAACATATATTTTCCGAATTCCTGGTCATTTTTTTTATCAAGGTGGTCTGAAAATGACTGCAAAAGTTTTGAAACTTTGTTGCATATTTTGAAAACATCTATTCTGATGCATTCACAAATTTGCAACCTTGTGCACGATCCGGAACTTCATGAAATTTTGAAAAATCCAATTGATTTACAAATTAGATTTTTGTAAATTGTATGAAGTTCCGAATCGTGTACAAGGTTGCAAATTGTGAATGCATCAGTATAGATGTTTTCAAAATTTGCAACAAAGTTTCAAAACTTTTGCAATTATTTCGAGACCGCCTTGATAAAAAAAATTACCGTCAGCGTAAAAGGTTGCAAATCTACAAAACTGTTTGAAATATATTTCCGATAAATCTGTTAAGTTTGCAGAACTTTTGGAATTTTCTCTTATTGTATATTAAAGGAATACATTATAGGCCGATAAAAAAATGTTCCGTACACTTGAAATCGTTGCAAACTTGATCCGTTACATGAAATAATATATTGAATACTACTCCAAGTTTGCAGATCTTTAGAAATTTTCTCAACGAGTATACAGCACACTTCAAGTTGATGGCCATTTTGACAATGTTTCGTACTTCTCGATGTATCATTCACTTGACCAAAGTTTGAAAACATTTGGAATTAATGTGAATTGATTGTCTATGTCTAGGAATCAATGATAAAGTCACGCAGTTTTCTACTGATTCTACCGATCAGAACATATTCAAATTGGGTATATGCCTTGGAATTCCATCAAGGGATGATTGTCGATTGAAAAAAATGGTGGCACAGGTATTACTTGTAGCTGCTTCAACTACGGTAACTACACTATATTCACATTGTTTTCAAACTAGTAGTTTTTTTTTACCAGGAAAGTATGAATTGCTATTGACGACGGGAAATAAGTGAGTTACTTCTCTCTCTAATGTGGAATCTGATTTCGTATATCATGAACGATCATGAAATGAGAAATCAGATTCCACATTAGATGAGCGGTACATATAAAGAGAATACTTACCTCCTATGAGGTGTAACATACTACTACTACAGATAGCTATCTTTTTTTTCTAGCTACTGGCTGTTTATCCCCAATTTCGTTGCCATCTGGCTCAGAGCCGATGCCTCAGTCCAAAGTCTTTTCGATAAATTATGCATTTTCTTTTTCAGATTCATCTCAAAAATGATAACTGGCTCAATAACCTGTTTTTAGATAAGAATAATAGATATACAATAATTGTAGAAAATGTGATAAATACTCAATTATCAACACTAGCACATCGTCTCCTGGGCCAAATTAATTTTTTCCCAATAACCACAGATTTTAAAATCATTTTCCATTCTAAAATCAACCATTTATCACACTTGACAGTTTAATTATGTATCAAATCATCTTCTAAGACCTTTTCAGTACCAGACTGAAAAATTTAAATTATTTTTTATTAGATATACCAGATCCGAAGAAAACAAAGAAAAATGTGGTTGTTGATAACGAACCGTCGTACAGTGGAACTGATATAATCACAATGAAGCGTTTGAAAAGATTTTGAAAAAATACCTTTCATCTGGATTTTTCATGGCTCCAAAGTCTCCATTAGTAAGTAGCCTGTTGAGGTCGTCGAGTGCTAAGTCTGCTAAGTCTGTTGACTTGCCTGGTTGGTATGCATATTGGCTTTCGTAGTGCGGGCTTGTTTGCAGTACCTCACCTCTTGTATATCTATCTATCATCCTTTCCATAGTTTTGATAGGGAAAGAAATACGACTTATGGGACGATATTCCTTGGGTGTCTTGTCGCCAATTCTCTTTACTTTTGGGCGATATACGACTTTCACCCCTTGCCACGTCGTAGGTATATGTCGTAGTGCTATGCAAGCCTTGAATATACGCCACAGGTATAAAATAGTGTATTCTAAGGATAGAATGAAAAATTCGGTGCGAGGGGGAAGTGGGAAGCACGAGAATAACAATAATAATTTTCGTTCTAAACGAGTAACAGACTGTGCTTTCTACACAATCACAATATAATCACATATAATCAAATGGAAAGCAAACGAAAAATTATTATGACATTTCATTTCACATCTTGTCACTATGATGCCAGTCAAGGCTAACTTAATTATTGCTACAACAATGTCAGAATATTCATTCTTATACAAGTGATTGAATGAAATACACGCAAAATGCATGTAATCCAGTAACGACAGACAACTTGTTTGATTGATGATCTATTTATTTTGTGGAAATTCATAATGAAATAAGAAAAGGAAGAAAAAATATAACTTTTGTCCAGTTTCCACTAACACTTTACTACTCTATTACGACCGGTTTCGGCTGTTACACCATTTTCAAGTAACTGAGTTATATTTTTTCTTCCTTTTCTTATTTCAACGACAGACAAACTCGAGCAAAAAGTGAAGGATGAATTGTGTTACTCTGAAACTCGGATCCTCCATAAATATCGTAGAAGGAATATGTGAAGTGGGACAAAACATATTTTAGCTACCCAGATACTCACGTGTTATATTTGCATGAGGAAGTAGAAGTCTTCAGGAACAATATGCACGTTTTCTTTTCCTTCTACTATAATTTTCAGCAAAGTTATGACAAATCTAATTTTCGGCCCTGTCTGAACTTACAGTGGCGGATTAGCACGAGCACGAAATGTGACGTCGGCGTTAAACCACGTTTTCTGGGAAAACGAGCGCATTTTATAAGAAATTACTAAGAATAATTTTTGTGGAAAATTTAATTTTTTTCCACCCTATAGAGTTGTTTTTTCGATATATCATATACTTTCCAAGATTACAGCAAATATCTATTTATATATTTTTAAACGAAAAAATAAAAATATGTTCCACCCTCGGAGTTTTGGTAAGCAATTTTTTTTGTGTTTATCATGGTTCGGCGTGGTAAGGAGACCAGTAACAGCATCACCAGTGCATAGCACATTCAACCTTATTACTGTATAAGATACCTGCTCGAGATTTATTGTTTACCTTCTTTGTATAGTACCTTACCTTGGTTGGGTTTTAGTCCTGCAATCCTCCCTCCATGTAGCCAGGATTCCTGCAAGAGGGCAAGATCTAGCCCTTCTTCATCGAGCCTCCTGCATACCATACTCTGGCATGATGGAGGTTCAATTGCAGTACCTTGATCCTGTGTTTTGAGTTCAGTTCTGAGAACTATAATCTCTTTTGACTCCTCTGAGTCTTCTTCCTTCAATAGATGCTACTTTTTCCATTTAACCAGAACTGTATCTGTCACCGTTTCAGATATCTCCGGCATGGTGAAAAACTTATCTTGAACTAACTGTATTTTACTTTGATAAATCAACTCCTGTAGAAATAAACCCATTTAAATATGACGTCTGAGTCAGTTTGACAGCGATGAAAAAGGGATAGAAATGCCTGTTCCTCAAAAAGAGACTTCATCTAGTAAGCGGAAGTCCCTTCAACTTCTGTCATGACAGCAATGATTGTTCAGTATTGTTGACACGATAGAATCTTTTTGGGAAAGTTTCATTTGAACAGATTACAAAAAGCATTATTAAAATTGTGTTCTTAATAACTGCTCCTTCAAATAATTGTTTTAATCAAGGTGATTATTATTGTGGTGTATTTATATATCTTGCCAAAAAGCACTCGAACTTTTCTTTTATTGAATAATAGTTATTTATGATACAAGTGTTAAAAGTGGCATTTTATTTTGTGAGTGGGGAATATTGCGAAACGAGCGTTAGCGAGTGGAGCAACCCCACGAGCAAAATAAAATCACTTTTAACAAATGTATCATACAAAATTTTTTGTTCAACAGTTACTGCTAGTAAGAAAAAAACAAAAAAAAAATAAGATCCATAAGGATTCGAACACACGATCTTTGGATTACAAAGGTTGACTGACAGATACTTCAAATATAATAAACCCCAACGCACTTTATTTATGAATGTCATTATTTGTCAGTGATGAAGGACATTCTACAGTTGGACTAAATACTACTTCGTTTGTAACTTCAAAAGGAATTAGTATTATCAATTGCGCAAACGACCAAATACATGTGTGAACTTTTATAAACGATTCCTCTTGAGTAGGTGTTCTGATTATAATATCTGATTGAAGTGTTTCTATTGGAGAGATCTATATTACTGAGTATCCATCATCTCATCTGTCATTTTACTTTTAACACTAGTGTTAAAAGTACTTTTAACACTAGTGTTAAAAGTGATTTTGTGAAAACGTCAGTTTTTAGTTCATGTGTCAATGAATTAAAAACGTCATTTTTAATGTCAGTTGTACAAAAATTTCTTTTTCAACTCAAAATTTTTTATCAGTAATTCCACTAGAAAAACTGACATTAGACAACATTGCTCGACCTACGGTCTTGCAGTTTTTTCATGTCAGTTTTCTCGTGAAATTACTGATTGGCAAAATTATTTCGTTGTAGAAAGAAATTTATCCGATAAAAAAACAGCTATCGTGCTTTTAGTGTTGATAAATAAAGGGTGTGTACATCCGATACCTAGGTGAGGTCAATTGAAATCAAACAACAGCTTGGCAAATCTAGCAAGGAATGTGAAATCGGCACGCCTATCGATGCGCGGTAGCAGAAAAGCTGAGAATACATTCTAACTGAATGTAGAATAATTATTTATACTACCCTCTTTATAGTCCGAATACTTCCATTCCAATTTGCTCATCTCATACGTTGATAATCAACTCATCACTCGATTTATTGTTGTGATATCACGCTAAAAATTATGTTTTACGTAAGTTTAAAAAATTTTCCGTTATCAACGAGCAATTAAAGACAATCCGAAGTGGTCTAAGACAAATACGTGCCTACATATATTTGATAATAATAATAATAATAATATTGCGGCAGAAATTATTCTCGGACCCAGCAATTGCTCACCACACGGACGTGGGGAGTGACATCTGGGTAAATGAAACCAGCGCGCCTACCGGATGTCTCGGAGCTCCGGAGACAGGGACGAAATAATAATAATAATAATAATAATCTTCACAAGGAGCATATTTCGGGAAGATTCCTTCAGACCTCTTCTTTTCTGCATATCACCATTGCCATTGTGTTGCGTCGCACACAGAAAAACCCATGGAAACCGGAGGCACAAGATTACTCATTTATTTTATATGGATGACCTAAAACTGATTCCGGAGAGAAGACTCTACATAAGTCTTTGAGGGTGGTGCAAGAGAACACGCATGTTATCGGTGTGGAGTTTGGGATAGACAAATGTGCCATGGTTCATCCCAAAATTGGACGGTGCGAAGAATACGGACACGGTGTCCAGCTCGAAGAAGGAAGTATCCTACAACATCTTGATGCCGGAGAGACGCATACTTACCTATGGGTGAAACAACGCCACTCCCATAGTTAAAAACTCTCTTTGCGGCAAGTATCAGCATAAACTCAGATATATATAGGCATTAGAACTGTAAGGGAAGAGCAAAGTTGCAGCCGATGAACGTTATCGACACTGAACGATGTGACACAAACTCCCTCACCAAAAAGCTCGCATAAAATATGCTAACACTGAGGTCCTCCTGCAGCTACATAGGGATTAGCCAATGCATGGAGTCTTTTTCAAGAATATTAAAGACCTTGGCTCATTCAAAAATTTGACCCACGCATTCCTTGGGTTAAGTGGGCTTAGAGTCGGAGACCAAGGGATAGAGGTCCTGGACACTAGATGCAGAACGTGTCGTGCGGCGCCTGAGACCAATTGCATTTGCTGTCTACATGCATGTCAAACTTATGCGGTCTCAGCCTATATCCACAGGCATAATAACGCGGCGCTACGAGTGTTGTACTACCATTTACGACACTCATTTTCCACCCTCAGGCAATTACAAGCAAATAAGCCTGATGTAGTCTTCCTCGACCATCAAAGTAGGACGATTTTTGGCTCCTGGCGAAATGAACATCGTCCAAAATGATGACTAAATATCGAGATTTACTCTTCGAACTCTACAGGATCTAACCAAATCATTCTGTTTACCCATTCGGGACGGACCGACAAATCGTGCGCTTTCGCCTAGGACGACGCCTGCGCCGTAAATCCAACGACCTGGGACGTCTGCCGTACTGTGACGTCAATTGACCTTGGTGCGCAGAACGTGTTTCTTGTGTTTCTTCGTTTCGTTTCGCTGTTTCGTTTTAATAAAGTTATAATACAATTTGATGAAATGCCTATTGTACGTCAGCCGTACTGCTACAAATGACTTTTACGATTGCCGTTTCTGTACGGCGTCAGTCTTTCTAAGGCAATATAAGCAGCCGTCAACAGAGAGTAAAACATGTACGGCATCGTACGGAATTTTACCGGTAGGTCAACCGTTCCGAATGGGTTTTAATGGTAGTGCTGATCACAGAGGTACTTGGTGGAAGGATGGACGCTCTGCTCTTTAATCTGAAAATTATACCGGATTGTCGTGATGCGACAGAATAATCTTAACCTATAAAAATAAATAATTAAAGGTTTTATTTATGGCAGGTGCAGCCAGTGACTGCTCTTACACACAACCTATCTCACTCAATGACATTCAAAAGTTATAATTCGCATGTTTTTAGATATTTTTCCATTTCAGATAAAACAATTCTAATATTCAAATTACTTCGAAAACTTGATCATGTAATTTGATTTTTTGACACTAGTACCTCACATTTAATACAAACTTTGCACATTTTCAAGAAATTCTATCTAAATCGGGAAAGTGCGACAAGGAAATGAATGAGGAAATGATGAGGAAAGGTAAATGAGGTTGATATGGTTTTAAATGACATTCGCTACTATCTGTTAAAATTATAAATCGTTCTCCAAACATCCTTCAGCGCAAACGAATGAAACGAAGAATATTCAAATGAAGTAAAATCGGAATTTGTCTAATGAAATGGTGAACATTTCCTTCGTGTGCTTCGTAGCCTGAACCAACATCTTTTTTTTATGAACCTACAAAACACCAAAAGATTTCTGGATATCTACTGACTCAATTTGGTTTCGCATTGATCGCGAAGGTATTTGCTTTAGCCGCATCACGGCCGGATATGAGGGCCGACATCAAATGTAACGTAACTCCGGACCTGGAAATCTCCTAATGGCTAATTTAAAATAATAACATCGGGAACATGTATTATTCGCTTTTATGTCCATGTAACGTGGTTCGGGCTAAAAACGTGCACTTCGTGATTTGGACGCGCGCCGTGTCGGCCGGTAGGGCTCAGCTCGCTATTCAGGTGCCCTAAATGGCGAACGGTTCTGAGAACAGTGCCGTAGGGATGTAATGGGATTTATTCAACGAAATTATTTGGATTGATCACAGGTAGATTCCATAGGTTCATTTTGATTTGATCAGCAAATGAGGTGAAATAATTTTGGGAACTGATTTGTTAGAAATCTAAATTAAACATACTGGAAATAAAATTAGTAAAGAAATTTGTTTTAATCAAAAGGTTCCGTTCTGGAGAAACATAATAATGTTGCAGATGATATACAGTTGTGTGCATAAAAAAGTCGTACAGCAGTTAAAGGCTATTGTGAGCCAGACTAGCCAATCTGAATTAAATTATCGACTTTGACTAGTAGAGTCAAAATTCAAAGTAATTTTGTCAGTGACGTTCCTTACAACATTTTTTTAACTCGATTAGCTAGTGCAATACAATGCAATTAGTTCAATGCCTTGTACGACTTCTTTATGCACACAACTATACTACCTGACTATTTTTCAGTGCCTACTGATTATTTTCCAGCTTTTGGTACATTACCTGTATCATTATTATGTTTCTTCACAATAAACTCAACTTAATTTTTATAACTTACTTTATTTTCAAGTTTTCTGTTTTTCATTCAGTGCCTACTTGTTCTTGACAGTTTTTTGAATGGGGAATTCATGTCTGAATCACGATTCTAAGTTGACAAAGTAATTTTTTTTGATTAGATACTTAGAATTGCAAGGACGTCGATGTGGGGAGCTAATGGGGGTAATAACACCCACAAGAAGAGTTATAAGGTAGTACTTTTAGTATTTAAATAAAATTTAAGCCTTCACCCCCTCCGAAAAAAATTGAAGCCTTCCCCCCTCCCCAAGAAAAAAATCAAATCCTTCACCCTCCCTCCAAGAATAAAAATTAGCGACGTCCTTGCATATTTAAGTTTTGATGTATTGAGTATCTAAACTCTATGATCCGCCATTTTCTTTTCGATTTCACCTTAGATTTATGATTGTTTCATAGTGTTCTGTATTCTACTACGTGATCAAGTATTTTTAATGGATATCTTTATTGAGGGAATTGGAAAAAATATTTGATCCGCCATTTTGTGATGGAAGCCATCTTGGATTTGGTATTTTTTTCACAGTGCACCATATAGAGTGGGTTGAAAAAATGTGTAATCCGTCATATTGTGCTGGCGGATTTGGAATTTTTCTATATTCTACTAGTCAAACCCTTTCATATGATACCCATGTTGAGGGGATTGAAATAATTATGTAATCCGCCATTTTGTGGTGGCTGTCATCTTGGATTCACAATGATACTGAATACACATAATTGTATCAAAACTTAAGGTGTGCACTAAATTTCAGATCAATCTGTCAGCAGGAATCCACTAGTTGCTATGATGTTTCCTGTATCTAACTAGTTGGCGATTTCCTAATATGAACAATACCCTGTATATCTAAAACGGCTTCGCAATCTTTGTTCAAGTTATTCGCGAGAAACAACTGGTCTATCGCAGACTTGAGTTTTCATGTGACCTAATAAATAGAGATAAAGAGGGCTGAGATCTGGTAATTTAGAAAGCCATCGCCGATTTATCGATCTTGTAGTAGTAAAATAATTGATTTATGAAAGTGATATATTTTATGAGTATCTTATAATGCAGAGAAAAGGAGTATTTTATCACTCAGTGAGTTTGGCTGCAACATTTATCTGTTTGTAGAAAATCGTTTTTATAACAGTGTCGCATAAACAACTCGCATTATAAAATTGAATATAATCATAGCCAAAACATTAAATCCGAATCTATCTTTAAAATGACCATTTTTTGTTATAAGATGTATCTTTTGTACTATGAAATATGAATGAAATATAAGTTTATCCTGTTTACGATTCCTTTCTTGCTAAATTTTTATTTATCCGTCCATATTATGTTTGATAAGAAGTGAAAATATTATTGAAGTGATCATCTAAGATGGCCTCTACTTTTGTAATCTGGTAACGTGCTTTTTTCTGTGTTTCCTCTTCGGGATAGGAATAGGTTTTTGTTAACAGTTTTCCAAATTTTTTCCTCTGTTTCAGTGGCCCGTCTAATATTTTCTCAATTGTGTTTTTGCTACATCCGTATCGTATTAGAATGTATCAGAAGTAAGATCAATCCTCTTGCATTCTGATATTTGCACAAAAGTATTGGTATTGTTCTCTATTATATCTTGGGACTCCTTTTCTTCGGCCTCGGTCAACAAACTTCTTCTTGTCGGGCCGTGTGGCGTTTCATTCAGGGTGTCCCCTTTCTTTTCAATCGTTTTCAATTCTATTAATTATTTTGATGGCACATACAATATTTCTTTTTTTACCCGAAGACCTCTGGAGTCAGCTTATTTTCAGCAATATCACAAGGTGGAATCTTCGATGATAGAAATCATGTTCTAGGACTCTTCTACGACTTTAGTACTGCTTTTGATACGATTGATCATAATTTTTTAATCATTAAATTGGAAGGGTTAGGAGTTAGAGGTGTTTCACTTCGGTGGGTTATGCCATACTTAACAAACATAACTCAGACAACAGTAGTGAATAATCTAAAATCATGTTCAAGAGTAATAAATACAGGGGTTCCAAAGGGTTCAATCTTGGGCCCACTATTGTTTATAGCCTTTCTGAGCGACATTGATGACACCTGTACCTCCACGAATCGAACAATAATATATGCCGATCAGAGCTGTGCCGAGCACTGACAACAAGTGCTTCGAGCCCTAAGCACTCTTGAAAAGTAATCCGAAATCTCGAGCACCAAGCACTTTTATTCATGAAATGCTCGCGATTACTAAGCTCTTTCAAAAAGTAATTTCAGTCAGGGAGCACTAAGCACTAAGCACTTTTCAGACTGTTAGATACTTAAGTTACTGAAACTTAAACACGTAAGATTTTCACAAATGATATTACATGCCACATGTTTCGCTGGATTGTCGCTTTTTCAAGCAGTTATTTATATCAATCGCTTGGAAAACTACAGTGTAGCGAAACATATCTCGATGTAATATCATTTGTTGAAATCTTATCGTATTAAATCATGTTTCAGTAACTCACGTTTCTAACAGTCTAGGAAGTGCTATGGATTTCCATCAAGTAACAACCGAGTTAATTAAAAACTTAAGTCACTTTTCTACTCACATGTCTAAAATGGCATTCAGCGTACCACGATAAATGATTAATTAATCGCATATTCCGCAATCTGTATTTAAAGAATTTGTTTGATTTCAGTGGTTAAAAACTCTGAGAGAGTAGGTCGTTCTTGACCTGTCATTTGAAACTGTCATGATAAAAAAAGATATCAACTTAAAAACACAATTTTGTGGTTATAATATGAACTAGTAAAAAAGTACCGTATATGTAAAGCATTTATGAACTCCTCGAAACAATTATTTTTTAAACAGTCGTTCCGCAACGCTGCACTCGTGAATAAAATACTCTTTACTGGAAGGACGTTTATAACTCTGCTAACATAATATACTATTTTGAAATAGAATTGCTGAAATCAACAATTTGATTTTAATAAAATAGGAATACACAGAAAAGAAGTTTAAAATAACAGAATGGTAATTGACATACCACACATCTCCCGTATCAAGACGAAATTTTGGGTAGACTTTTTTTACTTTCGTCAAAGAAATAACAATTTGACTCGATAATAAAAAAAATTATTTTTTTAAAGGTTTTGATAACGGAGAAAGATTTGGTCTCCGATACGTCAACGTAATTTGAAAAGGAGAAGTAATATTTAGTTACTTTGAACTTATTTTTTTAGATAGGAAAAGTAACTGACAAAATTATAGTATTTTTTTAAGACAGTAATCTTCTAAACGCAGTACTTATCGTAGAAAATTGATTTTTTGGTGGGGGGTGCCGCCTGGTGCCATCTGCCGCGACTTGTTTCGACAAGATTCATTTATATGGAATGGTAATACCGAAAAGTTCTCGCGAGCACTTTTCGGTATTACTAAGCACACAACGCATCATTGACCAACTAACAAAATTGAGCAACAATGCATCCAATGCAATAGCAAAATATAGCCTTGCAAATGACCTCATCTTGGAAAGAAACAAAACCAATTATTTCAGGTTTTTGCCAAAAACCATAAATCCAAATTATGATCTATACTTAAACTTAGGTGGTAAATTTATTCAATTTGTGGAAACCAACAAGTTCTTAGGTGTTGGATAGTAAGCAAAGATGGGAAGCACACATAAACACTGTTTGTTCAAAAGTGAGCACTACATGCTATGCAATAAAAAGTGAAAATTGTCAAGCTGTGTGCACGTTCCAATGTAATTGTAATTGTAATTGTAATTGTATCTACAAACCTTTTCTTCATCCAATATAATAAAAAATCTGCGAGACACTGCATCAGTAAACATCTTGAAGTTACTATATTTTGGGCTGGTTCAGTCCATTCTGGAATACGGCTTGATCTTTTGGGGACCTACTTGTCAGTTTGAACGGGCATTCGTAAATTAAAAAAAGGATAATAAGAACAATGTGTCATGTTCCAACTACAACATACTACAACCTTTATTCAAAAAATTTCAAATACCAATCCTTCCATGTTTGTATATTCTTGAGCTGATTAGGTACATTGAAATGAGTCAAAATGAACTAATGAGGAATGAGGACATGCATATGTATAATATTAGGAATGAAAAAAAACTTCGGCAACCCTAATCAAGATTATCAGTCAGTGAAAATTCACCAAACATATTGGTATCAAATGCTTCAATAAAATTAGAGATAGGTATAATAGATGTGAATTTGAAAAAAGTATTTTATAATGTTGAGCAATTTGATATTTCACTATTGTGAATTTAACTATTGTATGAATAAAGGTTTTTGTTTTTGTACACTATTTTAACAATATATTTCTAGAAAACCTTCTTTTTGACTAGTCTGATAAGTTTTATAAACTTGTGTATGTACGATTTCTTGTATAATCTTTGATTGATGAATATATTTTATTATATTCTATCAGCTCGAACGGTAGAGCGCGTGGGTCATCGATATCAAAGCCCAGCAACGTGATGCGAAGTTACGGTTTGAATGGAGACTTACGGTCGACCTCCTTTCGAGATCTATTATCTTGGGTCGTGCTAGGAATCGCACGTTAAAAGGTAAAACTTCGTTGGTCCTTAGCTCGCACAAGTTTCGACTTCTGAGGGCTGCCGTTCGTTGGAAAACAAAATTTTAACAATTTTTCAACTGAGACATGCTTTCCCGGCTCCAGTAGCATCAAACACCTCGTCCCAGTACTTGTGACTGCTGATATTTGAAATATTTGTAGAAAATAGGAATGTTTCATAATTCCCATATCCCTCTCATACCTACGTTTCATGTTGTGTCGCATGCACTTAGGTATCGAATCCGAAATGCAATGCAAATTACAATTTGACTATCTTCAGTTCGATCATATCTGACTCATTAACATAAAGATATCGTGTTAACATTGTTGCTACAGTTAGAATGCAACAAAGAACTAATTGCAACATAACTCCGTATGAATTGCATATTCTATTGTATTGGATTTCGTGAACAGTAAGTGAATTGTAATTGCGTGACATTCAGAAATATGAAATTGATCAACTATTACTGTTTGAATGAACATGTAATTAGGACAAACACTCTTAAACGTTCTGGAAACCCATAGAACATCATATATTTTTCTGTAGTTTTCAAACAACTTCAGCGTTTTGGTGAGGATGGAATTATGTTGTATCGTATCAAAGGTATATTCAGTAGATTTTTTATCTGTTAGACCTCTGACAACATTGCAACCATAACCGCACTGATGAAAAGGATTTTTTGCATCAATGCATAATTGCATTGATTCAAGACGTATTCTTGAATAGGTTCAACCAAATATTACTTTGATTTTTTGACGGAATCCTCTTGACCACTTGAAAGGAAACTGTTTTGAGACATATAAACACTTTTTTCACTGAATAATGGGAGTTGTTTGGTGCAAGAATATTTCAACTTTGATAATGGGCACTATTGTGAATACTTTGTTCGATGGTGAGAGTTGGTTGAGGCAAGAATATTTCAACTTCAATAACGAACAATATTCTTCTTCAAAATGCAATACATTTTTGATTCAAGATTATCTGCATTTGGAGGTTCAGTACAAATGTGCACTTGGTTATAAAAATATACCATGTTCATATGGTACAGTTCAACAAACAGAGAACAACTGCGAACAATTGAGGTATAATGGCTATATATATGAGAATAGTTGTGTGATATTTTAATTTCAGAAACTATATAATCAACGTAGGTATATATTCGGTGACGCATAGAAATGCGATCGTATATAAAAACGACAGCGTCATTCGCCATTATCACAAACCTGTTAAAACGAAAAATGTCTTCAACCATAGATGACCTAAATTCAAATCGTGCAGAAATAATTGGACCTACATATTGCACTTCTGTAGTAGCACATTTGCACACAACCACTGTGACAAATACAAAACTAACAACTTAAATTATGATTCAAACACAACCCCAAACCAAACGCGGGTAACAGCAAACAGGATAGAGGTCCCAGTCGGCAGTCGCAGTGCGGTAGCGGGGTTTCGCGTGCACCCGCTAGAGTGAAGCTCATTGGTTGACTGTGTCACGTGCTGCTTCCTCCTGGTCTTCGCCAAGAAATTATGTTCTTGAGTCAAAAGGGGCATTTTTTACAAGTAGGTGTTCTCTAGGGTATAAAGAGTTGGAATGTATTAATGCAAACAAATTAATTTCAAGAGAATTTATGTAAAGAAGCAAACAGTTCAATAGGTTTGAAATGAGAGTATATACATCAATTAGAAATAATTATTCCTTTCAGAAGATTATTCTGTTAAAGAGGATATATATTGTAATATAACAATGATTTTTTTTTTTATTTTGTTTTTATTTTTGTATTTTATGGATTTTGTCGACAAGTAGATAAAGTAGAAAATGTTAGTTGTAGAAATTGAATCAGAAAAATCACTTTCGTGGATAAATTATAGTATACATTATTGAAATTTCAGATTGCCCTTGCCAAACACTTACTCTTTCTTGTAGATTTTTACCTTTTTCTTACTTTTTCAGGTCCCTAGCTGCTTCAAGTCGGTACGCCACATGAAAAACTCCTCATCTCAGGGTAGAATTCAGGAAAAAGGAAAATTTTGAAATGTATCAAACAAATGCAATGTAATGAACTATCACTAAAAAATGTATTATGCAAATCAAAATCACTTTCTTTATTAAATTGAAATATGTCAGAGAAAATGTAAAATACCATCAAAATTATTGTAGTCCGCTCTTACTCTACCTACCCCTAACCATTAGCTAACTTATATTTAATAGGACAAAATCTTCAAGCCATAATGCAGAATTTCAACAATACTCTAGCTAGGTTAACGTGATCGCAAATTTAGACACTTCCAAATTGCGATACCTTCATCTTTTGATTATTTACTTGCCTTTACTAGCCTTCACCTTTGGTAATGGCTGTTTGTAGGTCAAGAAATAATAGAGAAGACTACTTTACTAATTACTATATACTAATTGAATAAAGTTCTGGAGGGTTAAAAGTTTTTATGCACTGTTGGGAATGAAATTGTTTGTGATTGAAGGAATAAAAGTTCGGGAGTGTAGAAAATCAGGTTATGGTGCACTGTGCAGTTTGTTGGTGGAAAACTGTTGTTCTTATGAAGAGTTCGAAAATCTACCTTAATTTTGCTGCGAAAGGACCATTCCTGTAGCTGCTTTTCAGTTCAAGGATTTTTTTTATATACACAGGGTTTATGGTAAGTGGTTTTGCTTTACCTTTTTAGTTAATATTCGTTTGACAGCGTTCGTAAAGGTTTTCTGGCAGAGTCTTGGGTTTTACTTGTATATTTTATAATTTTTCTTCTCTTCCCAAAATAATTTCAACCGCTTCCTTTCTGCTACTTTGTTGATTCCTCAATTCTCCTTTTTCCTCGTTCCTAGGTAATTTTTCTTGAAGATATCGAACATCCTGGATCCACTTTCGCGATTCACCGCACTAATTTTCACTTTCTTTTTAATATGCCTTATACTAATAATGAACAAAATTATATCATAAATTCTTATTTATGATTGTCAACAATTTGACTAGTTTTCTACATTTTCTTTATTTTTCTGAATTTTTGAAATGTTACTCACATGACTAGTAATTTTTGACATCTCAATTGCCACGTACTTTCTGTTTGACAGTGTCTACTAACTCAAATATGATATACAAAGTGATTTTATTTTTAATAGCAAGTTTTCCCAAATTTATTTGAATATCATTGTTTTTCAAAATTTTAAATTGAATTTGGATTAGTTTCTTGATTCTAATGAGTTAACTGTTGTTCAAAATTTATTATTTTTATTTTAATGCTTTGTAAAATGGCATTCTTGAAAAGGTCATCTACTGTCCGTCGTCTTACGATTACTTTCATGTTTTGTCAGTATTTCTGTGTCGTTAGGTTTGGTAAAAAGCTTTTCTGATAAAATTTTGTTATAATTATGAAGTTTTCTATAAATTGAAAGATACTGAGTAAAAAATAAGTATTTGCTTGGGCTTTCTGATGAAATTTTGAAGTAATAAAATTTTTATTTTTAAAATTGTATTTTTCTATTTAGTTGATCTAATTTCATAACAATATATTTGATTAAAGACATCCTTTTTATCAGTGCGCGTGTTTCGGTCATCGGAAATTAAACAATTTTAAGTTATTTTACATCACAAAATTAATAGGAGTTCTGAAATCTAGTATTTTCATATAGATATATTTCTACAAAGTGGAATCGATAATATTCAATATACACTGTCTAACCGTTGGTTGGTTGGTTGGGCTGCCTCATTCAATATCCTATAGCGATCTATTCGAGTTTGTATCACTCAAATTGAATTTCATTCAGCAAAACCATCCAACACATGGAGTCATCATAACTCTACAAGAACTCAACAAAACAGACGAGGTGGGTCATGAAGCCGAGGCCTTCACCATCACTTATAGACTAGAAAAAACAGGTGGAACTACCCACAAGTATTCCTGGTATCAACAAGTTGTATGCTAGGAGATGCACGTAGGAGTGCGTCTCTCTTATTCATGTGGTATTATCATGTCATTGCGTTCCTTGTTGCTCGCGTAGATTTCTGCCTATACCCCAGATGAAAAGTTTCCGATACTGTATAAGGAGACAATCGAATCATCGAAAGAGGCTTACAACGCCAAGACAAGATCAAAACTTCATGAGTTTCCTAACGGGTCTCCTAGTATTAGTCATTTGCCAAAGCCAAGGCCAAGGCAAATGATTGAAACTCTACTAATCACGGGAGATAGAACACTAGCAACGAACGTCCATTAAAGAGTCCATATTTTGCCAATTTGGTTGCTGAATATTCTACACTGGAGTCATTGGGAAAACAACCCAATTGACAATTATACAGTGTATCCATAAAGTAACCCCCCCCCCCTGTTAACTTTTGAACGGAGTGGAATTTTTTTTTGAATTTTTTTTGGTTCAATGGTATTTCATAAACTACTTTTTTACAGTAATAAAAAATGTCTACCCTTCAAAATGGCAGCCAGGTGCCAATTTGAATGATTTTTTAAATGGCATGGAGGGTCGATACCTTAATCGAATTGTCCTTTGATTTCTTATACGACTGCAAAATTTCAGACGAAAATATTTATCCAAAACAAAATGGTGGCATATTATGTTAGAACTTTTATAAGCGAATAATTTGAATAAATTGCTTTAAAACGAGCTCAATGGAAATGAAAAAATATGTTTTGATATCTACAAATGTTCTTTGTCCCTCAGAATTGCATATGGCACATGATTTCTGAGATTCGCTGACATTCAATAAAACGAGGACATGAGATTTCAATTTAATCGGTTGTTACTCAATGGAGATCCATAGCATAATATTATTATTTGTGGAAATCTTAGGTGGTTAATTAAGTTTTAGTAACTTAAGTATCTAGCAGTCTGAGAAGTGCTTAGTGCTCCCTAGTGCTACTTTTTGAGAGTGCTCAGGAATCGTGAGCCTTTTATGAATAATAGTGCATAGTGCTCGAAACTTTTCAAGAGTTAGTGCTTAGAGCTCTGGTTGGGGTGTACCTCAAGGACGCAGTTTACAGCTTTGCGGATGATAATATCCTGACCAAACAGCTTTACCGAATACAAAATTCCAGAATGGGTATTCAGAACTTGATATAATTCAATGCAAACAAAACTCTAAAGCAAACATTTTTTCTAGAAAGGCCGATCTCACAGTGGCCTAGGAATTATGTAATGAGTATCCATATCAGTTCAGCATTCCGATGCTCAATATTACCATCAGCAATTTTGCGTCTCAATCCAAGAGCAATTCAACTCATTATGATATATAAGGCACAAATCCAGTCTGCCCTGGAATACTATTCCCATATGAGGGTGCCGAATTTCAAGAGAAACACCAGTTCCTACCTACTATTCCTCAGCTCTCACAGTGAACATAACAGAATTTTCCTTTTCGTAGGAACCATAACATAAACCATAAATACCAGTTAATAAAAATTGGTAATTTAACATAGAAATTGAAATCGTGATAAATAAAAAGATGGAATATTTTCAATGTACTTAACTTTTACATATTGTATAGTACCAAAAATAATGAATCTAACTCATGCGAAAAGTGTTATTCACTTTACGCGCTTACGAGGAAAATAACTACTCTACATTCCATCTGAATACTGAAACAAATTTAAAAAAAACGTGGAAGAAAAAAATAAAAACGAACAATTCAAATACATTTGTCTCCGATCTCCCCTACCTTTTTGTTCACTCGAATGATCCGATATCTCTCTAAGCATACTTCATTGAAACTTAATAAGAATATCACGCAGCAGTTATGAAACGTTTGATATCTTTTAAATCTGATACTTCAATCATGAACTAAAATAATTGGGTCAAAGCTATTGAAATTGTTTGCGTGATCTTCATGCCCATGCGCCAAAATATCAATTCACTGAGTTATTCAAATTCCACTTTACCGAATAATTACGAAATCATATATTGTATTGAAATATCGTACAATATATAATAATAATGATAAATGTTTTCATTGCAACAGGTAGATACACGTACATAATGAACATGAGTGTGGTTTTTTACTTAGTTAGTTTAAATTCAGTGCTTTCAGTCACATTACTGACCCTGAAGAAGTTTCAAAATTGAAAGGAAAGCTTGGTGCCGTAGTAATAAAGATTTTGTGTATATATATATATAGATGCTCGTGTAATATTATCGTTGCAAAAGGCGTTCGCCCTTCTGTTACTGTTACAATCAACCTTCTGAAACGAAATATATTATGTGACACCACATCAATAAAATGAAAAAAAACAGAAATAAAATGAATTAAAAAAATAAATAAATCACATGAGAAAATATAACAATTCCCTATTAGATCTATAAAACATAGATGATAAGAAGAAATAAGCCACTGAATATATATAAATAAGTTATAGTCTACTGTATATTCAACATTTTCGGTCAAAAGTTTGCCTTTCATTTCTTTTTTGAAATTACCTACAGATAAATGTTTCATATTTGCAGGAATGAAGTTATAAATTTTTGCTACATGGTATGAGAAAGAAGATCTGAAAGCCGCAGTTTTTGTTCAGGCATAGAAAACGTATGTTTTTATGAGAAGGTCCATACTCGAAGTGGAATACCAAGTTTTTTTGGAAAAAGTATGTTTATATTATGCACATCCGACCGAAAACTCAATTAATTAAAGAGATAAGGAGGTTTTTTGACAGTTATTATTTTATGGTAAAAGCACATTGATGAAGTACCACCATACTTCTGAAAAAGCCTGTGAAGTGTACTCACCCTTCCTCAACACTACAACCTAACCTAACCTAACCTAATAACCCATAAACGCAATATTCTTTTCGCATTCTCTGAGAGATAAATCCACGTTCTCAATTCGAAGTCCAATTTGATTATGAACCCTATTACGAGTTATTTTTGCTTTGGATTTTGGAGGGTTGATACTCAGGCAATACTTATATGGCATTGTCGATATTGTTTGCAGGTCATTGTTTAATCTAGAACATGCATTTTCACATCATTTTCATCAAACGACATATACAACTGAGTATCGTCGGCATAAAAATGGAAATATGCAGGTTTTAGATATTTGTGAAACTACGAAATATATAAAGTAAATAACAGTGGTCCCAGAACGGACCCATGTGGCACTCCTGAAGTGACATAAAGTGGCTGTGATATATCATGATTTGGGATGAGGACTGAGGGTTCTATCTTGTAAATAGATTTTGGTAAGATTTAATATATTCAGTGACATCTCTATATAATGAAGTACGAATTGTATTTGATGAGATTATTTTTTGAGTGACATAATGATAAGATAAATATCGAAACTTCACGACGCGTTTTGTTTTTTGTAGCAATTAGAATTGGTTACTATGGAAATTCGAATATTTTTCAGTTTCTGATTGGTAGAGTTTCTCTATGTACAATCAGGTATTATTGAAAATATACGAGTTAACTCAATTGGACGTTCCGATTGGTTGAAAATCGTACTAAAAAATAATACGTAATATACAAGCCTGCAAATCGGAAAAATCTTAATAAGCGAGCGTTTTCCTCGAGTGTGTCGCGAAAATCGAAATTATATATTAACATTCCTCAGATATCATTAACTTTGCGTTGAAATTTGAACGCGCCAAAGGCTACTTTGTTATGCAGTTGTCGAAAAAAAGTACTGAAATCAAAGTCAGCACAAAATTTCTAGGAACCTGTGATAGATAACAAATTAAATTTTACAGTGGAAATGGACAGTATATGTTCCAAACCTGCCAAGGCAACCTTCGCCATTTCAAACTTAAAGAAGAAAATATATCCAAAAATCTAATAAAACCTTATTACTCCTTAGTATATTCAGTACTGAGCTACAACATAGTGGTTTGGGGCCAATCAACAGATATTTTTAGAGTTTTTGCTATGCAAAAAAGGATAATAAGGATAATCTTCCACATGGTCTACAGAGATAAATGTAGAACAGTACTGAAAAAAAACTCTACCTATTATACCATTATATACAGAGTGAGTGACCCATTTGAAAGCGGGCCACCTCTCTAAAACTGTTATTTGATATTCGATTAAATTTTTTTTTTTTTTTCAATAGATAGAGCATTAACAGTTCTAATTGAGTGCCATAAATTCGAAATGAAAATGAAAATTTCAAGGCCAAAAAACATACTAGCGATTTTTTTGAATGAAATTTGCTGATACCACTGGATTTACGACATTTCCAAGTGGTTTATGTGGGAATTTCGTAAAAATGCGTCTATCAATAAAAAAGTTATATTGTTTCGAGGTTCACCCTAACCCGCCGCTGAAAGTTCTGGCGGAGCCGAATATTTGATTGGTCATAACTCTGCTGAAAATGATCGGAGAAGAAAAAGGAAAAGTTCATATATATATATATATATATATATATATATATATATATATATATATATTCAATAACACTATTGTTAGGTGCAAACCTCAAGCTTAAAATCACATACTTCATTTTTTATGTAGGATGTGTATCAGCGATTATATTCAATATTTACTGAAGAAATTGCAGGGATTATAGGTGAGTTGAAAACTGAGGCAGGAGTAATACCCAGGTTTTTCTTTGGCATGCATAAGTGAAACTTGTCTCAAATCGTTGCATATGATCCAAAAAGGGTACTGATTCCTGCTTCAGTACAATTATTGCATATCAACTAAAATATCCATGACTTTCGGATCCTCCGTAAATATCGTAGAAGGGTTATGTGAAGTGGTACAAAACACATTTTAGGTATTACTCAGATACGCACATGTTATATTTGCATGATGAAGTAGAAGTCTTCAGGAACGATATGCACTTTTTCTTTTTCTTCTACTATAATTTTTAGCAAAGTTATGACAAATCTATTTTAGGCTGAACTTGCCGTGGCGGGTTAGCGCGAGCATGAAATGTGACCTCGGCTTTAAACCACGTTTTCTGAAAAAACTAGGGTATTTCATTAGGAATTACATAAAATCATTCTTGTGGAGAATTGAATTATCTCTCAATCTATCGATATAGTTTTTTGATAAATCTTATATTTTCTGAAATAACAACAAAAAAAATTATATTTTTTTTAAATTAAAAATTTTTTAGGTTCCACCCTTGATTTTATTTTTTTTATTTTTTTTCTAATAATACATGATGTCGAGATGTCCTGTGCCGAGTTCCAGAGTGCAACAATTCATTCTTCACTTTTTGTTCGAGTTTGTCTGTCGTTATTGGATTACTTCCTACTAACGAAACCTACAGTACGTATTTTTGGTAAATAAAGAATAACTAATAACATTATTATTACAAATAATTTTTAGACTTGTTTTCTTTTCATTCCTGTTCAAAATGCTTCCAATATTTATTCTTTCGTCATTGAATGCCCATGAAGTAATAAAAAAATTGGAAATAGGTGGTCATTCACGAAAGTAAGAACATAAGAATAGCCATCAGTTACTAGCCAGCCACCAACAATAGACTTGTTGCCTTCTGTTTGTGAAACAATGCATATCGCTCCAGGCTTTGAAGGCATTTTTGTTTCTGTTTCGATAGTTAAAGTTATCAATCAAGTCAAACAAAAAATATATATTTTTCGTGCAGTATTCGACCTTGCTCCACCCACAAATTATAATAGTGGCACACTTACGGGGGAATCTATTCTACTGTTTTGATAAGCCATCAATTTGAATGCATGAGGTCAGAATGCTTAGGGAAGACTGGGGCTCACAAATGACAAATACCCTGAAAAAAGCTGAGAACGGTTTAGATTAATAATCAGGTTTGTAGCTACTGCTTCACTCGTATATCCAAAGTAATGCAGTTTTTTCATCGGTAGGTTTTTATATTGAAAGTCCTGTCAGTATAGATATCGTACTAATAAAAATAAGTTGGTTATCGAAATGTGCTTTTGAAAAATTGATTTAAATTAAATGAATATTGAATTTAGTTGTTCTCATTGTGCCTTTATCTTATTTTCAGGGGTAATATAATAAGTGATATGATTATTACCGATCACTTTTTTGAGTTTTAATGAATTGCAATCCAAAGCTGGAAAATTGTACAGGTAATGAATACATTTTTCCCGCTGCCGACACTGTAAATAGTCTATACATGCTTAGCAACAAAGTAGGTAAATGGCCTATATCATTCGTTTACTAATTCATCTTGACGGAATATAAATAGTGTCATTTACATGCCTAGGGTAATAATCACTTTGACTTTGACAAGTAACACATTTAGCTTCATTTTTAGGTTATGAGACTTTTTCAATATTATTGTTGTCTGTTTATTCGGTTTACGCGCACAAGCAACTTAGAATGAAATAGCGGAACGAATAATCACGAAGGAAGGGTAAAAAAACAATCTTCAATCCAGGCAAATTTTGAGAAATGTCAACAAGCAGCGTAAAAAACGTAATAAGTAACACGAAATGTACCGACTGTTAACATCCTCGGCAAGCGACAAGCCTCGGCTTTGCCTCGGCTCGTACTCGCTCACCTCCGAATGTTAACACGTCTTCACATTCCTTGTTACTTAAGTAACTGTTAAATTCATATCTGTATATTGCTTGGTGTTCAGTACATTTTTTATTTGCCGAATTTAAACTTTTTATATGTTTCTACTGAACTTGCGTAAGTCCTGCGTTATCCAGAATAGATATTAGCTGATTACAAATAAATTTTATAAAATCTTTTCTGTCGGTGTATATACTCATCGTTACTCATTACCCACACAAACATGAAAAAGGTGGATAATTAGAAACAAGTACTGGTTTGTTCTCTCATATGCCCTTGTGAACTGAACTGAATAATCCCGATACCTGTAATCAATTAGTTAACTAGAAGCTTGTCGTTTGATTACACAGGAGTAATTAAATTAAATTAAAATTGATTGCTTCTCGTTCAGAGTTCAATTCCTAAATCCATCAAGTTCCTTACATGGTGAAGCGATAATGATTAGGCATTCTCTGTTCCAGGAAGAATGTAATGAGATTGGTATTCTTGTCATATTGATTCATTCCCTTAATTTTTATGTGTTTGTCATCGAGTTTCGCTTGGAATACATCCCAATGGGCACACGTACGTTTTTCAAACGTGTTATAAACGTGGCATTGGTTGAATAAACGTTTTTGGTTGAAAATTTTAACGGAAATAATTTAGTGTAATCTTCAACGTTGATAGGAAACGTTATAAAGATGTGTTTTCAACGTTACTTCCTCAACAAGTCGTCAATTATACGTTTAACAATCGTTATGTCAATTCAAAAAGAATTTTTAATCAAACTTGCTTTATGCGATTCATTTATCAATGGTTATGATACGTTCCATGACTTTTTATTTGGTCAAAACAATGTTCTTCAATTGAGAATCTTCGATGTTCAAAAAACCTGATTGAAAACGGCAAGAAAGCGATAATTAGTAAGCAATTGGTTTAATATTACGTTGTTTCACGCGACATTTTTTCGTTGAAAAAACGTTCGGTTTTCAGTCATTTCACAACGTTATTTCAACTTCCTTGTACCCATTGGGATTTGCTCAATTACTGAAGGATATTTTAAAAAAAGTTGAGGTAATTTATTCGAATTTTAATTTATGTTCATTATTCATTGAGCCATTCGTCTCATCCAATTTTTTTTTTCGTCTACAGTTTTCTTTGAAGAATATACTAGTTATTTATTAACAAATCAAAATATTATTATTAAAATTTACGATATGAAGAAATTCAAGGGAAAAAGTTAAGAATTGTATACCATTAAATGACAGAACTACTTATATACAGGGTGTTTCCGAAATTGGAGCGATACATGAAGTGGAAAATAGAAGATGACAATACAAAACGAAATAAAAGAATACATTTTTGTCGGAAAAAAAAAATTAATTTGAATATTTTTGAAACTCTTCTGGTAATCACTGATCAGAGGTCTACAGCCTGCGCAAACCGCGCTGAAACACTGCCAGCTAGCAAACAAAGGTAACTAAAAGCGATTTCATGAAATTTCAGGAAAATTTCTTCATTGCTTCAAAAACAAAAACTCTTGCCATTTATTATTAAGTACATTATTAAAATTTCGGAATCACCCTGTATACAAATAGAAGCTACGCCGTTCCATATTTTTCTATTGAATGTATATGCACCCACAGAAAAACCTAGAATAAAATAAAAAAAGAAGATAGCTTGTTCCCTGTAGAGAATATTATCGTTAAAATTGAGTCATGATACTCAACTGAAGCGAAATAACTGTTTTAAATAGGTTTGCGAAATCTGCATTTAGTTTTTCGACGTCGACTTTCTGGATTATTCAGTATAGAATATTAGTAGGTTAGCAGTTTTTTTTCTTGTATGGGATGTGACTGTGATGTAAAATCCAAGTTTTCGACCAATTTTGAATATCCCAAAAACTGTTAAATTTTTGCTCGTTTCTTGGGTTTGTCCCATTTTAACCATGAAGGAGCATATTTTTGACAAATACTCTTCTGAACATTTTTGAACTAGATTAAATTTGCTTCGATATGATATCAAAATGGATTTGGTTGGCCTAATAGATTGTTTTTTTTAATATACAAAAGTAAAAACTTTGTTGAGAAGTCGTAATATGAATGGAATACAAATGTTGGTAATGTTGGAAACAATATGAAGGAATTATTTTGTGCGTTTCTTTATTTAAAAAAAAATAATAATTATATTTTTCATGAATTGTTATTCAAAAAATTGAAAGATTATTATTGAATGAAACGTCATTCAGAAAGTTTATATTTTCTTCGTGAGTCTTTTCTACAAAAAGTTCAACAGGTTATGGGCTCAGCCCAGTGCTGAAAGTAATATATCGTTTTTGAAGGAAAATAAAAGTAAAATAGTCAATCACAAAACGATTCCAGCGGATTTTTATAAAACATCCGAATTCACGAACTTCAGTCTAGTAAAACTGAATGGTTCCAATTACCAAGTTTGGAAATATAAAATAGAGTTGAAGAACTATGGGATGTTATCTCCGAAAATAAGCCTAATCCAGGAACGGCTGATTGGAAGAAACGGGACAGTAAAGCCAAAGCCACGATAGGACTCCTGTAAAGCCGCGTACAGACCAAGTTCCAATGGAAACCAACGCCAACTCGATCGAATGTTATCGTTCGTGTTGGGATTGGAAATGATTTCTTGTTGTCGTCCACACCGGATTTGCAGTTGGGAACTGGAAACCGTTGGTTGTGGCACGAATAGGTATTCGAATTCAGTTCCGTGCGTGTACAGCTAAAAACATGTCATCAAGCGAAGAAGACGATTTGTTATTAGCAAGTGCGGTGTTTGTACTACATTCTGTAACCACAAAAAAGAAGAAAAAATGTCAGTCTAGACGTTGGTGGGTGACAACGCCTTTCAAAAACAGACATTTATACAGTGGAAGTCACTTATTAGAGGAACTTCAAGGTGAAGATGGTGGACATTTTCGAAATTTTTGTATATTCTGCCATATGTCTATCTTCTTTTTTGCCAGTTTATAATTCATGTTGGTTGGATCCCATAATATCGGATTCTCCCGGTATAGCTGAATTAGTTTCAGACACAAATCATCGTCCCACTCCATATTGACAAATGAAATAAACGATAATCTACACCTGACTCCAGTCAGAATACTTGCCAACGACTGAAAGTGTGGAAACGGTCAAACATCTCGTCCAAACCAAATCGAACATCTCTTTGATGTACCGCCAGGCGACCGAACGCAGACCAACGCCAACTGTTGCCTTGGAATGCATTGGAGTGCATTCGCCGCCGCCGTACACACCGATTCCAACGGCACCAAATATCTGTCCACATGTGCCTTGGAATGCGTTGGACCCTCGGTCTGTACGCGGCTTTAGAAGATAACCAAGTAGTTCATACAAATCAGTAAAACGCAAAGTCGTCTCCACAATTTAATATCATCATCTAGTGTAGTGAGATGGTGAACGGTAAACGTTAACAATCAGTTAAACGTCTAAATAGTAGTAGTAGGTAGTACGTGTTTCGGACTTATATAAGTCGATCATCAGCTAATTAATGAATTATGGAGAAGAAATTTGTAGTATCATGTTAAAAATTGTAATAAAGGTTATGAACACAACATTGTTTTTTATTTTTAAGAATAACAAACTAAGCAAAGGGGGGAAGGCTGACGAGCCTTAAGTCCCATATTCCTGTAAGGAGAATTTTTGTTTTTGGAAACCACATCGGTTGAAATGTTAGGTGGCAGAGAAAATTGGATGACAGCAAATGTGACATGAACAGGTGAGTTATTCTTAAAAATAAAAAACAATGTTGTATTCATAACCTTTATTACAATTTTTAACATGATACTACAAATTTCTTCTCCATAATTCATTAATTAGCTGATGATGGACTTATATAAGTCCGAAACATGTACTACCTACTACTACTATTTAGACGTTTAACTGATTGTTAACGTTTACCGTTCACCATCTCACTACACTAGATGATGGTATTAAAAAGTGGAGACGACTTTGCGTTTTACTGATTTGTATAACTATACCACTCCACTTCGAGATATAATGGACTTCTACCACAAGTTCAAGTAGTTCATGTTAGAAATGCGACCTCAGCCAAGGAAGCATGGGATTCATTGAAAGATTATTACGAAAAGTCTACTCTGACAAGCAAAGTTTCTCTGGTCAAGAAATTATGCAAACAAAGATTATTGGCAGGTGGAAATATCGAAGATCACTTGACATTAATGTTATATTCTGTTCACCAACTCACAACTTTGGGTGAAGAATCAGGAGAGCATTTAATTAGTGTACCAGACAGCTATAGTTCTTTAGTGACAGCCTCAGAAAGTAAAAAGGGGAAAGATCTAACATTGGAAATAGTAACAGAAAAGTTACTTATGGAGAAATCATTTTGTAATAAGAGTATAAGAGTGTATACCTGATATAGTTCATCGACAAGAGTATCTCCAACGAGTTTGTTGTCTGAATAAGGGAGCAGCCTATCCATCTCTTCGTTGTCGTGGAGCTCGTCTAAATCGTGGATGTTGACATCAACGCCTACCATTATTCCAGGCAGGTTTTCACAAGACTGACCATTGATTTTGGTTTCCATCCGTTCATGATTTTTTTTATGAAAAAACTTCCGTGATGAAAACGTCTAATGCCCGTTTTACAGTTCGACCAACATAGCTGAAAAATATTTCATTGTACGACGAATGCGCATCATGTATGTGTATATTTTCACAGTTTCAGCTGTGTGAGTAGAATTGTTCATTACTGACCAATCATTCGTATATTGAATATATGAGGGTATATTCTATTTCATTCCATTAAATTCTTTCAAAGAAATGAAGGTATATTTGCATCTACATATTTCAGTAAAGAAAGGATGTGTGCTGTGACAGTTCTTCAATGTCCGTAGTCACCACCGCTCATTAGAAAACGGATTCTTCAAAGCAATCATCCCATACAAATTGTTATTTGTTGTCATTTGTAATTGTACAATTGGCATTTTATACATTGTTTACACATGTCTGCTCGTCGCATAGATTTGTCCTTCTCTGTACAGTACATAAAATAAATCAGTTGTACAGCAATGTGATAATGAAGTATATATGCTTATGAATGAGGCAGTTCTTTGAATCAATGAACCAACACCAACCAATCATCAACTGCAAGAAAGTGTAGAATAGAAAAGTAAATGGAAAATGAAATTAGGAGGAATATGTTCAACAATGAGAAATTGAAACATTCTGAATTCCTGCATATATCTCTACAATAGGGTTATTTTCGTTGACAAGCCTCTAACAGAAAAAGCAACTGCGCATTATGAGTGTTAAACTCTACCTGATAAATAATTGGCTTGGCTTCTAAAAGAACTACTTTGTCGTGCTTTTTGAATCTCATATCCAACCGTACTTTTAGATTCAAAACGGTGAGACATCTGAATACCGGTTATTGCACATCAAAGGTGAATGCTAGCCTACCAAATTCTGTCGAAATGAACCTCTAGCACAGGATTAAGAGGACCAGGCAGACACCTTATGGAAAAATTAGCACCGGTTGATTTTGTCCGCATTTTTGGTATGTGGTGAAATTTGACCTGAACAAAACTGTCTATGGACACAACCCAATCCATTTTCTAGCTCTCGAGATACATGTTGTTGAAGTTCGAAAATGGCGAAAATAGTAATATTGCTACTAGGCTACTAATATCGCTTCATTGCAGAGTGGTATTGGATTGAAAATATTTTCAGTTACAGTTGGGTCCAGTCATTGAATGAGGGGGGGCTCTCTTAGAGTGGTTCCCAAGTTAATGAAACTTGGGGTGGTGGTTCGTTATTGTATACAGTTAGTAGTGCTCCATCCAATTCATCCAACAAAATTTCCTTTTAGAAAGAACTTTAGAAGAGTCCGAAAAACCGCGATGTTTTGCACTTTTTTTAGTTTTTCCTCTATAACTTCCTCTCCTTTGCATGTTACGACTTGGGCTACTCCATTCACTTTCGTAGGGCACTAAATTTCCTTTAATTTTTACTAGTGAAATGGCTTCCTGACCAAATACAGAGCTTCAAAAAAGTGCCAAATTTCCTAAATTGACCAAAAATTGCAAAAAAGCTGGTTTTATAAGTTTTATACTTAATACTTCGTTTCCATTTTCCACGTGAAAATTTACTATTCCCTTAGCAATATAGTCTATAGAGAGCATGGGGTCGGGGTTGTCTATTGTGTAATCAATTGTATATTAATTAGTTTTTAAAAAAAATTAACGGAAGTAGAAACTCAGTTCTTTCCGCTAATAATGTGTTCTTATGTATGAAACCTGAAAATACTATACGAGGCATAAGAATAAGCAAAGAATTTCGATTGGGGTTAGCACAAAAATCGTTAACGAGAAGGTGGTACTACGCAGCCAAATGAAAGATTTATCCAGGTACTTTTTGCAATTTTGAATCTGTAGAACGTGACCACCTTATTCGATGAAATTAGTTACAATCCGTGGGGCGGTGTCTGAAGGGGGGTGGGAGGGAGTGGCTGTATGTAAGAATTCAGATGCAGGTACCATAATAACTTTCAGTGCGTAGTAATAATGAACTTCTATAGCAAAAACCAGCTTTTTCGCCATTTTTTGTTTTGAGAATTTTTGCACTGTTTGGAATTCCTGTATCTCATAGAGTGTGGATTAAAAAATACGTTTGACTAGTGTATATTACAGTAAATTAAACGCTACAAAAGAAAAAGTTATAAAGAGAGCACTAAAAAGAGTGGAAAAAAAATCGCTGTTCTTGCCCCCTCCCAAATTTCCACAAGGAAATTTTGTAGTATAAATACTACTATACTACTATACCGAAAACTTTGCGCGGCAAGCTTTTAAAACTGAAACTCACAGAATATCTTACATTACACATCTAAAGAAATTATTTGTTACTTTTCAGGGGCGGGCGTATTCTCCCCACAAAGAACCCTTTCATACCTGTAAAAGCAAGGGTGTTCGATAATCCTATTGGTAATCTTCTCACTAAACATATTTGAGAAATTACCCCCGCCCTGAAATATTCATGTTTCATACACCCATTTAAAATGTATGTATTCAATTTCCACGCACTCAAATGTCAACGTAAGGTTAGCTCGTTGTAATTAAATCAGACTAAATAATTACTCAGTCCGATATCTGAACAAAAAGCTCAGAGTTATTTTGGGAGATCTTTTGATAACGATAGTCGTCGCCGACCGATGTTTTGAAACATTTTACTCCCATATACCCCTACAACTTTGGCTAATTGGGGCAAATTGAAGTAAAAAGGGTAAAAACATCGGTCAGCGACGACTATTGTTATCAAACGATCTTCCAAAATAACTCTGAGCTTTGTGTTCAAATATCTAATTGAATCTCTCAACCTGATCTACTCGCCACCAGGTGGAGTGGCTTACACCCGTTTCATCAGCGCGAGTCCAGATTGGCCAAATAGACGGAACTTTGGTGTGATTCGGACGGGGAACAAATGGCTTCAAAGCTGTCCGTAGTGATCCACCCCGTACTGATGACGAGCCAACTAGTCTGCAGGTGGCCCCCCTGTCCGAATAAAAACAAAATTCTGCTATTTGGTTACAGGGAGCACTTGAAAGAAATCGTATCCTCTGCATTGAGAATGTACCTCAATGCAGAGGATACGAGTATCTGTTGGATATAATTCAATACCCGTCGTGGAATTGGCGATTAGTTGTTTACTGACAGGTATTTGCTACAATTAGCCTACGTTGTAGGTGTATATGGGAGTGAAAAGGGTAATAACTTTTGTCGGCGACGACTATCGTTAAATAATTACTCCTCTCAAAATGAATGTTTTCAATTTTGGATTCCTTTTCTTTCTATATTTATTTTTGGTTATCAGGTCAAAATATAAATTGGTGAGGAGAATACTTACATGATTAACAACGACCCTTACTTTTGGAGAGGAGAATACCTTACGGATTATCTATTTTTTTAAAAAGTTGTTCTCGCATTTTTCAATACATCTGGTCGGTTATGAATTTTGTATAAATTGTCTGATAATAAATTTCAATCCCTAATAGCAACGACCATAATTGAGTTGAGAGCAACACTTTCTATGACATTGACGAAACGGAAACGCAGAAGGCAGTTCAATTGCATTTTGTAATGAATCCTCGAATCGAAAATAACAACTGGGTGTTTAACATGTAGTGTTCGCTAATAAACCAGCCACGGGCGTCCTACCTGCAGTATCTAGTAGACAGGAACTTATTGTACTAATAAACCATAAGTAAACCTCTACAGCTATCGAGTGGGTGGTCGAGGATTGCAACCACACCCCGTGTGTAATCCGGCTAACGTCTACTTGATGGAGTTAGAGGGTTTCGCATTTTAAATTTGTTGCACTGCTGGCTGGCATGGACAACGCACAGAATTGCGTGTGATCCGTGTATGATGATGATATACAAGTTTTCGTAACTTGTTGCTCGAGTACAAACACGCAGAACTAACGATCAGTCATAGCATTCGGTGCGTGTAATCGCTACTAGCTCCGAATTGATTATACAGGGTGTCCGTGCTCAAATATGCCAAGAAAAGGATCAAAAACCAAAATTCAGTTGAGTGGAAAACTAGCAATCTTACAAATCGTAAACCGAGAAAAAAGGGCATGCACATTTTCAAGCTATTTCTAAAACTAAGGGTAAATAACTATGTAGGGAGCTGATATTATTAAACGTACCACAAAAATCAAAAGCCGACATAACAAAAAAATGTAAAGACCCTAACGTCATTAAAAATTATTTTTTAGATTGTGTACCACCAATCAATATCGATAACTCAATAAATGATCACTATGAAAATAATAGAATATGAAAACACCTAAAAAAATTAAAATAGTTCTTCGGGATTTGATAGTCTAAGTATAGCATTCTTAAAAATTTGCTGTCTATATTCCACCATATCTTGTTCACATTTTCAATTGTATAATAGTATCATCAGCATTTCCTAATTCTGGGAAATATGCTCGGAGAACCCCAATTCAGAAGATTAGTGATCCTCAAGATCTCTCAGATTTTGGCGGCATTATCAAAACTATTAGAGAAAACTCTGGCAGAACAATTTAATTATAATCATATCTTGCCACAAATTCAATCTGGTTTTTGTGCAGGACATAGTTCTACTACTGCACTTCTTCACGTAACTGATGACATATTTCTAGTAATCGATAATTCTGAATGCACTGCATTAATTATGCTCGACTTCAGTAAAGCGTTCGATATAATACACTGCTAACAATTCTGAAGTCGAGTGGTGTTTGTATCCAACTTTTCCGCTCTTACCTCACAGATCGCTGGCAAACTGTAAAACTAGGAGATAAAATATCGGTTGCTAGAAATGTGTCATCTGGTGTACCACAGGGTTCAGTTTTAGGGCCGCTTCTCTTCTCAATTTATACGAGTCATTTCGGAAATTGTAAACTACATACGTGCGCTGATGATATTCAACTTTACTTTGATTTTTTCTCTAGGTGATCTAAATAACGAATCAGTTACATTGAATAATGATTTAGACAACATTGCAGATATCGCTAGTCATCATTCTTTAAAGTTGAATGCAAAACAAGCTGTGGCTTGGTATTCGGTAATAAATTTAATCAGGCTTTCGCAAAAAAAACTTTCAAATAATCATTAAAAATGACGTTAATGGAATTACGGATAATGCAAAAATTTAGATTTTATTTTAGATGACTGAGATTCCACGAGCATGTCAAACGTAATATCTAGAGAGCATATGTCGCTCTTATTACTGCATCCTCATAGGCGTTACAATAACCACAAAGAAAGTTTCATGCGGAACTCTAATTTTGTCACAATTCAATTATTTTTCTTCCATTTACAGCTTTTGTATCGATCAAGGCACATATAATAAAGTACATCGTGTACAGAATTCATGTAATAGATTCATATATTGTATCAGAAAATATGATCATGTATCTCACAAACTGGACGAGTTGAAGTGGCTTTCAATGAGAGAAAGATTTAGATTTTAGGCCTTGTGTCTGTTTGACAAAATTTTATTGCATGAAAGCCCAACAAACCTATATGATAAATTAAATTACAGAACTGATGCCCATAACATTAATATCAGAAAAAAAAATCTACTGGCATGTCCTCCGCACAGATGAAAGATGTATCCAGTTTAATGTGTACAAACTCTACAACGTCATACCTCATGAATTAAGGCAATACAGTATGTTCAAATTCAAAAAAGAACTCAAAACATATTTATTGAACAATTAACAATAATTATTTTTTCGATATTTCTGAAAAAAAACTTCATTTTACATAGTTGATGTTTATATAACAAAATAATAAGTGATCCAGAAGTAAAATAAATAAATAAATAAAAACAAAAAAATAGGATAGGTTAGGTTAAGTTAGATAGGCTTAGTTTAGGTTAGATCAGACATGAAATTATATTAGATTCTAGCACAACAAGGGTTAAGTGGCAGAGCACCAATTGGTGAACTTCCCCTTAAGACTTCCTCATTCTTTTTATTTAATTTTTAATACTTCTTAATTATTTCATTAATTATTTGGAATGTGGAAATAAAGAAATTATTATTATTATTATTATTATATGCAAATTCAACTGAAATTTGAACATAGCATTTAACGAGAAAATTATTGGCATCAGCAGTATATGAGAAAATGTGAATCAGTACTGTAATCAGACAAACATTTATTCTGCCTTCTCTGGTAGAGTACTTTTCTGTGTTCCTGTGATCCCTTGTGATCGACATCGACAACTCTATCAGCTGATGAATCCGAGTCAATTGAGTCATCCAAACTGATGTAATATGTTATTGCAATTTGATAATTTTCACTTACGTGTCAGTAGTTTGACCATGTCGATATTACTCTGTTTCATGACTTATATTTGATATTTGAGAACTGATATTTTGTTTACTAATTTGACTGCTTGGTAGGTTGGTTTGAGGCTGACGAGGCAGATGCAGGTTTACCCGTGAGGGTGCCCCTTAACATGGAGACCTGCTTCTAACAAGCTCGCTTACTTCTCTGGAACATCGCAGAAAGGTTGGCGATTTGTCTCTGTTTTATAGATATTTTCATGGAAGATGCTCTTCCTAAATATCATCAATCGTTCCACCAAGCGGTCTCATCGAGATTGACCCGTCGAGCTCAGTCCTCACATCCATATGCCGTCCTTTTGCAGACATGCCACATATCTGCTTCCCAGGGCTTTTTTTTCCACAAAACGGCAAAGCTTTGGAACTCTCTGCCTCGGGAGGTGTTACCGAGGGCATGTAGCCTTCAGAAATTCAAGAAGAACACCAATTCCTTCCTACTTTCCCTCGGCTCTCACGATGTTCTTTGAACAATATAGGATTTTGCTTTTCGTAAGAACTAGAACTTAAAAAAAATATTTGATTGCAAATCGATTTCTGTATCACCTGATATCTGAGAATTATTTTTCTCTACAACTTCCACAGAATTTGCCAATTCTAAAATCATCTTTGATAACAGAATGGTAATATTCACGCTCTTGATATTGAATAGATATTCTAAAACACTTGCGGTCTTATGCATTTTGCGTGTATTTCATTCAATCACTTGTGTAAGAATGAATAAATATTCTGACATTGTTGTAGCAATAATTACGTTAGCCTTGACTGGTATCATAGTGACAAGATGTGAAATGAAATGTTAAAATAATTTTTCGTTTGCTTTCTATTTGATTATATGTGAAATTTGTGGTTATGGAGAACGCACAGTTTGTTACTCGTTTAGAATGAAAATGCGTTATACTCGCGGTTCCTCGCGCTCGCTTTCAGCTCGCGCTCGGAACTTCCCATTCGCATAGAATTTTTCATTCTAACCTTGTTACAGAATATACTATTCATTTGTCGAAACTGGAATCTGAACTACGATTGAAATAGAATATTTTCTGTTTGAGCGCATCCGCCACTATTTTTGAACAACTTTCGTGACCAAACCAAACGTGGTATACGGGCCAGTGATAACTTTCATCACATATCAAAAACTGAACGGAAACCATGTTTTTTGTACACGTAAATTCCGAACCAACGCATATAGGCTTTTTCAAACTGCATATTTAAAAAAATTGCTAATTTGCAACATTCCTCGGATATTTTACTTTCCACAGGAAACTTTTCGAGTCGGTCAATAAACAAGAAGAAATTAAAATTTTCAAATTAAAAGATTCTCGCAGTCCAACAAGAATCTCTTCGTCAATGTTCACATGTAATAACTAAGCCTGAGTTATCGAACAGAATGAAAATTATCGAATAATTTGTCTGATAAGAATTTATACATTACTCGTTCAATATCCAAATGAGCTGTCTACTGGTCAAACAGATTTTATCCTAGAAATGTTCGGGCACATAAGAAAAACTCTGTAGGAGAAATAGTACCGTCATCCACCAAGTTATGAATTGTTGGTCGTGAAACAAAATTTTTTTGATACTCTACCATTCCAGGGTAGATTTTTAGATGGAATACCTTGAACCTCCACATGGAGACTACCAAATTAAACTACATTTAAATCTCTTATAGTTACAGAGAAACTTTTTTTTTTCGTATAAATATTCATAGTCCAGTTGACACAGATTGATAAAGAGGGGCTCCCTAAAATAAATGCCAAGTTAATAAAACTTAGTGTGGTGGTTCGATATGTAATAGTTGTGCTCTAATCCATTATTCAACAAAATTTCCTTGTGGAATTTTGGTGGTGGTTGAAAAATGGCGTTTTTTGCACCTTTTTTCAGTTTTTCCCCTATAGCTTCTATCCCTCGGGCTAGAAATTGCAAATAGCTGGTTTTTGCTACAAAATTTTCATATATATGACTACGTATTGAAAGGTTTAGCAGTGTTAGGACATTTGGGTGCGGCCAACCGGGCGCGAGTCAACTCGGCGCGGAGAACTAGGCGCAGGGACAACTGGGCGCAGGGACAACTGGGCGCAAAAAATGAAACAAAAAATTATCTACCTATCATAATTATGAGCAATGTCCCGTAAAATCTCTAATATACTGTCGTGGTCGTAATTAGTAACAAGCCTGATGATTCGTTCATCCCGTCGTTGGTACTTCTTGAACTTCGCCGGTGGTTCATGACCGGCGACCCGCTCCTCATAGTACTTGTCCCGACCATGCTGAATCTTCCTTCTTTTATAAACTCAAAATTATGATTGCTAGATAGGAGTTATTAAAAATATATTCGTAATTTTGCGTCTCATTTTTTTGCGCCCAGTCATCCATGCGCCCAGTTGTCCCTGAACCTAGTTGGCTGCGCCAAGTTGACTCGCGCCCATTTGGCAGTGCCCAAATGTCCTGGACCATATGGCAGTGACCCGCCAGGAGCCCTACTACTATTTTGATTCCATTTCTGTTCATTGAGGGCCGCGTTGTGTTCATGCGAGTAGAAGGACCTTCGATGTGAAGTATAGATTGTCTCATTCCTGAGGCCTCTTTTCATGCATCTTGGATTTTCACTTCAAGGATATACTTCACGGTTGAGATGCTTCTAATCTAGAAAGTTCTAGGATTGGTTCTGGTCCAATATTTGTGCTTTTCGCATCTTGTCTGGTCAAATAATTGACCTGTTCGATTCTGGGCACTTCGGTATGAACGGGGATAGCCTTTGGAAGGAGGGAACAATCTTTTACAGTTCAATTCCATAATCGAGGATATCTATACATTTCCTCGCTCCGCCATTGGTTGGAGCGAGCAGAATATTTTTTTTATGTTAATTTTGAAATTATCGTTCATGCTTGAACAATCATGAAACAGTAAAAAATTTCACATTTCCAAAAATATTTTCCGAAATTTCGGAAATGTTGTTTAAATGTTTAAATATTCAAAATATAAATAAATATCAGAAAATCTTTTATAGTACTATTCCTTGCACCATTGTTTTCGATGTTGGCAACACAACAACTTTTTCGGACTCGCCACACCCGACGCTTATGTCAGCAGAAATCTTCAGGGACATCACTGAAACCCAAGAGTAACGAGAACAGTATTTTTTGTAACGGTAACATAGATCCTGTCTGAAATTTCAGTAGCGTCTTTTGCAATTTGTAGTCACGCGTTGGTTTCTGTTTGACTACAATCGCGAAGGCCGCGCCTATTGTTTAACTCGTGTTTCACTTACTAGAAGAAGGTCGGAGCTGTCTAGATTTTGTTTTCATGAAAGCTATTTTTTATCAAAGCAATCGTGAATGTACATGAATACAGTAATATCTAAACTGTTCGTCTATTCGAATGGAATGCATTACAGGCACACTTTTCGTGTTATATGATATTGAAGTTATTTCCATCCTTTCATGTACATGGCGTTTCGTAATCAGGGTGGCAAACCTAGACAAGATTCAAACAAAGTTATGATGACGAGTTTTTTTCATAGGTACTTATTTACTGATACCTATTCAGGTCGTTTAGGTTGAAGAATAAATAACTTGTTTAATGATTTTCGGTATTTTCAATACGTTTTGTTGAAATAGCATTGCAGTAGCCGTATTGACAGCTAAATGATGAGGATTTTTACTGCGATGAATATCCTTGAACTTTTTATTTATCATTTATTCAAAAAATTATTTCATATCTCCGTCGGAATTTTATTTTTCAGTTTTCTACCATATTTGATTAATCAGAATGATCTGTATACAAGTCCATACAATCAATTAGGGGCTACCCTAATACAGGCCCTAGAGCAAGTTTTCATTATTTTCCCTATTTTTGGTACCAATGTTTTAAAACAGACGAATATTATTGTTAACATAGCGACAAATATGACAAAAAGTTACCTCATCAACTTTCGGAATTTTTTTTCTGGTTAAGGTTTTTTGGTGCTCGTTTATTACTTTTAAATATTCTTTTGGAGACAGAATATAAAATTTGGTACGTAATTTTGTAGCACAATAATTATTTTGCTGTTCATTCAAAATATAGTTTTAAATTATAAAAACATTGACACGAAATTTATTCGATTTGCACACAGAATTCTCATTGACAGGTGTTCTATACTTACTTCACTTGTTGTATTTCCTAAACACTAAAATTAGTACAATTTTCCCAAACATATTCAGTTTATTGAACTAACCACCTGTCTCTTATTGATATTGGTCCAATTCTGTAATGCCATCTTACATTTCTCCCCAACAGATTTACTAGAATCAGTCATCATATTATTTACAGTTACTCTGGAGTTACTAAAATGTCTCTATTAGTTATTTCCATCTACAAACTGTACCCTTTCGATCAACCCCCAGAAGTCTTCAATACGAGTACGAGTTAGGGAAGACAGGGACCTCATCTTTAAACATGTGAGCAATGTGTTTGTTAAATACTAATGAAAAATTCTAAATCCACCAGAACAAATCAAAGAATTCTGCATTGTTCACCATTTGCTTATCAAGAGAAAAACAAGATCTCCTGACCTGCCAGGACAGCTCATTGCTTTAATCCTGTAAAATGGAATGATTGGGTTAAAAATGCATCAGAAAACAACTATTTTCCTGGAGAATACCACGATGAAAGTTGAATTACATCTCATGAATTTCCGTGCAGAGTTCCTACAAGGCTATCTCTGCAATTGCTAGTTGCATGGAAATATGGAAATGTTCATTGATAAATCGATTTCTGGGTTTTTGCTCTCATTAGTATAGGGTAGGTCTCCGCAGACAATAACTAATTGTTTTTTCCCATTGTATAGGATTGTATAAAATTATTGCAATGAGCTGTCCTGGTAAGACAGGACATCTTGTTTCTCTCTTGATAAAACCTACCCTATACTGATGAGGGCAAAACCCAGAATTCGATATATACAGGGTGTTCCTGAACATCATGAACATCCGAAAGAAGGCCATTTCCTGGCTCATTTCACGACTAAAAGTCCGCAAACGTTCCGTTACCGATATACGGGGTGTTGAAATTTCAAGTTTTTTTTGTTTTTTCTTCATAGATCCTGCAATTTTGAGATATCTGGCTCAAATTCAAAATGTGTATTACATTATAGGGCTCACATTGATGGACATCTAAAATGTTTGCGAGAATCTACAGGGTGATATTTTTTTATGGGTCATGTCCCCTTTTCTCCCACTGAACATTTTTGCGGTGCACCGTTGGTAAATTCTGTAATGAAAAATAAATTTTTTGCTTTGTTTGCAAACTTTTTTGTTTCTTGTAGTTTTTCCGTATCTTCGACCGTTATTGAGTAAAAAAATTGAATTTTTTTTTGTAATTCGCTAAAATATAGTTTATTCTGCAGAAATTTAAAGCTAAATGCGTTTGCAATAACGATTTATTATACAAAACATCTGAATAACCGCCATAACAAGGCAAACGAGCCAAAACAGAAAAATGTGCTGGGGCGCCATCGTGCATGTACCACATTTGATTTCTGAGAAAAAGAGATGTCTTCAGGTAATACAGGCATTTTTTACAACACGAATTGCCTTTATTACTTGAAAACTTACCTCTTTTGCTCAGAAATCAAATGTGACACATGCACGATGGGCACCATTCTTTCTGTTTTGGCTCGGCAATATTCAGATGACGTGTTTGAGAACAAGTGGATAGGACGAACTGGACCTCAGTTATGGCCCCCTAGGTCCCCTGACCTAAATAGCCTAGATTTTTTCCTATGGGGGTATCTCAAATCTCTAGTGTATACAACACCAATAAATACCATTGATGTCTTACGCAATCTTATATTAAATGCATGTGAAACCGTGAGAAATACTCCGGGGGTGTTTGACAGAGTACGGGCATCAATGAGAAAAAGAGCGGACGTACGTATAGGGATTGAAAGAAGTCACTTTTAACAATTCTTATAACGTAGTTTCCTTGTTATGGCTTTTAATCAGATGTTTTTTAGAATAAATCGTTGTTGCAAACGCATTTAGCTTTAATTTTAAGTAGACAACTGCCAGTAAAGTAAATTTCAGCGAATTACAAAAAAAAATTACTCGATTACGGTCGAAGATACGGAAAAACCACAAAAAAGTTTGCAAACAAACCAAAAAATTCATTTTAAATTTTAGAATCTACCACGGCGCACCGCAAAAAAGTTCAGCGGCAGAAAAGGGTGCATGACCCATAAAAAATATCACCCTATAGATTCTCGCAAACATCGATGTGAGTTCAATAACGTAACATACGTTTCAAATTTGAGCCATATATCTCAAAAACTGCAGAATCTATAAAGAGGAAACAAAAAAAATCTTGAAATTTCAACACCCCGTATATCGGTAAAGAATCGTTTGCGGACCTACGTTTATATGAACTTTTAGTCGTAAAATAAGCCAAAAAATGTCCCCCTTTCGGATGTACATGATGTTAAAGAACATCCTGTATATCGATAACATTTCCATGCAACTGTAATTCAACGTTCGTCGTAATACCACGACAAGAAAGAATACCGCACACTTTAATAGGGAAAGTGGCCCCCTATCGAATCGGCTGAATTTTTGATATGTTGTAGTCAAAGTCATTCCAAACAAAAAGTCCAAAGGGCACAACTTTTTCTTTAGGCTAGTTTTGGCCCTAGATGCCCATGAAAACCTTCATTTGTTCTCCATTGTTGGACAACACAAAACGTTATCCTGGATAATCATCAGTATTCTGAGTAATCAAGATGTAATCATTCATTAATATGAGATACTATTTAGGTATTGTTCTTTGGAGTTGTTACATTTGGTCAATTATACAGTGTGTTCCAGCTACTTACAATTTTTAAAGTTCAATAATTCAAAAATGTTTACAAATCGCCTTAGGGACCTACAATCAAAAATTTATGAATCCTATTCTACACCGTATACTACATCACATAGTCGAAAAATATACCGAGTGTTCGTTTTAAAAGAAAGCGAAAGTTAAATTCGAAAAGCACTGAAAAATATGTTTCGACCATCCTGCATGATTTGAAGGCATGAGAAAGAATAAGAAATATTAAAAACATGTTAATGAAATGGCCTTAGAAAAATTTTCTTTATAAATCTACCATTGTAACGTCAGGGTATGATGCATCTGAAAAATGGACTTATTTCGACCAAAAATTCGTAACATCCAACTGATTCAGATATATCTGACTATTGATTATAATCAATAGTAGTAGAGAGGTGAATGAGGGTTACGCAGGTGTTATAACTAATATTTCATTTTAAAATAATGCGTTCCACCATCCAACCACATTTTTTTCGTATCACCATGTATATGAGGCAATCAATTCTAGTTCTGGATCCTGTTTTAAATCGATATCACCACAGTACTCGGGAACTTGAACTTTGACGCATTATGAAAATATTATATTCTAGATTTGTTTTAAAGATTGTTCAATCATTTTCGAGAATAGGGTACTGGATAATATGAAACCATTACATCCCTTCACTGCATGTCAATGTAGAGTTGAATATGGCGTATAATTTCGCAGTGAGATTCGAATGTTCTGAGTGTGAATACATCAATGGAGGGCGAAGAAACCGATGAAATGAATGAACTCCAATCTCATGTACAAGGTAATAGGCAGAATTTGAGAAAAATTTTATTAGAATTTGACGAACGTATTGATATTCCAGGTATATGGAGGATTAGAGTAAAATTTCGTCATTGAAATACTATCAAATAAAAACTGTTGATCACCTACAATGTCAGTTTCTTTGATCGTTTTGATATTTTCCCAAATGAAACACCCTGTAAGTTATTATTAGAGTTTATTCGACAGTTTTTGATTAGGGTCAACGATACCAGGTTCAAAAAGTATACGTTAAATGTAACATATAATACATGTCTGTCTTTGTATAACATATTTTAATACATATTTCTGTTCTTTATTTGTCCGTCTATATTTCATCTTTATATAAATATTGTTAATGTTCTATTGTATATTTTCCTACAATTGGGTTTGTATACCTGTTTGAAATAAATGACTTATTATTATTATTATTATTTTTTTCCTAAAAGGATATTCCAGTTAAGCCCTGTCTCCGGAGCTCCGACACATCCGGAGGGCGCGCTGGATCGTTTACCCAGATAACCACTCCCCACGTCCGTGGGGTAAGCGATTACTGGGTCCGAGAATCATGTGCCCTGAGCAGACGCAGTGAACCAAGAATGACGGCCTTCTGCATTCGTCCGGCTAAGATTTCTGCCATATTACGGCAAGCCTGTATGATTTTTAAGTTTGAGAGCAGTGTGTCCATCATTCCACCAAGGACCCCTATAATCAGAACCACCATTTTAACAGAATGGTTTGGGTAGAGCCTGCGGAGTTCAAAGAGTAAGTCTCGATATTTAGTCCGTTTCTCCTCCTCTTTTCGGACGATGTTCGTTTCACTAGGAGCCGAAACCTCCATGACGAAAATCGTCTTACTCTGATGGTCGAGGCGGACTACATCAGGCTTATCGGTTTGTATTTGCCTGAGGGTGGGGAATGAGTGGTTCCAATATATTCGGCACTTCTCATTCTCCACAACGGACTCAATATCCCCCGGAGCATAAGGCAACACCGGTGTCTCGTCTATATCGTACGAGTGTCGTAGATGGTAGTACAACACTCGTAGAGCCGCGTTATGCCTGTGGATATAGGCTGAGACCGCATATGCTGGACATGCTGAAAGCAAATGCATAAGGGTCTCAGGCGCCCCACGACACGCTCTGCATCTAGTGTCGGGGATCTATATACCCATCACGCGGCTACGGTAGACCAGAGTGTTGAAGACACCATCCTGGCAAGCCATTATGAATCCCTCGGTCTCCGACTTCAGCTCACTTGACCCGAGGAAAGCAGAGGTCAAGTTTTTGGATAAGCCAAGGTCTTCAATGTTCTTGAAAAAGACCCCATGCATTGGCTTATCCTTGTGCAGCTGCAGGAGGACCTCAGTCTCCGCAGCTTTGATGTGAGCTTTTTGCTGAACGGGTTCCAACTCAGTGACAGAGTTTGGGTTTGCCCGTTCAGTGTTGAATACGAGACAAAGTTCATCAGCTGCCCAGATTGCTGCCTTGAAAAGAAATGCTCCAATACCTGCTTTTTCATGGTCGTGGACCATGCAGAGAAGGGGATCTGAACTCCTCATGACTTTACAGGCTCCATCTAGTACCATTCTGTTATGTAGACACTCCAAACTCAAAAGTCCCCGGCCTCCCTGTTGTCTGGGGAAGTATAACCGTGGAACAGACGATTTAGGATGCAAGCTCCTATTAAGATGCATCATCTTACGAGTTTTCACATCGAGTTGTCGCAGCTCCTCTTGAGTCCATTTCACCACTCCAAAGGAGTAGAGTAAGATCGGAACGGCAAGCATATTAGTTGCAGCAACTTTGTTCTTCCCCGACAGTTCTGACGACCAGATCTGTCGGAGTTTGTATTATTATTATTATTATTATTATTATTATTATTATTATTATTATTATTATTATTATGTAATATATTGAGTTATAGCCCATCCTTTTCTCCATATTATACTTATGCTAAATGTGCAAATGGAGGCTTGGTTGACCGTCAGGAGAAGTTTCTCCATTACACTCCTTGAGCATCAATAAAATAATCGGATATATTCACATAATAATTCGACAAAACTTTATCAAAATGAATTAGACCTATTTTTATTATATCCTCCTTAAGTGTCATTATCAACTTGAAGTATTAGTTTGACCATACCAGATAGAACAACACACTGTATAATTGACCATCTGTAATACCAATGGAAAATACTTCTGATATTATTTTATATTGATGAATGTTTAGATCTTAATGACTCAGAATAGTGAACATTATTCAGGATAACGTTTTTTGTTGTTTAACAATAGAGAAAAAATGAGAATTTTCAACGTCCTCTAGCGTCAAAACTAGCCTATAGAAAAACGTATGCCCATTGAACTTTTTGTTTGGAATGACTTGGACTACAACATATCAAAAATTCAGTCGATTCGACAGAGGGCCACTTTCCCTATTAAAGTGTGTTTTCTGATGTATTTTTGAACCAATTATTTCTATTCTATGGGATTATTGCAATGAGCTGTCCTAGTATTTATTTCTAAGAAACAAACTTGCATTCATAAGGGGGTGTTCGTTTACGTCAATGAATCTGATCTAAGCAGCTATTTTGTCTGTTCATCTGTTCATCTTTCTCTGACACTTCATCATTCGTTTGTCTTTCTCTTTTAAAAATAGCTGCTTAGTTCAGGTTTATTGGTACAAACGAACACCCCTCTACTGTACAACTGCATAAAACAATATAGATTTATCAGCTTTTCAGAATGGAGGAAACAAGATTGTATATAAATAATGGAGAAGTACAGGTAAAGCTGAATTAGTACGGGAGTACTGATATTTGAGGCACGGAACGAATAATTCAGAGTAAATGTCTGGGTATTAGCACGAATTAAGATTGAAATGGTAGATATCCGAACTAACATGATGAATCAGCTTGACAATGAGGAAGACTACACCGAGGTAACCTATCATTTGAAAGGAATTGTATGTTATTTCCTAATTCTTCGTTTTTTCGAGTCTAGTTTGCAAGCTTGAGGCTACTTGACTGATCTGAGCTAATTATGTCTCTGGAGTTTGAGATAAAGTAGGTACATACGATTCGAAGTGGAATTTGTGTCTCGAGAGGAATACGTGATGATGTCTGATGAATTGGATAAGATTCTATAGGTCGTTGAGTTCGTAAAGAAACGCTCCTGGTGGTATTGCTAGTTTTGTGTACATACGATTGTATGATTCTTCGAAGGGACTGTTTCAAGTTGTAAATCAAAACTGTTAGTTGAGATAAGGAATGTGGAAAAATAAAAGTTTGCGTCATAGCAAACTTTTTCAGTATTCCGTACGCCAAAATTAAGGTCGATCGAAGGGCTCTCAAACCTCCCTCTTTCCCAAAAAAAAAATTGCAAAATCCGACAAAACTTGAATCGGGAATAATCCCTTGAAATTTTTCCTTTGAAAGGCAGATGGAAAATTGCAGCAAAAGAAATGTCGGTCGAGGACTCACACTCCCCTCCTCGAAATAATCGAGGAAAAAATCCGTAAAAATAGTGAAATATTCAAATCGTAACAAAACCTAATTAAAAAAAATTAATACGTCGTTGCCCCTGTAAATTATGGACAGAGAACACATAGGAATTCGGGAAATTTTTTCACGGTTTCGGACAAATATTTATTTATAAAGTATCGACCTAAAAAACTGAGATTTATTTTATCAAAACAAAGATATTTTGAAAATATATACAGTGTGCCCCACTTTGAACAGCCACACTTCCATATGTCCTTGACAATAAAATGATTCCAACATTTTTTTTGCTATATACAGGAAACATTAAGTACGTTGACAAATTCCAGGAGGTGACTATTTGAAAGGTTTCAGGACGAAAAGTTTATATAAACATATGTCCCGAACGGCTTGATTTTTGAGATACAGGGTGATACAAATAAATTTTTTTCAAGATTTTTTGGAGTAGACTTCGACATTTTCGACATAGTACGCCAATTGAAAAAAATTACGTAAAGTTTTGGTGGATAATTGATCTTTCATTGTTTTCTAATGAAAACGAAAGACAATACGAACTTTGAAACCGGAAAAAGCACCAGGTGTTGATGGTATTTGTTCAGAAACTTTAAAGAAATAGCTCGTGAGATATCTCACATATTTATTGAACCTATGTTTTGCACTAGGAGAATTTGAAAACTGGTATAGTCAAGCCACTGTTCAAAAAAAAGTATTTCAAATTCTAGGCCAGTGTCCTTATTGTCGAACATCTTAAAAAATTCCGAGAAAAGTAGATTTCTCAGTTTTTTCAATAATCACAAGATTTTATCAAATCGGCAATATGGATATTTACAGGTGGATACCGTGAAAAAAATTCAAAACTACGCAGTGAGAGGAAATGCCTATGATCAAATAAAAAGTTATCTTTCAAATCGTGAACAGTTGACCAAAATAGAAAAAAATAGGAGAAATTAACAGTAACGTCAGAACTATAAAATATGAGTTGCCACAGGGTAAAATATAATTCGTAATTTAATTAGATTTTCCAAAATTGCAAGTTCCGGATCGTGTACCAGGTTGAAAATTTGTGAATGCATCATAGAATTTTTCAAAATTTGCAACAAATTTTCAAAACTTTTGCAATTATTTCGAGACTTCCTTGATCAAAAAAATTACAACAAATTAAGAAAAAATATGTTCCGCTCAACGTAAAGGGTTGAAAATCTACACAACTGTTCGGAATATTTTTACGATGTATCTGCCAAGTCTGCCGAACCTTTGAAATTTCCTCTTATAGTATATCAAAGAAAAACATTATAGGTAGATAAAAAAATGTTCCGTACACTTGAATTGGTTGCAAACTTGATTCTTGATATGAAATAATATATTCAATACTACTCCAAGTTTGCATAACTTTTGGAATTTTCTCAAAGAGTATACAGCAAAATAAACTTCTTGGCATTCATTCATAATCGATATTAGAAGAAGTATTCGGTTTAGAAGTGGTTTAAATAACTATCTGACATCATTCCGGCACCATCGTTGGCAAATTTTTTATGATGATTTATTTATTGAAATAGATTTTTCTATGTAGCTGTCAACTACTATTTATAGTTACATAATCCTCATACGATGTTACTCTTGATTATTGTATACATAACGTATGAAGCCTGTAGATAATTGAAAAATCAAGTTAGTAGGTATTTGTGATTCCGCTATAAAACCACTAGTGCATAAAATTTTGTATCTATCACGTGCGTAAAATGCGTTCATGGTCTTCAGCGTGTAATGGCTCTCGGCCGACGTCATTGGGCCATTATCCACCCAGCAGGCCATAAACGCCAACTTTACGCCCTCGATACATAAATGAATATTATAATCAAGGGTATGTATGATAAAATATTGAATGAAATTTTTTTTATTTTCATTAAATTTTGAGGACGGGAATGCTCAAACTGTTGCACCGTATAGTAGTAGTAGTAATCCTGGGGAGGCCGCTGCCGCAGCCAGGCAAGTAGGCCCCAATGGGCCCTTTTTGCCATCCCCCGCTCTCCACATAACTACATTGCTTATTCTAGTCTTCCTTTCCAAACCTTTGTGACCTTCTAGTGAAGGTCAGTATGTCCGTCCACTCTAGTTCGATAAGTTCCTCTTGTTGGAGTTTTTCGACTCCGAAGATTTCGAATCTTAGCCTCCCGTACGCCTCACACTCGCCAAGGAAGTGAGACGAAGTTTCTTCGTCTTCTTGGCACATATGGCAAGTGGGACTGTCTTTTATACCCATTAGTGACAGGTATCTACTTAGGTATCTACCTGTTAGTATTCCTACAAGGAGACGTAGTGTTTGGCGATCTCTGCCTAAAAGCCACGTCATCCTTGACTTGCTAGAGCCGGCCACAAAGTCTTTTGACTGCCTGCAGCCGGCGGTATTTCTCCAAGATTCATCTAGGGCAGAAAATATTTGACTTCTTGCAATGCCTCGTACTGGCTCTGGTCCACAGAACGGCGCAGCGGAACCGGTTCTGGCAAGCTCATCTGCCACCTCGTTTCCTAGCACCCCCCTGTGACCAGGGACACATACCAACTCGACTTTCTTTGTTTCAGCAAGAGCATCTCTGCATTCCTGTACCAGAACTGAGCTTAGTCTAGGATGAATGATAGCTTTGAGCGCTGCCTGACTATGCGAACAGATATAAATTTTCTGTTCGGGCCCTTATTTCACCTCTTGCTTCGTAGCTACGGTTAGAATGGCGTACAACTCGGTTTGGAAAACTGTTGTGTATCTTCCCAGAGCGTAGCTTTCTCGTATATCTCTTCCTTCCAGGTAGATGCCTGCTCCCGAAGCCTGTTTGTCAGTCAGACGCAAACCGTCCGTGTAATATACTAGGCCTCCTGGACGAAGCTCCACTGTATTTCCTTCCCATTGTTCTCTGCTCGGAATAGTGACCGCAAACTTCCTATTCCATCGCAGTCTGTTTTGTGCGCTTTTCACTCGGAGGGTGGAAATAGGAATTTCCTGCTCCGCCCACTTTGCGATTTCCACATGCCCTATCATCTCTCCTTCCCAAACTTCCGAGTCTCGCATCCTTAAATGAGCTGCCATTGCCTCCTTCTTGATCCAGACCGGAAGGGGTGGTAGCCTCAACAGTACCTCCAATGCCGCAGTTGGGGTCGTTCTCATTGCACCCGTTATTAATAAACAGGCCAACCTCTGGACCTTACTGAGCTTTCGACCTATTGTGCCACTCTGTGCGCCTGGCCACCATTGCACCGTATAAGAATGGAACTGATAATATTTTATTGGAGAAAGGCATTTTTCTGTACTTCTTGTTTTCCTCCTTCAAAAGATCGTTCACTAGCAACTCGGAATCCAGTCCGTATCGTTATGAAATGCCAGTGGAACGGAAAACAAAAAGGAAAATGAGATAATCTAGAATTTTTACAGATACTTCCCAAGGCACTATTGTATAATTCTCTCCATTCTAGAAACGTTTACGAGAGCCATTGATATGAATCATATGCCGGCACGAGTCGCCTTTAGTAAAGTTAAATTACTGAACATCGTTAGGCATTCATCACGACCTATGATGTATGGATTTATACCATATGATGCTTGCAAAGTGCCTCCGAACAAAAGTGACTTCATGAGAAAATTAATAATACTAACATTCATTACAATGAATTTACATCCTTTGACCATATACGCGTAATGTAATCTCGAAACTGTGTGATTAACTGCTCACCTGTCGATAACTATTCTTTGTATGACAAATATTTGTCCAATAGATGGGTGCATTAATTATAAAAACTACGCTTGAAAACTCAACTTTATCGGAATAACTTTCCGCTCTGGAAAGATATTTGACAAAACAGAATTTTGGCTTGGCTACTAACTCAACGACGACTGAATGGCAGCTCATAGACTGTTTCGCAACGAGAACATGTTTATGCGTGTTTTCCTGATTTAACGGCAGACTGTTAAAATGGAGTGACCACCTCCAGATCAAAGACAATATTGAAGCTAATACAGAAGGAGGTTGTGCACACTTGCATGAACAATTTTAACAATTGACAATGATGAGTTCAGTGAATATTGGTTTATTAGTGGAGGACAGTTGAACAAAACAATTGCGTTATCTCGGAACCTATCAAATTACTCCGATTCCGTATTTTTTTTTTTTTTTTTGGAAAGTTCGTTATGAAAAACACCTAATTTTTTTCCTACGAGCGTGCACAAAGTATTACTTTTCTGTATACATTTTCGTGAGCAAAGACTTCCGCACGGCAATTTTCCGCATGCGGTACGGAAAAGTAAAACTACTCAAAAATCACATTGGTAGCGAAAATTTATATTTATTTTAGTAGTTGTAGACTATTATATGCAATGTGAGAAACCGTTTTACCTTTTGATCGTAATTCCGATAGTTTTATTTCAGCTTAAAACAAAAAAAAATGTTTTCTAGTACTTACCTTGTTTAATGGAAAATGATTTTAATATTGTCAAGAGTGCGTCTATCGACTGACACATGAGGTTTGTTCTGTGTCTGAAAAATACTAGTTTTAGGACGTCAGGAACACACGCAGTAGATGCGAAGTGTTCATTCAAGGTTCATATTCGTTCACTTTTGATGAAATGCGCATGATCCTGACGTACCAGAACTTGTTATTTTTGTTATTTTTTGTTTTATAGTTAGTTCTGTCTTTCAGGTTTATAATAAAAAATTATTGACTGAATTAGTTTTTTTTTTGTGGTACCTATCTGATATGAGGCTTGTAGGGAAAATTTTGTACGCGTGCAAAGTACCTTTTCCGCACGCAAAAAGTCATCTAATCTAACTTTATCCACGTGCGGAAAAGTAACACTTTACACACTTGTTATTATAGTTATTTTTGTATGTGGTGAGCGAAAGGCTACTTTGGTGATTGAAAACTGATTTTTTTTAACGAATGGCAGCCAAGTTAAAAAAAATAGTCGATATCAACAAATTTTTTCGCGCGCGATATGAAAAAAATGTTTTTTTCTACAAAAGTCAAAAAATATTTTTCTACAGTAAGTAGTATGTTAAATATAAAAAAATTAAATTAGGTGGTGTAAAATTTTCTCACAAGTTTTAAAAAGCCTTAATTATTGATAAACATTAAGAAATGAATGATTTCTTGGATTTTTGCTCAATTGAGAACCTTAAAGGTTAGGTCATAGCAGTATCAATTAAATGTTTCCCGGTAGAGGTCAATATTTAAAACTCTATAAACAGTGTTTGTTTACAACTGTACCTGTGAACATCACAGTTATTATTCAAGAAAACTAATATTTTCACTTCAAATTAACACTCGAGGGGTATGAAGACGCACAGTAGAGATATGAAAAAACACTCGAGGGGAGTACAACAATGCGATTACCGTATTCAACCAGATTATTTTGATAACACTTCAAACTGATACTTGAGGGATATGAAAAACCACTCGAGAATCAAAACACTGAGACAAACACGATAAAATGGAACGAAACTACAAATGACAATGATTTCATATTTTCATGTAAACAAACAGCTGTGCTTAGGCGCCATTTGCCTAGGGACAGTAGCCTTAGATGACGTCACGTTGGAAAAGGACATCCAATGATAGATGGCACCACGATTACCGTATCGTGTTAAAATTACTAAGTTTGTTTGTGTAAAACATTTCTAGTTGAGAGGTTTCATTTAAAAAAGGTAACTTTAAGTGGGAATCCACCATAGTTTTCATCAAGTTCAACTGCCAGAGACAAAAAGATTTTGCTTCGCTGGTGGGCGCTTATTTGTGCACGGGTTATAGAGCTGGTGAATAGCTGAATAGAAATATAAATTCACTGATCGCGTGGAAAAACCTTGAAAAGAAAAAAACTTCTAACAGTTTTCATTTTTTAAACAATTCAATCAGAACTTCGTTTGAATAGTTATTTTCCTCCATTTCAATTTTTTGAGTCACTTCCGTTGAGAAACACACAAAGGTATTATTAATAAATAATACACTCATTTTAAAATTTTCATAATGCCATGTACCATCATGACATTTAATAGCCACCTCAGAAGAATATGAGAAAAATTATTCGATTTTTTTAGAAATTGGCTCTTATCTCCGAATTCGGGCTATGTTTTGGATAAAAAATCTCAATATCTCAAAAACCGTAAGAAATGGGTATAGCAGAGTATGAGACAAAAATAATTAGAAAGTAATGATGAGTTCGAAAATGCAGGAATATAGATGGTGTCCCATTTGAAATAACAAAGATGCTGCTACTTTCTGGTATAAGCGGCAACGCTGTATTGTATTTTAGATCGACAGAACAAGAGCGATTACTTGAGTAACCAAATTTTCAGAATGATCCCATGTCCCGGTCTCCGTAAACGTCTAAGGTACCATCGACCGTGACCCACCCTGTATACACTTGAGGTGGTTTTCATGTTGAAAGTTTCAACAACTAATTTGAAAAACAATATTCTCTCAAATTAAAGAAATAATCGCATAATGAGTATTTTATAATGCTCATATCGAGCACGTAGACAATTTTATTCGAAGAAAGTGTTCGTGTGTTTCCAAGAAAATTATTACTCAACGGAAGAATTCAAAATGTTTCAACTCAAAAAAAATTTAATTCTCAGCTGAAATCAACGGTTCCTTTGTTACGAAAGAATTATTTGAAAATAAGAAAATATGTTAGGAAAATTAAAGATTCCTAATTAAAAAATGAAAATTCTTTGAATAAAACAAACATCCTTTCCCAAAACGTTAGTTTCTCGGTTCAAAAAAATAATTCCGAGACAACTGATTTTCTTTTATCAAGAAATTATTTTTATGTGTGTTGGAATACGAGGGTATTGATTACTGCTCAATGTAAAACACAGTGTATACTGATTTCACTGCAAAAAATTTTATGATTTGGATATGCAAAAATATACTACTGGCCATTTCATTACTGAATTTGCTTTTCATTCATCACCAAGTATACCCACGATCCAAGAACATCCGACTGTTTAATATTCAAAAACTCCCATGTTTTGTTATCTGAAACGGTAGCTTATGGTAAAGTGGAGTATCTTGTAAGTCAGACCCATGATGATCTTAGATTGGCAATAGTACGCTACCGTAGACGGCCATTTGAATACATTACACTGCTCTTACTTATAACAGGAGCTTATCCGATTAGAGAAAAGTCGTTTGAGATAAAATTAACCGAGAAATGCACTAAAAATGACATCAGATAAATTGATTTACTATCGGGGTTGACTCAAGAAGATTTCAAGATTAGTGACTGCGAAACCCTTTCAGAGCGGATGAGCTCAATTAATTAATGTGGGAAGATATCGTGTTATGACTTTCTCAATTCTTAGCAGAAAATTATTACCCCATAGGTTTCAAAACGCCATTACATAGTGTAAAATTTTGTGAAAATAGTTGCATTCAACATTTTTTTCTACGTTATGATGCGGCACTAGGTGTAGAAAAATGAAAAACACAACTTAAGTAATTAATTATTCCTATCGATTTGCATGAAACAGACTGGCGTTTCTATAATCACAGTTGCATTATAAAAATCAAAATCATATTAGCCGTGAGTGCGTATGTTATCACGAGTTATGGTCAGAGTACAGACAGTTTAATCTAGGTAGACGGTTTAGAATAAAGCGTATCAGTTTTGATTATGGAGTTATTCTCGGGAAGGCATTGTTTGTTTTTAACTGTGGTTGCTAACATTAATACAAAATAATATAAAATATGTGACTGTTTGAATCGTATTGCCAATATTACAGAATATCTGGGTGTAATCTAACCTCTTGCACTCCCGTGTAGTACGGGTGTTTAATGCAATTTTATAACGAATGACAGGTGTGAAAAATTCGAAAAAATATTTTGGAAATTTTAAATTTTGTTGGTAAATTCGGAAAATCTGCTCCGGTCAGCTGACGTTCGGCGGACAACGGTTCCCAAAATTTCGACGAATTTTCCAACATAATTTAAACTTTCCACAAATTTTTCACACCTGTCATTCGTTATGAAATGACATGTAGTGGGTTTGAATGTTTGTTTGTCATGATGACAGCACGTTGAAGTAGTATGACAGATGAGTGCAATAAAAACTTTATTGCACTCATCTGTCATTCTACTTCAACGTACTGTAAAAAATGTATTGCACTAGTGCACTCACTGCGTATGGTTTGGTGAAGGAATGTTGAATTTATACAGGATGTTTCATAATTGAATGCTGATCCTAGAGGACAATAATCGTTGAATAATTTAATCTTTATATTAACATCGGTCCGCAACCGCTTTATTTCTGAAATACGGGATGTTGAAATTTAACAACTGTCATAAAAGACAACCGATTCAGATGTATTGCAAAAATAAAATTAATTTGACATATTCATAAGATATATACTGAAGTGTGTACCAACGCCATCTCCAGGTTCCAAAAAAGCATTCCAACTGTGAGGTATTTTTCGATTTAATTGGGAACTAGCCTTCGCTGATAATTGATTGGAAAGTACCATCAAACCGGTACCTCTAGATATTTCCAATTTAAATAAAAACAAATTAACAGAAATTCAGTATCAGATTCAGTCGTTATTATTATTGAATTACCTAGTGAAACTCGGCGGGTCGCTTTTTGACACCAAACTTGTCAGGCACTAAACTCTGCAGGAAATTTTTTCTAATCCGACAGCCTTTTTCGACACCATGAATTTTCCAATAGTTATCGATATTCTAATGCCAATAATTCATGATTATCCTTCTTGTTTCGTACAACCAATTAAAATTTATGTGTTCAATTTCCACACACTCAGAAATGTCTACGTAAAATTAATTCATTCTGGTTCAATCATAGTAAATAATTACCGTTCGCAAAATGTATGTATTCATTTTCCACACACTACATTACATTATATATTCATTGGTAAAGTACCTGCCTGATAGTATCGAAAAAGGCTGGTAGTTTATCTAGAACCTCAACGCTACGCCCGTGAAATTTTATCGAGGGTGTTCCTGTAGATATTTGATGAATAACCATTACCATTTCTTTACTTATTACTTAGATCTGCAACATCATGATTGATAAATTCTATATTAATCTCACTGTCATACTATTGTGGTATTATCTGCAAATATGGTGGTTGTATCATTGTTTAAATATAAGGAGGATAGTTGGTCAACCTTATGGGATTAATATTGAATTCAAATGGAGGCGACATGTAGATGGCGTCAGTGGTGTTCGCATCCAAGTCATGTCACAACTTGAATGGCAGAATACGTAATTTGGCAGTCACGTTGAATTTCCGTAAAGCGGATCATGTGATGAATTGTAAATAGAGTAGGTAGGTGGCACCAATGACTGCAATAAAATTAGAAATATGGTTCAATTCAAGAAATTATTTCTTCTGATGTTCCATAGGCCGTATCCGCTATAATTACGGTCACACCAAAGTAGGTAGGTATATTTGGGGTCTGGTGATTTAGTTGGTTTGAAATGTGGATTCAGTTGATGTGTTAGTATTTATTCTGTTGTGTCATATTGTGTTTTGGATTTTGTAAAGTGATTTAAATATAACTGATAATTAAAAGCAATTTGAACAGCGGTAAATGGTGGCAGGAATATATACTTTTGACTTTTTAGTTTAGTTATTAGGTGGAACTTAATTTAAATCATTTTAAAGCTAACTGGTTACAACTGAAAATTATAGCAAAGTAATCGCCTTTAATTAATTTCAGATTGATATTTCGAAACAGTCCTCATCTTCAATCACCCCTTTCCAACCTCAAAAATAGGGATGGTGTCAGAATATCAAATCAAGCTAACAGGTTCGCCTGAACCACATTTTAAGATAACCTAAGCAAATAACACTACACGTGGCATATATGTGAACTAATAATCTTGATTTTGGACTTCGTATTCGTTAACACCTTTCATGCCATTTTAAATAGCTTTCTCAGGTTATATATTTCGGTGTATTTCAGAAAAAATACTTCATATTATTATTCATGAGTCATTTTTACATAAAACTAACCTCCTCTGTATGAAATAGAAAATATTAAATTTGTTACTCAATTATTTTTTCAAGGCATCGACTACAGTGGTTTTACTTAATTATAATAAAAATTTTTTCAAGATATTAATATTGAAAAATCTCTAAAAATCTCTCATGAGTGACTCTTCTTTGGATCCGTGCCTGAGTGATGATACATTTGCAGTAAACTCATCCAGAAGCATATTTACAAAAGCTACTCTGCTTGCGTTATTTCTCGCGGCTACCAGTTTATTTATGTGAATCTGTGAATTCCAATCCCTTATATGACCAGCGCAATTTCTTCAAAGATGTACTTGGCTACGGACATCGCAGTACCCTGTGCCCCTGTGTAAACTAGTAATATTTTACAATATATCCCAGAGATAGTACAAGACATCGCTGAACCCACTGAAGAAGCTTATGACATTTGATGACTAGGTTAGCTTGCTCAGGTTAGGTTTGTGTGTAACTCATCCGTGTTAAGGTTCTTTTACAGAAAAAACTGTGTAAGTACAAAAATAGTCACTCAATCCTGAAATATACTGTAGTTTCAATAATTAACAGAGAAAATTTGCTCGATTGAACAATACCCAAAAAAAAATTCAAACAAAATAGCTCTCAAAACTTCTTCATGATCATTAGGCAAGTCCAACTCTGCTTTAAAATAAATGGCATAAACATGTATGAATATGTGTTGAAATTGCAAAGAAGGAAACTTTAGGAAGTGTTTTGTTTACGTGTAGAAACCGTCTGCAATATTTTTGTAGTTCCTCTCAATGTCCACATTTCTTATAGTGGCCGCATCAGTACAGCACTAAAATGACGTCACATATTCATGTTAGCAAATAATTACGCAAGATGGCACTCGCGTTTGGCTCCAATACCAATTCCACAGGCATTGACTAACTATCCCCCTTATTTAAACAATGGTTGTATTATAGGAGAAATAATAGAGGGCCAAGCACTGAGCCTTGCGAAACCCGTCAAGATATCCATTGAGATTTGGATATATTGCTATTAAGTGAGACTCTTCGTGAGTGCTCTGACAAATTAATGGAACCATCAGTTGATACGTATAAGGAAAAACTATTTTTTCTGCAGACAATTCAATTATCCTCTACAGAAGTGGAGCAATATAATAATCGAAAACAAGCAGCACCCCTAACAAAAAATAAACCGATAAAATCTTGACAAACTTGAAAATTTATTACTATTTGAGTGATAAGATCAAAGGCCTAAACGAGTTATGTGATAGTCGTCTATTACCTGCAGTAATATCGAAGGCTATAAGTAACTCTGCATAAAAAGCAGAGGAGCACATCATGACTTCAAGATTTAAGATTTATAGCGTCTCATTTTTCCAATTACTGAAATAATCCCAGTGTAGAGCGCTCTTTATTGGAGACGTTAAGTGCGGCTCAGCGCGCTTTGTAAAAAGTTGTTGCGGATGGTTCTTGCATCACTGCAAAAGGCATTTGTCAAAGTAATAAGTGACGCTTAATTCCATTGCAAAATGTTATACCTAGTGTGCTGATTAACCATACGACTGTGCTTGAGTTAACCAAAAAATAGGCGCTAAAGGACGCACTTTGTCCTACATAAAATGGCGTTATGCCATATCTTTGATAATTTTTGGTACTTTCTCTTTATGAAATTGGCCCGGGGCTAACTCGATCGTTAAAAATGGTGAAAAACGTGAGACTAGCGAATTATTCAAATTGAAAAAATATTCACCCCTTTCCCGTTCTTCTCGAGAGAAATTGTGGAAACTCGCGGCAATAAAATCGAAAAAATCTGTATAAATAGTGAAAAACACCAAATCATCGAATAATGTAATTTGAAAGAAATTACCCTCCTGTCCCGTGAAAGACAGATAGAGAACATGAAGGAATTCGGAAAATTTCTGACGGTTCGGATGTCGAAAATTACGACAAAAATAATGTTGCTTGGAGGGCTTAGACCACCTCTCTATCGAAAAATATGCGGTAACTCGCGATTATTAAAACGGAAACATCCTTTAAATAGCGAAATCTATGGGATCACCAAATCCGAATAGTTTACCTCCATCTCTTTGAAAGTCAAAAATTCTCGACTGTTTCGAAGGTCAAAATTTGTAGAAAAAAAATGTCCGTCATATACCTCTCTTCCTCGAAAAAGATTGCGTAAACTCGCAAAATTAAAATCGGAAAAATACGTCAAAATTATAAAAAAACTGGATATCACCTCATGATTGAATAAGAATAAACGATTGAGGAAAACAATTACTTTACTTTTTCCTGAAACATGCTCCCCGGAGACGATTTGACTGGATTAGTTCTATTTTACAATTCCAATGTCTTTGAACCTGAGCGTGGAAGGAGTCACTCTGTAATCTCAAATTCAGAGAAAATCATCACTGTAGACAACCTTGTTTCTGAAACAATCCCTGTCAAATATGAGTGATGCACGTTCCAGGCAGACGCACTGGTTTAGGAAGAGACAAGGCCGATTACTTTTTATATTTCACGTGCTCGTGTGTGCTCTCACCGTAATCGTTTCAACAATTTATTTTTCATATTACTGCATTTCTCGAATATTATGCCTTTAATATCACAAGTTCACCTATACAGGCTGCTATTATATTATTAAACTCCTCACTTGAATCATAAATCATTCTGAGCCGACAAGATGTTTTCAAGTATGATGGCGAATCCAATTAAGAGCTTCTTTTCAATGGTATGCCAATATGAGAATATGGTTCATTGAAAACTTTTATGTACATTTGGCAGATTTGATTCCATAATATTTTTCCAGCTTTCCTGAATGTTAATTGTGATCTACACGTTATCCACCATAGAGACAGATGGAGTTAAATGTAAAAAAAAAACATTTTTGGCACTCTTGGCAACGGCTACCAAGCGGCCAACGTGCATTATGCATTTCCAGCCAAAAAAAAGTCATTATAATTCAACTTCAACTCAATTATCTATAAAAGAATATGGTTGAAATATCAGTTACTTATATAGCTTCACTTGAATTGTTTGTGTAACAGATTATGTTGGAATTGAGATGGTGACCGACTATCAAATCATTGATATCCTCAATTAATATTTGTGGATGTTATTATTTATTCAATTCTACTTGATTAAATTACATCATTGTTATTTTGAGGTTCACATTCTGGCTTATTAAGCATTGTATTGTTGGTATTGCTAATTACAATGCCCAGTATTATTATAAGAGTCAAAGCGAACCAACGAAAATGCTGGTCGCGACGAGTCAATGTTTAAACTCCTGATTTTTCAGAATTGTGGGGCTTGCTCCAAAGTATATGTAGACCAGACAGGTGGACCATTCAAAAACCGGATACGTGAAGATCGTATGAGTTATGTAAAGAATAAAAGAAACTCAACATATGCCAATCATATTCAGAAGAAAGGTCATAATAATTCAAATTTCTATGCGCACTTTGATCCAAGACCAAGACTATTAAGACCAAGACCAAGACTGAGTCAGTCTCGTCTTGATCTTGGAACATCAAGACCAATACTAAGACCAAGACTACATTTATTTTTCGAGACCAAGACCAAGACTGATTAGTCTTGATCATGGTCTCGCGAAGCCCTGGTGAAGAAGACCAAGGAACTTCGTCTCACTTTCTCGGCGAGTTTGAGGCGTACGAGAGGCTAAGATTCGAAATCTTTTGAGTTGGAAAACTCCCACAAGAGAAATTTATCGAATCAGAGTGGACGGACATACTGACCTTCATGAGAAGGTCACAAAGGTTCGGAAAGGAAGACTAAGAGAGGCAATGTAGTTATGTGGAGAGCGGGGAATGGCAAGACGGGCCCATCGGGCCTACTTGCCTGGCTATGGCAGCGACCTCCCCATGATTACTACTACTGCTACTTGGCCCGACTATTCGCTTGTTCCCAAATTCTATTCTGATCTGGGTGGTGAATAGTTCCATAACTCATAAAGTTTCTTTGAATTTGGTATTAAATTATGCGTATGCATTGAATAATCCATTACTCAGATATGTCAACGCTTACGAGAAAAAATATACTATACTATATTATAATAATATATTTCATTATGAAATATATCTTTATAAACGAACGAATGTACTATTACTTACTAACTGATTATTCTGTGTGATGGATGTCTGCTCAATGGAAATATTTCGTTGAATGTATAATGTAATTCGATAAGAAAACGTAAAAAAATTGTAAAATCTCATTGTTTATTTATCAAAGATCATAATTTCACCTTCGAATATCAAATACTACCACTTCTACCGACACCCGCCAGCTATATTATGATATTTTCCGTTCAGTTTATGAATTTTTGACCGAAAAATAGGGAGATACACAGAGATTTCAGTCAAGTGTCTGGGTAAATCTTATAATATCCCGAGTTGTTGAAACCCCTGAATTTTGTGCTATAGCAGATATCTTGTTGAGTCTTAAGTTTTACTAGTGGTGGTGAAATAGTTATCATACTTCTGACCACGGAAATCTACCTGTACACATATAGGCCTTTAGAGTCGTTATTTACATGAGTGTACAGAGCCAACATATGACAAAGTCGTCTTTGTCACCACATGAAATATTAAATATTTCATGACCTCCTGGCTTCTTTCAGGGACAACAACACGATAGTTCAGAGTTCCTAGAGTACTTACTGGATACACTGCATGAACACGAGACCAACTTCAATAGTAATGAAGTCAACCCTGAACATGAAGCTTCAGCAGTAAACTAATCATGGTGCAGCAGTTTTTCGGAGAAAAGATGTTGACCATTTCACGCTGCGGAAAGTGCGGGACCAAGAGTGAACAAGTGGATAGTTTCAGGGAGCTTCAACTATCTCTCCCGAACCAGTCGGAGAACCAAATAGTGCAGTACTTGATGGAGTATTACTTACAATACGAAAAGTTAACAGGCGATAACCAGTATCACTATGATGTGTGCAGCAGATTAACAGACAGCGAGAGGACCACCAGGATAGTAGAAGCACCAGCTAGATTGACACTCACTCTAAAATACTTTAGTTATGACCAAGCATTACACCAGCGTACCAAGCTCCTTGAGTCCGTGACTTTAGATTAACACCTCACACTAGATAAATGCCACTACGAGCTGTATGCGGTGTGGATTCCGGCCACTATTACACGCTTGCAAGAGATAAAACGAAATGGTTCAAATTCAACGATGCGTATGTTTCTAAAGCATCACCAGAGAACTGTTTTATTGTCGGGAAGACATTTCAGATCTGTACTTCCGCATAGGTTACAGATACTTTTAATTAAAGATAATTCAGAATCCGAGCAGGTTGAAAGGTGGTCTGTGAATTTATTTTAATTTCATTGTATATTTATATTTTATTATTATTATTGAATACACATGAATATATAGGTAGATTCTTTTCAATTCCAATGGTTGGTTGAGGAGAATTCGTGAAAGACCTATACAGTTAATTAAAAAAAGTAGCAAATGATCTTTTCTGAGAAATTCACTAATGAGGAAAAACACAGAAATAGGTAAGATACATAAAATAACATTCACACATTTATGAAACAAAAAATTCTGATAAGAAGTTTATTAGTTTTTAGTTCAATCCAATACTACCACATCTCAACTCTCTACTTTCCATAAGTACGCTGTAAACATTTTGAGTTTATTGATCAAGTAACTTATTATCAGCCATTTTTGATATCTTGGCACTAATGAGGTTGTTTATCAAACTGGTGGGTATCGGAGGCCCACATGAATTTACAAGCCGTTTGGTTCTGTTTCATTTGCACTTCATCACTATTGTATCCCTCTTTTCCAATGGGTACTCTGGACAAGTTCCCAGGGCCCCGCACTCCATGGGACCTCCTAGTTCCTATCAGATCTATGTTATTTGTTACCAATGATAGGCCACACATGTAACAGATCGTGTCATCGGCTCGGTGTGTCGAGTCGTGCTCTATAAGGCTGACAACACACCGAAAAATTAAAAACAAACTAAAGCAAAACATTTTTGAGAAATGAAGGATAACCAAACACCGATAAATCAAAAACGCCTGAAAGCAAAACGTTTTGCTATAACGCAAAACAGTGCAAATTGAGTCGGCACTTCAACGTGTTGTCTACAACGAGATAGACAAAACGCTTTCATTCAAAACATTTCGTAGCAAGACAAAACATTTTGAAATACACGAATGACACAAATAAAACCAGATTCATTCAAAAACAGTTTGTTTCGAGCAGTTTTGAAGAGCCTGAAAGTGTTTTCCTGTTTTGCCGTACCAGTGTGTGTCACTTCATATAATCCGTGGAGGAAAGACAACTTCTACCTAAATTAGTCAAAAACGTTTTGCGTTAAAACGTTTTTGATAGCGTGGTGTGTCACCAGCCTAAGTAAAAGCTGTCATAGTCGTATTAGCCACATTATCCCAAAGTGCTCAGAACCTTCAGTAGGTAAAAGACCGCCCTGATCACTGATACAATTAACAATGAAGACCTCAGGGAAAGAAGGTGTTAAGTCAAATTTTGCCTCAAATCGCGATTTCCATGTGACCTTTTGGCTGCCGGGCTATACTATCACATGGAAAATTTGTACTGGGGAAAGAAGAACTCATCAGCTCAGAAGATATTTAAACTTTTGTGAACCGTATAGAAGCATGAAACGCGAGTAATCCGAACCTAAAGAACGCTTTCCCGAGGTCTTTTTACTCAAATTCCCTGCCAACAAATCGAATGTTTTATATTTTTCTTTTTGCATTTCGATGATTTTTTGTGGGTTTCCTGAACTTCTTTTGTTCAACCAACCTTTTTCCGAGTCCCTGAACTACCTTATTTGAAATAATTAATCTAGATGTTGTAATGAGCTTTGTTGTTTCATGCATAGAAAATGCGTATCTTAGATCTGATTGAGAAATTCTTTGTCATGCTTTTTGTATCTAACAATATCAGTTATATTAATAATTGCATTGCTGGGATCGGATCTTAACAAGTGCACAGTTAGTTTTAAGCGAAGCGAAATGCTAAAACGATATTTCAATTGAAAAGTCGTTTTATCAATAGAATTATGAAATAGCTGTTCTTGGTGGTAGTTGTATTCAGAGAAAAATATATGTAATTGAATTCCACATCTGAGAGATCGGTCCTATAATGAGTTATTATATAAGCTTATATAAAATATTAGTTTGTTTTGTTGTTAATTATGCATGTTCGGCAAATGGAAATCACATGATTTTGATTTCCTGTACACTGTACGCAAGGCTGGATTTAGGTCGGTCCAAAGGACTATGGACCCCTGGCGATAAATTTTAAAAGCGACAAAGGAAAAGCAAGTAGAAATCTTCGACACCTTCTTGAGCAAACGCACAGACGGAAATAAGACCTTTGATTTTATGAAAAATAAATTCACTATGATCTCGAGCGGCAGCTGTTCCTTGAACGCAACTGCTGTACAAATATTCAAATATGTCTTTAATGAAGATGAAAATAGCGGCATTCTATTTAGTAGAGGTAATTTCAATTTTTTATTTAATTATTTATCGAAAATTTGACAAAAAAGTCGAATTTCGCAATTTTGAATCTGTCATATTTTGTTTTCAAATTTTGATAAACAACGCTATCACCCGACTCCAATAACTCCTACTTATAAATTTTCAACAAAGTCGAACTATAACCACAGGACTCGTGTTCGTCATTTTGCAGCAGCCATCTTTAATGCTAACATTTTTATGAAAAACATTATCCTTGACCTCAAAAACACTTTTATTCAAATTTAGAATGGAATCGGATCATAACAAAAGAACTAATCCGTCATCTTGAATTATCAAATTGAATCATGATCTCCGACTTTTGAGTGCATTAAAATACATCATAAATGAACGGTCGACGGAAATTATTTTAATCTCAAAAATACTGAAAAAAATGTGGTACGTTATATCAATAAATGCCGTTCATTACCTTTCCGTTCATTGGCAAAAAACATTTTTTATCGTGGCAATGAATAAACATTCACTGACGTTCGTAGGTACCTATTTATTGATACAGTAAATTCAAGTTTGTTGAGATCAAAGATTATCGTTTTTCACATTTATGAACAAGTTTCGCTGCTGCTATGGAAAAGTTCATCGAGGTGAGGAAAGGGGTACACTGAAAAAATTTTTCATCATATCAGCGAACATAATTTATGGTCCCAGAGCACCGATGTATATATTTGTAAAAAATGTGGTCATTATATTAATGAATACCTCTTCGTTTATAGGCACAATAAATTTTTCGTCGAGTCAATGGATAACCATTTACTGAAATATGTATGTTTTTATTGTTACAATGAATTCAAGTTCATCGACATCAATGATGATCTATTTTCATACCTATGAACAGGTTTCATTGTGGTTGTGAAAGTGGTCATTGAAATTAAGGAAAAATTACATTGAAACAATGTGTACTTTTTCATGAAAAAAATGTGTTACATTAAATCAATAAATGTCGTTTATTAACCATTTACTGAAATATGTATGTTTTTATTGTTACAATGAATTCAAGTTCATCGACATCAATGATGATCTATTTTCATACCTATGAACAGGTTTCATTGCGGTTGTGAAAGTGGTCATTGAAATTAAGGAAAAATTACAATGAAACAATGTGTACTTTTTCATGAAAAAAATGTGTTACATTAAATCAATAAATGTCGTTTATTAACCATTTACTGAAATATGTATGTTTTTATTGTTACAATGAATTCAAGTTCATCGACATCAATGATGATCTATTTTCATACCTATGAACAGGTTTCATTGCGGTTGTGAAAGTGGTCATTGAAATTAAGGAAAAATTACAATGAAACAATGTGTACTTTTTCGTGAAAAAAATGTGTTACATTAAATTTCAATGAATGACGTTTATTACCTTTCCGTTCATTGACACAATAAACTTTCCTTTGTGACAATGAATAAACATCCACTGAGGTAGGAATGTATTTACTGATAAAATGAATTCAAGTTCATTGAGATGAAAGTTGATCGTTTTTAACATTTATGAACAGGTTTCGTTGCTGCTATGGAAAAGTCCACTGAAACAATTTTAAATTGTTTATAATATCAACGAACATAATTCATGGTCCCAGAGCACTGATGTATATATTATTGAAAAATATTGTTCATTATATTAACGAATATCTCTTCGTTTATTGGTACAATACATTTTTCGTCTAGTCAATGAACAACCATACACTGAAATATGTATAATTGTATTGTTAAAATAAACCCAAGTTTATTGAGATCAGTGATGATGTATTGTGGCTACGAAAAAGATCATTGAAATTAGGAGAAAACGTACCTTGAAACAATGTGCACTATTTCATAAAAAATAATGTGGTATATTATATCAAAAAATGCGGTTGTATTCAAAATGACATATGGAGACGAAAAAAGTGAAAATATACCGCGTGCCTCATTTAAAAATTGAAAGTTTATACCACTTCCGGTGAGACCAAAAGTTGCATGAAGCTGAATTACTTGTCAAAAAATGCGGTTTTATGTATAATATAGATCCTCCTAATTTCATCTCAATATATTCAAAAACAAAAAAGTTATAGTGACGAGCCCCCTTCCGTGGACACCCGGTATATGGTGAATAATTAACAACGGTATAATTTTGACCTTTCATCACTTTCTTTCGGTTTTATGATAGCCATAAAAAAGTTCATTTGAATATTTTGACGATCTCATAAAACTTTTGCCACCTTTATGATTTCTTTATTACCGTTCAGAGGGAGCTACTGGCTTTTGAGTAGCAATAGTTTTATGCTTTTCTTAAAGCGGCTCTCGGAAGTATATCTCAAAAACTAAATAAAACTTTTTTATATATATGTATATATATTTACAGTTCCCCCTCGAAAGCACATAATTTTCTGAGTTCGACAATAATATTAATACAAATATATTGAAAGGGTTAGTCTGCGAAACAAAAATATACACATCAATAGACAGGACAACGATTGCCGGGACAGCTAGTAATATAAAATAATTTTAAGTTTTTATTTTGTTTAGATGTATTACTCTCAAATACACGATATTATTTTTCAACAATTGTAATTTTCTCTTCCGACTCTTACATTATAGCAAGTATTGAAGTATTCCTTATTGCACTGAAACGATAAGATTATGCATGACGAGATGTCGATACTTTTACGAGACTCTAGACGAGAATCGAGACGAGACGAGAGTGGAGACTGCGAGACGATAATACGAGACAAGACTTCTCGACTCGTTGGTCTCGTACGAACGACTAAGAATGAATATGCATCAACTACTTGAGTTCGAAATAACATAATAATCACAAAATATAAAATGGCTCAAACAATAATACAGATCTTGACATGATTTTTTGGGTTTATGACCTTCCACAATCTGAAAATGAAAAAAAAATTTTTTAATCCACAGAAATCTGTACAAGTGTAGAAGGGCAAATTAATTAATTTGCCCGATAAGTTACTGCGTTCACAAGACTGCTGTCTTGAAAGAAATTAATTTTTGTCAGTAACGTACCCTACACTGAATTTGCCTATCTGAAAAAATGAGATCGAATTAACAAAGAATACTTCTCTTTTTTTGAAAACTGTTGACGTTTCGGAGGCTATATCTGCCTCCGTTATCAAAACTTCTTGGAAAGACGCTGAAGAAACTGAATTTGAATTGCGATTTTGGTAATAAGACCTTTCTTTGACAGAGTCAAATGAAATCTGTCATACAATCTTTTGATTGACATTTGGTATCTTGATACATAGGGTGTTCGGTATCAATCAATCACCATTCTATTAGTTCTTATTTCATCTCTGAGGAGGGGTAACCAGGTGCGGTCCATTTCGATGGAATTGGTTGAGAAGCAGTTGTTCTATTATTCAATGATATGTCTCTTTCTAATTTAGATTTGACAATTTCTAGAGTTTTTTATTTGGAATATTTGTGAACAAGCTTTCAACATCAAAACTCACCAGAATATCTGTATCATTAATTTGTAATTCATTTAGTTTTTCTAAGAAATGTGGAGTGTTTTTTATAAAACTATTTCCATTACCAGATATCGGTTTTAAAATATTGAGTAGGTATCTTGCAAGTTTTTGGCATGGAGAACCAATGGAACTAACAATGGGTCTCAAGGGATGCGTTGGTTTGTGAATTTTTGGTAATCCATAGAAATGTGGGGGTTTACTGTGGTGAGAAATAAGGTTTGTGCGCTCTCCTTTTGAGAGCATATCTTCGTATTTTGCAAGGGTTCGATATGTTTTTCTCTCTATGGATGAAGTTGGGTCACCATTCAGTTTTTTGTATACATTTTTCACTGAAGAAGTGTTGTCTTCATTTAGTATTTTATAAGTAGTGTTAGAGATCATTTGTGTTAGTTTGTGTTCGTAATCTTCTGTATTCATGACGACTGTGGCATTTCCTTTATCAAACGGAAGTATTTTAATTTTATCATCTGATCGAAGAGATGTTATTGCACTCTTCTCATATGTATTTAAATTACTTCTAGAATGATAAGGTTTTGTCAGTTCATTTTTGCAGTCAGATCTGTAATCACCAGCTATTTCAGCTAGTAAACGTTGGGCTGTTGCCTCTATGGCAGTGACCATTTCAAGAGTTGGTATAACTTTGGGAGTAACAGATTTCATTTGACTCTGTCAAAGAAAGGTCTTATTACCAAAATCGCAATTCAAATTCAGTTTCTTCAGCGTCTTTCCAAGAATTTTTGATAACGGAGGCAGATATAGCCTTCGAAACGTCAACAGTTTTCAAAAAAAGAGAAGTATTCTTTGTTAATTCGATCTCATTTTTTCAGATAGGCAAATTCAGTGTAGGATACGTTACTGACAAAAATTAATTTCTTTCAAGACAGCAGTCTTGTGAACGCAGTAACTTATCGGGCAAATTAATTAATTTGCCCTTCTACACTTGTACAGATTTCTTTGGATTAACAAATTTTGTTCATTTTTAGATTGTGGAAGGTCATAAACCCAAAAAATCATGTCAAGAACTGGATTTCCTCCACAAAATCAAACTTTCAATCAATAATACAGAATTAAACACACGGAAAACTCCATTACCTAAGTATACTTCCCTACATTATTTCTCACCCACACACGCCACTGATAGTTTTACTCCATCTATTAGGATGTCGATCCACATAATCAAGGCAGGTTCGACTTCGTAAGCCTCTTCTTACGGATTGCGGAAGCTCAATAAGGCGTGGTGCCGTGAAGATGCAAAATTTTACTGCAATAGCTCTTAGGTCAGGTCATCGGGATATCTTGTTAAACACGCGTAGAGAATCATTACCTACAAAAGGAATACACCTACCTCTCCGTTATGCCGGCCACATATTGTTGTTGCCTTAGATCCGCTACATTCAGTAGATGATATATGTAATTCTTCTTTCTTCTCTACAACACGCTGTCAGATAAATGTTTACACTTTGTGAATGTGATATGAATAATGTACATGACTGAACTTGAAGTGATCTCTATATTCGTAAATAGAATGACCGTTTCCAGTCATTTTCAGAAAAAAATATATTTTGATGTAGTGTATTCTTACTTATCTCGTGTTCAGTTTTCGATTTTTTTTTTCAGCAATTTATCGAGATAAAAATTGAGAAACAAGATGTCCTGCAATACCAGGACCACGCTTATTGCCATAATCCTATACAATACAATGGGTCTAATGAATAAACCTTGAGCAAATGCTTTTACTCAGATTTCTTGAAACAGACCTATCCATTTTATTAATTAATGAGAAAGACACACCTATAGTAAAAGCTTTTGCTAGCTTTTATTCATAACACCCAATGACCCAATTATTACTATTGTATAGGATTATGGCAATAAACGTGGTACTGGTATTATAGGACATCTTGTTTCTCTCTTGACAAGCTTATTGTGAACAATGCAATGCAGATTTCTTTAATTTGAGATAAAAATTATTTAAAACGCCAAAATGAACTACCGAATTCAAAACATCAGAAGAGCGGGGGGCCGTGTGAGGTCAGTTCGCGAGTATTCTGAATATTTATATAGTCATGATGTCCTCCTTGCTGATAAAATAAATAATATGCCACAACTGAATTATTGAAAGCCTCTGATAATACTTACATCAAAGTGGTCTCCGCAGGCAACATTGTTTTTACCGAGATGAACTGTTTCAGGAAATCTCAAATCTATCCTCCACGTATTTTGTACGCCTGAATTTCTTGGACCATGAACAAATATTTTATTCGGAGTATCCGTCGTATTCCAACAAATCGGAATTAAACATTTTTTTGCGGCCATTGTCACAATCACAACCCAAATTCACAGTAAACGAACAAAATCTTAAAACAATAGGTCGAATAATGAATAATGGCTAATAAGGGCGTTATATTTTATTGTTGATTTGTATACATAGTTGTCACATCTCCAGTTATATTTTCTGAGGAAGTTTGTCTCACTAAGTTGGAACCATATGGAAAACTTTTTATTATTCACTTTAGGAACAAAAGCTGTTTTTCATAAAAAGTTTTGCATGTTCTAAAATCTAAGATACAATCATCAGATATCAAATTTTTTCAGACGTATACGCGGTGTGACAAAAAATAGGAATTTTACTCAAGAGTAAAGTACTTTTATATTTGAAAATATCGAAAATTCTTACAGAAAAAACTACTTCAGTATTGAAAATTTCTTTTAAATATGCAATAACGTCCATATGTTACTTTTAACTTTTTTTTATTTTAAGATAATATCGCTACCATGTGTCTTATTACTTCAAACGCGTTTTGACATTCACTGTCAAAGATATCTTGCTATTGAATAATCAAAAAATTATTTCTTTGTCAGTGCATCCTAGATTACAGTTAAATTTGCATTGTTATTGTTGACAAAATAAGAAAAAATTATTTTTTTTATGTAAGTGGATGCAATTGCATATTTAAACGTAATTTTTAGTTCGGAACAACTTTTTTCTATAAGAATTTTCGATATTTTCAAATTTGAACGTACTTTACTCTTTAGTAAAATTCATATTTTTTGTCACGCCGCGTATACGAATGAAAAAAATTTGATATCTGATGATTGTATTTTATATTTTAGAACATGCAGAACTTTTTATGAAGAATAACTTTTTTTCCTGAAATGAGTAATAAAAAAGTTTTCCATATGGTTCCAACTTGGAGATATACAGGGTGTCCCAGAATAAAGGGGACAAACTCCGATGGTAGAATCCTCACTTTATTTCAAGGCTGAAAGTTTCAATAAACATATACCCTAAAATGAGTATTAACCGAGTTACAGGGTGTTGAAAGTGGCACAAAATAATATATTTTCCAGAATAACTCCATAACAGCTCAACTTTTCTCAATGAAATTTGGTATGTCACTTAACCAGCACTCAGTTTCATATTTCAAGACAAATCATGTATTTATAACTCTGAACAGGGGCGTACGGCAGGTGGGTACCCCTACTGGACCCTCCTCAACTTTCACGCCACTGGATTAATATCGATTTCGTCTTCTTTTTCTTAATCCCCAATATTTCCTATGCAAACAAGGAATACTTTTCGTTTCACAAATATCAACGGTTTTCGAGATATTTGAAGAACAATACTGATAGGCAGTTCCTAGTGTTATTTTTAAAACAAATAACAAATTGAATAACTAAACTTCCTAGGAAATAAGATCAATTAGTTACATTACTTTCATCAACCGTATACAAATGATTTTCTTCTCATATCCACATCGCAGATGTTTTGTCCAGTCATGGTAGTGAGAAAAATCGTGATAATTTCATTTCGATTCGGTGGATGCAAATGTCTATTAGCAATTGTTCAGCACGTGCTGCATCGGGTTGATTTTTTTAATGAAACAATGGAATACACACGTGCATTACTTATTAGGGAATCGCGATCTTAGTAAGCCGTGCAATCCCGGTGCATGTCTTATCAAATCCAAGTAGGTCAAATATTATTATTTCAACATTCATTTCGATGCAAAATTGCTTGTGATTCGGAATTTGTTTGCAATATGCAACATGTTTGAAAATGGGTGTATTAGACGATAAAATAAACGTATAGTCTGTAACAGAAAGTTGAAAGAAGCTGTTTTGTATTTCCGTGATTGTCAGTTTGTTATTTAGTAGAAGTCAACTTGAAAGCCTTTGGGTTTAATTACCAGAATTCGTGTTACGAAGTACGAGTGCTGTGCCTGGTTTTAGGTAGGTTCACCATTTAGGAACTTCCCTAGGATTGTTGTAAATGATATCTATGGTTTTAGGTTGTAAGCTCAACTGAACAAATTACGACTATCTATGAATAAAAATCAACTGCCATTTAGACCATTCATTTACTACCTTATTGGAGAACTTTCTGTTACAAAGCTTCTAGAAGAATTATTGAAAAAAAAAAGGAAAAAGTAATATTTAGTATTTGAAAGCGAAGAACTTTTGAAAATGTCATTAACATTTTCTTAAAAGCTTGAGACTCAATTTTAAGTTTAATGACCTTTCACGACTGAAGCTTTTCAGCACTAGAATTTTTTAATTATCTCGTCTCAATAGGTGGGCCAGGTGCGTTAGTGGCATGTGTAAGTTTGATACCACTTGACATCCAGATTTTCGGAACGTACCAAGCCTTTTTAAATACGTACAGATCAAGATACTAAAATTATTCGACTTTTGTTTTCGTAAGTATTCTCAAATTTGTTCAAGGAGGAGGAGGATCCTAGCCTTCCCACCGAAATGTTATATTGCAGTTATTTTTTTGAAACCGTCGAAAAACTTTCCGAATTCTTCAAGCGTTCTCACTAGCCCTCAGAAGGGCAGATGTCATTCTTGTCCAACGTTTTTCACAATTTTTACGGATTCTTTCAATTTTATTTTTCCTCTTAATTTTCCACGTCTGAAACCACTGAATATTTTTTCCAAATACGTACGCGTTTTCTTTCACACCTTCAGGCGGCCAGGGAAGTGAAATTTTTGACACTGAATTATTTTTTTAAAGTTTGCAGAGAAATAACCATCTGAACCCGACAAATGTTGTCATCTGCAACCACATTCCAGTGGTTGCAAGCATACTGCACCCTGAGGTTCCTTCCAGGGTGCTAGAAATTTCAATATGAATAACATGTATGTTCTTGTGGCTTTTCACGACTGAATCACCATATATTACAACCTATCGTGGATATGATTTATTGACTTTTTACGGCATGATCACAAAGAGTCAGAATAGATATTAGTCAAGTTTCATATTTCACAATAAACACTTTCGAGAACCCAAAGGTGTTGTACTTGGTCCACCTTTATTTTCATTTTCATCTCTGATCGCCAATCTAGTGAAATATATCAAAATTCAAGTAACATTTACAAACATTTACGTAATATGTGTACCGTTATTTGCATTCAACATGAAAAACAAAAGGAAATAGTTATTCTCCCAACAAGTGCGGAAAGCTAGACTTTCCAGCACGCGACTGCCGTGAGTCAAGGGCGGGAAAGACACTTTACGCATGAATTAGGAACATTACTTTTTCTACCACCCCATAAAGATTCAAAAAGCACATCGAAAATGAAAATTTTATTTCAACATTAAAATATTTCAATGATTATTTTTTATACGATCCTCTCAGCCAATCGCCATGAAAAAACATTTTAAATCGACCAATGGTATCAAAATTACACTGACAATTTAATTCATGCACTAAAAATGCCATATGTCGCGGTGTTTTGTCATTATTACAGCGAAAAAAGTTTGCCCTAACTTTTCCAGCGACAAATCGGAACCTAACTTTTGAAAGCATGACAACCAGCATTGTAATAGTATATTACGTAACAAGTGTTGTAAAAGGCATATTTCGCACGAATGGAAAAATTACGCACGAAGCCGCGTAGCGGCTAGTGCGTAATTGCTTTAAAACACGCATTACGTGCTCTACTTTACCTACGGCCATATACCGTGTGCCGTTTCCGAGATCCAAAAATTCTATTATTATTAGTAAAATGAGTTTTTTTCATAAAAGACGCCTTTATAGATTAACTTAAGTAGCAATACCTCATCTGAATAATAAATTTGATCCAAAAAGTTGAAGCAATTTTCGGGTTCCAAAAATTCACATTATTATCATTATTATTTGTAAAATCGTCTTTTTTTCAAAAAAGAGACGTATATAGATGGACTCAAAATGCAAAACTTTATCTAAATACAAAATTTGATCCATAACATTTGAGCCGTTTCCGAGATCCAAAAATTCATATTATTATTATTATAAGTAAAACCACATTTTTTCATGAAAAGCGCCCATATAGATGAACTTAAGTAGCAATACCTTATCTAAGTACAACATTTTATCCAAATCGTTGAAGCCGCTTTCGAGATCCAAAAATTATCTTTATTATTATTATCAGTAAAATCGCCTATATAGATAAACTTGAAAAGCAAAACCCTATCTGCATACAAAATTTCTCCCAAATCGATTGAGCCGCTTCCGAAATATATCAAACTGTGCGTCGGTAAACATATCTTTGATGACGTTATGTCACATATTCATGAAATTGTCTTACCGAATTACACTCTAGCTTTTTCTTGTCAAAGTAAACTTGACATTTATAATTGGAATTTTGTTGCCATTAGGACAATTCAAGTCAACAAACTACCAGAAAAAATTACTCGTCCTGCAGACTCGTAATTTTTTTATTTTTTTTTATTTTTTTTATGGGCAGTTTTTTTCGTTGAATTGTCAGGCCACAAAATTCTCATTACTACATGTCAACTTTACTTCGACAAAAAAAAAGCTCTAGTGTAATTATAAGTGATAATTTGTTAGTAGCAAATTACAGCGACTATTTCATTCACACATGGCTGCACCTATGAAATTACATTATTGAAGTCACGTGATATGCAATATGAGCGGATATTCAAGTAAACACGATAATTCAAGTAAATACGTATATTTAGGTAAACAAACAAAGGGAAGTGTCAAGTTTGATATAACTCAAAATTGAAATATCTCGTTTTCGGTTATCTTCTACTACGGAAATTATCGAACATACGAGCTAATCTATTCCAGAAAACACAAAAAACAGTAAAGAGTCTATCTGGAGAGAATGTATATTTTTTTAAAAGCGAATTTGAATGTATATTTATATGAACGTTGTTCGTGAAATAGTCTTCCTAAATATCACTCGACGATGACAAATAGAGATTGCTATTTTCTTTAATTCATCTCGAGTAACTTGTCTTTTGAGATAATTCAATTACCATATGAACCATATTACCATATTACTATACGAACATTAATGATCGAGCTAAACTCTCGGGAGTTATTCTATGACCTAATTCTATGGTGTAGTTGAATTGTCAAAATACAAAGTACTCTCGATAGGGAGGATAGGAAAATAATAGTAGGCTTTGGACCTTTGTTTAAATGAATGCATAAGAAAGTTATCCATTAACTTGGTTGTCTGACAAATGTCCGGTAAAAAATAATCAAGCCGAATTACATTCGTGGTAATAATTTTTTGAGATAATTTTAAATAGATTTGCACTCGTCTATGTTGCTATAGAAATCTCACGAGTGGACGAAGTGGACGAAGTGGACTTCGTCCACTCGTGAGATTTCTATAGCAACAAAGATTGGTGCATATAGTTAAAATTATCAAAAAATTACTACCACTTGTATAATTACTGTCGGAAATCCCCACATTATTATTAATATTAATAATTAAACATAATTAGTTGCATTCTGCAAATGAGCTAGAATAGCCGGTCCGGTTGATGACAAACTGGTTGTCATAGGTTGGAAATTTGAAATTTTGACAACTGATATGCAAGTATTCTGCAATGCAGCAATTTTAAGAGAGAATAAAATTTTCTGACAAATCGATAATAATATAATCTGGGCCACATTTTGATAGACAGCCCATTTTGGGCGTATTCGTGTATTTATGAAACTAAATAAAAAGTATGTTTCATCCGTTAAACAGATCGATGAATGTCGATCTCTCTTCGGTTCTTAGACTGTTCGAAGATCCAGCAAGAAACCAAATTTCCACAGCCTTAGTGTTTCACCCTGTGAGACAGAACTAACGCAGCACGTGCCATCAACGAACAGTTTAAATCACATCTCTGGCGAGCGGTAATTTCAGTTACATAATGATCAAGAACCTAGAGCAATTTCATAGATTTAGCAAATAGTCACGGTCGAATAATCAAGACAATAGGGGTTCTTATCGTGCTACTGCAAATGTTAAAAAAATTATATACTGTTACATTTCGTAAAAGATTTCGACGATCGCTCGGGTCTCGGTCTGGTTTATTGCGATTTCGCAAATGTCTTATAAGTGCTCCTAATTGCGGGTTTCAATAAATCTTTATCGTTGGCATCTGGTATCTGGAATCTTTTTATGTCGTCAATGAAAGTGAATTCACTTGTATTGTTTCGAAGGTTTTCATTTCACCTTGCGCATTCTTTTGAGAATATTTTTGGTTGTAGTTGGATTACCAAAAAAATCGTTTTTTTTTACGTCAGATGCAAGGTTCTGACTGTCAAAAATGTATAGATGTAAGAAAGTAAAAAATGAGCTCACATAATCTTTTACTGCATATAATTCATCAACATTTTTCTACATATGGATCATATCTATATTTATATTATCAGTGGTAAGCACAACGTATATTTGATACGCTACGGTTATTCAAGTTGACTATTTTTGCAATGCAAAAAAATTTACGCTATACGTAAAACAATGCTGAAGATGCACACCGCATTTGTGAACGAAACGTCCACGGAAACCTCCTATATGGAGGTGAACCGGCCACGGCCACAAAGCCCGGAACATCTTCATAATACTTCCGGCTGTGAAAGCCTTATCTCTAGTCTAGCGGTGGTTTGTCAAAGAATCAATGGAGACCTTGAATATCTTGTTAACTGATCGAAAAAGTATTATCTTTCAGTTAATCCCACTAAATCGCTCGTAATGCTCTTTGGTAGATCAGCAATGAGAAAACGTTGCTCAAATGATATAAGTATTAGTATTGATAACTTGCAATTACCATTGAAGGATTGTGCAAAAAATCTCGATCTGATGTTAGACCATTCTATTAGATTTTCGTCCCATGTCTTGCTCATTCTAAAACGAGGATACTGTAGTATTAAATCAATTTATCGCCATTGAAAGATACTCAATCAGAAATCAAAATTACTACTTTGCGAAGCACTTGTCCTCTCTCATGCGAATTATGCTGATGTGGTTAATGGTCCTTACCTTCTACAAGCAGACAAGAGAAGACTATAAGTTTTACAGAACTCTTGCCTCCGACTCAGAAGGGATCATATATCTCATCATTTAAACACTCTAGGATGACTGAATATAGAATCCCGGCGTATTTTTCATGCTTGCAGTTACTACCACAAAATAATCACGCAGACTAAACCAGCTTATCTCTACAATAAAATTAACTTCCGGACAGATATTCATAAGCTGAATCTGCGATTTAGGAACCTGCTGACACCTCCTCGGCATTATACATCTCATTACCGTGGTTCCTTTACATTTTTCATAACTTGTCTATACAATCGGCTTCCCAACGAACTGAAGGACTTGTCTACTTTTATTTAAAAAAAAGAGTGCCCGAAACTTTTTCCACTGTTTCCTACAGGATTTTCTCCGTAGATTTCGAATCTGAGATCAGATTTGTGATAATTATTATACATGGTGCGTTATTCCTACAAGAATTTAAAAGGAAAAAAAAATTATATTCTGGTCCTGATATTGGTTTCGTTCGAAGGGCTTCTTGTTGAGGCCTTTCAGTGTGATTCACGTACCAAATTTGAACCCAATCGGCCAATCCCTGTATTAAATATGACGGATTGAATTTTCTGTCTAACTTCACAAATCACTCTGTATGTCGGTAACGAAGCGGTTTTGGACATTTGTATATGACATTTTGCAATCGTATGGGCAGTCCCTTCAACCCCATAAGTTTTGTCGGTTTCATCTCTGGACACCCTGTATATGTATTTTTGTAATCATGGTTGGATGGAAGAGCAAGGTATGATCATGGCCATACATTGAATCCTGCCATTTGATAGGATATTCTATTTATATATGATGTACTTTTTCTTAATCTGTTACTGCTATTCCTATCAATAAAATCATTATTATTATTATTCATTAATGTTTTTTCTGGTTTTATCTGTTTCGTTTTCTCGAAGTTTCTCCATTTCCTCCCATTATTAATCGTCATTCAATAGTTTTTATGATTGTTATAGCCTTCAAGAATTTTTTTCGAATTCATATTTTCTTGTTTCGTAAACTTTAGTCCTGTAGGTGGAACAGTGAAGTTTCGAAACGTCGACTATTTAAAATTCAGTTTTCTTTAAAATTTCAACCAAATGTTTGCCAACTAAACTTCGGAAATCATTTAAACTGTCGCATTTCTATTCAGTTGTTCTCATTGAAATTGTACTTTGAAGTATATATAAAATTGTATCGAAATCATTTTTCTAATATAAACATATACAGAGTTACTCGAAAGTATGGACCCTCCATTGATTGAAGTAAATTCTGCGAAAAAAAACTTATTTGGTATGCACATGAAGACTCTTTCATGGAATTTAGTGTCCTATTGGACTTTTTGAATGTAAAATGAAGAAACAAATCATTCCAATCGGTTTAAAAATCAATCGTTGATGAGGATGTTACAATTTCATATGGTCTCATATTTGTAGAACAATGAAGGATGATGTTTTTTTTGTTTTCACCATTTTGCAACTGTTTCTTTTTTTCTGCAAAATAACTAGAATTACTCATATTTTTCATTTCACAATGTTTATAGTTTCATTGAGCACTAATATACAACTTGCGTGAAAGTTTGCATTGTTTTGTAGTTTTTCTCCATTTATCCTTATTAAAAACTGAGTCCTTGACATTTTAGTATACGTTAGGTACCTCCTATAAATTAAAAGTTCCTTTTTAGCAATGATTCTATAGATTTTTATGTTATAAGGATCATAATCGAACGAGACGAAAGCATGCACAATATTGATCGTTTATAATCCGAATTAGAAACAAAAACTTCATCATCTGGCATCAATAAATAGGTATATATGAATATTTTCCAAATTCCATATTTAGCATGTTTGATATTACAGATAGAGTTGTACATTACGAAAAAATTGTGAACAAGCTCTGCCTCACCATTTCGTTGACAATGCAACAGCAAACCATGTTAAACACACCCTGCTGCCAAGTAATATTAGATGATAGTTTACCTTCCGATTTGAAGGATGAAGTTTTGTATTTTGAATGAAACTGTTTGAAATTACCTACTTGCATTTTTTCTTATAAAGTCAATTAGCGCTACACATTCTGAAACTTTACATTTGAATTTCATTATGGTACTAGGACTCTTGAAACTTCATTATGGCCCTTGACCATAAATAACTATTTTCTACAAACGTCAAAAAATGACAAGGTTCGCGCATTGACATCAATATGCGAAGTGACCCTTTTTTTCATTTTCCTTCGTTACCGTGCGCTAAATATGTATTTCGCACATTGCATGTAAACTATATGGGATTTTTATATTTTACCCTTTATAGTCCTCAATCAAGCAGAAATCCAGGAAATCATTTTTTGCTCAATGTATAACAATAATTCAACACTTGTCAAATTGTGACAACATTTTAAACTACCTAATTTTATTTTTTTATATCATGCTAAGCATTTTACTTATGTTAGAACTATAATTTTTGAGGTTTGTAGAAAAATTTTAATTTGCATCTCGTGCGAGAAATACTTTAGTGATCTCGACTAGTTTTAACTCAGCTATATCTCGTTAAAAAAAAAATCAGTTCTTGATCACCAAAGAAGCATTTTGCGCACTAGATACAAAATAGTATATTGATGTGTAAGTGGATAAAAAGGTCTTTCAAACACGCGCGATTTTTCGAGCACGACGGAGCAGCCAGAGTGCTCAAAATAGAGCAAGTGTTTGAAAGATCAGTTATCCACGAATACTTTACGTTATTTTTTTCAATTGATGCACTTTGAAATTATAAATACTGGTTTCATTATTACAAATTACGGAAATGAGATCTTATAACGTAAAATGATTGAATTCGTGATTTGACATCAGTAGGGTTAACCGGGGGAACTGTAAACGGTTTTGGTAAAGTGAGGTTCCAGCAGTGTTGAATTAAAAAGTATCAAATATAAAGCGCTCATTTCAAATAAGAAGATATTCGAAAGTATATTCTACCTAAATTTAATTCTTGAACTTGCAAAAATAAATTATCAGAAAAATATTTAAAGTTTACAACACCCATGTAATATTTTTCAGTTTTTATAATTTTTGGGGTGATGGAACACAATTTGAAAAAAAATATAAATGCAATAACTCCTCTGTATTGATCCTATTTTGGAATAGGTGGGTTTATATTGAACAAATGATCATATCAAAACCAATTTCAATCACCAGTGTTTGTTTACCCCATGATAAAAATGAAAATTTTGAACAATAAAAAATAAAATTTTAATATTCATCCTAATCGATATACAAAAATCAGGATCAGTTAAAATAAAATCTGTTGTGGAATCATCTGCGACTGAAAGACAAACTTTAGTCGCCATTTTCCATCGATCAAGATAACCTCTTGGGAGGTATTCATGTTGAAAAGGGGAACATTCTCCATGAAAATTGAAAAATATGATTTATTTGTAATATCTAACAGAAAACAACTACTTCCCCGGCACAAGCCACGCTGGACATTGAACTACATCTGATAGATATTGTGAAAAGACTCTAACTGAAAAGGAAAGAAAAAATCTGAAAGTAAAAATTCGCATTTTCATTCAGATAACTGAATGGAATAAAACAGGCTCTTCCAATCCGATATCAATCCTCCTGAAGAGCTTGGCAAAGCGAAATAGATTTTTGTCGACCAAAATGTATTGGGGATTAAATGCGAGAGAAGCGATCCTTTCTTCATTGAAATGAACGATTTCTGTGAGTGATATTTTTTAATAACATATTCTCCTTATCTAATCTATTTAATGATTTTATCAATTAAAACTAGAGAGAATAAAAAAAAATCAGTTATCTGAATGAAAATGCGAATTTTCACTTTCAGATTTTTTCTTTCCTTTTCAGTCTTTTCACAATATCTATCAGATGTAGTTCAATGTCCAACGTGGCTTGTGCCGGGGAAGTAGTTGTTTTCTGTTAGATATTACAAATAAATAACATTTTTCAATTTTCATGGAGAATGTTCCCCTTTTCAACATGAATTTATGTATTTATCATATACAATAAAAATTAAGAAATAATTTGATTATTCGACATAAATGAACTTTTCAAAAAATCGCAATGCAACAGGTTACAAGGTTGACATGAGCCTGGATATAAGAAGCGTGGTAGCATCTTGCACTATATGGAAGGAAACTAGAACCCGCCAAATTCAAAAGTTATTGGCATGTTTACAATTACCCCTAGTTTACTATTACCCCGCTTGACCCTATACCTTTAATGTTTGAATAAAAGTTTTGCATTTGTTTGTAATATTTCATTTGACGTTACAAGGTATCCTGTCAAATAAGTAATCATAACATTGTCATTAGGCTTCACTGTTCTCGTTGTTGATGTAGCCATTGTAACTTTAAAAAACGCGCGTTCGAAAGTTCGATTTGCACACGCAGAGGCATGCTTTAAATAGGTAAAAAGAGGCACCAATTAAAAAAATAACTAATAAGTCTTTTTGTGTTTTGTTTTTTGTTATTCTATTTTTCATAGTTCAATAGTTATGTAGTTAATCAACAAAATACCTTTATTTCGTATTACCATGAATATTTTGTTCTGTATTAAAAAAAGTATAAAATAAAACATATAATTTCCATAATTTTGAGCGAAAATCAACTTATACAGCTTAGAACTTAAGGAAAAATTATATATTAGGAACAACTAGAAAGAATTATTTTATACCTACTGGAAAAAAAATTGACAGTTGCTGACGTTGAAGTTAAAATTGTTATTAAAATTTATATATATATATTATTTTCAAAAATATTTGGTAGCAGTCAGTTGACCAGTTTAGTTATATATTCTTCGTTTTTTTAAATCGAGCTTTGGAAAATCTTTATTTTCTTTGTCAAGATTTTAACTACAATATAAAATGGATGAATAAATGGTGTTTTAACAGTTGATTAATACTTACTAACGTGAAATTAAAAGAAATTTACATCATTAACAAACATGAAGAATTAGTGACACTTGAAAAAATACAGACAGGTAGGAACGCACTGACAGAAAGATGAGTGATAAATATACATATATAGGATGATAAAAACATAAAAATTGTGAAGATGAATAAAATCTAAAAAATACAAAATAAATTCAAGGTGGGCGACTATTGGGGAAAATCTGTTTACTTCTGTGTAAAATGTAAGTGTATATAGAACTCAAATCTTTTATGTCAGTTCTTTAACTAATACATTCAACAAAAGAACTTACATAAAAGATTTGAGTTCTATATACACTTACATTTTACACAGAAGTAAACAGATTTTCTCCAATAGTCGCCCACCTTGAATTTTTTTTTTTTTTTTTAGATTTTATTCACCTTCACAATTTTTATGTTTTTATCATCCTATATATGTATATTTATCACTCATTTTTCTGTCAGTGCGTTCCTACCTGTCTGTATTTTTTCAAGTGTCACTAATTCTTCATGTTTGTTAATGATATAAATTTCTTTTAATTTCACGTTAGTAAGTATTAATCAACTGTTAAAACACCATTTATTCATCCATTTTATATTGTAGTTAAAATCTTGACAAAGAAAATAAAGATTTTCGAAAGCTCGATTTAAAAAAACGAAGAATATATAACTAAACTGGTCAACTGACTGCTACCCAAATATTTTTGAAAATAACATTGTCACAGTCACGAAATTATTCAATCATATATATATATATATATATATATATATATATATATATATATAAATTTTAATAATAATAATTTTTCATATGAAGATGTGCTTTTCGGACAGAGTATTCTTGTACGGCATTCATTACGTTGGGTAGATGCACCACCCAGAATTGACGGCATAGTGCCTAAAGTTATTTTCTCTTATAGCTGCATCGTTCTGTAGATGTTTCATGCTGGGTAATATGACTACCCCAAACTGTTATGCAGGCTTGTAGTCTATGAGTTTTCAATAAAATCATACAACTGAAATGATGGTTTACGATTTTATTGAAGAATTCATTATAAAAAGTATAAAAATATGTGCTGAGAATTATTGTTGTGGTTGAATGATGAATTGAATGGATAATCGATTCTTTTTGGGGAGCTAAAATCTTTTACTTCCAAGGTACCGGATCCAAGCTCCATTTTTGTGTTTTCTTGCCATTGCACTCGGTGATAACTAATCCTTCGGTGAATTCTTTGGAATCGCTCACATCGAGACACTTATGGTTGGTTAGATGACGCAGCTCTTGTGTCTAAAAATCAGAAGTCAAAATTAGAAATATATTCGGATATTAAAACTTGTGAGATGATGATATGAATTGAAATTTTCTCAGAGTATATGAGTATATGAGTCATCTGGTAAAAATTCTAGAATGGGGATCAAACAACTTGGTAGATTTCAATGCCAATGAAATCTAAGCGTGTCTCTCCTCTAGAAAGACCGATCTTACAGTGGCCAGCGTAACTATGTCAGGAATATCCATACCAATGAAATATTTCATTCCAATTCTCGGTATTACCATCAGCAGTACCCTTTCAACCACGTGAGGCCTCTCAAAGACTTGGTTTTCTATTTTGCGACAAGTAGTATTTCACTTCCCGCCAATTGATTATGATTCATAAAGCACAAATTCGACCTGTCGTGGAATACTGTTCCTATATATGGAGAGAAGCTCTCAAACTCACATTGAAACTATTAGAATGTGTTAACAAAAGAGCTTTTCGTCTCTTCGGTGATACTTTGGTCACAAGCTCGCTCACTTCGCTGGAACACTGCAGAAAAATTGAGGATCTGTCTCTGTTTTATAGATATTTCCATGAACGATGCTCTTCCGATGTATCATCGATCGTTCCACTGTTAGCGGTACCATCGAGACTGACCCGTCGAGCTCAGTCCTCACATCCTCACATCATTCTTCCAATGAACTCCAAAGCTTTTGATCTCGCTGCCTTGGTAGGTTTTCCCCTTCAGGAATTCAAGAAGAACACCAATTTCTTCCTTTCTTGACTCGGCTCTCACGATGTTCTTTGAACAATACAGGATTTTCCTTTTCATGGGAATCAGAACTTAATATACTGGAGTTTTATCCCAACACCAAACCGCTTTTTTAACACCTCGACACGTGTTTCAATCACCAAGTTATCATCTGCAAGAGGAAGATTGAACTAAATTGACATACAGAGTTGTCCTTATTTATACTCATTAGATATATCTGCTAGATACCTGCACCTTGTTTGTCTCAAATAAATTTCACAATATTCCCTTATCTACTGATTAGGTAGATGTTAAATTGAATGGATATGCTAAATATTAACATCATGTGATAACATTTTCAGTCATAAATTCTTATAAATTAGCATTAAGTCTTGTTATATCTGAGGAACACCAGGAACAAAAATTACTAAAACGATACCTCAAAGGTATCTGCAATGAAAGGCCCGCTAAACCAAAATATGAGGTTACCTGTGACCCTCACCCTGTTCTAACATATCTGGAACAACTCCATCCTCTCGAAAGTCTCAGCTTATGGACCTCGACAGTAAAGATGGTCACTTTACTAGCATTGATATCAGCTCATAGAATTCAAACAATTGCAAACATTCAGTTACAAAACATCAAACAAATGAGGACTTACATGGAAATATTCATCTCCAATAAAATTAAAACAACGGATCACAAGAGAAATCAACCAGTTTTGATTTTAGCATATTTTCGTGAAAACCCACCCCTTATGTCTTGCCACCACAGTTATGTTTTATATATCGAAAACTTCATCATATAGACCGCCTCAGGAAACCCGCCTAGTACTAACTGTTAAAAAACCATATCGAGCAGCCACTACTCAAACCATTAGCCGATATATAAAAAGCGTATTAGCTTCTAGTGGCATAGACATGACACGGTTTACGAGCTATACAACGAGGCATGCTGCGACATCAGCAGCTTTTCGTGCTGGAGTAAATATTGATATAATCAGAAAGGCTGCAGGTTGGACTGAGCGATCCCAGGTATTCAATAAATTTTATAACAAGCCCACTGTAGATACCCCCATGCCTTTGCTTTTGGGGTACTCCAAGGATCAGGCTCAACTTAATCGTAAACTTACCTCAATAAGTTATTATATTATTTTATGTTTTGTTGTTCACATATGATATGTGTTTTACATCTATATAGGTGTATGTTATACAGTGATCGCCAAAAAGTATGTACCATATGGAAAAAAAGTTTATTATTAGAGTATTAGAAAAAAGATCCTTGGGAAAAGTTTGTGCATGTCCGATAACCTAAAAATCGATTTTGACTGAATGGGCAAAAAGTCGGGTAAAATGGCAAGATATCGAAAAAAGTTATTTGAAAAAGTTGCTTAGAATTCAATTTTATACACATATACAAAGTTTGAATGCATATATATGTATGTATGTATGTATATATTATAATTAAAAGATCAATTGACTCACCTTAAGGAAAATTGATCATAATTATATGAACATTTTCAACGAAGAATTATAAAGTCCCCCCTTTTCAAAACTTCGTAACCCACCTTGCCGATCCAGCACTACTTAAAAAAAAATTAATATTTGAGCATAAATATATCGTTGCGTAGCAAAAACTACGTGTTTTTGGTTTTTTCATTTCAGGCTTTGAAGTTCGGACAGTGGCCGTCGAAACGGACGACTACAAGTAGTATCCTTTATAATTCTTCGACGAAAATGTTCATATAATTATGATCAATTTTCCTTAAGGTAAGTCAATTGATCTTTTAATTATAAGGAAGAAAAAGTTTGAGATTGACAACTTTTCAATTACCTTGAGAATGATAACAATAATACATACAGGGTGTAATCTAACTTCTGGCACCCCCTTGAAGGACGGGAGTATAATGCCATTTTCTAACGAATGAAAGGTGTAAAAATAAAAAAAAAATGTGAAAATTTTAAATTTTGCTGGAAAATTCGGAAATTCTTGGAAACCGCTGCTCGAAATTACACAGTTACTTCCATCTGGAAGTTCCAGTATTATTGCGGCTCTGCTCCGGTAAGCTGACGTTTGGAGGACAGCGGTTCGACGAATTTTCCAACACCTGCCATTCGTTATAAAATGGCAGTATAAACCTGCCCTTCAGGGAAGTTCAAGAGATTAGATTACATAACTATAACATTCAAAAATAATTCCTTCGATTATTCTGAAATAGGTTGTCGGCCCTCCGTTTCTTTGAAGGTTGTCAAATATACCAAAACTAACAAAGTTGTGAATCGCTTGTACATGACAAGACATATAACTTTTCATGCAGTGGAAGAGGGTTCATTAGTTCCGCAGTTGCCGCAACTACTCCATTGGCTCAATTTTTTATGATTAGTTATTCATCATGATTCCTCATTTGCTACGGATTTCAAGGAGTTCCCGTTCGTTAACAGAAAGATCCATGTGGAACAAGCAAGTATCCAAAGTAAGGACCAAGGGGTGTGAGGACTGAACTCGACGGGTTATTCTTTATAAAACCGCTCAGGTATATTACTATATATTTCGTTTCTTCTTGTTCTTGTTGCCTCTTGACTTCTTATGCTTTTGATCGCCATCATTTCATTGTTATTTTTAAGTCCTTATTCTTCAGCTCTCAACAAACATTACATTCCTGCATACGGGACCATTCAATGGGCCGGTTTTATCAGGTATGGATAAAATCAAGACTCCGTCATCGTCAATACCCCCCAACAAAGTGTTTGTTGGGATGTCATGTCTGCAGGTGGTCATTTCCAACCAGATGGGGGACAATATTCGATCTTTGTGCGAAACATAAGTTTTGGGACTCGAGTACGAGTCTTCTTTCCTATTCGTTTAGTGAAACAAACAATTTCATTCGAAGCGGATGTTTTTTCGTTCGGATATGTTCCGCTGAGTTATCAAAACCACTCATAATTCTTGTTCACGTGTCATACTTTTGTAGAACTTCTATATCATTATGTCAAAGCTGAAATTTTCTATAAAAGAAAAGCTGAAATATTCTATAAAAGAAGTCATAATAAATCTTCAAATCGTTTCAATTTCCTAAGAGTGAGGGCTATATGATACGAGTACAATGAAAATTCAAAATTGACTACAGTTCGTACAGTTCGTTACCTTTTGATCGAATTCCCATTTCTGTCTTGCGAGTCCACTGCATGCCATTATTCTTACTTTAAGTGGTCCAAGGCCGACCCGTTCAGGGGAGTCCAAACAAATTGAATCATCAGTCATTATAAAACCGTCTTTGGTGATTATAAACATTTCAATCTCTACGTCATCTCCCAAACACCTGTTTTGAAAAAAAAATTACATATTTCAACATGAGTGATTAACATGAAACGTTTAATATAACTAATGATGAATATTAATCAAAGACTGCACGGAAAGAAATCCCTGTGTAGATTTGTTCCTTAAGAGTGTAAAAAAAATGTGTAAATCATGTATACAGTTGTCGAAAATTAGTACACGTGGTTGTAATATATATTTACCAATTATTGTTGTTTCGGTTTGTGGTGAAATTTTCCCCAGCTTTGTGACTTTTATACAAAATATGTGTAATACATAATTGTGGATAAATTTTACACATTTATCATTCAAAAGGTACAACACGAAATGCGTACTAAATCACAAACAAAACTGCCCGCTGATAGAGGGCACAACCCGTGCAAGCCTCATTCTGTAAATGTTACTAACTCATTCTGTAAATATTTCACACAATAGGGAGTATTTTAAAGCCTTGTGTAAAATTTTTACACCGTATTGTGTATTCTGAATTTCAATTTTGCCCACAGAACTGTAATAAAAACATTTTTTTTTGTAATATAATTAAACATTATTGTGTATTTTTCAATTATATAGTCAACAGAATTGTACAAAAAAAACTAAAATTTTTGTAATATTAATACAAGCAGAGTTGTTAAACAACTCGAACAATATTGTTTAAAAATTTCAAACAATTGTGGAAAAAAAATACACACATTTTTTTCCGTGTGAACTTCATATCGTGATACCTACTAATGGAAGCTGATGATAAGTACGCATCACATAGAGACCATTTAATTTATCATGATATATAATAATATGCTTCCTTTGGAACCGTTTCAGTTGAGGAAAAATAATAGGAAAAAGGTCTTTTTCTATAAGCAAAGTATCCTTTGACGCTTCCATATCTCAACGCAAAGATCGAAAAAATGTAAAAAGACGGTGGATCAAACCAATTTAAACAGATGGAACCCATGTTCGATATCGGCCGGCGGTCTTTTTTCTTCTTAGACATGAGGTATAATCCATGGTTTTTTGCACTATTGAATATTTGGATAGCTTGTACATTTGAAATAGCTATTGAGTGTTGATTTTCTCATTGTGTGCCTATGATGAATGAAGTATCGAGCTTTTTCAGGCTAGAAAATCTTGTGTGTATTTCGAGCACAAAGTGTCATGGCCTCTTTCCAAGACTAACTCTCTTTGTATAGCACGAGGTATAGCAGCAATCTATCATTTTGCGCCCTAAATAAACGAATAGCTATTTTGTTTTCAAACTGCCCAATTCGACTCTTGAAAATTCAGGAAATCAACAATACTCAAATAATAAAATTTATTTTGATATTCGGTCGGCAAACACATATTTTTTGAAAAACTCAATAAATGGAGAATAAAAGATTTGTTTCTTTTCACAAGTCAATAAGAAACTGCCCTAATACCAAAACTACATCAATTTCACTAAATTTCAATAGATTCGCCAACAAAGTTTGGCATCATAACAAGCTAAAGCTTTCTCATGTATCCTACCCTAGTCCTATATATTCCTCTGAGTGGGTAAATGCACTCATTATATCCCTGTGCCATAAAATTTTCATAACGCCAAATAATAATAATAATATCCGTCTTCCACCCGAACAGCCTAAAACCTTTATTGATGTACTATGAACCTGAACAATGGGCTGTATGGAAAAGAGCCCACATCCGTATACTTCACATTTCGCAATTTCCAGACTCTCGAATGCATTGAGAAGTCTATGCTCACGAACCTGTCATTGTGACATTGAATTTTTGATCCAAATCATGATGGATCACAATCGATTTTTTATATTATATATATAAATTTGATATGAGCAATGTGGTTTTTTAATCGTACTGTCATGGCCCTTCTAGTGTGACCCACATATATACCTCTATCCACTCCTCTATCTTATCTTTGAATGAACCAAATTTTGTTTTTGCAGTTCATATAAAGTTTTGTATACCACTTTCATATTGAGGGTTCTAAAATTGCCTATGAAACCCTGAGTAACTCGACGAACCTCGATGGGATAACGACATATTTGGGAGGGTTCTGCCCTTTTTGAAAAGTCGAAAATGGGAGGGTTCTGCCCTTTTTGAAAAGTCGAAAACTAATGAAGAGTTTCCTGGAATCTGTTTCCCAATCAGTTTGTCCACCAATAACCGTTTAGCTCAGGCACCTCCAGTAGCTGACGCATAGACTCGAATTCGGAATTCTTAATGAAAGGTAATAATTGATGCGAACGAACTGATATCTTCCGAATATTGAAAAAGTTAAATATCCTTCAAACTCTAAGAATCACTATCAGTGAAAGAAATAAATACAAACCTGTCTAGTTTTGCTATTCCCATGGGTTGATTAGAAAGACCCCTCCTGTCTGGTTTCAGTAAACATAGATCCACACCTATATTACGTATTCGACCAAAAAATCTATCGGTCTTTGGAAAGAAATGTTGTGGCCAAATATTATCTAGGTACCATTCAAAACTTTTACACTTCAATCTCTTCCTCAACTCCAACCTTGACGTCACGTTTTGTTCATCTCTGACGTTCCTGAAATGAAGACTTTTGATATAGGAACTATGAAAATTGATAATGGAATGTGGCTTTCACAGCTGGCGTCAATGTTTTGGTTGATTTTGGGGTTATGCCGTGGTCTTCTTTGGTTAAAATTTCCGAACGTTTTATCTACAACTGCGGCAGTCATCTTCAGTGGCCTGGTCAAAATACTTTTTTTGACGTATCAACTGAAACTGAAGCTCTCGTTTCTGGCACGTCATTTACAATGCTGTTTTTACGAGTATTGAAACATAGTACACGCGAACACACAGAAAGTGCGCGCAAAAACAGCATTGAACATGACGTGCCAAAAACGAGAGCTTCAGTTTTAGTTCATAAGTCAAAAAGAGTACGTCGACCACGCCACTGGAAATGACTACCATAGTGACACTAGAAACTTTTGGCCATATCACCCGAGACGCTCGGAAAGTACGCGAGAACCCACTATCACAGAAAGGGCGCGAAAAAATAGCATTAAAAATGACGTGCCATAAACGAGAGCTTCAGTTTCAAATGATACGTCAAGAAGACTAGTTCGGCCACGCCACTGAAGATGACCACCGCAGTTGCAATTGAAACGTTTGAAGATTTCAACCAAAGAAGACCAAAGCCAAAACCGGGAACCAACCGAAACACAACTATAAAAATTTCAATGAAATAAATCTTTTTAAAAATAAGATTTCATTTTATAAACTGATACTGAAAATGTGTATTGCATGATGTAATAATATTCTAGATATACAGGATGTTTCAAAATTCAGTATCAAGAATCAGGGGGCGTATATTTCGGGTCAATATAAGACTTTATTTCCTATAAACATATGTCCGCAACTGCTTAATTTCTAAGATACAGGGTGTTGAAATTTAACAAAAATTATAATGATACGCTACTGTTTTTTTTAAATGAATATTAAATTTTTTATGAGTGTCCTCTATCTATTCATAAAAATGGTCCCTTGACTTTTTTCCCTACGAAGAACAGTTTTCGATTTAAAAAGCAAATTGAGACATACAAAAAATCACATAGGTACAAGCGAATGACGACCTTTTATTTTTTAAATCGAAAACCGTCCGTCGGACGGAAAATAGTCAAGAGACCATGTTTGTGGAAAAATAGAAGACAATTATGAAAATGATACTAATTTGACAAAAAAAAAACAGTAGCGTATCATTATTTTGAACAAAAATGACAGAGCATGTTTACAGAGACGCCACTGATGAAAATTAAAAAACGTTCGCCATGGAAAAAATGTATTTTTATGTGTACTTTGCATGTACCAAAATTAAAAAGAAAAGCCAAAGTGGTTTAGAGATATTGAAAAAGAACTGATTTTTTTGTTAAATTTCAACATCCTGTATCTCAGAAATAAAGCGGTTGCGGACACATGTTTATGAGAAAGAAATTTTTTTTTTGACCTAAGAAACACGCCCCTGAAATCTTGATACTGAATTCTGAAACACCCTGTATATAAACGTTAATTTGCATGTAGAATGAAAGTGATACATTAAATTTTGATGGAAATATTTATCACATATATTCAATGTTGTTTGTTTCAGTCAACTACCCTCCTAATCCACTAACATAAGACAACCTCTAGCAAAAAGTGAAGAATGAACGTAGCACTCTGAAACTTGGCACATAACATCTCGACATCATGTATTATTTGAAAAAAAATTGTTTACCAAAAAATCAGAGGTGGAACCGAAAAAAAATTTCATTTGAAAAAAATATAATTTTTTTTTCATTGTTATTTCAGAAAATTTAAGATTTATCAAAAAACGATTTCGATAGGTTGAAAGATAATTTAATTCTCCACAAGAATGATATTCAGTAATACCTTATGAAATACGCTCGTTTTCTCAGAAAACGTGGCTTAACGCCGACGTCACATTTCATGCTCGCGATAACCCGCCACTGCAAGTTCAGGCAGGGCCGAAAATTAGATTTGTCATAACTTTGCTAAAAATTATAGTAGAAGGAAAAGAAAAAGTGCATATCGTTCCTGAAGACTTCTACTTCCTCATGCAAATGAAACATGTGAGTATCTGAGTATTTAAAATGTGTTTTGTCACACTTCACATAACCCTTCTAAGATATTTACGGATGATCCGAAAGTCATGAATATTTTAGTTGATATGGAATAATTATACTTGAGCAGGAATCAGTACCCTCTTTGGACCATATGCAACGATTTAAGGATAGTGAGACAAGTCTCACTTATACATGCCAAAGAAAAAACAGGGTACTGGATCCTGTTTTACGCAGAATTAGGTTTCCTAACTAAGCGTCATGGAATATTACTCACGAAAAGCAAAAGATTGGTAAAAACATATTTATAACAGAAATAAAAGTTTTATATGAACATGTGGATAAATTCGAACGAAAGTCCGAAAAGTGTGCCGGAGAGTTTCAAATTAATGGAACGAAAAATGTCGACAAAGTCGAATTCCCCTTCTCTCCACAATATCTCACAAAGTGGAAAATCTGAGGCAAATGTCTGTCAGAAAACAACTACGTCCCCCTACGAACATTGAATTACATGTGACAATTGAAACTACCCGGCACACTTTTCGGACTTTGTTCGAATTTATGCATCAACTCTTCCTGGAGTCTGGAATATTCAATTCTTAATTGCAATTAGCACTTGCAATTGTGTCCTCTTGGAGGAACATTGCATAAATTGATGTCAGATGTAAGTAAATGCTCGCAGGGAAGTGTTGTTTTCTGGCAGATATTTGACTGAAATTTTCCACTTTGTGAGATAGTGTGGAGACAAGGAGAATTCAACTTTTCGTTTCATGAACACGTGTCGTTGCTGTGGTGAGTTTTGTTTCTCGGTATTAACTTTTAACTTTCAAAACATATCTACATTTTAGCTTGGACTTTCTGTTCGGTTCCAGCGTTTACTCGTGATAGAACACTTACCTCCCACAGAGAAAAGAGTAAAATATTGAAATAATAGCAAACCCACTAGGGTACATCCATAATTTATTATAATGTGAAAAAATGGGAACCATTCGGGATCTTATGTTGGGTTATCTGAACTAACTATAAACTAGTATATTCCTTGGATTTTTTTTATTTTATACTAGCTGTAACATCCGGCGTTGCCCGGACAAAAAATTTATGATCTTGGACAATTTCACTTTTCAGTGTTTTTTCCCGTACGTTCTAGAACCTTCCGAATACACTACTCTGGTTCATTTCACGATTTCCACGAATTTTCTAGAATTTTATAGAAATCTCGAAAATATTCCAGATTTTTATTTAATTTTCCAGAAATTAAGTACCTAGAAAGTTTCATTAACATGCTCTTCATCCTGTTCAACGAACTTTCTTCGCCGAACTTTCGAAAAATGCACTTGGGATCTTTTCAGTATGTTATAAAACATTACGAAGACCCTGTTCTAGTTTATTCCAAACACACTATTAAAAATACTCACATTTGATATTTCACAACAATAAAGGCTCGTGATACTTCAAAATAAAGGCTCACAGATTACTTCTTTCCTTTTCGTTTCGAAATCGCTTGTTTCGATGTTCAATTCGAACTGGCGGGCGACACCGGTCTCTTATATATTCAGAGAGCTAGGCTCTAGGATATTCGAGAAAGTTTGAGAATATTTTCTTTCTCACACCTTCTAGAATGTTCTCGACATTATCGTCTGCCGTAACAATACCAGACGTTGTTCTGTTCGCCGACTACCATTGTCGACTTTATGGCGAAGGCGCTGGTAGCAGTTTTCAACTTAATAAAAAATAATATATATTATATCTTTAAAAACACGCCCTTTAGGTTAAAACGGGAACTTTCTTGTTCGAGGGGGGATAAAGGGCTATCACACTATATGAGTCCCTTCATCGTGCCGGGACTCCTTTTTAAGTTTTAGCGGCACGCACATTTTATCAACTTAGTTTTATTATATATAATGATTTTATATCCAATATAGGGTCTAATTACATGTTCTGGGTAGGCCTTGTTATGCAATAGTGAATCGTGGAGAATTATTCCCAGTCGGCTACGAAAATCAATAATTCAGATTTTACATCTGGAAAAAAATCGCGCACCGACTGGGAATCGAACGTGGGTCTTTCGGTCACAAGACCACTGCGTTGATCCCCAGAAAAAAATTTCAAATTATTACATAAACTTACAGTTGTACCAAAAATTTATTTTCAACGTACTCTTTCCTATTACCTTGCTTGTTCGTTGAATTTGAAATAAAAATTTGCCCACTCGTCCATCCAAACCAGCGCCACTCTGGCCAAATTTGAGAAGAGAGTCTTGTTGATGCCACCAGGAAACGAATAAGGCGACGACTTTCTGAATATGTGTCCCACTCGAGAACAAGGGGCGATCTGTATTTTCCCACCGCACTGCCAAACTCTGAAGGACATTTCCAGGTTCTCGCCCCCCCATACGTTCATATTTTCATCGTAGGCGCCGATATCAAAAAAATATTTTCTGTCCATGGCAAATAAACCTCCTGCCATCGTTGGAGAGCTGAAAGGCTGTGTAGCGTCGTTTCTTCTTAATTTCATTTCTTTGCCACCTAAAGTGTACCACCTAACAAAAAGAAATACTTTTGTGTTAATTAGTAGAACGGCTTGATTTTTTTTTTCAGCTCGCAGGTTTCTTGATTTATGTCATTCAATAGTAATCAACCAAGTAAGATCCAAACAAAAATCGAATATAATAATAATAAATCATAATAATAAGTGGTCTTCATCTACCCAAATCTTTTCTAAGTACAAAAACATAATTAACCTCAAATGAGGAAATATCGTGAGAAGATCCAGGGAACGCCAAAGATCCGATAATGAGGTACCGGAGCACCGCCCCTCTTTTCTATCTTAGGCGCAAAATATCAAAGATTTTTCTGTCAACAACAGGATATTATCGTGACTCACGGTCGATGGTAGGTTAGAAGCAAGATTTTTATGAAAATTTCCCACCTTGTTTTTCCTCACCTATTCTATCAATCTAAAATATTTTCAGTATTGCGACGTTGCTGTTTCTATCAAAAAGGCTTAGCAACTTTATTTTTCTAAATAGAATACCTCGTATATTAATACCTTTTTAGAATCGCTCTTTTATAATAATACTTTTTTTGTTAATAATGTCCTATACCTATCTCTATCGGTTATCAAGATAAAAAATAATTTGTGTTAAAAATGATCCAAATCATAGCTATAGCACTTAAGTACATCAGTACTCGCAATTCATGAAAGGTTGATATTTTGATGGTTGTTTTGGACGAACTCAAAATATTTAATTATCGCTAAGAAATCGACTCCATATTATACAGGGCATGCTGAAATTACTATTATTTCCGTTACGCATAAAAGTGGTCAAATGTTCAATATTTCGAGTTTATCCTAAATATAATCAAAATATACAACCATATTTAACACAAATTATTTTTAATCTCGAAAACCGATAGAGATAGGTATAGGATATTATTGACAAAAAAGTCTGCCTTCCAAGTATGCTTTCATTAAATTCAAAGCAATTCCTTTAACACCACACCCTCCCATCTATTTCTCTCTTTTAGAAGTTTGTTCAAATCAGTTATACTCATGTAGAAAATGTAGCTCGCTAGATATTTTTGAAAACTACTAAACGACAACCACAATTTATAATGCAACACGTAAAGGTCATGTTTTTTTTTTGTGCAATTTTTCATACAAAAATATCAGTCCAAAAGATGGAATTGACAATGATCAATCTCAACCAAAAGAAATGTGTGCTTTCTGATTTTATTTTAAGAGAATCTCAGATAACCTAATTGTAATTGGGGGGATGGGAGTTAATCAATAAAAATTATTTTTTCTACAACTGTCTAAAAAAGTCCACTTGGGTGGTTTGTGTGCGTAAAGTATTATAATATTTCACTATCAACACACAATTTCATTATTAAACGAAAAAGCGTAAAAAAGTGCACTTTTTTAACGGCCGTTGCTAGGCAACCGACAGTTTCATGCAACAACAGTGACAGATCCGAATAATAACGAAATCCTGTCATAAAGTCAGTTCTCATTTTCTTTGGCAACTAATAACCTATAAATATTTGATATACAAATGTTTCACCAATAATATTCTTAGCATTCTTACTATTGAATAATTATTATCAAAATTCCAAATTATCGCTGCGAATATATTCAAAATAATAGCATATACCTCTAAGGAACTATTGGACACTAGGTAATCCAAGGTAGCTATGGCTGTTTGGCCGTCAGAAACTAGTTGACAACAATAATTAATGGAATTGGGCATCTATCCCGATAACGAATTCTTGATAACTATAAATTTAATTTAAGTAGAAATGAAAAGTGATGAAGATTGAACGGCGAAAATTGTGGATAGTGCAAATATGAGATTTCTTAGACATAGTTCAAAGAAAGAAAAAGGTATTCGTTGCTTCACGAGGATTGTTTATTTATTTTGAATACAAATCTAAGAAAATGAAAAGTTACTTCGATGGACTAGTTATTCGAAAGTCACGTCAACATTAATAATAATAATATTGACCTCGATAAATATGTTATTTTAATATTCGCTTCAAATTTTCCATTTTGTGGGATAGTGTGAAGAGAAAGGGATTTCGACTCTGTCGAAATTATTCGTTTCATTTGTTTAAAACTCAACTCTCCGGCATACTCTTTCAACTTTGTTCGAATAATGAATCAATAAAAATATGCCAAATTCATTTCTTATTTTTTTTGACAGCTGTAGAAAAAATACTGTGTGAAACTCGTGAGTAAGTTTTTTTTACTCACTTGATACATAAATTACTATTTATGTCAGCTGAATTCGTGAAATCAGTAGTAGTTAGTACCATTTTTCGGCATGAAAGCCTCATATACAGTTAAAGTAAGGCAGTCATAAGTTTTCAGGGTGAAACTCAATAAGTTTTCAGAGTGAAACTCAAATGCGAATACAGAAAATTAACCTTCGATAACATGTTCACTCCCATGTGTTTAAATGTGTTTTCCAGAAAATCACCAGTAATATTATCATAATTTTTTCCATAAATTCTTCGACAACCATTTTGAGTGATTTCCAAGAAGCAGCTCCTTTCACTATCACATAAAATGATTTCAACCCGAGGATCTTTTATAACTTCACGTATCTGTGAGGCAGCAAATATCCCATCTTTCAATTTTGATTCTGTGATAATTGAAATGATTTTTTGGAAATACCGAATATATGAGAATTGATTGATGCGAACCTCCCAATTTTTCACCAAAACCAAAAAGGACCCAACGAGAACACTTACCTAAGTGAATTTACTAATTACCTAAATTGGAGATTCCAGTTGAATGCTCCCCAATGTAGTTCAAAGCTTTTCACGTAGGCGAATGTGTCGTCATTAATAATATCTATCACAGGACAAGCCACAGCTTTTCTATCTTCATTTATCACAGATAAAAGCGGTTCTAACCAACCAATAGTACATTCACAGTGAGCATCCAAGAACGTCAGAACATCCCCTTTGGCTGCGAATGCGCCCTTTAGTCTTGCTTTGATGAGCCCTATCCTTTCAGAATTTCTGATGACTTTGACTTCCAGGGGCAAAGATTTTATGTAGTCGTCTAGTGGCTCTTTAAGGAACGCTGGAAAAATATATTTATATTAAAATGGAATCGTCTCTTTCATAACTCAACAAAATGGAAAGTGTATGTAGGTACTCCACTTTATACGCAAATGAACTGAAGTTATTCCATTAATTTCAACAGATGGATAGCGATAATGTGTATAATCCTTGAGTATTCTGAATCATTTAATGAATCGCAAAAGGAGGTTTAATGATATATCGCTCGAAACACTCGCTATCCACAAAATTTCTCTATTTCTCAAAATGGATTGGTGTTTCATGGCGATATCTTGAAATTCGAAATACTAACTGAATTCATGAACACATTTTTCTGAAAGTAATTCGTTTAGCTGGAAATAACATGGAGAATATGAATTTCCAACAAGACGGGCATTTTCTTCAGTTCCTTAACATGTTTTACATGAAATGACATATTTCGGCTAGACTCCGCTATAAACATTTCGAGCTGCGGACAATACAGAGTCTAAGCCTAAGCACAATTTTTAAAGCCGCTTATTTCGCGGCAATTATTCACTTATATACATTTTATACAGGGTGTCCCAGAATAAAAGAGGACAAACTCCGAGGGTAGAATCCCTACTTCATTTTACGGTTGAAAGTTCCAATGAACATATACCCTAAAATGAGTATCAACCGAGTTACAGGGTGTTGAAAGTGACACAAAAAAATGTATTTTCCAGAATAACTCCATAACGGCTTAACTTTTCTTAATGAAATTTGGTATGTCACTTGACAGCATTCAGTTTCATATTTCAAGGGAAATCATGTGTTTGTAACTCTAAATAGGGGTGTACGGCAGGTGGGTACCCTTAGAGTCCCTGTATTCAATTTGACATTTGATCGTATTGTTACAGACCTGAAATTTGATAAAGACTTCTCGAATTGTTCGAGATCGTTCGATGAATTAGATGGAAAAAATCTAGAAGCACTAACTTTTGTTCTGGATCAATCGTCGAACATTCTATTTGTGTTCTATTGATTTCTTAAGTTTTCTAGAACTTTATTTGTATATAAAAGCAATGCATTTGTGAGATGAAGAAGTTAGTTAGGAAGTTACTCTGAGTTACCTTGGATACAAGTATTTTGACAGTGACTTGTATCACAGTGTTGTCAAGTGAAGTTGGAATAATAAAGGCGAGTTCATACCAGTGTACACTTATTTTTGAACCCGAAGACGCAACAATTGGTGACAGCGGCGGAATAAGTGTTACTGAAGAAAGAAAAGTAAGGCAGTTTTCCAGTATTTGATGGTGAATACTCGAGCAAATAATTACGACGAGATGGCGACATCTGCAGATATCCTTGAGTTTTTAAAGGAACAAGAAACCAAACGAAAACAAGAACAAGAGGAACAGGAGGCGCGGTTAGTCCAGCAGTTACAACAACAACATGTTGATATTCTGCAACGTATTAGTCACAGTCAAAAGTGCTTCCAGAATGAAATCACCAAAGTAGTACAAGAGGTCAGAGGAGAAGTTCAAGAGGTTAAAGGTGAAGTTCAAGAAGTCAGAGGTGGAGTCCAGGGAGTCAACAGAAGGGTCCAAGACGTCGAAAATGAACTGTCCAAAATAGATGAACGGGTGGCACGAGAGGTGAACAAGAAATTCAACGAAGAAGTGGATAGGATCAAGGAGAGGTTGGAAACGCTACACCTTCCACACAAGCCTGCACCCTCTGAGGAAATCTCCCCCACCAGCGAAAAGCCATCCTCACTGACAACTCCGATAAGGCCTACACACTAGGGGGCGCGTGGCGACTTTCAGTGTTCAAAGCCCCAAGATCCATATATATATTGAAGAAAAATGGCCAAAGTCTACTAATACAAGGCTACTTAGAAGATCGGAAATGCACCTTCACTATTGATACAGGAGCTTCGAGATCAGTCGTTCGCCCAGACCTCATACAAGAATCTGTGAAGCCGATGAAAAGGAATATGGTTTTGGAAACGGCAACGGGACAAACCGCACCAGTCATTGGGGAAACACTTGTACACATCCAGATAGGACCTATTACCATGGAACATTCTATGTTGGTTGCGGAAATAAGGGATGAATGTGTTTTGGGTCTGGACATCATGGAGAAAAACGACTTCATCCTTAACATCAGACAGAAAATTTTGCGTATTGGCAATGAAGAAATCTTCCTGAGCAGATACAATGAGAAAATCCAACCAATTAAGATTTATGTTGACGAAGACATCCACATTCCGAAAAACTCCGAAACCATCATCATGGCCAGAATGGATAAAGAACCTGGAGATTTGAGCACTGGAATAATTGAAAATGATGAATACCGCCAAGATGGAATTTTAATTGCCCGATGTCTTGTGAACACAGAACAACTAATTCCTGTCAGGGTTGCCAATACTTCGGAAAATAAAGTCCTACTGAAGAAAAACGACCAATTGGGATTCTGCAAACCTGTCACTCGAGTTATCAATTGTGAAAACCACACTCAGGTACTGCGAAGAAATACAACTAACACCGATCAGAGAACAATAGACAAAATGATGGAATCCACGGAACATTTAACTATGGAAGAAAAGCAGAAGGCCAAAGAGTTTCTTGATAGCCATCGTAACATTTTCTCGACAGAGACTTCGACGGGACGTACCAGTCTAGTTCAACATCGCATCAACACCGGCGATGCCCGACCAATCCGACAGGCTCCGAGGAGATTACCGTTTGCCAAACAGAGAGACGTAGCAGACATGATAAACAACATGATGGAGGATGACATAATTGAAGAAACCACAAGCCCATGGTCCTCACCGGTAGTATTGGTAACTAAAAAGGATGGATCAACCCGATTCTGCGTGGACTATCGTCGATTGAATGACGTAACGATGAAGGATAGCTACCCATTACCAAGAATTGATGATACACTAAACACATTATCCGGTTCCAAATGGTTTTCAACGTTGGACCTGAAAAGCGGGTATTGGCAAGTGGAAGTTCATCCTGATGATAGAGGAAAAACAGCGTTCTCTACCGGACAAGGGCTGTACCAATTCAAAGTTCTTCCGTTCGGATTATGTAATGCTCCCGCCACCTTTGAGAGACTTATGGAACTAGTATTGAGAGGTTTGACATGGAAAATTTGCATAGTCTACTTGGATGACGTCATAGTAATGGGAAGGACGTTTGACGAACACCTGGATAATTTGGAAGAAGTATTTTTGAGGTTAGAAAATGCTAACCTGCAACTGAACCCAAAGAAGTGTTATTTATTTCAAAAAGAAGTTAATTTTTTAGGCCATGTCATCTCGGCCGAAGGAATTAAGACCGATCCTGCTAAAATCGAGGCTGTTAGGAGTTGGCCACGTCCTAGGGATAAACATGAAGTAAGAAGTTTTCTGGGGCTATGTACCTACTACAGGAAGTTTGTTCAAGACTTTGGTAAAATTGCCAAGCCACTCCACCGCTTAACTGAGAACAACGTTCAGTTTGATTGGAGCCCTGATTGCCAACAGTCGTTCACTGAACTGAAGAAGAAATTGACAACTGCGCCTATTTTGGCTTACCCACGAGAACAAGGCACTTTCATTTTGGACTGTGATGCGTCTCAGCAAGGCATTGGATCAGTTTTATCCCAAGAACAGGATGGCGAAGAGAAAGTAATAGCCTACTTTAGTAAAACTCTAGGCAAAGCCGAAAAGAATTACTGCGTTACAAGAAAGGAGCTTCTATCGATAATCAAAGCCATTGAACATTTCCATACCTTCCTCTATGGCAGACGTTTTCTCGTAAGAACTGATCACAGCGCTTTGCAGTGGATAATGAACTTCAACAAACCTGAGGGTCAGATTGCGAGATGGCTAGAGAGACTCCAACAATACGACTTCAAAGTTATTCATCGCAGTGGCAGGAAACACAGAAATGCAGACACATTATCCAGACGTCCATGCTTGGAACAGCAATGCCGATATTGCCAGAAACTCGAAAACAAAGAAGTCAATTTTTACAATGATGAACATTGCAAGGAAATTCTGCAAGTTACCACCGTAAGAGTCGAGTCTGAAGAATCTGATTTATGGACCACAGAAGATATGAGGAAGAATCAGAAGAAAGACAACAATTTAAAGTTAGTTCTAAGCTGGCTAAAAAATGGAGTTAGACCTGAGTGGCAGGAAGTATCCAAGTTTGGTGCAGTTGCCAAGGGATACTGGGCTCAATGGGATTCCCTATGTCTTCGTGATGGCCTATTGCATCGCAAATGGGAGAGCCCAGATGGAGCAACTGTGGTGTACCAACTGGTCCTGCCGAAAGCACTTACTAAAGATGTGCTCGAGCAACTTCATAGTAGTCGTGCAGGTGGACACTTCGGAATCAACAGGACCCTTGCTAGAATTCGAGAACGATTCTATTGGGTGAATTGTCGTCGTGATGTAGAAGAATGGTGCAGAAGATGTGACCTATGCTCTTCAAAGAAGGGACCCAAAACTAGAAGTCGAGGGAAAATGGCTCAGTATCTTTCTGGTGAACCATTCGAAAGAGTAGCAGTTGACATTCTTGGGCCGTTTCCTGTTACCGAGCAAGGAAATAAATACTTGATGGTAGCCATGGACTATTTCTCCAAGTGGCCTGAAGTTGTGCCCATTCCAAACCAGGAGGCAAAGACCGTTGCAAAGGCCTTCATAGAAAATGTAATAGCCAGACATGGAGTCCCACTAGAATTACATTCTGATCAAGGACGAAACTTCGAATCTGAATTATGGCAGGAAATGATGAACATTCTAGGTGTGAAGAAGACTCGTACCACAGCCCTACATCCACAATCAGATGGTATGGTTGAACGACATAATAAAACCATCAGTCAGTACCTGTCGATGTTCATCTCCAAAAATCAAAAGGATTGGGATGAGTTGGTACCACTATTTCTCCTATCCTATCGAAGTTCCCAGCATGAGTCCACCGGATATACTCCTTCAATGTTGATCACTGGGCGAGAAATGAAACTACCATGCGATCTGTTGTTTGGAATGCCACCTAGAAGTACAGAGGACAAAGTCCTACCAGAATATGTCCAAGAGTTGAGAGAAAGACTGGATCAAGTTTATGAATTCTGCAGACGTCGTCTTCAAATCTCCAGTGATAAAATGAAAAAGAGGTTCGACAGGAAGAGTCCAGGGACTATGTTTGAGCCAGGTGATGCCGTTTGGCTATACCAACCTCAGAGAAAGAAAGGAAAATGCCCCAAGCTACAGAGAAATTGGACAGGACCCTATGTCATCATAAAGAAGATCAATGACTTGGTATACCGCATCCAGCTCAACCCAAGGAGTAAACCCAAAGTTGTTCACATCGAGAGGTTAGCAGAATACCGAGGCCACGATCCCCCAAATTGGTTCCAGAGGAACAGCCAAAATGGTGATGGTGTTATCCGGGACGGAATAACCTAAAGGAGGAGGCAGTGTTACAGACCTGAAATTTGATAAAGACTTCTCGAATTGTTCGAGATCGTTCGATGAATTAGATGGAAAAAATCTAGAAGCACTAACTTTTGTTCTGGATCAATCGTCGAACATTCTATTTGTGTTCTATTGATTTCTTAAGTTTTCTAGAACTTTATTTGTATATAAAAGCAATGCATTTGTGAGATGAAGAAGTTAGTTAGGAAGTTACTCTGAGTTACCTTGGATACAAGTATTTTGACAGTGACTTGTATCACAGTGTTGTCAAGTGAAGTTGGAATAATAAAGGCGAGTTCATACCAGTGTACACTTATTTTTGAACCCGAAGACGCAACAGTATATAAGAGTCGGGAAACTCTTTGACAGGACGTCGAAAAAACGTGTTTTAGGTTAAACCTCAAAAATTACGGACAAACCAAATATTTTTTAAATGGCGAATTCTAGCAGTCAAACAAGAACAGAAGATATATCTATACCATTGATGTGACAACAATCGAACGATAGTATTAACAATTGTAAATACATTTTCCTCTTTGTCAACAGCGGCGTTTCGTAAACAGGGTGAAAAAAATCTTATTGATCAAATCACGCAAGCAGAATATCTGCACAGGGGGATTTTTCAACAAAGCCATGATATTTGAAGAGTTCGGCTTTAGGTAATTTCGATCGTAAAACATTACAACCAAAAATATTTCCATTTTTCACTTCCAAACTAGTAATGATAGGGATATTTCAACGACCGATGATCGTAAATTTCTTATTTATCCGACCCCACGGTTTTGGGAAGGCATCATTTGTAAATGGATGTATTGCTGGCAACCTTATATTAGCCAAGTTCATTTTCATATTCGCAATAGGCGTTATTTTTTCATTACGCAGAATTTCATCGAGAGCTTTTGTAGAATACAAATGAGGCCTGCATTTTGTCTGATTGGGCCATATCAAACTGACGACCATCGTTACTATACAAAAACAAATAAAATTTATTTGAAATTTTCTTTAACACGTTGCGTGCTGATAATGCCCATGTGCGTCATGGTGTTGTTTTAGCAGGGTGCTGATGACGCTCATGTGCGTTTTTTTTTAATATTTCAAAGCCGCAAAATATATTCACCAAGGCATGCACGCAAGTCTAAATGGAGAATAATATAAGTGAAACATTCAACTTGGATAACTAGCAAGCCGTTTTTGGTTGTCATCTCGAAAACCGTTGATATTTGTGAAACGAAACGTATTCCTTTTTGTATAGGAACTATTGGGGATTAAGAAAAAGAAGACGAAATCGATATTAAACCAGTGGCGTGAAAGTTGGGGAGGAGCGAATAGGGGTACCCACCAACCGTACGCCCCTGTTTAGAGTTATAAACACACGATTTGCATTGAAATAGAAAACTGAATGCTGTTAAGTGACATACCTAATTGCATTAAAAAAAGTTAAGCCGTTATGGAGTTATTATGGAAAATATATTTTTTGTATCACTTTCAATGCCCTGTAACTCGGCTAATACTCATTTTAGGTTATCTGTTTATTGGAACTTTCAGCCTTAAAATGAAGTGAGTTTGTCCACTTTATTCTGGAACACCCTGTATAAGCAGATAACTGAGCAGAAACTCAGCTTTGCCGACTTTTGGGTTGACAGGCAACTATGTTCCTCGAAACAAGCAGCAATAAAAATTGTGCTTATGATGTGACTGCAGCTCGAAATGTTTACATGAACGCTTTTACAATGAAATGATACATTGGGTATATTAAAGTGAATAGAATAAAACATTACCTCTCTCACTAGCATCATCAACCAATATGATTTCTTCAAGCAGTTCCATAGGTGATCGATTGATAACACTCCAAACGGTCCTTAGTAAAGTAGACCAAGCTTCGTTGTGGAAAACTATTATAATACTGGTTTTCGGGTAGCTCTTGTAGTCTTTAAAGAGCATTGTACATCTTAAAATAAGGTTCTATAAAAAGAATCGATTTTTTCAGAAAAGGTGATACATTTGACAAGTAAAACACAAGATAATAGTGATTTATGATACTAATTCATGAAGTAGTTCTTTTTTGTAGGAGCATGAAAACGCGAGTACAAAGAAGCTTTTTACGAAAGTTTATCATACAGAGTTTTTTCTACGACAGTTATTATATTGACAAATTGTAGTAATTGAACCAATCATTGATCCAGTGCCGGTTTAACCAGGGGTCTTTTGGGTGCTATAGCACCAGACAGCAATATCTTTAGTGCGGTACAATATCGCCAGCTAACATGTTGGCAAGGAAGCCGATGTCGGCTGGTTGGCTTTGCTTTGATGCTTTAACAAGTCGACGCCGCCGCGTCCATCGTCCGCAGGTCGCATTGCGAGGGAAAAATATTTGGCGGCGTGCTTACACGAAGAAAATAAAGAAATACACGGGTAAGGCGGTTCCATAATGAACTAATAAACAGTGAGATGTGAGATATATAATATATTTAACATTCCTATTTTCTTTATGTGTTCATCATTAGCACAGTAGTCAGTAATTCAGTTTCACTTCAGAATGAGCAGAGTATAGTTGTTTTGTTCTTCATGTCGTGGTTGTGTTATTTTGTTTAATAAAGATTTGTTGAAAGAATGTTAAATGATTAAAAAAAATCCAAACACCTTCAAGTTAGGAATATTTTTGAGTTTGAAGGGCTGTCTCTCAGTCATAGCACCAGGCGGAAAATTATCTTAAGCCGGTACTGTATTGATCTGAATTTATGTTATCAATTGCATCGTATTATTAATGTTCGACGACCTCTGTTCATTCAAAGATGTAGACAAATATCAATCTTTCTTATTTTCAGCTATTCACGGTATATGCCCGAATCGAATAGGCTAGGTACCCATTTCTTCGAAAAAAAATATTGATAGTCGTTCTTGAGATTTCGACACATTTAGCAGACCATAACTTGGCCTTGAAAATAAGAATAATTGATATTTGTCTACAACTTGGAATAGAGGTTATCGAGTACTGAAACTCATAATTTTCATTTTTGAAAATCGGTCGAAGGGGAGATAACAGGACGTATAGGTATATCCGCATCTTCAGAAGCCACCTAATGATACAAAATATTCTTTCAGTAATTAATTTGTTTCAATTTTTCAAAAGATGAGCCATAGAGATCACCTACTTTTTTCTCCTAAAATCTGGTAAACTTCTATTCAGAGGTATTCTATCACTGGCAAGTAAGTTGAATTTGTTTATTTGGAAAAGCTGTTGCATTTGTATCAGATCTTTCGCTTCGATTACCACAGGATGTCCATTTTTGCCAGCTCCTTGTATTGGACTGAAATTATTAGCGTTTATCATATCATATGTAGCATTAGGAATCTTATGCACAGGATTTCCAATATAATGTCCAACCACAACCCTTACTCCATGTCTATCGACATATTCTTCTTGGTTCTTTTTCCTGAAATATATTGTAAACTGAATTAATAATGTTCCCAAATGATATCTATTCAAGAGATTTGTCAGAAAAGATAATCAGAGGTATTTGCTTTAGGTACGTTTCAAATAGGATTCAACTTGACATACAAAATTTGCATATTTTGGGGCCCCGTAGCTATAGTTATAAGTTCAGAAATAAGTTTATTATTGCAAATTACAGGAAATTTATCGCTTTACAAAATTTAACAAAGTTATTTCAGTCGCAGGATACAAGGAAAAAAAGGAATTTTTGTTGGATGAACGGGGCGGAGGTAATCAAATAATCCGTAAGGTTGAAAAGAGGAACATTATCCATGAAAATTCAAAAATGAAAAATGTTACCGCAGAAGAAATATTTCCCTCATATCCATCCCTGATGTGTATCAATCCTCCTGAAAAGCTTGGCAAAGCGAAATAGATTTTCGTCGACCAAAATGCATTGGGGATTAAATGCGAGAGAAGCGAACCTTGCTTCAATGAAATGACAGATTTCTGTGAGTGATATTTTTTAATAACATTCTCCCTATCTAATTTATTTAATGATTTTTTCAATGAAAACTAGAGAAAACAAAAAAAAATCAACTATCTGAATGAAAATGCGAATATTCACTTTCAGATTTTTTCTTTTCTTTTCAGTCTTTCAGTCTTTTAACAATATCTATCACATGTAGTTCAATGTCCAGCGTGGCTTGTGCCGGGGAAGTAGTTGATTTCTGTTAGATGTTACACATTTTTCATTTTTGAATTTTCATGGAGAATGTTCCCCTTTTCAACATGAATAACTCCCAAGAGGTTATCTTGAACGATGGAAAATAGCGACTAAAGTTTGTCTTTCAGCCGCAGATAATTCCACAACAGATTTTATGAATATCCTATTCATATTTTCGAACTAAAATCAATCCTTAAGGTATTCCCATCACCAACACCAAGGGTAGTTGTTAATACTATAGGTATTCTCCTCACCAATTTATATTTTGACCTGACAACCAAACATAAATGTAAAAGAAAGAGGAAACCGAAATCGAACACATACATTTTGCGAAAAGTAATTATTTAGTCTGATCTAATTTAACGAGAACGAACTAAACGTACGTAGACATTTGAGTGCGTGGAAATGTATAACATACATTCTGGGAGGAATAATTATTTAGTCTGATCTTAGATCTTACTAGAACGAACTAACCTTAGATAGACATTTGAGTGCGTGAAAGTATATAACATAGATTTTGCGAGGAGTAATTATTCAGTCTGATCTAACCAGAACGAACTAACTTTACATAGGCCATTCCAGTACGTGGAAATTGATCACATAAAATTCAAGTGGGTGTAAGAAACAAGAATATTTCTCCTATAGGATTATCGTACACCCTTGCTTTTACAAGCCAAATTTAATTAACTTGGCATTTATTTTAAAGGAGCCCCCCTTTGTCAATCTATGGCGACTGGACTAAAGGGGGAGGTGAATGATAATTTCATTGAAATATTAGTAATTAAAAAAATTCTAGGAACTTAATTATATTTGAAGATTTAATGTAGTTTATTATTTTATAAAAAGTACGGCAAATTCAAATTAAAAAAAAAGTGATAGAAATGTTCCTGTTAAATATACCTTTTTTTATGTGCTATTCTTTACTTACTTTAGTTGCACAGACATGTCAGTTCAAGATTACACAGTAAGGTACATTACTTTATACGGTGTCAGGTTCAAATGACTATAACTAGTATTTTTTCAATTATTGCTATCCCTGTACAATGATAAATTTGAATTATTGTTTACTTTCCTTGTATTAGTAATGGAAATATTGACTGCTTGAAACTTCAAAAAAAGTAAGTTTTCCAAAATTGTTCAAGTCTTTTCGAATGAATTGTTTTGCAAAGCTGCTCTTATGTATTTTATATTATGATTTTGTCAAAAAAATTCCACTTTAAGACTATACTTTGTTTATTCGCAGTATCCTATCATACTTCTTAAGATAACTTGTTTATTTTTCATATTTTTACCTATAAACATGCTTCGGGTGTATTTCATTTTGTTTATCCAACTGAAGTAGTTTCCAAATAGCGAATATCACAATCGTTCCAAAAAATATCACTCCTGGTAACACTTTTTTACATCTTCTGAGAGGTCCTGCAACCATATTGTTATGCCTACAATGAAAAAATGTTTATGTATTCCTTCGGAAAATATCATTTGTTGTTCAAGATAACTGATAAGTCAGCGAACTATAACCTCCTAATGAATTCACACCGAGAAAACAATATTCTTGAATTGAGCAATATTTTTATTCAATAAATTTTTTTTTAAGAACGTTTAAAGCTCATATAGAGGAAACTCTGACATACAGTGTAACACATAAAGTTCGCAACATTTGAAAGTTTTTTCAATAACAGATACAATGAAAATTTTACTCCCCAGTTTGTGCTTGAAAAATGAGAAACAACCAGCCATTTTTGTTTTGTCACGTGCTACCTGTCAAATTTGACACTTTTTCGAAATATTTTGATGTATGTAATTTTAGAGCAAATATAAATTTGATTTAATTTCATAAATCTTATGTTCTATATTTTCACCATTAGACGTGTAAAATACATTAACCCAAAATAACCATAACAAAACATCGCAACATTCATTGATTTTTCATCAACAATCTTATAAAGAACCCGAATTCATCATTCAGTATGCCGTCCTTCCGGTTCTATGCAAATTATAGTTCTTTCATTCACAGAATGTTTAATGAATAGGGGATATGTGAATTATAAATGTAAGAAAATCTATAAACAAAAAATAATTTGACAATAACCAAAACCGAAAATTTGTTTCAAAAGCCTACTAAAGAAAAATTCTGTTTCGATTCGATCAATAATTGTAGCTACTTTTTTCTTCAGGAGATGTTGCATTAGTCTTGTATTGTTTAATAATAGAGTGTACAGTGCTTTGTCCTGCTGGAAGCGCTTCTGGAATGACTTTTGTACAGAGACCCCTCTCCTACTAGCAGTTCATTATTCCGCTCATTAAGTTAACCTGCATACAAGACGTAACGTACTACCAGCAGTACATAAAGCAAAATGTGAATAAAATATAACTTCTGTAAATCGAAGACCTGCTGGCAGGACTCACTATAATCGTATATTGTGCTGCCAGAAGTACCTACAGCGCCTCAATCGGAAAGATATTTTAGTTATGTAATTGAAATAATTATATAAAAATATCTTTATTAATAAAAATAAATTTGTATTTTTTAAGTAACAACATAAAATAATAAAAATGTTATGTTTGAATTTGAACCTAGAGGAGAAAACGAAATTAAACGTTACAAAAATATATTTTTTGTCCTTTAGGCTGGAATACCATGCTGAATATGGTAGGTGAAACAATTTCTTCCTGTTGTTGGGCCTAACTCGGCCTAACGGCCTCGTCGGACAATACGTTGAGTGCAATAAACAATTTTTGCACGAGTTGCATACAACATTTTTTCTACGTTCATGCAAAAAGCCATAAATGATTTATTAAGGTACGGCATTAAGTGTTGGAAAATGAAAAGCGCAACTTAAATAATTGATTATTACTATCGATCGATTTGCATTAAAACAGATCACTATCATCTATTTTCCATTAATAATATACTCATTTTAAAACTTTCAATTCTGTATTTGTCAGAAATAATTTTTGACTGACGTTTCTATAACCACAGCTGCATTGTAAAAATCAAAATCATAGTAGCCGTGATCGCGTATGTTATCACGAGGTGTGGTCATAGTTTGCTCTATGCAGGTAGACGGTTTAGAACAAAGCGGATCAGTTTTAATTATGGAGTTTTTCTCGGGAAGGCATTGTTTGTTTAACTCTGACTGCTAAACATTAATACAAAATAATATAAAATATGTAACTGTTTAAAACGTATTGCCAGTCTTACATAATATCTGCTAAATATGTAGGTTTGAACATTTATGTTTGTCATGATGACAGCACGTTAAGTTGAATGACAGGTGAGTGCAATAAAAACTTTATTACACTAGTGCAATAAAGAACTTCTTTTTCCACTAAATATAGTTCAATAAAGTTTTGCTTTTTGCATGAATGTAGAAAAATACATTTATTTACCTTCAATTTGAAGAGAATTACAAATAATCTTCGTGGTGCTTCCATCAATGTCCCACTCGACACTCGCCAGATTTTTCGATTTAATAGTTATTTATGATACAAGTGTTAAAAGTGGCATTTTATTTTGTGAGTGGGGAATATTGCGAAACGAGCGTTAGCGAGTGGAGCAACCCCACGAGCAAAATAAAATCACTTTTAACAAATGTATCATACAAAATTTTTTGTTCAACAGTTACTGCTAGTAAGAAAAAAACAAAAAAAAAAAAAGATCCATAAGGATTCGAACACACGATCTTTGGATTACAAGGCTGACTGACAGATACTTCAAATATAATAAACCCCAACGCACTTTATTTATGAATGTCATTATTTGTCAGTGATGAAGGACATTCTACAGTTGGACTAAATACTACTTCGTTTGTAACTTCAAAAGGAATTAGTATTATCAATTGCGCAAACGACCAAATACATGTGTGAACTTTTATAAACGATTCCTCTTGAGTAGGTGTTCTGATTATAATATCTTATAATATCTAGTGTTAAAAGTGATTTTGTGAAAACGTCAGTTTTTAGTTCATGTGTCAATGAATTAAAAACGTCATTTTTAATGTCAGTTGTACAAAAATATTTTTTTTATTACTCCGAAACACCTGGCGGTATTCCAGTCTTGGCCAAATGGCGATATACTCCACGAATGGTCATTTTTCGTATCAAAAGCCGTTGCCGGCGTGGAATTACGCGTGCCTGGCTTCATCATTTAAGAGTCACTGCCTGACAAGTTCAAGCTCACATAACTTTTGAACTAATAAAGATAGCGACCTTGGACAAAAATGCGCTTTCAGGGCCTTTCATTGGCTTCTGTAGTAAGTACAAATTGGCCTTCAGGTAGGTCTCATAGTCCTAATATTAAGCGATTTCTAGCGTACTCAAATGAGCTGTTTTCGTACTGCCGGCAGGACTCTGTACGTTCTATCATTAAAATCAAGAAATTTTATATCATGTTTAGTACAAATCGCTAGAACGAAAGTGTTTTGAATAGTTACGAAACTGTAGGTCATTGTTTAGTTTACTGAAAATAATTATTGGACAGAAAAATAATCAAACTGGATAAAAATCTATTCAAAAAAGAATTACGAGTGTAATAAGAATGAAGAGAAGTTCGTTTATTCGATCACTGACATATTAACTTCCATATATTGAAAATTCGAGTCAGTTTAACAATGAAATGAAAAAACTAGATGAACTTTGCAATAACAAAGACGAATTTCTGGAGGTGCATTTTTCTTCTGACGTTGAAATCTCGTAGTCATCAAAATTATGAAATTTGAATAATGTTTCGTTCGAATCGACAGTGCGAAAAATTTAAAAAAAATGGAAAAAAATCGAAGTGACAGCTTCTTGGAAAGTATATGATTTATCGGAAAAACAACTAAACAGGGTGAAAGACAATTCAATCTTCCACAAAAATGATTTCTATTAATTTCTTACGAAATACGCTCGTGATTGAACGTCGACATCAAATTTCAGGTTCACACTTATCCGCCGCTGAAAGTTCTGGCGGAGCCAGATACGTGATTGGTCATAACTCTCCTAAAAATGATAGGAGAAGGAAAAGGAAAAGTTTACATCGTTTCTGAAGACTCCTACCTTCTCATGCAAATATAATATGCGAGTATTTGAGTACCTAAAACGTGTTTTGTCACACTTCACGGATATGTTTGCGGATGATCCGAAAATCATAAATAATTCAGTAAATATGGAATTATTACCAACAACCCATACAGGGCCGGCCGAACGCATCATGCAGCTAATGCACAACATGAGGGCGCACCTGCCAAGGGGCGCCAAAATAAGGTCCAATATTTGAATAACATATACTCATTTTGAAATCATTATATGAAATTCGGATCATAAACAATCATTAGCTGTGTCTGATAATCTTCATAGTTAGTAAGTACCAAAATGATCGTCATTATGATCCTTATATCATAAATATCTATTATGGTACTACCTGTGCTATCAGACTGGGCTGATGCTCCGCCTGATAATCTTCACAGCTAGTACCATAATGATCATCATTATACAGTGTGACCCATTTAAGATGGAAGCACCCTTATAAAACTTACATTTTTCAACCGATTGGAATGATTTTTGTTTCGTTAGGTAGACATCCAAGAAGTCTACTAGGACACCAAATTTCATGAATAAATTTTCCATTTCCAGGGACAAATAATTTTATTTTTCTAGGTCAAAAATCTAGAAAAATTACTAGAGATTTTTTTCAGATATCACTGACTATAATTTCATTGAAATCTGTCTATACATAAAAATTATGAGATAAACTGACATTTTCCTGAAAATCCATTAATATATTTTTCAAATTTTATTATCTGATTTTTTATTTATGAACAAATTGCGATGAAATTTTGACTAGTGATATATCGATACCTCCTCAATACAGTGGTGTAGTCAACGTTTTGATTAAAGTTCTGAAATTGACTTGGTGGGTTAATTAAACGACTTATTTTTCAAATTTCATTCCCCTATAACTTTTTTATTCATTGACGCATTTCAACGTAATTTACATATGAACCATTTGAAAATGTTGCGAATCCAGTGGTGAAGTCAGATTTTTTCTAAAAATAAGATTAGTTGGCCATGGAAATTGATATTCAATCATGAAATTTGGTGTCCTAGTAGACTTTTTGAATGTCTACCTAACGAAAAAAAAAAATCATTCCAATCGGTTGAAAAATGTAAGTTTTATAAGGGTGCTTCCATCTTAAATGGGTCACACTGTATATAAAGAAATATCCGAGGCTAGCTTATTTACTTGAAAGTGCATCATCTCATATACTTCCTTTTCATCAACTTAATCATATGTTCATCACATTACGATATAATGAGTAAAAAGAGCGCAAATAAAATCTTGCATGAGGGCGCTCAGTACCCTAGAGCCGGCCCTGAACCCATACCCTCTTTGGACTATACGCAAAAATTTTAGAGTAGTGTGACAGGTCCCACTTATACATGCCAAAAAATAAACTTTGTTAAACTCCTGCCTCATATTCAACTTACCCATAAAACCGGAATTCTCTTCAGTAAATGTTGAAAATATTCGCTCATTCATATCCTGCATATATGTTTAACTACTATTGTGAAGTGCAAACCTCAAGCTTGAAATTACATAATTAATTTTTTATGTAGGATGTGTATGAGCGATTATTTTCAACATTTACTGAAGAAATTGCCGGGATTATGGGTAAGTTGGGTAACTGAGGCAGGAGTAGAACCCAGTTCTGAATTCGTTGAACATGGTCCAAAGAGGGTACTGATTCCTGATTCCTGATTCCTGTACTGATTATTTCATATCAACTAAAATGTCCATGACTTTTGGGTCCTCCGTAAATATCGTAGAAGGGTTATGTGAAGTGGGACAAAACACATTTTAGGTACTCCAATACTCACATGTTATATTTGCATGAGGAAGTAGAAGTCTTCAGGAACGATTTACACTTTTTCTTTTCCTTCTATCATAATTTTTAGCAAAGTTATGACAAATCTAATTTTCGACCCTGCCGGAAATTTGATATCGGAATTCAATCAGGTTTTCTGAGAAAACGATGGCATTTTGTGAGAAATTATAAGTATATTTCTTGTGGAGCATTGAATTATCTTTCGCATTATTGAAATTGTTTCTTGATAAATCTTATACCTAACTATCCGCAACAACAACAAAAAAAATTATAATTTTTTAAATACAAATTTTTTTGGGTTTAACCCCTTATTTTTTGGTAATACATTTTTTTTCTAACAATAGGTACATGATGTCAAGAAGTCATGTGATGCATTTCAAAGTGCTACGATTCATTCTTCACTTGGGGCTTACATTTGTCTGTGGCTACTGTACTATATGTAGCTTTTTCACGAGTTAAGCGACCAAATTCATTAGAAGTACCCACTCATTCCAGCTGAAAATCCTATACATAGAAGAAACATAGTAAGGAAGGAAATATTATCTTAAGATTGTTCAAAATAAAGTGTCGAACTGAGTGCATACCTATACATGTTTTTTTTTTTTTAATCAAATAACTGCAGTTCATATGTAGGTAAGATTGCAATATATTCATAATATGTAATAATTATGTGATTTGTATCTAAATAATCTGCCATAACTCAGGATGTTAGAATTTTACAAAAAAAATACCGCTCAAGCTCAGGTACTTATAAATACATATACGAGTGACCCATACTACACGTGGTATGTGTTCCCTCACACGATGAAATTAATGATTTCTTCTCCCCAACAAAGTATTAGTCAGTGGTTCAACTTCCCGGTGATAGATGTCGTTACACCCACGTAAAAAATAATTTGTGATCAAACTCGACAGATCATTAAGAACATATACCCATATCATAATAATTGTCACATAAGCGCACAATGTTATTCAGTTACAGTCAACACCACTCATATTAAAAATAAAGACTCACCTCATTCGAATAAAAAATGTCCATCTCAAAAGGGAATAACATCACAGTTAGTCACGTTGTTTGTTCCATTCAACAGGTAGAAAGTTCTGCCTTCTACAAACTGACCATGAACTCGTCTCGGTCTCGGATTTGCCTTCCACTTCCATTACTACTACGATTTTCAGACAGAAATAACATGCATGTGGTTGTTCGAAATAACTAAAGAAACCAAAATTGATATTCAGTTTCATTAACACAAAAGTTGTCTAAAGGGAAAAATATCGAAATATTCTAAAAAGTTTGAAGTATGTATAAATCATGTAAAAAAATCAAATATTTCAAATACTTGGCCATAATTTCATAAAATAACAACAATATTTTAAAAAACTAAAGAACACGCTTTACTTCCAACACGGCCTAAAAACTTAAAAGTAAAAAATAATTGACAATATATTCTATATTCGCATATTTTTTATCTTAATTTAACAATACCAGGTCCGCCACCAGTTATTTGAGGACCTGGGGCAAACACTAAGTCCCTACATTTAATGGGGTATCCTATTTACTGAACGGTGTAAGCAAGTGAACCAATCCGACCCCCCCAACATTTATTGGAATACACTTTCTTAATTGGTTCAAGGAACATCAAATAAAATGCGAGTACTTTCATCATAAAAAGTTCATATTTATTTATAATAAACAGTAAACAGAAATATAACACGAATGTAGTTATTTTAGAGTTTAGCACTTCTGGCGTTTAAAAAAAAAAATGTTTTCTCTGTTAACCAGCTGTCGTCCCCTTACGAACGGCAGCCCTCAAAAGTCAAAACTTGTGCGAGCCAAGAATTAACAAGGTCTTACCTTTTAAAGTGCGACTCCTAGCACTGTCTAGCAAATTCGTCAACAATTTCTACAGAACTGATATTTTTGACTCCTAAGGGCGTGATTTTTACCAATTTCCAGACGTCCGAATAAGTTGAAATTTGGCAGGTGTTCATAGTTCTAGTGACAATGCAATATGACATTTTTTTTGTTATAAAAAAGCAAAATGACGGCTCCAAGATGGCGGACGAGATTTGTGATTATGGTCAAATTCGATTCAAAATTGGTATGTGAAGTTTTTTAGGTCGTATATTTCGAATAATATTTTAGGTCGTATAAATTAAAGATAGCGGCTCCAAGATGTCATTATGGTCTGATTCGATTCAAAATTAGTGTGTGTGGGTTTTCGGGGTCAGAGATTATGAATTTTTCGTAAAAATTTATGAATGCAAGATGGCGGCCCAAGATGATGGACGAGTATTGTGATTATGGTCAGATTCGATTCAAAATTTAATTTCTCAAATGTAAAAAAAGCGGGGGGTGCTTGATGAAGTTCTCTTGAGCTCTTGAACGCTCCGTATTGTTAAATTAAACTAAATTTTTTTAACATTTGAGAAATTAAATTGTCATTTACTTTTTAGTCCATGGGAAGTAAAGCTTGTTGTTTAGTTTTTTTAAACTATTATTTTTTGCTGAATGCTCGTTCTCCTGTTGCCACTGACACTGGAAGTACAGCCAGTAATCTTAAACATATACAAATCTGAGGTAGAATATTCTCAAATCCTTTTTTGTTTATGAGGTTAAGGATATCTAAGGCAGAATTGAAATCAACCACAACATTTACCACTTTGTCTTACATCAGTTCATGGTATATTTGAAACTCATTAGCCAGATCCAGTTCAATCATTAATGTAGCAATCACTCCGTTCACTGAAATCTTTTGGGGATAATGTGAGAAAATACTTTTGATATTTCTTCAAGTCTTCTTTTCTTTTAATTCTGAGGAGAATCCAATCCAGACAGAAATACTTTAACTTTGAATAGTGATTCTCTTGAATGGAATGTCCAGTTATAGGATCTGTTGAAATATCAAAAATATTTTCCTTTTTCTTTCTGTTATTGGCTTTAGTTCAGCTGCAATGTTGAAACTTGAAGCTACAGGCTCAGCCTCTCTTAGAATCAATTCCGAACTACCTCTAAAGGGTTTCAAAATCTTCATTCTTTTCTTTTCTTTTACAGAGATCTTCAAGCACTCCACGCTTTTTTTACATTCAAGTAATTACATTGGTCGCTTCGCGTCGTTCATCTAACTGTATTTGCTTGCGGCAAAGTAACACTTTGCGTACTTGTTAGGAAAATACCTATTTCCAATGAGCGTACTTAAAGTAATACTTTTCCGCATACATTTGCGTCCGCAAAGTTACACTGTTCTGCACGCCGTGCGGAAAAGTAAAACTACTCAAAAATCACATTGGTAAAAAACAGTATATTACATTACTAGTGCGAAATCACAAATCACTTTCGCGCGAGTATATGTACACTACTTTTCTTAAGACCACATCGTTTGTGAAAATAAATTATTACGTTACTTTTTACACCAATAACTTTTGTTCTTTCGTTGTGTTTTAAGAACCAGAACACAAGCGGCTGACATATTCATACAGAATACATGTCATAACAGTGAATTATACACTACCACCAATCAGTTGTAGCGGCGAAACTCCCATTCAATTATACAATACAATAAAATAAACTTGTTTCGCCGCTACACGATACAAGTGCAATTGATCAGCGGCAGTGTATAGTTCATTGTTGTAACGTGCATACTATAGTAATCAACAGATGAAGAAAACACATTAACTACAGCCCCTTGTGTTTTAGTTCTCAAAAGACAACGAACGAACAAAATATGTTGGTGTAATAATAATTTGTATTCACATATAAATGTATCATCAGGACACAATAATTATCTCCATATCAGTTTCAGTTTCAGTTTATTATTCAGTAATGAGGTACAGTACATGTTACGATCATATTAATAATCTAAAATTAAAATACAGGATTGGCTAATTTGGTGTAAATGCCTAAGCCTGGAAGGCTTGTGTGGCATTTCAACCATTTTAGCCAACCTCTCTCGATTTAGATAGTATTTTCATATTGATTATCACTAATTTCATTACATATTATTCATTCTAATTCTAATTACTAAGTTTCTTCATCTGATTTGTTTAGTTTTTATATTTCAATTTTTGGACGGAGAAGGGGATTTTACCGATGGTATCATACAAAACAAACGTTATACAATATTTCCACAGATTTCAATGTTGATTGTCATATTTTATCAAATTTAATATCTTTTTTTTTTTCATTCGAATATATTTAGAATATGCTGATTTTGAGAGATATATAATTTACTTGCAAGTTTGAATTTGTTGAGACTCTTACATTCTTTTATTTCTATTGGCAGGGAATTATATATCTTGGGGCCTAAATAAAATATGGTTCTTTGTGTATGAGATTTACTGAATCTAGGTATGTCTATTGTAAGATCGGTAGAAAATCTCGTAGCCCTAGGTTTTTGGAAACGTAGTTTTGTTTTTTGTTTATAAATCCAGGTTAGGGTTTGTAGAATGTAAAGACTCCTCACATTCAAGACTCGGGTTTCCGAGTAAAGTTGTTGTGTGGAGAATAACCTATTTTTCCTAAAGATAATCTTCAAAATAGAATTTTGTGTTGTTTGGTGTTTGTTAATTGCGTTTTTGTATACCCCACCTCATGCTGTAATGCATGGGGTGGGGTATACCGATTCTATTAGTGAGTTGTAGACTATAAGTAAAAGTTCTTTTATGAACGGAAAGACCTTTGTACTTAAAATTGTTATATCTTGTCACCAAGCGAAGTGGTCGAGGTGTTAAAAGTGTTTGCTTCCACTCAGGCGGCTCGGGTTCGATACGCACTGCCGTTACGGTGCTAAAGTGTTTTGGAATCCACTGGTAGGTCCCGGATCTCCCTTGCTCACACGAGCTCTGCTTCCTATGGATTTTCTCTGAACCTGCGACATTCCTAAAAACAAATTTCACAAAATTGGTTGATTGAAAAATACAGTAATGAGAGAGGCTGCAACACCACAACAGCGGTTAATAACCACATTACCAATTCCTTGCTACCAGAAGATCCTATGCATATATGAAATGCGCAACGAGACTCTAGTTGTGCAAGTGTACGATACACACCAGTTACACTTGGGCAACCTTTACTTGCACAAGAATACAGTATAGAGTTTCTTCAAGTACTTGTACAATCAAAATACTTGTGCAAGTTCCATCCAAAGTGAAGAGCCGCCTAAACGCCTAATATGACCGAGAAGGATTATTATCCTCCCCATCATGAAGATTACCATCCCCATAGAATAACGCGCCTGCTTGGAAAACGATTTGAATATTCATTTCCTGCATTTTCTGAGTTTCTCAAAGGAATGAATGGAAACATTGAAGGAAACAATCAGTCATGAAATCAAAGGCAAAATCGAGGCGGAATAAACCAACAAAATGAAAATCAGTGAGTTAAAAACCCAAATATACCACAGAAACTATCGAAGATAATTCAATTCTGGAACTGAGTTTAAACTTGGATAATGTTCAAAAGGGTTTTAAGGATGTCAGGGTCAGTTCTGAAACAGGAAAGCTCTCCATGGAGTCGCCTCAGTTCGACGGGAAAACTTCATGAGCAAATTACCGCCGACAATTTCAAACTGCGGCAAAGGCGAATGGATGGAATGCACCAAAGAGAGCTGTAGCCGGCGTTGCATAAAGAACAATTTACATTTTACAAACCCTCACCGCCCAAGAACAAGAGCCGCTGATAAAACATCTGGAATTATGGTATTACCAGACCCATCTAGGATATGTATACCACTTACAGATAAAAAAAAACGCTACCAGAAATCATGCGAATTCTCACAGGAATTTGAAGCAGGTATTGTACGCTTCGTTTGCTTGGATGGACTTCGCTACCAAGAAATCAAGCATTGACACTAGCTTGTCCAACACTGGCTCCCACTTCGGAATTTGATGCTGCGAAACAATCTTGCAAGAGCCGAAGTAAGGTCCGGATGATGGAAGAAACCCCTCAGGAACTAATTACGATGCCATAAGGAAAGTGAAAAAATTAGGCAAGTGAGTAGCAAATGTCGAACTTTCAATGAATCGACACCTACGCAGGAAAACTAAAGAAGTACGATAAAGAGAGGCAATCGTCAGCCTGTATCCAGCAATCCCCAGTTAACAATGCTAATGTCGCTATCCATCAACGGAAAAAGAAAGGATCCTTCGAAGACGGTCTCATCAACAACAAGCCTTGCACTATGCTGCTGAATATAAGCTTGGTTAGGACTATTCTTGGACCTACATTTAAAATAGAACCGTCGACTTGGAATCTACGCAAAACAGGTGAACTAACAATTGAACTGATTGTGGACATCAATAAACTGAAATAACGGGCATTGGTAGCTGATATCGAGGACGATGCAATCATTGGAATGGACATAATAAATTCCAGAGGATTCGAGTTGAATTTCAAAGACGGCGTCATACGAGCGAAAGGATGGAAGCGGTGCTTTAGTGAGGAATCACACTGATCGTCCAGGACCGACCGTCCGCGACCGTCCACCTACGACCAAAAGTAGAAGTAGATCAATGAAAACTTTCAAAGTCACACTGATCGACCATCCACGACCGACCACTAGAATAATTTTGTAAGTCTGACATTAATTTGACATTCGAAAGGTTATGTGAATTGTCTTTTCATTTATTGAAAATAAGTTGAATTCATAATATCAATAGTTTTTAACAAATATTTTATTTTTCCGGTAGGAAATATACCTATTTACATGAGTTTTGTTGAAGTCAAAAGTTCATCATAAATGTGTGTCAAAATAACATTACGTCAGGATAGTGTGACACCGACCAAAATTTCGAGCAGACTACAATTTCGAACATGGTCTTTGAAAAACGGCCGACGACGATCAATGACGATTATACAGTGTGGGTTGTACGATAAGAATATACGTGTTGGAAATTTTGGTCGTAGGTGGACGGTCGCGGACGATCGGTCCTAGTCGATCAGTGTGATTCCTGGCTTATTGAAGGGGTGAAGATCCTAGAGGCACGCCTGGACAGGAGTGCGAGCAATGGAATCGTGATGATGTTCGAGCCCGTTCTTAATGATGAGGAAATTGAACGAGGAATTGCACTAGGGAAAACCCATCTGCTTTTGCGTATTTTTTTTAAGTTCTGGTTCCCACGAGAAGGAAAATTCTATTGTTCAAACAACATCGTGAGAGCCGAGAAGAAAGTAGGTAAGAATTGTTGTTCTTCTTAAATTTCTGAAGGCTGTATGCCTCAGGGAACACCTCCAGTATGTGTCATGATTTTCAATTACCATTCAGTGACCTTGTAGAAAGGAACAATTTTGGGGCACTGTTAGTCAATATTCTCTGTGATTAGGAGTGAAGGCAAAGTGTAGACTACACAAATTGGTTGCCGTCCCTTCCAAGGATGTAGGACTAGCTCAACAATTTTCAGACAATTTAAGAGGTCGACACTGGGAATACAAGACTAATTTGGTAGAAGACTTCCTATTGAAAAGAAGGAAGAAGCTGACAAAGTAGTAGCAATATGGAGATAGAAGGAGTCTTCGAACCCTCCGACAGTGTCTGGTGCCTCTCCATTCGTGCTGATGAAGAAGATGAACGGATCGACACGTTTTTGCATAGAATATCGTCGACTAAACAACAAGAAGACAGTTACCCCCTTCCGAGAATAGATTACACACTTCACCCGGCTCTACGATAATGGCTGGTAACACTATCTTCAGAAGATCGAAAAAATAGAGCTTTCACCATTCGCTCAGGGATGTGGCAATTCACAGTTATACTATCGGGCTCTTTGATGCTCCAGCCGCATTTGAAAGAATGATGTAGACGGTTCTGAAAAGACTCTCATGGAACACGTGTTTAGTATATCTCGATGACATAATAATTGTGGTCGGCAAATCGTTCGAGGACCATGTGAAAAACGTGGAGGAGGTATTTCTGCAACTGAGGAACACCGAATTGAAACTGAGCTCCAAGAAATGTCATCTGTTTCAGAAAGAACAGCGATATCTCGGCCTCGTTGTTTCTGGGAAGAGAACTAGCAGTAGATGAGCAGGAGATCAAAGCAGTGAACGAGTGACTCATTTCGAGAGACATGCATCAGCTCCATAGATTCCTAGGTTTATGCACCTACTATCGCCGATATGTACTTGGCTTTGCCAACATCGCTCAACCCCTGACTAGACTCACAGAAGGTTAAACAAAGTTCCAGTAGTCCGAGGAATGCCAAAACTTGTTCAGAAAGTTGAAAAGAGCTTCAACCAACTTCCCTGTCCTCAGTTATAGAAAAATTCATTTCGGACACAGACGCCAGCAACAAATGCTGAGGGCCAAGTACAACGCAGGATTGAAATATCCCAAGAATTCAACTTTGAGGATAGCATGCCCAGATGATGACTGCTCACACTGTTGACGAGCAGAAGTAAAAGGAGCAACAATTTGCAGGACGATAGTAGCAGACGATAACTGGAATGACAAGATCTAGAAAGACCAAGGAAAAGGTCCAGATCTTGGTTTGTTATCGGCTGGAAGAAAAGTACTCAAAGACCGCCATGGCAGGATGTCGCAAATTATTCGCCAACTGTTGAATACCCACAGGGCCCTGACAGGAAGTGCTTCGAGAAATCCATGATGGGATTTCCGGGAGTGCTGGCAGTGGCGATTACTCTAGAGGAAGTGAGGCGAATTGCCAAACTGGCGTAAATGACTGGTGCAGAAAGTGTGTCGTATGTGCTGCCAGCAATGGACCTTGAACACGACCCAAGGCCCTTATGCGCCAGTATAACGTCCATTCGATAGAATCGCCATTGACGTCGCTGGCCCATTCACGGAATCTGACCACGGTAACAAATACATCTTTCCGTCAATGGACTACTTCAGTAAGTGGGCCACAGCCTATGCGCAGCTTAGCTAGGAAGCCATCACCGTCGCCGAAGTCTTGGTGAAGGACAGAATATGTCGGTGTTCCATTGTATTCGGACCACGGAAGAAATTTCAAGTCCAACCTCTTCCAGGAAGTGTGTTGATTGTTGAACATCCGGAAGACAAGAACCACAGCTCTACATCCACAGTCTCTCTGACCTCCAAAGAGATTGGGACCAGTACCTCCATCTGTTCCTGATGGCCTATCGTTCAGCAGTGCACGAGTTAACCAGCCAAATCGCTGCTAGTATCATAATGGGCCGGGAGCTGCCTTGTGACCTGAAATTTGGGTCGCATCTAGGACACTGCGGGAGAGGACCACGTCAGCAAGCTACGTCCGAAAATGGACGACATACATGAACTGAAGAATTTCAGGCCGGTGACCTGGTTTGGCTACCTACTCGCCAGCCTACTGTATGATTTTCTCGAAGAAATTTAGTTCAGGAACTGCAGAACCAGAACCCTGTAGTTGAAGGGTTGTTACAGTTAAAAAAGGCCAAAATGTCTTTAAGAAAGTGGAAATGTAATGATTTCGAAACTAGCCCTGTCCAGACGTTGCGTTAAGTTCTTGAACAGAGCCATTGATATTTTCATAACGCTTTATGTTATCGGTTCAGCAGTTAGACAAAACGAGAGCTTCCTAGTATTGTTGGAATTATCAGGAGTTTACAACTTCGGGTATAAATAATATGCGGTAGCGGAATAATAATTATTAGTAAATAAAATATAAATTAGCCTAGTATTCTTGTAGTAGATATTCTGTTTGTGAGAAATAAATTACCAATGAAGAGTTGAAGTAAATTTTTATTACAGTAATATTCTTAGTACAAGTGAGGCCTATGATCACCTAGGGAGCAGTAGCATGGTACAAGAAGAGTATGTGGAAAGACTGGCAATAAGAAATATGAAATAGAGCAATAGCACTCCCGGGGAAAAAAACACCACATCGTGAAAGGATGTTATGCTGAGGTTCACTATAAATGATACTACCAGGTGACAATGGAGGAAATACCGCAAATATGTCTGCTCCAAATTCTGAAATTTCTCAAGATAATAGATCTACGGTTGCTATGAAAGTAGAGATGTCATCAACTGTCACCACCCATCACCCCCTATACAAATACAAATACTACATTTTCAATTACTCTAATATTATATGATGACAAAAATATATGAAGAAATCGCTTTGCGGCCCTATTTTATTCAATAAACAAGCAACAACCAGACAATATAAAAAACTTAAATGCAGTTTAGTCTACAAACTCCATAGTATCAACGAATTTTTATCATTTGACACCAAATAAAAGAAATATTTCTTTGTTACAATCTACGTATACAAAAATTACAAATATGTGTATTATAGTCAAACTATAATATTTACATTGTGATTTTTTTCATCTTTTTCATTTTGTATTTTTATGGTATCTATATACTTTCGATATATTATTTTTATGGTGAATAAAAGCTATTCTAATCTATTCTTAAAATCCGGCCTGATAACTAGATATTGATCTGTCAAATGAAACTGTCATGATGAGAGGATTCAACTAAAAAAAGTACTGTATGTAAGTGTTTATAAACGCCTCTAGCCACTCTATTGAACACTCGTTCTGCTAGGCTGAACCTGTGCTTAAAATTCTCGTTACTAAAAGGATGTTTACAACACTTGTTACAGAGTTACATAGTATACTATTCCCTTTTAGTCAAAATGGTAAGTAAAATCATGAACTCCATTGAATGAAAATAAAAAAAGTATATATAATGATAAACATTTTATTGAATTATATATAAATATTTCCTAGTAAAATGAGAAGCTAGGACTAGCTATAACATACATACAATAAGTCTTTGTACAAATTTACACATACATTGGAAGTATAGGTGTATGAGATTATATTTGTATTATGATATGATAACATTTGATATCGTACTTTCAAACACAGCGATTTTAAATTTTTCCACAATAGCTTGGCAATTTGTAAGAGTTACCTAATAAACAATGGCAGTATCAATTGGTCACAATAACGTTTATATTACTTATATATAAAAATGTTCTGCCAACTTTACCTTTGAGGCTAAATTTTCGAAATTACCCATATTATACCGTTTATTTTTAATTTATTTAATATTCCCTCGAACAGCATTCAATATAAGTGACCATACAGTCATTCAAAGATACAAAATAATAATACATTAGACGTTACAAGTTTTTATTGTCTAAATAGAGAAATTGACTTTAAACAAAAATAATAAATATTTGGTCCGAACTAAATTAATATACACAAGCTACAACAAAAAAGGCAAATATTCGCAGAAAGTTTATTTATATGGTTATTATACAGCCTTTAACTCAATATTATGAACACAAATAAATATATTTTTTCTGTACAGATAAAAAAGGTGTTCAGTAATTAAAAGAAAAAGGCATAACTTTGACTGAGTGATTGAACACTTTATTGGTAATCATACATTTCAGGTAATTTCTCTTCTATACTTAAAAATACAAAAAAATAACATTGCATTAACATAAGAAATGCATGTAGTGACATATAAACCTAGATAATACAATAAAAAATATACATTGAAATATTTTTTCAGATGAGTATTTGGAAATTCATGAAATATGAAAGTAACAAATATTGCAGTCTTATTTCTTAGGATCAGTTCTGATTTGATTGTTATTGCTCTTCAGTACAATAAACAGTATCAACTGAAGAGATGAGTGATGTGTTATTAAAGCATCGATGACTTGATGTGATGTAACATAAATTGTAAGTCCAAGGACTTCTCAAATGGCAGTTATTTCCTATTTTAGTCATTCATTTCATGAAGCAAAATATAACAAATTGATTATTACAAACTCGATTTTAAAATTTTAAAATTAAAGACATTTCCAAACGAGGATCATTCAAATTTATCCATTATTCTAAAAATTTTATTACTTTTATGATACCTACTAATCTAAGAATCAAAGTGAGCAACCTTCTTAATCAAGGATTGAAGAATAAATATGTTATTATTTTTATTTCATATTCAGTGCCAATTTATTAAATGTTCTTGCTTAGGTACTTGCTATATGAAGAATCATTTCATGAATTTCCTGAATAACAGTGATTTGAACAAGCTTTTAGCACCATACTATACTGGTATCTCACCTTTTCTCAAAGCTCACTCTCACACTTAATACAAATCGGTTCTTTCATCGTTTTTTCTGGCAGTAGCCTTAGCTGGTTGTTAATTCTTGGCACATCGAATACTAAAAACGAAGGCACACTGTGCATATGAACACTTTGTCAACAAAACTATATACAGGGTGGTGATTAGGTTAGTAAGGCAAAAATATATCAAAAAATGTTCGAATTCTTACAAATAATTCTGCCTGTGAGATTTCGACCTATCTCATAGTTGTATTTTCAGACTTTTGCGTATAATTATTAGTAGTGAAGTAATAAATATAAACACCCTGTATATAAAAGCCTTAATCTGTTAACATTCTGAAGAATTCTATAAATACCCGATCAAAACAATTCTTCACTACAAAAACAGATTGGAATGAATCATACATATTTATTAACCTAAAATTACCACAGTAACACACATAGTTACTAGTACAGCACAGCCTGTTCATCCGTTGCAGTTACAACTTGTCCATTGCATGAAAAAATTGCCCTATCAAATCAAATATTTCCAAACATTTCGTGAAACATTCAGTTCATTCAAGGTTTCGAGTTCGGTCAGTGGCAGCTAAGGTAACATCCAAATATCGACATTAAACAGTTATCAAACAGCAACCAAATCGAGATATTTACAAAATCACAGCAAAAGTTGATTAACCTCAAAGATTTTGGGATATTTGATTTAAATAGACAACATCTTATGAAATAACATCGCTAAACTTTTGATTTACGTCGATACGACTAATATCTATTGAATTTATCACATTTTGTAGATACGAAAGATGTATTTAGGGTCACTTTGGAGTATTGAAGTAACGGAGAACCAAGTATCCCAGCACACGAAAGACGACGAGAAAGGCCAACAAAACAAGTGTGTTTGCCCAAAGTGGAAGGTATGATCCTTGAGCCTCTAGTATAGCAGTCAATGGGATGGTGTCGCCTTCGTTGGTACATATTTCAAATTTTGATTGTGCAGCACATCTGAAAAAAAGAAGGTTTTTTGAAAACAATTATACAGTAACGACCAAAAGTCCTTCGCCCCCCAGTAACTTCTCTATTTCACATATTAAAAAAAAACGTTTGATTTTTTTAGGGTTTCATTCGATCTCTTTAATGGTTTAAGTTTCACAAAGTGTCTCAAAAAAGTGTAGCAATTAATTTTTTTTTTCCAATAGGACATCCTGTATATCATAGCATGATCGGTTAGGGATGATAATAAGGAATCCAACAATACCAAGTTTGATGCTGTTATCTTCAAAGACTACGGCCCTCAAGAGAGAGCCCGGTATCCGCCTGTGCTGATGTTGACACCAAGGGGTAACAACTTCTCTCGGTAGGTGTACATCTCAGAATTTTCATTATTTCAGTACACCCATTATCACTACAAGTATCTCTTCAGTACTTAATTCAGTACCTCAGTCTCACTCTTTCAGTACTTTTCAGTACCTCATTCAGTCTTTTAGTACTTTATCAGTACATTTTCAGTACTTCAGTACATCCATTATCACTACAAGTATCTCTTCAGTACTTAATTCAATACCTCAGTCTCACTCTTTCAGTACTTTATTACACGATATTTAATTATGGTGAACAAAATTCTGCCTAGTTGTTACCCCCTCCGTTGACACTAGGTCGAACATTTCGAAACATCAAGGTTATGACTGGTAGTATCCACGCCCCTGCATAGCTTAATCGTGAATTCTTATTTTTTATTCCATGCAGATATTTGCTGTATGTGGGTTTTGATGAAAAATCGGTTCAAGATACAATGCATTTCAGAACATCCGACTAGGTTTTCTGAGGAACCGTTTCTTCCTCAAGCTCCTGGAAAATATCCAGCAATTGAGAAATGAACCCGCCGTACTCCATAAGCCTGCATGGTAGGAGGACTTCTGGGGAGTGAATACTTGTAAAACTTGTATGACAAATGTTTCACGTAGCATATCGAAAAAAAATTTTTTATCACTATTAGTGATGATAGGGTGTACCTTATTCTGCATCCTGCCTAGTCTCGGCATCGGAGTTGGTTTCAGGCTGCAGAACAATGGTGAATTCTAGCGTATACCATTGCTGGTCGTATTATCTGCTTATAGATAGGCAATTTGTTTTGCACACTCCCCAGGCAGCAGAATGACGTCTGAATGACGTCAATTTTTGGTCACAAAATGACTGAGTGGACGTCCTTAAATGACGTCCGAGAGACCTTACAATGACGTCAAAATATCACAGCCACAAGACGTCATATTTTTACGTCAAAATGACGGCTCTAGATATGACGTCATTTAAATAGACCATTTGAGTCCCAGTATACCAAATGTTTCCCATGCACGTGAAGAAAATTGCCAGGCGATTCTAATTGAGTGAATATAAAAAGTTTATCTAGATATATATTAATCCAAAACAATTCAAATTTGAATTCATCAAAAAAATATTGACTGTCATTTTAACCTTGAAACCATATTTTTCAGCAGAAAAATCTAAAATCACCTGTTAATTTTTTGTACATACTTATTATTATACATTTTTAGTATAGTATAGGTTGTTCTTAAATAAAAAAATACATAGGTAGAATAATATTTTATTGAAAAACTTGAAACAAGGAAATGCTGGAAAATTTATTGTTTTTGTCAAAAAAATCTACTTACTAGAAAAAATATTGATTTTTAATTAAAAAACTAAAAATGACAAAAATTTAATAAAAGAAACTTCACAAAGAATAATTATAGGCCTCAGGCCCGATATCAGAAAAAAAAATGATTAATCAACCATTGATACTTCGTATACGTGTTCTTCATGTAGAGTTGAAAAACATGCAATTTGTGGCAGTTCTCGGTAGTGGGGCATTTTTTTAGGGCCCTCGCCATTTTTTGGGACTGTCGGACAGGTTCCTGGAAGAATTTTATAAAAAATTGAGGTTATGCAGATAAAACTAACCAGTTTCATACAGGCATCTTGCAATAGTGCAGATTTTCCACGTTTCAATATCCTCATCATTAGTTTGACTTTCTAGGGTTCTGTCGAAGGCTTTCTGGTTTTTAATTGGGGGCCAGAAAACATCACGTTTTCGTAGTGATAACCAGGTTTTTCTGACGATAGCCACACTATTATCACCGGTGCCATTGGTTTTATTGAATTTTATTATTACGAACATTATCGTTGTTATGTGGTTTATACACATTTATCTTTTTCTTTTCTTGTAAACAACTGAACAAACACTGCTTACTTTGTTGTGGGTTAATTGTGCGTTACATCACGGCATCAGCATTATCAATTTTGCCACTGTTTTTTTCACTTTCACTTTACTGTTTACTGTAACAAGTTTTCACATTACGATACGTCACTATAATTGTTCATGAAGGCATTTTTGTTGTTAAAAATTAAAATTAAAAATAAATTGGTTTTTGTCACAAATTTCATTGGGAAGGCACAGAGCACAGATTAGGTACGCGAAGATGTGAAGCGTGATTGGACGAGTGGAGAGGGAAGTCGGAATGCCGGGAAGCGAAAAGGCGAGAAATGTGAAATGTGACGCGTGACATATATGACAGAACATGGAGAGAGGACAAAACACCTACATAAAAAAGGGGGTTCGAAGGGGGTTCGTTTGTGTCAAAAAATCTGATCTAAGAAGCTATTTTTAAAAGAGAAAGGCAAATGAAAGACAAGTGTTAGAGAATGATGAACAGATGAAAAATAGGTGCTCAGATTATATTTATTGACACAAACGAACACCCCTAAAATGAAGACAACGGAGATCATTCATGGAACGCAAAGGTATAACACCTCATCTCATGAAAATTGAAATCCTCCTCAAATAGGTATGCGTTATTCGAAATTTATGTTTCACCAACCTTTGACCTATATTTGACGTCTAATAGTCGTCAAATATAATGACGTCTTTTATAAGTCACCTAGTGTGACGTACTTATACGTCATTTATTGGCCCAAGACGTCGTGGACCAAAACTGGCGAATAAACGACGTCAATATGACGTCTTCTTAGGTCACTCTGCTACCTGGGAGGGGTGATCTCTGGCTATCACTGGGTAGGGGCATTTTACCGCAGCTCCGAATGAGCACCGAACGAGCGAATGCTCGGACAGTATGGATGCTGACTTGAGCACGCACAGAATGCGCGTGCGGTGCTCGGGCCAATTCGTTTTTTGTTCATTTTTTCGTGCTCAGTGTGGACGGTGAAAGTGTGCTTGACGTTCTCTTTGTGGTCATTACGGATATTTTGAATTTAATTTGGATATTGAGGAGTATGAATATTTGTACGCGATCAGTGCTCATGCAGTACTCATGTGCCAGGAGATACTACGCAGCCTGAGCTTGAACCGAGCAGCTCATGCGCTCATTCGGTGCTCATGTGGAACGAATGCTCTAGTGAATACGCACCTTTAGGAGTCGGTAAAATGCTTGTCCAATTGTACTTCTAGGAATCTCATATTGCTCATAGCCTCCACAGCTTCGGTAAATTATATTTCGTCGAGAAATGGATTGTTTCCGACTTGGTCGGGTATACCATAATTATTTTGTTCTCCTCTAAATACGGTATGGCGTCCCTAACTAAAGGAATTTGAATCTGCGAAGCAATAGCGACGCTAGAGAATGAATAGACGTATATAGCAGTATAGTCCGCATATACAGTATCGGAAAGTTTACAACTTGGGTATGGTGATTTCATAAGAGCGTAAAGAATAGCTTGCTATATGTTGAGAGAGCATTACCATATCTCCTCTACTCGCTCGAGGAAAGGATATCGACGTGAGCTGTGTGTCGTGTGTCGCATTGCCACGTGGTCCGTTAATGCGTCGAGTGGGGTAACAGGAGAGGCGCACAGTATTGCGTTCCTTGTTGCTCTATACTGTCTATACCCAGATGAAAAGTTTCCGATACTGTATAGCCGTATTCGTTACTGAGGGAAGTAGGGAGTTTATGTGTGGGGACAGGCACAAACCCTGTAGAACATCTGGTTCGTATATTCTGATTGTACTATTTACTCTCACTTCAAAAGTCTTGCCATAAATTAGAGCATGCCTGCGAGGCCGATAGAAATAGAAAATCAATTCACATTAATTCCAAAAGTTTTCAAACTTTGGTCAAGTGAATTGTACATCGAGGAAGCAATATATTCAGTTTTCAACCTCTTCCGAAGTACCTAAGCAACATTGTCAAAATGGCAATTAACTTGAATTTTGCTGTATACTCGTTCAGAAAATTTCAGTTCTGCAAACTTGGAATAGTATTGAATATATTATTTCATATCATGAATCAAGTTTGCTACCAAGTCAAGTTTTTTTATCGACCTGTAAGGTTTTTCTTTGATATACCAAAGAAAATTCCAAAAGTTCTGCAAACTTGGCTGATATATTTTTTTAATATCGGAAAATATCATATAACAGTTGTACAGATTTGTAACCTTTTCTCAATTCGTGGTAATTTTAATTTTTTTATTTATTTTTTTTTGATAAAGGTGGACTCGAAATAATTACAAAAGTTTTGAAACTTGTTTGCAAATTTTGAAAACATCTTTTCTGATGCATTCACAAATTTGCAACTTTGTACACGATCCGGAACTTCATGCAATTTGCAAAAATCTTCAAAAGTCAAGTTTGCAGAACTTTTGGAATTTTCTCTTATGATATATCAAATAAAAGCATTATAGGTCCATAAAAAAAATGTTTCGTATGCTTGAGTTGGTTGCAAACTTGATTCGTGATATGAAATAGTATATTCAATACTACTCCAAGTTTGCGGAACTTTTAGAATTTTCTTAACGAGTATAAAGCAAAATTCAAGTTAATTGCCATTTTGACAGTGGCGATGTACCATTCACTTGACCAAAGCTTTTGGAATTATTGTTAAATTTTCGATATTTCATATCTATCTCTTCTGGCCTAATGAGCATTTTGGAGATAAGACCATCATCCCATACCGAGTCGATGGTTTTCTGAATGTCAATCAGTATCATGACTGTATTAAACCCTCCTAAAGCCTGTGTACTATCCGGACGACCTGTGAAGTCGTGGGGTGTCCGGCCAAACTGTACATCGAGGATCATTTTGAGATTCTCCACGAAGGTTAACATTTGTCTAAGAAGAATCTTAACCATTTCTTAACTACCATGGCTACCATGCTAATGAGCGAGATAGGAGGATACATTGCATAGGTATTACCAGTGCATTCTTCAGACAATCCAAATTTAAACGTTGGGCGGCTTTTTATGAACGCTGGCGAAGTGCTCACCAACCAGTTCTGCCTTCTGAGGGTTTGTCACAGCACGTTCAGCATCCCTCTTTATGGCTGGGTCTGGCTCAAAGAGCCAATTGGACTTCCATATATTTGTTGGATATATTTGAAATAAAAATATTTAGTATTGGTAATAAAAACTGAAATTGAAGTGTAACAGATCTTGATTTTGGTCTCATAGGAATTGTGTGAGCAGAGAGCAGAATAATGAAGCAGCTGTGGCTTCCAAGGTCTCCTGATTTAAACCCGCTGGACTTTTCTAATCGGACTTCACATCACACACCGAAATAATCAAAAAAAAACTTCCCATGTAAACCGGACACTGTTGAAGAGTAATTATTGAACTCACCTTATTGTTCCCTTGCCAAACTCAACATTCTGCATGTTCTGGTAAGCAAAGTAAACCATGGAAAAATACCGCACCCATGTGAGCCACGATGGTATATTTGTTGCAAGAAAACCGCTGAAAAGTTGTGTCCCGAGCGTATATAAGGCGCTAATTGTGACGCTTGTCTGCATATCCATACAGCACGCTCCAATGAAGAAGCCCACACTTTGAGCCACGATTGTGTTTAGTAACAAGAAACCCAAAAGTGTTAAAAACACTGAAGGAGAATGGAGACCTGAAAAAAAAAGGTTGTTTTTCAAAAGTTCAGATATTAGTTGGTTTCAATTGTCTGCATCATTCTTAGTACTTAAATTTCATTGCTCATACAAGTTTGAATCTTATGAAATGGTATAAATGAAATATTTTCCAATTTTAGGTAGCTAGTATTCTGGAACTCGATTTTTATACAGCATTTAAAACGAGTTCAATTTATCGACGCAAATAGAAAATTTTCTTGACTGACGCTCATAATATGCTTTGTTCAAAGCAAGAGTTCGGTTTCCAAGATGCCAATCCTGGTGGAAAATGCTTGTTGTATTGTAATGGCTACTCAAGATGGTGCTGAAGATTTTTCATGTGAAGAACACACATGCTATCAAAAATCATTACATATTTCGATCCGAAGCGCCACTGCAAACACAATAATATCCGTCGTATACCAGGATATCCGAAGCCCTTTTCGTCATTTTGCCTTCTGGTAGGATTTTTTTCAAATGCAAGGGTTCCACCGTTGCTAACGTGCAGTATACATCACTGGAAATTATCTCTCCGAAACCATTTTGTATATTTTTGATGTGTTATATTAGTTTGAATTCTACAGTTTTGTAACTTTCGTTAAAATCCTGATATCAGGTCCCATCATGGTGACATATGGAAGTCAATGATTTGTCAATGAAAACATGAAACGCTATTGAATAGATATTTAAAGTACAACCACTGGAAGGTAGTTTCATTAGACTCCCTGACTCCCATATAATACATTCGATGTTCTATAAAATCTACAAAATTCAGAAATCTACGGCAAAAATAACGGAACTTTCCACGAGGAGTGGAACACACTGCATAGCTAACTGTGAAGATACCTTTATTTACATTCCATGATTGATGATTGAAAATCTTTTTATCAAAATAATTGCATTAATTTTTCACGATAAACTATATTGATATTGACCAAAATGTTCTTTTAGTGAATAATAAAATTAAAACTCTCTGACCATCATATAACCTTAGGATTAGGCAGGATTAGTCTCCCAAAAGCACCATTCATGCATGAATCAAGGATGTCATGAAAATACAGACACTAAGAGATAGAGCTGAAAGTTTTATAAAGAAATGAGAAATAGTACGTTATCGTTCGTGAAAAAAAGCATACCTACAACATCGAGCCAGCCAAAAACATAACAATGAAAATTTCTAATCTAATCAGTTGAAAAAATTGATGAATATTTTGTTAATCATTCAAGAAACGATCTCTCCCGACTTGGCGACAATCAATCATTATTCGAACAATATCCGTGGGGCGTGAACCAGTTTCGCTTCTTTTCTGTTACAGAGACAGATATTCATAAAGTTCTCTTGTCAATCAAATCGAAAGCCGCTGGAACAGATAAAATCAATATTACAATGTTACTGCACTGCTGCCTAGTCATTCTTTCCGTACGTTATTCGTCGTATTTTAAATTTCTGCATTAATACAAATGTATTTTCGTCTATCTGGAAGGAATATAACATAATTATTCTCCAAAAGATTTGCTATCTACATGACATGAAATCGCTCCGGCCTATTAGCATTCATAGCTTCCGGAAAAACAATTTTCCAGCATATGCGCTATCATTCAGCTTAAAACAGAATCATCACATCATATCAGAGTACAGCCCAGCTGTATTCCTTAGTTATGAACAACTCACCAGTCTTGTTATGCTCGATTAATCTAAAGCTTTCGATAGAATCATCCACTATTGCTAACAAGTCTGTATGCTGTATCATTCTTTCAAGCGGTGGTGATAGAAAGAACCAGCTCCGATGACCTGACTGTATTGGACGATGTTCCACAGGGTTTAATACTGGGTCCCGTGCTATTCGCATTTTATAGCGAAGAATTCCAGAAACAAATACAGTTCAGTAAGTGCTACTTCCATGCGGCTCGAACGTATCTTTAAATATCTTTCAATTGAATTGATTTGAACGAGGCGAATAGGCAGTCCCTCTTGTCCTTCTCGAGAAAGTTTTGTTAATCCCTCTTAATCTATAGCTGTGTTATTGTTGAGGGAAAAAAGTCGAGTTTCTTAGCGTCAATTCTATGAATTTTAGTGCGGGGAACATCACACTTCAATTCACTGATCAATCTAAAAACTTATATTGATGCCAGTAGGAAAATCCATGACAGACGAAGAAAAATAACATTTTGCGAGTCAGTTCCATCGCATCTGAACTATGCAAACACCATCTATGATCCTGCCATATCAAGAAGATACATTCAGCGTTTGCAGCACAATGAAAACTCTTTTGTTCGTTTGATCTGTGGACTAGGTAGACAAGCTCACAGATCTCTTCACCTGAAGGATATTATGTGGCTGAGTTTAAAAACGAGGATTTGATATATCATCGCACTTTTTCTTGAAATCATTTTGACTGAAACACCATGAGATTTTTCAAAGATATTCACAACCTCAATACTAGACTCAAATCTCGACTCACTCCACCTTTGCTATACCAATCAACTTTTTTTTTATTACGCAGATCTACAACTGTATTCCTGACGAAATTAACAATCTGAGTATACCTAGCTTAATATATAAGCTGAAAAAATTGGTAAAATGGACATTTTTGAGGTCAAATTTTTCTGATCTAATATGCATTTCAAACTCAATTGATTTGAAAAACTCATTGTTTTGTTGATGCAGTCGTGTGAATACTTACCCATCATGGGATATGATATTAGATGATATACAGTGGGAAGAGTTATGATCAGGGGTAGTTCGCCAACCATTTTTGCCAAATAGTACGCTGACAATCTATAAGCACCAGAGAGTCTCTCTTTATTGATCACTTCGCGTTCCGGAGGAACTGAAACATAAATAATATTCTTGGTTAGGTACTGATTGTATAATTGTTTAGTGTTTGTTAAGTATTGAGGTGCATCAATTATTTAGGTACTTACAAGAACTGAGAGCTCCAAAATGTGCGAACAGCATCCAGTATGTGGTGGAGAAAAACATCCAACCTTGTATATCGTGCAGGGCCTCTTCTTTCCTGTCGAGTTGGAACCAAAGTAAACCCGCCATAATTCCTAGTCCTATCGTTTGAACCCAATTTAATTTGGACAACATTCTCGGCAACGCCTCTTGAAAGTTCCGCTGTGAGAGCACCTTGAATTGCGTCCAATAACTAGTGGGCCAGGTAAAATAACAATCTGCGTCGCTGGTTTCTGAACTAACTGAAGATGAGGCATGAGAGTGTGTGTCTAACCATAATCGTCTGACATCTGGTTCCATTGCGTTCAGGGTATCTTCTGGAAGTACGTAACATATGAGTAATTGAAATGGGAACCATTTCCTAACAGACTGAGGTATTCAACATCAGTTCGAATACTAGGCTAGTAGAAAGATACAATAAATTCATAATAAAAGTTCTGGGAAAAAATTTCGAAGTGTTGTGCAGATTTGCAAAGATTTACGTTGACAGAAAATATATTTTTTTAATTCGTAGTACTTATAACTTTTTTGATCAAAAGTGGTTTCGAAATAATTACAAAAGTTTTGAAACTTTGTTGATAATTTTGAAAACACCTATTCTGATGCGATCCGGAACTTCATGCAATTTGCAAAAATCTAATTTATCAATTAATTAGAATAAAATTTCAATTTTGCGTTCTCCCCTGTACACAGTTTGGAAATTCAGAATTTTGATAAATAAAATACAAGTTTTTCGCGACGCACCAACTTTTATGAGGAAAAAAACTCTCTGACCAATGCATAATAAAAAAGTTTCCCATATGTTGCAAACTTTTTGAAACTCACTGTATGTTTTATAGCCGAAAAAAAATTAATTTCTTTGTTTCTTTTAGACAAAAAAACCTTACTCAAAGTGGAACATTGTCAACCACTTTTAAACAAACGGTGAGTTTTGGGTATTTCGTAATACTAAAAAATTTCTATATCTTTAATTCTTTATTATGTCCGACCGAATTTGAATACAGATCCACTCTTTGTATAAAAAAAACTGTGAATAGTAGAAGGTTGTACCCATGGAAACTTTCCTTCAGAATAATATAAACTACAAAAAACCCATAATTCAGTCTAATTGATCGAAAGCCATTTCCCACAAGACCTATGATTTGAAAAAAAATCGAGGCCTTTGAATTTCATTTCGTAGTGATGATAGAGCTATTGAAGCCCTTTTCTTTAGAAAAACAATCTTTGAATCGGTCAACAAATATAAAATTCACAGTGGTGACCGCTGTTCATTTTTTGGCAAGCATAATTCACTAAAAAAACGTCTGACAACTATGATATGAATGTAACTTACGTTCCAAAGTTGAATATGGTCCATGAGAGGGAGGTAAGATTTTATTCGAATGATCGTATTTATCGTTGATGTAATGATAATCAAGTTGTAGTTCTACAGGATAGTCTTTGTTTTTTCTAGATTCTCTTGCCGCAGTTATAAGCCTCTGTCTCGTTTCGGAAGGTCCTTTTATTTGTTCCACTAAAAAATGAATGGCATGTCATTTCGAAATTTTTCTACATACATTTTTTTAACAAGGACAGTCGAATTTGTTCCAAAATTTCTTGGAAAAAATTTTAATAAAATAAAGGGAAGCCATTAAAAAATGTGCACACTTTGTAAAATTTGTACAATATAATAGTCACAAAATAGTATTTTGACGAAGACAAATAATTATTAACTTTACTGGCTCATCCTAACCATTCCATACACGCAAGTGCGCACATAAAGCACGGAATAAATTCATTGTTTCTGCTTTTTCGAGTAGTCCAAGTGATATTATTTGAAGGAATGCCCAGGAATACCCAGGTTTGATAGGATTATGTCAAATGGCTACAAAGACATGGACAAAAAACTTTATCGTATGAGTATGAGACTACACATGATTCTGAACGTAAAAATCGCCGTAGCATTCAGTGGGATATGAAAATGTTTTTGGCTCATATATTCGCAGTCGTTGACATAACCCTATCAAATCTGGTATCACTGAATTTATAATGATGATACCTAATCGAATATGGAAAAACATTTTGTCTTTCTTATGGCTTTGACATTTTGTCATTCGGCCAGACTCAGGTATTCCATAGTTTATGAGCGCACTGTAGATGTGACTAAACGAAACTAATTTGAAAATGAAATGAGTTGCTATGAAGTGGTTTTATACTCACATATAAAATCGGCAGGATTATAATGTGGCATTATATTGAGTCCTACTTTACTGAAAAAATCAACAACTTTACAAGTTTCACCATGATAGATAGTTTGGCCACCGGACAGAAGAAGCAACTTATCACAGAGATGAAATATTTGGGAAGAAGGCTGATGAAGTGTTATCACCACAGTTTTTCCTTCTAGAACTGCATATCGCTTCAAAGTTGTCATCAGACTATGAGCTGAATGCGAATCTAAGCCCGACGTTGGTTCCTGGAAATACACACCTTATTTTAATATTCAAATTCCGAATGTCAGTGAAAATTATGCAACTCAATTAATAACAAAAGTAGGTGTGAGTTGATTTCACATTCTCTCAAGTAACAAAATCAATAGGAAGTTCAAATGTGTATTTGAAGAATGTAGAAGTATTTGAAATATTTTGTTCATTCTTATTTAAAACAGTAAAGTCTGCTCTTCACATTCCTTTGATAAGGCTGGTAGCATCGATCGATGCTCCTTCCAAATTGTCAGGTCAGCTTAATCAAGTCGTGATTAAATATTGATGATGCATGAATTAATGGAAAATCCTTTTCGACGAGTCCGCATAGAACGTTTTTGAACTCCATTAAACATTTTGTAAAGATTAAATGAAGTCTGGAATGGATAATTCTACGTTAATTATTAATTTGAAGTTCTAGAATGTGCCAACATTGCATTTGTACTCCATTCCAAGTTTTTTATCTGATGATTGGTTCATCGTTTATTGAGCTACGATGCCATATTTGATATTTGTTCAGAGCAAAAACCTTCTATTGCCATCAGTGATTTAGATTAAACTTACCGAAGTAAAACTTGCAAGACGTAATCGCCAGCAATATGAACGGCGCTACGTTTTGATAAAGTCGTGCTAGGTATTGCGGCAGCATATGGATTTTCATTTCATCACGTTTATTTTCATCTGAGTTGGTGAAATATTTTCCTATGAAATTTCTAGGGAGATGAGAACCTATCTTATCTTCAAAGCACTATAATAGCTAGGAAAGCATGTATATCTTGAACTAATGAGAGCGAATCATGAGATATAATGAAAAAAATGTTTCTTAATCTGTATATGATATTTTTTGAACTTTCTTCACGAAAAATATTGAGAAATGAAGTAATGAATACATTGAATGTGAATTTTGATTTTGTCGCATTCATTTGACCCCTTTCCCTACTCTAGAAATAATAATAATGAAAAATATGTTTCTGACTTCGATTGCCATCTTGCTGTTTTTTTTTACAGAAAATGAAGATAAATTATGGGTTGAATTCGTTGAATGTGAATATTGATTTTGTCGCATTCATTTGACTCCCCCACCCCTCTAGAAATAACGAAAAAAATATTTCCGACTCGCTCTACTATCTTTTGTGAATTTTTTTCACGAAAAATATTGAGAATTGAAGTGATGAATACGTTGAATGCGAATGTTGATTTTGTGGAATTCATTTGACCCTTTTCCTCCACTCTAGAAATAATAATAATGAAAAATGTTTGTGACTTCGATTGCCATCCTGCTGGGGTTTATTCCGAAGAAAATGAAGAGAAATTTTGTGTTGAATTCGCTGAATGTGAATGTTGATTTTCTCGCATTCATTTGAATCCCCCACCCCTCTAGAAATAACGGAAAAAATATTTCCGACTCGCTCTACTATCTTTTATGAATTTTTTTCACGAAAAATATTGAGAAATGAAATGATGAATACGTTGAATGCGAATGTTGATTTTGAGGAATACATTTGACCCCGTTCCACCCCTTTAGAAATAGGTAACCGTAAAATAAAAAAACTTTTTAAAGACAAGCTTTCATTCAAACACCCTGAAAATTAAAAAAATAATTTCTTTAGATGTGTTAGAGATTCAAAATCTTGCCCCTTGAAGTTTTGTGTTCGAATACGAAAGCCGCAGGCGGCCTGTTTGTTTCTAAATAAATAAATAAATAAATATACATGCTTTCCTAGCTATTGATTATAGTGCTTTGAAGATAAGATAGGTTCTCAGCTGCCTAGAAAATTCATAGGAAAATATTTCACCAACTCAGATGAACATAAACGTGAAGAATTGAAAATCCATATGCTGCCGCAATACCACGCACGACTTTATCGAAACATAGCGCCGTTCATATTGCTGGCGATTACGTCTTGCTAGTACTCCGGTATGAAACTTTAGTTTTTGCAGACTCTGCAGTTTTAATGGTTTTAAATAATTCCATTTATCTCTCCCTCTCCCTCTCTCTCTTCAGGCACAACCATCAATAAGTTTCCAGGAAATAACGAAGTAGTCTTCGGCAAAATCTTCCAATCACAAAAATAGTTTATCATCCTATATCTCCATTCATACAGCTACATCACTTTGGGCATATATGGAACTCTTTAAAAAATGCCATGAAAATTCTGAAGACCAAATTATAAATTTTATATTTGCACAGCTTTCATGAAGATCAAAATTTATAAACTTAAAATCAAGTTAATATTTGAAACGATATACTCACATCCAGCAACATTAACGAGGGATTGGTCAATAATTCACAAGCTATATTCGCTCTCTTTTTCTCCCCACCGCTGAGTCCCCTCTTCAGATTATCTCCTATGATAGTATCTTGACAGTTACCCAACTCTAAGACGTCGATTATGTGGTCCACGTATTGCATTTTCTGTGAATGACTCAACGAATCAGGTAACCTAAGTCTTGCGCTATATTCTAAGGTTTGTCTTAATGTTAGGTCGGGGAAGAAGATGTCTTGTTGGAGGACGTAGCAGATTTTTCTTTTCCATCTCTTGCATAGAGGTTCCCTGTAATTGAAAATGTTAAGAATTGAGTAAAAAATTTACTAAGTAATCCAGAAAACTGATATAATCAGGACCTCAAAATTGTCCCGAACGTGCCATCAGTGTTCTTGCTGTATTCATTAATGATTCATTTCATAACTTTTATAGCGTTTCTTGCTATTTCAATATTTATATTACTACTTTTAAGTAGTGATATTGACGATCTCTGACTTCCGTCCTATATCATTTATATACACTTGAGCAAAACTCATTGGAATAGTACATTGTTTACCGGATAGGAAAAGCTTAACATTCCTGGGCGACTGTGAAGATTGCTAAGTCGAGGCGCAAGCCGAGACTTAGCAACACAGAGTCCAGGAATGTGGCTTTTCCTACGAGGTAAACATACTATTTTTCTGCAAATCGTTTAAAATTCGACAGATATTGATTGATTTAAAAAAAAACGCGATAATTTTATTCCCAAAAAAATGGTGCTTTGAAATTCCTAATAAAATTACTTGGGCTACTATGGAAACGTATTGAGGTTGAATTGTCAAACTTGACGTTTATAAATTTAATTGCTGGTGTTCTCGAAAGTAAAATGATAAGTGATGATGAAATTTCCATTCCTGGGACTCCTCCAGAGCTGGTTGAGGCAGTGAATACTGCTTCATTAGAATTATTGCCAAAGAAATCAAGAGAAAAGTACGAAAATGCATACAGACGTTTTATGGATTATCGCATGAGTAAAAATACGAGTTCTTTCTCAGAAAATGTTGTAATGGCATACTTCCTAGACCTTTGTTTAAAGATGAAATCTTCAACATTATGGGCCAATTATTCAATGGCATTATAGGGCAAAGAAATCTAAGATTTTAACGAAGGAAGAAATTGAAAAATTTATCCAGGAAGCTCCAGATAAAGAAAATTTAATGATTAAGGTAATTTACAAGGTTTTAATTTCTATTTAGATTATACCTTTATTTATTTTTTAGGTGGCTGTAATATTTGGTATTTCTGGGGCCTGTAGAATGGATGAGTTAGTCCGAATGACTGTACACGATATAGAAGACCTAGAATCTAAGCTTTTAATCAGCATACCTGATTCGAAAACCAACAAACCAAGATCATTTGTAATTAATCAGATCTACTTGAATGTTTATCGAAAGTATGTTTCGTTAAGACCAGAAAATATGAACAGTGACCGATTTTTCTTTAAATATCAAAGCGGAAAGGGTTGTAGACAAGTGGTAGGAATTCATCAATTTAGAAAAATGCCCAAAATAGTTGCTACTTATTTGAACTTGGTAAATCCGACAGAATATACTGGTCACTGCTTTCGTCGGTCTTCTGCAACAATATTGGTTGACTCTGGTGCCGACATAACTAGTTTAAAGAGGCATGGCGGATGGAAGTCATCAAACGTTGCTGAAGGATATATCGAAGAATCGCTTAACAATAAGGTTGAGGTGGCAAATAAAATTTTCACAGTACAAAATATTCAACAAAATAACCCTACCACCCCGCATGTTGTCCAAAATGTTTCTCATAGTTCTAACAGTGTTCCTCCAATGTTCAATAATTGTACTAACTGTCAAATTACTGTAAATATAACAAATTGATCTTAAAAATGTATTCAGCAATGACTTGATGTTTTCAAAATATAAATTAATTCCTTATAAGCAATGTGTTTTCAATCATTTATGTAGAACACTAACAACTGTACGGAAATATCATTTCCTTACAGTAAGGAAATGACATTTCCTTACAGTAAGGAAGTCCTGACTTTTTCTTCAAGAAATTTTGACAGGAATGTCAAAATTTCCTAGCGATTTGCGGAAAAAGTGATTTATTTGATAATTTTTGAGCTACAGAATTTAATTGAACACCATAAATTCTGATTTCAGACAAACAGAAGTATGTTTGGATAATCATGGTAAAAAGTGGCAGTTGCCGTATTTTGTGATATTTTTGATGATTCCGATTTTGTGAATCAAATACGAAATCATATAGTGATAAATTGAACGTTCTTTTATTGGTCATTCAAGGAATATCATTTGTACCTCAGAGTTCCATACTTAAACCAATTCGCTTTAAACGTATATAAATTGCTGTAGAACATCCATATACCAGATTCCTCATCAAGGACATAATAGATCTGGTTGAAATGATAGTAAAGTGGAAGATCTGTTTAGTTTGGTTCAACAAGAAAAAATAACACACATACCTCCCGGGTGTCATGTTGATGTTATACCATTGGACAATAACATGATTGAAAATAAAATGGGATTGAAAAAACTAGAGTGAAATCTTGATCATTGTTCTCTACTGGTTTCTCTGCATTAAGAGCTATTTCGAATGAATTGGAATTGATTCGTGTTAAATCAGTTTTCGAAAAAAAAATTCATAATATGAATCGAGTTCATTTCAACTTTTTATGAATTTTTTCATAACAGAAGTTCACAATGCATTCAAACAAAGAATGAACCCATAATACAAAAATTAGTTGAAGGGAATACATTTTCAAAGTGAATTCCGTTAACTAGTTAATATTTTCTAGTACATTCCATTATTCGAGAATCTTGACTCACCGTGAAACAATATCGAAGATACAAAATCATCGGTATCAGCAGTAACATTCAAAAGTATTCATTACTTTCATACAAATACTGCTGCCCTACATACTCAAACGACTTGTACTTGCTTTTTCGAAATCTTCATTGCTGACTTGTGACTAATTTTCAACTCTTTGTTAATTTTTTCCGTAGAAACAATAGGACTGCCAATGCTAAAATATTGATTTCCGTCACCTCATCAATTGTTATTTCCGTCAACCGACTGCACCCGTACTAACAACCCGCAGTAGTCCTCGAGAGACTTGTTCGAGCTAGGGAAGACAGCCCTTACCTTTTAACGTATGTAATTTTCTCGTTTGAATTGTTTCTCCACAACGTGGACATATTGAAAACATGGATAAGGTCTGTTGTTTCAGCAAATAAAATTGCTGCGTTCCTCAAAATTTTCTTGCATTCATAAATTAATAGCATTTCCAATTTTACACATCTTGTATATCTACACGTTTGTTGAAAAATTTGATGACCTAAAGCACACTAGGTATGAGATCTTATTAAGTTATTGATGTTGATGAGTTGATGAATTCCTTACTTGCCAGAGTTATTTTTGACTCCATTTCTGAAGAAAATAGGAATGAATTTGAAAAACTAAATGAGCTCCATTCTTTTCTGAGTAGACAAACTGGGATATGATTGTAAATTCGAAAAATGTACAATTATACAGAGCGTTTCATTAAGGATTTCAAAGTTTGAATAAGTTCAGACCAACGAAGTCTTCAAAATGTGTTTTACTGATTTAGAATTGATTCATTTGCAAAATAGTGTATCCCTGTCATTTCGATCGTAAAATTGAAGTTTTGAATCCAGTTTCGTTCAATTTTGTATCCACTGCATACTACTCCAATTTCGTCATACTTTTTCAATAATAAGTGTATTAGGATTGTTATCCATCCGATTTTCGATTCGAAACCATCAATGGATTCGCCTTGGAAATTAGAATCTGAGCAATGACTGTTTAAAGAATGTTTTCATTGAAAAAACTACTTTTTAAAAAAATGGCATTGAAAATTTCAAACCGCCATAAGTACTCAGCTATGTGAAAAAAGTGTGTATAACATTTTTTACTCCTAACTCATGTTCATCACATAGTTTGAAGTTCGTCCATCGCACTCTAGATGAAAAATAAAAATTATTCTGAAAAATCGAGTGCGTAAATTTCTTGTCTGAAAACTATGTGACCGTGCTCAGTTCTGAAGAAAATTAGCCAGAAATTAAGAGAAAATTTGCTCGAATACTCGATACTTAATACATTCCTATATTGATCTATTACAAGAAATCATAATGAATTTTATCAAACTACTAAACCATTCTTACTCAATTTAGGGGTCACATTCAAGAGAGGTCAAAAACTCTAATTTCAATTATTTTATAAGGTGACACATCATAAAAACTGGCTTATCAACATAAACAAAGCCATTTCAATTAAAGTTCTCATTTGGTACGTTTCGGCTCATTTCATTAAACATAATTTTGACAACCTAATTAGAGATGAGTCACTGATCCCTCGATCTGTATCATTGACTCTCTTAATAATTTACTTGCGAAAACAAAAAAATAAAAATAAATTAGGTGCTGGATCTAACTCTATAGTTCATTCACCGTATTGCTCATAATTATTGTGGTTTTTTTTTAAAACCTCAAATAAGAAAACCAATGTATGTTTTCGCCATACTGTTGAAATACGTTATTTATCTCAAACTAAAAATCTATGGAAAAAAGTGAAGAGTCCAACAGTTTAGTTTCAACAATCATACAGGGCTAAAAAAATTAAATTAGACACTTATTTGGATACAACTTGATGGTTTATAACCATAAACATGAATGGGATATTCATTAAATCTGTTGTGGAATCATCTGCGGCTGCGTTCAAGATAACATCTTGGGAGGTTTTCATGTTGAAAAGCGGAACATTCCCAATGAAAATTGAAAAAGGAAAATGTGATATATTTGGAATATCTAACAGAAAACAACTACTTCCCCGGCTAAAGCAACGCTGGACATTGAACTACATCTGATAGATATTGTTAAAAGAAAAAATCTAAAAGTGGTATTCCACATAAATCACATTTTTCAATTTTCATGGAGAATGTTCCACTTTTCAACATGAATACCTCCCAAGAGGTTATCTTGAACGATGGAAAATAGCGACTGAAGTTTGTCTTTCAGCAGCAGATGATTCCACAACAGATTTTATAAATATCCTATTCATAATTTCGAACAAAAATCATTCAGTATGTTTCCTGTTACCACACATACTCAAAATACATATTTTCAAATATGAATTTCGAAAACTTGGTTGTCTTCATCAGTGAGATTTTAGTACTACTCACCTGTTGAGGAAAATCTGTCCAGAATCTAATCTCAGCCGACCGCTGAGGGCATTCAGAAGTGTCGTCTTGCCGCAACCACTTGGTCCCATCACGGCCAGTACTTGTCCAGGTCTCACAAGTCCGTCGACATCCTGAAGAATGGGCCTGGTGCCAACAGTTACGGTGATGCCTCTGAATGCCAAATGGACAGGCAGAGGACGTTGATCTGTGATGAGACATGGGAAGTGAACGGTTGTCGTGTCCCTGAAACAGAATGGTGATTTTAAGTAAATTTGACCGATGTTCTACGATACTCTGGTAAATATCATGTGGGATGGACTTTTTTACAGAAAATTGTGGACCTTGATCCATAAAAAATGGGTAGCCTGGTGTACGAGAACTCTAGATAGCAGCCGCACGACATACATGCGGATGTTACCGCCATATAATACCCATTCATTTCCAAACATTCCTGCTACTGTCCATATCCAAATTCATTTGGATAGGGAAATCCTGCTGTGTATCAAGCGGAGAACAAGATCGTAGTGAACCCCACCAACACTTGTGGTCATCAACCTCACGAAAGTACAAGTTCGAAATTCTTTCCTCTGGGAAACACTTGCTAAATGAACAACGTTTCACAAGCGCTATTCATGAGACAGTCTTTCAGAGACAATTTCCCTCATATTATATAAACAAATCAAATGCCATCATTTTTTGAATTCAAACAAATGAGAAAAGGACTTTTCGAAAACACCGTCTCCAGCCCGTGGTATTTTCAAATCGGTGTTTCGCTTCTTCCTTATTTATACGTTTCCACTGTTACAACAATCACTGTGAATATAGAAACGTCAGTTTGACGCAAGGTTTGATGGTTCAACTGACATTAATTACACAAAATGAACCGTTTGCGCACTACGCATTTAGTCCGTAATATTAATGTATTCGTGAAATTGTTTGATCGAATATCCCTTCAAAATGCAGATTTTCAAAATACTTTCACCTTGCCAGGCACTCAAACTGTGTTGCTGTACAGAACACCACTCGAGCAAGCTCTCATAGTGTTTCTAAGCAACACAGTTTTCGTGCCAGCAAGGTGAAAGTATTTTTTGAAAATTCTGCATTTTGTAAGGATATTATTACTGATAACATATTAACCCACAATGATAATATTTCCCAGTTATTTTTCAAACTCAAACTTTTGTTGAAACAACTTCAATTTTCCGAAAGGTTGTCTTCTTTTTCTCTGTATGATTTCATGAAGTCTTTGAGCCCAATTATTTATTCGTCGAGACAACGAGACAGTCCCGTTTTTTTAGGGCCCCGCAAACTTTTGGGACTGTCGGACAACTAGAATGCCCCAAACAATTTGTCCGAATATTATTACCACTGAATTTTCCATTTTGTTTTTCACCCATTCTGAAAAAATGAGATAGTCGATCGGCCATGTTATAACGTCATAAAAATCACATTTTTCAATTTTCATGGAGAATGTTCCCCTTTTCGTCATAAAATGTCTTACCTCACATCTCAATTTTTTCAGAATCGGTGAATAAAAATATGGAAAATTCAGTGGTAATATTGTCGGACAAATTGTTTCGGTCATTCCTGTCAGACAGTCCCAAAAGTTTGCGGGGGCCCTAAAAAACAAAACGCACTAAAAAGAATCGCCGCAAATTGCATGTTGTTCAACTCGACATGAAGAACATATATACGAAGTATCAACGGTGAGGTAATACATTTTTTTCTCTGGTATCGAGCCCGAGAATTAATTAGTAACTAGCCTTGAAGGGAGATTTTTATCATTATTATTATCAGACTGTTGAGTGTACACGTACTAAAGTTAAAACAGAAAATTTCATTTATTCACAATTGCTGCTTTGAGCTAGTGACTTTCCATTACAGTTAATTTATTTGAGCAATTACATCATAAATTAAATTATGTACGCTTTATGTTGATTTTTAACGAGTGTTAATTTTTATATTAGATTTTAGGTAATACTTTTAATTTAATTCTTTTTCCACTTGTATAAAAAATAACTATTGTTTTTCGGTTTCATATCCAACTAATAAATTGGAAGCAGTTTGAATAACATTGTTTTTTTTGCGTTTTCCCAACCTTACAATTTTTTGAGTAGTTCAAATTTGAGACAATCGGAAAAGACCAGTTGAGATGTAATCACTCATTTGGTTTCTACAGCTTATGAACACTTTAGTGACAATGTTCTTTTTTTGTTAAGTTGTCTGAAACATGAAAAAAAAATTAAAGTTCATAAATTCAAATGACTTCTTTTCAGTGCCATTGTGACGTACTACCCCGAGCAACCAATCCCACTGTTTCAATTGTCAATTGATTTAGCAACGTTGCCACACTTATGTTATGTCCACAAAACACAAATGCTGAAACGAAGAAATTTTGAGAACTGTAGTCATGGACAAGTATTGCAATAATGCGCATGCTCAAATCGGTCTCGTACAAAAGGGGTGTTCCTTTTTCTCAGGGCAACATAACTTTGTTTGTTTAAAAGCGAGGGCCTTATACATGTTAAGTCCGTATTCAATCGGGTAGTTTCGTGTATGATCGCTCATTTCATTCGGATCAAGTTGTCATTCTTTGTTTCTATTATGCTCTTTCTTACTACAAATGTAAATAAACTGTCCATAACATTTCAACACCCGTCACGCCACACACCCACAAATTGTATAGAAAAGGATAGTTCATGTTCACAACTATTTGTTTAGGTATAGGCAGGGCATCCCTATGTGTTTTATTCTGAGGTTTATAGTCATTTCCTCAACTAGTACCTATAAACGAGAAAAAATATTCAAACTCTGAAATACCTTTGAGGCGAAACAAAAATAAATGACTAGCTTTCTCTCTCGAACATCATTTTTATGGACCATAATAATTCACAATATTAAAACTATCGAGTACTTTGTTTATATTCAAACAAATTGTGTTTGTTTTCACGGAGGTTTTAACACCTTTAAAATTCGCCATCGTTGTTTGACATCGGGAATAATGTCTTCAGTCACTTCTCTATGATTTTATGCTCCTGGTTTATAGTTTCAGAAGCTTGGTAACGTTGCCGTTAAACGTCAGAATCAACCCGATTACGCCTAATGGCTGCTCGGGCACGTACGTCACCAAGAGCGCCAATATTAGTAGCCTCAAAATTTGCTATTTTTCAGAACTAAATTAGACCAGCTGTAATTGAAATATTTTCTGGGTACATTTATATATGCATTATGAATTTTACAACACATTTTGAGCATAAATATTTTTTCGTGTCCTCGCCTATTGTGAACCAAATTGCTGGCTTTATAAAGCAAACAGAATCCTATAGATCCGAATTTTGTGAAATTTTTTGGATATACAATAAAAAGTATCAGATCACTCCACTCGTTCCATAACTTTGACAAATGAAAACTTTGAGAACTATTGCCACTTATTTCCCTTAGGGCTCGTCAATCATCATGACATTGTTGTGAAGACGGAGTTCAATTCCTCAATCACTAAAAGACTCTGGAAGGTTTTGACAACTTCAGTTGTGACTCTCACAGTTGAGTAGTTTCTCGTGAATTTTCAATCACGAAATATATTCAAAATCTTGATGATTGGTTTACTATGAATTCAATAAATTTTCCAAAAATTGGACTGATTCATAGCGGTTGGTGTGATATATGTTTATTTGGTCGCTTTTCTTATATATACTCAGTATATCATTTTAGATAAAATGTATCGTTATGACTACTAAGTTGTTGTTAATGTAGATTGTCAATTGACATATCTTTACAATTCCTGTCAGTGAAGTATTTCTGAAAATATCTACCTTTTATTGAAATATTCTACAGTAGATCAATATATTACAGTTGGGAAACGTCAATATCTCTAGTTCCTATGTTTTTGATTATGAAGATTATGTTGGTGCAGAAATTGAAACTCCAAACTTTCATTTTCTATCACTAATCAGTCTTCTTCACATCTTCTGTAACAGCTGATGCTGATGTTTAGATCGTAGGCATCAAAACAATTACAATTGTCAAGACATTTTATTGTTATTATTATTGTCCTTTAATTAACTTTTTTCTGATCTTGCTGAAGTCTTTATAATCTCGACCAGAAATCAGGGATATTGATGTGACAAAATTAATGAAGAACCATTGCTTCATTACTGAGTTCTTGCATTTTATATTCATTACATTGTCGAAGCTACTACTTTCGCATGTCTTATTTTTTCAAACGTTCTGTAGGCAGTTTAATGAGTAGATACTCGATATAAAATGTGGATCGTCAATGCCATGATACTGAAATATAAATAAACTTATGACGATTTAATAAACAAATGTAACAGAAATAAAACCGAGGAATATTCCTTTTCGTTCATAAGCTCCGACATTTCGAAGAAATCTCGTAAAATATACTCCAGCAAATGAAGCTCAAAGAATGGCAAGACCTCACATTTTTTTCGTCCTGCATGGATTTGCATAAAAATTTGGCATTAGGCTCATATTACCCTCTACTTCAAAATCTATACCATGCCGATTGGCGCTGTTTATTTTTTAGGGGTGAAGACTACGCCTAATTGTCAAAACTTATAAAATAATATTTTGAAGCTTAAGATGGGTAAAATTCAGTTTGTGTTAGTTGAATAATGATTGTTTTATGGAATTGTAATACAATTTCAAAATATTTCAACCCTTTAAAATCAACCCTTGTTAAAGCTCAATGTAAAACAAATATTAATGATATAAATGAATAATTCATCACAATAATTTTATTTAAGAATTCTCTTGCTTAAAACATGTACTAATTTCTTATTCAACCTTTCAACCCTCATAGATAAAAAAAAAGATTTACCCTAAAAAAATTATTGCTTGACAGAGTTTTTCAATTAAAAATGTTATTGCCTAAAATATTACCAATATCATTATTTTGCAAATTTTCAACCATTGAAAACCACCCCTTACATCATTGCAATGCTTATAAACTACTTTAACAGATATAAATTGGAAAAAAGTTAAATTACATACAAAAGTTTATTTATACAAAAAAAATTGCTATCTCTATGCAATTTCTTTCGAACTTGAGATACACTGGCGAGGAATCAACGAGATATACACTCACACACGTAGACACATGAGCAGATGTTTCTTCAACTGTATTTTGAAATAAAATAAAAGTGTGGTTTTTTAAAAATAGCTCATTCATTTTGAACTGTAGCAAGTTTATCCAAAAATTATTTTCTAGGGTTTTTCGAAAGCTATAAGGCTACGTGAATTAAATCCCTTAGTTTTAAAATGGGGTGGGGTTAAAGGGATCGCATAAGGTGGTGCTCGCTGGTGAATAGAGGTTTTAAAGTCCATATCTTGCCAAATATTCATCGTACAGAAAATCTATTCAAAGGAAAATATTTGCAATTAAAAAAGCTACAATTCAATACCCCAGCACTTTTTTCGTATCTCCAGTATGTTATTTTGAAGAAAAGGGCATTTTTAAGAAATTGCAGGAAATCGTTTTTCACTTTAAGTTTAAATTTTTCAAAAATTAAGTACTCAAAATTGGTCATACTTCTTTATAGATCTATTGATGATACATAAATAAAGAGAATAGCAGGAGAGCGACGATCAATTTCAATTTGACTGCTGGTCGGTTAGGTTCGAATCCTAGCGACTACAGATTTTTATCTGATGGCCCGAGAAAGTGCTAGGAATCGCACGTTGAAAGGTAAGACCTCGTTAATCCTTGACTTGCACAAGTTTCGATTTTTGAGGACTGCTGTTCGTAAGGGGATGACAGCAGGTTAACTCGACTTTTATTATTCTTATAACTATCATTATTATTATTATTATTATTCAAAAAAGCTTTTTATGTCCTTTAATAAAAACTTCCATAATGTACTAAACTTGGGGGGTACCCCTTTTGTAGGTGTGTAACCTTACCCCAAGGTGACGCATCAACTTGTCGTCACGAAAAGTACTGACCTTTAAGAGGGTCGTTAAGTTTAATTATGGAAAACTGTTTTACCTGTACCAGTCTTTATTTTTGCTTTTTCTTCTTTCTCTCGGTGATACACTGACTCTACAGGTATCTGAGGAAAAGTTCCCCAGACCAGATTTCCTTAAAGGTTTTCAAAGAACCTCTGTGACCCAGGACAACCCAGATAAAATAATTTGGCAGCAATGCTATCACCACTCCGCGGTTTTTAGGATGTTAGAAAAAAAATTATCTGGTGCGGAGACGCCAGATAGGAATAAAAATTAAAGTTCGGTCTATCTGGTTTATCCTGGCCGTAAGGGCTAGAATTCGGCTGCCTGCACGAAGAGGCAGTCTTTTGGTTTTGCAAGTCTTTGCTCAGGTATTTTTGGGAGTAGAGAAGGAATTTTACAAATAATAGTCGACCGTCGGAAAAACGATATCTATTAAGAAAAAAATGATAAAAATAACTCAAATGTAAATAAAACAAAACCAAATAAATGGCTATATATATAGATAAATAAAAAAAACTATTTGATGAGTTCAATTTGCGAGGAAGTCTCTTGGTGATTTTACAAATAATCACGAAGGAAAACGTCGAATTAAACAAAAATTATATAAAATGCTAAAACCGTTTCTACATCAATAACAAAATAAGTTCTCTTAGGGAGTTCTTTCAACGATTTCCAAATCAGAATTATCAACTGTGTCTTCCACTTAGCGACACTCACTATAATTCCTACGTCTAACCGGAGCCAATGTCCCTAACTATTACTTTGAACAAACTATGGGTTGGTGTTCTGAGAAGATCTGGCTAAGTGCAAGAGATAAGCATTCGTAGCAGAGAAATGAACATATATGAGTTAGTTCATGGATACATCAATTGGGTTTCTTACCAAAACAAAACAGCTAATCCTTTATGTATTTATCGTCTGGGATGAAACACTCTATTTGAAATCCCGGTCATAGACGCGTCTTTTATATATTTAATTTATCACAAGAAATAATTCTAGAATTTTAGATTCTAGAATTCGGATGTTTCTGAGATGGCAAATTTTCGATATAAAACTATACACAAACCGTTGGAAAAATGTGCAGATATAAACCGACCTCCCGACCACAAACGAAAACTCAGTTTTCTGACTGATTTCTACCGAACCGCGCGCCTGACTGACTTTCCCTCGACATTTCTGATCAGCGGTCCCCTCCCAACATTCGTTGGAGGTACCATTTTTCGAGTCCTCCCTCCGGAACCAAATTATCAGTCATTCGTCCGTTGGGCCATAATTCAGATTTCTTCACGATGAAAAATGAATTAGTCCCGCCCAATTCAAGATGGTCGAATTTTTCTGCTGAATCAGTATTTCCCACGTTCAGTGCCTAAATTAAAAATTAATGCAAGCTGACCCCCGTCAGCAAAATTCGTAAGTGTCAGGACGTGTGTATCGCTTTCCAACTAAGCAGTCTCCCGACTCAATGGTTTCATTCATTGATCTGCTTACTATTAATACAAGGCCCTATTCTGAACTCGATATTTTAAATGGCCTTTTTCCGCGGTAGACTAAACAACAGGCCGCAATTTCTATAAGGAGATTACGTGTTTTTTTTCTTGTCGTGTATGAGATATTTCCGATGGGAACGAGTTTTAAGATTTTGTATTTGTTTCACGAATTAAATGTCTTTCGATATGACTTTATGCATTTGAGAAATAAAATAACCCATATGGCGATTGTTACATTACTCCCTCCTTTCAAAAAGTTTTGGGCATACCCAATGCCACAACTTTTCCAGAACAGCGTTCCCAAAACACCACCAACTTTCATATTATTCAATTCACTTAATTTACTCTTACCTATGTTTATCCCCTTGGAAAAAGTATGGGCACGCCCATGCTTTTTCCTTCTTTTTGTCAGGGTGACAAAACTATTGATTGGGACCGACATTTCTGATCGCTCCTGGTATATAGAAGAAGCACTGAATTCAAATATTTCTTTACCAAAAACAAACGCTAAACCGTCTTTTCTGAAAGAGCCGGTCCTGTTCAATATTTGGGGAGGTCCAAAAAAAAAAATACAGATAACAAAAAAAATCAATGTCGAATAAGAGTACAATATTTTTTTTTTCAATGTTTCAATACATAGAATTCAGCATCCTACTAACAAATTTACTCACTTTTCGCGCGCACTTTACAATATTTCTCATATTTCCACGCACTGTGTTCGCTGCCATGTGTTGTAGAATGATCGTTGGGTGGTAGGGAATAGCCTTCACGTGCTGATCTCAGGACTATTTGGGTCTCCTCCTCTCGTTCTGATGACTATGTACGCGGAATGTCTGTTGTCAAACTTTTGACTACGTTTGACTATACCATTGCCGAACATTGGTATTGTTGAGGTTTTCACGTGCCCCTGAGTTAATATAACTGTCTTGTTTCGGCGTACCGTTCACTCGCGCGAGAATTTACTATTTGTGAAACTGGATTATCTTGGCTGGTCGGTTGTAACTGGTGGACACTCGGACCAGTGTTGTATTGGTGGGTATATATTTATGGCGGGCGCTTCCTCGATTGGGGTTGGTGATTCTGCAGGGGGAGTTGGCTCGTCTCGCTGGCGGTTCACTTGGTATCGGTGAGTTATCCACATGGTTAGGGTATTCCATAGGCTGGCTAGTATTATGACGCTGCATCCTACTGTTTGGTAAAGGTGTACTCCGTTCAGGACTACTCCAATTCCGTACTTTAGCATTCTGAATATTGCATAAAAACCCATCAGACCACTCATGAAAAGTCCTAGGTCAGTGAACCAGCCCCAAATTTGATGCATGGTATTGTGGGCTAATTCTTTCATCTCTGCGACGTCAAAAATGCTGACTGTGGAGAAACCTTGACTATTGGTTTCGAGGCCAGCTACTCTGCGAGCTAGAATGTTTTCAACAGCCTTTCGCTCGTTCCCAAAAGTGAGTATCCTCTGCGCGGCACTAATTTCTTCCTGCGTGTAAATGCCTAAGGAACCCATGGGTTGAATCGGTTTGAAAGTGAGTCTCTGACTTGTTTCTGGTGCTAGTTCTTCCGGTCTTCTCTTAACGGTTGGATAGGGGCTCAGTCCCATCCATTGGTCGTCTATTAAATAAAGGGGGGGCATCAAGCTATTGCAGTCCACCTCTTCAGCGTGGGCTTGTACTATTCTGGTAACGGGTGCCATGAATTTGGACTCGTTGTTCATCATTATCGGTAATTCATTGTAGCAGTTTTCGGTTCGTCTTATGGTGACTACTCGGGGTACGCATTTCATTATGTATAGGACCTCGCCTAGTACTCTTCCTACGTATCCTCCGCTTTCTTTTACCAACTGACTCAGGGTGCTGGGAACTAGTGGTGCCATTAGTAATCTGTTTTTCAGTATCTCGCGCTGCATGAGACATCTTCGGTGGATGGTGTCTGTATACAGCCGATCCAGCTTCCTGGTGTATGCCTGTTCCACATATAGAAATTTGCTATTTATGTAAGCCATGAGGTCTGCATTGTGCGGCAGAATTGTCACTTTCGGCATCAGAAACTTCTCTTGGTTCCCTTCTACTACCAATATCCTAGGATGTTCGGTCTGCCAGATCTCTAGCTGACAGAGGTTGACCTTCTTCACTAAGGTAACCGCAAAGACCTTCGTATTGTCTTCCACAACTATAATTTGCTCAGTAGTAATTTGGTTTCTTACTTTTTCTGCCTTGCCCTGATAGAGCAAGCTCAGCTGCTCCTCACAGGTCCTCAAGGGTGTGGCATCCCATGTAACTTCCCCTATAGTAGTGTCGAAGCAGTAGCCCTTTAGGTATGGGCAGACGACTCCTCCCAATAGGCTCACTTCATTCTCCTCCGTCTTGATTTTGGCGGTGTAGTCCGTCGTTTGAATTTTGACAGTCGCTATGATAACAACATCTTTCCATACTTGTCCGTTTTCGTGGTAGGTTGTCCCCTGGCAGGTTCCCGCGGCGTCCACCACTCCTTCTAATGTGAGTGAGGCTGTAGTGGTGCCATTCATCGTTATCCCTCCAATCTTCTGACGATACAAATTAATGGTTTGGTATCGATGTATGTTACGGCACTCTTCCGCACCAACCCGGTAGACAAAGTTAGTAATGCCTCCGGCTACTATGGAACTGTGACTGTGCATGCCACAGTGACTTATGATGCGTGTGACTTCGATTAGGCAAGTCCACACATGTTGAAGAGAGAATTCGTCTCTCTGAATCACTTTCACGTCCACGGCTTCACTTTGGTAGGCAGTTTCTATACTTGGACATCTCGCGACGTCGCGAATCGAAACTGCTGTAATTTCAGTGTCTTTGTCATCACAATCGTAGGCAATGATGGTCTTCACCTGAGTGACGAATCCAGAATACAGGAGGTAGGTTATCCCCACCACCATTAATGCTGGCCTACTAGGCCCCATGTTGCCTTCTTTCTTCTCGAATACACGTGTTTGACGAAAGAATGTTCGGTTAAAAAACAGGTTACAAAACAAAAAATAAAAAAAAATCTAGACAATAAAATAGTATGGTCAGATTACCCTAAGACACACTTAAATATTTACTTATTCTATTTGGCTCCAGTTTATAATTTACTTATATACTAAACCGCCGTTTTGATCTTCCTCAGCATCCGTTACCATTCCTGCAACAACAGAGTAATTAGACATCAAACAAAAACACAAGAAAAAAAAATTTACATAGTCAATACGAATCCCAATTCCCCAAGCTTCGGTGTACGATACCTCACCTAGCTTTTCATATACCTCTAGTACGTTCACAACATACAATAATTCATGCCTCTTTATATCCGTATCCTACGGATAACAAGCTTAGCTCTCTGCCTTAAACTTATAAGGCCCGATGGCCAACAAAAAAAAATGGGGTCAGATGTGATCAAGTAGAGTGTGACTCTACTTATGTTTAAAGAAAAAAAATTAAATTAATATTAGGCTGCTCAGATGAGGGAGCAGTTACCCCGGTCTGTACTACTAGTCAGTCGTGCAGACACATATATGAACAATCGGTAAAAAAAAAATGAAAAATAAATAAATGAAATCAGCCTGCTCAGATGAGGGAGCAGTTACCCCGATGTAGACAGAAATTACTTCAATACAAAACAAAAACACCAATCCCAATCAAAACACCTGAACGGGTATACTGAATTGACTTGTCAGTAGGTGGTAACAAATGTGGGAAAAAAACAGAACCGACATGAAAATAAAAGAAAAAAATTAATAAAAGCGTACAGAATAAAAAGAAAAGGGGTGAGGGATTTTTTTTTTTTTTTTAGCTGTGCGCTAAATTAGGTGATGTTAGGAGTGCCCTCTAAGTCATAAGTACCGGGGCTTCAGGCGCCAGCTCCGGGTCCCAGGCTGCGGTCATGAATAACGGGGCCCCATACCTCAGAGTCACTCCCTTCCTTTTCCCCACGGTTTGTGCCATGCTTTGGGGGACTTTTACCCTCCCGGTGGGCACACTTCCCGGCAGCATGATTCTTAGGCCTCCGCTGCAAGGCCCAAAAAAAACTACTTCGGCTTACTTAACACACCATCACATTTGATGGCCTTGCCTCACCTATAACAAAAAAAAATGAAACTCCTTGTCTGGTCAGTTTCCTTTGCTGAAAAAAATATTATCTGCTCTACCGTCATCTTCATCGGGTGGCCTCGCCTCACCTATAAACTCATTAAAAATATACTCCATGCTTGGTCTGGTTTACTAAAACAAAAGTCTGTGTCACCACCAATTTTTCCAGGTGGCCTCGCCTCCTCCTATAAACCAATAAAAATCAAACTCCGTCCCTGGTTTGATTTCTTTTTACTGAAACAGAAGAAAAAAATTATATTATCTCTACAACATATCATACCCATTGTTGTCGGAAAAAAAATTAGACGTAAACTAAAACTCCTGGTCGGTCAAGGTTTCCTTGGTCGGCTTCATGAGATAGGAATTTGGGGTCGGAGTTCAGTTAGATATATAGTGTCACCCATCTCATTTCCTCTTTCTCAACGCTGATTTAGTACATGAAACGATCTGGCGGCCTTCTGACGCGCGTGGATCGCCTTACTGGACCTGCTGGTTCGTCCAATATCCCATCTTCTTCACTGGCCGACTGGTCCTCGCTTTCCGCTTCCCGACTTTCCTCACTGTCACTTCCCAGTATCGGTATCTCGACGTACGGCGGTATCATCCCTGGGTAGGACTTAGCCCTTTCTTCTATTTCTTCTTCCGGGTCCCTGTCATCTTCCGATTCTTGGTATTTCTCTGCCCTGCTCCTGGTTTCTTCCGCTGGTAGAGGGTCCTCCCTCGCCACGTAGGTTTTCAATCTGTTCACGTGAACCATCTGTTCCTCTCTTCCTCCGCATTTCTTGATTTTATAAGTTACCGGCCCCTTTTTTTCTATGATTCGGTATGGTCCAATCCATTTTGGTACCAATTTTCTGGATAAACCTTTCTTAACAGCCATGTCCTTCATGTACACTTGATCCCCTATGGCAAACTCCTGTTCTCCTGCCTTGCGATTGAACCTCTTGATTCTCTTCGCCTTTTCCCTTTCGGTATTTTGGTATACGTTAGTGTATACCTGCCTCATTCTTTCTAGGAATTCTGCTACGTAATTCTCGTCGTAGTCGTATCGTACTCTGCCTGATTTTATGAATGCATCTACAGGGAGTACTTGATCCCTCCCATGGAGTAGAAAATAGGGACTATATCCCGTGGAATTGTGGGTACTTCCCCTATAGGCCATTAATACGAACGGGATCCAGTTATCCCAGTCTCGTTGGCTCTCACTGATATAATGGGACAGCATGTCTTTGAGCACCCTGTGCATCCTCTCTATTTGCCCATTCGTCGTCGGTGCATAGCTTGCTGTCTGTATTTTCTCGATCTCCAGGGCCTTGCACGTTTCCTTGAAGAGGCTGGAAGTGAAATTTGCCCCTCGGTCGGTCAGCAGCTTCTTTGGTGTTCCATGTCTCACGATAACCTGTTCCACGAAGGCTCGTGCGATGGTATCCGCTTTCTGGTCTGGTAGCGGGACGGCTTCGACGTATTTGGTGAAGTAATCCTGGAATGTCAACAAGTATCTGTTTCCGTTCAGGGAGGTCACCAATGGTCCGACAATGTCCATAGATGTCAGCTCCCAAGGTTCGGTAGTCGGGGTGAACCTTTGGAGTGGCGCTTTCTTCAAATGGGGGGATGTCTTTCTTCTACTGCAGGGTTCACAGCTGGCGCAATAGTGGATTACCTCAGTGCGCATATTTGGCCAAAAGAATCTTCGTTTCAAACTAGATAGGGTTTTCTGTTGCCCTACGTGTCCCGCCATCGGTGAATCGTGGAAATCTTCCAAAACTCTAGCTGTAAATTTCTTTGGAACAATCAATTTATCTCCGTCTTCTTCAGCGCGATATAAAATGCCATCTTTCGTCATATAGTAGTCCTCTTCTTTTTCCCAATCACCATTCACTTGCTTAATAATCTCTTGACAAAAAATGTCCTTTTCCTGTGCGGCTCGTAATTCTTCGCGATCCCACTCTGGTATCATTCCCGTGTCCGGTTCTTGATTCACCTTAATAACACATACTTTTGAGGTGCCCTCGTATATAACAATTTTTATGGTTGAATTATGGAACACGAATTCTAACATTTCCAACACTTGGTCCCATAAAAGTCCATCCAATCCGCATCCTATCTTAGGGATAGCTAAATAGGCATCCTTGTTTTTCTCACAACAATGTCTGAGATCTTTTAGCACTGTCCACATAGCTCTGTAAGAGGGTTTTTCATAATAGGCGGCTTTTGTTATCAAATAATAGATATTTCGTTCCGGTAAATTCAATTCCGCTGTTTCCCCAAGGTTCTTGTTTTGTTGTTTCAGAATGTCCACGGAACCATATATGCTTTTGAATCGTTGCGCAATTCCTTTTCCCATGGCAAAATCCTGTGAAACACAATGGGCTAGCGCCCAATCTTCCGGAGCGGAGAATAAATCTCCTTGACGAGTAGTGATGTTCTTGGCTCTAGGTACCTGGTGTTGTTTCCGGTATTCCTCGAATTCCTCGTACTCTAGGTCGAGAAAGTGGTCGTCTTTGTTGTACATTCGACTCAGTGCGTCGGCGTTTCCGTGAAGTCTTCCCTTCCTGTGGATTACCGAGAACTCATATTCGGCTAGAGTTAATGCCCATCTCACTAATCTTGAGCCGGGGTCCTTTAGGGTCAAAAGCCACTTCAATGGTCGATGGTCCGATATGACCGTGAACTTTCTTCCATACAGGTAGCATCGAAATGTTTGTATCCCAAATACTACTCCTAATAGTTCTTTCTCTGTTGTGGCATAATTTTGTTCGGCTTTTTTGAAGGTTCGGCTGGCATATGCTATAGGTCTTTCGTAGCCCTCTCGTACTTGGCTAAGAACTGCTCCCACCCCTGATCCAGACGCATCCGCAGCCACTACAAAGGGCTGTGTAAAATCGGGGAAGACCAGTACCATATCTGATGTCAAGGTCTCCTTCAAGGTCTGGATGGCTTCCAGCACCGAAGGTGTCAGTTCGAATTTCACCTCTTTCTTCGTCAGGTTGGTTAGTGGAGCAATTAGCTCGGCAGCATTTGGTATGAACCTTCTATACCAGTTCACTAGTCCTAAAAATGATCTTACTCCTCGTACGTTCTTCGGTAACGGAAACTGATGTATTGCCTCTATCTTTTCGGGGTCCGGAAATACTCCATCTTGAGTAATCATATGACCTAGGTATTTGACCCTTTTTAACAAAAAGTTGCACTTGCTTGGCTTCAATTTGACGTTGACCTCTCTCAACCTCTCAAACACCTTCCTTAACCTTCCAATATGGTCCTCGGCGCCAGTAGAATTGAAAATTATGATGTCATCTAGGTAGACCATGCATATGTCTCCTGTCAAGCCTGACAAGGTTATGTTCATAAATCTCTGGAATGTTGACGGCGCATTGACTAATCCAAAAGGCATTTTTAAATATTCGTAGTGCCCTTGAAACGTACTAAAACCTGTGAGGGGTATATCTTTTTCTTCCATGTCTATCTGATGATAAGCTTCTGCGACATCCATCACGGAAAATAGGGCTTCGTCCCCTGAACTATATCCCTGGATCAGATCCGAAATATTTGGTAAAGGATAATATTCCTTTTTCGTCACGCTGTTGAGCCCTCTGTAATCGATACACATCCTCACTTTCTCGTCCCCATTAGGTAGTTTCTTCGTGACCAACACCACCGGTGCTGACCAAGGGCTATATGATGGTCGAATAACTTCCGCTTCCAGTAGTCTGTCAATCTCTTTTTTCAAAACTTCTCGTTGATGGTAAGGTATTCTATATGGTGCCTTGCATATAGGTTGTGCTCCTGGCTCCAAGGTTATGCTATGCTTGACTTTCGTGGTGCTGGTTCTCACCACGTCTTCATCTATAAATAGATCCTGATATTCTTGAATCAAAGTCTTCAACTTATTCTTCGTACCTTCCTCCAAATGATCCAAGACAAACCCGCTATTTCTTCGTTCTTCATTTCCTAGTTTAACTACGCCAATCGTCCTATCCGTCTTGATCACCTCTTTTTCTATTTTCTCGCACGACACCGCTGTAGCTACTTTTTTCTTTCTGCTTAATTTTACCTCTTTGCATGAAGTGTTTATGACTCGTACCCAGATTCTTCTAGCGTTCTCCGTCACGATAGTTGCCGTGTGGACCTGACCATCTCCTATGTCCACTGGTTCGCATACTAATAGTCCTCCTTCTATTTCTTTCTTCAGTTTTGCCGCCACGAGTGCTTCTGTTCTTGCAGGTATAATAACGTCTTCTTCTAGCAAGATATCTGTCTCCCAAAGTCGCTGTGAGCCTCCTTGGCTCATGGAATCCTCTCCTGTTTCTTTTACCTCATCTTTTTCTGTCTCCATCCATCTCTCTTCTAGCTCTTTGGCCTCCTCTTCGACAGGTACTTTCGCCTCCTCCGAAGGTGGTTCAATTTGGACTTCAATGTGACATACTTCTATTATATTTTTCTCTTCTTCCTTGTCTTCTCTCAGCGGCGTTTCTTCCCCTATCTTCCGTTCTTCCTCTGCTTTTCCGTCTTCCTCATTCGCATAGAATTTTCCTACTCGTTGGCACCATTCTTCCTTCTCTTGGTGACTCGTCCTCGGCGTCGCTTGGCTTACTTCTTCATCTTCTTCTCTTCTTCTCACGTTTGTCCAAAATCTTTTTCTCCCTCTTCTGTTATTTTTCAACCTTCTTTTTTCATTAATCCTCTTCCCTTGGCCACCTTCATAAGGCCTAGATCTATAGTAATTATTTCCTCTGGTATATCTGTCTCTCCTCCAAATCTTCCCAATATTCCTAGGGGTACTGCTTCTAGTGTCCTCGATTTCTTCCGGGTATAAAAGCTGGAAAATCTTTCTTTCAATTTTCACTGTTGGGTAAGTTCCATATCTGATGTGGGCCCAAGTGGCCTGCAGGAAATCTCTTCCTAGGATTGCTTGAACGTTTCCTAACGTGCGGTTTCCGCAAACTATGGCATTCCAATTTTTCCGCCATTTTCCATCTCCACTTTCTATTATGACCCTCGAAGTTCCTCTTGTTCTCAAAGGATGGCCTGTCACGCTTGACAACTGGAATCTATTTGCTTCACTATGGTCTATATTTCTTCTATCTACCATCTCTTCCTGAACTATCGTAACTGCTGCGCCCGTGTCTATCAACGCATAGCAAGATATTCCATTCAAATATATTTTAATAACATGCGGCACGTCTCTCATTGTAAAAGCTGATACTTCCGGAATAACCATTTTCACCTTTTCTCTCCGGTGGTACCTGGGTGGTCGTCTATGAAAATTTTGATACCTTTTTGAATAAAAAGTTTTCTGCCAGTATTCTCTGTGACCTCCATCTTGGCAGTATGATTTCGGTCTTATTAGTTTAAATTTTCTTGATTTTTGTCATTGGTTGGTGGTCCCTGCGGCCCTGACCTACCTTCGGGTTTTCGCTTTGGGATAGCCCCAGTAGATGGTCTCCAATCTCGTCTCTCACCCTCTCTTCTACCTCCGTCTCTTCTTCCTGCATACTGTTGAAATCCCCCTCTGCCTGAACTCTGTCCTCTCGTCGGGTATCCTCCGTTTCCTCGATTCCGGTTCCTTGGGCAATCTTGCGCCCAATGTCCTTTCTCTTGGCACACAAAACAACTATTTGGGCTTCTGTCCTGGTACTTCATGCCGTAACATTCCCTAGCGAAGTGGCCATACCTTCCACAGTTGTAACATCTTTTGTCTTCCTCTGAACTGAAATTTCCCCTATGGGGTTTAGAACTCCGACAATCTTCCTTGACGTGTCCCTTTTTGCCGCATGCATAGCAAGTCCTTTCTGTCTCCACTGTCGATACCCTTGAGTTTCCTGCTCTTCCCTGCAACATCATCGCGGTCATTTCTTGTAATTTCACCAATTCCTCGGCTTTTTCTAGGTCCAGCTTATCTTCCCTCAATAAGAGGATGCCCACCTCTCTCATCAAATCCTTCCTCAGTCCCACTTTGAATTGATTCAACAATAGTTCCCGGTTTTTCTTCTTGACTCCCGCTTCTTCTTCCGTTGTGGCTCCCAGCAAATCTTCCTTCAGTAACTTCGCTCCTAGTGTCCTCAACCTCGTGCAAAAGGACGACACATCCTCATCCGACCTTTGGAAACACTTACTAAGATTCCACTGACTTTCCCCTGGTAATTTTATGGGGGTAAACTTTTCTAAAAATTTTGCTTTGATTTCAGGATAAGTCAAAGCGTCCAACCCTGTATCCGACTTAAAAAAATTATAGGCTTCTCCGGTGAGTTTGAATTTAAAGAGTTTCCCCGTATCCTCTTGAGTCCATCCGTCCAATTTCGATCGCGATTCCAATTTTTCAAAGTATCTAACCACCTCTTTACCCGAAAAACTATCCAATGTGGTTGCCACCATTCCCAACGAATAGACAGTGGGCAACCGGAGAACTGGGGCAGGGGCGGGTCCTCCTGCCTGGGGGTTATTTCCCGAACCGGTTTGCATGGTGACTTAGAATTTACCACCAAATATACGCAATATAAACAAAAATTATTCAATGGAGTCCTCAGACTTAAGCTACCTTCCGAATCACCTTGTATACAATACCAAAAGTTAAAAAAAAATTAATATTCTCTACGGGTTTCGAATTGAATTTCTGTATCACCCTGTAGTATATGACAATCAAAATCAGAAAAATAAATAATTATTTGATGTTATTAATTTCCGATTACGTTTCAGTTTCCGCAAGATTTAAAACAAAAAAATCAAAATTAAAAAAAATGACAGTGTTATTTGACTACCATTCAGTTTCACCCTGTATAGCAAAATTCAAAACAAAAATGAAAAATCAAAAAAAAAAAAATTAACAATATTATTGGACTTTACGTGTTTCGGACTACCCTTCAATTTCGCCCTGTATAGCAAGATTCGGAACAAAATGAAAAAATCTAAAAAAAAAATTAAAATGTTAATTGACTTCCCGGGTTTCAGACTACCCTTCCGTTTCACACTGTATATCAAGATTCAACGCAAAAATAAAAAAAAAATTGAAAATCTAAAAAAAAATTTTAATTGACCTTACGGGTTTTAGACTACCCTTCCGTTTCACCCTGTATAGAAAAAATAAAAACAAATGTCAAAATGTCACCGAATAAAACTCCAAACAAAAATTGGAAAAATCAATCGTCAAAGAGCGCAACCAAAATTATTTTGCCTTTTATTTAAGACCAAAGACTTCTAATCGATTATAGTTCTCTTTTCCGTATAATTCAACGAAACTCCGCTAGTTGTCTTTTCCGTATAATGACAAATGACGTCAATGCCAAAATATAAAATGTCCGCTACCTTAAAAAAAAAACCGCCAAAAACAAACCCGAGAGAAAAATTCAACTGAATTATTCTCAGTACGAGGGGAAATTGGTTTCCCCAAAAACACTCAATCCGCTACAAAAATAATATTGACAAATTGTCGATTACCGTTTCGTTCCGCCCGGCAGAAAAATTCAATTGAATTATTCTGAGTACATTAAAAATTGTTTTCCCGACGCCTACAATAATTTGAAATGGAAAACTTCAACCAAGTTTTCCTTAAGCTGCGAGTCAGCCCAAGCCCACGACTATCCTTCGTGTATAGCTAGCCGGAATAGCTAGCTATCTGCAGTGTCCTCTGCTCTTGCCGGTGAATATTATAGTCACTAAGGGTTATTAGACTTTGGAGTGCTGTTATCAAGACAGTTTCAAACCTTTGTTTTTATGGCCTCTTCTACGACGTCCTACCCTGTAATTCCCTAACTGATAAAAAAAAATCAAACCGTATTTTCCCTAACTCAAAATTTAATCTATCTCTGAAAATGAGAAGGAATATGTTTTCTAATGACTTGTTCTTTACTTTACATAAAATTATGTATTTACTCAGCAAAAGGCAGGTAAAAAGACAAAACAACAAAAAAAATATAGAAATGTATATGAAAAATTGAAGATATTTATTTTATTAAAGTTACTGACTCTTCCGTTGAGTATAATCTCAAGGAACGCGGCTAAAAAATGCCCAATGTGACCAAAATATTGAAATTAATGATTTTTCTACTAATTAAAACGACAAATTTCGACCCTACACTCAAAGCTAAATATATCTGACCGGATTTGCCCGAAAATGTATTTTTCAGACCTTTCGCTTTCGATGAGAAATAAATAGATAAACAACACACTCACAAAGTCAAACAAAAATTTTCTGCTTCGAATTGGCTTTCTTTCTGAACTTGAACTTAACCTTTTAAATTAACTCGCTGTATCTCGAGACAGAAAAATATGCAATTAGTCTTTTCTTAAGGAATGATTCAAAAGAATTTATAGAATATTCGTTTTTCCAACACTATAGCTTTAAAAATAAAAGTCCCGTTTGCCACCGAAATTACTCTCTTACTCCTTAGTTTTGTATTTTTTTCTCCTATAATCTCTGAGCAATATTTAGTTAGTTGAACATACTGGGTTTATTTTCCTAATAAATCCCACAACCCTTGTTAGTGAAATTGTGACTAGGTTTTCCCAGTAAATTTCACAGCTGTTTTCACCAAATTTCACTCGGTTTATCCAAATAAATGTCGATATATCCCACCACTGTCACCAAATTGTACTAAACTTGGGGGGTACCCCTTTTGTAGGTGTGTAACCTTACCCCAAGGTGACGCATCAACTTGTCGTCACGAAAAGTACTGACCTTTAAGAGGGTCGTTAAGTTTAATTATGGAAAACTGTTTTACCTGTACCAGTCTTTATTTTTGCTTTTTCTTCTTTCTCTCGGTGATACACTGACTCTACAGGTATCTGAGGAAAAGTTCCCCAGACCAGATTTCCTTAAAGGTTTTCAAAGAACCTCTGTGACCCAGGACAACCCAGATAAAATAATTTGGCAGCAATGCTATCACCACTCCGCGGTTTTTAGGATGTTAGAAAAAAAATTATCTGGTGCGGAGACGCCAGATAGGAATAAAAATTAAAGTTCGGTCTATCTGGTTTATCCTGGCCGTAAGGGCTAGAATTCGGCTGCCTGCACGAAGAGGCAGTCTTTTGGTTTTGCAAGTCTTTGCTCAGGTATTTTTGGGAGTAGAGAAGGAATTTTACAAATAATAGTCGACCGTCGGAAAAACGATATCTATTAAGAAAAAAATGATAAAAATAACTCAAATGTAAATAAAACAAAACCAAATAAATGGCTATATATATAGATAAATAAAAAAAACTATTTGATGAGTTCAATTTGCGAGGAAGTCTCTTGGTGATTTTACAAATAATCACGAAGGAAAACGTCGAATTAAACAAAAATTATATAAAATGCTAAAACCGTTTCTACATCAATAACAAAATATGTTCTCTTAGGGAGTTCTTTCAACGATTTCCAAATCAGAATTATCAACTGTGTCTTCCACTTAGCGACACTCACTATAATTCCTACGTCTAACCGGAGCCAATGTCCCTAACTATTACTTTGAACAAACTATGGGTTGGTGTTCTGAGAAGATCTGGCTAAGTGCAAGAGATAAGCATTCGTAGCAGAGAAATGAACATATATGAGTTAGTTCATGGATACATCAATTGGGTTTCTTACCAAAACAAAACAGCTAATCCTTTATGTATTTATCGTCTGGGATGAAACACTCTATTTGAAATCCCGGTCATAGACGCGTCTTTTATATATTTAATTTATCACAAGAAATAATTCTAGAATTTTAGATTCTAGAATTCGGATGTTTCTGAGATGGCAAATTTTCGATATAAAACTATACACAAACCGTTGGAAAAATGTGCAGATATAAACCGACCTCCCGACCACAAACGAAAACTCAGTTTTCTGACTGATTTCTACCGAACCGCGCGCCTGACTGACTTTCCCTCGACATTTCTGATCAGCGGTCCCCTCCCAACATTCGTTGGAGGTACCATTTTTCGAGTCCTCCCTCCGGAACCAAATTATCAGTCATTCGTCCGTTGGGCCATAATTCAGATTTCTTCACGATGAAAAATGAATTAGTCCCGCCCAATTCAAGATGGTCGAATTTTTCTGCTGAATCAGTATTTCCCACGTTCAGTGCCTAAATTAAAAATTAATGCAAGCTGACCCCCGTCAGCAAAATTCGTAAGTGTCAGGACGTGTGTATCGCTTTCCAACTAAGCAGTCTCCCGACTCAATGGTTTCATTCATTGATCTGCTTACTATTAATACAAGGCCCTATTCTGAACTCGATATTTTAAATGGCCTTTTTCCGCGGTAGACTAAACAACAGGCCGCAATTTCTATAAGGAGATTACGTGTTTTTTTTCTTGTCGTGTATGAGATATTTCCGATGGGAACGAGTTTTAAGATTTTGTATTTGTTTCACGAATTAAATGTCTTTCGATATGACTTTATGCATTTGAGAAATAAAATAACCCATATGGCGATTGTTACATTAAGTTTTCCTCGTAAAATGCGCAGTTATAACACTATTTAACCCTTAATCTTTCCAATTTAGCATTTGACGAACAAAAACTAATCATTAACAATCCTTAGCTCGGTCCGTATTGGTCGTACAGGAATTATAGGAAATAGTTTTTCTTTGTTTTTTTATAGGCTACAGTTTTACTTCTCAGAGTTTTTATTTATTTATTTTTTTGATGAAATACAAATTTTTCGAGTTATTCGTCGAAAAACTATTACTTTCCATCGCGAATCAGACGAAAAATATCAATTTTACAAAAAAATGTATGGAACATTTTTTATTTGGAATTAGTTCTTCCATCGATTCCAGTGGTTAAAATCTCATAAAAAATGTCAACCCCCGAGATGGGGTGGCAGGCAACCACCCTCAGGATAAAAGCGCCCCTCGGCATGATAAAGATTTTGATCCTTAGGCTATTCCCTACCTACTGTCAAAATTTCAAGTAAATCGACGTAGGACGAAAAAATTGCGAGCCAAAGTGCTTCATTTTCCGAACTAATATGGATTATTCACCCTGTACGTCTGCGGGATTCAATGCACCCCATTTGGGACCTTGAGTTTTTTGTTGCAGTGCATTTTCCGTTCGAACCGTCTCTGCTGATGAATATGTGGAGATCGTTGCACCGCGGGGTCATCCGAGGTCGATCGAGTCACGTGATAGACCGCATCGATTGCTAGGACCTAGACGTAGGACTACGACCTCCGAAAAATACCGAAACTCCGGAACTAGGTGATCCGCTGTTCAGATACGAACTATTCTGACAAAGCCCCAACGGTAGCAGGAATGAACTGCGCGCACATTACGTCATTACATAATATTTCTGGTTGTACAGGGGTTTCAGGATGATATGGAGGGTGTGTCAGGCCGAAGTTACCCATCCATAGGCGGAGAGAGTGAAATCCTGATGGGTGTCATTGGATATTCTGAAAGTGATGATTGCATACACTACTAGGGCAACTGCGCCTTATTGCAGCCACTTCCAGTGGTCAGCCTTCCATACATTCTATCAAATAATAGTTGAATGAATAACATGAAATAGTTCATTTTGAGCTTCCTGAACTCAGCCACCTTTTTGGCGGTAACCTAGTAAATGATTTAAATATAACCATAAAAATAAAGTAATGACGTGTGTATGAAATATTTAAGATTTAAGATTTTGTCAGTGCTTGGGTACATCGTCCTTCAATGTTTGAAAGACAATGATTTTAAGAGGGTTTATTTTTTCAGGCATTGTCCAAATGTATATTGAACAATGTTTCGAAGGTATTGAGGTCACAATGGGCTTTTTTCATGGAAATTAATTGGTGGCTGAGAACTAGTTCATAAAATTGTCAGAATTCCTAAAGACAGCCAACCTGGCTGACTCGAGGTTTCAATATTCCAGTTATCAGCTACCCAATACTGAATTATTTTTATTGTTCTTCACTCAGAAAAAAATTGGCATGTACAGCATTTGATAAGGTGCGTAAATATCCAAAAAAATATCTCAAGAAGGGCATTAGTGTGAAGTTATCCATAGTTTTCCAGCCATACTTTTTATGAATTGGGAGAATTAACATGCAGCCGTACTGCGGCGTTGCCAAGTTTTTTTGAATATCCCTGAACTGAATACTTATTTATTCGTTAATATTTTTAGCAGAAATTATTTATTATTGTTCATTATTTTTCGACCCTGATCCATGCATTCAATCTGAGAAAACAATTGAAATATGATTTTTGTTGCATATGAGTGATTTATGATGGATTTGAACTGGAATATTGGTAATGATTTGGAAGGGAATATTTTAAATATTATAACTGAGATAATCCTGGTAATCCGCACCTACAGAGTCATAAATCAATTTGGAACGCCTTGCGGGAGACTGACAGGGATAAATCTGTCATTTTAAATAAATATTTTTTTAATACAGAAACGTTTGAAATAACCTAAAGAGGGCAAATATACCTACAAAACAATTTGGGGCGCCGTAGGAGAGACAGGATCTCTCATTTTTTACATATTTTTGCTGATAACTCGGTTAATAATGGACGAATCAAAAAAAAAAATTACACCTAAATAATCCTGGTAATCCATAGAATGCCCCTGTATCCTCAGGTCAATTTTTAGCACACAACCACGGTAAACAATCGAATGATAACATGGTGCAGATATCTCCTTGGCATTCTTAAACTTTTCGAGGCATGGTTGTCACGTTGACCAGAAAATTTTATGGTAGAAAGAAAATTTTAACCTGCGTAGACTAATTTTGTTTATTTAAGATATGAATCAATCTAAGTATTACTAATCCTCCGATGGTTGCATGGCCATTTATTTTTTGTATAAGTATTATTAATAATGACGTTTTTAATTCATAGATATATGAATTAAAAACTGACTTTTTCACATTATGTGTCAAAATCACTTTAAAAATACTTTTAACACAGTTATCTACTTATGAGGAATCATTTAGAAACATAAACATATGTGTTTGGTAGTTTGAACAATGGGTATTATATCAATTCCCTGAGATATAACTGAAAAATTATTATTAAGTCAAGAAGTTCATTTGACATTTAGTTGGAGCGTAATATCTGCCTTGTAATCCAGAGATCGTCTGTTCGAATCCTATGGAACTCATTAACACTTTTCTTTTTTTCTCACTAGCAGAAAAAGTTGTATAAAAATATGTGTATGATACATTTGTTAAAAGTGATTTTATTTTGCTCGTTGGGTTCCTCCACTCGCTAAAGTTCGTTTCGCAAAATTCCCCACTCACAAAATGAAATGCACCTTTTAACACTTGTATAATAAATGACTTTTACGTAAACTCCCATTCTAACCATAGCTGTAGTCGATTTTACTCTAATAAAAAAAAATGCCATTTGTATGGCAAATTGATTTGCATTTAAACCAAACATCACGCGAAATGTGACAAATCGCCTTTTTAGTAAGTAAGTAAAGTCGACTTTAGCACTCTCTCTTGCGGTTTAATAATAACCTTAAAAGAAAGTTTATCGAGTTTATCAAGTTTAATTATTTATAAATGATAAAACCCTTTTCTTAAAATAGGCAGTTAGTGTTTATTTGCCTTGGCTCAGGCCAGCTGTTTAGGAGGAGGTCACTTTCGTATGGATGCACATTTTTTTATATAAAGATGTATATGTAAAATTTGCGAAGATTTTCCGCCCCCTGAGATTTGCAGCTTTAAGCGACTGCTTAACGCGCTTAATAGGTAATATATTTTTCCTCCTACCCCTATAAAAAGTACACACTTTCCTCCCTGGTTTGAGGGAGGAAAGTGTGTACTTTTCCTCCCCCTCATTTCAAGTAAGTTGTGAATCTATTATAATCAAATTGTTTCCGTAATTTCTAGAACATTTTATATATCCTGAAGTCTGGTAAGAATCAAAGATAAATGTTACTTTTACTTTAGTTATTTAATAGCTTTAATAGTATTGACAAAAAGATTATTCTTTGGGGAACGACAATGAAACTTTATGCTCGAAATACACATTATTTTTACTACAAGCGCAGCTCTTAAAATGATAGACGCTTCATTTAAATAGGCACATTACGTTACTTATGAGAAAATCACTCAATAGCAATCCGAAATGTATAAGCTATCTAAATGTCCAATAATTCAAATCACTAACAAGAAAAAAGTAAAATAGCGTTCTTAAAAAAAAGTTGCAATTGCCAGGAGCTGAACCCGGGACCTTCGGATTACAAGCCCAAGACTACTAACTAACTAAAAAGATTTTTATTTTAAATAATCACATTTTACATTTCATGGTAAATGATAAGTCAAAAATTTATTTCTTCTGAACTGCATAACCCAGGGGGTTAGGAGAAGGACGGAAGAATGGGCGCAAAAGTAGCGTCTCTTCTACTCTCGATCAGAAGAGCAGAAGAGCGCCATGCCTAACCGAACAAAGACACCCCCGTGAGAGGGCGCTGTAGTCCGCCTGCGCTGATGGTAACAAGCCCAAGACGCTAGCCATTGCACCACAGCAGATTCTCAGACGGACATGACTGTATTGTCTATAATTTCCATCATGCAAATATAGGTCCGTTCTAGACAAAAGCAGTTGAGATGTGTGTTAAATTTACAAAAAAAAGGTTCATTAAGTGGGTAGGAGGAAAAATCATATGTATTACATGGGAGTAAAATGCCTTTTACTACATCCTGCGGAGGAAAAGTGGCACTTTCCTCCCTACTAATAGAAATAGCTATATCTATCGTTTTTGACTATGACCTAAGTGTTTCCAACACAGCATACGCCCGTGTTTCGAGTTTTAATCGATAGTGCAGTAAATAAAATAAAAAAATAACATGAAAAAACATAATAAGTACCACCGTTTATTGAGATGAACGAATTATGGAATTTCCAATATTTTTGTTTTAGAAAATTCAGCTCGTCAAATTATGAAATTTCTTTGCAATGAATGAATCACTCAGGCTGAAGCTCGCGTGTTTTATTTAAAGTATAAATCTCTGAATTTAACCCGTTGAATTTTCAGATAAAACCATTTTCTTGTAAATAAAAAAAAACTGTTTCGGCCATTAACAAGGTCTTATTATCTTACCCCCGAATATTCAAATTGGATAATTTGCCAAAGATGACAAAAAAATACAAAATACTTAGTTTCATCAAACTTGTAATATTATGAAACAGCTGTTTCTAATCAAAAAAACGTTTTCCACTGAATTTGGTACATACATACATAGATAAATCGACGGCTACTTCAAAAGTTCAACGGCCTCTGGATGCAGTTTATTTTTGAATCGTCATTATCTTTTAATAAAACATATTTCTACAATGTATGTCATATGATAGCAGTAGCGTATTTTTGGAATTGTTGCAAGCAAAAATAAAGTTCGTCGGCTACTGCTAAGAAAAAGTATGGTTTTAAACCCAAATCATCCTAATAAGAGTTACCTACTTCACACCACTTGTCTAGTTCTAAAATTTTGAGTACCCGTTTAAAAAATATACATATAACTGGTCCTTCAAAACGAAAGGAATTATCCACACATGCTTTTACACCAACCTCATGAAAACTCGTCTTCTAACCAAGCAGGTATCTTCGATTCTTTTCCGATTATTGACAGGTTTCTCGATGAATCTATCCTAATCCAATTACCGAATCACTTACACAAATAATCTCAACCTTTCACCAACGCACGAAAAATTGTAATGATCAGTTTGCTGCTGGGCATTGACAAACAGAAGATAAGAGAGAGAAAGACTCTTGTTCCTTTAAATATGTGCTCTAAGGTACGCTCACACGAAAACTAGCATTAATCTACGAGGAAGAAGCAACGAAGGAGAAATGATAATAAAAGTATAGCCTAAAGCCCAACTTAGGTACAGTGAAACCAATCTAGCGATAGATTTTAAATTGCGCGTTCGATCATGTTGAGCGCCTTATCACCGGATATATTACGGACTATAATCTTTTGTCCGACAAATGCGCAGCACGTTTTCCCGTCTAACGTTAGGCTGGTTTCACTGCACGTACCAATATAGGTACGCATTTCCTGTGAATATTTTCAAAACGTAAAGAAACAATGAGTATCAACTACTTTTATTTATCTTGGATAGGGTTTCTGTTTATCAGCCTCGTGCTTTTCATAAATCATATTCTAAATAATTTTGTTTCCGAAACAAACAGTTTCAAACTCATTTTTGCAATACAAACAAAAATGATTTTAATTTCCCTGTCAAAACTGAGTAATCCTACCGCAACAAATAGTTCAAAACGTAGGTTAGTTGTAACAATCAACAACTTAACACGTCTTAACTTAAAAAGATTGTACTAAATAGGTAAGAACAATGACGAAGATGTCGATATTGTGTCGATACCTAATTAAAGAAACCAACACGGCTAAAGTATACGTTATAAAACAAACACATGTCACTCGCTGGTTGCTCTCCACTTTCTAAGTTGAAACATTAAATATACCTATGGAATACCTACCTAAAGTCTAGATAAATCGACGGCTATTTCAAAAGTTCAACGGCCTCTGAATGCAGTTTATTTTTAAATCCTCATTATCTTTTTATAAAACACATTTCTACAATGTATGTCATTTGATAGCAGTAGCGTATTTTTGGAATTGAAGCAAGCAAAAATAAAGTTCATCGGCTACTGCTAAGAAAAAGATTGATTTTAAAACCGAATCATCCTAATAAGAGTTACCTACCTACTTCACACCACATATTTTCCAGACTTGTCTAGTTTTATAAGCGGCCTTCAAGACACAGGACCGGCGTTAGGTGTAAGCCAGGAGAGCAACTCAGAATCGGTATTGAATATGACTAAAAAAAGGCATTACAATTATTGTTACAGAAATTTAAAAATCACCTGAGAGAACAGGTTACACAAATGAAACTTTTCAACATCAGATATATTTTTCTTGTAAAATATCTGAAACAATGTATGGAATGGAATTGAACACATTTTCATTTTGACCTATCCAGTGAAAATCATAGCCGACTTGATTGCAACGAATTTGACTTTTCGTGTAAACTTAATCAGGAAAGGAATATAGCTATCCGAACTAGGTAAACTATTGAACATTAAAAGTAAGTAGGCTGTAATAAAGGCATACACTTCTACAAATAATTTTGCTCGTCAGAGAACTAAGTGCAATAACTGTCGAACGAATATTTGTATATGGATGGAATAAAAGCTTTAACTTCACGAAAATGAGAAATGTGGGCAGGCGAAATCTCCATAGGCGTAGTTAATGTTATGTTAGGTAATGGTAATGGATGATATAGAGTTAGGAATATTTCATTTTATTCTTGACATTATTTTTTGGGTTTGTAACCTTCCATAATCTGAAAATGAAAAAAATGTTACTCCAAAAAATCTGTACTAGTATAGAAGGGCAAATTAATTAATTTTCCCGATAAGTTACTGCGTTCACAAGACTGCTGTCTTGAATGAAATTAATTTTTGTCAGTAACGTACCTTACACTGAATTTGCCTACCTGAAAAAATGAGATCAAATTAACCAAGAATACTTCTCTTTTTTGAAAAATGTTGACGTTTCGGAGGCTGTATCTGCCTCCGTTATCAAAACTTGCTGAAAAGACGCTGAAAACTGTATTTGAATTGTGGTTTGGAAATAACAAGATCTTTCTTTGACAGAGTCAAATTAATTAGATTTCATTTGACTCTGTCTTGTTATTTCAGGCAACATTTCCAACATTTATATTGCAAAAATTCGACAGACCGACACATAAGCCAGCAAACGATCAAATTCTCGAAGAATGCTCACAATGCTAAAACACGACCAAAGGTCTTTATTTAGTGTACAACTATTTCCCTAGTTAAGAGCTCGACGGGTATTGAATTATAAAGAGACACTCGTTCAATTATTTTAATTGCAAAGGGCATTATTGAGAGTGCTCCCTTTATCCAACCAGCATTATTTTTTATTCGGACAAGGCAGACTAGTTCCGAGGTTTTGCGGCTCATCAGTGCAAACGAGTAGAGCAAAAATGTGAACACAGAGCTAAGAATGTTTTTGGAACATCGTTGGGTGATCAATAGGGACTCACAGTGCTGCCGCTCGCAAGGCGGGCTTGAAATCTGACTATAGTGATTATTTCGATTATTCAGATAAAACTAAATCTCAATTCCACAATGGTGAAAAATGTTGTTATAATCTCACGGAAAAATCATACAAATGAGATTTATCATTTTCACTACGAAATGAAACAAAAGACACATAGGTCTACAGGTGAGCAAAATGTTTGCTATTCAATTCAAATCTTGAAGGTTGCAGGTCCAATCCATTTGCGATGAACCTAGAATCATTTGATGAATTTATAACGAAAAATCACCACCTGTACAAATATAGGTAAATGGCATACTATTAATGGCTAACTATTCTAGTTAGGAAAAACCGGCATGTAAATCGGCAGAAATCTACAAGGTATCCGAACATTTTTGCGAACTAAAATTACTCAAATAGGGGTAAATGTAATAATATATCAGTTGGAAGGAACCATACAAATCGGCATATTCTTGAAGGTCTATGCTATGAAAATAGATATATTTTTTCATTAAAAACTTCACATCTATATACAAATTTACGAAGTTGGTTATTGATATTTCAGTTATTCGAGTTTTAGTCTTTTAAATATACGAAAATTACATGATAAGATAATGATAATATATTAGTTTGGAAGATGTTGAAATGAATTTGCTGAAAGTCACTGTTTCGACTCCAAATATAAGAATATGGTGGAATATTTAAGTTGGAAACAAATCTTGCAGATCGTGTCTTCTGAGATTGTAGGTCGGCCCTATTCGAGTTCAGAAAAATTGCATAATAATATTTTTAATAGAGCTTTCTATAATTTGGCGTAGTGTCGAAACCTTTAATATATTTTTCCGTCGACCGTTCATTTATGATGTATTTTAACGCACTCAAACTCGTTGATTAATGACCCTTGTTAATGAATGATTTTCTATTAATCAACGATTTGATTATATGCAACCCAACATACATTTCTCTTATACATTTTATATTGGTTAGTACTATCTGTCATTATTTATTTGTCAATTTTCAAATAAAATATAGAAAATGGTTATTACAGCAGTTGTCACTGAAAACCATATATGGTCCCGTGGCGTAATGGTAAAGTGCACCTGGCTTGCAACACCCACCGAGGGTAAATTTTTTTTTTCTTTATTTCAATTTGAAAATAAATAATAAAAAATAAAATAAAACTACCACTGAGAAAAATTAAACTATCTTTGAGTAGAGTTATTATAAATAGGAAATAGTGATTGTTTTTTATCGTAACGTTAAATAAATAAACATTGAAAATAAGATATCTCTATTTTTGAAAACTTCTGTCGACGGAAAAATTTTGTAACAAACTCGTGAATTAAAATGGCGATTAACAATCTCAAACATTAACGCGCTCGCTCCGCTCACGCGTTAAAATATCTCGATTGTTAATCGCCCTTATTAATACACTTGTTCGTTAAATAACTATTTCTAAATTTATGCAAAAAGCAAAACTTTATTGAACTATATTTAGTAGAAAAATAAGTTCCTTATTGCACTAGTGCAATAAAGTTTTTATTGTACTCAACTGTCATTCTACTTCAACGTGCTGTCAGTCATCATGACTAACATAAACGTTCAAACTCACTACATATTTAGCAGATATTCTGTGAGATTGGCAATACGTTTTAAACAGTTACATATTTTATATTATTTTGTATTATTGTTAGCAGCCAGAGTTAAACAAACAATGCCTTCCGCCTTCCCGAGAATAACGCCAGGATGAAAACTGATTTGCTTTGTTCTAAACCGTCTACCTGCATAGAGCAAACTGTCTGTGCTATGACCACACCTCGGGATAACATACGCGCTCACGGCTACTATGATTTTGATTTTTATAATGCAACTGTGGTTATAGAAACGTCAGTCAAAAATTAATTCTGACAATTACAGAAATGAAAGTTTCAAAATGAGTATTATTAATGGAAAATAGATGATAGTGATCTGTTTCAATTCAAATCGATAGTAATAACTAATTATTTAAGTTGCGCTTTTCATTTTTCTACACCTAGTACCGCACCTTGATGAATAATTTTTGCTTTTTGCATGAACGTAGAAAAAGTGTTGTATGCAACTCGTGCAAAAGTTGTTTATTGAACTTGTTGCATAAATAACTATTTTGCAAGGTTTGCTTAATCCATACATATTGGTGAGGTCGTGATTTTATGGGATATTTCAATATAGTTTCATCTCTGTACGACTAGCACCTACGTGGTTGACATTAAATAGTTAGAGATGAGAACAAATGAGGAACTGTTAGCTATTCTCATAATCAGTTGTATGATGGTTGTAGATTTTTGCAAACATGATGAAATCGGGACGATTTTGGGCCGAACTCCATTTTCGACTAGAGTAGATTTTTGGCCACTCACATTGTTTCGATAGAACTGCACCTGTCATCTTCACATACGTACCTTGTTTAAATAATAACAAATTTCCAAAGACATAATTTCTAGGACAAATTGGAACAATCTCGAAAATGATTGACCTTCCTTCAAACCTTCAAAATATTTTTCCAACTGTAAATTGTATGGGTGAGAGGTGGTAATTTGATGTCAAAAATAAATTATTATCTCCGATGTTCATACGAAATTCGACCGAGTTGCTACCTTTCAGACTGATTCGTGGAATCGACCTTTAGACATGACCAATAATCACACTCGGTTGAAACCAGAGATCTTCAGTAAGAAACAAAAACTGGGTTGGTGTAAGGCCCTTGCCCTCGGTAGGACGGAAGAGCTTTGAAGTCAAGAAGCATGTTATTTAAAGTTCAGCAACCCATCCATCAAGTGTTGAAACTGATAAACGGAGAAATTTGTTATTTATCTAATAATCACCTTTGTTACAACACATGTCTTTGTTAAATATATCTACGTTACACACATTGTTTCAAACCATTTATTTATAAATATCCTCCGCCCTTCATTCTGTTTTTTTCCGTCGCCACCGTATATCTGACACTATCGATTCTCTAGATAATAATAATAATAATAATAATAATAATATTCCCACATAGACACTTGACCTCCCACTTTCTCCGGTGTTAGTCCAGAGCTACAATGTAAAATTATGCCGTATACGCAACATCTCCTTTGGTGTACCGCCTTGGGAGCCAACACCGCGCAACAGATCGGCAACAGCTGCGCAAGAGATCGGCAACAGTTGCGCAACAGATCGGCAATAGCTGCGCAACAGATCGGAAACAGCTGCACAACTGGTGCGTAACACGTACAAACTGTGTGAACTCGTGTGTTGTTCGGCTGTTGTTAAACTGTTGCACATCAATGTTTGCTTGGTCTATTCCCACCTTTATATACATATTGATGGGTAACACACATCACACACTTGCATTTAAACAAGGTATGTGGCGTCTATCGATACCGAAATATTTGAGATATTTTGTCTCACGTATCGGGTCGCGTTTTGCCAACCCCCCGTGCAGTACAGAGCTTTCCATGCACTGAGTCGCACTCTCAGACAGAACAATTATTACCAGTACTAGGTTAGCTTGCTCAGTTTATGTTTGTGTGTCAAGCGCGAGCGAAAACTATTTCACGCATTTCTGATTCGGAAGCTAGGTTAGCTTGCTCTGTACTGCACGGGGGTTTGTGAACAACAAATGCGTGATCGTCACTCGCAAAACCCCGAGTGATTCAGAGCATGAAAAACACGGCGTGCTCTGTACTGCACGAGGGTTTGGCAATACGCTACCGGGGTCTCGAACCAAGGTCCAAGGCTAGCTGAAATTTGAGGGGCCGACACCTTGACCGTTCGGCCGAATGGCTACATTTCTTTTGAAAAAATTAATGTATCGTTGAAAGGGAAAATTGGGTTTTTCATTCAGTGGCGCAATTTTTTTATTTCTGAAAATATGAGCTGGTCTCGGACAACCCATCATAGGTACTTTCTAATATTTCACAGAAACAATGATGTCGAAAATCGTCAGTTAAAATGATCAAGATTTCATTCATTTGACCCAATGGCTTACTTAGTTGATGAACTGGCGTGAGGTTATCGGCCAATCTCTAGCAGCTAAAATGCCGAATAAATAATAGGGTTTTTTATGGAACAAAATCCTAAACAATAACGGTTTTTGTGAAAGATTGGTTTATATAATCCATTTTTCTTTATTAGTCAATGGTCTTCCATCAAGTTGTTAGACGACTCAACTTGACTTTATATACAGAGTGGCCCATTTGAAAGCGGGCCACTTCTCTAAACAAAACTGTTATTTATTATTCAGTTTTTTTTTTCAATAGATAGAGGATCACTAGTTCTAGTTGAGTGACATAAATTCGAAATGAAAATAAAAATTTCAAGGTCTACTTCGAATTTTTTTTCAAGGTCAATAATGCAAAAAACATACTAGCAATTTTTTAGACAGAATTTGACAGCGCCACTGTATTCACGACATTCTCAAGTGATTTATGTGAAAATTACGTAGATGTGTCCATGAATAAAAAAGTTATATGGAAATGAAATTTGAAAATTATGTCAATAAATCAACCCACTTCTTCAATTTCAGAACTTTCATCAAAATTCTGACTACACTACTAGATTCAGAATAATTCGAAATATATTTGATCAGAATTTCATCAAAATCTGTTCATAAATAAAAAAATTATAAAATAGTAAAATTTGAAATTAGTGGAATTTTAGGAAAAATTTATTTCATTATTTTATAATTTTTTTTTATTTATGAACAGATTTCGATGAAATTCTGACCAAATATATTTCGGAATATTTTGAATTCAGTGGTGCTGTCAGAATTTTCATGAAAGTTTTAAAATTGAAGTGGTGGGTTGATTTATTGACAAATTTGTCAAATTTTATACCCACAAAACATTTTTATTGATGGACGCATTCCTATGTAATTTTCACATAAACCATTTGAAAATGTCGTGAATCCAGTGGCGTCACCAAATTATATTTAAAAAAATTGCTAGTATGTTTTTTGGCTTTTTGACCTTGAAAAAAATTCGAAGTAGGCCATGAAATTTTTATTTTTATTTCGAATTTATGGTACTCCGTTAGAACTATTTAAGCTCTATTTATTGAAAAAAAAAACTTCTGAATCGGATAATAAATAACAGTTTTAGAGAGGTGTCCCGCTTTCAAATGGGTCACTCTGTATATTTAATCTTCATGAATAGATTCGGCTTTATATTGAAATCGACGCAGTAGTCGGAGTGCTTTTCTTGGAACCTAGAGATGGCCCTGATTATATACTTCAGTATTACTCTTAAGAATTTCAAAGAAAGTGTTTCCATTTCATTAGGTTGGAATAGCCTTCACTTATGATTGGCAAGAACCGTGAAACCGGTATGGTGTTTCCTCATTTAAATCGAAAAATAATTTTAGCTATGTATTTAAAAAGTGTTGCACAGTAGTTCTGATAGAAAACTTTGCCAAATATTAAAAAAGATATAATTCAACGGTCGTATGGGACAGAAGTTGTTTTCTGTTGGATACTCTCCGACGAATTACCCATTGTATGTTTTTCGTTTCGGAGGAGATTGGATTAAATTATTCATTTTTCATTACTATTTTCTCATGATGTTTTCAACTTCTCAGACGGCCCTCACTGATTCGTCTTTTCACAGTGTATTTTATTATGTGAGTTTAATTTTTGTAGTGGAATATGAATTTTACTGTTCTTCTTCAAGTTTATTTTTTATAATATTTTCGATTCCTCCAACTTTCTCTAATCCTTTCATGGGATGGTTTCCAATGAAAGTCTGATTTTTCTAGTGTTATGTGAAAGTGACGGTACATTTATTTTTTCGTGTATAGGTTTTTTTAAGCCCCTTCGACGGCTGTTCACTGGGTTATCTTTTCGTTGTGTGTTTGTTTTTCAATATAAGCTTGATTTTTCTAGTGACGGTATGTTTCTTTCTTCCTGGTTTGTTTAATAACTGTGTGTAGGTAGGCCATTTTTCATTGTTTTCACGACAATTTTGTAAACGGTTAGTTCATGAAATCAATTTTAGCTGTACTAATAATAAAGCTGAAGAGTTTGTTCGTTGTTTGCATTCGATAGCCCAATTCTTGGAGAAGTTTATAGAATATTTAACATCACGCAACGACTCCTAGGACCCGAGCAAAAAAGTCAGAATCGAGCATTACCGAGATGAACCGAACTGTGAATATCTTTATCAACGAGGTCAGCTCCCCTTGCAACAGTCGCGTCCTATAAGTTGATTGATTTTAAGATATATCGTTGTAGATATTACGGTTCTGGTTAAATGTTTTTTCTTTTTGTCATTTGGTTGGTTGGCACTTAGCAAGTAGGTATTTAAAAATAGATTCCAGGTTGTTTAATTCATAAATACTTATTTAAAAACACTAGCTATCCCCGCGGTTTCACCAGCCGTTTAATTCAAAATAAATCGGACTGTATATAAATAATTTAGGGTACTTCGGCATAGACAATATTTTAAGTCCACGATGGGATTGCGGCGAAAACCAATATATACGTATCTGGAATAAATTAATCGTCGGCCGGCACAAAACATGTCAGATGGGCAATCATTTGAACCACTGTGGTGGTTCAGTTGAATTCTTGCCACATTCTGCATTGAACGGTGGAAATGATGAGCTGGTAATTTTATTCCAGATCTGTAACATGAAAATATGACCTGAAGTGTTGTCTATGCAAAAGTACAATTTATACCTAAATCAACTTCTTTGGAATTAAACACCGGTTGAAATCGCGGGGAGAACAGCTAGTATTCTTATACCAATAAGTGAAACCAAGACGGTGAGTTTTTCGTCGATCAAGTACGTTCCATTGTACGAAACAGTCCAGTTTATTCATAATGAGGTATAAAAACACCTTTCCTTTTGTGCGATTGAAATTATACCTATTTTTTCGTAATTTAATATGGTTAGTAACTACCCACCTCCCTACGCCTATGGATGTTCGAATATCTTCGAAATTTTGGCTGCTCAAATTGACCGGTAACTTTACGCTGGAAATCACAAACGCTGTTGTTTCCTTTGTTTCTGTTATACCTATCACGTGCTGGGAGAATCTCAAGAAATACAATATTCGATTGTTAATATTGTCAACGTGTTTTACACGTCGATACTCCACTGAGAAAATTTACGTCCGATGTATTCATTATCGAGATAATCGAGCCTGCTTAGCCGCAGTCCTTTGTTTTGATATTCCTGTGAACGCAGAGAAGGCGTTGTTCATTGTTGCAACAGGCTTATTTTTTCAACGTCCTGAATACAACTAACCTACTAACCTGATGACGTCACAGTTCATTGAACTTAGAACAGTTTTCGGTTAGTCTTGAGACTCTCCGGAATTATTTGGTCAGCGTTTCTTCGATCACATAAAATAAACATGGAGACGAATGGTTTTTGTAAGACTTTAAAAATAAACATATCTATGCTGCGGCAGTTTGACGAGCCAGCTAAGATTCTTGTTATTTATATTTGGCGCTGATGACACTGATGTGTTCGTTGTGATGAGTAAGCATTAAAAATTGCAAGAGACTTACACTTCCCATTGATACAAAATAAAAATTGAACCAATCAAATACGGCCAAATGAAAATATTTTAATACAAATAAATGTAATAAGTGTTTGGGATCACACGTTCGAAGGTAAGGCCCTCGTCATCACTAGGTTGAAGATTTATATAACTATACTTGAGTTCGTAAATTGTAGATAGTGACTCATAGTATATACGGTTCATAATTCATATAAAGCGGAACAAAAATAGAACAGAAATCACCTATAGGTACTCCGGCTTCAAATCAAGTTTCACTTTGCCATTTTCTTATATCCTCTCAAATCCCGTAAAAACCTGAAAATGTACAATGAGTAACTATCTACAATTCACGAACTAGAGAAGACCGTTAAATCAGGGCAAAATTGCGCATTTTCATGCTGACCAATTACCTATCTAAAATATAATTTTATATGACATGAATAATTATTACTGAAAAAAAATTGCAATTTTCGTTTTCATGTCTTCAAGAGAAAGCCAAAATAACTAGACATTTTAACTAGGACGATCTTGCGGCACCTTTCACAAAGAATCTTAATTAATTTGTCAACGTTTTTTCCAATGCGTTTTTGATGCCAGAGTTACAACACTCAACTTTAGTTCTTCTCATGGGCGCTATATTGAATTTTTTCATTTTTGAAAAGTTGTTTTTCTTATTAAAGCGATAGGATGCAATCTAAAGGCGCGTATTTATTTATCTGAGCACGAACGGGAACGAGGCAAAGTGAGGCCGAACGAGCGTGCGTAATGTGTACGTCACAACGAGGCACGGAAAACTGTGCGGAGCGCGATCCGAGGCAGTTCGAATGCCATCCGATCGGTGACGGTACTTCAAAAAAAATTTGAATATCCATCGGAGACGATCCATTGCATACAGTGGAGGTGAGAATCAATAGGAAATTGAAAAAACTTACAGTCTAACTCCACCAAAAATATTCTTTATTGTAGCTGTCTGTCATGCAGTCAGAAGACTGACATCACGTTGAAATCATATAGTCAGAAGACTAACATTAAGAGGGAGGACATGTTTCGAAGGTTTAATCCTTCATCTTCAGCAAATTATGAGTTAGTTATAAGTCGATCATATTATGGTGAAAAAAACACAATCAATGGGAAACTTTAAAAAAAATTTTTTTTTTAAATTTGAATATATGTGGACGGCATTTGTGCATTCAGTTGCCTCGCCTCGCCTCGCAACAGAATTGGTGTTGTATTATTTTTATTTATTAATTGTTATTATTAAAATGAGCTGGGATAATGAAAAAACTTTAAGTTTCATAAAAGAGTATGAAAAGCGGCCTATTTTATGAAGAAAAAGTGATAAATTGTACTATAATATCGTCAAGAAAGAGGGTGCCTGGCGAGAAATCGCCGCCATGTTTGAAGAGGACATTGCAGTGCTTGTTACAACAACACTTTCATTTTCCCAATGGCTGATGGAATTCGCAAGGGGGTGGATCGCTGCCTCGTTCGTTGCCTCGGTATACTTCGTTCGCTCACTTTGCCTCGTTCCCGTTCGTGCTCAAATGAATACGCACCTTTACATGGTGACCAAGAGGCAAGCCGAGGCCGAACCGAATGCCTCGTGCGGCTCATTTTGTATACACGAATGGTGGACGCTCGAGGCGCTGTTCGCCACTGCTCAAGTGAATTCACACCCAGAACATCGCGGAGTTGGGCGATCGTTTTATTACTGTATCCGACGCATCGAAGAAAAAAAATGGAGGCGAAGGAATCGACAGTCCTTACATTTATATTTAAACAGGACAGGTCATTCATTACTGAATACGAATAGAAACAGTACACGTTTGTTGGATGACCTCTAAGCAGACGAAGACAAAAACGGGATTCTCAAAAATTTCACCGGAATATTTTGATTGTGTTGTAAACACAATGAGACATCATTATCATCATCATAAGACATCTCGCTGATGATATAAATCCAGGAGAGTCGAAACGTTTTCCTGACTCCACTCCATGCAAAATAAACCAGGGATATTCGTTGAGAAGCCATTACACGGCGTGGGGAGTGACACGCCTGGCGCCCTGTCATGTGGACTGCGGAGTGGAACGCCGATAGCGTGCCTGGACGCTAGCGATCTCACGGCCTGTTTATTGATAAGTCAGGTGTGGTTCGCGCCGCTAAAGCTGAATTGACTACTGAACATTTGAACAACCGACGCGCCGTGTGACTGTGCCCCCCGGTCTTGCCACTCCGCACGCGGCGTGCTTCCTTTGAACTGTGTAAATTTACCGATAATCGACGGGACACGAAACTCCGCCCGAAACTTGGCACGCCGCACCATTCTCACGGCGCGTGGAGTGTCAGTTCACACGCCCGGTGCGACATTCCACACGCCGTGTAGTGGCTTATTTGAAATCTATTTGGTCCAGACGGAGCACATACCGCGCATTGCCTCTCTTCGATGTACCACCATCAATCGGATCGGGCCGAGGCCGCACGGCGCACAGAACGAGGCAGTTTGCTGCACCTCGGAGGACCGTCCACATCTGCATGCTCATGAATGCGTCTTTGGCTTGCCTCATACGCGTACGTGCTCAGATCTGTACCCGCCTTAACAAAATAAATTTTGACAGTTCGGTTAAAAATACAAGCAGAAGAAGTTTTAAATTCTCACAAGTTTATAACAAGAATGCCGAAGTTTTGCAAGCGTTGCGGTGAGTGAAAACAGACAGAAAAAAATACATACTTAGTTCTCAAATAATTTTTTAGGTTCGGTTTTCAAGCGAGAAGTAACAACAGATCTTAGCATACATACACAAATATCCATCATTCAAAATTCACATCACCAAAGATACCAAATCCCGGAGATGGTGGTCGACGGGTATAGTTTTGTAGTTTGGGATGGACCAGTTGCAGCAAATTCCAAGTTTTTGCGTAATGTTATATTCACGAATGAATGCAAGTACATGAACACATGGGAGCCGATCGGTATTTGAGTTTTTTAATGATCTTATACTTATGGACTATGTCAAAAACAAATTCTTCTCAACCGGCTGAATACCACCTGGTTCCAGCAGATGGTGTACCCCTACATAACGCTAGAACGATTGCTGAGTGTAAGAAAGGTTAAAAAGTAGGGTAAATTTGTAAAACATTCCAAAACACTCTTCACAGGAATATTTGTTTTTTTTTTCAATTTTGAACAGCATGTAAAATTCGATAATATCGTGTGATTTGTTATAATCAGCTAAACACAGACATAATCTCGCGATTTATTCATAATCTGACGAAACGAGTAGAATTGTGTTCAAGAACGAAAAGTGGAGTATTCGAGCATCTTTTATAACTTTGTTTTGTTTTGCGAATAATAAACTTTTAGCTTATTATGTCGTATTTAAATCCACAACCTTGGTTTTTAAGTTGAAGGGTATGTTAACGTTCCAGATCCAAATCCAATAGAGCACTGTCAGTGACGTAAAATGACAGTTGTGGAACAATGTCATAGGGGTACAAACAAACCAAACTGAACAAACACAAACCATTGAACCAAATTTTCACAATGTATATGTAAAGCCCGAAGAAAACATTGACCACCCCATCTCACAATCATCAAATAATGCAGCTATTACTCTAAAACATTTAGCAAATATTGAGGTACTAAATGCATTCAAAAAACTCAAACCTAAACAATCCTGTGGATTTGATGGCATCCCCAGCTACGTGATCAGAGACTGTGCATATGCATTTACTGAACCACTTCAAATCATTTTCAATTTATCCCTGAGAACGAACACCTTTCCGAATTTGTGGAAAAAATCCAAAATATGTCCCATCTTCAAATCTGGCTCTCTTAATGAGATTACAAATTATCGTCCGATAACCTTACTGTCAGGATTTTCGAAGGTCTTTGAAATATCTATATACAGCCAAATATTTCCCAAGGTCAAAAACCTTATCCGAATAGAACAACATGGCTTCATTGAAAAACGTTCTACCGTGACCAATCTAATGTGTTTTACTCAAGCCGCATGCGATACAATAGATACAAAAGGGCAACTAGATGTAATTTACACAGATTTTCCAAAGGCCTTTGACAAGCTGGATCACTCGATCTTATTGAGAAAGTTGGACACCATTGGGTTTAATCAAGACCTCTTAACATTTTTCGCAAGCTATCTTAAAAATCGAACACTAGCCGTATAGTATAGAGGTCATAAATCCTATGAGTTTGAGGCGACCAGTGGTGCTCCTAAGGGGAGTAACTTAGCACCACTACTATTTTCACTATTTATTAATGATATCGGTGAAGTAACAGAAAGCAATATTTTATTATTCGCAGATGACATGAAAATCTTCAGAAGGATTGAAAACTACCAAGATTGCATATTTCTCCAACAAGACCTAAATAAACTGTATGACTGGTGTCTTACAAATAAACTTCCACTTAACATAAACAAATGCAAGTATTCAACAATATCTCTGCGCCATAACACCAATCTATTCAACTACTCAATCAATGAAACTCCGCTACAATATGAACAACAAATCAAAGATCTTGGAATTCATTTCAATGACAAATTGAACTTTTCAGTTCACATAACAAAAACTATCTCAGCAGCCAAAAAAATGCTAGGATTCATCTTTCGGAATTGCAAAGATTTTTCAAATATAAAATGTTATGAGACCCTATTCAATGCCTATGACAGATCCAGAATCGAATATTGCTCACTAATATGGTCCCCAAGCTATAATATATATATTGAACAAATTGAATCGGTTCAAAGAAACCTCATGAAATACATGGTATGGAAAATGGATGGACAATATCCCCCCCGAGGCATAGATAATAACATCCTTTTAAAACGTTTTGGAATGCTTTCCCTCAGAGAACGCAGAATTAACTATTCTTGTATTTTCATGTACAAACTCATCCATAACCTCGTAGACTGTCCAGATCTAATTGCACAACTGAACTTATATGTACCAAGAATTAACAGCAGATCCGAACAAACATTTTACATCTCAGTCCCGCGAACAAATATCATGGCAAACTCACCAATAAATTCAATGTGTATTAATTTCAACACACTTTGTAAAAAAATTGACCCATTCCTTAGCACACTAAACCAATTTAAATCACAGTTAAAGTCAATACCTTAACAAAATATTTACAATCTGTAACACACATACCTAACAATAGTTTTAAGCTGTCCTGTAATTGGGTGTACTCCTGTTTGGACAATAAAGTGTTTATTTATTTATTTATTTATAAGGCTACGTGAATCTTTCTGGTCAATTTTCTGCGAAAAGGGAATTATAAAAATTGCAATTATTCACTAACACCCACAAAAAACGAATTTTGATTTCATCAAATGTCAAATGCTTTGTTTGTCCCCGTATGACCGCCATGTTGTGACGTCAGCTGACAGTGCTCTATTAAATTGTCAAAATTTAGTTTGTTTAGCAAAATTGTTGGCGTTGTTTCCAAACCACTCTTCACGAAAGATTTTTTTTTTAACAGCATGTAAAATTCGATCTCGTGTGATTCATCGTTGTAGTCAGCAAAAATAGAGCTCTTCAAAAATGCAAAAGTGCAATCTAGCGCCGATAAGAAAAACCAAAGTTGAGCGATGTAACTCCGACATCAAGAACAACTTGGAAAATACGATTGCGGATTTGGATTACTTGTTGAAAAGTGCTTCAAAATCGTCCTAGTTAAACACATTTATTTTTTTTTCAGTAATTCAAAACCAAAATTGAGACATTTTATCTTTTCGCATGGAACTAATTTTTATTATAACCTAGATCGCCATGAGTTCAAACATACAGCTATGAAAAACAAATGTTGCAAGAGAAATTCTTGAACATATCGTATTTTGACAAACAAAAATTAAAATTTTACTGAATGATAGTTACGTACCTTTTTCGAACATTCATAAATCAATACTTCACTTCTTACATAATAACTTAGAATTATATTTTCCATTCAGCACACAAATCATAGCTTATTTTCATCATTTAAAGTTTCTTTGGTTAGCATAAATATATGACATTAGCACCAGGCCATTCACCTCGATATCGTAACCGAAAGTTTGTAATGATATTAGTGATATTAGCCGATTTAACTGCTTAAAAAAGGTATTCTATTTCCTCATTCAGTGACAAAAACGGAGTATGGTTTCTAATTGAATTTATATTAACCCAAATTTATCTATATAAACATATGGCTTCGGGTTATAGAAGAAGAAGATATCTGATTTTCTATAAGCATACAGTGCTGGATTGGATCCAAAAAATTTACAAACTGTAATGGGATACAAAAGGTTATTTTTCCAATACTTTTTACGTTATTTTCCCATAATTTCAAGGATTTCAGTTATCGAAAATGAGTAGGACCTGTTTAAATATAAGAAAACCTAGTTAGTTTCTACTTTTCTCGTTTTCGGTTATCTTGGGAAGACGATTTTCTGTTCTACTCAGTTATCAGATCTCAGCTGAAAATACTGAAAAACATTATCAAGATGTAAAAATCGCTATATATCAGCTCAAATTATATTATGTCCAATAAAATACTGAACCTAAAATACTTTCCTGATGCACTTCTCTTTGTGGTTTTTATTTGAACAGGTACAAACATTGATACATTTCGGCATTTCAATATCTGCAATCATTTCTATCCTCCCACCATCTTTCATAGATGGTTTTATTTGGACACACCCAACGAGTTCATTATTTCCACTCCTTTGGGGTCAGCTTGAAGATCTATCAAAAAATGCCTTCAATAAAGCCTATTTGAACACCTCAATGTCTACGAAGGTTTTCCCAGAGTTCAGAAATTAGAAAAGGATACCCGATCCTTTTTCTCTGAACCTGAAGGTGACATGAAACATCTACCACAAATAGTCATATTAAAAATTTCCTACAGCATTGTTTCTCTGTCATCAATTCATTAAATTTTTTGCAGCTGTGGTCACCAGAATTACACAATTTATTCGTTTAATTATTTTTATATTGTTTTTATTGCTTTCATTGAACAACTTGTCTGAGGGCAATAGTCCCATCTACGATATCACAAATAATTCAATTTTTGGTTTGGAATCGATCGATCGTTTATTGATGGAACAAAATCTATTCAATTTGACGCCTATGATATTTTTAGAATACTTGGTGGTTTGATTGAAAGTCAGGAGTTGTAAGCATCACAAAAACAATAAAGGGATAATTTGTTTAACCGTATTTTTGGAAACTACAGCACTTGACTCAGTGATTGAATAATGAAAACAAGATTTCCACTTTATCCAGGCCTACTTCGAATTGAATCTGAATTGCCAATTTGGCAAGATTTCCAAAACAAACAATCAGGAAAAACGGTGCAAAAAATAAGATTTTTGACCCGACATTCTTTTTTTATTCATTTTACTGAAATTGACTGTTTCACAAAATAACGTATTATTATATTTTCGGTTTCACTAGTAATGGTAACCACGAAACGTATCAAAATACATAAATATGTCACTATGCAACACAAATTCGATGAAATAACATTATTGTTTTGGCAATGAACATATACCATTGACATAAACTAAGCAACCTTTTATTACCCAATACAATAAATCATGCATGTAATATATTATACAGGGTGGCGCATTAGCGTGAGGAAGTACAATATCTTGCCTGTCACATGGAATATAAAAGAATATTTCCAATAGAAATTATAGAGAACAAGAGAACTATCGGTGGTTTTCGGGTTCGTTGGTCGTGGCCTCGAGGTCACTCTTCCTGAAGTTTCGTCTACATCTGCGGTAGGCAAGTTCAAAGGTAGTGCGGTAACGGACGAAGGGTTCGAGTCGTTCTTTTGAGCCTAACTGATGCTCAAACCTGAAAACCGCCGATATTTCAGAGATTAACGGTCGTGAAAGTTTACCTTCTGAGAAGAAATCATACAGCTCACTTTGTTGTTCATTACGAAAATATTTAAAGATATACAGAGTGTTCTTTTGAAGCAGAGCAACCAATGTATCAATTTATTGAATGGATCACCTTATTAAATGAGTTATTGCCGAAATAGAAATAGAACTGAACCAAATATATTTGAAACATGCACTTCAAGAGTGAGTTGAAATGTCATTATGGACTAAAGGTTATATTATTTCATAAATGGGGGGTTTTATACAAAGGCATTAACTTGACGAATTTAAAATATATATTTTTTTATGAAAAGCCAAGTGTGTTATTTTTTACCATGCTTATAAAAAACATTGCAGACAATGGAAGTCCACAATAAAAGTAATCAATCAACATCATTTTCTTAAACTTTCAAATAAATACACGATATAGTTGTATCACCATTCCAAATAATTACTGTTTGGGCACGTCGTGGTATGGCAATTAAATGAATAATTCCGAAAACTCATTTTCTGCAGTAGTGAAACTTTTGTTTCCTTACACACAACTCCACTGATCACACATAAGTTTTGAAGACCAGAATAATAGACTTTTCCTTCACAGCGGTTCATAGACTTCGGTCAAACACTGTTTTGCTTGTGATTTCCCGCTACACAGCGCAGGCAATTGCCAGTGCGATTCAGTTCAGCTTTGAAACTTCGCCTAAGAAGTGCCAATGTGTTTGTTTATCGCGAGCGAAAAAACAAATTCACGCATTTTCAACTTGCAAGCTAGGTTAGCTTGCCCCGAGTGATTCAGAGCATGGAATACACGGCGTGCTCTGTATTGCACTGGGGTTTGGCAATACGCTTCCCGGTAAAAATAACAAATCTCGTTTTCTTTAATAATCCTTATTCAGACCTACATACATTTGCCCGCAAACATTTAAAAATATGTATAAAACCTATTTAAAAACTGCTTAAAAAGTGTTTGTGAACATTTGTTCAAAAACAATTAAAGAAATAAACGCGTTTTGGGGCAAATGTTTATTACCAACTTCGTTTCACAATGGCAGTGTCAGTGTAAGGAACCCCACATGGGATTTTGGTTTATTGCGGAATTCCATGAAACTCTGGTTTGTTGTAGATCATGATCTGTAGGTAATACATTAAATGGACCATAATCAAATCGTATGATTAGTTTCTGAGAAACAGGGTGATTTTAGAAGTAGTTACACAAACAGAAAATAAAGTTAATTTGTTACAAATTGAGAATATTTCTGGTTTAGTCTCGTGATTTGGATTAAATATGTCCTACCACTTTAATAATACAAAATAGTACTCAATTTACCGGCGTCGTCACAAACGTTTTCAAAAATATAATCCATTTCGGCGTTGTTTACTTTACTCATTAGAATTGAGATATTTTCTATAGTTTAATTTCGCGATTTTCCTGAGTTTTAATGATGGTTTGAAAAAGTAATACTATTTTATTACAAACATGGTATTTTTGCCATGTCGGGGTCATCAGAAAAGTACTTAAAAATGACCTATTTCGCCGCAGGCGAATTTTTAGCAAAACTTTTTTTGTTTGATTATTAGTAATAACCCCCAGAGCTCCTTATATATTTTTGGAGTTTTGCTAAAAAAAATTCTGTTGCAGGGTTTTTATCTTTTCTGTCACTTTTTTCACAATGTTTGCCAGCGACGCTATTTATTCCCGATATTTATTTACGTAAAATGTCACAAAAGCACACACGTTTTGAATAAACACCTCTCTCAATTTTTGTTTTTTATATCCAACCTATATCTTCAAATAGGTATGCCTATCACGTAGTGAAATAATGAACCTATTAAAATTGCGCCACATGCGAATCATTAGTAGAGAAAGTAGAAAGATATAGTGTCGCCGACAAATATGTACCCTCGTATTTCAAAAATGTAGGTTCGGCTTAAGGTTTTTCACGTATTATAGCTTGAGGGTTTTCACATATCAACGTTAAACGTTGAAAATATAGGGTTCTTTGAAGTTCCTATTGAAATAATGAAGTAAGTAAAAAACTTCGGAATAAGATATTTTTAAGTAGGTACTTTTCTGATGACACGACATGGTAAAAATACTGTGTTGTAATAAAACAGTATCGCTTTTTCAAACTATCATTATTACTCAGGAAAATATTGAAATTAAACTAGTAAATATACCAATTAATAAGTAAGGTAAACAACATCGAAACGGGATATCTTTGAAAAAGTTCGTGACAGCCCCGGTAAATTGTATATACTATTTTGTATTGAAAAAATGGTGCGTTTCCGAAGGCATGACATACTTCAGCCAAATCACGAGAATATACCAGAAATATTCTCAATTTCTGATGAATTAAATTTATTTTCTGTTTGTGTAACTACTTTCAAAATCAACCTGTTTCGCAGAAACATTTAAAGTGTTACGTACAGATCGTGAATTCCGCAAAAAACCAAAATCCCATGTATTCCGTGCGGGGTCCTTTCCGCCACTGCTCCACTACTTAGCGACATGTTTTTGTTTTCTGATGTGGACGCAATTGCAAAATATTAGAATTGAATGTTTTCATACCAATGCCTATGTGCTGTTTGGAAACATTTGTCTGCGGGTAAACGTATGTAGGTCTGGACAAGGCTTCAGTTTTACATTTCATTACTTCACCGCCACCTAAAGTCATATAATATAGTTCCCCTTTTCAACATGAATACCTCCCAAGAGGTTATCTTGACCGATGGAAAATAGCGACTAAAGTTTGTCTTTCAGTCGAAGATGATTCCACAAAAGATTTTATGAATTTCCTATTCATATTTTCGAACTAAAACTTCAGGTGGTGTTAAGGCCGATTAATAAACTTGACGTTCCGTTCGCCGTTCAGTCTCAAATTCAATTTATTAAAATGTAAAAGACCATTCATAAACACCGTTGACCATTCTGCATTGCGTCGGTGCCAACGTCAAGCCCAACGGCGAAGCGCGAGCGAAACGTCAAGTTTATGAATCGACCTTTATAGTGTAGAGTCAGGCCCCTCTTCCTCATTGAGCACGCCCTGCGATGAATTGGGGACCCCTAGTCCCTACTTCATTACCAAACGATAACCGATAGCTACTCCACTCTCCCCATTATCCTAATGTGACCAGGGCCTCTAATAGGTGAAAGACGGCACTGTGTAGAGTGCAAGGTCAAAGCTGACAGTAGAATTATAGCAACTGTATTCAGATTTAAAAGTGATGCAGTTAAAGCCTGCATCCACTTGGAAATAAAAGTTTTTTGGCCAAGATAACTGACCTCTAAATACCTTCCATCTGGTCCTACCTCGGTAAGTGAAGCAAACCATGCAAGAAGACACCGTAAGACACATATCAGTCTGTCGAAGTCTCAGAGCCAATTGTAAGCGTTTTACCGTTCATACCGGAGGTAGGTGATAGAGAAGAAGACCCCAATTCACATCCCAACAGAAAAAGTCTTACAACGATCCATAAATTATTCCAGTATTTTATTCTTCACGTTAAAATCAAATTAAATTGTTGTTGAAAATAAATGATGTTTTCATTACTCCCAAAAACCATGAAGTAATGACGTTGTATTAGTTTAAACAAAATAATGATAATTTTTTCAGTATACCAAGATAAGTTCTAAATAATTTCATTCAATTCTAAATTTATCTTTTTTCTTTGTGCTATCACAGAACAAAATTTCATTCATGCCGATCCTGAGTTTGGGCATGTAGGGATCTCTATTTTTTTACTTGCACAAATTCTCTGATTTGATCGATCAACGTGTATATCATAAACAAGTTATAAAAAAACTAGACCTAGTAATATTTTGTTCGAACACATTGCCGGAAGTTATTTTTTCCACCATTGCTGGAAATTAATTCAATAAGAATCAAAATATGGTTTACCAGCAGTGGTCAGTGGGGAATTTAGGGGGGGGGGCGGGTACGAGGGCACGTCCTCCCCTCCTCCAGACGAATGAGGATTACACTAGATATAATAGGGTGGAAAAAATGTATATACCCTCGAACCCTTGAAGTTTTGTGCCCCCCATTAGCAATTATCTGGATCCGCCCCTGGAAGTAGAAATCCAAAAATTACAGAATTGTTTTAATATGGATAATGATAGAATACCTAGCTACCATTTGACTACAACATATTTTTGAGCTCCTCATAGAAACATCAACTGGAAGAAGCATTATTATTTGAAAACGTAGTTAGTTTGTTCAAACTTCTCTTTAGGAGCTCATATACCAGAACGGTTCCTTATAAAGAAACTGAGAAAATCAGTTAATTCTTGGACACAGAAAATAAAAAACCTTTTTATAACTAGATACTTTCTTGGAGATAACTGACTTAACAATGCTCATTAACTGAAGTTAAAAATCTAACTAGGAAAGACATTAGTTGTATTTTTCCGTGTGGATGACATTGATTTGTTGCCTGGTTATCGAACATACAGAGATTATCGCTCTTTTGCATGCAAACCGGCCACTTCTAAAGATGGTGGCAACAGCAGACGGCAGAGCAAATTAGTTTTAATTAGTATCCAGTGGAATTCTTGGTGAATTTCATATGTTTTCCAAAGATATATATTATATATATATATATATATATATATATATATATATATATATATATATATATATATATATATATAAGGGAAATATTTCATTTGACTGAATTCTAAATTATTGAGAAGCTTATTGCATAACATACGATATATATTTTTTTTGGGCCAACATACGTCTCAAAAATGTTAAACATCTGAAATATTGGTTACATATGTAAACTATTGAATAATCCACCCCTTTTAGACCGTCAGCTAGTGACAGATTTAGGTGCCCCATTTTCGCATACAAGCCTCGAATAGGGTTGAAAAGTATATGGATTTGGAGTAAAATGAAGATATTTTTACGAGTGGCTCCTGACAATGATCGACAATGATCGGTATCAACATCCATGGCTCAAAATTCCACACAAAAAGTTGGTTTTCAGTTTTGTGCCAAGAGGTATTTCACTTTCGGTAAATTGATCAGATTTGTAAGGCACAGTAGGGCCAGGTAACTCAGTGGTTAAGACTATCGTGTTCGAAACCATTGACTGCTGGTCGGCTAGGTTCAAATTCTACAGACTACAGATTTTCATCTGATGGTCCGAGAAAGTGCTAGGAATCACACGTTAAAAGGTGAGACCTCATTAATCCTTGGCTCGCACAAGTTTCAACTTTTGTTCATAAGGATGAGGGCTGGTTAACGAAAAAAATTAAATAAAATTTCTTTTTCAGGGCTCGTTCTTTGAACGGACAGCAAAACTTTGGAACGCACTGGCTCGAAAGGAGTTCCCTGCAGAAGTTCAATGAGAGCTCCAATTCAAACAACTCTCCTTCGGTTCTTGGGATGTTCTCTGAACATCTCAAGATCTTTGGATTTTCGACACCAAGTGTGGATTCATGCAGCACTAATTAACAATTATCAATTAACAATTATAAAGTATAAGTTGAACTTCTTGTCTTACAATGAATGCATTAATGCAGACAATAATTAACAATTAGCAATTAAAAAGTAGAAGTTGGCCAACTTTTATCTTTCTACTCTAATTGAAAGATAGAAAGAAATACCAGAATTTTCCAAGAAAGAGGGTTAACTTAAATGCCAAGGATCTGACTTGTACGCATGTTTTTTTTTTTCATAATAATTAATTTATGTGCATGAATGCTATATTTTAAATACTTACTTATTGTTAATAGTTAATTGATAATAGTTACTTGATACTTATTACTTGATGCTGCATGAATCCACACTAAGATTTGCCAAACTCACCGATGCAACCTCAAATGAATATTTCATAATATCCAAACAATGTGCTTTCTTTTTCTTCCAAAGAATAACTTCCAAATATATGAACTACGTTCTCCGATGAGCTTTTGTCTATTACGTACCTTCTTCCCAACTCGCGGCTGAACAAGTTTTGAACAGTTCTTTATGCAGAGCATTCCTCCGCTGTCACTTTAACGGGACTTTTAAGCAAGGTCCACGCATGTAACGGCTCATTTTTTCGGCTCGCTTTAAATTTTAGATTTGTCAGTCAAGGGCGTTTGTATGTCTACGATCAATCGATTGGTTCAGTTAATGATACGTTTGCTCGTACTAGTTTGGTATCTCTATGGACAATTGAAATTGAGAACTTTCGATTTGAACTGAAAACTGAGTTGATTAAAACAATTGGGAATCATTGTGATCATTGAGTTGATCTGAGGTTCAAGGTGAAGTAAAAAAAAATTTGCGAAGATATAGGATAGTTTTTCAAAGAACTATTTCGTGTTATTTCCAATTTTTACATACACTGGGACTGGGAGAGAAGAGAAATGAATGATATGGAGAAAAGGATGACGGTTGTGGAAAAGATGCGTAAGCTATCGCCTGATTTGTTGAATCCTTGAAATACGGAGTACGAGAGAATCAAATAGTTATAAATTCCATTTGATTTTAATATAATCAACACAATGTTTTCAGAATCATTCGATTTGAAGAAATATTTAGTTTCATCCGAATGACAAATGAATTTCGTATTTTGTTTTTGATTAACATTTACAAAAAAGTAAATACCACTATCTTCAGATTTAATACGCTGAAAAATATAAAGAATCTAGTTTCTTTTCTTATCCAAAATATGACATTGGTGATTCAAAAGCATTTAATATTCTTGCATGAAAATATACCATCCTGCTAAGCATCTAAAAGTCTCTGTCCAAGGGCGATTATTTGCAAGATCTAAGAGAATATTTCGAACTGAACCATGCCTCATAATTATTAAGAAACCCACAAAATATATATAATCTGCAGAATATATAAAGGCTGCACCTGAAAAATTACATGATTGAAGTCACATGATATGCAATATGAGCCGATATTTCAGAGGTAGTAAATGTAGTTATACTATATATAATTACTTCAAAATATTCGGGTTCTATACATCGATAACTTATTGGATAATTACAAAAGACCGCGAAGCCGGAGTGTCAAAGTTTTACATTACATACTCGATTTTGAAAATGTCTTTCATTACGGAAATTAGTGAACACATAAGCAAATCCATTCCAGTCTGGACAAAATTAATGTCTTTTTTGACCATGAAAAATAAGGATTACTAGTTTATATAATAGATCTCGGAAGTTATTCAGATTATTAATGTTCATATGGTCTCATTTAATTGTCAAAATACCTAAAGTACCTAATCTATCATAGAATTATGAAGAAAATAATGGCCGTCTATTTGTCATGGTTTTGTGGTATTACCTACGAATATTCAGGAATTCTGAACAAAAAATAACTTGTGATTCGCTTGCTTGATAGTATGCATTTTTACAAAGCTTTGTTCGCATTCGGCAAAAATTATGTATATTAATCTTCGATTTCGTCATTTGCTAATGAATATGCAAAAATTAATTTAATCAATCTTTCCAATTATTTTCCACAACTTTTGTTTTATCGACCAGAATAATGCTATTTTCATCCGCAACATCTTCACAGGAACAACGATGCTCATGTTATTTTCACACCATGAATATGCAAAACATCTACAGGACACATCTTTCATTTTGAACTCATTATGCAAATGTCAGTGAGATCGCGACTCGCCTGTAAGTTCACGTTATCGAACGGGAAAAGAACCGCTTTTGTACCATTATGTCACAATCGAATATAGGTAACATTATATTATACAAAGATAATTGTATGTTATGAGATGAATAGTCTACATTGTTCGAAATTACATGGTATAAGTAATTTCACGAGTATCAACCGATGAGCGTATAGTGTATTTCATTATGTATTTTCACTATTTTAATTTGCGCGGTACGCTCATGTTGAGTGCCTTATCACTGGATATATTACGGACTATAATCCGTTGTCGGACAAGTGCGCAGCAAGTAATTCCGTCTAATGCTACGTTGGTTTTACTGTACCACTACTACGACCACATTCATTGATAATAATTGAAATAATGATCAACAAGTGACATTCATTAACTAAATATCAATGGAAGAAGTGTGTCTTTTCAGTTATAAATTATTTTTCCGACTGCCACTTCACGTTCTCAATCTAGAGTAAGTATGAATGAATCGAGGACTTTGGACACGTTGCTTTGTTGGGATAAATGGACTGTTTCGGTCTAATGAAATGTTGTTACAGATAATCTAATATAATATTTAAACAAACAATTACCGCGATGTGGCAGAAATCTTATCCGGAAGAATCCTTGGTTCACTCGGTCTGCTCAGGGCACATGACTCTCGGACCTAGTAATCATTCACCCCACGAACGTGGGGAGTGACTGTCTGGGTGAATGACACCAGCGCGCCCTCCGGATGTATCGGGGCTCTGGAGACAGGGCCCGACTGGGATAATCTTGGCGAATAGAAAAAAAATAATAATAATGTGAATTTTCAAATTCAATTTTCACCCACTTTCAATCGTCCGAATGATCTAAAATTTGGCCACAATACAAGAATTTTATAATAATATTGTGATAATAATAATAATATTGACCCACTCACTTCAAATCGTCGGAATAATAATAATGATCAATTAAGAAAGAATTTTGGCGAAACAGCATATGTCCCATACACGTTCTTCGTTTTCTTCTTTATTATACTGATATGTATAATGAATTGAAACATATTAAATTAATTGTGCAGCAGTTTTGTGCAAGTTTTTGTGCATCGGGATTTGAATTGAATAAATATCGTCGGATCGTCGTACAACGCTTACACAAGACTTCGGTAACACAAAAAACAGGGTTAATAATGAGAAATATGAAAAGAGAAGGTGGTGATTAATCTGCAATCAAACTATTTTTATATAAATTAATAAATACATTTCTAATGAACTGTTTCGTTAATTTTATCCTTTATGGACTGGAAACTACAAAATAGTTCAGTCATTATTGATTTGATAGTTCATGGTGCAAAATGTGGTAAAGGTATATAATGCAAGATTCAGAGGAAAGCCAATGGGTAGATATATTCTACAATTATTTTTGGACTTGCTACATAGAACTTGATGAGAAAGTACTTGCAAAAAGTACTCTTAGAATTCGAGTACTTTTACTCGGAGTATTGTACTCGAGAGTATGTGTAATGAGTAAAGTACTTGGTACTCTGTACTCGTTCTTCAATTATTGGAAGTACCCGGTACCCAGTACTCGAGTACAATTTATCAGTACCCGGCCCAGCTCTGCATACATGTCTTGGATTAGAAGTGGTCTTAAAAATAAAAAAATAATATTGCGTGGTAATTACCCTCAAGTTAACCCTGCATTCCCACTATATCAAATCATCGAAATATACTAGGTATACGTAGGGATTACCCACATATTTCTCTATGAAGGGTTGATTGAGAAGGAAAGAATTGGTTTAATAAGCTACCCTAAAATTTGCACTGCGATTTGATTACATTTTTATATTTCAAGCATGGCTGCTGAGTTCGTCTGCAGCTAGCAGAGCTAATGATTTTTCTATGAAGATAAAGAATAAAAAATTTGAGAATAGGGTAATTAGTTAACATAAATTGAGCCTCAGTTATGACTTGTCGAAATCGTGCCGACTTCTTCAGAATATAAACAACTACGCACTATAAATAATGTTCAACAAGCTGAGGAAAGATTCACTTGCAGGAAATTATACTAGGTATTCGAAGAAATTACGTAACATAATAGAACTGCCTCATCATTTCGAACCATTTCTGTAGAATTGATAGAAAGTTGAAGGTAAGTATTTGATTTCTACATCTCATCCGAAGATCACTGTAATTATTTAAAAGTACGACAACGAAAGGCTGCATTCTTCCCGAGTTCATTGCACCAACAACTACATTTTGACTGAATTGTTGGTGGTTAAAGAATCCATTGAGTAATTGTATTGTCCGAAACTTGGGTTAAATGTCAATCGTTGCACCCGCCAGTGCGAAAACCATATGGAAGTGAACGCCGTGTTTTGATAATCTCTGAGTTTAGTGAACTCTGAGTTATTAATAAAAAGGCCCCAATAAATATATTATATAGAAAGCGTTGGTCGGTCGTAGATCACAACTTTACTCACGAACACGTGATGTGTTATGGGTGGATAGTAACTAATCGATATCACCTCAACATCTAGGTTTCTAATTCCCGTTCTACTTCGCTGAACACAGTGTCAGAATATATACCGTGTGGATAGCTGCTTCCTTATACTTCAGAATATCAGAGGCATATCTCCATTAATTAGCCATCGATTCTAGATCCGAAAACTATGGACCTATTTCTGTACCTTGGAAGAAAAAGAGCCAATGCCCACATTGTGTCGAATTGAGTTATTTGGCCCAATATACTTATAATATTTAAATTTTCACGTAGAAAAATGGTCAAAGTCCTAAGTATCTCCAAAGAGTAAAAATAATTCAATACTGAAGGCTGATGTCCATTCCTGCATAATAGAATAAGGGCCAATGCTTGACATTGGCCTTTATTGTAATTGGTTGTGAAATGAAAGTCCTCTGATTATGGACATTGGCCCTACTAGCGATTCGTAATCATACGGTTGACGGGACATCTGACCACATTCTTTTCAGTTGAATCGAAAAAAACAATGAAGATGGACATATCATTTCCTGGATGAGTATCGAATGGATGAAATTCTGCCAGAAAGATGAATTTCAAATGTTTTATAAAAATTCAGTGGGTAATGAAAATGCCAAGAAGATAGATTCGATGATAGGAAGTGTAAGAAGACGAGATGTAGGCTAAACAATAACGTCTGAAGATTTGAAACTACTCAACACAGAACCCTCACCTCTAGCTGACCTCAAGTTTATCAACTTATTGGAGCTTTTTCCATTCATAAATGAATGACATCACAGATCCAAATGGGAAACTCGATTTTACTGAATAAAAATTGTTTTTCTGTTCGTTCATTTCCTTGTTTCTGCAAATGAATTTTTTCAATAGATTACGAGGCCAATGTTCTCCTGAACGATGTATTCCTTACGGCCAAAGTCCGATATTAGAGGCCAATGTCCTCTTGAATGATATATTCCTGACGGTCAATGTCCAATATTTTCCACAAATTAAGAAAACGGCTGATATATGTTTAATTATTTGTGTAATCATATATAAGAATATGTTTTAGAAATACTCAGGCTCATGTAACGAGCACGATTCTGTACTAAAAATCTTTGCCTTCCTTTTTCTCGAAACAGCGAAATTGGACATCGGCCCTTTTTCTTCCAAGGTACAGATTTATAGTACTACTCTGTCTTCTTACCGAACTAATAGATTTCAAATAGGTTACAGTTTTCTCGAAAAATACAATATTCTTTTCTCTTTTCGATTTGAAAATTGAACAGAAAAAATAAACAAAACTAGATACCATTGAATTTACTCAGACTACCTAGCTGGTGTTTTCTTTGATTTAAATGCGACTGTGAACGTCACCAATAACTGAATCAAATCTTATACATCGATATACATACATCCAACAGGAAAATTATTGTTTCTACGGAAGATATTATGTCAACCGAAGAATATGCGTTGATATTGGTGTTTCTCAGTGTTCTGTATTGCGCTGGAACCAACATGCTTCCCACGGTCAGTTAAATGGCTTAGGTGCGTCCCGCATGTAAAAATTTCACTGCCCAGATGCGTCCGATGGTCGCCAAGGTGCGCCCCATGGTTAGAAAATTATCTTATTTAATCCTATCGAAAATGTATGAATTCAATTTCCATTGTCCAATGTCCAATTGTTCATTTTCATACCACGTTAGACAAACGGATAGACGGATACACTTTCCACGCACTCAAATGTCTACGTAAGGTTAGTTCGTTCTGGTTAGATCAAACTAAATTACTCCTCGCATATGTTCAATTTCTCTTCGCCGGACGCAACTCGGCAGCCCGGAATGCACCTGGACAGCCAAATGTCAATTTTCTGATCGCCGGACGCAATTATTGACTTTTGAAAAGAACCTTCCAGACTACTACAGAATGGCAGATGATATACTACAGAAGTGCAGTTTTCACGAAACTGCTGTGATAATTTGAGGTATAAACCATAAGAATAATGAGAAGAATAAGATAAAAAGAATTATCTTAATTCATATTATTCTTTTTTGCGTAGTGAAAACTCTAGAAATATCCGTTGATGGGTCCCAAACGACTACACCTATTGTGTCGAGAAGCATACGATTTTTGTTCGAAAATATGAATAGGATATTCACAAAATCTGTTGTGGAATCATCTGCGGCTGAAAGACAAACTTTAGTCGCTATTTTCGATCGTTCAAGATAGGTATTCAGGTTGAAAAGGGGAACATTCTCCATGAAAATTGAAAAATGAAAATGTAATTTATTTGTAATATCTAACAGGAGAATCAACTATCTGAATGAAAATTCGAATTTCCACACTCAGATTTTTCTTTTCAGTTAGAGTCGAGAGGGAATCCGCTGAGAATATTGTGTATACTAATTCCCAAAAATCGTAAGTAATGCTTCTAATACCCAAGTAATTTCCCCGTAATACCCAGTAATTCCCGAGTACTTAATACCCAGTAATTTCCAAGTAATACCCCCCAAGTAATACCCGTCAAAAATATGAAATTGTATCTTTCGATGTTAGGTTTGTTGTCGGGAGACCTTTTTTTTTCAGTACACAATTCGGATTTCCGCTACTGTTCTCTAATTTCTCAGACAAGTTCAATTCCCATGTTTTGAAGACCTTTTTATTGCTCCTCACCGATTATTATTGTGCAGCAATTATTCTCTCACTTCCGAATAATTCCTGTAATACCTATGTAATACTCGAGTAATGACCAACAATTACTAATTAATTCCTCTAATGCCCGAGTAATACATCAGTAATACCTGTAATGCCCAATAATTTTCAAGTAATACCCCTTATTCCCAACTAATACCCGAGTAATGCCCCTAACAATACCCGAGAAATACCACTAATACCCAAGAACCCAAGACATGTATACCAAAATTCCCCAGCGGTTTCCCTCTCGGTTAGAGTCTTTTCACAATATCTATCAGATGTAGTTCAATGTCCAGCGTGGCTTTAGCCGGGGAAGTAGTTGTTTTCTGTTAAACATAACAAATAAATCCCATCTTTCATCTTTCAATTTTCATGGAGAATGTTCCCCTTTTCAACAAGCATACGATGTTATAATCCAGTACGATTGGGTTTTGAGACAAGAATCGATTGTAGCACCACCAAACTTGGTATGCTAGTAGTTGGAAAAATGATAAACACGGAAAAAAATTGTTTTTGAAAATTCCAGGGGTGGAACATATTTTCTTTTTTTCATTTAAAAATATATAAATAGATTTTTGCTGTAATCTTGGAAAGTATATGATTTATCGAAAAAACAACTCAACAGGGTGAAAAACAATTCAATATTCCACAAAAATTATTTGTAATAATTTCTTATGAAATGCACTCGTTTTCCCAGAAAACGTGATTGAACGCCGAAATTTCAGCTTCACGCTTACCGCCGCTGAAAGTTCTAGCGGAGCCGAATATTTGATTGATCATAAATCTGCTAAAAATTATCGGAGAAGGAAAGGGAAAAGTTCATGTCGTTTTTGAAGACTCCTTACTTCTCATGCAAATATAATATGCGAGTATTTGAGTACCTATAATATGTTTTGTCGCACTTCACGGAGATGTTTGCAGGTAACCCGAAAATTATTATTATTGGATTTAGTAAATATGGAATTATTATACTGAAGCAGCAACCCTTACCCTCTTTGGACTATATGCAACAATTTTAAAGTAGCGTGACAGGTCCCACTTATACGTGCCAAAACAAAAGCCTTGTTTTACTCCTGCCTCATTTTCAACTTACCCATAAAATCGGCATTCTCTTCACTAAATGTTGGAAATAATCGCTTATCCATATCATATATATAAAAATATATATATATAAATATAAATATATAAATATATATATATCAATATATATATATATTTAATAACACTATTGTGAAGTGCAAACCTCAAGCTTGAAAGAGGGTACTGATCATATCAACTAAAATATCCATGACTTTCGCATCCTCCGTATATATCGTAGAAGGAATATGTGAAGAGGGACAAAACACATATCCTCACATGTTTTATTTGTATGAGAAAGTAGAAGTCTTCAGGGACGATATGCACTTTTTCTTATCCATAATTTTTAGCAAAGTTATGAAAAATCTAATTTTCGGCCCTGCCTGAACTTGCAGTGGCGGATTAGCGCGAGCATGAAATGTGACGTCGGCGTTAAACCACGTTTTCTGAGAAAATGAGCGTATTTCATGAGGTATTACTGAAAATTATTCTTGTTGAGAATTGAATTATCTCTCAACCTATCGAAATCGTTTTTTGATAAATCTGATATTTCCTGAAATAACAACAAAATTTTTACCCCTGATTTTTTGGTAAATATTTTTTTTTCTAATAATACATGATGTCGAGATGTCATGTGCCGAGTTTCAGAGTGCTACAATTCATTCTTCCCTTTTTGCTCGATTTTGTCTGTCGTTACTGGATTATTATTACACTTTTTGAATGAATTTCCAATTTCAAGTTCAAAATAGCGAAATTTGCTCCAGCAAGGTTGAAACATATACCGTCTAGTTTCAGTGTAAAATGTGGGTTGTTTTATACTGTTTTCATATCAGTTATTGCTTCTATTTTGCTAATTTGTTAAATTCTGTTAGTTTCAAAATAAAGTTACCACGGTATGCACGTTATTGAGAATCACCTTGTTTATTTGCTATTGCCTCATTCCACCAAATCAAAAGAACACCTTCGATTCAAAACGTACTATCGTTTTTCATCAAGTTGCTGGAACGTGATATGGTATAAGAAAGAAACGGTGAAAAAGATGATATAATTTAATTGCATTGGTTTCAGTAGAAAGCAATCAAGAAACAATTTCACGTTGTTGCCGCGTCCCTTGTGCCACAAAGTTTCGAAGTTCTGTTTGATTTGTTGAAATAGCGAAGTTCTATATATAGTATAAATAGCTTGAGGCAACATGCGTTTTTGTTTTGTTAATTGGAAGTTTTGGCAGAACTAATAACACGAACAAGGGTTTCGTTTCCTCATTGACTCTAGGCCGGGACATAAATAATTGAATCGTGCTTCAATTACAATGGTGTATAATTTAGATGATCGAGTGATTAACAAAAAAATTATGAATATAATTTTGTACTCTTTTTCACACATGATATAAATTTATACTTCTATTAATACAAGTAATAGTTGATAAAAGACGAAATCACAAAATTCAAGATTTTCATGTGATACTCTCAGTTCCTAAGTCATTGCACAATCTTCATTAATAATATCCAGGGTGAGCCACCAATCAAATTATTTTATCTACATTGAATATTCCACATTTAACCCTCATATATCCCCTGGACGAATTGTATTACACCGAGTATTTATTCTCTTGGTAATAACTCACGACGTAATCATATCTTAGAACTTCTTCGTTGTTTATACTATAAATTATAGTATATTTGAAGATTAACGTAAATTCTCAGAAAACAAACTAATTTGGTGTGCATATGCCTATGTATTTCGAAAGATTCACTCTACGTTGTTCTTGAAATAGGGTATAATAACTAACTGAAACCATTCCAAAGTCTGGCAACCTCAGACTTTCTCAATCAAGTAATATTGAACACTAATCATAACATAGGAACCGTCAAAATATCTGACTGAAGCAGACTCGGAAACGTCTAGTAGTTCTCGCCTTTGAAGTAATAAAAATAGTTTCATTAGTTCCTGAAAATCTGTTAGATAATGAAGCAGCCGAAAACTTTAAAAATAGTTGTTTATAAATGATTCGCATGAATAAAAGTCAGATACTCGAGATACGACGGCGTGCTAGGGCCAATGTTTCAGGTTATTTTTCTACAATTGTCACTTTCAAACTGACAATTGTCACTTTCAAACTGACAATTGTCACTTTACAACTGACAATTTTTTGTAAAAATACGAGCACCTTAATGTGAAACTGAAATCCTTAAACTGCACATGCGTTTAGTAGTATTGAGGCGTGATTGGTCACTGTAACGTCTAAATTAAAGACAAAAAAAGGCAAACTAATTTGAAAATGCATAAATTTGTTTTTTTTTTGCTCATGATTAATATAAAAACCTAACCTGCGCAACTAATCTAGCTTGCCTGTTCCCCATGTAGAAATTCCTATTTTTACAAAGAAATTATCAGTTTCAAAGTGACAATTGTCAGTTGTAAAGTGACAATTGTCAGTTGTAAAGTAACAATTGTCATGTAAAGTGACAATAGTCAGTTTGAAAGTGAAAATTGTGGAAATATAAACTGAAACATTGACCCTAGCACGCCGTCGTACCGAGACAAACATTATCTTAATGAAACACAGTTCCAGTAAATCATTAGTACTTTTCTCAAAATATGATGTAATCGGAAAAACAGGAAAGCTACTTGAGAAGAGTACAGTTTTGAAAGACTTCCAGGAAAATTAGATTATTAAAAATTGGATTTACTAAAGTTTTTCTAAAATATTGTTGTGAATACACAAAAATGTCTATGACGTGAGTTTTCAAGAGAAACAAAATCTAAAATAGATGAAGGAATCTATTATTTCACAATGAGCTTATTATTTATTATAGAAACCAGATGTCCTGCCATACCAGGATGGCCCATTGCCGTAATCCTATACAATAGGAAAGATTGGGTCGAAAATCCATCAGAAAACAACTACTTTCCTGGCTAATACCACGGCGAACGTTGAATTACATCCGATGAATTTCCGTGCAGAGTTCCTACAAGGCTCTTTCCGCAATTGCTAGTTGCATGGAAATATTAACTGAAACATTTGGACCACCCGTAGATTTCTGGGTTCTTGCCCTCATCAGTATAGGGTAGGTCTCTGCAGACAATAACTAATGTCTGCAACAAATGGCCCAATTACCTATCCATGTAAAGGCAAAAGCTAAGACACCGCCCGCAGATCGGTGTAAACCAAACTACGAGCGCCATCTCAACGTCAGCCCAACTAAACAATATGCCCACTTGTTCGCAATGAATGAATAGAATTACAGATGAAGAAATCTATTATTTAACAATGAGCTTATCAAGTTAGAAACCAGATGTCCTGTCATACCAGGATGGCCCATTGCCGTAATCCTATACAATAGGAAAGATTGGTAGAAAATCCATTAAAAAACAACTACTTTCCAGGCTAATACGACGACGAACGTTGAATTAAATCCGATGAATTTCCGTGTAGAGTTCCTACAAGGCTATCTAATGCTAATTGCATGGAAATGTTAATTGAAACATTTGCACCCCTATAGATCGATTTCTGAGTTCTTGGTGGTATTAGCCAGGAAAGTAGTTGTTTTCTTATGGATTTTTGACCCAATATTTCCTATTGTATAGGATTACGGCAATGGGCCATCCTGGTATGGCAGGACATCAGGTTTCTAACTTGATAAGCTCATTGTTGAATAATAGATTCCTTCATCTGTTATTCTGTTCGTTCATTGCGAACAAGTGGGTATTGTTTAGTTGGGCTGAGGTTGAGATGGCGCTCGTAGTTTGGTTTACACCGATCTGCAGGCGGTGTCTTAGATTTTGAATTTACATGGATAGGTAATTGGGCCATTTGTTGCAGACATTAGTTATTGTCTGCAGAGACCTACCCTATACTGATGAGGGCAAGAACCTATCTATAGGTGGTCCAAACGTTTCCATTAACATTTCCATGCAACTAGCAATTGCGGAGATGTAGCCTTTTAGGAATTCTGCACGGAAATTCACCGGATGTAATTCAACGTTCGTCGTGGTATTAGCCAGGAAAGTTGTTATTTTCTGATGGATCTTCGACCCAATCTTTCCTATTGTATAGGATTACGGCAATGGGCAATCCTGGTATGGCAGGACATCTGGTTTCTAAAATCTAAAATGCTGACGACTTGCTTTTGCCAATAGAAAATGTCCGATTAAGAATAAAAATTCTCAGAAGAAATGGTCACGAAATTAATCTTGTGTATGAGATAAACATTTCTGAACCCATTTGTGAATTCCACAAATGAACAACCAGTTTGGTAAGAGGAGAAACTTAGATCGAAAAGTACCAGACATGTATACAGATTCTCGTGTAATTGGAAAATAATCCGTCTATAAATCATACAAAATTGACTAGAAGTAAGCTGTATAAATAATAAATTATGAGGTTCATCTAATCATTATATTGAAACCGCATTTTCTTAACGGAAACAGGTTTTCAGAATAAATATTTACAGTGTAGTTGTCGCAAATAAACAACTTTGGACGTGAATTACTTTAATTAGATTTCCTACCCTGTCCCACTTTGAGGAGTGGAACTAGAAATATAAGTACTTTCGTAGAAAGTTCAATGATAAAACTACGAGTCTGAAATAACACGTGAAGCCTTGTTTTCCGGTGAATATGTTTTAAAGGATATCCAACTGAGCACAAGACAGTTTTATGCCAAAATTATACTCTACAGGAGTTTTGGTCATTGAAAATATAATAAAAAAGTTATCGAAATGGCATGTTAGAAAAAAAAAACTATTCGAAGACGTTATTATATTCACTGTGTCAATTAGTAAGTTAGCCGAAGCAACATATATAATAGTGATAATGATACTTATCAATTTTATGAATACTAACCATAATTCATATTAATATTCATAGTTAGTTATGTATCAAGGGTGTAAAGTAGGCGTTTACGGCCTGCGGCGTAGATGATGGCCTCATGGCGTCAGCCGAGGAGGACCATCACACACCGAAGGCCATAAACGCATTTGACGCACGTGATACATACACAATTGTATGCACTAGTAGTTTTATACTGAAATACTGACTTGATTTCCAAAGGTCTATACGTTTCCTACGTAATGTATACAATAATCAAGTGTAACAGTATGGAGAAAGTGAAACTATAGTAGCTGAGAGCTATATTGACTAAAGCTTGCTGCCCACTTGTCCGGTACAGCACGGCACGGCGCTGTCCATCGCCTGATGTCGACGGTAGACAGTCCAGCACAGCACGTACCGTTGTTTGCTGGAAAGGATCGGAGAGCTGTACTTTTCCGGCGACGGACGCTCTTGGCTGTGCTGTGCTGGACAAGTGGGCGACAAGCTTAATCCATTTTAAATGAATTGATCATCAGGCAAAAATCTGCCAACGATTGTTCCATTTGTGCCGGAATGATACCAGTGTTAGTTATTTGAACAAACCAATACTTTTTCTCCACAACCTTCACAGAATTAGCCAATTCTGAAATCATATTTGATAACAGAATGGTAACATTGACGCTCTTGATATTGAATAAATATTCTAAAACACTTGCTGTAACAGAAGTTTTTACTTCATATTAACAACAGAAAATGAAATTGTAGAATGTATCAACGCAATTGAATCGGTCGCCACAGGGTGCGATAATGTATCCAGAAACAGAAACATATCTGAACTTGTCAGCTTTCATTTGTCAGAATGTGCGATGGTGCTTCCTTTACCTAAAATTGTAAACGCTACAGAATGTTCTGATTGGGCGCCTTATTATGAAAAATTAATTTCAGATTACGTTTCTACAAACATCATCCCTGTTACACAGTCAGGGTTCGAAGAGCATCACAGCACTACTTCAGCTTTATCCTGCATTATGAATGATATTTTGATTAACATTGACAAGAATAAAGTAACATCATGAATAATGAAAAATAAAAATTCCTGTTTTTTTACCACTTTAGGAATTTTCATTTCTCCACAACCTTCACAGAATTTGCCAATTCTGAAATCATATTTAATAACAGAATGGTAATATTCACTCTCTTGATATTGAATAGATATTCTAAAACACTTGCTGCCTTATGCATTTTGCGTGTATTTCATTCAATCACTTGTATAAGAATGAATATTCTCACATTGTTGTAGCAATAATTACGTTAGCCTTGACTGGCATCATAGTGACAAGATGTGAAATGAAATGTCAAAATAATTTATCGTTTGCTTTCCATTTGATTATATGTGAAATTTGTGGTCGTGGAGAAAGCACAGTCTGTTACTAGTTTAGAATGAAAATTCGTTATGCTCGTGGTTCCTCGCGCTCGCTTTCAGCTCGCGCTCGGAACTTCCCACTCGCATCGAATTTTTCATTCCAACCTTGTTCCAGAATATACTATTCTCGTATCGATGCAGATGCGGTAACAATGCTCTCAATAATGTTCAAGAGAATCCCATCTTCAACATCAGTAACTAAACCAACTGCATTTTCAATATTTAGGCTTATGACCATTATGCATGTTGAAAGAATGTTGATTATGAAGGAATGTTAGGAAGAGTATTTCTCTATTGAACTGAAATAATTCTGATTCGTGTTAGGTCTTGCATAGAAATTTATTTGTCAAAATTAATTTTTTGTTATTACGAATCTCCCAGGTTTTCGTAGAAAACCCTCAAAAGCAGAGCTTGTCCGAGCAAGGTAGTGGATTCCGAACCACTTTAGCTCCGTGATGGCGGTGGATATCGAACCCGGGCTGCCTGGGTGAGAAAAAAAGCTCTTAACACCTGGACCACTTCGCTGATGTGTAAATATAGATAATTTGAGAATTTTGTCTACTTCACGGCCCGCGGGCGGTAAAGTGCCACTTTCCGCTCGCTGAACCGGGCGGTAAAGTGTACTTTACTGCCCGCTAGTGCATAAAAAATATAAAACTAGCATGAAGGTTCGCACAGGTTTCGACTTTTGAGGGCTGTCGTTCGTAAGGGGACGACAGCTGGTTAACGGAAAAAACAATTTTAAAAATTTTAACAATTTTAACAAAAAAAAAAGGTGTGTCAGAAAGCAGAATACAGGAAATAGCACACTGCTTTGAGTGCTTTGTTTTTCAGAAAGAAGCTCATTTCACTATGACAATAGGAAAGTGGAAAGTAAAACGCACTAGTGCGAACATACTTCGAAATCTCACGATCAGCGAGGTATGGAGTATGAATACGAATAATAGTATGAAAAAAACAAAAAAATCACGTCAAGAAGTGAATTTCCTCCACAAAATTGAACATTCAATCATTATAAAGGGTGTAATCCAACCTCTTGCGCTCCCGTGAAGGACTTTTATAACGAATGGCAGGTGTGAAAATTTCGAAAAAAAATTATGGAAAGTATAAATTGTGTTGAAAAAGTTGTCAAAATTTTGGTAACCTCTGTCTGCCGAACGTCAGCTGACCGGAGCAGAGCCCCAATAATACAGGAACTGGAGTGCAAGAAGTTAGATCACACCCTGTATATCATGTTCATTATATTCAATACTCACTCTGTCACTATACTTATGCTTCCTTCCAAATACATTCATATCTCTATTAGGGTTTATGTTTTGCCTCAATCCGTATCAATAAGAGATTCCATAACGAATTATTGATTTGTTATGAGGCTGACTTATGAATCCAAGCTTACCCAAAGTTGACAAGAACGTACAACGATTATTTCGTATACCACCGGCATTGGCGATGGTACGACGCAACAATCGGTCTGAAATGCGTTGCTGCATATTTAGTATTTTTTGTTTAGTCTGTAAACAAAAAGAATTAATTTCTGAAAGTTTCAAAGATGAGAGTGTGGAGTTTGTAATGGAAATAGACAGTGATAACGATTTGACACCGCCAGAAATTATTGAAGCCGCTCAAGCTACGTTAAAATATGGATGAAAATATTTTCTTATTACTAAATTTTTATTCTTATTATTATACCTAGCGTTTAGTAATAGTTTGGTATATATGTTTTGATATTACAAATTACTATAAACATAATGATAATTACCTACTCAAAATTCATATTTAAACACCCATGATTTACATAATTTTAATATTGTTGGTCGTAGGATAAATATTGTACATAACTCGTTGGGAAGTGTATTTCCTGCACTCGTTGCGTTTCGACATTGCCGCTGCGAGGCTCGTACTGAAAGTTTACTCGTGCAAAATATGTGACTTTGCACACTTGTTATGAAATATACTATCATTCTTCTACTCAACCGTATGAGTTTTTATGAGCGAGAGTATTATCACAATCATGTTCCTTGACATGCCTAGCTACAAAACATAGATGACCAATATTATTCTTTCATTAATTTACCTTGCCAACGGACTGTGAATAGTGTAATTTATATGCCTAAGGAAAATTATGACAGTGAATAAATCACAAATTTGACATTGAATCTATTTGATATTTGAGTATAATTGTTTTATTTGTAGGCTGTTTATTTGGCGACCTAGTTACGCGCGATAACCTGTTCATAAAAAAAATTTGTATTAGCCATAATTTACTCGCATAAGTAACTTAGAATCAGGAAGTCTAAACGATTGATAATGACGGGTAAGAAAGGATACATGAATTTTGGTTCATTCTAAGAAATTTTGACTATCAGCGTGAAAAACGTAATAAGTACAACGGAATGTATCGACTGTTAACACTTTCGTTTCATTTCTTCATTTCTTTGATCATTTTGATCATAACTCGAATTTGCACGAACTTTGAGGAACGTTGCACAAATAAGATGTCAGATGTAATCTATTGTCCGTAAAGGGAATTAGTTGTTTGCTGTCAGATATTTGCCTTATATTTGCCACTTTGAAGAAATTTGTGGAGAGAATGATATTTCGACTTTGTCAAAATTATTCGTTTCAACTCATATTTATGTTAACAGCTTTTTATGGATATAGAGTTGATTTTGTTAGTTGAAATGTTATTCAGACTTGTATTTCTTAAATTTTTTTGTGTCGTGTTTTTTTTTCACAGAAATGCAATATAATTTAGGTTTGTATGGAGGATAAAGCCAAGAGGTTGTAACATTTTAACTTTTATTTTTCATACGATATATTCCCTTTTTACCTAATTCTTCCATTACACTTTATAATTTTACAACAGAATCTCCCAATGTTATTAGAACTGATTCCAATTGATCGGTATCCAAATTTCCGTGACTACTGTACACTCCACAAAAGAACAATAAAGCTTCATTATACAAGTGAAATGCAACTGAATAATTTTTCCACGATTACAAATAATAATTATAATGAGGTGATATCAATGTAGTAATCAATAAAAGGCAGGAAAATGTAAACAGAGTTGTAGATTCATCAGGTTATCAAAATTCCTCGTGTGACCTCAATAAAAGCACAAGGCGCAAGCTTAACCCACTGGCGAGGTTAACGACTCCGGTAGTACAGTGTTGACAAATAAAAGAGTTTACCACATATTTACTAATTCAGGAAGTTTTCGAAAACAATTCACAGATTTATTGGAAGTTCAAAATTCAACTGACCCAGACCACCATCTTCAAAACCATGCCTTTTTAGTAAAAATATTTTTCTTTAATAATTTTATTAAAATATTGAAAACAATAACAAAGTAAAAGCATAAAAATAATTATTCGGTGGTGGCTTAAATGGATTCAGTGGCACATTCATAATATCAATATTAGTTGGGAGTTTCCTAGAAAGTGCATAGTCATCATCCATCAATTCGATCATTTTGGGGTGAGAACATTTTTTGTGTATATTTTTTATGCCAAAAACACCGTATGATTCTTCTGGAGAACATAGTGAAAGCCACAGGAATGTATAGGGAACACCCAGGTAGTGGAGAAGTGAAAATTATATACCAAGTAAAATCAAATGAAATAAGGAATAAATATGTTTTAATGTTCAAATGTGAAAATCAGTAGATGGGAAGTAGAGAAGGGAAGTAGGACAAGTATCTTTTTAATGAAAACAAATGTGTCATCAGTAGATTACAGCTTGGCAAATCTAACAAGGAATGCGAATATTGGGTGCGCAGTAGGCAAGCTGGTTGCGTCCTTGTCATTCCCAATAAAATTTGGTAGTGGACACTTACCCTCTCTGTTTATCGTTAGAGCATCTCACATTCCTTGCTAGATTTGCCAGGGGTCGCTTTTATATATGTTCCACGAACAAGAGTTCAATAACCTGGTAACAAGTATAATAGCGATTTGAGATGAAAGTAAACAATTAGATACTGACGATAGTGTTGCAACCGACTGATGAAGATGAATAAAAAATATATATTCACATTTGTTGTGTTCTACGGTTTCGGCGTTCAATGTGTGTAAATTCATTTTAAATGAATGGGTAGAGTGAAAGTAATACTTCACAAAGATTTTTTACACAATACTAACATTTAATGCTAACAGCTGTTTCGACACACTGTGTCATCTTCTGAGCCAGTTATAAACTAACCTAATTACAGAAGGTCATCTCCTTAAATACTAAACGTAACATTAAGGTAGATAGAGGGAGGTATCAAGGGACATTTGGGAAAGCATGAAAGTAGGTAGGTAGAGGTATCAAGGAATGATAATGATAATTCAAAATCATTTAATAAAATAGTATTTCCGTCGACCGTTCATTTATGATGTATTTTAACGCACTTAAAATCGTTGATTAATGACCCCTGTTAATGCAACCCAACACACAATGCTCTAGTGCATTTTATATTGGTTAGTACTATCTGTCATTATTTTTTTGTAAATTCAGAAATGAAATTTCAGAAAATCTTCAATACAACAGTTGTCAGTGGCAGTCATATGAAGTCACGTGGCGTAATGGTAACGTTGACCTAACAGCCGAACGATGTGACAGTGAGGTCGAGAGTTCAAATCCAAATAAAAGCAATTTTTTTTTTATTTCAATTTGAAAAAATAATACAAAACTATCACTAAAACTATCTTTGATTAGAGTTAATATAAATAGGAAATATTGATTGGTTTTTTATCGTATCGTTAAATAAATAAAAAGAGAAAGTAAGATATCTCTATTTTTGAAAAGTACGGTCGACGGAAAAGTTTTGTACCAAACTCGTTAATTAAAATGGCGATTAACAATCTAGAACATTACCGCACTCTCTCCGCTCAGGCGTCTTTAATGTGTCAAAATCATCGGAAGGATGATGACAGCGATGTAGAACTGGATCTGTATCTTCGTTTCATTTCTTCATTCAATTGCAAACTTGTTCGAATTTGACCATGTTTTTACATCAACGCAAAACAAAGGAATGAATAAAATTAGGTTAGTATAGAGCCATAGACACAAAGGTACAGAGATGGGTACGTTTTGTTGGCCTGAAGCGACACGGATGCTTCAAAAATATACGTGTTCACTCACGGGAAACGAGGGATACTACATTCGATAATCTTCGAACAAGATAATAATAATACTCCCTTATAAACACTCGTAGAGTGTACCCAAAGGCATGGCCTGTGCGGGTAGAGGACGGATATTATTATTATTTGCCGTGGCGCTCCGGGGCGACTTACTGATTTTTGATGGCGTATTCACTTTTTAGCTGCAGGAAAACCCGGAAAACCTCCAGCACCACCTCGGGTGGCCGGCGTGCACTCCAAGCTAGCACTAGCCAACATACAATACACTTGCTTACAGCAAGACTGTGGTCGTCTATCGATTCCGATATTGGGTACTTGAGAAAAAATCCCTCGTACATCGGGCTCGAACCGACTACCGCTATCCTGAAGTTCTGAACGGCCTGCGCCTTAGACCGCCAGACCACCGACCACCAGATGTTTCATATAATTATTAAGATCGAACTTTACTTAAGGTGAGTTCGTTTGATCTTATAATTTTGTTATTTAACGTCAGATCGAATGAAAATTTGGTAGTTGGTAGTTTTGAAAATTGCAAAAAAAAACTTTTGGGCAGAAAGTAGAAAACAAAAATGACGTTAATTTTCTAAGTTCCCACAAACCAGAAAATTATGGAACGTTCAGAGAACATGATTAATATGGAAAGCAGAAAACAATTGGCCTTTTGCTTGAACCTCTGAATGCCTGATGACTCTGGGAACAAACAAATTCCTATTCAATGAGTTTCAAAGCTGTAACGTTGAGTTTCCTTGGTCACATCAACTTGGTTTGACCCACGGTATGAACTAGACCAATGTCAATCAAATATTGAGTGGGTACTTAAAGAAGCTACAGGAAGATTCAGAAATACCAAAAATACTAGTATATAACTATTCTTGGGGGGTAATTACCCCCATTACCTCCCCATATCGACGCCCTTGGGAATAATCCGGTATCATTACGATGAAGAACACATGCTAAAAATATTATAGCCTTTTCTAGGAGATATGTCCCGCTGTCTCTAGAGCTTGGTTATACCATGTACCTATACAAAAGTAACTACGTAAAATACTGCACAACTCTTCAGCTCCAGTTTATTCCGAGGTGACACAAAAGTTCGTTTCAACATTAACACATTTGGATTATTGATAGTATTTCTACTCTGGTGGTATTTTAGAATACCTACCGTAAAGTGGCTTAGATTAATCTGCTCAACTTAGCCATTCTTATACTCTTTCTTGCCACGGTTTGCTTGATGTATACAAACAAATGTAACTTTTTTCAAATCTATCGATCAAAATCAAGAAGGTTTCTATATTGTTTCTCCATACCAAGAATATCAAAGTGGCCTGTGTCACACATACTTCACTAACAAACACAGATCTTGATACTCGTCTTGATATAAAAGCTAGTTCATTATCAAATCGGAAAGTCATAAATCGAGATCGTTTTCATGTAATTTTTCGAATGATAAGTTTTTGTTGAAATCTTTGCCCTCTTTGACAAAGCAGTATCTATTTTCATTCAAATTCGGTTTTAGAGACTCATTTTCTGAGGCTTAGACGCGAAAGTTTCGCGATATTTGTTTAGATTAACGATTTTATTACGACTCGGGGTTCATAAAAATCGTAAAGTCGTGAATTTCTCGCAGGAAATGGCAGTTAACTAAAATGTTAAGTTTATAATTTTGAATTATTATACGAAAAATGAGAGAATGTAGGTTGAACGGCGTCCGAAAACAATAAATTACCATACAAATTGTATTGATTCAGCTGATCAATCTATATAAAGGTTGTTCTTTAATGCTTTACTCATGCAGAATATAAAGAGTCTAATTTTTAAAATTCTTATACATTTCGTGTATAAGATGGACTCTTGACAAATAGGTGCATTTAGCAACCTAAGTATTACTCACCTTACTCACCCAAAATTACGAAATATACCCGACATTTTCACTGTACAAGTTTTCGATGAAACTTCTCGTGATTTGGGATTGAAAAGGCAACTCTGTAGTTCACAAACTTCATTATTATAAGAAGAATATTATTAGTTTCTCTGTGTAGAATGAAATGAATTACTATAATTTTTCGTTTGTAGAAATTTATTTCTGAATAAACGCCTCTGAACATATTCAACTGCAGGTGGTAACGAACCATAACAGACAATAAAAAACCCATGTTGGTTGATGAACATATGTCAATATAAAATTAAAAAAGGCACAGCTATTGTCAAAACAGTCGGGCCAATAAATGATCGTAGTGATGGATGAAAAAATCTGATTACTATGACAACAAGTAGAAGAAAACAATCATTTTATTGAAAAAGGAAAGCGTCATTAATAATATTCTCCATATACCTCACTTGAATGATTTATTTTAATACTCTCTCTTTGTAGGACAGACCATAATCCTTCGTAATTTCCGGTTTCCAAATTACTCTCAGGATCATTATTTCTTGCCTGAGTGCGTGGGTTTATGCATACACAATCAATTGAAAACTTCAAGAAATTATTTTGTATTTCAAAAACAATGCTAGGAAATGAAAAATTGAGTGAATTTAACTGCAAAATTGTTAACATAATACGTACTATAATAAGTCTGTCTTCAAGGACTATTCTCAAGAAACAACTAAGTTCTATAACTCCTTGCAAGACGTTCATATTGAAGAAAAAACATAAGTGAGACAGATTTGTTGGGATAACACAAGACATAATAATGCAGATTCCAAGAACTGGAATGAGAGGTATTGGATGTTCCTGTTCCTGCCAACTATTCGAAAAAATAGAATTTGATTGCCATCAATCTTTATATTAGCGGTGTCAATGTCAAATCATCCTCACTAGTCACTATTACTACTAATTTTCAAATGTCAAATTATTAGAATGTTAACAAACTTGATTCGATCTTATATTATTTATGATAATAAAAATTAGAGTCTAGTAGTTCATGAAAGTCGTGGGAAATGAAATAGCCTGTACTGAAATGATCATTACAGTACAGCTCGCGATGTAGAAATGAAAAAGTGTTTACAATCGGCTTGCTTCCTTGATCGATAAAGCGCATAAAATGGGCATATTTCCATGTGATTGTAGAAAAACGTTACTAGAAGAAGTACTTTCAAGGAATTCCTTTTTTTATTATGAATACTTTTTCGACATTTTCATCGGTCAAAACAGGCTATTTTAACCCAAGGGGTGTATTTTAGGATGGAAGCCATTTCTCCCTAAAATGGATTTATGTGAATTTATGATTTATGGAATCTTCTCTAACAGTTTATGAAGGGACATTTTCATGCCAATTTAATGGGTAGATTAATGTTTATTTCACTTGCAAGCAAGTGAATAAAAAAAAAATGAAAATGCATAATTCACAAAACTTTCATTCGCGTAAATCTTTCCAGTTCGAAAGATAACATGAGATTAATCAATTTCAAAGTTCTTTCCTTGTTCAGGAGAAGTGAATATGATGAATATGATGAAGCTTATATCACAAAATACTTTTACACAAGACACCTCCATATCTTTACGATAAAATTACTTTCCGAAGTGATGTCCATAATGTGAACACTAGATTTAGGGGAACCATATCCCCACCATTTCATCGCACCTCAATCTTCGAAAGGTCCTTCACTTACACAGTATACCAGCTCTACAACCAGGTTCCAACAGATCTCAAAACACTGTCAACCAACCAATAAATTCAGAAATATTTACAAAAATTTGCTGCTTCAAGCCAATGATTGATTTTTTAAAATGAGTAATTGCGCTATCATCATGTTGTTTATTCACATGCTGACATAGATTTATAAATATTTTATTTTTATGCTAGTCACCAGGAATGGCACTTGTATCAGTTTCACTGCCTGCCATTCCTGTTTCGCAGCTTGCTTTATATAATTCGAAATGTTGTTTATATATTATTTTGTTATCTTCTGTTCATTCTGCGAATAAATATTATTATTATTATTATTAATATCAAGGAACGCGAACAATAATCAAGATTGAAGTGTTTTGAAAAGGTTGATGTTAATATTTTGGTCTAATGGTTGCTTTGGATGGGCATCACGGACCTCCCGGGGTGATGTGTTAGGTCTTCCGGGTATCACTAGAGATATGAAAAGGTCTTATTATGAAATTACGAAAACGTTAAAAACATTTTACAAAAAAATGCGCGGAATAATAACATTAACTAGTTGACCAGTTTTATCCGTTTAATTTTATAGATCTATCTGAACTTCGAACTTGGCGGCTGATAAATGGCGTTACGAATGAAAAAGTACAATTAACTTACGAAAAAAAAAAATCGAAATTTTTTTCAGTTTTGTTTCCAAATTGAACAAATCTTATGCAGCTGAACATTTCAATTCTATATTCAGTTGCAATATGAAAAATTCCTAGGTCACTTACCTTCTTTACACAGTCATTTGGTAAGTTTCCCGTACGTGTTTGAATGTCGTTGTTCCGACGAAAATATCACGCGGTGTCGTGATAAATATTTGAGATGGTAATTTGCATATTTTGTAGTAATTTAGACGCCATTCTAAACCAGAGTTGAGCTCGCTCTCTAAGCTTACCATCTCTGTGAAGTTATTCAACAACTAATGAATTGTAATTGTGTTGAATAGTTTATGATGCATTAAAACTTTGAAAGGAGGAATAGTTAATGAATTTAAATTAAAAAAAATAGATATGAACAAAAAATGAGAAACAGTTTAGTAATTTTGATTTCAGTTCGAAAATATGAATAGGACATTCATAAAATCTGTTCTGGAATCATCGGCGACTGAAAGACAAACTTTAGTCGCTATTTTCCATCGTTCAAGATAACCTCTTGGGGGGTACCAATGAATGATCCCTTCATGACCATTCGTTACATTTTTTGTAAACTATCGATTATGCAAATTTCAAAATTCTACTTGGAAAATTACGAAAGTAAGAGGGGTGTTTCCATGAGAATTGAGCCACACTGTATTTCATGTGATATGTTCAATTTCTTCCATCAGTGATTTACTAAAAAATTATTAGTTTATTGGAAGGTTTTCAGTCTTTCCATATCAATTTGAATACTTGAATATAACTTGGACTAATGTTGAAACAAAACAAACCAATTGAACTGAGATCTACTCCAATAGAATATACTTTGGTCCGAATTCGTTGAACCTTCGGAGTCAAGAAACTTTTTATTGGCATGAAACGATTGAAATATTGCACAAACCAAATTTAAGTAATTGTAGTGCAACGTTCGACTTTTGAACTTTGCTAAATAAAACTTTGTTAACTCAATTGGAACAACGGACAGCGCGCAATAATAATTATTTTTTAAATTATTACATAGTTTTAGCGAATTTTTTGCAATTGCAGGAATAGTTTAGCCTATTATGTTCCAATCGAAATATCAATATTTGTGTAGATGATTGCAAACTACAAAATTCATTGGAACTTAAATTCAATTAGATGGCATTATTGAAAGATAATAGTTGGGATTTCGTGACAGCTAAGCACTTCGAGTACCTACTCACTTTTCTGTACGTTTCTTACATGATGACAATAAAAATAAAACATTTTTATCATCGAACAAGACTATAGCTTGGAATATGGCCGCTTATTTTTCTGAATCCTTGATCAAGTTTGCTATTATTTTCTTCGGGTCGTTTAATAGTCCTACCCTTATTGTATTTTCGAAATTTATGGATATTTGAGATGAAATGTGTATAACTTTATATGAGCTTTCAACAGTTTTAGAATATTGCCACTGAAAATAGTGGAATCCGTAGGATATTGATAGAATGAACTCAAATGTAGTGAGTTTCTTGCTACCACTGGCAAAAAATTGATTTATTCATCATGATCCTCCTTTGTGGTTTAGAGACATAGATTGGAAGGTAAGATTTCCTTCATCTAAAGTGAGAACAGTTCGCAGAAATATTCCAATAATGTTTGGACAACATTCATTCAATTTCCTAACAAAATTCAGGTTGTCGGACGTCGCACATGTGCCTTAAATCATCAAAAGTGCGTAATAGGAAGTATATTACGGAACAAGTGTTGTAAAAGGCATATTACGCACGAATGGAAAAATTAGGCACGAAGCCGCGTGAGTGCTTAATTGCTTTACAACACGCATTACGTACTATACTTTACCTACGGCCATATACTGTGCCGTTTCTGGAATCCAAAAATTCGTATTATTATTATTAGTAAAATGACCTTTTTCAGAAAATATGCCTATATATATGAACTTAAGTAGCAATACCTCATCTGAATAATAAATTGGATCCAAAAAGTTGAAGTCGTTTTCGAGATCCAAAAATTCACATTATTATTATTATTAATATTATTATTATTTGTAAAATCGTCTTTTTCTAAAAATGACGCCTATATAGATGAACTCAAAGCGCAAAACTTTATCTAAATACAAAATTTGATCCAAATCATTAGAGACGTTTCAGAGATCCATAAATTCATTTTATTATTATTATTATGGGTCAAATTACATTTTTTTATATGAAGTGCCTATATAGATGAACTTAAGTAGCAATACCTTATCTAAATACAGAATTTTATCCAAATCGTTGAAGCCATTTTCGAGATCCAAAAGTTATCATTATTATTATCAGTAAAATCGTGTTTTTCCAAGAAAGACGCCTATAAGATAAACTTAAAAAGCAAAACTCTATCTACATACAAAATTTCTCCCAAATCGATTGAGCCGTTTCCGAGATATATCATTTTGTTTACGAAAACTGTGCGATTTGTTTACCGTGCGTAAGGAGCTATTTACTGAGGCTGTTAGTCGTGTGTTTTTGCCTATTTTCTGCAGTGGACGTAGGTAATGTAAATTTTTAAACACTGTTCATACATTTATGCATTTGTGAAAAATACAGTATTTCACGTCAAATATAACTCGGAAGTCACCATTGGGTAATCCGACGACACTTCATAACAAAACATTCAAATTAATGATACAACATACAACTGCTGCAATTTGTCAATATAATAACTGTCGAAGAAAAAACTTTGTATGATACACTTTCGTAGAGGGTTTTTACTCGCGTGTTTGTTGAACTCGGCTGCGCTTCATTCAACATACTTCACGCTCATACAAAAAAGTCCTACTTCACGAACTTGGATCATAAATAGCCAGTTTTTTCTATGTGTCAAGTAATTTTAAGCGGGCACTGTATAGTTTCTGTATAAAAAAATGGCAAATAAAACTTGAACTCAAACTTAACGTACATTGAAATAGACGACAAATAGGTATATTTAGTATTTTCTTATCATTCTGAAAGTATTCCTTATAAATACTCACTCAAATGAACTTTGAATCAAATTGCTTTCGAAATACACGCTGAAGTGCAAAAAGCATTGCGTGACACGAAACACTTGATTCTGAACAATCCAATAGGCGCGAGGTTTTCATAGCTAGCATCTCTTTCAGTCTCGTATGGAGGTTCGGGAATTCTTTGAAATTTCGCATGTATTTGCCACTATTCTCTCTCGTAGTACATACAGCAGATTAAAAAAAAACATTTACATTTTTATGCAATCGCGTGCGGAAAAGTATCACTTTCCGCACTTGTTAGGTAAACTACTATATTGTGTTCAGCTGCATATTTTGATACGGTATATATAGTGTTATGATTACTGGGCGTAAAATTCACAAATGGTAACGCGGCATTTTTCGAAAGGAAGGTCGCTGATTAGCAATCCCATAAATCCATTCCAACCCGGCATAAAAGATTACGTATTGTCTCCTATAATATTTTTGCCAACTATCCAAAGTAATTTTCGCAAGCATCTTTCACTTTTAAAAAACACTCGAAAAGTCTAACCTCAAAAAAGTGTCTTTACTCAATGAATGTCAGAGACAGATTATCGAAAACGAAATCAGTAGGGCAAGTTTCCTTAGCTGAAATCAAATTACTTAGTGAGCTTCAAAAAATTGTACTAGAAAACCTAATGTTGCGGGAATTCATAGAAGTTTCCGGATGATGTAAAAATGTATTCCATATTTATACCCAGGATTTCGAAAGTTCAAGTCTCACCCTTCAATTCCCCGTTTGATTTATCAAATTATGTTCAGTAGAGCCAGTTTTAACTTTCAAAACATTCTCTCTTATTTTAAAAGTTCAAAATTTTTCCCCAATATTTTTTTAATTTTCCACGTTTTTTTTTGAGTTACAGCCGGAAAATTGTCGGAAAATTCCTTGAACCAGATTTTCAAAGTAGGGCCCGAAACTTATTGGAAACCTTTTCCTCTATTGTCAAACTAAGCTCATACCAAATTCTATTACTATCCAATTTTTTGAGCAGAAGAAATCTCTGGTTACTGTACTATCGCAACTGATGCCCTCAGCGTAAACGAAACTATAGAACCGATTCTATCATTTTTTTTTCCCTAAATGAATCTCGAACTGTTCGTACCAGTTCTGTAGATTACAATGGGAATAGAAAATATGATAATCGAAGAAAACAAGCTGTTCAATTACTACTTCTAATTGATGTATATGCAGAAGAATTAAAAACTGATAAATATGAAAATTTACGGACGAGCTATACCTTTCTTCCTCCTGCATTATTTTATATAAACTTTTCAAAATTATCGTGTATACTTTTTGTGGACTATTCCAGCTTTAGAAGCACAGTGTTTTTGTATAATCAGTAGTATTCTATAGTCTAGTTCCTAAATTATAGATAGTGACTCATCGTACATTTTCAGGTTTTTACGGGATTTGAGAGTGCGGAGGGATGTGAGTAAGTAGTAAAGTAAAACTTGATTTAAAACCTAAGTACCTACCTGATTTCTGTTCCATTTCTTGCCCTGCTTCACATGAATTATGAACCGTACAACCTATGAGTCGCTATCTACAATTTTGGGACTTGACATAGTAACTTTAAATATTTTGTTTGTTATTACATTGTTGTGTATACTGTTCCGTCGATAATAGCCGGAAGGTGGATGCGACTCTATTCATTTCAATTCATATCTTATAAAAAACTTATTGCTGCCCCAGTAATGAGTTTTAACACATTCGTGGACAGTAGGAATTCGAAAGACGTCAAAAATCATCACCCATTTTCTTTACAGAATCGAGTTTCTGTCCAAATGTGACGAATTGATTAAAATAAAAAAAAAAAAATTCGTACTTTTTGACAAAACACAGATGATGGCTATAGCAGTTCTGTCCCACAATACAAAAAAAAATTGACGGACCTGCTACACTCGTCACAAAAAAAAACGAAAAACCTAAAGGAGCCTGTTAATTTTCAACTGAAAGAATCCCTCGAAATATAGCAAAAGATATTGTAATTAAAGAAAAAAGTAAATAAGTCAACTTTGAAACTAGAAAAGACATTTTCCCAAAATATTTTCCTATGAATCAGAATAATATTTTGGTGATTTGTAGCACTCTGATTATGGAATAAAAACTCAAAAATAAAAAGAAAAAAAACATTTCAGACTGTCAATTTATACATATTCACGTCGCCCTAGTACTGAATTCGCGTACAAACTGCATGAAGATACCTGCATTTTAAAGCGTCTACCCCTTCCATCACTCTGGGACAGTTCTTGCAGTCACACGCTATCAAAATACCGATTTCTCCTGTCTACTTACAGGGACACACGAAGAAGACTGTCATATGAATAACAGGTATTTAAGGTCTGCTGGGGACGGTTAATAATTTCTTACTTGAAACTTCTCCATCTATTGGAACTTGAAACACACCTCCACTTAAATAATCCCCAATTTGAAATAAATGGGAAGGTCTTTCACAGTATTAGACTTCTTCAATGATAATAGAACCTGGTAAATATTTTGTTATAACAAAAACAAAAAACAATAATTTGGGGAAAACTTGAAATTCAATCAATTTCCAAAAAAAACTCATAATCATATTTGAACGAGAGTTATGGTAAGCTGTGATACGATTCATATTCTATGGCAAATGATTATTGGTTCCGATCCTTCCTACTGCTGTCTGTATATGGAGAATCTGAATTTTTTGAGGAGTTAGACGCAAAAATTAACTCACATGCCTGATGCTCATCATATTTTCTTTCCGGCTCCTTACCTGAAAAAAAAAATCGGGTGAATATCATGAAATCATTTACTTCAGTTCTATCAAAAATATCAGTGCTGAATAATGAAACGTTTCGCACTGCTACAAAAAATTTAAACAAAAGTCATGAAGAAACCACACATACAGTTCTTCAAAAGATCAGTTATTTTCGGGCTGTTTCAATGTTTTTTTCTATTTTCATGATTTATGTGAGTATGTTTTTTATATCAACATCAATTTCACTTTTTGCTATATGGCGCATTATTCGCGTATAATGCTTTTAAATTACTTGGCGATTATTTTCTCATTCAAAAAATAAATCCTTCTCAATTTACTTAATGAACCTGTATTCACGTGTAAACGTTTCACATTTCCTTGCATGTTTTATTTGTTTGTTCATTCAACAATAGCATCACATAACTGACACAATCTCACACAATGAGAAAGGTCATTGATCCGTCTTTTATTCATTTCAGTACTGACAATCAAAGATTTAACAATTATTTCATGAATGATTCTTTCCAGAGATTCAACAAAAACAAGTCGGGGTCAAAAGCATATCGATATAGCTTGCTGGAAGATGTTCAGTTTTATATCACACGATAAAAAATAAATTATTATTATAGAATAACAAAAGCGTTATCTCTTGATATAATTTGTAGTTTATTGGTATACCGTTCTATTGAAATATAACCGATAGTGAATGTTTGTTTATTGAAATTATACTATCAAAACACGGAAGTTACAGATGTTACAAGAAAGTTCGAAAGATAATAATTTTGAAAAATATTTTACATAATACCGACAAAAAAGAAATGTGCAATACATTCCTATTCTTGACATGGGTATTTAACTTTCCACAATCTATCAAAAAAAGACAGTCTTGTGAACGCAGTAACGCGGACAAATTGATTTATTTCCCTGCTACACTTTTACAGATTTCCTTGGATTTTTGAGTTTACAGGAGAGGAAAAATCCCGTTATTTAAAAAGCCTTGTTTTTACTTCGAAGAAACCAGACGATGAGCATCTGGAAATACGTCTAAAATGCGAATAAAAACCTTGTAAATCAAAGATAAAAATGGAAAAGACATAAGAAATAAGACAATTATTTTGCTAGGCGCTGAAATCTCTTACACCAAATGTATGGATTTTCAACACTTGAATAAAATACAAAAACCAACGCCAGAAAAATATACAAGAAAATTAAAGAGAGAGAGAATAGAGAGAAACAAGATGTCCTGCAATACCAGGACCACGCTTATTGCTATAATCCTATACAATAGGAATAATTGGGTCGAAAATCCATCAGAAAAAAACTACATTCCTGGCTAATACCACGACGTACGTTGAATCACATCTAATGCATTTCCGTGCAGAGTCCTACAAGGGTGTCTCCGCAATTGCTAGTTGCATGGAAATTTTCATTGAAACATTTGGACCTCCTATAGATCGATTTCTGGGTTCTTGCCCTCATCAGTATAGGATAGGTCTCTGCAGACAATAACTAATGTCTGCAACAAACGATTCAACAAAATCTCCATGTAAAGGCAGAAGCTGAGACACCGCCCGCAGCCTAGCGTTCACTAAACCACGGGCGCCATCTGAACTCCAGCCCCTCAACCAAAGCAATACCCAGAACTTGTGTGAATAATTTAACCACTAATACAAATTAAAGAAATCTGCAGTGCATTGTTCACAATAAGCTTGTCAAGAGAGTGAGAGAATATACCAAAACCAAAATTGGTAATTCAACCTCCTGGTGGAATAGCATCCAACCGTATACACGTATTGCAGATTTGGTGGTCATCATAAGTACGGTGTGTCAAAATACTATATGCTATTTTAAATTCTGGTCTGTGAGAAACTTTCAACAACTACAACATTTATACCAATGAAATCGAACTATTTAAAGTTGTTTTTTATTGCATTTCGACGATATATATCAATTCCTTTACTAATATAGTTATAGTATATTATGTATATAAAGCCATCCTTGTAGTAACAATTATTTTAAGTAAGGACAAAAAATTTATTAATATGGCTTCTAGTAGATAGTTTTCTGTAAGCAACATTTTTATTTTCCTTGCCTGTTCGTTTTCATAGATTCAGAATTGCTTCTTGAGTTATTTTGAAAAACATGTATGTATCGTTGAAAAGGAGAACATTCTCCATGAAAATTGAAAAATGGAAAATGTGATTTTTTTGTAAAATCTTACAGAAAATAACTACTTCTCCGGCTAAAGCCAAGCTGGACATTGAACTACATCTGATAGATATTGTGAAAAGACTAACTCAAAGAAAAAATCTGAAAGTAAAAATTCGCATTTAATTCGATTTTTTTAATTATCTCTAGTTTTCATTGAAAATTCATTAAATATATTAGATAGAGATAATGTTATTCAAAAATATCACTCACAGAAATCGTTCATTTCATTTTAGCAAGGTTCGCTTCTCTCGCATTTAATCCCCAATACGTTCTTGTCGACGAAAATCTATTTTGCTTTACCAAGCTCATCAGGAAGATTGGAAGAATTGGAAAGCAGACTCTTCCAATCTCTTTTTCCTTTCTTTTTCATTTTTCGATTCTCATGGAGAATGTTTTCCTTTTCAACATCCCAAGAGGTTATCTTGAACGATGGAAAATAGCGACTAAAGTTTGGCTTTCAGCCGCAGATGATTCCATAAGGGATCTAATGAATATTTTATTCATATTTTCAAACAAAGATCAAAATGTATGTATCATTGTTGTTGTTGCATTTTCACTCTGTAAGATTCACCTGAATGTTCTTTTAGACCTGGCTCTAGTTATTTTAAGAAAAGTATATGAGATATAGTCAAGAATATTTCATTTTGTAGTAAGAAACGTTTCAATAAAACTATTTTATAAAGACAGTGTTGCGTTTTTTCAAAGTTTGCAGATATGTTCATATCATAATATCATTATTGATATATGTTGCATTTGCACAATGTAACATTCACTTACTCAAGTATACTTTTAGAGCTTCAAGAGAACTGTTGTTCAGTTATTTACGAAAAGTGTATAAGATTAATGGTGAGTTCATACAGCAAGTAAAATAAAATAAGAAATAAAATAAAATAATATAAAAATATAAAACTGCACAACACCCATAACAAGTTCATACAGAAAATAAAATAAGAGAAGCAAAATAAAACAGAATACATGCATATAAATAATATGGCTGAGTGTTCGTTTTTGTTTATTTTCTCATTGCATTATTTATTATTTGTATTGCCAATATTGAAAATTGCCATAAAACTTCTGTAGCCTAGTAAAGTTGCCGTTAGAGGACGAACATTTTATTTTAAGGTTAATGATGGCAATGGGGAATTAATTTTCAATGGATAAAGCAAGGCACTGTCGACTTAAAATAAGTCCTTTGAATAGAAATAGGAAAATGCTGAGTGGTTTTGAAGTGGTGCCAATATAAAATTCCAAATTTTGCAGGTTTTTATTTCTTAAATTATTTTACTGTGCTGTATAAACACTACAATAATGATTACTTTACATCTTACTTTATTTTATTTCTTATTGTATTTTACTTGCTGTATAAACTCACCAATTAGTTGAGAATATTTCAAAGTGTAGTAAGCAACGCTACAATACAATTATTTCATAAAGGTAGTGTTGCGTTTTTTAAAGCAAACATTTTTATAATATTTTTTGTAATAATCGGCGAAGGCGTAATGAAATACTATCGAAGACATAAAATAGTGCAATTTTGCATAGCTTTCGTAAAAGCGCATCGGAAACATTTTGAAAACTGAAATTACACAGTAATAGGTAGTTTCAATAGTGGCCCACACTGAGGAATGGCAGCCTGTATAAAAACCGAAAAAGAATATAATGCATTTGAAAGCTACCATCTCAGTAGTGAATCATTCTACACTTAGCTCTATGAATACCTTTACGAGTATAAAATCCATATTCATCTCTTCGAAGAGAATTCGATATCAGGAGGCAGAGAATCATACGCCAACTTTCGCGGGAGGTCATTGAACCCGGCCCACTTCTTACTCAGTCACTAAACCGCCGACTTGTTCGCGCTCAGCGGCGGACAACTTGCCACACATCTAAGATGACCAGATATTGGTTTAACTTGGCGGTTGTTAGTGTAGAAGAATCATCAGTCATCGGTGCGGTAGGCATTATTATAACACCGGGTGGACCAACGTAAGAAGGACCAGAATTAATTTAATTTCTCAAAATTCCGACATAACTTATCAGGGTCCTGCAGCAATGGCGCGGTCTTCCATAGCTCCATTATGGTAATAAATAGATGGATCATTCAATGAGCAAAATGATACTATTCCTGTGCTCTACAAATTGAAAATGATGGCACTCACACAGGGTGTTCAGTTTTTTCTGGGCGTGTCCCAACTTTGTTTTTTCAAATGGCAACCAGTATTTTTATCAGTTTTTCGGTTTCTACATGAAAAATAAAAGGTACTTTATATGGATCTTTTTTTCGAAAATATTGACGGTTTTCGAGATTTTTAGCATGACAGCTTTTTTTCCCAAAATTCGTCACTCATACTATTTGAAATTATGAAGTTGTGCCAAGTCCTATTCTAATGAGTTTTTAGTCAAATTATGTACATGACTCTCACAAACGATATATCAAAAATCGACCTGTGATATACAGGGTGCAAAAAATAGCTTGCCAAACATTGTAAATAAAAATGTGCAAAATCTTCCTTATATCAAAAGGAGCACCCGATATATTATCGATCCATAAGAAGCGCCAATAAGTGCTCTACAAATTTCATTAAATAGTCTCTATGGTTAAAATCAATAGCTTTTCTTCGCTATAGTCTCAAAGAACGACTTTCTTTACCACAAAATCCATTTGAAACAACTGAAAAAAAGTTACCACTTGGTCAATTACATTAATTCGAGTTGTGCGCATGCGGAACTGCGGGATCAAAAGTAGAATTGGTACGGCTAGACGCTTGTGGAGACGTGGCGTCGAGGTCCACAAACCGCTCTTTCTAATGGCATCGTCATGAAGGAAGTAGACAGAACAGACACTCTGATTTTATTTCAAATACACTGTTCAAGTTTTTACTTGAATGTAAATATTGCAGGATTTTTTTAACGAATATTCTTCTGAAGGGTTGGGTATTTTAAGAACTCGTCACAAAGTTCAGAGGTAAGAACCAAACTTCTTATATTTCAGTTGGTTTTGTTCGCAATAAAATTTAGCAATATGACCACCGATGATAAATTATCCCCTGTTATCACACGTAAAACAGTACTCATACATCTGGGAAGTATTCCAACTACATTCTAAACACTGTGTATACCGAATAATTTAGAAGATTAGAAGACACTTCTAGACGTATGAGTATGGTTTTATGTGTTATAATAAACGATACTTAATTCATTATCGGCGGCCTGATGCTAAGTTTAATTACAAACAAAATCAACTGAAATAAAAAAAGTTCGGTTCTTGCCTTCGAACCTTATGATGAGGTCTTCAAATCCCCCAATGTGATATAAATATTAACATTTATAATGCAAATATTTATAGTTTGTCCATAGGAGACGATCCATTGCATACAGTGGAGGTGAGATTCAATAGGAAATTAAAAAAACAGTCTAACTCCACCAAAAATATTCTTTATTGTAGCTGTCTGTCATGCAGTCAGAAGACTGACATCACGTTGAAATCATGTAGTCAGAAGACTAACATTAAGAGGGAGGACATGTTTCGAAGGATTAATCCTTCATCTTCAGCAAATTATGAGTTAGTTACAAGTCTATCATATTATGGTGAAAAAAACACAATCAATGGGAAACTTTTAAAAATTCTTAAACTAAACATTTTTGATCATAACCAAAGACCATGTGGTCCGCATCTCCTCTTAATGTTCATTACAATACTTACTTTGTAATAATCACCACAAATCAATTATAATGATGTAATGATACATAAAGTATCAAAAATATTTGTAAATATAATAATTTTTCTGGTGATATTTGATTTTTTAGTCTGAATTCCATTCGGACACGTAGAAGGAAGGGCTACGATTTCTATTATTTTTAATTTTAGCGTATTCAGACCTAGTGTCTTTGAACCCAGAATTTTAAAGAAATAGAAACTACCCAACAAACCAAACTTCGTCAATTTTACTCTACGCGCGTTTCGTCAACAAAATTACCATCTTCAGGAGCACAAAGCTTACTGTACGCTTCGTGCTTATATTGGAATGTATGGAATGATGAACACGCTGCTCTCCAATTTAAAAATCATACCGGCTTGCCGTAATGCGGCAGATATCTTAGCCGAAAGAATGCAGAAGGCAGACTCCGTCTGCTCAGGGCACATGACTCTCGGACCCAGTAATCACTCACCCCACGGACGTGGGGAGTGACTATCTGGGTAAAAGACACCAGCGCGTCCTCCGGATGTATCGGGACACCGGAGACAGGGTCTGACTGGAACACCTTTGCGGATTAAAAATAAATTAAATATTAATAATAATAATACTACCGCATAAAAAGTCGTATAGTGCACCCAAAGACATAGCCTGTGCGCGTAGAGGACGACTACTATTATTATTTGCCGTGGCGCTCCACATGCTCCAATGCTCCAATTTCGGAAACACCCTGTATATCCAATCATATACTACTTGATTCATGAAAGTAAGGACAATTTCAAAGAAATGCTTCAACACACCAAAAACAGTTAATACATCAGGAAAATGATCATTAAACTCTCTAAAGCTATTAACAGACAAAAAAGAAAATCGAATTGAAATTACCCTTTAATCTCAAGGTACCAACAAAAAATCTTGAAAGGTATTAATGACCTGATGTGGTCACGTTTCGGAGTGTATTTAAAATAATGTTAAGCTTTCACCAGAATATTTTAACGGTTGTTGTTTTTTGTTTGGGTGAAGTTTTTAAATTGAGTAATTGTAATGCAGTTTATCTTTCTTGAAGTTTGTTGTCAGTCGAATAAATTAATATTTTTAAAAACAGGATATATGATTTGACACAAAAATAAATTGTCGTTCGTTCCGATATATACTTATGTACATAAATTCAATCGATAAATTAGGTATACCAGAATAAAAACAAATGATTTACTTTGGTTTTTACCATCCGGTATTCAATGACTGTTTTATTGTCACTATAACCAGTACGAACTATAACAATAAATCAGTAGATTATTACATCCAAATGAGGATGGAGTAGTTTTTGTGTTAACATGTGAAATAGGATATCACAAAGAGCAATATCCTCGAAAACGTATATTTCCTTCACATCGTGATTTGTATTTATAAGAGAAAACATAGTTCATTGACCAAAACTTTTACACAACATGCAATTCAGATCAACCTTGACATAGTTAACTCTTCGAGTGCAATGTTTTTGTTCTGTGAATAATAATTATAATTTTTATAATAAAAAGAAAATCGAGTAAAAACTTAATTGATAATTTGTGTCACCTGGTAATTGAAAGGCGTTAAACGTTTTTTTGTGAAAACTTCAATTAATTATTTTACTGACCGTATTACAAGACTCGAAACGATGATTTTGTGTTCACAAGGATACAATACAATATATCGAGATTATCCCATAATCATTTAAATCAATATTTTATCATATGTAATAGAAATTTTGGCTTACATGATCTATACTTATTTGCGGATGGCGCATAAGGGCCGACTGAAATGTCCAGAAACCAGCATATATTATTATACAGTGCGGCTTTTTATAGTCCCCCACCCCTGTTAACTTTAGAGCAATAAAAAAAAACCGTTTCGAGGGTTTCACCGATACTACTTTTTTAAATATAACGCATTGTGATTGCTCGATAGATGGCGCGGGGGGCACAAAAACCTAATTTTTTTAAATGGCATGGGGGGGTCGAGTGACACATCGTTGAAAAGAGAATTGGGTTCTCTTTTCAACCATCTAATTTTTTTTTAATTTCGTTAATACGTTTTTTCACAATAAGCATTTGAAGTATCAATGTAACAAAAAGAAAACAAACTATTATGACATGTAGTATTTAAATAATTAGAAACAAAATTGTTGTCAATTAACGAAGCAGGTGTTCGAAATGTCCACCTAATACTTGTTGACAATAAAAAATTCGATTCACAAATTCCTGCGAACATTATTCAACATGTCTGCAGTTATACCAGCACAAACCCGTGTTATTCGTTCTTTATGTTCTCCCAAAGAGTTGGATTGTTGCTCATACACTTTGGATTTGACGTATCCCCATACAGAAAGAAGTCACAAGGTGTAAGGTCTGGTGATCGTGCCGGCTATTCGATTGGTCCACGACGTCCAATCCATCTCATAGGGTATGTTACATCCAAATACTCTCGAACTTGACGTTGGAAGTTGGAAGTGAGGAGGGGCCCCATCTTGCTGGAAGGTGATGTGTTCCTGAAATTCGTTCTCATTTTCTTCTAATATTCCAAGTATGAGTGGTTCAACCGTATCTCTTAGTAAATCCAGGTACAAATTACCGTTTAAGTTTTCTTCCAGAAATAAGGGACCTACAATATGGTCTCCCAGAATTCCAGCCCACACATTTACTTTTTGTGGGAACTGTGTGTGACCTTCTCGAAAGATATGGGGATTTATATCACTCCAGTATCGCACATTTTGTGTATTCACATTTCCGTTCAAAAAAAAGGTACTTTCATCTGAAAAACAAATATTCCTAATGTAATTGGGGTTCCTAGCTATCTTTTCCTCCATAATTTTTTTCTTCGAAAGGACGTATACGAACCATGATGATAACAAATATTCAAAGTAAATAATAATTATAAGTAGACAAAACTCCTCAGTGAATATGAATACAATAATTCATCAATCCATTGTACTTTTATAGGTAACTAATTAATTATTGTCATTTAAACAAATCCAATAAATAGTCCTTTGGTAGTACCTGTTATTACTTTTGTCATTAAAAATAAATGAAATGGGTATAATTTCGATATCCTAATACCTAATTAAGCTTTTAAAGGAATTCAAAATGAATAATTATTAATGTTGTGAATTGTCTTTATTGACCGTATTTCGTGGTATTGATTGCAATTGTGAATCACTAGAACAATTAAGGTATTTTTCTTCAAACATTATTATTTTAATACCACCCAAAATATTTTCCGTCCCATTATTTCACATCAAACCCTTCAAAAGTTACTGAGGTAAGATAAGGAAACGAATTCAGATCCGCTCTTACACTTGACACTTCAAATGCTTATTGTGAAAAAACGTGTCAACGAAATAAAAAAAAAATTAGATGGTTGAAAAGAGAATCAAATTCTCTTTTCAACGATGTGTCACTCGACCCCCCATGCCATTTAAAAAAATAAGGTTTTTGTGTCCCCCCGCGCCATCTATCGAGCAATCACGATGCGTTATATTTCAAAAAGTAGTATCGGTGTCCCTGCCACACGCTTTTAATTAAATTTCTTATATTTAATGAAATTAAACTATTTCTTTAAATATCAAAAATGTGTGTAATCAAATACTAAAATATTGACACTACTCGTATACAACTGACACTCACTGAGATTTTAGTATTCAAAATTCGGTTTAAAAATATATAGAACTTTTAATATGGAATCTTTTTTTATTATTTTTTACTAAAACGTGAAATTTAAAAGTTTTCCATATGTTCCAAACTTAGAACTTCTAATATGGAATCTTTTTTTATTTTTTTTATTAAAACGCGAAATTTAAAAGTTTTCCATGTGTTCCAAACTTAGGTGTATATTTATTTTTGAATAAATATGTAATGAAAAGAGAGAAGTTCAATCGGACATTACCCTCAGGAAGATATGCAAACGCAGACACATATTTCGGGCTTTTGGCCCTCATCAGTAAGGTGTAGCCAAGTGCAAGGTTGTGCAAGAGAACATACCTATGTAATATACAGAAAAAATATGGATGCGTATTCCATAAACCAAATTCAAGTTTAATTTTATTTTTAAATATTTACTCTTGTATCGCACATCTTTATTAGGTGGTACAGGTTTCACAAGTAATTTGAGGTGAAAACAAGTTTACAGAAGGAAATATTTTGAAGGGAAGTACATGATTCATGTATTTTCACAAATAATGTTTATAAATAGCTTTAAGATTTCCATTGTTCTGGAAACCATATTCGTCTCATATTACATTTGACAAGTAAGGATCAGAAAGGGATACCAAAAATTTTTATATTTTGATATGCGTATACAACAAAACACTTTTTCTGTTCTGTTATTCTATACATCAGAGTAGAGATAAACAAATAGAATATGGAATATAAATAATGGAGATTAATGGAATTTTGTCAATAATGGGTAAAAGTGCTCACCAGTCTATTTATTTCAGGTTAATATCGCATCTGAGGCTTTGTTATGTATACCCTAATTACATTAACGTCACAACATTTTATGTAGAGAATTTTTTGATATCTCGAATCGTGTCTTTTTGATTTTGTAGGGCGCTAGTAGGGGATTCTTGCTGTTGCCATTTTCTATGAGCTATTTTTCCCGCTTGCAGGTTTACCACAAGATTTTCTGATATATTCTCCACCGTCTTATCCGAAGATATTTTCTCATGTGAGCGAGAGCTCCGCATACAAACAATATGTGTGCTATTTCAACCTCCCCATCAAAGTAACTGCGGAATCTTGGTGTATCGCAGCTGTTTTCTCAGATCTCAGTGTCCATTCAGGAGTCCTTGACCTTTCTGAGAGCGTTTCCGATCAGACCGAGTAAATAACTACATAGAAGAAAAGAAATATTATATATGGCAGATTTTCATATTTATAGTTTTACAGATTTTTGTTTCAGAATTGGAACACTTAATTTTTTGTTGTTAAAGAATTACGTTTTGAAAATATCTATTTGTGATTATCTATCATTCTAACATTTAATTTGAATTTTTGAGCCATTGTTTTCTATATGAGGACAGGTGTATATCTAAGAAAATTGGACGATAGGTATTCCAAATTTCACCTTCAGCCCAAAATACAGTGCGGCTTTTTATAGTCCCCCCTCCCCTGTTAACTTTTGAACGGTTTTTTTTTATCTCTCTACGGCAAACCGTTCTTTTAGCCTTATACTGTGCCTGTACCATTCTATGAGTATATTCTTTCTGAACAAGCCGTCGTGAAAGTAAATTCGATTCGCTGTATCGATTAAACCATATTTCAAAATTTCACTCGGTAAGAGATCGCTCACCTGTAACAATAAACACCTATAAGTCAGTCATTTGTTGACCCTTGGCGAAAACTAGTTGAGCGAAAGTTGGGAGGAATAAATTATGTGCAAAATAACAGAATATACAAAGTGATCTAGTACAAGGAAGTATTTGCTCACAAGAACTTGGTATTGTCAATTCATGTCCAAGAATACTCCTGTGTTCGGACTTTTGATGTTAAAACCCAGTGTTCATTGACAACGTTTATGTAATATTTTTTCTCTACTGCTATCGTATTAGACGAGGATTCCACGCCTATTTTCAAAAATGATTAATAACAGACTGAATCTTCCTGAGCAGCTTCATTTTGCCGAGACGCACAACTTTTTCCTCTACGAAATTTCTCGATAGTGGTAGCTAATAAACTGCGCAGGCGTCAATCATGTCAATCATGTCGATGAGTGCAAAAAAGTCATTAGTAACAGTTAGTTCTTTAGTTGAACCTCGAGATAATTCTCCAAAGTACTCGAAAAAACTTTTGTCCTACAAAATGGATGGTAGGACTGAAGAATGACGTGGTCATAAGAAATTATTAGTATCCAGCGGATTTTTTTACCGTTGCTTGGTTAATATTTGTATAATTGAATGGTCATAATATTGTCCTCCAAATTGAATGGTAGGTGTTTCCAGGCCTACGCTCCTAAATTATCAATTCCATGGTAAAGAAAAATTATTAGTAACTGTAGGACAATGATAACACAGAAAGGTTAGTGTATTCTTCACCTAGATAATACAGTGACTTACAAAAAAAAAACGGGTATGTATCGCTAGTCCTTCAAGAATTATTCAAAATAACGAATTACTTAATCAAGCTCTGAGTCATCTATCGATTTCGAAGGAAATAGTCTAGAGAGTAGAGTATTATTACTTGTTTGGTAATGATAAAGAACCCCGCACATTTACTACGTAAAATGGTTTTCGGCTAATTTTGCTCCCTACGCCACCCTTGGTAGGAAAGATAATCAACTCAAACGTGGGTTGGTTTTTATTGTCGGGGAGTAGCAAACGAATTGCTAGGGACACATTGGGCTTGTAAAAGGTAAGTTAAAAAAAAAAAGGTAAGTTAATAAACGAAAAAGTCACGTAAACTGTTTCCAGTTTGTGTGTGACTGTGAGAATTACAATCAATAATTTTATGCATTTGTGTACGAGGCAAACTAGTGATGTAGTCATTCAATCGTTTTTTAAATTCATTTTGATTTTTTGAACTCTTCAATTGATTGGGTAGAGAATTAAACAATTTGAGACTGAGGTAGCTGTAGCTTTTTTGTCCTACAACTTTATTCATAAACGGCATTTTCAAATTATTTTGTTTTGTTCTAGTGTTGTATTCGTGTTCTATTCTCGAATGTTTGTGTTTTGATTTGAAACATTTTTTATTAGTATGTAAAAAGAAGAGCTGCACAGGATCAAATATATGTGTTTCGAGATAAAGGGCATCTGTTGGGTGAGTCCTTTTCTTTTTGAAAATTATTTTAAGGATTCTTTTTTGTGTTACTATCAGCTTATTCATAGTGGTCTTCCCAGCTGATCCCCATGTCAGTATACCGTAAGTTATATGTGTTTGGATGATAGCGAAATATAACGTTTTAACTGTTTTGTTGTCTAACATATCTCTTAAGACCTTGAAACGATGCATTAGAAATTGGAGTTTTTTTATTATATAAGTTATATGGGATTCCCATTTGAGTTGTTCATCTATAATAATCCCGAGATATTTGAACTGTTTAACAGGTGTGATAGTGAAGATATTGGACACATTGAGAGAAGTAAAAGAGGGGGAGTAACGCGCAGAAGCATAAATTGGTAGGTAGTACGTTTTGCTGAAATTTATTGTTAGGAGTTTATATGAAAACCATTTTCTGATATTTCCGAGATCCATTTCTACTTTATTTTTCAGGGAAGTCCAGGCGGTGTCCTCATAAAAAATGGCTGTGTCATCAGCATATGTGAAAATTTTTCCTGTTGTTGGAATTGAGAATAGGTCATTGAGGTAAATATTGAAAAGAATTGGGCCCAGGATGGTTCCCTGGGGTACACCATATTCTATATTCTTCAAGTCACTTCTGTGGTTTCCAATTTTCACGCTTTGTTTTCTGTTCAGCAGGTAATTTCGAAACAGTTTTAGTGTGGTTCCTCTTACACCAACGTTTTCAAGTACTTTGAGAAGAAGTGGGTGGCTAACTGTGTCAAAAGCCTTTGACAGGTCTATGAAGACGCATAGAGCTGCCTTCTTGTTATCCATAGCAGAGTACATTGCAGATGTAAGATCTAAAATAGCATCTTGGGTCGATACACCTTCTCGAAAACCGTATTGTCTGTCGGAAAGGATGTTATTTTTTTTTGAGGTAGGACGATAGTCGGATTTTTATAATTTTTTCGAAAATTTTGGCTACAGAAGTGATCGGTGATATTGGTCGATTGTTTATAACTTCATTTTTATCACCGTTTTTATAGACTGGGATCACTTGTGTCAATTTCAGCGTGGATGGAAATATACCGCCTGTGAAAGATTTATTTATTAAATATACCAATGGTTCAATTATGAATGGAATTGCATTTTTCAAAAGTTTGATTCAAAAGAAATCTTCTGATGGCGGTATTGACCTCTTTGACCTACTTGGCAAGGCGAATGAACTGTTGATCAAGCGAACTGTAATAACAATGGGAAGCATACCTGCTTGTTATGAATACATGAATGTTAGTTTTCAAAATTCCCAAAATAATCTTCAAAATCAGCAAATTCGCATGCACATAAATTGCTTATTACAGACAATCCTATATATTGACCAAAATCTACTTGAACAGCCTACACACAAGAATATGAAAATGATTTATTACAATTTGAGTGAAAACAGAAACAATACAGCAGATATTGATATTCATTTGAACTGGACTAATTGATATATGGAAAAACATCAATAATACAATCTCATACTCACACAAAAAATCCGCATGGTAAAAGTACGATTAAACGGAGTTCAACGCCTAACTATGCGGTGTGAGGAAACATAGACACAGTGGAACATTTAATTTAATAAGCTCCCAGAAACCAAACAGAAAAAAATATTGTATTAAATATTTATTCAATCTTATATTATTTATTATCAATTATATTATTTATGCAGATTTGTATGGATGTATTAATGAATATAAAGTATATTCTGTTCTCTTGTTGAATAGTAATTTATGTATCAAGTGAGTAAAGTGATACATTTTTTTACGAGTAGGAAATGTTGACGCACGACGCCGTAGGCATTCCTACGAGTAAAAAAACCACGAGTTTCATACAGTATTTTTTCTACAACTGTAAAAAAAATAACCAATTCATATTTTTTGCAAATATGAAATGAATTTGGCATATTTTTATTGACTCATTATTCGAACAAAGTTCGAAGAGTATGCCGGAGAGTTGAGTTTCAACAAGTATCCAATATTTTCATAAATCGCCTACGGCTCATATCGAAATTTTCACCCTCAAGGATAATATCTATCATCATACGCTTGTTGAAGAATATACTAATATTATATCATTAGCCACTCGGAAGTTTTGAAAATATCAATGATACTGTCATGACTGATGACTTGATTCATTAGCGGAAATTAATGTTTACTAAGGAAAAAATTAAACCCTTATGAATATAAAACTAATAATTAATAACAGATTATAAAATTATCCTTGGAAATGAACCAACGTGTTATTCTGTATTCTTCTGATCGTATTGAAAATTGATCGATTTTCATTAGTTCAAACCAGTTAGTTGAATAAATAACATTTATATATATTCCATAATTATTATATTTATACATACTTTTTTCTTCATAGCTTTTTAAAGATGATCACCGATAATATGTAGTGAAGCTATTCAACTTGACTCGTTATAATAATAATAAATTATCATTGGTCTGTGCGGGTAAAGGACGGCTATAATTATTATTTGCAGTAGCACAAACATCAATCAAAGGAAAATTAAATTGAACATCATAATCTCGTAAGGATACAAATCACAAATCATTATATGTAAATAGAACAGTGGGTCGAATGCAAAAAACCAATCACTGTCCTGATACAGCCACACGGAAACCTCAGTAGGCTTACTTGGCAGAAAATCATAGATCATAGACTGATAGACAAACCGGCTTATAAGAGTAATGACCGTTATAAGAATTCGTTTGGAAACTATATACGGTTTTAGCAGTACCTTGCGTATAGCTAGCTTTATCAGTTATAATGTAATGAACTGTTATCCCATTCATTCACTATTCAATTCGATTTATTAGCACGAGTTTCACGGCTGGTGATTATTTTGCTTACTCATACAAACCAGTAACCAGTTGATTGAATGATTTTTTTCTAGAATCTGATGGGAAATCACTCTGTTAGGTTTTACTCATACTCATAGATGGTATTACAGAAGTTATCGGGAATCACTCTCTGGAAAAAGTTATTGTTTCTTATTTAGAATTTAGTCCGACGTTCAAAATAAAATACATGCACATGTTATCTGTGGAAATTCTCAGTTTTAGAATTAATTTTTTTAAAAATCTTATGAAAATCACGTAGGGACCAAATAAAAATGAGGGAGGAATATTAACAATATAAAATTATTTAGAATTGAAAAAAACTCGTCCACCTGTATAGACAATATTTTTTAAATTTTGATGTGTTCCTAATTGAAAATCTCGATAATGGAATATCTGATCATTTCTATCAGAAAATATGCTTCGACTTCGGCCACAACGAAGACGAAAAAATTACCTACAAACGTTTTTATTCACAAAAAAATATAAACAAATTTAATCGTGAAATTGCCAGAGAACTTTTAAGTGATGATTACTCTAAAATACCTTACACAGATATAGAGATGAAATTCGATGCTTTTACCGGTGTATTAGAAAAAAATTTCTAAATTTGCTTTCCTCTCGAGTTGGTGAAAAATAAGACAAAAAAACACTGGCTAACCAAAGGAATACGTAAATCCTGCTTGCATAAAAGACAATTGATAGCGTTCTGTAGAGAAGTAGATAATGAAATACTAAACACGTTCAAAAAAAAATACTGTTTCATATTGAGAAAAGTTATAGCCAAAGCTAGAGTCTTTTTTCTGAAAAAGGAAATTATATCCAGCGATAATAAAATAAAAAAAACTTGGGAAATTATAAACAGAGAAACAAAGAAAGACTCGCGATCAAAAAAATCTATGAAAATTCCGGAAAGTGAAGACTCTAACTCATTCATGAATAACTTTAATGATTACTTCCTAACCGCAGCCGAAACCGATGGAGAAATAAATTAAAATAAAATCAGAACTTATCTAAATAACCTAAATTGTCCGAATGGCAGAACATACTTTGTATATCCCACAGATGTAAACGAGATTTCATCAGTTGTACAATCTTTGAAATAAAAAAACTCTGCCGTATATAATAATATTTCATCGAAGGTATTGAAAAATATCCTACACCCTATCCGCGCTGAATTGGTGAAACTCTGTAATGAGTCGTTCAGTCAAGGTATATTCCCCAAATGCTTAAAAAAATCTCACGTTGTTCCGATATTTAAAAAAGAATTCGAAAATTAGAAACCGATATCACTTTTGTTAACCATTTCAAAACTCTTGGAAAAATTAATGCAAAAAAGACTAATATCGTTTATGAAATCGAAAGGACTATTAAGTGATTGTCAACACGGGTTCCTTCCAGGCAAATCGACATCAACCGCTCTTCATGATATATGCAAAAAAATAATAACAAATGTGGATAAGAAACTTCCAACCATCGGTACCGCATGCGATTTCGCGAAGGCTTTCGACAGTGTAAACTTTAAAATATTGTTAGAAAAGTTGCATCACTATGGTATTCGAGGAATGGTTCTAAACTGGTTCAGCAGTTATCTGAATGGAAGGGAGCAAAGGGTGGTTCTTACATCCGGAAAAAACGAAAAAATTTTTTCAGAATGGGGAAATATTAAATGTGGGGTACCGCAAGGATCGATATTGGGCCCTCTACTATTTCTAATTTTTATTAACGATCTCCCGAGAAATTGTGGTGATGCAACTGCTGTGTTGTATGCAGATGACGCTCTTTTCATTGTGGAAAGTCGTGACAAAACCTCCTTAGAGAATAAAGTTACTGTTTGTCTGAACAGCATTATTGGGTGGTGTGCAACAAATAAAATAAAAATCAATTTCGAAAAAACTTACTATATACCTTTCGCAAACAGGAGTGTCGTCAACTTGATTTTACCATTCGAACTAAAATCAGCCGAAATGATAAAATGTCTGGGTTTCCATATTGATCATTACTTGTCATGGAGGGATCACATCAAAATCACGAATATAAAACTCAGCAGATCATGTTACTGTCTACGTGCACTTTCGAATAGACAAGTGAGCGAAAACGTATTGAAAATAGTTTATTTTGCAAACTTCGTATCTCATACGTCATATGGCCTCATTCACTGGGGAATAAGTTCTGATTGGCAGTCAGTTTTTGTGCTACAAAAAAGAGCAATGAGAATAATAAAAAAACTGAAGAGAAGAGAGTCTTGTAGGAATCATTTCATAGAGATGAAAATTCTCACTTTACCAAGTTTATATATACTCAATCTCCTAGTTCTTGTACATAATAACAAAAACATATATCAGTTCGCCAACTCCCAAACCAGACAATCTTCTAATGTAATCATCTTACCTCCCCACAACACAACTTTATTCCAAAAGAGTGCTTACTACATGGGTGCTAAGCTATACAACATGCTTCCAATAGAAATGAAAATATGTAGTTCAAGAATATTCAAAAACAAAATGAAAGAAATCTTAATTTTTAAAGCATACTATTCAGTTAACGAATACCTTACTGATAGTAATCTAGCCACAATTGATAATGTTTGATGCAGCTTTTTTGTATTTTTTCATTTGCTATGTTTGTTTGAATTTATTCATGTGTCTAGTCCTGTTAGAAAAATGTTTATATTCATTAAGTATTTATTTATAAAAACTCGAATTTTCCTATACATGTACATCATGTTATTCTGGAAAAAATCTATTCTATTCTATTCTATTCTATTCTATTCTATTCTATTCTATTCTATTCTATTCTATAAACATGCATTGAACCGCTTGAAACGGTAGGATTCCAACAACTAAATGGAGTTCATCAACGAAAATAAAATCCCAAGTATCATTGTTTCAGACCAGAACCGATCAGAAGCAGAATAGCAATTAAAAAAAAACAGCCACCCATTTATTTCAGTTAGCTCTTATATGACTTCAGTTCCAGAGCATCAACAACTAACGTCACATAAGGAAGCAGCTCTAGCTACCTGCGTTACATCCGAATCCAGGATAGTAGATAACAATATAAGAATTAGGAAAGAGTATAAATAACAATAATACTAATGGATTTTATCGTACATAGTCCTTTGAGAGCACAGACACGTGTTTCGGGCTTGTTGGTTCTCATAAGCTAAAATGAGCAGCTGCTTCTATTGTTGACTTCGTTTGTTTCTTGTTTTGCTTGTATAAGTGTTAAAAGGTATAATAATAAAACAAAATTAATAAACCAATACGTGTATGAAAAGTATTGTTTACATTATGATAAGAAGACCTATATATTTAGGTAACTATAGTCAGTATAATATTTGATTTGGTCTTTCTATCAAAGTTGGTAACTTTATTGACTGAACCCGTGTCTAGGTGTTAAAAATAATGGTTTGGTGTTTGGTAAAATTCTAGTGTGATAATTACTAAGTACATTGGAAATATCAATTTCAACAATTTTAGGATAGAAACATTGCAGGTGTAAGAAAATAATTGAATTGAGTCGCCACCGAGATCGCCAGATTTAGCACCACCTAAAGTTTTCTGTTAGGTCACCTGGTAGTTACTCAACCTAAGTTCAAACAATTTGAAATAAGCTACAGTATTGCTTATAACTTATATTCTTGAATATACTGTTTCAAAAATTAGAATCAGAGATTCAATCATGCGCCTCACGTTTTTTTTATTCAATCTTACAAATATTGCACGGCTATTCAGTGCGTTTTGGAAATAATGTGCTTCATAGATTTTCTTTATTTAAATCATTATTTTTCCTTTTTATTCTTGTGTACGTGGGTAAAATTTTGCAATCGATTTTAACCACCTTGATGAGCCTAGGACTCTTTCGGTTTTATTTCAGTGAATAGTGTATCTTCACATTTACTTATTTATTTATTTATTTATTTATAAACGGTGAAAACCCCTTTACAGATAATACATATAATGTTAGTAGTAAACATAGCTAAAGTAAGTTAAAATTTAATTTACAAGTGTTTATGAACGAATATAAACAAAAGTATAGAGCTAAATATGATCACATGACTAGGTCTTCTAATTGGCGTACAAAACTATTACGGGTATCAAAAAAGTCGAGACATTCGTTGTACTGATTTGCTAAATTGGTCAAACGAGCAACAAATATGTTTCGTCCATAGTTAGTCCTACGAAAGGGTATATTGAAAGTGTTGGTTGAACGAGTAGTCCTGGCCGGGACATGGATACGAATTTCACCAAGTAATTGAGGACATAGTATAAGAGAGTTGAAAATATCATATAGTGTTCTAAGATCCTTCTGTTTGCGTCTTGTTGTGACTGACAGCAGATTTAATTCAGTTCGTATGTTTGCCTAATCAATATTTGCTATATTGATACCCTGTTTGAAAGCTACATGGCGCAAAAATTTTTGTTCTACTATCTCTAGTTTGGTTTTATGAGTTTGGTAAAAAGGTGACCAGACACATGAAGCGTATTCCAAATGAGATCTGATTAAAGAACAGTACAACAACTTGAGTGTGTTGATGTTTGTGAAGTCTTGAGTGATTATTTTGACAAAGCCTAAAAGTTGAAGAGATTTGGTAATTATATTTGATATATGTACAGTAAAAGAAAGTTGAGAATCGAAAGTAACTCTCAAGTCTTTCACATGTTCCTTTACATCTAAGTCGACACCATTGATACTGCATTGAAACTGAGTGGTGTAACGAGATCTATGAAATAGCGCCACATGACATTTTGCTGGATTCAATTCCATGTCATTTAACTCACACCAGTCGGCCAAGCTTTGTAGATCTGACTGTAACAGCATGCAGTCCAGTTCAGATGTTATCATGGAATACAATTTCAGATCGTCGGCAAATAAACGAAATTTGGAGTGATAGAAACAAGACTTAATATCGTTTACAAATATGTTAAATAGTAGGGGACCTAGGTGGGATCCTTGAGGTACACCTGACGTGACGATGTCATGAGATTTAAAGGTCGCGATACGAACAAACTGGCGTCGCCGCTCTGGATAGCTCTCAAATTCTTTAATTTATGAATCAAGACATTATGATTCACCCTATCGAATGCTTTGGAAAAATCCGTGTAAATTGAGTGTACTTCGTGCGCAGACTCCAAAGCACGTGATATGTCATCAGTATAGGTTAGCAAATTCAGTTCAGTAGACCGCTTGTGTCTGAAACCGAACTGCTGGTCAATTAACAATCTGTCAACAAAAGGAGTCAGAAAATCGCAAATAAGATTCTCAAACAGTTTAGGTATGGTGCTCAGTATACTGATGCATCGATAGATCTTTATCTCTGATTTGTTACCTGATTTAAAAATAGGTGTTACATAACTTGTTTTCCATGTGGAAAAACTCCCAGTGACAGTGATAAATTAAGGATATGATATAAAGGTAGCGCCAATATAAAACATCATATCTGAAAAAGAACATTACTACACCTACTTAATAATAATATCAATTTGTTTGATTATTATTTTTCTGAAAAATAAAATAAAGACGCAAGCAAACTAAATTTTATAAGATTTTAACTTCAATACGTGAAACGCTCAGTGCGTAATTGTAGAGATCCAGGATCGATTCCCAGTCTGGACTATTTACTTACAGTAGTACACATCTAGCAGTAGATTCGAAAATATTTACGCCCACGATGCGCGGTAGCCGTATGACGTCGTGCCTAGTAAAAAAGCACAATTATATTCAGTCAACAACTGCTACAGTCTGTGAAAAATTAATACACAATAAAAATGGAGTTTCAATCTAATCTTAAAGGTAAACTTTTACATGGTCAGACACGGAAAGTGATAGCTAATGATTTTCACTTTATGAGAACATGGCCCCCACATTCGATTACGGGTCCTGTACCCAGGGTCTCATTGACGACCAACTCCTGCCTATTTTACAGTCGCGTCATACATTATAATTGCTTGGTTATTTCTTACCCATACTCTTTTTAGACTATAATTAAATCTGAAAATACAACTAAACTTTATTTATAAAATTGTTTTTACTTAAATACTACCGGTCCCGACGACGTTGTCCTGTAGATCGATGTGTATGGATTCACAGAAAAACGTTTTTCCTTCTCACGTTTCCCGTTTCCCTTTTCAGGTTTGCCTTTTCAGGTTTCCCGTTTCATGTTTTCCGTTTCATGTTTGCCGTTTCATGTTTCCCGTTTCACGTTTCCCGTTTGATATACATCAGTATCGGAAAGTATTTAACTTGGGTATGGTGGTTTCATGAGAGCGTAATGAATAGCTTGCAATATGTTGAGAGAGCATTAAATCAATTTCTCCTCTACTCGCTCGAGGAAGTGATATCGACCTACGCTGTATGCGCTGTGTCGCGTTGCCACGTGGTCCGTTAATGCGTCGGGTGAGGTAACAGGAGGGGCGCACAGCAGTGCCTCTCTCTTGTTTATGTGGTATTATCTTATCATTGCGTTCCTTGTTGCTCGTATAGATTTCTGTCTATACCCCAGATAAATTGTTTCCGATACTGTATGTACAAAACTGAACTACTAAAATACCATTCATTGAATACCAAATCTTTCCAATAAATCTTTTTACGCAACAATCTCACAACAACGCAAAAATATTATTATGGAGAGAAAGACGATGTTCACCAGTTGACGATATATTTCGGACTAAATTCCCAATATATAAAAATGAATAACGTTTGAATCATACCAACAAAAATGAGTTATTCTATTATGTCATCAACAAAGAGAAGAAATAACCTTATCGATAAATATTCCACGATATCAGTCCTTTGTCTCTGATGCATGAATACATAAATTATGTACCGGGTGTTTTCAGTTGAGTATACAACATACATACATACACATATTTCGATTTTTGTTTAGTTTTCTTTTTTTTATGTATTTTATTCTTTAGGTTTTATTGCATTTTATGCTCTCTAGAGCTCTGCTATGCACGTGATGATATTGTGCCAATATAGCCTACTTATTTGGTTTTATGCTCCATATAGCTTTCTTTGTTTTTTTTATGCTCCATAGAGCTCTCTTTTTTTATGTTCCATAGAACTCTTTTTTTTATGCTCGATAGAGCTCTCTTTTTTTATGCTCCATAGAGCTCTCTTTTTTTATGCTCCATAGAGCTCTCTTTTTTTATGCTCACTTGAGCTTCATTCAATTTTATTTCATTTTATGCCCCTTCAAACTTTATAATGTACAGTTATGTTTGTTTTAACACTAGCCTTCAAGTAAATCTATCAGTTCGTCTGTACTATCGACTTCACTGTCAGATTCACTTTCTGTTATTACCTTTATACTTTCTCAGTTGATCGACTGGTACTGTGGCTGTGTTTTTTTTTAATAGCCCTTCATACCCTTCACGTTTTCGTAAGATAAAGATTGTATCAGGCACGGTATACAATTTTAGCTGTTGCTGTACCCAATTCATTGGTTACTATACACAGGGCATAACATCTTAATGCAAGCTTTTTTCCCAATTGCTTGACGTGATGCCAAAACTTCAATTCCTGGTCCATGAATATTCCAAGGAATTTGTTCGTATTGACATTGACTATGGAATCATTTCCTGAAAGGAATATCAGGTAGGGCACACTGGTACGCAATACAGTTAAATCTGTTGATGTTGGGTATTGGGTATTAGTTTAGCATCACACCATTCTTTCATTTTGGTTGTATTGTCGGCGAAGATTGGGAATAGTCAGTAGTAATTGAAGAACAACAAAAATTAGATTGGGCCAAAAACCTAGCCTTGGGGAACTCCACAACGAATTGGTCTACTGGCTGATAACTTGTGGGGAGCACGACAGAGTATAGTGGACTACAATTCTTAACTCGAATGAGCAGAACACTTGCTAATCTTGCCATGTCAAGCGAGACAGACTCCACAAACTTGCCCCTTGACGGTAGATACACCTACTTTTTTGGAACGTCTACAGAATACTATTTGCAATTCCGTATAAGTATTGACTGCATATTATATAAACACGGAACACTAAGGTTTTGTTTGCAGAGTGGCGCCACTTTGAGATCTCTAACAATATAAAAACTTTACTAGGGCCACCCACCACTGTTTATCCTTATTTCAATTTTTTTGGAGTATTATGTTAATTAATGATTGTCATGCGATGTCATGCGATAATATTGCACTGTCATAGTGTTATGAACTCTGAAATTTCAAGTCTCTAGATGGCAAAATTGGCAATGAACAGACAAACAGGCAGACAAAGAAGCGAGTAAATAATAACATGACAATGGGGATAACTTTTTGAAATAGGAATAATTTTTTCCTTTTAACAGAATATCTCCGAAATGAAATATTCAGCGTAATTACTCTACTGGGATGTTCGAAACAAAGTATCTTTCACAACATTCACAACAAAGTTTTGATGAATTTTTTTCATTTTGACTGTTTCCTTTCAACATGTTCATGCCACACTCACAATATGACGCCATGACAGGGATATCAGATATAAAATAATAATATCAACACACTTTCTGGCGTGACCGATCGTCGACACGTGTACTTGAAATTGAAACTCATCATTCAAATTTGACCTCAATATTGCGGCCAAACAGTCCAATCGGTATTTCATGTACTAGATGGCATAACTTGCTACCAAAATAATTTTACTCTGTTGGTACAGATTTTGTAATGTTGGGCCGTATGAATAAACCTTAAGCAAATGCTTTTCACTCAGATTTTTCGAAACAGACCTATTTATTTTGTTTATTTACGAGAGAGACAAACCTATAGTAGAAGCTTTTGCTAGCTTTTACTCGTAGGAATTTGAAATAATTTTAGAAATTGAATAATGAAATGTAATCCATTATGATTGGGTTTTGAGACGAGGATCGATTGTAGCACCACCATACTTGATATGCTAGTTGTTGCAACCATGATAATCACGAAAAAAAAATAGTTTACTGAAATTCCAGGGGTGGAACACATATTTATTTTCGTTCAAATAAATAGATTTTTGCTGTAATCTTGAAAAGTATATGATTTATCAGAAAAACAACTCAACACGGTGAAAGACAATTCAATCCTCCACAAAAATGGTTCCTAGTAACTTTTTATGAACTGCCCTCGTTTTCTCAAAAAACGTGATTTAACGCCGACATCAAATTTCAGGTTCACGCTTACCGCCGCTGAAAGTTCTGGCGGGGCCGAATATTCGATTGGCCTCAACTCTGGTAAAAATGATCGGAAAAGGAAAAGGAAAAGTTCATATCGTTTCTGAAGACTCCTACCTTCTCATGCAAATATAATTGCTTCTGAAGAGCCTGCTTTACTATTCTATCAATCTCCCTGATAAACTTGGCAAAGCGAAATAGATTCACGTCGACCAAAATGTATTGGGGATTAAATGCGAGAGAAGCGAACCTTGCTTCAATGAAATGAACGATTTCGGTGAGTGATATTTTTTAATAACATTCTCCCTATGTAATTTATTTAATGAATTTTCAATAAAAACTAGAGAAAATTAAAAAAAATCAACTATCTGAATGAAAATGCGAATTTTCACTTTCAGATTTTTTCTTTTCAGTAAGAGTCTTTCCACAAAATCTGTCAGATGTAGGTCAATGTCCAGCGTGGCTTTAGCCGGGGAAGTAGTTGTTTTCTGTTAATTAATCACATTTTTCCTTTTTCAATTTTCAATTTTCATGGAGAATGTTCCCCTTTTCAAAAACAGTAATTATTTCCACACCCGAATTTGAATATTGTCACTACGATGATGGTCAAGGATAATGTTATTATTGCTGTTAGAACATAGTTCCATAAAGACTGATGAAATGTTACCATTTTGTTTTAATTCTACAATTTAATAATTAGATTTCGGAATTGGCATATTCTGTGATGGTCGTGAAGAAATGTATATTTGTTTTCTGTTGGGAATTGAGAAATACGTGACGTTTCCATTATTACTTCTCACATTTTGAATATTTATTATATAGTCCACTAGCTCTTCCCCGGCTCGCACACGTCTCTAGAAGGCTTCTGAGGTTTGCTCGTAATGGTCAGCTGGTTGATGGAAATAACAACAATATAAACAATTAATGAGGGGCAGGTAGCCGAGTGGTTAGGAAAACCACTTTCAAATCATTCTGGCTGCTGGTCGTAGGTTCAAAGCCTCGCGATTGCAGAATCTGTCTTCTGGTGGCCCGAGAAAGTGCTAGGAATCGCACGTTAAAAGGTAAGACCTCGTTAATCCTTGGCTCGCACAAGTTTCGACTTCTGAGGGCTGCCGTTGGTATAGAGGGACGACAGCTGGTTAACGGAAAAAACAATTTTAACAAGTAATTCGTTCATCAGATTTGGTATTGAACAACACTGTATTGCGACGATTTGTAGAGTGAAAATAACCTAGTAGAATTCTTCTAAGAATTTATAAATTTTTGTTTTTAAGAAACATCTACAGTCACTAGTTGAAACTTAATTTGAAACGAACCACGGAATCCAAAGTTAGAAATCTAAGTGAACTAGTTACTGTAGATGTCACAAATTATTTTTCATTATCTTTGTCTTTGCCGTGAGGTGTTAATTCAGAGTGATTTCGTTTCGGGAGCTCCATAAAGCTGTCATGACGGGTTGTAAACAACGAAACGACGTTGTGGAACTCTCGGAATTAAATCGAAAACACTCTCTCCACTTCAGATTCTGTTTGCGTTCCTTTTCACGCATGCGAAACTTATTTGAACTTTGGACTGACCAGAACAACAAAATTGTTGACTGCCTGCCAATGAGTAGAAAAATCTCTAACTTTGGATTTCGTGTTTCGTTTCAAATTAAGTTTCAACTAGTGACTGTAGATGTCACAAGTTATTTTTCTATACATAATATATATATACAGGGTGTCCCATTCTCGATGGCCTATTAGACGTTTCCGGAGAACGGAACATGGGATTATTCTGAAAATTAGGTTTTTCAGGTAATTGGTTTTGTTCTATCGATCTAAAATATTTTCAGCACTGCCGTGTTGTCGGTTCTATTGAAAAGTAGCAACAAACTTGATATTTCAAATAGGACACCCTGTATATTATTGCATTTTTCGCTTCACTAGTACTTTTCGATTATTTTTGTATAATACTTCCCTATAGCTATCTCTGATGGTTTACGAGAAATTCATTTATTTCCTAATTTTTTGTGCGAAACATAGCTTTAATTAATTGTTTATTACAGCAGTATTTGGATTCGTAGAAAGCCTAAATTTGGGATGTAGTTTGACAATGTCCTGTGTTTCAGTTATGTCTAAGGGAATTCGTCCTCCATTATACAGGGTCCTTCAAAATTTGTGATTTTACCGATAGATACAAAAGTGTTGAAAACTGCAATGGAACACCCTGTATATTATCGAATATCCTGAAAAACAATTAAATTTACTTTCAAATGATGTAGTATGTTCCTATACCTTAATAGTCAGGTCCCCAAAATAAAAGCAAATTTCCATAAAACTTGGATTATTTTGCGCCATATTTTGTATTAGGTAGCTATGAAATGAATGAAATGAAACATGGCATTATGAAAATTCGACAATCTACGATAAATCGTTTAAGGTTTCATTAACGTTAATTTGGTTAGAAAAGAAAGAAATAAAGTTCTGACGAAATCGTTTCTTTTTCACGGTAATAGTGATCAAATTACTTATAGGAAGAACATGTAAAAGGTTCTGTAGTATATTGAAATATTTGACTGATAAGATAATGAACTGATTGTACAAAGAATGATTAATATACCGGGTATTCTAAACTCCATAACCTTTGGCTATTTTACGTTTCTGGAGACCTATGAGATATTGTATATTGTATATTGTATTCCACAATAAGAGAATGCGATCTAGCTCTTGAATAGATTTTCGCAGTTGCAGTGTTGCCACCTCTACTTAGAACTGATATCGACTGTCTAATTTCAAACGGGAAACACCCAGTATTTCATTCCGTCTTTGGATTCAACTGATAAATACAAATAACTTTTACCATTTATATATATTGTTTTGAAATTGTTTTTCCAAAATGGGTCCAATTCGGATTCAAATAACTCGTTACCAGAAAATATTGAGTAATTCTAGTTACATCTATGAATGATTTAACCTTATTTTATACACGGTGTCTGAAAAATATTTTCTTTTATAATCATGCATTTTATGTTTTTTTTTTCTTATTCTCCATATCGAGCTGCGGAGCATACCTAAATCCACAACGGCTCTTCGTACCACCATATGAGGGTAGGCGTAGAAATACCCCAAGACGTTAATTTCATTCACTTCGTCGCCGGTCACCAGTCACCAGTTATAACTGGTGACATAACAGTTATCGGCCTAATTTGATTTCTTGGCGCTTCAACTTTACCAAACAGCACAATTCCGTTCAATACTTCGGAAGATTTGTCTATGAAGTACCGAAATATTAGTAAAGGAGTTCATTGAATATCCTGCATGTTCTTAAAACAATTCTCACCGTGAATATAAAACAAATTTATAATAACTGCATTTGAATATGCATTTTAATCTTTTTAAATGCTTTCTCCTGACCGAAACACCATGAAAATGACTGCTTGATCTGCTTGTCAAACAATTTTGCTGTTTTCTGGTCACGGCATACTACAGATCAATTTGAATTGGGAAATATTACGTATTTTGATTCGTTATGTGCGAATTGAAACTTATAGATAAAATTTACGTTAATGAACGCGCAAACGTTTCATTATTGATGCATTGGCAAAATAGCATAATTTTTATAGAAACTTACTATTATTTCGGAAACCGGACTATTTAGACAGAAATATAATATACCATGTGAAACCAAATTTAAATGTTTTTCAGGATATTCGATAATATACAGGGTGTTCCATTTGAAAAACTTTTGTATCTATCGGTAAAATCACAAATTTTGAAGGACCCTGTATAATGGATGACGAATTCCCTTATACATAACTAATACACAGGACATTGTCAAACTACATCCCAAATTTAAGCTTTCTACGAATCCAAATACTGTAGTAAAAAACATTTAATTAAATCTATGTTTCGCACAAAAAATAAGGAAATCAATGAATTTCTCGGACACCATTGGAGATAGGTATAGGGAAGTATCATACAAAAATAATCGAGAAGTAGTAGCGAAGTGAAAAATGCAATAATATACAGGGTGTCCTATTTGAAATATCAAAGTTGTTGCTTCTTTTCAATAGAACCGGCAACACCGCAGTGCTAAAAATATTTTAGACCGATAGAACGAAACCAATTACCTAAGAAACTCAATTTTCAGAAACGTCTAATAGGCCATCGAGTTTGGGACACCCTGTATATGGTGATCTGTTCTCCCGGGTTTCTCTCTGTGTTATGTGTTTTTGGTCCTCAGAAGGACCATTTTCACAACGTTTCAGCAAAGTCTCATTTGCCATCTTCAGGTGATATTAACTGCCTGGAGTTTCGAATTAATAACTCAATTTGATCTCGTACGAGAACAACAGCTTGAGTTAGTTCTCTTGGGAATAATGAAATCAGAAAAACACCAACCAATTGAACAAGTGATATCGAACAATCATAACCCGAACGCAGCTACCTAATAACGAGACAATATAAAAATTCCCCACACGCCGAAACTCTCATTACGCCCACCTTCCTACCATTCCGACAAATTACTCCCGCAGTCCCGCACGGAATGCATTCACCCCAGGAAGAAATTGCCGCTGCAATTCCAGATACGGCCCTGAGAGACTAGAGGGCATTGTCCTCCAAGAGCAGGCACAAAGTTGGGACTTTCTCTGCCCCTCCAAACTCGACGAAGCGTTCGCTCACGTCGCTGCTAACCTGCTGCCCAAGGCGTACTACGAAAGCGAGCGGGAATATACTGGGTGTTCAATATTTTCGGAGGTCACGAGGAATATTTATTTTATACCTATATTAGGGTGCAAGTTGAAAACGTCAGTGAACAAATAATTGTGATATAGGTATGGTGCAACAGAAATTGTGAATGTTAGTAATCATGTCTTAAATGTCAAAAAATAACAAGGTTTGCGCATTGACAGCAATATGCGAAGTGACCCTTTTTTTTTAATTTTCCTTCGTTACCATGACATCGTGCGCGAAGTAGTATGCGAAATACATATTTCGCACACTGCATGTAAACTATATGGGATTTTTATATTTTAACCATTATGGTCCGCAATCAAGCAAAAATCCAAGAAATCATTTATTTCTGAATGTTTAACATAATCAAGTAAGGCTTCTTAACATTGTGACAAAATTTTATTCTACGTAATTTAATTTTTTGACATTTGACATTTGACATTTTTGACATAACCTCAAATTTTTCGGAAAAAATGGAAAATCCGATTATTCGGTTTTTAATTTTTTTATCGCGTAAATATTGTTTTTTCACGATATTCGTCAGAAATATATATTATTATATTTCAATAAATAAATATGAGTTTAGAACAATGATAAAAAAAATATTTTTGAAAATCCTTTTTTTAATTTTTTAGAGATTTCTCGAAATGTTTTCCATAGTAGTGCTACTTTTTCCTTACATAATCTGAAAGTAAACGATTCAATGGAAAAAATGGCGGCTTGAAAAGACGAACTTTACCGGTGAAACTTTTCAGTTGAAAATAAGGTCGTTTTTTCGGAATTTGTCGATAATAAAGGGAAAAATCTGTATTTTGTTTCGAAAAAATTTCAGCTAACTTGACACATAACAAGCTATATTTCCACCAAATTTCGTAAAAAAATATATTTTTTGCGCAAGAAAAAATACAAAACTGCAAAATTGGTTTTTCCGATTTTTTTTTTGAAAATTTAAGGTAATGTGGAAAAATGTCAAATAAAAAAGTTTTATATCTTTTTATTGTCAACAAATTTACCACTTACTTTCGTTCGATAGGAGGTCCACTTTCATCCCCCAAAAGTTCACCCTTCTCCATTTTGCCAACTCCAATTTATTATTCCCGTCATTCAAACAATATTTTTTCTTTTCTTCCAATAGCTCTCATGCTGTTTTTCTTTACCCAAAATGCATTAGCACTGGTCTATATGAGTTGGATACACAAAATGAAAATATCATCATATCTGTCATCTGAATTAAAATATCGGTTTTTGGTTTTTCGTGTTTGAATTTTAGGAATGTACCTTGATAATTTTGTTTTCATACATGTAAGTATGAAGAAAAATTACACGTTCAGAAAACAATTTCAGACTTGAAATTAAAATTGTTATACCGCTAAAGACAATATGTAGCGCAAGACCTCAATTTTTTGATAGGAAATCACCTGATACAATTCACAGAAATCGTATTTGATCCATCCTCACTTCTTGAACCCAGATGTAATGTCATTGTTATTACAGAAAACTGAAATGTAAAAAGAAAAAATATCATCAACATTTTCATCAAAAGGAACCAGTTTGGTAGATTACCCGAATATATGAATGCTGTAGATGTGCCACTGGCATAGCAGCACGCTGACATCAATAATTTCAGACTACATCTGCTTATAAACAAGCAACATATGCACCAAGCCATAATAAAGAACTGCGCTAAGACAACCCAACTCACATGTCTCCGGTGTGTCAGTCAGTATGTTACGAGACTGAAAAAGTTCCAAATCAATCCTGCAAACCATTCATCATAACATTTATATGTGAAACCAAAGGTCGACGAACTCCTATACGCCTGTAATCTGTTCGTTTTTTGGGTAATATATGAAGTGTTTTGTCTGGAGCACAAATTTGGTGTTGAACTTTTGAGACTATTGGATTATTGATAGTAGATACCTCGCGTTTAGTTGGAGCAATTATTAAAAAATTCCGCACATTTTCTATTAGGCCAAGCAATAGAGTTTTTTTCGTAACTAAGTACGATTAGGAAACCGACTGTACCATCACATCACAGGGACAGTCCGTAGTTATATTCTGCTAAGTTTTGGACACGCAACTGTCATTTATTAATTAAATTTAATTAAAATTTCTTTAGTGTTTTGCTTATAAAATGAAAACTATCATCACACAAAATGTAATTTAGTACGACCCGATCGGATCATTAGTAACGAAGAAAAACTGAAAAAACTGGAAAATTTAGAGATTTTTAAAAAAATTCACAACTCCGCCATTTTTCAATATGTCGGGTTGGCACTTTTCATGAAAGTAGTGGATTACAACTACTTTTGAATATTTTTTTAGCACTATTTTGCAGCGTTCTTGGATGCTCTAGTGATGGATTTGAATTTCTCGAATAGATTTTGAAAGTAGGTAGTACTACAAAATGTATATTCTCATTTCTCGCTACAATGCCGCGAAATGGGTGAAAAATGCTTGCAAACATGACTGAAAACGGCCGAGCCCACCTTAGCGATCGCTTAGAAGGAGAAATCGGCGTATTTATTGTAAAGGGATTATCACCTCCCCTCACCTCACTGTTTCTACTTCTACGCCACCGCTAAAGTGGGCTCGGCCGTTTTCTGTCATGTTTGCAAGCATTTTCCCCCATTTCGCAGCATTTTAGCGAGAAATGGGAATAAAGGTTTTATAGTACTATACTTCTACCTCCAAAATCTATTTCAGAAATTGAAACAGGAGCATCACTAGAGTATCCAGGCACGCTGCAAGATAGTGCAAAAAAAATTCAAATTGCAATCGTGCCAAAACTGATGGTCCGACCGCACCTATTTTACTCATAAATCAAGTACTTCTAATTCACTACTTTTAAAAAAAGTGACAACCCTACAAATTGAAAAATGGCGGAGTTGTGGAGTTTTTAAAAAATCGCTGAATTTTTCGTTTTTTTCGTTTTTTCTCCGTTACTAATGATCGTACTGAATTTCATTTTGTTCGTAATTTAATTCTCTATAATTCATCTCATTGGAGCAACCTGACTGATGTATATGTTTTTATTTTATACGCAAAACACTAAAACATTTAATTGTTTATAACAAATTAATAAATGACAGTTGTGTCTCCAAAACATAGCAGAATATAACTACGGACTGTCCCTCATGTGATGTCACAGTCGGTTTCTGTGATGTTTCCGGATAAATAGCACATGCGCATAACATAACCATAAGTGGGCAGTGATAACGAATGGCATGTCAACTATCACATATGTGTGTAATTCATTGACATAAATAGTATTCAAATTAATACTAGTTGAGTTATTCTAAAGATATTACATATTGGCGACGAGGATGGGATTAATATTGTGAAATTTTGATTACATCATTGAATATGTAAAATCACATGAAAATTATGCGGATTCATTGCCAAGATTACCGCTGGAATTCGAAGAAAACTCTGAAAATAAATTTTCCGAAATAGATTTAATCAATTATTTCACAGAGTATCGTGATTTGCCGTTACAATTCTCAGTGATTCGAGAGGAAACATTGAGAGATATTTTTTTGGGTACAGTAAAAAAAATTGTTTTGAATGGTTAGCCTTCAAAAGTGGAGTTAAAACCATTTTTCAGGGTGCGAAACGAATTGAGTATAGAATCAGGTTGCATTTTATGGAATAATAGGACAATAATTCCTAAATTTTTGCTGTCTGTACAGCTCCATTCAACACACATGGGGGTGGTGAAAATGAAGAGCTTAGCTCTATCCTATTTCTGGTGGCCTGGCTTAGATAAAAAATTTAAGGCATCTGCAAGGTTTGTGAAAATTGCCCAACCAATAAAAAGTAACCTAAGAAGGCAGTTGTATATCCATGGCCATATCCACAGAAATTTTTTTTTTTGAATAAACAGTTCTTGATTCTCAAAATGGGTGAAAGTTTTTCAGATGAATTCTATAACTTCCAGAAAAACTATAGAGGTACTGAGATCCTTGTTTGCTAAATTTGGGCTACCCCACTGGTAACAGATAATGCCAGTACATTTAGTTCACAGGAATTTCAGTTATTTTTATCACCTGCTCATCCAATGGGCTTTGCCCACGTGGGTTCAAATCCCATCCTCGTTGCCACTATGTAATATCCTTAGAATAACTCAACTAGTATTAATTTGAAGAATTACACACACATGTGATAGTTGACATGCCATTCGTTATTACTACTGCCCACTTATGGTTATTTTATGCGCATGTGCTATTTATCCGGAAACATCACAGTTTCCTAATCGTATTTTTTGTTGAATAATCACTTATTTCATGCTCTATTGATTGGTGTATATGTCAAATGGCTTTGGACTAATTATTCTGAAATTTTAATATGTTGTAGATCCTGCTATCCTCATTACGTAGTCAATTTTACAGATCGATCCTATGACCAGTTTTCGAGCTACAGGGTGTCAAATACGATTTTTGTAATTTCAGGTACTATGTATCGATTTGATTTGTGTGATCTAAGTCGAAATTAAACTTTCTTAGATATGAACTTGTCACATCTGAGCTGTATTTCATGAGTCATTTCATTCGAATTGAAAATAATATCTCACAAAAGATGTTGCAATACTGCATGGCAAAACAATGTTCACAGAAACAGATAAATATCAATACTATACCCGTTTTGATTTTCATTCAATCCCTTTAAACTGGAAAACAAACAGCCAGAATTTGCCAATTATTTAAAAAAGTATGAGTCTTTATCAACTCCATGAAGATTCATCTGACAGGGTGACAATTTTTGTGCTTACAACTGCAATAACTATCTCATGAACAAAATTATATTATTATTACGAATTGTCCATACTCAACTCATATTAAAATAATACTAAAATAACCCATGGAATAATCCAACTCCATCAAATCTCTTGATTTTCAGCCATTCTCACTCTATTAACTATTAACTATATTTCAAACATGGTAGACCAACAAAAGTGATTCATCACGAATATCATTCTGATTGGGGAGCCATTCTTTTGAACAATTTTTTATTATCCTTCATTCATGAAAATTTCCATCAACCGGCTGCCTCCTTACGAGCAACCCTCAGAAATCCTCGTGAGACTTGTGCGAGCTGAAAAAGATGCAGCCCCTACCTTTCAACGTGTGATACCATGCACGGAATATAATGAATAGCACAGAAGATAATTTTCAACAGCCATCCAATGAGGTATAATAAGTGAAGATTTCTATAAAAATTATTTGAGTGGGGGTTCCTGTTAAACGGAGGGGGTTTTAGAGGCGTGGATGATAATGAAACTAGCAAAAATCGAATATCTGACTCCCTGTATCTCAAAAACTAGTTTTACGATCGATCTATGAATTGGAATACATATTAAGTATTATTATTATTAAGTATACAACATATCAAAATTTCAGTAAAATTAACCGAAAGCCATAATACACAGAAAATCTAATGCACTGGGATTATTTTCCCGTTTTGGCCATCGGTTTGATTGCCACTGTTCTCTAACATCTGAGTGTCACAAAAGGGTGCGATTCATTTTCATTTTAAAAATATTTATACATAATTTTTTTCTCAGAAATTGGTTCATTCCTCTGCCATCAAGTTCAAATTAGGCCTATACTAGGTGGCACATTATCCTTTCCCTCAGCAGATAGCGACTACTCTCTCTTTCCTTGTATTTCATGGTATTTTCTCATTAAAATACACTGAATATTGAGAAAACTCAAAAAAAACTTCGGCTTTAATTGTTGAATTCTTTCGTATACTTCTAAATTACGCATTATAAAAGCTTTACTCTGGAATTAGTATTCTGAAATTCCAAAAAGGGAAACAAATACAAGACTTATGTTTGAGCAATTATTTTGAAATAATAAGAATCATTTCTTATTATTACTTATTTGATAATTGCCATAATTGCTCATTGAGAAGAAATTGCAACTAAGCTTTTTTCGGTTTCAATTAAAATTTATTATACAAATATAGAACGAATCTTCAATAATCTCTGTGATATGGGTCATAATGAAAGTAAAGTGATTTGAAAATTATTGAAAAAATATGCTACGGTTACAAGAATTTCAGAAGATAAAAAATTTACCGGTATCTGACTTATTGAAAATCGGATCATTAAAGTTTTATCATTTTGATACAAAAAAATGAATTATTAATCTGTAATCAATGAATATTGCTACTATTGTCCAGGTAGATAATTATTGCCGAAATTATACGATTCGGCTTTTGTGAATTCTTTATAATCCGATTTGATTAAAATTGTTATATCTGTCAACCGGCTGCAACCTTACGAGCAACCCTCAGAAGTCCTCGAGAGACTTGTGCGAGCTAGGAAAGACGTAGCCCTTACCTTTTAACGTGCGATGCCATGCACGAGGTCGGTGACCGCCCGGTGAAGCGAGTAAATTCGCACCACCAAAAGCCCATCACTCGGGAATCACTCATGTAATGTTTTTCTTTGGAAAAAATGCCAATTTCAATAAAATTATCCACACGCGACAAAAGTTTGTAGTCTTAGACACTTTCTGAATTTGATTTTTGTAGAGACTTTTTATATTTAATAAATCTACTCATTTCCACGCTCACTTTTATTGGATATTTTTTTAAACGTATATTATACGTATATCACAAGTATATTATTTTCATACATACATTGTTTTACTAAACAGAACATCAAACTGTTTAGGTTTAATCTTCCCTCCGAAGATGAAACTGAAACACGTGTCGAGTTGTTAAAAATAGCGGTTTGGTGTTGGGATAGAACTCCAGTATATTCATTACCACACCAAAGGTTCCAATCAGTGCAGTACAAGTTAAACATTTACCTTTTTCAAATGATGGATTTCTGATTGTGGCCTTAACATAAAAATGAAAAATGGTATACCTTTTCAAAAGAAATCAAATGAACAAATTCTAGTATGAAAAATGTTATTATAAAAATAAATAGAACAGACTAACTAGTGTTTCAAATTGAAACAAGAAATAGTTATTTAACTTATTTTTGTATCTATGATTTCGCGCACGATATGCAAACTAAATTTTTTTTTACAAACGTCAAAAAATCAAATTAGGTAGTATAAAATTTTGTCACAATTCATAAAGTGTTGACAAGCCTTACTAATCAATAATTTCTTGGAGTTTTGCTTGATTGAGAACGATAAATTTAGAAACAAATGATTTCTTGGATTTTTGCTTCATTGAGGACCATATAGGTTAGAATGTGAAAATCCCATATAGTTTACATGCCGTGTGTCATGGAAACGAAGGAAAATTAAAAGAGTGTCACTTCACATATTACTGTCAGTGTGTGAACCTTGTCATTTTCTGACGTTTGTAGAAAATAGTTATTTATGATACAAGTGTTAAAAGTGGCATTTTATTTTGTGAGTGGGGAATATTGCAAAACGAGCGTAAATAAAGCGAAATAAATAAAATAAAACGAGCGAAATAAAATCACTTTTAACTAATGTATCATACACATTTTTGTTCAACAGTTACTGCTAGTAAAAAAAAACAAAAAAAATAAGATCCATGAGGATTCGAACACACGATCTTTGGATTACAAGGCAGAAGCTCCAACTATAATAAACCCTAACGCACTTTATTTTGAATATCATTATTTGTCAGTGATGAAGGACCTACTACAGTTGGACTGAATACTACTTCGTTTGTAACTTCAAAAAGGAATTAGTATTACCAATTGCACAAACGGCCAAATACATGTGTGAAGTTTTATAAATGATTCCTCTTGAGCAGGTGTTCTGATTATAATATCTGATTGAAGTGTTTCTATTAGAGAGATCCATATTACTGAGTATCCATCTCATCTGTCATTTTACTTTTAACGCACTAGTGTTAAAAGTATTTTTACTAGTGTTAAAAGTATTATTATTTTTAACACTAGTACTTTTAACAGTAGTGTTAAAAGAGATTTTGTGAAAACGTCAGTTTTTAGTTCATATGTCAATGAAATAAAAACGTCATTTTCAATGACGGTTGTACAAAAATTAATTTTCTTGCCATTTTTTGATGAGTACCCTTACGGTCTGCTTCTGACTGTGCATGGTCAAAGAAATGACAGTTTCACGTTATAATATATTATTTAATTATTTTCTTGAAAGTCGCTTTTGGGTCATGAATAGTAACATTGGAATAACGGGCACTATAATCAAACATGAGTTTCCTCAATAAGCTTGTTAAAAAGTTTAGTCGTGATCTCCGGAGCCATAATTATAACTTGTGACACCATGATCTCGGTATTTATTGAAGTGTTCACCTACAACCCACAACATTCTTAATTGAGTATCTAAACAGTTATAAGGATGTCGTTGTTTAATCTCTAGTGAAAATCTCAAGCATGCAACATTTCTTTCGCTCATTTCACGCTTGACCCATATATGCGAAGAATTTAAACTACTTATTACTAATCAGTAATCACCATTAGTTTCCAAATTCGTGTCCGATATCACGTATAACGTTTCATTACGTACTAAATAAAATTTGAAAGCAACTGCTGCATTGCGTTTCATGAGTATTTAATACAGTTAACTTATTTTGTTCACAATCTCTGAATTATACTTACGAAGGATTCCTAGCAACAAAATTGTTATACAATATTCCTTCAGAACTAAGGTGGATCGATTCATATAACTGATTAAAAATATAATGAAAATTTATCTTTGAAAATGTCCATGAAAACACTTTCTTCCACATGGACGAGTACTTTTCAGTCAAAACTTTTGTTAATAATATTCCTATTGAACCAATAATTATCAGATATTTATTTCAGTGTTTCAGATAAAATTTTATTTATGCAAAAATGCTTTAGCACGAGAACGCCAGTTCAAGAGTTCACTTTTCTTAAGTGGATAAAATCCATTATAAAATATGCATACAACACATGGTTTTATCCACAATCACCACATTGACGAAATGGAATTCGTTGCCTTATGGACTATAAAAAATACGCCAGTTTTGTAAAAAACTCCTTTTTAATTACTTCCGAACTCGACATGGCAACAATCTCAAGATACCAAATGTTATAATAATAATAATATAAGATTTTATTGACAGTCTTATTTACTCAGTACATTCATTGGTAATGGTCATAACACTGACAAAAGGCAGAGTTGGCACTTTTCCTGTTTAGTTTGCAGGTGTAAGCTCTCCTACACTCAACCTATATTTAAACAGATCTACTGCAACCTTTGCCATGCTCTTGAAATAATTGTATCTTCCACAAATGTTTATCTTATATTTAGTCTTATATTAAGTTTTCTCTTCAATACATTTTGAACAAGAAGGTACCAAATTTTCTATTCCTGAAGAAAGTCAAATTCACTAGAAAGACATTGATTGAAAGTTTGATTTTGTGGAGGAAATCCGATTCTTGACATGATTTTTTGGGTTTATGTCCTTCCATAATCTGAAAATGATAATAATAATATAAGATTTTATTGACAGTCTTATGTACTCAGTACATTCATTGGTAATGGCGAGGGTAATGGTCATTACACTGACAAAAGGCAGAGTTGGCGCTTTTTCTGTTAACATAGTTTGTAGGTTCTATTTAAACGTGTTTCAGTTTGAGACAGTGTAAGAGGTTCATAGGCTGAAATGTGAATTTTAATTGAACTTTTCGCATAATTGGTTTTAAAGTTCTCATTTTCAAATTCAACAGTTTTTATGTAGGGTACCTTACTGATAAAAATGAATTTCTTTCAAGACAGCAGTCTTGTGAACGCAGTAACTTATCGGGCAAATTAATTAATTTGCCCTTCTACACGTGTACAGATTTCTTTGGATTAACATTTTTTCATTTTCAGATTGTGGAAGGTCATAAACCTAAAAAATCATGTCAAGCACTATAAAGACATTTACGCACGCTCACGACATTTTGAAATACCTTGATGATCTGCGTGGATATTATCAAGAGTTTTCTGTTGAAGCTTGGAAGAAATTATAATTACACTTCCTTTAAGAAGATCCTCAATAAAGACATTTTGTGTTTTTCAGGCCAACCAAATTGCAAATCGGTTCAATTTCTGACAAATTGAGCCTCAGATTCAAATTCTGAATTTGCTTAAAAAGGAATTCTAGATCAAGCATTTGCGACTTTCAAATCATTTCCAGGAGTAGGTATACATCATTTGATAATTGTATCTCATAAGTTGGATACAAAATCTTTGGAGTCGAGGTGTGCGATCATTTACATTTTTGGTTTGTACAATTTGTAAAAGTGGTTTATGATCAGTTTTTAAAACAAATGCCAATCAAATATTTTTCACATGACTAAATTAAACTTAGGGCTTCTCGTTCTATTTAAGCATTCATAGGCTGAAATGTGAATTTTAATTGAATAAAATAATTTTAGTCGACAAAATGTCCAAGTGTCACCGCTGCCACCATGTTGGACTATTCAAAATACACCAGTTTTGTAAAAAACTCATTTTTAATTATTATTACTTTCAATATTACAATAATGAACGAATTCCTCCTTCTTTAATTCAATGGTAGTTCAACCAATTACATGAGTAATGTACAGAGTGATTTATAAATATTAATTCTACCGGAACAGAATCATTTGAAATGAGATTAAAAAATAATGAAGGTTGTGTCATATACTTTATGGTTGTTATGGTGCGCTGTTCATTGTTTACAGCAAACATTGAGAAAGTTTGAAAAAAAAAGTGATGGTGTTCTCTATATTTTCTTCATTATTTCAATGGTGGAATAAAATTACTTTATTCCACTAGTGTTTAGGTCACTTTATATTCTTCATAAGTGTGGAAAAAACTCCTATTATAATGTGCGGTTGCCGATAAAATTATTTTATGAGACAAGTTTCACTATAAATTATTTTTTAAATTTATTTTAAATCACTGAAAATGTTTTATGATTTTTAAGAACCAAATTTTTGGGCATTGTTATCAGTAATTTTGACATGATATTTCTTAGTTCTTTTAAAATATAGCTATAATCGCAATCGATTGCTGACGATGAATAAAGGCTTATAACCTGTTTTTCTGATTATCCCCGCACATAAAAACCGAAATGGTAATGTATTTATAAATTACATCACGAAAGTAACGACCAGTAAAATCATACAAAACGACCAATGAATCAAAATTGTTATAAAAGCTAACTAATCAACCAATTGTTTTAATAGCAAGTTCAGACCTCCGAGCTCCGCTATGACGACTAAATATAATTTTACGGCATATGTGAACTTCAAGGAGTATTAATTCCATTACAAAGAGTACCTTCAACTTTCAGGTCGTTTGTCCCCTTTTGTACGAAAATATATAAATAAAACTGCGCCATGAAGCTACATCGAAACAAAAATAGCCTACTTGCAGGTGGTGGATTAGTCTGTAAGAGTTCATGTGAAAATTTCCATCAAACCGATCGCTGATAGAGGCATCGATATTTTATTATGGACGTCATTTGTGACAAGAAAAAAATTTTACCACAAAACACAGAGAGACTCACTAATAATTTTTGGTGGATTGATTTTCTCAGGGCGAAATAACCAACCAATAAATTATATAGGTAATATTGATATCTTGGACTGGTACATAAAAAAAAATTGTGAATTCCGTTCACCTGCTGTCGTCCCCCTACGAACAGCAGCCCTCAGAAGTCGAAATTTGTGCGAGCTAAGGATCAACGAGGTCTTACCTTTTAACGTACGATTCCTAGCACGACCCGAGAGAATAGACCTCGAAAGGAGGTGGGTTCGCGCGTACTTTCCGCGCGATTCGGGTGACATGGCTTCGTTTCGTGTTCTATTTTGAATTTGAAAGATATGAACCATTGCAACAGCAAGAGTAATGGTAAAAACTAGTTTTTGAAATTTTGCACCACCAGTTGGGAACAAACCTAAAAATTTACATTTTATCAATTACATAGGATTGTAATGATCCCTAAAAATTATTTGAGACCAATAATAGGAGCGTTTTTTTAAATCAGTAAAAAAATATTTAGAAAAAGTTGCAATTTTCAATTTTTTCAAATACATATTTCAAATTCCGCATTTTGGCCTAAAATTAAATTTTAAACAACTTTCTCAAATAACTTTTTTTTCTTTACAAATAACACCACTTTTGCCAATTCGTATTGAATTTTTTCGAAATTGCCGCCACATTGGTAGTCACATGACGTATGTCAAAATCGATTATTATGTTTTCCAATATGTAGAAACGATCCCCTTTAACGTATTTCTTGTAACTCTGATAATACAATTTTTTCCCATATGCTGCAAATGTTGTGGACCACACTGTATATATGTATAGATTAATGAGTGTTTTGAACTCCTTCGCCCCAAAAACATATAATTTGACACCAATATCAATTTTTAGGTTGAGAGGTTTCCAAAGTACGAACAATCAAATATTTGCGTCCGCCATTTTCCAAACTGGCGTCCAGAAAAGAGGGCCCAGCCCCACTCGTGCATAGTGACCACCGGTCGAAATATCATCTGTACTACTTCAATATAAAATCTAGCATAGTGGTTGCTAGTTAAGTTCCAGGGTGAGCCAAGTTTGTAATTTTACATATTTTACTGAATGCGCCTCTAAAAGGACAGCTCACCAACACTTTAAAATCGTAGAGAAAACAGAGGTTGGTTCAAGGCAACTTTTGCAATTTTTGCTTCAGAGAAGTAAATGAGGATCCAAACAAGTTAATATGACCACTATATTCTTTCCCAATTTGTGCAAACCAGTGAATTTTGTACATAGTTAGTGGTGCATAAGGTTGTGTGGAAAACATTGGGATTTCGGATAGTTGATTATTCCTGACACTATATCTTATATAGACAGATATCTGAGTTAACTCTTTGTTCCAGAAACTGTAAATTCAAAAGATCCATGATTTTGGCATAGTATATTCACCATAATTCAACCCCATTTTGTAGGCAATACAACGCAGAAATTTTTTCTGGACCCCTTCAATATTATTTTTTGGTAGCTGTAGTTAGGAGACCAAACAACGGCCGCATATTCAATTACTGATCTTACTAGAGCACAATACTGAACTTTTGTTGTTTGAACTGAAAATTATTCGTTGACTGCGGAGGAAAAATCGCGAGAGACAAGATGGTGACATACACATTTTTTTGAATAAATTGTATAAACTTTCAATCTAGTAAGTGAATTGAAGTTTCAAGCTCTGAGTGGACATTACAAAAATTACCGACACGATATCACTGTATCCATATTCATAGTGTGGAAAATTTCCTCCCAAGCGTCTTGCTTTTCATTATGCTGTATATGATTTGTTTTCCACAGCATCTCTTATGTTTGATAAACAATAATTAGTTCTGGAAATATTTCTTGTGTCCACGCAATTTTGTAGACACGACAAACACTCAAAATTACAGGAGAGAAACTGAAAGATTCACTGGTCCAGCAATGGTCTGTTCACCGTTTTGTTTTGACCCGTCCAAACTTGCGAACGCATTCACGAGCATTTTCTTTGATGTCGGAGAGAAAACCGTCAAGTGATGGGACCGCCGCGAATCGTTCGCCGAACGGCCAGGATTTGAGAAACTGTTTGCAAACGCGTTCGTAGCCCCGTCCAAATGAGTGTTCTGTGTTCGTAGCCCCGTCCAAATTAGTGTTCTTTCTGTTCGCCGTTCGGTTCGATGTTCAGTTTGTCGTTCAGCTTCGTACAGACCTGAAAATTTCGCCGAACAACAAACAGAACAACGAACCGAACGGCGAATAGAAGTATTCGATTTCAACGAGCCGAACAACAAACGGAACGTTTAAGTTGTTCCCAGAATTGTTTCAGTAGTGCTCCGTTCACTGGACCAGCAATGGTCTATTCGTCGTTTTGTTTCGACCCGTCCAAACCTGCGAACGCATTCGCAAGCATTTTCTTTGATGTCGGAGAGAAAACCGACAAGTGATGGGAACGCTGCGAACCGTTAGCCGAACGGCCAGGATGTGCGGAATGTTCGTAAGTCCGTCCAAATTAGTGTTCTGTTCGCCGTTCGGTTCGTTGTTCTGTTTGTTGTTCGTCATAATGTTCAGGTCTGTACGGAGCTTAACACCATTCATAAAATAAAGAAAGTTCTGTTAGCAGATTTATCGCATATTGGTCATTTTCAATGTTGTTGAATATTAAGTATTTAGATTTTTTGATCAGGAGAGATATATCATTAACAAAAAGATTAAAAAGAAGTGGGCTACAGTGGGAACACTGGGGGACACCAGAAGTTACACAAATGGGCTTTGATACAATGATTCCAATGTTCACTCTTTGTGGACGATCTGTCAGATAACTTTCTTCATCACGTAATTAATTAAGATTTACACTATCTTGAGAATAGAAATTTCAGAAAAATGCCGGAAATACACAGGCCCGCGATTGATAATGGGGTAGGTACCTGAGAAATTACCGAACATCATTTTAGCACGATATCCTGGGAGTTTGAATAAAGATATGTACATAATAAAAATTGAAATTCTATAAACTATTCGTAATAATTTACTGCGCTGTTATTAATTTCATGACCAATATAATTATTTTGAAGCACCTATTTCTCTACACTTCCGATTTACAAAAATCTAATGGTGACCGTTTAAAAGAACCACACTCTTTTCGATAAAATAGGTAATCCAAAATGATTGGCATTTCATTATATGGGTAAATCATCTTAGATTTCGAAGTGTCCTTGATATTTTTTGTTCGAATGATCCGTCTGATTAACAGAGTTTTTTTGTGAATTAAATAATGCAATAATAATTCGAAATGGAATAACATCAGGCAAAATCGCCAACTGGTAACGTATTAGAAGTTGTTCTATTACCGAGGGGAATACGATAATAATAAAACAATTAATGTGACCTTATCACTCCTCGACACCGTTCAAGGTCGTCATTTATAACCACTTGCATTCTGGTCAATTTCGAAGAGTACGTTACGTATTTGCAAGGCTGTTATGTCTTGAATGTTTGTAGGTAGGTCTCACCATAGGCGGGTACAGTTGCTTCTGAAAGCTGTGAGCAAGTTCAGGTGTTATTTCACATATAATATACGAGCTTCTGTACCCAATGAATATTTGTTTTCAAAGGGCAACATGAGCTCTATCAGCAGAAAATTCTAATAGGTAGGTGAAAAAGGCAGCATATTTGCAATGGATTCGGTGAATAATTCCATTCCTGTTAACATTAGTGCGAATCCAAGGAGGGAGCAATGTGGGCTATTTATTGCCCCACCACCAAACAATATCTGATAAAATTGACTCACCCACCATGAACGAAATCCTATATCCGCACCTGGGTTCACCTCTCCCAAATGAGTAAGTATAACAAAAAAAAATTCCAGTAGAATTATCTTGAGTACCCAGTCTTTGTAAACAAGTAAGTATCTTGCCGTGGTTGTTGATGTATCTGGATAATTTGAAACTTTCAACTGGTGTCCCACAGACTGATTTATTCAAAGTACAACTTCTGACAATGCATCTTTTCAAATCCTGGTATTGACTGTTTTATCATTTTCCCTGTTATTATTCGATCTGTCATGCTATTGCTCATCCATACTTCTTTCGCAATAGAACAGAATAATCCTTTAATATCTTCACTAGGTCGAACAAATTTCTAGATGGCCTCGTTCTGAAATATTTTGATTTATTTAGTCAACATTGTTATTTTCTCGAGTCATGCGGGTTAGTCTAGACGCAGCCCTTACCTTTTAACGTGTGATGCCATGCACGAAACCGGTGACCGCGCGGTGAATCTTGGATTGAAGCGAGCCCATTTGCAGCTGAGCATGACCATCCAAGGAGATAAGTGACATACTCAGAATTTTATACTTATTTGTTCCTAATTCGAAATTGAACATTTTACTTTTTTCATCCCATTTGAAAACATACTACTATAACGACTCTGACGGATATTTGCATCGTTACTCCACACTGTTCAAACGTGCATCGCTAGGACTCTTATAGGCTGTATAATATTTGCCTACATGTGTCAATATTACTTAATATTCCGGAAACAACCATAATAATCGCTAGTGTTTGGAGAAAGTTATTCGACATTAAAGAAGTGTTGAAATCGAAGAGTAAGTAATTGGCCTATGTCTCAGATCTGCACACTGTACTTCACTCAGACCATGCTTCTTTCGCAGACGACAGCAAGTTCTTTGGAAATCCCCAAACTAGTCATGCTGGTCTTCAGTCTGATCTCATTTCCGTGCGAAGTGGTGTGAAACTTGGAACATACCTCTGAATGTCGACAAGTGTTGTGTGTTATAATAATCCAACATTCGATTATCTGTTGGAAAACAAATCGATTCCCGAAGAAGATAGCCATAGCGACCAGGGAGTTATCTTCAACAAAAAACTTACTGCTGCTAACCAAGTGACAGCCGTTGTCAAAAAAGCTAACAGTCGTACATATCTACTCAACAAATGTTTCGTCCATCCTGATAAAAGACTCTTCGGTAAACTTTATAAAACATACATTCGCCCTCACCTTGAATATGCTGTTCAAATCTGGTCCCCTCACTTGGTGAAAGACATCCAACTCCTTGAGAGGGTCCAACGGAACGCCACCAGGATAGTAAGAGGATTCAACCAACTCTCCTACGACCAACGACTATCTCAGCTCAATCTAAGTGGCAGATGCACCAGAGGAGATGCGATTTTAACTCACCGAATACTGATGCACGATGATTTCTATGTAGATCTCGCGAGCCTATTTCTACTTCAAGATGATAGTAGGTTGCGTGGATATCCTTTGAAATTGACGGAGGAATCCTTTCGAACAACTGTACGTCAAAAATACTTCACAAACCGAATCTTCACGAAGTGGAACACTCTACCTCCAGATGTCGTGACAGCCCCAAGTACAAACAGTTTCAAGAATGACTCTTTTGAACAATCAGTGACTCTTTTGTACAATCAGTGAACATGTGATATAGTTTATACATTATTATTTCATCACTTTGCTTCCTTTCATCTTATTTAACATCATATCATTTGTTAAGTCATAAATTCATATTTTACTGAGAACAATAGGCTATGCCTCTTGCCCTTGTACTTAAATAAATAAATTTCAAATATTAAAATTTTTGAAGAAAATGGGATGTGAAAAATAATTGTCACTTAATGTAATTTTTGAGAACCGGCGATATCTAATGAAATATTGTCCTAAATATTACTTAACTTTATGGAAAAGTTATGTCAAAGCCATCGTAAAAATCACTTTTTTACGCTAAGAAATATTCCAGTACAGTGCCTCATTATACACCGTTCAGTGCGGAAATTGTTTCAATAGACGACTCAGTAGAGAAATCTGCAGTTTGAAGTTGCCTTGCATAGTTCTTTGTCAACTCTTGAACATTATAGAACAGGCGACTTGTCTCTACTCGTCAGATTCTTCACTAGCAGATGGAACAGTGAACTTTTTAATTTCACCGATCATGGGGAATTTCATAACGGTAAAACCGCCAAATATCAGAAAAATGGTACCTAATCAATTTCTTTTTCTATAGTTTTTTTTCTTAATATCACTAATCAACTTTATATTTCACATTGTACTTTTTATAGTATTCCTACTTTCCCATAGCTTTTGTGAGAGTCTGTTTATTTTTTGTGAATTCCCAGAAACTACAAAAAAATAGTTACCTTCGTATAGAATAGAATTCTTGTTTAGAGTAAGACGTTAAAAGAGAAGACCCTCGTCAAATCTTCAGAGAATTTCTAAAGGTTGCTCGTAAGGGTGCAGATTACTGACAGAAAGGACAAATTTGCAACAAAACAACTTCTGACTTCGAAACGCTTGAAACCCAAAGAAGTGGACTTCATTTCACAATCCAATTGTCTGGTTAGAAAACGCAACAACATTAAATGTTTCTATTTTCATTAACAGATTGAACATGTGGTGAGGTTGGCTTTGCATTTTGATTTAATTGGATTACACAGCCTTTAAAACGAATGGCTCAGCTTGAATTAGGTACCCGTGATTTAATTTTAACTACAAGTGTTGCAACAGAAGGCAGGCGCCGGAAATTGTAGAGTCACACAGCCGATGATTTTGTCTCGATCCATCACGAACCTACCAGTATTAAGAGCGGACAAAGAGCAAAATTGAGTTCGTATTGAAGAACTTTCGCTGTGACTTTCCTTTGAGGAAACTTAATATGGTAGCAATTTTCTGAAGCTTATAGGGAAAGCTTGAAACGATGCCTACTAATATTCCTAAAATCAGAATACTCAAATGATGAGACGTCAAAGAATATAGACGAACTATTATAGGGTTAATTACCACTTACAGAAAGTTATATAGTATGCTCTCCCCACGAGAACTAGTGCAAAACGAAGTGAAATATATAAATTTGTATAAAAAAATACCTTTTGTAGGTGCAGAGAAAGAGCCGCACCTGGATGAACATACGTGGAAAAGCAGAACTATTGTTCCTTCGATCCTTCTTGTTAATCAAACGTGGAAATGAAGTTGGTGATTTCAAATCAAGTTTTATTTCGCGTGACTACCCATAGAAGGTTGCAAAATTCATGATTTTCTTAAAATACAAACACATCACTTCCCCGAACACTGAAATAAATAATATTGTTGCCGAAGAAGTTTCATTATACGTAAACACAATCTTGTTTTAAGCACAAATCACAATCGATCCAAGCTAATAACGCCTTTCGAACGATCGATTACCGAATATACGTCGAAATAAATGTCCCACTCAGCACGGTGAGTAATGAACTGAAATTGACAAACTGAGCGTTCAGTTGTCAATTCGAGTGAAACCATAGAAGTTGCAGGTAAAGCGATCGTACTTAAATTGAAAGACACAATATAAGTGATTGGTTCATCAGTGGCACGTCATGGAAGGTTGGCAAACGAAGGAATCATGTATATCATCTCAGATTTCTTTCAAATTTCCATACATGATAAACGACTACCCCATTTTATTTACGGTAATTGGTCTTAGTGTACCCTGTATATCTGTTTCGGTAATTTTCAGGTTGTATTCAGTATTTTTGCCAAACGAATCTATCAGCCAGAACTCTAATGAAATGAATAAAAAAACACTTTCGTCTAATTTCCACTAGGATTATATTTGTTACGACCGGTTTCGGGTTTTATCCCATATTCAATCATAATAACTGTTGGATTTTTGTTGACATCACGAACTATTCAAGAGATTTTCATAAATATCAACTAAACTTTCGATTTCCTTTAGGTCTTGGATGTCCATTTTCAGAGTTTTGAACTCAGGACCGTATCCTAAAATCACTTAAAAATTGGAGATGATTTCCCTTGAAAAATCCGCCACGTCGTGTACAATGAAGAATACTTCGTAAAACTGCATTCATGAAAACAGGGCCGTATTTGAGGAAATTATTTGATGATGTTTGAACGAAAACAAAACCACCTTTATATAAAGGACGGTTAACGCCGATGGTATACATTTTTGGAAAATTCATTCATCATTTAGTTTCCGCAAATTTAGATCATGAGGATATAATAATAATAATAATGTATAAATAAAATATTATTCAAAATGGCGTTGACGATTTTTTTCTAACATCGATCGGCTATAATTATCTGTTAAATTTGAAATATTTTGTTTCAATCTCAAATGCTTAGTTCAATTGCATAACAAAGTGTTTTTTCAGAATAATCATCGACTGAAGGTGTTTTTTTCTGTTAAAAAAATGCCTGATTGGATTTTTTGGAAAGAAATTTCAAATATGCTAATACAATCTTATAATACATATATAATTCAAAGTTGTTCTATATATTAATTTTTGTCTGCGGCTGAAAGACAAACTTTAGTCGCTATTTCCATCGTTCAAGATAACCTCTTGGAAGTTACAGTGAAACCAATCTAGCCATTGATTTTAAATTGCGGGTTAGATCGTGTTGAGGTCCTTAGCACTGGATATATTACGGACTATAATCCAATGTCCGACAAGTGCGCAGCACGTTTTCACGTCTAAAGACAGGCTGGTTTCACTGTAAGTAATAATGTTGAAAAGGGGAACATTCTCCATGGAAACTGAAAAATGTGAAAATAACTACTTCCCTGGCTGAAGCCACGCTGGAGATTGAACTACATCCGATAGATATTGTAAAAAGACTCTGAAACTGAAAAGAAATATCTGAAAGTGAAAATTCGCATGTTGCGCGGTAGCAGAGAGCTCGGTATACATTCTAACTGAATGTACTACCCTCCTTATCGTCCGAATAATTTCTCATTCTAATTCAAGCATCTCATACGTTGGAATTGAATGGTTTGACTACCCATCCGATATATTTCACTAATTTTTCCGATTTCATTTTAGAAAGATTTCGCGAATTTTTCAAGGCCGAGAACTACATTTTTTTTTAATTCGTATACCTTTTCTACCCATCCATCGAGGCGGTCAGGAAGGTAAATTTTTTTTCCTCCTACTCCTATAGAAAGTAAACACTTTCCTCCCTCAAACCAGGGAGGAAACTCATACTTTTCCTCCCAAGGGAGGAAAGTACTTTTCCTCCTCCTCATTTCAGGTAAGTTGTAAACGATGAAACTTGTGAATCTATTATAATCAATTTTTTTCCGTAATTTCTAGAGCAACTTATGTATCCTGTATTCTCTGGTAAAAATCAAACATGAATGTTACTTCTACTTTAGTTCTTTAATAGCTATTTGTGTATTTAGACCGCAAAGTGATTGCTCGACAAAAAGATTAATCTTTGGAGAACGACAATGACACCTTGTGCTCGAAATACACACATTATTTTTTCTACAAGCGCAGCTCTTAGAAAAAAAATGATCGACACTTCATTCAAATAGGCACATAACATTACTTATGAGAAAATCACTGAATAGCAATCCGAAATGTATAAGCTATCTAAATGTCCAATAATTCAAATCATTAAAAGTAAAGAAGTAAAATAACGTTCTTAAAAAAAAGTTGCAACTGCCAGGAGCTGAACCTTTGTATTACAAGCACAAGACGCTAGCCATTGCACCACCGGATTCTCAGATGGACATGACTGTATTGTCTATACTTTCCATCATGCAAGTATAGGTCCGTTTCAGACAAAAGCAGTTGAATTTACAAAAAAAAGTTCATTAAGTGGGTAGAAGGAAAAATCATATGTATTACATGGGAGTACAGTCTCTTTTCCTTCCTTGGATGTTTACTGCATCCTGCGGGAGGAAAAGTGCCACTTTCCTTCCTAGTAATACAAAATAGCCTTTTAAACTTGATTATTCGTTTCTCTGGCCGTGAAGTATAGAATCCATACAGACCTGTCGTGCAACCACGTACACATACAACTTTCTATGGTATCTTGGCCAATTTATTTATTGTGTAATATTTCCCCTGCAAAGTTACCTCATTCAATTAAAAATTCAACTTGTGAAGAATTTACACTAAAAGTTTTACGCTCACGTATTTTTCAGGGGCACTGGCAACCTTCTGCACGCGTCCTAAGGACTTTGAACTCAAGTCCCACTCCCACCTGAAATTTCCCGTGGGTCAGAATATGAAGAAAGAAATTTGTTACCAACTTTCTACCGTTGGAACTGAGAGGGGGTGTCCTAGTTACATTTGTTGACATTCTGTTCGAAATAATAACAATGATATAACCAAATCCAAATATGAGATAAATTTCGACATTTAAAAAAACAACCAGTTTCCTATGGAATTTCTATTGACATCGCAATTTCAAAGATATAGTCATGCCATATTCCTTATTCATTCTCTGAATATGAAACATTTTTTCTTGTAAATGTGAAAATATTTTTCGAATACAAAGTTTAAAGCGATAATATTTAGCGCTTATACAAGGACATTGAATCTTTGATTCTTGTGCCTGAAGTTAATCGAGTTGTTATATTCTTCAAAAGAAATAAAACCCAATCTTATCAATAGGATTTCAGTTTCATCCAACAGATGCACTAACTAAATGGCCAGCCATTCTTCATCAATGTTCACCTAATTAGTAAAATAGTCAAAAAAATTCCTGGAAGGGAAACACTTCAACATCGATAAATGAGTGAAACTCACCTTTTTCCAGACGAAACCTTGTCTCCTAACCAACAAATTTCGTTGAAAAATGTAAACATCATTGCATAACTTCAGACAATTCACCTATTCAGTTCCTTGGTGATGATAGTACTCATTATCAACAGTGTCACTTTCTAATTTCTCGCGTGTGAAAATAACAATAGTTAGTGAGAATCCAAAAAGTCACTGAACTGTACGAATAAATAAAAACGAACAACACAAACAACAAATTTGAGGATAGATAATTTTAAAACAGATGTAAATACTGAGCGCTAAAAATTGACCCACTTAAGTCGCGCAGGTTGTTGAACCCCATATTGGATACGAACGAAACAGCTGAAAATCTACAACGGGCCGTCACGTCGCCAGGCAAAAGAACGCCGAATTAAAGTCCACAGTCTACTATGTCGTTTGTTCAGATTTCTCTAATGTCAAATGTCCGATGACGATATCCGTTATTTTCCACTTCCTACTTCGGTATTTTTGGCTGGTAACAGAACGATGGGATAAATATTTTAGTACCCACATAAAAAACAAACGGTTTGGATTATTGATGAGTTTGCTAGGAGTCCGCTAGCAAAATAATTGCCCTTCCACTTGATCTTAATTTATGCGTTTTGTGGTCCATGGCTAGTCGCTGTCGTAATCATATTATAGCGGTACCTAGTGAATATCGTTTCATGGTCCAAAAAGACTTTTTATTTAGCATCACTTTATTTAGAACTTGTGCGGAAAATCACTATCGCACAAGTAATATACACTATTTTTCCTACGACCCCGCTAATTTTACACACAACATATCGTTGATATTATTGAATAATTATTTTCAATTGTAAAATATTTTCTTTCTGACTCAATACCTACGAGATCAAAATCCTAATCAGACACACTTCACTTTCAATAATTAATATTCAATATAAAGTAGTATAAAAACATTAATTTTTATTTCTTATTATTTATGATAACGGCTGCATTCATCAATTTAAATATAATGCAATTGAGAACAGAATAACTCATTTACATTACAAACATGCCTTTTGAAAAATCTCACGTGAGATTAGAGGACGGGGGAGAAGGTCGAGCAAAATCTCACAAAATCTCATGAAGGGGGTGGGGGTCAAAAAATCGCCAAAATTGTCTCACGTAATTAATGGATGCCCCAAGTGAATAGGTTGGGAATAGGTATGCTTGATCATTTTTGGAATATCCAATCGTAAGACATATGATCGATTCCGAGCGTTAAGAGTTTTTTACTAAATGAAGATGAAAAAAAATACCCTTTTTATCCTACACTGTGAGAAAGCTAAATTTTGCCGGATTTGCGGAGAGGAGAAAGGATAGAATACATTTTACACTTTCACGCTAGGTGGCGACGCCATTAAACGTCAGTTAGCAGTTGTCAATGTCTGCAAATTCATTAAATCATAAGTTGTCATATTTGATGTTTGTTTGAAGTTAACTTGATAGTTTTTCAATGAATGAAATTTTTGTAGAAAAAATATTGTTGCGTCTTCGGGTTCAAAAATAAGTGTACACTGGTATGAACTCGCCTTTATTATTCCAACTTTACTTGACAACACTGTGATACAAGTCACTGTCAAAATACTTGTATCCAAGGTAACTCAGAGTAACTTCCTAACTAACTTACTTCATCTAACAAATGCATCGCTTTTATATACAAATAGAGTTCTAGAAAACTTAAGAAATCAATAGAACACAAATAGAATGTTCGACGATTGATCCAGAACAAAAGTTAGTGCTTCTAGATTTTTCCATATAATTCATCGAAGGATCTCGAACAATTCGAGAAGTCTTTATCAAATTTCAGGTCTGTAACACTGCCTCCTCCTTTAGGTTATTCCGTCCCGGATAACACCATCACCATTTTGGCTGTTCCTCTGGAACCAATTTGGGGGATCGTGGCCTCGGTATTCTGCTAACCTCTCGATGTGAACAACTTTGGGTTTACTCCTTGGGTTGAGCTGGATGCGGTATACCAAGTCGTTGATCTTCTTTATGATGACATAGGGTCCTGTCCAATTTCTCTGTAGCTTGGGGCATTTTCCTTTCTTTCTCTGAGGTTGGTATAGCCAAACGGCATCACCTGGCTCAAACATAGTCCCTGGACTCTTCCTGTCGAACCTCTTTTTCATTTTATCACTGGAGATTTGAAGAATTCATAAACTTGGTCCAGTCTTTCTCTCAACTCTTGGACATATTCTGGTAGGACTTTGTCCTCTGTACTTCTAGGTGGCATTCCAAACAACAGATCGCATGGTAGTTTCATTTCTCGCCCAGTGATCAACATTGAAGGAGTATATCCGGTGGACTCATGCTGGGAACTTCGATAGGATTAGGAGAAATAGTGGTACCAACTCATCCCAATCCTTTTGATTTTTGGAGATGAACATCGACAGGTACTGACTGATGGTTTTATTATGTCGTTCAACCATACCATCTGATTGTGGATGTAGGGCTGTGGTACGAGTCTTCTTCACACCTAGAATGTTCATCATTTCCTGCCATAACTCAGATTCGAAGTTTCGTCCTTGATCAGAATGTAATTCTTGTGGGACTCCATGTCTGGCTATTACATTTTCTATGAAGGCCTTTGCAACGGTCTTTGCCTCTTGGTTTGGCATGGGCACAACTTCAGGCCACTTGGAGAAATAGTCCATGGCTACCATCAAGTATTTATTTCCTTGCTCGGTAACAGGAAACGGCCCAAGAATGTCAACTGCTACTCTTTCGAATGGTACACCAGAAAGATACTGAGCCATTTTCCCTCGACTTCTAGTTTTGGGTCCCTTCTTTGAAGAGCATAGGTCACATCTTCTGCACCATTCTTCTACATCACGACGACAATTCACCCAATAGAATCGTTCTCGAATTCTAGCAAGGGTCCTCTTGATTCCGAAGTGTCCACCTGCACGACTACTATGAAGTTGCTCGAGCACATCTTTAGTAAGTGCTTTCGGCAGGACCAGTTGGTACACCACAGTTGCTCCATCTGGGCTCTCCCATTTGCGATGCAATAGGCCATCACGAAGACATAGGGAATCCCATTGAGCCCAGTATCCCTTGGCAACTGCACCAAACTTGGATACTTCCTGCCACTCAGGTCTAACTCCATTTTTTAGCCAGCTTAGGACTAACTTTAAATTGTTGTCTTTCTTCTGATTCTTCCTCATATCTTCTGTGGTCCATAAATCAGATTCTTCAGACTCTACTCTTACGGTGGTAACTTGCAGAATTTCCTTGCAATGTTCATCATTGTAAAAATTGACTTCTTTGTTTTCGAGTTTCTGGCAATATCGGCATTGCTGTTCCAAGCATGGACGTCTTGATAATGTGTCTGCATTTCTGTGTTTCCTGCCACTGCGATGAATAACTTTGAAGTCGTATTGTTGGAGTCTCTCTAGCCATCTCGCAATCTGACCCTCAGGTTTCTTGAAGTTCATTATCCACTGCAAAGCGCTGTGATCAGTTCTTACGAGAAAACGTCTGCCATAGAGGAAGGTATGGAAATGTTCAATGGCTTTGATTATCGATAGAAGCTCCTTTCTTGTAACGCAGTAATTCTTTTCGGCTTTGCCTAGAGTTTTACTAAAGTAGGCTATTACTTTCTCTTCGCCGTCCTGTTCTTGGGATAAAACTGATCCAATGCCTTGCTGAGACGCATCACAGTCCAAAATGAAAGTGCCTTGTTCTCGTGGGTAAGCCAAAATAGGCGCTGTTGTCAATTTCTTCTTCAGTTCAGTGAACGACTGTTGGCAATCAGGGCTCCAATCAAACTGAACGTTGTTCTCAGTTAAGCGGTGGAGTGGCTTGGCAATTTTACCAAAGTCTTGAACAAACTTCCTGTAGTAGGTACATAGCCCCAGAAAACTTCTTACTTCATGTTTATCCCTAGGACGTGGCCAACTCCTAACAGCCTCGATTTTAGCAGGATCGGTCTTGATTCCTTCGGCCGAGATGACATGGCCTAAAAAATTGACTTCTTTTTGAAATAAATAACACTTCTTTGGATTCAGTTGCAGGTTAGCATTTTCTAACCTGAAAAATACTTCTTCCAAATTATTCAGGTGTTCGTCAAATGTCCTTCCCATTACTATGACGTCATCCAAGTAGACTAGACAAATTTTCCATGTCAAACCTCTCAATACTAGTTCCATAAGTCTCTCAAAGGTGGCGGGAGCATTACATAATCCGAACGGAAGAACTTTGAATTGGTACAGCCCTTGTCCGGTAGAGAACGCTGTTTTTCCTCTATCATCAGGATGAACTTCCACTTGCCAATACCCGCTTTTCAGGTCCAACGTTGAAAACCATTTGGAACCGGATAATGTGTTTAGTGTATCATCAATTCTTGGTAATGGGTAGCTATCCTTCATCGTTACGTCATTCAATCGACGATAGTCCACGCAGAATCGGGTTGATCCATCCTTTTTAGTTACCAATACTACCGGTGAGGACCATGGGCTTGTGGTTTCTTCAATTATGTCATCCTCCATCATGTTGTTTATCATGTCTGCTACCTCTCTCTGTTTGGCAAACGGTAATCTCCTCGGAGCCTGTCGGATTGGTCTGGCATCGCCGGTGTTGATGCGATGTTGAACTAGACTGGTACGTCCCGTCGAAGTCTCTGTCGAGAAAATGTTACGATGGCTATCAAGAAACTCTTTGGCCTTCTGTTTTTCTTCCATAGTTAAATGTTCCGTGGATTCCATCATTTTGTCTATTGTTCTCTGATCGGTGTTAGTGGTATTTCTTCGCAGTACCTGAGTGTGGTTTTCACAATTGATAACTCGAGTGACAGGTTTGCAGAATCCCAATTGGTCGTTTTTCTTCAGAAGGACTTTATTTTCCGAAGTATTGGCAACCCTGACAGGAATTAGTTGTTCTGTGTTCACAAGACATCGGGCAATTAAAATTCCATCTTGGCGGTATTCATCATTTTCAATTATTCCAGTGCTCAAATCTCCAGGTTCTTTATCCATTCTGGCCATGATGATGGTTTCGGAGTTTTTCGGAATGTGGATGTCTTCGTCAACATAAATCTTAATTGGTTGGATTTTCTCATTGTATCTGCTCAGGAAGATTTCTTCATTGCCAATCCGCAAAATTTTCTGCCTGATGTTAAGGATGAAGTCGTTTTTCTCCATGATGTCCAGACCCAAAACACATTCATCCCTTATTTCCGCAACCAACATAGAATGTTCCATGGTAATAGGTCCTATCTGGATGTGTACAAGTGTTTCCCCAATGACTGGTGTGGTTTGTCCCGTTGCCGTTTCCAAAACCATATTCCTTTTCATCGGCTTCACAGATTCTTGTATGAGGTCTGGGCGAACGACTGATCTCGAAGCTCCTGTATCAATAGTGAAGGTGCATTTCCGATCTTCTAAGTAGCCTTGTATTAGTAGGCTTTGGCCATTTTTCTTCAATGACGATATATGGATCTTGGGGCTTTGAACACTGAAAGTCGCCACGCGCCCCCTAGTGCCGACTAATTCTCGTTTTCCTGGGTGGGAGCAAGTCCTCTTTCGGACGTTTGAGGTCTCCTTTCTGGCGTGGTCGATCTCCTGAAGGTTCCTCTGGTATAACGCCCACGTTGCTCTGTTCCTGAGCTCGGAGATCTCGATCTATCCTCCTGGCTATCTGATGACCTCTTTCTTCTTGGACTTCTGGATCTCGATCTCTCCCAGCAACTCCTCTGTAGATGGCCGCTTTTCCCACAGTTATAGCAGCGCCTCTTCCTGTCTTCTGGGGAATGCACTTGGTTGCTTAATGCTGTTATGGAGTCCAATATTTTCTTCAATAGCGCCTCGCTTGTAGGAGAATCCTCGTTGAATTTAACTTCACGTAACTTGGGCCTCGTATTTCTTGATGCGTTTTTCGCGGCCTCGAACTCCAAAGATGCTATCAGTGCTGCGCTTATGGTTTGAAGTCGTCCTAGTCGAAGGGTTTGCTGCATGTCAGTATCTCTCAAACCATCGATGAAAGTCTGCACCCCAATTTGTTCTATGAACTCCTTCGGTGCTTGTGGGTATGCCAAATTAATGAGTCGCTCTACGTCGGCTCCATACTCCTGTAGGGTTTCGTTGGATTTTTGGTATCGACTCTTTATTTGGCTCTGAAATACTTGTTTGAGATATTGCTGTCCATATCTGATTTCCAAAGCTTCAACGATTCTAGAATATTCCTTCTGATTACTCTCGGGGATGTTCTGAAGGATGTCCAATGCTTGTCCTCGTAGACACAGGACTAGAGAGGTGGCCATTTCTTCCTCGGACCAGCCATTTGCGTTTGCTGCCGCTTCAAACTGACGTCTATACATGGACCACGAGGATTGTCCATCAAATGTTGGAGGCTTCAAAATTTTCACTTGTGTAGGCCTTATCGGAGTTGTCAGTGAGGATGGCCTTTCGCTGGTGGGGGAGATTTCCTCAGATGGTGCACGCTTGTGTGGAAGGTGTAACGTTTCCAGCCTCTCCTTGATCCTATCCACTTCTTCGTTGAATTTCTTGTTCACCTCTCGTGCCACCCGTTCATCTATTTTGGACAGTTCATTTTCGACGTCTTGGACCCTTCTGTTGACTCCCTGGACTCCGCCTCTGACTTCTTGAACTTCACCTTTGACCTCTTGAACTTCACCTTTGACCTCCTGGACTTCACCTTTGACCTCCTGGACTTTTCCTCTGACCTCTTGTACTTCTTCAGTGATTTCATTCTGGAAGCACTGTTGACTGTGACTAATACGTTGCAGAAGATCAACATGTTGTTGTAACTGCTGGACTAACCGTGCCTCCTGTTCCTCTCGTTCTTGTTTTCGTTTGACTTCTTGTTCCTCTTGTTCTTGTTTCCTTTTCAGTTCGAATTGTTGTAGAAGCTCTTCTTGTTCTTGTTTTCGTTTGGCTTCTTGTTCCTCTTGTTCTTGTTTTCGTTTGGCTTCTTGTTCCTCTTGTTCTTGTTTTCGTTTGGCTTCTTGTTCCTCTTGTTCTTGTTTTCGTTTGGCTTCTTGTTCCTTTAAAAACTCAAGGATATCTGCTGATGTTGTTGTAACTGCTGGACTAACCGTGCCTCCTGTTCCTCTCGTTCTTGTTTTCGTTTGACTTCTTGTTCCTCTTGTTCTTGTTTCCTTTTCAGTTCGAATTGTTGTAGAAGCTCTTCTTGTTCTTGTTTTCGTTTGGCTTCTTGTTCCTCTTGTTCTTGTTTTCGTTTGGCTTCTTGTTCCTCTTGTTCTTGTTTTCGTTTGGCTTCTTGTTCCTCTTGTTCTTGTTTTCGTTTGGCTTCTTGTTCCTTTAAAAACTCAAGGATATCTGCTGATGTCGCCATCTCGTCGTAATTATTTGCACGAGTATTCACCATCAAATACTGGAAAACTGCCTTACTTTTCTTTCTTCAGTAACACTTATTCCGCCGCTGTCACCAATTGTTGCGTCTTCGGGTTCAAAAATAAGTGTACACTGGTATGAACTCGCCTTTATTATTCCAACTTTACTTGACAACACTGTGATACAAGTCACTGTCAAAATACTTGTATCCAAGGTAACTCAGAGTAACTTCCTAACTAACTTACTTCATCTAACAAATGCATCGCTTTTATATACAAATAGAGTTCTAGAAAACTTAAGAAATCAATAGAACACAAATAGAATGTTCGACGATTGATCCAGAACAAAAGTTAGTGCTTCTAGATTTTTCCATATAATTCATCGAAGGATCTCGAACAATTCGAGAAGTCTTTATCAAATTTCAGGTCTGTAACAATATTAGCAACAATTTTTGTGTAGGATAAAAAATTACGTGTAAACCACGACAGTAAGGTGCGTCTTCAGTACTCTGAAGAATGTCATTTTACCGCCTAGGTATATGAAATACTAGGTATTTCGTTACCCTTTTCCTTTCCATTCAATTTTCAGGACTTATTTTAACAGTTATGATGAAAAGTAAAATACCCCGGATCAAAATATACCTCTGCATTCGGACTTCCGGGCGAGGGTTACTCGAGGTGAGACACCATCGAAAAAATTTAAGATCGACTTTTGTAACATCCGTGGACTTAACAAGAACAAAAATGACGTCCACCATCACTAACAGGCGAAAAAACCTGACATTCTGACAAAACCACAATTGAACTCCTTCACCAACAAGGTCTACATGCTTTGTCCCAATTGCGAACTCAATTCTCAGTTCAGATACCGAGGTGGTGTGTCACTCTGAGAATAATCTATCAGGCCAGCGAAGTGAGTTTGGAGCCGAAATACTTTCACGTGATGTGGTTCAAGCTGGCTAATACCAAACTGACCAAATTCATCTGCTGCCTTTACTCATTTCCTAATTTACCGTCCTATGGCGACTTCTTTGACTTTTTATCGCTAAAATTAGACTATATCTAGCGAAACCATCCAACAGCCGAATTCATTATAATGGGAGATTCCATTTTACTCAAATATTTCAACAAAACGGACGAGGCAGGTCTTCAAACTGAAGCCTTCGCCATAACGCATGTCTAGAGCAAATGGTTCAGCTGACCCACATGTATTCGTTATGTCAACAAACAGTATGCCCAGAGATTTACTAATTGAGTCGATTTTCTAACTACTTGACTTGAAATCAAGACAAGCTCAAGTCAAGTACTTTCACATGAAGTACTTGTAGATCAATCTACCTACTTGATTATTCTTGAAAAACTAGTACCTTTTTTGTATTGATCTGGTTAACTACCAAAACGCAATAACAATAAGAATATATGGATGCAAAACAAACAAAACTGTAAGATACAGTACAATAATATTCACGTTATAATGTCCCACTCTCAAATGGCAAAGTAGGCTATATTTTTGAAGTGCCGTGTATAAAAATGTATAGCATCCTATAGATTTTTGTAAATATTCAAAATTTAAAAACAAACAGACACAAATAAAAAATTATTAAAGAAAATAGGATGCGGACATTTTTTTACTCACCGTGTAGATTATTCAATTGTGTCACAAACTGCTGCATAGTTGAAGCTGAAATTTAATTATTGTTTCACGTTCTCAGGCCAACTCGAAACTGAAATTGAGCTACGCCTATTCGAGCTTGTAGAGGTATTTGCCCCGGAATTAGGTGGGCTCGATCTACCCATTTTTTTTTTTCGTATACTCTAGTGTATTTAGCTAGCAAATGTCGCCTTAGTGAAGATGTTCCGCAGTTTTTCATTTTCAAAACCGTCGTACTTTTATACTCTTAAATTCTTGCTAGACTATGAAATAATTCATAATTTTTTTCGTTTTATTAGATACACTTTTATTAACTTCAACTCGGTTGGCCTTTGATGACTCCGACCCAGCACTGTCTACTAGACTCCGTTATAAACATTTCGAGCTGCGGTCACATTCTAAGCACAATTTTTACTGTCGCTTGTTTCGTGGAACATAGTTGCCAGTCAACAAAAAAATCGTCAAAGCTGAGTTTCTGCTCAACTATCTGCTTATATATGTAAATAAGCATATAATTGACGTGAAACAAGCAGAAAAACGCATGTGCTTAGAATATGACCCTGTCTTGACCGCAGCTAAAAGTCTACTTCTGTTTCGATGTCATCAAATTCTGACACTTTTTCATCTACGATATATTCTGATCCGCTACTTTGAAAAGGTTCCGATTCCATTACGGACAAATCACTTATATCAGACATTAACAATTATTCTCTAGCCGCCACTGTTTATCCTTGATCAACGCTGCTCTACTATAGCACGTCGTCATCGAGCAATCGGTGGCCTGTTTGCTATAATCTCGGTGAATCCCCTAATTCAACGCTTCGGTGTGCATTTCACGGATCGCTATCAAGTAATATCAAGTAGTTCGATTCTACTTGATATCAAGTCAAGTAGTTCACACCGTAAATCGAGTTAAGTCAGAAATAAAAATTTCAAAAGCTTGAGTTTTGACGTCAAATCAAATATTTAAGAAAAAATTCAAGCTACTTTGCTTGATAAATCCCTGAGTATGCCAACACATTCGATATTTTTCACCAATTCATGCAATATAGAAGTTTATGCTCCACTTGGGAATTTCGACCACAACCTCATATCTTTGTACTTCTTCTACACCACCGAGCAGCACAAGGCTGCCTCGTCTCATATGGCACTACAATTCAGCAGACTGGGATTGTCTTCGCATATTTTTCTCCGCATTTCCATGAATTGTTCATCATTCATCAACAGTCAGAAAGCGTTAACTTCGAGTTATAAAATTTTGATCGTTTTAAATTAATGTAGGAACCTACTTCAGCTTTTTTTTACAGTTGGAGCATAATAAACAATAAAGTATACTGCAATCACATGTTCGAAACTTCAAGAATTATAAATTCATCTTTGTAAAACGGGTTTGGGGGTGACGGAAACACTTCGATCAACAAACAGAAAAATCGCTGGTTTTGAGTGTTTACTCTGTGACAATGGCAGTGCAGCACAGTTTCTGTGACTCAAGCTTTGGGAGTAGAACCGGTAATCAGATTTTAAAACTTGGGTCACAAAGACTGTGTTGCCCTGTCTCTGTCACCTGTGTCTCGATATGCGCTTGGCCCTACGGTGCCGGTGTTTGAAATGCAGCTTTTTCGAAAATCTGACTAAAATTTTGACATTTCTGATAACATTTCTTCGAGAAAAGTCTATGTTCCATGTATTAAGCAACAGAAAGTCAAGTCAATATTTCTTTATACGTTTTAATAATTTCTGAATGATTTGTGGAAAAATTGTATGTGTACCACGTAGAAAAACTCATTCCTGGAATTCCCGTGTTGCTAATTAAGTAAGAAAGTAAATCTTTATTAAATAGGAATCCTCGAGGAAATCCTACTATAAACATATCAATGATATAAGAGAAGAATAATCACAATCAAAAACTTACAGAATATAATACATAAAACACATCGAATAGATTAATAATCTACAATTTTTACAGCAATTGAATTAAAACTAGGTATGTCAATATACGTTAAAGAATATTGTTTCGTGCTGACTTCACGAACTGTATTAAAACATTTTAAAACTGTTTAATACTATTAGCGTTCTTAATTATCATATGGAAGATCGTTAAATTTAACCAAGCCAAGCGATTTTTTAGCATGCGAGTAATTCGTTCTTTAGACATGAAAATCATTGATTCTTCTTATTCGATAATATTGAATATCATAGTTGAATGTTATGAATTTATCAAAGTACTTTGGTGCATTTCCTGATAAAATTTTAAAATTGAATATCATAGAAACAATTTATTTTTCACACAGAGCCAATTCAATGTAGAAAGCATCGAGTTTAAATGTATATTGTATACATTTCAAAATAGAATTAAGGCATAAACCCTGTTTTGTAGTTTTTGCAACGAATCAATATAGTTATAGCATCTAACAAAGCTAGTAAACTTGGACAGTAATCAAAATAAGAATGAACAAGTTTCCTTGATTGAGCCTTTGGAGAATATCTCTGACAGAACAACAAAATATAATATTTTGAGTTAACCAGGGTCTTTATATGTTAATATTCAACTTTTTAAAAAATGTTAAATAATAAAAGTATAACTGATAGAAAAAATGCTGCATTTTTTGACTACGGCTTATTGTTCACTTATATATTCCGAAAGTATGTAGGGGAATTTTTTCACTCCTCAATATTCAAGTTAATGATTTTACGCACAGGTGATTTGTTTACGCACTTATGCGCAAAAGTGTCACTTTACGCACTGTCATTGAAAAATGGGTTTTTTTGCATGTCTTCATACTGAAGCGATTTTATAACGCGGCGTTTTTTTATCGAGCAGTGTCCGATTTCGAACGCCGGGCGGTGTCGAACTTGTATCAAGAAAAACAATTTTTCTTCAGATTTTCATTGTAAATATTAAATGAGTTTAGCACATTTGTTGATTTTGATATAATTATTATTATTTATGTTGCCTTAAAATTTCGAATAACTAGTACATTGGGAGGACATTTTCATTTTCCTATATTTGACTTTAAAATAATTGAACAATACTCTGTGAAGCTACGAATACCTTTTGCTTCACCCTATGCCGGTGAAAAATCATATTCGCACTATCCTCGATTTTCAGCCTCCATTACTTTCCATTTCTACTTATATTAATTTTATTATAGTTATCGAGAATTCGTTATCTCGAGATATGCACAATTTCTCTAATTTCATCCATTATTAATGTGAACTAGTTTATATTTCGACGTGTCAAAATGGCATACCTCATTGGACTGAGTACTATAATGATTCATTAGAGTACTGAGGACTATAATGAAAAAAATATAGACACATACTTTAGAGGACTGAGTACTATAATGATTCATTAGAGTACTGAGGACTATAATGAAACAAATGTCTATAGACATAAAGCCTCAAAAATTTATTTAAAACAAAATTGAACAAACAATTCCATTGTTACCTTACGTTTCTACGCACATTAATGAAACTAAGTTATCAGACTCGGCTAATTCCTCGTCTGATAATCTTTACAGCTGGTACCATAATGATCGTCATTATGATCCATATATCATAAATATCTGTACCGTTACCTTGAATTACCTATATAATGTGAATTAGAACCAATAAGAGTTCCTTAGAAGTGTATAAATGAGGCTGTATAATAATTGTTATAGACTGTTATTGATGTGTTAGGGCTAAGTTTACTGCGAACACGACTAAAAAAGAAAAGTTTTTGAATTTTTTTTATAGATATATTGGAAGTGTTTTTTAAAACTTATTATCCATGAAGCCTGAATATTTAATATCTTCGAAAACCATTATCTTTTCATTATTGATTTGAACATTTGGCTATTATATCAATTTGAGTATACTTATACTTAATAGTGATTATCATAGCTTTTGTTTTTGATACATGGAATTTAAGTTTGTTAATATTAAGGAACCGGGAAATGCTTTCGAGTGTATGACATTAATTTTACCAACAGCATTTTCCAAACTATAATCGCTACAGTCGATTACAGAAGTGTCGTCGTTTAATTCGTTTATACTAATTCACTTGATATTTTCTAGTAATAACCGTGGGGTTATATTTAGCTGGCAATCCATTCAGCAGAAAGACACCAACAAATTCATCTCCAAGAGATGCATTCAATACAGACAAGTTTCGAGTTGAGGACATGGCCTCAAAAACATACTCTGCTATATTTGAGATGTTCTACAGTTCTATAGAAAATATATTTAAGAGATTTCCCACATATGAATACGCTGACAGATGAACCATAAGAAATTGTTCTAATGGGTTAAACAACGGCGTATGGCTTTTTCTAGTTTTTCTGTCGGCAAAAGAGAACCATGCGGTGAAGCTACTTTCGCACGTACTTATATTTGGATTATAGAAGTAGCATTTCATTTTCTCCAATCATGAGATTCCACACTTCATAACTAGGAACATTCTGACCTTTCCATATTATCAGATATAATCTTCAACAGAATATTATCCGAATGACAACGGAATCAATCGTATCAAAGCGGCAGTTCTTATTTTCTGTAGCCACTACACTAATAGCGTTCAAATATCTCTACACAAATTGTTGACAAATTCTTGAATGTTTTTACTAGTACAAATATTTCCCACTCAAAGTACAACTTTACTCACTTGTTAGAAAAATAACTGTTATTGTCGATGAACATTTTACCTTAGAAAAATATTTTTGGATAATATATTAAAAGCCTTTCACATATATATATGGTGTAATATACCATATAAATATAAAGACAATCCAAGTTATGATAAAATAAACCCATACGTGACTGACCATCATCTTGTAGCCACACTACGTCACATCAGCTTATAAGAATGATAATAATTGCATACATTATTCATCAGTTATTAATACGCATAATAACAATAATTAAAATAATGAAATGGGACTCAACATTATGGTAAGTAAACTCTAATAACCTCTCCTATGCACCTGACTTCCGTTACTGTAATGAAGATCAAATTCAGATAAAATTAATATTATTCAAGTCGAACGACTTTTTTTATCTTTAATTGTTTTCATCATGCAGAGCGGTTTTTGCACTTTTTAATCCAAAGGTGCTTTCATGGCAAACCCTCTTTCAGGAGGCCACCGTGAGGATAATTTACATTTTGAGTCGGCAGAGCGTGCAATTGAGAATGAATCAATTTTAGGAAATTTCCATGTCCACCTAAGTGAAAATAATAGATAGAAATATAACAAACGCTAGAATGCCAATTGGTTCAGAATATCGTGGTAGGTCAAGATCACATACCTCCGAGTTTACGCAATAGATAGTGTGGTCGCCACAGACGGTCTTATGAATTTTTACTTATTGTTCGTGAATCAGGTATAAGTTGTAGGTAATATTATTTCTGATATCATAGTTTTCCTTCATTCATACAGAAAAATATTAATTCACTTTATGAAAATGGAAAAAATGAGTTTATTTCTAATAAAAAAATTGTATGCAATGTTTCCGCTTTGAATATTTCTAAAATCAGAAAACTCGATGTCTTCAATTTTGTACTTTCTCGTGACCAAAGAGGAAAATTATTGTGATGCTGAAAAAACTGAAACTTGATATTTTCACTTATAAGATTCTACATGGACAGGACGAAGATGAGTACTAAGTAATAGGTACTGTATACAAAACGCTACAGTGAACATACCTGTACAAAAAGGGAAGGGCCCAGAGGAGTTCTTTTCTTTGGATTAAAGGTATTGCCCACAAAAGTATCAAACCCTGTACGTAGGGATACGTGCAGGTCGGATACCCATCTCTGATGTACAACACTACCCTCAAGGTGAAATCGAATGGGTTTCATAACAAAAAAAAAACAAAGTTGACTGCTCAATGTGCTGCTGACACCATAGTTCAACTTCACAGAGACATGGGGCAGTTCTGATCAGCTTCGCATACAAATTACCACTCTGGGATGGTATTAGGTACTCTTCCTCATAAGCTGACATTAAAATCAATCACTCCTCTGGGCAAAAGGGGGCACACTGGGGTCTTTTCTGAGGTCTTGTACCGAAGCTTCACCTGTCAACAACCCGTACTTGTCCCACTTTCAGGGGGTTTTGTGAGTAAATGGGACACAACTAGTTTGGAAGGGCTGTCTCTAATGAAAGTCTAGTTATCTACGCATCTTTTTCTGTAAGTTTCAGATTCCTGGTTCGTGTGGATTCCTAGTAAAATTCATTTTTCCGGCAAAATACATCAAATTCTACATGACAACCTCGGTATCTATGGATACATCATTTTCCCTATAAATACCCAGCCGAAATTCTGGAGAGGCAGTTCATCTGGGACCTTCTAGCTGGCAACAACTAAACCTGGGCCTGAATCCTTCCTCGGTACGCGTCACCCACAAGATCGGATGAAACATCCCCTGAACAAGGAAGCACAGGTCCGTAAGAATATGGAGCCAAATATCCTGAATTCATTTTATTATTCCTTCAGTTTATTAACTTCTTTTCGAATTCTCAAAGTCAGTAATTTAAATTCAGAGATTGTAACTGGGGAAATATCTACAATCACTAGTATTGAAAATTGTTTTATGATGTCTCCAGTGTGTATGGGTTTTGAAAACTCGATTGCAGAAAAACTTATCCGTGTTATTTTTCCCATCTGACGCTAAATTGTGAGATGGTTGAACTAAGTATGTTTCCACCTACTGCAATGTTACCCTCATCCCAAAATGGAGATGTATCCTTCCCCACTATTGGAAGTCAAAAAGAGGTATAAAAATAAACCCACTATTTTGCTGTGCACAAATAATAATTCAAAAAAATGGGTAGGACGCGGTATCGGGTTGGTTTCCATAGATGGCGTGCACCCAAAAAGATGAACCCTTTGTGTGATGAACCTGGGAGAACTCCATGGTTGTAGTGGGTGACGGACTTACTTGAAGCCCATTAGCACGATTGGCGACAAAATCTATTCTCATCGAACTTTTATAACTATTCAGACTCTTATACTTTGGAGATGTCGATTTCTAATAAATTATCAGATCCCAGGTATTTCCCTGAATTAGAGTTTTCTCTTCAGATTCAAATCATTTCGAACATTCGTATTTTCAAATGGGACCTTTCTAAGAATAAATTATAATACCAGAAGTTTAAGGCTAAAAAAAAGTTGATTGATGTATTAAATAATTTTAATAGATGACTTTTTGTTTATGCCGCATTTTATTTTCCTTCAGCTGACAGAACTTTGTATCCTAAAAGAACCAAACAAAAAAAAAACACAACGTGGGGGGAAAAGTCTTGAAGCAAGGCAGGTCTGGGTTGGGATCCGTAATGCCGTAGAATTCTACTTTGCATAGAACAAGTGGAATGACATTAGGGTTGAATACATGGAAAGGCAGATACAGAACTGTCTGTCATGGAAATCTGCGGTACAGGGGAATCTCAGCCTTGACGTCCTAAGGCTGCGTGCCGAAACATATGAAAAAAATATGTAGGGGGGCTTCTTTCATACTAGGCTGCGTGCCTACTTCATACAGAAAGCTGACATCGTAGCAGAAAAGCCGATAGACAAATGACGATCAACATGGCAGTCTTTTAGACGAACAGATAAGGCAGGGGTACGAGCGGTTACATACCCGAGTCACGCAGCGACGAGGGTGATTTTCTTAAAAAATTCATGTACGAGATAAATTTCCAGCAATTAATTCAAGCACGCCGGGGGATTCGGTAGGAAAATTTCACACCAAAATATATTTAAATTAATGGTTAATTCAACTGACTTGTAGATTATTCTGAGAGAAAACAAGTTGTAACATCAGTGGGCCATGAATGGTTTTTGTTGATATAATGACAGTTACGCGTTGGTATTAGTGGCGGTGTTTGTATGTGAGAAAGGAAAATTCATTTTGCGACATTTTCAAGCTAAAATTACATTGCACATCACGCAGAACTAAATAGTTTTGACTGGTCCATGCGGATTGTCTATTGGGAAGTGATGTGGAAAGGAACTGTTGCAAATTTCAGCCGAGTATTCACGAAAAGATAAGTTGAATAGATAGGTTTGATTGATATACATTTTTTACCGATGGACCTATTCATCATTGAAATGCAAGTTCTCAAAATATTTTCAGACACATTCGAAATATTTAGTGAATATATAATTATGAAATATTATCTCCTTTCATATGAAAAATAATATTCCATTTGTACATAAAGGCAAAATGTTAACTATCACATGTCAAATATTTGACAGAAAAATTTCCACTTATTAATTTCGCCTAGGGTACCCAGGAGGATAAAAATTTCCGGAAATTTTTTGGGTTGCCATGGCAACTAAATAAAAACCAATTTTTTGATTGGCTGAAAGAGTGAGGTGTGAAATTTTTATTGGAATCGATTCGGCATTCGCAGAACTTATGCCAATTTTTTTATGAACATTTCATGATGAGAACTTTCATATTTTAAATTGGCAGCAACAGAAAATTTCCATTTTTTGTCGAAAATTGGCAGCGGCAATAAAATCGTCCCAAAACACATTTTTTTTGTACAAATGCGAAAATTGAACTTTCCGTAATAAAAGACACCTGAGACCGCTCAAATTTTCCACCATTTTCATAAGCACTTCGAAATTCTGAAAACTGGAGCTATTTATTTATTTCCTTTTTTATGGATGATGTGAGTTGAATCAATTAAGAACCCAATGTATAGGGTGATTTTGAATAATATCATGTGACAAAAGAATCGACTACAAATCAATTGAATTTAATAGTTATTACTACCAGAAAGTATGTCATCGATAACTCGAGCCAAGCAACGCTATGCGAAGTTATGGTTTGGATGGAGACTTACGGACGACCTTCTTTCGAGATCTATTCTCCTCGGATCGTGCTAGGAATCGCACGTTAAAAGGCAAGACCTCGTTAATCCTTAGCTCGCACAAGTTTCGACTTTTGAGGGCTGTCGTTCGTAGGGGGACGACAGCAGGTTAACGGAAAAAACAATTTTAATAACAACAACAATTTACTTATATTGAAAAGAAAATTAGGATGAAAATCTGTCAAATAAGTACAGTTCCTCAGGTGGAAAATTAAATTTTTTACTTCATTCGGCCAGAAAATCTCATGTATCATGTTGCTGAATAGCACAAAAAAGGCATTTTTGCAAAAAGAAGAACTTCGATTATCGAATGTTGACAAACAAAATAAAAAAGTCGAAATTTCAAAAATTGCCAAATGATACAGAATATTTGTTTCCCTTCATTTTAGATAAAGAAAAAAAATTATGGGATCTTATTTTGTAATGTTGTTTCCGGGTCAGGTAACCGAGTGGTTTTAAACGCCGTCTTTCAATCGCCGGTCGTGGTTCGAAGCTTAGCGACTGCAAACAATTCTGATGGCCCGAGAAAGTGCAAGGAATCGCACGTTGAAAGGTAAGATCTCGTTAATCCTTGGCTCATGCAAGTTTCGAATTCTGAGGGCTGCCGTTCGTAAGGAAACGACAGCTGGTTAACGGGAATTTTTTTTCTAACAGTAAGTATAAGTACTTCTTTCTCTTATTTCTTGCAAACAAAAATGGTTGGTGTCATTTTCTTTAAAAATCAATCAATGGGAAAATAGCATCAATTTTAGTAAGTGTTTTTCTTTTCGGTTCATCTCTAATATTCTCAGTTTGAACCATTGCAATATTGAAAACCTTATTTTTCTCTATATTGTGTATGCATGCCACTCCACCCCTGGTAAACGGCAGGACCGATTTTGATGAAATTTCTTGTGTGTTTGAGTAGGTCCATAGATGGTTTAGATTTACAATTGGACCAGGTAGGTTCCAGAACACCATTTTTTTTATTTAACCAAGAACCGGTACAGGAATGTCAGAAAAACCCAACGCTTACTGAAACAACGGGGAATCAACTACGGAAAACAGACAGCAGAGCAAGCAAAATAAATACAAAACACGAGAACAAACAAGGTTTAAACAACTGCTAACAGCTAAAACCGCTAAAGCATTAAAAACCTTCTTCCCTTGATTCGTCGTGAAATATTTCTGGGGCGGAGGTGACAAGTTTATATTTCATTTCGAAACTGTGGAAGGTTGACCGCCCAAAAAAACAAACTTTCAATTAACAAATCCCATAAGGTTTCTCCCTTTTTTCTAAAGGAGATCCGCATGTATCTCTGTTGATTCAAATATACCTTACAGTTCGATAACGTCATGTATTTTTAAGGCACTATAGCATTTTTAACAAAGGTGTTGAGTCCGTCAAGCCTGGCTGAAACAGAAGTTGGGGGTTAAAAAGTGCCATCAATGGATGAACTTTATACTACCGAAACCGCACTTTTTCTGTTTAATGACTTGGTTGAAATCTCAATTAAATTTTATTGGAAACAATCTGTAAATTTGGGATCAGTTTTCGCCCATTATTAAAGTAGTGAACATATATTTGACTTTTTCGGTCCGACCTCAGTTGCTGAAGTTATGTTAACCAATAAATAAGTGTTTTAATCAGAGAAATTGGAGAAACTGCGCAAAATTTCGTATTTGCAAATAATCATTATTGACCCATTTCCAATCATGAAAACTTCAAGGATTTTTTTCACTACTAAGTCACCTTCACAAATCAACGTAAAATCAAAACCTGACACAAACAATACGCAACTACAGGAATGCATGATGTTGAAAACGAATGAAGGTGAATATTTCTATAAAAATGCATATATCTGAGTGAGCGCCAAATATTCGCCATTGAAATACGAATCCCACTCTAGTTTTGTTGAGATCAAGGTAACGCGACAAGATTCAATGTCTTGGTAATATAAATATGACTCGAAGGTGTTATTTCAAAATATGCAGATTTTGGTCGTGCAGGTGTTATAAGTAACTTGAGCCATTTGATAATGACTTGATGCTAATTGCCAAATTGTTGACATGTTGTAGATTCTCTCTATCTGATAGTGTTGGTTGGATCCAATATTGAATATAAAAAATATATTGTTAATTGAAAGAGCAATTCGGTGGGTAATCCCTTGTAATAAATCTAAGTTTTACGAAAGCCAATCTTCTCATGTCTTCAATGGGTTATTTTATGCTATATATCAATTGTTGGAGTCGTAGGGGATATGCTATTAATGGAAACGAAAGAAACAAACATATCAGGTACTCGGGAAGCAAGTGTCACTTACTATTCGGGACTTTCAGAACACCTGCAAATCACACAAAACAGATTCATTCAAAAACAGTTTGTTTCGAGCGGTTTCAAAGAGCCTGAAGGTGTTTCCCTTTTCTGCCATACCAATGTGTGTCACTTCATATAATTCGTGGAGGAGAAACAACTACTACCTAAATTAACGTTTTAACGCAAAACGTTTTTGATTTCTTGTTGTGTCGCCAGCCTTGTATAATTCGGAAAAGAATACTGATAAAACACTAATTCTTCATCTTCATTTTAATTCTTCCATTTTAATGAGGTAGGGGGTAATATGATTATTGTGATGAATGTATTCTGAATAAGTTGTTGTTTCGATTTATTAAGTACTGAGAATAATAAACCCACACACAATACCTATTTTATATGGGGATAAACCATTGATTTCATTAATTGCATGTTTATTTACGTTGTCAATTATTGATGTTTCAATTCATTCAGTGGTTTCAGTTTCTAAACACGTTGAACATAATCAAGAAAATTCAATTTTGTGTCCATGATTGAGATTGAGGCCCAGGTTTCTTGCAGAGTCAACCCATTCAATATCGGTGTTATTTATGCAGAGAGCTATCAACTTGTTATGAGGGAAGTTTGACCTTGACATCTCAAATGAAGTCGAATGAAGTGCAACAGTTTCATTAGGATTGATTCGTGAGCAGTTAGTACGTCTGTAGGTCTTTGTTTATATTTTTTATGCATCTATTAATATCTGTCGGTTCGCACTGATAATATAATAAAATGCACCTTCCTAGTAGTGGATAAAGCGACGTATTCATTGTCATGTACACAATGAATGTATTCACTGCAATTTCAGTACGTTTCGTATAACCTCACTATCAGTCTATTTTAGCTACAAAAAAATGAAGAGCTTTTTTTTGGCGTATTTCTTTCTTCAATGAAATAATTTTGCCAATTAGTAATTTCTCGAGAAAAACTGACATGGAGACCGCAGGTTGAGCAATTTTGTCTAATGTCAGTTTTTCGAGTAAAATTACTGATGGAAAAATTTTGAGTTAAAAGAAATTTATCCGATAAAAGGAAAGTTCGAGTGTTTTTTGACAAGATAAATCAACGACAATACATAAATGCAACACAATCATTTTCACTTTCAGTGAAACAGTTATTGGACAGGACAGTTGATGACAACACAATTGTAATAAGCTTTTTACGATTTGTTGAGATGAAACTTTTCCAAAACGATTCACATCGTGTCAATTTGGTGTCAATAATATACTGAACAATCATTGCTGTCATGACAGAAATTGAAGGGACGACCGCTTACTAGATGAAGTCTGGTTTTGAGGAACAGGCATTTTTATCGCTGTCAAAATGACTCACACGACAAATTTAAATGGGTGTTGATTCATCTAACGAAAAATATCAAAAAATTTCAGAGATTTTCTAGAAGGTAAGCAACGCATATTTTTTCGCCTCATATGAGTTAGCGTGGAAAGAAGAGGAGTGTCTTCAACATGCATTCAATATTTTATGGAGGACAGTAACAATAAAGGCAACCCAATTGGATGGATTGGGTACAATCCACTTTTTTTTTAAAACCGCCCAGGGTGCTTAAAAAAAACTATAGAACAGTAAAATGGAAATCTTGAAGTTTTCTCTGTTTGCTTATTCAAAGAATGTTTGCCTGAACTGATAGACTGTTTCCAAGACTTTTCAAATTAGACATGAAAAAATAGGTAGTTATATAGTAGAAATCGGTCTTAACGTGCTTGTTCTATTGTGTAGAATCATAGTCTTTCAAATAAAATCCCAATAATAAATGAGACATACATATACGATTGCCACAATGGAATGAGATAGACCTAAAAATATAGTCGATGATTAGGTCTCACACCCGCACGTTAAGACCGATTTTTACTCTAGTAACAAATCTTTCAGACATAGCAAGAACTATTTTTAATTTAGTGTGACTAGGAATTTGTTATCTTGTTGTCATACCGCCAACAAGATAATGAATATCATCAGGAAACAATAACATGATAATTGAAGCTATATGAATAGCAACAAAAATCGGTTCTTCGACAAACGGTTTCAATCATCCATTAAGGGCTCATATCAATAACTATAATACTTAAAAATGACCTATGTCGTATTTGAACGTTAATCTTCATACAAATATATATTCAAAAAGTTTTCTTATCACAGAATATTGTTGTTTCTAAACTTTTATGTCCTTTTGCAGGTTTGTTTGCAACGTTAACTCTGTTCAAACTGTAGTTTGCATACCTATGGATAAAAGATAAGGCCTACCAAAGTTTACTTTTGAAATTTTCCAAAGCAATTTTATTATATCATTGTTTCCTGAAGTAAGGGGGACGTTTCTTGTATAATTTGACTTTGTAGTTGAAGGCTAGGTATGACATATAGGTATATGCAATACAAAAAAATATTTTCACCCATTTCAGTATCAAAAACCTACGGGAAAATGATTTTCCTACAAGCGTGCGTGATTCACCCTCTACCCGCACGCAATTCATTGTGGGAAAAGTTTTCCCACACTAGTGCGGGAAATTTTTTCACACACTAGTGCGCTAAAAACATTTATATGATATCCTCGTAAAATATAAGTGGTGGGTGACAAAATATGAAAGTTCAAGCTTTTTTGTTGCAATACTAAGTGAGTTTGTTCAAAATCATCCATCATTTTGCACTATTTATTGAAAAAATGAACAAATATTGATAAATAAAAATGTATTGTTATGAAAATCACCCTATATATAGGCTTTGATTGATCTGATAACGAGTAGGTAACAATTGATGTTGTCATGCCGATCAATACACAAATTTGTTTGTAATTGTCAGAGTGACAGACAAAGTGTTATTTATATAAAATTTTCGATTCAGTGAAATTGCCACAATGGATTATTCATCTGATGAAGAACTTCCACAAGAAATCGTGCAAGCAGCTACAGATGCGAACTTAGAGTTATTGCCAACGAAATCTAAACAAAGGTATGAGAAGCAATACACGAGTTTTATTGAATGGTGCAACAATAAAAAAGTGAAAACACCAAATAAAGAAGAAGTATTCTTGGCTTATTTTCTAGAAATGTCTAAAACATGAAAGCCGAACACTTTATGGGCAAGATATTCAATGTTGAAGAGTGTATTCAAAGTAAAGCAAAATTTGGATATTAGCAAATTTTACAAAATAATTGCATTCATTAAAAGACAGAATGTCGGTTTTCGACCGAAAAAGGCCAAAATCTTCACTCAAGAAGACGTTTCAAAATTTATGACTGAAGCACCCGATGACATATACCTCATGATTAAGTTAGTAGTAATTTTTGGATTAGCTGGTGCTTGCAGACGAGAAGAGCTAACAAAACTCACCATTGACGACATAGACGACAAAGAAAACCTGATAATTGTTAATATCAAGGATTCCAAAAATCATTCCTCTAGATCCTTCGTGATATCTGAAGACGCAAATGATGGTTATTTTTTGAACGTATACAGAAATTATGTACATTTACGTCCAAAAGAGACTCCTCACCGTCGTTTATTCTTGTATTACAAAAGTGGAAAATGTACTGTGCAATGTGTAGGAATCAATACCATAGGAAAGATACCCTCCGAAATAGCAGTATATCTGCGCCTTCAAAATACAGAGCTTTACACTGGTCACAGCTTCAGGCGTTCCTCAGCCACTTTACTTGCTGACTGTGGTGTGGGTATAACTAATATCAAACGCCTAGGAGGATGGAAATCGACTTCAGTTGCAGAGGGGTATTTAGAAGACTCCACCAATCGAAAAAAAGAAATGTCCAACAAAATTCTCAATTTGAACACTACATCGTCTTCCGGGTGCATTTTAGAACCATCCACGTCTATATCGATCGGCGACGATTTGATGCCTGTGCCTGCACATTCGATTTCTTTCGATAATGTATTGCCCGAGTTAACTTCTTCTTCAGGAAATCAGCTATCTTCAAAAAATATGCTGGCTTCCGCTATAAATTTACATAATGCATCAAATTGTACATTTACAATAAATATTACGAATAATTAGTGGATAGAAAATGTTACTCTTGTTAGTTGTTTCCATTTGCATGAATAAATAATTGAAAAAATGAATTTGTTTCGTACGCTTGTAGAAAAAGTATTGTTCCTAACTCATGCGGAAAGTGTCTTTCCGCACTTGTTAGGAAAATTACTATTATATATCTACAGTAATGTTTTGTTTTCCTCACTAAAATGGATGTAATCCTGTTTTTCTCATATGTATTTAGATAACGTGCCAAGACGTTACACAACAAAACATCTCAAGAAAATTTAATATATTCATTAAAAATATTAACGAGAAAATGAAATGAGGTTATTAGAACAAGAATCTTCAAGTGTACGGCTAGATGAACGTTCGACGAGATATTTTTACTAATAATCGAACGTAATTCATTCCAGGCAAATTGGCATTTCCGTGGAAATATTACACGTACGCGTACATGTCCCCTAAGTTTTGTTGCGGGGCTTTGTAAACACTTAGTGATGCGATTTACATTTTTCAAAGCTCATTTCCCCCCTTTCCTAAAAACAAACAAATTTTATATTTACACATTCTTTGTAAAATCCCGTAGTTATGAAGTATACATCAGTGGGTCTCACTTCTCATAGAAACACCCCGTATCTTCAGTAATTATTGGAGTAGAACTCTGTAAATTTCAGGATCAGTAGATATACCGGCGATGAGCCTAAATCTTTCCTGAACTTGATCTGAGTGCCATACACTGCTCGCCAGGAGATGTTTTATTATTTTGATTACTCATGAAATCCCATGAGTATCTGGGGAAATGAAGTGCGCCATGTCATGGAAAGGATATAGTAGGTACTCGGGGAAGTCGCCCGGTATCCCAAAGTTTGTTACAGAATATACTATTCCTATACAGTTCTGGTAATAGTGGACGGCCCTCATCTAAAACCCTAGATCTTCCAAAGTAGCTACTTTCAGTAGTTGCTGTGTGTTCATAGTTTCAAGTCTCTTTTTACCTTCGATTGGTTACAGACAATATTTTTTTTCATCGTCCACTAAGTCCAAATCTGCTTTTCTATCTTTGACATAGGTGCCGGTTTCACCTTCTTATGCCGAACTCAGCTCGTTTTCCTTATAGACCGTCAGATAATATTGAAAAGAACATCGATTTTGAGTAAAATGGAGTGAAAATCTGTGCTGGTAGTAAAATTGGGATCCCGATTCCGAATCCGTGGAAGTTTTCTTACATTATTTTTGGCAAAAACTAGGTGATTCCATCGCCTCTGGCGAAGAGTGTATGTCATTCAGATCAACCTCAGGCAAGTTTATCTACTAATCCTGGAATTTACAGAGTTCCACTCTGATAATTACGGAAGATACGGGGGTGTTTCTGGAGGGTGTTTGTTTTCAGAAAAGTAGTAAAATTAGCTTTGAAAAATGTAAATCGGACAACTGGGTACGGAAATATAAAATTAAAAAAATTGGCGGCCATTTTTATATATGGCGACTAAACTACCATGATCTGGACCATGTGACCAATTTTTTCCCATACTCATATAGGTGTTTTACAAAGCCCCGCAACAAAAAAGAGGGGACATATCACTGCACACGTGACATGGGGTAGCGCCCGCACTATATACATACAGTGCGCGCGTTAAGTATGGAAATTTTTTTTTTTTTTTTAATATGAAGATATTTCGAGAAAATCCTTGGATAGGTCAATCTTCTTTTCCAATGGGCCAATTTTTTAACCCCACCCAAAATGAATAGGGTTATTCGCATTTGAGTAAAAATTACTTGGTGATATTTTTAAATGGGACACCCAGTATATTTTTCAACATTTGGTTAGAAATCGCCAGTGATATCAGGTTTGATGGGATCATGTCAAATGTCTGCCTAAATATATGCAAAAAACTTCTCCATTTGACCAATGTGCGTGTGACAGAAACTTTTAACCTTCCGAATCCTGTGGAGTCTTAGTCTTAGAACTCATAGGACATATGAAGAAGTTTTTTGCCCGCAGCCGTTTCACATAATCTCATCAAATCTGGTATCACTGGATTTGTTATTGACGATCCCTAACCAAATATTTTTTTGATATATCTTCATATTCAGAAAAAATTAATTGTTACCATACTTTACGCTCGCACTGTATAATACTTTTCTGATGAGAATAATGGATCAGGACTTCTCTTACAAGAAAAATAATACGACTTTATTTATTTAAATGACCGAATAGGCAAAATGTCACTGTTGAACAATGTTTTTCAATTCGACCTAAAAAAAGGAGAAATGTGCACTAAGTTAACAATATAACTTTCAATTTATAAACTGACAAGTTAATGAGAATTAGCAATTATATTAAATAATAAATCCAATGTCGAAATACGATCAAGAAACATGGCCGTACAGTTGAGCATAATCAGCTACGTAGACGATACAAGAGCTTTCAGTTTCTCTTTGAAACTGATGATGGAGAATTTGGAAAATTCAGTTCATTGTTCAAATACAATGGCATTTTGGTGATCAAGTTTCTGTGGACAGATTGAAAAAAAAACATGGAGAAGATGAGTTTGAGTTTGACAAAAATTTATGAATTCAGTGCAGTTCGAAATACAAATGGAAAACAATAGCATGCCAAAAACCCATAATGCGTGGTTTGTAGGTACTTCAGATTTCGAATTATCCACCACGACATATTGTGAACGATTGTTCAGAAAGTTGGATATCAGTTGTAAAAACCTGTTAACAAACACGTCTGAGTTTTTGTTTAGGTAAAAAAGAATGCAACGTCTCAAAAGCCCTGATATATTCCAACAAAACTAGAAAAGTTACTTTGAAAATTGATGGATTTAGTCGTTACTACGTGGTAGGAGATCATCATGAAAAATGAACAATGAGAATAGTATATTCTGTAAGAAGGATAGAATGAAAAATTCGATGCGAGTGGGAAGTTCCGAGCGCGAGCTGAAAGCGAGCGCGAGGAACCACGAGCATAACGAATTTTCATTCTAACCGAGTAACAGACTGTGCTTTCTTTACAACCACAAATTTCACATATAATCAAATGGAAAGCAAACGAAAAATTATTTTGACATTTCATTTCACATCTTGTGACTATGATGTCAGTCAAGGCTAACGTAATTATTGCTACAACAATGTCAGAATATTCATTCTTATACAAGTGATTGAATGAAATACACGCAAAATGCATAAGACAGTGTTTTAGAATATTTATTCAATATCAAGAGCGTGAATACTACCATTCTGTTATCAAATATGATTTCAGAATTGGCAAATTCCGTGAAGGTTGTGGAGAAATGAAAATTCCTAAAGTGGTAAAAAAAACAGGAATTTTTATTTCTCATTATTCATGATGTTAGTTTATTCTTGTCAATGTTAATCAAAATATCATTCATAATGCAGGATAAAGCAAACGTAGTGCTGTGATGCTCTTCGAACCCTGACTGTGTATCAGGAATGATGTTTGTAGAAACGTAATCTGAAATTTATTTTTTCATAATAAAGCGCTCAATCAGAACATTCTGTAGCGTTTACAATTTTAGGTAAAGGAAGCACATTCTGACAAATGGAAGCTGACAAGTTGAGATATATTTCTGTTTCTGGATACATTATCGCATCCTGTGGCGACCGATTCAATTGCGTTGATACATTCTACAATTTCATTTTCTGTTGTTAATATGAAGTAAAAACTTCTGTTATGAGTGACGGTGTCATATTTATCCAACAACATACTTACACTTATATGAAACCTCAAACTAGATTATTATCATAAATTCATCTTTTGCTGAAGTATTACTGAATACATATTCTAATAAATTGCGCTATTGAGAATTAACGAATAATGGCAAAATTGAAGTTTTTGGCAAGCGACTGGAATATCTTATTGAGGACATGTTAAGAAAAGTTGATAAAAATAGTAGTTAATCGAAATAAGTGGTATCTTTAATAACTACTAGTTCAGTTGTTAGTTTTGGTAGTCGGAGGTAATGACTGCAACCAAATTAGATGTAAAATTGTGCAGCCCTTCTCTGAATCCTCAAGGCAAGCCCCAGTCACTTAAATTTTTTTAAGCATTTTAAGGGACTCAACTGACTAAATACATCGAAATGTTGATATTTGAAAACATAATTCCATAGTTGAGATTCCTACATAGTTATATTTATTCCTGACATGCTTTCTCAAAAAAACTATGATTATGTTAAACAAAATTGTAAAAATAATGTTTTTCTTAGACCCCTTTATCCAATGATTTAAAATATGACCCATTCATTATCACTCGAACCTTCCATCTGTTCATATCAAGTAAGCATAGTATTCAATAATTTGTCACTGTCCCCATCATTTTCAAAATACTTCGCTTCTCCTGTTTAATTTCATTGCAGTATATTCTGTGTGGTTCAGTAATTTACTCTAAATAAATTCAAATAAACTACTTACGAGACAAGATACGTTACACCGGTTACTTCACGTTGTTGCTTGTTTCAAGTCATTAATCCAGATTGACTTATTGAGTTAAATTTCATGTAGCCTTACCTGAAAACAAAAAGAGAAAAAAGTTAAATGATTGCCGAGTAACCTGAGAAGTGTACGTTCAAATACTCTATGAACGGAATACGATTAATTGAGTGGATGTGTGATATCGATAGGATTCGCCAGTATTATCGATTTAGTCTGGAAGATTGAAAGGAGAGATGATATGAAATTCCACTGTGAAGAATGAGCGTGAATTTAAAAAGGGATGATGTGATACTACGCCTATTACTACGCCTATAAATGCTGGTGTCCCACAAGAATCTAGCATCAGCGTTATAATAATAAGCATAGCCTGTGCAGGTAGAGGACTATTATTATTCTTCGGCGTGGCGCTTCGAGAAGACTTACTGGCTTTTGGTGGCGTATTCACTTTTCAGCTGCAGGAAAATACGGAAAACCTACTACAGCACTCCAAACAAATATTAAGGTAACTTTTATACACCGATGAATATGTGAAGTGTCAGCAAAATTTTATTTTAAACTCAACCCAATTAATTTAGTCGACAGGTAGTTTCAGATAGAAAAAGGTTGGAAATTAATGAAACCTGCAAAGGTTTCGTCCATGCTCTGGTTTTTCCTCAATAACTTTTTTGCCTTACGTTCTACGGCAAAAACGTTCATTTACTTGTTTGTAGATTGTTAAAATCCATACAGATTTGTTTCTCAAACATGTTTGGGTATGTTTTTGCCGTGGGACGTAAGAGAAAAGAGTAATCAGGGAAAAACTGGAGAGAGGTCGAAAATTTTCCAGTTCCCCCCCACTACTTTTTTCGCACATGGTCCTCGAGGTCCAAAACTTGACAAAATGTTAATTAACCATCGCTGAACATTAACTTCCGACCTTTTTCCACCTAACCCCACTTCTTTCAACTTGTCGACTGAACTATATACCGAGTGGCAACGAGTACGGGTCAAGACTAATGGCTCCCATGTTTATGAACCAATTACTGAGAAGTTTGGAATATACGTTCAAAACATTATTTCAAATGTATTGACGTACACAGTCGGATTTAAAATTACGTTGAAATGCGTCAATCACTAAGAAAGTTATGGGGAAATGAAATTTGAAAAATATGACGCAATCAACCCACCATTTCAATTTCAGAAATTTTAGCAGAACTCTGACTTCACCAACATATTTTTCAGATTTTATTATCTTATAATTTTCTCTTTTATAAACAGATTTCGATGAAATTCTGACCAGTAATGTTTTGAGACTTCCTAAATACTGTGGTGTATTCCGATTTTTGAAAAAAGCTGTGAATGGATTGACGCTTTTCAACGTAGTTTCAACATGAACCATTTGGAAATGTCGCGAATCCAGTGGTGTAGTCAGCTGTTTTCTATAAAAATCTCTAATATTTTTTTTAGATTTTGACTAAGAATAGTGGCTCTGTTAAGTTTAAGGGTGCTTCCATTTTGAATGGGTCACACTATATTATTTTGTAGTCTTCTATTAACCTCATATCTCGGATGAAAAAATCATGACACGAATCATAACTGTTTCAAAAAGCTCATTACACTGTACATTTCAACATTTAGAGAAAAAAAATTCTTATTGTATAATTTTCAATTATGTTGTTTACCAAAAAATCAGGGGTGGAACCTAAACATTTTTTCATTTATTAAAAATATATATTTTTTTGTTGTTATTTCAGAAAATATAAGATTTATCAAAAAACGATTTCGCTAGGTTGAGAGATAATTCCATTCTCCACAAGAAAACGTGGTTTAACGCCGACGTCACATTTCATGCTCGCGCTAACCTGCCACTGCAAGTTCAGGCAGGGCCGAAAATTAGATTTGTCATAACTTTGCTAAAAATTATAGTAGAAGGAAAAGAGAAAGTGCATATCGTTCCTGGAGACTTCTACTTCCTCATGCGAATATAACATGTGAGTATCTGAGTACCTAAAATGTGTTTTGTCCCTCTTCACATAACTCTTCTACGATGTTTACGGAGGATCCGAAAGTCATGAATATTTTAGTTGATATGAAATTATTATACTGGAGCAGGAATCAGTACCCTCTTTTTGGACCATATGCAACGATTTAAGGCAACTGAGACAAGTCTTACTTATACATGCCAAAGAAAAAACTGGGTTTTACTCCTGCCTCAGTTTTCTACTCACCCATAATCCCGGCAATTTCTTCAGTAAATGTTGAAAATAATCGCTCATACACATCCTACATAAAAAATGAAGTATGTGATTTCAAGCTTGAGGTTTGCATATATATATATATATATATATATATATATATATGCAGGTATGAATAAGCTATAATTTTCAACAATTAGTGAAGAGAATGCCGATTTTATGGGTAAGTTGAAAATGAGGCAGGAGTAAAACAAAGTTTTTTCATGCATTTATAAGTGGGACCTGTCACACTACTTTAAAATTGTTGCATATAGTCCAAAGAGGGTATGGGTTGCTGCTTCAGAATAATAATTCCTCATTTACTAAATTATTCATGATTTTCGGAACACCCGCAAACATCTCCGTGAAGGGCGACAAAACATATTTTAGGTACTCCAATACTCGCATATTATATTTGCATGAGAAGTTAGGAATCTTCAGACACGATATGAACTTTTCTTTTTCTTTCTCCGATCATATTTAGCAGAGTTATGACCAATCAAATACTCGGCTCCGCCAGGACTTCCAGCGGCGGATAAGCGTGAACCTGAAATTTGATGTCGGCGTTCAATCACGTTTTCTGAGAAAACGAGCGCGTTTCATGTTGAGTTGTTTTTCCGATAAATCATATACTTTCCAAGATTACAGCAAAAATCTATTTCTGTATTTTTAAACGAAAAAAAAATATATATGTTCCACCCCTGGAATTATGGTACACTATTTTTTTTCGTGTTTATCATGGTTCCAACTACTAGCATACCAAGTTTGGTGGTGCTACAATCGATTCTTGTCTCAAAACCCAATCGTACTGGATTATTCAACTTGTATACGTATTATTTAGAATGAGTTGCTGATATTTCCTTTTGAAATATTACTTTTTCGAAGCGAATCGTTTTTTAATCACTGTGTATAGCACATACAGACTTAAATGTTCTCAAATCCTACTCGGTACGTTCACGCATAACAATCATGTGTTTGTTTGACTTCCATGGATGATATCGACACCTGGGGAACCTTGAAGACGCTGCATTTCCTAGTATCGACTTTTGCGATTCGCGTCGAGAGAGGAAGGGGTGTTGAGTTAACAATTTCCCTCACGTGCCGTTTCCCGACCTATCCTAAGTGCTTTTTGTCATGCACAGCACACTCAGGGTGAATACACCAGGACCATTGTCCTGGACAGTGAGTACTGTTCAGATGCAAACTGCTTTGGGGGAGATTGAGGCAGTTTCGACAATACAATTCATTCGTATTTTAGGACAAATCCACTAGTCATAATAATTTCAGCAAAGTTGTTCATTCGCAATTATTATTTATGATCATTCCGCCTTCAGTTCGAAGTGTTCAGTACTTTTGATTTTTCTATCCTAAACGAAACTCAATAAAATATGCTCAATGGTTCCTGTTAGGAATCTATTCAAAATCATTGTAATCAAATTTACTCTAACTCGAAAGACACTTTGATTTTATACCGACTATGAAAAATACCACTTTGCCGTTACATACCATCCAAACAAAGATTCACTTTTTCTGCTTGTACAACATATTAATATTCATATTTTCATTTACCTACCCATCTCTGTTTGATAGAATAATTATTTATGTATCAAGTAAGTAAAGTGATACTTCACTTACTGAGGCGCAGCCGAGTTCAACAAACACGCGAGTACAAAAAAGGCCTTTACGAAAGTGTACCTATCATACAAAGTTTTTTCTTCGGCGGTTAGTATATTGCCAAATTGTAGCAATTGTATCATTATTTTGAATGTATTATATTATGAATTGTCGTCGTATTATGAAATGATGACATTCGAGTTATATTTGACGCAAAATACTGTATTTTTCAAAAATGCATAATTATATGAACAGTGTGTAAAAATTTACTCTACGCGCAGTTGCTGATTTTACGCACAGGTAATTTTTTTCACGCAATTGTGTCAAAAAGGGTACGCACTGTCGTAGAAAAACACTTTTTTATTATTTCGTTTGAATATGGCGACTTTCTGTTCACAATTTGAATGTCAAAATGACGGTCATATTAGCACAAGTGTGAATATGAGTGTTCATATCGACATTAGTGTGTATATATGAATCGTTGATTCAATGTATTCGGTACCACAATAAAATGTACCTTATCTGGGGTCCGTATTCAATGTAATCCATTTTATTATTGTTGTTGAAACGATAATACAAAAAGACTTATAAATAACACATTAAAAAATGGCGATTTCTTTGCACGCGAAGAGTTGGAACACTCGCTACGCTCGTGTGGTCACAATTTCATGCAGTATTTTTTTCTACAACTGTCAAAAAAGTCAACCAATTCAATTGCAAATATGAAATGAGTTTGATATATTTGTTGATGTCGTTCTTATTATTATTAACGGTGACTAAGCTTTCGAATAACTAGTCCTTCGGAAGGACCTATTAATTTTTTTAGATTTTTCTTCAAAATAACCGAACAATACTCCATGAATCTAGGAATGCCGTTTTCTTTAGCTAGGTCAATAGAAATTAATATGTGCACTATACACAATTTTCTCTGTTCAGTCTTCATCACTCTCCATTATTTCTACTTGGGTATATTAATTTCATAGTTATCAAGAATTCGTTATCTCAAGAGATGCACAATGTTGCTAATTTCATTGATTATTAATGTCAACAACTTAGTTTCTGATGACCAAACACCACAGATACCTAGGATTACTTACTGTGAATTAGACGCAATAGTTGCTTTAGACGTTATAGCTGTTCGCCGCAAATGTTTCGATATTTGATAACACTCGCTTCATAGTTGAAACGCGATGGATATTACAGGTGAAAAATTTGTTTATTAGATATTTATGGGCTATATTAGTTGCCACTAAAAATAAGAACTTACTCGTTATTCGGTTCTGTCATTGTTGTCGCAAAACATTTTCTGTCGCCTAGCAACAACCGTTAAAAAAGTGCACTTTTTTCTCGTTTTTCTGTGAAATAATGATATCGTATTTTGATGTTGAAATATTTTAATACTTCAGGCACACAAAGTCCACAAAAGTGGACTTCTTTGACAGTTATAAAAAAATATTGCTTTATTGTTAACTGGTTAGTGAAGCTGAAAGAACAAAAGATGGTAATAAAACTGAAAAGACTGTTCGATTAGTCAAATGACAATAATCATTCGCATGTTAGGTGATGGATAAGTAGAAGCAGTCTTCAGTTATTTCCACCCCGAAATAAGAGGAGATGATGGCAAATAAGCCTGTATAATTAACACTTTTGGCTCAAAATTTGTATAGGAATAAGAAACGTAATTCCAGACCATCTCATCAGTATCCACTTTCAGGCTGAAACGAATTATGTTTCCCTCAATGTTGCTTCTATTTTCCAGTTCACAAATTCAAGGAGCGAGTTGGAAAATGCCATAATTGACCAGGAAGGATAAAAGGTTGATGGGAATATTGGAAAGTATGAAAATCATAGAGTTCAAGCTGAGAAGTTAAACAAAAATTCAGTAATTCTGAAAATGTACTTTCCTAGGAGAAATATTGATAAACTGTAGATGTGAAATCGCAATTGCTATGTACTCTTGAGAAAAAATTTTTTTAGTCTTCTCTGTTATGGAATTCATGTAAAAGTTATTGATTTGAAAGCTGCCAATTTGGAGGTTATGATACTGTCAATATGCTCGCCAGCCAAAATATCCGGGCTGTCGCTAGACGCTTGTGAAGAAAACACCACATACGAGATATATCGACTTACGAAAGACAGAAATAGGTTAGGGTAAGAAAGTAAAATCAATGTTTAAGGGGAAGCACATAACGACTTCTCGGCTGCAAAACCTCTAGAGTCACAAAATTTGGCGGAACCTGCAGGAAAAAATGATGAGAAGCAAAAGGTATCCTATGTACCTGTACTTATTCTGAATCATGTTTTTCGGAAACCGTTCATGCTGTATTGTTTGCTTGTCATTAAGAAAATTCGTCAATGAATGAAGTAATAGATCTGATCTGATGTAATTTGGAATTCAGACAATTTAAAAGTATCGTGAGCAGTTGTTTGGTGCAAATTTTAATAATTATCGATATCTGTTACTCCAAATTGTTATTTCATTTAGAAATTATCATTTATTCATAATATAATTGGTGGTAATATAACGAGACCACAGCACAAAATGATAATACCCGTCTTCTATTCGCACAGGCTGTCTTTGGGTACACTCTTATGTGAAAGAGTAGGTATTGGCTGTCTTTCGGTACACTCTTATGTGAGAAAGTAGGTATTATCATTATATATTATTATTATTATTGCCACCGAATCCATGTCTTATAGTTTCCACGAAAACGATTATGTTTGGAAATTCATTAAATTCCGATATTTATGTCCTAATTTAACGAGATAAATTTTGGTTGAATATTGTATTTTGTGGAGGATAGTCGTTCCTTGACATGGTTTTTGGGTATTTAACAATATTGATCCGATTTGATAAACGACGATCCAAACACCTTTCTTCATTGACCATCAAATTTCAGAAACTGGAAAAATAAATAATTTTTTTCTCTCACACTAAAAAAATTGTTAATTGAATATTTTTGAAAAAGTTTGTTGTTGCTCAATCAAAAACATACTGCATCTATGAAACTAGAGCTCACTTGATTTGAAAATAGTTTTTCAGTGTGCATCTGAAGTTTTCAATTTGAAGTTTACGAAAAATTTAAATAATAGATTTGCTTCTATCGCCCCTCCTTGAAACACCTCCACAATCGATTAGGCTCTCAAACGGAAACAATCAGACGTTATCGGAATCCAACAAAAAAATTATAGACATTTGCTAGACGATCAATTGATGATCGATGAGGTGAATACGTGATGGATTTGTTCATTACAGGTATTAAATTATTTATCAGAATTGAAACTCTACCACGAAAACAATAACTTCGATTGTCATTTTCAATGCAGAAAACGAGGAATCAGACTGTAATGAGACTACGTAGTAAGTGCAAAGAATTTGGAGAAATGTGTACCTTCATTGATTTCGGTTATTTCAAACCGTTTGAGACGGCCACTAAAAAGTTTTTTCTTACAGGTATTTTGAACCAAATAGCAATAACTTTTGTTGTTATTGTTGAAGTAATTGTTGTAATTTAAAAAATGATGCCTTTCGTCTTTAGATTTTTTGCTCAAGAATAATAATAATCATGATATTACTCAACTCTTTTGGAGTGGTGAAATGGACGAAAATCCAAATTGTCACTTCCATGGTTCCTCTTTCCCATACAACTGAGGGGCCGTGAACTTTTGAGATTGGAACGTTTCCCTAAAATATTGGTACTGAATACAATCTGTAGAGTCATTAGGAGTTCAGTTCCCCTTCTGAAGAGTTAGAGCATTGAATATGTACAAGCGGGACTAGATTGACAATAGTTAGTATACCGACTCTAATATCAGAAATATATACAGTGACCGCCAAAAAGTATGTACCATATGGGAAAAAAGTTTATTATTAGAGTATTGGAGAAAAGATTCTGGGGAAAAGTTTGTGCATGTCCGATAACCTAAAAATCGATTTTGACACATGTCACGTGATCGATGGTATGGCGGCAAATTGAAAAAAATTACTATGAATAGGCAAAAAGTCGGGCAAAATGGCAAGATATCGAAAAAAGTTATTTGAAAAAGTTAAATAGCTTGACCATACTGAATTATTTGTATTCCGATGATAATAACAAAACTTTCTCATTTTCTCCACACCAGAGAGCACTAATTTAAAAAAATTGAATTTTGTCAGAACCCGTGCTGTTACAATGGTTCGTATCTACCAGTTATATCAAAATTCCACTATTATTGCGATGATAGGGAAATCCAAAAATATCGTGTTTTTTCGATTTTAATCAATTTTTGATGATAATCGTGCACGAACGTTTCACTTCGCACATAATCTTAAAAATGTGCGTCAAATTAAAGAGGCTAGAGTTTTCAACATTGCATGCGAAGTGAAACGCTCTGGCACGATTATCATCGAAACTTGATTATAATCTGGAAAACACCATGTTTCTGGAGTGTCATGTCATCACAATGGTCGTGGAATTCTGATATAACTGTAGGATACGAACCAATGTAACAGCCAGGGTTTTAACAAAATTCAATTTTTTTAATTTAGTGCTCACTGGTGTAGAGAAAATGAGAAAGTTTAGTCATTATCATTGAAATACAAATGTTTCGGTATGGTCAAGCTATTCATAGGATAATAATATGATATTTTTAATCAGCTAGGAAAATATTAAAAAAAAATTGCTATTTTCAATTTTCTCTCATTATCTTTTCAAACTTTGTATATGTGAATAAAATTTATTTCTAAACAACTTTTTCAAATAACTTTTTTTGATATCTTGCCATTTTACCCCACTTTTTGCCTTTTCATAGTAATTTTTTTCAATTTGCCGCCATACCAGCGATCACGTGACATGTGTCAAAATCGATTTTTAGGTTATCGGACATGCACAAACTTTTCCCAAGAATCATTTTTCTAATACTCTAATAATAAACTTTTTTCCCATATGGTACATACTTTTCGGCGGTCACTGTATATGCTCTCTCAATATATATCGGCTGGGGTTCTTGGAATATATCTAATTGTAGGAGTAAGCTACATCAGTCTCCATTACTTCCAGAAATATTGCATTTTCAAGATACAAAAAGTGTGATCTGCAGGTACCACTTCAGCAATCTAAAAAAAAAATACTCACCAAAAGTAGACAAGAATATCCTTGTCGGTAACTTCAAAGTAACATTTGTAAAAATTATCTTTCTTCGTTGGACACAAGGGAAAAGTTTTCTGTAAACTTTTTTAATTGATGGCAGTTACGAGCAGTGCAAAACATTCAGTAGTAATTCAGGTCCACAAGAAGGCCAACACTCTATAGTAGGTATACAAAATATCAGGACAGGAGATGAAAAAGAGATAAAAAGGAGTGATATATTTCAAAATTTCTGAAGGTGATATTGTATATAAACTACAAAACAAACAAAAAGCGATAATTTATATTTCATGAAAGATAAGAAATGAAATTAGATCAATAAACAAAAATAACCATTCATTCATTATCATGCTTCTTTAATTCAAATAAGGAATTACCATTTTGAAAAAAGTCCAAGTAGGACGCCTATGTGTTGGAACATCCAGCAATTTAATTTTATTACTCCTAGGTTTTGCTCATTTAGGCCGTCAGATAGTGACAGATTTAGGTGCCCCATTTTCGCAAACATGCCTCGAATAGGCTTAACGATTTGGAGTAAAATGAAAATATTTTTACGAGTGGCTCCTGGGTATAACACACTACCGTACGAAACTGCAAAGGGTGATTCGTTAGGTCGTTTTAAGAAAAAAGTTCCCATGAACATATGTCCGGAGTCCTGTATCTCAGAAAAGAAGGAACTGACATATGTGCATGGGCACTTTTTTCTTAAAAAGTAGTTAGGAAAAACGAGGGAAACAAAAAATAAACAATTTTCGATAAGTTATTTCCAGGAGCCACTCGTAAAAATATCTTCATTTTACTCCAAATCGATATACTTTTCAACCCTATTCGAGGCTTTATGTGAAAATGGGGCACCTCAATCTGTCACTAGCTGACGGTCTAATTGCACAACACAGAAAGTGGGCTATGGCGATAATTCAATCAAAAAAACGAAGGAAATTTTCGTTTGACGTGTGATTTACATTCCCATTCCCATTAGTTCGTTCTAACCTAGTCAGTCAGTCGATTGTCGGGAAATGAAGTTACTTTTGTAAAGATTAATGTTTGTTAGTTTTTCAAAAGTATGAAGTTCGTTGCCGTTTTGGGTTGTATAGTCCCTTTAAATATTGGGAATAAGCAGCATTTTGTCCAGTTTGTATTTTGACGGTTTGCGATAGAAAAAGGAGAAAAAAGGTGATTTTTCATTTTTTATTAGTGTTACGAAGAGCTCCGAAATAGGATATTCAACGATTAAGAACACAAGTCACTTTGGATATGAAGGAATCTGCATTTGTTCACAATGTGCTTATTAATATTAGGAATCAAAATATCCTGCCAGGACTGCTCATTGCAACAATCTTATACGATAAGAATATTTTTATACTCTTTTGATTAGTTATGTCGATTAGTACTTTAATTTGTTGAACGAAGAGTTGCTATAGATAGGAAAATTTGAGCGGTACCTTAAAGAAAACCTTCTAATTGTTCGGATATGAGTAATGTAGTAGTACATTTATTTCAGTCTTCAATGAGATAACTCATGTACAAGTTCTTATCAATTATTATCAAATAATACAAAGTGGAAACATTAATTTTTGAAACTATTTTATAACACTGGGTAGTTCATCGATTCAGCAACAAGTACATTTAATTTCATAGCTTATGAATAGTCTCTTTGGAGTAATGAGAAATATATGAAATATCGGGTCAAAACATATTGTTGCGTCTTCGGGTTCAAAAATAAGTGTACACTGGTATGAACTCGCCTTTATTATTCCAACTTCACTTGACAACACTGTGATACAAGTCACTGTCAAAATACTTGTATCCAAGGTAACTCAGAGTAACTTCCTAACTAACTTCTCTCATCTAACAAATGCATCGCTTTTATATACAAATAAAGTTCTAAAAAACTTAAGAAATCAATAGAACACAAATAGAATGTTCGATGATTGATCCAGAACAAAAGTTAGTGCTTCTAGATTTTTCCATCTAATTCATCGAACGATCTCGAACAATTCGAGAAGTCTTTATCAAATTTCAGGTCTGTAACACTGCCTCCTCCTTTAGGTTATTCCGTCCCGGATAACACCATCACCATTTTGGCTGTCCCTCTGGAACCAATTTGGGGGATCATGGCCTCGGTATTCTGCTAACCTCTCGAAGTGAACAACTTTGGGTTTACTCCTTGGGTTGAGCTGGATGCGGTATACCAAGTCGTTGATCTTCTTTATGATGACATAGGGTCCTGTCCAATTTCTCTGTAGCTTGGGGCATTTTCCTTTCTTTCTCTGAGGTTGGTATAGCCAAACGGCATCACCTGGCTCGAACATAGTCCCTGGACTCTTCCTGTCGAACCTCTTTTTCATTTTATCGCTGGAGATTTGAAGACGACGTCTGCAGAATTCATGAACTTGGTCCAGTCTTTCTCGCAACTCTTGGACATATTCTGGTAGTACTTTGTCCTCTGTACTTCTGGGTGGCATTCCAAACAACAGATCGCATGGTAGTTTCATTTCTCGCCCAGTGATCAACATTGAAGGAGTATATCCGGTGGACACATGCTGGGAACTTCGATAGGATAGGAGAAATAGTGGTACCAACTCATCCCAATCCTTTTGATTTTTGGAGATGAACATCGACAGGTACTGACTGATGGTTTTATTATGTCGTTCAACCATACCATCTGATTGTGGATGTAGGGCTGTGGTACGAGTCTTCTTCACACCTAGAATGTTCATCATTTCCTGCCATAATTCAGATTCGAAGTTTCGTCCTTGATCAGAATGTAATTCTAGTGGGATTCCATGTCTGGCTATTACATTTTCTATGAAGGCCTTGGCAACGGTCTTTGCCTCCTGGTTTGGAATGGGCACAACTTCAGGCCACTTGGAGAAATAGTCCATGGCTACCATCAAGTATTTATTCCCTTGTTCGGTAACAGGAAACGGCCCAAGAATGTCAACTGCTACTCTTTCGAATGGTTCACCAGAAAGATACTGAGCCATTTTCCCTCGACTTCTGGTTTTGGGTCCCTTCTTTGAAGAACATAGGTCACATCTTCTGCACCATTCTTCTACATCACGACGACAATTCATCCAATAGAATCGTTCTCGAATTCTAGCAAGGGTCCTCTTGATTCCAAAGTGTCCACCTGCACGACTACTATGAAGTTGCTCGAGTACATCTTTAGTAAGTGCCTTCGGCAGGACCAGTTGGTACACCACAGTTGCTCCATCTGGGCTCTCCCATTTGCGATGCAATAGGCCATCACGAAGACATAGGGAATCCCATTGAGCCCAGTATCCCTTGGCAACTGCACCAAACTTGGATACTTCCTGCCACTCAGGTCTAACTCCATTTTTTAGCCAGCTTAGGACTAACTTTAAATTGTTGTCTTTCTTCTGATTCTTCCTCATATCTTCTGTGGTCCATAAATCAGATTCTTCAGACTCTACTCTTACGGTGGTAACTTGCAGAATTTCCTTGCAATGTTCATCATTGTAAAAATTGACTTCTTTGTTTTCGAGTTTCTGGCAATATCGGCATTGCTGTTCCAAGCATGGACGTCTTGATAATGTGTCTGCATTTCTGTGTTTCCTGCCACTGCGATGAATAACTTTGAAGTCGTATTGTTGGAGTCTCTCTAGCCATCTCGCAATCTGACCCTCAGGTTTCTTGAAGTTCATTATCCACTGCAAAGCGCTGTGATCAGTTCTTACGAGAAAACGTCTGCCATAGAGGAAGGTATGGAAATGTTCAATGGCTTTGATTATCGATAGAAGCTCCTTTCTTGTAACGCAGTAATTCCTTTCAGCTTTGCCCAGAGTTTTACTAAAGTAGGCTATTACTTTCTCTTCGCCATCCTGTTCTTGGGATAAAACTGATCCAATGCCTTGCTGAGACGCATCACAGTCCAAAATGAAAGTGCCTTGTTCTCGTGGGTAAGCCAAAATAGGCGCAGTTGTCAATTTCTTCTTCAGTTCAGTGAACGACTGTTGGCAATCAGGGCTCCAATCAAACTGAACGTTGTTCTCAGTCAAGCGGTGGAGTGGCTTGGCAATTTTTCCAAAGTCTTGAACAAACTTCCTGTAGTAGGTACATAGCCCCAGAAAACTTCTTACTTCATGTTTATCCCTAGGACGTGGCCAACTCCTAACAGCCTCGATTTTATCAGGATCGGTCTTAATTCCTTCGGCCGAGATGACATGGCCTAAAAAATTGACTTCTTTTTGAAATAAATAACACTTCTTTAGATTCAGTTGCAGGTTAGCATTTTCTAACCTCAAAAATACTTCTTCCAAATTATTCAGGTGTTCGTTAAATGTCCTTCCCATTACTATGACGTCATCCAAGTAGACTAGACAAATTTTCCATGTCAAACCTCTCAATACGAGTTCCATAAGTCTCTCAAAGGTGGCGGGAGCATTGCATAATCCGAACGGAAGAACTTTGAATTGGTACAGCCCTTGTCCGGTAGAGAACGCTGTCTTTCCTCTATCATCAGGATGAACTTCCACTTGCCAATACCCGCTTTTCAGGTCCAACGTTGAAAACCATTTGGAACCGGATAATGTGTTTAGTGTATCATCGATTCTTGGTAATGGGTAGCTATCCTTCATCGTTACGTCATTCAATCGACGATAGTCCACGCAGAATCGGGTTGATCCATCCTTTTTAGTTACCAATACTACCGGTGAGGACCATGGGCTTGTGGTTTCTTCAATTATGTCACCCTCCATCATGTTGTTTATCATGTCTGCTACCTCTCTCTGTTTGGCAAACGGTAGTCTCCTCGGAGCCTGTCGGATTGGTCGGGCATCGCCAGTGTTGATGCGATGTTGAATTAGACTGGTACGTCCCGTCGAAGTCTCTGTCGAGAAAATGTTACGATGGCTATCAAGAAACTCTTTGGCCTTCTGCTTTTCTTCCATAGTTAAATGTTCCGTGGATTCCATCATTTTGTCTATTGTTCTCTGATCGGTGTTAGTGGTATTTCTTCGCAGTGCCTGAGTGTGGTTTTCACAATTGATAACTCGAGTGACAGGTTTGCAGAATCCCAATTGGTCGTTTTTCTTCAGTAGAACTTTATTTTCCGAAGTATTGGCAACCCTGACAGGAATTAGTTGTTCTGTGTTCACAAGACATCGGGCAATTAAAATTCCATCTTGGCGGTATTCATCATTTTCAATTATCCCAGTGCTCAAATCTCCAGGTTGTTTATCCATTCTGGCCATGATGATGGTTTCGGAGTTTTTCGGAATGTGGATGTCTTCGTCAACATAAATCTTAATTGGTTGGATTTTCTCATTGTATCTGCTCAGGAAGATTTCTTCATTGCCAATCCGCAAAATTTTCTGTCTGATGTTAAGAATGAAGTCGTTTTTCTCCATGATGTCCAGACCCAGAACACATTCATCCCTTATTTCCGCAACCAACATAGAATGTTCCATGGTAATAGGTCCTATCTGGATGTGTACAAGTGTTTCCCCAATGACTGGTGCGGTTTGTCCCGTTGCCGTTTCCAAAACCATATTCCTTTTCATCGGCTTCACAGATTCTTGTATGAGGTCTGGGCGAACGACTGATCTTGAAGCTCCTGTATCAATAGTGAAGGTGCATTTCCGATCTTCTAAGTAGCCTTGTATTAGTAGACTTTGGCCATTTTTCTTCAATGACGATATATGGATCTCGGGGCTTTGAACACTGAAAGTCGCCACGCGCCCCCTAGTGCCGACTAATTCTCGTTTTCCTGGGTGGGAGCAAGTCCTCTTTCGGACGTTTGAGGTCTCCTTTCTGGCGTGGTCGATCTCCTGAAAACTCCTCTGTTATAACGCCCACGTTGCTCTGTTCCTGGGCTCGGAGATCTCGATCTATCCTCGTGGCTATCTGATGACCTCTTTCTTCATGGACTTCTGGATCTCGATCTCTCCCAGCAACTCCACTGAAGATGGCCGCTTTTCCCACAGTAATAACAGCGCCTCTTCCTGTCTTGTGGGGAAGGCACTTGGTTGCTTAATGCTGTTATGGAGTCCAATATTTTCTTCAATAGCGCCTCGCTTGTAGGAGAATCCTCGTTGAATTTAACTTCACGTAACTTGGGCCTCGTATTTCTTGATGCGTTTTTCGCGTCCTCGAACTCCAAAGATGCTATTAGTGCTGCGCTTATGGTTTGAAGTCGTCCTAGTCGAAGGGCTTGCTGCATGTCAGTATCTCTCAAACCATCGATGAAAGTCTGCACCCCAATTTGTTCTATGAACTCCTTCGGTGCTTGTGGGTATGCCAAATTAATGAGTCGCTCTACGTCGGCTCCATACTCCTGTAGGGTTTCGTTGGATTTTTGGTATCGACTCTTTATTTGGCTCTGAAATACTTGTTTGAGATATTGCTGTCCATATCTGATTTCCAAAGCTTCAACGATTCTTGAATATTCCTTCTGATTACTCTCGGGGATGTTCTGAAGGATGTCCAATGCTTGTCCTCGTAGACACAGGACTAGAGAGGTGGCCATTTCCTCCTCGGACCAGCCGTTTGCGTTTGCTGCCGCTTCAAATTGACGTCTATACATGGGCCACGAGGATTGCCCATCGAATGTTGGAGGCTTCAAAATTTTCACTTGTGTAGGCCTTATCGGAGTTGTCAGTGAGGATGGCTTTTCGCTGGTGGGGAAGATTTCCTCAGAGGGTGCAGGCTTGTGTGGAAGGTGTAGCGTTTCCAACCTCTCCTTGATCCTATCCACTTCTTCGTTGAATTTCTTGTTCACCTCTCGTGCCACCCGTTCATCTATTTTGGACAGTTCATTTTCGACGTCTTGGACCCTTCTGTTGACTCCCTGGACTCCACCTCTGACTTCTTGAACTTCACCTTTAACCTCTTGAACTTCTCCTCTGACCTCTTGTACTACTTCGGTGATTTCATTCTGGAAGCACTTTTGACTGTGACTAATACGTTGCAGAATATCAACATGTTGTTGTTGTAACTGCTGGACTAACCGCGCCTCCTGTTCCTCTTGTTCTTGTTTTCGTTTGGCTTCTTGTTCCTCTTGTTCTTGTTTTCGTTTGGTTTCTTGTTTCTCTTGTTCTTGTTTTCGTTTGGCTTCTTGTTCCTCTTGTTCTTGTTTTCGTTTGGCTTCTTGTTCCTTTAAAAACTCAAGGATATCTGCAGATGTCGCCATCTCGTCGTAATTATTTGCTCGAGTATTCACCATCAAATACTGGAAAACTGCCTTACTTTTCTTTCTTCAGTAACACTTATTCCGCCGCTGTCACCAATTGTTGCGTCTTCGGGTTCAAAAATAAGTGTACACTGGTATGAACTCGCCTTTATTATTCCAACTTCACTTGACAACACTGTGATACAAGTCACTGTCAAAATACTTGTATCCAAGGTAACTCAGAGTAACTTCCTAACTAACTTCTCTCATCTAACAAATGCATCGCTTTTATATACAAATAAAGTTCTAGTAAAATTTTAGAAATCAATAGAACACAAATAGAATGTTCGATGATTGATCCAGAACAAAAGTTAGTGCTTCTAGATTTTTCCATCTAATTCATCGAACGATCTCGAACAATTCGAGAAGTCTTTATCAAATTTCAGGTCTGCAACAATATGATTAAGTTGGACATTTTACGTTCCGCAAAGCAAATGCTGTAAACATAAGAATGTGAGGAAATTATTCGACGAAAGATCATGACGCATCAGTTCCAAAATAAACATGTACATTCGACTCTCATGGTGCTTGGCATCGCATATTGAAAGACATAACCCCGTTTCTCCTTGGTTGTAGTTTAAGTAATTTTCAATCAAATATAAAGATTCGAAATTGAAGATATTTATTTCTTTTGTACTAATCATTCTGAAATATTTGGAAGACATTGATTGAACCGCGCTGTAGATAAAGCAACTTTTCGACACGAATTTCACTTTCAGAGGTGGTTGACCCATTATCCCCATTAAATACATTATATTGTCGTTAAGCTATGGATCTTTTTTCTCTTGTCCAATACAATAAAAGTTGCTTTTTAATGTTTCCGTTCTGTAGTTCTAGGTAAGGTTTTTTCAAGGCCAAACCATCAATAATAAAGCCGCAGTCATTAACAGGTAGGTACGAAACAATACCCAACAAACACTTCGTGTTAATATTATTGAAGAAATATTCACAGTGAAAAAAATCTTGAGTGGTAATGAAAGGAAAAGCTAAGAAGGCTATTTCGATTGTCTATTCACTTCATGTCATTGCACATGTCACGAACATAATGTATTCGACAAGTTCAGTTCACCATCATTAATAATAGTCTTCACGCCGAGGATATATTTTGTTCGGTTATTTCAGTAATTTTATTTTTGGATTTATCAAATTTCTTCTCGCCAAGACCTGTCTTCCTCAGAGGATAATCAATCTCCGAATATTTTCAAGTTATTAACTAGCCAAAGTAATTTTAGTAGAATTTAGTAGAATGTAAAATTAATTTAAATTATGAATTATAGCATAGCACAGCTGGTCGGAAAGAGGAAATCATACACCTCATAGGTTTTGTCTAGCTTATCATTATTTTTTTAAACTAGGAGGTGGGGAATGTTCGCGACTATTGCACTCATGCTACAATACGCGTTTTTGATTAGTGAAAATTTTTATATTGATAATTGAAAACAACATGTTTTCGGATTTGTAGTTTGGCTAATGGACACCTACCTTTTTGATGTGTTTTCGATTTTGTAGTTCGCTTCGTTATTGGTTGGTTTATAAAACAAAGTTACCACCTGCAAGCTGCTATAATGACATAACACCGAACTTTGACCAAAACCAGGATAAGCACTCACTATTAATTCATAACAATTTCACAATTTTTGAAAAATTTTGAATACACGAATACACAATCACTAAAACCAGAAATATTCAAAGACATAACCTACATCAAGAAGTGAGTAAAAAAGCAAAGGAAGACGTTCTCTGTGATTGGACTGAAATAGCGGGAAGTTTGAAATAGCAAGACAGCTGCACGCAAATTGAATTGAAATTTTGTTAGTTAGTTAGTTTTGTTAGTTGCATAGTTTTAGAACTTCAATTCGGAATTAATGTTCCAGATTGCATTGGGTAGTAGGCTGTAACATGTTGTATTTACTAGTACAAGAAAGGACGAACTCAATAATGTTAACATATACAGCACTAAATGCTCATTCAATATCAACATTGATAATAAATAAATAAAAATGCTTTTGATTTTATTCATAGAATAATTTTAACAAATACAACTCGTATTATGGATGATTATCATAAATTCCTCCTCTTTTTCGAAATAAATTATGTTGCTTTAGGCAACATAATTTGTTCTCAAAGTCGAAGGAATTTGTATTTCTATAATAAACATTACACTTGCTGTATTACCTACGAGAATATATTAGGACTAAAATTGCACTCTGCCACTGAAATGGTTAGATCTTTGGATACGTACATCGAGGAAAAGTTTGATGTGGAAATAAATTATTTGAGGATTCCCGTACTGAGTGTATATTGGAATCGAACTGTTGGCGTTGGTATAAATATAATTCAGAAGATATACAACTATCCAAACAGTTTCAAAAGATAAGATGGAGATTGTGTTGGCAGACACTCCAAGATATAATTTCCATAGCCTTCGTGCGACGAATTACTGACAGACGGACGATTTACGATATACATTTTTATAGTCGATACGGAGTTAGTTAAGACATAATAAAAACTAAGGCTAACAGACACGATAGTATTTTTCTATGCCATAGATGTAGTATCATGGATATTTGATCAAAGATATGATAGTGTAATGTATATTTGACAATAGACGAAATATTATCATATCTAAGATAATTTGTTCTCATGAAGAGACCCTATCATCATATTTTGAAGAGAAGATGGCGTTGGTTAAGTTCCTGTGGACACTATCTACAACACAAATATTAATTATTATGAAATAAATTAAATGTTGAATGACGCTAAACATAGTTATTATTAGAACTGCAATAAACGTTTGCACACATCAATTACGAAGGCTTATAAACAAATATTACTGATGGTTGTTCAACATCATATGTGAGAAAGAAAATCAACGGGTTAGGCTCTCAGTATTTAAAAATTAGTGAAAGAGTGTGACTATTAGGCGGTCAGAAGTGAGACAACCTTCATTCTAACGCAATCACCGCTAGAGGTGCTGACAGCGCTCGCTGAGTTCAGCGTGTGACGTAGTCGGTTGGAAGAGAGTATATATGTCATATGACAGCGGTATATATATTTCAGATCGGTTTCTCTCATGAAGTCCGCGCGCTGCGTTAATCGTGACGGAGTCGGTTGGAAGTGAGTATATGACAGCGGCATGTATATTTCAGATCAGTCTCTGCCATGAAGTCCACGTTTGAAGATGAAGGAGATTGACACTGGATATTGTCAGTTTTAAAATTGAGCATTGGAGTTAGGGAGGGCGGGACATTGCCGGTTTTTTAAATTTCATTATTGAAGAAAAAACATATACAGGATGTGCCAACATAACATCACAGAAAAGCAGGTTGTCAAAAAATCATATTGTATATAGGGTGTCTCAAAACACTCATCAATTAAGAGAAAAAACAACCGACTTCATTTAAGGGAAAAAAATATGGCGCATGCTTGTCAAATGCTATACCGGGTTTAGCAACGTATGATTCATTTGTCAAATGTTAGGTGGAAAATGGGTTGAAGGAAACACGCGTCATAAACGCGTGCCGTGATGGAGACCGTCATTATTAACCCATCAACCCGTTCAGTCTTCTGTCCGACCGTTTATTTTAAACAAAAAATATAAGTCAGGTGTGGGATTCGAACCCACTTTCCATTTCGGAAACCAGTGTGCATCACCCCAGCGCCTCAAACCGCTTGGCCAACATGACTTATAATCGTTAACGTTGTCGCTGACGTGTTGGTCAACGTTTTTCATTTTCGCTGACGTGTTTGCCAACTTTTTTGTTTTCGCTGACGTGTTTGTCAACGTTTTTCGTTTTCGCTAAGCGTTATTGTTTCACCATGAAGGTGAGGTTAGATAAAAAGATCTAAAAAAAAGGTGTTAGGTTGAGATTTAAACCCACGCTCTCTTTCGGGAATTGTAGCTTAAATACAACGCCTTAGACCACTTGATCAACCTGACTTATGAGTATATATAATGGAATGTTGTTGTTCGCCATTAGATAAAAAATAAAATAACTCATTTTGAATGCAAAATTTATAAAGCATATTTATTTTGGTAATATATCACATAACCATTTGTAAAAAATATCTGCGTTTCGGAGGGTGCAATTGTAGTTGGTCTGGTTGCGACGAATGGGATGCATACAAGATAAGGTATCATCATTGTTGTTGTTGTTGAATGTGGAACCATCTATAACGTATTATCATAATCCTCAAAGTTCACAATACGAGTGGTATGCCCAAATGGTGAAATTTCGCAGTAAGGTAATCCCATTTTTGAAGTCCTCGCACATAAATGATTAAGCACCACGCAGATTTTTCTTGAGGATGGCATCCAATTAAGGAATACCGTAAACCGTGAACGTTTCTCTCGAATAAACAAGTGGTACGTCGATCCTCTTTACTCAAAGAGGAACATGGTACGTTTGGCAACAGTAAAAAGTTACTTCATTGAATTCCAATCCTAACGGCTATTTCCTTAGAATGGAATAGCTGCTCGATGATGAAGCCTTGAATATCTACTACAGCTATTCTCATGTTGACTCTGCGATTGATACCGAAGCCGAATCACATGCTCAGTTCCATTTTTTCCGCTGAGTGGGAGGTGCTCAATGACAGAGTCGTGAACAATAATAGCATAGGCTCGAGTATTTTGGGTAAATCCTCACTGGAACTTTTGGTGCTCTCGTCGCTTCTGGAACAATCGATGACAAAGAGAGTTTTGTCAAAGAGTAGTATGTTGATTGGTGAGTTTGTACCTGAGCCCAAATTGCAAGTAGTTGAAATTGGCTTGAGAAAAATGTTTGTTTAAAAAATTTAGATGCATATTCTCTTTGTTATAATTGTCACTGTTTAGAGTCAGCGTTCTATTAGTGATATTCGAATTGTTGAATATTGTCGGGTAATGACTGACTTTCGTACAATCACGATCTTGTTAGAAACACACAATCACATAGCGAAGGCTTTCGAAAAAGGATGAAGTCTTGACAGCCCATATTTCATTTTTTGCACCTTGTGTGAGAGCATTCCTCTGACAGTACTGACAATTCCAACTTCATGAACTGTTTCCAATTCCTTACCACTTTGTTCATAACTATCAGATTGAAACATGAAAGCGCCAGTATTGTTTACGAATGTCACCCGGCTATTTCCTTTGGTTCTTTCAACTTTTCCGCTGATGAATAGGAGGTTCTCGTACAAGACATAGGCATTAAGCAGATTGATTGATGTTGATTTCAATAACATAATTTTTACGGAAATATTTGACATATGGGTATATGTCCGCCACTCTACCTTTTGTATGGATTCATCGTTGTGCGGTTTTCGGAAAATGTTGAACACTTAATTGGACAACATGATAACCGAGAAACTCCAAAACAATTTATTCTCCGCTGATAGTAGTTGACGCTGCTGCTGATGCTTGAAGGTCTTGGTGGAGACTGAGGTACGGTATGGTGACGAGTTATAATTATAGATAGTTAACACCATATTTTCGCGTCAATTCCAAACGAATTATTATTTCTTCGTTTCGAAAATCAGTGAGTTGAGAATGTTGATCAAGCACTTGCAACGTAATGATATATTCAACACTGAGAATAATAGCACAATCAAACATTTTCTTTTCGATTCCTTCAAGATATTATTTTGTTCATTCAGATTTTTCTCAATGAAGATAAGTTATAATAGTAATGCTGTTGTTTTTCTCTCGGTCTCATGGTAAGTAGCGTAATAGTATATTTTTCAACAACAGATGAGAATACTGTATGAAAATACAGTTTTTTTCGTTAGGTGAGAGTTTGTCCACGAGCAAAGTGGAGCGGAGCGAGTGTGGAAATTTCACGAACGAAAAAAACGTATTTGCTGATTCAAGTGCCAAGTATTGAGATTAACTGTCATTAGTGTCAAAAATCCATCAATTTGTTTTTAGTATATTCCCATCAGGTCGCATGATAATCTTCATTTGTTTCATTTTCATCTCTAGAGTAAAAACTATCACTTTCATGTACAGTATCCGGTTGAAAAATGATTTCCTGTCCGATTTTTCCTGATGCGGATATCTTAAAAATTGATTGATTTAAAAACGAATAGAAAACTAAAATTAATAGTTTCTCATATGAAAGTAAAAGGAAAATGTAAATGAACAGGAATGTCTTCAGATTAATTTTCCCAAGGGCAACACTGTGTCTTAATAATACACGTTTGCCGCCGACTTGTGAATAACTTGCACTTTGCATAGCGATGTGTGGAATGCAAGAGCTGCTATTTCATGTTTCCGGCCTACCATTATAGAAACGAGACTATCTGTGGCTTGGGTCAGTTGCGTTCTTTCTGAAAGGTTTAGAGATCTTCACAAAAATGTACATGGATTGAATCAAAACGAACAAATTCAACCTCTGACAAATATTCGAAAGTGATTTTTTGAATAATTCTCCATTGTTTCTAAGTCACATCCGAAGAAACAAATTCAACTTGCCAAATATTCCAAAGTTATTTTTGAAGAATGGAATGTTTAGGAATTTACTTGAAATGCCTACTTAGTTGCCATAACTCTCGGAAATGCCACTGAAAATGTGTATGAGTTGGGATGACCCAATCTGAAAACAATCTGTATTGAATTAACTTGATGAAAATCCGTTTTTCGATTTCAACACAGAATATTTTTTCTGTTCTTTGGTTATTTTCAATATGTTTTATGAAATGCTGTGCGGTATTATGTATGTTTACCTTCCAGAACCAACACGTTCGACTTCATATATACCTAACCTTAATGATTGTATTGAGAGAAGATCAATTGTTTACACACTCACTCAAACCTAAGAAAGGCTTTGTAGATATTTCTATGATCCTATTTATTCATTTATAGGAATTCTATCAAACCATCAAATCGATTACCAGTTTTCACCACTTTTTCGTGAAGCTTTTCAAAATATTGTTATCTTTCTCTAGGGCCCAATCTTGGGAAACGATAACTGTGCATCTCAAAGGATAGTGTTTTCTTTGTCATTGGAGTTCCTCAAATCACGAATTCTAATCTTACTACTTCAACATTCGAAAGCAGAGATATACTTCCTGAATACACTTTGTAAATTGTTCTCATTCACCGATGAAAATCGTAAATTTCATGTTACTTACAGGTTTCATTTTCATTGGCAAATACAAAACGAAAGTGTTGCCAAAATGAATTCAGTTAATTACTCAATTTCAAACAGTAATTAGCTTTAGTAGGATCCTGAACTTTCAATAACAATTATGCTTTGCCAATTTTAGTGTGTTTGACCGTCTGGACATTTGGTAAGTGATCGTAAAATTCAATGTTAACGGAGGTACACTAACAGGCAAAAGTTTTGGAAATAAATAATACAAAAGATATTTCTATTTTTGCTGTGAAATTTGGAATTGAATGTTATGAATGTGATAAGTAAGTAAGTTCATTGTGAGTAAAATAATGAACCATTCAACTCAGTTGTTTGAAGTTACATCAAACAATACTTACAAGCTGTATTTTTAAACCCCTTGCTGTAAAGGAAGGACCGTATTTTGTCATGTTACGATTGGTGTAGAAACACAACATCATGATACATTTTCAGTAATAACAAAAGTAACAAATATGATAGTATCCGCTTAAAACCAGAGGGTCATCGAACTGAACCATCATTTAGAATCATCACTGAAAAAGTAATACAGTAATTGTGAAAGATGTCGATTACAAGTAAATGCCATATAAAAGTGTTATTTTGTAGATTATTTTTGGAAATATTCAATTAGTGTAGAGCTGATCTCATGAGTTTCTCAGCCTTCTATATCTATAGCATCAAGGTCTATGTTTAGCACGCATTTTTTTCACGAATGAGAGACAATTTGGATTATATTATGTATAGTTTGTACACAGTATTTTTATATCATATTAAAACAATAAAAAAAAATTATAATTGACAGAAATTCTGAAAAAAATGGTCAGACCCCCGATATTGGAGGGGCAGATTTTTCATACTCGCTAAGAGCGGAAAAGGGCCTTGCAGCACTATTTGCACATAGAACTAAATACTACGTTAGAGAGTAGAGACAGAAACATCTTTGACTGAAGGTTGTTATAGACTTTTCATTGCCTGAAAAATAAAATAATCAAAGAGAGAAAACTAGTTCTCTACGATTACCAAATTACGGCGTTTCGACTGCTATAGTCTGCACTCGATTTCAAGTGATTCCCACAAAATGAAGAGCTGAGGCAAATATCTGTCAGTCAACTACTCCCCCTAACGAACGTTGAATTGCAATTGATATATATTTGTTGCCTCTTGTTTCCCGAGTGGAAACTCTTCTTTTTTATGTATTTCAAAGATGTGGCTGAATTTTGGCAGAACAAACATTTTCCGTGAATCCAAGGTGGATATACATCATAAATATATATCGAGAATAACAGTGATCCTAATACGGTGCCCTAAGGCATTCCATACTCAACAGTTTGTTCTCGTCTTAGCTGTTTATTCACTTCTACTACCTGCATACGGCTTGGTATCAACTTGAGAATTGAGTGGTGTTCCGCGATTTCGTTGGCAAGATCCATGCAGAAACACAAATTAAAGTGTGTATCATTTGAAGTCAGTTTTGAAAGCGATGCGTTTTTAAATTAGGTGTAAACTACATACAGGGTGTAATCTAACCCGTGAAGGACGGGTGTATAATGCCATTTTATAACGAATGGAAGGTATGAAAAATTCGAAAAAAAAAATTGTGTAAATTTTAAATTTAAATTTTTCGAAAAATCTTGGAAACAGCTGTTCGAATTCACACAGTTTCTTCCATCCGGCAGTTCCAGTATTATTGCGGCTCTGCTCCGGTCAGCTGACATTCGGCGGACAGCGGTTTCCAAAATTTCGACGAATTTTCCATCACAATTTAAACTTTCCACAAATTTTCTTCGAATTTTTCGCACCTGCCATCCGTCATGAAATAGCAATATACACCCGTCATTCACGGGAGTGCAAGAGGTTAGATTACGGTGTACTTCCTAAGCTAGAATAATTTATAATAAAAACCCTCAGGTATTTTCTAACTTTTACGTATGCAAATTTGATCAAATGTTTCACTCCACCACACGTGAAGGTTGTATGTTTGTCCCTTTCATTCGTAGAAAAAACTGAAACCGCACTGTTAGAAAATAGCTGACCTTATATTGAATCAAAAAGATCTGAGAGATGACGCCCATTAAAAAAAATAGTTTACGAATAATATATATGCATTTTGGTCTTCATTGATGAAAAGGAAAACTGAATTTGAGATGATTGATAATTGAAATGGAACGTATTGAAAATTATATTAAGTATATATAAATTCTTTATTTAGTCATAAAACCAATAAAAACATTATGAACAATTTACAAAAATACAAAAAATAGGCGACTCGTACACATGGGTATATACTTAAAAACAAACATATATTGGATTCATTGAAAAATATTCTTGCCGTCAGACCACTAATGACTTGAATTGGGATACTTTTTGTTAATATTGTACCAACCTAATAACACACTGGTCTGCAACAAAGTGACACGTAAGTGTGAGAATTTGTCTAAATTGCCCGACCTTGAAATAAGTGTTGATATCAGCATGACTGTTTTTCTGGATTTCGTGAAAAATATTTGTCTTGTCTCCTCCATGAGCTGGCATGGAGGTAATTTCTAGTTTGTGGAATATAGCAGTAAGATATATTGAAATCACAATAATGACGCATTCTCTTGCCCTAGGATTTCTGTGGAAGGTGATTCCTAGCCCAGGAATAATGCTGACGTACTCGAAACATGTGATATTTCCTCTTTATTAAATCAGTTAAATAAGTTTTCCGACGACCTTCTTGAAATTCGTATCATTTCGCACTGTGAACTATTTCGCAGTAATGCAAAATATTTCATTGCGCGCAAGTGAAAAGTGAAATAAATTTTTTCCTGAAGAAATGACACAAGTGCGACACGTTGAATGTTCAATAAAATTTGTTTTTTTTGTTTAATAAATCTTTCTAATATGCTTCATTAGTCAATTCATTTCATATTATAGGGAAGTAGTATAAAGTACATTCATAAACTAGGTTTTTCTGCAAAAATTAGGTGTAGGTAGGTATAATAAAGTGATATCTCGAAGTGTTTTGTTTTATTGGTCGGTCGTTGGAAAAGTATAGTGTACAACTCGTACGGAAACTGGTTATTTCATACTCGTCACTCGCCTTTGGTCTATCGTTTTATTACACACGTATGAAATATCTTATTTTTCGCACCAGTTGCATAATATACTATTTCGTAGCAAACAATTTTGCTGTCAACACCGAGTAGATATCAAACTTGGATAAAAATTTGATATAAAAATAAGATTATAGGGATAATATGAGAAGACCCTCTTTATGAGCGAACAAATCTTTCAATTTCCATGAAAATCTTTTTAAAAATCTGAAAAGGTAAACTTTCACCACCGGTAATCTCTGAACTGTCGGTGGTTTTCGGGCGGTTTCGGGTTTGTTGGAAGAATCACCTCGAGACCACAACTAATAAAACCGAAAAACACAGATACTTCTTAAAAATGTTTGACTGAAAATTAAAAATGTATTCGATACAATAAACTATAGTCAGAGTTTGAATATATTTTATTAGATTATTTCAAAAAAGTGCCAATTAACAAAAAACAAGTAATTTTGTGACCAATTAACTTACGTCTGTTTGTTATTCAAGTAACTCACTTTCTATATCATAACTTTGTCGGCAACTGTCATAAATGTCAAAGAAGTTCTCAAATTTGGGGGGTATCCACCAGCTGTGGATGCAATTTTGCATTGCATTTCATGTCTTATCAGCATATAAAACACTACCTTTTTTTGTTCTAATAGCCCGGGAGGTACTGTCACTTTGGAATACGTCATAGTATGCACGCTGAATTTGTTATCGTTGGTAGATCATGTGATACTCATCACGAAATAAATCGTCAGACCCTTGAGTAGCGGTGGGTTGCACAGATACAGGGTGAATATGAAAAATTAAATCTATTATTTATTCATAACTTCCACAGTTTTGGAAATTATACAGTTCAATTATGAGAAATGTTTTCGTTCAATGAGCGCTTTATTTAAAAAAAAATTACAGTTTTAGTTACCACCAAGTTTAGTTTATTTATTTAGTGCTGGCCGTCATTCTCGTCATAATGCTGTGAATGACTTGATAAAAAGAGCCTTGAATACTGCAAAAATTCCAGCTATTCTGGAACCTTTGGGAGTGAGCCGTGATGATGGTAATAGGCCTGATGGTATGACACTTGTTCCTTGGAAGTTTGGTAAACCTGTTGTCTGGGATTTTACATGCGTGGACACTGTTGCTGCGTCGCATGTGGTCGCTACTTCCAATTGCTCTGGTGCAGCTGCAGTGAACGGAGAGAAAAGCAAAAGCCTCAAATATAAAAACTTGAAAAATCTATATATATTCTATCCTGTAGCTATAGAAACTTTCGGAGTGTTGGGACCTCAGGCGTTAGAATTCATCAACGAAATAGGACAACGGATAACTGAAGAGACTGGTGACTTAAGAGCTACTTTATTTTTGTTTCAACGATTGAGTATTTCAATTCAGAGGGGAAATGCAGCATCAGTAATCCGAACTATTCCTACTTCTCGTCACTTGGATGAATTGTTCATGAATCCAAGAAAAAAATTTATACTCACTATCCAGCAGTCTCAATTCAAGTTCCTTATCACGCCGATACACTGTCAGGAAAAATCACCGTATAAGAGACTACAGAGACTACAGAAGACGACAACGGTGGCGAACGCAGCATTAACAGCTTCAACACCAGCAGGCCTGAAGTCCATAATACTGCTACAACACTAGGTCTCAATGGGTTGAAAAACATTGGAAATACATGCTTTATGAACAGTGTTATTCAATGTTTGTCAAACAAGAGATGGCTGTTGGAGTACTTGAAAAAGGACGCATACACGTGGGATATTAACACAAGTATCTCGAGTATGAAGTGGGCTTTGATAAATGCATTTGCAGAGATCATCAAAGAATTGTGGTCGGAAGATTCGTCAGATCGAGTGGTAAATACATTCTCCTTCAAAAGTCAGATACAAAGATTCGCACCTCGTTTCATTGGTTATGCACAGCAAGATGCTCAGGAGTTCCTACGGTACCTGTTGGAGGGTCTTCATGAAGACGTTAATAGAATAACCGAAATAGACGAAAAGTTGAGTGACAGTGAGAAGGCTCAAGAGTCTTGGTCACGATTCTTAAGGATGGACAATTCTAAAATAGTTGATAACTTCGTTGGCCAATTGAAATCGACGTTGAAATGTACCTATTGTGGTCACTGTTTGGTCACCTTTGACCCATTCTGGGGCCTGTCTCTACCGATAAATCAAAGAACAGGCCAATTAAGATTATCACAGTGTTTAGATTCGTTCACAAGGGAAGAAACTCTTGATGGTGACGAGAAGCCGACCTGTGCAAAGTGCAAAAAGAAGAGGAAATACACGAAATCCCTATTAATACATAAATTACCCAAAATTTTGGTTATACATTTGAAACGGTTTTCTCCAACGGAAAGGTTCAGAGAAAAATTAAACGTTACCATCGATTTCCCTCTAGAGGGGTTAGACATGAGTAACTATGCCGCAGACAATGTAGCACCTTTTCGGTATAGTCTGTATGCCTTATCTAACCATAGCGGGACTACATACAGCGGACACTACACGGCTTACTGTCGACACCCGTATGTAGGCACCTGGCATGAGTACAATGATTCTCGAGTGACCCCTTCTTCACCCAAATCCCTCGTAAGCGGAGAAGTCTATGTTCTCTTCTACGAGCAGGAAGACACCAAATCGCACCTTTGAGATCATTTTTAGTTCTACTGTTATTTACTTACTTTAATTATTGTTCAGAAATAAATGAAAAAATCGTTTCAATGTAGTTAGGAGAAAAATGATTTATAATTTTCCAGTTTAAACACCCTGTATTTCTGCAAGAGAGCAGCTTTGTGAAAAAATGCAAGTGAAAATAACATTGATATTTTTGGTAGAATATCCAGCACAAATTTGGAGCAGTTATTTGGATTCACAATTCACTTCAGCTGAACAATTTTTTTATTATTAGTATATATTCATAAAAGCGCAATTTTCTTGAATACGATTGATTTTTCCGGGTTCAAACAATCTATGTTTTACTCAAAATTTAATGAAGAAATCAAAGAATAATAATTTTCCTGATTTTACCAGTGGCGTAAAAAATAGAGGTGGAAAGGGACCAATATACCCTTTTTGTACGCCACTGGTGGCAACTAAAAATGTAATTTTCCTTTTAAAATAAAGCTTTTATTGAACAAAAATATTTCTTCGAATTAAACTGTACAATTTCCAAAACTGTGGAAGTTATGAATAAAAAATAGATTTAATTTTTCATATTCAACACCTTGTATCTGTGCAACCCACCGCTACTCAAGGGTCTGACAATTGATTTCGTGATGAGTATTACATGATCTACTAACGATAAAAAATCCAGCCTGCATACTATTACCACTTTTTTTTCAACTTGTTTTGACAAGTTTCACAGCCTCCCACCACTCCACCCACCGCGGTCGTGCGGTCTGAATCTTGGTTTAGTAATAAATAAGTGGTATGTGTACTATACTAACAACTAAATTTCATCGTGCATACTATGACGTATTCCAAAGTGACAGTACCTCCCGGACTATAACCATCATCCGGCTGCACCCCACAGAAGTATTCAGAAAACTGGTGCGAGCTGGGAATAACGAGGGTCTCACTTTTTTACATGCGATCCCAAGCATGAAATAAATGACTACAAAAAACTTTAACCATAATCACAAATTACTTTATAATGTAATGTATAACCATAAATACTGCTCTCTAATAACCATTCAGGCTGATGTGATTAATTTGAATGAAAAAAATCCATTTAATACACGTCGTCATCCTTATTGAATATTGTACTTTGAAAAGTATTGAAATAGAAATGTCACCTGGCATAGAATAGTGCACAGGAACTCATTGTGACGTTCGTATGTTCGTAAACAGCATGTGGGTATTACTTTTCAAGCGTTTTAAAATGTACACCGAGAGACAGTTCAATGGCTTGCCTATCATAACGTATATCATTGCATTTTATGCATGCATAATTCAGAAACTTTTCCGCAATTTAGCTACGAATCCACTCAAACCATTTAAACTTTTTACGACTTGTTTCAATGTAGACACTTGCACTTGGCTTTCGGAGTTTACTGATATTGTCCGCGCCAAGAACATTTACTGTAATGGTGTCGGTATTTTTTTTACACGAGTCGACCTTTGGATGGATACCGGTGCAATTAAAAGACTGCATATTTATATTTGAAAAGGTCTTGTCACGTGTATCGCAAGTGTGGAGGGGTCGGGGGTCGTGATCATTGTCGATTAGATTTGAGTTTTGAAAATATTCCAGAATATCTTAGTCCTCCAAGAAGAATAGATATTCATATTCAAAACACAGTAATATAGAAAGTTCGAAGGGCGGGTACCTACTATTAAATTAATTTATCGTATCATTGAATATTAAGCTTCCTTTAAGTTAAATCTTCATTTTAAATTATTAGCATCAAAACATCATAACGACACATAATATATACATTAGTTACAATATAATACGTTAGTTACTCCAGAATACCCTAGATACCAAATGGCACGCTGAAATGACAGTAAAGTGACAATAACCAAAGTTGTTAATTACATTTTCACATCATCGCTGTCAATGATACGATAAAGCTTTGTATGTAACTTGATTATTATGCAATTTAAATAAATCTCAGAAGTTGCACAGGTGACTCGCTTCGTCGTATGGCAACGTTCTCGATTATTATGAACCTCGTTACATAACTAGCTATAAAATCTGTAGTGTCCACTGTTCTTTGTTATTCCACTAGAGTCCACAACTTCAGAATAAGGGTTGTAGAATACTCAATGTAGAACAACAAATAAACATTCGTAGCTCTTTATTCAGATGTCTGTACAGAACTCCTAATGCGTATACACTCCATCTCTTTGTTTTTGCATACTAGCTGTATTGGAAAACAGGTCTATTTACCTTTTAGGTAATAGAACTGAATGCAGCTTTTTTGATGAGCTGAATAATCCATTTTTTTTCCTGTCATTTATTGTAATCTCAGCTTATTGAATAAATTTCTTTATTATTATTATTATATTATTTTTTCATTATTGATTTCATCTGATACTTAAAAGTAAAATAAGTATATATACCGGGTGTCCACGGAAAGTGGCTCGCCTCTATAACTTTTTTGTTTTTGAAGATATTGGAATTAAATTCGGAGGATGTAGATAGATAGATAGATAGATAGATAGATAGATAGATAGATAGATAAGATTATTGTGTCCAAAAAAAACATTCTTATCACAAAGAGTTTGGTTACATACATGAAGAATATTATATAATAAACCTAATTTATATGAGTTTCTAATAATCACAATAGACATATTACCAATTATAAAATATAATAATCACAAGCGTTTCTCATAAACACATACAATACTAATCATCGGAGATGTATATAATACATAAAACTGCATTTTTTGACAAGTGACTCAGCTTCATGCAACTTCCGGTCTCACCGGAAGTGTTATAACCTTTAAATTTTTAAATGAGACATTTGGTATATTTTCACTTTTTTGTCGCCATATGGCATTCTGCATACAACCATGTTTTATTTGTTTCTTTTTGTAACCAAACCTTTTTAAAAATTTTAAATTCATTTTTGAATTTTGAAAAATACAACTTTACGGTATTCGGTTAAAATGCATCTGCTGGGTGAAATTTAATTTTTAAATTATTATTACTATGTTTTCTCCAATGGGTCGGAAAAAAGAGTGTTTCATTACGATTAATTTGATACCGCACACTATGAGGTCTCGAAGAAACTTTCGTCAACAAACTTAAAACTATTACGGTGGATATTCATTTTTGAGATTAAAATAATATTAAAAGTAACCTGTGACCAACAAAAATGATATAACAAAACCATCAATCCAAAAACTAATATCTCCTTGCATGAATGATATAATTAACATGTTGTTCAATCAATAGCGGACACAATAAGTTCCTAATTTAGATTTGGAAGAGTGAGGTAAGATAACTTATCGACAAGTTATGTTTTTTTTCAATATACCTTATTTACTTCAGGAAAAGAGGTGAATAAATAAGATGTTTTATTATTATATTCATTATAAGTTCAATTCAAGAAACAGAAATACCTAAAACTTAAGAGGAAACAATACCCTTGATGCAACGGGAATCGGTTTTGACGTTCAGTTTTATTTTTTTGCGAAAATTTTGTTGGAACAAATGATTCAATTCGTTTGTGAGAATTCGGGAATCTAACTGATTTTTTGTTTTGATGATTTTGAGGGATTTTTTTTTATGGTTTGACAAATGAAAGAAATGGGCAAATTCCCGAATCCTTAGGGGAATTATAAAACCAGAAGAAGAATTTTTTTTTATAAAATCATTAATTTTAACGCAAAACCGATTCTACGATTAGGAGCTATCTATCTTATTGGCGCTCCCAGCTACGTAGTTTTGTTACGGACATGTACTTCGTCATCTCCACTATTGCTCTTGAAAAATATATCCCCATACACCCAACATGTGCGGCGCAATGATAAAATTTGACTTTCGTGATGACGCGCTGATGGTGCCTCTTAAGAGGCCATGAGCGAGATCACGTTTGGGACGCTTTCAAGTGTAAAAGAATCAATTGATAACTCAAAAACGGTTCTCATTATCGATTCCAAACAAATACAGGCTGCTAGAGAAAGTTTGATTCTACGTACGTACGTAAGCAATTTTTTGAGTAGATGAACAAATTATATCAAAAAAACATTACAGCACGTACATAGATCAACGTTTTACCTTTCTTTTTATACCAAATTCATTTCGATCGGATAAAGATTGCCTCAAATTTTAATGGAAGAGAAATACCATTGCAGCTACTTCGACTATCCATGAAAAGAGTTTTGAGGTGCTGCCGCAGGCATAGTTACATAGAGTCGAAATTCCTCTAGAAGCCTATCCTATACCCTAAAAACCGGCCAAAATGTGATCAAGCCTCTTAATAATATAAGCTTTTAGCTCTAGAGTCTGACAACTTTATTGGAGGAACCAGGATAATTGACGTAGTTTTGGTGTTTTGGGTATTTCTATTTATTGAAATGTATTCACACCAAAAGTTCCAAATATTCATTTATTTGATCAATATTACTTCTCAGAATAGTCAACTTATTTATCCCCAATATGGTCCTAATGATGTTTTACTTGTTATAATACTTTGTTTGCAAAGGTGAGTATGAAATCACCTGCAACAAAATTTATCCATAATGCTTATGTACCTAACTGATAAGAGATTGTCAAAATTATTTGATATTTGGCGATAACAAAGGTCATTGAACTAGAATATAGTTTGAAGTGCTCTTACTATTCAGTGAGACCACCTTGATGAAATAAAATGAACACGAATTAAGAAAATATATGTTCCGGTCAACGTAAAAGGTTGTTAATCTACACAACTGTTCGTAATATTTTTCCGATGTATCTGTCAACTTTGCTGAACTTTTCGAATTTTCTCTTATGGTAGATCAAAGAAAAACATTATAGGTCGATGAAAAAAATGTTCCTTACACTTGAATTGGTTTTGTGATATGAAATAATATATTCAATACTACTCGCAGGACTTTTGAAATTTTCTCAACGAGTATCCAGCCAAATTCAAGTTAATTGTCATTTTGACAATGTTGCGTACTTCAGAAGAGGTTGCAAACTGAGATTTATTGCTTTCTAGATGTATCATTCACTTGACCAAAGTTTGAAAACTTTTGGAATTATTGTCAAATTTTCGGTTTTTCCTGTCTATCTCTACTGGCCTACTGTCATTATAGTCATTATCTGAGAGGCTTATACAACACTTTTTTTGATGCCAAGTAAAAAATGGTCCTGGTGTGGCTTGAACCTACGACGATTTATAGACAATCTTTCAACCTTTTTGGCTAAAATGGCTGACAAATTAAATCAGATTACAAGTATGTACTTATACTTTAATTTTTGTTTATAAAAATTTTGTATTTTAGAGGTAAATAGTTAACTTTGGCTGTATTTTTTCACAAATTCGAGAGAGGCTGGAATACAATATTTTCAGTTACATTACTTCAATATCATCAACCTTAAAGTGATCGAAATTTGAATTTCTCGAACGTAAATGATACCTTTATAGTAAATAATATGCCCGAAAACAGTGATTACCCCCCCCCCATTTTCCCCTCCCATGGAATGACCCTAGGCACGCGCCTGGGGCATTCATACATGACATGAGTATAATTTGAAATATGGATATGTGATGAAGTATTTTTCCGAATTTTCCATAGTCGTCGTCTTCTACTAATACATTGTAGCCACTAATCCCCTAAAAGGTATGGAAAACTCACAAAAGTGTGGTTCTAAGATAAAGTTATTTGTGCAAATTACATAACCTTAATCCAAGAACGCCGAAACTTATCTCACCTATAATATCTAGTCAGAAACAAGACAAACATGATCGAACACTAGCTGTGATTTATGAATAAAAAAAATTAAATAGGGTGAACTATGTTTCAAGGGAATAATACTTGTAAAAAGGAAAAAAAATGTTTTCAGTAGATTCAATATAATACGAATTCCGCTTATAACCCGTAACACAAAATAAATAAACTAGCCACTATGTGGTACTTATCATGGTCCCTTTGGGCTAATCGTATAAAAGAAGAGTCTAATAATATTTCAGTCATCTGCCAATAACTGAGGATCCTGCATCCACTAATCGTGTTCGTAGGCACGAGATTCTGAGCTCCAGAAATGGAAATGACCTTCCAGGAAGTCCCAGTTGTTAGTACCGCTACTGAGCCCCTCAGGTCGGTAATGAACACATTGCCACAAAAAATATAGATATAATATAGAAGTTCAAATGAGAAAAAAACCGAGTAAAACAATGGAATGAGAATGATATTATGTAAAACTCACAATGGTGCGCTATCCCTATACAACTATGAGAGGTTTAATACAAATTTACGGTAACCATATCCTTCATACTAAAGAAAATACCAGAAACTACATAAAATCGTCGTGTGTCGTTCAAAGACTGAAAAATCCGTTGAATACGCAAAATTTACCAGGCACCATTCACCTAGTCGTTTCCAAAATTCTACTGCCACTTTCCTTCCAACTACGAATACATCCCAACGCTTTTACTTATTATGCAAAATATTTCATACGACAATCTCGAATACAATAAACGCTCGGTTTCACCGACTACCGACTAAGGAGACTATCAAATTAGCATGCATAGAAATATAAAATACATATACTGAGTGAGTCCCAGTACCTTTGACATGAGAACTGAAAATGCTGAAATGATGATCAATACCGTGATATTGAAATTGAAAAATACATAAGACGGTCGATAAGACTCTGAAAGTGTTTTAATATAAATATTGAAAAATAGAATGTTCCCCCTATATGAAAATTGAAAAATGAAAAATGTGATTTATTTGTAATATCTAACAGAAAACAACTACTTCCCCGGCACAAGCCACGCTGGACATTGAATCACATCTGATAGATATTGTGAAAAGACTAATTGAAAAGGAAAGAAAAAAATCTGAAGGTGAAAATTCGCATTTTCATTCAGATAGCTGATTTTTTTAATTCTCTCTAGTTTTCATTGAAAAAATCATTAAGGAGAATGTTATTAAAAAAATATCACTCACAGAAATCGTTCATTTCATTGAAGCAAGGTTCGCTTCTCTCGCATTCAATCCCCAATACATTTTGGTCGACAATCTATTTCGCTTTGCCAAGCTCCTCAGGAGGATTGATATAGGATTGGAATAAAATAGGCTCTTCAGAAGCCTACACACAGAGATGGACATGAGGGAAACATTTCCTCTGCGGTGACACTCCGAAAATCATTTTCTGACATAGACCTGTCACGAGCATTCTGATTTTAGTTCGAAAATATCAATTCATAAAATCTGTTGTGGAATCATCTGCGACTGAAAGACAAACTTTATTCGCTATTTTCCATCGTTTTTCCATCCATTATATCATGTGAAGGAAGATTTCAACGAAATTACAAAAATACTTCTATACAACTCATTTTACAACTTGTTATATAAATAGCTATAATTTCTTGCAGCATTCCAATTTGTCGTGGAGCTTTGATTTGAGAATCTGTATGTTCGAAACGCTTCACTATAGACAATATATGTATCAAAAGTTTTGAAATCAGCTCGCCAAATAAAATCAAAATATTAAAAAATTTAATAGGGTGTTCCATTTAAACAAACTTGGGAGGGTGTGCGAGTGATGGGGTGAAAGTTATACCTGCCGAATATGAATAAAGATGTCCTGAAATATTCACCCCTGTATATATTTCGGTGGACTTGTATTTCCTTATTTGCCTCTCTAATAATATTGCGAGAGCAATAGCATTCCTCAACAAGAGTCAGTTCCAAATATCCATGCTAATGCTCACGTCATAATTCAGCGAAAAGGTTTCATGTACATTTCGAATGAATAACAAAAAAGGAATCAAAATAACTAACGTCGAAGTCGACCGCATCGCATCTTTTGAGAATGATTCAGCTCGTTACATTGTAGGTACCCTGTATAGAAAGGGAGAGTGTAAGAATACAACAAGATTGCATTCTTCGTGTCAGACATCCGAAAAAGAAATAAAAACGGACATCGGGACCTGCTGCAAAACAATGCTGGATTTTTATTATTTTTGGGTCTTTAGTACGCCTTATTCAGGTGTACCAATTTCCAGTTTTCTTTTTATAAATTACGAATGAAGAGCGTAAAAGATCAAATCTTGATGGATATACACGGGTGAAACAGAAAAAATGGGAGGTTTACAAAAAAGTGTAAGTCACTGAAAATAATGCTTCGTCTCCAAATTCAGCGATATTTTACGAAAATTAGTTTACATCAAATCTGGAGAATAAAAATACGGGAAGAAGTGAAGATCATTATAAATAATTTTTAAAAGCATTTTCATATTTGACGATTATGCAGAATGCATTAATCTTCAATACACTTATTTTCAGTGGAGAGGATTATAAAATACTCGAATGAAAAATACAAATCATTCTATATCCATAAATTGAAAAATGGACAGTATCGTTTTACAAAAAAAAACAGTTCAAGAAATATTCAATATTTTACTTTTAATATTAAAAAGACAAGTTAACTTCCAACCACAATCCACGATATGAATTTTAACCACACTTATAAATCATATAAGGTGGCCTATTATTTGCTACCTAAATAATGAAAAATGTGAACTCAATAAGTTAAATTCAATTTACTTATCAAAAGTAACATGAAAATTTATATTAACACTAATTTCTTTCTTCGCTTTTCAATATTTCACTCAGTTTCCGTTAATACCCGGCTTGTAGTTGCAATCGTTTTTGGAACAAATTATGGATGTCTTCTCTTCCGAAGAACGACTCGAACTAGAAGAACCTTAAATTTTCCTTGCAATATCAAGTTTATTAGACACAGAGTCCTCACTATACAGAGCAGATGGTTGTGAAGTCAGAACCTTTATTAGCCAATAAAGATGTTAAAGTGCGCATCATACTGTGGTCACTAAAAGCGTTTGCGTAGTTCAAAAACGATTCAACTTTTGATGGACTCTTGACAATTCCAAGAGGCTAAAAAGTACATTTTTTATTCTAATAACTTAAAAAGAATATAAAAGAACGTATCCTAAAAATGCAGTTGCTATAATTAAAAAAAATAAAGTAACTCCAATTAATCAGTTTTCTTTTTTTTGTGATGTTTTTGGGTCGTTGGGAATCATATTTTCTACATATCTCCACAACGTTAATAAAAAATCCTTCATTTATAATGGACCTTTTCACAACGTATAATTAGAAAGTGCATATGCTGATAACTTGGTAATTTTTATTTCTTTTCTGATTGCCACTTTTTCTATAATAAAGAAAGAGTGGTTTCGTGACATAACGTTCATCAAAAGTAGACTTGGCAACATTGTTTAGGTTGTTCACTATGAAATTTCAAATAAGGTTATCCAAAACACGTGGCCTCAGTCCTTAAAAATGGCCGCTTAGAGACCCACAAAGCTAAAGCTAAAGAAGAAAGTGTTATTGTTTCTGGTTCAAATAAAAGTTTTATTATTTATTATCATCAGTTTAGTCAGAGTGATGAAGCGCATGGATCCTTTTAACTTTCTCTCCTGAAGAAATTGACACCACTAGATTAATTTCCAAAAATAACTGTATTAGACATCATTACATATCTGCAGTTCACTCATAGTTTTAATCCAAAACAGCAAATGAAGGCCTACAAATATTTTGAAGCTGGATTCGTCCATGATTGTAAAGCACGAAATATTGAACATACTTTTGTTTACCAGATGAAAACTTCTGGCTAATTAATCTCCCAAAAGTATATGAATTTCATACAAAAATTACATTTTGGGAAAGTATTTCAAAATAGGAAGACATTTAGAGCAAATATTGTGTCGTGGTGATAATGCAGATGATGGCCGAGTTATGCTGCAGTGTAAAAATGACAGCTGTGATATATATAATGAATTTATATACAGTACATGATGTTATAATTTTCCATTTGATGTTATTTAATTCGATATAACAAATTAACTTAGTTGAATAAAAGAGTAACCTTATCGAAGATATACTTTTAACTATTTCCGCGTTCAATATTTTTGTTTATAGGTAACTAACTTGACGAAGGTAGTATTGGAAAATACATATTAAATAAAACAATAAATGAAAATCATTTTCATATTTTCTGGTATAATTTTTCTTCTTCCTGTTCTTGTTTTTCTGGCCGTTGAATGTTGAATCAAAATAAAACATTGTTAATAAAACAAACATTATCCTCAAATCTCAATATAACTTTTATTCAGTGGGAACAGTTATTACGATTTGCAGTGTTGCTCCATCGAAAGGAAGATGCGACCAGAAAATTTGAAAGGTACAAATAATATTAATGGAAGCTTACGTATACGTAGAATTCCTGCTCTCTTTGGATTTTTTTTTTATTTTGAATATCTGCAATAGTTATTGAGATATTCGCGAGAAACCAAACCAATTTTATTTTTTTATCAAATAGATTGCAATTTCTGCGAGCGAACTTTCTTTTTCGATACTTTTCTAATATTTCATTACGAATCGAATGGCACCTCGCTCATAATTTTCGGTCTCTCCATAAAAATAGTAGTGGATAGCACTTGACCGTGAACCAGACTATAGTTACTTACCCATTCATTGAAACTCAATTTCGAAATAATTTTACAATCGCATATTTAACGGTTGCTAGGAATTCACAAGATGTCCATGTCTTAATTTTCAGGCTCATACATGGAACCACAGAATATATTTTTTCTCCTCCTGTTGAACACCTCTGAATGAACACGATTCAACCTGATTTCATAGATTACTTTCCAAATTTTGTGTAGAATTGAAAAATTACTATCTAGGGTAAAACCAATATATTCTTGGAACTGCGCGTAAAATAACGAAATCCATTGAAACGGCAAACAATGGCTGTTATGTAGATTGAGCTTTGTGTTTTTATAGTGTTTTGTTACAACGAAGCTCTAACGTACGCCACTGTTAATTGACCCTGATAATATGACATGTTACCTGAATTCGGACCATAGTTTTTGCACCAATTTACGAGTTCGCAGCATAATGTTACTGCATCCTTCTTTTCCACAAACATATCATCTGTCATACAGGTTAGAAGAAGGTAATCACCATGATTATATATAGACATCTTGGTACTATATGAACAGAAATCTTTCTTATTCTTCATACCATTGGATTGGGCTGGTGATTCTATGCCGAAGCATAATAACCGAATGCCATATCAGTTCATCATGGATCAATACTGCAGTCAATAAAAATTATAATAATACAAGATTTTCATTACAACTTAGCTTGCATAGACCATTTGGAAAATCATGTTAGATTTGATAATTATTTGAGCATCAAAAGACGTATGGGTTAATAACTGGTCGAATGGAATACACTAGTGTCCGCTTATACTGCGGTTCTAAGCCCAACATTTTTTCCATATTTTAGATTTCACTCTCTACATGGGTGGGATTCGGTGTACCATAGAATTTTATTGTCGACAGTTCTTTCTCTTCTTTCTCTCCCATGAATTCAACCATAATGTCATCTCACTTTTTCTATCGACAATAGAATTCTATAGCACACAGAATCCCACCCCAGGTTCCCTATGACCAAGCCGTTCACTTGAATGACAAAGTTGGCCGGATCTCATCGTTCTATGCCGTCTAAAACATTAGAAAAAAATTCTATCATAGGGAACCTGTAGGGAGTGGGCTTAGGACGGCAGTATAACAAACCTAAAGGGACCGACAAAAACAGTTCGTTATAAGCGGAGTTCATTATAAAAAATAAATGTAATACATATGTAATGGTCGTACTTCTTTGGTACGTTTTAAGGGAAAGTTCGCAATGAGCGGGTTTGTTATAAGCAGACATTCCTATATTTTGGTGGCCGAGGATACCGAGGCCACCAAAATATTGCCTGAGACCGGTAACCTTACCGCTTGTGGTGGTTATTAGGGTTTTTGCATAATCCATTCAACAACCAAATTGAACAAATTTAATTTTATATTGGTTTAATGTCGAAGTGACAAATCTGAGACAACTCATCGGTAAATTACTTACTGCCTTAGGTCGGTATGTGACAGTCTTACCAATCGGATTTATATTTTTTTCTGATCGTAAACTCACTTACTGCCTTCGGTCAGTAACTGGCACTCTTCTTACCGATCGGAAAGAAACCCGCACATTTTCTATCTAAAATGGCGTTTGGCTAATTTTGCTGAATTTTATATGTTTTCGATCCCGGATCTCAGACCGATTTTGGGTATTAGGCATATATATTTGATTTTTGTGCTTTAATTTTAAATAAGACTTTCTTAGAAATTAACCCATCACATATAAGTTGTCCATTCGAATAAAAATATAAGTAATAATATTTCACAAAGACAGGACAATGTTCATAGAAATAGATAAATAGCAATACTATACCCGTTTGGATTTTCACACAATCCGTCGACACCAGAAACTACTAGAATTTGGATCTTCATCGACTACACATATAAATGCCTGTCCAACAGTATATAGTTTTCCATATACAGGGTGATAATTCAAACGCTTAAAACTGCTATATCTCATGAACAAAATTATTTAATTACGAATTGCTCATCACATGTTACTAGGATATGAAAGTGAAACTGAAATGACTCATGGAATAATCTGCCCCCATCAACCTGTCTCATTTCCAGCCACCCCCTCTCAAATGATATCCAGAGAAATCCCTACTTGTAATACCTCATACAATAGCTGGTAACCATTCTGTGGTAATACTTTAATTTCGAACATGGCGGACCAACAAAAGTGCAAGAGGCTAATGGGGAGCTGACGGGTTGGAGACATTTTTAATATTGTTGAAAAACATTTGTTAAAATTGTTTTCTCCTCACGAACGGCAGCCCTCAAAAGTCGAAACTTGTGCGAGCCAAGGATTAACGAGGTCTCACCTACCTTTCTCGTGTCATCAGAATAAAAATCTGTAGTCGCTAGGATTTGAACCTGCACGATCAGCAGCATCAATGGCTTTGAACGCGACGGTCTTAACCACTGAGCTACCTGCTCCATTTCCCTTCTTTCATTGAATAAATTCCCTAGTAATTTTCTAAATTAACCTCCCTCCGTCTCTTCCCCCTCTTCATAAATCAAGTAATTTAATATTATTAAGCCTTATGAATAGTTGCACATTGCAGGTGATTTGAGAAAGCAACACTTCAAGCACTGTGGACAGGGCCTAAACACTTAGTAGAAAAAGATAAATTTATGTTTGAAACGTTGACCTCACTAATGAATAGTTTTTGGTTGAACCAGTTTCGAATTCCCCATCAACTATATATATTTCATATGCATGGAATTATCTTTCGACCAACAGACTGAAAACCATTGTGTTTTTCGTACGTCTATGGAAGATAAGACGAATATAGAGCCCGGCGACGTGATGGGGATACGCTGGGGCAACTGTTTCAAAATGCACAATCATTCATCCTAAAAAGCTGTGTAGGTACAGTCTGCCGAAAAATATCACACCCGTAGGCTATTTGTTTTTATTTTAATCGCTCATTGAACATAAAATTTAATTACCGTCGGTAAACTAACCTATCTTTGACATTGCAAACATATTTGCTCGAGAAAATATACATTGTTTTGTTCTGCGAAAATGTTCATCGAAATAGACATTTTAGAATTTTTATGCCGCCAAAACAAGGTGATAAAAATCTGAAGAACTTTTAATGTCACTACTTCATTCAGAATCAGATCAGTTTTCATTAAATATGTATTACTTCTTCTAATATTGAAAAGGGGAACATTCTCCATGAAAAGGGGAAGTAGTTGTTTTCTGTTAGATATTACAAATAAATCACATTTTTCATTTTTCAATTTTCATGGGAAATGTTCCAAGAGGTTATCTTGAACGATGGAAAATAGAGACTAAAGTTTGTCTTTCAGTCGCAGATGAGTCCACAACAGATTTTATGAATGTCCTATTCATATTTTCGAACTGAAATCAAAATGCAATGCTCATGACAGGTCTATGTCAAAAAATAATTTTCAAAGTGCCACCGCAGAAGAAATATTTCCCTCATATCCATCCCTGATGTGTATGCTTCTGAAGAGCCTGTTTCATTCCAATCCTATATCAATCCTCCTGAAGAGCTTGGCAAAGCGAAATAGATTTTCGTCAACTAAAATGTATTGGGGATTAAATGCGAGAGAAGCGAACCTTGCTTCAATGAAATGAACGATTTCTGTGACATTTTTTGATAACATTCTCCTTATCTGATTCATTTAATGATCTTTTCATTGAAAACTAGAGAGAATTAAAAACATCAGCTATCCGAATAAAAATGCGAATTTTCACTTTCAGATTTTTTTTCTTTTCTTTTCAGTTCGAGTCTTTTCACAAATTCTATCAGATGTAGTTCAATGACCAGCGTGGCTTATGCTGGGGAAGTAGTTGTTTTCTGTTAGATATTACAAATAAATCACATTTTTCAATTTTCATGGAGAATGTTCCCTTTTTCAACATGGATACCCCCCAAGAGGTTATCTGGAACGATGGAAAATAGCAACTAAAGTTTGTCTTTCAGTCGCAGATGATTCCAAAACAGATTTTATGAATGTCCTATTGATATTTTCGAACTAAAATTCTTATGTAAGTGAAAGAATGTCTTAAACAAAAAGTGGAAAAACGTCTTAAGCAAAAACTAGTGTAAGATTTCAATCAAGAGCATGTTCATTTATTTATTTTTCCAATTCCAAGCTTCCATTATCAAGTGTCGCTTTTAGCTACAGTTAGTTAGATTTTTTCCATAACTATGGGTCTTACAAATGAATCAAATTCCAACGGTATGCAAAATTCCAAACTATCGTGGCGAATATATTCAAAATAATAGCATATACCTCTAATGAACCATTGGTCAGAAACTAGTTGACAACAATAATTAATGAAATTTGTGAAATTGGGCATCTATCCAGATAACGAATTCTTGATAAATAAATGAATAAATTTAATTTAAGTAGAAATGAAAAGTTACTTCGATGGACTAGTTATTCGAAAGTCAAGTCAACATTAATAATAATAATATTGACCTCGATGAACATGTTATTTTAATATTCGCTTCAAATTTTCCATTTTGCGGGATAGTGTGAAGAGAAAGGGATTTCGACTCTGTCGAAATTATTCGTTTTATTTGTTTGAAACTCAACTCTCCGGCATACTATTCGAACTTTGTTCGAATAATGAATCAATAAAAATATAAATATGCCAAATTCATTTCATATTTGCGAAAAAATATGAATTGGTTATTTTTTTTCACAGTTGTAGAAAAAATACTGTATAATTTACTCGTAGGAATGCCACACTCCGCCTACGGCGTCGTGCGCCTTTCCTATTCGTAAAAAAAGTATCACTTTACTCACTTTTTACATAGATTACTATTTCAATTAGATTTCTTACAAACAAAAGCTAGTATTAATACTAAGCGCTTTTCCAGCCGAATGGAGATTTTTTTCGATTTCTTGAGGATCATTTCCACAATTACAGTTGTATGAACCATATTTTACTAAAAATATCAGAATTTCCAAGACTGAGCAACTGTTTCAAAAACATTTTATTCAATGGCTGAAAATCGTCTATTTCAACTAACGCGTCTTGATAATTTGATATCGTCTGAATTTGAATGTTAATGCGGAGTTTCATTTAATGTGGAATTGAGTAAGTTAACTAACTCAGTTTGAATTTCCATCAATAAATCACGAAGTAAATTGGAGATTTGAACTTTGTCAGATCAAACATGAACACGCAAACGAAATGGAGGTCTTTGAATATGAATGAATATGAATATGAATTTAATGCGATCGTACACTCACCCACACGAGGTTTCGATGGAATTCTTGCCGATACTGTGATTCATTTAAAGCTTGACGACTGTGTGATTTACCTGAAAGACAAAAATACAATAGTATAGAATGTAATTTTCAATCCCAATTTCAAATCAAATGCCCGTCAGTTCAGGCGAAATACACATTCCCATTTAGATCAATATCACACGAGTTTATATAGAAATATTTATGGCAGCCCTAAGATGCGTTTCCTATGGGGCGGTTGACGCACGCGGCTGCCGCACAGCGTCTGACGCAAACGGCTGACGCCTGTATACCCATTTCTTATGAAGTGAGACGCGAGTGATCTGTTCTAAAAAAAGTGCCATTTTCTGAGGTACAAATGTGCGAAAACAAAAAAAAATATTTTTATAGAATTTGCTATTAGAAGAAATTTCAAAATTTCAGCTTCCTTTGCAGAAAATAAAACTTTCGACATCGTACAGGTACGACTTTGACAACCGCGGCTGACGCTTGACTGCCTCGAGAAGGGTAGAGCCGCGGCGTATGTAGCCGCCAACGGTTGACGCGTCTGACGCTCGAAGAGAAACGGATGAATAAATTGTCACATGAGCAGACGCTGTGCCGCAGCCGCATGCGTCAGTCGCTCCATAGGAAACGCATCTTTAGACTCGGATAAGAGTAATAACGAACATGTATTCGAAGAAAAAAAAGTTGTATCACCGTTTCCAACTTATATCACAAATTTGCCATGTAAATTGTCAGAAGGAATTTTGTCGTAAAGTTTTTAGTGTCATACCAATATAATAGTCCAATGCCATATTTGATTTTAGTTTCACAGAATCTTCATTTAACAATATTTCCACAATAAAAATATGTTTGTGCACTATATAGCCTGAAGGCCCATGCGCCTACTACAATAATATAACTAATATAATTACCGCGCAACGCGAAGAGGAGCTATTCAAATATCCAACATAAAATATCAAACCCATACCATTTTTTAAAATCAGTTTTTATTTTCAAAAATCAAAATACGTTTATTGATAAAATTACAGTATACATTCAAAAGCTCAACCAAAATTACAACTCCGTTCATTTCAGGATTAAACTTGTTCTGACGGATGATCAGAGGGAGATAACGAAGGGTGTGCTACATGACTCCCCGGCCATTGCCAGCCCGGACTTAGCGCACATTGCCATGGCACTGGTTACAATCTCCGTAGATGAATCAGTTTTTATTAAGACTGGTAGAGGTAACTGGATAAAACACACCTCCTGCAATGCTTATGCGCGGATTACGTCACATTCCATGTAGATAACTGGATGCAGCTATAAGCAAAAAACTGGTTTCGGTACTGGGCGTTATATAACTTTATTCCCTTCGGCACCGGTAGTTCCCAGCTCTCCTGGAAAAGGTCCATTCACTGATATATGACACCATCATCATATACCTTCAGCCTGGTAAGGCCTTCACTTCAGTGTTTCTGAAGAGAAAGTATTTGTGAAACTCATACAACTGTTTTACGTATACCGAGATGGAGTCGACACCCACAATCGCTCATAACGCATCCAACCGAATGTTCCTATCAATTTTGGTGATAATACAAAGTACCTTGTTCGGCAGTCTGTCCAGAAACCGCCTGAAACCGCTACAACACCATGTTTACTTAAAATGCTTTGAATTCGCAGTCTTTATTGCCCATAATGAAATATTAGGTTCGTTTTCAACAAAAGCGGTGGAGATCGAGCGTCTTTCAATATTTCTGCTCTATGTTGTCAAATATTTTTTTTATATTTTTTTTACCTGCAGCACCAATATGTGAGACGGAAGTCCAAAGTATTTAATTAGCTCGAAGTTGATCAGTTTTTACACGTTATTCGAAATAGCAGACAGCATATATACACGACGGATCTACAGTTACTATGTAGACATTTTTTCCGGATTCGGTTGAACTATCGTAGAGAATACCTTCGAATTAAAGAAGATGTTGAATAACTTTCGAAACACTGCTACATATTAGTTTGTTGGTGATCAGTAGTTTCGTTCTTTCACCAAAAGATGAATTAAAGTACCCGACTAATCAAAAGCAATCGGTATTGATCTTTATGTTTTGAATAATTAAAGTGTAATTTTTCCAAAATATTTTTCGTCTGTTGATAACATTCCTACGAGAATAACCTGGATGAAGTGCACTTCGAATTTTTACAGTTCAGTGTTCATGGAAGCACGTTTATTGATTATTCAAGATTGAAATAGATAACCATTATCAAAATTAATTGCAATGTTTCCTGGGGCGCATTGTATACAAATGAGTTACGTACATGGTCTAGCGAGTATTCAAATATACTTTTTTGCTATGCTATGTAGGTTAGTAAGTAATGGGTTATTATGCGGTACCTATTATATACACATTATTTCATAAATAATAGTGCATTATAAGAAGGAAAGAAGTAATAAATCGTCTTACTCCGTCGGTATGCAGATTTTTCAGGAGATTCGTGCAATTATTGGACTTCAGGCACTTCGCGAAATTATACGCTAGAAGTTTTTCATTTTTCATCAAGGATGTATAATAAATGTCAGTCAATGAAAAGGAATTCAGGAAAGTGATAGATTGAAATAATAATATAAGTTTCCATATAGAGAGACATCTGTATATCATATAGCACCATCCTTACTTTTCATGATCACTTGTTGACAAAAAATTACTTTTAAAATCTTGTGTAAATTAATGTTCATTCAACGACTAGTTGTCGATTTCAAAGGTATACTTCTTCGGAAGGATTCCATCTTTGCGCTTCACAATTCCTGGGCACTTTAACACGATTTCCATTACTTACTTCTGACAAGGGTCAGGTAGCTGACTGGTTGAAAGCACCTTCTTTCAATCATTTCTGTCTGCCGGTCGTGTGTTCAAAGCCTAGCGACCGCAGATTTTTTTCGGGTGGCCCGAGAAAGTGCTAGGAATCGCACAATTAAAAGTTGAGACCTCGGTAATCCTTGGCTCGCACAAGTTTCGACTTCTGAGGTCTGCCTTCGTAGGGGGACGACAAAAAAACAATTATTTTGATGATAACAATTTTTTTTTCTTAATTTACTATTGAAATTACTGTAGAAGATTATTATGAGTTCATTATTTTTTTATGAAGAATATTCTAGTCGGGCCCTATCACTGGAGCCTCAATATATCATTGGTTGTCATTTATCTAGTAGTCGCTACCCACGTTCGTGGTATGAGTGGTTACTGGGTCCAGGAATCAGGTGCCCTGAGTAGACGAAGTGAACTAAGGATGACGGTGTTCCGCATTTGCCCGGAAAAGATTTCTGCCATCTCATGGTGAGCCCATATAATTTTCAAATTCGAGAGCAGCGTGTCCATCTTTCCACCAGTGACCGCTCTGATCAGAACCACCATTTCAACAGATTGGTTTGACTGATAGTATGCGAGTACTATTCCACAATCCTTGAGTGATGATGTACCTCTTTTTCTACGAAGGCATTAAGTTTGAGGTCATCCATATAAAATAATTGGATGACCTTATGTGGAGGTGAGGCAGCTGTATCCACGGGTTTTCTTGAGTGTAACGGACAATGTATAGCAATAAGGAGAAAAGAAGAATGCTGAGGGAGTCTCCATGCCCCCTAAAGATCACCTGCTCTGTTTGGACTACGAGTTGACCAGATCTTACGGTGAAGCGAGGGGAGTCCTCCACTTTTTGATCGGGAACCGTAAGGAACCTGAGTACTGTTGTTTAAATAAGAAATCAAACAATCTAGATAACTTCAGGCCTATAACTATTTCACAAAGCATGTCAAAAATTTTCGAATATGCCTTCTTGGATTGTCTATTGAATTTCATGAATGCCCACAATATTTTGAGTCCCATGCAACATGGATTTCGTGAGGGTAAATCCACTCCTACTACTGATGAGTTTTTTAAACGAATTAGTAGCGATGATTGACACTGGCGAGTGCCCTGCTGCTATTTTATGTGACCTGAGTAAGGCATTCGACTGCGTAAACCATGTGAAGTTATTGAATATCCTAGAATCGTGTGGTGTGAGAGGAATCTAGAATAAATGGGTCTCTTCTTTCCTCAATAATCGTCGTCAATGTGTTTCTCTTAAATTTGAAGTTGATGAACGTATCTCAACATTTTTCTCTGAATTAAGACAGGTTCTGTTAGGGGTGCCTCAGGGGTCCGTATTAGGGCCTATTTTATTTTTGATCTACATTAACAATCTAGAATCTAAGATGATGCATTCTAATTTTATCGCGTATGCAGATGATATATCGCTACTTGTGTCGGCAAAGAACACCGAATCTTTCAAAAACGAATGTGAAGTTACCCTAATTAATGCCTCCAATTTTTTCAGTGATCACAACCTATTTTTGAATCCACAGAAAACTAAAATTATTCGTTTTCACAATTATTAGAATAAAACTAATTCATTTTCAATAAATATAAATGATACAAACTTATAAATCCAAACCATACTGAAATTTTCAGGCTTGCATGTAGACGAACATCTAAATTGGCATACACATTGTAAAAATTTGATCTCTAAATTGAATTCTATTCAGTACATGTTTAGAAACTTAAAAACTGTATTAGACGGAGCTCAAATCTGTAGCATATACTTTGCAGAAGATGAATCGAGACTGAGATATGGCATCTGCTTGTGGGGCAACTCAACCATGGCCAAAAATGTTTTTATCAAACAAAAATATATTTTACGTTGCATTTCTAGTACTTCTAGAATGTCTTCATTTTTACCAATTTTTACCACTTATGGAATTTTAACTCTTGTTAGTTTATACATCTATGGATTGGCAGTTTATATTTTCAGTAACAGAAATTATTTTAAAACAAACAAAGATTTGCACAATATGAATACTCGAAGAAAGAATAAAATTCATACCCTTGTTGCCAGGTATAGAATTACACAAAATTCTCCCAACTATATCAGTCCCAGAATTTATAATCATTTACCACATAATATTAAAAGATCTTGTGATGTTAAACAATTCAAATATAATTTGAAATCATTTCTGTTGTAATATTGTTTTCATTCCATAGACGAATTTTACTCATTACGGTCTGTACAGGTGACTGGATAGATTTTTATTTTATTTTAAATATGACTTATTACTTTGTAATACATATTTTTCTAGACTGACTATTCCTATACAAAATGTACTTTTGTCGTTTAAAGGAAAATAAATTGATTTGATTTGATTTGATCTGATTTGTTTCTTGCGGTAAGCGATAATCATTATTGTTATTATTATTTCAACACTTCATTCACATAGTGTGAGGGAATCAGTTGCGATAGCAATAATGAACAACTGAAAAAGTTTTACAAAAGTCCAAACAAAGATTCGGTATCACCTCAACATGGTGATAACTTGAAAACATTTTAAAAACAAAACATACTTCTAGTAAGATTTTTTCCATACTGCATGATTTTACCTCATACCAATATTAACGATCATCCGTTGAGAGTCGGATGATTTTTTTCGTTGTATCATATGGAATATACGAGACCGTCAGGCTATTAAAAATGTTTTGTTCAAACTTTTACGACTTATTTGTGTGTTTTACTCACACGTTGTTTTCAAGAGCTCCAGACAACGAATAAACGTTGCTACACGAACTGAGTCACACTGTACATTTTTTATATTATTTGTTTGCACAGTAATTGATGAAACGAATATGGTAACGTAGCACGCCTGGCAAAAATTATCAGAGGCCCTTCCTTATCAGTCGTGTATATTATTTTATTCAAATAGAAAGACAACAAACAGCTTGTACATTCTTATCTGACATATCAAAATAAATATCAGCAAATTAAGACATCTGATGTTTCATTATAAAATGAATGAAAAAAACAACAATCATTGTCGTGTATTTGACGATATAATTGCCGGATCCGAATTTCATGGAATTATTCAAACCAAATAAAGCCCAAAATATAAGTGGAAGGATTTATAAATAAAATTTCCATGATTTTACTGGAAATAGGCTGATTCCTTTGGGTTTACTTTTTAATGCTGATTTCAGTCATTTCTAATTAGAAGACATCTAAAAATGGCATCTGTTTTTTGTTTCAGAATTGAATAGACAGTTTCAAAACATGTTCACGTATAAAACTGAAAATAAAAAACAGTGAAAGAACAGTGGCAATTTTTAAATATGTTAGTAGGTAATTAGAACTGTTTGAAATCAGCCGTAATTCGATATCTAAAGGAATTACACGAGTTACAGTGAAACAGTGTCGGACTGTTCATATATAGTCGAGGTTGCGTTTGCCAGCCGTCCCCTAGCCTGCGCGGGCCTCTAACCCCGACCCTATCTACCCCCTGGCTGATGGATAAATCCTATCCCATCTACCCTTATTCCAGGCTTGTAGAGAGCTACCCCGGCCCTTCCGGCACAGTCCGACCCTGCAGTGAACCCAATCTATCCATAAGGCCAGTATCCATTAGTTGCAAATTCGCGTATCGCATCATCGTTGCGTATCAGTGGTTACGGAAGCCAAAATAGGATACAAAGAAACGGAGCGGGACGTGCCTAGTTGTCGGTTTTTCGCCGATACATCAAAGAAATGATCTGATCCGAAGACGGTCGCATATAGACGAGAAGTTTATTAACCCGTTGCATATTCATGTCTTCTACGGTAGTGGTCGCCTTTTTACCGTAGTATCTATCTTCTCAAGCAATTATTGGCTCAGTCGATGATAACAAAAATTCAAAATCAATTGGATGCATTCTAGTAAAGTTCTTATACCTATACAAGCTATGAACAGATTGGAATCATCCAATAAACTTGTTCCACTATATTCCTCCCTGCTTGCATACAAATTTGACATCCACCACCGTGGGAGTTTTCGTTTTTTTTCTCCCTCTTTCATTCGTATCATCCCCGTTCGCACCATTGATACGGATATATTTTAATGTTGCCACGCTGAAAAACCTGACACCATAGAAAGGGTATGGTCCGTATACCGTATATATCATCGGTTACTCTGGTAGTAATTGGGTATATACCAAATTCCTTAAAATTCGGTGACTATTTCCTGAAAATTCGGTGATTTATCTGTCACCAGAGCATACGTCCTTTTTCCACCGCTTGTCATTAGTCAATTGGAATCATTTTATTGAGTGTCAGATTTGAAACTTTGGATAAAAAATTTTTATATTTATCTCAAAAAAGAGCTTTGGGTCTGAAAGCATTACATTTAATTGTTTTTTGAAGACAAAATCATACTTTTAACAAATTTATTTCAAATTGTTGACTGAAGATAAGTGACAAGGGATCCGTATATGTGCAGCAGGTTGCTTAAAAACTTAGAAACCGCTACTTACCGATCTGAAATGTTCGGCGATATACGGTCCATACCTAAAATGAAACGATACGGTCGTTACGTTGATATTTTACGGTATATACAACAAACGGATAGCGGCCTATAGATTTTAAATTGCGCTCAAGATCATGTCGAGTGCCTCATCACTGGATTTATTACGAACTATAATCCGTTGTCCGACAAGTGCCCAGCACGTTTTCACGTCTATCGCTAGGCTGGTTTCACTGTACACTCGGCTACAACACCGAGAATTCCCAGCACTGCACGCAGCACAAAATGGCGGGATTGAATTTCTTGGTGAATCGACTTTTGTCGATCTCGCTCAACAAGAAGAGATTTGGAACTGAGAAAATAATTATCAGGAAGGTGGCTGAGCTGAACGGTTATTCTGCAGACTAGATGGAATAGGAAACCCTAAATATGTTGTTATATATCAACATGAAGGTAGTATACAAAACTTTGTATAAGCAACAACAGATCTTGTGTACTCCCAAAGATAAGGCAGGAGAAAAACAATTTTAAGGATTTATGAAATAATTTTTAATGTCTTCGAGAAAAAATATGTGGGAACTAGAAGGGCCATGAAAGCACGGTTCAAAGAGCACATTGCTCATATACTCGAGACCAAAAAATAGAGTGTGATCCGACATGCTCTGGATCACGACCACCGATTTGATGACACAAGTTTGGAATTAATTAAACAGGTACATCAACATAGAATCATCCGAGGAATCATCGATGCATTCGAGAGTCTGGAAATTGCGTAGTGTAAAAATAGTGTGGGGATTGATTTAAAGCAGGTATATCATCTTTAAAACGAGCAACTCTTGTACATACATTGACCGCCAAAAAGTATGCAATATATATTGGAAAAAAAATGTATCATTATATTTATTTCTTTGTATTTTGGATCTCGGAAACGACTCTAGAGATTTGGATCACATTTTGTATTTAGATGAGGTTTTGCTTTTTAAGTTCATCTATATAGGCGTCTTTCCTGGAAAAGGGTGATTTTAAACACAAAAAAAATATTATGAATAGTGACCATAGTGTTGAAGACCAACAATCCACTTAAAAAAAAGATGTTAAAAACAGGAATATGATAAAATACCCGAAGTTTCTCTGACAGTTGTCACAAATAGTAAGTTTTTTCGTTTTTGCTGCTTTTACTTTCGCCAATTGAATAACTGCAGTTCATATGTAGATAAAATTGCAAAACGAGCATAGGTATTTCTGAAATTGAAGTAAATGATTGGGGTAGGTAGACGAAAGTTGTACAGATGAATTCCAAAATAAGTAAATAATTATAGTAGAACATTTGATGTAGGCAGGGACTATGAGTGCAATTAGGCGCTCACATAAGAAGCATAAAAATAGCATAAGTAGTGTGTTAAGCTTTCAATTTACTGAAGACGCCAATTATTTTGGCGAAACGAGCGTCGATTGATTTAATTTTGATGATTTGTATGTTTTCTCTTTCTTGAATTGTGTTCCAAATATTTATTTATTTGATTAACCCATCTTCTATTTCTTCGCAAAAGAAAATACTTATTGAGTGAACGCATCTCATTCGAATAGTTTTAAAAAGATACGTAAATGAACACATTTTTATATGGAGAAGAAAACAAAAGAAAACGTCCTGCAAGTTATTGGACTTTCTTTCAAATAACCTGCATACCTATATGATTCTCAGTTTACTCGTTAAAAGTTAAGGTGTCATGACGTCAGCCACCTTGACCTTCCATTAGTGAACTATGAACATACGGTTATTTTATTTTAATTGCATTGAATAACATTAACAAGCTCATAGTATGTATTTTCTTAAACACTACAGATACTGCTAGCACTATAAAATTCTCCATATGCCCATCCTATCCGTTTATTTCTCTTAGAACAACTTGCGGTAGTGGAATAAAACTTCTCAATGTCAAGTTTACCTTATCATCGAGGTACTTTATTGCTAACACTACAGTTTTATAACCTCTGAACTGATACCTACCTGCTTCAAATCGGATGGAATATTATTCACTGAAAGCTGGTGTTGGTTTTGTTTTACATTAATTCGTTTTCCCTTATATTTGGTGTTTATAGTGGCATCGACTGATATGATCATTAGACAGTTTTGAACTTTATCAATAGAAATAACGAGAGAAGTAAGTTCCTTATTGTAGGTAGTATTGAATTCTCAAATGAAACATGCTCGAAAATATTCTAACCAACATTTTCTTGTCGGAATCTCTCAGCGTCATTTGAGTGGCGGAAATTTCCTACAACTGTCAAAAAAAGTCCACTTTTTCAACATACGATTTCATTATTAAACGGAAAAGCGTAACAAAAAGTGCAATTTCTTAACATCAGTGACAGATCCGAATAATAACGAAATCCTGCCATAAAACCAATTCTCATTTTCTTTGGCAACTAATAACCTATAAAGATCTGATATACAAATGTTCCACAAATAATATTCTTAGCATTCTTACTATTAAATAAGTATTATCAAAATTCCAAACTATCGCTGCGAATATATTCAAAATAATAGCATATACCTACCTCTAAGGAACTATTGGACCTAATCTAAACTAGGTAATCCAAGGTAGCTATGGCTGTTTGGCCGTCCGAAACTAGTTGACAAAAATAATTAATGAAATCTGTAAAATTGGGCATCTATCCAGATAACGAATTCTTGATAACTATAAATTTAATTTAAGTAGAAATTAAAAGTGATGAAGCTTGAACGGAGAAAATCGTGGATAATGCAAATGTGAGATTTCCTTGACATAGTTCAAAGAAAGAAAAAGGTATTTGTTGCTTCACGAGGATTTATTTTGAATACAAATCTAAGGAAATGAAAAGTTACTTCGATGGACTAGTTATTCGAAAGTCAAGTCAACATTAATAATAATAATAGTGACCTTGATGAATATGTTATTTTAATATTCGCTTCAAATTTTCCATTTTGCGGGATAGTGTGAAGAGAAAGGGATTTCGACTCTGTCGAAATTATTCGTTTCATTTGTTTGAAACTCAACTCTCCGGCATACTCGTCGAACTTTGTTCGAATAATGAATCGATAAAAATATGCCAAATTCATTTCATATTTGGAAAAAAATATGAATTGGTTATTTTATTTGACAGTTGTAGAAAAAATACTGTATGAAACTCGTGAGTAGAGTGTTTTTTTTACTCGCAGGAATGCTACCTTTATATTACATTACATTGAGGGCGATACTCGGGATGAAACCAGGAATCAGGTAGAATTTCAACTTTACTCGAGATGGCACGATTTTTACTCGAAATTTGAAAATACTCGAGATGGCCGAGATGGGAATAATACTCGAGATGGGATGTAACCGAAAAACTGATAACTATGAAATTTTATTTAGAAGGTGAAGGCTGTAGAGTATTATTTAGTGCTTAGGCAATTAAAAATAACCGAATGTTGTTCTGAGAATAATAATAGTTTAACGAAGGTTTTTCATGATTTTTCTAAAGAAATTTAAGCGTTGTTGACGAAACACCAGTGATGTGACTTAATTTGGCAAATTTCATACTTCAACCTCAAAAAATTATTTCGATGAAAAAATAAACAATTACCCTTAATGAAATTTCGCATCCACAGAAAATACAAATTATTTTGAGTATTTCAAGTAAGTATTCGAAAACAATATAGCAGTCGGAGGAATCAATCCGAAAAACATATATATTTTTATTATATCGTTTATTGAGCATAACTCTTTGGACTTGGTTGTTCATAACAATAATGAGGACTTATTGATTCAAGAAATGATATGCAAGTTACAGATAACGTAGTATAAAAATATAAGTAGGTGTAATAATTGAATGAACCCGATCTTTATCAAACAAAATTGATCTAACTATTCTTCACGAAAAGTTTATCAGATCGGTTGTAGTTTACTATCGATAGAATGTTGATCGATATTGGACATATTATACTACAACTTCAATTGAAAGTACTATTTTCACATCTCACACGCAGAAACCATTAGTTTTGTTTTAGTAGTGATAAGGTCGTCAAGGTCATCGGCAAAAGGCAGAGACAAAATTATTACCAATTTATAACTGTCAAGATATTGTTAAAACGATATAATCTGAAATATGGGCCAGATAAGTAAATTTCAGGGACACTCGGCAAGGTTACAGTAGACAAATATAAAACTTATGATAATTTTTTGAACATTTGTCAAGAATAATTAATCATAAATTTTCATACAAATTATTTGGTGTTTCGAAACAAGTTTCATTGCTTCCAGGGCAATATAGTTCATAGTTTTTAATTGATTGATTCTACTAATCTGTTTTGTCACCCCATCATTTCTGAATACACATCAAAAATTGTTATTTTCAAAATATAAGTTTGGCATTGATACGACGTATGTCACAACAAACTGTTACAATTTGAAATTGTACTGACCTTATTTGCAACGTCCAATAACAATGAATGCAAGTTTTATATAAAAATATAATTTGTATTTATTATCCAATTTTACAGGTAATACATATGAGGAAAAAATTCGAAGATCAGCTGGTTCTGTCCTGTGACACAATCTCTATTTTTCATGTTTAGGGTTGAGACTCATTTATTTCATCCAATGCATAGAATGCATTCAAACAATAGGTGACAAGATTTCAACAACATTCTGGAATCTAAAATCACATAAGTAGAAGGAAAATTTCGAGTTATATACAGTCCACTCCAGCAGCGATGGAACCACAGTTCCGAAAAATTTTAGAAGTTGACTGCAAAAAATGCAGTTCTGTAAAATCAAAATGTGTCTCACTTCTCATGGAAACACACCCTAACTTTCGTTACTATTGACGTAAAATTGTGAAATTTAAAAAATCGATTAATGCACCAAAACGGGTACAATTATACGTCAAAAATTACGAAACTAACGGGGGTGTTTCCATGAGAAGTAAAAAAAATTTAGATTTTTCAATACATTTTTTTTTTCAGGAATAAAGTTAATCAACAGTACGATAGTTGTTCTTATTACATTTGCAATTGCATGCGCATGAGTATGATATCAATGTATTAGCAGATTGGGACGATTGGGCCGTTCCAAACATTTACAAGCGATGCAAACAACACATGTATCTGTCATATATTTATGAAATGCCATTATGCAGAACGGAATAAACAATAATTATTCAAAAAGTGATAAGTATTTTGAATTTACTTTACATACATGGAGTGTGTCATGGGATTATTGAAAGGCCTTGATGTTTTTTTAAAGAAAGATATCCGAAAGCGCCTGAAATGAATAAAACAACCAGAAGAATCCAGTAGCACAATTCTTAGAACTTGTATATTGCAAAACGATTATCAAAACCAATGCCCCTATAACAGATCACTGCTGAGGAGCTGACATTATAAAAAATAATCCTCATGAAATAAATAAACAATGCAAGTCCTCACTCAGTGTGCTCGATTTCTATAAAAACATGCCACGATCCTTTTTTCCACTTCTTTATTTGACGATTTTCTGATCGCAACAGCATCTTCTTTCCTGAACTTGCTTCTCACTCTGTATTCAAGCTCTTCACGAGAATCAACTGGCTGATCGTAAATTGATTTTTTTATATGATCGCATAATTAAAAATTAAAGAGGGATCTGATCATCAAAAAACCTTATAACTCGAATTTAAAAACAGTAAACCTGATACAAGTCGCAGTAGAATTCGGTTGTGCATTGAGTTATTCGATAATATACAGGGCGTTTCATTGAAAATCATTATCCAAAAAACTCCGACGAACGAGAGATTTATTACCACAACGTTTGACTTGTAGTGATACTGATAATCCCATGTACCATATGTACCAAATCTGGTAAAAATTTCAAAGATTCATTGTTGGAACATATCAAAATATGCATTTTTAAGGAAACTATTAGTAAAACTTGATTGTTTTTACAAAAATCGTATATAGTTAAAAAAAATCAACTTAATACGTAGATTTCAAAAATCTAATAAATAACAGGGAAAACCGAGGGAAAAACAATGAGGTGAGTTTGCGTGTGTGATATAAATATATTGTCAAAAATTACATACAGACAGATGTTAAAATTCTAGAAAAAAGTTTCTCCTCGTGCAGGATTTGAACCCCCGACCTCTGGATTGCCGGTACAGTGCTCTAACCAACTGAGCTAAAGAGAAGACATGCGTTCCACTGCATATCGGGAGACCGCTTTCTCCTAGAATTTTGATGTTAGATGTTAATAGTGTCACCCACAAACTACGGCGATTGTGAGGTGTCGGAATGTTGTAGTATAAATGGGAACTCATTCGGTTTCAGTGATCATTAAGAACTGGGTTAAAATCCTGCACGAAGAGAAACTTTTTTCTAGAATTTTAACATCTGTGTGTATACCGCTAATTTTTCCCAACAGGGAAAACGTCCATCAAACTATATATTTGATACCGTAAAAGTCATTGCACCGCACTGTTTGGATCCTTTGGTGCAGTAATAAATATACTGGACATGTGCTTCAATCATCTTCAAGGGGAAAGAGCTTTTGAAGTTGATGACTTACTGATTGAAACTCGTATTGAAGTGTTTAAAAATAGCGGTTTGGTGTTGGTATACTCTTAACAGTATGTTTAATCACATTTAGTTTTGTTTAGAATCCGAGAGATGTTTTGACTCCAACAGATAAAGCGATATGGTAACACTGAACGATAATTCATTCGTTGGCCGGTGGCATCAATAGTGCCACAAGAAATCTAACTTTAGACCTCCAACCAGGCAGTTACAAAGAAAATTTTGTTTTAGTCTTAAATTGAATAAGTTCATGTGTAAATTGCCAAGAACAGGTTTTTTTTGCCAATAATGCTTGTTCAAAATTGTAAAGCCGTCACCGGAGTCAAAGCGGCAATACGACAGCAGCAATACGACATGGTCAGCAAGACAGACGGCGCAACAGTTCGATAAAGTCGTGTTCGGTATCGCGGCAGCATAATATCACGTTCAGTTTCGTCCGCGTTGGAAAAATATGTTCACTTGAATTTGCTGGATATGGAAACCTGTCTTAACCTCTCTTGATGTTGAAATTTTATTTAATTGAAAAATTATCCATTGAATACATTTGTGGTGAAATTTTATGTTTTCTCCCTTCCTATACTTTAGACATAATGGAAACTATTTTTCTGAGTTTCATTATCATTTTGTTCTGATTTATTTTACGAAAAATATTGAGAAATGAAGTGTTGAATACGTTCAATGTGAAAGTTGTTTTTGTCACAGACATCCCTCTCTTACACACTGAGAATGAAGAAAAATAAGTGTTGAATAGGTTGAATATGAAAGATGAATTTTCCGCATTAATTTGACATTTTTCATTTTTAAATTTTCATGGAGAATGTTCCCCTTTTCAATTTGACCCCCTTCCACCACTCTAAAAATAATGAATAATATATTTCTGACTTCTGACCCAATTGGCATCCAGTTGGGTTTTTTCATAGAGAATGGAAAAAATAAAGTCCTGAATATGAAAGTTCATTTTGCCAAATTCACTCCACCACTCTAGAAAATATATGTATTGAGAAATGAAGTGTTGACTACTTTGAATGTAAAATACGATTATGTTCATTTGACCCCCTCACACCACTCTAGAGATTAAGAAAAAAAGTACTGGCTCTCTATATCATTTTGTTGAGATTTTTCTCACAGAAAGTTGATTTTGTCGCATTCATTTAAAATTACTAAATATCGGTATGTGGAAATATAATTCTAGTATCTATTTTACATAAGATTAATATCATGAAAAAGTGACTGTTGATGACGATATCGAGATTGCAACAAAAATTTAAAAAAAGCTGATCATCGGTCTCTCTCGATTAATCGTTTTGTACTACAATGATGCATTATTAACTCGATTACCTCATATTATCAATTTGATTTGATTGTCAAGGGTCTATCTAATTTTGAAAAATAAAAAATTACAATGTATTACACAATTAAATCAGAAATATAATCAATATCAATTGATCAATATGGTTCTGTAGAAATGGAATCTTGTGAAAAATATTTGACAAAATTAACTTCTATATGAAAGTTTTTGGTTCCTTTTTTATGAAAGACTTTAGTTCTGGCGTTCTTAGGGTTCTTAGGGCCACTTCTATTAGTGATTATTGAAATAAAAAAATCTACTTCTTCAAACTGTCGTTGATGGAGCCTACAGAGGAAGATGGGGAAGACAATTTTACATTAATGGCAGTGGCACTGGAATACCACAAACAATTCAAAAATGCCTTACAATACGTCTTATTGTAGTGCAGTCTGGACAAGAAAAATATGTAATGAAAATATTGGCTCAAAAGGCAAATTTGAAAACGGTAAGATTTTTAAGAATTACAGAATTGAAGCATATGGACAAAACAACTACGTGCAATATTAACAAATTATATCTTGAACTGAAGACAAGCCCAACCAGGAAACTTGGTCAAGCTTAGAAAGGGTTATTGTTATGGAAGTGATAGAATATTATTGGACACCTCGTACAACTTTGAAGGACGATTTAAACAGTAAATATAGAAGTGAATTTATAAATTTGAAACTAGAATGAAATAAAATAAATATAAAATTATATTTGCGATAATAAAGGACAGAACAAGAAAACATATATTCAGTATTAGTCATGGAACTAACTGTACCATCAATATCATAATATTCTGTTTGTCCTATTTAGAAAGGGTGTGGCGGATGAATGTGGAATCTTATCCGTGAACACCGTTAACTGCTCTAACAATGAATATCTTCGTCCATTTTGTAAGATGATCGGTCACAATTCAATTCTAAAGTGGTAAATTATTCAAACACCCACGAGAGCTTTAAGTGGACTGCATTAATAATCATCTTCTAGTTCGAAATGAAACATAAATAATGAAATGCACAGTTATTTAGATTTCCATATATGCTTACGAATAGAAATATAAACATGATTCTAATCATAAGGTAATGTAAAATGGACTTGAATGTGTAATGCACTACTTATTGTAAGGAAACGCTGAGTGCATGTTATGTTTTTCACGGAAAAGTGCATACGAAATGACACTGGGGCCGGATTCAGGGAAAACGGGTGTATCAAGTGCTTGTTTTAGTAACCATATATGTTTTTTTGTTTCGTACAGATTTTTTTATTGATTCGTTATGGTGTGCTGTTATTTTGTTATTGTAACAACAATGTTGATTGTTACTGTAAATGGCAATGTTTATCGTGTGTGTATGAATAATCCCATATATATTTTTTGTATATTTTAATACTTATGAGGTTGATCTTTATTTGACTCGACTCGGTAGCCATCATTTGAAATATTTTTCAGGTGACCAACAAGCAATTCATGAACTCATGATTTATTCAATCAGGAAATTTGAGAGTTTGAAGATACTGACGAACTTGTTAAGGTAACTCTGTATATTCTCAGGATGATATTCATAGTTTTGACGATCTAAAAACATTCCCATAATTGGATTATTATTAATACATTTAGAATTTATATTCACAGTCTTATTGATCTTAAGAATGTTTATTACTTCTTATAATTATACCAAAATCATATGTGGTTGACATATGATGGTTTGGTGGTATGGTGGCCAAAGACTTGGCAGGCTGGGGCCATCCAAAGGTTAAATGGCATCCAAAGGCAAGCTTGCTTGGTAGCCACGGCAGCTATGAGGACAAACCCAACAGCTGCCTTATAAGAATTGCTGAACCTAACGCCACTTTATGTTTACAACAAGGCGAAGCCAGGTCACTCAACAATAGATGGACCCATGAGCAGACTGCACGGTATAACGAACTATACAAATAGTGGGTAACCAACCCCATAATGAGAATGCCATCGGATGAGATGCTTTCCAAGACCTTCAAATAATAGAACCCAGACGGCTCAAAACCAATGAAGGTGTAGAAGCAGGATTATATATAGCCAATACAAAGATATGAGAGTCTCAACGTGCTTTGGTAAACACGTGACGAAATTCCAGATAGAAATTGCATCAATACATCACTGTGCAGGAAAGTTACTAAGGTAAGAGTTAAGGTGATGACCATCGCCATATACTCCGACAGCCAAGCGGCTATGAAAGCAATCAACTCCATGCAGATCAATTCCGAACTCATTTGGGATTGCTTGGAAACAAGAGTTGAGAGAACCAACTGTCCCCAACTTGGGTACCAGGCCACACATGTTACAAGTGCAATTTAGGGGCAGATTCACCAGCCCGAGAAGAAGCACGAGGTGCTCCTATCGGTCCAGGACCTTCCTGTGGTGTAGTGAAAGCGCTGCAAAAAAAAAATAACAGTACTTGGGTGAAAAAGAAGTCTCGAAAATGGTGAAAAAAGGCGCCGGGAATAAGACTGGCCAAAGTGTTCATTAAAGAACCATCGCTAAAATTCACGGAGAAACTACTAAGCCAGAACAGGCAAACAACTAGGATTCTTGATGGGTTATTAACAGGACACACATGAACAACATGGGATTGTCAGACACAGCAATATGTAGGTTTCGCCTGGAAGATGAGGAAACCTCAGCACACATACTGAGCTACTCCGAATGTCTGACAAGGCTAAGGTTTCCGAGAATGGAAAGGAAAAAACACAACTCTCCCAATACATGGATGACCTGAGGTCTGGCCTATGAGGTTTAGTAATGTAGACGGGTCTGGAAAAGGAACTCTAACATAACATGAGGGCACACACAATATATCTGGAGAGGCTCCTCGAAGCATATAAGCCCCTTATTAATCTAATATTATCTACCATGACGTCAGTCGTTATTAGGTTATTATTTTTTCTTTTAGCAATAGACAATTTCAGTTAGACCCTTTCTTCATAGCCCCCATTCATCTGGAAACGGAAACTTTATTGCTCGAGTCGTCCTGATGTGTTGGTGTAGGATTAGGGCTACATCTATTGGTGAGAGAGAAATAACAGTTCCTTTTTCCCTGTCTAGCTTAGTGAGTTATTACTAATCTGAATATTTTCACTCTAGGTATAAATGCAGTTATTGATGTTTCATACACATTTTCAATCAAAGGAATTGGTGAGTGACATAGTTCCGTTAGATTTCGAAGATTTCTTCACCATGAAACTACATTCATTACCGAATCCTTGAACACTGTTTTGTTGACTACAGCTCGAAGCGAAAAATAAACCTAGAATATCCCCCAGAAGCGGAAATAATTAATAACTCATATTCATTCGTTCACTCGTACGCCACTGACCCCTGGGGCTGCCTGCCTCACCGGACGTGTAAATACAACAAAATGCAAGACCCAGTTGCATTAATGGCCATAGGCCTGTAATTACCTCTTTGTTTCTTTATAGTTCAATGAAAATGAGGTCGATAGTAATTAATATCGGCAATCATAGTGAACGTTTTATATACCACGCTGGGTTTTCTTTAATTTTTTTCATCCTTTTGTTCCTTTGATTATTTTTTTATTATTTTGTTCCTGTGTTTAACAAACAAAAAAAGAAATAATCGTCCGACAATTGATAACTGATGGGTGTTGCAAGAACTGCTCGAAGATTCCATAATATGTTTTCCATAAAAGGATAAATCTTTTCTACTGGCACATAGAGCAAGTACTTTTCTGTCAAGAGTACTTTTACAAGCTTTTATTCAACTTTCCCTGTTCGTATGTCGTTATGTAAAAAATTGTGAAAACTCGCGAAAAAAAAAATCGAAAAATTCCGTAAAAATAGTCAAAAAACATATTTATAATTAATTATAAATATGTATAATAATTATATTTATAATAATTATCCCCCCAAACTTCTCCTACTCGAAAAAAATCTATAAAAACTTGCAAGAATCGTTAAAATAATGAGAGCATGGGACCATCGAATAATTTTATTTAAAAGACTAATTATACCCCTACATCCTCCTAGGATATCGGAATAAATTAATAGAAATAGTGAGAAACGAGGTATCCCTGAATGATGTAATTTAAAACGATTTTACCCCCCCCCCGGTTTGAGACGTCAAAAATTACAACACAAAAAAATGTTGTTCGAGGGGTTTGTACCCTCGAAAAAAAAATTGTGAAAACTCGCTAAAATAAATACGGAAAAATCCGTGAAACTAGTGAAGAACATGGGACCAGCGAATACTATAATTTAAAAAAGTTATACACCCCTACCCCTTCCTCCTCGGAAAAAACATCGAAAACTCAAGAAGGTAAAATCGGAAAAAACCGTAAAAATAGTGAAGGGCATGGGATCATCGAATGATGTAGTGAGAAAAAAATTATCCCTTGCCCTCCGATAACCAGATAGAGAACCCGTAGGAATTCTAAGAAATTTCCGACTGTTTCAGATATCGAAAATTAGATTAAAAAAGCCCGTTGGGGTGCGCGGACCGCATCCTTCTCTGCAAAAAAATTCCGAACACTCCCGAAAATAAAATAGGAAAAATCCGTGAAAAAAATGTAATATGAAATCATCGAACTTAATTTATCAATCAATAAAATATCAAATTAAAAAACATGAGTCCATTGAATAGATCAATTTTAAATGTACCCCCTCTTTCACAAAAAAAAGGAATGCTTGCAAAATTGAAATCGAAAAAATCCGTAAAAAAAGGGGAGGACCACAGTATGATTCAATGAAGAAAAGAAACCTCCTTGTCCCGGCGACTGCCAGATCTAGAACGCATTGGAATTCGGAAAAAGGTCCGACTGTTTCGAACGTGAAAAATTACGAAAAAAAAAATGTCGATTGGGTTGGAAATGAATTCCAAAAATATTCAACATGTCAAAAAAAAATTATTTAAATTTTTTTTAACTGTCTGTCTCCCTGAAGGCTATACAGATGATTAAACAAAATCTAATGAGGAAAAATATGAAATAAAATAAACGAATGAAATCTTAAGAAAAGGCTTTTATTCATAACCTATCGATCTAAAAATTAAAAAATAATATTAAGTGTATGAAAACAAAAAATTTAATATTTTTTAAAAAGTTTGAAGCTTGAAATATCATCCTACTTAAAGCTTCAAGCTTTTGAGAAATAGTTATTTATGGTACTAGTGTGTTATGTAGAAAATAAATCACGCGAGAAAGATTTATACCACGAGGCCTGACGTATGGATTATAACTCACTAGTGTGTTATTTGATAGTGTACTTGTCTAAAATGACATTAATTATGACAGTCATAACTGTCAAGGGTTTAAATTAAATATTTAAATTTCAATGGTTCAATGGTTCAATGGTTTATAAGGAAAAGATCGTTTTTCTTTCATTTATTTCATTTCTTGATTATGTCGCTGAAGTAAAACATACATTATATGTACCCAGTAAATCGGCGAAAATGTTCCTTTATAAACTGTTGGTATACATCATAAAATACATCAATTTTGGGGGGAATTACTTTCCCCACTGAAAAATCTCCCCTTGGGTAAACAAAGTCTGTTTTCACCTATAACTCGTCAAAAGGTAGGAAATAAAATTATCCCTTTTTGAAAAAATTACTGGGAACTTAAAATTTGCCAAATTTTCGCAAATTGATAATTTTTTAAGTAAAAAGTTTAAAAAACACGAAAATCGGGAAAATTGATTCAGTTTTCTTTTATGAATTGAATAAATTGATACCTAATATATTAAGTAACTCTCTTTGTCGAGCGGCAATCTATAAATATACTGGAGTTTTATCCCAACACCAAACCGCTATTTTTAACTCCTCGACACGTGTTTCGATCACCAAGTGATCATCTTCAAGAGGAAGATTAAACTATACTTATTAAAGAGTTTAATCTTCCTCTTGAAGATAATCACTTGGTGATTAAAACTTGCGTCGAGGTGTTTAAAGTAGCGGTTTGGTGTTGGGATAAAACTCCAGTATATCATACTACACCAAATATTCGAAATAGTGTAGTGCAAGGCAATTTATAACTTTGAGCTCTAAATACACAAATAGCTATTGACTACTGGGATATTTAGCACATAAATTACATTTTCAGTAATAATATCCCGACAAAATGTAGAATTTTGAAAAACTCGTTAATCTTGCTGTCACGAAAACTGTGTTGCTTGGAAACACCACAAGAGCTCGCTCGATTTGTGTTTTGTATAGCAGCAGGAGTAAAACCCAGATTTTTCTTTGGCATGTCTAAGTGAGACTTGTCTCTCTAGCCTAAAATCGTTGCATATGGTCCAAAGAGGGCACTGATTCCTGCTTCAATATAACTATTTCATATCAACTAGAATATCCATGACTTTTGGATCATCCGTAAATATCGTAGAAGGGTTATGTGAAGTGGGACAAAACACATTTTGGGTACTCAGATACGTACATGTTATATTTGCATGAGGAAGTACCAGTCTTCGGGGACGATATTCACTTTTTCTTTTCCTTCTACTATAATTTTTAGTATAGTTGTGACAATTGTAATGTTCGGCCCTGCCGGAAATTGCAGAGGCGCGTTAAGGCGAGCTTGAAATTTTATATCGGAATTCAATCTGTTTTTTCTGAGAAAACGAGTGTATTTTGTGAGAAATCACTGATTATATTTCTTGTGGAAAACTGAATTATCTTTCGCCTTGTTGAAATTGTTTCTCGATAAATCTTATACTTTCCGAAACAACAGCAGAAAGAAAAAAACAATTTTTTTAATAATAGTTATTTATGATACAAGTGTTAAAAGTGGCATTTTATTTTGTGAGTGGGGAATATTGCGAAACGAGCGTTAGCGAGTGGAGCAACCCCACGAGCAAAATAAAATCACTTTTAACAAATGTATCATACAAAATTTTTTGTTCAACAGTTACTGCTAGTAAGAAAAAAACAAAAAAAAAATAAGATCCATAAGGATTCGAACACACGATCTTTGGGTTACAAGGCTGACTGACAGATACTTCAAAATAATAAACCCCAACGCACTTTATTTATGAATGTCATTATTTGTCAGTGATGAAGGACATTCTACAGTTGGACTAAATACTACTTCGTTTATAACTTCAAAAGGAATTAGTATTACCAATTGCGCAAACGGCCAAATACATGTGTGAACTTTTATAAACGATTCCTCTTGAGTAGGTGCTCTGTTTATAATATCTGATTGAAGTGTTAGAGAGATCTATATTACTGAGTATCCATCATCTCATCTGTCATTTTACTTTTAACACTAGTGTTAAAAGTACTTTTAACACTAGTGTTAAAAGTGATTTTGTGAAAACGTCAGTTTTTAGTTCATGTGTCAATGAATTAAAAACGTCATTTTTAATGTCAGTTGTACAAAAAAATTTTTTTGGGTTCCACCCCTGATATTCTAGTAAACATTTTTTTTTCTAACAATACATGATGTCAAGAAATAGTAGAACTCTTATTGAGTAATCCCACCCCTATTAACTTTTGAACGGGTGGGAATTTTCATTTGAAGTTTTATTTTGTTGAATAATAGTTCATACTACTTCAGACTACTTTTTGAAAAATGTAAGTTTCATAAGGGTGGTTCCATCTTAAATGGGTCACACTGTATGTATACATTATATGCAGTGCTAGTCAAAAGTCTCCTTCCCCTTCTTTGAATTTTGTTTTGGTAAAATGGTCGTTCATAAGCTACTTTTTGCCACAAAAAAAATTATCTATCTTTCAATAGCGTCGAGCCGCCATTTTGAAACATTTTTTAAAATGACATGGTGGGTCGAGTGATACCTCATTCAAAACGTCTTTCAATTTTCTCTAATAACAGCGAAATTTAAAACAATAATATTTATCTAAAACAAAATGGCGGTACATAATATTAGAACTCTTATTAAGTTATCCCAAACCTATTAACTTGTGAACGGGTGGGAATTTTCATTTGAAGTTTTATTATGTTGAATAATAGTTCATAGACTACTTTTTGACTATCAAAATATGTCTGTTTTTCAAAATGGCGTCAACCTGCCATGATAAAAGATTTTTTGAAATCGCATTGGAGGTAGATTGGTACTGCGTTTGAATCGTCTCTAAATTTTCTATCTATTCGAATCCAACTAGTTTCAAGGTACCCTTCTTAAAAAGTACTGTGTATCAGCAGACAGTTAAAATAATAATAATAAAGGTTCCTCATAACAGTGCTCTAACGTTATGTACCCCCATTTTGTTTTGTATGAATGTTTTCTTATCGTATTGAAAATATAAAAATGATTCAAATGAGGTATTACTTGGGATACTTATTCGACCAGACAATTGCACAAATACAAATACAAATTGTACAAAATCCTTACTGTAGGAAAGTTTCATTTTGTGTAGTGTCAGTTGAACCGTAAAACTGACGTTTCTATATTTAACGTGATTGTTGTAACTACGGAAAGGACCCCGCACATTTACTACGTAAATTGGCTTTCAGCTAATTTTGCTTGAATTTTGTAGGTCCTGGCATCCTCATTACGTAATCCAATTTACAGACCGATCCTATGACCAGTTTTCGAGGTACAGGGTGTCAAAAATACGATTTTTGCTAGTTTGGGTATTATGCATCGATTTGATTTTTTTGTTACATATTTCATTTTTCTGAAAGGGATTTTCAAATTCTAACTTGTTAGTTACAGAAAATATAATGAACTTACAAAACCTTCGAAACATTGGTTTTTACATTCCATAGACAATTATTAGCATCTTTAGTTTAAAAAATAAAATATTGAAATAAAAAAAAAATTGTCAAATGCACTAAAAAGTTAAAACTTAATCCTTCAGATCCGTAATATGCGTTTTTCTGTGAGTTCAAAAGCTTTCCACGCAACGTTTTCAGTACGAATACCAAAGCGGCAAGCTTTTGAATCTGTAACTCATGAATAACCTAAATTACACATCTAAATAAATTATGTTTTGCTTCTAAGCGCATTTGAATGAAAGCTTGTCTTTAAAAATAAGTATTAATATTTTATTTTACTAAAGATGCTAATAATTTGTTCGTATTTTTCAGGTTTTGTATGTTTATCTTATAAATTTAAAAATACTTATTCAGGTAAATAAAATAGGTAGCCTTTTTAATTTCATTCCCATAAGCAGAGGTGCTCACAAAATAATATTTAATTACTATGTTTGATAGGAGGGGGAATAGATCAATTTTACCAGTTTTTCAATGAGGTATAACAAGTAGAGATTTCTATTCAAAGTATTTGAAAGAGGGTGGTAGTAAATCAGAGGTGTGATGGGGGTGGCTGGAAATATGGGAGGTGATGGGAAGGATTGTTCCATGAGAAATTTTAGTTTAACTTTCATGTCCTAGTAACAGTGGACAATTTATAATGATTATATAATTTTATTCATGAAATATGGCATTTGAAAGCATTTAAATTTGTCACCCTGTACATGAACAACTATATATACTGCTGGACAGGCAATTATATAAAATCCCCATGTAGTTGATCAAAACCAATACTTTCTGAAAAAATCGGCAAATTATAGCCATTTGTTTACGAGTTTTAACGGATTGAGTGAAAATTAAAACGATTATGGTATTGATTTTTATCTATTTCTATGATAGTCCGGTGGCAGGGAGGGTTTTCGTAGCCGATGAAGCGCAACGGGATCACCCAAGTTATTCGTATGTAATTTGACCCACTGAATCCGAATTTCGAGGGTGATAATATATTTCGACTATGAATAACAGAAGACATTCTTGATAAAGTCATTCGTGTAGATTTTCCGGCACTGAATTTCCCGGTACTTCTACCTTGCATGGAACAGGCATTTTTTTATTCGCGAAGCTCGTGAAGCTGACGCAGTGGACGAATTTCTTATAGTGTCAATCAAAACTGGTTCAGCATATAATTTTTCATGATCACAAAGCATTTCAGTAGCGGAAAAACGAAAAATTTTACCTAAAAGTAAAAGAATTTTCCGAGGAAAATCGAAAAATTCATTTTTATCAAAAACAAATGACGCTTTAATATACTCCATAAAATTCTCTACAAAAAAGGTCTCCACAAATTTTTCTTTAAATTCACCATTTTCGAGTAAAATGTGCTCGAAATTCGAAAAAATGCAATTTTCTCAATTTTCTCTGCTCTCTCATTCAGTCACATAATGATATTTTCACACGAATCTACACGAATGATTTTTTCAAGAATATATCTTTTGTCATTCATAGTCGAGACATATGAATAATTTGGGACAAGGTGATACCGAAGGATTGTCTAGAAAAATGCATTGCTGTTGGTTGAAATCACCAATCCGTCAGATTTTGAAATGTAAAAAAAAATCAATTTCAACCGAATTGTTGCCATTTATCTCTAATTAATATTTAATTACTTACATGTTTCGTTCCTCAAATTCCCCAAGAGAAAAATTTGAGAGTCGATGGGTCTCTTACCTGAAATAAAAACAAAAAGTTGGTAATCCAAATACAGAATGCTGAATACTGAATACTATATAATTATTACTTTCTTCTTTCAGGTATTTCCACATGAATATTCACCAAGTATGGTAATTATATGCAAATGATGGATGAAGGAATTGCAATGTCCCATAACATTTAGATTCTTCAGTGAAACACTGGAGTTTTATCCTCAAAAACGGTCACTTGGTGTCTGAAAATGAGTGGTTTTTTCAATTATTTTTTTCACATGACAAAATGTGACGTTTTTGGTATTTCAACCAATAGCAGCGTGTTATTCTGGCCAATCATTCGGTTTTATACTGATAAAACTGCCTGCACCCGGATTCCGAACTCTAGATTCGAGTAGAAACGATGTATTCATCTTCTTTCTTTACATGCTATCAGTTGAAGAGGTATACATCGGCTCTACTCGAATCGAGAGTTCGGAATCCGGGTGCTGGTCCTTGATAAAACGTTGTTTACCTTTGAACTGTCAAAACTATAAGGTTTACCGTGTCGATTCTTCTTCTTAAAATAAAAACTATCATGAATGAAAAGTTACCTCATTATTAATAGTCATTCATTTTTCACTTTTTCAGCATAATAAGAACAAACGACACATTTCAATAAACACTCAAATTTCACACACTTAAATAGCTCATGAACATAACCAAGTTTATGGCAGGCAGAGGCAGATATCGCAAACGACGACTAGCCGCTTGTAGACCGATATTCCTGAACTCAAATGAAGATGGCGTACGATTAATTTTTGTTAATTTCAATTTGTTTTTGGTGGTTTGAGACGAAACCGTTGTATGAAGATCTTCGAAAGAACCTAACGAATAATTTTGTGTTCATTCTGGAGCAATTTTTAATTCATGAGAAATTTTCAATTATTAACTTTGTACAATGAAGAGGTGTGGCGCCATCCCTTGGTATCGTCAGAAAGAATTACTAAGATTTGCTTTTAACTATCATAATTTCTAGATATCTATATCATATGCATCGCATAAGCATCATATCTCTTCTGGATCATATCGTTGTTTGATATTTGAAATTTGGTGAAATTGAATTACTTTTTCATTCTTAGACAAAAGCATTCAAAGAAACATACGGACTCGTGATTTTATCAATCGGTTTGTTTTCATACTTTTGCCAAATAAAAAAGTTTTCGTGGAAAATAAAAATGTATCGATAAAATTTGAAGGACTTGTGGTATTACCTTGGATAAAACTCCAGTGTATTCGTCACCACACCAAAGGTTCCAAAAAGAGCAGTACAAATTCAATGAAATAAATAGCCAAGGTATTTAATATATTTATGTGAAATTATAAGACTAATGAATAATTAACCGCGTTTTTAATACAACCTGAATTGGTCCTATGTACAATATTCTAGATGTAGCTTTCAATCAATAACAGTAGTGAATTTCCATCTTAAAGAAGATTTTTTGTTGCAGATTCAGAAAAAATAGTGTGAGACTTGCAACTCTTGTTGTCGTTAGACTGTTATGCTTACGGATAACCATAACCGATTGAAGGACCGGCCAGTCAGCATTCACAAAAGATCATTCTAAATTAGCCAAAAGTAAGAGTAGCTATCATACTGTTAGTGTTTCAGTGTGTCAAAACATCCTGTTAATTCTCTGTTCAGCTCCCCAAACCAATTATGAAATGCAGTGCGAAAGTGTAGAATCCAGTTATTTGTATTGAACTCGAATCCACTTGCTAATCTGCCAAGAAACGAGTTTCCTCCGTAAAATTTAAATTTCATTTAATTCCTCCCTATTTTCCCACATTTCCATTCGGATTCATTGGGTTATCAGTCTCAAGAAATGTATATTAATATATAATGTGCGTGACTAGTCACTGAAAAACTTGAAAAATATTAGTAATTTGCGGTAGTGCTATCATTATTTCACCGAAATGTTGTCAAAACTATTACGAGAAACCTCAAAACGATTGTATGCATAGCAAGTACCGTGTTTTCTTGTGATGTAACTGTTATACAAATGATAGAGTAATTGGTTTGCGTTTTTATGGCATAAGCTATTTGCAGATTTATTAGGTTATGTTTAGAAATGAAACTGTTCTTGAGCTCTTTCAAGATAGATCGATGATTGACTCGCAATATATTTTGTTTCAAAAGCTTTGCGACACAATTATTATTGCTTAGATAAACTTAACAGCAGAAAATTGCTGAAAAAACTGATGGTTATTGATTTGATTACAATGCCATTTTTCCAGTACCTGCATGGACTCCTAAACCACCAATTCATTTTATACTGAACGAAAATGAAGTCTTGTGATGTTCAATAAACATCGTAAGAATCAAGATCAAGAAAAAGGTGTAGGGATTGCCCTAATTCTAGAATTGTTTTATTTTTGTACTTGAGGGCAACAAGAAAATTGTTTCGATATGACAAATTTCAAATCTTACTCGAATATTTAATAAAACCAAACACATCAGTATATTTTCATTCAATAATTATTGTTGGGTATATTTCTAACAATTTACACTTTGTTGACTATTTTAAAAAGTTCATAGGTCAGTAACAGATTTTATTCATGTGACTGCCATGGCAACAACACACTAAAGTGATATTCTCGAGGTTACAACAATTGCCATCTGTTCATTTTTCTGGTCAGCTAGTAATAAACTATGCTAAGTAATAGAAGGGTACAAAGGATAATAATTATTTTTCGCAGATGTTATTGATTTGTGCACCGCATATTCAAATCAAATCAGCATTGAGATAAATTACTTTTCATGGCTGTACAGGTTAAAGGTTCATTGTAAAAGCTATTCAGTTTTCATTTCTGTAATTTTTACGACTGAAATGCCTTTGAATTACTATTTTGTATAGAGTTGCTACATATCTATTGAACAAATATATAAGTATAGCAAATCTTTAATCAAGAATACCGGAAATGATTGAGTTGATTCTTCAACGGCTTCACTTTTAAGTTAAAAGTAATATATTTGAAGATTAAATTGAGTTAGAATTGCTACCATAATATTCCATAAAACAGATATATAGAAATCGTTTCATAAGTATGCGGTTTTGTACCAGTTCCACAATGGGAGAGTTTCGTGCAAGCAATCTAGATTTTTTTATGTTATGTATAACAATCGAAATTTCATCAGTTGTATGTCTTAGGTTTGGTCATGAGGTCCTGAATACATATTTCATGGACAGAAATAACTCTCTATGGAATTTTATGCGTCATGTTTAATTTATAGAATTATATTATTATAGAATGTTATACTCCCTCTGTTCATCGTTATATAACGACTAGGGTATATTGGTTGAACAGTACATTAGAAGACTACAGAAAGTTCGTTGTCTGTAATACAAAATGTAGAGAGTATCAATTCTAGGTTTAGAAAATATTAAATCATAATGAGAAGTACCATGAAGTACCATGAAAAAATATATGGGGATATATTCAATACGCAAAAAATAGACAATATTCAATTCGCAAAAAATAGACAATATATTTCGAAGAGTTATCACATTTGATATTCAGGAAGCAACTTACAAAAAAAAGATTCCCTCTCAATGCCAAAGAGGCACTTATTTTCTATTTTAAATTTGGTAGAGCTTCGTTCATCTTTGCAAACACGTGAGTAAGAGAATGTTATATTTCAGCTAGATGAATGTTTTTAAATAAATTTTATTTTCAATACAAAAAAGCTGTTCTCAGGAAGACTGAACACTCGTTTGACATCAAAACTTACTACTTCCCTCCTACAAGTCCTTTGACCCTTATTGAGTAACTCAACATTTTTTAAAATGTTCTGATTTGGATTTATTTATGCATTGAGGATTAGTATGTATATTAATAAGTATTCTGCAAAATTAAAATGTTTAAATTTCGGAAAAACCAAATAAATCTCTGGATATATTCACCTGGTATTAATCTAATAATATACATTATTAGACTCCAAAATACAAAACGCAAAAATCGAATGTTTCCGCTGCGGTTTTTAGGGCGATTTCTCAGTCAAATACAAATATCAACTTTTGAAATACTAAACGTCAAATGGATTCGTGGGTTTTCAAATCATTGTTGAAGAATGAATCAATTTTTAGACATTCTAACAACCTGAAAATTTTAATTTATTTGAATAATTTACCACTTGAATATTTGCAATAAGTAATCGGAAAAAAACTAAGGTGGATCAATTGGAAGTAAAGAAAATGATTATCTGGATACCACCTGTGTTTAATTTTCTTCACTTGAATTAGTCAACCGCTTCTTCCCTCGAAACAATTACCGGGAAGCAAATAAGCAGTTACGGGTATCGTTAATTTGTTCACTGTACTGTTTTTTTAAGAAAAATTCAAAATGGAATGGTTGAAGCATATATTTACTCCATACGAAAAATACGAAATAAATTCAGAGAAATTACTATGGGATACTCTCAAATTCGTTTGAAAAATCAAATTTCGTGCTACATTTGAATAAATACACAGGAAAATATTAATAGTTATTTAACGAACAAGTGTATTAATAAGGGCGATTAACAATCGAGATATTTTAACGCGTGAGCGGAGCGAGCACGTTAATGTTTGAGATTGTTAATCGCCATTTTAATTCACGAGTTTGTTACAAAACTTTTCCGTCGACAGAAGTTTTCAAAAATACAGATATCTTATTTTCAATGTTTATTTATTTAACGTTACGATAAAAAACAATCACTATTTCCTATTTATATTAACTCTACTCAAAGATAGTTTAATTTTTCTCAGTGGTAGTTTTATTTTATTTTTATTATTTATTTTCAAATTGAAATTGAAAAAAAAAAATTCCCCTTGGTGGGTTTTGAACTCTCGACCTCAGTGTTGCAAGCCAGGTGCACTTTACCATTACGCCACGGGACCATATATGATTTGAAGTGACAACTGGTTTAATGAACATTTTCTAAAATTTTATTTGAAAATTGACAAATAAATAATGACAGATAGTACTAACCAATATAAAATGTATAAGAGCAATGTATGTTGGGTTGCATATAATCAAATCGTTGATTAATAGAAAATCATTCATTAACAGGGGTCATTAATCAATGATTTTGAGTGCGTTAAAATGCATCATAAATGAACGGTCGACGGAAAAATTATTTAACACTTTTGTCATGTTAGTTTGGGAACAGGCCCAGACGAAGTTTTAACATGCTTACCTGTAAAAACCTTAATGGTTTTCTTGTGGTATATATAGTGTAGGCTGGGTATCTCTCTAAATTTCTTGTTTCGGCTTTGCCTGAATTGAAGTTGGAAGTCTTGAATTATTTTTGTTGTTAAAATTGTTAAAAAAAAATTGTATACCGTCATACAACTAGGTACAGTTCGACAGGCTAGCTGAAAACGTGATAATGTAATGCGCACTCGTCGGACAACGGACTTGTCCGTAATATACCGGGTGACCACGAGGTGAGGTACGCCCCCCAATTTTTCTATTGTTTTGAAGATAAAGATTTAAAATTTGGTGTGTGGCTACAGTACTTGAATAAGCATATTTTTACGCCTCTACTGAAAATTCATCACTTCCGGTTTAACCGGTAGTGACCCCAAACTTTTTTTTTAAATGACACCTGTACATAAGAGCACACCATTTGTGATAACACTGTTCTTCAAAAATGAAAATCGGTTGAAAAATGGCGGAGATACAGTTGATTGTTCAATCGAACAAAGTTGGCCATGAAACTCAAACTTAAATCATCACAATTTACAAAAGACATCAGAAGTTACCAGAGGAACCTTCGAAGTGAGATACAGTTGAAAACTGAGGTTCTTATGAAATTGCAGCTCTCATATATTCGAACAATTATCAAAAATTACCTAAAAACGGAATGATATCCATAAAGAAATGCTCACAACTGCCATTTCTTATATGGCATGTACTTTTCAATTTGTCATTATAAAAAATCATAAATTATCAGTTTACTCGTGTGAAAAGTTATGGAGAAGTCCTAACGAAAACGAAGGTACAATCAGGTGTCATGATGAGTGTTCCTAAAATTTAATGTTCTTCAACGTAGGCGGCTTAGAACATAATTAGAAAGCAATACACAAGATCTCATATTATTTCAACGAAGTCAAAGTTTACTCTACTTATTTAATCAATGCAACTTTTTTGTATTGCTTTTTTATGTTCATGGCCGCCTTCGTTGAAGAATATCTAATTTGGAGAACACTCATGATGTATTTGCGATTTTTTAGAGTAATCTGATAATTCATCATGACGAAGTGAAAAGAACATGTTGCCATTTGAGAAATAGCAGTTGTGAGCATTTCTTTACAGGTACTATTCCGTTTTTAGGAAATTTTTGATAATTGTTGGATTATATGGGAGCTGAAATTACACGAAACTCAGTTTTCAACTGTATCGCACTTCGAAGCTTCCTCTGGTAACTTCTGATGTCGTTTGTCAATTGTAATGATTTAAGTTTGAGTTTCATGGCCAACTTTGTTCGATTGAACAATCAACTGTATCTCCGCCATTTTTCAACCGATTTTCATTTTTTTTTGAAGAACAGTGTTTTCACAAATGGCGTGCTCTTTCGGATAATGAAAATAAAAATTTGGGGTTACGTCTGGTTAACCCGGAAGTGGTGAATTTCCAATAGAGGGGTCAAAATATGCGTTTTCAAGTACTATAGCGACATACCAAATTTGAAGTCTGTATCTTCAAAACTATAGAAAAATTGGGGGGCGTACCTCACCTCGTGGTCACCCGGTATATTCAGTGATAAGGCACTCATCATGAACGTACGCGTGATTTCGCATGTTCAGCTAGTTTCTTTTGCTGTACTAACTCTGTCTCAAAACGAATTTTTCGCGACTACCAACACGAATCTTCTCGGGAACTTGAAATGATCACGGCAAAACGAATTTCGCGTGACTTTCCGTTTCATAGAGACCAACAACCGATGCAAAAACTATGTCCCTCGTTGTTTAATATTCACATTAGTATGCGTAATAAAATTTATGACTAGTCTGTGTCGCGAAAAAATATCGCACTTTTGATTATGTAATGAAGTTGGTAATATTTATTATCAGTCTGAGGACGATAACCTTCTCCGAAGTGCGGCAACCCACATTTTTTACTCACTGACCTTGGCAAAGATCCAAGGCTTCGCTAATTTTAATGTTACGAATACACAAAAAATGCTTAATTTGAGATTGGCGGGGCGCGAATTTTGGCACATATTGAAACATTTAATTCAGTCGAAGAAGTTTGAAGGCGCCGCGTGTCGACATTCATTTCATTCCAATACTAGCGAACCTGACAGACGTTGTCCTACCTGGACATTGAATTATTCACGAACTTATGTTTCCTTCTGATATATTCATTTTGATTTGACGACAAACCCTCTAGTGGTCGAACTTTCAAGAACCTCACTTTGGTGTTTTTTCAAAACGCTTTCTCCTTCAGCTACTTCTGAAATAAAAGTGGCTTTCATAATATTTTTCCCCTGCTCTGTGTGTGACACGTAGCCTGGTGCCATTGCACAATCTCGGTGCATCAAGATTACGTATTAGCAGAAATTTAATGCCAACCTCTTGCTCCAGTCAATTGGAAGGCGTGCCTCCTAATTCCAAGTACTTAAAAATTCTACATGGTACTGTCGTCACTGCTCATTATCGAGTCTATTGATAAGAATATTTTTTGTTTCGTCGATTTTCAATATATTTTTTGGCGAAACCCTTAAAATCCATTTTATGGCGAAGTCACCGACAAAATACTTGAATTTACAATACAAAATTTTTCGGATAGTAAGGAGCCGAAGAGAGGTCGACTTTCACCCATCTGTTAACCAGATGAAACATACTTTTTATCAAGTTCCATAAATAGACTAATACGCCTAGAATTGGTTGGCTATCAAAATGTAGCCATGACTATATACAGCGAAGTTTTGCAGTGAAAATTTGCACCATATGGAAAACTTGTTATTCATCCCTTTGTCAGAAAATATTATTCCTGGTGAAAATTGGTGTATTTCAGAATACTTGCATATGAGTTGTCAAAATTTCAAATTTCCAATCAGCGTACCGGAGAGAACAAAGAATAGGAATTTTAAACAGATGTAAACTCCCCTGATTTTTTGACATTACAAAAAATTTTATTCAAGAAGTTGTTCAGAATTGAAAACAAGATTCAAATTTCACCGTTCAGAAGTTTATAATTTTGATGACTCAAATTTATGTAGTCCGCGATGCACCAATTTATATGGAAATAAAATTTTCTGACAAATCGATAATAAAAAAGTTTTCCCTATGGTGCAAACTTTTTTAATTTCACTGTATATTAATATAGTCATGAACACATTTTGATAGGCCCTAACAAGCATAACTATCTAAGGCAATTGCCTTAGATAGTAATAGTTTCAATATTAAGAGGCCATGAGCGCGATCACATTTTGAACGCTTTATGGGGTGAAAGACTCAATTGATAACTCGAAAACGGTTAGTCTTATCGATTTCAAACAAGGCCAGGCTTTTAAAGGACATTTGATTCTGCACACGTGCTGTAATGGAAATGGAATATTCAATCCAGAAAAAAAATCTTAAATATGTCCCAAAAATGCAGTTACATTGAAGCAATTTTTTGAGTATATGAACAAATAATTTCAAAAAAACATTACAGCACGTATATAGATAAATGTTTTACCTTTCTTTTGATACCAACTTCATTTCGATTGGAGAAATATTGCTTCAAATTTTAATGGAAGAGAAATACCCTTGCAGCTACCTTGACTATCTATGAAAAGCATAGTGATGTTAGTTCGAAAATATGAATAGGACATTCATAAAATCTGTTGTGGAATCATCTGCGACTGAAAGACAAACTTTAGTCGCTATTTTCCATCGTTCAAGGTAACCTCTTGTGTTGCCGCTGACGTAGTTACATAGAATCAAACGTCTTATAGAAGCCTGTCCTTGTTTGAAATTGATACGACGAACCGTTTTTGAGTTATTGACTCTTTTACCCTAAAAAACTTCCCAAATGTGATCGCGCTCATGGCCTCTTGAACTACTAATCCCTGAAAACTCACTGATGGATAACTTTTCATAATCTGAAATAAGACCAAGTATTGAGGGCCTAAGGAAGAATAAGTAACACATTAAAACATCCTTTGTAAGCAGGTGAATTTTGATAAAACATTCTGCTGGGTGAAAAGAAAGGTGAAAATTGTCATGAAAATGAACTGGTCAAGGCACCAAGTGCTCGTAACGGAGTCTCAAAAATATGCTTCGTTACAAATTGACCCTGTCAACTGCGGAATTGGTTATTTGGGGTAAAACGTCAGAACATATTGTAATAGCGCTAGAAGAAGCCATTTGAATTTGTTGACATTAAATATATTTTTTCAAGTTAGGGACAATTAACACAAAACAAGAACATTGTCAACGAGAGTCTTCACAAAATATAAAATCCTCAACTCAAAATTCAAAAACTCATAATGAGATTATCCGAAATATGTAGGTATACAATAGTAACTAGAACTTTAAACAGAAATATAACATCAAAAAGGATATTCGTTACCTTGACAGTAACTCATCATGAGAGAAACCAATAATATCATAATATACAGTATCGGAAAGTTTTCATCTTGGGTAGGGTGGTTTTATGAGAGCGTGAAGAATAGCTTGCTATAATATGTTGAGAGAGCATTACAATTTTTCCTCTACTCGCTCGAGGAAGGGATATCGACGTGAGCTATTAATACGTCGGGCGAGGCAACAGGAGAGGGGCGCAGTAGTGCGTCTCTATTATTTATGTGGTATTATCATATCATTGCGTTCCTTGTTGCTCGCGTAGATTTCTGTCTATACCCCAGATGAAAAGTTTCCGATACTGTATATGAGAGAACTTTGTTTCGAAGTTAGAATTTCCAGTAAAGAGCAAAATGTTGCAAATCTGCTTGGCCTAAAATAATGAGTTCAACATAACGCTTTTTTTAGATATTTAATTCTGGTAAAAGTATAGACATCACTTTGGAGTCAGTTCTGCAAAAATCCAAATACCTACTTAGAGTAGTACAGTCAGTTGATAAATAAAAAAGTTTCGGTCGTCGTGATATATTCGCTCGAAATGAAATTGAGATACTATTATAGTGTTTTGTGAAAACAGTGATACATAAAATTAATGTGAATCTGACTAATTTAAATTTCAGAGAATCTCCATTTCATTCATATGAATAGATCGAAATTTAAAGATTAATTTCTTCAAATTGGTGAACCAGTTTCCGAAGTTTGTCATGTTGTCGGGGACCTATTGTCAACTTCTATTCCTCATTGTTGGAATTCAAAGCAATTCAGTTTTATTGCTTGCGAGGCATTTTATTTTGTGAACTTTTGATATCTTTATTAAACTTCATTGACGTCTTGTGTCGGAGTTGTGGCATTGTAGTTAGTTCATTTGCCAATAAATAATACATCAACAAGGAAACTAATAGGAAATTTATGCAAATCCTTGTGGTTTTATATTTCAATACGACCTTGAAATTAAAAATATCGCATATTCAGTAGGTACGTTTTTCAAAACTGGTAGATTTGCGGCCATTTTTTCTTCCTTATTTTGCGAGGATCATTAACTTTTATGAGCTGTTGTTATGATTCATTAGGTAATTTGAATTTTGACCAGAATAATATATTATGTCTAAGAGTATATTGGTCTTTCTGAGAAATGGGGTTAGAGTTCAGGGTTGGTGCTATTCGTTCACCAAACCGATAAAACATGAACGGTTTCATTTTTTGACGAAGTCTGAACGAATACCATTCAAACGTCTCAACACGCATTAGATGCTTCTTGAAGTCCTTGTTGAAAAATACTCATTATGGATTCTCATATAGGTACTATCAAAAGTTAAAAAAAAGCCTGGAATTTTCTAAAAATAAACTAAGAATTACTAAAATTGTGTTTGATAGTGAAGTTTTCAATACCAAATGTGATATATGACGAGAATAATAATTTGACGGATTGTATGAATACGTTTGCTTTATGCTGAATAAAAAATACATCTTTCTACAAACACCTAAAAATGACAAGGTTCGCGCATTGACAACAATATGCGAAATGATACTTTTTTTTCATTTTCCTTCGTTACCATGACACCGTGCGCGAAGTAATGTGCGAAATACTTATATCGCACACTGCATGTAAACTATATGGGATTTTCATATTCTAACCTATAAGGTCCTCAATGAAGCAAACATGCTAAAAATCATTTATTTCTTACTTTATGGTCCTCAATCAAGCAAAAATCCAAGAAATCATTCATTTCTGAATATTCAACAATAATTTCGATTAAAAAGTCTTCATCAGTGCTTACTCGTGAGGTATACAAGAGCCAAAACCATAAAAACATCATGCGTCCAGAGGACGATAAAAGTGATTTAAAATTAAGACAATTTATAACATTAACAGATTGAAAGATCTGAGCCAGGATTAACCTGGATAAAATAATTCTAATAGAACATGTCCGTTTGAATGTCTCTTATGAAAATTCATGTTCATAAGAGACCTTTTAATGTGTTAATGTTATGTCTTAATTTCAAATCACTTCCATCGTCCTTTGGATGCATGATGTTTTCATGGTTTTGGCAAGGAAGGTACTCCGAAATATTGGCAATAACATCTTCTGCAGGTCTACTGATGACCCGATTTTAGTAGGGAAACAAAATCTTGAAGTAGTATGGAGCTAGTTTAGGGAAAATCATTAGTCAAGCGTCTAAGGAGTTAATCGAGAAAAAAATCTTCTTATACATAATGGAAAACACCAAAATTCAATAAGCTCTTCGACTCGAATATTTTTAATAGATAAAGGCAGGAATTAGCATCTCCGAAGTGAGAAGTCAATAAAGAACAGAAATAAATGTTCCAAGGAGAATAGAATATTCTTCCTTGAACTTCATGACTGTGAAAAAACTGGGCATCTTCATAGAAACTGCTGAAAAAAAATAAGCTCGTTTACGAAGATTTCTCACACCAGAGAGAAGATACCAATTGAACCGCGTTAAAACAAAACAATTCTGGTTTATGGTTCATTGGCACTTAGCGAGTTGAATTAACGTTTTTGACAAAAGTTCAATTTTGAATAACATTTCATTTGAAAAGTTACACGAAATGCATGAACTATTTAGACGTAACTTTTGGTAAAGGGAACGATGGAGTGTGTTAAATAACCTCTGATATTCAATTTCCCTACGACAATAGCTTGAAAATGAGGTTTTCAACTCAGTTCAGATTTTAGAATGATGCAAAAACACTGCATTTTTAGTCAGGTGACACTAGAGAAATTAATTGCGTGAAACTTGTTTGTGGAACATGTTTACATGAAACTAGTTTCTCTCGTTTAGTGTACATTGGAGAAACTAATTTCATGTTTAATATTAAAACAGAGCACGCTGCGTTTCGTGCAACTTGTTGACGAAACACTTTCTGGTCTCCTGTTTCCGAAACACCAGTGTACATCGTTTCATATAAGTACCTGGGTTATTTGGTATAGAAACGAATTTCTATTGAAACGAGTTTCATGAAATTCATTTCTCCAGTGTGCCTTAGTGTTGTTTTTTAAAATTCTTTGAAAACATGTGGACTCAATTAACGACGCAAAAAATCAGCCCATTCAACAATATTTTTGTGTTTTGAAGGATAGCAAGACATTGAAACTTTTAATATTTTCAGAATACTTTCAGGGATTGTATTTTGGCCGTGTCATTTGATTTCTCTTGACCAAATAAACCAATTTCGTCGTCAAAATATAACACTTTTTTTTTACTTTCCATACTATCCGAGCATTTGCTCGTTCGGTGCTCATGCGGAACGAATACTCTAGTGAATACGCACCTTTATTATAGTGAATACTGAGCTCTTCTGCTACCGCGGATCGATGGGTGTGCCGATTTCATATCCCTTTATAGATTTGCCAAGCTGTATATCATTCTGATTGGGGTTTTTATAATTTTCCAACACTCGAATACCCCTTAAACTAACCAGAATTTTGGGAAGGGCAAAAGACATATTAAACAATTGAAGGTGTCTGATAGATTCAAAATGTTCAAAACTATGCCAAATAAACAAATTCTGTACAATCCCACACGTAGATTCAAAGTTGACAAGACCTGTAAAAACAGAGTAAAAAAAGGATCTGAATCATCGTTGATTTATTACTATATGTGCGAAAGAAACTATATATACGAAACAATGATTCACCGTCAAAGTATATGGGGATAGGATCTAGAACGGTTGAGAATGGGTCACTCGAAATCCACCTCAAAATTTAAATACCAGTCATTGATTTATAACCTTCGATCCATTTTAGGATCTTCCGCTTCTCACACAACCATCAACCGACTAATTTGTTAGGTTATCAGGAGGTCATTCGCGATTCATATATTTCCTAAAATAGTGAATATTCATTTAAGAACTGTTCATAGTATAGCGGATAACCACTATGTTTTGTTCGGCCGTTGACATTTTTTATTTTGCGCTTTCTTTGTGTTGATATTCATTAGACTCTCATACATTTTTACCTGTACAGGTTCAAGAAAACTCGGTGCTTTGTGTTGTTGAAAAAACTAAATATTATTGATAACAGAGATTTGCCAATATTGCTAGATAACGTAAATCATAAAAGTGTATTGGAGAAATGTTTTTTTTTTCACTGAAAAGCGCCAGGCTTTAAAACTCATTGCTCATTGCTCATTAGCTACCATTCTCTCGTTTCTCAGGATAGTCTTCGAACAAGTTTTTTAGACCCTAGGGAAGTAAACCATCAAGAAAACGCACGAAAAATATCCTGAACTCTAATCATCAGTATATATGGATACGAGAATGAAATGATTACGGAAATTAGACTGAGGGTTGCGTTTTTTTTCACAATACAGTTCGTTAACACTCAAAGCAACAATTTTTAGTTGACCCATTTGATGAAAGAATTTTCGTCTGTCAAAACTTGCTTTTTACTTGGAGTGATTATGGAAGTAACGAAGCACCTGTCCGTAAAAAAGCTACGTAGCTGGGAGCACCAATAAGGTAGATAGCTTCTAATCGTAGAATCGGTTTTGCGTAAAAACTAATGATTTTATAAAAAATTGTTTTCGTCTTCTGGTTCTATAATTTCCTTGAGAATGCGGGAATCTACCCATTTTTTCGTTTGTCAAACCATAAATTTTTTTTTTCTTCACAATTATCAAAACTAAAAATCGGTTAGTTTCCCGCGTTCTTAAAAAACAAATTGAATCATTTGTACCATCAAAGGATACTCGATTCATCAAGCAAGGCATTGTTTGCTCTTAACTATGTGAAATATTTCGAACATCAGCTTCAAATTCTCATTATGATTTTTTATAGCCTCTTCTTTATTCTTGCCTCTCCCGAATACAATGATATCGTCTGCCATTACTTCAAATTCAAGCTTATGTATTTTTCCTTCATTTATACATTGTATATATCTTTTTCCCAAAGGTTTAAAAACTTTCAATCATTTTAATTTATTTTTAAAAAATGCCCCATACTATAAGTGGATTTTTAGGAGTAATATTCAACCAGAAAAGGCCATATGGTATTAGGTTTTTTGAAAATTGTTGTTTAGTTAATACGAGTAGCTTGTTTTTAAGGAATATTTTTTTTAAGTTTGAATAACGATGGGCCCGGATTGTCTATTTTGAAATTCAACTTTATTTTGCTCTATTTGTTTGATTGATAGTTCTCAGATGCGTCTAAAAATGGCTGGTAAAAGTAGCTTAAGATATACCCTTCTTTGGAATTGACAAACATACGAATGAAGTTACTCTCAAACTAATATTATTGTTAAAAAATATTGTCTCTCATTTTGTATAATTCATTTCGTATGAACGAATGACCTGAAAAATAACATCACAATACATACTTATTATGATCATTCATTATCTGTTCCTATTTTGAGTTTCTATCAAAGCTGAAGTAATCTAGTGGAGACACCATCGTACAGGGCTTAAGGGATCGCATCTCGATGTCATACAGGGCAACAACAGGGCCTTCATCGACTGCGGAACTTTCCAGAGCACGGCTTGGGTCTGCTCGTGCACACCCACTTTGGGGAGAAGCTGGATGAAAAAGAGTGCTGGGTCAAAATTATGTGTACAGATGGGCTTTTGGAGGATGATCGGTAAAGGTTTGGGTTTTTATGAATTAGGACGTACGAAACTGTAGCTATTGGTGAAGCGAGTTTGACAGCCAAACACAACTAATATTCTTGAACCCCATGTTGTTCCATTCGCTTCATTCATGGTAAATAATGCAAATGATGGAAATTTGGGATGCTATTGATAATAATAAGGGTTCTGATATTGAGTGCGACAAGCTGTTATCGTTAATCGAAGTATGTACTTCGTTTTTGAGCTCTTCTGAGAATGAATGTTAGTACGATTACCTGTATCGTGAATTTTATTTGCACATTGTCTAAATACATCAACAGCCGTATAAATAATCATTCACTCCAGAGGTGCGCCCTGACTATGCATATAGCTGTAAAAGTGTTGTATTGGTGAATTTTAGGAATATGCGTTGAATATTGCTGCGAAGTATATATTCTTCACAATATTCATATATTGCATGTATAAGGTTAGGTACATGTATTTTTTGAATATATAAATTACCATTATTTGGTCAATAAGTACGTTTTTGATTCCTCTTTTTTCTTCAGTAGACTGTCTCCGCTACCATTCATTGAAAACGAGTCTTATTCTTTTATAATTTTGCAAACACGATGAACCTTATTTTCTAAGGATCGATGATATTAAATATTTATCTGATATTTTAGTCGTTGAAATATTTCATGCAATCACATAGGTCAAATAACTTTTACTATCTTACGAAAACTATTTGTTGTATATATTCCATCACAAACGATGATATTTTCATGATTATTTGAAATTCTGATTTTTTTTTATTATTGAACCCTATTTTTTTCAAATGCGTGCGTTCCTATCGGTTATAGAAAGGTCACAGTCTATTAGTACCTTTTCTCTTCCCCGCAGCCCGGCGCGCGCCCACCTTACCTCACATTTTTAAATAAATCAAAAATAAGTTCACACACATATACCTGTTTTTGAAAGGCAGCTGAATTTGTGGAATTTTTATACGTCATTGATTTTTGCGTATTCTTTTTGAAATCATTTTTATCAATGGATAATATAGGTACCTACTGATGAAAACGGGTACATTCTCCATGAAAATTTAAAAATGTGATTTTTCGTAATATCTAACAGAAAACAACTACTTTCCCGGCTAAAGCCACTCTGGGCGTTGAACTACATCTGATAGATATTGTGAAAAGACTCTCAACTGAAAAGAAAAATTCTGAAAGTGAATGTAATCCTTTCCAAATAGCGACTAAAGTTTGTCTTTAAACCGCAGATGATTCCACAACAGATTTTATGAATACTGTATTCATATTTTCGAACAGAACATAGGTACATAGGTACATAGGTACATAGGTACATAGGTACATAGTACATAGGTACTGACTGATATTTCAATTGTACAATTGCCTTCGCCAGAAGAATTTGATTTTCAGTCAAGATAATACAAAAATCTTGATAAAAAATTAAGTAAAACCAAATTGCAAAAGCCGATATTTTCGCAGTTTCGAATCTACCCAAACTGCAAATCCCAGGTGTGCCACTGCCGAACTCTGGTCCTCTTTGCAAACTACTGGTCCTGCTCGCAGATGTGCCGAAATTTAATGGAATGAATAATGAATGACCATTTGAATATCAGTTATAACGGTTTCACATTGAATAAATTGTCGTTGTGAATATAAATTTTTTAACGTTATAAAAAGAATTTGAACTCACAAAAGACCAAAGGAGAGTGGAATGGGATTCAACGTGAAATATTTGATCCACCAGCGACTCCAATAACAATACTAGTATTATGGGGGAAAAAGTCCGTTGATATCTTTGATATTCCTCTCTTTTGTTACTCTATTAGTTTGTTTCCACGCAGGAGTGCCACTAGAGCTTGTTTTTTTAATTTCGACATTAAAATCGAAATGATAAAAAAAACTCTTGTGGCCCTCCTGCGCTTTCGTAGAAAATAACAAACTAGAGGACCACGTCTGAAAAAGGCGGATATAGCGGATTCATAATGCACAATTTAGTGCGTATGCATAATTTCATTTCACTGTGGTTGAAAGAGGAGAAAAAAGGATTAATTCTGAATAAAAGCATAGTCAATAATAAACCTGTAATTTCTTTAAAAAATCAATTTTTTTCCTTCCATATCAATACACAGCAGGATAAAGTTATGCTTATGCACTAAATTATGCATTATGAATCGCTAAATATAGTATTGCAGAAGCTCTCTCTCTCTATGTCTCTATGGGAAGAGAGATTCCACAAAATAAAATTATGTTATGGTTTTATAGTATAGTCAGTTCTTTCAGTTTCTTTTCATTTTGGAATGTTTCATAAACAATTTTTGTTAATATAACCATATGCCAAGAATATTCCTTTTTCATTTCCTGTTGTAGTTCTGTTGGATTTTTATATTCCAAAACATAGGAATAATTCAACAAGAGTCCCATTAAAACTTCTCTTTTACCCTGGTGTGAAATTCGGGATTCTGTGGTTATTTGACATGATGAAAGATGAATCAAAGAAAAATTCTCAGTTTTACCGATTACCTTTTCACGGCAAAACCACCAATTTTAAGTGTACTATAATGATGTTTACATTTTTTGATTTTTTTGTAATTTTTACCTTGAACCCAGTCACAAAACTGACAGAACATTTGATAGCGATTACCTAATCCACCCCGATATGCTTACGGTGCATTATACTGGGTGAAGATTAACCGATTAACCTAAACGAGCCAACTAGGATTAATGTATGGAAACGGTACATATAGGCGTTAATGCTTTTAGGACACATGATTCATGAAGAGATGTTGCTTCTATATACTCAGTTCACAAGAGTCTCTCGAAGGCTTCTAAGCGTTGCTCGCAATTTGTTGTTTTGATCAACGATGCGTATATAATTGAATTGGATGAACAAGATTTCTATTTTCACGTGATTTTCAGAGGACACATGATATCTCAGATTTTCTCCATTATATATTTAGTTTTCGTTTCTGCTATTTTCTTGAAATTTTCATTCTAATCTGTTGAACGTCCACATTTTGCATTTTTCAGTTTTAGGAACTATTATTTCTACTGAAGTAGGAAAAAGTAGTGAAGAGGTTGATGAAAAGTTTGGCTACATCTGAAAAAAACTGAACATGATATCATGATAATTTTTTGACTGATGCTATTCTTAAAAGTTTTGAGAATACATTGCTTATTTCAGATTAAACTTCCAGTATATTGCATGATCACGGCTCGATTTCAGGCGTTCAAAAAACTGGTAGGTATAAAGAACACCGTCGTGAGTCAAAAGTTCAACAACACCATACCACGCATCTTCCAGTTTTTTTGTTCAAGGTGTTCAGTGAACGAGTGTGAAGTGTCCTAATAAGCGACCGGAGTAACTGCGTTTTTACAACTTGGACCTTCATATTTTTAAAACAGGACATCTCTTCAAGATACACGCCTTTCCAAGAAGTCATTCCGACTGTTCATCAGAACATCCTTTATGAAGGAATTCTTACAATACTGACCCCATTCATGAACAAACACGTATTTACTTCTTGAGTGATTTGTGTACTTTTGTTATTTTTGTTGTCCCAAATATGCGGATACAGGATGATACAAAGATAAAATTTCTAAAATCTAAAAATTGTAAATTTTCATCGAGGAATATTTTTGAAATCCTCTATAATGAATAATAATGATCTTGGAAGTTGGTATAGACTTTTTCGCCAAAATGTGAAAATATAATTTTTACAAGTGTTCGAGACACAAAAACTACAATTATATCGTAATTTTTTTTTATTCATATACAATTTTACTTATTATATAGAAGAGCAAACGGGTAAACAGTAATGTCTATTTATATTGTAGTATGAATTATTCTGTATACTTATGGATTCGAATACGAGTCAGATATAACTTTTTTCCTTGCTGGTCATGAATTATCATATGAAATATACTTGTTATATATTCATTATCACGTTTTATTTCGAATACAATTATAATCTATGAAGTACGTATACAAATAGATTGGCGACGAGAATAAACAGAAATGAAAGAACTTATGATGAAATCAAAGAATTTTTTTAAGCATACTCACAACAACTTACTGTAACCGATTTTCCGAATACAAAGAAATACAAAGATCTTAGTACTTTATTACAAGCACATCTTTCTCCAAAAACTAGTAAAGTTGCCGAGCAGAATAATTTTTTTATGAGAATGAAGCGATAGGGAGAATCCATAGCAAATTAGCAAGCTAAGTTTAAACGTATGATTTAAATTCATGTAAGAAACCCCCAAAAAGCAATTGTAACTGGGTCTTCTTGGAAGAACGTTGCACAAATATCTGTCAGATGTAATTCAATGTATGTCGTGGTATTAGCCAGGGAAGTAGTTGTTTCTGTTAGAAGTTTGCCTCATATTTTCCACATGGTGGAAATATTTGGAGAGAAGGGTGCTTCGACAGTGTCGATTTTAGTATTTCATTTATTTGATACTCTCCGGCAAAAGTTCTCGAACTCTGGTCACTTCCTGGTGTCTTTTCTACCGAGGATTGCTTATTATTTTCTCCGCGGCTGGCGCTGCGACTGACTTTTACTGTAAGTCACTGCTTCATTTGTGGGGTAATATTAGTTATACAGTGGATTATAATTCATTGGGCTGGGGCAAAACCGCGAAACGCGTCTGCAGGTGGTCTTCCCCAGCAACATGAAGGATATTCTGCGGTAAAATTACAATAAGCAATGGTAACTGGGTCTTCTTGAAAGAACGTTGAACAAATCTCTGTCAGATGTAATTCAATGTCCGTCGTGGTATTAGCCAGGGAAGTAGTTGTTTTCTGTTAGATGTTTGCCTCACATTTTCTACATGGTGGAAATATTTGGAGAGAAGGGTACTATTTCAGGTTAAGAGCAGTGAAATGCAAATGTGCAAAATGTAAATAAACTTTCCCAACATATAAGAGAGCTGAATCTTGATCTTCCCAAAACATCAGTGCTAAAATAAAATATATTTCGGCTAGCCATAAGGACAAAAATGACTCATGACAATGAATGTAGTTTTTGAAATTTGAAATGTACTTTTTGTGGAAAAGTTAGTCAATTGAATACAGCATGTTTCAAGAAACAATGCCAATTGAGAAAGAATGAACACATTGTGGGAATTGCGGAAGATGATTACATTCACAAGGATGATCCGGAGTACGTTATTACTACCTTTTCAGAATGAAATTAAATTGATCTAAAATGCACAAACTTGATTTTTCTGATACAGATATAGAATTAATGAATCTTTCTGTGACACTGGTTACAGATGTGTTATCTTCTGGATTTGACGCCAAATATTAAGAAAGATGGTTCTGAACAACCAGTTACTTTATCGTCGAGATATTTGACTAAAGGCAAAAAAATATAGTTAACATAACAAACCATTAGCAAGACTTTTTCACCTAGAAAAAAATGAATTATTTTTTTATTTCAATAATGCACTTTTTCAATTATTTTTCAATCACAATGCTATCTGAAGGAGTGTCAAGCTGCAATCATTCAATTTTCCTGTCATTTCACTTTTTTAAATAATTATAGATCTGCACGATAAAACATAGTTACTCTAACTCGTAACGGATGAATGATCTAGTTCATAAAGAGTATTGCTGAAAAAAATTATGAAGGAATTCATTACTACCATGTATATTATCTTCTGGAACGCAGAGATAATCAAGAATACAGGCATGTAACTAAATAGGCTATTTATTTGCACACAGCTAATTGAGCATTTCTAGAAATCAAACGTAGCAATTCACTTAACTAGTCGAAAGAACGTCGAATGAATTAATGCCACGCCGTCTCTCCAGCGGAAAGTAAATTTCATAATAATTGAGAATATTTCCGGTTAACCAGACGTCACGTCGTCTGCTTGGTGACGGTTGAAGATTAGATCAATGGCTCTTGGAAAATAACTCTGATGCTATTTCCCACAAAGATTGAATTCCTGCTTTCATTTCAAGCCGATCGCTTTTTCAAATTCATGTTGTGGAATAAAAATTACCAAAGTTACATTTTCCTGTGTCCCGACAGAAAAATCAAATGGGGGATAATATTCAATTCTTCATTGCAATTAGCATTTGCAATTGTGTCCTCTTGGAGGAACATTGCACAAATCGATGTCAGATGTAATTCAATGCTCGTAGGGGGAAGTAGTTGTTTTCTGAGATATTTTCCACTTTGTGGGAATTCGACTTTGTCGAAATTTTTTGTTTCATGTATTTGGAACACTTTTCGGAATGTGCTCCTTATTTTTGAGTTCTGGGCGTTATCGTTCATTGGGTGGGCCAGGATGACTCTAATGTTGTCCAACCTATCCTTGCATTGACAAGTGGTTAACAAACCGTGAAAGATGTCATGTCGGCAGGTGGTCGTTCCCAACCGATGGGGATTATATTCCATTCTTGATTGCAATCAGCACTTGCAACTGTGTCGTCTTGGAGGAACATTGCACAAATTGATTCCAGATGTAATTCAATGTTCGTAAAGGAAAGTAGTTCTGGGATATTTGCTTAAAATTTTCCACTTTGCAGGAATTCGACTTTGTAGGCACACACTCTCCGGCACACTTTTCGGACTGTTCCAATTCAAGCTGAAAATTAACAATTTTCTGAAAGACTCTCTACATGATTCTAAGATCTTTTTGTTTTTTTTTAAAAAAACATTTTGGGAAAATAAGGACTCTGCCCAGAGACATACTCTATATCTCATCCAACATCCATATCTCTTGGGTTGTCGGTGGTTTGGCGGTCTAAGGCGCAGGCCGTTCGAAACTTCAGTATAGCGGTAGTCGGTTCGAGCCCGATGTAAGTACGAGGGATTTTTTCTCAAGTATGCAATATCGGAATCGATAGACAACCACATGCCTTGTTGAAAGCAAGTGTATTGTGTGTTGTCTAGATGCCAATCTCGTCTAGTGCTAGTTTGGAGTGCACGCCGGCCACCCGAGGTGGTGCTGTAGGTTTTCCGGGTTTTCCTGCAGCTGAGAAGTGAATACGCCACCAAAAATTGGTAAGTCGCCCGGAGCGCCACGGCAAATAATAATAATAGCCGTCCTCTACCCGCACAGGCTATGCCTTTGGGTACAATCTACGAGTGTTTATGAGGGAGTATCATTATTATTATTATTATATATTATTAATATCTCAACCAACGCTCGACTTCAGTCTGCGTAATACAACTCACTGCACCAGTAGATGTTTATCCGATATGGATTTTATTTTTCCGGTTATGGTGCCGATATGTAAGTTTGGAACCTGATAGAGTGCAATGTTTCTTCCAACTCAAACAGGAATCCTTCCTTCCAGAGACTCTTGGAGTGTGAAAATGCAGTAATTTATTTCTATCTATATTGAAATATAGTTTTTCTACGACCACATGGAAATATATCCATTTTAAGCGCTTTATCGATCAAGGAAGTAGGCTGATTGTAAAACACTTCTTCATTTCTACATCACTATCACTATCATTTCAGTACCTACAGGATATTTCATTTCCCACGACGTTCATGAACTACTAGACTGTCATTTTTATGATCATAGATAATATAAGATCGAATCAAGTTTGTTAACGTTCTAATAATTTGACATTTCACATCAGTATTTACAAAATTCGTTTAAAAAAGTAAGTAATCGAAAATGAGTAGTAATAATGAGGATGATTTGACATTGACACCGGTAACTGAAAACAAGTGTCGAGGTGTTAAAAATAACGGTTGGGATAAAACTCCAGTATATTCTAGCATTGTTTTACAAATAACAAGCCACGTTTCCTGTTCACCTTATTCCATCTTAAATCAAGATGGCTCCGAATGTGCATCGGTTAAATTGGCCTGGTTCAGCTGTGAATATTTTAATATTTCAGAAATCAATTTGGAAAAAAAATCTGCATTTTTAGAGTTGATCAATTAAACTGATGTTATTTAATTTCAGACTTTTAGTGACAAAAATATGTGTTCGCCACCAAAAATTGTTGAAGAGGTCAAAACCGATTTGTCAATGTAGTTTCATCCAAACTAAAATATCCAATTACCATGATCAAGAACCATTTTCAAAAGATGAACATATATGACTGATCGTATTCACTTTGGTGTTTTTATTGATTTGGGAAATAATGAGAAAAGGTTTCAGAAACAATATATCATACGTACCATATAAGAAGTAAGGCATATAGCGCCGTGTACAAATAAACCACAAGTCTTGGTACTTATAATATTCTTATTATAATAGATAGTTTTGTTTCAATATGTATGTCTCATTTCAAGTTTTTTGACGACGACTAAAAATTTACTTTATTCTGAGACGTCAGCAAAAAGCAAGTCTCGTATGCGAGAGGGGATAGGTAATAAATTGGAGGAAGGTAGCCAGCCAGTCCTAATCATCCCCTTTCACCACGATGCGATGTGATGTTCTGAATTTATTGCCCACAAAATTCACTTCTTTTCAGTCTTGGGAATAATTTATTGACTTTTGAATAGAAATAATAAAAGTTTAGTATAGACGAGATAATATCCAAACATCAATATCATGAATTATCTCTGCATACAATTATCCTGGATACCTACAAAAGCAAACTTTTTCATGCCATATATATATTTTTTTTTGTCGTTCAAATATGATCCAATTTACCGAAATTTCATACTCAAATATCAATTTAAAGAATGTACTAATTCTATTTTCTATCAATCTTTGTATCTTGAGTAGGCGTCTGAATTAAGAATCAATCATTTGCCATTTCATTCGAGGCATTCATTATCGAACACCATCATCAGAAATAAAAGAAAATAATGAGTGAAATTTTTGTCCCCGTTTTATTCATTTGAATTAGGTATGTATAACTTCGTCTCAAAATAGTGAGAGAGTGTATTTATTCACCAAAATATGCATACTTCGATGAGAAATTGAAAAAAAATATGTGAATTGTCCATTGAGAATTCAAGAAATATAACGTATGTATGAATACCCAATAAACAGTTTGTTGAACTCGGATAAGACAGTAACGTTCTACCAAAGTAGTATGGTCGATGAGGTATTTTTGTTATTATATTCTGATTCATAATCTATTTTCTGTCAAAAACTCTCTAAAAATTCATTACCCAATTAACTATCACTTCGCTTTCTTTTACGTTCACATTTCTATGATGTATCTATAGTTGTCTAGGTTCTTTCTTTACTCCTTCAACCAAAAACTGGTGATTATTCATAAATACACTGCTTCCAAGGAAGTAGGTATTATAAACAAAGTATATCGAGCCGCCACTGTAACTTCCTCATTGGTGAACAGATTATTCTAAAAATTGGTACAGTTGCATGAAAAAACAACTCGGAGTTGAAGATATCTCAATCAAATATATAGTACATTCAATTTATCCTTTTCAGATGGAATACCTTTTATATGTTCATACATTCGGGTTGTACAAGTTTAAATGAGTCCAATCATTGTGTCAAATGTCATGTTCTATGAACAATTCAAAGAATTCATTATTTTACCCCATACTTAATTATAAGCGGTTCTGCCAAGACTATTGACAATACAGAAACGACTTTATCTGTCCCCTATGAACACATATCAGGCCATATTTATAAAAATAAAGTATTTCCCTCAGAGGTAAAGGTAGAAGTAAAAGGAAGAACTCACAAGAAAAGATAGAAGGAAAGATTCTGCTTGACTTCGTGTTCATAATCTTTCCGTTTTCTTTGTAAGCAAATCCTCGGCAAAAAAAGAAAAAGGTATATAGGCATGCGCGAGTTAAGTGTGTATGCTGCCGCTGAACAAGTTCTACATTTATAGTTCTACATGCTAGTTTAGTTGTAGCTTATCCATGTATTATCATAGTTTACGACAGAAGTACCAAATGAAATCGACAACAACAATTAAAATATATATTAAGGGCCAAACACTTTGAGTTACTATAAGTACCTTCTTCATTTAATAGTGGGTGCCACTACTTTATATTTGCATTTCAGTTCAATAATGGCAATTAAACACTGTCTGGGTATTTTTCACCTAGGGGCAATTAAAGTGAGACTCTGTCTTAAATAAGTTTTCTCTGTCAGCAAATAACACCAATTTGTTTCCTTTGTATTTCTGGTATGTTTTTGATAGCGGCAGGCCATGTTCGTGGGCTTTCAGGCTCCTATGGACAAACATTAAAATATGATAGGAAGAATATAAGCATATCATCTTGCGTGTACAAAATTTGAAGTTTCTTCTACAAAGCCAACGTTTGGAAGTCACCCCCACGTGCAGTACAGTGAAACCATTTGTTCGATCATGTTGAGTGCCTTATCACTGGATATATTACGGCCTATAATCCGTTGTCCGACAAGTGCGCAGCATGTTTTCATGTCTAAAGCTAGGCTGATTTCACTGTACGACTCTCTTTGAACACTTTTTTGTACGCGTACGTGCACAACATCTGCCATGAGAAATTAAAATTGAATGAAATCACGCGCGCCCTTCACAACTAAATACTTTCGCCCTACAAATACATATAAATGTATCTGCTACAAAAGCTTCTCTGGACTAGATGCATATTTTTTTAGGCAAAACCTTCCTTCCAGAAGCAAATGCCGTTGGTGAATTCCAAAAAAGTAAAATCTTTTCCTTTAGAGCAACACTTTTTTGTTCCAATACCACATTCTTCCTTCTTCCTTTATCAATAGAATATGAAGTAATTCCAAAAGTTCTGCAAACTTGGCAGATACATCGGAAAAATATTCCGAACAGTTGTGCAGAATTGCAATCTTTTACGTTCATATTTTTTTTTTTAATTCGTGGTTATTTTTTTGGTCAAGGTTGTCTCGAAATAATGCAGTCACAAATATGCAACCTTGTGAAAAATCTAATTAATTTACAAATTGGATTTTTGCAAATTACATGAAATTCCGGATCGTGTACAAGGTTGGAAATTTGTGACTGCATCAGAATATTTGTTTTCAAAATTTGCAATAAAGTTGCAAAACTAAGATATTCAATACTACTACAAGTTTGCAGAATTTTTGGAATTTCCTTAATTAGGATACAGCAAAATCCATGTTAAATGCCATTTTGACAATGTTGCGGACTTAGGAACAGGTTGCTGAGATCTATTGCTTTCTTGATGTACCATTCTCTTGACCAAAGTTTGAAAACTCTTGGAATTATTGTTACATTTTCGATGTTTCATGTATATTTCTACTGGCCATGTAAGCAAACAGCGTAATAAACAGTATTGGTGAAGTTGACACTCATTAACCTAGCCGGTGAAACGTAATTATCATCTTGGCCTTTCTTTTTGGCGTATATTCCGTTCACCATACTTTCCATTAGGAACTAATGGAACCTGCACCGATAAAGGACTCAAAATAGACAGAGATTAAATCTATCCCGCAGGAACCAGAAAACGAATCATACTCCAACTATTGAAAAATCAATAGGAGCGAAGAAGAAAAAAAAATGAAGGAATAGACATCAACTTAGATAGAACCAGAGCAGAAATATAGTTCTAGAATAAAACCACACCTATCGATACAAAACCGCTCTGGGACTCTGTGAACCATGGAATCCATTGTCAACAGAGGATAAGGTTGAATTCAGAGACAGAGACACAACAGTCGACAATAGAACTCCACAGTACACAGGCTTTTTCTGGTATACTAAGAATACAGTCATTCTAAAAGTTGTTTTTTACAAATACACTCCTCAACTGTATTTTGGTGTTTAGATATGAGCAAAGAAAATAAATATATCCATATCGAATACAATATTATTTTTTGCTTCTACGTATTTGTCTCAGAGTGGAAAAAACTGTCTTTTAATTGGACACTTTTGTCCAACACATTAGTCTTGTTTTTTTGGCCTTTTTGCAAGTTATAACCATCTTCATTATTAGATGAAATATCAAATTTCATATTGTTATCCATTTTGAATACCTCTTTTCGGACATTATTTATTATTCCGTTGCAGTCAAGTCCCTACTTAGCTCGAAACTGATGCAGAAAACATGACAAGCAAATAGTTCATGATGACTAAACTATTTTATTTTCACAAAAACTTATTTTTCATTTCAATGGGCAATGATCAGCTCGCAACTCAGTTTCATTCAATGTTTACGTCTCATTGTGCTGAATCATGACAAAAACTGTAATAAAAATATTCAGTACATGCTCGATACTGCAATGAATGAACACCTAAGACATTCTGAAAAATTGCACCTCATACATTGTGACGTCATGTCGGTCACTCTACATCCTGCTAAGTATTACAAGTTGGAAACGATCAGGCAAAACGGGCACAAGAGTGCCATGGACCAAGAAGTAACTAAAACAACTGAAACCCGAGGTCGCTAGGCGTCCGGTCGATCGAATCAACGGTGGCTGCAAATGCAACAAACTGCAGTGTATTACGCAACGTTGCCAAATTTTGATCACTGAAAAATTTATATATATATGAAAATCAAGTGCATTTATACGTTTGAGGCAAGAATGTCTCAGCTTATTCATTGTATCCATTTAGATACCTCGTGTTTTAAGTGTTTTATATCCTCATTCCTGCACACTTACCCAAAAGAATTGCCCAGAAAAAACTCAGAAAACCATCTAAAAGATTTTGCGAGCGAGGGAGACCTAGGTATAGATTTTGTAACAGTGTAAAAGTACAACAAAAATATCACATAATTTTTTTTTTTTTCAATTATCTAAATTGAGTTTGAATTACAGTCGAAGTTGTTCTGTTCAATCTGTCAAGATTTCAGATATGAAAGATTTATGATCAATTTTCATAATGTTTCTGATAAACATCCAATTTATATACTGTCCTCTATTAAGAAACCATTTTAAACTCCATAACTCACATTGATTTGGCGTTTCTGTGTCATTCAAAGTAACTGAAGTTTCTCTTGTTAATAATTTTGAATAGACTATACGAAGAAGAAGAAAGTTAAGGCTCTCCGTTATTTTGGGAAAAATGGGAAGGGTGAATCAGCCAGTAATCAGCCATTTAAGCAACATCTGATTTTGAGATCGAGATTACATAAAAATTCGATGGACAGTAATTAATATTTTCACACAATTCATTATCTGAAGTGTTTTATGTTATATCACATAATATAGTTTTCATTAATTCGTTATACTCAAATTGTTTTTTAAGTTTTTTCTGCCAGCCGTTAAGATTCTTATTTCAACCACCATGCATCTAGTTGTCAGTCATGATTACTGAATGTTGGGATGGTATTGTATTTCAATGAACATTATTTAAACATTTGCATTGAAAAAAATATTTTAAAAATGAATCCTTGGTAATTTTTCAAAACTCAGAAAAAATCAACAATATTTACAAATCAAATCACTATATTCAATATCGCAAATATAAACATTTGCTTTTTATCCCCAAATTATTTTCATGAGACGTGAGAAGCCTTCTCGAGAGATTCTTCTGGATATATATGACCTCAAAACTTTTGTATTTGAGTATTATTCTGAATAAGCTCGGATGGCTGAGTACTGGAATATTGCAACCCCGAGGAAGACATCAAATAACCTACAGAAGTTTCATGGGGCTGACTCTTGGTGAAATATTAAATAATCAATGATTTTCATACAATAATTGCAAAGGGAAGAAGCCTCTATTTTCATTATTATGAGCCGGTTCTCAGCCACCAACAAATGTCGATGAAAATAGTTTTTATAAACTCAAAAATATAGAAAAATTGTTCAATATACATTTATTATTCCAGATTTGGAGCTCAACAAAGGACTCAAACACTGAGACAAAAGATGTGACTGAGTTCGTAAAGGCTCAGAATTAACTATTTTGTTTCGTCATTATGATATGTATGATAAGTAGTGCTAAGATGAGACGTAGGCTATAAACGGAGGTCAAGATAAAAACCTGGCAAATCATTTTCATAATTTCAGTAAATTGATTCTTCATTTTGTTCGGCTTTATTTTTTTAACTCTCGCAATGGGAACAAAATCAATATTGATATATAATACAGTTTTTTCGAGTACAGCTTATTGAAACTGATTGAAACCTATTGATTTTTCTAGAAGAGCTACTGTGTTTAAGAGGGCATGAGTGCGATCATATTTGGGGCGCTTTTTGGGGTAAAAGAGTCAATTGACAACTCAAAAACGGTTCGTCGTATTGATTTCAAACAAGGACAGGCTTCTAGAGGACGTTTGATTCTATGTACTTGCTGTAATAGAAATTAAAATGTCAATGTACTTTTAACAAAAAAAAAATCTCAAAAATGTCCCAAAAATGTATTTTTTTGGTAGATGAACAAATAATTTAAAAAAAAACATTACAGCACGTACAAAGATCGACGTTTTACCTTTCCTTTGATACCAAATTTATTTTTATTGGATAAAGATTTCTTCAAAATTTCAATGGAAGAGAAGTATCATTGCAGCTACCTACACACGTAAATAGAATCAAACGTCCTCTAGAAGCCTGTCCTTGATTGAAATCGATATGACGGACCGTTTTAGAGTTATCGTGCTCATGTTTATAACTTTTGGTTATAAACAGATTTAGTCTAAACCATAATTAATCAAATAATGAAACCTCATTAAGTCAATAATTTTCTCAAGATGTTATTATTCAATATTTTCTTTAAGACAGTCCTTAAACCGGAGATGATTAATGTTTCCGAAACGTCACCAGCGTAATTGTTTTTTCAATGGATGAATACATTTTAGTTGGATTGCTTTCAATACGTGTAGGCAAAATTTGTTATTGACGAATATATTGTTCCATTCGTACATCCTTCAACACTTGTAGAGATTTCATTATACAGTGCAACAATTCATTATTTCTGAATATAAAGATATTTCGCAAAAATCCAGACAGGCCGATTTTCTTTCCCGATGGGCCAATTTTTAAACCCCACACAAAATATATAGGGTTATCCGTATTTGAGTAAAAATCACTTTGGTGCTATTTTTAAATGGGACACCCAGTATATTTTTCCATTTTTTGTTAGGGATCGTCATTACAAATCCAATGATACCAAGTTTATATCTCCGCAGCCGTTTGACATACTGCCATCAAACTGGATTCGCAATGACGATCTCTAACCAAGTATGGAAAAATATACTGGGTTTCCCATTTAAAAATATCAGCAAAGTAATTTTTACTCAAATGCGGATAACTCTATATATTTTGGATGGGGTTCATAAATTGGCCCATTGGAAAAGAAAATCGACCTGTCCACGGATGTTTCCTAAATATCTTTATAATTAGAAATAACGAATTTATTCCATAATTTAGCGCCGCACTGTATACTAATCATTATCAGTTCTTTCAAAACATGGGTTGTGAAAAACCAATATTATCGATATTTTCATCCCCAAAACATCTATTAAAAGTATAAAATATTCTACTTTGAAAAATCTGTGCATACGATAGCAAAAGCAATTGCATTATTAGAACGTCTTGTCATTACATCTATCTCTAATTGCTACCCGATCAACTTATTGGCGAATTCAACAAAGACATTACGACAAACTCAAGTTTTTTGAACATAATTCTCAATAAACCGAAAAATATGGTATGAATCAATCCCAAATCGAATAACCAATTATTTTGTGAAAGGTGTTTGTGAGATTTGAGCAAACCGAATTACTAGATTTCGCAGACTCCTGGCAAAAAGTCAAACAACTAAAAGAATTGAGAAACAAGTTATTTTTATTTCTAACGATTTGTTCATTCTTGATTCATTCAATCATTTTCTCAATGATATCCACTGTTTTGCAAAATATTCACGCGCCTGTTTCAAATACGGGATGTTTCATTTCATTAATTTGACAAAACGTAAGATCATATGGAAACCTTCATATAATAATTGTTTGAGATTGTATTTTTTATTCTCTGGTGAAGTATAGAATAATTTTATGGAACTGTACCTGGTTACCTTTTCTTCGTACAGATAAAGAAGTAGTTTCGAAAGCCATTGAAATGGTCTTTTTTGTAAAAAATATCCAATAATTTATTTATTCATTTATTAACAGATACAATGCAGGACAAGTCCTAAATCCATGAACTTTATCCTTATTAGTTTTGTATTCAAAGCAAAAATAAGTGTACTCTGGTATGAACTCCCTTTATTAATCAAACTTTACATGACAACACTGTAATACAAGTCACTGTCAAAATACTTGTATCCAAGATTTAACTTTCTAACTAACTTCATCTCACAAATGCATTGCTTTTATATACACATAAAGTTCTACAAAACTTAAAAAATCAATAGAACACAATAAGAATGTTCGACGATTGATCCAGAACAAAAGTTAGTGCTTCTAGATTTTTCCATCTAATTCAACGAACGATCTCGAACAATTCGAGAAGTCTTTATCAAATTTCAGGTCTGTAACAATATTACCTTTTTATGTTGAAGTTGAATGACAAACGTAAATCTGATGTCTGTTCATTATTCCTCGAATCCCGTTGAGAACTTCGAGTCCCAGCAGTAAGAAAATAAATAATGAAAGGATACTCAAAGACCAGTTCTTCATTGAACATAAATGAGTACCTAACTATTCACGTCATAGTTCTCCATAAGTTTGACCTTGAGCTTTATTTTGGATATTTTCGTATAAAAGAGAAGTCTTAATTGCTTGATAACATGCATTACGTACTATACTTTACCTACGGCCATATACAATGTGCCGTTTTCGAGATCCAAAAATTAAACTCAAGTAACAATACATATCTGAATAATAAAGGCCCCGCACATTTACTACGTAGAATCGCTTTCGGTTAATTTTGCTTCAATTTTGAAATATTGTAGATCCTGGCATCCTCATTACGTAGTCTGATTTACAGGTCGATCCTATGACCAGTTTTCAAGCTACAGGATGTCAAAAAATCGATTTTTGCTATTTTGGGATTTGTATCGATTTGATTTCTGTGCTCTAATTCGAAATTGAACTATCTTAAAAGTAAACATATTGCATCTAAGTTCATAAGTCCTCCATTCGAATAAAAAATAATATCTCACAAAGGATATTGCAATATTTATAGAAATAGATAAAAATCAATACCATAATCGTTTTAATTTTCACTCAATCCGTTGAAACTAGAAAGCAAACGGCTAGAATTTGCCAATTTTCAAGAAAGTATTGGTCTTGATCAATTACATGAGGATTTATATGATTGCCTGTCCAACTGTAGGTACATAGTTCTCCATGTACAGGGTGACAATTTAAATGCTTTCAAATACTATGCCTCATAAATAAAATTATATTATCATTACGAATAATTGTCCATAAAATATGGAAGTTAAACTGAAATAATTCATGGGATAATCCTCCCCATCGCCCCCCTCATTTTCAGCCATCCCATCATCCACGGATTTATAACCACCTGCATTCAAATACTTTCAGTAGAAATCTCTACTTGTGATACCTCATTGAATAGCTGGTAAAAATAGATTTTTCCCCCTCCTCATCAAACAAGTAATTAAATATTATTTTTGTGAATACCTCTTCGTATGGGTATGAAATGAAAAAACGCATCATCAATATTTTATTTACCTGAATAGGTATTTTCAAATTCTAAGTAGATAGATGGAAGTTTGTTTTAAAAAAGTTTTTTTTTTCATTAATATTTTATTTTTGAAACTAATTATGCGAATAATTATATACAGAATGTAAAAACCACTGTTTTGCAGGTTTCGTAAGTTCATTTATTTAATATATTTTCTGTAACTACTATAACTAGAATATGAAAATATCTATTCAGGTAAATAAAATATTGATGATGCATATTTTCATTTCATTCACAATTTCCATTCGAATTTTTCACACCTGCAAGAGGTTAGATTACACCCTGTATGTAGCTCCAATGAAATTGCAGAGTACCTGCAGACCTCCTGATCATTGTCCCAATTGACCAGGAAGCCCAAACACCACGCAATTGTTTAAAAGGCTTCCTAGCAATTATTTCCATGCAGTACGTCCAGAAAATATGGAAAATATTTATAATTTCTGAATTTGAAGATATTTTGGAAAAATTCTTGGATAGCTCATCCTTTACCAAATGTGGAAAATAGAGTGTGTGTCCCACTAAAAATATCGACAAAGCTATTTTTACTCGAATGCCGATAAAACGTGCAAGTGGATTCCCAACCACTTTAGTTCCGTGACGGCGGTGGGGATCGAACCTGAGCCGCTTGGAAGAGTGTCAAAAGCCTCAACACCACGGCCACTTTGCTCACTATACTATAAATATACTATACATTTTAGGAAGGGTTCAGAACTATAACTATCGAAAAAAAATACTTATCCGAGTTTTTTCCTAAGTATCTTCATACCTATTCAGAAATAATAATAATTCCATAGTTTACGTGCTTAATAATTTTCAATTCTACAGTCTATATGAATAACAGAAATTCACCTGTTTTAATCAACATGGAAATTCAATAGAATGTTAAAGAAAAATCAAATTGCTTTCCATTTATTAATTTCATAGAAATTCCAAAAGCTATATATTGATCAAATTGGAAAATATGAAAGGAATGCTTTCAATAGGTTAATGCAGTAATTACAACTCTGTACTAATTCAATTTCCATCGAAGTTGCATTCAATTCCCATCTGCATGTTTCTAATGTTTCAAAAAACCGCTGCTTTGCGAAATCGCTTTGTGGCTGTCTACAGAACCTCAAAAATATAACTTCGCATCGTTCATATGTACTCATGTTTGCGGACATTAGGCACTCGCAAATAATTGCCGGTACCTCTTTTTTGTATCCACATTGCGAAGTCGCCGATCCCCGCAGGAACTCCTTGCAATTTCTACGCGATTGATTCTGATTTACTGGGAAACTTCTACTAGAAAAAATTAGATTAGGTATAGGTATATGGTTAGAAGAAAAAAAGTATTTTTATTATTCCGGCGAACATTATTCACATATCTATCTACTCCACTTTTACACCCAGCATAACTCTCCAACTAAAAACACAAAAAACGAGTTAAAATTCAATGCATTTCTCCAGCAATGTCAGGAACGCCATTCCTAGCTTCTACCTACCTATTTGATTCGAATACTTACAACCGTCTAGTATATCGAGCAAATCGGAATGTATTTTTGATGCACTTTCAATCTGAAAGTGTGTTTGAATTTCAAGTGTAAGGCTTATCCTATTGACGACCAACATTTGAACATTTTGAGCGACACTGTGAAACTAACGGGCCTGCAAGACTAGATAGGGAGTTGCTGAATACCCACCCAACAGCTGTTATTGGATATCTTTCCTATCGGATATCGGATCACCCATAAAATTGTCAAACGCGCTATCCTTCCAAAATCGATAAATACCACGAGGATCTACTGAAAATGATCAGCACCGGCAACATTGCCCCGAGCCGTTATATTTGGCCGCGATGCGCACCAAGTTGATGTATGCCAGAGGGGGGCCAGGGCAGCGGCGACGTAGTGGAGTCAACGTCCGCTGAAAGTGAAAAGAGAGGAGGAGTTCTGCACAAGGATATACAGCAGTGCTGTGTCCCGAGAGAGAGTGAGAGTGAACGGTAGACGTATCGCGCAAAAACCCAGTTCGAGAGATCACACAGAGAATTGAACATGAGATGTTAGATTACTGCTATTGCAGCTAGTTGCATCCAACTGTGTTATTTTAAACACTGCTATTGGATCCTGGTAATACTAGAGATTACGCTCGAATGTTTACTTGCTGAATTATCAACTCTTTCGGATCATTTATAGAATCGACTAGTTATCGCCTCACTCAAACTGTCAAGAAATGCAAAACAAATGACGAAAAAAATGCAAAGAGCGTCTCGCTGCGGCACATTGCATGAAAAGCAGTCGAAGCCCGTTATCGCTATTTTTTGTTTTGAACGTGAAACCTACCTAAAATAATTGATCTTATACAACATATACACCATTACGAATAAACTGAAGAAATTTGTTTATCAGTAATGCCATTGCACTGAAACTTTCAGCAGACCAGAAAATACAACATTCATTGGAGGGAAATATAAAAAAAATCGATTCAAAATACAAGAATAGAGAAGAGTCGTTGAGATCTTATAGGATCCAGTCCATCAAAAATGACTAACGCCAACATCCAAGTTTGAAGACCTGATCAGTGTTTGTTGAAGCTGAAAATATATCTACAATGGCTTGAGACAGCTACTGTGTAGCGAGTAGCGAAACCTGTCGCGAGTATAATAATCAACGGAAATCTATTCGTTTTTACCTTAGTATCATACTAAATCGAAACAACACAATGCGCCGAGAAAGTTCCTGAAATCATAATGCTGGCGATGCAAATGTATACCCTACACTGAGGAAAATCGTCCTATTCAAGTTTTTTCTAAGATATTTCTTGCTACCATAATAAGAAATACTATTACTACAACAAAGTTTCGAATAGAACCAGCACATTGAAATACTATGGCAGCGAAAACGATGTTGCTGAAAGTGATGTTTCTGCCACAGAAAGGTATACTACTGTCGCTATTAGGCAGTTAGTCTGGGATAGTAAATTTTTTATTAGAAAATTATAATCTTATAAATGAATAATCACTAGCGAGTTACATGCCTATGGCTGTAAGGTTTCTGCTTAGTATAAGTGGACAATCGCATAGAAGTTACCACCCACTTACTGTAATACAGTTGTCAACCGGCCACTAAAATATTACTGCATGCAACCGCTTACCATTTTTCTATATCTTCCTATGGTTATTCGATGTTTTGCTGATATTTCAACGGAAATTACCCCTTCCAAGAACACAACAAATTTTTTAGGTCGTGTAGTGCGAAAGATAATGAAACAAAAACATTCTCTCGCTGTCAAGTCAAAGATTGGGTAATTGTTCTTGTTGGTGAACTTGGATGCTTTTGTTACCGGCTAATTTATAGTCTATAGGCAGTGTAGTAGTACTACTCACTGGGAATAACGCCACTGTGTAGTAATAATCTAGCTTAGTTTTGTGTGTAAGAGTAGGTACCTTCCTATCTATATATTGGCTTATACCAGATTATTTTACAAGAGCTAGTGGAATGAGGATATTTGCGCTTTAGGAATTCTACACAAGTGGTTGAAATTGATGAACTCGTTTTTTGGGACATCCTGTCGATGCAAAATTGAATACAGTAAAAAATATTGCAATGTATTGCAATGTATTGCATGTATGCATCCATACATGCATACAATATACAAAATATCTGCTTTGTGGTTAATCTCAATTGGAATTTTTGATATGACCTTCAATAAACTATGCACGAGATCTCTTGTCATGTTAACTCCATAACAGACAAGGGATCGAGTAGTATACCAACTTTGGAAAAAATTATTAAAAAACCAGAAATCATAGAATACATTAATATATTCTGTAAAAGTCTCTTAAACCAGTTTAAACATATATGCTGTTTTGTGATAAAACTTGTCTGGCATTATTTTTGTATCATACTGATCAAACCATTGTGAGTTTTTGTAAAATACTCGAGAATAAGTAATATAAAAAATAATTTTTGAATACTTTTCCATCCAGGGTTGGAACCATTATTTCATCGTCAACCAAATAATGAAGTGCCATCAAAACTTCTAGGGTAAACAACCAAAACCGTGCCAAAGAACATGATATCAAGCAGAAACCAGTAAAATATTCTTACAAGGCTTGAAGATTCATAAAATTTGTTGAAAGCAAGACGATCAATCACATTGAAACCATACATAATTAGTATAAGAAAGCACACTGAATGATTGAATTAACAATAATTCATAGAACAACAAAAGGCGCATAGGTTTGGCTGCAAATATGACCCATAACCAGTGCGTTTTTTTGTTAGAACATCTAATGTCGCAAATATTAATTTTCTATCGGTTTAAGTCGTTGGGATAATACTTCAGTTGGAAGAATTATCATATTTAACGAGTTACTAGAAACTTGCGGTAATAAATAAATCACCTGTATAATGACACATATCTCATTTACTAAACCACGATTTCATTCAAGTAGGTTCATTAACCTTGCGTTGTAACGAATCAATTTTAATGGGTTTCAATAGTCTACTGAAATTCGATAATTTATTCTAAATCCCAGGTGGATTTCAATAAATAAACGGTCATGTATTTTCCGATCCAATGCCTTGTTTATGCTGTTTCCATTGTATAGTGCATATGTAGTTTTAGACGATCATGTCTCTGGAGAAAACGTTCATCAGCTCAGAAAGAGTAGCTGTTTGGTTTTCCATTCCCACCGTCCTGAAATGTAATAATTTATTTTGGCTTTATAGCGTTATGTTGTGTAATCGATTCAGTTACTTTTACTGACCCATTTGTTCATTGACCTCCTCACTGTACATTTCGGTATAGGGTGTACTGGTTTTGGGACTAAAAATAAACATGGTGTTTCTTGCGGTGGCATGTTTGACAACTTTTTCGTTTCCTGACTTTTCGTTGGGTTTGGAAACAACAACACATTTACTCTTTTTATTTCAGTTTGTGTCGAGGCTTGACAATCTTCCAGGATTTCAAATACTCACTTTTCGCACATAAGAAATTTCAGTGTTATCTGACCCCAAGGAACGATATGGATCTGCTTTCTCTACTATGCTTTTCAGTGTTGGTAGCACTTTCATGATATACAGTGTCCCCTGACGTTGTTCATTCACTTCAGAGATGAATCAACTTCTTTGTATTCAGTCTACCACTGATTTGATTTTCGGACCAGAATCAGTGACATGTATGATGAGAGGCCCAATGGAATGGCCTGCCAGGTCACCTGATTTGTCGCCTTCGTACTTTTTTCTATGAGGACACTTGAAAAATAAATGTTTTGCTACGAAGCCCGAGTACATAGAAGATATTCGCCAACGGATTATAGCAGAGTGCAGAAGCATAACACCTGATATGCTACAAAATGTTAGACATAGAATTGAACAAAATCTGTATTATTGTATGGAAGCAAATGGGTCACAATTTGAACACTTGTTGAAGTAACATTTCAATAAATCAATTTAACAGCTTGTTTTTTTTTACAAAGCACTATTACAAGTAACAAATATTGAAACGTACTAAGTACTACTTGTACATGTTTTAATTCCTAGTAACCAAAACTTATTTGTATTTTTCATTAATACCAACATTATCGGGTTCATGTCCTTAAAGCCGTTTTCGCATTAACTGCTTCAGTAAATTTCAACAAATAGGGTATCATTGGGAAGATAATTTTGTGCCCGTTCAAATGATATATCAGTCGACATAACGTTCCATTTAAAATTTCAGGGTTGTGACACCCCGTCGCTGGGGGGTTGAAGGCACAAGTTGCAAAATATATCTGAAATGTGTCCCCCTCAAAAACAAACTCCACGTCCACGTGTCCGAGCATTTTTGCTTGCAAAATGCAATATTTCTGATGACAGCTAAATAAGTAGTTAATAAAACAATATCACCCTGCTCACATCAAACAAAATTTCTTCTTATTGAATACACATATCTGACAGAGGAACATTGTACAAATATCTGTAATAGTATAAACAGGAGACGATTCAATCTTCACAAACTTTAATTTAACACCTCGATAAGTTTCGCTAATAATCAAGTAACGGCTGAGTCAATCAGAAATATCTATGAGATATCCGTCGTGGTATTAGCCAAAGAAATAGTTGTTTTCTGTGAGATATTTGCATGAAAGCCTACTATGTATAATTTGTAAGCTGACTAATGACTTTATTTTAACCCAATCCTGGTATATTGAGTACGCTTGGTCATTTAACCTAGTTGGTTTGGTACCGAAAAATATTTGAGTACCGTACGAAATAAGTGACATGACCAAGATAACTACCCCATAAGTAGAAACCTACAGAGTTAATCAGTTATGTCCGATGGAATGAATGACCCTAGGCACACGCATGGATGCAAAATTTGGTTTGAATCTTCGGAAAGCCATAATTATGTGTTCTGATGTACTAAGAATGTCCTAATATCCACTTTTTCAGCAACACAACCTCGAATTATAATTAATGTTTCTAATTTACACGTGAACATCTAACTCAGATTGTCATTCTTGTTTTTCTGTCATGAAATATGTGTTGGTAGAGCTGCAAACCATTTTATAGTTCACTGGTATGCAAGTTAGTACCATACTGTTTGATGATTACGCATGGTGTAAATATGCAGTTAGTTATTCCGTTGGTCTGAATTTAGTACGGTCAACTTGGTTATAGTACCGAATTCGTGCAGGTATAAACGTGTTCATTAGCCAAGTTTATACCACCTGTTGGTACACTTACGCCAGGTACCATCTTGGTTTGGTACCCAAAATTGTTGCATACCAGATGAAAATAGTAAGATGACCAAGATGGTGTAATTAGGTACCTATGGCCTTAGTTAGCATTTGACTTTCCAGCAAGATGCAAAATTTGCTTCGAATCCTTGTTAAGCCTTGAGTCTGTGTTCTAATGTGCTAAGAGTATCCTAATGGCCATATTTTCTAGCAACAGAATCTCGAATAATTAATTTTTCTTATTTACATTGAATATCCAATTCGGATTGTCATTGATGTTTTATATCATAAAAAATTAGTAGAGTTGCAAAATATTTTGTTGTTTCGTGGTATGGTGTCTGAACTATTATCAAACGTAACAAATATACCAAACTGTTTAATGATTAAACATGGTATAGTATAAATATGCATTAACATTGGTCTAAATTTGGTATGGTCAACTTAGTCAGAGTATCAACTCACGCACGGTGGTCATTGTTAAAGTTATTCGTATATTTTGTAACTCTTCGGCAAACTACTTTGTTCATTTCCTTAACTTCTAATTTTTGCTAAGGCCTCTAGTACCTTCTGATTTTGAACTGAAACGTCAAACGTGGAATTTACTTGATTCGTTGAAAGATAAGTTCCAAAAGGTATTTGCATAGGCAATCAACACTACCTGTTTATTAATTCTATTAGTTACTAAGTTCACTGTACGATGTTTATGTCGAATGAGATCATAAGAACAACATTGCGAGCATAAACAATGTTTAATTAGTTAATTTGAGAACATTTGGGAAGATTTTATACATTTAACTGAATGTATTATCAATTAGGATTTGATTTACTAAAAATATGTGGCTATTTTCATCTCAAAACAACAATGTAGATGAGGCCAACTTTTTTGATCCCATCGTATATTTTTACGTATGTTGACCTTATCAGACAACAACGCCGACCAAAAAAAAGTTAAGAGAACATGTTAAATATCCACATGCAATTCCAAAGTGTCATTTTTTCTGAATGATTAATCAACCTCTAGTCATTTGAAATTGGGCGCTGCTCTTTTTTTAATCGAGTGTTCATTTGTCATCGTTTCAATCTCTATATTTGGCCACAGCTGTGTAGTTACACAGGGAGTTATGTGTTTGCGTACTAATATTTTTTTGTCTAACAATGTTTCCATTGGTGTTAACAGTTTTAATAACTATGTTCATGAGTTGACATAGAAAGCAAGTGGAACAGAAACTATTTGATATAATCAAGTCAAGTCAGAATTTTTTCGTTTAAAAATCGATTTGATAATTTGTCGTCATTATGCTCCATTTGTTAATAACTTCATATCCTTCGAAACTATAAATAATATATTCGATAACTCAGAAGAAACATTAGTACAGAGGCCCAATTTTAATCTCTCGATTTGAGTCGAGACGATATATACCTCTTCGACTACGAGCATGTAAAAAATGAATATATCGTTTCGACTCGAATCGAGAGTTCGGAATCCGGGTGCAGTACTCACAACTCTATAATGAATATTAGAAACGAGAATCTCCATTCTGACAACATTCTCTTCGGTTAATGGATTCTTAAATGAATTCTGCTACGAGTTTTCTTTGTTATTCGTTTGATTTAAAACGATTCTTTTCTTTGAGCTGTTGAATACCATTAGGTTTATTCAAGAAATATAAGTCAAATTGGTGTCAGGTTTGGAGATCTTGCTGGACGCTCAATTACGCTTCAACGATCACCAGAAAATACCTGATTGAGGTAAACTGGACTTATAACTAACTGTGGCTGCAAAATTTGGAGGTACTCCATTATGTTGAAACCAGACATAACATTGGAGTTGAGCCTCATTAGTATTGACAAGATCTTGCCAAATTCATGAATAATATTGATATTTTAGTCAATGAAATACATCCCTACTCGTAAAGGGTGTATTTTCTCGTACTTAAAGGCAACAATTCTGGATAGTTACATATTTATTTATAAGTTTATTCGATCGAAAAGGTTATTTTACTGGTATTATTATCAGCATGCAAAATTACTTTATCTTCTTGAATAATATCCAGATAGTTTTATGATGTGAGTCAGCGAATAAAGAACTATAACAGCGGCATCTTTCGATGTCTCTAGAAGACTTGCGACCCTTCGAGAAGTTTGCTGTGCAATAAATACGTGTGCAGCGAAGAAATTGTAGAAAGTAAACAATTCAATCCAGTTTGTTGAAATATAAATTATATTACCAGTAGAAATAAATTAAATAAAGTATATTTTTATTCTCGTTTTTATTACAATATGGTCTTTATGGAAATAAAAAATTTCAACCTTTTGAAGTAGAGAAAAATAAATGGTTCTGATTAAGGAAATATGATGATATATGTATATCAAAATTTGAAAATATGACCATTGAATTGGTAGAGTCGGAAAATAGACAATTATATTATGAAGTTGAAATGTATATTTCATATGTTTTCTTAAAATTACGTTATTGCGTCGATTTTCACAGTCCTTTTTTAAATTCTTCAAGAACGAGATTCCGAACAAAAACTATATTTTGAATGGTTGGCCAGAAAAGATCAAAGATCCAAGTATTCAACAGTTTTTCAATAGAGAAGAATCTTTATCAGTCACAGACAATTGTATTCTTTTCAGTTGTCGAGTGGTAATTCGACTAATTCCTAGAATATTCAGGGAAATAATTTTGAGACAGGTACACGAAGGGCATCCGGGCAAAGACAGGATGAAAAGTTTGGCAAGAAGTTACATTCAATGGCCTGCTAGTGACAAAGCAGTTGAAGATTTCGTTCATCACATTTACCAAATGGCCAGAAGTATTCAAGATGGAAACACATCATCAGCTATAATCAAGAAACTGTTATTTTCAACTTTTGGACCCCCAAAAACACTAGTATCGGATAACGAACACAATTTCGGAGTTCAATTTTAAAAGAATTTTGCCAGTCGAATGGAATTGGACATTTTGGTACTCTAGCTTACCACCCTCAATCCAATGGTTAGGCAAAATGATTCGTAGATACATTCAAATGTTAGCTAAAAAAAATGAAGAGCGAAGAAACGACATAATAACCACTTTTCTACAAATATAACGTTCAACTCCACACAGAAACGCTCCTGAAAAAAAATCTCCTGCAGAGTTGATGTTTGGGAGAAAAACAAAACTACTGGTAGGTTAGGTTAGGTTACTTCATGTTCCAGAGACGACAGAAGAACCAATTCAAAAATGAAACAACAGTTCAATATCAAGCATGGAGCAAACAAAAGATACTTTATAGTGGGTCAACTAGTTTTCGTTGAAATTGTATTAAATGGCAGAGAGAAATGGAGGAAAGGTCATAGAACAGTTTTTTACAATGTATTTTTAGAAGATCGATCAGAAATTAGGGAAATTCCATGCAAATCAAAAGAAAACAAGAGCAGATGAACATGACACTGATGACCATTATAACAAGAAATTATCCATGGACATTTTATGGGACACATTTGAGTTGAGTGATTCCAATGATGGTCATCCCATACAGACAAACGATTTTCAAGAAGTGACGTCTCAAGGAAATGAGGAATGTTCAACTCAACACGAAACTGAGATTGAAAGCGACAATCTTGATGAGGGCGTGCCAAGGCATCGACCTAGAAGAGACAGCTGTATAACAAGAAAATTGGAAGAATATGAAGTCGGTCATTTTCGAAGGGGATGATGTTACAGCCACCCGGTAGTTGAAAAAGAGTAGTGACAAGAGAGTTTTTGACAAATTATTTTGATAGATAGAAGTGTAATACTTTTTGAATATGTGTTATTATTCAGTTTTATTTAGTTCGACGATTGATAACAATATGATTTAGCTAAATATTCCTGTATGAATCGGTCCGCGTTCAACAGAGAATAGCATATTCTGTAACAAGGTTAGAATGAAAATTTGATGCAAATGGGAAGTTCCGAGCGCGAGCAAGAAGCGAAAGTGAGGAACCACGAACATTGCGAATTTTCATTTCAATCGTGTAAGAGACTGTGTTTTCTCCACAATCACAAATTTTACACATAATCCAATGAAAAGGCAACGAAACAAATCTTGTCACTATGATGACAGTCAAGGCTAACGTTATTATTGCTACAACAGTGTAAGGATATTGATTCCTTAAGAGGCCATGAGCGCGATCATATTTGGTACGTTTTTTGTTAAAAGAGTCGATAACTCAAAAACGGCACGTCTCGGCAGCACCTCACGATGCTTTTCATAGATAATCGAGGTAGCTGCATTGGTATTTCCTTTCCATTAAAATTTGAAGCAATCTTTATCCAATCTTAATGAATTTAGTATCAAAAGAAAAGTAAAATGTTGATCTATTTACGTGTTGTAATGTTTTTTTGAAATTATTTGTTCACCTAGTGCTGGGAATCGCACGTTAAAAGGTAAGACCTCGTTAATCCTTGGCTCGCACAAGTTTCGACTTTTGAGGGCTGCCGTTCGTAAGGGGACGACAGCTGGTTAACGGAAAAAACAATTTTAACAAAAATCTACCCAAAAAATTGTTTCAAAATAGCTGCATTTTTTACGAAAAAGTGGATTGAAATTTCAATTTCTATTACAGCACGTACGTAGAATCAAACTTCCTCAAGAAGCCTGTCCTTGTTTGAAATCGATACTCCTACGAATCGTTTTTGAGTTATCAATTGACTCTTCTACCCTAAAAAGCGTCCCAAATATAATTGCGCTCATGGCCTTACAAGTGATGCGTAAGACAGCAAGTGTTGTAGAATATTTGTTCAACATCATGAGCGAGAATGTTATCATTCTGTTATCAAATTTGATTAAGGAACTGGCAAATTCTGTAACGGTTGTGAAGAAACTTGAAACAAAATTTTAAATTTCCCTCGTCGGATATCCAGAATTGGTGATCTGATTCGTATCGCCAAGATGTTATTCGATATTGTCGGCGTGAGAAAAAAAAAAGCAAGTGTTAGGACATTTTGTTTCTATAAGAATAATATCATTTGTATATCTTGAAGTTCAATGACCGAATAAACCACATGTGTGTCAGTTTATCGCAGTAATAAAGGCACAGGGCCGCACTACAACTTGCAGATTTCAAACAAAATGGTGTGAAAGGCGTTGGTTCACCAATCAAAATCTTGAAATTTCACTCCTTATTCTGTGGGATGAATTACATTGTCGGCGAACTCGACTACTGATTATAACTGCATTTCACATCACTAAAGTAATGTTTATGTTTCGTCAGATATCTGAACACAAAACTCAAAGTTCTTGCCGACCGATGTTTTACTCCCATCAACCTACAATGTTTGTAGGCTATTATAGCAAATACCTGTCTAAAAACAACTGCTCGCCTGGCTAATGTCGCGATGGGTTTGAATTACACCAAACAATTGTTCAATACAATTGTAAGTCTTGTCAATAAAAGCCGTTATCGTTGTTTTTATTATTATTATAAGCTGATGAAAACAAATGGCACTGGAATAAAACGCCAGGAAAGACGAAGACCAGAGCAAAAGCTAATGAGCTTATTTTCAAGGAAAATAAAGCATATTTTTATTTTTCAATATATAAAGGGCAGTCAAGCTGAGAATTCTTTATTTGAAATACTCTCGCCATGGCTGATCTTGTTTCAGGTCAGTTATGTGATTCTCAGATTTTTTTTTAAGTTTCACTCATGTATGTAATGAAACATGTATCCAAAATATTCCCCTCAAAAAATTATCTTTAGTTAGTGTTTAATTTTTGAGAACGTTTCAGAAAACATTATTATACCAAAGTATACGAAGGGAGGGGATGGGAATTGGATTTACTTATTTTTGCTGAAACCTGTTCAGGCAATCAATACCATTTCTCCACCATACACCTGAAGAATCAGATCTCATATATAAATGATTTGCAGCTGACAATGAAGGGTGGAAAGAGTGGGCTGAGGAACTATATAGAACAATAAAAATAATTCAACAGTTTAATTTCATTCTTGATGCCTGGACTCTATTCATATACATTATTATACTTTAATTGAATCTTTGATAGATGGATGGTAGCCTATGAGTAACGAAATGTACGAGGGAGACAGAGATACATACGCTGACAACTGGGAAAGGATCGACAAAAAATCGCTAAAACATAATGAGTATACATATTTGTCTACTGACTTCATTATCCAGGATAGTTTTCTACTCATTGATTTATAAATTTTCCATTATATCATTATGCCATCCTAATATCTATGGTAACAATGAGCGTTGAAATATAAAACTCCATAATGGGCATTCTCATCAACTCGAAGATGGTTTGGGAATGTCTCGACAAACTTAATGATCTAGGCAGAAACAACAAGGTGACCCTCCTGTGGGTGCCAGGGAATATGGGAGTGGAGGACAATGAACAAGCAGACACCCTGGCACGGAAAGGCGCAGCAACGCCATTGATCGGGCCAGAACCATTTTACGGACTCGGAAAATCTTACTTCCGAGAAGAACTCAATAAAGCTGAAGAAGCAATGAGAGCAATATACTGGCTAAGACTTCCAGGGCTGAGGCAGGCCAAAGACCTTCTCGGCAATTTCAACCGAGCAAGATCGAAGACACTGATTAACCTCAGCAAAACTAGTCTAAAGACAATCACGGGATTTCTGACGGGGCATTGCAGACTCAAAGAACACCTAAGGAAGCTAGGCTTAGAGGACAGCACCTGCAGATTCTGTGGGGAACATCCAGAAACACCCCACTACATACTGATGGAGTGTTACGCTGTACATCGTAAAAGATTGAATATACTGGGATCACACCAGCTGACTGTGGAAGAAATACCACGAGTAGACCCCCTCAAAATCCTAAAATTTCTGGAAGAATTGAGGCTGCTGGAAGGGCTGCTGTAAACAAGAACACCTTGTGATAGCAGAAGAAGATGAGGCACAATAGATCTAATCAGGTCGCAGCGCATCAGTCACCATCCATACTTACCAATACCAATACCAATGGGCATTCTGGGATTAGTAAAACAAAAGATATACCTATGCTTGGACTTTGTTTGCGTTGAATTCTATTGATTTATATAATACGGCTTTTTATTAGCTTCCTCGTTAACTTTAGAACGGTTCGATGTACAAACTTGAAAAACAAATCGGTTTTTGAAATCAAACACATGGTTGATTTCTCGACAGAGGGAGTGGGGGGCGCATCAACTTAAAAATTTCAAATAGCATGGGGGCTCAAGTGTCATATCGTTGAAACGTGCGGATCTGAATGGTACTGATACTTTGATAAATTTGGACAGTTTGATGTGGAATAATGGAACCGAAAATATTTTGAAGGGTATTACCGATACTTTTTTCTGAGAGAAGATACTTTCCAATTACTCAAAAGATGGCACTAGGGGCACATCAACATGAAAATTTCGAAACGCATAAAGACTGAAATTGTTCAAAAAGGTATTCAGGAAATTCGAAAACATTTAGATGGTTGTAAAGAGAATTTTCAACGATGTGATACTTGGAGTGCCCCCCACGCCCTCTGTCGAGCAATCACAATGGTTTTGATTTCAAAAAGTAGAACCGGTGATACCCCCAAACAGTTTTCAAATAGAAGCATGATTTGACAAGAAGTTTTACAAGTTGTCCTAGATGCCAAACGCGTTCAAATGGTTTATAGATTCTTCATGATAATGCTCTAATCCAATAACGACAGACAAACTCGCGCAAAAAGTGAATGAATTGTAGCACTCTGAAACTCGGCACATGACATCTCGAGATCATGCTTTATTAGAAAAAAAATTGTTTACCAATATATCACGGGTGGAACCTAAAAAATTTTTCATTTAAAAAAAACAAGTTTTTATTTCAGACAATATAAGATTTATCAAAATACGGTTTCGATAGGTTGAGAGATGATTCAATTCTCCACAAGAATGATTTTAAGTAATACCTTGTGAAATACGCGGTGAAATAGTGAAATAGTGGTTTAACGCCGACGTCACATTTCATTCTCCCGCTAACCCGCCACTGTAAGTTCAGACAGGGCCGAAAATTAGATTTGTCATAACTTTGTTAAAAATTATAGTACTAGAAAAAGAAAAAGTGCAAATCGTTTCTGAAGATTTCTACTTCCTCATGCAAATATAACATGTGAGTATCTGAGTACCTAAAATGTGTTTTGTCCCACTTCACATAACTCTTCTACGATATTTACGAAGGATCCGAAAGTCATGGATATTTTAGTTGATATGGAATAATTATACCGAAGCAGGAATCAGTACCCTCTTAGGACCATATGCAACGATTTAAGACTAGTGAGACAAGTCTCACTTATACATGCCAAAGAAAAAACTGGGTTTTACTCCTGCCTCAGTTTTCAACTCACCCATAATCCTGGCAATTTCTTCACTAAATACACATCCTGCATAAAAAATGAAGTATGTGATTTCAAGCTTGAGGATTGCACTTTACAATAGTGTTAATAAATATATATATATATAATATATATATATATATATAATATATATAATATGCAGGATATAATAATAATAATAAGCGATTATTTTCAACATTTAGTCAAGAGAATGCCGATTTTATGGGTAAGTTGAAAATGAGGCAGAGTTTTTTGTTTGGTATGTATAAGTGGGTCCTGTCACACTACTTTGAAATTGTTTCATATAGTCCAAAGAGGGTATGGGTTGCTGCTTCAGTATAATAATTCCATATTTACTAAATTATTCATGATTTTCGGATCATCCGCAAACATCTCCGTGAAGTGCGACAAAACACATTTTAGGTACTCAAATACTCGCATATTATATTTTCAAGAGAAGGTAGGAGTCTTCAGAAACTATATGAACTTTTCCTTTTCCTTCTTCGATTATTTTTAGCAGAGTTATGACCAATCAAATATTCGGCTCCGCCAGAACTTTCAGCGGCGGGTTAGGGTGAAGCTGAAATTTGATGTCGGCGTTCGATCACGTTTTCCGAGAAAACGAGCACATTTCATGAGAAATTACTAGGAATAATTTTTGGGAAAAACTGAATTGTTTTTCACCCTGTTGAGTTGTTTTTCCGATTTTTCAAGATTACAGCAAAAATCTATTTATATATTTTTAAACAAAAAAAAAATGTTCCACCCCTGGAATTTCGGTAAACAATTTTTTTCGTGTTTATCATGGTTCCAACTACTAGCATACCAAGTTTGGTGGTGCTACAATCGATCCCTGTCTCAAAACCCAATCGTACTGGATTACTAGTAGCAATGCCATCAGAGTTCTGATATCGGATGCATTGTACATATGTTATAAGTACACACAATGTAACAATTGTAAAATACAGAGAGACAACATTGTTCGTTCATCTGAAAAACAACTTTTTTAGTTTAATGACTTGAACAAAATAACATGATAATTCAAATTCGAATTAGAACGAATATTTATAATGTGAGAACTTACATATTTGATACTAATACTTAAAGTAATGATTTTGTTAGAACTATGAAATAGGTAACCGAGGAAATGACAATTCATTTGAAATAATTCATTATTTTATTCTATGAGAAACTTAAAGTCCTAATATTCGTTCCAATTAACGTGTCGATCTATATCTTATGGTTTCAGATGCAAAAACACTGGCCGCCACATTTGTAGAACTGGTATGCAAGGAAGCAACATCAGGTAAATTTAAAAATATAATGATATCAAGCGCCATTATTCTTGGGTGTCAATTTATTCTCGTGACATGAATTTTGATCAGAATTCCTTCATAATATATTAACGCAATTTAATTTCTTCCCACATACGAATTTGTATAGGTATGGCAACTGAATGTTTAGTAGACAAAGTTCCAAAATTCGGCTGATGACGTGGTGGTACCGTACACAGAACGGGATTGGTTACGAAAACTACAAGCAAATGTTATCAGTCATTAACACTCCTTTGTTGCGACAATGTTTGACTTGCTATTGTTTTGAAAGAAAAAGTAATGCAGTAAGTACTTGCCGGGGTAAGTAATGGAAACAATCGATTACAGTTAATACTATTACCCTATAAGATGGTAAATTACGGTACTTATAGATATATTTCATGAAACTGAACCTGAATATGAAAATAAAGGAGTTTGATTATAAAACAATTATTTAATTTTCAAAAAATGGCTTTCAATCTTCATTGACTCATAAAACAAATCAAATCACCTTCTTACCCTGTTTTAATAAGCATCTTAATAACACAGAGGTATTTACCTGAACAATCAAAACTCGTGATATATATTTTATGCATTAGGTAAAGTGTACTTTACCGTCCGGTTCAGCGAGCGTGAAGTGACACTTTACTGGCCGTGGGCGCATTATGGCCCGCAGTCCAAAATTCTCAAATTGTCTATATTTACACATCATTTCCTGCAAGACCTAACACAAATCAGAATTATTTCAATTCAATAGAGAAAGACTCTTCCTAACATTCATTCAACATGTAACTAAGTCATAAGCCTGAACATTGAAAATGAAGTTGGTTTAGTTATTGATGTTGAACATGGGATGTTCTCTTGAACATAATTATTACATATTAAAAGCTTCGTTACAGTATCTGCATCAATACAAGAACAAGTATATTCATTTTAGAAGTCGATGGTTGGTTCAAATAACTGTCTGGTATCATTCCAGCACAATCGTTGTCAATGTTTTCAGTGATGTATAATTTATTTAAAATGTATTCTTCAATATAAAAGTTTTCAGTTACTATAGTTTCACATTCCCCAGACTATGTTACTCTTGATTATTGTATACATAACGTATGAAACGTATAGACCATTGGAATTCAAGTCAGTTCGCGCTAATAAACCGCTAGTGCATAAAATGTTGTATGTATCACGTGCGTAAAATGCGTTTACGCCCTTGATACATAAATAACTATTAATCTCTTGAAAATGATATCGTTATGTCAATATATTTTGGTGACATAATGAAATTCAAATTTAAAGTTTACGAATTTCAAGCTTGAATGAACTTTATAAGAAATCCTAATCCAACTGATTTTCAGTATGAAATTAAAAACCAGAATTTACAGTAAATACAACAAATTAAACATTTGGGGGTTATTTGTTAATAAATCACTGAAATTCTTGATATTTGTATAAAGACACTGCAATCATTTTTCATTTCACATCTTGAAACTTTTATAGTGTTGTTTCAGTTCGTTCAGTTTTAGAGTATAGGTATGCTTCCACAGCATGAAACCCAGATTATATTGTATGGGTGACATGACTGACATGGAATATTCATAAGAATGAGTATAACTATGATCAAATTATGATGCTTCTCAATATTGAATCATTGGAACACAGAAAACTACAATCTGCTATGTTCACGTTATATACAATCCTCATTCATATAATCAATTGTCGGGAATTTTTCAGTCTTATGAAGTTCAAAGTCAGTGTGAGAAGAACTAGAATTCCAGAACTATTCGATATTCCCTTCCATCGCACCAACTATGTTTGTCATAAACTGATACCAAGAATATTGATCTCAGCAGTTTTCTGAAAAAATTGTGATGAACAAATAGGCCAATCATTTAAGCATAAAAAATACAAAATTGGGAAAAAATTACAAAAGAAGCGAAACTTTCACAAAAGTTATGTTTTAGTGTTCAGTAACACTGTACAAATTTGCCACTTCGGGCAAGGCCGGCAATATTGTTAAATATTAATCATATAAGCAATTCTGTTATTTTGTAGTAAAAATGCAAAAGAGTCGCAAAATGGTGAAAACAAAAAATGTAATTCTTTATCGTTCCCCAATTTTTCCACCAATTCCAAGTTAGGCATCAGAGTGAATCAACTAACTTTTGTTGAAGATTTGGAGAGCTTACAGCTCTCACAGGTCACTACGCTGAGATCATTTATTTTACAAATCCGATATAACATTTTAGAAGGAATTTGTTGATCATATCCTGAAGTGAAGTTGAACTTTTAGGTTATGTTCACTTGAATTTACTATTGAGATTTTTCATGGTCAATAAATATCTATACTACTTACTAGTACTTGTTATTTTTCATTACTAAACATCGTCGGTAATTATCCTAGTTATTTAAATTTGAATGAAAATTACTGTTGGAAAAAGATCATTCAGGCACAATGATGCCAGTGTTTCTGAAAGGTGCCAAATTAGAAAGAAATATATTAAAAATCTCCTGAATAAAATGTTATGGAATAGTGGAAACTCTTTTTCAATCCTGTTACATTTTCAGGAGTATACCACGAGTGATTGAATTATCGCGATAAGTCTGTCGATTTATTTCTCAATGAAACTGAATTGCTTCGTGAAAACAATTCAGTTGAGTTCAGAAATAAAAGACAGACTTATGAGATGAATTCAATCACGAGTTGAATTTTATTAGACTATTTCACGAATAAAGTTTCTTCATTAATATAAATACGAAGAATGTATGATAGTCATAAACAAATTATTAAAATCGTCAATATTATAATGTTTCGTTTCATAATTTCATTTGAATTTGCAGTGAAGCGACTCATTCTGACATATCCAGCTATATTTATTATTGATCGAAGTGTCAAACGTATTCATTTCGTCATGGTTACGTCGCTGAAAATACCGAAGATGATCCTCCAATCAGAATTAAAAGACAGCTGGTGTTATCGCGATAACACGAGTTGTCTTTAGCTTCCGACTGGTCAGATTAGGTGAGAATTTTAAGATGAGTGAAATAGTCATAAGTACTTACTTAATATGACCTAAAAACTATTGTTATATTTCAATTTTCAAAGATCTCTAGAGGTGTTACGACTCAAACTGAAACACAAATTACAGGGTATAGCAGTTTCAGGATTATCAGGGTTGAGCCCCCTGAGACTAAGAGTAAATAACTGAAACATTGCGCAGGAGTCAGTAACATTGCTAAGTTGGATAGTTTTTGAATTAATTCAAAAGAAACTATTGTGGAAAAGAATGTTGAGCACATAAAGGTCAAATAAACTCAAATTTATCTGTATAGTATATTCATGGCAACATAATTGATTATCCAAACGAATTAGGAATGTTTGAAAAGCAATTAAGAGAACTTAATTGGAATTCTCATCTGTGGCTTACTGTCAAAACGCGGTTAGAACGTTAAATAATGATGTCCTACTCACTCTACTCGAACAAGAAATTATTTGATAAAGTCGTCGAATCGTTTTAATGTGGGGTTTAAAAAGTGTGGAATCTTCTCAGAAAATCCACGAAAAAATAATAAAGTATGTAATTTAATGAGTAATAGATAAATAAATACATTCAACAACAATAACGAAAAAATGCAATTCACATAGTCTATGAACAGAACTCATACAAAAGAACACGTCTCTTTGCCCACAAGTATTTTTGATATAATTGGTACCCCACAAGAATCGTTGTACTCGTGTCAGGGTAGTGAAACTAATTTCTTTATTTATTTTCATTTTATCCAACACATGACAGTTATGACTGTCATTATTAAAGTCATTTTAGACAAGTTAACTATCAAATAACACACTAGTGAGTTATAATCCATAAGTCACTAGTGAGTTATGGATTATAACTCACTAGAATGAATCATCAGCGACTGAAAGACAAACTTTAGTCGCTATTTTCAATGGTTCAAGATGACCTCTTGGAAGGTATTCATGTTGAAAACGGGAACATATTCCATTAAAATTAAAAAAAAAATGTGATTTTTTTGTAATATCTAACAGAAAACAACTACTTCCCCGGCTAAAGCCACGCTGGGCATTGACCTACCTCTGACAGATATTGTGAAAAGACTCTAACTGAAAAGAAAAAAAATCTGAAAGTGAAAATTCTCATTTTTATCCAGATAGTGTATTATATTTTTCAATCATCTCTAAGTTTTCATTGAAAAGTCATACATGTATAAATAAATGAGATAGGTAGAATGTTATTCAAAAATTAATCGGGAAAGTAGTTGTTTTCTGTTAGATATTACAAAAAAATCACATTTTTTTTATTTTAAGTGAGAATGTTCTCCTTTTCAAAATGAAATATTGTTATGACAAGTTGTATTGACGTATCTGATTTAAATAAAATTGAAAAAATATTTTTAATTACTACTAAAGTAATTTTAGACATCAAGTGGAACAATGTCAATCTTTGAAAATTTCAATTACTGACCTAACCTTACGTTACTAACCATAAAACGACAAATATGCATTTACATTGGCTATGTTGTTTACATATCACTTACTGGCGTTTGAATGGGCGGCAAAGTAGACACCTCAACCACTTTTTGTATGATCCAGAAATGATAGATTGTAGGTGGCATTCATATTTAATTGTTCTGCATACCTGCATTGTAAGGTTATTTCTGTTAATTATAAAACAAGAAAACAGAAAAAGTAAATAAGTAGTTAGGTAGGTAGATACATTCGATTTCTCACAAATAAATAGTGCAGTTTAAATTTACCAATAGCACAGCAATTATCTTGTTCACTATCACTAGATGCTTATTAAATTGACTCCAATATTAATTAATTTGGACAATTTAATTTCAGTAATCCTCAAAATTACAGAGACATATCTTCGCTTGTCAGATATCACAGATATCTTAGTAAATAGGGGTGAAGGTTGAAAAAATTGTTATTTAAGTATCAAGTGAGAAAAGTGATACTTACTTTATTTTACGGGTAGGTTTACCCACGAGTTAAACAAACAATTTTTTTGACTGTCAAAAGAGACAACTCAGATTATTATTTCGAATATGAAATGAATATTGCATACCTATTTGTTGATGTCATCATTATCATTAACGTTGACTTAACTTTCGGATAAAAGTCCATTGGGAGGAACTTTTAGTTGTATTAGATTTTTCTTCAAAATAAGGGAATAATGCTCTGTGAAGCTACAAATACCTTTTTCATTACTTACTAATTTCATCAATTATCAATGTCAACTACTTTCTGAAGGCCCAATAGCCACAGTTACCTTGAATTACCGTGAATGAATATAGGTGCAATACTCCCTTAGAGGGGAATTGTTATTGCTGTGAATATTGCATCTTCAGTTTTTGATAACACTCATCCTTATAGCCAAAACGCTATGAATATTATCGGTAACTTCAACATTTGTATACCTATTAGATATTTGAAGGCTGTCGGTTGTTACATGAAATAAGAATTTTGGCAGGATATCGTTGTTATTCGAATGTGTTATTTGTCATTGTCGTATAAAATTTCATGTCGCCTAGCAACAACCGTTAATTTGTTTAGTTTATGAAATTATGAAAGAAAGTAACAAATTAGTAGTAATACGTTTTACTCAAATTACGAATAGTGAGAATCACATGAAGAAATCTGTTATAAAATGTTTTGAAATGAATGAAGGTCAAGTTTTGTCAATTAAAAAATCTGTCTTTCTGTTTTTTGGAAAAAAAAACAGAAATGATTTTAACCCAGAAGTCCTAAATTTTATTGTAAACATTACCTACTACCCAGGAGATTTTGACGTAATTGAATGTGTATCCGATATTTACATTTATAAGGCTGCTAACGGGCGCTAACGTAAATTCAAAACAAATCGGAAATATTTTTCTTGGGCGCTTTTCGCTAGTCCAATTCAACAACTACCAAATCACATTTAACAAGTCTCAATTAAAATTATTTGACTGAGTCATAATTCAGTTAGATATCAACTATAGGCTATAAAATAGTTGCTGTTGAATTATTTTAGTTCCTTTAATGACGAAATATATTTTCTACTAAAATCGTTGAATTTGGAACATTGATTTCAAAATTGATTTTATTTGTATCACAATTCCAACATCCTGTTATTTCATGATTGAAATTAATTTTTTTGAACATCAGTTTGTTTAAAAACTCAGTTTTTTTTTCTAAAATTCTAAATCCAATTTTAAATTTCAAGTTTGTATTTCAAAAAATGTAAAATGAAAAAGTGTTTTTTTAATTTAACACATTCTTCTGAAATTTGAACGTTCTATTGCCATTTTTGGTTTCTGCCATTTTTTTGTTATCTACTGAATTTCTGATATATAAAAAAATTGTTAGGCTTCGACAATACTGTTTTATACCACTAGATTTATCATGTCATTACGTTTTAATATCGATCTGAATATCGATTAAAACATGTTTTTCTTCAGAAAAATGGGAATCCCAACAAAGTTAGTAACTACTTAAATAATGCCAAACTAATGAATCGAAAAATCATCTTACCACGTCACGTATTTAACTAAAGTTCAGTAGTTTTTAAGCAACAAATTGTAAGCCTTAAATTTGGTTAGAATAGGAAAGACGGTCAATGATGTTTTCATCAATAAAATTGGCATCATTTTCGTACTGACGAAAATCGATTGAAATACATTTCTTTCCTAAATGCTCAACGAGACATCAACTTTTTATCAAACACAACAGAAATTTTAAAGGGTTCCTCATTTTTTAGAGACAATCCTGTTTTTATCGGTATTCAGGAATTAAAACTTGGTGTCATAATAAAGCATGGGGTATAAAAGAGTTTTGTCGAAATAATAATTTTTAATATACCAGTAACTACTAAACTAAACTGAAAGTTATACAAGTTGTAATAGGACGTTAAAATTTTAGACATATTTTTAAAATCGGAATTGATACAAAACATCTCTTCTCCTCAACATTTTTTTTTATATCAAGCAATTATTTAGAGAGAAAAAACTTTTGAGAAGTATGGAAAAACATGTACCTCCGTATAAGTATGCAATTTCTCATCTTTTTCAACGCAAAACTTAACTAGTTCAATTCGTCAGCAGCATTCACTTTTGGAATTGTGAATTTAAAGACGCTGCTCGTATGAAGATGATAATGAAAGTCTTTGTGATACCATAGGATAGACCCGTGGGTTTGATAATAATTTCAGAAAAGTGAACATAAAAATTAATCAGGCGAGCCTTCTTAAAAATTACGGTAAGTTATCATACAAAAGATAAAATGGATGTGACGAAAAACTTCGGAATTCATGCAATTCATCCTATCTATCGTGGCAAAGAATGAAACCCATTCCTTACAAATTATATAAAGAAGGCATATGGATGTTTCATTTATGAGAACTGATAATATTTCCCATAATACTCACCACATCGAAAGAAATTTTTGCAAAAAAGAAAGTGTTGTATAACCTTATCTCCAGCAGATAATGCCCGAGAATCATATGAACCACTAGAGCATTGTTAGCCCTGGTCATGGTCAAGTAAATTCTATGATGCCTCATTTAACAATTTAGACTGTTGGAGATACTAAATCTACAACCTCCTTTGGATGAATTGGTGCAGTTAAATGAATTAAGAAAAGGATGCATAGGTTTTGTTTCTTTTATGTGATGTCGTCGGCTGTCGACATAATAAATAAATGCACTTAGGAATCGTGTATTACAGCAAGAAATGTTTTTCGAACTGTTTAGATCCACGATGATGATAAAGTTAAGATCCAATAGCGAAATAGTTCAGTTATTGTGTATTAATTAAGTATATAGTTTAAAAAATATTATATTTTTATTCGAAAAGTAAACTCTAACTCCTATGGATTGGCCGAAGTTATCTCACTTAAAATTTTGAGAAAGGATTTTTTTATTATTATTTTTTTTTTGGTTGAAGGTTCTTCATACCGAAAAAATGGCAGAACATAATGCATGATACTCAAACCAAAAAAATCTTTTACTGAGATTAAAAATAATTATTCTCAGAAAACAGGAATTTGATTGTATCTCGAGGAGGTTGAAACTGGAAATTGAATAAATTCAGCAGTGTTCTTTCGGAGTTTCTCAAAACGTCAAACATTGGTCCCCGTATGTCATTAATGTCTTCAAGCTCAACTTAGCGATAATTCATTATTTCAAGAATTGCTCCTTTCGTCCAAAAAGGGTTGAAAAATATAATCATTCCGGAAATATTCATGTATATATAGTACAGTAACCACAGTCAAATGTAAGCCACAAGTGAAGAATGAATCGTAGCACTTTGAAACTCGGCACATTACTTCTTGACATCATATATCGTTAGAAAAAAAAAATATCAGGGGTGAAACACAAACAAAAATTTCTTTAAAAAATTATACTTTTTTTGCTGTTGTTTCGGAAAGTATAAGATTTATCAAGAAACAATTTCAACAAGGCGAAAGATAATTCCATTCATCACAAGAAATATACCTAGTAATTTTTCACAAAATGTACTCGTTTTCTCAGAAAACCAGATTGAATTCCGATATAAAATTTCAGTCTCGCCTTAACCCGCCACTGCAATTTCAGGCAGGGCCGAAAATTACATTTTTCATAACTTGGCTAAAAATTATAGTAGAAGAAAAAGAAAAAGTGAATATCGTTCCTGAAGACTTGTACTTCCTCATGCAAATATAACATGTACGTATCTGAGTAACCAAAATGTGTTTTGTCCCACTTCACATAACCCTTCTACGATATTTACGGAGGATCCGAAAGTCATGGATATTTTAGTTGATAAGAAATAGTTAGACTGGAGCAGGAATCAGTACCCTCTTTGGACCATATGCAACGATTTTAGGCTAGAGAGACAAGTCTTAGCCCTGCTTAGACCTGCCAAAGAAAAAACTGGGTTTTACTCCTGCCTCAGTTGTCAACTCACCCATAATCCCGGTAATTTCTTGAGTAAATGTTGAAAATAATCTCTCATATACACATCCTACATGAAAAAGTATGTGATTTCAAGCTTGAGGTTTGCACTTCACAATAGTGTTATTAAATATATATATGCAGGATATGAATAAGCGATTATTTTCAACATTTACTGAAGGGAATGCCGGTTTTATGGGTAAGTTGAAAATGAGGCAGGAGTATCCCAAGTTTTTATTTTGACTTGTATAGGTAAGACCTGTTACGCTACCTTAAAATTGTTGCATATAGTCCAAAGAGGGTATGGGTTGCTGCTTCAGTATAATAGTTCCACATTCACTTAATTATTCATGATTTTCGGATCATCCGCAAACATTTACGTGAAGTGCGACAAATCACATTTTATTTATTTTTATTTATTTATTTATTTATTTATACTGCATACAAACAGATAAACCTTTTACATGTATACAGTTTGGATATATAAATATTGTAAATAATATAACATAATTTAAATTTAAATTTAAATAGGGTCAACTTATAAAACTAGACATAAGTAATACAATTAGATTTTAAACAACACTGGAATATATATTATAGTTCTCAAAAATATCAGATTTCATAGTCAAGTTGAAATTTATATAAATAAATAAATGTCTAGTTTCTTAAAATTGCTAGTATTTGAGTTCTCTTCATATTGAAGAAATCTATGTCATTATCACTGTTTTACATCAACTTATTTGCAGCAATCATGCAGTATTCAATTGGTGAACCTGTATTAAATATTTTAAAGTGGTTTCTCTACGTCGCAGTCTTATGTCAGGTACGTTAATATTAATTTTGTTTAGGAGATCAGGTATAGAAATTTCACCTTGTAAAACATTGGAGATAAAAATAATTTGTGTATTTTCTCTTCGTCTGCTCAAACAGGACATGCTAAAGTCCTTCCTTTGTTTTTTATATGAAACTTTAAATGGATACACACCGTATTTTTTAAAATGCATTGATCTCAGAATTTTTTTTTGTACTCGTTCGATTGTTTCAGAATGTATTACAGTTTGTGGATTCCATATGACACTGGCGTATTCCAATTTGGAACGAAGGTATGTGTTATATAATGTAATACAAGTTTCCCAGGTGAACTCGTGCCCTCTTCGTAATATGAAACAGAGAGTTCTATTGCACTGGCATACTAGTGTCTTTATATGTTCAGCAAATTGAAAGTTTTTCGAAAATATCACCCCAAGATCTTTCATTTCCTTAACTACCTCTATTGCAACTCCATTTATGGAGTAATCTGGGAGTAAGTAATCCCATCTCCTCGTAAAAGACATTGCTTTACATTTTGATTCGTTTAGTGTGAGATCGTTCGCTTTGCAGTATTTAGTAACAGAAGCAATATCACTTTTGAGCTTATTCATGTCTTCTTCAGAGCTAATCTTCATATACATTTTTAGGTCATCTGCATACAATAAGAAGTTGGCATGCTTGATGTGATCAGATATATCATTTACAAACATTACAAACAGCAATGGACCCAGTATGGACCCTTGTGGTACCTCTGAATTGTTGACAAAAGGATTTGACTGGGAATTGATGAATTTGATTACATTTGTACGATTTGTGAGATAGGATTCCAGAAATCGGATGATATTTTCTTGAAATGAGTATGATTTTAATTTTTATCATAGGACATAGTGGTTAACTCTGTCAAACGCCTTAGCCATATCAGGTATATAAATATTATGTTTGCATGAGAAGCTAGGAGTCTTCAGAAACGATATGAACTTTTTCTTTTTCTTCTCCGATCATTTTTAGCAGAGTTATGACCAATCAAATATCCGCCAGAACTTTCAGCGGTGGATAAGGGTGAACCTGAAAGTTGATGTCGGCGGTCAATCACGTTTTCTGAGGAAACGAGCGCATTTCATAAGAAATTACCATGAATATTTTTGTGGAGAATTAAATTGTCTTTCACTTTGTTGAGTTGTTTTTTCGATAAATGATATACTTTCCATGATTACAACAAAAATCTATTTATTTATTTTCAAACGAAAAAAAAAATATGTTCCACCCCTGGAATTTCGGTAAACATTTTTTTTCGTGTTTATCGTGGTTCCAACAAACATACCAAGTTTGGTGGTGCTACAATCGATCCTCGTCTCAAAACACAATCGTACTGGACTAATAGTTCAACAGCAAAATTATTACAATAAATGCAAATGAACATTCTGTCTAAGAGTATAACAAGTTTTAGATTGATTTTTTAAGTATTGAAATTGCCAAAATTAAAATTAAATTGATCACCAGTATCTCTTTTTTGGAACAAATGTTTGATGTGGCATATGTATATTTTATATTATGTGGCATTAATTATTTCAACCACATATTAACTATAGGATTTTAACATGAGAGGAGTGTGAAAAATTACATTGAAAAATTAGGTAATACAAAGGTACACAAACAGCCAACTGAAACTATACGGGGTGTTTCTGAAATTTGAGCAATAAATGAAGTTGGAAGTAGGAGATGACAAAACAAAACGAAATGAGGGAATACATTTTTGACGAAAAATAAAATATTTTGGGAGATATGTAATTTCAAAGTTTTCGAAACTTTTTTAGGAATCACTGATCAGAGGTCTATAGTCTGAGGAAATACTCTGTGGCCTTGAAAATCAAACCAGTTCCTCTCAAACAAAGGTAACTGAAAGCGATTTCATAAAATTTCATAACAAATTCTAACATTTTTCATTGCTTCAAAAACGGAAATTCTTACCATTTATTGTTACATTATGTTCCATATAACAACCAATTTTCTTTATCGCTTCAATTTCGGAAACACCCTGAGATAACTCTATATAACAGTAGCAGTAACATAAACTCATTATTACAAATACAGAACACGATTATAATAAAAGGCATGAAGATAAACAAAAGTTATTCTAAATGTCGTGAAAAACATGGTCTATTCTAAGAAACAATACATATAAGTATCCAGTCACTCGAGTTTTTAAATTCAATTTCCATACCTTTATGTTATAATTATAACGATATGTTATCTAATAATTTATTATTTTTTCCTATTAGGAATAATTCTTCAAGTCATACCCCATGCCGAAGCTTCGAATCATTAGGAGGGCTCGCTGGTATCACTTACTCAAACACCCATTTCCTACATCCCTAGAGAAAGTGGGTATTTGTTCCAAGAATCCTGTATCCTGATCAGTCAACTGCATCAAGCTTATTGGCCTATCAGACAACAACATCCCTTACCGCGTCATTCAGTATCCCTTGTCTCGTTATTATTTAGAGACCAAGTATGCGGGATATGCTAACAGCAAATGATGGCATCAGGTCCTCTGTACCCATCCTCATAGGACATTCATTATTTATCCCTCAGTCTCCAACTTCGATCTACCTGACCTGAGGAAGGCGATGGTCCGATTTTTGTGTTCTTGAAGTAGAACCCATTGGTTCATCCTAAAGTACCTGCGGCAGTACCCCGCTCGTTTTTCCCGAATGAGTTTGTACTCGATGACAGAGATGAAATCATAGGTGGCACCGGCTGCTGCGTATCAAGAAAAATTCTTGCATTCCTTTTTTTTTCGTGTTCGCGAGACATGCGGAGTAGAGGGTCCATTCCCCTGATAAATTCAAATACAGAAGTTTACGGTCTTCCTGTAAGTCTGAGGAAGAATGAGTGGGAAGAATGAGTGGGGGTGGATAGATTCAGGACACAAGTTCAGGATACAACGAGGAAAACCAGCTCCTATGAATATTCATTATTTCACGAGATTTAAGGTAGAGTTGTCATACTTTATTTTCCAGAGTCCAATTTATCAATTCAGATTAATATAGACTGCGATACGGACGAAAGAAGATATGCCTATATAGATAACAGAATGATTGGTAAGTATGGATGGTGACTGTTGCGCTGCGGCCTGATTAGATCTATTGTGCCCCATCTTCTTCTGCTATCACAAGGTGTTCTTGTTTACAGCAGCTCTTCAAGGCTCAATTCCTTCAGGAATTTTAGGATTTTGAGGAGGTCTACTCGTGGTATTTCTCCCACAGTCAGCTGGTATGATCCCAGTAGGTATATTCAATCAACACTCCATCAATATATGGTGGGGTGTTTTTGGATGTTTCCCACAGAATCTGCAGGTACAGGTGCTGTCCTCCTCTAAGCCTAGCTTTCTTAGGTGTTCTTTGAGTCTACAATGCCCCGTTAGAAATCCCGTGATTGTCTTTAGACTAGTTTTGCTGAGGTTAATCAGTGTCTTCGATCTTGCTCGGTTGAAATTGCCGAGGAGATCTTTGGCCTGCCTCAGCCCTGGAAGTCTTAACCAGTATGTTGCTCTCATTGCTTCTTCAGCTTTATTGAGTTCTTCTCGAAAGGAAAATTTTCCAAGTCCGCAGAATGGTTCTGGCCCGATCAATGGCGTTGATGCGCCTTTTCGTGCCAGGGTGTCTGCTTGTTCATTGCCCTCGACTCCGACGTGCCCCGGCACCCAGAGGAGTGTCACCTTGTTGTTCCTGCCTAGATCATTAAGTTTGTCTAGGCTTTCCCAAACCATCTTCGAGTTGATGTTAGAAGAGGTCAACGCTTTGATGGCTGCTTGGCTATCGGAGAGGATCACGATTTCCTTGTTCCGGTATTTCCTGTAGAGGTTGAACTGAATGCACCTTTCTATGGCGTAAATTTCCGCTTGAAAAATGCTGGGGAACTGGTTTCGAGTACTTGGTGCGAGGCTCAAAGACTCCTGCTCCAGTTCCCTTGGGAGTTTTGGACGCGTCCGTGTTATGGTATTCTTTCCCAGTGCTCGAATGGATTATGTTCCATTCTCGCTTGGTACTCAGTAATAAAGAGTTTTATTTATTTCAAATACAGCCGCCCATATTAGCCACGGTCGAATAGATTGATCAAACTGCCTTGGTGTGACGTCATTGCTATTAGTAGAAATTACGTCACTCCAATGCAGTTTTAGCAAACTGTTTGACAGTGAGACACGGGTATAACAGAATAAAAAGATTTTGAAGTTTTTTTGAGTTTTTGGTTCCAATCGGAAAATAAAGTGTAAATTCAACCTACTTTACTCAAACAATTTATAATTTTTTTTTATATAATCGATAGTAAAAAAAGCATAGTTGTTAATTCAATATCGATTGCTTAGCAGAGAAATAAGAATTGAAACCTAAAGAAGCCAGACTCATGGTATTAGCATTCATAAAGAATTTGTCGACATCTACTGTATATGTGCCGACGGGTTCAGCGAGAAATTCTTTCAAAAGGTAATCTGTTTTAAAATAGCTCTTAACGACTAGCATATTGCAGAGATGTAGTGCCATTTGAAATTTATATTAGACAGGATTACATACGCAAACAGGCATCTGAATGCTACAAGTTTCTCCAAGCCAAAACAACCATGATACTTTTCACCGGACGAAAGGTCTGAGTTTCGATGTATTCTAAATCTTTGAAAATATGGTCGAAGAATGTTATCAATATAATATGGAATTACTTAGTTAGCTAGGAAGAAATCCTCGAAGAAATCTGTATTCGTTCTACTTAGCATTAGGTATTCTATAATTTGGCTTCTCTCAGATATCAAAAATATTAATATTAGTTTCAGCACCAAATTAAAACAACAATTGTAAAGAGACGTTGTGATAAGAAATGCATTTTACCCCTTCATAAAGATCCAATTGTTGATCAATTTTGGAATGCAAAATTTTGCAATAATACTTATTTTAAAATAAAAACTTGATAAATCTATTCCTGCAGAAATGAACCCATTTAAATATGACGTCTGAGTCATTTTGACAGCGATAAAGATGTCTGTTCCTCAAAACTAGACTTCATCTAGTAAGCGGCCGTCCCTTCAATTCATGTCGTAACAGCTATGATGTTCAGTATTAGTGTTAACACATAGGTATGAATCGTTTTGGGAAAGTTTCATCTGAACAAATCACAAAAAACATTATAACAATGAACGTGTTGTTGATAACTGCTCTTTCAAATAAGTAACTGTTGTTATTAAGGTAGTTAATTATTATGGTGGTATATTTATTTATATTGTCATTGATTAATCTTGCCAAAAAACACTAGAACTTTCCTTTCATACAGTGTGACCCACTTAAGACCGGAGCACCCTTAAAATATACATTTTTTTATTAGATAGACATTCAAAGAGTCACTAGGACACCAAATTTCATGAATAAATATGCATTTCCATGGCCAACTAATCTGATTTTCCAAGGTCGAAAATCAAAAAAAATTACTAGCGATTTTTTTAGAAAAATACCAACTACACCACTGGATTCGCGACCTTTTCAAATGGTTTCATGAATTTGGGTTTCATGGTGAGTTCATTTTACACTCCAAATAGAAAAAAGCTCTTGTGTTTTTACAGTTGATAATTAATGTAATAGACGAATACAAAATAGTTATTTATTATAGATTTTAGCTCGAGGTTGTGCTGTCTCCCGACATATATAAAATGACAAACTTTTTTCCCGTCACAGAACGTCTTTTCAATATACTCGTTATTTAGGAAGAGAAGATAGCATATGATATCCGTTAGTATAAATGTGTTTTGTAGATATGAAGGTCACTCGGTCAATCTCCTTTCTCGCAACATAAATTGGTACCTACTTTTATTTTACAAACTATTTTAATAGAATTGAAAGAGTATTTGAATTAATATTTTAAATATTTCAATCCTTCAAATTTCGTTTCGATATATATGTATACAGAGTGTTTCTGAATTCAATACAAATATTTCAAGAGCTTATTCCTGGGGTCAAAATAAGACTTTATTTCTGAGATACAGGGTGTTGAAATTTAACAAAAATGATAATGATACGCCACTGTGTTTTTTTTCAAATGAATATTATATCTATAATTGTCCTCTATCTACCTATAAAAATGGTTATTTAACTTTTTTCGAACAGTTTTTGATTTAAAGAATAAAATACATTTCATTGAGACTAACAAAAAATCGCATAGGTACAAGCAAATGAAGACGTTTTATCGAAAATCGAAAACCGTCCTCGAAAAAAGTCCAGTGACCATGTTTATGGAAAGATAGAAAACAATTGTAAAAATAATACTTACTTATTTGACAAAAAAACAGTAGCGTATCATTATTTTGATAAAAAATATGAAGGGGCATGTTCACAAGGACTGTTGAAAATTGAAGAAAGAGTTATGATGAAAAAAAATATATATTTTTATGTGTACTTACTTTGCATATATCGAAATTGAAGAAAAAAAAACAAAGTGGTTTTAGAGATATTGAGAAAGAACTGATTTTTTCAGTAATCAGTGTCATCGTCAATGAAAAGACAAGTTGAAATCTTCATTGAATATTTTAGCATAAACCCACTGATATCTGATTAAATGTTTTCTTGTTGGCACTCATCTACATAAAAAGAGTACATTCTAGAACATTCTAGAACGTTAAAGACTTTTATGTTCTAGAACCTACTATGTATTACATTGCTACATACAATAGTCATGCAAACAGTATGACCTCGTTCGTTCGTTTTGGTTCAAACACGAAATGTCACGAAATGTCAATTAACAATGACAGATACTTGTTTGCGTTCTCGAATGGTTATTTTGCTTTGTTGAAGCTTAGCAAATTAACTTCCATCCTCGAACGCAGAAGTATCATTTTGCATTCTAGATACAAAAATATCTATTTGTGCACTAGCGGGCGGTAAAGTACACTTTACCGTCCGGTTCAGCGAGCGTAAAGTAAACATTTTTAACTACATTCAAAAATTCATATTTCATGCACTAACTTTGTCTTAAGCACCTATCATGTTACTTATAGTTCGTAACAAATAGAATCTCAGTAGAAAACAGACAAAAATAATTTTCTTCAATTTTTTAACCAATTATTTTGTACAACAAAAATACTTTTAGAAAGGGAAACATTCTCCATGAAAATTGAAAAATGATTTATTTGTTCCCTTTTTCAACATGAATACCTTCCAAAGAGGTTATCTTGAACGATGGAAAATAGCGACTAAAGTTTGTCTTTCAGTCGCGGATGATTCCACAACAGATTTTATGAATGTCCTATTCATATTTTCGAACTAAAATCAAAAATACTTTTGTTTCCCAAAAATACTAAATGCTCACCAAAATTAAGAAAATACATAATCTTATAGCGACAATCAAATATTCACATCATGTTGTTGACCAATAATACTAAATGTTCGCTAAATTTTAATATTTTCAATTGCCAAAACTGCTCGCAATTGACACACAAGCCTAACCTGAGCAAACTAACCTAGCTTGCAAGTTGAAAATACGTGAATTATTTTGGTGAACATTTAGTAAAATTGGTAGACATATTATTATTCGGATTCCATTAAGATTTTTTGATGTTCCTTCCTTAAATTTTTTGGCGGACAGCGCTAGGGATGTATGGTTCAATGTAGTGTACATTGTATTTGTTCCCTTTATCTAAGAAGGACTTCGGCAAAAATTTCAATATCATATTTGTCCGATTAACAAGATGAAATTAATATAATATGGAAGTTGAAAAAATATTAATCATAAGCAATTTCTATTCGATCAAGGATCCATTTTAGTCAAACAAAGATAATTTATAAATATTCAAAATACCGACAAATTGATATTTTGTTTTTTACATATTGTAAACATTTCATTAAATCCAACAAATTTTTGGTTGTTAATATTATCGTCTGATATACTACTAAGTGAAAAACATTTTCCCCTCGTTCGTTCCGCTACAGCTATTGTTTAAAAAAACAAACACTTCATTATTTCTCATAAGCAAAATGTTTTTCTGGTGTCAATTCCCTATAGTGGCCATTGTACTTGATAAAAAACAAATATGAAGGTAGCTGGGGGAATCGCTGAAATCTAGAATTCAATGACATAAAAAACATGGAATGTAGCCATATTTGTGAAGGCGCAAAGTATTGATTCATACATCGTCTTCCATTTCAAGACTGAATACTGATTCTCGTATTGAAAATGAGAATGAAAAATTATGAAATAATACTCTGGGTATGCCGCAGCGTCGGAGGAGGGTTAAAAAATGTGTTTGGAATTGAACTTATTTGGATGTCTAGAGTTATTCCGAATCCAAAACCTTTCGGATTTCTGAACAAATACTGTCAGTCTGAGTGTAGGATCATTAGGAGTATTCCAAATAATATCGATATATCTACCAACTTAAAAATCAATCACCAGACAGTGATAACTATCATGATGTCACTGAAACATTAGTTTTTATTTTATGCCAATAACTGAATAGGGATGGCAGTTTTCATCCCCCTGGAAATGCTGAGGAAAAAATATAGAGCTTTATATATATATGAGATGAAATTATGACACGGTAGTTTCAGAAACGAAACATTTCATGAAAAATGGTTTGTAGTTTTGTTGAATAGGTATGAGAAAAACTGACCATGGAATTGAAGATTACTAACCAAAAAATGGTTTGTAGTTTTGTTGAATAGGTATGAGAAAAACTGACCATGGAATTGAAGATTACTAACCAAAAAATGGTTTGTAGTTTTGTTGAATAGGTATGTGAAAAACTGACCATGGAATCGAAGATTACCTAACCAAAAAATGTAAATTCAAAAAGTCTAGTCAGAGCTTTGGATTTCTCAGAAGCAGTAGTTTAAAAACAATTGAATGGGTTCAGTGAACCATGACTAAATTTAGGTTAATCGTAATCAAGACCTTACTATTGTTAACTAAATGGTTTAAAATCAGTTCCTGTTGTACCAGAGACACTAAAAACGATAATTATGCCTGTTCTACATAAGATGACACCAGATGACTATTTATAATAGTTGATGGCCAAAGAAAATGCTCATACCTATATGGGTTCTATGAAAATTCAGAAATACTTACAATAAGTGAAATAAATTTGAAATATCAATAGATTCATTCCTCAAAACTTTTTTCTAAACACCAAGCATATTTTAAATAATGACACTTTTTTTAAATATTTTCTGGTTTGTTCTACGTATTCCGCCCTTCCTTGTTATCTCTGTAGTGGGTAGTTCATTCATTTCTTTTTTGGCGAAACTTACTGCATTGAAATCAAATGAAGAAACCAGATTTGTTGAGCTTAGACCATAAGGAAACAAGGAAAGGTTTCTTGACTTCCAATGAAATGGGCTCAATTCTGAGTTCTCGTGAAAGATTTTTTGGATTGCGGTTTTCATTTCATTACAGGCATTCGTTTCTAAATATTTGTTCGAAGAGGATGGAGAATGCCCATTGTGGCGACGAAAGCGGTTATACCGGAAACAAAATTGTTCCAGATAATTTTGACTATTGATTCGAGCAGATAAATAGTTTGTGACTTAAAAAACGTACCTTTGTGATTTGACAGCAGGTCTTATCATAGTTGCCCTTTTCTCGTCCTTATTCGGGAGCCTTAAGTAGTCTTGGTCTCCCAACAGAAAAAGATCTTTTGATATAATCATGGCAATTTATTTGCCACACTTTCACAAATTTTTCCTCCTCGGTATATTTCACTTACACAAAAATGTCAGAAAGTCATGGTAAATGAGAATTGTTCCGGAACGAAAATATTGGCATTGAAGAGTCCGGAATTGTGTTGACAATTTCGAAAAACACGTGTCCAAATAATAAAAATTTGCGTCGCGAACAACCTCTTCCACGTCCGTTCGTCTGCACACTAGCGATCGCGAACGGGAGGTAGCATCGAAGTAGGCACTTGTCGCGGACGCCCTCGCGTTTCTTTCTCTTTCATTCTCGTTTCTCTTTCTTTCTCGCTCGCGCGCGCTTGGTCTTCGGAATATTTTCCCCACATCCCTGAATGGGAGGCTTCAGCGGATTACCTGATGATATCCTTATTCTATGACAAATAAGACATTTTTTGTAAGGGGACGAATAAATCGTAGATCGAGAATTTGTGTTATTTCATTGAATCAGAATTTCCCGTATTCATTTATTTCTACAAGTATGCCAGATCCACAGCTGATAACTTTTTTCTCTTCGAATTTCATAATAAATTCAAATGCTAGAAGAACCATCTCTATCTTATCGACTCATAAATGAAATAGTAAAATCGTCAAAATATCCCTCTCACCAAATATATCCACCATGTGGAAAATATAAGACAAAAATCTGACAGAAAACAACTACTTCCCTGGCTAAAACCACGACGCGCGGACATTTAATTACATCTGACAGAAATGTGTGCAAAGTTCTTCCAAGAAGACCCAGTTGCAATTGCTTATTGAAATTATACAGCTAATTATCCTTCATTTGGCTGGGGAAAACCACCTGCAGAGTGCAGACGCGTTTCGCGGTTCTTGCCGCTCGTCAGTGACAGGGTAGGTCGGGCAACATTAGAGTCGTCCTGCCCCAGCCCAATAAATTATAATCCACTGTATAACTAATATTTCCTCACAAATGAGGCAGCGTCTTACAGTAAAAGTCAGTCGCAGCGCCACCCGCGGTGAAACCAATAAGCAATCCTCGGTAGCAAAGACACTAACATTATCGATTTTACTATTTCATTTATTTGATACTCTCCGGCAAAAATTCATGAACTCTGTTCACTTCCTGTTGCACAAATATCTGTCAGATGTAATTCAATGTCCGTCGTGGTATCAGCTAGTGAAGTAGTTGTTTTCTGTCAGATTTTTGCCTCATATTTTCTACATGGTGGAAATATTTGGAGAGAAGGGTACTTCGACATTGTCGATTTTACTATTTCATTCATTTGATAAGTACTCTCCGGCAAAAATTCTCGAACTTATCGAGTTATATCTCAGAACAGAAGCAGAAAACAAATAATAAGAGTGAACATACATTTCTCTGAAGAAATGGATAGATCAAGGTGTGCCACAAGGTTATTTGTTAGGCCCTTTTCTTTTCAACGTTTTTGTTAATGACCTCATACTGTTTATTCAAAAGGTACATAACGTTTATATTAGTTGTTATGCAGATGATAAGAATATTTTGTTTGTTCATGAAGACCTGAATATGTTGAAAACTCCTACTGAAATGGTATATTCCAAAAATGAAAAATTTTCAAACAAAAATACTCTATAACTTAATCATCAGAAAACAAAAACCATTGTTATTGGTAACGATGGACTGATCTAGTCAATGTCATTCAAGGTCGTTGAAATTATGAGTAGTATGTCAGTATAACACTATTGGGGGATACTTTCGACATGCAGGTAACTTTATTGAGATAATCATGTTGGTTGTTTGTGTAAAAAATTGCAGAGTAGATGTTATAGTACGAAACTTATGAAGAACCACTGAAGTCACCACACCACACTATACATGCATGTTCTCATTTCTCTCTAAAGAATAAAATCCTGATTTGGGGAAAAGGTGCTTAAGTGAGTGCAGTACTATTTCTTCAGAAATATTCTATCAGAATTATTGCTAGTATCTCGTAGTACCTATACAAAAACGAGTTGAAGAAAATATTGTTATTAGTTTATTAGGCTGACAACACCGATAAATCAAAAACGTCTGAAAGCAAAACGGTTCCATGCAAAACGTTCTGCTGTACAGCAAAACAGTGCAAGTAAAGTAGGCGCTTCAACGTGTTGTCTACAACGAGGTTTCCCAAACGCTTTCATTCAAAACATTTTGTAGCAAGACAAAACATTTTGAAATACACTAATCACACAAAACAAATTCATTCAAAAACAATTTGTTTCGAGCAGTTTTAAGAAGCCTGGAGGTGTTTCCCTGTTTTGCCGTACGTTTGTGCGTCACTTCATATAATTCGTGGAGGAAAAACAACTACTACCTAAATTAGTCAAAAACGTTTTTGATTTCTGGGTGTGTAGCCAGCCTTATAACTGAAAGTTGGTACATATGTTTAAAAATTGAAATTTTTAATACTGTTGAGAAGCATAACCAGAAGCTCCCAAATAAAAATTATTTTACTAGGTTTCAGTTATACAGTGCGGCTTTCAATAGTCCCCCCCCCCCCTGTTAACTTTTGAACGGTTTGACGTAGGAACATGAATAAAAAACCGTTTCGAGGGTTTTACCAATACTACTTTTTGAAATAAAAAATATGGTGATTCCCCAATAGGGGGACGGGGGGGGCCCATCAACTCAAATTTTTTTAATGACATGGGGGGTCAAGTGGCACATCGTCGAGAAGGAAATTCCATTCTCTTTACAAACATCTGAATTTTTTTGAATATCGTTATTATTTTTTTTGCAATTTTAATTGGAAATATCAAATATAAATGTGGAACTGAATTAATACTACTCATACCTCGATAAATTTGAACGGTTTGATGTGGAACAATGAAACCAAAATTTTTTTGAAGGGTATTACCGATACTACTTTTTGAGAGAGAAAACATTGCAATTACTCGACATATGGCGCTGGAGGAACATTTACTAAAAAAAAAATCGAAAGGCATAAAAATCGAAATGGGGAAGAAAATTATGAACAAAATTCAAAAATATTTAGATGGTTGTGAAGAGAATTGAATTCTCTTTTCAACGATGTGCCACTTGACCCCCCATGCCATTTAAACATTTTGAGTCGATGCCCCCCCCCGCGCCCCTTATTGAGCAATCACCAAATGTTTTATTTCAAAAAGTACTATTGGTGAAACCCTCGAAACGGGTTTTCACTTTGTTTCTACGTCGAACCGTTTAAAAGTTAACAGGGGGGGGGGACTATAAAAAGCCGCACTGTATAACTCTCTTGATGGGCAACTGACTGAAACAAGCTAAGGCCTGCTAAAACTCTTTCGTTTTTCTTTCTTCTTTTTCTCTTCGTATTTTACATTTTTATGTTATATTGATAGATAAATACATATTTTTATTATTATATTAAGCTATTCAATGAGTTCAAACATATGTTTGATAAATATAGATGTAATGTGTCCTTGAACAAGTTTTTTATAATCTATACCAACGTGAGGAATGCTAAGAAAATTTGAAGAATGTTAACGATGGTCGGTGTCGACCGATGTTTCACCATTTTTTACCTCCATCCACCTATAACGAATGTAGGCTATTATGGCAGATAATTGTCTGACAACTACTCCCCTGACCTTTACCAATCAAACAGCAGCATTAGGCTTTGTTTCGAACAGGGGGAACATCTGCAGACTAGTTTCGAGGTTTTGCCTCTCATCAGTGAAGGGTAGGTTACAACAGACACATCGGTTTCGTGTCGGTCAGCAACGACTGATATAGTTACTTAACGATCGCCTAAAAAAAACTCTGAGATTTGGGTCAAGATATCTGACTAAATCTCTAAGCCTGTGCTTCTTCATCTGCCCGCAAGATGGAGCAGAGTTGCCAAATAGACAGAGTGATGGGATGATTTCGGACGGGGAACACATGGACTCAAACCTGTCTGTAGTGATTTCCCCTGCATTGATGAGAGACATAACTTAGAAACTAGCTACCTGTTTTAATAAATACATAATTCTGCTATTCGGTTAGGGGGAGTACTTGCAATTGTATCCTCTGCAATGAAGAACATTGTACAAGTATCTTGATTACTTACATTTCGGACTTCCATCGTCTTAGTGGTTGAGAGATTTCCTCTTTTCTTCACTACGTTTCAATTGCTTGCATTTGCAATCGTCTTCAGGTGAATGTATCTTATTGATATAATAAGTTGTTTTAAGGCAGGTATTTGTCATAATAGCCTACATGTATTGTAGGTGTATGAGATTAATACATCGGACGGCACTAACTATCGTTACTTATATCCCAAAAGAACACTGATCGTGTTCATATCTTACTATTATGAGTGTTGATCGGAGATAAAAGAATAACAAATTAGTTAACGTGTCATATACATGTGAAACAATAAAAAATAATAGGGAAATTATGTTTGAAAAATATTAAATTCCATTCGGCAAATTTTGCAGATTATATTTTATAATTGAAAAGCAAATTTCGATGAATTACTGATCCGTGATATTTCAATATTTCGAATATTGCTGAATCCAGTGGTTTAGCCAGAATATTGATCAAAGTTCTGAAATTAAAGTGGTGGGTTAATTTAACGGCATAGTTTTCAAATGTAATTGCCTTTTTTTATTGATGGACGCATTCCAACGTAATTTTGAACTAATTCTTTATAAAATGTCGTGAATCCAGTGTTGTAGTCAAAAAAATCGCTTGTATATAATTTTTTTAGTGTTTTTTCCATGAAAATGAATACTCAGTCATGAGATTTGGTATCCTAGTTTACTTTTTAAATGTCTACCTAATTAAAAATAATCCCAATCTGTGCATGGCAAAATAAATGTTCTATAAGGATGTTTCTATTTGAAATGGGTCTTACTGTATATAAAATGGACGGAATAATGGGTATATACATATACCCCTTATTACATTTCAACCTTATACGCGTATTTCAGACTCGATGGTTATTTGAATCGAAAAAAGAAACAGTAGTTACTAAGCTACGAATCTTTAACACTACAAAATGAAAAATGTTTTTGCTTGTGTGGTGTCAATCGAGGCAACGATACAGAAATGAACTTTTAGTCAACGACATCTAACCAGCATTATTTGAAAAGGTTCAGTTTTGAAATTCAAAATGTTAAGGCGTTTCTCTTAAATTGAATGAGCGATAATCTTCATCACCAATATGAATTTAGCTAAACAACTCAAATCGCAAGAAATTCAAGTAAATAAACACTTGTCGAAAAAATGAAAACATATTTTTTTACTGATCCATGTTCAATCCTATTTGTAGTTTTTCTTTCTCTCCTCTGATTTGTTTACGATTTTAGTTGTTTCATCTGAATGAAGATTTCCATCCATTGATCCATTGATTATATTTCATATTTCATATTTCTATTGATATTTTGTCGATCCGATAATGGTGGACGTTTCAGGTTCGATGATGTCTAGAAGTCACACAGAACTTTCATTCCGAAAATTGTCTAATCTGTACGAAGTCGGTTGAAGCATTAAAAAATTATACTGGATTAAACAACCGGCAAATCCGTAGGCGGCAGCTGCTTTCAGAACACTGGCGCGTCCGCCATATTTTGTTAATATTAATTGTGTGTATTCATAGTACAGAAGCCGAAGAGAAGTCGACCTTCACCGTTCTGTTCAACGGATGAAACATACTTCTCATGAAGTTTCGTAAATAGACAAATACGCCTATAATGGGTTGCCTTTAAAATGTGGTCCAGACTTCTATAGAGTGAGTTTCAAAAATATGCACCATATGGAAAACTTTTTATTATCGATTTGTCAGAAAATTGTATTCTTCATAAAAATTAGGGCATTGCAGAATACTTGCATATGAGTTGTCAGTCTAACGCGCAAAAGCGCAACCCATTCAAATCGTCTCCGGGGGTGCCTGTCTCAGGAAAAATTATAATAGTAGTTGTTTCCTCAGTCGTTCTATATGTTTTCCGGTGTGCTGAATCCGAATTTTAACTTTACTACTTCCCACGGATATCTTCAAATCGCAAAAAACCCCAAAATCTTCGAGCCTTTTTCAGTTTTTTCGAGGTAGACTATTCTCTACAAAAATCAAGAACATTAAATTTTCTACAAGAATCGTCCTTCAAATGTATTTTTGGCTTAACGGTTTGGCCGCTAGAGGGCGCTGAAAAAAGGCCACAATTACATATTTTGTGGAAAACCCAGTTTCTCGATATGTTTTTGCTTGTATCTTAAAAACTATGCTTGTGAATACAAAAAAACTTGGAACTACATAAAATTTCTTTATAAATTGCATTCCCCTATCACTCATTTTGGACAAACCATGTAGCCGCTAAAGCGCGTTGAAATTGTATGTCATAACCATAGCCCTTCAACCAAAAACAGTATAACACATATTTTGTAAACTTTAAAACTACGTATTTTGAATTTTTTTAGGAAAAACACCTCCAAAACGAAAAAAACAGAAAAAAACGGTGTCAGACTAGGTCCAATGAATCCATATAAAAGGTTTGGAGAAAGTATCTATTAGTAAAAATTTTACCCATGAGCATTCTGACTATGAGAAATTATCATCAACAGGAAATAGTTGAGGCTTGAACCTACCAAAAAGTTATTTTCTCTTTTTTATATTATATTTTTATTGTTGTCAGTTCATGTGGAGACTGACTAGAGGAATTCTTCCATAATTACGAATTTTATGAAAATAGTTATTCTTTCAAAAACAAACTTATATTTTTCGATATATGAAAAGTCTAATGTTATAAAAATAAGAGAAAAAAATACATTAATTTTATATTAATTATGAAATAATATAATATGTTTTATTATTAAAGGAGACTATAGTTATTCATTGTATAATTGTTTTAGATATCATTTCATACGCGCAAGAATTTTCTTAAGCGAATAAAATGTTTCCAAAACACACATGCTATTCAACATTTTATACCAAATCACATTTAGATTCAAAATCGCCGAACTTTTCATCAAAAATGCTATTTATTTTCGACTTAGTAAAAATGTTAATGTATTTTTCATTATTCCGCTAGTGGAATAAAGTAATTTCATTATTCCATTATTGGAATAAAGTGGTACTTTATACGGTTCAAGTGTAGATAAAACTTCAAATATAAGGTAATTCGCACATCCCCAGTGGGTCCATTTTGAGTCCTCAATTACCCAAACTGGACGGTGTAGGAATTCACGAAAAATTTTCAATTTAGGTATGCAAGTACCTAAAAAGGACGTACTGGGATATACAAATACCCACGGAATCTGTGCCTAATCTGAACGTCCCCGGTTCGTACAATTTGTCTTGGTCGGATGTTCTCAGTACGTTTTGGGGACGTACTTGTGTCATATAGGATTACAATGATCATAAAATGAAGATATTGAATGTATCTTTCATCTGCTTTTGATTTTTTTACGACATTTCCGTTGACAGAGGTATTCACGTTTTGTCATAAAAAAATTGACATTTACTAACTCGAACGTACAGTTTCTAAGAATCTATTGACTTGCATAAGTTTCTATGATCTCTCCATAAAGGTGTTGAATATATTTTCCACCTGCTTCTTGAATTTTACAGTTATCAAGGATTATATAGGACAGCTTAGAAATTTATTTCCATATTTTTTATTGCCATTTTTGTTATTAATCCTTTTTATATTTTCAGCGATTGGCCATCTAAAGGAGAAAACAACCATTTTTGAAGCAAGGGGTGGATTTTTGGGGAAAAGCTATATTATCCACCCAAAACGAATATTCGTGGTTTCATGATATACGGAACCTCCACCAAAAGTTTATGAAGGAAAATATTCATGCTGAATAGGTATAATGTATATTTCACTTCAGCGACTGTACTACTGAGTAAGAAATGTCGATCGTAGAAGAAGCATGCAACATTTATGTCACTCGAAACCGAATTCCTAAATCAATGCTCCAACAAATCCGAAGGTTTCAGTAAATGCCTTCTGGCCTTGTGTTCTCGAAGGCTGGGAAATCTATTGCTCAATTTTATCCCCGCAAAATAACTCGGCTCTACGGTCCATCAATTTCATGTTCTCAAATGAGATTTGTTCACGTCAATTCACGTCATGCCCCATCAATAATGTTACGGACAGATATTTATTTCAGTATCCTTACTGACATACATCAATAACATCTTCGGTTTCAATCAGTAAATGAAATTAAATTTCTTCAGAAGTGAATTTCGTTGTCACGTAATTAAATCAACAAGATGTTTGCCTTTTTTCGATCTGAATTCTACAAAATTTGGTTACTGATGAAAATTATTTGTTTTTGAAAAGATAATAATGACATTGTTCGAAAAATGTAGATGTGGTAACTTGATCACACTCGTAAAAATCGAATGATGAGGGAGAATTTAAAAGCAAATATGAGTAGATTAGTATAATCCAGTATACGATTGGGTTTTGAGACGAGGATCGATTGTAGCACCACCAAATTTGGTATGCTAGTAGTTGGAACCATAATAAACACGAAAAAATAAATGTTTACCAAAATTCTAAGGGTGCATGGAACATTTTTTTTTTCGTTTAGGTAATACTAAATAAATAGATTTTTGCTGTAATCTTGGAAAGTATATGATTTATCGAAAAAACAACTCAGCAAGGTGAAAGACAATTCAATTCTCCACAAAAATTATTCCTAGTAATTTCTTATTAAATGCGCTCTTTTTATCAGAAAACGTGATTGAACGCCGACATCAACGTTCATGTTCACCCTCACCCTCACCCATACCCTCTTTGGACTATATGCAACAATTTTAAAGTAGTGTGACAGGTCCTACTTATACATGACAAAATAAAAACTTTGTTTTACTCCTGCCTCATTTTCAACTTACCAATAAAACCGGCGTTCCCTTCAGTAAATGTTGAAAATAATCGCTTATTCATATCCTGCATATATGTTTGATAACACTATTGTGAAGTGCAAACCTCAAGCTTGAACTCACATACTTAATTTTTTATGTAGGATGTGTATGAGAGATTATTTTCAACATTTACTGAAGAAATTACCGGGATTATGGGTGAGTTGAAAACTGAGGCATGATTAAAACCCAGTTTTTCTTTTGGCATGTCGAAGTGAGACGTATCTCACTAGTCTAAAATCGTTGCATATGGTTCAAAGAGGGTACTGATTCCTGCTTCAGTATAACTATTTCCTCCGTAAATATCGTAGAAGAGAGATATTGAATTTTGAAGTTTTCAATTTTTTTTTCTTGTTATCACTGATCAGAAGTTTACAACCTGCGTAAACCGCGCTGAAACACTGCAGAATCAAACCAGTGCCTCCCAAACAAAAGTAACTGAAAAGGATTTCATAAAATTCAATAAAAATTTCGAAATTTTTTATTTGCTTCAAAAAGAAAGTTCTTGCCATTAATTGTTACATTATGTTCCATATAACAACCCATTTTCTTAATCATCCAATTTCGGAAATACCCTGCATGTATACCATTCGGTCGTTAATAAACCTGGCCTTTTCCCTACTCATTTTTAAATCGCTTAAATTATTAATAATAATCTGTTGAATTGAATACGGTGAAAAATGGTACATTTTGACATGAATAAAGTGGTTTTGAAGTTGTAAAGTGTGCCGAAATGAATCAAAAAATATATTAACAAAATTATTCAAATCATTATGTAATTCAACATGCATTGAGACAAATGCAAAATATTCGAACAACGACCTCTGATTCAAATATTGAACAATACCAAACGTAAAAATGTTTATTCTAGACATAATAATGTTTTATGAGATTTGATTTGTCTCGTATATTTAACTCGAAAGATAAGTGATTCAGCAAAAAAGTCAGAATATTGAAGAGACAAATATTCGATGAAGTGTATAATTATACCGGGTGTCGTATCATAAAACATACACTCAAAATAGACTGTGGAGATGATGCTATAAGGATACAGCCATCTTAGGAGGAATATGAGCATTCTGAGCCTAGTATAGGAAACTCGGTCTAGATTCTATTCAGGAAAGGAAATGGAACAATTATGTAACACACTCCACATAGTCTGCCATACTTTACTTAGGTTCAGGGATTGGAGATAGGATGAAGGAAGTGCAAGAGCTAGAGAAAAGCCCCTGTCAAAGTTGAGGGTTCCATGAGGATTGCCAATAAGGAATAGTAATTAAAAATGGATATATATAATGGATATATAATGGATATATATATATATATATGGATATATATATATATATATATATATATATATATATATATATAATCGGAACTTCCGCAAAAAAATTCGACGATTCGTCAGCAAGTATCCGACAGAGAACTACTGTCGTCTATGATAATTGAATTATATCTATTTGACACTTTGTAAAGATGTTTAAATATACAGTGTGACCCATTTAAGATGGAAGCACCCTTCTAAAACTTACATTTTTCAACCGATTGGAACGATTTTTTTTTCGTTAGGTAGACATTCAAAAAGTCCACCAGGACACCAAATTTCATGAATAAATCTCCATTTCCAGGGCCAACTTATCTTATTTCAAGATAAAAAATCTAAAAAAACTACTAGCGATTTGTTTATAAAAATTCTGACTACACCACTGGATTCGCGACATTTTCAAATCGTTCATATGTAAATTACGTTGGAATGCGTCAAGCAATAAAAAAGTTATAAGGGAATGTCGTATAAAGAATTGAAAGACGATTCGAATGAGGTATGTGGGGGTACTTTATGGACAGATTGTATGTAGCGGTTTTGTAAAACATTTTTTTTTGTAAAAATCAACTTCAAAGGTAAAGTTATATTATAAACATTGACATCAATTTTCATCAAGTATCGGCTAAATCGATTGGAAATATAATATTAACGGTTGACTGTAAATAATAGAAATTCCACGCGCTCAACGACTTTATTTTAGTCTGATCAATGCCCCAGATTGATAAAGAGAGTGGTGTGAAGACTTAAAATTTTTGTTTTTACTTATTACATTTTCAAGTATTTAGTTTTTTATTCAGTTCCTTGATATTTCTCATTTTATTCAGTTCATTTAGTGCCTCATTATCACAAGGTTTCTTTCCTGCCAGTTTGTTGCAATCTAACCACTCAATACCAAAGACTTAACTCGACTCAGCGCTATGTAAATTTGTCTTTCCTCAAACAGTTCGATCCTAAATATACAACTATGTGGTCTACAGTGCTGCCTTGCATTTTGTGGACAGTGAAAGATCTCATAAAATTGATTTTTCACCTGTTGCATAATTAACCTTTGCTGGAAACTGTGTGGCTTTGGGGTGAATGAGGTGTACGCTTTCAAAGTTGATCCGAACTGGCACTACAGCTGTTCGTACATTTGTATTTTTGTTTTTTTTTATTTTGTTCCCACGAGAGATGAGAGAAAACGCTAACGACATATCACTTTTGTCCACTCAAATGCCACACAATCCTCGGAGCGATTTAACCTTTTACCCTTGGGTGGAGCATGGCTAACGACGTTTCATTTTTAGTCACCCTAACGCCACACAGTCCTCGACACCATACGAAATCTTGACCTGGAAGAGGGATTCATGCCAGTTTCCTTCCGTTTTCTGTTGATATACACATATATCTGGGAGTATTCAGTTGTTTCAAAACCGGTATATCTCTCAACCAATTCGAAAAGAGTATACTTTTATATCTGGAGGGACCTCTGAATCCCAACCAATTTTCAAAATCCAAGTTTTCTGTAACAGAATACGAGGAGATACTTGTACTGGACAAACAAGCCTAGGGGACCGAACAACTTATGAGCGATCGACAAAATAATTCGTTTTGTGATCATATCTGTTTCAATATCACCCAACCATTCAAAGTTTATTTCTACTGTATCATCACGTTTATTCCAAATCATGCCTAATACGGATGAAGATATATTTCCTGAAATATTCTCTGTGTTTTTGGTTAGTCAATACTCCCAACCACGGAGATCAAATTTTCCTGATGACATCAACTGACTGAACTCAGAGATGAAATCATGGAGTTCTTCCTCGCTGTTGACACTGACCACACAGTTGTCATCATAGAAACTGTTTCTCAGTTTCAGAATGTTAGATATTCTGAAAAAAATTTCTGAATTCTCGAGAAATTTGTTCAGGTGAAAATAAATTTCAGATGCTTAAATGAAAGGGCTACATGTTAATCCAAACACAAATCTAGCATGCCGATATATTTTCAAATTTTTATCCGAATCATACCATAAGAACTTCAAAAATGTTGATCTTCCTCTTTGAGGCTGATTTGCAAAAATGTCTTTCTAATATCTGATATAACCCCAATCTTCTCAAGTCTGAAACGAATTAATGTCGATGGAATCAGTTGTATCATGTTCATCCCTTTTTCAAGGCAGTTATTGAGTGAGGGATAATTCTTGTCCTTCGCATAGCCATCGAACACTGGTCGCAATTTAGTATAGAAGACCCGGTGAAGAACACGTATACAAAAAAAGGATTTCAATGGAATTATACTCCAGTAATGGCTTTAATTGTAAAACACAACTTATAACTTTTAATGATCCGATCTGTTACATCAACAAATTGACAAAGTCATTCTAAAACATTAATCTCAAACATCAGGTGATGGAATGATAAACAGCTAAACTTCTCCAATCTTGACAATTTTCAACAGCGTACTAACTAAAAAGTACAAAATGAAATAATATTGAAACAAACTTTTTAAAGACGAGCTTCATTCAAATAAAAGCTTGCCTTTAAAAAGTTTTTTTATAATATTATTTTTATTTTTGAAGGAAAATATCAAATCCATTCCATATAATATGTCATTATTTCGTTATAAATATTTCTACTATTCAATATCGGCAAGGGTAGCCTGGAGGAATATTTCGGGAAATATTTTGGGTGCCAATGTAACCTTAGAATGTAACCGAATAAAAAAGTCCTGATGGGTTATGCAGCTCTATGCATACGTTCTTCCCTTGGCTCTTACGATGTTCTTCGAAACATTTTTCATGGCTTTCCTTCCCATACATGCAACCTTGCAAATGAAAAAATATGCTCATGAATTCTATTTGTCAGAGCATGTGTATGATAGCACTTCATAGATGATACAAGGATTATACTGCTAACAAAAATAGTACACTCTTGAAATCATGCTTAGTACAATAATTTTACTACTGAAACAATGAGCCCACGTGCTAACTCTTATCCAAATATTTCACCACAGACCTGTTTCATTGCCAAACTCAAAATTATCTGTGAGTGCAATGAACTTGATATTGAAATCACACACTATGGAATTTGGAGAGTAATACTCTGAAGTAGTACCAAGTATTAAATCCTTTTTAATGAACAGAAGTCATGATGATTACTTATTCCTTTCAATCAACCTACAACCTGCTTTGTTTGAGGTGTCTCCACCGATAATCAAACAAAGAAACAAAGACCATTTTTCACTCCATATAGCAAATATCTGACAGAAAACAATTAATATTACTACAGACGTTGAACTACCAACATCTGACAGGTATGTGAGCAACATAGCCCAACAATATCATGGGGACACAATGGACGGCTATCAGCAGTATCGTCCAACTTACATTACATTAATGATAAATAAGCAAATACCTCGAAACTATAGTCTAACACCTTTATTATGTCAATAGAGGCTCTGCTCCCAGGTAGCACCTCATATTGGCTTCTTAACTTCACATTGGGCCAATATGGATATACTGTAAATGTAAAAATAATATTGAACTAATATGGGTGCATTTTGGAAAAACAAACAATATTTCATTAATGACATTGATGGATTATTGGCACAACCTGTTGTGAATGTATTTGTTTCATAAAATATTGGGTCAATATTGGTTAAATAATTTTCACCAATATCGATATTGCATATTGTTTCCAGCATCTAGCTCCAATATTGCGATTTCAATATTCCTCTCATATCGATTTTAGAGATAAAAAACAATATTGTATATCCAAGTTTGATAGAAATAATGGTTGAGTATTATTCCATCCATATTCAATAAATCATATTAACCCCATATAGATACAGATTGTTACGAAAATCTAACGCCAATATTTGAAAGACAATATTGATACAATATTATAAATTAAACTTATTACTATCATTGAAATTTGAATATTGGCCGAATATTCTATGAGCAATATTGAAATGAATTATTAGCAAACATAGATGAGAAACCGCTAGGTGGCCCCACATATGGAACGACAGCTGAATCATTATAACATATATTAAATAAGGCTTTTTACAATGGGTTTACAAAACAATCTACTCACTGGTTAATTGGAGTAGAAATTATTCGACAATTTTTGGAATTTCATCAATGTTTCTAAGGCAAATATTCACTTTGAATATTTCACCAATATACAATACAAATGAGATTGTAACAATATTTCACTAATATTTTTTGTATAATGTCCAAGTAATATTGGACCAATATCCCGAAATAATTATAATGTTATCTTGTCAATTTTATGTTTGATTATTTTGCCAATATTTTACCAGTATTATTCCAATGTAAGTGTGCTACATCGATATTGTACTAATATCGCTTAACGTTTTGAGGCCAATATTGATTCGAGAATATTACACCAATATTAGTTTTGAAATATTGGACCAATATCGCCGAATGTTCACATTTCGTTTCTCGCAAATATTGTTATTTGAATATTATGCCAATATTTTCACGATATTGTACCTATATCCTATATTGTCCCAATATGAGTGTGAGACTTGGGCTATTTCACAGGACAGGAGGCATTTTGCAATTGGGTGCACATGGTGGAAAAGACAACTTTTTTAAAGAAGGAGCTAGGGGGCTGAACCTCTCAGCCGACATTACTTTGATGTAATTTTCTTCCGAAACCGTGGGAAAATTTTCAGAATTCCTACGCATTCTCTATCTTCAGGTAACAGAGGGGTATATGTATATTTATTTTTGAAATTAAATTATTCGATGATTCCATATTTTTCACTATTTTTGCCAGTTTTTGCAATTTTATCGAGGAGGAGGAGATTATGAGCTCCACGACCGATTTTTTTTTCGGCGTATTTTTCCATGTCTAACCGTCGGAATTTCTATACGATTTTTATCTAGCCTTCAGAGGCACAAGCGGGTTCTCAATATACAGATGCAAAATTTCAGTTCAATCAAGCAAGTGCTTGAAAATGGATTGCATTATTTTTTTCATTCCACATAGCAAATATCTGACAGAAACTAACTAATTCTCCAGCTAATACAACTACAGACGTTGAACCACAGACATCTGACATGTATGTGAGCAACGTAGCCAAACTATCAGCAGTATCGTCCAACCTGCCTACCTTGCATGTCAATGACGCAATTTGACAGTTGTCAAACATTCGATGGGGGGAAAAATAAAAAGCCATTTTCCGTAAGAGACTACGCGTGTCCTTTTTGTGGATTTTCTGCGAAAAAAATGCTAAAAACACGTTCTTGGAATTTTAGTGAATTCATTGTATAGTCTGAATTGAGTGCATAAGTCTGTAGAGGTGTTATAAACATGGATTTTCCAATTCAAAAATACGTTGTTATGATGATAGGTATCAAGGTATTATACAAACAGTTTTCTTTAGATTTGAGGACATAAATCATGAAGACTTGTGCTGTTATGGGTTGTTATAACCGATCCGATCCAGACCAGCACATGAAATTTCCAAATTTCCCTCTATACAAACAAGGCAGAGGCAGGTAGAAATTGACGGAGTGCAGAGACATACTAGTCAGACCGTTCCGAACATCCGGGCCATGTACCTACCTACCCAAAATACGTAGAAAAAAAACGTTGGGATTGAAGTCAACATTGGAGGATGTTATGAAAGACGAAAAGTTTTGTATTACTAGTGGATATTTATTGTCAAAGATCGCAAAACTAACAGAAAAGTTATTAGTAAAATTATACGATTTCTCATTTAAAAATATTATCAAATAATAGGATCACTAAATTTAGTAATGTTTAAAAACCACTAATCACCGAAAAAAACAATTTTCTTTTCAAACTCAAATTCTTTGTTTGTCCCCCCATTAGCTGATCACCGCCATGTTGTGACGTCAGCTGACAGTGCTCTATTGAGTGCACATATGGTCGAGAAAACTACTATTTTAGAGTAGGAGTGGGTTGAACCTCTCAACTGACATTACTTTGATGTAGGTAATTTTAAATTTTTCGATGGTTCCATATTTTTCACTATTTTGCGGATTTTTTGGAGGAGTAGGAGATTATGAACCGTCGGAAGTTCTACACGATTTTGATCTAGCTTTCAGAGGGACAGGAGCGTTCTTAATATACATAATGCAAAATTCCAGCTCAATCGGATGCCGACAAGTGCTTGAAAATGGATTGCAAATTTTGAACCGGAAAGACAGAAAGAAGCAAGTTGAATAAAAGCTAATTATAAAAATAGAATGACTGTCCGATATTTAAAAGATTTGTTTGACTTAGCCTGTAGACACACGAAATAAGTGTTCTGAAAAGATCAATCAATTAATAAGGAGAAAATTCGCAAGTGTAGACGTTAGTATCCATAGAATTATTGAATTAGTTTTAAATGTTTTTATGCTTTCTAAATTCGTTCGATGAATGAAAAAAATTATAAGATAATTATCTACTACCCTCGAGAGGATTCTAATTTTTTTTTTCGATATCAGGAATTGAGCAAACGTACTAGTAATTTTTTAGTCAAAATTGTAACATAACCTATTATTACTGCACTCGCCGGCCGTTGCTACTTTTTTTAATAATCAAATAACAAATTATATGAGATTATATCGTTAATCAAATTCTTAAAATGCAATAATTAATTACCTTTTTTGCCGCAATTGTTGTTGTAATAAGCAATGCAAACCACATTAACTTTTCACTTCACTTTATAAACAGTTCACGTGTAGGTTGTGTGCTGCCGCTGCCTCTCTTCTACTCGGACGCATCGGCCGATGGACTGGAAGAGAAATAGATCCGTCACAAGCCGAACGCTTAGGCCGATCGTGCCTCTCTATCGCTTGTTCCGCACTTTCACTTGCACGCTCGGCTCAGGCGGAACGTGACAATGAGTCATACTTTTTCATACGTGCAGCCGGCGTTCATCGATTTATAAGACGCTATCACGTCAAAAGGGACACCAATTGAAAAAAATAATTTCCATAACATAGGTACTCATTACTCAAATACCTCTGGCATGGATGAAAGCAATTTTTATTAAAATTCCCAGATATTCAAAAACACTAAAGAAATGCCCAGGTCCAGAGAGCTCAGTGATTGAGATTGTCGCGTTCGAAGCCATTGATGCTGCTCAGATTTTTATCTGATGGCCCGAGAAAGTGCTAGGAATCGCACGATAAAAGGTAAAACCTCGTTAATCCTTGGCTCACACATGTTTCGACTTTCGAAGGCTGCCGTTCGTAAAGGGGACGACAGCTGTTTAAAGGAAAAAAACATTTCAACAGTTTTTTTAAACAATGTTCCTGGTTGCCATGTAAAATTTTTAGGAAGATTTTTTTCAATAACTCCAAGACATCCTGTTGTAAAAAGAAAATCTTTCCGAAAATCGCATGCGCAAATTTTGATTGGTCTAACAATATTGATAATATATCACGTAATCCAAATAAGTTGATTGTGACAAATTTTTGAATACGGAATTACAGTTCAGCAAACATAGCTGAAACCGTGAATATATGCATGCCCATGATGCGCATTAGTCGTACGATGGGCTATAATCCATAATATATTCAGTGACAAAAAAATAGCTGTTTTAAAATGAATAGTACACGCTCAACTGCTAAGCTTATTATAAAACCGTCAATTTCGATCATGTCGTTATTCGTTCTGTATATTTATTCTCTATACATAAATACTTACCACATTATTCGAATCATTCTGAACATTTTTCGCAGTAAAGAATTACTGTGCTTTTTTAAGCCCATTAGTTTCTGTTAAAGTTATTTTCAGGAAAAATATTAGCCATAGCCGGAAACAAGGTGTGATGAGTTGCCACTCCCAACGGAAGTTACACACATGTCCGAAGAAGCCGATTATCTGGGTTACCAAGCAGAGCCGGCTCTCTCTTTGCAAAATTACGAAAATTGCGCTTCTGGCTTGAAACAGCATTTCGTAGAAAAACCACAGTATGGATAAAACAATAGAATAGAATTTATTGTCCTACACTGTGAGAAAGTTGAATTTTACCGGCTTTGTGGGGAGGTAAAAATTACCTTTTTCGGCAACCGTTTTTTCTGTGAGAAAGTATCTTTCCGGACTAGTCCGGGAAGTACGTACTTTCCGGACTAGTCCGGGAAATGCTCGAATTTCAATATAAATATTTATATAAATAATAATTGGAATGTTTCTGTTAGTGCCTATCTTCCGTCAGAATTTCGATATTTAATACAAATAAGAATAAAAATGTTCGAAATTTTCTTCTACAAAGAAATAAAAAATAAATGTGTCTAGATTTGTTATTCTACACGGTTGCCGAAAAAATTGTGTACGCAACACGTCCGAAAACAATTTTTTTGGACTCGCTACGCTCGTCCTAGAATGTTGTCCACTCGTCCAAAAAAAACAGTGTTTTCCGGACTTGTTACGTAAATTACTATTTCTATGGCTAGCCGAGGAAATAAATTTTACCTTTTCACGCTAGGTGGCAACGCCATTAAACGTCAGTATAAAAATAAATTGTTAGCAGTTGTCAATGTCTGCAGTCATTAAATCATAAGTTGTCATATTTGATGTTTGTTTGAAACTTGTCAGTTTTTCAATATTTAAAAATTTTGGTACAAAAAATTTTACTTACCAACAATTATTGTGTAGGATAAAAAATTATATGTAAACCACGGTCAACGACAGTAAAGTGCTTTTTCAATTATTCCGCCTAGGTATACAATATACTATTTTATCCTACAGTGTGAGAAAATTGAAATATACCGGCTTCACCGAGAGGAGAAAGTTACCTTTTCTACGATTTGTCGAGAAAATAAATTTCACATTTTCACGCTAGATGGTGACGCTATTAAACGTCAGTATAAAAATAAATTGATAGCAATTGTCAATGTCTGCAAATTCATTAAATTATAAGTAGTCATTCAATTGATAAATTTTTTTTAGAGAAAATATTACCAACAATTATTATTGTGTAGGATACAAAATTATGTGTAAACCACGACAGTGAAATGCTTTTTCAGGACTCAAGACGTGAAAAATGCTACTTTACCGCCGCCTAGGTATACAATATACTATTGTGTGAGAATTAATCCACACGTCCAATGAATCAAATTGAAACGTATCAATAGAACTAAGAAAGATATGGAACATAAAGTTCGAAAAGTTTGCTGAAGATATAAGTTCAATGTCGACAGTATCATCCTTCTTTCCAATAATCCAACAAGAATATATGAGGCAACTGTTTAGCGAAAAACATTATACTTCCCTGGTTATTACTTGTACAATATTCCTATAGAATATTATATTGTTTTATGAGTGATTAAAGTAACATTTTTTTAGCGAGAGAACCAGTGGCCTATTTACAAAACTCGCATGGGGGGGCGGGGGCTAGATGTAGGTATATAAAAGTTTCTGACATCATACTTGCAATATCTTTCGGATTGTTCGTTTATTGTAGTTATATAAGCAACAACATGTATTATAACATCCACTTCGAGAAGAAATCCAGAATTTTTTTTTTCTGACATGGTGAAGAAAATAACTGCAACGAAAGTGAGTCACTGGATAATAATTATTAGTTGAGGGCCACAAGAGTAAATTTCGACATTAAATTTCTCGAAATTTTGACTTAAAAGGCGAAATGATAAAGAAAACTCTTGTGGCCCTCCTGCGCTTTTGTACATTTGACACGAACACACACATACAGGAACGAATCTTTGTTCCGCTGATGGAGCCCGATGACCAGTTAAAGAGATGCACGTGATAAGGAGTTGCATTCATGAACTATATGAGCTTGTCCAGCGTATGCCAGATATTGGTAGATCTTTCGAGGCAATCAGAACACAGACCACACTAGCCATTATCGACTTTATTGACGTATCTATCTCCGATACTTCTATCGAGGCCGAACTTAGCTCCCTTGGGGTGGAATTCTGTGTACCATAGAATTCTATTGTCGATAGAAAAAGTGACATTATGGTAGAATTCATGAGACAAACAGAGACAAAACTGTCGACACTATGGTACACAGAATCCCACCCCTGAACGGAGCGAGTCTGCCAGCTATTAATTCGTCGAAGCGAATCTAGACTTCCAAATCCCGTAGAAAAACTTGGGCGATAGAACTAAGACTTTGGGGACACTTGATGGGTGTACTAGGTGGGACATCACGGACTCGCTTTCAGAGTGGATCCGGGGTGCTCTACCAAGAACACAAACAGCAAAAGGTATCAACAGAAATGGACATCCTCGCGATGAACCCAACATAAGCAATAGAGAGAGAAGACGACGGGAATATCGGTTCCCACAGGAGCAATACCGTACATATGAAGTGAATAAGAGAGTAACATCGACGGAAATGCATACCACCAGTACTGGCGTGGAGTCTATGACACTCCAAGTCAGGAATAAGTGACGCAGAATGAGGTGGCTCCCACCAGAATCAATGACGAATTACCGATTACCTCTGCGGGTATTGACCGAACTTTTGTCGCAAATAGTAGTGCTCCTAGGCTCAACAGAATCCTGCCACGGAACTGATGGAAGATCCCCAGAATGGTGATTACCATCTCCTTCAATTGATTCATGACGAGCGTGTCGAACGGTCTTCATCTCCAAGCACATTGGAGATGATCGAGAAGCGTTACAGTCTAATTTCAAACCTCTTACAATACCTTCGGTTATCGTCAGGTATAAAAGTTGTTTTACAATTGTTTTTTTCCGTTAACCAGCTGTCGCTCCCTTACGAACGGCAGCCCTCAAAAGTCGAAACTCGTGCAAGCCAAGGATTAACGAGGTCTTACCTTTTAACGTGCGATTCCTAGCACTTTCTCAGGCCATCATCATCTGTAGTCGCTAGGATTCGAACCTAGCCGACCAGCAGTCAGTGGTTTAGAACGCAACAGTCTCAACCACTCAGCTACTTAGCCCTTGGATCAATTTTTGGGTGTCAGAGCCGGATGCGACGAGCAAATAACCTTCAGGAGAAAGGTCGACGGGATTCGCTTTTTGGCTAGAAAATTTCTGGAAGTGCCAGTGCTGCAAATCGGAAAGTCAAGCCAATGCGTGGGGTTCCACAGAGATAGTCCCTTTCGCCATTGCTCTTTTTTGATTAGCTTAGATGACATGCATGTTGGCTTCACAGTCGGAGGTGAACGCATTCCATAGTTGGTACTTGTAGACGACCTGGTACTATGCTTGACCACCAAAATTGGTCTCCAAAACAATCTTAATATGTCAAATTCTGAGTTAGATAGTTCTGTTTTTTTTGCTAAATCCGGAAAAATTAATTGCTTTTTCAGTGGTAGCGTCGGAACGCGACAAGAAGGTGAAGATCGCGGACCGCTCTGTTTTTTCTCGGGAGGCAGGCCATCAATGTTCGGTCCTGGAACTTTGAAGATACCTTGGAGTTGAGTTCATTGGTTAGGAGATATATGATGTCAGCATGTCGCTCACCAGCGGGCTTAAGCGTGTATCCAAGTCGTCGCTAAAACCACAGCATCAGCGACTTAACATACTCCGAGATACATCCTAGCATAGGTCCTCGGGAGGGTTATATCCGGATATTTACCTAAGTCAGAGCAGCGGAAGGAAATCGAGAAACCAAGACGGCCGGACACTGGTCCAGAAATGGTTTACGACCTCATTTTCAACTGAAAAGTTTCACCGGTAAAATTCGTCTGTTCAAGCTCGCCAGCTGTCATTTTTTTCGTTGAAGCGTCTACTTTTAGATTATGTAATAAAACAGTGGCGCTACTACTGAAAATTTTTACAGAATACAAGAAAAGATGAAAAAACACATATTTATTTATCAAAATTATCTAAATTACCAGTTGAAACCAAAGAATAAACAAGGACATAAATAAGGATTTGATTATGGTAGAAGGGCAAAATGAGGTAACATTTGGGGGTAAAAATGGTTTCTCACGATTTGCATGTGGATTTGGTGGAAATATTGCTTTTTATGTTCCAAATTACATTATTTTTTGCAATTTAAAGAAGTTTTTTTTTATTATTATTATTATTATATTATTACATTCAAATCACATTTATTAAGTAGCAAACTGTTTATTACAAAGACGTATTATTATATAATACTTACATTAAAATTTAAGGATAAAATAAACGTTTGATAAAGTAAACTGAGGAAGTTAATTGATAATGCAATCGAAAATTAATTTTGATAACACAATCAAGTCTTCATTATCTGATTCGGCATCTGTTGAATCTTCAAACTCTTATAGTGTGGTGTCTTCTGAATCACTTACATCTTCATAAATCATTTTTTCAAACATGGCTTGAGCCCACAAATTTATGTACAAAGTCATGGTTCTGAAACTTGTCATAATATTGAAAAATAATTTATGAAGATGTAAATGATTCAGAAGACACCACACGAAGAACCAACAAATACTAGCCAAAATACTGAACATAATATAAAAGTAGACGCTTCAATGGAAAAAAGGAGGCTGGCAAGCTTGAAAATACGAACTTTACCAGAGAAAAAGTTGAAAATGGTCGTTTTTACAGAATTTGTCGAAATAATATAATAATAATATATTTATTTATAGCACATTAACAATAGTACATTTGGCAAATTTCTCTTCAAAATCTACTTAAGTACAGACAATTATTCTTAAATAAAAAGGAAATCTATATTTTGCTTCAAAAAAAATTACAGCTTACTTGAAAAATAACGAGTTATATTTCCACAAAATCTTGTAAAAAAAAATTAATTGAGCAAGAAAAGAAAAAAATTAAGAACTAAACCATCAGTTTTTCCAATTTTTCCGGAAAATTTGAGATTGTGTGGAAAAAACGTTAGATACAAAAGTTGTACATCTTTTTATTATCAAAAACTTTGCCAGTTAACTTTTTTTGATAGAAGGTAAACATTCGTTTCAAATCGCGAAAAACCATGAAATACTACTTTTTACCCCTAAAAGTTCACCCCGTTCCACCCTTTTTTGTTTTTGTTTGTTACAGTTTCCAGTTTCGTTGATACATTTTATTTCATTTGAAATGTGTATTAATGAAAACCGAATTACAAACAATACGTTGGACTTCTCATAAAAGTACTTGTATACCTACATAACATGATAAAAAAACTGAATCAATTCAAATTTCTGCACAAACCTATAAAATAAAAATTTTCGTTGGAAAGTTCCAACAGAAAAAATAACTGCCCCATACGACCGTTGAATTAAATTTGTTAGATTCGTGGCAAAGTATTCTACAAGAACAGCTCTGCGGTATTTTACATAGTTCACAAAGTTATGTTTCGATTATCAAATCGAGTACCAAATGGACCAGTGGGTTTCAACTTAGGAAAACAAAACGAAGAATAATACCGTTCAAGAATTTTTGCCGGGAATAAAATCGGCAATGTTGAAGTGCCCTTCTTTTAAATATTTCCACCATGTGGGAAATATGAAGCAAAAATCTGACAGAAAAAACTACTTCTCTAGCTAATACCACGACGGACATCTGTCAGATATTTGTGCAACGTTCTTTCAAGAAGACTCAGTTGCGAATGCTTATTGTAATTATATGTAGATCGGTCAACATTAGTTATTAGTTATACAGTGGATTGTAATTCATTAGGCTGGGGCAGGACGACTCTAATATTGATTCATTTTTCCCTTCATTCGAACAATATGTTGCTCCTCTTTTGGCAGGTCTCATGCTATTAATAATTTTTCCTGCTTTTATATTTCTTGGAGTCCATCAGGTCTATTAGTACTCAGCAATGACTTGTCACATCAAAATGTTGAAATTCATCAAATTTTTTTTGGCATGAATCAATAAAAATGAATTTTTGTTTTTGTTTTTCTGCTGTGGTGTTTAATTTTTTTCAACATTCTTATGGAGTGCCATATAAAATTGTTAGGTCATATTTGTTGTTTTAATTTTGTTTTTATTGATATTTGCATATTTTATAATATGATTTATATCAACTCTTTTAACAATTATGGGATGAAATAATATTTATGTAATTTGGAAAATCTTGTGATTTATTTTGAAAATCAAGCAACAAATAATCACAGAAAATAATGTACAAAGATCACAGTGTCACATACAAATGTTAACCAACTATCAGGTTTCCTTTAACGATAACAAAGGAAAAAAACAATAATCCTGATAATGTTCCCTCTCATTGTTGCTTTTGAAACTTCAAAATGGACTAAAATTATCTCCTTGGCCATGAAACTTTTGTTCCTCAAACTCTTGGCCATCAAACTCTCGATCATGACACTTTTGTTCATCAGACTCTTGGCCATCAAACTCTCGATTATGAAACGTTTGGTCATCAAACTCTCGGTCATCAAATTCCTGGTCATCAAACTCTTCGTCATCAAACTCTTCGTCAAACGATTCATTATCAATATCTCCAACATCTTCATTTGTTATCAGCTCCATTATAGCCCTAAAAGAAAGAAATATGTTTGTTACAGTTTCCAGTTTCGTTGATACATTTTATTTCATTTGAAATGTGTATTAATGAAAACCGAATTACAAACAATACGTTGGACTTCTCATAAAAGTACTTGTATACCTACATAACATGATAAAAAAACTGAATCAATTCAAATTTCTGCACAAACCTATAAAATAAAAATTTTCGTTGGAAAGTTCCAACAGAAAAAATAACTGCCCCATACGACCGTTGAATTAAATTTGTTAGATTCGTGGCAAAGTATTCTACAAGAACAGCTCTGCGGTATTTTACATAGTTCACAAAGTTATGTTTCGATTATCAAATCAAGTACCAAATGGACCAGTGGGTTTCAACTTAGGAAAACAAAACGAAGAATAATACCGTTCAAGAATTTTTGCCGGGAATAGAATCGGCAATGTTGAAGTGCCCTTCTTTTAAATATTTCCACCATGTGGGAAATATGAAGCAAAAATCTGACAGAAAAAACTACTTCTCTAGCTAATAACAAACAAAAAACCATGTGGAATATTGTTAATAATACAATAGGTAGAAAACAAAAGGTGGAAGATATACAACTAAAGGTAAACAACAAAAAAATAACGGACAATAAAAAACTTTCACAATGCTTTGCAACTAATTTTAATGAGAAAAACAAAGAACTAAAAAATATGTTTGATATAAAAAACAACTGTACATGCTCCTCAAAGTGGTCTATAAATAGTTTCGCTTATTTTCCAACTACATCAACTGAAATTTTAAATGTCATTAGCAGCATAAAAAACAAAAACTCGGTGGGTGATGATCAAATAAATATAAAAGTATTAAAACATATAAAAGACATAATTTCTGAGCCCCTGGCTTACCTAATCAACCTAACATTCGAAACAGGAATCTTTCCTAATGACTTAAAATTAAGTAAAGTAATTCCTATTTATAAAAAATTGGATGCTACTTGTGCTGATAACTATAGACCAATTTCACTGTTAAATGACATTTCAAAAATATTTGAGCGTATATATCACGGTAGACTCACACATTTCCTAGAAAAATTCAGCATTCTGTCCCCTAATCAGTATGGCTTTCGGTCGGGAAGATCTACAGAAGGAGCAGTGATTGAATTCATGGATAGTGTGTACAAAAATCTAGACAAGGGACAAATAGTTGCAGGAGTTTTCTTTGACCTTACGAGAGCATTTGATAGCCTTAATATTGAATTTCTTAGAGATAAATTATACGCTATTGGTATAAGAGGTCCTATGCTTGACTTACTAGGTTCATATTTATCTGAACGAAGGTATTATGTCCAAATAAAAAACGAGAAATCGGATATAGTCGATACTGATATGGGCGTTCCGCAGGGATCTGTGCTGGGACCACTTCTGTTTCTTATCTTTATTAATGATCTACCCGAATGCATTAACGATAGACTAATAATGTATGCAGACGATTCCTCAGTGGTGGTTGCTGCGCAGACTCCTGAGGAATTGTATCAAAAAACAAAACGCTTAGTCAACACGTTTCAGAACTGGTGTAATCAAAATTCGATTAAATTAAATCTTGATAAGACAACATATATGAACTTCAGATACCGAAGGAATACTTCGCGCATTACCATGTCTGATATTGCCTATGTATCGGAAATTAAATTTTTGGGTGTTCATTTGGACGAGTTTGTGAGCTGGGACAAACACATAGATCATATCAGTAAGAAACTTAACTCAGCATTTTATGCCATTGTACAATTGAAGAAAACATTGAATTTGAGTACTCTCATTACTGTATACTATTCTTTAGTTTATAGTCATCTTACATATAATGTCTGTCTATGGGGTAACGCTGTTAACTCGGAGAAATTATTTATCAAACAGAAAAGAATAATGAGACTTATCTTTAATATTCCACATGGTAACACATGCAGACATGTCTTTAAAGAGAATAATATTCTAACCCTACCATCTATTCTCATATACAAAACTCTCCTTTATATTAAAAACAACTTGCATAGGTTTCTAAAACATTGTGATTATCATACATATTTTACTAGAAATGCTCATAATTTTGATATCATTAGACACAATCTATCTCGTACTGAAAAATCTCCGGACTACTTGGGAGTCAAACTTTACAATCATCTACCTCGAGAAATTAGAGAAATGAATCTAAACAAGTTCAAATCGACAATAAAACGCATATTGATGCAGGGGGCTTATTATAATCTAAATGAGTACTATGAATCTAGCTTGCTATAACGGCGGTATCCCCAAAATTGTCTAGCGGTGTTCGTTTACTCGAATTGTCAGCCAGCATTTCTTTTACCATATGTGTAAATGTTATTCAGTTCATCTTATGTGTAAATCTAATTTGTACATGCAAATGTTATTCTTTTTATCTTTATGTGTAATTTTAAATGTCTTAGCTTATGCTGCATATTTTTAATTAACTTTTAAAACTGACGTGTATATCCATCTACGGATGGCTGCTGTATGCTGATACGAATAAATATTATTATTATTATTATTATTACCACGACGGACATCTGTCAGATATTTATGCAACGTTCTTTCAAGAAGACTCAGTTGCGAATGCTTATTGTAATTATATGTAGATCGGTCAACATTAGTTATTAGTTATACAGTGGATTGTAATTCATTAGGCTGGGGCAGGACGACTCTAATATTGTCCGACCTACCCTGTCACTAACGAGCAGCAAGAACCGCGAAACGCAATTGCAGTAGTCTTTCCCAGCCAAATGGGGGATAATCTGCTGTATAATTCTCTATAATCACAATAATTGTGGAATTCTGATATAACTGTTAGATACGAACCAATGTAACAGCCGAGGTTCTAACAAAAACCAATTTTTTTAATTTAGTGCTCTCTCGTGTGAAGAAAATGAGAAAGTTTTGTCATTATCATTAAAATACAAATGTTTCAGTACGGTTAAGCTATTCATAAGGTAATAATTTGAAATTTTTATACAGCTAGCAAAATATAAAAAAAGCTATTTTCAATTTTCTCACATTATTATTTGCTGGTGAGTGTAAAAATAAATTCTAAGCATATTTTTCAAATAACTTTTTTCGATATCTTGCCATTTTACCTCACATTTTGCCTTTTCAATTTGCTGTCATCACTTGACATGTGTCAAAATCGATTTTTAAGTTATCTGACATGCACAAACTTTTCCCCAGAATTTTTTTTCCAAAACTCTAATAATAAATATTTTTCCTATATGGTACATAATTTTGGCAGTCACTGTTGAAAGACAATAAGACAGGCCTAGATTCATGTGCAACTGGAATCAACTGATGTAGAATTTTATGTTGCGGTTTCATTTTACAGAACAGTCGTTGAAATCCCTGACTTCTGCTGCGAACTGCAAAATTCCCTGACTTTTCCCTGACTTTTTGAACAATTTCTGAATTCCATGACTTTTCCAGGTTTTCCCGGTTTTCCAAGTCTGTGGGAACCTTGCATTTAAACTATTTTGTGTAGAAAATATGCATGTAAGGATGGAAAAAACTCAATATAGCATTTTCATAAAATATGGCATAATCGAAAACTAAATCAGATTTTGTTTAAAGAAAAAAATTATTCTGTATTTGAAAAATACATATTAATCTGAAGTAGAAATTCTTGAAGAAACATAATCAATGGCATTGACTTATTATCTTTTGCAGAATTTACATTGAAGTCCCCAGCTTAAATCAACAAGTTCATGTTTATTGATTTTAAAAAACATTGAACCTTTGCGACTGTATAGAAATGATATCTCGTGGAAAAATAAAATGGCATCGTTAATTTTTTTATTAGGTGAAATGTACAAAAAACAACCGTAATCAATTCTTTTCCTACGACCATATAGGAAAGTAACTTATATCGCACTCTACAGTACCACAGAAAGTAACTTTTCGCACATGCGTGCGTATAAGACGTATGTCAAGCTGGCACAGCCGTTTCAGCACAATAAAAAAAACTAGTGCAGTAATTTCTAACTAATTAATAACTATTTTCTCACACAACGCCTAAAAAGGGGTTGTGCTAGCTCAACCCTAAAGCTGGCACAGCCATCTCGTATCTTTTTTTCTGCTGAAAATTTTTGGATGATTGAAAAGCTGCAAGTTTCAACTTTTTAATCACTTTCTACTGATATACAAGAAGCTTCAATATTTTGCTTCATGAGGTTCAAAAATCATAATATAATCTAATCAAATTAATACCATCTCAATATTTCAATTTGAATAATTCATTTTCTAACTTTTGCAAAGAGAACTGAGTGGATATTACCTGATATCTCACTCAGATGGCCGATTGTGGTGAAGAAAATTTCAGTAGAAAGTATTAAAATCTCCTCCGAAACGCAACGAGGCCGAAATCCAAATTATATCACCTTCTTTATACTCTTTAATTTTCTAACTTCTACACAATCATCAGAAACGAACCCACAGGGGAATAGTACATCGTATAACACTGGTTGGGATAAAATACTTCTACATTAAATTAAAGATTATATTTTTAATCGTCTTCAAAACTTGATGAATGCGAGTGCAATATAATGTTCCAGTTTTCTTGACCAGTGACTTACTAAACCCAGCACAATCATTGGAAATGATGACAGGGATTTATTACTATATTTGATTCATGTTAACTGAGCAAAAAATCTGTTGAGGAAAAATTTTTCACTTTGTGCAAACCTTGATCTCTTGTCCTCTAATTTTTTAACAACAGAACAACCCTCGGAAATGATGTAACAGGAAAGTATTTACTCGACCCATCTGCTGAAGAAATATTTTCAACTGTCTTCAAAACCTGAACTCTGATCTTCTAAGACTAGCACTAATATCGGAAATAATGATACAGGGATGTATCACATTATATTCGATCAATGTGAAATGTGAACTGATTGTGATGAAATATTCTCTGATATTCGTTTGTTATTGTCTACGTGATGCGAAAAGATTGATTGTCGCCGACGTCTCGATGAAAGAGTGGGTAAGTTGATTCAATGTTCCATTGGAGCTGCATTCAGACCAGGACAGAAATTTCGAGTCCAACCTCTTCCAGGAAATGTGTCGATTGCTGAACATATATATTATACATAAGACAAAGACCACAGCTCTACATCCACAGTCCGATGGAATGGTGAATGGTGGAGCGGATGAATAGGACGATAAACCGCGACTTGTCAAAGGTAGTTTCTGACCACCAAAGAGACAGAGACCAGTACGCCATCTGTTCCTGATGGCCTATCGTTCAGTAATGTACGAGTATACCAGCCAACCCCCGGTAGTATCATGTAATGGGCATAGAGCGTTTACCCATTAAAGTTGCCGTTGGTATACACAACCCCAGGTTTCTGGGCAACGTGCTACCGCGGCTTCAGCTGATATGTGGAAGGCTGTCTAGCTAAAGCTGGGCCGAACCGTGACCATTCTGGGTCATGAACGGAAGTTCATGGAATAATGGTACTGAGGGAGGAGGGGGAGCTCCGGGTGTCGGCCAACCCGCCCCCTCCGTTTGGTGTTGGCCTCTCAGGGGCAAGTGGTTCGTAAGGGGGACTGCGAGGGGGTCTTGTTGATCGTTCGTGTGACGCATGACCCTTAGGTAAAACACCGTGACATCTCCGGTAACAGCTAAGAGGTGAAAGTCAGAGTCATAGAGAAGCCAGTTAGCGGCAAACTCATAGAGGAGCGGGATGGTCCGGTGGCACGATGACGGAACCTTATCTTGTCTGCGCGTCATGTAAGAGAGAATCCCCGGTTCCCGTAGCCGAACTCGTGCGCGAGATGGTAGTAGGGCACGCAGCTAACACCCGGGGGGAAAGGTTAAGGTCCCGTGGAACCCGGTCTAATCCCGTGCAAGTGGGACCAGACCCCCCCGGTGCGGTCGTAACTATGACTCTCTTAAGGTAGTTTCTGACCACCAAAGAGACAGAGACCAGTACGCCATCTGTTCCTGATGGCCTATCGTTCAGTAATGTACGAGTATACCAGCCAACCCCCGGTAGTATCATGTAATGGGCATAGAGCCGCGACTTCCCTGTGACCTGAAATTTGGGATGCCACCAGGACAGACACTGCAGGAGAGGACTACGCCAGCAAGCTTCGTCAGATAATGAACGCCATTCATGAAGAGGTCTGTTTGAACATCCAGAGTACCAGTGACAAAATGAAGAAGACCTATGACATAAAGTCTTATGCTGGAAAATTCTGTTCTGGATTGCAGTTCTGGGCAAAAAACAATTGTGACGCAGATGAAGATGAAGAGTGTATGTTTTGTTGAGGGCTATATCAGAAGATATTGGGGAAACAAGGGATCAGATGCTGCAAATTTTGACAAATTGAAGAATTTCTTTTGTGAAAGTTTTGTTAAACTGGATGGAGTAAACTATTGCATTTTTTATGTACTAGTTTCCACGAAAAGTTTCCACAAAAAGTAAAATCCTGCAATGTCCAGAGAACATAGTGATAACAGAGTGAAAGTAAGTAAACATTTTTTTCCTCTTGAATTTAGGCATGCTGTGCCCTGTGCCTCAGGAAACACGTCCCACTGTAGTGAGTTCCAAAGCTTACCGTTCGTTGACAGAACAAGCCCTGGTAATGGGATGGCGAGCATGACCAAAAGTGACGAAAAATTGATGTGAAGGCTGATCTCGGCGGGTCAGTGTCGATGGGATATAACGATGAATCGATTGATGTTTCATAAAAAAATCGTTCATTAAAATATCTATAAAAGAGAGACAGACTGCTAACCTTTCTGCGGTGTTCCAGAGAAGTAAGCGGAGGTTCACCTACAAGACGAAAGGCTCTTTTTCAGGCAGAATATATATGCACCATCCATGTATTTCGGGACAGGTCGGATCTGTGCCTCATAAATCATAATCTGTAGTCCTCACATGGTTTTTCTATCCATTTTATTAGTGCTGATGGTAATATTGAGCATTGAAATGGAAGATTTCATTGCTATGGATACTCATGACATAATTACACTGGCAACTGTGAGATCGGTGAATGCAAAGAGGGGATATATTCAGCAATCTCCAACAAATTTGATCTGAGATGCAAGGAAAATCAACTGAGGAAATATTTTAACTGTGTTCAATAACTGAAAAAACAGCAGAATGGTTTAAGTCAACAATCATCAAAGAATAAGTCAGTGAATCAACTTAAAAAGCTATGGGAATCTTTTCTCTTCTGTATTCAGGAAGAACAGACACTATTTAACACAAACATAACGTCACAAACAGTTTTGATGTGAAAGAATTAAAAAGGTAAAAATACATATTCTACATATTGAATCAATAAACTATTTACCTACTCAAGAAATGGTACCCCTCCTGTACCCTGTTTCAAATATCTCACACCACCTAATAACTCAAGGTTATTTTAGGTATTCGAAACAAAAATTTGCATCTAGACTTACCTCAATATGTTCAATTCGTCAGAGTTACTATCCCAATTGACACTTCCAGGATGAGTGATCTTATATTCCAAAAACCAGTTCATTCTATCCCTCAGTTTCTTTATAATTCTCACTGTACTCTCTTCATCGGCTTTAAACCTCACCAACTCGTTTATACCAATGAAATGGGTTTCATTTTCCACAGAATGAATATACTTGTCTCCAAAAAATATAAGTGGTAAGGGATGCACTACTGTACCATCATAAATGAAGTCATCTGTTGATTTCAATCTCTTGTAATAAACTATAAGAGGTGATTCATAGTTCCTTTTATGACCCAATATCGATTTTGGATGAAATTTACATGGCATACCGCTTTCCATAGATCTCATAAGAGCCGTAATTCTTCCTTTTTTATTAACTCTAGAAAAATATATTAAGCATTAACTGACAATAAACAATGCTATTCTACTATCAAGTGCTTTATTCATGAAAACTCGGTATCAGTCGAGGCGTCATGGTCAAAAGATTATACAAAAAACGTTGAAGACAAATAACAAAAGACAGAATGTTCCTTCATAAAAACTATAGAATTGTTAAGGATGAACTCAGATGCACACCTGAAACATTCAGCAATTACTTCGAATGTTGTAAACATCTTAAACAAAGAAACCTGAACGAGAGAATGATAAGTAATAAAATATATGCATGTCAGTAATAATATCAGAGTGCCAATAAAAGTCTTCAAACAACTTGCCTCAATTTATGGAATGTAGGCAGTCACGGCTGGTCACTGTTCCCGTTGGTTTCCGGGTTTTGGCTATTTTTTTTTTAAATCTCCAAATGTTTCGACTACAACTGCGACAGTAATTTCTGTGGCGTGATTGCAGTAGTCTGTTACGGTCTATTTTTAGGTCAAGATTTTTCAAACTATGCTACACTATTTATTGAAACATTTACTTATATTTCCAGTGAAACTTCATATTCATGCAAAGTATCTGAATTTTTTATCATTTAACCACATATAAACGTATAAGCTCCTGTATAAAAGTATAAATGAATACAGCAGTTAGATCCAACAGTGGGTTTCTAATCATAAATAATATTCTATGTGATGGAAAATGATGACTAACCGGAGTACTTCCCTTGGAGTAATTTAGGTATTCACGAACGTGAGCGCCATTATTTTTTTTCTCTCTTATATTCTAAAAATTTTCAGAAATGTCTTCCCCTCACTAGCAGCTGAACTTTCGAGAGCTTCAGTCAAACCACTGTCCTGAGTTTTCTCAAATCATCCAGCACCTTTCATGAGCTTCTAGAACATCATACATTTTTCGCTCTTCTACTTTAGAAATTTCCAGAAAGTTCCAACGCACCCTCCTGACGACTTTTCTTTTGAAAATTTCACTCAAGTGTTTTTTCAGAACGTTCTTTTGGTTTCGGTTTTCTCGAATTTTCCAGAACGTACCAGAAACTTCGGGAATATTTTAGATTTTACAATGACTTTTATGACTATTCATAAACTCAATGTGTGAGACAAAGATAATTTTGCCACCTACATCGACCCACTTCCACCCACCCCGACCAATCGTGAGTTGGTGGCAGTGGATGGTCATGGAGAAAAGTGTGTCTTTGCTTATACCTACTTGCATCTTATAATATTATAGATCGGGTTGGCTTCATTTCATTATGTTTTCCTATCGAAATAAGTCTGCTCAATAAATACATTTTTTATACTACTCCACATAGAGTTTTCATAGGTTGTTAACGTGAAAAATTCGAGAGATGGTTGGGAACAAAAAACGTACTTATGAACAGCAACATTGGGGTATAAACCAGCACAAATCACAGCCTTAACTAAACTCATATTCCCAGAATTCCGGTTATTTTCAAAATTTTTTGGGTTCAGGTCCTTTACAAAGTCTAATGCCAATAAATATTCCATGAATTGTCCTTTCATATTTTTGAGTTGCTTGAGGGTATATGCACTTAAGTAATATTCCCAACAAAATTGTGATGGGTTACTTTGTTTTTCAAATATTTCCAATGCCTGAAAATAAAGGACAAAAGTATAATTAAATTCACAAGAGAAGAGACATGCTAGATAATATACAGCTCAAACAAATCAGCTTGAACTTTAACCTCATGAAGCAAGCACCCTGAGGTTGTATACAAGGCTGAAACTTTATTTCAACATCTATTTTAAAAGTTAAAATCCTGAGGGATGAGACCATCCCCTGTCATCTGGAGAGGGAATGCCAGTCTCGGCCAGTTTGAACTCTGGGAACAGGAAATCAGTTGAAATGGTATTTTTGAATCAGTAAGAAGTGTTTAAAATTCTCTGGTCAAGGCTTCCACCTTGACCTGACGCATACTGGTATATTGTCTCAGAGTTGAAGGGTTTCTTAATTATTTGTCAGTCATTAGAATTTCTTATTAGTCTCAAGTATTTAAATATGGTCTTGGTAAACTAACAGGCTAGGTATTTTATTGTCAATTGGATAGTTTTTTTTTGTTGAGTTAAATAAATATTGTTTGCAGTCTGTTTTAGTATAATCATTATAATTTTCACTATTTTTACGTTAATGATGAACGGAAATTTGATATTTCCTTCTTTTTCTCGTAAATATTAACGTTCTAGTCACATATTTGAACAATTTATAAATATTTCTCTTTCTTTTGCCTCAATAAATGAAAAAAAAAACTATTTCTTGAGTTTCCTTTGTAAGTTAATTGAATAATTGAATCAAACCAAAGATTACTGAATTAGTAGAACCAGTCAGCTCTGAACCAACTAATTAATTGTGTGTGTTCTATACGTTAATGTGTGCTCGTTCATCATCCCAGAGAAATGAACTAACCGGACCACAGAGACGGGCAAATTAGTATAGACTAGGTAAGTTTTGTTTAAAAAATCGTGCGAAAAGTAACTTTTCCGCATGCTCGTAGTAAGAGTATCTTTCGATATTCTTTTTTTAAATTTATAATGAAAAAAAAAACTAATACTTATAATTTCAAGAACTAATCAACATTCTCCTTAATCTTCAGATAATAAAAAAACGGTATATTTTCAAGTGGAACTGGGTACAAAGTGTTTCAAACAACCAATTTACAAACTCACCCTATGTAAAACAATATGATCACTCAATGTATCATCTGCAAGTTCAGTCCTTTTTTTGTCAGCTTCTTCTTCTTTTCCAAGCGGGATCTGAAAAGCATCTTTAAAATCTAAGGAAGCAGCAACTGATAGTATGGGATTCAGGCAACTAAAAATAGCCCCGAAGAGAATCATTTTTCCCATTTGTGGAGCAACAGGTAATCTGGCTATGTGATAACCAAGAGGGGTTAAATTTTCATCATTGTCCAAAGCATTTAAACGTTTGAGTAGATTCAGTGCCAGACTCACGGCTTCTGGATCTGGAGAATCCATCAGTTTTGAATAAAATTCTTCAACTTTACCTGCAATAAAAAAGTGAAAATTTCAAGCATGGTTCATCCTCAATAAAACTGAATTTGTTTTAAAGTCTCTAAATGTTCAACTTGTACAATAGTTATTTATTATACAAGGAAAAAAAGAATATATTTTTCCCGTATATAATACACTATTTTTTTTTCTGTGTGGGGAAAAACGACGATACAATCAAATATTTAGCTTTACATATGTGTATATATATCCGAAAAAAAGTACTCTTTTTTTTCCGGTACTCGGGAGAAAATTTACTTTATAAAAAAGTTATATTTTATTACCAGTCAACAAAGATAAAATGTCAAACTTTTTTACCGTCTAAGAAAAAATTATGTTTTAGAGCTATTTTAACTCGACTTCTTAAGGGTCAAATTTACTTTTCCTGTATTATGTTTTAATGGGATTAGAATAATTTACATATTTTTTGTACACAGATGAGGATGCTGGACTGCAAACTAATTTACTTTTGAGGTGTTCACTGTATGATTGGTTGTTTATTCTTTTTTCATGATATTCAATAATCAAGAAACAAAAAGGATAAATGTTTTCAGAGAAGAAATAGAATCACTCACCAAGCTGTAAAATTTTTGCTGATAAAATTGTTCCTTCTAGTCTTATTCGAACAATTTCAGGTCTCAAGTACTTTTCCAAAATCATGTGTCTGGCCTTACTGTACATATGAAAACAAACACCTGGTTTAACCCTTCCAGCACGTCCCTTCCTCTGGTCTGCATTAGCCATACTTACCCATCGACTTTTCAAAACTTCTGAATTTGTTTCTGTATCAAAATCAGTAACCTTTATCTTACCACAGTCGATAACATACACCACATCATCTGAAAAATAAATGAATTATAATATCACTCATTACAACATCTCCTCAGAAATTTTGTTTAAAATCTCATTAAAGAAAATGTTAGTATGAAATACCCACAGAGGTAATTATTTCACTTTCAATAGGGTCACTGGATCCTAGAAAGCCTTCTTACGGGTACGGCCAATGGGAGGAGTCTAGTTCAAATCTTTTGAAATAGTTCGAATGTCGAGAATAACTCACAAAAGCGCCAATAAGGAAGCAATCAAAAGTTGGATTATATAAAAAAGGAATTTTGACAGTTTTGTGTTTTGTTTTTTGTTCTTTTTGGTTCAGTATATTATATTTTCTTGTTGAATGGATATACACCAGCTACTAATTCTAATTTTATTATTGATTGAAATTGGAAGGTATACAGTATACAATCATCTCAAATTTCAAAGGAGCGTCCGAGGGGGTAACAACTTCTTTCAGTAGGTGTACATCTCAGAATTTTCATAATTTCAGAACACCCATTATCAACATAAGTATCTCTGCAGTACTTGATTCTGTACCTCAGTCTCACTCTTTCAGTAGTTCATCAGTACATTTTCAGTATTTTAGTAAACCCATTATCACTACAAGTATCTCTTCAGTACTTAATTCAGTACCTCAGTTTCACTCTTTCAGTACTTTATCAGTACATGATATTTAATTATGGTGTACAAAATTCTGCCTAGTTGTTATCCCCTCGGGAGCGTCAGTCGATTTCCCGGACTGGCCCCTTTTTGTGGCCCGATTACTAGCTATTATGGAACATAGATATAGAGCCGTCGACAAGGAAGTTGAGTATGGGATGATCTTTTGAAGGTCACTAAACATAAAAAGGTGGACTACCTCATCACTCAATCGAAGGAATGAACAGTTTTAAAATTAGCCAATTGAAATTGTGCAGATGTCATCGTAGCCAAATACTTTGCAAGATTTTGATTAGACTAGAAGCATCCATGATTTTGCTGTGAGTGGATGAAGAAAGTGTGTCTGACAACGCCTGATTAATAAAGTCAAGTCAAGTCAAGTCAAAATATACTTTATTGTCTAAGATAATAAATCTTGTTGACAAAGCATGAAATTTACATATACTAAAGTACACGTCAAAAATATAAGAGATACAAAACAACAAATATTCACTAACAAAACATAAAAAACAGAATAAAATGAGTATATACTTAGTTAACATTTAAATGACTACAATTTAGAACTTACAGATTATCACAGTAGAATTCGTTGATCGAATAATAGGCCTTTTCTACTAAAAGATTTTTAACTGAACTTCTGAACTTTTTGTTATCTGTAATATTTTTCAGAATAGTAAGAAGATGGTTGTATACTTTGATACTTTCATAAATCAGAGAATGCTTGGTCAGAGCAAATTTTGGAATAAATAAATATAGCATATGGTTCTGCCTGGTACTGTGACAATTACTGCCATGAGTGTACATGCTAGTTTTATTTTTGTGAATCAAGAATACTGTTTCCATTATGTATAAACAAGTGACTGTTAAAATTTTGTGTTAAGTGATAAACATATCGTAAAAATAAAAAAATTAGACTACCAGACCATGTATTATATAGTAGGTATATTTTTCAACAAGAGATGAAAATACTGTTTTTTTCGTGAGGTGACAGTTTGTCCACGAGCGAATGGAGCGAGTGTGGCAATCTCACAAACGAAAAAAACGTATTTCATCTCGAGTAGGAAATGCTATTTTTCCTACGATAAATGTAATTTATATTATATTATAAACTGTCAAACGAAGTGACGTTCGTTTGCTGATTCAAGTGCCAAGTAGTGAGATTAACTGTCATTAGTGTCAAAAATTCATCAATTTGATTTTGGTATACCTATTCCCATCGGGTCGCATGATAATATTCATTTGTTTCATTTTCATCTCTAGAGTGAAAAACTATCACTTCCATGTAGGGTATCCGGTTGAAAAATAATCAATTTCATATACATGAGTAGAAAACATTATTTTTAGAAAGCCGTTCGATCTAGCAGGGTACACCCTTCCATTTTGAATGTGAGATACTTGGCAAATGCTCTTTATACTTGCTCGATGGTATTTATATTTTTTTTAATAATAAGGTGATGAAATGACTGAAGCATATTGTTGTCGTTGTTTAAAATTGCTTTTTCCGTTAACCTGCTGTCGTACCCCTACGAACGGCAGCCCTCAAAAGTCGAAACTTGTGCGAGCTAAGGATTAACGAGGCCTTACCTCTTAACGTGCGATTCCTAGCACGTTAAAAGGTTCTAATTTACTTATTACCAGTGAAATAAATGGTTTTGAAAGTTTGTATCTTATGCAAGATGCAAGTTCCTTCTTAAGATGACTTTTCTTCTGTATCCCTTCCATAAATGGCAAAATTTCTTTAGGTAGTATTCTATGAATAAAAAATAATCCAGTTTTCACAAATATCTCCAAAATCTGAACATGAAGTATTCACATCGATGAAACAGGTGTTCTAAAGAGTCATATGACTATAATGCTGACACCTACTACCTTTCATTATAGTGTAACCAATTTTCTTAAAAGAGATGTAAAACAATTATAATAAAAGTCCATACAAATTATCATATGGCCCTGATGAGATCCCTTTGCATTTGATCAAAAATTGCATCTTTACTTTAGCAAAACCAATTCACTCTTTATTTAATCTATCTCTTCAAAAAGGAATATTTCCCAATTCTTGGTAACACAGTTTCATAAAACCCATCCACAAGAGTGGGTCACGCGATAATGTCACGAACTATAGAGGTATATGTAATCAATCTGATTTACCAAAAATGCTTGACTGTTTAATCTCCAAAAAATTATCCTGGGACCTCAAAAACATTCTAATAAGCGAACAACATAGATTCTTTAGAGGTCGTTCTACAACCACAAATTTATTACTCTACCAAAAATTTATTATCAACGCATTCGAGAATAAAATGCAGGTAGACTCTATATATACGGATTTCTCCAAAGCTTTTGATAGGGTACACCACGGTTTATTACTTGCAAAGCTCGAATCCATGGGATTTGAAGGAAATATATTAGAGTGGATTAAATCCTATCTTAGTGATAGAGTACAATATGTCAAATACGGGAGTTCGGTATCAGACCCTATCAAAGTCCCCTCTGGGGTTCCCCAGGGATCTCATATGGGACCAGTGTTATTTAATGTATTTGTTAATGACCTTCCAAATGTTATTACCAATAGTTCTTTTCTATTATTTGCCGATGATTTGAAGATGTTTAGAACAGTTCAATCCATATCTGATGCTGAGAGTTTACAGTCTGATTTAAATAACCTTTCAAGGTGGTGTAACATTAACTTACTGAAACTGAACTTGGCTAAATGCCAAAAAATAACATTTTCACGTAATTTCGGGACTATCGATTATAATTACCAAATCAATGGTAATAACTTATCAGTGTGCAATAAAATCAAAGATTTGGGGGTTATATTCGACTCAAAAATGACCGTTAAGAATCACATAATTGAAACCTCATCTCGTGCACGAAAAATGTTAGGCTTTTCTCTCCGTTCGGCAAGAGAACTGTCTGTCAACTCTCTCAAGATAATCTACTGTGCGCAGGTGAGGTCCATATTTGAATATAACTCCATCATTTGGTCACCACTTTATAAAGTTGATATTGAACTCTTAGAGAGTACCCAAAATAAATTCTTGAGATACTGTGGCTATAACTTGAGAATGAATACAGATGAATCTTTTTACCCACAAATATTAAAAACTCTGAACTTGAACACTTTAACACATAGGAGATTAGAAATCAGTCTGATATTCCTCCATAAAATTATCAATGGCAGTATCGATTGTCCTCAAATTGTTGAACTTATCCCGCTCTCAGTAAATGTTAGAAGAAATAGAAATAGTGACATCTTCAAGATTCCCTTCTGCAGAACAAATTATGGTCAAAACGAGTCTCTCAGTAAAACAATGAGATCAGCAAACACTCACAGCAACAAACTTGAACTGTTTGATTCATCCTTAGCTTCCTTTAGAAAAGTTGTTAGAAAGTTGTAATTATTATTTTTGTTTTTCTCAGTAATTTTTTTTTTTTTTTTTTTTTGTATTCATCCCATGATTACATTAGTGTGTACACATGTATTTTTACTTTGTATCTTTCTATGTAATTGTAAATTGGCTTGCCGTTTAAATAAATGAATAAATGAATAAATTTTCAACCTATGTTCCAAAGAAAAGGTTCTATTTTTGTAATTTATAATTTTTCTCACCTAGGTGCTTATTAGGATAAGCCTATTTTTATCAAAGAAAATTTTTATTTTTCTAAAAATAAATAAATGTTCAATAAGCAGAAACCTACATAATGTGATTTCTTTTGTCTGGGATCTCTTTTGTGAATCAATTCACAGCAGAGGAAAAATGTATTCTTCGATCTACTAATCAACAATCTATAAACAAAATCATCTTCAACTCACCACTGGAAAGACAATATAATTTGTGACTTTTGTCGGTATTTTTGCAGGTTGTTACTGAACAATACTTCATTCTCAGGAGAAAAGAAGAAATAAAATGTTTCAGTGGAAAGTAAATGACACTACACAAACACAACACTATGTTCCTATCTGATCTGGGGGCATTCTGCTGTAATCGCTGGACCGATAAACCAAGAATTTTCCGTTACCGTTTTACCGATTTCATGAATCTTGAAAATATATTATTAACATAGTATATAATATAACTCTTGTCTATTAACAGGACATTCTACTATTTTTGAACATTTCGGAGTTGTCAGATATAAATAAAATAAAATTCGATGCTTGCAAGTCATTTTTTTCCTAAGTTTTCAGGAGATTCAGATTCGCCCTATCCTCTTGAAACAATTTTTCAATTATGAGATGTGTTGTGAAATGTAAGATCTCTTTTGTGAATATTACTTGAGATACGTCGATGATATTGCCGTGTGGAGCTCGTCGAGCTAGGCCTCCTGATGGGCGTACATTATTGAGATAGGCCCCTTCGTCTTGCAAGTGTCGTATTGTCAAAATTGACGTGTCAGTAGTTCAAACGTTGGATTAAACCTAACCTAACTTTTTCTGTGGGTTATTTTTGATATTTGAACTATTTTAATCCTCCCATTGGCCGTACCGGTAGAAGGCCAAAGCCTTCTAGGATCCAAAATTTTGGTTATTTTTTTTTTCACGATTCTCCCAGGTTTTTGGAGAAAACCCCTCAGAAGCTTATCTAAGAGCAAGAGAAGAGCAAGGTAGAACCGGACCCATCTTATGAGAGTAGATTCTGATCCACATTAGTTCCGTGATAAACGATGAGATTGAACCCGGGCTGTCTGGGTGAGAGCACTTAAAAGGGTTCGCGACCGTTTTTTAATAGAAGCCCATTCATAAAGTGCTTAAAGCACTAAGCAACGAGCACAAAAAGATTTAGAGTGGTAATACAAGCAACAAGAACACTACTCGACGCAGCTCTGCCAAATAGTTAAATAAACTGTGTGAAAAAAAAGTTAACAATGTGAGAAAGGTTCTCTATTGTCAAGAAGCGAGACTACAAGCTTACAGATTCCTTGGGTAACATAAAGACCTTACGAGAACTAAGTTTTAGAATAATAGGGAATAAATATTATAGTACAATAACTTATTGTCTGTTAAGGTAAATAAAAACTTTATAGATCGATTTTCTCTTTTGAAACTTAGAAATAAAAAAAACATTACAAACCTATTGTTATTGATGTTTCTGCAATATTAGTTGATACAATTATTTTTCGTTTGCCTGGTGGAGCTGGCTTAAAAATTTCTTTTTGGTCCACTGTTGACATCTGTGAGTGTAGTGGAAATACAATGAATTTTTGAGATGGTAACATTGCACACTTTGTAAATTTTTTGATGAAATCAGATATATGGGTATATCCAGGAACGAAAATCAGCACTGACCCATCATTTGGTTCCTTGAAAAACACACAAACGAGTTATTAGAACAAAGCTGAGAACACAAAATGGTAATTTCTCAAGGTTACCGTTTAATGTCATGTACTCTTACTTCTACTTGTACTGTAAATCGTTGACATTTGTAGAGCTCAAATTTAACAAATCAAATTGGAATATAACCGAGTACTAACTGAATATGTTGAATGAATGATCAATGGCATTAATGGCAACTCCCAAAAGTGGATTCCAAAATTTATTTCAGTATTATGAAACAGCTATTGATATCACTCAGATTATAATACATCAAACCAAAACGTATTGGGTAGTTGGGAAAAAATAACCTCACTTTCAAAATGTTCATGGCATCATGGCAAATTAAAACTGTGTAGGTAGGCAATTTAGTGCGTTTTGGTCAATTTTATGGCGTTCTTAGTTCAGCTACCGACTACAAGAGTGCGATTTTACTATAATTTTAAAACATGAATCAACATTTGGAAGGAAGCAAGGTAGTAATGGAAGAATATCGTCAGGAAAATCTGATACCAGGCGTTGCCAAATCTTCAACATCATTGATATAATATCAATTTTATAACTTGTAACAGTTATATACCGGGTGACCAGGAACCAATTTAACTTATTTAATTTAATTTATCTTTGTTGTTATTTTGTATGGATCTTTCAAATTTGAAACATCAATTCAAGATCTCGTCTGATTAACTTGAAATGGAGGGTATGCTTTTGAAAAGAAAATTTGGGCTATTCATAAAAAAACATTTAAATTCATTCAAATGCTTGGAAATGAGTAATGCAGTAGTACATTTTAATTTTTTTAAATATCGAATTAGTAATCTTCTATAATATGTTCTTACCAATTATTTTCAAAAAATGCAAAGTGGCAACATTGCTCTTGAATTGATTCAATAACTGATTGTCAGAACTGACATTTTCAATTTTTTGTACATTGAAATCCAGTATAAACACATAAGCTTTGTTGGTCTATTTTATCATATTTTGCGTTCACAAACTCTGCTCTAAAAGAACTTATTTGAAGATGTTCCGGGATGGTTTGAAAGTTAAAATTTTGGAAAAATGTATCTTTTTTATAGACCTTAAAGTGTGCAAAATCTTATGGCCGGGAGCAGTTGGCCCAGAAAAGCATACCCTCCTTTGGATAAAGTTCATTGAATATCCTGCATGTTCTTGAAACAATTCTCATCGTGAATATAAAACAAAACAAAATATCTGCATTTGAATATACATTGTAATCCTTTTCCAACATTCTAGTTTTCATTGAAAATTCATTAAATAAATTAGATAGGGAGAATGTTATTCAACAATATTACTCACAGAAATCTTTCATTTCATTGAAGCAAGGTTCACTTATCTCGCATTTAATTTCTAATAGATATTACAAAAAAAAATCAATTTTCATGGAGACTGTTCCCCTTTGCAAGATGAATACCTCCCAAGAGGTTATTTTGAATGATGGAAAATAGCGACTGAAGTTTGTCTTTCAGCCACAGATGATTCTACAAGAGATATTATGAATATTCTATTCATATTTTCGAATAAAAAAATCAAAATCCAATGCCCATGACAGGTTTATGTCAAAAAATAACTTTCAAAGTGTTACCGCAGAAGAAATATTTCCATCCTTGATGTGTAAAAAGCCTGCTTTCCAATTCTTTCAAATCTCCCTGATGAGCTTGGCAAAGCGAAATAGATTTTCCTTGACAAAAATGTATTGGGGATTAAATGCGAGAGAAGCGAACTTTGCTTCAATGAAATGAACGATTTCTGTGAGTGATATTTTTGAATAACATTCTCGCTATTTAATTTATTTAATGAAATTTCAATGAAAACTAGAGATGATTAAAAAAATCAACCATCTGAATGAAAATACGAGTTTTGACTTTCAGATTTTTTCTTTTCACAATATTTATCAGATGTATTTCACTGTCCGGCTTTAGCCGAGGAAGTAGTTGTTTTCTGTCAGATATTACAAATAAAAAATTATAGATAAATAGATGTTTGTTTAACTACGTGTAAATGGGTACATTTTTGTAGCAAGTCACAGATATGGGATAATAATATCCATATTTTGTCTAAAGATTTCATATAGTACAGAGGGTCTCTAGTATCTTGAGATATCGTACTTATGACATTTTCAGCCACTGTATCATAAACGTCCACAAAAATTTCAGGTTCAAGTTCGATTTCATATATATATTTTTTAATTCTATTTAATTCATAGTTTATTAATTTCCAGCTGTCTTTGTACTTATTTATTATTAGAATTTTGAATAAACTTGTCACCTATATGCACCTATATATTTTCCAGTGCTATGGGTTAGTAATTTTAGTAGTCGGTTCAAGATTTATGTGTATAATAATAATAACACTCCTTCGTAAATACTAGTAGAGTATACCAAAAGGCACAGTCTGTGCGGGAAGGGCTATTACCCGTTTATACAAAAAAAGTAATCAGTTGTGGCCTACTTCAATAAAGCATTAATTCTTGAACTGAAGTAAATGAAAATTTTACCTTCTTGACTATGTCGATAAGTAACTGAATAACTAGATCTAATTGTATTTTCTCGCTTTCTGGAATTTTCAGCTGTTCACAAACGCGTGAATCATATTTCTTCTCGTTTTCTAACTGCCTAGCATATGGCACAATATACTCTCTGAACTCCTTTTCTTCAGGTGTCATTGGACCTCTTTTTCTTTCTGCCCGTCTTTTGGACCTCCATGATGAAGCTTTAAAATGTATAAACAAAAATTTTTGGTAATTGAAATCGCCTCATAAGTGAAATCTAATAATATTTTACCCCTTAATATGAATCATCGACAATTAATAATAATGAAGTTTATTTACAATAGAGGCAGTTATTTGCAAAAATTGCTATTAATCTGATTTGTTTCTCAAGTTTCTTTTAAATTTTACAGAGGAATCGTATGATAAAATCAGAATTTACCAAAACTCTTCTTTAGCATGCAATACTGCCAAAAAAATTATAGTTATTTGCACAATTTGCTCTTTGCTGTGACGTTTTACTTGCAAAACTGGCTGTTGGCTTTGCCACCAATGAAATTTGCCTGTCGAATCACTTGACGAGCACGTTATCCTACAACAGTTGTTTATAAGAAACGGATTTCAGTAGTGTGTTTTCAAACGAGATAAAGCAGGAGTTTCTCTGTTGAATTTGAAAAAGTTAGTGTTTTATAATTACTATGGAGTTAGTAGGTGAAAATATTTTGTTTGTTAAACCTAGTCTATGCGGAAAAGGCCGCAAAAAGGTTCCCCAGCCAGAAAGATATCAAAGAACATTCCTTGGATAAACTAAATTGTTTTTTCATTTTAGATATTTATTTGGAATATATACAGGGTTTCCATATAAAACCGCGCGAGCAAATATCTGGATATTGAAAGAGGGTATCCATATTTCGTGAAAGCAATGATTTTGATGTCAAAGGGTCCTATTAATTAAGTAGAGATCCATCACTGGGGGTTATCCGTTAGGGCGTCACGACACCGACGCCAAGTTTTTTAAATGGCACCCTAGATTTTTCAATGCCTTTTGCGATTCTGCATCAAATTCTGAATTCAGTCATTTGGCACAATCATAATTTCCCTTGAATACTCATGCATCACAGCAACTTTATTGCTTATAAAGAAGGCTATGAAAGCATCAAAATGAACAATAATATAAGTATTCATCAATATGTCAAAAAACCTGTTTCTTCGAAAAATTGAAAAATGGTTCAATTTTCAAATGCAGAAGAGTTGGATATGATATGTATTTATGGCGAAGCCAGAAGGAACGCAAAAGAAGCAGTGAGAATATACGCTAATCAGTATCCCGACAGAAGATTACCGTCAGACAAAACATTCTTTGGCACAAAATGGATGTTTTAATGAAGGAAGTGATATGTTACCGAATCTTTGGGAGAATTTACCAACACAAACTTGACTGAATATGTGGTCCAGATATGACTCCACTGTATTTCTTTTTGTGGGGATATATTGAAGTTTATATGCGATGTCCTCAAAATGTAGAGGATTTAAAAAATATCACAAATCAACTCCATATCGCAACAGCCAAATTCTGAATTCAGTCATTTGGCACACTCATAATTTCCCTTGAATACTCATGCATCACAGCAACTTTATTGCTTATAAAGAAGGCTATGAAAGCATCAAAATGAACAATAATATAAGTATTCAAACAGAATCAGAAATTGATAAGAAAACAACGCCTTAAGTTGGGCGTTTGATCGTGTATTTTTATTTGGAGTAGCATGGAGAATCGGTTGCAATTGCAGAACTCAAATTTGGAAGTAAAACTCAGAAAGGATTGAAGTACCTATTGAATGTATTGAGATGGATTTCATTAGGAAAATTGAGATTTTTTTGATCGGAAGTTGAAGATAATGAGCCAATACTTGCTTGTTTTAATTCAGAGCGAATTTTAACTAAAATTACGAAATGGGTGACGAATAGCCAAATTAAGAAATATAGCGGGAAATAGTTCCTACTTTACCAACATTTCCTCTGATTTCTTGGTTATTAATTTTCGCATAGAAAGCGCAACAGTATATTTCATTCATTTCAGGGACTGCTATAATACTCTTTCATGTTATGAATGAAAGGAATGTGATTTTGATAACAACGGTAGAAGTAGCAAGACCAAGAAGACATTATGTTGTTTGGGTTTCGGAGATTATTCAAAAGCGAATCACAGATAAACTTTTAAGAGAAATAAATAACAATCAACAGTCAATAAGAGGGTCCGGATTTTCAATTTATATAATATAACGAAACTTTTCCTGAAGAATAAAGGACACATGCGAAGGAATTTCTCTAAACTTCTTTCTCAATTCATTCAATATTTCTAAAGTTACGGTTTTCCATAAAAAACCGACACTTTATTTTCCAGTTCTGGTTCCTACGAAACGGAAAATCCTCTATTGTTCAGAGATCATCGAGGGAGCCGGGGGAAAGTAGGTAGGAATTGGTGTTCTTCTTGAATTTCTGAGCCCTGGGAAACAGATGTTCGGCATGACTCCAAAGTGACGGCATTTGGATGTGAGGACTGAGCTTGACGGATCAGTCGCGATGGGACCGATAAAGGTGGAACGATTAATGTATTTCGGAAGAGCATCGTACATAAAAATATCTGTAAAACAGAGACAGATAGCAAACCTTTTTGCGATGTTCCAGAGAAGTGAGCGAGCTTTTGAGCGAAGCATCACCGACGAGACGAATGGCTCTCTTCTGAACAGAATCTAGAACTTTCAGTGTGTGTTTGGGTGCTGCTCTCCATATTTTAAGGGAACAGTATCCCAGAACAGGTCGAATTTAATTAATACAAATAGGGGAAATTCTAATGAATGCCTTTGCCTTTTTTAAAAGCTGGGTGACTCTGACTCTGTTTATCATTTTCATTGGCCTTCTGATATTTCAACATCTTGTTTATAAGGTCAATAAAAGGTCAATAAAATGAACATTACCTCCGAGATATTTTCTAGAATAAATTATCTTTTTTCTGCTCTTGTCTTTCTGGCTGTTGGGATATGGAGTTGAATGTTGAATGAAAATGAAACTATTGAAAATAAAAACAAACATTAACCTCAAATGACTTTTGTTGCCAATGATTGTCCTTCATCAAAATGAAGGTGCGTTCAGAAAATTTGAATATTTCTGATGAACGTGACGTCAGGGTATACTTTCAAATGTGATATTTTTTAAACGAAAAAAATATAGTGGCACTAGTTGTTAAATGAACGTTTTAGTGTAATGTGTAATTTTAATTTTATTATTGCAATTATTGTTTTATGAACTTGATCATGAATTAGGGCCTCAATCCGTATTCATACTACTGACATTATGTAGCATGACTCTAGACAGGGTAGCAGGAATAAAGACAATAAAAAGTGATTTGAACTCAAGACATTTGGCGTAGTTGTGATGTATGGGTAGTTTTCTACTTTTGGAATTAGTACCCAATTATAAAATGTTTTATTTAGATTATTTAATGAGATGCTGAATATCAAAATTGTTTGCAATAATTAACTGTTGGTGCCATTTAAAAGTATATTAAAAACTTACGTGGTTGTACCTTTAGAAATATGTCGGATTTGGTCCTTTGCAAAACGTCTTCTAGAAAATATTCTTCCACTGGAAATGTGTATCCAGGTATATTTATATGAGGGCAGTTATTATAATATTTTGAAAATGCCTCTGCATTCAGAGTAGCACTCATGAGGATAATCTGTTATGGAAGAACAAAATTTACCAAATAAAATGGCCATTAGCAACTGATAGAAGGACAGTTTATTCATCATATTTAGTGGACATTTACAGTTCGATTTTCGATATTTACCCCCATGTGTCATCGTTATTATGTATATGAAATAAGTCGAGATTTATTGTTTTTTTTTTGATTTACGAATTTTGATCTGCTCATAGTGGACGACAGAAAGTGATTTTACAGAGTATGTGATTACTTTGATCATAAATTGATGACACATGGGTAAAGATCCAAAAATCCAACTATATGTAAATGGTAATTGAATATTTCAAGATACTGTCAAAATAAATTCAAGATGGCTGCTGGAGAGCAAACAAACGTCCCAAGTCCAATATGAATATATGATATATGAAAGATCAATGAACCCCCGCAGACATTTTGATATTATCAAAATTATAAGAAAAGGAAATGACTTTTATGTTATGATAAAAAAATATATGCAGGGTGTTTCATAATGAATGATGACCCTAAAGGGCGATAATCCTTGAATGATTTTAAGAAAAATTCTTCATAAGGACCGCTTCATTTCTGAGATATAGCATGTTAAAATTTAATAAAAAAATCTGTTCTTCCCCGATTATCTCTAAAACCACTTTCGCTTTTTTTTCAGTTTTGGTACATTCAAAGAATGCATAAAAATACATTTTTTTCATGATACAAGTTTTCTTAATTTTCTTCAATGGCGTCCCTGTTAACATGCCCTGCCATATTTTTGATCAATCTGATGATACAGCAGTGTTTTATTCCAATAAATATTATTTTTGTAATTTTCCTCTATCTCCTAATAAAAAAGGTCTCTTGGCATTTTTTCGTTTGGCAAACGGTTTTTAAAAATAAAATGCTTGTACCCATGTGATTTTTTGTTCGTCTCAATGAAATGCATTTTGTTTTTTAAATCAAAAACTATCCTCTGTACAAAGAAAAAGCCAGAAAGACTATTATAATTATGATATTTATTTGAGAAAAAAGACAGTGGCGTATAATTATTATTTTTGTTATATTTCAACACCCTCTATCTCAGAAATGTAGCGGTTACATACCCATGGTTATATGAAGAATTTTTCTTTAAATCACCCAAAGATTAACACCTTCAAGGATCAGCATTCAATTATGAAACGCACTGTATATCCCAATATTAATTAAGAAAATGGTACAATCTGATGATAGTTAGAATCCGATCTAATGTAATAATCAACTTATATTATATGAATGATTAGAATAAAAAACCAATTAACTCATAGGTACGCCAGGGTTTGTTTGGTCACTAGCTGCCAGTTTTAAAGGGCAGTGGTCACATTGCATTTGCTCACTCGCCACTGCAAACTCAAACATCACAAAAAATCGTCCTGGCACAGCATGTAAAGTGCCGACTATGCATCGATGATGAAGAAACGTCTATATTTTATACACAAGACCTTCTTCGGCCAGAACCAAATTTTCCATATTTGGCAATACAATATTAATGACTTTTTTAAAAATAGTTTTTAGAATTATAAGTATTTAAAACAAAACAAGTTACCTTGAGATCTCTCCTTTTCTTGATGACTTCCTTCAAAAGAGTTATCAAAAAGTCCGAAGGGACACTTCGTTCATGAATTTCATCGAGAATCAAGTGTGAAGTTCTGCTTAAGGAGGGATCTGACTCCATTTGTTTGAGAACAACTCCTGTAGTACAAAATAATATTGATCCAGTATCTCTTGGTAATTTCCTGAAAACCCATTTAAATAAAAATGGATACTTATAATATTGAGCTACTTATATTTATGAAATATCAAGTGACTGTATTTACAAATATAAGAATTACCGGAATAAACATGAAGAGATACATAATGGAATGTCACATGTGAGTTCAGACTGACAAAAATAGCTAGATGTAATTGAAACCATCCTAAAATAGTAATACACTTAAAATTGCTTATATTAGTGTAAAATAGCTTAAGAACAAAACTTACAGTAGACACCCTATACCCTGGGTTTCAATGTAGAATAAATTGAAAACGTCAAGGACATGAAATTACAGTGATATACAGTGCGAGTAAAAATTCCACTCCGTTCAAAAGTTAACAGGAGGGGGTTACTTTATGGACAGACTGTATAGACAAATAAAGAAAAATAGTAAAATGAACTCAAAGGTATGCATCCAAAATAATGGTTACATTTTGCATAAATAAAAACAATAACAAAATTATTTCACATACAAACAATTTTCAAAATTTTCAGAATTCTCAATCAACCAGTATTTGATTTTGTTCTTATATCCAGAAAAACTAATTTTTTTCAAAGAAACTGGCAATTTATTATAAATCTTTTTACCAATATAATGGCATGTTGTTGCATTAAAGTTGTAGAGAACTTTTCAGTCGATATCCAACCATCAATTTCATTTTTTGTTTCATATTTATGTTGTATAAGATTATCCAATTCTAATTTTTTTCTTATGTAAGCTGTGGATGCTTTATAAAATAATTGTTTAACAGTTAAGATTTTATATTGTTCATAGAGAATTTTAAAAGAATAATCAAAAGGTTTTTTAAAAATTATTTTCAAGGTATACTTTTGAATTGATGCAAGTGGTTTTAAAACTTGTTTATATAGGCCTCCCCAACCTATTATACCATATGCCAAGATAGACTGGAAGAGACTAAATAAAAACTTATAATTAATTTACGACTGACATTAGTTTTTTTTGTCAATTCATTGATATGTTTATGCCACTTGAGGTTGCAATCTAAATAAACTCCCAGATAGTTTACTACTTCAACTTTGGAAATATATTTGGTACAATCACATGGTTTTTCATTATTTAAACATAAAATTGTATGGATCTTCATTTCATCAATTTTTTTTGGTTGCATATCCTCATGCAATGTGAATGTCATAAAATGAGATTTTTTCAAATTTAAAGTTAGTAAATCATGATTGAGATTATGTTTTAAAATTGATAAATCATATTCGGCATTCTCAGGTATTTCCACTACATATATAAACTGTATCGTCAGCATAAGAAAGCAACTTTCCTTTAATTATCGTATTTAACATATCATTGACATAAATCAAAAATAAAATAGGTCCAAGAACTGACCCTTGAGTAACACCACAATTAACTATTCTAGAATTACTTTTGTTATGATCAATAAGAACAGTTTGTTCCCTTTCAAATAAATAGCTTTCAAATAGTTTTAGGCAGATTCCTCTTATGCCAAGTCGTTCTAATTTCAATAATACTTTTGTATGTGAAACTGTATAAAATGCTTTCTTTAAATCTAAAAATATTCCAATAGTTTTCTTTTGATTATCTAACGATTTATAAATGGTTTCAGTAACATTGAATATGGCATTCTCTGTTCCCTTTTTTTCTCTGAATCCAAATTGGTTTGAAGATAATGAATAATTTTTCTCAAGAAAATCTGTCAATCTAACTTTAATGCATTTCTCTAATATTTTGGCAATATTATTATTATCTTCTCCTTTATATATTGGAGTAACGAATGATTTTTTCAAAGATTTTGGGAAGACACCTGTGGTTAAGCATAAATTGAAAATATGTTCAAGGATGTTTGATGTGTATTTTTTATTGAGATTTGATATTCTATAGAAGATATTCAATCTCATTTCTTGTTCTTGATGTCATGTCTGGGTCTGTAGTAGTGAGAAGAAAGCTCATTGCTCTTATAAAGTGCAACTCCACCATGAATGTCATTTGACGTGCCAGAATTATTGAGCTAAAATATTACATAAATACAAATATAAGTTATACAGTGCGGCTTTTAATAGTCCCCCTCCCCTGTTAACTTTTGAATGGTTCGACATAGAAACATGAATAAAAAACCGTTTCGAGGATTTCACAAATACCACTTTTTGAGATAAATATTAGGTTATTGCTCAATAGGGGGCGCGGGGGGGCCATCAACTCAAAATTTTTAAATGGCATAGAGGGTGAAGTGGCACTTTGTTGAAAAAATAATTCAATTCTCTTTACAACCATCTAAATATTTTTTATTTTGTTCATAATTTTTTTTCCCAATTTCGACTTTTATGCCTTTCGAAATTTTTAAGTTAATGTGCCCCCAGCGCCATCTGTCGAGTAATTGCAATGTTTCTTCTCTCAAAAAGTAGTACAGTGCACTCGGCAAATTGTGACATAGTAAACTGCTCTTTTTCAATTTTATAGCTACTGTGTCGTTTCAGAGTGAAATTCATATATTTTATTTAAATGAGAGTAAGCACTGTATATATAAATAAATACAAATAAAAAGTATGTTCATCTATATTTTTCAAAATAATTTAGATCAAAAACATTTGAATAAATAATATAATGTGAGTTATTTCTGAAATCCATTTTGAAACTATTTATGTATAATTTTTGTCATAATATTGTTTTATACCAAAGGCCAATTCTTTTTTATATTTTCACTAAGACAGAAATAATGCATTCATTACTCAGAATGCATTAAAATTATATTTTGCATCATTAAACTATAATACTACCTGAGTTATCTAAGGATACACTAAAAACAATTTTTTGTACAACTGACATTAAAAATGACGTTTTTAATTCATTGACACATGAACTAAAAACTGACGTTTTCACAAAATCACTTTTAACACTAGTGTTAAAAGTACTTTTAACACTAGTGTTAAAAGTAAAATGACAGATGAGATGATGGATACTCAGTAATATAGATCTCTCTAACACTTCAATCAGATATTATAAACAGAGCACCTACTCAAGAGGAATCGTTTATAAAAGTTCACACATGTATTTGGCCGTTTGCGCAATTGGTAATACTAATTCCTTTTGAAGTTACAAACGAAGTAGTATTTAGTCCAACTGTAGAATGTCCTTCATCACTGACAAATAATGACATTCATAAATAAAGTGCGTTGGGGTTTATTATTTTGAAGTATCTGTCAGTCAGCCTTGTAACCCAAAGATCGTGTGTTCGAATCCTTATGGATCTTATTTTTTTTTTGTTTTTTTCTTACTAGCAGTAACTGTTGAACAAAAAATTTTGTATGATACATTTGTTAAAAGTGATTTTATTTTGCTCGTGGGGTTGCTCCACTCGCTAACGCTCGTTTCGCAATATTCCCCACTCACAAAATAAAATGCCACTTTTAACACTTGTATCATAAATAACTATTGTCTATTTTCCATGATAATTTTATATTTGTTGACTAGTTTCGGTCATTACACCATTTTCAAAACTAACTAGATTACATCCAAATCTTACATCCAAATCTGAATATTTATAAGTATTAATAAATATTATAAATATTCTGATACAAATATAAAATTATATCAAATTATCGTGGAAAATACACAAAATTGTTTTTAGTGTACCCTTAGTGAACATGAATTTCCACAAAATAAAGAAGTCGTCAATCAAAGAAGTACCTGAGTTATACTAATTCACAAAACTGTTCAGCTCAAGTCAAAATCAGAAAACAGACTTGAAACAAATCAACAAACACATTTTGAAAAACAGTTTACTATTTGAAAAATCTCTGCTCATGAAATAAAAAAAGGTATATTATTTTTCATCATGACTGAGAACTGAAGATAACTTACTTTTCAAGCCTTATTTGGAATCCAACACTTGTTCCTAGTTTTTCTATCCTCTCATCTGCAACCCGTTCTGCCACTGATATAGCGCTTATTCTTCTAGGCTGAGTACAGATAACTTTACAGGTAGAACCCTTATTTTTCTCAATATAGTCATCCAAAATGAATTGAGCGACTTGTGTTGTTTTACCACACCCAGTCTCTCCACTTATCAAAGTCACCTGATTTTCTTCGATGATCTTCAACAGATCCTCTCTTTTCGCAAATGAAGGGAGTTTTTTTCGTTTATTCAACATTGCTATATATCTAAAATCTTTCGTTTTTTGAGTTAACTGAGTAAGATATAATTCATTGAGCCTCGTATCAGGATTTAATCCTGGACAAGGCACTTCCAATTTTTCCATGATACTTCCCCTAATGTTACTCAAAAATTGATGTTTGAATAGAGAGTCTTCGACATGATCATATGAATTATTGTCTGAAACGACTATATTCTCCATTGAATTTGATCTCAGCATTTGGCCAATTTGCATTTTTTTAGCTTGTGGTAGGAAAATTGAACCAATCTGAAAATTTAAGGTACATTTTTATTCTTAACCCATATATATATATATATATATATATATATACATATATGTATTTTTATTTCACCTACTACCCCCCAAAACAGTGAAACCCTCGGTAGGCCACTGCTTACAGTTATATGGACTGAAAAGTAAAATATAATCTCTAACTTTTATATTAAAAAAGTGTGGGATGCTTTTCATTCACCTAAATTTTTCAAGATCACACAAAATCACAGCAATGAAAAAATATATAGAATCGGAAACTTTTCATCTGGGGTACAGACAGAAATCTACGCGAGAAACAAGGAACGCAATGATATGATAATACCACATAAATAAGAGAGACGCACTACTGTGCGCCTCTCCTGTTTCCGCACTCGACGAATTAACAGCTCTCGTCGATATCCCTTCCTCGAGCGAGTAGAAGAGAAATTGTAATGCTCTCTCAACATACAGCAAGCTATTATTCACTCTCTCATGAAACTACCATACCCAAGATGAAAACTTTTCTATATTGTAGATTACTCCCCTCAACTTAGCCCCTAATAGATGGTATGAGAACTCTTGGCAAAATTGAATGAACTGGCTAATAACAATATAGTAGTTTTCTGAGGTCTGCCATCTCAGAAGCACCTGAGGAGGGTTCCTCTGGTTGGCGCCCTAGGGACGGTTGGCTTGGCTCGAATGAGCTCTACAGGACCCTGCTTTGGTTTCCCTTGTGGCTGTCGCCTCATAGTCACCTCTTGAAACAGGCAAACCGTATTTTTGGCTCCAAGTCCTCGGGGGAACGATCGCACTCTTACGAGCAACGGAGCAACCCTCAGTCTTTGAGAGTCTTGTATGATGAGGTCTTTACCTTATACCATGTGATGCCATGCACAGGATTGGTGTCATGCTGGGATTTGAACCCACGCCCTTATGATTGAGAAACGAATGCTCTACCATTACGACCACCACGAGAATTAAGGTTTTTTTTTGGTGTAATTTCAATTTATTTTTGTATTTCCTCATAAGTGATATATTTACATCTTGGTTGTTTTTGGAAAGTTCAGACAAGTCCCTTAAATATTTGTCTTCCTGAACATTCTCATTTGTTACCCAAGGATGGTTGGTAGCATCCCCGCTGCAGACAGTGGTGCTTTTTTTGAGCTAGATGAGGGGAAAACTTTCCGCACTTAATGCATGTCATAATACTAAGGGCAAACGCAGAAAAAAAAATAGAGAAGGTAACTACTGAGTGTTGATTATTGTAATCCAATGAATTAACTATTGGTAGAACGAAAATGCTACTCACCGTTGGATTTGCTTTTTTTCTATCTGCCTTCTTTTCCTAAATAACAAATATAAGTAAGTTGTATGAATTGAAATATAATGGAGGATTTATTTATTTTTTTCAATTACATTCAGAATTTGCAAAAAAACACGTATATCCGTTAAATTTGAAGTGATATTTTGTTTGATAAGAAATTCAGCCTGAAAGAAATGGTAGTAACAAGGTAGATATTTTGATAACCATATTTTCATCAGTAGATCATTTAATGTTCTGCAGTGAGTTATTGAGTACAGTGGGTTTGTATATGTTTTCTCAGAAGAAGGATTTAATTATTAACTAATTAGTTATTTTTGCACTATCCAGTTTTTTTGAGTACTTACGGTGTCTTATATACGGTAACACCAAATTGACAAACAAAATAAAAATTCGTCCATTTTAATAGTATATTACACACCGAGGTGGGAAGAGATTCATTCCTGTCGACCTGTTTGAAGAGTAAAGAAAGAAGGAAATGCACAAAGTCTTTACTGATTCATAAATTCCCCAAAATTTTAGTAGTACCATTTGAAAAGGTTTTCTCCAACAAAAGGGTTTGAAGAAAAACTGAATGGCAGAAGGATTAGTTATGAGCAACTACACTGCGGACAATATAGCTGCTTGTTACAATAACTTGTATGCATTGTTTAATCACAGCGGGACTACCTATAGATGACACTACACTGCTTACTGTAGGCATCAATATGCAGGTACATGGCTGAGTACAACGATTCTCATGTGTCTATATCTTCTATGAGAAGGAGGGCATTACATCAAACCTTCGAGATTATATTTAGTTTTATTTTATAAATATTATAATAGTTATTGTTATCTACTTATACGTTTTAAATTTTGTAAATTATTAAAATATACTGTTCCAAAGACAGATTACATTAGCTGCTTTCCATTTAAGGGTTTGATGCACCAGGGCTCCATATTCTAGTTTGATCATTGGCTATTATTATTATTAAAAATGACATCTGTCAAAATCTACCAATAGCAGTCTAGAATAAGAAGCCCCAAGCCCCGGGGCTTAACACTCCTAAATGGAAAATGCCTATTAAAGGCAATGGTCCTATGAATTTTATGGCTTGGCTTTTGATAAAAAATTTACATTTGTCCTAGTGACCACCCATACTAACTACACCAATACCTAAACAGTAAAAAAAACAATATTTACTCTGTTCTCTCTATTTCGTCTGGCATAAAATAATCCAATTTGTTTTCCTTTTAGCCCAGGCGGGTGCTTATTTGGATTTCTTGATTGTGAATTACCAACGCCTTCCTCTTCATTATTGAACCTATTTCTACTTTCATTCCTGGGCCAGTCGCCCTTTTTTCTCTTAAGACCTCTTCCGGACATTTCTTTTGATGTTCTACCTAGAAATATTTTCCAAAGAAATTATATCAATCACAAACTTGACATTTTTAAATACCGTTTTTATTAGTAGTTGTCCGAATCCCAAATTCACTCTATTACATTACCATTACAATGTTTTATAATATGATTATGAATATTAGACAAATGACAAATTTATTATTATTATTATTATTATAACTTATAACTTTAGTCTTTGGTTTGGTGTCGTTTCTACGAACTACGAACCCGAATTTGGCCGAATGCGCGGCAGGGTTGCCGTTTCTAGTACAATTGTATTTCTCTAGTACATTTCATCCAAATTCAGTACATTAAGTACAATTCATGTTAATCTAGTACAAAAATAAAATTACATGAATCCTAGATTTTAGGCTCAGAGCAATAATAAACATATTATATTTGCTCGGAGATTTTAGGCTGTTCTCTCCCCCATAGCAGTGCCAACTGAAACCGAAGTAACAGAAGTTAAAACCTATTGATTAAAGGCGGAACACAGAAAAAGTGCGTAATTAGCATTTCCAAGTCCACTTTTGGAACCTAAATTTGTTATTGCGGATGCATACCAAAGGCAGAGAACATATACCATAACTCATTAGTGAGTTATGGATCATAACACACTAGTATGTTATTTGATAGTTTACTTGTCTAAAATTACATTAATAATGATGACAGTCATAACTGTCATGTGTTGGATAAATAAATAAAAACATAGTTCTTTATTATCTTACTACAGAGCTGTTAATAAGCAGTTTGTGATTCCACAATTATTCAATTGTCTCATAACAAAATTTATGATGGGTTGTCGACAAATCAGCATCTTTTCTATCGAAGGGGAGAACTGTAAATGAAGTCTGGTGGACTTTCACTCTCTTTCTGGCTTCTGCACATATATTTATTAACTATACATATATGCTTCTGCAGCACTCCGCTTCTATTATAAAGTCAGTTTTGTGAATGTGGATGTACTTTTGGCAAGGACAGTTTGTCGACAGGACTACACCTTATCTGCAAAAGTCCAAGATGTTGAAAACAAAATGCACTGTTGAAGCTGAATGCTTATTGGAAACGTGAAAGATATTTACTCCTCCCATAATCCTTGGCACACATGAGGAATGATAACTATTAATTAAACAATCATAACTAGAACAGATATTAAGAATATCATAATAGAACACGTGACTTTGACAATTATCTCTGGAGGGCACACATCCATTTCTAACCAAAAATTACATTATTTTGTAATTTTTCTACTAGTTTTAAAACTAATATAGCTTCAAATGGCATCATTTTGTCATTTTTCGACTGGTTTTCAACCTAAAAAGCTCTAAGTGGCATTATTTTGGCATTTTTCGGCTAGCTTTTAATCTAAAAAGCTTTAAATTTGACAGGTTGCCCTCCAGCATGACGTGATACTGGAATGGTCTATTGGTTTCGTGCACAACTGTGGGACCCTGGAGGCAAAACAATATAACCTGAGAAATCGACAACCCACCTAACTCCACTTTTTTTGCTTCATTTATACTAAAACGTTCCTTAGAATCTTTCAATCACTTTTTATTGAAAAAATCACAAATTTTCTCAAATTGTTCAAATATAGGAGAACAGCAAACAAAACTAAATTTCTTCTTCTTTTCTACGATTGTGTTTTACCTCCATCAGCTTCCTCACGGCGCTATTCTCCAGCTCTCCCCTACCTCCAGGGTCTGTCAATTATGCACGAAACCAATTAGATTTGAGGTTAATGTTAATAAAGACATTATTGACATTTAAATTTTCAATGATATGTCACTTGTCACAGAGCGAAAATTCGTGTGCTCCGAGCAATAAAAATATTTTTATTCATTATTATATTATTTTTATTGCTCGGAGGCTCCCACTCGTTCGCTCAAATTTTAACACGTTCTACAAATTGCGCACGAAATATACTATAGGTTCTCTCCCATACTGGCTCAGTTCATCTTTTTCATCTCTATAATAATAACGTTTATAAATCATAATTCATTGCTACAATAAATAAAAAATGTATAGGTACCCATTTCTTAATAACTATTGTTATCAGAGATACAGTGTTTATTTAAGTAACTTTATAACATTATAAAAGGGTATATTTATATGCTTATATACGATTTCTATGCAAGGAATAGCATGAACAATCAAATAGTTTAAAACTGGTATGAGACTGATGTTCATGAACCTTTTTGTATTTATACATTCTATTGAAAAAAAAAATTAGAATTACAATGAAGAAAAAACAAACAATAATACAAAGAAAGAATCCACTCAATTTCTTTTTGGGAGGAAATATTTTTTTATTTTGATTTCAGTGATATTTCTACATTTTTTTAGGTATTCGGGCAATTCATTGAATTTTGAAAGTCCTTCATTGTATTGTAATTGAGAATTTCTGAATTTCAGGTCAATATAAAATTAGATTTAACCATTTTATTAATAATAAGATATGATATTTTGAGAGTATCCATTGCATAATGCTCTTCCAAAGAAAATGTGTTCGTCATTAAATAAAGTTGATTTGTTGGTGTGTCATATGGTAGACGATAGAATACTTTTAAAGCTTTTCGGTAAACAGCGGAGATTTTATTAAAATTATTTTTAGAATAAGTTCCCCATATATTGATATATTAAATATTTGATTCTACTGAGGATATGGGAATATAAAAATATATGACCTATTTTAGGATTGAATTTGGGAAATCTCATCAATGCTCCAATAATCGAAGATATTTTTTCAATTAGATTTTCAATATGTTTCTTCCACTTCAATTTATCGTCAATCCAAGTGCCAATAGATATTTTATCTGAGAAGTTTGTTTCAATTGTTCACTTTTTATTTTTATATTTAATTTAATATTGAGTTTATTTCTCTTTGAAAATTCATATATTCAGTTTTTCTAGGATTAACAGAGAGAAGATTAGAATGAAGACTTTTTTCAAATTTTTGGAAGTCCTCGTTCATTGTTTTTTTTTAAGAGTCAAAGGGTTTTCATTTGCAAATAAAAGCACTGTATCGTGTCCGCGTATACCGTATAATGACATGATAAGTTCATTTGGGATAAATTTTGTATATATAATAAGTATAAAATTGGACCTAAAACCGACCCTTGTGGAACGCCTTTGTTTATATTCAATTTGTAAGTCTTTACGTTTTTAGTGTAGGTCCGTATAGTCCTTATTCTCTCAAAATAAGATTTTAAAAGATCATTAACAATGCCTCTGATACCAAATCGACTCTAAGTTCTTCAGAAGTATTGAGTGGTCAAAAGTATCAAAGGCTTTTTTGAGGTGCATGAAAACAGCCACCACATAATTTCCTTTATCAAGTTTTTCTTGAATTAAATCAATTACTTCTAAAACTGCTGCTTGTGTTCCACTCTTTTCATGAAAACTGAATTGATTCAGATCAAACTTATTTGTTTTATTGATGAAATCAACAATTATATTTTTCAAAATTTTATCGAAAATTTTTAAGAAAATACTTAATAAGGCTATTGGTCTGTAATTTTCAGGTACTTGAGCGTCTCCACTTTTATAAATAGGTCTAACTGATGCATGTTTTAGTTCGTCTGGGAAAATACTTTTCATGAAATAATTATTAATTAATTTAGTAAGAGGGCCTACCAAAATGTCTTTCAATTCAAAAATATCTCTAGTAATAAAATTGTTAGGATTAGGGGACATGTTCTTTTGAGACTTCTTATTATTTAAAATATTTCAGTTTCGTCGGTAAAAGCATTGAGGAATTGTTATGAAGTGGAGAAATATTTTCAGAAGGTATGTTGTTATAGAAAAATTTCAAATCATTGGCTATGTTCTTTGTTGTACGTAATCTAAAAAGGTCTATTAACAGTGCTGCTCCTAAGGTGGCGTATGGAGTTAGTAACAAGGCCTAGCCAGAACACGCGACAATGACCATAGCAGTCGATGTCAACACACAAAATAATAATTATATATTATTGGATGGGTATTAATTCGGGCAATTTTTGTGTACCTATCACTAGGAGTGCATTTTAAAACTGTAGCTCAGGGTAATAACAATGAAACATGCTAATAATAGAGATTCCAAGTTGGTGAGTTTTATAATGGCTTGTAATATACCTAAAATGCATTTAATAGTAGAGCAAGCCTTCACTCTTATATAAGAGAAGGTGGCCATTTTATTTAATTTGATAATATTTTCTCTTATTTGCAAAAGCAGTGTGTTTATGGATTCTTCTGACGATATTCATACATTATGATTATTATTTTTTTTATGTACCAAGTTGATGGTTATTTTTACATCTCACATAAGTATTTTACAAATTTACTCAATGATATTCATCATTTTAAATATTTTCCACACTTTTGCTTTGGTAATTGAAGATAGTTCGTAGAAACTTTGCTGGTTATTATTTACCCCTTCAACCACGCATTTGTGAAGCCATGCATGGCCGAATCTGCAAATCTACAAATGCCCTTCAAGATAATAGTGTAACACGAGAACCACTAGCGTTAATTGTGAAGTCTAGGTTTATTTATTCTAGCTTTTGGGGAGACTATCGCCTGAGCTTAAATTCGTGTGAATCAGGGGCGTAGCTAACACCTCCGCAACACCCGCAGCGCGGGAAGCGCTAGCTCAACAAGGGCGCAAGGAAACCAGAAATTGGGTTAGGGTAAGGGCGCAACAGGTCCCTGCTACGCCACTGTGTGATTCGATTCGGAGCAGTATCAAAACATAATAGCATATACTTTAATTTTAAAATAATAATATAAAAAGAAATACTTCCTAGGGTGGGCAACTGATATGTGGACGCCCGTCGCCCTAGTAATTTATTACATTTTTCTTTCAGCCGCAGATTATTCCACAACTAAATTTATGGACACCTTGTTTATATTTTCAAGGAAAAATCAACATAATACGGTTTTTCCATCCCCTTCATTTAATTTTCAAAAATATAACATATATAATTTTAAAATAAATACTGTTTATAGTTTGGATTCTGTAAGCCAATGGAATGTTTGAGGCTTTCTGTCAGCTGTGGGATTAATTATAACATTAATTATGGTAGGGCCATCATTCATTGTCAGAGCTTCTTTCACAGCTTTTTTCAGTTCTGGGACATTGTTAACAAAGTACCCTCGACTACCAAAAAGGCTCATCATATTTTCGTATCGAGTTATACTCGATAGGCATCCTGGTGGCGTACTGAAACAGACAGATGAATTTAATAAATGTATGAAACTCAACTCAATGAATTTTCTCAATAATTTCGTTTCAATAATTTTATATTAAAAAATTGTTAATTTTAATGTTTTTATATTCAGATGTGGGTGTGTCTGTATGGGTGTGTGTATATGTATGTCTATATATATGTGTGTATATAAGTATATAAATGTATGTATGTATTTATCAATGTATTCATTTGAATTTGTCCTCACAACAAGTTCTACTTCGTGAGGAAATGTTCTTGTTTATTCATACCATTATATATTGTATTATAAAAAAATAATTGTAATTTATAATGAATAAAATTTATTATTATTATTATTAATATACACCAAGCGATTCTGAAAAAATAATGATACTTCATTGAATGATAAATTAAGTATAGTCTCGATGATCAATTGCCGCACCTTGGGATTTTTTTCAATTGGTGCCCTTTTTACCTATTCAAAGCACGCCTCAACGTGTACAACGCGCGTTTTTTAAAGTTACCATGGCTACATCAACAACTCGAGAACCGTAAAATCTAATGTCGTTCGTCTAATTGCTCGACTTGCTCGAGGTTGATATTTTAAAAGAGAAAGAAAAATTAAGTACAAGTGTTAGAGAGAGATGCACATATGTGAATGTGATCTCGATCAACTGGAGCAGTCTTCAATGAACAAGCTTGATGACAGTTTTAAGATTATTGATCTGACAAGAGTACCATGTAACCTCAAATGAAATATTACAAACAAATGCAAAACTTTGATTCAAACATCACGAATTCAACCATTTTACATTATATTTTCTTATTTCTATTATTTGTAATAATGAAACCAGTATTTACAGTGATAATTCTGTAAGATTTTTGTTAATTTTTACCCTTTTCAAATATCTAGTTACACGATTATATCATTTTTACAAAATAAACAGATATGTTGATATGTGTGAACATAAACATACAGACCATGATACAGCTTGCAGATATACCACTACATTTATATATTTTTTACAGAAGTATTTAAATATGTGGGAATATTAACATACGTTGAAAATTAACATACTGCTTAAAGAATTACCACTTAAGTGAGGCAATAATAGAGATTCAACTGAGTTTGTTCGTCTAAAAGTGAGTATAGAAATTTTTTGTAGAGCAGTCAAGATCTCAATAATTCTATTGAATGTTATGATTCCTATAAAATTATTAGTGCTAATAATCTTTTACAAAAGACTTTTCTTGTCCACCCAGGGAATTATATGATTGATAGAATATTAGGTTTTTAATATATTTTAGTACATAATAATATATAATTTTTTTGAGGTGCTTGCTTGGAGATAATGTTATATAGGAATGAATGCTGGCCGAGAAAAATAGGTGTAAATTCAAAAAGATTATTGTAGTAGTGTTGTACAGGCTATGGGGCCGAACAAAAGTACTTCAACTTAGATTTCAGATTTTTGTGCATTGTAATTGTTAATTCAAATAGTTATAGCTTATAGCTTATACCACAGACAAATTTGAGCCGAAAGTGAAGGATGAATTGTATTACTATGAAACTTGTATTCGCATTTTTTTATATTGTGAATGATGGAAATATGAGGAAATATGAGGAAACGTGTGTTGCGAAGTGGTCGAGGTGTAAGAGCGTTTGGTCTCACCCAGGCGGTCCGGGTTCGATCCCCACTGTCATCACAGAGCTAAAGTGGTTCGGAATCCACTTTTTAAGCTGTCGGTCCCGGGTCTCCCTTGCTCGGACAAGCTCTGCTTTTGAGGGGTTTTCTACGAAAACCTGGGAGATTCGTAATAACAAGTAACAATTTTTTTTAACAAATTTTTCAGGCTTAATACCTATAGCACTTAGTGAAATGGAGACGTCACAGGTAGAGGTGGAACCAGTAGAGCTCGAAGAAGTGTTGAACAGGTGGGAGCTAGCTGTTCTCTATTCTATCCAAAAAAAGCAATTCGTCTTGTCGGTGATACTTCGCTCACAAGCTCACTTACTTCTCTAGAACATCGCAGAAAGGTTGGCGATCTGTCTCTGTTTTATAGATATTTTCATGGACGATGATCTTCCAATATGTCATCAATCGTTCCACCATTAGCGGTCCCATCGAGACTAACCCGTCGAGCTCAGTTCTCACATCCATATGCTGTCACTTTGGAGACATGCCGAACATCTGTTTCCCAAGACTCGTTTTTTCACCGAACGGCAAAGCTTTGGAACTCGCTGCCTCGGAAGATGTTCCCTGAGACATACAGCCTCCAGAAATTCAAGAACACCAATTTCTATCTACTTTCCCTCGGCTTTCACGATGTTCTCTGAACAATACAGGATTTTTTTTTTCATGGGAACCAGAACTTTAAAAATAGTAACTAAATACGCTTATGTTTACACCACAACTGATAATTTACTGCTACCGGTTAAACAAGAAGTGACCTCAAACCTTCATTTCAAACGACACCCTGTACATTTTTTCTGATTATCCGAAAGAACTTAGAATTTGTGATATAATTATTTTTGAAATTGAAAATCAGTTGAAAAGTGGAGCAGATAAAGTTGATTTTTTTTGAGAAGGAAGGGGAGGGGGGGGTCCGAGCCCCTTGAGCAAATTTTGTTTTTTCACACTAATTTTCTACTTTCGGAACCGTTCCGAATTCATACGCGATCTTTATCCATCCGTCGGATGGCAAGGGGGTGAGATCCATACTTTGGGGAGGGGGAATAAGCTATTGTATTGTCATCGGTTTTAAATACGTATGCAAAAATTTCAGCTCAATCGGATGCCGGCAAGTGCTTGAAAAATATATTGAAAATTTTGAAATGGAAAGACAAGCGAACAAAAGTAAGTTAAATACAAGCTTGAATGACCCAGAATCTCTCTTATCCCAAATTTCAGAACATTGCTAAAATGAATTTGGCGGTTTACAATAAACGACTCCAAATATTGTTTTCAAGAAAAAAATCATTAATATTTTCCTGTTCTTTGATTGTTGATCCAATCTGTTGTTATTCGCAGTAGAAAAAACTTGAAATATAACAAAGATTTTCCCTTTCTCTACGTCAATGGAATTACTCGAATTCTATAATTTTTTTTATTGTGGTAACTGAACCGCCCTGTATTTTATATTTCAGATGGAATAACTCCTTCATTTCTGGGTAATTTTCATAAAACGATATCTTTCTACAGGTGTCAAAGTATACTTACACCTTTGCAATTTCTGAGACTTCAACGTCTTGGATTTCTTTGAAGACATCCGATTCCATTCCGGTGTAAATTCCAGAGTTATTCACAATCACGATCGTTATCGGTAATTTGTACCTCACCATAGTTTCGATTTCCATACCGGAAAACCCAAAAGCAGAATCACCTTCCACACAAACCACTCTCTTGCCTGGCTCATTTTGTCTGCAGTATAAGGCAGCTGCGATTCCAAAGCCCAGTCCAACCTATAAAAAGACGAGGTGATGAATGAATATTCGGTACAATTGGATCATGAAGTTTGTGGAATTGAATGGAAATGTAGTATTAGATTAGTCTCTGAGTCAATTCATTAGCAAAATATGATTTAATGCCATATTTTCGGTTCCAGTTGAAACTGGTAGTACAGTGGGTATAGAAATTTCCTAAACGATCAACCAAAATGTGTTCTTCTCAATGTCTCATTCATCATTCTTATATAGTCAAGTGAAAATAACACTTCACAATTTAAAATGAATTTATTTATTTATTTATTGAAAATACATTTTCCATACAGAACAAGTTCTGGTATAAGGAAGATAATACATTGAATACTAATGAATATAAATGAGATTACATTTTTTTTAAATTAATGAAAAAATAACAAATTCAACAATTTTGAATATTTATAGATTGATGAACATCAGTATGATAGCAGATTTTCTTTGAGTTTTTTCAAGAAAATATTTATGGACTTTGATTTTTTTATATCATCTGATAATTTATTGTAAGTTTCTATAAAACTAGATATAGGATTGTTCTTGTCTTTATTTGAATGAATGTTATTTATATGGAAGTTTATTGCATTTCTGATTTTATAATCATGCAATTTTGATTTTTTTTTAAATGGCTATACCTTTTTGTAAATTATTTGATAGTTTATATACAAATTTTCCTTTTTCAAATTTATTAGTTTATCTAATGTAAAAGTTTTAATATCGTTGTATAATAATTCTGAAGAAGGTGTATCCCAAGGTTTTTTAAAAATCACATTGACACATATTAAACGCCGAAATTGTAGAGCATTAAACATTTTAACACTTTTTATTCTATATCTATAACTCTTAGTCTGCATTGCACAAGATAGATAATTTAAAGTAGAAAAACGAACAACAAATTGATTAATAACAAAAAAAAGATACACAAAGAAAGTGAAAGATTTGAATATATCACGCACTGAATATCAATATCAATTCAGTTTACTTATTCGAAAATATATTCGAGCAATAACCAAATCATTAAGGTATTCTTTCAATACACTTTTTTGCTATTTCTTGACGGAATATTATATTATACTGTATACATCAGTTAGTTCAACAAGTTTGTTCAAATATATTCCTTGGATGTTTTCGAATTCGAATTTTAGAAGCATTTTTCAATTGTATCAATCAATCATTTATTGGTGCTTTTACACAGAATGCGTTTACAAACGTTGATTTCAAAAGGGAAAAATATATGAAACAAACAAATAAAAGAGTGGTGGTATTACCAGCAGACAGCTTAACATGAACATTCAAATTACTCACCCCCATTGTTCCAAAAGTTCCAGCATCCAGTCTGTGTCTGGGCTGGTTATTCAATAACATAGTCCGTCCAATATCCATGGTATTAGCTCCTTCGCTTACAATGATACAGTTTTCTGGCAAACTTTCGAATAAATTTTTGAAAACTGCGTAATAATTCAGTGGAACAGATACGTCCGCAGCCATAGCCTGTAAAACATGACAAGTATTTTTTATTTATTTATTTATTTATTGATCCCAAGAAACATTTCTGTTTATTTAGGGATACAAAAACATACATACATGATGGCAATGAATATGAAACAAAATCATTGAAGAAATTAATAAACAAATGAAAAAAAAATAAACTAGTGATGAGACACCAACATGATTTTACGAGAAAGGCCTAGAATTGAAATAGTAGTTTACGTTATAAGACCGGTGAATACATGTTACAGTACGAGTAAGATGTTTCCGGACTAAGTGATTTGCCGATTCTGGAATTTCTAAACGAGTAATGGAAAAAGTTTACCAGACGTGTGACGTAATTTTTTTCAACTCATAGTTTCGAAAATGTTAATACGTTGCAAAAACCTGTCGGGTTCAGTGGAAAAATAGTTATTTGTATTACTAGGGAGGAAAGTGCCACTTTTCCTCCCGCCACAGGATGTAGTTTACCGTACATTCCAAGGGAGGAAAAGGCACTTTACTCGCCCATGTAATACATATGATTTTTCCTCCTACCCACTTAATGAACCTTTTTTTGTAAATTTAAAACGCATTTCAACTGCTTTCGTCTAAAACGGACCTATACTTGCATGATGGAAAGTATAGACAATACAGACATGTCCATCTGAGAATCTGCGAAAAATAATTAAAGGGCGACCTCCAATATAAAATACATGGGTAAGGAAACCCAAATATTTACCACCTACCCGAAGGCCAGAGACCAACTGATCGGCACAGTTAACAAAATGGGAGCGGAGTATCATACATACACGCTACATCAAAATAAGTCGCATTCATTCGTTCTACAAGGGCTGGATGCGGAGATTGACCAACAAGAAGTCATCCAAGAAATGGATGAAAACTATGGCATCAAAGTTGACCGCATGATGAAAATGAACACCAAATTCAGGCCTCTCTACCTAATCACAATTCCCAAAAAGATAACTCTCAACCAACCGAGAAAAACTACACATCAGGGTTACTTGTGAGATGAGAAGGAATGAGAGGCCCATAGTCCAATGCCATAGGTGTCAAAGATGGGGACATGCTACCAGCAATTGTGCAAGACAGCCGAGATCTTTTTGTCGAGCGATAATCAATCATTTTGCGCTCTAAATACACAAATAGCTATTAAAGAACTGAAGTAGAAGTAACATTCATGTCTGATTTTTACCAGAATACAGGATATATAAGAAACATTACGGAGACAATTTGATTATAATAGATTCACAAGTTTCATCGTTTACAACTTACTTGAAATGAGGCGGAGGAAAAGTATGAGTTTTCTCCCTGGTTTGAGGGAGGAAAGTGTGTACTTTCTATAGGGTAGGAGGAAATAGTATATTACGTAACAAGTGTACGCATTACGTACCATACTTTAACTTCGGCTATATACTGTGTACCAAAAAAGTCTGGAGATATGACAGTGTAATTATTATTAGAGAAATTCGTTTTTTTTTTTTGGGAAATACGCCTGTAGGGTTGAACCTAAAAAGCAAAACATCTGAATCTTACAGCCTGCCTTGATGGATAGTCCAATTTCAATTTCTCTACAGCTTACAGAATTACCACTAAAATCTCTTAGAGAAATTGAAATTGGACTATCACTAGAGCATCCAGGCACGCTGCAAGATAGTGCAAAAAAAAAATTCAAATTTCAATTTTGCCAAAACCAATAAACCGACAGTGCCTGTTTTGTGCACAAATGAAGTACACATGATTCACTACTTTCGTGAAAAGGGCCGACTCTATAAACTGAAAAATGGCAGAATTGTGAATTTTTTAAAAATCACAAAATTTTCCGGGCAATTCTCTACAATTCTTCTCATTGGAATAACCATATTGATTTATTGGTTTTCATTTTAAAAGCAAAACATTAAAAAAATACGTTTCTGTTTTTTGTTCTTAAATGTTTATAACAAATTAACAAATGACAGTTGCGAGTCCAAAACATATCAAAATATAACTACGGACTGTCTTTCATGTGATGGCATAGTCTGTCTTCTAATCATATTTTTGTTACGAATAAATCCTCAATTGATTGGCCTATATGTAAAACACCTACCAAATTATCGAAGATGTCAGAATATTGGAAACACTAAGAGTATGTATTTTAGAAGAGATCATTACCTTGACAACCTTTTGATTATCTTGACATTTTCTCTGTAAAAGTTTCCACCATTCGTTCTGTTTGCTATATACATAATTTTGCTTTTTCAAACCATCTGCTATTTGGGTAACTGCTGTCTTAATATCACTTTGAATGGCTACCTCAGATTTTACACTGTTGTGAAGTTCCTCAGCAACAAGGTCTATTTGGATAATTTTTAGGTTTGGTGAAAATCTCTTAGGACGACCAAAGTGAAGCATCCAATTCAAACGTGCACCAAGCAGAAGAATCACATCCGCTTGCTGTAAAGCCGTAGACCTGAAATTCGATTTGATTTTTTAGTGTTTTCTACCGAGTCGTACGTGGTGGATTAGCGACTGAAAATACACGGATCTACTAAATTTGTGTATATAAATCCTTTTTCGTAATTGTTATGTATAGGGATACACTTTATTGAAAAACAAAAAAAAACGGCATTTTTTTTTTTTAGTTTGGGTCCGATTTAAACAATTTTTCTCCTAAACGATAGAGCATATATCTGAAATAGTGCTCAGATTTTTGAAGCTACTATCACTAGCAAGGATATTGGCGCTGAAGCACAGTTCTTTGTTTACATGAAATCAGCATCATCAATTTGTTGTTTCGTTCAATTTTACAATTTTATAGTCTTTTTCTAGTGTTTTGATCCTCTCGAATGGTTTTTCATATCCTTCAAGTATATATAAGTTTGAAGTGTCATCAAAATATTCTGGTGGAATACGCTCATATCCCTCAAGTGTTAATTTGAAGTGAAAATATTAGTTTTCTTGAATATTTACTGTGATTTTCACAAGTTTAGTTGTGAACAAACAAATCAAAACAAACTTCACTGTTCACAGAGTTTTAAATATTTCCCGGTAGGGCAACTCTCCAATTCCTCAACCAAAGGCCAGAGCTGAGTTTGGTTTAGATGACAGATGACGCTGCTTCACTATCCGGAAGATGTAAATGTAGATGCTCGGGCCCTGCTTTCACCTCTTTTATCATAACTACAGTTAGGATAGCGAACATTTCAGCTTGAAAAACTATTGTTTATATTCCCAAAGCTTTACTTTCTTGTACACAACGTCGCTCTAGGAAGATGCCTGCACCCGAAACCTGTTTGTGGGTCAAACGCGAATCGCCCGTATAACATATCAGGCTTCCTGGGCGAAAATGTACTGTTTCCTCCCCATTGTTCTCTGCTCAGAATGGTAAGAACAAACTACCTATTTCATCGTAGTTTATCTTGTGCACTTTTCACTCTGAAGGCGGAAAGATAAATTTCATGTTCCAGTCACTTCCGCATGCCTTATTATCTCTCTTTCGTTTAAATGGGCTGTCATTGTCTCCTTCTTGATCCAGACTGGAAGCGGTGGTAACCTCATCAGTACCTCCAACACTGCGGTTGGGGTCGTTCTCATTGCAGCCGTTATTACCAAACAGGCAAACCTTTGCATCCTACTAAGATTTCTGCCTGTTGTGGACATATTGCTAGTAATGGTATACTACAATTGTGTGAATATGTAATTGAAAATGATCCACCCCCAGGTGTTTGACCTGCTGAACCAATTTCAGATCTAGTCCAAACATGGTGATTGGCCTGAACGATTTTTTTTTCTGCGTTTAGTGAACAGGATCATCTTCGTTTGTTAAGAACACTCCATCGTAAACGAATGCTTGTGTCTCGAAACCTACATCTGTGAGTTTCCCCAAGAGTTCGTCCATGACTAAGCACCATAGGTGGGGAGAGAGGTAGCTTTCCTGAGGGCAACCCCCACCCCTGACCACCACCTCGGCTCCAGTCTGAGGTCTTCCTGGACACCTCAACGCTCCTCTTCGTTAGCGATGATACAACCCAGCTGACACCATCGAGTGAGGCGTTCCTCTCAGTGCTGCCTGTATGGTCGTCGGCCTCGCCTTGTCGAAATCACCCTTCACATGGAAAAAAACTCCTAACGTTATCTCTTTAAATAGAGGATAAGTCAGCAAAACGAAACACCAGTCAAATTTTCTCGCATTATTATTGAAACAATACAACTGTTATTCAGGGTGATAAGTAATTTTTATGGCTCTATAAATTTCAATGGCAAAGTAGACAATTGCATCTTGACTTGATCTAGCTTATCAAAACTCAAAGTATCGACAAGAGATATAATATCTTGTACTTATTGTGATAGTAAAATACTCTGGTTTTCATTAATCCTGTGAAAATTTTAGCCAGAGTAGCAATTACTGAAATTAGTCTGTATCGGCTACAGTTTTCTTCGTCACCCCTTATATGTAGTGTTATTACGGCAGCTTCTTTGAATTTAATGGGAATGTATCCTGTTGAAATTATTAGATAATTTTTTTCCATGCTGGTGCGGGAAAATGACAATTCTTCAACTAAATTGCGTGCGAGTATTGGGTGAATCACGCACGCTCGCAGTAAATCGTTAGTATCCCAGCAAGTATGGAAAGATACATTTCCCGCTTGTGACTGCCGTAACCCGAATGACGCAAAGAGCGAAAAAACTTTGTATAATACACTTTCGTAAAGGCCTTTTTGTACTCGCGTGTTTGTTAACTCGGCTGCGCATCATTGAAGAAACTTCACGCTCATACAAAAAAGTCCTAGTTAATGAACTTATATCATAAATAATTATTTTTGGAAGATATGCGGGTTGTTCATTATCACACAATGACTGCAACTGTAAAAAGCGGCTGGTAGAGAACATGGATCATTTCGCAATCCACAAGCTTGCATGTTTGAATTCCGTGACTGTACAACCGCCTACTTAGTTGCCTCACTGATCTGAGTTTTCTAAACCGTGTTAAAAAATCTGATAACATTGTATATACAAAAAATATCAAATACATTTACTTTTACATTAATCTATAACTTCTTTGAAGAAAAACTGATAACGATAAAATAATCAATCTTGAAACACCTCTTTAGCATAAGCAGCTTTAACTTTGAAGGTGTGCTTATACCTACTCACCTAGCTGATGCAACACACTTTGGCGAAGTATCAGGAACTACTCCTTTTCCCATTGGAGTAGCTAAAAATGGTAAGTTGGTCGATTCTATTAAATCTCTAACTTCTTTTTCTGCTCTAGAGTATGCTGCACCTTTGCCCACGATTACTAAAGGATTCTTTGCTTGCGATAATACGGAAATGGCTTTCTTGATTTCTTGCGGGTCAGGGTATATCAGTGGAATAGGAGTTGGTCCGTATTGTTCAGGAATTGAATCTTCCGGTACGCGACCTAAAAAACGTTCATACATACGTCATCGATTTATATAATAATAGTGGAGTGACTCCATAACAAAATTGTACTAGATGTAGCCTGTGAAGTCATCAGGAGTATAGATCCCTTTCTATGCATGGTCCGCGATCATGAAAATATTGAATCAGAGCATTTCTTTCTGAGGCAGCAGATCCGTTCAACCGATGAACTTGGTCTCTGAATCGATCGGGGTGAAACAAACTCTGTCACCGAGTTGGAACCCGTTCGGCATAAAGCTCACATTGAAACTGTGGCGACTGAGATTCTCTTGCAGATACATAAGAACAATAAATGCATAGGCGCAGCATATTTTTGAACAAGAGATGATAATACTGTTTTTTTTTCGTGGCATAAGAGTTTGTCCACGAGCGAAGCGGAGCGGAGGGGGTGTGGCAATCTCACGATCCAAATAAACGTACTTCATCTCGAGTAGGAAATGATATTTTTTCTAGGATAGTTGTTGTGGGTGCATCGTTAGTAAACGTGTAAATTTGTGAGTCCTGTCGAATTTCGATTTAAAAATGGTGTGAGCTTGGCATATTTCGAAATATAACGAGTTTATCTTGTTACCATGCCTCCAAGTTACGAACTTTCTGTAAACAAATTCATACCTTTCTCGGGATTTATCTGGCAAAATATTGTTGGAAACTGAGTTTGCCGCTTCAACTATATGAGGTGGTGTACATGATTCACCAATTTCACTATCAGAGTCCATATCAATTATAGTTTCAAATAGAAGTTAAAATAAAATCGTGAAAATGTTTATAAACTATCAAACGAAGTGACGTGTTCGTTTGCTGATTTCAATTGTAGTGAGATTAACTGTCAAAAGTGTCAAAAATCCATCAATTTGTTTCAAGTATATTCCCATTGAGTCGCATGATAATATTCATTTGTTTCATTTTCACTCGAAGAATATTACGTCTTGTCTCGTCTTGAAAGTTCCGACTAACCTCTCAAAATATTGTCGGGAAAATCCAGGTAAGCTGCTCCTGGTCTGCCTGTTTTAGCGAGACGAACAGCTTTTTCCACGTGTAGAGGAATCAAAGAAATACTTGCTGGCCTGGCAGAATATTTGCAATAAGGTCTTGCTAGCTCTACCTGGAAATAAAGTGATTGTTTTCAATGGTGGAATTTTATGACCATATTGTGTTGTTCTATTTGGAATGCAACGATAGCAAATACTTTTATTAATAAAAACAATATCATTAACATTTTGTGACTTTATTCACGTTACCTAATTATTCTTATAAAAATTAAGAATTGCCTCCGCCCATGATTATAAAAACTTGACAGAATAGGATATTTTTCTTACATTCACCATAAACCAGTAGCATGTCAACGTACTCGTCTGAACTGAATGTAAATGGCATATTGTAGGTATGTACTTTTAACAAGATTAATTACTTTTGGATGGTGGATAACACAAAGGCTACTCATATTCTGTCAAGTTTTCATAAACATGGGCGGAGGCAATTTTTCATTTTTATGAGGAAAATTAGGTAACGTGAATACAGTCACAAAATGGTAATGATTTTTTTTTTATTAATAAAGACATACCAAGTATGTGCTATCGTTATATAACACAATAATTTTCCATTACAATATACAGGTTGTGCCATTTGGAAATAAAAAGTGAGAAGTAGCTACCACAGGGCTGACAAATGAAATTTATTTTATTACACGTCATCAGGAAAGTACTTCAATGCTATTCGAAGCAGTTTTTCTATTTTTTAATTATCTTGTCAAATAAGCGAGATATTGCCTGTATACGATAACTTGGGACACCCGGTATGTATAAAAAGGGCTTTACGAAGTAAAAAATTTATAGATATATTATTTAAACTTTTATGTAGTCATTTAAGATAACAGAGATTAGAAAAAAATTAACAACAATAGTATATGTATAACTTTTTGAAAAATTGACTTAAATTTCTTTTCCAACGGGTATTTATTCTTTCAAGTGTCTAGATGATACCAACATTTATTCAAATTTTAAATTGATATTTGTTACTAAAAAAAAATATTTTATGTGGTACACTGTATTTAGCGGTGGTGCGCCTATGTCTTTACGACTGGGCGGAGCCCTATTTTCGGCGTTGAATAAAAATTATAAATAATAGAGATAGAGTTCCAGGAGTCGAAACTTTTTACTTGGAAATTTCCTCCTCTTCAAGAATCGATTTTGAAAATTCTCTAAATTTGATAATTTTTGAGTTACTAACAAAAAACGAAATGCTATCTTTTTTTCATCTTAATTTGTTAATAACAATTGCAAATTTTTTATGTGCTAATACATACTTTCGATACATTTTTCTAGACGTCATTCCGAATCGAATGAGCCATCGCTCATATTTTTAGGAGCTTTATTAAGAATTAACACGTTTTTGAGCGTGTTAATCAGACTATATCATTAATTTGAATGTTTTATGTTATGAATGGTCGTCGTATTATAAAATGATGACTTCCGAATAATAGGTATTTGATTTTTTACGCACTTGTGCGAAAAAGCTTAGTTTACGCACTGTCGCAGAAAAACATGAATATGACATTCAGAAAAATGTCAAATCATAGTCATTACTTGGCAATTGAAGATAAAATAGTTAGAGAATACTATTATAAAGAAAATAAAAATCATTCACCTGATTACACTCCTGGAATCCCCCAATTCCTTCATGATCTACCGGAGCTGATCCGCCAATAACCAGTACTGGCCAGCAGTTCACCTGGGCATTCGCTAACCCTCCAAAGGTGTGTAGCAATCCAGGTCCGGACACAACCAAAACAACTCCTGGTGTACCTGTCAAGTATCCCATCGCCTGGGCTGCATAGCATGCCGACTGCTCATTTCTCATCCCAATATAGTTTATTCCGGCCATTTGCAAAGACATACTGAGCTCAATGACCGGGTATCCGATGATTCCGAAAACATACTCGATGCCCTGTAAATGGATCATTTATTCAATATCATTACCAATAATCAAGTCTCATGTTTATACTTAATCATCAATATATTAAAAAAAAGTGAACACCTAACATATTTGAAATATCCACTATAGAAAATACTCAGGACGAAGGATATTCTGATGAATGAAGTGTAGTACCAATAATTGTTCCATCAACAAACAACGTTCTGAATTTCTGAGAAAACAGCCACCATTTTACAATTACCAGATTTTGTTTAATTTCACCCGCCCCGGAGTGTGTAATGAAATCTTGAAAGTTGAATTTGCCCCACTTCCTACTGTCAGAATGAGCTAGTTTCGTTCCCAAGACAATGCACGATTACCTGAATGCCATCAACCACTATGATATGGGTATCAAATGAAAGGACTTGACGAGCCAAACACAATAAGTAAAGTGACGTCAATTTAAATCCAATATGGCGGACGTCACAAAATGGCAATTTTATTTTTCACATTATCCCCTACGATATGGGTATGAAATGAAAGGGATTTATGAGGATAACACAGTAAGTAAAAAGACGTCATTCTAAATCCAATATGACAGGCGTCCCAAAATGGCGATTTACCATTTCCACAGAAACTCTGATGACATGGTTATCAAATGAAAGGGCTTGATAAGCGAACTACGATGAGTGCACTGACGTCACAAAATCGCACAAAAACTCATAAATTCTATACTAACCTCTGTGATATGGGTATCAAATTAAAGGGCTTGATAAGTGAAATTATTGTGAAGCCAATAAGGTGGACGTCCTGAAAAGGTGATAAATTATTTTGTAAATCCAATATGGCGCCCGTCACAAAATGGCGATTTATGATCTCCACACTAACCCCTATCTATGATATGGGTAATGAATGAAAAGGCTTGATAAGCGAAATACGACGAGTACAAGTGACGTCCCATCAGACAGTTCATTAAACAAATTCTAATGCTAAAATTTACAAAATAAAATGAATATAAAACATTTTTTTGAAACGAGCTTTTATTCATAAACTATTGAAGTTAAAAGAAAAAAATATTAAGTGTATAAAAACTTTTAACTACCTATTTAAATATTTCCTCAAAAGCTTGAGGCGTGAAATGTTATTACACTTTTAATGAAGCCTCAAGCTTTTTTTTAATAACAACAAGTTTATTAATTCATAATACATCAAAATACAAGGAGTTTAAAAAATTATTCAATAGTAAAATAATATTTCTAAAGAGAATATCATAAAACATTTTTTTGTTTTCATACACTAAATATTATTTTTTACTTTTCAGTTTATAAATAAAAGTTTATTTAAAAGAAAAAAAAATTAAATTTATTTTTATGCTACCAAGTCGTACTGGAATTTGCGATTTTTCTATGCCTAATCACCTTGTTGAAACCTTCAAAAATTTATGAAAAATTCCAAGATTTTATTTACTGAATCCATCAATTCTAAATTGCTGCGCCTCGTTAAAAAAAAACAGTTCTCGATCACGAGATGCAAACAAAATTTTTTCTAAAAACTTCAAAAAATAAAATTAGGTAGTATAAAATTTTGTCACAATTCGAAAAGTGTTGAAAAGCCTTACTTACTTAATTATTGTTAAACATTCAGAATTAAAATGGAGTTTTGCTTGATTGAGGACCATAAATTTAAAAATAAATGATTTCTTTGATTTTTGTTTGATTGAGGTCCATCTAGGTTAGAATGTGAAAATTCCATATAGTTTACAAACAGTTTACCACCTGAAAGATACAGTTATCAAGGACTTTTTCCATAAGTGGAAAGAACGGACCCAAGAATTAAGTTTCTTCTCTTTTCATGATTTCCTCCTCGTACACAAGAGCTCGTACAATAAAAATTGTTCGTCGATTCAATTCATGAGTAAGTATATGATAACGCGATTGAACGAACTATAGTTCAAGTGCATCGTGAAGAGACTGAAGACAAGGTTCAGAACCTTGATATTTGAATAAAATTGTTACCGCTACAAAAAACCGCACTTCATACATCTTACTCGGTTCACAAAATTGCGTAGCAATGTCGTAAATAGTTATTTTTGTATCTAGAATGCGAAATAATACTTTTGCGTTCGAGAATGGAAGTTATTTTGCTTTGTTTAGGTTCAGCGAAGCAAAATAACAATTCGACAATTTTTTTAAATGGTACTATATGTCAAGTTTATATATACAGCGTGTTTAGTAATTTTTTTGTCCACCTCTGTAATTCCCTTGTTCAAAAATTTACTCAGTCGGGGACAGCCAGACGGATATCTAGCGATACGGCAATTGGAATCAGATAGTTAGGAACCTACGTAAGTTTTCATAAAACAAGTTTTAAATGCTACATTAGCAGCTGTTTTATTAAGAAATTATTACGATGTTTGGGATAATTTTAAGTATCAAAAACATGAATAAATCCATTAATAGTTGAAGAAGTATTTGACATAAAAAGAAAAAACATTGTATTTCGTTTTTAAACAAAATTAGTGTATCGAATCAATTTGTCCACTAGGTCTGTCGACATAAACCACTTTTGATATGATCTTGTGTGACTATAACAAAGTAATAAAGGAACACAAAATTAAGCATATTGGAGGCGTATTTTAGAGATGATCGATTTTGTGGCCCAAAATTTTTAAAAACACGATTCTAGTAGTCCGCTTCCAACAAATCGCCTTCCACTTTGTCTGATGCATGATTACTACACCTTTTCCCAGTGTTGCCGATAGAAAATTGTCAAATTATACGGGAGTTGTAACAAGATTTTACGGTTTTATACACCCAAGCCGTTTTCGATTTGGTCGAGAAAATTTCAGTGTATTTGACAGCGTTTGAGCTGATGACGTCATAACAAGTATTCGCTTATTTTCTCTCAGTTTCTTGGACTTTGCTTCCAATGTGGCTCATTTGGTCATATTTTCGGTTATTTCGGTATTTTCGGTTATTTTAAATAAACCATTACTGAATGACGTATGACAGTCACATGTCACAGAAGTACAGCATGAAATAAACGCTCTGTGATTCCACAAAACAGGCAGAAAAATAAAAAATATAACTGATTCTACAATGACGTATGACATATACGTGTATATATTCTGTAACTTTGACAAGTACTTCCGCCTCCAAACACTAATGTCTTACAAACCACTGTCATCTAGATCTATGGTTTCAAATCGATCATCAACCATCTAAAATTCAACATCACGAAATTATACAGAATTATACGACAATTTTGGGGGTACGAAAATTATACACACCCAAGCCAAAATATACGAAAATCGTATAATTATACACTGATTGGCAACACTGCCTTTTCCAGTAGTATTTCGGAAAGCGTCAAGTTCATTTCACCCTCCCCCGGACTCTATACTCTACCTAATTGCCACCCCCCGTCCTTTAAATGCGTTATGGATCCGCCCTTGGGAGCATGAGGCAACACCGGTGTCTCGTCTATACAAAAGAGTAGGGGCCTAGGCCCCTACCAAAGACAATTTTAATTTCTCTATGGCCCCTACTCTTTGTCTATACCGAAAATACCTGTGCCATAGGTAGGAGTGCGATTCCCAATTTACCTCATATTCAGTCTAATTTGCCTGGAGCAGGAGTACTGCATTACGCAGGGGAACAGTAACCCTATTGATTTGCGCGAGCATCGCGCAAGCATATCACAATTTAGTGTTGCCAGTCCTAGTACTTTCGTACTAGTTTTAGTATCTTTTCACTCTGTCTAGTACGTTAGTACGCCGAACACAAAATTCGTACGTTTTGAAAAATATCAAACATTAAAATTAAACATTACCGAAATTATTAGTGCAAGTCATTCATCCAAACAGTTTTAAGTTTTGTACTTCTTACAGCTTGGCAAATCCACGGGGTGTTTCCGAAATTGGACAAAAAAAAATAGGTTGTTTTATGGAACATAATGTAATCTTAGTTTTTGAAGTAGTCAAAAATATTCGAAAATTTTGTCATCTTCTACTTCACATTTCATTTACTGCTCCAATTTCGGAAACACTCTGTATAAGGGAATATGAAATCGGCACGCCTATCGATGAGCGCGGTACTTACTACCCTCTTTATCGTCCGAATACTTCCCATTGTAATTCACGCATCTCATACGTTTATCAACATTCCTTTATAGATTTTTCAAGCTGTAGATTCTATGGAGTTCATCTGTGGCACTCTGTACTTATTTTGCATAGCGATAGCGAAGCGAAACATACACTATGTCTTTCCGGTACATCAGAAAGTGATAGCGGGTGCTTCGTTTCGCTTCGCTCGCTATGCGAAACGTTACAGAGTGCCACCCCATATTGTCATTACACTGGGTGCACTTGATAGTTCACGCTCCTTTCTGATTGACACCTACCTGACCTAGTACTTTTTTTCGGTGATTTTCTAGTACATTCTGAGTTGCAGGGCTGGCAACACCGATCACAAACACAGTAAACACGTAAACAGTAACACACATCGAAAATCGAAAATTACCATACCAGTCATACCACTGATGGCGCAGATGTACTCTGAATAATTATCGTACTTAATTAACAAATGACCTTCTCAGTAAATAAATAACAAGTAAGATGTATGTAATGAAATAGCAAAACTAGAAATAGGTACTCACTTGTTTTTTTAAAGCTTGGGCTATAACAGAATTTCCATCTATGTCATCCATCGTTTTGTTAGTTAACGAACTGAAAACTGAACACCTTGCAACAACACTAGAGCGCTGAAATGTTTTTCTAGATATTAATAGGTAAACAATAAAAATGCTGGAAAATGCTATTATCGTTGACTTATCAGTGAAACAAGCACTTAACCTGTGCGCCTCAAAAAGTACCAAAGTTCAATCATTTGGAACATCCTTGATGAATTGATTCAAGACAGGTACTGATCTGCCCAAATTGAATAACATTAATAATGGGATTAATTTTATTTATCACCAAAATGATTATTTGTCATCAAACAAAATCCTCTGATTCATAGTGTCAATCCCGGAATAGTATATTAAGGTAAGAGTGGATTTTTCGAGCACGAAGGCGCAGCTGGAGTGCTCGAAATAGAGCAAGTGTCCGAAAGATCAGTTATCCACGAATACTTTACGTTCTTTTTTTCAATTGGTGCTCTTTGAAATCATAAATACTGGTTTCATTATTACAAATAATGGAAATAAGAACTTTTCCGCACGATTTTTCGTTTTGAAAGTACGTACGATTTAAAATCGTTCGGAAAAGTTACTTTTCCGCACGATTTTTACTTTTCCGTACGATTTTTACTTTTCCGTACGATTTTTACTTTTCCGCACGATTTTTGTATTTTTGAAAATGATGATATTTAGTACTAACTAAATGATCTATTCTGTCTTATTAGTCATTTTGTAGCATTATTATAAAAACTTGTTTATTAAAAACCTTGTTTTTTCATAAATAAGATGGACAAAAACACTCGTAGAAAAAATATTTTAACTAACTCTTACGGAAAATGTCTTTTCCGCCCTTAACGGTTTGCCCGAACTCCGCTCCGCGTCGTTCGTGCAACTGCCTTCACGTGCGGAAAAGTACTACTTTCCGCACTTGTTAGGTAAATAACTATATAATGTAAAATGGTTCAAATCGTGATGTGACATCAGTATACCTTTCCTTAATGTTTGAATAAAAGTTTTGCAGATGTTTGTAATATTTCATTTGACGTTACAAAGGTACACCTGTCAGATCAATAATCATAAATAAATTGTCATTTAGATTTCACGGTTCTAGAGTTGTTGATGTGGCCATCCATTGTTAATTAAAAAAAACACGCGTTTTTGAAAGTTCGCAGTAAAAAGGGACACCAATTGAAAAAAGTAACTTTTATCTGTGACGGGGGAAAAAAGTTTGAAATTTTATCTCTGTAGAAAGGTACTATAAAATATGACTTTTCATGAAATTACTTTCTACTTTTTCCTGGATACATAGGTAAAGGTAAATATCTGCTCTTGCAAAAGCTGATCTCGCACGAATCCGATGTTCAGCTCGGGGCTTTAACCTAACCCCCTATCTTCATCACTCAATCTGCACACACATTCATAAGTTCGAAAAAAGCTGATAAAATGAAAAAAAAAGATGACTAACTGTCGCTAAGAACCACGTACATATGGCGTAGTAAGGCGTAATCCTATTGATGCGGCTATGAACCGTGTTTGTTTATATAGATGAAATGGTTGTTCATGAGAGAAAATGTGAAAGATCTCGCGAAACGAAAGGTCTCAAGCTCAAGCCGTAGACATTTGATTTTTTTTTGTATTAATACACGGGAAAAATAATAGATTTATACTTTTTTCCCTTGTATAATAAATAACTATTTTTAAAGCAAGCCTCAGCGTGTGCAAATCGAACTTTCAAAAACGCGTATATATATATATATATATATATATATATATATATATAGTGTCCTTCATAAAGTTCGTATCATATGGGAATTTTTTTTATTGATACTATATTGTGAAGTTCGACTTGGGCGTTGAGTTGTGCTTTGAAACATATGAAAAATGACCTACTCGGATGTGGACACGTGACTTTCGCTACCTGTCAAAAGTAATATTTTTTCAAAGTAATCGCTGAAAACAGGTTTATTTATTCGAATTAAAAAATTTCAAAAGAAAAAGTTGTTTCTTTTTTGATTATACACATACATTTAAAATTTGAACGTTCTATTGCAACTTTCAACTTTTGCCATTTTTTTGATAATTACAAACTTTCTGGAACTTTAAAAATTCGTAATTTCGACAAAACTGTTTTATACCAGTAGCTTTAATATGCGACTAACTTTCAATCGCGAAACATCAGAAAAAATATGTTTTTCAAAGCACAACTTAACGCCCAAGTCGAATTTCATAATAAATTATTAATAAAAGTTATTCCCATATGATGTGAACTTTATGAAGGACACTATATATATTTGAAATCCGTGAAAAATCATTTTTACCGCGTTGTAAGCCAACAGGTTTTGACTTATGAGGAGTTTCATACACTACTCGTACAAATTGAAGCCGTTCTGAATTCGCGCCCGCTTTGCCCTCTTTCATCTGATTTCATTACATTTTTCGCATGTTCGTTAATATATTACTAATAATTGTTATCCTGTACTCTTTTGTAACGACCGTGCATTAGCTTTATCATCTCGTCTGCTTTGGAAGTAATGCTATTAGAAGCCGCAAAAGGTATCTCTTCATTCTACACCAGTTAGATGGTATAGAGCTCCCAATGGTAAAGGGAAGGAAGTCTCAATATGTGGATGTCAATACATTGTTAATCATGGTTTCGCCAAAATTTCGCAGCAATACAAATTCATTCGTTTTAATTGTATTGGCCGTTTCCAGGAGTCAACAATTTACACCATCTTCTGCGAAAGTTTTGGTATCATCACCATCAATATCCTAATTTTCGTTTCATGCGTGAATGTGAACAAATCGTCTCCCCCTCCGCTCATGGCTTTGAAACGGGTGATATGAGCACCATGTGAATTTTTTACTATAGTATCCTTCCATACTTTAGTAGTAGTGGTACCAGTATTGACTCACGATTTGTTCATATAGTTTATAAAATATTTTTAGATTTTTAGAGCCATAATCTTATACTCATTTACTATTTGACCAATCATATACAAACACTGTAGTTTGAACATTCTTTCAATCCAGTACAGTTTCCTCTTTTCAGACCGTCCACCGAAATAATTTGCTGACACAAGTGACAAACTTTATTGCTCAGCCAGACCTGCAAGCGACATTGGCAATATTGGCGTGAAATGTCCCATTTGAAAAGCATTGGTATATGTTACGTTCACTGACTTCTCCATATGAATTTGACTGTAGATTATATGCTAATTTAATCAAGACGTCTTTAAGCTGTGCATTTTCAGTGTCACTTTCGGATCTTCCAGATGTCATTCTCCTTGTGAACAGATTATGACATTTCAACATCTCTGTGCTATTTGGGAAATATCCCTATCTTACACAAATTTCCCGAAGACTTTTAAGCTCATGAAGGTGTAACCAGTTTAGGATAAGAATACATTTTGAACAAAACAAAGACTTTTAAGCTCATGAAGGTGTAACCAGTTTAGGATAAGAATACATTTTGAACAAAATAAATGACAATGAATCATACAATTAAAAAATTAGCCGTTTATTGATTGAAAAGACTAAAGTACTCGTTATAAATCACGATCACAGTTATACACAAATATGAATACACCAAGGAGCTTTTTTTAAGTAGCTTCTTCTGCAACTTCGTCCGCTTTTCTGTTCCAACTTTGCTCTTCTACTGATCCAAAACAAATGAAGAGAAGTCCAGAGCACATATATACACAACCTCCTATGATAAAAGTATAACCCCATTCCGTCGTGCCACTCTGAAAATCAAAATACACTTTTATGAGAAATTAAATGGTATAAAAGGTTATCGATGAAACTTTGTCTACAAGTTATAAAATTTCTGATAATATAGTATACAGCCAAATTAAGTCGGCACCATTGCTAATTCCGTTAATATTAATGATACGAATTCTGTTGAATGCAAACTAGTGGCATTTTTATGGCCATCTCGATTATGAAGACAAAAAATAATTCTCTGTCTCATTCTCGAAATATTTCAGGTAATAATTTTTTTGTTTTAAATTGAATATATTTATGTATTTCGAAACATGATCACATTCTCAACAAAATATCTCACAAGATATTTTTATTGAACTTGAAAGTGAAAAAGTTATATGGAAAAAGATAATTTCAATTCGGTAGGAGTGAACCCCTCGTTCACCAGATAAGATTCTCCTCGAATTTAATTTTTGGAGAGTTCTTCGAATTGATATTAATAAAATCAAGCAGCGCATAGTGTCCATCAAGAAAACAGTTTTAACATTCAATCCATTAAAAAAATTCTGATAAAAATTCGAGTTATTCAAATAAAATTATTACAGAGATGCAGAAGAGAATCTGATGAACTGTTTTCGAGAAAAAAAATAAAAATTTAATTTTTAGAGGAATTTTTAAGTTTTCTCAAAAACCATATATCAGATTCCATTTTAAATATCATGGCATATCAATGTCAAAGTAAGATAAAATCACGACTTTTTTCAGAATGTTTTACTTCATCGTTATCTCATAATTTAAAAAAAAATTGGGAAAAGCTTGTTATAAAATCAAAGACAGCTGAGAAGAATCGCTTTGGCAAATGAAATTTATATGAAATTTAGCAGAGTAAACATTGAGGAACTATCCATACCACTTTTCAGACTTGAAATCAGATGATTTTTATTTTTAATAATGATTTTCAAAACCTCTGACACGAAACGGCGAATCGCTCCAATAAGTGCCTCTGTAGTAAATGAACAAAAAGACAAAAATAGTGGTACTTTTGTCAACCAGATGGTGCAAATAATAATTATTGTCACTATCCTATTTACTGTACAGCGTTGCCAATAGTTCTAGACAGCAATAACCAATGTAAATTGTTTCTTTTTACGGAAATGTCGATCGGGGTTTGTCAGTGGAAGACTCAGATACAATAATTGAAGATTTATGAAATAAGTTTTATGCTTTCGAACAGAAATAAAAAATTAAGTTCGAATTTGGGTCTCTATACATGGTTAGTCTGGAGGTTCTGCAAATCAACCGAAATTTGAAGACAAGGACTACACATCCCTGTTTCTGAAAGATGTGATCTACACCAAATACAAAACTGAAGACTCCGCAAATTTTCCTAAACTTTCAGACATGATTCAGAATGGGGTGTTGAGTTCAAAAAACGAGGTCTCCACCCAATACATATCTGAAGGCGATCAATGCAAATTTCCTGAAATTTGGAGACAGGACACTTTTAGGAAGACGGAATCCGAATAATAGGGTCTCTGAGGTCTCCACCACGAAAATCAGAGCCATTGCAACTTTCACCAAATTCACAGACATGACTTAACAGAGGTCACTGATCTCAAAAAATGACATTCACGAGGTTTACACCAAACAATAAACTAGAGGCCCTGCTAATTTCTCTAAATTCACTGACAAGACGCGCAGTAGGGGTCGCTCATCACTAATAATGAAATAATCTGCAAACAATCTGCACCTGTTAGATTGTGTAAAGCGGGGAGTACTGAACACACTGAATATTCAATCTTTTTGACCAAAGTGTGAAAGGGTATAAATCTCTTTGTTGCAGCTGCGCCCACTTGAATGCAAAGTTCCTGAAATTAATATACCTATATGTTTGGTGAGGATGAAAGCATGAAAAGATTGTTCAAAAACTCTATATAAAAATCAAAATATTTCCTCTAAACCTTTTTCTTCAAACTTAATCCATTAATATAACAGCAGAACGACTACATCTGTATCTGATGATTAATCTGATAGTAATTTTTCATCTGAAGATATGCTTTTCCGACAAAAACTTCTCCTAGAACCCACTGCCTGCTGAAATTTTCGGAAAATGAAAAATTATCAGAAATTTTCGAAAAATAAAAAATTTTCCTGGCTTCTGATCCCATTATTTTTGTATGGCAGTAATTTCTCGGAGATTATGTCTTTTGTAAACTACCAACGCGAGGAATGCCGTACAAGAATATTTCGTCGGAAAAGCAAATCATCAAATGGAAAATTATTATCATTATAATAGTCACCTGTACCGCCCAAAATTGACAACATAGTCCCTAAAATTATGTTTTCATAAAGCAGCATCGTCATGAAAATATTTCAATAATTGATGCTGGGTCACTTGACCCTTTCAAAATGCACGATGGGCTTGTAGTCTATAGTATCAACTGAAGTTTACGCTTTCATCTACACTCGCGATGAAGTTGTAGACTGTTTCCACGTTATTAAGCAAAAAATATATAGTAAACCTCCATAGTCACCGTTTGTGTATTCGAAAAATGAAGAAAAAAATCTAGAATTTTTCGTTACTTACATGGTTTTGAATAAGGGCCCCGGTTATGGCTGGAACAATGAACCCCGTAGTTCCTCCAATGAAACTCATAATTCCAAATATGGAACCAGCAAAGTTCGGTGATAGATCTTGAGGATTTTGTAAATTAGTCAATACCGCAGCTCCATTAATTGACATACTTAAAGTAAGCAATGCTACAATTGGTACCCAATTGCAACCAATGAATGAAATTCCGATCAACAGGATACCTGGTATGATATGTGCTGAAAGAAATGAAACAAATTACTCACTCATCACATTATGCTAGCCTGGACGCCCAGATACTGTAATAATATAAATAAAAAAGGTGAAGTCAAAGTCCAAACCGACCAAATAGGACAAGCTCGTTTAAAGGTAAGCGCTCACTGATTCGCGCCGAATCCGCACTGATATATATTTTAGTTTGTTTTGTTTTCTTGAATTTGTTATTAAATCATTGGTATTATCTTGAGAAATATTTTTTCTTCACTTAATTAGATATCTAGTCCCTATATAATAGCACAATTATGACCAATGGACGTCCTGTAAGGACATTCAGTCAACTCGTCAACGTTTGCTCGATTTTCTGATCGGCACCGTTCGACTTATCCCTTATCCACCACAGTTGCCTCATTCTCCACAACAGACTCAATGTCCCCCAGAGTGTAAGACAACATTGATGTTTCTCCTTTATCTTACAGATGTATCATCTGTGGTGAGTTCGGTATTGTACATCAAAGATGAAAGCGAGCAGTTGTCGACTACCAAAATCCAAACTGCATTTGTCCAGATAAATGGGAAATATTTTTTATTTATTTACCATGGGCGACCCAGGCGCTATAATTCTGTTTGGAATGGCAAAAAAATATGATTTTTGCCGTAGATTCGAATGAAGATGAGAAATTCAACTTTGCGCCAAAACGAGAAAACTATGCGGTGGAAGTTTTTTTTTTTTTTTTTTTTTTTTTTTTATTGATAATACACCTTCCAAACAGAACAAGTTCTGGTATAAGGAAGACAATACGTTGAACATATTTAAGTATTAGTTTTTAGAATTTCAAAGTTGATAAAAAGTAACAAATCTTGAAAAATTTAACATAGGAATAGATTGATGAACATCAATATAATAGCAAATTTTCTTTGAGTTTTTTCAAGAAAATATGAATAGACTTCGATTTTTTTATATCATCAGTAAGTTTATTGTAAGTTTCTATAGAACTCGATATAGGATTATTTTTGCCTTTATTTGAATGAATATTATTTAAATGAAAGTTATTAGCATTTCTGATATTATAGTCATGTAGTTTCGATTTTTTTGTCAAATGACTGTTACTTTTTTGCAAATTATTTGTTAGCTTGTATACAAATTTGGATTTTTCAAATTTTATTAGTTTTTCTAATGTAAAATGGTTAGCATCTTTGTATAATTCTATGGATGGTGTTTCCCATGGTTTTTTAAATATTACTTTTATTGCTTTATTCATTAAACGATATATTATGTCTTTTTGATTTTTACTGCAAGATGACCAAATTGTTATTAGATATCGAATATGCGAAACAATATGGGCATTATAAATGAGATTTTGAATCTGAAAATCTAAAAAATCGATTCTTCTTATTGCTCCAACCAAAGCAATAATTGATTTTTTTATTTTATTCACATGGGATTCAAAATTTAAATTCTTATCAATCAATAGGCCTAGATATTTGTGTTCTTCAACTTCTTTCAATATTGTATTCTTTATTTTTACATTCAATTTAATTTGGTCTATATTTTTTTGTTTGAAAATCATGTATACAGTTTTTTCTAAGTTAATAGTTAAATTCATTTCATCTATCCATTTTTCAAACAAAAGAATATCTTTTTCGATATTGTTTTCTAATTTTTTTTTATCTCTGGCTGAATAATAAAGTACAGTATCATCTGCAAAAGAAAAATGTTTCCCTATCAATTTTATTTTGGTTATACTATTAACATAAATCAAATAGAAAATTGGAGCCAGAACTGAACCTTGGGAAACCCCAATAGTGGATTGTTTTTCAATACTTTTATTTTCGTCAATAACAACATATTGAATACGGTTTTCAAAGTAATTTTCAAAAAGTTTATATGAGTGACCTCTCACCCCACAGTTATTTAAAATTTCTAGTAATATTGTATGATTTACCGTATCGAATGCTTTTTTCATATCTAAAAAAATAGCAACTCCATATTTACTTTCATCTAAGGTTTCAAAAATTTCATTCATGAAATCAGTTACTGCTGATTGGGTATTTGAATTTGGCAAGAAAGCATACTGAAATTTATCAAAACCAGAATTATCACTAATGAAATTTATCAGTTGTTCTTTCAATACTTTCTCAAAGATTTTGGAAAATACATTGAGTAGAGCTATCGGGCGATAGTTAGAAACATTATTCTTTTCTCCTCCTTTATAAATTGGTTTTAATATAGTTCTTTTCAGATAATTTGGAAAGATACCTTCCTCAACACATTTATTAATAATCAGAGATAGGGGTAGACTAATTAGATCAACTATATCTTTCAAGTTTTTTGAAGTTATCTGATCTTCCCCAGGAGCAATGTTGGATTTTAGTGATATTATAATTTCATGAATTTCTTGTTCCGAAACTGGTTTTAAAAACATATATTTACTACAAAGTGATGATATTACTGGTTTGGTTTTGAATTTTTTTGATAAAGTTAATCCAATTTCTGAGAAAAAGTTGACGAATTCATTACATATGTCTTTGCCACACGTTATGAGTGTGCCAAATTTACTTTTAATTTGATTTATGGATTGTTTATTTTTTTATTTCCAATATTGCTATTGATAACATCCCAAATTTTTTTGAGGCTTTTATCTGCTTTTTCAAATTGTTCATTAAGTTTTTGTTTTTTTAAATTTTTACATAATGCAACACATTATGTAAAAATCTGATTTTTTATTTTTTTGTATGCATTTTTTAATTCATCATTATTTGAATGTTTTTTAAATTGTTTGTATAATTTGTCTCGAATTTTCATTTTATTTATCACAGATTTGGTTATCCAGTTATTGTTTTCTCGTGTTTTGAAGTTTTTGGTTTCACTGGATTTTTCTTTACATTCTTTTATACAGTTGGCACGTTCTTCAAATGTTGGTATGTCACTGAAAGAGTTTATTTGCTTTGAAATGCAATCGCGAAATTTATTTTTATCTAGAATTTTTATAACTTTTTTTATCATCTTCGGTTTGTTTTTTATTATTTTTTCAGTTTTTATATTTAATATTTTATGATCAGAAAGATGGTAATCTTCATATTTAATATGATATTTTATAGGTACTGTCTAATTGAAAATTTGTCACAACATGATCTATTATGGATTTTGTTTTGTTATGATTCTGTCGAGTATAATGATGTTCATCAATTACATTTAGTATTTTGTAACCATTAGTTTTATAAATACTTTTGTATTCATCTACTAAAGAATTTTTTTCCAATAAGTTAATATTCATGTCACCCAATAAAATTAAATTCTTGTGTGTTCCAGTTGTGCCAGGATTCCCAGATAAGCAATTCCAAATGCATTTTCCTGGTACTTTTGAGGATGTTTTGAAAAAATTACAAAGCATGAAATAGCCGGTCGTGTCCTTAGTAATAATATTCCAATGCCTCTAGACAAATAGCTTATGATTACTATTTGGTGTTTGGCTGATTTAGAATCACTCCTGTAAGTGGTGTAAAAAAAATCGTTTAAAAAATAGTTCTGTTGTAGATATATTTGGTAGATAAGTAAGAGTACATGTTAGGTTAGGTTAGGTTTAGAACATGTAAAAAGTGAATTCTAAATATAAAATTATATCCTGGCCAAGTTAAGACAGGGCACGAATTATTATAAGGCAGTTTCAACGAATTAATGAATTTTCAAGTGAGTATAAGCGATGTTAATTATGTAAAGTCCCAGAGAACATCCTTATCGTAATAGAAAAACTTCCCACTCCGTTCTAGGTATTGCAAAGAGTATGTGACTGTCGAAAACTGTTTTTCGGTGTGTATGCAGGAGAGCCTGGAACCTGGATCGATACATGACATGAGAATACTTAGGAAGTCTGATTTGTATCGCAGTATTCAGAATGGGACTGTTGATTTTCCAGATAATAACCATTTCATTTGCGATCTTGCTTATAAATTATCAATAAATCTACTTGTGGGTGTGTAGGTGTGTTATAAAAAAGCCATGAAAACTTCAACATAAAAATTGTCCCATTGCAGGTTTGTCATTAAAAATGCCTTTGCATATTTAAAAGGAAGGTTTCGGCGTCCTACTTTATGGAGACTGTTAGACTTGATCTGACCGTTTTGATAGTTGTATGTGCATGTATTTTGCACAACATTTGCATTTTGAATGACAATTTGCCAGAAGAAATTGTGGATCAACAAGAACTAGTACAAATAATCAATGAACGAACATATTGGTGATGATGAAGATGTAAACGATGGAAATAAGGATGATGGCCTTATGAACGAACATATTGGTGATGATGAAGATGTAAACGATGGAAATGAGGATGATGGCCTTATTAAAAGATTGGATATTATGAATGGACAGCAAATGGCCAATAATCTGTGAAGTATGCATTTTTTTTGTGTTGAATATTTTAATTAAAATGTGTTACAACAAAGTCTCTTGCTATTTTGTATTTGTATCATTGAATAGTTCATTTCTTTTAGTAACACTTCAAAAAGCAGCATTATTAGTCAGTTATTCCATCAAATATAAATAACTGCATTCATAGGTGGTGAATATAATTAAAAATTAATTATATGAAGTTACTTGATTGAAAGGACCTATATAACAAAACAAAATACAAATTTGAATACAAAAAAAAACCTCAAAACATTTGAGAAATAAACATTCAAATACTAATAAACTCAAACAACTATGAACCACATGTTATAATAATAATAATAATAATAATAAACTTTATTCATGAAATAAGAATAATTTTTAAGAGTAGGTACATATAAACGTAGCATAAATAAAGTTGGTAATCGATAAGGGCAATGCACTTGTTTCGATTATAAGTAAGAGTATATAGGAAACAATGAAGTTACAGTATGTACATTAAATGCAATAAAATGCCATAAAATACTATAAAATGCTATAAAAATACTATATAATAAAATATAGATAATAAAAAATACTATACAAATGCAATAAATTCAATAGACGCAATAAAATGCAGAAAATACAATCAAAAATTCCTTTATAATTATGGTTAAGGTAAGAAGAAGAAGGTATTTATTTAGTCATTGTTATTACCATTATGAGTATCAAGATATAAAAATACAATAAAGACAATATAAAATATATTAAAATTCAGAAAAAAAAACGCAACAAAATGCAGTAAGATACAATAAAAATATTAATTTATAATTATGGTTGAGGTTAAACATTCATATTTTCAGTCATTGTTATTACCATTTTGACTCTATCAAGGTAGTGAAATACAATCTAGGAGTCTGGAGTAAAAACATTTTCAGTTGTGCTTTGAATGTTTTTTTGTTGCTAAGAGATTTTATATTTCCGGGAATAGAGTTGTATATTTTAGTGCCGATATAGGAGTAACTCCTCTGTGATAGTGATTTTTTCACTAATGGTTGCATTAGTAGTTGACGACCTCTGGTTTCATACTGATGGTAGGGATGAGGTGCTTTATCTTCACTAAAATGATATCTTATACACGCATTGAAATAAAATAGCTGGCGAATATCCATAATCTGTGATGTACTATATAGGTCATCAGAAGAATATCTACGCGGTTTCGACATAATTATTTTCAGGAACCTTTTTTGTAGGATTTCTAGTGGATTTATGTATATTCGTGCAGCTGCGCCCCATGCCTGTATTCCATATCTGAGGTGGCTTTCTACAAGTGCAAAGTACAGTGTTTTCAATTGTTCCGGTGGTAAGTATTCTTTCATATGTTTGAAGGAAAAAATTATTTTTTGTATTTTTTTTATCACGTAGTTGACATGTCTATCCCACCTCAGATGTCGATCGAGATATACACCTTCCACTGACTGAATACCATATTCTTTGTCATTTATGCTCATGTTGATTTGTCCCATATCTGTCATACCAGCAGCGTTACAGCTGAAGGGTAGGAATTTGGTTTTTTTGAGGTTCATGGTGAGGAGTTTGTGATCAAACCAGTCCTTTATTACCTTGAGGTCTTTTTCGACTTTCTTCCTTAAATTTGGCCAAGTATCTGCTTCATAAAAAACAGCAGTGTCGTCTGCAAATCCTATGATATCACCAGTTATCTTCAAGCTGAATAAGTCATTAATATAAAGATTGAATAGTGTTGGACCCAAAACCGTTCCTTGTGGTACTCCATATTAAATATCCAATTTTTGACTTATTTTATCTCCCACTCTAACCACTTGCTTTCTTGTGCTTAGGTAACTTTTGAATAAACTCAACACCATTCCTCTGATACCTGAGTCTTCTAATGCTCGAATTAATAATGTGTGGCTTACAGTGTCGAACGCCTTACTCAGGTCTATAAACAGGCACAAACTAGGCCATCCATTCTCTAGAGAAGTATGTACTTTTTTGGTTAAGTTAAGTATGGCATCCACAGTTGAGACTTTTTCCCTAAAACCAAATTGTTTCTCAGACAACAAGTTGAATTTATTTATGAATGAACTCATTCTGTTTTTTAAGAGTCTTTCAAATATCTTCGCCAAGTGACTAATAAGAGAAGTTGGTCTATAATTACTGACGGATGTTCTGTCACCATCCTTAAATACCGGCACTATAACAGAACTCTTGAAGGCATCAGGCCATATTCCTTTTTCAATGCACTTATTTATTATGAATGTCAGTGGGGCCGAAATATGTCCTGAGACCTTTTTCAAGAGTTCTGCTCTTATGTCGTCAAGTCCTGGAGATTTATTGTTTTTTAGTTCACTTATAAGATTGCATATTTCTTTGGAATCTAGGCGCTAACTGCATAGAGTTAGGCAAGACCTTTGAAGTGTTATTAAAGTGAGGGTTCCTTTCAATTTTTTCGGCAAGAATTCTTCCAAAACTTACAAATTTACTATTAAATTCGTCTGCCATTTCCTCATCGTTTGTCAGTGGATCCCCATTTTCATTCGCGATAGTGCCGATATTGAATTTTTTTTTATTCCTCCCACATAGTTTTCGTACCATGTTCCATAAATATTTTGCGTTAGTTTTATTTTTTCTTAGCTGTTGCTCGTAATAATTTTGTTTGGTTTTCTTCAATTTGTTATTGAGTTTATTTTTGTGCAATTTATAGTCATTTTTCAAAATTTGATTTTCAGGATGAATCTTTAGTTCTTTATGCATTTCATTTTTCTTGTTAATCATCCTCAGCAGACTATGTGTGAGCCATGGTGGAAAAGGCGTATTTTTGCGTTTGACCAATTTTTTTTCTGTGCAATTTTTCATTGCTAATTTTACTTCCCTAATGAAGGCATTTGTTGCTGCATTTGTTGCTGCATTTGGATCTTCTTGTGAATAGACAAACTCCCATGAGATTTCTTGAAAAGTTTTAATCAATTTCTCATAGTTAATGTACTCTTTATACCTATTTTTGTGTTGATCTTTTGATTCTTCCAATATGATTTGTAGGATGACTGTATCATGATCAGTGATTTCAGATTTTAGTATCAGTGGGATAGTCATATCAATTCTATGGTAAAGTTTTGATTTGAAAAAGATATGATCTAGACATGTTTTTTGTCTTGTGGGATTGTTAATCATTGAAATGTACCCGAATTCATTAAGTATATTCATGTATTCAAATTTGATCACACTGTTTTCTAGAATGTTTATGTTCATATCCCCAATAAAAATATTATACTCAAATGTTTGGGTTTGATTTTCTTCAAAGTACTCTTGCACACTTTGGAAAAAATCATTTATATCAGAGGCTGGTGAACGGTAACAAGCGGTTATACATATATTTTCGTGCCCAATATCAGCCCTAAGGAAGTTTATACCACGTTTAGATATAACTGTGTGTTGGAAGGAAATGTTGTTTTTCAGGTATATTACTGTGCCGTCATTCTGATTATATTGTCCTTGATTATAAATTAAAGTATAACCTGGTATATCGTATTGTTCTGGATTTGGTAGGTGCCAGGTTTCAGTCAGTACTAGGCAATCAAAATGAAAGTTAATGTTATCCAGTAATATTTTAAACTCATCAAAATTTTTACCCAGACTCCGTATATTGTTATGTAGGATGGTGAAATGTTGGGTTTTATTAACATCCAGAACTTCTTTACACTCATGACATTTATCTAAAGTGAATGAACCACATGTTATTCACTATAAGTCAAGAAGATCAAAATATTGTGACTAAACTATCAAAAAGGTCATGTTTGAATGGCACTGGCAAAATTAAATTATTTTTCTGATTCTTTATCTCGTAAAATTTTTACATATTCCTCAAAAAATATTCTAAATACCGATCCTGTCTTTCCATCTTTTCTTTGTCTACATTCAACTGCGGCTATTGCAGTTTTGCGTTTTCTGGAAAAGATGAACTTTTCGCTTCTTGATGATTCATACGAGTTCTTTGGTTTTGTTGACAGTTACTTTCATTTAGCTGAAGAACGACTAGAACGAGTCCTGACGAGCTACTACATGTTGCCACTGGTTCTATCTCTCTTTTCATGCATTATGTTATTTTTTTATGGTATTCCCAGTGACCGTAGTATTATGTCTTTGTATGTTTTTATTATACCTTGCTATTGATTGTATTGGCAATTTTGAGCCAAATATGTCTTCTAAAACATTTTATGAAGTTCTCTTCATTCTCCTCATATAGGTATATGAGCATAGTAGAGTTAGAAGTCCATTTTTCTTATAGAATGCATTTTGAAGAACGAGTTTCAATTCGGTGACAGAGTGTTTCAGTTAAAACTTCAAAAAACTTCCAGAATGCAATTTTTTTGTAACGTAACAGACAGGAATTTTTTATTGTGAATTGATTCTTCAGAGTTGCATTACTTTTTTTTAAGTTTAAGAGACATTAGAGAGTCATTATTTTGTCATTTGAAGAAGATATTACTGTTAATACTTACAACATAAAACGAATAATTTCCTAATGGCTTTATTGGATAATATTTTCCTCCGCTTCAGAAAATCTCCTAGAGCTCCGTAACATGTGCCCAAAATCAGTCTTAACAAGTGTGGTAATGCAGACAAGCCCCCAGCTTCTTTCAAATTGAATCCTATCACTTCTGCCATGAACTTGGGAACAGTGGTGAGTTGCAGGTAGAGACCGTACAAGTTACCAAAATGTAAAATAGCTAACATCCAGAAAGGAATTGATTTCATTATATCCAAATATGGTGGTACAGCCTAAAAATGAACAAATAAGGAAATGTGATTGATGTCATATTCACAGATATCATGTATTAATGATAATAATCTCTCTCACGGTAATTATTATAGCTACAAACTTCGACAGATATGGTTATCAGAGCTTTCAGAAGAAAAAGCTGCTGTCACAAATAAGACCCGACCGACTCCACTTAAAGTGTTGAAATGGATTGACTTATCACAACTCGGAGCAGAATGATGCAGTACAGATTAGAACGGAAAAGCCAAGTCGTTCATAATACTCAGTTCCGTTTAGAGGTTCATTACGAAGAATGGTCTTTCTACAAAAAATGAAAGGTGTAAACGGTAACCAGCCGATTTGCCCGAAAGTAGTGACCCCGGCGTGATTTATTTCCTGGACATTCTTCTGTAAACTAACATGATTTTTGTTAACAATAAGTAAATTTAAATTTATCAAGTGACTGTAGCAAACATGCCTCCCGGCCATGCCAACCGTAGTCACAACATTTCCTGAATTCAACCCGTCCGACCCAGGGATAGGGTTTACCTTGGTTGAATTACAAGAAAGTGAGAAGATGAACAATCCTTCAAAACAATAACTTTGTGTACTTAAGGCACTACCACGATGGTATAGGTGAGGGAGAGGTGAGGGACATTATAGTACAGCCAGCAGATGACTAATATTACTTAAAGCTCAAAAGCAAGATTATTATGCGACTGAGCAATCCGCAAGAACAAAAGACCAAACAGCTTCTCTAGCTAGATCAAATGGGGGACAACACACCGTCCCATTTTCTGCGGCGCCTTCATAACAATATACCACCGTTCCAGACTCACTGCTAGGAATTATATACAGAGCACCTTCCCAATCGGGTATGTGTTGATATCATCATTCGGCAACGCAGCAAAACGTTGTTCAACATTATCCCAGTGGCCGTCGGAAAACTAGCTGGTCAATCAAACATAGCTAGCGATCTCAGCTTATCCGAATCCCGCTTCTTGTTCGTTTGTGACAGGTTCCCCAATACCCAATCTTTAATAGATACAGGCGCGTCTATCTTCGTCGTTTACTTCAAGAGCCACGTGAAGAGTGAACCTACGTACTTTTCACAGTCAACGGAAATCATATCACGACATATGGTACCCTGGAACTCGACCTACGAAGGCAGTTCTTTTGGAGGTGCGTGGTTGCCGATGTCTCTAAGCAAATCATAAGAGCCGATTTTTTAGCACACTTTGGGCTACTGCCAGACCTGCTCAACAGTCGACTCGTAGACAGATCGACACCATACCAGAGATTGTTAAGCCTAAGAGATTTTTGCCTGTATTTTTTTTATGTATTTTATGTATTTATATCCAAACAGACCTATTGGTCTAATTACCATGGATGATATGTGTTCTGGGTAGGCCTTGTTACTAACTCCATACGCCACCTTAGGAGCAACACTGTTAATTTTTACGCAACAGTGAATTGTGGAAGCTTATTCCCAGTCGGCGACAAGGTCCAATCATTCCGATTTTTACGCCCGAAAAATGAAAAAAATCTTGGTCCTCCTGGGAATCGAGCCCGCGACCTTTCGCTCACGAGCTCCGGCACTAACCACTGCGCCAACCAATACGGTTTACAAACGTATTAATGGGCGTTTTCCATTGAGGAGTTTTAAGCCCTGGGGCTTCTTATTCTAGACTTACTATTGATAGATTTTGACAAATGTCATTTTTCAGCCAATGATTAAACTAGAATAAGAAGCCCTGCTGCATGAAACTCTTAAATGGAAAGCAGCTTATATCTCCTGACCCGACACGTTCTTCCTCACTACAAAGCTGTCATTGGAAATCGCGATTTGAGGCGAAATGTGACTTGAAACGTTCTTTCCCTGACTTTTTCATTTTGTCCCCGAGAAAGGAGATGAATGGAGACCCTGTGAATTATCGCGGCCTGAACACCAAAACAAACCTGGACTGCAGTCCAGTTCCAAACATCGAAGACTATTTGCAGTGTCTTCAAGACAAAACCATTTTTTTCACTGTGGTCCTAGTGCGCGCGTTTCACCAAATTCCGGTGTCGGAAGAAAACATAAAAAAGCCGCCATTACAACTCCATTCATAAATCGGTATTTAATACAGATTCACGAATTTTCGAATCTGGATTGCAGCACAGACTTCAATGCTACGCGGATTAGACTTCTGCTTCGTGTGCATACAGTTCAATTCAATTCTTTATTGGCCAGTTGGGTACAGAATTGTACATATGGCAAGTCATATTTTACAGTAACATTACAATAATTATATAATATAGACATACACGCATCACATCCACAATATATCAAATATGTTCTGTTTTTACAGTAATTAATACCATAATTATATAACAAACATATACGTATGACACCTACAATATAGAAACGTTAATAGTTACAATCATTCAGAAATTCTTCGCAGCTGTAGTAACATTTGTCTAGTAAAAGATTTTTGACGTGCTTGTCTGTTTTAATTTGTGTAATAGCTGGCGGCAGCGCATTGTAAAGACTGACTGCATTATATAGTGGTGAGTCTTTAAATTTTGATGTTCTGTGTCTGTGCACCTTTAATAAGTTTCCATTACGTGTTGGATAATCATGGCATGATGAGGTTTTTTCAAGCATTGACTCATTATTTCTGGCGTAGTTTACACATTTGTATATGTATATGCAGGTTGCTGATAGAAGCCTTTCTCTGATGAATACTGGCCTACAACTCTCTGTGTAGTCCATATCAAAAATCAGTCTCATTAGTCGTTTCTGTAATATAAAGATCCTATTGAAGTTTTTTGCACTTCCCCAAGTCATCATATTATAAGAAATGTGTGAATATGCCATGGCATAGTAGACACTGAGTAGACTTGCCCTGCTTATACATTGCTTCATCTGTTTTATAGCAAAATATGCTTTGTTTAATTTACAACAAGTCAGTTGTTCATCCAAGATTGTACCTAAAAATTTAGCATTAGCAACAACATCAATATTAAGTGAGCCGCATATGTGATTTGGAATATCACTCCGTCTGTTATAAAACCTCATAGAAACTGATTTGTTAGTGTTTAAGATGAGGTGGTTATGTTGACACCATTTGGAGAATGTTTCAATCACCCAATTAATTCGTTCTATCAATATTTCAATATCACTTCCTGACACAGCGATGGTCGTGTCAAACATTGTGATTTGACATTGACAATTTAATAAGTGTTCCCGTAGATCATTAATGAAAATAAGAAATAATAGTGGTTCCAATAACGACCCCTGGGGAACACCTGAGTGTATGTTGAAAGATTTGGATAACACATTGTCATATTTCACAATCATATTGCGATTTTTCATGTAGGACTCTATCCTTTTGGTTAAGTTTTGTGGAAGTATCGGAAAGTTTTCATCGGGGGTATAGACAAATCTATGCGAGCAACAAGGAACGCAATGATATGATAATACCACATAAATAAGAGAGACGCACTACTGTACGCGTCCCCTACTACCTCGTCCGACGAATTAACAGCCACGTCGATATCCCTTCCTCGAGCGAGTCGAGGAGAAATTGTAATGCCCTCTCAACATAATAATTTACGCTCGTATGAAACGAGCATACCCCGATGAAAACTTTCCGATACTGTATACGACATCCTAGTCGCCTCAAGAGCTCCTGGAGTACATCTCGCCATCTAGGGATTATGTTGGAGCGCATAGCAAACTACGGTGTCATTATTAACTCCGCAAAGTGCGTCTTCGGAAAAGCAGAAGTTCTTTCTTACCTACCTAGTAACAGAGGCAGGTACACACCCCCTGCCCGATTACAACGCAATTTGCATCTTCCCGCATTTAGATATTGTGACACAACTCAGACAATGTCTAGGTATAATAAACTTCTATAGTCGATTTGTACCTAGAGCTGCCGCCCGCCTCGCAAGCCCGCAGATCAGGTGACGTTGTTCTTTGTTGGCTCACCCGAAGTTGGACCTCGCCATCATCATCATCGATGCTTCGGGTTTTTCAGTCGATGCTACCTACCTTTTACAGCAGTGTCGTAAGGATGCTTGAGAACTCAACCCCACCGAACTGAAAACTTTGCGCGGCAACTATTTAAATTGAATCTGTAACTCACGTTACATACCTGAAAAAATTATTTCTTACCTTTTGAAGCATTTGAATTCAAAGCTGCCTACCCTATCAGGAGCATGCCTAGTATCATTCTATGGGGGAGGTGATCAATCACAGTGGTAAAATTGAACTGATAGTACTTTTTTTAAAATAATTGTGAGTACCTTTTTTTCCGGCAAGGCCTCATCTACGTTAAACTTCAGTATAGTAACAGTGTTGAAGTAAGGCAGTCACCCCTTTATACTCTCCCTCCTCAGGCACGCGGCTAAATGGTATTACCTCAATGGTGTTCAAATTGCAATTTTTTTTTATCAAAAATCATTTCTTATTCGATTTAATCGGAAAAATCATAAACCCAGAACGGTCAAAATCAACCCAAATAATTCAGAAAATAAGATAGCGTTGGAAAAAACTCAAAAGGCATTTTGTATGAAGTGTGGTGTGACTTGACTGCTCTTACAGTTTGATACATCAAAGTGATAGTTCTCCTAGCACTATCTTTGGAAATTTTCGCTTTAACTTTACCGAACGAAGTCTATATTATTTCATTCAATCCTGTTTCTTACCGATGATAAGATTTAATAATGACCTGAAGGTGGGAAGCTTATTCACGTCCACACTGTATGATAATTAGTACGGATGTAATATGAGTTTTGGCACTCACCTTTTTACTAGTAACAGATGCTCCTTGCGCTTCTTTTATGAAATTTTTTTCGTCCTCACTGATGAACTTATGGGTCTCTGGACTATCCGCAGCGACAAAAAAGAATACGATGCAGAACACCACGATCTGAATAGAGATGACATGAAATCCCCAGTCCCACCCAGCTGAAGATGTTACGGCTCCGACCAGCGGCCACGTTATGCAAGTTGCCAATGTGTTTCCCATCAATCCAGCAACAAACTTTCCCTTTTCTGCTGGAGGTGCCCATTTTGCTATCAACACTTGTAGAGCAGGATAAACCAGACCCTAAAACATTACAATATTGTCAGATACCTGAAACAAAGCTCAGTAGTTCTCAGAGTACGTAGTAGGTGTATATGGGAGTAAAATGGGTAAAAACATCGGTCGGCGACGACTATCGTTATTACAATATTGTGTTATTAATTTCATATTAGTCCAATCAAATGGTGTTTTGGCCAGTGGTTTTGTCTCATTCGTTCTCCATCATTTTGTGGTGCTGAATTCGAATTTCAAATTTGCTACTTTAGTCACTAAATAATTATAAATATAATATTCATTAAATATACATCAATTTATTCAAATACCAATCATTATCAATACATAAACTGAAACGTTGCTGTAGACGTTGGTTTGTGGTTTTCAAGAAAGAAATCCTTCTTTGAATTTGGTAGGTAATTAAGACTTATCTCTGGACCAGGTAAGTACGTACCCCACAGTCATCTCCTTGCTTGCTGGAATAAAGATTCAAAATCTTGGTGAGACTTTTTCAGTAGAATGTACTGTTGTTCTTCCTTCTATACCAGATTTGCTGTGAATTTATGGCAAACATAAAAACATACCAAGATTGGAGGTTGTGATACAACGATACAACGTCAGTTCTATATAACCTGGGCAAAATGAAGTGAGTAAAAACGTTGAAGGAGAACCCAAATTTGCACCCTCCATCATAAAGACCATCAGGATGATCAAGAAGCAGTTGGGAGCGGTGCCGTCTTTCACCTATTAGAGGTCCTAGGCACATTTGGATAATGGGGCCCCTATCGATTATCGTTTGGTAATGGAGTAGGGATAGAGGGCCCCAATCCATCGCGGGGCCATGTGCACGTGCCCAGTGTGCTCAATAAGGAAGAGAGGTCTGGTTGGGAGTGTGGAAAAAACATTATTTCTCCGTGCTTTCTATGGGATCGGCAAATAAATGACCTCTTCAAACAAATTGCGCCCCAATAGAGGCTACAGCACGGCAGCACTTATTGAAAGTCTACCTCCAAGTACAGGCGTGGCTGGACTTCGAGTAAGATCCAACATAGTTGGGGTGGATATGGTCTCCAGCACTATCAGCACCCTCGAGCCCCCTGCATCTGACAAACTGCTAGGGCCTATTTCCTGCAAATGTAAGATAGACTTGCAAAGGGCATTAGGGATGTGAGAAGGATTACTCACATTGCTGATAAAACTATGAAAGAAATTGCAGCAATATGAAAATATATTTCGCTGGTGATGGCCAAGATTTGGACGAAGTGGATAACACACCTCCAATCCAACACATTTCGAAAGAACATATATTTAATTGCAGCACACATTTGAAATCTCCACTTCTCTAGTAGGTACCTACTAATTTAATAAAATTCTCATGCAGCTTTCCTACAACCATCATGTTTCCTTTAAATTTTCAGATGGCGTGCATACCTCAGGGCTCCAGTGAGCCAGTCCACGCAGTAGTTACAGATGAACGAGGTATACAATATTAAATTCACTGCATTCGTACTAAAAAAATGCAACTATTCATTCCAAGTATCATTGCTACTAATTTTGCTTCCGTATTCCAGAAGAGCAACCAGGGCCTCCAACCGCAGAATGTCGTAAACTATAGATCAGTTTTTTTCTTTACCTATCTGTATTAAGGATGATAATTAATATGAAAGTTTATAAAAATAAAGTACTTTTTGTCTGAACACCCAAATATACTTTGAACAAATATATAGTCGGAATTGAAAAGGGGAACATTCTCCATGAAAATTTAAAAATAAAAAATGCGATTTATTTGTAATATCTAACAGAAAACAACTACTTCCCCGACAAAAGCCACGCTGGACATTGAACTACATCTGATAGATATTGTGAAAAGACTGAAAGTGAAAATTCGCATTTTTATTCAGATAGCTGATATTATTTATAATTAGTGATTATGAAGACCAAATAGATTCAAATAAAGTAAATAGTGAAAATATAGGTCTTGCCTGGATTTTGGTTGTAGGGCTATACCTATGACATACAATTTGAATGCGCTCTAGCAGCTAAATGGTTTGTACAAAATAAGTGATTAAGGTGTTCAATTTGTAGGGAATTAATGGTTATTAATGGGTATTTAATGTTCGAGAGTGTTAATCGCCATTTTGATTCACGAGTTTGTTACAAAACTTTTCCGTCGACCGTAGTTTTCAAAAATAGAGATATTTTACTTTCAATGTTTATTTATTTAACGATACGATAAAAAACAATCACTATTTCCTATTTATATTAACTCTAATCAAAGATAGTTTAATTTTCCTTAATGTTTGCTTCATTTTATTTTTGCAAATTGAAAAAAAAAATGCTCTCATGTGGGTTTGAACTGTCACATCTCTCGGCTGTCAGGCCAACGTTACCATTACGCCACGTGACTTTCTATGAATACAAGTGACAACTGGTGTATTAAAGATTTTCTGAAATTTTATTTCAGAATTGACAAATAAATAATGACAGATAGTACTAACCAATATAAAATGTATATTGTGTTGCATATAATAAAATCGTTGGTTAATAGAAAATCATTCAAAATCAGGGGTCATTTATCAACGATTTTGAGTGCGTTAAAATACATCATAAATGAACGGTCGATGGAAAATGTAGTTTAATTAGTAGGCTTTTTTCAGCGCGCCCTAGCGGCCTAACTGTTCAGCCAAAAATACATTTGATGTATTTTTTTAGGAAATTTTGATGTGTTTTATTTTTGTACTAAATGGTCGACCTCGAAAATTGATAAGTTTTATGACTTTTTCGCAAAAAATTTAAAAAAGATCGAAAATTTTGATGTCACAAAGTTAAAATTCGGATTCAGCACCCCAAACAACTTATAGAACAAGTGAGAAAAAACTACCACATTTTTTTTTCTTGAAACAGGCACACACAGAGACGATTTGACTGGAATAAATTGTGTCTTTTTTCATTTGGTTGCCACTTTATAAGCAATCCTCAGTCGAAACCTTCTTTATGTGAATGCTTAAGGAGATATAAAAGTTGAATGTCGAAGCAGGTCGTCACCAGCGCGAAGGGTCGCGGTAATCGCTTATTTGCCTCAGATATCGACATTACCCGTTTTATCCCATGGCATTTTTTTTTTCTCAGCATTAGTCAAGTTCATAATCGGAAACTCAAAAATATGTCTAAAAACTCTAATATTATTAGTACAATATACAGGGCATTTCCGAAATTGGAGCAATTAAGAAAATGGGTTGTTATTTGGAACATAATGTACCAATTAATGGCAAGAATTTTCGTTTTTGAAGAAATAAAAATTTTTCGAAGATTTAAGTTTTATGAAATGAAATTTTTGAAAACTTAAAAATTCGTTATCTCCCAAAATATTTTTTTTTTCGACTAAAATGTATTCTTTCATTTCGTTTAGTTTTGCCCTTTTCTACTCCCCATTTTATTTATTGCTCCATTTTCGGAAACACCTTGGAAATATTAAATCGAAAATGGGATACCAGGCGCCTACGGTGTATGTAACCCTAGATGCGCATTTCGATAACCAAGTTAATTTCATCAGTAGTAATATTTAATTATCGGTAGGTAATCAAACCAGTCGTATTTATTTAAATTAAATAATTACTATGAAACAATAATATTATGTAAGGACCCGTGATCGATCATACCTGATGGGTGTGGTGAGTGGTCAGTTGAAGACATTATTGTCGATATTGAGTACGAGATTGAGAAAGGATTGTTTCTATTCGAAAGCATATGAAGGCAATAACATTATTATTCTAACAACGCTTACTCAAACCGAATGGAAAATCTTATGGAGAGAGGGGAATATCGTCCGTTACGTTAATATTACAAAATCTTCCTTACCCAAAACGGCACGTCGCGCGTCGGCGTCGTGTCGAGCGGCACCTTCTTACAAATCAACAATAGACAATAGCAAATTGGTCATTAATAATTCATTGAAATACAAATCAAATTAAATATTTGGAACACACAGTTCCTCAATTGTTGGGTTTAACAATTACCAAACCCGGTAATAGCATGAGACCTATCTTATCCGGTATGAATTCTCCTGTCTACAAATTGCAGAAGTGATTAGATTATCTAATGAGTTTGGTAATTCACCTATCCGGCAGGAGAGTTTTTCTGTAGAAAATTTCACACCTCACTTTTTCAGCCAATCAAAAAATTGGTTTTTATTTAGTTGCCATAGCAACCCAAAAAATTTCCGGAAATTTTTATCCTCCTGGGTACCCTGGGCGAAATTAATAAGTGGAAATTTTTCTGTCAAATATTTGACATGTGATAGTTAACATTTTGCTTTTATGTACAAATGGAATGTTATTTTTCATATGAAAGGAGATAATATTTCATAATTATATATTCACTAAATATTTTGAATGTGTCTGAAAATATTTTGAGAACTTGCATTTCAACGATGAATAGGTCCATCGGTAAAAAATGTATATCAATCAAATCTACCGATGCTTGACTACATGAACTTAATATTTGAAACAATTTTATTCAACTTATCTTTTCGTGAATACTCGGCTGAAATTTGGAAGAATTCCTTTCCACATCAGTTCCCAATAGACAATCCGCATGGACCAGTCAAAACTATTTAGTTCTGCGTGATGTGCAATGTAATTTTAGGTTGAAAATGTCGCAAAATGAATTTTCCTTTCTCACATACAAACACCGCCACTAATACCAACGCGTAACTGTCATTATATCAACAAAAACCATTCATGGCCCACTGATGTTTCTCTCAGAATAATCTACAAGTCAGTTGAATTAACCATTAATTTAATATATTTTGGTGTGAAATTTTCTTACCGAATCCCCCGCGTGCTTGAATTAATTGCTGGAAATTTATCTCGTACATGAATTTTTTAAGAAAATCATCCTCGTCGCTGCGCGACTCGGGTAATTTTCAAAAAATTCATGTACTCGAAAAATTTCCGGCAATACTTCAAGCACTAGGGAGATTATAAGTGAAAATTATTAGTACAATATACAGGGCATTTCCGAAATTGGAGCAATTAAGAAAATGGGTTGTTATTCGGAACACAATGTAACAATTAATGGCAAGAATTTTCGTTTTTGAAGCAATAACAAATTTTCGAAATTTTTATTAAAGTTTTATGAAATGAAATTTTTGAAAACTTCAATAAAATTCAATATCTCCCAAAATATTTTTTTTTTCGACTAAAATGCATTTCGTTTAGTTTTGACATTTTCTACTCCCCATTTTATTTATTGCTCCATTTGCTCCATTGCTCCATTTGCCTTCATTGAAACTGTTGAAAAGGGTAGGTTGGTTTCGTTAGATGGCACTTTTTCCTCGTGTGCTTATTATTAATACGTATTTAATCAATGCTGCTTTTTTGTTTCGCTTTTTTATGTTCATGGCCGCCCTCGTTGAAGAATATCTAATTTTGAGAACACTCATGATAAAACATCTTTTATTTGCGATTTTTTCGGAATTCTTCAAAACTTTTCACACGAGTAATCTTAATTAATCATTTTTCATTATGACAAAGTGAAAAGAACATGTTGCCATTTGAGAAATGACAGTTGTGAGCATTTCTTTATGGATACTATTCCCTTTTCAGGTAATTTTTGATAATTGTTGGAATATATGGAAGCTGCAATTACATGAGAACCTTAGGTTTCAACTGTATCGCACTTCGAAGCCTCCTTTGTTAACTTCTGATGTCGTTTGTCAATTGAGATGATTTAAGTTCGAGTTTCATGGTATATAAACTTTGTTCGAATGAACCATCATGTATCTCCGCCATTTTTCAACAGATTTTCAATTTTAAAGAACAGTGTTATCATAAATTGCGTGCTCTTTCTGATAATGAAAAAATATGTACAGGGTGTCATTTGAAAAAAAAAATGGGATCACTCCCGGTTGAACCGGTAGTGGTGAATTTTCAGTAAAGGAGTTAAAATATGCGTATTCAAGTACTATAGCGACATACCAAATTTGAAATCTGTATCTTCAAAACTATAGAAAAACTGGGGGGGCGTATCTCACCTCGTGGTCATCCGGTATATACACACAGGGAACATTTAAAATTTGGAATTCTCGAAAATATGATCGGCAGGAGTCTAATTTCTTCAGATTCAATATTAGTCTCATAACCCTTTTTTGATCTATAAATACTCTATTGATTTCGGAGGCGCCCCCCCCCCACAGAATTATGTTGTAAGACAAATGAGAGTGAATCAGACCGTAGTAAACATTTAAGAGAGTTGATCGATCAAGCTCATTCTTCGACTGGAGAAGAGCATAGTACCCAGTGGAAAGCTTCTTACATACATGGTGAATGTGCATGATGTTTCCAGTTCAGTTCTTGATCTATATGTATTCCTAGGAATGTTGTGGTCTCTGAGGATTCTATGGTACTATTTTCAACGCGCACGCTCATCGACCTAATATTAGTTTTTCTAGCAAAGAATTGCATGAGAATTGTTTTTCAGTCATTTACCACTAATCTATTAGTCCTACACCACGCTGTAAACTTGTCTGCTATTGATGATAGTTTAATCTGTAGATCTGATGGGTTATCAGCTTCTTCAGCTATAGTTGTATCGCCAGCGAAAAGGACTAGACATTGAGAACTTATATGAGATGGCAAGTAGACTGTTGGGGATTTACTATCATCTCACCAATTATTTGAACTTGCTATTCTTCCGGAATGGACGGATGACCTGGGGGCTTTTTGTTCTCTACACTACCGGTTAGTTGTAAATTTGGATACAAGTTCCCTCAAATATTTTCTACAGATAGGACGATTCGGGAAATGATCATTAAAAATTCTTTCGGTTTCGTGAAAGTTACGCGTCGCACCGTAAATAAAAATCGCTTCGATTTGGTCTTCCAATGGACGAGAATCGTCCATTTTAGAGATAGTTCACGTGGTACCTTATCTACTACTGAAACCGAAAACTAAGTGAGAATATTTTAACTGAACAACGATGTTCGTTGTCGTACTGACGTTTTTTGTCTTTTTTTATAAACAGGAATCGCACGTTAAAAGGTAAGACCTCGTTAATCCTTGGCTCGCACAAGTTTCGACTTTTGAGGGCTGCCGTTCGTAAGGGGACGACAGCAGGTTAACGAAAAAAAAAAAAAAAAAAAAAAAAAAAATAGCCTATCAAACCTTATCGGATTGTTGGGATTGCCTGGATTGCCATATGCCAGAGAAAACATATTTCTAGAAATAACGATATTAATGTGTTTGTAGTCAGGTAATTATTAAGTGTTCCGCCATTTTGTAGTAGGTGAAAATATTGACTTTATATTCTAGGATTGTGAAGGATCTTCAAAAGGATGTGTCACAAGACCCCCTTTTCCTTTTAATTTTTTTTTCACAGATGCGCCCAGTCGCCATATTGAAAGTTTCATCTGTCAATTTTACTCCAAAATATAGTATTCATGCATCAATTTCATTATCCCAAGTTTCAATTTCTTGAGTTGAACCATTCAAAAAGTAAAAGAGAGGAGACATTCAGAGAAGCACTATTTACTCTTATTTTAAATAACACCAAATAAAAAAAAAATCTTCGCGGAAGTATATTACGTTGTGATGAATGTTGAGAAAAAACTTTTTTTTCTACGCAGTCGCAGTCCCTTAGAATTGAAGATCAAGATACGAGCGATCGATGCGCACTAACCAATAAAACATTGCGAAATGTATAAAAAAACTTACAGCAGCGAGTCCCAATATTATCCTGGTGATGATGAGTATAGAGTAATGCATCCAAGTTCCGAATACAGATACTGTGTTCATGATTGCAGATAAAACGTGCGTCCAGAATATAACTTTATATGGTCCCAGTGTTTCGGACACAAATCCACCAGGTAACGATCCGATGACATATCCATAGAAGTAGCTTGCCAATACCAGGGCTTGCAGATTTTCATCCCACTCATACCGTGGTCCATACTGAAAAAATAAATATTTAACAATTTGAAAAAAAAGTAAAGTGGCAGTCACTGCCCATCTCGAGGTTTTTGTACGAGGGTTGCTACTTAAGTTTCTAGATAGACGAGACAAATAAAAATAAATATTTTTTCTACGACCGTGCGTGTTTACCCACTTTCCCACACGCATTTTAGTTTTGAAAGTGTCACTTTCCCGCACTAGTGCGGGAAAGTCAAACATGTCAATTTAACTTTATTATAATATGTACATTTCATTGATTTTTACCTAGATATCAGTATTCAAACTAATATAGGTTTTAATATTTAATCTAAAGCAGATTATTTTTCTCGTTTTCGCAAATTTTTCATTCATTGTAATGAAATAGAAATTGGGGTAGTTTTATACCGAGTGACCCATTTGAAAGCGGGCCACCTCTCTAAAACTGTTATTTATTATCCGATTGGGAAGTTTTTTTTTCAATAGATAGAGCATTAAAAGTTCTAATTGAGTGCAATGAATCCGAAATAAAAATAAAAAAAAAGGTCACGACATTTTCAAGTGGTCTATGTAAAAATTTCGTAAGAATGCGTCCACCAATAAAAAAGTTATATGGGTATAAAATTTTGTCAAGAAATCAACCCACTACTTCAATTTCAGAACTTTTATTAAAATTCTGACAATTTAAAATATTTCGAAATATATTTGGTCAGAATTTCATCGAAATCTGTTCATAAATAAAAAAATTATGAAATAATAAAATAAAATTTTCCTAAAATTCCACTAATTTCAAAAATTATTATTTTATAACTTTTTTATTTATGAGCAAATGTATTTCGAAGTATTCTGAATCCAGTGGTGTAGATGATTAGATGAAAGTTCTTAAATTGAAGAGGTGGGTTGATTTATTGACATAATTTTCAAATTTCTTTCCCATATAACTTTTTTATTCATGGACACATTTCTACGTAATTTTCACATAAATCACTTGAAAATGTCATGAATACAGTGGAGCCGTCTAATTCTATCTAAAAAAATCGCTAGTATGTTTTTTGGATTTTTGACCTTGAAAAAAATTCGGAGTAGGCCTTAAAATTATTATTTTCATTTAGAATTTATGCCAATTAACTAGAACTATTGATACTCTATCTATTGAAAAAACAAACTTCTGAATCGGATAATAAATAACAATTTTAGAGAGGTGGCCGCTTTTAAATGGGTCACTCTGTATATCTACCCTATACATTTCTCAAAATCAATCCGCACATAACAATCAAACTAAGCTGGGTAAAGTGGTTTGGTGTGGTAAGTAACAAAATATTTGCTATGACAACGAAGTTGTCATCAACCAGACAGACTATTCTGACTCATTTGCAGAATGCAACAAATTGTGTTTTTAACACTAATATTAATAATAATTTGTGGATTTTTATTGAAATTTTTGTATGTCGAAATAAAATATTCATTTTTAATTTGCTTTTTGAATCTTCATGCGGTAGTAGAAAAAATAGTGTTCCTAATTTATGCGTAAAGTGTCTTTCCCGCCCTTGTATGCGTGTGGGAAAGTATCACTTTCCGAACACCGTTAAGAAAATAACTATATAATCGGAAATGGCCTTATTGTTTTCCAAAATATTCTCCATTGAGATCAGAACACGTTTGAACCAATAATTTTCGAAGCACTTTTTCAGTTTCCATTAAAGAACCTCAAAAACATGTCATTTTAACGCAACCAACGCTTTTTCGGGCGTAGAAAAACGTTGACCTCGCAATTTATTTTTTATCTGAGGGAATAGAAGAAATGATTAGGTGCCAAACTCGCCTAATATCAAAATAACAGCCTTTATAAAACTGTTGCATTTTGTTCCCTCAGCACTCCAACTATTAGGAGTTTTGGGAATTAGTGTGCACAATTTCCTCAGCGGTTTTCTCATCGATTATTATTATTAAGAAAAGTAATATTTTCACCACCAATCACAAAAGAGTGTGAGGTGGAGGTTTCGGTTGTATACACTTGTTTTGAGATAGCTTTTCTTTCACGAAAGTATTTCATTAAGAGACAAACTTTTTTTTCATAAAATCTTCTTGAACTACAAAAATTCGATGCTCGTGTCATATTCGGTATATTTGCTATATTGCACATTCATGACATCCAATCGATATAACAAATTAAAAACATGTATACAAATTAACAATAAAGATATGGGAGCATAAGTTAGTTCCGGGTCACCTACTTTGACAGCTATTTGTTTAAACGAACTTTAAATATACTTGACTGCATAGATAAGCATAAAATTTAATTTTTTAGGGAAATTTGATTCTCATGCATATTTAATAATTCCCCAACTATGTTTTGGCAATAGGTACAGTAAAACAAGCTGAAAATCTTATATTCCCACTCACTATAGCCGTTTTCGATTGGCATTTGGTTCTGGTAGCGGTTGACATAAAAATGACAGCGGTTTACTTTCTGGTACTGTTAATGACGTCATAGTCGTAGTCATTGGTTAGTGGTTGCGGTAATCAATCAACATATTCTTTTCATTATTCACTATGACGTCATTAACAGTACCAGAAAGTAAACCGCTGTCATTTTTATGTCAACCGCTACCAGAACCAAACGCCAATCGAAAACGGCTAATGACGACATTAACAGTACCAGAAAGTAAACCGCTGTTATTTTTATGTCAACCGCTACCAGAACCAAACGCCAATCGAAATCGGCTTATAACGTGAGAAAGCAATCGGAAGGAAAAGGATAGACTGTACCTACGCTCGGGTCAGTGGTCAGTGAGCAAAAACAGGTACAATCGGATACACAAATATAGGAACCATTATGTATATGGAAGAATTTACAGAATGAAACAATTTTGATAAAAAATGGTTCACTGTTTTTCGTCTGCTTTCTCATAAAATGAGTAACATTAGTTATCACTTCCCGTATCTGACCACTTAAAACTTTGCCGTTAATATTAGATTGAAATTTCATTTTTATTGTGTATTAATTTTTCACAGACTGTACCGAGTTGTTTATTGCATATAAGTTTGCGTATAATGGGTAATGGGTAGTATGTCATACGACTAATGCGCATCGTAGGCGTCAATATTTTCGAATTCGCAGCCATGTGTGTACTACTGTATGTAAAATAAAAAGTAAAAAAGGCTTAAAAATAATGTGGATGAATATCAACAGACGAAAATATGTAAAAAGTCTTTGACTTATAACAATTGTCATGATTTTGTAAACCCATAATCTATGAAACCCAATAAAATTGAAGTTTAATTATAAAAGTTATACCTCGGTAAACTTGGAAACTTAATAGGGTGAGGTTGACAAATTAGAGAAATTAGAGAGATAATATTAAGCTTCAGAGCAAGCAGTATATAATAATTCAAGCGGAGCAGCGGAACACTAGTTGTTCCGAAAAATAATACTGAACTGAATTGTTTTTGTGTCAAAATCTTCAACTATCTTTGTCGCGACAAAGGATTTTTTCAAAGAAAACATAAATTCTCAATTGAAAATAAATACCAGCAAACATCGATCCATAGGCGGGGTATTCCAATTTATAAATGGTAAAAGTAATAATTATCAAAAAATTACTTATTTCAAAAAGTGAAAAACTAAAAACTAACGATGTTAGGTATAACTATAATTACTTAACATTTGTTAATAAAAGAAAAATATGTTGTTCAAGTAACTTTTAATACAAAATTTTAATTTATTTGTAACGTACCATTATTTTAAAAAGCTGTTACTTTTTAACTTTTGAGCTACAAGAATATTTTTTTACCCAAATATGCTCTTTTTAAGCTCTAAAAATTAGGTTTTAACATAAGTAAATAAATAAAAAAGTTATTCCATAAAAATACATATTTGTCATACTGGGGTTGAATGGGACTTTTATTGTGTTAACCTGGAGTCTCTTTCCCACATAAAAAAACAATAATTTGTCTTTAATTTGTTCTATCCAACATCCATATTTCCTGGCCTATTAGGTGACTGACGTCAGATGTAGATGTCAGTTAGTACTGTTATTTCGCCGGGGCAAGTTTAAAATATACGAATCTTTCAATTTGCTAGTTAATCTTTTAAGGATTTGAAACAGGACCTGAGAGAAAGCAGTTTTTTTTATTATTTTGTTTTCACTTATTTAAATAAGGTAGTGATTAGAACTTACATCTGGTAGTGCTTTCGTTGTGGAATTAGTCGTGCCATTATCGTCCTTTTCTTGTTCAAGACGAATACATTCCGGAGTAGTTTTAGATTTTCCCTTCGTCATTGATATAATACTGATGGACATATTCACTCTAGTAGTATAGTTGATGTAAGTCGTAAAAAAAACCATCAATCCTATCCAAAATCGGACGGGAATATGAAATTTTTTACCTGAAACAAAAAAAAAACTAGTTACAGTCGACATTATTTTTACTAATATTAATTGATTTTTGTGTGTAAAAACATCATAAGTTACATAATGGTAAAGGGGAAAAATTATTGGTGTAAGAAAAATTCGACATGAATTACATCATGACGTCACTAGAAAAGAAGCATTTTCTTTGGCGCAGTCGGTAGGATTATCAATTTGTATCGAATCGATCGTGAAGTTTTCGAGTTTAGGATAGACTGGTTTTTACGAACTACATATCAAACTTCAGTGATTTGTTGTAGACTTTGTTACGGAGTGGCTTCTCACAACTCAGAACACCCAGTCTATCGCAGTACCGTATACATCATTATCAACGAGATTTGGGGCCAGCATCACCCAATTCTCCAAAGAGCAACGACCTGGTGACGATATAATCGCCCATCCAGACGCAGCCCTTATAGTGGATAAAAACATGCTCAAAGTCGTTTTCTCATTTCTATAAGAGCAATTTTATGTTGTTCAAAGATTTAGCTACAAAAATTCTTGCCATTTATTGTTACATTTATTATGCCATATACAGTGCCCGTCTAAAGTCCGTTCCCCCCTACTAAGTTTTGAACCACCTGGTATAGCGCAACGAAATTTGGAAGAATTGAATAGGAGATAAAAACCTACATTTTCATGAAAAAATCACAGCTAAAAGTTCCGGAATGGCAACTGAGCGCCATCTTCAATATTTTTTTTTAATAGAACAACCGATTTATCATTGCATGATCGGTTAGGAAGGAAGGAAGGAATCCTACAATACCAAGTGTGATGCTGTTATCTCCAAAGACTACGAAGATATCGCCTATTATTTTATTCATAAGCTCAATGATTGGGAGAGAGAATTTATTGGCACGCCAGAAAAAGTTTCTCTCTTCCACTCATTCGGCTTATGGAGAAAATAATAGGCGATATATCCATAGTCTTTGGAGATAATAGCATCAAACTTGGTGTTGTTGGGTTCCTTATGATCGACCCTAACCGATCATGCAATGATATATATACCGGATGTTTAAAAAAATTATTGAAGATGGTGCCATCTTGACTTGAAAAAGTAGGTTTTTATCTCATATTTAAGCCTTCCAAATTTCGTTGCGATATACCAGGTGGTTCAGGGGGGAAACGGACTTTAGACGGGCGCTGTATAACAACCTATTTTCTTTATCGCTCCATTTTCATAATATTGGTGGAAATGCCATTATTATTATTATGATTGACTCTGGAAGTAAAGGTACTATACTAGATGATCAACTTTGAGCTGACGTGACCTGAAAAAAAAGTATGGGCCAAGCAAGTAGTGGATATTAATTGTGGATACAGCTTTAATAGTGCTTTTTCATCTTTGGTCCATACCATAAGTTGAAAATTATTTACCATTCTTATCGCAGAAAAAAGTGTTTCTTGTCGATGGGAGTTTCTCCTAGCTCATTTGTTTTTTTTTAATGGTAACCATCGTAGATCTGATTACTTATTTTCAGTTGTTGCAGTCTGATAATTTTTGTAAATAAAGGCTTCGAATTCGTTACCTAAATACTTCCGCAGAAATAGTTTCATTTTCTCACGATTTCAATACAGAGAAGGTCTCTTTACTTGCAGTACTGAATGGTTTACAGTAAGACATTCAACCTTTCTTTCGACCCTTTTTCATAGTATATTTCTTCATAGCACTTCTCTGCATCTGATGCCATTGTTACAATCTTGCCTTCTAATAGAACACCAATCAAGCCGTCGATAAATTTTATTTGATTAGAAAACATTTTTGTCTAATTGTAAGACATTATTTTATTCGTGATATTGTGATAGGGGTATCATTTCTACTTGAAGAAGGTTCGACAATGGAAGCTTTCCTACACATTCTGTAGCTTCTGAAGACGAACTTTTTGCGTATAGTTTTTGTAACAGGGGAGATGCTACATTGTTCTACATTTATTTTCGCACAGAGTAGGACTTCCCAAGTGTTCATAATTTTTGTATTTTTGGTCCCATATTTTAAATTCGGGTACTGATTTTACAAGAAATATATCAAAAACAATGTCCATTAACACAAATGCTTCGTAAGAGAGCTATGGCCCTTTCAAAATTTGCACCATTAACTGATTTTCAATAAATATCTCAGTATCATTAAAAGTTGCCATTTTCTGAAATCAGCCACAACCAATTTCAACCATAGGGTGTGTGAAAGCTGAAGGGGGCAATATTTTTTAATTTTATTAAAAATAAGATAAAAAATCATACAAATTGACGTTTTGAAAGTAAGTGTTAAAATGACCATTACTGAAAATACGGAAAGAAAACGTTGTCCCCTTCAGGTTTCACATGCCTATGTTTAGAATTGATAACTAGAAAATGATCACCCCTACTTACTGATATTCAAAAATATACCGATTTTCATTTGTGTTTATTTTCGTGGTCGAATTTTGTAACCATATTTCGGAAACACCTTGTATATCCTGAGAAAGGTGATGAGATAAAACAAAAGGAACCCTTCCATATTTTACCGAATACTGAGAAACTACTCATTAATACAATAGTATTAAACCAGTATGCAGGTATGCGGACCTTTTTTAGATAGGAAAATATACCTTTCAATGGGTTTTTTAAATTCACATTTGTTTATGAATAAAGACGGTACTACTGATTATTGTTTTCAACGGCTGCCATTTTGATTAAGTCTCCAAAACCGTATGCCACAGGTAAGATGTCTACAAACCCTGGTGTACCGACTGATTAGATTTTGTTTAGAATTTTTTGAAGACAAAACAAATGAATTAGTGGTCTACTTTTGTAATCGACTCCAGAGATGGCGTCCTCTTTCCCGTGTCAACACTGTCAACATTCCAAGGACATGGTGATTGTGATTGCTAATTGAATTTTAAGGAATTTTATTGAACTTTTGTATGCCATACGAAAGTAATAGTCCATACTGGAAGTGGAATATCAAGTTTTATTGAAAAAATAACACTACTAAAATTGTGTAATTTTTTTTCCAAAAAAAAATCTAAAAACCATTTGAAAGTCAATAGTTGTGTAATAAAAAAAAATGTTGTGCAACTTTCTTATATTATTAATGTATTTCTTCATTTTCTTTATATTTTCATAATTTGATCATGTTCCGTTTTTGTGCCGACAATCCAGAAAGATGAACAAAGTAGGTAACTAATTTATATTCAGTACAGAAATTGAGTACTCACCACTTAAAATCTGAACATATTTTGAAACAGGCATTTTATTTGAAAACGCCATGCATGTTGACAATATTTTATGGCAAAAATGTTTTCTAATCAATTCAATCAACTCTGGATGAGTTTTTATATCTTACCGGTTCTTGAAATATTCCATAAGTAGCGAAAGTCCGCGATAAAGTAAAAAATATAAATTTTTCTCCATTCCCACTGAAATCTATCAATGCTTTGTCTTCAGTAAGCTTATTAAGGTTTTGGTTATTTTCCATGCATTCCTTTTATTTTGAAATGGTGAAATCTTTTTAGTGTAGTTGATCAAAAAATACACTTTTCTGTCGAACAAAATTGAACAATAAAAATATTTTCACTATTACATGTCATATTGAACGGCTTTTTAAAAGTGAAAGAACAATATAACACATTAACTCATCACAAATATTAAATCCCAAATGCAATTAAACTCAAAGCCACAAAATTATTCTTTATTTCTTTAAAAAAGTTTATAGTGAAAACTCGGGCACAAATGCACAGATATCAGCGCGAGAGAATGCGCTGCGCATAAGCTTGACAGGTGCTAATGGTGAATAATCTACGATGAATAAACATTGTTTGATCTAGGTTATTCTGTGAGTAACAAATTCAAAAGCTGCCGTGGATACAAAATAGGTAATCTTGTACAGGAAGATATTGAATCTAATACCCACAGAATAACCTAGATCAAACCTAGCCTAACCTAACCCAACCTATATCAAACAATGAAAAAATATATTATTTCATTTTCAGTGCATTTGTATGAAAGCTTGTCTTTATATTTTTTATTTCACAATTTTTATTCATCGTAGATTTTTGTAATTCTTGAAAAATATTTCTTCCAATTTAGAAAAATTGATGTTTTATTTTCAAATTTTCGCAATGTTATGGGAAATGTTTGTATTAATATTTTTATTTTAGCTCCTGAACCGTACAAGTAACTGAAAACTTCAAGAAAACAAAAAATGTTGAATGAAACACCAATGATTATTCTTCTCTCACAATATCTCAGTGGTGGCAGAAAAAAATTCTGAAGGGTTGAACAATTCTTGACTCTGAAAAAAGTAGAAGTTTACTCCAAAAATTTTGATTTTTTTTTATTTTTATCACCCTGTATCTCGAAAACCAAGCCGTTTGGGACATATGTTTATATGAACTTTTCGTCCTGAAAACGTTCAAAGAATCACCTCCCGAAGTTTGTCAACGTACTTAATTAACACCCTGTATAATAGTAACAAATTTATTAACCAACTCCACAGCTAAGTCAGTAATTGATAATTATATACCTTTTATATTCAAGACCTAAGTTTTCCAAAGAAAGTATATTGCTGATGGTAATACCCCTCGTAATACCCGAAATGTATGACTTCAATGCTTCATGTTAATCATTACGAATTCAAATAACTTTGTGCATTACTAATAAACGATTAATACTGCTCTCCTGATAAACTTTGCTCATTTTGTTTATTCAGTGAAATTTCTCGTTTTTGGTATGTCGATAAAAAATCAATTGTTAGCGAGTTATGAACAATGTGGAAGAATGCGAAGTTAAGTTCTGAGTAATCACTTATGATACAATGGTCGCGTGTATTAGTTGTGCTACGTATAATCATTGAACCTAACCTTGACGCGATAATTTGAATATAAATTATTAATGCAATCACTCCATTGTTCCGGAAATATAATAATCCAGTACGATTGGGTTTTGAGACGAGAATCGATTGCAGCACCACTAAACTTGGTATGCTAGTTGTTGGAACCATGATAAAGAAAAAAAAAATGTTTAACGAAATTCCAAGGGTGGAACATTTTTTTTTCGTTTAAAAATAAATAAATAGATTTTTGCTGTAATCTTGGAAAGTATATGATTTATCGGAAAAACAGTTCAACAAAGTGAAAGACAATTCAATTCTCCACAAAAATTATTCCTAATTTTTATGAAACAATCATCAAATTTCAGGTTCACGCTTATCCGCCACTGGAAGTTCTGGCCGAGCCGAATATTTGATTGGTCATAACTCTGCTAAAAATGATCGGGGAAGGAAAAGGAAGAGTTAATATATTTTCTGAAGACTCCTACCTTCTCATGCAAATATAATATGCGAGTATTTGAGTACATAAAATTTGTTTTGTCGCACTTCACAGAGAGGTCTGCGGATGATCCGAAAATCATGAATAATTTAGTAAATATGGAATTATTATACTAAAGCAGCAACCCATACCCTTCTTGGACTATATGTCCCATTTATACATGCCAAAAAAACGTTTTGTTTTACTCCTGCTTCATTTTCAAATTACCGATAAAACCGGCATTCTCTTCAGTAAATGTTGAAAATAATCACTTATTCTTATCCTGCATATATGCATGTGTAACAACATTATTGTGAAGCGCAAACCTCAAGCTTGAAATCACATACTAAATTTTTTATGTAGGATGTGTATGAGCGATTATTTTCAACATTTACTGAAGAAATTGCCGGGATTATGGGTGAGTTTAAAACTGAGGCAGGAGTAAAACCCAGTTTTTTCTTTGGCATGTATAAGTGAGACTTGTCTCACTAGTCTAAAATCATTGCATATGGTCCAAAAAGGGTACTGATTCCTGCTTCAGTATAATTATTTCATATCAACTAGAGAATTGAATTATCTTTCGCCTTGTTGAAATTGTTTCTTGATAAATCTTATACTTTCCGAAACAACAACAAAAAAAATTATAATTTTTTTAAATAAAATTTCTTTTGGGTTCCACCCCTGATTCTTTGGTAAACTATTTTTTTCTAACAATACATGATTTGAAGAAGTCATGTGCCGAGTTTGAAAGTGTTACGATTCATTCTTCACTTGTGGCTTACATTTGTCTGTCGTTACTGTACTATAATATGTAACAGTTTTGTAGTTATGAAACGAGTAGGTGCACTTCTGTAATCTCGAACCATAAATAATTTTTGATGGCTTCTTATTTAGACTATTGATTAATTATTTTCAAATTCATAGACCAGTTTAACCAGTAAATTCACGGGCATGACCCCATACGCCGACGTTTGCTTATAGTGATACTGGTAGAACTTTCTAAACTTCAAATCTCAAGGTTGCATACCTAACTGTAACTCGAAAATTGAAAGATATCTTTGACTTAAAACCAGAGTTGTTCAATGATCCCGATACGACAGATGTTTTTGTTGAGAATGTTGAGATGGAAGTAATAACAATAATAATAATAATCACTAAACTATTCAACTTGAATTAATAGCGGTTCTGATTATAGTACTTAGAATAAAATAATGTTTCTTAACTTTGGTGGAATACAATCCAAATAATATAAACTACCCAAATCACCAAAACTACGTCAATTTCACTCGACGCGCAATTTCCAATGCATCGAGAAGTATGTGATCATGAACCCATTCAATTAATTTCAAACTTGTCTCATCAAATCGGTGGTCGCGATCCTGAGCATGATGGGCTACTCGATAATGAGACATGGACCACGTGCTCTTTGAACCTTACTTGCATGGTCCTTCCAGTTTGACCCACAGTCCTTAATTTCATAAATCCTACTTAGTTTTGTATAACACCTTTATATCGATGTTCTGAATTTGCCGTCGAAACTCCGAGTAACACGAGGTTTGTGTGGGTTGAATAAGGACAAATGCAGAAGACCGTTATTGTCCATAGCTCACTTCATCTTCTCAGGGCACATGTTTCTCGGATCCAATAACTACTCACCACACGGAGACGGGAAGTGTTTGTTTGGGTAAATGTTTCCAGTGTACTCTCCAGTGTATTCAAAGCAGTAGCTTGGAGGGTAGTGGACGTTTATTATTATTATTTGCCGTACATAGTACTGAATGGAGTCGACTAGTGGGCAGGGATGTTTTTTTTACAGATGAAATAATGTACATGCTTTTTTATGAAACTCTTATAGGTAATAATAATGAAGATTGTAATTAATGAAAATTACACGTGTTTCAGACTGTTGGTCGCTACGGTGTACCCAAATGCAACGATAAGCAACACTTATATTCAACGAAAACCAACGAAAACTTTCTCCATTGAATAAAAAATCATTGATACATTTTATAGTTTTTCAATGGTTTATTGAAAGCAATTGAATGACTGAGTCAAATTATTCACATTTTGTTTTGATTGATACTGCATGCGCAAAGGAAATTACAAAAAAAGATATGCTTTAGATACAGGTATTGAAACAAATCATTACTTCCCCAACAAAGAGTTATGAAGTTGGAGAAAGCTTACAGCTTGTTACTGAACCCAATGATCGATAGTATGAGATCAACCAAAAAAAAAAAATCACTGCCATTCTGGAAGGATTCAATGAGTCCCGCTGAACCTGAAGTATTCGAAGTTGTGAGATAGTGGAGTATAACATATTATAAATTAATCTTTTAAATTATTCATCACAAAAATCTATCTATAATAGGGTGGTTTTCTCATACTTACTTTCATATAGGTAATTTTGCTCGATCTGTTCTGACAAATCAACAGCTCTCGTTAAATTTCCAATGAAAGTAAGTATTCGAAAACAACCACAAAAAATATCCGGCTAAATTTGAGCTCTTGTAGTATTACCCCCGATAATATTTTAGTGGCAAATAACAGCAATAAATTTTTCACGTTGTTTGATTGGATCTTTGTTTAAATGAATGCATACGAAAGTTAGCAACTGACTTGGGGATCATAAAATTGCACTAGACATTTTTTGACGTTTATAGGTAAAATGACATTCAAAGAGTGAGTTCGAATCCCACTGCTGGAACTTTTTTTTATATTATTTTTCTCCTCGATTCCACCTTATATTGCTTTTGAATTAACTTACAATAGGGGCAATTCTGTAAGCTTTATGCTCGGCTTTATATTAATTTTTAACGAGTGTTAATTCTCATACATATTTAATATCTGGCTATATGCTGTGAAAAATATATAAATGTAGTGGTATATCCGCAAGCTATAGGGCCTGTATATGTTCATGTTCACACATATTAACATATCTGTTCATTCTGTAAAAATTATATAGTGTTCCTAACCAAATATGTTTGATGGGTAAAAATTAACATAAAGCTTACAGAATTGCCACTAACGACTATGTAAATTTCAAAACCATCAAAAACCGTCATTATCCTACGGATGTGAAGTTATCCACATCCACTAATGTACACTGAGAAAAAGTTAACTCGGTTGGTAAAATTTTTCTTTCTTATTTGAATAATGAATTAAACATTTCTCAATGGCTCCATCACATTAAGAAGGTTGATTACCATGGGATATGAGTATAAGGGTAATTTTTTATGCTATGAGAAATGGTGAAATGGGGGTGATATTATTTAAATGAATAAATTTAGTATTAAAAGGGCGTCGTAGAACATTTTTGATGGAAGATTTGTTTTAGGGAAGGTAGACTACATATTCGTAGGTATAAGAATTCATTTGTAGCACCGTCGGAGAGGGTGTGGCGGGGGAGAGTTTGTCAAAAAAAATCAATTTTCTGGGAAAACGACATTGTAGAGTTTTTTGAATTGGATATTCTTTCAGAGGAGATCGAAATACATAGTTGTAGGTATATGAATTCATTTGTAGCCCCGTCAAAGGGGGTGTGATGGGGGAGAGTTGTCGAAAAAAAACAATTTTCTCGGAAGACAACATTGTAGAGTTTTTTGGATTGTATATTCTTTTTCAGAAGGTTGAAATACATAGCTGTGGGTATGTGAATTCATTTGTAGCCCCATCGGAGGGGGTGTGGTGGGGAAGAGTATGTCGAAAAAAAATCAATTTACTAGTAAAATGACATTGTAGAGTTTTTTGAGTAAGGTATTCTTTTATAGGAGGTTGAAATACATAACTGTGGGTATATGAATTCATTTGTAGCCCCGTCGGAGGGGGTGTGGTGGGGGAGAGTTGTCGAAAAAAAATCAATTTTCTGGGAAAACGACATTGTAGAGTTTTTTGGATTGGATATTCTTTTTCGGGAGATTGAAATACATAGCTGAGGGCATATGAATTCATTTGTAGCCCTGTCAAAGGGGGTGTGATGGGGGAGAGTTATCGAAAAACAATCAATTTTCTTGGAAAACGACATTGTAGAGTTTTTTGGATTGAATATTCTTCTTCAGGAGGTTGAAATATATAGCTGTGGGTATGTGAATTCATTTGTAGCGCCGTCAAAAGGGGTGTGATGGGGGAGAGTTATCGAAAAAAAATAAATTTTTTGGGAAGACAATATTGTAGAGATTTTTAGATTGGATTTTTTTTTCAGGAGACTGAAATACATAGCTGAGGGCATATGAATTCATTTGTAGCCCCGTCAAAGGGGGTGTGATGGGGAAGAGTTATCGAAAAAAAATCAATTTTCTGGGAAAACGACATTGTAGAGTTTTTTGGATTGAATATTCTTTCAGAGGAGATCGAAATACATAGTTGTGGGTATATGAATTCATTCGTAGCCCCGTAAAAGGGGGTGTGGTGGGGAAGAGTATATCGAAAAAAAAATCAATTTACTGAGAAAACAACATTGTAGAGTTTTTTGGATTGGATATTCTTTTTCAGGAGGTTGAAATACATAGCTCAGGGCATATGAATTCATTTGTAGCCCCGTCAAAGGGGGTGTGATGGGGGAGAGTTATCGAAAAAAAAATCAATTTTCGGGGAAAACGACATTGTAGAGTTTTTGGGATTGGATATTTTTCTTCAGGAGGTTGAAATACATAGCTGTGGGTATGTGAATTCATTTGTAGCGCCGTCAAAGGGGGTGTGATGGGGGAGAGTTATAAAAAAAAAATCAATTTTCTGAGAAGACAACATTGTAGAGATTTTTAGATTGGATATTCTTTTTCAGGAGACTGAAATACATAGCTGAGGGCATATGAATTCATTTGTAGCCCCGTCAAAGGGGGTGTGATGGGGTAGAGTTATCGAAATAAAATCAATTTTCTGGGAAAACGACATTGTAGAGTATTTTGGATTGGATATTCTTTTTCGGGAGATTGAAATACATAGCTGTGAGTATGTGAGAGTTACTCTCTCCCCCATCCACCCCCTTTGACGGGGCTACAAATGAATTCATATGCCCTCAGCTATGTATTTCAATCTCCTGAAAAAGAATATCCAATTCGAAAAACTATACAATGTCGTTTTCCCAGAAAATTGATTTTATTTCGATAACTCTCCCCCATCACACCCCCTTTGACGGCGCTACAAATGAATTCACATACCCACAGCTATGTATTTCAACCTCCCGAAGAAAAATATCCAATCCAAAAAACTCTACAATGTCGTTTTCCCAGAAAATTGATTTTTTTTCGATAACTCTCCCCCATCACACCCCCTTTGACGGGGCTACAAATGAACTCATATGCCCTCAGCTATGTATTTCAACCTCCTCTAAAAGAATATCTTACCCAAAAAACTCTACAATGTCATTTTACCAGTAAACTGATTTTTTTTAGACATACTCTTCCCCACCACACCTCCTCCGACGGGGCTACAAATGAATTCACATACCCACAGCAATGTATTTCAACCTCCTGAAAAAGAATATCCAATCCAAAAGACTCTACAATGTCGTTTTCCCAGAAAATAGTTTTTTTTTTCGATAACTCTCCCCCAACACACCCTCTTCGACGGGGCTACAAATGAATTCATATGCCCTCAGCTATGTATTTCAATCTCCTGAAGAAGAATATCCAATCCAAAAAACTCTACAATGTTGTCTTTCCCGAAAATTGATTTTTTTTCGACAACTCTCCCCCATCACACCCCCTTCGACGGGGCTACAAATGAATTCACATATCCACAGCTATGTATTTCAATCTCCTGAAAAAGAATATCCATTCCAAAAAACTCTACAATGTCGTTTTACCAGAAAATTGATTTTTTTTCAATAACTCTCCCCCATCACACCCTCTTTGACGGCGCTACAAATGAATTCACATATCCACAGCTATGTATTTCAACCTCCTGAAAAGGAATATCCAATCCAAAAAACTCTACAATGTCGTTTTCCCAGAAAATTGATTTTTTTTCGATAACTCTCCCCCATCACACCCCCTTTGACGGCGCTACAAATGAATTCATATGCCCTCAGCTATGTATTTCAATCTCCCGAAAAAGGATATCCAATTCAAAAAACTCTACAATGTCGTTTTCCCAGAAAACTGATTTTTTTTCGACAACTCTCCCCCATCACACCCCCTTTGACGGGGCTACAAATGAATTCATATACCCACATGTATTTCAATCTCCTGAAAAAAAATATCCAATCCAAAAAACTCTACAATGTCGTTTTTCCAGAAAATTGATTTTTTTTCGACAACTCTCCTCCATCATACCCCCTTTGACGGGGCTACAAATGAATTCACATACCCACAGCTATGTATTTCAATCTCCTGAAAAAGAATATCCAATCCAAAAAACTCTAAAATGTTGTTTTCTCAGTAAATTGATTTTTTTTCAACATACTCTCCCCCACCACAACCCCTCCGACGGGGCTACAAATGAATTCATATACCCACAATTATGTATTTCAACCTCCTCTAAAAGGATATCCAATCCAAAAAACTCTAAAATGTCGTTTTCCCAGAAAATTGATTTTATTTCGATAACTCTCCCCCATCACACCCCCTTTGTCGGGGCTACAAATGAAATCATATGCCCACAGTTATGTATTTCAACCTCCTCTAAAAGAATGTCCAATCCAAAAAACTCTACAATGTCGTTTTCCCAGAAAATTGATTTTTTTTTCGATAACTCTCCCCCATCACACCCCCTTTGACGGGGTTACAAATGAATGCAGATACCCACAACTATGTATTTCGATCTCCTCTGAAAGAATATCCAATTCAAAAAACTCTACAATGTCGTATTCCCAGAAAATTGTTTTTTTTTGACAAACTCGTCCCCACCACACCCTCTCCGACGGTGCTACAAATGAATTCTTATACCTACAAAGATGTAGTCTACCTTTCTTTAAACAAATCTTCCATCAAAAATGTTCTACAACGCCGTTTTAATACTAAATTTATTCATTTAAATAATATCACCCCCATTTCACCATTTCTCATAGCATAAAAAATTACCCTTATACTCATATCCCATGGTAATATTGGTAATCAACCTTCTTAATGTGATGGAGCCATTGAGAAATGTTTAATTCATCATTCAAATAAGAAAGAAAAATTTTACCAACCGAGTTAACTTTTTCTCAGTGTACATTTGTGGATGTGGATAACTTCACATCCGTCATTATCCTAATATTTCTAATACTTTGGTGAAAAATTTTCTTACTGAATACCACTTCTAGCTTCAATTGAAAACAGCATTTTTTTTTTAACACGAATTTTCTGAAAAATATTCCAGGTACAATTAAAGCTCTAGTGGTATTATTACAAGTGAAAATACTCATGTAGCGTGTAAAAGTTCTCTTTGAACTAGCAGTTGTTTTATTTTTTTTTTGAAAATATTCTAGATTTGGATGCTCTTAATTTTCTACTCAAGTAAATTGGATACTCAAGTATACAGAGTGGCCAACTGAAAACAAAACAGCCATTTTTCGCAACTGCGTCAACATTTCAGAAAAATGCTCGTACCCGTCGATTTTTGATAAAGGCGGATAACTATTCATTTTCGCTATTTTTGACTCCGCCATTTTTACCCTAAAGCGAGGGTAAGAATCACCCGAAACTATTTAAATGGCATTAGGGGTCGAGTAAGATGCCTTATAAAAGATCTTACAATTTTCTTTACAATAGTCTTTAAATTTTACAATTCCGCCTGATTGAAAAAAATTACATGTTAAAATAATTCATATTATGTTCAGTTGCTTACTCACTACTTAGTTCATTAAATCTTGAAACTGATGACCGTTCGCTGTTATACAATAATAAAGATTTTCATATTTAATATGTTTAAATGTATTTTTTTGTAAAAGTGCTCCAAGTTGGCGTGGCTTGCGTAAGTGAGAGTTGCCGTTTTAGGCCGTATTTTCAACCCAATGGGAAAATTATAAATATTGGTCCTAGTTCCGAAAATACTTTTTTTTAGGAAATTTTATACTCTCTTTGAATCTTTCTTCATATTCCAAAAAGCTTAATTGGTTTTTGAGATATTTGCAAAAACCAAACCACTCTTTTTCTTTTTTACAAATTTCTTTATAACTTTTGCAATTTTTTCGAGCGGAACTTCATTTTTTTCAACGCTATTCCGAATCGAATGACACCTCATTCGTATTTTTCTGAAACTGCTGAAAAAAGTTGAAAAAAAAGCACTTGTGAACCAGACTCTTTGTGTACGTGACTTAAAACGCCCAAATTGGCCTCCCAGTCAAAAAAATATTCAACCTAATTTGTTGAAATCAGCGCAACAGCAGAAATGCAAGAACCGTACTTATAGGGTATTAAGCGGCAGGACTTTTTCAATGCTTGCAAATATCTCGAAAATGTAAACTTTGGCAATATTAATATGACTCTCAGCTTTCCTATATCATCTTACCCGAAAAGTAAAATGAGGTATTATAATCTGTATAGTATGTATGTAATTTTTTTGTTTGACTGATGTATTGGTTTAAAAAAATATATTTTCAACGGCCGCTATCTAGGAAATATTTACATTCAATATTAGAGAGAACTTTTCATGCTGAAATGATCCAAAGATTCAACAATATTCTGAGTTTTCGCTTGAAAGAAGTGCCACGGCTTTGTCGAAATCTACAACATCGTTTTAAGGATGAATCAGGAGGTATCTTGCTCCATAGCAGCTGCGAAGGGTCTGCTTATCGTATAGAGTGAAAATTCGAAAAATCTTTCATTCGCAAGAGTTATTTTTATACAATTTGAGACGACTCACCCATGATGTTCCACATTTCTGTTCACTTCTGTTAAAAAAAAATAAAAAATAACAAACACCACACAAATTGAAACGAATTTAAAATGTTCACTCCAAATCACTTCTCTGTTACATTTTTCATTAACTATGTGCCAGAAGCATTGCCTACAAAGCTATGCCATAGGAATGTCAAGATATCTCGATCATTTCCTAGCTACTACCTGTCATCTACAATCAGTTGTCGAAAACAAACATTAAGATACTACTGTTATTTTGCATGCTGAACGTGAATTTATTAATTCGGTGAGTTGAGTTGTTCGCTATTTCTTTCTAATAATTAAGGAATAATTATCGTTAATTCTCATCTATTTATGGAATATGGAGTTACGTAAACTCGTTGAAAAAAAGTGTTGGTTCAGCGAGATGGTCATTTGTATCTTCATGGCTACATTTAATCGTTTCAAAAAATTGGTCTTGGCGCACAATAGTATAAATAGTTCAGTTGAAAAGGATTTTAAGAATTAAAACCCATGTCCAACATGAGCTCTTCAAAAAAAAAACTTATAAGGCTAAATGAACTAATACGGGAAATAATTATACAATCAGGTATTTCTGACGCATAAAGGTGCATTTAAATTGGAGCGAACACATGCGAACGAACGAATTCGTTCGCTGCAGCCATAGTAATTTACATGAAGACTCGAACGCGAGCGAACGAGTTCGTTCGTGTTCGTTCATGTTGACATTTTCCAAACGGCTTTTTTGCAAATTAGTTGTTACATCTTTCTTGTTTACTGCGTTCTGTGGGTTAAGATCCTACAGTAAGGAATGGACAAATGAAAAGACACCCAAGTTAATAGAATTATATAGGAGCGAAACTTGTTTATGGGATTCCAAGTCAAAACATTTTAGAACACCACAGTCCCCTCCCCCCTCTTTTTTTTTCGGAAAATCCCGCTATTACTATAAAACTAGCGGCGCTAACTAAAACATCCTCATCTATATCCGACATGGCGAACGGATCATCGACGAATGCGAATGTTTGTTCTCAATTTGAATGCCCCTGCTCGCAGGAACGAAACGAACCAACAAATACCTACGAATTCGATCCTTCCCGTTCGTTCGCTTATGTTCGCTTCCATTTTAACGCACTTAAAGGCGAACAAAAGCGAACGAAATCAAACCTTTTCGAACACCACACTCTCTCCTCTCCTTTGTACGGAAAGTCCCGCTATTACTATAAAACTAGCGACGCTAATTGAAACATCCTCCTCTGTATCCGACATGGCGAACGGATCATCGACGACTGCGAATGCTCGTTCTTGATTTGAATGCCCCTGCTCGCAGGAACGAAACGAACAAACAAATACCTACGAATTCGTTCATTCCCGTTCGTTCGCTTATGTTCGCTCCAATTTAAACGCACCTTAAGAATCTTTGCTCACTGGTTGTTCTTGATGAGCACTCATGATTGATTATGCCAATAGTACTTTCAGTCCTATTTATATACAGGGTGTACCAAAACATTACACCAACTTTCTTATTTCAAATAATAATAATAATAATACTTCCTCATAAACACCCATAGAGTGTACCCAAAGGCATAGCCTGTGCGGGTAGAGGACGGCTATTATTATTATTTGCCGTTGCGCTCCGGGGCGACTTACTGATTTTTGGTGGCGTATTCACTTTTCAGCTGCAGCAAAACCCGGAAAACCTACAGCACCACCTCGGGTGGCCGGCGGCGTGCACTCCAAGCTAGCCCTAGACGAGATTGGCATCTAGACAACACACTATACACTTGCTTTCATTAAGGACTGTTGTCGTATATCGATTCCGATATTGAGTATTTGAGAAAAAATCCCTCGTACCTACATCGGGCTCGAACCGACTACCGCTATACTCATAAATCATACATTTTTCTTCTTCCGATTCAGAGTTCAGGCTACCCGAGTTTGTGACTTCTCTGTTAGAATTCAACCTAAGCTTTATTATCGGCGCTGCAGGAAGAAGTTTCCCGAAAATATTTATCCCGCAACCATTTGAACTAAAGAATTAACATTTGTGGAGCAGTTCGCATGGACTTATAGGCTAATTATTCAATTACCATGGTTGTGTCATAGTGTCATTCCGTACCATATGGAACAGGCGATTTTCTAGTATTATTATCGAACATTGTGTGAAAGTCACACCTACCATTTTTACGACATAATTTGAAATAAAATAGAATTCTAAGGTAGGTTTCATCAGCATTCTCAATTCTCAGCTTCATCCCCTATCGGGTTGTTCAATCAAAATTCAGAAATTCCTAATCTTGCCCAAGAACTTCATTGGTGCTAGAGAACGGTACTTGTAGACATTAATGAACATCTCCTCCCTCTTACATAATTTTTATATGATACTAGCTTCTACCCGCGATTTCGTCAGCCTATTTTGCATTTTGCCTCTCCGCATAAGAGAGCGTTTATGTTGGAACTGCAATAAACGATTGGAGTGGCGATGAGAACAACAACTTAATGATTTCACAGTCTTCTGTATGCTAGTATCGCCGCTCTTGTAGTTTATCACAGCCCCAACATGAATGCAGCCTAACTAACTCTCGATCTACTACAATGTATGCGGTTCCATGCGAATTAACAACTGTCAGTTTCAGTTCATTAACTGGTTTTGTTTTTTGTTGTTTTTTTCCTTCAACCAGCTGTCATCCCCCTACAAACTTACATTTTACCGTGTGACAATCATTTGAATGTATTTTTGTTATTCGATCGTTCACAAGGCCCTAATAGCTTGTATCGAATGTGATTCGTGGTCAAAAGAACATTACGTTCGCGTATACGGAAAGTTCGTTCGACACCAATATTATTATTTTAATTTTTATTTCACGTGATGCTATTTTCTTCAAAAGTCATCTATTTGCAACCTCCTATTGGGAATTGGGAGTTATGCTAATAAAACTTCATGTCAAATAGCCGGCTTCAGTTTGATTGAAGAGGATGAACGGAGGAACAATGGTAAGTTTTTTTTTCAGTTTTTCAAATTTCATTTTGTTTTCTACTTTTGGTGGGAAGAGCACACCGTACAATTTACTGTAAGTGAATACATTATTATAATTATGCATGGTCTGTTAGAGAGGCGCTGCATTATCCGGTTAGTTTAACAAATTCAAGATTTCTGTCAAATGCCATCGAATAACACCTGAAATGCTTCATGGTGTTTCTGGAATCATGGAGACTACGGCGACATCAGTTTTATTCCAAAAACTCAGTTTATTATATGTGATAAACCATACTTACAGTCGGTGTAGAAGTTTCCTACACAATGTTCTTTCATTAACTGTTAGTAGAGGTCCTACACATCATGAAACTACAATAATCCGTTTTGAGGGCACATGGCTTTGCCTCTAAAAAAAACACCTTTCAAAAAGCTTATTTTTGCCTATAAGTAACTCGCCAAACGTTGAAAGTATCGAAAAAGTATTTATAACAAAATAGAGAGCTTGATGAATTTCCTGAAAGAAAGTTTCCGTATAATTTTTCTGTATAAGTCACAGTTTACGAAAAATTCAATCACGAGTGGAATTGTAATAGACTATTTCGCAAACATTTTTGAATGCGTGCACAGCGTAATCACTTATATTTTTGACGTTTAACTGTCACATGCACTGTAAACAAATCTGAAAACACCGAACTTGATAGGCCAATCAGAGTCAAGAGTCAAGTTTGGTATTATCGGTAATCCGAACTTGACTAGAGCTTCTGATTGGTTTATTTCGCAAGTGAGTGAAATAGTCGATATAAACTAATTGTTCGAAAACTACGCAAACCAGGATATTTCGATCATAACTGCATACAATCCTAGAAAAATAAAGAGCACCAATATAATTCATACATATGTGTTCAATCATATTCGAATAGTGTTACTTTGATGCACAGATATTAAAAATGAAAAATATCCCTTTTGAAAAAATTACCAGCATCTTGAAATTTGCCAAATTTTCGCAGAGTGTAAAATATTAAAAAACACAGAAATAGGAAAAATTATTTCGGATTTTATTTCCACGTTATAAGTATATTACTAAAATTATTTCGGTATTTTATTTCCACGTTATATATTACTACTTTTCAACATTCCAGTTTATTTTTCATAGGATTGTATTCCGTTATGAACTCAAAATACAATAAGTGGATAATTACAATTATTGTATTTTATTAAAAACTTGCATAACTATATGACTATTGAGTATGCAACGTATGCAACAATTTTTCATCACTTTCAAAGCCCAATTTAATTTTTCATCCTAACTTTCGAGTAATTATTTATTTTCGATAGGCCGCGCGCGATGATATTCAAATGAACAAATTCGTGTGCAAATCCGTATTGAGAATCTTGACAAAAGTCCGACATCGATTTTCTCGTAAACTATGGCTAATACATAGAAGTAACTGGAGAACTCTAGGAAATTCATTAAGCATTATTTTTTATAATAAATATTTTTTTTATATTTTCAACGGTTCACGAGTTAGGTATCATCACATCTCGAGTAGTTTCAAATTTCCAGGTGAAAACTGTGTCATCTCGAGTATAAGTGAATGTCTACAAGTTTCTTAGGTTCATTTCGAGTATCGTCTTAAATAAGGCGGCGGGGTCCTTTTTCGACACCAAACTTGTCAGGTACCAAACTCTGGAGAAGGTTCTTTCTAATCCGACAGCCTTTTTGGACACCTTGTATTTTCCAATAGTTATCGATATGCTAATGACAATAATTCATGATTTGTCTTTTGTTCAATTTCCACGCACTCAAATGTCTACGTAAGGTGAGTTCGTTCTGGTTCAATTATACTAAATTATTACTTTTCGAAAAATGAATGTATTCAATTTCCATACACTACATTAAGTATTTTATTACATATTTATCAATAAAGGAAATAATTTTTTGGTTCATGTCATTTATAATTTCCAAAATCCAAAAACTACCTATTTAGGTATTAGGTACCTCATTAAGAAGGATACTCGAGATGAACCCAGGAACCAGGTAGAATTTTACCTATACTCAAGATGGCAAGATTTTTACTTGAAATTTCAAAATACTCGAGATGGGATGTAATTCCCAAGTTATAGGCGAAAACAGGCTTTGACCAAAGAGGTCCATGTCCTCAAAAATGGATTATTATGGTTTTATGATATATGGGTCCTCTACTAACAGTTTCAGAAGGAAAATTTCCATACGATTTATTGGGTAGAGATAATGTAGGTATCTAAACTTGGATCAAATATGTGAAAAAAATCAAATACGAGAAAAAATATGCAGTAGGCTTATTTCAGGGACACGTTTTGGATATATTTTGAATAATTACGTGTTTATAAGCTTTCGCGGTTAAAATCTTAATTTTATAGATCTCAGTTCACGTCTGGCGAGTATGCAACCAGCATCGCACATTTAATGTATCTGAATCGATTGAATCGATTATGATATTCATAGAGATAATGTATCTAAACTTGGATCAAATATGTGAAAAAATCAAATACGAGAAAGAATATGCAGTAGGCTTATTTCAGGGACACGTTTTGGATATATTTTGAATAATTACGTGTTTATAAGCTTTCGCGGTTGAAATCTTGATTTTATAGATCTCAGTTCACGTCTGGCGAGTATGCAACCAGCATCGCACATTTAATGTATCTGAATCGATTGCACCTACACACACATTATGATATTTGTTGAAATCCATTGGAATTTTAATTCACTTCTGTATCGGATCTGACAATATCAAATTTTACATCATGTTTGGAATAGGTAGATATATGTATACTTAATAATAATTATATCGTTGTCAAGATAACTGGGTCTGCAAACGTTCTTGATTAACATAAGGTATTGATTATAATGGTCCAGTGTTTGACTTTAAAATACGCTAGTACCTCAGGATTATATCGGACTATGTATGCTTTATATTTTTATGGGTTCGAAAACAACCCCTTTTGCCGAAAAATATACTGAATATATTTTTAAAATTTTTAGTGCAGTAGTCATCAAAATAAAAAAAACTGTGTTTTTTATAAACGAATGCTATGAAGTGAATAAATAATTGGGTGAAAGTTTGAATTCTGGGCTTAATTTATTCTTTAATTAATATAGAATCAACAAGTCCTTAGTTTTTTCACCGTATCTCAATTAGTTCATAAGTTAAAATAAGTTTAAACCTGAAAAAACAGGTAAGAATGATGGAGTAAAGGTGAACAGAAGTCTGATAAAATATAAATATTATTTTAACTCAAAAAATAATACATGGTTTTTTTTGTTACATTGTTTAGAAAGAGAAAAATTATATATAGAAAAAATTTAATTGTTTATTGAATAAACAATGAAAATTTGAACAAAAACAATATTTTTTTAGTTAACAAAAAGAAAGATAAATTACGATTTTTCAAAAAAATTGGTTCGTTAATATTAAGTGGTAGAAAAAAATTGTTGATTACCAAATCCGTTTTCAAGCAGAATTTTTTTTTTTAATCATAATTTATATCAAAGATTATGTTCCCAAAAAAATTTAATTATCTTATAAACAACTCATTTGTTTATAACAATTGTTATCGTTTCGTTCATATTTTTCGGAGGCGGCGAAAAAAGTTTGACCTAAAAGGCACTTGTCGATCAGACTATTTGAGCCATTCATTCCTTACCCACTGTACCATTTTCACGTCAATCGGTTTAGTCCAAAAGAATTCTCAGCGAAAAACGTCAAGCACTGGACTAAATGGGTTATTCAATTTATTATAATATATGTTGATCCACTTGGAGATAAGTACCTATTTGTAGGGATATCCATTACCGAGTAATGAATTGAAATACCTACGTAGGAGTTCAGAATCAAAGCCCAGATGGATTTTTCGTCGTTATTTTTTATTTTCAGAGCTGGATGGGGATTTTGTAATTCACTCATTAATGATTTATCCTAATTATTACTGTAGAGTATGATGCTTCATATATTCATATTATAGATCGATACAAACGACAAATTGATATCACGTTATTTCATGAATCCGTCGAAGGCGTAGATTATTACAACCACATGTCAACAAATAATGATGCAATATTGTGTAGCGTGTTGCCAATTACAAGAGAGAAATGTATTCATTATACGAAATATGTTCATCTAGAGCTGACATCTTATAAAGTCATAATGCTTCTGTTTACAAATAGTATCCGCCAGTGTGGAAATCACAAAATGCCGCCCCCACTAAAGTCGTTTATTGAAATAACAAAATGAAATTTTATTTTTTCAAATTTAATTTTTTAAATGAATATCCACGACATATATCAGATAATAAATATCTATATATCCTTGATATATATATCGTGATATATGTCGTGATATATATCTTTGATATACAGTGTGCCCATAAAGTAACCCCACCCCCCTGTTAACTTTTGAACGGAGAGGAATTTTTTTTCGTGAAATGGTATGTTATAAGCTACTTTTTGATAGTAATAAAAAATGCCAGGCGCCATTTTGAAATATTTCTTTTAATAGCAAGGGGGTCAAGTGATACCTCATTCGAATTGTCTTTTGATTTTCTATACGACTCCAAAATTTCAGACAAAAATATTCATCCAAAACAAAATGGCGGCACATTATGTTAGAACTTTTATACGCGATTTCTTTGAATAAATAAATGGCTTTAAACGAGCTCAATGGAAATTAATTTTTTTTTTATATCTAAAAAAGTTTTCTGTCCCTCAGAATTGCATATGGGACATTATTTCTAAGATTTGCTGAGATTCAATAAAACGAGGTACTTACCTACTTATTTGAATTTTTTTCTAATATGGCACCCATCTGCCATTTCGAGAGACAAGAAGCTCTTGCAGAAAAGAAAAATATTTTATCATGGCACTAAAACTCTTTAATAGCCATTTATTAGAAACGATTCTCTTGTGAGAGTTCTAAAATAATGTACAGCCATTTTGTTTTGGACCAATCTTTTTGTTTGAAATTTTGCTGTCGAATAGAGAATTGAAAGACGAATCGAATGAGGTATCAATCGACCACCGATGCCATCCAAAAAAATATTTCAAAATGGCCCCTGGCCGCCATTTTGAAAGATAGAATTTTTTTTAACATCGACAAAAAGTAGCTTACGAACTATCATTTAACCAAAAACAAATTTCAAAGAAAAATTCTACTTCGTTCAAAAGTTAACAGGGGGCGGGGTTTCTTTATGGACAGACTGTATATCCTTCGAAGCCTGAGTGGCCCTTGTTCTATTAAATATCTCGCCACACTGCTACTTATGTTTTGGCCATAATTTGACGGAATTATGTTGGTTATTCGTTCGAGATTTTTTCTTCTTCATTGGCTTCTTTGGATTTCCGTTTCGATTTTCTTCGAATCATTATTTTCTAAAACTACATCTGAAGATGTAGCTTGTTCCTCAGATTCTGTTGAACTTGTTGACTGTAATGATAAAACATTGGTAGCAGTTCCCACCACAATTTTTTAACTTGAATATGTTTCTTCATGCGCCCCTTTATTTTGTGCTCCTGATAATTATTCAGATTTCCTTGCATATAAGTTATCAAATTCAAGAAATATTCCCAATCTGACTGACAATAAAAGCATTCATGGTATTAACCTCGATAAAATGAATGACCATACATTGCCACTACTTATACCACCGGACACGACACTATCGAAGGTAATTTCAGTCTAGCTGGTAATGTGGTGATACCGATTTTACTCCCGTTTAATATCATTCTGATCTGTTCCTCTTCTTACATAATAACAATACTCCCACATAAACACTCGTAGGGTGTACCCAGAGACATAATCTGCGCTGGTAGAGAACGGCTATTATTACTATTTACCGTGGCGCTCGGGGCAACTTATTGATTTTTGTTAGCGTATTCATTTTCCATCCGTCGGAAAACACGTAAAATCTACAGCACCACCCCGGGTCGTCGGTGTGCACTCCAAGCTAGCGCTAGACAAGATTGGGCAACTCATAACACGCATATTTTTCAACAAGGTATGTTGTTGCCTATCGACACCGATAAAGGTACTTGAGAAAACTATCTATCTCGCACTCTGGAATCGAACCGGCCATCGCTAGCTGAAGTTGAAACAGCTGGCCCCTTAGACCGCTAATCCACCGGCCACAATATTCGTCTTCTGTGATCCATTAGGTATATCCGAGGGTATATCCTAATTTACCAGCAAATTAATAATAATAATAAATAGGTTTCAATTATCAATATTTTATTCAAGAATTATCAATAGTATGGACTATCTTCTTCCAGTATTTTGTAACTTTATTGGATCGATTATTTTATACAGAGCACGTGACGTAATTTGACAGTTGTCAAACATTCGATGGGGAGAGAAACAAAGCCATTTTCCATAAGACTACGCGTGTCCTTTTTGTGGATTTTCTGCGAAAAAAATTCTAAAACACGTTCTTGGCATTTTAGTGAGTATTAATTCATTGTGTATAGTCTCAATTGAGTGCATGAGTCTGTAGAGGTGTTATAAACATGGATTCTCAAATTCAAAAATGCGTTGTTATGATGATAGGTATCATCAGTTTTCTCTTTTAGAGTTGAGGACATAAATCATGAAGACTTGTGCTGTCATGGGTTGTTATAACTGATCCGATCCAGACCAGCACGTGAAATTTTCAAATTTCCTTCTATACAAACAAGGCAGAGGCAGGTAGAAACTGCTGGAGTACAGAGACAAACTAGTCAGATCGTTCCGAACATCCGGACCATGTACCCACCCAAAATACGTAGAACAAAAAAAAACGCTGGGAATTTACAGTTAAAATTGAAGTCAACATCGAAAGATGTTATGAAAGACGGAAAGTTTTGTATAATTAATAGATATTTATTGTCAGAAATCGCAAAACTAACAGCGAAGTTATTAGTAAAATTATGCGATTATTCAATTATTCATCTGAAACAAGAGTATTTCAAAATATTATCAAATAATAGGATCACTAAATTTAGTAAAGTTCATTCAAATTAACCACTAACCACCGCAAAATTCTTTGTTTGTCCCCCCATCAGCTGATCACCGCCATGTTGTGATGTCAGCTGACAGTGCTCTATTATTATGAGGGAAGCAGTTTACAAAACTTTTAATTTCACAATAGGTCCACCGCAATATGCTGAAGTTCTGTTCGATTGAATGTTTGATTTTGTTGATGAAATTCCTTTCTTGATTTATAATTTGATAGATTCCTCAATTTTACCTGTCACAGACGGAATACCAAATATAGAGGTATTTGAGGTAGAAGTTATTTATATATTTGAGGTAGAAGTTATTTATATATATTTCCTCAATCATTTCACGAATTGATAAACTAGTCGAATTGCCGAAACATGGCAACACTGCATAGTGGATCCTCGCAGTAACGCTAGTCTTTCTTTCTCGCGTCAACTATGCGTTCCGGTGTTGTCACTATACACGAATCTTCAAGGAAACAGGTTGTGTTGTGAACATAATAAAGTACTGCGATTTGAACTCTGAGATTTGTTTTTTATTTTCCAACATTTATTCGTACAATTGAAACAAAATGATTTACTGGTGTACCGACTGATTATATTCTGTCTTGTATTTGTTTGAATTTTTGTGGAAAAAAAACAAATGGAAGGGTGGCATGGTTCTGTAATCGATTCCAGAGAGCGCGCTCGTATGATTTTAGTCACAGACAAGGTAAATTTTCATACACATGAATATGAAGATTGAAGAGTTGTGTGAAAATGTGTTTTTAATGATTTTTTCAATTTATACTTTTTTTAAACAATTATAGTCACTCAGCAGAGATAATTGACTGACCTTTTAGGGTCAGTTTATCAATGGTCAGTCAAATGTCTCTTCTACGTGACTGATTAGATTGTGAGTATATTCCTTCATTAAACCGGATTACCACCAGTCAAATTTACCTCCTAACAGGATATTGATGAGTCGGCTCCTCATCGAATCACACATTCATTTTAACCACCAGTCAAATTTAGCTGGCGGTCAAACTAGCTGGAGGACATTGATAAAAATGAGGAATAAACTCACATTCTAACCTTCGTTCTCGCAGTTGAGACATTTGACTGACAGTTGATAAACGGTCTTACTCGTAGATGAATTAGCTCCGAGATACCAAATCCGACAGTAACTGTGATTTGGGTTGCCTAGTTTTCAATATTCGTGTCTTTACACTGGCATCATAAAAACTTTCAATTACCTAATTCTGTGATACCTACAGAGTCGGAATTCTGACTTATTTGCGAAATTTCTCGATAGCAAGGACAGATCTCGGAACAGATATACAAAACCTTCTAGCCGTACCAATTCCACTTTTGATCCCGCAGGTCCGCATGAGCACTTGTTTACGCTAGAAGCGGAGTGGACCGTCACAATGGCTACTCCACACCTGTTCTTTCTGAATTTTGGATAAATATTCGTTATTTCGTAACAATTTTATATTGTTAATAGGTCAGGGTAAGGGTAGTCAGGTCCGGTATGGTTGGCAAGTAATTTACGCATTTTCAATTAGGTTTGCATGCAAACTAATTCACGCATTTTTGACTGACTCGCAAGTTAGGTTAGCTTGCTCAGGTAAGGTTTGTGTGTCAATTGCAAGCAAAAAAACAAATTCACACAGTTTCAACTCAGTTTGTCTTCTTGTTTTGTTATCTAAACACACAGCCGTCAAAAGTTGTGCGCATGCGGACCTGCGGGATCAAAAGTAGAATTGGTACGGCTAGACGCTTGTGAGATATACAAAGTCTCAAAGGTTGGGTTACCCCTTTTTTTTCCCGGTATTAGGTCCGAGGATTATTTATTAGCCGTCAGACTGTTAGCCAAGACTCTTTTGTAGGCTCGGTTTAAAGTTGAGATTAAACCAAAGTTAAAACTTAAGTTTAATGTTCAGTCTAAACTTATGGTAACCAGTACTTTGAATTGATATGTTTATAAATGTCATGGTCGTAACTGAAATTAATTACATGAATATTTGATCTTCAAAAAATATAATTTCATTTTACTAGTTAAATTATTGTTTTTCAGTAATATGTTGCTAATAAAAAAATTATTAAATTTCACCTGAGAGTTGTGATAGATTAGTTTATTCAACTACGTTTTACAAATTGTAAACCCGGCACCAAAGTAATATTGATATGATTTCCAAATATTTATCTTGTTTCACCAAAAATCATAGTTGAGCACCAAATGTTATTACCAAATTATCTTTTTTTGAGCAAAAACAGTATTAACTTTTGAAGTTTATTCAATATTCAGCAGCAACTAATTATTGTTGACACCAAAAATCTTACTTGAACACTAAATATATGAGCACTAAAATAAACCTAGCTTGCCAGTCGAGATTAAAAGATTCACCATTAATATGTTTATCCAACACATGACAGTTATGACTGTCATTATTAAAGTCATTTTAGACAAGTTAACTATCTATTTGATAGTTAACACACTAGTGAGTTATAATCCATAAGTCACTAGTGAGTTATGGATTATAACTCACTAGTGACTGATGGATTATAACTCACTACACATAAGTCACTAGTGAGTTATGGATTATAACTCACTAGTGTGTTATTTGATAGTTTACTTGTCTAATAATGGGTCATAACTGTCATGTGTTGGATAAAACATTGTATGCCACCCATGTGTTATGTTTCCTAAGTCACTTTAGAATTTATAAATCTTTCTCGCGTGACTTATTTTCAACATAACACACTAGTACCATAAATAACTATTAAACTCGGCACATGAATAATAATACCTCCCTCTGCTTGCAAGAAATACACTGATGTTATATTAAATGCGATATTATTTCAACATATTGCAGTTTGCAATTTCCACGTATCAAATTTCTATGTAAGGTTAGTAATTCGTTCTGGTTTGATCATCCTAAATAAATACTGCTCGCAAAATATATGTATTAAATTTCCACACACACAAATGGCAATGTAATAAGGTTAGAACCGAGGTTGGAACGTTCTGGTTCGATTATACCTACTAAATATTTACTCCACGCAAAATTGTATTCCATTTTCAGGCATTCAAATGTTTACAAAAGGTTAATTCATTCTGATTATATCAGAGGAAATAATTACTCATTTTTCCAGGGTAAAAATGTCGCCCAATCTAAGTTATTCAGCAAATAAACTAGCCGCCGTATACGACTTGACCTGCAACAACTTTATGCCGAGTTTGTAGATGTAAAAATATAATTTAAAATGCATTAGTATTAAAAGATTAGGATGTGCCGAGTTCGATGACGCCCAGGCATGGTGTGCGTTTTTCTGTTCCACTGCAGTAGTTGACCTAGGAGTCGCGTATATATATATATATTTTTTGTTTTAAGTCAGATCTTCAATAGAGTGACAATGCTATTTTCAATACCTATAACCTACGCCCGAGCCTACGCAGAATGATTCAGCTAGTAACCGAACCGAGACAATTTTAAATATTTTGTTATTTGAATTGCTTTGTGATGAATTAAGTAGATTTACTTATCAGTAGAAATGAAGAATTGTGAAGTGTAATAGATGGAACAATGAATTTGTAGGTAGGTAGTATAGGTACCAGAGTATACCTACCACTTTAATACGTACCTATTTAATATTCATCTGACCTCCTTTCTTAATGACTCCGTAAACATTTCATTTGAATTTAATAATCTTCAATGTCTTCAATGAAATTATTTATCTGTGAAGCAATAATTATTGTTTAAATATAGAATTATAATTCTGTACAATGACGAACATGTTTCATTTGGCAACACTGTCAAAGTCACATCAGCATGCCTTTTCCGATATCGCAGTTAATCGCATTGTAAATAGTTCTAATGTAAGTGGAGAGGTTATGTGAGGCAAAAGGTATTAAATGATGTTTTACTCACCTTTTCCACCTCGTGGTTTTATGGCCACATTATTTCCCTTTGTCAACAAGTCTTCACACTCGAAAGCTTCTTCCGTCTTACTCATTTTGGATAATTTCGGAACACGCTCTTGTTACATATACAACACTTGGTGGTCACTTATTAACATTGAGAGTTATCTTCACATCAATCGATTATTCAAAAGTCCACTTTATGTTAATATTCTCGTCACATTAGAAGATAAAGCTGCTATCATACTTCTCACTGCACATCGGTATACGCACAACAGAGGGAATTTTGTTGACTCCCGATGCATGTCACGGGCTCGGGATCACTAGCTTGGGATGCGGGCAAGGGCACACGTATACGTTGAATCCTGTCTGAAAAGGAAGGACAAAATAATAAAAGAACATGTGATAGCCTACGCAGATATGAAAAATAAAGTTTATTTATTAGAGATAGAGAAAAGTTTATTCACGTAGTGCGCGCTGTTTGTATAGTAGGCACTGCACATCAATCATTAATGAAATTATTTACCACTCACTTTTACCAGTTCATTCCAGGTAGTTCATCGTCCCCAAGTGCAACGAACCATTAAAGAAGATTTAGATAGGTAGGGTCCTAACGGTTTTTAGAGTGTTTACTCGATGCACTTTCACGGTCGATGTCACCTACAGGGTGTCCCCAGCAAAAATAAGCCTACTCGTTTTGTTTCAATGAGTATTTTACGAATCTTAAAATGTTCACATAATCTGACCAATCGCAAGCCAAAAACAACTTGTATTATCGCGAAAGCACCATCTTTTTTCAATTCTGATTGAAAGTTTGACAGTTTAATTAATAATAATTGTAGCTGTATTTGTCAAAATTCGGTGCAAATTCAAAGGAAATCATCAACCAAAACAATATAATATTGATGGTTATAATTATTTGTTAATGGTTGTAATACCTAGGTACATTTTTCGTAGTTTTAATGAAGGAACTTGACTCGTGATCTATAGTCAAGCAAAATACCACTCTGTTCTGAATATTCTCATAATTCTGCCTCTTGTTACCTACTCACTCAATTGTGACACTCACTCGCCCTGCGGACTTGTCGTTTTGTTTAGCAACACAATTTCGTGAACAACAAATCGACAGAATTATCGAGGATAATACCATAGAAGACGCATGCTTATGTGCCTATACTGTGGTAATACCAGAAGAGGTTTTTATTTTATGGGAGAAACTTTCATTTTGCGCGAAAACTTGGTTGCTTTGGTAATTGACGAGAGCAAATAATATGATAAAATCACGACACACGATGTTATTTGATCGAGTCATATTACAAGCTACCAAGTTTGGAACAAAATTTTAGTTACACGATGAAAACAAAATCCCGAGTGGTATTTAGTGACATAATTTAACGAACCAATCAAATAAATTATTAAACAAAAGTACACAGAACATAATTTATTACCAAATCTACCGTTATTGCACACTTTGTAACAAAAAGTAGAAAAATTTGTTGACATTTCGCTTTGTGGATACCAACACGTCCTAGGCTACAGCGTGCGGTTTCAAGAAAGCCATACGACAATTAATTGCCAAAACTGACGTTTCTTACGAACGATGTTATACATGAGTTAAATTATCGTAGGTAATATCACAAGACTATTGATTGAAAGTTTGATTTTGTGGAGGAAATCCGATTCTTGACATGATTTTTTGTGTTTATAACCTTCCACAATCTAAGAATGAAAAAATGTTAATTCAAAGAAATCTGTACAAGTGTAGAAGGGCAAATTAATTAATTTGCCGGATAAGTAACTGCGTTCACAAGACTGCTGTCTTGAAAGAAATCAATTTTTGTCAGTAAAGTACCCTACACTGAATTTGCCTATCTGAAAAAATTAGATCAAATTAACAAAGAATACTTCTCTTTTTTTAAAAAATTCTTGACGTTTCGGAGGCTGTATCTGCCTCCGTTATCAAAACTTGGAAAGACGCTGAAGAAACTGAATTTGAATTGCGGTTTTGGAAATAAGATCTTTCTTTGACAGAGTCAAATGAAATCTGTCATACTTTCTTTTGATTGACATTTGGTATCTTGATACATAGGGTGTTCGGTATCAATCAATCACTCGATAAAAGAATGCACGGAGTTTCCTTTAACTTCCTTTTTTCTTGATTTGTTTCTCTCAATAAAATTTTGGTATTATTCCATTCCATCATATATATTATTTAGTGGAAAAAGTATAGTTCTTTATTGCACTCATATGTCCTTCTACTTCAACGTGCTGTCATAATGACAAACATAAACGTTCAAAGCCACTCATATTTAGCAGAAATTCTGTGAGATTGGCAATACGTTTCAGACACTTACATATATTATATTATTTTGTATTAATGTTAGCAGCCAGACTTAAACGAACAATGCCTTCCCAAGAATAACTCCATAATCAAAACTGATCCTCTTTGTTCCAAACCGTCTACCTGCATAGAGCAAACTATGACCACACCTCGTGATGACATACGCGCTCACGGCTACTATGGTTTTGATTTTTATAATGCAACTGTCATAGAAACGCCAGTCAAAAATTAATTATGAAAATTACAGAATTGAAAGTTTTAAAATGAGTATTATTAATGGACAAATGGATGATAGTGATCTGTTTCAATGCAAATCGATAGTTATAATTAATTATTTAAGTTGCGCTTTTCATTTTCCTACACCTAGTGCCTCACCTTAATAAATCATTTTTTGATTTTTGCATGAAAGTGGAAAAAATGTTGTATGCAACTCGTGCAAAAAATGTTTATTGCACTTGTTGCATAAATATTAACAAGTGTGATGCAGAAAAACTCTGCATAAGACCTCAAGTGTTGTAGAATACATTTTCAATCTCAAGAGAGATAATGTTAGTATTTTGTTACCAAATTTGAATTCAGAATAGGAAAATTCTGCAACGGTTGTGAAGAAACCACTTTATACAATTTCAAATCAAATGCACGAGGTTCATACGGCATCAATCGGAGGCTTTTACTTTCCATTCATATTGCCATTTATAAACTATATAATAAATGTATGTCTCATAAGTAATGTATTTCCTCAGTGATGAAAAATATCTCTTGTTCAGCCTTTTCCAAAAGCGAGCTTTAAGATTTTCGTTCGATCAACATGCTGCCCACGCTCTCAAAAATATCAGATAGAGAAATTGATGATCAATTGAGACATTACGTATATCGCCTCAATATTCTACCAGAATCTGGATTTCGGAAAGGTAACAGTTGTGGAAATGCCTAATTGCATATCACTGATGACATCTTAAAAGGAGTTGATAATAAAAAACTTACCGGTATTTGAGAGAATTGAGTTTTCCAAAAAGAAACATTTGTGTCTAACTGCCTCAAATCTGGACATCCCATAAGGACGTGTCGACTGAAAGGTTGCACTATATATGACATAATACTTTGCTTCACATTGATCGAACCAAAACTGAGTCCCCAGTAGTAACAGAAAACGTCAATCAAAACAGTGAAAGTGCAAATGCTAGCATAACTTTATCCTCTAATTCAATTCAGCATATTTTGCTATCCACTGCATATATTCAAATTTTCGATGAAAATAATATTTCTCATACCATAAGAGCACTTTTGGACAGTGGAAGTCAATGTAGTTTCATAACGAGTGACATATGTGAGAAACTCTCCTTAAAAACTAATAAATTCGATTTTTCAGTTTCTGGCTTGAATCAAACAGTGACAAAAATTAATGAACGTTGCACTTTGAAAATTGGTTCCCATTACACAACTTTCCAAACCAAAATAGATTGTTTCGTTTTGCCAGAGATTACGGGGTATGTTCCGAGTGTGAACCTGAATTTTTCTCATTTGCAAATACCAAAAACCATGAAACTAGCTGATTCAACTTTTTATAATCCAGGCAAAATTGACATGTTGATTGGCGCCGATCTGTTTTGGTCACTTTTATGTGTTGGTCAACATAAATTGGGTCCTGGACAACCCATCTTACAAAAAACCAAATTTGGCTGGATTGTTTCTGGTCCTATACCTTTATCTCAAAACACTTCTAATATGTGTCATATTTCTACAATGGACATTCAACAACAGCTCAGTAAATTTTGGGAATTAGAAGAATGTCTAGATACTAAACTAACATTATCTACTGAAGAACGTTTATGTGAAGATCATTTGAATTGTATTTTCTTTATCGAAAAACGATAGACAAAGTTTTATTTGAATTCAAAATTACAAGTTGTTTATTATAATAATAATTCAATTCTTTTTCATCTCTTTGGTGACTGACTGCCACACTGACATTTCATAAAATTATATTCCAGGAGTCTGTTAGGCCAGGAGTAGTGTCGTTCTTAACACTCAGCTTCATTTAACCTTCCCTTCTTCAGAAGTTGATGCCGCTATCAATAAAATAAATAGCGGTATAGCTTCACTCATCATTCTCTGAAAATTAATGCGGAAAAGACTCTCATGATGTAGTTTGGCTCTCGTTATCACAGGAATTCACATGAAGACATCCGAATAAAAGTAAACAACAAGTAATTACGCCTATAAAAGTGCTAGGAATCTTGACTTTTGACAATGATCTGAGATTTAAACAACATATCAAGAAAACCCGTCGATCAGCCTTCATGAAATTGAAGCTGATTTATACCAACAGAATATTCATGAACCAATAATTGAGAGCTATCCTGTGTAATGCATTAGTTCTGACAGATTCAACTACTGCGACTCTGGTCATGGCCCATGCTTGGACTATGATAATGCCTTCGATTAATTAATGGAATTCGACGTACGCAGCATACACAGTTAGTCAAATGTATGGATTCGCCCATTTTTTTCAGTCAATATCAGAACTATCGAAAAAAAGTTTGGACAAAATTGAAGTGTACTTCACTCTGCACCTTTTAGTAAATTCAAATATTTTTTGATGTGCCATTGGTGGAGGGGTGACGGCATTGGCAATTTTTTCAAATGGAACCAAATGTCATGTGCCATGTGTTTCGGTCGTAATAATATTATTTTAATTCTCTTGATAGAAACAGTGTGTTTTGTAATTCTTTGTCCACCTCTGTAATTCGCTTACCTATTAATGAAGCCCCTATTAATGAGATCAATAGCATTACCCTCAGATGAAATAGAAGAGTTATTTTCTCTACAAACTACACCAAGCTCCATGACTCTAACCTATCTCTAGCTGCTCGTTTCTCATCTGTGACATTGTATCGCAATTTCCAACTATCAGTGTCTCCACAAAAATAATTACTTCTGAAAGTACCTATACAAATTATTATAGCCCTTGCTCAAATAAGAATGGCTAGTGAGTATGGCATAAAACTAACTTATCACCATGTGCAATCAAAATGAACCCGCAACACTGCAACATATTCTCTTTGACTGTCCAATATATTTTTCTATGAAACCCTCAGATGTTCGCTGCATTACAAGTTGTAAAGATCTAATCACATTTTACGAGAATGTTACTTCTACTGAAGCAAAAAAAATGTGTAATCATGTTTGGAATATACTAAAACTCCGTTCATTTGTTCTGAACGAATAGAAAGACCTTCACTATCGTTTTTTATTTTTATTTTTCTACACAACACATATTGTTTTTTTTAAATACTTCATAGCTAGGATTTCCCTTTTTCGTAATTTTAGGAATTAATTCATACCTAAAATTTGTAATACTCCCATGTAACAAATTAACAACCCTTTGTTATATGAAATTGTAATCATTAGAGGCAATAAAGAATATTGATTGATATATTACCATACTTTCTTGCATATGACTGTTTCGACAGATCAACTGAAAAACAATCTCCCACTCTTAAATTCATAATACTCCACTCAGATAAGAGTTCAGGTCTGACATAATTTTTGCCAAAAACTGAAGATAAGTACTGAATTTTATTTTGGAGTATCATTTTTAGAACCTCTTCTGATTGATTTATCTACGAAAATAGTATCCAGTCAGCATAAAAAATATACAAAATTTTTCATTGTTGTTCTTCATCAAAAACATTCTAATATATCAATCAGAAAAGGCTCCAAAAATTATAGTCTAACATAAAATACAACAAATTGAGATCACGTACCTTGAGAGTCTGTCAGAAATTATTCTCTTATTTGAATGGAGTATCATGAATTTGAGGTATAGTTTATATATATCAGTGAATCCACGACCTCGATTCGATCAAATAATAAGACGAATGAAAAAAATTAAGTTGTCGGTCTTTTTTGTTAAAATTGTTTTTTCCGTTAACCAGCTGTCGTCCCCTTACGAACGTCAGCCCTCAAAAGTCGAAACTTGTGCGAGCCAAGGATTAACGAGGTCTTATCTTTTAACGTGCGATTCCAAATACTTTACTGTGAATCTTATTCTGACTCACCCTGTATATATTATAACCATTCTTAAATTGCACTTTCATTCCATGAGACATTCATGAACCACTTTGGACATTGCTTTCCTACTATTAAAACGAAACCTTTAAAAAAGACAAACCAGATTAGCTACTGGAGAACACCTGAAATTGAAATGCTCAAAAAAAGTGTTCAATTTACATACGAATTGTGTGAAAAAAAAATCCAAGGGACAAAGTGCAATGTGACTTGATAAAAAAATATATAACCAAGCTTTGATAGAAGCAAAAACAACATATTACTCAACTCAAATTCCAATGTCCGACAACAAAAATAAAACAGTTTGGAAAAGCATAGATATTGAAAGAGGTAATGATAACCCAAGAGCTAAACCTGAATTTGATGTAAATATTTTTAACGAATACTTCACCAACCATGCAGATAACATTGTTAAGGATATCCATGGAAATATTTCTGCGAAGAAAAAAATCGTTCGATTTCAATAGTCTGAAGACCAAAACAATCCAAGACACATATGGCATCAGTACCAAATTGTTGAAAGAATGCTTATCATATATTATCAAAACTTTGACTCACATCGTCAATACTTGTCTCTATGATGGAATATTTCCTTCCGTGTTCAAGCCGGCCAAAGTTCTTGCCATTCACAAAAAATATGATGAAGAACTGCCAGAAAACTATGGGCAAATACACATCCTAACCTACAATATCTCAAGTAATAGAGAAAGCAATCTTCATTAAGTTCGGAAATTATATGGAAAAATTGATGTTCATCAATATGAATTCAGAAAAGGAAAAAGCACAATAGATGCTGTTAATAGGTTAGCTAATAACATTCTTGACGCTTTTGAAAACAAAAAATGTGTTTAACCATCTTCACTAATCTATCTAAAGCTTTCGATTGTGTATGTCATGAATTCTGGAGAAGTTAAAATGGTATGGATTACGAGTTTCTAGAAACATTATTGAATCATACCTCAAAAATTGAAAACGAGGGTTTATAATAATATCAACATAAGCCATGACGCACAATCAAGAGGGGGTACCACAAGGATCCATACTGGGCCCTTTCCTGTTTATAATTTATGCAAATGATCCACCGTCACAAATGTCAATCAAATCTATCAGTCACGTCTGTGGAAAGAAACAAAAAGAAGCAGCCACAACATCATACTATGCGATGTTCCACTCGGTAATGTAATGAGCTATGGATTACCGAGTTGGGAAAGGCAAGTTTCACAAATTCATACAGGGTTTTCAAGTTACGAAAAGTTGCTGTACGTACGTAGCATTGCAAGGGTTAACTATGATGAACATTGCAAACCACTCTTTCAAAATTTTGGCATTATAACAGTGTTTGCTCAAATCATCTATGGAAATTTGATACATGTTAAGAAAAATATACTTACTTTCACGACACACTCTAATGTTCACACCTTCCATACTCGCAACAGACATAACATCGTGCCTCGTAGGAAGAGATTGGAAAAAAGTAAATCTACTTGTGAAATAAGGGAACTACCTCTAGAATCTTTCAAAAAGAAAATTAGGAAAATTCTTATCAAAATGGTTCTCTACAAGATTGACGAGTTTAGTGAATCACTAAGTGACTCACTCGATGATAATTAGTGCTTTTTTTTTTATATAGTATGTTTTATATATATTATATCTATAATATTTTTAATTTATATTATATTGTAGTGACTAATTTATGTAATTTTTCTGTTTTGTGACGTTCTCTTTGTTACAAGAAATAAATTATCTATCTATCTATGTGTATATGTATCTAATGATGTTTTCGAATTGGGCCACATATACTACCACTAATCGACAGCTTCCGGTAACTGATACTTTTGCCCCGTCCACTGCCGATTGCCCTAGGAGTAGATTTGGTTACGCCATCTCTGCACGTCAGGGCCAAATATGTCAAAGACGGCATTTTATTTTCTAGTAGTGGTGAGGCCTATGCTGTTGCATACTACTGGCTTAGCAGTGGCAGTCCCCGACCAGATTTAACGCTGCTCAACCGCAGAAGCTACCAGGATCTTCTACCCTCACAGACTCTACCGTAGTACGGTGTCTTTACGACTACCCAGAGAGCAATGCCCCCTAGAGGCCATAACCCATGTGAAGAGGCCGTCGAGTTTCTTCGACGGGGCCGGTCTTTCTCCTCTCAGGTACCCACAATAGTCAGATTCCTCCGACTCCGTTTGATCTGTTGCAGTCTGCAGTGGTTTTCACACTTACTACCTACCCATCTGGATTCCTGTTTGATAGGTAACCATTCGTGGCTGGAAGAGGACCCACAGTTTTTCACCAAACTTGCCTGGAATCACCGCGGACATTCCTCGCCTGACGTCAAGAGCACATGGTGGGCCACCAGCCAAGCTCTTTGAATTACTTTTTAAATGTTTATGAAAATTTAGACGCCTGTCCAGTTCCACTTCCAGGTATCCCACGTAGACCCCTCCTCATCGACGACTCGCCCTTCAACTTTCAACTTTTCCGATATTTCCCACCGCCGCCATGGAGCTAAAGTGGTTTGGAATCAACTTTTATGTAAGCTCTAGACAAATCTCTCTTGCACACACAAGCTCTCCTTTTGAGGGGGTTTCTCCGAAAACCTGGGAGATTCGTGGAAACAAATTTTACAACCATCCTATCCAAGCCTCCTCTTAACAGCTTCACTTGGAACTGAATGTGTTTATAACGCAGTGTCATCTGCGTGTAGGGCCATATTTATTGTATCTGGGACATAGGAAAATCGTACCTATATACAACTGCTTCCATAACATAATCCGTAGATCTCACATTACGAATTCTGATCTGTTGAGCAGGTACGACTCTTTCGGAAGTTGAACTGCCCAATAGGAATGGGTTCCATCCTCCCCTAAGCTGGATGAACCTTTCAGTAAGTGTATCAATAGCCTTAATTACCACCCTCAACAGTGAGTTGGAGCGGTAGCTCCCGATTGCCTTTCTTGGTTTACCTTGCTGGCAGGGACGGATGGGATGCACTTTACCGGCCCGGGAAATTACCATCAACCAGCCCTGACTGCCCTCAGAACTCAGATAATTATTTATAGCCCTTACCGGCCCAAGACCGGCCAAGACCGACCCTGCTCGTTGGGGTATAGGTACCACTTCCTCCTACTTTGAACAGCAGTCCGAGTAGAATTGGCACTTATTGATTCCATCGATAATATCTACAAATTGGATGAAAGCCTTCCTCGGCACCTAGGTTCCGTTTTGGTGCTTTGTTAGTCGAGAGACATTTTGATTACTTCGCTAACTACCCCAGCGTTAGTAATCAGTTTTATAAATATTCGTTGATTGATATTTAATGTTGTTTTCTGTTAGATATTACAAACAAATCACATTTTTCATTTTTCAATTTTCATGGAGAATGTTCCCCTTCTCTCAGGACTTTCACACCAGTCGATGGTCATAGTCTGTTGGTTGGTGATGCAGGGACTTGTGTTCAATGTAGAAATGAAGACCTCAGGAAAATAATATCCTAAGGTACTTTGGCAATCATTTTCAGGGGAGCGTTCTTCAGGTTCTGACTAATCACGTTTCTTTCCTTATACGGTTTACCAAAAGTATTGATATCTTCTGACCCGACACGTTCTTCCCCATTATAAATATGCCATGTGATAGAATAGCCCGGCAGCCAATAGTTGACATGGAACGAATTGAGGCAAAATGTGAATTAACACGTTCTTTATTCTGCAACATTTCCGCCTTTTGTGAGTAAGTCACCACATGCGCAGTATCCCTCTGTATGGTCGAAATGGGATCCTGCTTTGCACATACAGATTGACGAGTATGTCATTCCACCTTTTATTGGTGACCTCAATGATAAGAACTCGAATCTCCTCGGTAAGGTTTAACATATTCCTTGTTTCTTTGTGAATTAGATTCTGAGTTCTTTACCAAGATTTTCGTTCTCCATTCTTTAGCGCAATGAAGTCCACAATAAACTGCGGAAGGGCATCTCTATCCCCTCTGTAAGCAGTAAGCTGATTTTTAAAGAACTATCTGTTACTTACTTCGTATACTGTCTTGTTTTTTTTCCTTGGTGTGTTGGCATCAACTGCTATGGTCATTAGCCACGTGTTCTGTATATGCCTTGTTACTAACTCCATACGCCACCTTAGGAGCAGCACTGTTAATTATTAACGCACCAGTGAATCGTGGAGGATTTATATCTGAAACTGAAAAAATCTTGCACTGCCTGGGTATCGAGCCAGCGACCTTTCGATCACGAAGCCTCGGCGCTACCACTGCGCCAATCCCCGCCCCTACTGTCTCGTTATACTATTGTCTATATTTGTGAGTTCTTGCAGTAGGTACTTAGAAGTCACTTGCAGGAAAACAGAAAAGTTGGGGTTGAAGCCACTGAGCCAATTGAACTTGTATACATTTATGGAACATATCTCATACAAAAATATTTGGTATTTTTAACGATAATCAATAATAAAATGTTACTAATTTATGTCATTAAGAAAAATTTTATACTTGAAATTAATTAATAAAAATAAATGAATTTGTAAGTTTTTACGAACTTTTTCTATGATGACTGATGTTTGGTGTTTTTTGGGATTTGAGGTCTTAAATTAAAGAAAACTCTATTTTTTAAAGCCAACGTTTCACCAATTCATTTTGACATCTTCAGTGCACTGGAAGATACAAAAATGGGTCGATGTTTTAAATTTATAAACATTAGAACAAATTAATATGAACAAATCAATTTGCTACTACTAATTCTTCCACTGAACTATGATTAATTTGTTCTTTTTTTTTTTGATGGTTATGCATTTCAAACATCGCCCCCTTTTGTATCTGACAGTGCCCTGAAGCTGTCAAAATAAATTGACGAAACGTTGGCTTTGAAGAAATAGAGTTTTCTTTAATTTAAGACATCAAATCCCCAAAAAACAAACATCAGTCATAAATGAATTCATTTGAAATTGTTCTCAGTCAGACTTTCACATTTTTTTGCACACATGTCAATTGCCAATAACATTGATATCAACTTGTTCGATTATTGTAGAAATTTATGTTGAATATAGGATACAGAAAATAACTTCAATAATTAATCTATAAGGTAAGTTAGGTTATAGCCACTTGACGAAACCGAAATTCTGAAATTATTAAGAGAAACGTTAACGGTCGAGTGTTATCAATTGTTCGATTGTCCCTCACTTATTATTATGTTTCAAGATTATGGTCGAGTGGAAGAGCATAAGCGATCTAATCGTGGAATTGAACTCTACCATTTGAGTGTCATATCGTCATAATGTCATATTATGTATTATGCTCTGTATGTCTACTCAATAAAATCATTGATTATTATTATTATTAAATGAATATGCATTGCTGAATCTTTTTGTCGAATAAATAACAATAATTACTACGTTGCTATCGACAATAAAGTGTTACAGTTACAGTTATTGGGAGGAAAAGTATGAGTTTCCTTCCTGATTCGAGAGAGGAAAGTGTGTGCTTTCTATAGGGGTAGGAGGAAAAAGTTATTTGTCTTAATGAGCTATGAACTATTAAGTATTTGAAAAATGAAAGTTGGTGCCGATATCTCAAAATCTAGCAGAATTACTATGAATTTTTAATTTTTCCGAAATCTCAATTAATGTTAATATTTCCCTTACCAACGCGAATATCTTCCAGTCTTGAACGATGGAAAATATAGCGACTAAAGTTTGTCTTTCAGCCGCAGATGATTCTCCGTTTGATTATATATCTTGTTTATATTTTCAAAAGAATTGAAATGAAATTCCTATTCGAATATTTCCATAAATGAAGGAGATGAAAATTTGTTTTGCCTATAAAACAAAAACGAATAGATTTATGATCGGCATTGATAAACTCTACATTTGGTTCGTTTAACTTACCTTGTATCTCACCGGTAAAAAGATACCCATGGTGAGTATTATAAAAGTGTAGCACAATGTAGACACCTCCAATAAGACTTACCATTAGAAAATGTCATGATAATTATTGTCTTGGTCTATGCTATTTTATACCTGATATAAATTTCAACCCCCACTGACGTGCTAGGAATCGCACGTTAAAAGCTAAGATCTCGTTAATCCTTAGCTCTCACAAGTTTCGACTTTTGAGTGCTGCCGTTCGTAGAGGGACCACAGCAGGTTAATGGAAAAAACAACAACAATTTTTAACTGTACTGCAAGTATAAAGTTACTCTCCGTATGAGGGAGCTTTGCTGTTTTTCCGTTTCCGTTTTTGCTATTGGATTCAAAGGGCGCATCCATATTTTTTGGTAAGAACACTTCGTAACAGAATTTTAATAATATAAGAATTGGGAACCATGAGGATATGAGTTCACGTGACTCCAGCTCATGAAAAGCATTCCTTCAAGGATGTCATCAGCACTAGTGTTTTTCTTCACTGCTGTTGCCATTGCCAGTTACAGTTCCCATATCCGATTTAATATTCAAAGAAGTATCAGTGAACATCGTGAATTTCAGTATTGCAAATAACCAGAGATCAAATTTTTTTGGTCAAATACAGGGGGGTTGTAGATATAGCGATGCTTGAGAACATTCCCACAACTTTTTTAGCCCTCACCCCGCACCATCAACCAATCAGAGCGCGTCTAGTTGTACAGTGACACTTCCCAGTAGTCCCAGTCATCTACTACTTTTCATCGGTCACTTCTCACTTGCCATCCCGCATTTATCATATGCCTCCAGTGATCCGACACCAATCAGCTGTCCCCTGTCATATGTCACTTGTCATTATTGATTGAAAGGTTGATTTTGTGGAAAAAATGTCTTTCTTGACATGTTTTTTTTTGGGTTTTTAAGCTTCTACAGTCTGAAAATGATAGAAATGTAAATTCAATAAAATCTATGAAAGTGTAGGAGGCATACGACACTTTGCCCCGATTAGTTCCTACAAGAGTATTGTAGTATTCTTGATTTGCCTGTGTGAAAAACATAAAATTAAGTTAGATAAAATACTTTTTTGAAAAACGTCGAAGTTTTGATTACTATGTCTGCTTTCCATATCAAAACTTGCTGTAATTATTTTTTCAACATTTTTGTCATTTTCAGATTGTGGAAAGTAGAAATATCCAAAAAAAGGCAAGCAAGGAATAAACCTGTAAAGTTTGGTGGAATATGGAAGGAAACTATCAAAACAAAAAGCGGTATGAGTCCGGCAAAAGATCTGTAACGTGTTTCGGGTTCTCTGCTCTTATCAACCAAATTTCTGAGGTATCTGCAAGACAATCCAAAACATACCCCGAATATTTCAATCTAAGACAAGAAGACTTGATTCCTGTCTAATAGTTGGAGGTGGTTATTTTAAGTAGTTATCATAACTCTCTTATGTTTAATCTTATTTTCCTTTTTGTTTTTGTTTTAATACATAATTTTGTTTCATTTGTATTTTTAATTTGATATTCTACTGTACTGGTACATGCTTATTCGAAAGTTGAAACAAGCGTAATAATTTTGAAATACTATGATTGGAGTCATAATTTATTCAAAAAAAAAAGTGACATCCACCCACTAGATTTTTGTATTCCATCTACAGGGTATCCTTTCAAGCTCGATTGTTGTATTATCATGGAAGTGTACTGGGATCCAAAAATGACATTTTTGAAATATTTAACAATTCTGCCTTTTTGAAAGCTCGAAAAAATTTGGAAGAGTATAATTTTTTTTCACAAGGAATCACCCCATAAAAACGTTCATACTTATTTGGCAACACCCTGTGGTATACTAAGCATTTTCATTAGGAAAATTCAAATACAGCATCAAACAATTTGGAAAAAATACTGTTACAGAGTTCTACACAAAACGACAAATATGGAATAGTATATTTTGTAATAGACCGGCCGTTAATAACACATATTTCGCAACGTTTTTTAATGTATCGTTTTTAAAATTATGGTTATTATAGGATTTCAAATGTCGTTAGTGTGAAATTAGCCACACTTTTCTGGCCACAGTTTCTGACTCTGAGTATATCTTGGGTGGAATTGACGAGTGAACGTTTGTGGTGTTGCCACATCAAGTATTATTTTTACAGAAATGTTCATTCTCAGTTTGTTAGAATATTTTGCAACTAGAGAGAAGGATGGCATTATTATTCAAGGTACTTTTGAAATGTTTATGGAAAGAAACATGGAACTGTTCGAAAAATCCAGAATTGAATATGAAACAAAAATACTATGCGGAAGAAGACTTCCAGAATTGATTGCATATACAGAAGAAATCTTGATGAGTTATTTATCCGTGAAAGTTGGAGATAAATAACCATATATAAATGGCAATCCCAATCTAACAGATATATTCTGAGTTGAAAAAGGACTTTATCACTTTGACGGCATTTGAATAGCGTTTTCTACGTCATTTTTAGCCCTATATTCAACTGTATTTTTTTCTATGTGGCACGCGGACTGCACACATCGTTTTCAACTGCCTGAAAGAAACCTTATTTTTTTTCTGTCACTTTGACGGCCGAACAAATTCATCTGAATAGCGTTTTCCACGTAATTTTCAGCCCTCTATTCAACTGTATTTTTTTCGTTTTGGCACGCGGACTGCACACATCGTTTTCGACTGTCTGAATGAAATTTTATTTTTCTGTCACTTTGACGGCCGAACAAATTCATTTGAATAGCGTTTTCTACGTCATTTTCAGCCCTCTATTCAACTGTATTTTTTTCCATGTGGCACGCGGACTGCACACATCGTTTTTACCTGCTTGAGAGAAACTTTATTTTTTTTCTGTCACTTTGAAGGCCGAACAAATTCATTTCAATAGCCATTCATTCGTTATTTCGAGCCCTCTATTCAATTGTATTTTTTTCATGGGACACGCGGAGTGCACACATATTTTTTGACTGCCAGAATGGAACATTTTTTTCTGTCACTTCGACGGCCGAACAAATCAATTTGAATAGCGACTTTCACATTATTTTAACCCTTTATTCAACTGTATTTTTTTCCATGAAACACGCGGACTGCGCATATCGTTTTTAACTGCTTAAATGAAACTGTATTTTTTTTGAGCCCTCTATTCAACTGAAGTTTTTTCATGTGTTAGGAGGACTGCAATACAAAGTTATCAACTGTCTAAATAAAACAAAAGTATCCGTCCGAACAAGTTGGTTTGACCCTGTATTTATATTTATGCGGAGTCTTTTGTCATTTTGATTATTTTGGTTCTCGGAATATATCTATCCATGCATTCATGAAATAATAACTATCGGTTTCACAATACTTCAACTGGCAAAAAATTGACTTCACGCTGTACATATTCTTCCTGGTGCCCTGTATCAAACGGTCTTAAAATCATTTTTCAAACTCAGAATAGATCTGGTAGATTGGGATTGCCATTTATATATGGTTATTTATCTCCAACTTTCACGGATAAATAACTCATCAAGATTTTTTCTGTATATGCGATCAATTCTGGAAGTCTTCTTCCGCATAGTATTTTTGGTTCATATTCAATTCTGTATTTTTCGAACAGTTCCATGTTTCTTGCCATAAACATTTCAATAGTTCCTTGAATGATAAAGCTAGCCTTCTCTCTAGTTGCAAAATATTCTAAAAAGCTGAGAATGAACATATCCGTAAAATAATACTTGATGTGGCAACGCTTCAAACGTTCACTCGTAAATTCCACTCAAGATATACTCAAGGTCAGAAACTGTGGCCAGAAAAGTGTGGCTAACTTCACACAAATCATTACACTCGTAATAAATAAGTATGTTTCTGAGAGCCATATTATTCAAAATAATTCGAGTAAAAGAACCTTCAAAACATTGGCTTTTGTAGAAACTTGACATTTATTGACAATTATTCAGAAATTGTTATTATTTCTGTCAAAACTAAACAAAATCATCGCCATTATACAGAGTTAAAATCAAATGTGATCGCTTGGAAGATCAGCACTAGTTGCAACTTTTGACCTTCGATACCTAAAAAACTGTCCATTTTTAGGTCTCGGGGCAATAGAGACTTTTGATCGGAAGGGTATATACTATAACATATCCAAATTTCAGCCAATCGACAGGGATCCATTTCCCAATTGATTTGTTCGGGTCCTTTTTAAATGTTCAACAGTAATTACGAAAGTGGTGGTAATTTTTGGATAATTTTTGACTAGATGAACGAATCTGTGTTGCTATAGAATTTTGAAGTCCACGAGTGGGGTTTCCTAATAGCAACAAAGAAGAGTGCTAATCTAGTTAAAATTATCTCAAAAAAATTATTACCACGAATGTAATTCGGCTTGATTATTTTTTTACCGGACATTTGTCAGTGTCATCTTGACAACCAAGTCAATGGCTAACTTTCTTATGCATTCATTTAAACAAAGATCCAATCAAACAATGTGAAAAAATTATGAGTTATATTATCCTGACAAAATGCAGAATTTTAAAATACCGAAAGTACCGAAGCTAGTCCTCCAATCAGAATTTAAAGACAGCTGGTACCGCGATAACACAAGTTGTCTTTGGTTTGCGATTGGTCAGATTAGGTGAGAATTTTTAGATGAGTGAAATAGTAAAGGGTAATATTACAAGACCTTGATAAATAGTCAACTATTTTGGTTGCATCTAAATTTCGACTGTGTTTTATAATAATTTAACGAAATATAATTTTGGAGTTAATAATCTGATGAAATCCCGAGAGCAAAACAGGGATTTCATATCTGAATATTAACGCCAACATAATGAGGAGTCAAATTAATAAATACAAGAGAAATTTTGCAGCAAAGAAGGAAGGAAGAGATATACGAGAAAGCTGCGCTCTGGGAAGATACATAACAGTTTTCCAAGCCGAGGTGTACGCCATTCTAACCGTAGCTACAAGGCAAGAGGTGACAGAAGGGCCCAAACAGAAAATTTATATCTGTTCGGATAGTCAGGCAGCGCTCAAAGCTATCTGTCATCCTAGACCAAGCTCAGTTCTGGTACAGGAATGCGGAGATGCTCTTGAGGAATTAGCTGAAACAAAGGAAGTCGAGTTGGTATTGGTCCCTGGTCACAGAGGGGTGCCGGGAAACGAGGTGGCAGATGAGCTTAGCAGAACCGGTTCCGCATTGCAAGAAGTCAAATCTCTTCTGCCCTAGATGAATGAGTGGAAAAAGAACTAAACGAATCTTGGAGGAATACCGCCGGCTGCAGGCAGTCAAAAGACTTTGTGGCCGGCTCTGGCAAGTCAAGGATGACGTGGCTTTTAGGCAGAGATCGCCAAACACCACGCCTCCTTGTAGGAATACTAACAGGCCATAACAAACTAGGTAGACACCTGTCACTAATGGGTATAAAAGACAGTCCCACTTGCCATATGTGCGAAGAAGACGAAGAAACTTCGTCTCACTTCCTTGGCGAGTGTGAGGCGTACGGGAGGCTAAGATTCGAAATCTTCGGAGTCGAAAAACTCCAACAAGAGGAACTTGAGTGGACGGACATACTGACCTTCACTAGAAGGTCACAGAGGTTCGGAAAAGAAGACTAGAAGAGGCAATGTAGTTATGTGGAGAGCGGGGGACTACTACTACTAGCAGCAAAGAAAATAGTCTACAATTTATCAAGGTCGTGTTAAATTTATGACGATTATTTCTTGAATCCAATTCTTTATATCAGAGAGACGTATATTCACGAAATTAAACAATTTGGAATGACAACAAGCAACAAAATCCAAACAGAAACATCACCAGCTTTAGGAATTCACTCACAGTAATAACCGTAAGAGCTTCACATTTCTGTCTTCTCAATCTGTTCAAATACTCTGGTGATGTGAAATAAGGTTGAATTGAAGCAAACGCGAGCGAAGCGAGCGCGCTAGTCCCACATTTCGCAATTCAAAATACCATTCAGTTATGTAAATGCTGTCGACTCATTCAATCCATATTGACGATGCTCGCAAAATTTGTTCACAACATACACTCTATTACGCTATTTTTACTCCTCACTGTATTATGAGGGATTATAGACTGTATCTATTTCTTCGTTTTTGGTTTCACTAAACCGATTCATTTTGACGTTTTTAAAGGGTATTTATTTCAAGTAGGTACTGTCAGATGCACAGGCTGCTTGATATGATATGATGATCATTCCGACTATTCCCGGCGACTATTGTGCACCATGCAAATAGTCGCTAATAGAGCGTGTTGATTGGATATTCAACAGACGAAAGAAATAATCATTGAAATTTATATAGGTATATCCGAACGATTTTTCAATGTATGCAAAGTGGTTTTTCTGATAGTTAGACCTGAAAAACCCACGAAAAAAGAAAATCATTCTCTTCTCTCGTGTAGAAAGCCCCAGAAATATGAACTGAACATGTAACAAAAAGAAGGTATATAAGAACAATCATTTAAAGTCTGCTTTTTTACAGGCATATGTTCAGTTCATAAATTTGGGCTTTCTTTCTAGACGAGAGAAGAGTAGGTTAGTTATAATTTTTCATTGTGTTCAAGACATTTAGTGGGGCTATTTAAAAACCCATCTATAATAATAATTTAAATCCGTTGCAAAAAAAATGTGTCATTATCGAACGGTCTATAATAAGGATGAAATGAAAATTCGATGGGAGAAGACGAACATAAGGAATCACGACTATCGAATTTTCGTATCGAAACCGAGGAGCAGACTATACTTTCTTCACGAGGTACTCAATATATGAAATAGAAACATTACAATAAGAATCTGAACAAATGTACGATGCCATAACAAGTGTTGGGATAAAATACATGCAAAATGCATGACAGCAAGTATTTTGGAATAGTTCTTCCATAAAAAGAGTTACGATGTCAACTAATGGCAAAGTTGATTTTGGTAAACAGCGACCGTGAAGAAGAGTATTTTTTCGGCTTTTTCTTTGAGAAAGTAGCACTTCCCGGTCTAGAATTAGAGTGTTTCTGTTAGTACCTATCTTCTGTTCGAATTTCAATATTTAATAGAAATAAGAACTAAAATGTTCGAAATTTTGTTCTACAAAGTAATATAATAAATAAATGAGTCTAAGAGACGGAAGACCTTCACCCATCTGTTAACCGGATAAAACATTATTTTTTTGATAACTTCCATTCCATTCCATTCGAAATTCACCAATTTTTATGAAAAATAAAATTTTCTTACAAATCGATAATAAAAAAGTTTTCCATATAGTGCAAAATTTTTAAACTCAATCTATATATAGTCTGGACCACATTCGTCTATTTCATCCGGTTAACAGATGGGTGACGGTCGACCTGTTTTCGTCTCTTAGACTAAATGTTTCTCATTGATTTGTTATTCTATACGATTGCCGAAAATAGTGTACGCAACACGTCCGAAAATCACAGAGAGACTTCCAGGACTCGTCCTTAGAATTTTGTCCACTCGTCCAAAAAAACAGTATTTTCCGGACTTGTTACGTAAATTACTATCCGAACTTATTCGGTAAGTAAATCATTGTTTAAGAAAAGGATAATTTTATTTTCGAATGATGAGCGAAGGAATTAATTCCTATGCATATTTAATTCGGATAGTAGTATTATAAGTTAAGAAAATTAAATTAGTTGTTAAAATGTAAATACAAAATATAAGTTCGACCTAAAACAGAAGAATTAACAGATCACTAAAAAATATGGGCACAAAATTCACTACTTATAGTTCCGAACTTCGATCACAACGGGTTTGGATCCAGAACTATTGTACCACCTTTCCTGGCGTGAGGGTTTTGTAGGTTCACTTCCACCTCTGGAATGGCTACTTCTCGTGATTTTAGTCTCGCTGGACTGAATTGTTTCCACAGCTCTCCCGTTTTGCGAAGGTATAATTCTTTTGCTGAAACTTTTGGTGGTATTCGTGACACTAGGCCGTAAAGGGTCATCATTTCTTTTAGTGGTATAGTATGTTTCGGAATAATCCGTACTGGAAGCACTGCCTCTTCGTATCACCGAATGATTGGGAGCCGAACTAACGATTTTAGTATCTCTCAACCGTGTTGGTGGCTCATAGATGTCGTTACTGTAGTTTCTTTCATTTTTCACAGGGGTAGTGTAGCTCTCGTTTTCTTCCAGAGTTTTGAAAAGTTCTGGAGCTCGGTCTTTGAGAGTTGACATAAATACTCTTTTATTCTCCGCGTCATCACTCATACCGTTTCTGGCAAAACGGGTGGAGTAAACTTCTTCGTTGACGTCTCGCTGGCTTCTATTAAGACTTGAAATTAATCCAGGACTTTTGAGCCCGATAGAGTTTTGGTCCAGTCTATGGAGGTGTGGGTTGCTCGTATACATACCAGGATTCGAAGGATCCAAACCAGCGTGAACGTTCAGGCTTTTACTTCTGGATAAATTTGATTTATAAGTCCTCAAAGGCTTAACAGGGCCTTCCACTTTTCGTGGGGATGATACGGTGTTGATGATAGACACGTTTATTGTGCTGTTGGATCTATTGCCCAGTTTCGACGGAGGTTCGTGTTTAGGCAGATGACGCGGTAAGGTTTGAGAGTTTCTTTCATCTGCAGTTTGACTGTTCACTAGTCTGTTCGATGATTTACTGAATCGACCCAGAGTACTTTGAGACCTGCAACATTCGAAATGTAAGTTGAGTTTATGGAGAGGTGGTTTGTTATTCTTATGATGCCCACTGTGTGGTCCATATTAACGTAAAAGGAAACCAAGCCAATCGATATATTTTAGTGCGTCATTTAATTTGTGGGCAGACTGTTACTAATTTGGAAAAGAATGTGGATAGCTAATACAATATTCATTATTTCCAAATTAGCAAATGAAATGTACCTAGTTCTAGATAATTATGTATTTGTTTTAGTTTCTGATAATGTGGTTGATTGCATTAATTATACAGATATTATCATGTAACCGTTTATTAGAAATTTTTGATGTTTCGATTGGAATACAATTCTGAAAATTTAGAACGTCACATAAGTCAATAATAACAATCGATTCGAAATATCGAGAGTGGTGTAGCATTTGTGGTTGAACAGTGAGTAGACACAAATTTTCTTATTTTAAATTATGAAATTTGTATATCATGTCCCTATGGAAATTCTCAACCGTTTTCGCGTTATAACGATTTTTGTGAAAATTTTTAAATTTACTCTAGTATATTCAAAAATACATATCTTTGAAAGTTTCAACAAGGAATATTTCAAACTACCAGAGTTATTATATCTTCGAAGTAAAATTAACAATTTTAAGAAGTTATACAGTGTGGTCAAAATCGACGTAATTCTTTTCAAATGGAACGCCTTGTATATTATCGAATAACTCAACGCACAACTGAATTCTGCTCCCTCGTGACATGTTTTCCTGCATCTACTCGACAGGTTTTCGATTTATAACTGTCACAAATAGCAAATTGGAAAAGTATTGGTACCAAAATATTCAAATGAATACTGACGAGAGAAAAAAAATGTGAATATTTCGCTATATTGATCCAATAATATTATGAGAAAAAATAGGCAAAGTATTCAAACGTAATATGGCAAAACAACACTGTGAATATTTTGCTATACTGATTTGATAATGCTTAGACATATTTTAAATAATATTGGTAATTGTATACAGGTACAACATCGCTGTTTCACTCATATTGGGATAATTTTTGGAAAATATGAAAAAACTGGAAAATTATTCAGACGTAGTAATATTGGCAGGGCAAATGGGAGCATTTCCAATTTAACAACAAAACATTCAGCGATATTTTTGTTCGAAAATATGAATAGGGTATTCAGAAAATCTGTTGTGGAATCATCTGCGGCTGAAAGACAAACATCGCTATTTTCCATCGTTCAAGATAACCTCTTGGGAGGTATTCATGTTAAAAAGAGGAACTGAAAATTGAAAAATAAAAATGAGTTTTTTTGTAATATTCAACAGAAAATTACTACTTCGCCGGCTGAAGCCACGCTGGACATTGAACTACATCTGATAGATATTGTGAAACGACTCGAACTGAAAAAAAAAATCTGAAAGCGATATTTTTGGATGAATTGGTAAAATATTTAAAGTGGATATTGCTGCCTTAAAAACATTAATGGAATATTTTCAAAAATATTGTTGAATAACTCAAAACTCATATGATTGTTGTCCTTCAATTGAGGCCCAAGCAGTTAGAAGACCATCTTGAAAATTATTTCTAAGAAGCGATATAGAGCATTTAATATACTTTCTTGGGTTTTAGCTGACGTTTTATATTTTAGGGCTGGTTTATTCATTTATTTTAATATTGTTTATTGTAAATTCGGATTAAATTTGGATATAAATTATTGTTTTTATATCTGAAACCGATATGAGAGAAGTATTTGGATTGAAGTAATCGATTTTAGATTTTAGAAACAATATTTAGACAATATTGTTTTATCGATATAGGTAAAAATTATTCAACCAATATTATTAATATAATATTGTTTTTCAAATAGTCACTTATATTGGTTCAATATTATTCTCATATTTACAATAAATTTACAATAAAGCTATATTGGCCAATATGATATCTAGATTAATCTCATCTCTTAAATTTTTATTAATGGATTCATAAGAAAAATCAAGTCTATATACGATCTGCCAGTTGATTGTCGTGGAGATCTTCGAGAAACAGTGAGAGCCAGTTCGTTCTAATTAGGAAATCGTTAACTAATAAAGTGGAAACAAGAAATGTGCAGTGTTTTCAGAGAAATGGACAACACATTGACCATTTGGTGTGATATTCGCAATACAAAGTCGGTCATTATTCCCGCGCGAGAATAGTGATGAGGGAATAGTGAAAACATCGTATTTTAATCAAAATGTTTTTGGAAACAGCCATGAAAACTGTTTCACTCAAACGTCAATGTAAATAAATAATAGTCAAAAGGGGGTTCATCATATGTGTGGCAAATGTGGTAAAAAGTGATATGGCCATATCTGGCACTTTTAAGATAAGTGTATCTTAATATGTGTTAATACATCACTTATGCACTTGAAATTCTCTTATTTGTATATATGAAAAAACAGAAACAGAAAAACTGATATCAATCGGAGCAGAACTCGAGTGATTAGAAGTAAATTTTAGGGTTTTCAAAAACTCTTCGAATGACAAGAGATTTTTTACCACTCCATATATCTTCTGATAAAATTGAAAGATTAAAAGAAATGAATCTTTTAAAGTTATGCATTTTTAAGATACTGCTCAAACAATTTTTTTTTACAAAAATCTTACTAACGCAAAAACGGTTGACAATTGCTATAGGGACATTTTGAACCAATTTTTTTCAAAATAATATTGTATTTCAAAATTTCAATAAAATGCAGGGTGTTTCATTTGAAACAAGGAAATGTGTGACTAATTCTGGTTTATCCAGAAGTGCTACGGCACTGTCGATTGTTTATGTTGTCCATGATGTTTCATATTTTTAGAAATAAGTCCGATGGGATCATGGAAAAACTTGTAATAAACAATTTACGTGGTAATCCAGAATTTGAAATTATTTTGTTTTTTTGTAAATGAACGACTCCAACAACTCATTTGCAAAATGAAAAACTGAATGAAATTTGAACAGCTGGGAGCAAATATATTCCCAAAAATATTTTCTAGGAAAATGTCTACTAACATAATAATAGATGCCAAGCATTTTTGTACCTTCTCTGAATTGTTTGAACTGAAATTTGTTCACAAATACTTGGTTTATAATATCCATAATGAAATTCGGTTGTTTGTTAAAATATTTATTTTCATCAACAATAATGAGTAGCTCAGAATAATTCAATAATCATATATTTACAAAATGAAAACTTTTTACAATTAGTAAATTTTATACACATGACCAATATCTAATAGTGACAATATATGCTATACATACATATAAGAATGTTTAAATTCAATGTTTCATTAGGAAAGGGTTTCTTTCATGAATAAGATACAATTTAATATACATGACTCTTTTGAATTAGAGTTTGAATGTATGTGGAAAAATATAAGGAAAGAAAAAATGTTTGATACAATGTATGATTGAATTCAGTATCAAAATATCATTTCATTTCAAAGATGTAACATGACTATTTTAATTCTATATAATATGCTTGACATTTCATAGCCTTAGATAAACAGCAAATTACGTGCGTACATTTTCATATTTCCAGTTAGATTTTACTTTGTCATTTTGCAAAAATATCAACAAATGTGGAAAACACAAAGACTATATACATTTGGAAAACGACTATAACATCTTTTTCGTTGTGTACATAGTTGAATTTTATTTTGTATAATTTTTTCAGTACATTAATAAGTACTTAATTAATTTTATGCCATTCAATTATCAACATCATTTTCGAACTTTCCTCTTTAGGATTTCGGTATGTCTAAGTATATTCAATTTAATTGGCGCCAAAGTTAATACATAACATAAATCATACAGTAATGTTAAAACATAAAAAGCAACTTATAGGTATCTACGTCATAATTCCATAAAAGTCGAGGACTACCATATTTTATAGTCTCCGTAAAAAGCGACGTCATCTGACATTGGTCGCCACTTTATATGGATATATGAACGTATTATTATCTATTTTATCTAAAGGCCATCTAACTACACCAAAACTATGTTATATGATACGTAAACTACAGTGACAGATTTGTTTATCTTCATCACGAAAAATAAAGGACAAAATTGGTATGTTATGAAGATGAAAAATGGCACAAAATATTACTTATGTGAAAATGAGCTGTTATATACCTATATGAAGACTGATATACAGGGCAGGTCACGAAAAGCTTCATCCATCCACATCTCAGTGAATTGCAAGATTATTGGAATGAAATTTGGTGTATTGGGGTTTTGTAAATTACTGAATTCATTTGAAATATTTTAAACGAAGCAACACTTCTTGATACCAACTTGCTTATTTCAAATAGAACATATAATTTTTATTCCACGGTTTGTGACAAATCATATTTTTTTTTACTGCGGCCTTTCAAATTTAGCGCTTTTATTCTAACAACGAAAATTTTAGGGATCTGATCGGTTGATGTATCAACGTCAAAGGTTTCGAGAGTAAAAGAAAGTACACCCAAAAATCATTTCAAAATATAACATCTCGTATCTGAAAAAATGTAAATTTCAAATGGACTGACCACTTTTTCTTGGCATCATTGAAAATTGCATTTAAAATAATATCAAAGATGTATGAACATCCCCTAACCTAAATCAAGTGCAGCGAAACAATTTTGCCTATGTAATTTCATAGAAGAGTGTTTTTTGGCAAGATGAACCAACGACAATAAATAAGTAAATACACCACAATAATAATCACCTTCATTAAAACAGTTATTAAGGAGTTATAAAGAGCAGTTATTAATGTTTAATACTTCCCCAAAACGATTCATATTTTGTGACCAATCATAGCTGTCAACAGATATTGAAGTTACCGCCGGCCGCTTAAGGTGCGTGTTCACTAGAGCATTCGTTCCGTATGACCACCAAATGAGCACATGTGCCATGTGGTGCTCGATTCAAGCTCACGCTGCCTCACGCATTCTGTTCGTGCTCAGATCAGCGTCCACACTAAACAAGCATTTGCTCGTTCGGTGCTCATGCGGAACGAATGCTCTAGTGAATACGTACCTTTACTAGATGAATTCTGATTTTGAGGAACAGACATTTTCAAAAGGATGCACCTTTTTTATCGCTATAAATGTCTCAGACCTTATAGTCGTCATATTTAAATGGGTTTCTTTCTACAGGACTTGATTTATCAAAGAAAATTATCTTCGGTCTTGTCCCATACAGTTTGATGCTGTATAGGGAATAATTCATACAAGTGTATTCTGTAAGTAGGCATTATATTGAAATTGAGGAAGTTGTTAGCAACTTTCTGGTCAATATTCGTTCTTTCTGTGAAAGAGGGGTTTCGACTAAAATGTTTTAGATGAATAATGAAGGAACTCATAACACCCCAACCTACCAAATATTATTTCAGCAATCCTACAGACAATTGAGATAAGGTCAACCGTGAAATACCCTGACTTTTCACTTACAATATAAATGAAATACATATTTTCTAGCGGTCAAAATCATCAACTGACACATTTGAGTAAAACTTATTATTTATTTCATTTTTCTTTAAAATTTCTTGTGTGACAATTGAGTTTGAATAATAATAAGGATAGTCACACATGATTATCAACTTGCAGAAAATAACATGAAAACAAATTTTCAACTTCAGAAATTACATTTCGGCAATTATTGACGAAAAATTACTGTGTCCTTATATCCAATGAATCCAGAAGAATTATTCGAAAGACTGAAACAACGGACCACTTTGTAAACTATTCGTTTCAAAACCGTTCAAAAGATTAACAACAAAAACCAGTTCGAGATTATTATGACACTATACTTATTTGAAAGCTCATCTGAAGGAAAACCTATACAACAAGTAACTGTTTGGAAGCACCTTACACTTCAAGGTTGATAGAAATAGCGAATTACAGGATGCGTAAATGGAGGAAGTAGTTCGCAAATGACCTTGTGGGGAAGCAAGGAGAAACAGGCAAAGTGACCATATAGCTACTAGACCGTCAACTGGACCGAACATTGAAAAACATGCCATACAGTTTGCTTTTGTAGTGAATTCTCTTGAAAGTGCACGTTTTTTTTGTTTTGGCACCTTTTTTGAAATCCTCAATGTCCTGATTTTTAACGATAGAAACAAATGGTGTCAAGATGACTGAATATTTCATTAGTCAAAAATCCATCGTCTAGATTGACGGGGAATGAATTTCGTCAATTCTGTACTTACTATTTCAAATCATTTCTTAAATATATTCAATAAAGTGTAATATATAGATATAACAGGATATACATGACACGAACGTCAAATTTAGGAAATATCAAATAACAACAAATTTAGTAATATACATCTATAAAGAACAAAAGGTTCCTCGATTAGTCTACTTTGTATCATCATTATACTTTTCTAAGAATATTCTTATTCTTGTTTCCTAACTTACCATAGGAAAATTCAAAGTTCATCTAATAATGCATATTATTCAGGAAATATGAAAAATTCTGGGCATTTGTACTATTTATAAATTTAAAGATTTTGATTCACTTTGATAATATAGGTATTATTTAATTGAGAATATCCTACTGAGAAGGGGACCCGTGACATTTCTCAAAAAAATTATTCTTTTCCGATTTTAAACATCTGTGCCCAATTTCAGCATTCTATAGTAACTTTGATAGAAAACAAAATGTTCAACTTCGGCAAAACGGTTTTATACCACTAGCTTCATTCTGACATTGTTTCAATTCAAAACATGTTTTTTCTCAAAAAATAGGAAAACTGTTTCAAATTTTTGTTGTGCTTGATGCAGAGAGAGAATTGAAAAATCAATAAATTTCAAGACATAATTTCAAAAAAAATTAACTTATTTTTTTATATCGAGTTTGGCATTATTTTAGGTAGGTGACGAAAGTCGATTAAAATAAATATTTATCCTAAATGACCTTTGCATCAAACACAACAGACATTTGGAATAGTTTTTCCGTTTTCTTAAAGAAAAACATGTTTTCATCAATATTCAGTTATTAAAGCAGCATAATGAAGCGAGTGGTATAAAACAGTTTTATGGAAGTTAAAAAAAAAATAATACAGAAACTAAAAACTGCAATTGAACGTACTGTACTAACAACTTTTTTTTTCAAGATTGTTTATATATGCAGTTTTTGAATGCAGAATGAAACGAAAATAACGATGAAACGAAAACCACTGTATATTTGATCGAATAACAATGAAGGAGTCTATCAAAAGTTGGCAAATAATGCTGTTCAGTTAACATGCATGTCCAGTTATCCCCACTTACCCTACCTGCCTTACTAATTGATTAAATATACAAAATATTTATGAATCACAAAAGCGACAATTAATGCAAATTATTCAATCAATTTGTGAAATGCGTCAGGTTTGATAATTCAATAAATGATACATTTACAACTTACAATGTAGAAAAAAGCCCATCCTCAGACTTCGCCTAGTTTGTCTGACTTGTAGTTTGACAACTAATCTTCACATCATCCAAGAAATACTCTATTTTCTCATTAGATAATTTTTTTCAAAAAATATATTGTATTATAAAAAATTATTGTAATTTACAATGAATAAACTTTATTATTATTATTATCATATTCACTAATGAAGCCTTACAATGTTCAATATGGTTTGTATCTAAAAAGGTTGTTATGATAAGGCTACTGAAAACTTCAAATGACTCATCAGTTGTGAGGATGGTTATTCACAGAGAGTAAACGTTTTGGATTGAAATATTCATGAATCATAGATTACATCTTTCAACTGATACCCAATGGGCGCCCCAATCAAGCCTTGATGACAATAAATGAATTCACCAAAATAGTTATTTTTCTATCTAGTGCGCAAAATGCTACTTTGGTTATCTAGAACTGATTTTTTTAACGAGGCGAGGCCGAGTTAAACAAAAATAGTCGAGATCACCAAAGTATTTTACGCACGAGAAGCAAACAATTTTTTTTTCTACAATCGTCAAAACATATTGTTCTAAAATAAGTAATATGCTTAGCTCAACAATATTTCGAAGAATTATTAGAAGACGCAGAGAATACCCACAGAAATGAAACAAGAGAATATAAATTTGGAGAGACTACCCACAAAAATGGCATACTGAATGTAATTTTGTTGAAACAATAAAGTCAGCTTTTTATCTGACAGAAGGCAATTACTTTCCTAACTGACACCATAACAGACACTGAACTACAGTGACTTAAGTTGGCTACATATGGGAAACTTTTTTACGAAAAAAAGTTTTTCTTTATAAAAAGTTCTGCATGGTCTAAAACCCAAAATGCAATCATCAGATATCAAATTTCATCAATCTTATACGAGGTATGTCAAAAAATATGAATTTTACTTAAGAGTAAAGTAACTTTATATTTCACAATATCGAAAATTGTTTTTATAAAAAGTTAGTTGGAATTAAAAACTATGTTTCAATATGCAATTACATCCTTCTAATTTGAAAAAAAAGTTTTTCATAAAACAAAATTTATTAAAAATCTAATGAACATTGAACAGTTGATAACCTTTTAATTAGTTAATGTCTGTCTTGTAACATAACATATCAGCGATGCATTTAAATTAATAATAATACCATAATAATTCATTTTGTAGTAATATTTTAACGAACATTATTAGCTCCTTCAACTCACTGTGGCAAGACATATTCTTTTTTCGGATGAATCAAGATTAACATCATATGGAACAGACTCTAGCCATAACTGCCGTTGGTCGGTTGGTGGAGTAATACTAATCCAAATTTTACCATCAAAACTCGGGACCAGTGTGCATTCAAAACAAAATAAATGTGTCTTGTGGAATTTACTGAAATAAAATAATTGCCCCTTTTTTTGTCATAAATCATTGAATGGGAACCGTTATTTGCAGTTTTTAGAGAATGAATTGAACGATTTTCTTAATAATGTTCCCCTCCTTCAACGTCATCAAATATGGTTCCAACAGGATGGTGCCCCATGCCACAGTAGGTAAGATATAAGGCAAATTGACTATCGTTTTAATGGAGTTATTTATCGGTATTCTGAAATTTGTTGACCTCCTCGGTCTCCCGATTTGACGCCACTCGATTTTTTCTTGTGGGGTTTCCTGAAGAAGAATTTGTATCTTCAAAGGCCATTTACAGATGTTGCTCATTTGGAAAGAGTTATTACCGGCTATGGTTAGAAAAGTATTAAAAAACTTTTGTGATAGAACAATTACCTGTATAGAGAGAAAAGGCGGATATATTGAGGCGTTAGTGAATTGAGGAAGCTAATAATGTTTGTTAGATTGTTACTACGAGATGAATTATTATGGTATTGTTATTATTACCTTAAATGCATCGCTAAAATGTTACAAGACATACATTATCTAATTAAAAGGTTTTCAACTGTTCAATGTTCATTAGATATTTAATAATTTTTGTTTTTAATGAAAATTTGCTCATTTATTTCTAAACAAAACGGAAAGTTTAACATGTCTGTCATAAATAAAAATGATAAATGTTCGGTATTGATAATTTGAGAAAAACTTGTAAAAAAATAATTTTTCCAATTAGAAGGATGTAATTGCATATTGAAACATAGTTTTCAACTGCAAACAACTTTTCATAATAACAATTTTCGATATTATGAAATATAAAGTTACTTTACTCTTGAGTAAAATTCATATCTTTTGACAAACCTCGTATAAGATTCTTAAAATTTGATATCTGATGATAGTATCTTGAGTTTTATACCATGCATAACTTTTTATTAGGAATAAATTTTTTTCGTAAAATCAATAATAAAAAATTTTCCCATATGTAGCCAACTTAAGCAGACTCACTGTATATTCCTCAAGAATGACAGTATTACAAGTACTTTTAATCGAAAGGCAGAATTTTTTATTTGAAAATTGATGAGGAAGAAATGAAGCTCAAAGACGGCAAACATGAAATATATGGAAAGGAGAGAAAACGTTCAGAGTGCAACCAAATAAATATTAAGATCATATCAGATCACGGAATATCAAACAAAAATAATACACATACAGAGCGGAAAGAACAAAGGAAATGTGAGAAAATGGTATAGTAATTGAAATGAGATTTTCTAGAAAACAGAATTGGATGCAGTTATACACTTATACAGTGTACACGGCGCAGACAACACATTAAAGTAATCTCAGTGAAATAAAATGAAAGGAACTTTCAACAGAGTCGTTATCTCAGTCAATAGAATATCTATTCTATACTTAGTGAAAATAACTTGGTTATTGGAATGCGCAGCAAAAAATGCGTGGTGAAAAATAAATTTATGATTTGTTCTCATTGTGTGACACCACGAGTGTCCATCACCTCACTTTCTATAAACAAATGTGTCAGTCCATTAACCCCCACGCCCATTACCAAAAACACAGCACCTTTTCACCTCAACGCACTACATAATCTTAACACTTCCTACCTTCTCTCTTCCTGCGTGTCTCTGGGTCTCCTCGAGTTTCTAGCAGGCTTGGCTCCTTCGTATTTGTTCTCCCTGCCGTAAATGCTGCCGGCGAACGGGTCTTCCCCAAGGTAGTAACGTTGGACCGGGGGATGTCTGTCCAGCCTGTCCATGCTGTGGCCGATGTTGCTGTCGATCACGTGGCCCTGTTGATAAGACGGACTTGGAGATCTTCGCGCTCGCTGCTGCTTCGCTTTTCGTTCAGCGCTCGCCGATCGAATCTTTCCCACTAGCTTGCGGATTGATTGACCTACGGAGGGATATTCATGAATAATAATTGACAGGTGAGTAATACTTCGCGGCGTAATGTTGTTTGTTTCACTGGGTGCGCCAAGTTGACGACGATAATTTGTGTACGGCCAAGTTCTCAGTAAAATGTTATTTTTGTATCACGCAAAATGAATACCTAAGTTATCATCGGAATGATGTATCTTGAATTTTCTATACAAGAGGCAAATTACGTTTCGCCCTATCGTTATTCGTCGAAATGGAGGTGTGACAAGAAACGGATTCTAGACCAACTTCTCTGAAAACTTTTTTTATTTTAGGGTTCTGTATTTGAAGATGCAAATACCAAAAATTGTAGTAATATGAGGGAAGCTAACTAGAGGGTATAGAGAAATGTTTGCATTTTTTTAATTTTTCGCCTATATCTCGACTATTAATATAATGGAAGACGATATAATTTGGCAGCAAAAAGTTTATATCAATTTACTGTTATTCCAAACACTTTTCTAGTTGTAAGCTATTGTTATAAATTTTTTCAAAGATTATTAGTTTGTTTATTTTATTATTTGTTATATCTCCCAGGTTTTCTTTTTTTTCATAAAAGTGGTAACTATTTTCCATTTGAAAAATATTACTTTAGGGAAAAAATTACTTTACGGAAAAAATTACATACATCAGACTTATGTCTCCTTTTTAATTCTAACTGTAGAATTCCATGTGAAATATTGTGAAAATGACATTTTCACTTTTTCAACTGAAAGATAGTTTCGTTTAGTTTGTTTAACCAAGAATTGATTAATTACACTATTATAGCATCGAAAAATCAAGAATTTTTAATATATTGCAAAACAATCAAAAGTCTGAATTGAACCAATGCTCTCAGTACAACTGCTTGGTTCTATTTTATAAACTAAATGTCTGTTATCCGTGAGTAAATCTACGACAGTGATGGCTTGACCCTCCTCACTCCAATCTACCTACTGTGTAGGCTTTTCTACTAAGTATCGAGGTTGTTGCCTCTCTTCAGTATGTCGAGAGTATGTCACTACAGGCAGCTTTGATGTCATCTGTTTGCCATTACAAATATAATTCCATAATCTTTTGGCGGTATCAGCTAGGGCTGTACTTTGATAGCCTTCAATTTATTCATAACTTCCACAGTTTTAGAAATTTTACAGTTTAATTCGGAGAAATGTTTTTGTTAACTAATAATTTTCCTGATTTTACCAGTGAAGTAAAAAATAAGGGAGGAAAGTGACCAATATATCCTTTTTGTACGCCACTGGTGGCAACTAAAAATACAATTTTTCTTTTAAAATAAAGCTCCTATTGAGCAAAAATATTTCTTCGAATTAAACTGTAAAATTTCCAAAACTGTGGAAGTTATGAATAAAAAATAGATATAATTTTTCATATTCAACACCCTGTATCTGTGCAACCCACCGCTACTCAAGGGTCTGAAGACTGATTTCGTGATGAGTATTACATGATCTACCAACGACAGAAAATTCAGCGTATTCATGTATAATATGAAAAACATTACTTTCAATCACAATTTTATCTTCAACCAAAAGTAAGTGTGCCATGACATATTTGTTATTTAGATTTTCTAAATTACATCGGATAACATTTCAGATCCTTATCCTTACAATCACCTCATATAACATGATTATTTGAAATATCTTCCTCGTATCACATAAAAAGACTTTTTTCGTCTCACTTAACTGAAATGACTGATATGTACCGCGCAAAGTGATCAATTGATCACCAGATTCACAGTCTATTTCAATACAATTTTCAAAACGTTTTCATGGCAACTCCATTCTTTGAATATGTCACCACTGTTTCATTTAATTGGTTAAAAAACCACCTGATAGAGTGGTTGCATTTTATTTGTCCCATTCCGGTAGCGATTTAGAAAGAAAAAGACATGCGAATTAAAAAAAAAACGACATTTACATCCGACAAAAATAGTGACTGTATCTTGGATTTAGTTCGGAAAGAGTCAAAATAACTGGAACCATATACAGTTCTATTGCCAACTTTTCAACTTCTTTAAAGTCATCCTCAGGGCAATCAAAAGTAGGATCTTGTCATAATAACATGTAGGTATTCAAGGGACATTTCTCACCTGTGATTAATTGTCTGCGATATAAACTTCTCATTTATATTAAATTGAGAGGGACACATATGTGAATTTTCCTTTAAATACCTACATGTTATTATGACAAGAAACCTACTTTACCTTGTCCTGAGAATGACGTTATACATTTTTTAACGTCGGCAATAGAACTGTAGTGGTTTTAGTTATTTTGGCCTTTCCTCAACTGAATCCACGATACAGTAACCAGTCAGATCACAAAAAAAGGGCGATATCGGTGTTGCAGTGAGACAAATAAAACAAAACTATTAGGTTCTGGTCTGTCAAAAATACCATTGTGTTGTTTTAATATGAGTTCGTAGAAAAAGTACGGTAAAAACTCTTCTAGAAACTTGTTTATTAAACCCTCCTTACTAAAACGACGTTTATAACACCTGTTACATAATTGTATAGACAAGAGACGACAAACTTTGTGAAGATCAAATCGTCTCTTGTCTATACCTTGACTATGGATCTGCATCAAGTAATGGCTGAATCAATCAGAAACTTGTTACATAACACTAGTTGAAAGTTTCCCTCGTACACTGAATATCTATTTCGAATTACATCATCAAACATTTAATTTAATCTTATTTCCACTGAGTTGATTTTCATTTGTTACGACCGGTTTCGGCTGACAGTTAGTTTGATAATGGTGTAAAGCCAAAACCGGTGGTAACAAATATACTTAATGGAAATTATACAAAAATTTTCCTTTTCTATCGATTCAACATGAATTTCCACAAAATAAAAGAATCAGGAATCGAACAAACCAGATATTGTTTTAATCGTGTTAGTTGAATGATTCATAAATAAAAGCTTGCCTATAAGTAAATATTTTATTTTCTACTTTTTAGCTTTTTTTAGCTAGGTAAGGTTGGAACGTAAGTGGCGTATGTTTGCTACACACACACATAAATACAGATGAGGCTATTCGACTGGTCGATGTTTTTCACTAGTTGTCAGGATTGTTTATTTGTTTAATTTTTTTTTTCACGAGTTATTAAGTTGGGAGAACTGGATCCCCGTTCTACTTCGAAGTGGGGTAAAGGGACTAACATTTTACGAAATCATTCATCGGTTCTTGATACGTGTGAAAAGATCAGTTAGTGGTATGCGTATGTTTACTACCCTTTGACATCCAGCTTCTTAGCACGTACCTCACTTAACTGGATACCATAAATGAATAGTATTCGACAGCACGAAGTTTTTTACTATATTTTTAGGGATTTATTATTTTACGCGTAACTTTTTTCGATGAGGAGGGGTCAGAAATAAATAATTTCCAGGCAAATGATTTAAAGGGCGCACCCGAAGAGCACACTTAAAATAATACTGGCCCAAATCGAGATAATTTATAACAAGAGAAGAGAATAAAACGTATTCAAGTTGACAACGCTCTCGGATTCGATTCTGCTCTCATTGATTATTCAGGTTCAGTTATGAGGAAGGAGCAAATTCTACCTGTTAGGTTTTCCTGGCAGGCAGAATTTTGAACATTGAACTGTAAAATTCCCCAGAATCTTGTTAATTTTTTCAAAATAAAAACATTATAAGCCAGTATAATCCTCATTCTTATTATTATCAATGATGTTCATTATTTGAGTATGTTTTGCACAAAGAAGCCATTGTATGGCAAAAAGATTGTTCCGGTTTGTAAAGCAACAGTTTGTAAAGTCAGCATTAAAGTTTTAATATAAACATCATGGATTTTCATCAAGTATCGTCTGCACCGATTCAAAATATTTAATATCACCAAAAATATAGTGAATTTCTTACGGTATTGTATCATAGAATATCCATTTGCTGCAGTAATCTAGTTTTGAACAAGAACACATATTATATACGAATTCACGTATGACTAACTACCTACAAGTATCTACCTCCGCACCAAACTTGCATCTAGGAATCTTTATTATTCACAACGTGAATAACAAACATGTTGACTTTGTATGTTAAGGAATGCGGAAGTGTCAGTGACAAACTCAGGTGTTGTAAATGAAACTAATACGTATAACATAGAAGTACACAAGGTGGCTGAAAAAAGCGATGAGTTGTTGCACAAAAAGTGAAAGCCGAGAAAGTAGTTGTTAATTTTCTGTTCGATACAGTGTCACCCACTAAAGACCGGAGCACCTTTGTAAATCTACATTTTCTAACCGATTGGAACGATTTTTTTTATTAGGTAGACTACTACTAGGACGCCAAATTTCATACATAAATCTCCATTTCCGGGGCCAACTAGTCTGATTTTTCAAGATCAAAAATCTAAAAATATTATTACCTAATTTTACAGAAAAATTCTAACCACACCACTGGATTCGTGACATTTTCACATGGTTTATATTTTATATATAAATATAATTTTTATTATTTTCATTCAAGAAAAATTCACTGCGATCGACTGGACGAATACACAATCTAGTTTTTCTCAGATTCACTGACCGTTCGTCTATCAGGACTTACTTTGAAAAGGGGAAAATTTTCCATTAAAATTCAAAAATGTGATTTTTTTTGTAATACAGTGTGACCCACTTAAGACCGGAGCACCCTAATAAAATCTAAATTTTTTTTAGAAAAATTCTAACTACGCCACTGGATTCGCAATATTTTCAAATGGTTCATATGTGAATTACGTTGAAATGCATCAATCAATAAAAGAGTTAGAAGGGAATGAAATTTGAAAAATATGTCGCTTAATCAATTTCAGAACTTTTAACAGAATTCGGAATACACCACTGTATTTAGAAGATCTCCATATATCAGTGGCCAAAATTCCATCGAAATCTGTTCATAAATAAAAAAATCATAAGATAATAAAATTTGAAAAATATGTTAATGGAATTTTAGGAAAATATCATAATTCCTAATTTTTTTATTTATCAACAGATTTTGATGAAATTACATTCAGTAATATTTCGAGACTTTCTGAATCCAGTGGTGTAGTCAAAGTTCTGATAAAAGTTATGAGTTAAAACTTTTTTTATTGATTGACGCATTTCAACGTAATTCACATATGAACCATTTGAAAATATTGCGAATCCAGTGGCGTAGTTCGAATTTTTCTAAAAAAAAATTTAGATTTTATTAGGGTGTTCCGGTCTTAAGTGGGTCACACTGTATTACAAAAAAAATCACATTTTTGAATTTTAATGGAAAATTTTCCCCTTTTCGAAGTAAGTCGAACGGTCAGTGAATCTGAGAAAAAGTAGATTGTGTATCCGTCCAGTCGATCGCAGTAAATTTTTCTTGAATGAAAATAATTTCAAAACCTGAGTTTTGCAATGAACGTATTCGAATGGAAACAGTTCGTTCGGATAGGAAGTCGCTTAATGCTGGGCTTTGCTATATCTCCATTCACAACGTTTACAAATTATGCCGGGTGAGGGCAGTGGCGGATCCAGGGTACTGGTATGGGGGGGTAATGAATATAAATATTCTCATTTGAGAAAAGTAAAATATGAATATATTTCTAATAGACATATGAAATAATAAAAACAACCAATTAAGTGGTTCGGTATGTAAGAATTGCGAATAAAAGTATTTGAAACACTCAAATTACGATATTTTGGAACATACTGCGTTCATCCTCAGACCTTAGGACGGCAGTATGAGTATTTTGGAATATGCTGGGGGGAGGGGGGTAATTACCCCCTTTACCCCCTGGATCCACCATCCGCCACTGGGTCAGGTTCAGAGTCTATACCCATCACTTGACTACGGTAGACGAGGGTGTTGAAGATCTGAACTCTTGCTAACTTTACAGGCTCCATTCAGTACCATTCTGTTATGTAGACACTCCAAACTCAAAAGTCCACGGTCTCCCTATTGTCTGGGGAAGTACAACCGTGGAATGGACGATTTACGTCGAGTCCATTTCACCAATCCAAAGGATTGCATTAGTTGCATATTAGTTCTTCCCCGACAGTTTTGGTGACCAAATCAGTCGGAGTTTCTGTTGATACTTGCCACGGAGAGAGTTTTCAACTGTGGTTACCTCTTGGGTTGGGAGCAGCGTTTTTGAACCTCTAGGAATGTATACGTCTCTTTGGCTGCCGTCAACGAGCTGAACATCGTCTCCGTATCCCTAACGTCCTTCTCTTTTGAGATGAACTGTGGCACATTAGCTGATACTAAATCACATTCCGATAGCATGTGTGTACTCTTACACCTCCCTTAAGGACTGATGTAGTTCCTTTCCTCCGGAGGCATATATTTTGAAGTCATCCATGTGAAATAAATGGGAGACCTTGTGCATCCGGTTGTGCCGCAGTTCTAACGAGGTGTGTTTCTGAGTGCAACGCAGTGCAAATGGCAATAGTGACATGCAGATAAGAGGGGGGCTGAGGAAATATTTTTGTAATACGTCCCTACTAAAAATTAACTGCTCTGTTTGGACTCTGACTTGTTGAAGTTGTATAAAATGGCTTGAGGTAACCAATCCTGGTCATCGAAAGGTTAGCTCATACTGCGCGGAGTCCTGCGTTATACATCTGTCAATAAGCAGGATCTCCAGCGACACCCTTCTTTCACCACCTTTGCTCATATATCCGCAGTGGTGCAGACAGATGGGCGGCTTCGGCTATGCCAACCAAATTACTACCGTTATTCATAACATCCGGCTGACGAAACAACAAAAGCTATGGTAACTGATAATTTGTATGTTCAGCCTCCAAACTGAAGTCCTGGCCGCACCACTGTATATCCGTTCATACACCGGATCAAATGCGGAGAGTATTCGCATGTATAAGATGCGGGTAAACCATCTCATGATATGCGTTCAAGTATGTTATCGGTATGTAATTCTCCTGTAATTCTTTTTCGTGTTTAGGAACGATCACGGTTCGGCCTTCGACAAACCAATCCGGAATCTGCTGCTCCTCATCCAGCCATGAGTTGAATACTCTTGCCAGATGGTGGTGTATAAGCTTGGAAAATTTTCCAACCCATCAAAGCTAGGAGCAGCAAGTTCTTCGAGCTTTAAGGGCTTGTCGAACTTCTTCTGTGGTCATTATTATAATTATCATTTGATAGACATATGTTTGATATTCCTGATCCATTTTCATGCCCTAAAGTTATACAGGATAGCTAAAACTGATTTTTCCATTGAATTGAATTTTCTTGTGTGTTTGGAATTTTTACTTGGAAACCTAAGACAAGTGAGCTAGTGTATAGGCGCGGGACGATTTAATGAGATCAATAATTTATGCTGAAAGTTCCAGAGTGAGCCTATGATAAATTACTGTCAGTATTTCAGGCCGATGTTTTCCGGAAAGTCTCAAATAAATGAAACGAAAAATTTCAACAAATTCGAATTCCCCATATCTCCACACTATCCCATTGAATTACATCAATTTGTGCAATGTTCCTCCAAGAGAACACTATTGCAAGTGCTAATTGCAATGAAGAATTGAATATTATCCCCCATTGGTTGGGAATGACCACCTGCAGACATGACATGTTTCACGGTTTTTATATCAGATGTAATTCAATGTCTATATGGGAAAGTAGTTGTTTTCTCACAGGTATTTGCTGAAATTTTCCATTTTCTGGGATAGTGTGGAGAGATGGGGAATTCGAATTTCTCAAAATTGTTCGTTTCATTTATTTGAAACTCTCCGGCACACTTTTCGGACGTCGTTCGAATTCAAGTTCTGGAGCTGTCACTTGTCATTTTGTTGCTACCGACGGAAACGAAAAAAACGCAGCTAAAGTGTCTCAATTTTCCCTACTGAATTCAAACGGCCATAGCTATGCATTTGAAGAATGAAGCTATGATAATGCTTTTTTAAACATTCCCTTTAATCGCATTAGTGAATATGTGAATAATCGATAGTTTAGAGTGGCACATATCCGTACGCTAAATGACATTTAAGTTGTGTAAATAAAAAAATACAATTTTTGAATTAAGAGTTTTACTCGCGAGTAATTTTAAAATTTTCTACGAAATCAAATGACCAATATTTGCACGATCTACTTTTAGTTTGAAAGAAGGCATACTTAGATGACTATTTCATTCACACATGGCTGCACCTATGAAATTACGTGGTTGAAGTCACATGATATGCAATATGAGCGGATATTCAAGTAAACACGATAATTTAGGTAAACACGCGGATATTTACGTAAACAAAGAAAAGTGTCAAGTTTGACATAACTCAAAATTGAAATTACTACGGAAATTAAAGAACATACGTTTATTCATCCCAGAAAGCACCAAAAAGGGGTAAATTGTCAGTCTGGAGAGAATTTATGTATTTTTTGAAGCTTATATGAACTTGAATATGAATGATTTCACGCTGTTCATAAAATAGTCTTCCTAAATATCACTCGACCATGACAAATATAGACTATTATTTTCTTTAATTCATCTCGAGTAACTTTTATTTTGAGACAATTCAATTCGACCATATGAACATTAATAATTATAATAACTCCCGACAGCTATAGCTGGAGTGAGTTATTATGATAATAGTCGGCTATCTGTCATCGTCTTGTGATATTACCTACGACAATTTTCATTTCAGATTAATTGCAAATATTTTATAAATGAAAATCTCGTGTCACGATGTTTGTCCGATCCGAATGAAATTTTGCATACTGTCTGTAATTTGCTCTAACTTGAGAGATAGAATGGTTCTTATCTTGAGAAATAAATTACCTAATATGACAAACGGTTATGATTATTTATAAGTTTCTAATATATGATTGTGTGAGTTTATTGACACAACACTTCAACATATTGTCATATAGGTTGGGTGAGCATTCAATAGATGGCATAGTGTTTCGATTTCAAATGTTTCTTTGATGCTACAATTTGTTGTGTTTTTAAAATTTAAATACGATATAAAAACTTTCTGGAAATTTCTAGAATATAAGAGAGAATATTCTGAAAAATTCTATATCTGCGTGGAAGAGAGACAAAGAGGCTCTAAAAGGTTCAAAATGTCCTGGAAATGGAATTATCTAAAATTCACGCCGGATTTTGCAACTATAAAATATATAAATATCCCGTTTCACGATGTTCGTCCACGCTCAACTCCGAAACCACTGAACCGATTTGATAGAAATGTATGTAATAGTTATTTAACGAACAAGTGTATTAATAAGGGCGATTAACAATCGAGATATTTTAACGCGTGAGCGGAGCGAGCGCGTTAATGTTTGAGATTGTTATCGCCATTTTAATTCACGAGTTTGTTACAAAACTTTTCCGTCGACAGAAGTTTTTTTCAATGTTTATTTATTTAACGTTACGATAAAAAACAATCACTATTTCCTATTTATATTAACTCTACTCAAAGATAGTTTAATTTTTCTCAGTGGTAGTTTTATTTTATTTTTTATTATTTATTTTCAAATTGAAATAAAAAAAAAATTACTCTCGGTGGGTTTTGAACTCTCGACCTCAGTGTTGCAAGCCACTTTACCATTACGCCACGGGACCATATAAGGTTTTGAGTGACAACTGGTGTAATAAACATTTTCTAAAATTTTATTGAAAATTGACAAATAAATAATGACAGGTAGTACTAACCAATATAAAATGTATAAGAGCAATGTATGTTGGGTTGCATATAATCAAATCGTTTATTAATAGAAAATCATTCATTAACAGGGGTCATTAATCAACGATTTTGAGTGCGTTAAAATACATCATAAATGAACGGTCGACGGAAATAGTATATTACACACCGAGTTGGGAAGAGATTCATTCCTGTCGTGAGATTAATTAGTTAACCGAAACGCAAAGCGTCGAGCTATGATCTCGAGACAGGAATGAAACTTCCTACCGAGGTTTGTATACTATTTTATTTACAACCATCATATTTCGATCGAAATCAATAAATCTGTTTCGTTCTGAACATACCTAAATATTACATTTAACGACAAATTACCAAGAACGCGGTTTTCTCAGAATAATCAAGTAGATATATTGTTACCGTGACTACGGGGTATACAATTGTCACCAATATAAATAAATGTCAAATAAAGTCAATAAATGTCAGATATAGTCAATAAATGTCAGATAAAGTCGGATATTAAATTCGCTAAAAATAAATTGAAAAACATGTCTTCCGATGAAGAATTTATGGATTGTACCCCACCAGAAGTACGACAGGCTGCTCACGCAGCAGTCCAGGGCTTGTGTTGTTTTTCTAAATATAAAAAATAATCATCTAGAATAGATGAAATGAGGGCGGGAAGTGAGGTCGGATAGTAGAGGTGTGTAATGGGACACTTCCCAACCTTCAATGACGTATGACGTTAGTAATGACAGCATTAACTACATATATGGTTGTAAATAAATGAGTATTGCTTGGTCCAACTTGAGACGTAGGCTGGTTTTTACCTCGGTAAGTGACTTTCTATATTTGTTACTGTAAGTTCAAGGATTTTTTCTAGAAAAACTAGCTTCTGCCGCGACTCTGCTATGAAATGAGTCTGATAATATTACAAATAAGGGTTAGTAGGCGAATAAAAAATTAAAACACATCACAATATTATAATTTCATGAATAATTGACATTGTTTTAACATTTTCATTCATCGCCTGCCGAGGCTTCTAGCAAGCATATATTTTTTTTTCTCCCAAAAATTAATAATAACCGACTATCAAATTACTATTCACAAATGGCCCTTTCATTTTTGGTCCGCAATACATTAATTTCACGGTAACAGGAAAAGAGCGCTTTTATTCACTTGAGTTTTTTTTCTTGTGCAGTTTTGTCCGTATGCGCATGTTTCTACGTGAGAATATTTCTGACTTTTCTCTGTGATGATATTTTATGTATGCTTTTTTCCGGTATTCGAAACGTTATTTCCAAAAAATCCAATAAAATGTTCCATACGCACTCATATTTGAACAGAATACTAAACTTTGGGTTTTAAATGTTTCACATATGCTTAAGTGAATAATTATAGTTACCAACCTATTATATTCCCACTCTTTGGAGGTTTCGGGGGAGGATCCACAGCAAACCTCGTTTTTTGGTTCTGTTTTTTTCCAGTAGGCATTTGCGGTGGACTTGGAGGGGAGTAATCTGGAGGAGGCTCTTCAATAGGCTCATCAACTCTTTGGTTTCTACTACTATTGAACGTAGAATTTCTGTATTCAGTATCAAACCTGGAACATAAACAAGATACTTGATCAGTATAAAATAAATGAACCCAAAAAGTAAAAACTGTACTGTCAGTTTGAGAAATATTCATTCAGTTAATTATAATTTATTATTATATCTAGTCATTCAAGCTTATTCTGTAAGTTGTGAAACTTCCAACATTGAAGTATATTTTGATTTCGACTCTATAAGTAACTATTTGAACCCACTTCCTTATGTCTCGCATATTCGACACCAATCTATAGAAAAAATAGTAAACACTATATACATCCAAAGTGTTTGATCGCGTTTGGCTCCGGGGACTGCTGGTGTTCCTCAGGGATCTATTCTAGCACCAACACTGGCTTTTGTTGGTAGCGGATGATAATAGTACCATTTATACAGCTTTCACTTCTAAAACTCCGATATCAGCCAATGAAAGCAGAAAAGAACATGGACGAATCGTGAACGAAATAAATACGGACTCAGCAAAAATTCTAGAATGGGGATCCAACAACTCGGTAGAATTCAATGCGAATAGAATCCAAACATGTCTTTTCCTAGGAAGGCCGACACACAGTGACCAGTGAACTATGTCAGGAGTATCCATACCAATGAAATCTTCCATTATGATGCTCGCTATTACGATCAGCAAAACCCTTTCATGAAAGAACCATGTGGAGTTTATTGCCAAAAGGGCCTCTCGAAATCTTGGTTTTCTCTGTCTCTGTTTTATAGATATTTTCATGGACGAAATATCAACAATCGTTCCACCAATCGTCCCATCAAGACTGACCCGTCGAGCTCAGTCCTCACATCGATATACCGTTACTTTGGACACATGCCGAACATCTCTTTCCCACTCATTTTTTCAGATAGGCAAATTCAGTGTAGGGTACGTTACTGACAAAAATTAATTTCTTTCAAGACAGCTGATTTGTGAACGCAGTAACTTATCGGGCAAATTAATTAATTTGCCCTTCTCCACTTGTACAGATTTCTTTGGATTAAAAAATGTTTTTCATTTTCAGATTGTGGAAGGTCATAAACCTAAAAAATGTCAAGAAATACAAAAAATTCATTGCAAATTAGATAAGTTTTTCTATTTTTTGATAGAATCAAAAAGGTCACGTAAATGTTTAGGACCTGCTCTTCATGGAAAAATCAATGGCCAGAATTAGATCATAAATACAAAAATCAAACTCATATAGAAATTTGATGGAAAATTTCTTCTTTTGGATTATTTTCTATTACCCAAGAAATTTTCAAAATTATTAGTTTCCTTTGAACCCCTGAGCAATACAATTCAGTTCCTCTCTTCCTAAAATTATTCAGGACGCTTATCGAAATATTATTTTTCCGTTGTCCTAGCATATCAACTCGCATTTTCCGATAGTCCACACTATAAATAATCAATGACCCTCTGTCTTCGACTCTACAAAACGAATGCATCGAGGTAATCGTAATAGTAAGTTTGTAAAAATTTTCAGCCACCTACCTTGTTCTTTCCTCCACCACCCTCTGTCTTTGTCTGTCATTTTTCGTCCTACGAGGGGGCGTTGGGGTTATATTGATAACTTCCCTTTTCGGAGAAATTCTTGCTGGTCGTGAATAGTCGGGAACTGGCGAATGATGAGGTCGGTAATCTGGCAAGGGCGAATTCGAAGGTCTATAATCGGGAACGGGTGACTGACGTCGTTGGTGCTCGGCGGGATAGGAGGGAGAAATGTATGGCAAGGGAGATCGACGCTCTGTATACTGATGTTCCTGACGTTGTTCGGTCCATTCGGTGATTCCTGCATCAAACAAGGAACAATAATGAGTTACTGTTAGTTTATAATATAATTTTTTTATCGATCAAGAAAGTAGGCCGATTGTAAAATACTTTTTCATTTCTACATCGCGAGCTGTACTGTAATGATCATTTCAGTACAGGATATTTCATTTCCCACGACTTTCATGAACTACTAGACTGTCATTTTTATGATCATTTTTTTTTCTTCGATCGAATCAAGTTTGTAAACGTTCTAATAATTTGACATTTCAGATCAGTATTTACGAAATTCGTTTTAAAAAAATAAGTAACCGAAAATGAGTAGTAAGTAATAGTGAGGATGATTTGACATTGACACCGCTTATTTCAATATAAAGATTGATAACAATCGAATTCTATATTTTCGAATAACTGGCACGAAGTTTGAATAGCAATTAATTTCAGCATATTATTATTTGAACTCGTATCAGTGAGTGAAGAGTGAGAGAACGTTCAGATTTTGGATAGTGGGGTGAGGGTTCAAATCCCACCCAAAGCACATTTTTTTTCTTTTTTGAAATCATTTAGTGTTCGATTTTTATTATAATTTTTAATATTAGTCTCTTCAATTCTTTTTTTAGGTTGTATGTATTATGGGATTCCTGACGGCAGGAAAGTTTATGATAAAAGTGTTATTAAAAATATCAAAGATTTGTTTATGATTCAGATGGTCGTAGAAAAAGTAAAGTGTACAATTTGCATGAAATGACCCATTTCATGCTCATTGTACAATATACTAATGTCACGCAGAGTGCAGAACGCAGACAACAGACTGCAGACAATCGAAAGTACTCTTGTCTAAAAGAACTAAGCTTAACCACACCTAAGAATCTTCCTGTAAAAAACTCTAAATTGATCGCAAAATGAAGAAGACACCGTCGCAGCTCAACAACATGAAGGAGAATAACGAAGATGTAGTATAAAAAACGTATATACAGGGTGAACTACGAAAATCACTGAAAATAAAATGGGGTACCAGTCTTTCATGTAGAAAACACAACTGTGAAATTCCAGAGCAATCCATGATGATTTATATAATTTTTGTTCGTCAACCTTCGAAGAAGTGCTAATCATGAAACACCTATACTTTGACTCGCCTAGGTACCATCTCTAGATGTTCTATTTCTGCGATTCGACGCTAATTACCAACTACACACGCGGTCTGCCATTTTAAGTTTATAACTGAAACATTTATTTCGAAGTATTTTCGATTTTTAGAGGCATTAATAACTATGGATCGACTATAATTTGTTCTCAAAAGAGCATTATGTTCACATACATGGGAAGTTTATACAAGACCAACATTATTTACTTCAACTCCCATGATTGTGAGATGTATTCTGCAAAAATCGTTCATTTCACTTCTTTTGGTGGAGAGTACAAACTTCATTATTTTCTGTAGTGGTCGTAGTGCACCCTGTAGAATAACTTTTTTTTTTATTTCAGCAATTTAGACTTCTTCAGGAGCCTTATAGGTATTTATGTTATAAGGATTATAATGACGATCTTTATAGTAGTAGCCGTAAATATTATCGAGCGAGTGCACCATAATGGTCGTTTATGTTGAAAAAAGGGGAACATTTTCCATGAAAATTGAAAAATGAAAAATGTGATTTATTTGTAATAGCTAACAGAAAACAACTACTTCCCCGAATAATAGTAGTTTATGTATCAAGTGAGTAAAGTGACATGTTGACTACGAGTAAAAAAAAAATTACGCCATCCACTATTTTCTCCGTTCAATCTTCATCACTTTCCATTTCTACTCAAATTAAATTCATTAGAATCAAGAATTCGTTATTTGGATAGATACACAATTTCACAAATTTCATTAATTATTGATGTCAACTAGTTTCTGACGGCCAAACAGCCAGAGCTACCGTGGATTACCTATTATGAATTAGGTCCAATAGTTCCTTAGCGGTACATGCCGAGAATACTGTGTACACCAATTCCCATTCAATATGAGCGATCGTTGGGGACAAATGTCCATTGGTATCATAGATGAGGCCGTGGAAAAGAGTATTCCGTTGAATACGGCTAGAAGTAAAGCATCAATTACCAGGTGAGATACAAGAAAATACAACGAGTCCGCAGGACGAGTTGTATTTTCAGCTTTGGGATTGCAATTCATTAATATTCCAAAGAATTATCGGTAATAATCATACCACTTATTATATTACCCCTGAATATATTCCCACGATTGTTTAGATTTTTAATAATATTTATTTTATAGTCAAACCGTTAAGAATATTATTGGTGAAACATTTGTACGTATATATATATATATATATATATATATATATATATATATATCAGATTATAGGCTTTCAGATGCCAAAGAAAATGAGAACTAGTTTTATGACAGGATTCGGATCTGTCATTATTGTCGCATGGAATTGTCTGTCGCCTAGCCACAGATAATATATTTGCACTTTTTTACGCTTTTCCGTTAAATAATGAAATCGAATGTTGATAGTGGAATATTATAATACTTAACGCACACAAACCACACAAAAAAGTGGACTTTTTTTGACAGTTGTAGAAAAAGTAATTATGACAAGTACAAATAAAAGAAATGATGAAAATATTCATTTTAAATAATATCACATCACATGTAGGAAAAGATTTGGGAAAGCAGTAACAATTCCTGGCAACTGTAATTACTATCCAATTTTGGCTTGTTACGAGCAATTTTTCTATTCCTTCTACGGTTTTGTAGTAATCAATTCATTACATTATTATTTAGCTTAGGAAGCTGTCGATTTCTTTCATGGAATACTCGACATGGTCTATTTGCAGTTCTATTACTTACTTACCATAAATGAGTCATAAATTCATTAATTCTTCATTGGTCAAATCGAAGTGAATCGAACTATATACCACCGGCAATAGTTTGACGTTTGAAAGTTGAATCATTTATTTATTTAAATCCTACTAACGCTCAATAAATACTAGGAATGTGATTTGATTTTGTATTCGAGTGATACACGATACCTTGTAAAATTCAGGTTGTGTCGTTCCCTAACTTTGATTATACATTGTATTATTTATTCATAACCAAAAATCATTGAAGTTCCCGAATTTAAACAATTGAATAATACCATCATAAAAACGCATTGAAAAAAAAACTGAAGGCATGAAACCGATTTCCATTTCATCGAGGCATTGTTTGCTTTTGAATGGAGAATGGAGTGAAACCTGAGGCTGCCCATTGAGAAAATCCATACTCAATGTGCACTCTAGACAATTTGTATTCGGTTCCAAACAATAAGCCTACAAAGATAATATGTGAACCTGAACTATTTCGTTTCGTTTTCTACGCCAGAACCTGACGACCTTTGAACAAATTTATCAAAAAATTACCGATTTCTTTATCTTTCTCGATTTTGAGTATAGCTCACCTTTGAAATAACCACCTGTATGGTTCCTGTCTCTTTCGGCCTCAACAGGACTATAAACTCTAGATGTGTCTTCAACTGCTGACACGTAACTATTATGAGGAACCGGTTCTATTCTTGGGGATTGTGATTTAATAGTGACGTTGAAGAAACTTGTTTTGGGAGGATGCTCTTCATCTTCAACCGTCGAATTGTTAGATGAACGAGAATCGCTGCCGAAGTGATGCTCCAACCATTTGGAAGTTTCGACTTTCCTCGTCTCTTCTTCTTGGTCGAAGTCCAGTGGTTTTCGAGTGAGAGCGTCTTTTCTGTCGAGAGGTGAGACACCAGCTTCGTTCTCCAAACCTAGAATATATCTTCATGTAACAACATGCGTAATGTACCTCTAACAATAAAAAAAAACTCTCGAGTTGTGACAAAAATCATACCTGCAGTACTAACTGCATGGACCAATCGCAAAAAAATTCCCAGAATCTTATTGGCACGGTTATCTTATATTTCAACAATGCAGCCCAATTTTAAGTTAATGGTCAATTCAGTTAGCTATTCAGTAATAATTATGTATGGTCATCAGTGTTGATCGAATTCAATGTCTATAACCGGTTGAATTTCTCAGATCTCTCAGTTCAGTTCACTCACTTCTCAGATCAAGTTTATGAAATGGATGGTCAGTGATGAGATCATTGATTACAAGGTACAATAAATATTTTAAATGTATATCTAGGAACATGAGAAAGAAAACTGAAATCTTCAGAGAATATTGGGAGAACTAAGGGAGAGAGAAAACATCTTTGTAATGTTTCTTAGCTTCAGGGTAGCTACAAGATAACAACAATAACTGAAGGACAGAACTATTGAAGATTAGCACCTGCTATCATATTAAATGGATAATTTCATTAGAAGGGTGACATCTGACAGTGACCCTAGGCATGGTCTGATTGATTTTTCTACCTGATGTTTTGTTTGGGTTCAGTTTAACAGGATAACAGCTTTCACCTTTTTACCTTGATTCATCTTGTCTAGGATACAACTGTAGTGGATCAGTCGTTTACTGACCCCAACTGGACTCATAAGACGAAATGGAATAATCCGAACCCAAAGGATTCAGCCGCCTATATCATGGAATTTAACATGTACAGAAACTGGCTTAAACAAAACCATAAAAATGTACGAAACACAATTGGAAAGTATTAAGCACTTAGTAGATACGAAGAAAGAAAACTGCAACAAGACAATAAACTATGGCAAATCATACCAACAAGGTACTATTGAAATTGAACTCAAACAAATGGAAGACTAGATTGAAGCAGGTTGCGAGACAGAAAATAAGCACTACATATGAACGGAGAAGAACATAAATAATCCCGTACATTTCTTAGATTATGAGGACTAGCGGCTATTGAAAACTGTAAGACCTCTCTCAACAACAGATAGAACCTCAAGAGATCGAAGAAACACAAATGGAAAGAAAGAAAATCGAAACAACCATCAAGCAAAATAACAAGCGGAGAGATATTCCTCCAACATTCATTGCCAAGAGAAAATCATACACAATACACACATAAACAAATAGCAAAAAATACGACGATGCCAGAGAAGTACAAAGAGCAGGTTGAAGTAAGGAGTATTGGGTTTGTTCATATATCTAATGTCACAATATTAAAATCACGCTTTCGTTCTAAAGGGGGTGAATCAAAAACTATCACACGAAGAACTTGAGAATTAGTTGAGGCAATACAACAATATTGATACCATCAATTCGTCTGAAATAGCTGAAACTACTAAATCGATGTGCATCATCATCACCCAAGCAAAGATTACATTAAGATTGCTCAGAAAGAACGCAACTTTTCCAATACGAAAATTAAATTGAAAGTGGGGTTGAATGTGTGCCGAAGATGGAAGCATACTGCATCCAATTCAATAATACCCCAAAAATTCTAAAGGTTTGAGTAGAGGTGACACAAAGCTGTTTCAAAATACCAAACACTTCAGCCTGCTGCGCGAAAGTTTGCTCATTTTGCCAACCTCCAAGGCTGCGTAGTGTACACATTAAGTTGGATAACGCCATCGCCGACGCAACACAAAAAAATACGGTGAAAACTCGGACTTCATTAAATGGGCTCAATGAGTTTTGTGCAGCAAGAAAGTACAAATTATTGGCGGAGACATCGGCGCAACAAATTGCCAATCACCTCTGTCTGACATCTGGCAATAGACCAAGAAAACGTTCAAATGCATAAGACAGCAAGTGTTTTAGAATATTTATTCAATATCAAGAGCGTGAATGTTACCATTCTCTTATCAAATATGATTTCAGAATTGAGAAAAGTATTTCTATAGTAGCTTACTTAAGCAGTGCACCTTTCAATCTTGAGGGGAGAATTTGTTGCCTACGCATTTCCAATGGCAAATCATCTGAGTTATTGAATATAGGTAGTATAGGTTCTAGTATAAGTATGAAGAATAATATAAAAGAATCGCTAAACTTCTTATTATTAGTGTTCGAGATACTTATACTATTTTTATAAGCTATTATTTAACTTTTCTGTCTTTCCGGTTCAAAACTTGCAATCCATTTTCCAAGCACCTGCTGGCATCCACAATTTTGCACACATCCAACACATACCATCTACGTAGGAGCCCTCTTCTCAAAAAAATTGCGAAAACTTGTGAAAAAAAAAAATTGCGGAAACTCGCGAAAAAAAAATGGAAAAATCCGTAAAAATAGTGAAAAACCATTGACCGCCGTTCCACTAAAATCCAGAAAAAGCAGGTATATGAATTTGAAAAATTTTCTGACGGATTCGAAAGTCAAAAATTACAAAAAAAAATTGTACAGAGGACTCGGACCACCCTCCTATTAGAAACATAATGAAAATTCGGAAAAATCCTTAAAATAGGGAAAACATCGGAACCTCGAATGATTTGTTTTAAAAAAAGTGTGTACACAAACCTTCCGATCTCAGGTACATTTATTGTACGAAATAGTGAAATAATTGTTCAAGAAACGTAACTATTTGTTGAATACAAAAAAATTGTGGAATTTGTTTTTACGACTGTTCCAGGTTTCGTAGAAAAGCTTCCAAAAGCTCATCTAAGAGCATTTGCAAGCAAGGGAAAACCAGGACCCACAGCTCACGTTAAAGTGGAGTCCTAACCGCTCTAGCTCCGTGACGCAGACTGTTTAGTAGTCGTGTGGACAATAGAGGGTGACGTTACCAAGACAACATTGTAAATAAGAAAATAATTTTCAAGAAAGAAATGTCACCCTATTGTCCATACGACTACTAAACATACCGGCGGCCTTGAAAGTATCCACTTTCAAAAGAAAATAAATAAATAGAATTGAAACATCTTGATAAAACGGTTAAAGAGGTGAATTGAACAACAAATAAATCTAATAACGAATCAGTTAATTCACTGGCAAAACGCTGATCTTGGTAATGGATCTCTTTACGATCCCGCTCTTGGTGAGCACGCTCACTATGCGCACAATATTGTCTGTTCCAGGATGTACTGACGTGATTCTTCCTAGAGTCCATTGCTGGGGCAAGGTTTTTTCGTCACGAAGGAGTACTAGACTTCCATTTAGCTCCAGGATCTCCTTCTTGAATCGCCATTTAATTCGTTGAAGGAGATTATGGAGGTAACCATTCTTCCATCGTGTCCAGAAAATTTGTGTTATCCTTTGGAGATGTTGAAACCTGGTTAGGTGGTTAACATGTGTATCCTCGAAGTTGAGTTGAGGAGCGGCATTTAAAGGCTGTCCCATGATGAAGTGAAGTGATCGCCTCAAGGTCATTGGGGTCAGAGGATTGGGGAACGAGAGGACACGAGTTCAGAGAAGCAAGTCAATATCGTCATGAATTCCTCGAAAGTGTAAGGATCGGTAGACAAAATGCGTTTAAGGTGATATTATAGAGATTTCAGTGCGGCTTCCTATAATCCACCGAAATGAGCAGAACGAGCAGGTATGAAATGCCATTGCTTTTGGCTATTGTTTAATTTTACATTGGTTTACTGGAGAGAATGTTATGAATTTATTTGAATTCATTGTGGGCTCCAATGAAATTAGATCCATTATCTGAGTAGAGATTAGTACACATACCTCGCCTAGACACAAAACGCTTGAATGCTGTCACACAGTTGGATGGAACCCGGGCTGTCTGAGCAATAGGCAAATGCACCACGGCATCTTCGCTTCAATACTCGTTGTGAACTCAGAAAGTTCCACAATAACTATTAGTAGTCACACAATTCCGAGAGTCGTAAAATTCAGCTTGAAATCCACAAAAGCATAACAACTATTGATTAGTGGAATTATCAAATTTACGAATGGGGAGTTGCATCACAGGATATACGTTTAAGAACACAGATGATTCATAGCGTTAAATTGGACTCTTCATAACAAACCACCACGTTTTTATTATCTGATCCGAGGTTCAGATTATTATATAAATTGTGCATCAAATTACAATCAACGAACTAGGTACATTGTTATATGTATAATTAGTACTCAACGGTGGTTTCATGACTAACTGATTTGGGCTTTTTTTTGGAAAGAACTGACGTCAATTATTGAAATAAACTGTTAAACTGTGCTTCCATTTATGAAACATGCCATTGTCTTCACCTGGTTCATTTCATCTATTGTACTAATTCTGATATGGTAAATCACCAAACGAATTTGAGTGAAATTTACTTTTATGTAGATTTTATTTGAAGTTCGTATTACAAATATGAAGCTGAAAGTTGAAATGCTGTAGTATAAAGAATAATTCGTCTATAAAACAAGAACCCAACCTAGAAACTGAAAAATAATGAAAAAAGTAGCGTACCATAATAAGTATTGAAGATCGCACGCCTTCAAAACCCAATGAATAATAGTTATTTTAATTAACATTAAAATATAGCTGTGCTAATCTACAGGACACTAATGATTGACATTCTGTGGATACATATCTTATTCAGAAATTCGAAAGATACATTTCAGCCTCAAGTTTCGTAAATGAAAAATTTACTGAATTATGTTAAAAAAAGTATAATGTTCGTAAAACACATACAGGGTGGAGCACCGAAAACGAAACAGATCGAATATCTTCAAAAAATGCAACAACACGTCGATTTTTAATCCAAGGGGGACATCTTCCTATCATAACCTAACTGTCATACCTCTCCCCCCTTCCCTTGGTCACTATCGCCCAAACAATTTGAATAGAGAAAGTAGTGAGTGTGACACATCATTAAAAAGGTAATTTCATAAAGAATTCAGACATGTCAATTTTCGCTACCTAACTTCCTATTTTGGCGCCCTCTTGCGGAAAAAACAACTGTTCCGTATTCCAAATTATAATACTTCATTTGCAAGATAATTTAACATAAATTCGGTGACAGTGAATTATGGAATTTTTCTAAAGCAAAAACAAAATGGCGGCTTCAGAATGGGTGGCAAGATTTGAAATTATGGTCCGATTTGATTCAAAATTGATAAGTGGTGGTTTTCAGGGTCGGAAATTATGAATTGTTTGTCAATTCAAAAAACAAGATGGCGTACGAAATTTGTAATTATGATCCGATTAGATCTAAAAAAATATAATTTTCTTTTTAGCGCAGTAGTACGAAAGCTTTTTTTTATCAATTTGATTAATTCTTTTTCGTCATACTGAAAACTTGTAAAACCCCGCTATGCCAATTTTGAATCGAATCGAACCACAATTACAAATTTCGCCCGCCATCTTGGAGCCACCATATTGTTTGTTTGCATTGACCAACAATTCATAATTTCCGACCCTGAAAACCACCAGTTATCAATTTTGAATCAAATCGGACCATAATTTCAAATCTTGCCTGCCATTCTGAAGCCGCCATTTTGTTTTTTGCCCTATAAAAATTCTATAATTCATTGTCAACGAATTTATGTTAAATTAGCTTGCAAATGAAGTATCATAATTTGGAATACGGAACAGTTTTTCCCGCAAGAGGGTGCCATAATAGGAAGTTAGGTACCGAAAATTGACATGGCTAAATTCCTTATGAAATTACCTTTTTAATGATGTGTCACACTCACTACTTTCCCTATTCAAATTGTTTGGTTGATAGTGAACAAGGCGAGGGGGGAGAGGTATGACAGTTGAGGTTATGATAGGAAGATGTCCCCCTTGGAAGAACACATGCGTTTTGAAGATATTCGACCTGTTTCGTTTTCGGTGCCCCACCCTGTATAGTTTTTCCCAGTCAAATAGTGATACCCTCTTTAATATAATAAACCTAAGAAAAATCTTTTTTGAAAACAAAGTTTTATTGATAAACTATAGAACTAAAATGTGAGAAGTAATATTCAGTGTATGAAAAACAACGAAATTGTAAAAATTTCAATATTTTCCTAAAAGATTGAGGCTTTACTTCAAGTGTAATGAATGACGTTTCACAAGAAAATATTCAGAGGAGGGTATGCTTTTGATAGCGAAATTTAAACTATTCATTTTTTTTCAATCTAGAATAAGTTTCTTCTATATAATGTTTATAACAATTATTAAAAAAAAAATGCAAAGTGATAACATTGCTCTTGAATTAATTCAATAACTAATTGTCAGAACTGACATTTTCTATTTATTGTACATTGAAACACAATATAAACATACGCTTTGTTGCCAAAATGTCTATATTATCATATTTTGCCTTTTAGAAACTCTGCTATAAAAGAACTTATTTGAAGATTTTCCGGAATTGTTCGGAAGACGACATTTTGGAAAAATGTTTCTTTTTTATAGACCTAGAAGTGTGCGAAATTATATTACTTTATTTTATATGAAGTTTGCACCATGAGCCGTAGGAGAGTGCTACATATCCTTAGAATAAATCACACGAGTGATAAATGAGCATTCATATACAATTTACTTTTTCAATGGTTATAACATATGAAAAAAAATTATACTGGGTGGCCACGAGATTTGCTACGTTAGTTAAGACATCTGGTTATTTTAATTGATGGGAATTTCAATTTTGTATATGTTGTATGGGAGTTATTTTTCGATTATTTTCAATATTCGAATCGGAAATAGGTACATCAAATTTTCAATTTGAAATGGAATTACCACCAAATTTTTATAACGCTTGACATATTAGTAATGTACAAATACCGTGACTAATAATTTCTGGAGTAACATAATTTTTGCTGTGAAATTATTCGACAGCCCGCTGTTTTTTACAGTTATAAAGGGTTTTTCCAATGCTTTTTCTCGAACTTTCGCCCGGGCGAGCATGAAAGCCGTCAGAAGTTTTCCCGAATCTCTTCGCCTTCTCTATTTAGATTGCATTATTGTATTGTCATCAACTACAGCAGGTGCTTGAAAAATGTTTAACCGGAAATACAGACAGACATACTTACTAACGAAACTAATTGAATTGAAAGCTTGTAAAAAAAATATCGTCTCTAGAAGAAATGAAACATCATGGTACAAGAATAGAAACTAACTCATTTGTAGAAGTTGGTATTGGGTAAAACACTGTATTATGCTGTTCAACATAATCAGAAGAGAATTTACAATTATCTAGACGAAATTTACAATGATTTGATGCTCATAAATTGTAGATCAGTAGCAAAGAATATATGTGCATCTCCCGAAACTTGATATGGATATTGTTGTATTAAAGAAATCAAGAGATTTGCAAAGGTTGTCGAATATTTTTATGGGCTATTCATGGTTGTATTCGTATTTGTCAAATGAATATGAAAATAATTGTTAGATTGAACTACGTTCCAGAAGTTTAAGCAATACTAGATTTGATGTTCTCAACCGAGATTAATATCCACGGATTCCTACCAACAACTGTAATTGAACCTTCTTCGTTGCGTATGGATTGTTTATGTTGTACAACACTCGAAAGTTGATTTATCATTAAACATAAAAGATGACAGATAGGTTGATAGGTCATAAGGATCTTACTGAAACAGCAAAGTGATTTTGTCGAGAACAGTTGTGCACTTTCTCCTGACATATCCTTATACCAGAAACGAACCACGGTGTGATTCAGAGTTATTTCGAAAATCGTCAGAAAATGGGTTGGTCGCTATATAATACCGATGAATGTTGTAATTAATCATTCAGAGCCGTTTTAAGTTTCATTTCATTCAAACTTTTACATTTACATAATGGTTTTTGTCACAGCTTGTGTTCTAACATTGGAAACATGAACTAAACAAAGTATTTAGAATTTTTTGTAGACAACTTTATGCCAGCATTTTGTGACACCTAGCATATAATCCAGTAAGATTGGGTTTTGAGACGAGGATCGATTGTAGCACAACCAAACTTAGTATGCGAGTAGATGGAACCATGATAAACACGAAAAAAATTTGTTCACCAAAATTCCAGAGGTGGAACATTTTTTTCGTTCAAAAATAAATAAATACATTTTTGCTGTAATCTTAGAAAGTATATGATTTATCGGAAAAACAACTCAACAAGGTGAAAAACAATTCAATTTTCCACAAAAATTATCACCAGTAAATTCTTTTGAAATGTGCTCGTATTATCAGAAAACGTGATTGAACGCCGACATCAAATTTCAGGTTTACGCTTAAAGTTCTGGCGGAGCTGAATATTTCATTGGTCATACCTCTGTTAAATATGATCGGAAAAGAAAAAGGAAAAGTTCATATGGTTTCTGAAGACTCCTACCTTTTCATGCAAATATAATATGCGAGTATTTGAATACCTAAAATGTGTTTTGTCGCACTACACGGAGATGTTTGCGGGTGATCCAAAAATCATGAATAATTTAGTAAATATTGGATTATTATACTGCATCAGCAACCCATACACTCTTTGGACTATATGCAACCATTTTAGAGTAGTGTGACAGATCCCACTTATACATCCCAAAAAAAAAACTTTTGTTTTACTCTTGCCTCATATTCAACTTACCCATAAAACCGGCATTCTCTTCATTAATTGTTGAAAATAATAGCTTATTCATACCTGCATATATATATATATCTTTAATAACACTATTGTGAAGTGCAAACCTCAAGCTTGAAATCACATACTTTATTTTTTATGTAGGATGTGTATGAGCGATTATTTTCAACATTTACTGAAGAAACTGCCGGGATTATGGGTGAGTGGAAAACTGAGGCAGGAGTAAAACTCAGTTTTTTCTTTGGCATGTATAAGTGAGACTTGTCTCACTAGTCTAAAATCGTTGTCCAAAGAGGGTACTGATTCGGTATGAATATTTCATATCAACTAAAATATCCATTACTCTCGGATCCTCCGTAAATATCGTAGAAGGGTTATGTGAAGTGGGACAAAACACAATACAAGTTATGACAAATCTAATTTTCGACCCTGCCGGAAATTGCAGTGGCGAGTTACCGCGTGCCTGAAATTTGATATCGGTATTCAATCAGGTTTTAGGAGAAAACGAGCGCATTTAGTGAGGAATTACTAGTATATTTCTTGTGGAGAATCGAATTATCTGTCGCCTTGTTGAAATTGTATCTTGATAAATCTTATACTTTCCGAAACAACAGCAAAAAAAATAGTAATTTTTTCAAATAAATTTTTTTTTGAGATTCACCCCTGGTAAACAATTTTTTGTCGTTAAGTCATGTGCTGAGTTTCAAAGTGCTACGATTCATTCTTCACTAGTGGCTTACATGTGTCTGTGGTTATTTTACTAATATAAGATTGGCAGAGATGAAATGAAGAAATGATACAATGACATTGACTGGCAGTTGTGTTGTGTTTTGGGTGAAATACATGCACTATTGCATAGGATTTGCACTTGAAACAGTAAATGACTCAACTATGAGTTTGCCATGCGATGCTTTTCTTTTATCATTATCATTATGGTAAGAGACATTAACCTTGAATGTAATATACTGTCGATACGTCCTCATACTTTAAAGATTTACAATTGATTATTTGTTTAAATTTTATCACATGAGGACAGAGAACATTGATTACCTCTTTGTCTGTTGGGTTGTCTATTATTCGCTCGACGTCTCGCTCTGGCAGACAATGAATCAAATAAATCGGGTTCATCCACTCCATCACCCCGACGTTCGACTTCCATAGTTTCGGTTTTGAACCTCATCTCGTGACCGATATTCACCCCGTTCGCCTCGTAATCCACATCCTCCTGTTCTTTCGTTTTCAGATACCTGAAAAAATATCGAAATAATTATTAATTCCATACAACACACGACATCCTATGGACGTTTCATTTCATATCAAATTCATGTCAGAATATGCTTGGTCCAGTTTTGGATATCCATATTTATAACGAAATATGCGAAAAAAACGTGCCCTCAATAACATTTTTACGAAAAAAGATATGCCGGAAGTAGACTCAATCTAGATAAAATACGAAATATTAGGAAAGCTACTTATTCATCATTTAAATTTTGACATGACAGTACTTTTCAGGTATAAGAAATTTCAAAAATAGGAAGTGCCACCTCACATAATTTCATGAAACGATGGCTCTCATCAATAATCAACAACTATTTTGCTTCACAGTTTAGTTGGCAAAAACCGAAAAAGAAAAAGGTGTTTGGGAAATTAAAGGTAGCAGTACTTCTGCTTGGTGAAAGGTATTATTGTTTGTTATATAAGTATGTCTAGACATACTTATAACAGCCCTGTATATTGTATTGCATTGTATAATTGAATTAGACTTTCTCATAACGTACCTACTCAAAGTAAGATTAAATTGTTTAATCTTCCTCTTGAAGATGATCACTTGATGACTGAAACGTGTAGAGGTATGAAAAATAGCCGTTTGGTGTTGAGATAAAACTCCAGTATATTCACAAATCTTAGTGTTTTTTTCAAGGTTAGCAGCCCTGTATCTTCGTATATTATTGTAGATTTGTATATTAAGACAAAGTTCGTTATAAGAAATTCTAATTCAATTATACAATACAATACAATACACAGGAAGATTATCACTTGTTGACCGAAACACGTGCCGAGGTGTTAAAAATAGCAGTTTGGTGTTGGAATAAACCTCCAGTATATTCATTACTACACCAAAGGTTCCAAATAGTGTAGTGAAAGTAAAATATTTGTTTGAATTTGAATTATTTATTGCATATACTTTTAAAAGCTGCCTAAGTCAATGGAATAACAAATGATAAACACTCTTCCAAACAAGCTATTGAGACTTGGTTGAAGAGGGCAAAAGGTATATTGTTAAAAAATTGTTGTTAAAATAAAATTATTGTTTTTGTTAAAATTATATCTCTAAAGAAAAATGTACCAGAGGAAGCCAATGTCAGTGTCCTGTTCTTACCATAATATTTTTCTCTCAAAAGGATGTTACCAAAGAATGTATACTTCATTCAAAATTATCTTTGGTTTCTCATAAATTATTGAATATGTATGATTTGGTTGCAATCGATGATATAAAATTACCATTGCATTCAGACTGAATGTTTTCATATGCAAATTCATAAATGTCATTTCTTTCTTACTTCAAAAAGATTCAAACTAGCTTTTCCTGTCTCCTGTGCTATAAACTTATTATCGTTTGCGGTACTTGAGAGGTAAATATTAGTTCGCGGCACTCGCGTGTTGTGAAAGCTAACAAGATAAAAATCCATTACCACCCTGTAACTTGAAAACTAGTCATACGATTGAGTTGTGACCCTTTTGGTCTGGGGGTAAAACTCTTCAATATACCTATTCCTATACCTATTCAAAATTTTGAAATAAACCAAAATAACTTATCTCGGCAACGACAATAAAAAAAAACTCTGTGCCGTATGCTCAATTCTGAATGATTCTCTCAACCCGAAGACTCGAAGTATTTCTTGTTCTGCTCGCAAGGTGGCTGTATAGACCCCGTTCATTGCGTGAGATCAGACTGATCAAATAGCCGGAAAAGTGTAATAATTTGGACGATGAACGGGGAACAGATGGCTACAAAGTTGTCTATATTGACCTACCCTTGAACTGATGAGAGGCACAAACCTCAAAACTAGCAGCGGGTAATCCTGTCCGAATTTAAACGTAATTCCACTATTTGTTTAAACCATGTGCAATGAAGAACATTGTACCAGTTTGATATAATTCATTGCCAGTCGCGGTATTAGCTTGGTTTTCAGACAGGTTTTTGCCATAATAAGCCTACGTTGTAGGTGTATAAGAAAATAAAAATGTTGAAATATCGGTCGGCAACGACTATCGTTACTAAAATATGGAAATGTAGGCTTTCACTACTGTCGTCAATGTTTTGGTTGGTTTCCGAGTATTTGCCGTAGTCTCCTTTGATTAAAATATCCAAACGTTTCAACTGCAACTGCGGCAGTCATCTTCAGTTTCAGTTGATACGTCATGAAGAGTACTTCGACCACGCCACTGAATATAACCGCCGTAGTTGCAGTTGAAACGGTTGAAGATTTTTAACCAAAGAAGACCATGGTAAAACCCGGAAACCAACCAAAACATTATTATTATTATTGTTATCATCATTGTCATTTTCCTCATAATGAGTAACTTTGTTTACAATCCTACCTCTGTGAACTCTCCTTCTGAAAGTTCTGATCAGGTGCATCTACGGGAAGTTCGTCGTCCTTGACTTCTTCGTGTTCTGTGGTGCGTTCTGTTTCGGTGACTATTTTACCATCTGGTCGGACAGAACTTAGCTCCCTGGTATCTTCGGTGTCCGTTACCTTTTTCGTTTTTCGTGACTCGTTGATCAGCTTTGGACCAGTTGAAACTATCTGTTGACCCGCCTCATTCAATCTAAGAACGTTACGAAGATCTTTTTTTCGAGTACGGATTGCAGAGAGGAATTCCTGAAATAGAGAATGATGTGAGGGTATTTTTACTGGGCAACCTGAAAAATTGTTATGCGTTCGGATGGGAAAGAATTTATTTATTTTTTCTACGTTCATGCAAAAAACAAAACTTTATTGAACTATATTTGGTGGAAAAACTGTCTCTTTATTCTCTGTCTCTGTCATTCTACTATAGCGTTCTGTCATCATGACAGACATAAACTTTCAAATCGACAAATTTAACCAAATTTAGCCCATTTTCTGTGAGATTGTATTACGTTTTAAATAGTTGCATGTTTCATCATATTCATTATATAATGGACTCTGAAATTACTAGAAAATGCAATTTGTTAAAAATAAAATTATTTCCTTCGAATATCATCTGAATTACACAAAATGTTTTTGAATTACTTTTAGCAGCTAGATTTAAACAAACAATGTCTTCCTTACAGTTTAATGCCACCTAAATGAAACATTTTCTGGTTTTTGCATGAACGTAGAAAAAATATTGTATGAAACTCGTGCAAAAAGAGTTTATTGCACTCGACGTGAAATAAACACCTACTTTTTGCACTTGTTGCATAAATAACTATAGCCACACTCAAAACAAAGAATTATATTTTGACAACTAGAAGGTATTCCTCATTGGATGGAATAAAGCATCATGCCACGTAAACCACACTCACATTTATTCCAAAATACATGTGGAGAAACATAATATGTTCATTTGTCAACATGTTTGAGTGTATATATCTTGTTTATTCCTCTCTCGTGGATTCTCAAATTCAACAAAACTAAAATAACAATTTTTTAAAAATTATTCAAAATGTGTTTGTTATAGTTATAAAAATAAATCGGTTAGTGCATAATCATATTTTTTATTTTAGGTTTCTGAGTCTGACAAATCTTTTTTGACTGCGTCTATAATTTCCGGATGTATTCGTACATTTTTTTACGCTGCAGTAGTGGTTGATTTCTGAGTGTTCAAAAGTTGTAAAATGAAAAGGGGAACATTCTCCATGAACTACGAAACTACGAAGGGTGATTCGTTAGATCATTTTAAGAAAAAAATTTCCTATGAGATATATGGCGTTTAAAGAAAACTTCAACGCCCTGTATCTTCGAAACGAAGCAACTTCGGACATATGTTCTTAGGAATTTTTTCTTAAAACGACCTAACGAGTCACTCTCTGTAGTTTCGTATCATAATTAGGAAACACGAGGGAAACATAAAAAAAAATCAGAATTTTTTTTTGGAAAAAATGAATTTCGCTTGGCCACTCCACATTATTGTTTTTATGCTAGTATATATTAAGATATTCTGTTCATTTTTGACTGGACCAATTCGTTACACTGGGGGAACTTTCACTTGCATTCTAAAAATAAATCTCTATCTAAACTTATTATACTACTCACACACCCTGCAACATTGAATGTTTCGTTTCGGTAAAAGTGCAGTTATTTAGATGGAATCAAATTACTGGCTTCAAGGTCTTGCAATAATGTTAATTGAATTACCTTGTATATTGAATAGATTACCTCACCATTCTCAAGATGAATATTAGAAAAACAGGTAACAGGTTGACAACAAAGAAAGGTCGCTATACTGGGTGAATAAAATTTCATCATTTTATGGGTTATAAGCTCGACCAAATAATTATATATCAGCTATAACATTATTATTTCAAATAAACCAAATGCACTATAGACTTTTTAATTTTTTCATTCCACATCGAATTGTATACGAAGGCGTAGAGCGGACATGCAATATTTTTTTTTTAATTTCTAGTTGCAACTCGAAATTAAGCTAATTTCGACTTTAAACTCGAGATTAGTGTTGATTTCGAGTTACAACTCGAATTAAGACTGATTTATGAAAATAGATCGTATTGAGCATTTTTGTTCAATAAGTTTTGCCGGCGACAATGTCGAAGTTCCCTTCTCCCGAAATATTTCCACCAATTGGAAAATATGAGGCAAACATCTTGCCTGTCTAATACCACGACGGACATTGAACTACGTCTGACAGATATTTCTGCAACGTTCTTCCAAAAAGACCCAATTGCAAATGCTTATTGTAATTAAATAGTAGATTATACTTTATTTGGCTGGAGAAGACCACCGCAGACGCGTTTCGACTGTTTCGGGTGAATTATAATCCATTGTACAAATAATACAGTAAAGTCAGTCGCAACGCCACTAAAGACACCAGGAAGTGAACAGAATTTTTGCCGAAGAGTTTGTCAAAGTACCCTAGCTTCTCTTCAAATATTTCCACCGTGTGGAATATATGAGGCAAACATCAGACATCAAACATCTACTTCCCTGACTAACACCACGACGGACATTGAACTACATCTGACAGATATTGTTTTTTGTCAGATGTTCGTCTCAAATTTTCCACAAATATGGAAATATTTGGCGAGAAGGGTACCTACTTCGAAATTTTCGATGTTACTATTTAATTTTATTTGATACTCTCCAGCAAAAGTTCTTGAACTCTGTTCACTTCCTGGAGTCTTTGCTACCGAGGAATTTTTTTTTGTTTTTTCTCGCGGATGGCGTTGCGACTGATTTTACTGTAAGTCGCTTATTCATTTGTAAGGAAGTAATGTTCTAGAGCAATGAAAAACTGTACTACTGTATGTTTAGGCACTCTTGAACAATGAAATATATTGTTATTATTACTAAATATTAGTTATACAGTGGACTATAATTCATTGGGATGGGGCAGGACGACTTCAATGCTGTCCGACCTACCCTTTCACTTACGAGAGGCAAGAACCTCAAAACGCGTCAGCAGGTGGTCTTGCCCAGCCACATCAATGATAATCTACTGTTTAATTACAATAAGCATTTGCAATTGGGTCTTCTTGGAAGACGGTTACACAAATATCTGTCAGATGTAGTTCAATGTCCGTCGTGGTATAAGCCAAGGAAGTAGTTGTTTTCTATCAGATGTTTGCCTCACATTTTCCACATGTCGATTTTACTATTTCATTTATTTGATACTCTCCAGCAAAAAGTATCGAACACCAATGCTCAATACGGTCTATTTTCATAAATCAGCCTTAATTTCGAGTTGTAGCTCGAGTTATAACACGAAATTAAAAAAAAAACGTATGTCCGCTCTACGCCTTCGTAGAATTGCATGACATTTTTGTTTGACCAATTTTTCAGATATTACATTACCTCATTTCAGATCAAATTATATTTCTATCTATAATACAACCATGTGCAAACAATCATGCACTTTCAGATTGTTATGAATATTATGTTAAAATCGTGGATAAAACGTGCAGAATATTACGTTCAACACATTGAATATTTGGCATAAATAGTTTCTTCAGAACCATAGCGAAAACAGCATCACGAAAACTTTAAACTTTACTACACATATATTTCATAAAAAGATTTTCCTTCCATCTACCATTTATCATTCCACATTCTACTTCAAGTAATTTTCGCCAAACGCATTCGACCAATCCAGTGTAATAATTTAAAAATATAGGCTAGTACAGATAGACATTAATAATCGAAAATTTAACAATAATTCCAAAGGTTTTCAAACTTTGGTCAAGTTTTGCAACTTGTCCCGAAGTCCGCAACATTGTCAAAATGCCAATTAACCTGAATTTTGCTGTATACTCATTGAGAACATTCCAAAAGTTCTGCAAATTTGAAGTAGTATTATAGCTATTAATGTAACGATATTATTATGCGATTTAGAATAATCGAGCATGTGCAACTTCCGAGATTTATTTAAATTGCATAATAATCAAGTTATATTCAAAGCTTTATCGTATCATTGACAATGATGATTTGAAAATAAACTCTACAACTTTGGTTATGTAACGTCATTGTCATTTTAGCGTGCCATTTGGTATAATGATACGTTAGTTACCTTAACTAACGTATCATATTGTAACTAATGTATTATGTGTTATTATGATTTTAATAATTTGTAATGAAGATGTAACTCAAAGGAAGCATACTATTCAATGATACGGTAATAGTTATTTAGGTAACAAGAAATGTAAAGACTTGTGTTAACATTCGAGGTGAGCGAGTACGAGCCGAGGCAAAGTCGAGGCTTGTCGCTTGCCGAGGATGTTAACAGTCGATACATTCCGTGTTACTTATTACGTATTTACCCGCTGCTTGTTGACATTTCTCAAAACTTGCCAGGATTGAAGTTTGTTTTCTTATACCCTTCCTTCGTTCCTCTATTTCATTCTAAGTTGCTTGAGCACGTAACTAAGTTACCAAATAAACATCCAAGAATAATATTGAAAAAGTCTCATCACCCAAAAATTTATATAAATGAAGCTGAAGGTATTACTTGTTAAAGTCAAAGTCCTTATCACCCTAGGCATGTAATGACACTATTTACATTCCGTTTTCAAGATTTACCTGTTTTATTGCTAAGCATGTATGGACTATTTACAGTGTCGTCAGCGGGAAAAATATATCATTTTATATCACAAATCAAGTTTGCAACCAATTCAAGGGAACGGAACATTTTTTATCAAAAACCAACGTTTTTCTTTGATATATCATAAGAAAAAAATCCAAAAGTTCTGCAAACTTGACAGATACATCGGAAAACTATTCCAAATAGTTGTAAAGATTTGTAACCTTTTACGTTGACCGCAACATATATTTGTTTCAATTCGTGCTCATTTTTTGGATCAAGGTGGTCTCGAAATTATTCCTTGCACACGATTCGGAACTAAGTAAATGCAATTTGAAAAAATCTAATTTTAAACACAATTAGATTTTTGCAAATTGCATGAACTACCGGATCGTGTACAAGATTGCAAATATCAAAACTTTTGTAATTATTTCGAGACCATCTTAATCAAAAAATGACGAATTGAAAAAATATATGTTCCGGTCAACGTAAAAGGTTGCAAATCTGTACAACAGTATTTTTCCAATATATCTGTCAAGTTTGCAGAAGTTTTGGAATATTTTGTTATGTTAAATTAAAGAAACACATTAGTTTTTGATAAAAAAATGTTCCGTACACTTGAATTGGTTGCATAACTTGATTCGTGATATGAAATAATATATTCAATACTACTTCAAGTTTGCAGAACTTTTGGTATTTCTTTAACGAGTATACAGCAAAATTCAGGTTAGTTGCCATTTTGACAATGTTGTGGGCAGATTGCAAACTGAGACTTATTGCTTTCTCGGTGTATCATTCACTTGACCAAAGTTTGAAAACTTTTGTAATTATTATGAATTGAATGTCTATTTCTCCACAACCTTCACATAATTTGAAATCATATTTGATAACAGAATGGTAACATTCACGCTCTTGATATTGAATAAATATTCTAAAACACTTGCTTCTTATGCATTTTGCGTCTATTTCATTCAATCACTTGTATAAGAATGAATATTCTGACATTGTTGTAGCAATAATTACGTTAGCCTTAACTGGCATCATAGTCACAAGATGTGAAATGAAATGTCAAAATAATTTTTCGTTTGCTTTCCATTTGATTATATGTGGAATTTGTGGTTGTGGAGAAAGCACAGTCTGTTACTCGTTTAGAATGAAAATTCGTTATGCTCGTGGTTCCTCGCGCTCGCTTTCAGCTCGCGCTGGGAACTTCCCACTCGCATCGAATTTTCATTCCAACCTTGTTACAGAATATACTATTCTACTGGCCTAAGAGTAGGACTGGAAGATCGGATATACACATAAGGAAAATTCTAAAACGCATGTCAAGTAAATGACATGACTGTCCAGCACTAAAAAATAGGTGAGAAATATGCTTCATCTCCTGGACCATAGCAATATAGCAAATCTAGTTCCATCGCTAGCCGTTCCCGACAAACCGTTCAGTCTGCTCATCTTTTTGTATTCTACCAACCAAGAGAGTTTGCCAAACAAATTTTTACTATTTATTGCTAGTTCTTCCAACGAGCAACAAAACTTTTTTTGTGACCACTCAAGTAGGATATTCCAGAAGATCACAACCTCCGAAAAATTCCTTCAAATACTGGATTTGCTAAAACTTTAAATAAAATTATCGATGCATGTTTGAACTATTTAAAAAAATTCCTAGACTGACTATTATCTCATCTGCGTAGGAGATTCTGATAATCAAACGCGATACAAAAATCCAATTTACATATCAAGTTTCACAATTCTGTCCACTAAAGTGATTCAAACATTTTTGGTAACTGAATGGATTGCCATTCTGTTTTCAATTAAATGACGGTAACATAATATTGTGATATATAGGTATAAAGTTATAGTGGTGAATTGGTCAATATCCCAAATACCAAAAGAAGTCTTCGTAAACAAATCACAAGTAATTGTCGAAAAAAAGAAATTTTCAGCAATTCCTCCGCTGAAGTATAGGACCGATGATTATTTTATTTTTCTGTTCTAAGACACTGAGTTTGTGAGCCACCTAGTCTACAAAGTATTACTTCTGTAGAAACACCGCGAAACCTATCCGTGGATATCAAGGTAGAGATATGTTCTGGCCAAATGAATTCATTTGTTTTTGAAAGTTGAAAATTGTGGATTTATTTCATGGTTTGCGGCATCTGCTCAATCAATTAACATAATTGATTGACTGTCAAAAGATACGTTTATTTTTAAATTACCAATATAAACTTAAATAATGCGCACTTTCTGTGTTGAATTTCACGCTCATCAAAAGATCATTAGGAAATTGAACTATCGTCAGTTTGCAAACCATGCAGAAGTAACTAAATTATAGGGTAGCAAAATTGCATAGTTTTTAGTTTCTGGGTGAAGTCCCTTTTGGGTGATGCATATCTTCTATGAGTTCATGTTTTGCTCGAAAAACTCAACTGAACAAAATTACTCTTGTTATAGTAGGAGAGCTAGGGAACCCTTCGAGTAACGAGTAAGGCTAGAAATTCTTAGGGCCGCCATACATTATGCTATTTCCTGGCAAGTTCAATGCAACGCAATGTCGATTCACTCAAATCGCATACGTCATCATATTTTAGAGCAAGTTTCATGCTAGTAGATGATTTTCCCAACTGTTTACAAACATGAACCTTGCTGAAAAATATGATAGACGCATGCGATTTGATCGATTCGAAATTGCGTTGCATTGAACTTGCCAGGAAATAGCATAATGTACGGCGGCCTTTATAGTGATGAGTCATAGCATGCTAAGTACGGTAACCATCACCTGGCACGCCTCAGCCCTGCACGTCATCAACCCCTATATTTTTGAAAGTGTAGTTAAAATTTGAAAGAAAAACTTGTCGCTGTAAGCTTGAAATTTTTATACAATTTTGTAAAGTTTAAAAAAAAATTGATGGGTGTTTTCGATTAGCACAAGTACTTGACAGGTGAACCGAAAGGTATGTAAGATACAGGGTGTTTCCTAACCACGGTTTCTAACTGCAGGGGGTGAATCGTTAGGTCATTTTAAGAAGAAAAGTTCCAATGAACATACACTGACCGCCAAAAAGTATGTATCATATGGGAAGAAAGTTTATTATTAGAGTTTTGGAAAAAAATTACGTGGAAAAAGTTTGTGCATGTCCGAATACCTAAAAATCGATGTTGATACATATCACGTGATTGCTGGTATGGCGGCAAATTGAAAAAAATTACTTTGAAAAGACACAATACGGAGTAAAATGGCAAGATATCGAAAAAAGTTAATTGAAAAAGTTTCTTTATACTCACGATTATTGCGATTAAAGGGAAATTCAAAAATAACGTGTTTTTCCAATTTTAGTAAATTTTTGATGATAATCGTGCACGAACGTTTCACTTCGCACATAAGCTTAAAATTAGTTCGTCAAATTAAAGAGGTTTAAAATTTTCAACACTGCATGCGAAGTGAAACGCTCTGGCATGATTATCATCGAAACTTCATTATAATCGGGAAAACACCATGTTTCTGGAGTCATTACAATGATCGTGGAAATCTGTATACGTATATAAAATTCAATTCTAAGCAACTTTTTCAAATAACTTTTTTCGATATCTTGCCATTTTACCCCACTTTTTTCTTTTTCACAGTAATTTTTTTCAATTTGCCGCCATACCAGCGATCACGTGACATGTGTCAAAATCGATTTTTAGATTATCGGACATGCACAAACTTTTCCCCAGAACTTTTTTTCTCGTATGGTACATACTTTTTGGCGGTCACTGTATATCCAGAGTTCCTTCATTTCTGAGATACCTGGCATTGAATTAGGTTAAAATTATTGGGGCCAGTGGCGTCTCTGTGGGCACCACACCCAACAATATTGTAAAAAAAGTACGCCACTAACTTTTTTTCATAGATTTTTATTCTTTTAGATTGAGCAGCTGAAAATACAACTTTTTGATCTCCTGTATTTGAAAATACAACTTTTTGGTCTCCTGTATTTGCTTCATATCTAGCTTCGTTTATACGAGAAAAACAAAAAAGTTCACTTCAATTCATTCTAACACCTACGAATGCCCAGTAGGGCCACAAGAATGCCACAAGAGTTTTTTTATTTCATCAGTTCGACTTTAAGGTCGAAATTTCGAGAAAAAAAAAGTCGCAACCAAGTTGTTTTTTCAAATTTTATCTACACTTTCAAAATTATAGGGGTTGATGACGTGCAGGGCTGAGGGTGATGGCTACTGTACTTAGCATGCTATGACACATCACTATGAGAATTTCTAGCCTTACAGACCGATACCATTACTGGGAGGTGGGAGGGTTCACTAGCTCTTGGTCTATTGAGTGAATGAAAACATTGAGACCGGCATTTTCGATGTAACGATGTGAAGTATAATGAAGCATGAATATTTTATCATTATTGCTTTGAATTCGAAATTATCCAGGAGCTTTCAATTCTAATTCGCCTAAAAACTGCGATCAAGAGCACTTTTCAGTTAGTAATAAAGTATATGAACAATTAAATCAAGGCAAAGCCGGCATAATTTGGAAGAGTTAGGTATAGCAACTTTATGTATTTCGATCAATATGTTTATTATATCTCAAAATTAAAAATATGTGAAGAAATACTAACGAATATTCATTATGTCAGAAAATCACACCAAACATTCATGAAAAAATAAGTACGTGTGTCCAACTGTCCGGACACACACACTCTCCTTATCATCATCATCATCAGAAAAACTTCAGGTAGAGAAAGAGAAAGAAAGAGCAAAGTATGTAAATTTTTCCAGCTGAATTAAAAAAAAACTCATACTTCAATACGCAAGTACATAAAGACAATTTTATATTTAGGTGACCCGCTCGTGCTACCGAGATTTCCTAGTTACCAGCTGATATAGCTTAAGGCTTAAATTTAGAAAGCATTAGGTGTGTGTCATTACAAAAGTATGTGTGTATTGTTAATTTTAGCGGTATAATATCGATGATAATTATTTGGTGAATTATTATATGTCGAAACTGGTATAACCAAGAGGTTGAAATTTATACAGTGAGGACCAAAAGTCCGTCGCACCCCCCGTAACTTCTTTATTTTACAAATTACAAAAAAAATGTTAAATACATAAGTTGTGGGGTTTCATTCGATCTCTTCAATGGTTCAGTTTCATTTATACACAGTGTCTCGAAAAAGCGCGGGAAGTAATTTTTTTTAAATAGGACACCCTGTATATCATTGCATGTTCCGTTACGGATGATCATAAGAAATTCATCAATATCAAGTTTGATACTGTTATCTTCAAATACTACAGATATATTGCCTATTATTTAATCCATAAATCCATAAGCACAATGAGTGGGAGAGAGAAACTTTTTCTGGCGGGTCAATAAATTCTCTCTCACACTCATTGAGCTTATGATTGAAACAATAGGCGATATCTCCGTAGTCTTCGGAGATAACAGCATCAAACATGTTATTGTTGGATTCCTTATGGTCATCCCTAACCAATCATGTAAAGAAATACAGGATGTTCTATTTAAAAAAATAAACTTCTGATTCGCTGCGCTTTTTTGAGACACTCGATATCAATAAAATTTAAACCATTGAAGAGATCGAATAAAACCTTACAACTTATGTTGGCATCATTTTTTTATTAAATGTAAAATAAAGAAGTTACGGGGGGTGGGGGAGCGACGGATTTTTGGTCATCACTCTATATAAGTTCTAGAATTCATTGAATGTTCTCTAGAACTTTTAGGCCTAATTAAATTTTACGCAGCAGATGCATTTGAACCACAAATCGTAAAATTGTTTTTTCCCAATACCTACTTTAGGACTAAAATTAATAATTTGAATGTTTTGAACGTATCCATAGCTCTCTAGATGAAAAATTTAATTTCATATGGAGACTAAAAAGGTGAAAATATACCAGGTGTCTCATTTCAAAATCAAAAGTTTTTATCACTTCCGGTGAGACCGAAAGTTGCACGAATGTGAGTCTCTTGTCAAAAAATTCAGTTTCATTTGTCATACAGATCCTCCAAATTTTAGACACACCCGGTATATAATGCTACAAATTCTTTGTACAAGGATTTAAAAAAAAGATGTTCCTGAGACAGATTTTTTTGGAAGGAAAATATTCCTTTTTATCAAACTAGGCAACAATGAAGACTCTTCATAAACACCCCTATAATACTCGGAAAACTGATTTCTATTCCAGTGTTGCAAAAAAACTATCCACCAACGAAATACAAATTATTTAGCACCTAGAATACCTGCTCTGATACCACACTATTTGAAACGTGTAACCGTAGCGGAAGTCACGTGACCTCGTCCGAATAGGCAATTTTTCATCTTTTTCAAAACAAAACTGAACGTCCATGTCGAATTTCATAATAATTTTTACTGTATACGAAACTTTAAAAACCCATTCAGAAAAAAAATTGTAAAACACCTTTTCAAAACAAGATTTCATTCACAAACTACTGAACTACAAAGTAAAAAATAATATCAGGCGCATGAAATCAGAGAACTTTTGAAAATTTAAATATTTTCTTAAAAGTTTTAGGGTCTTTATTTTAAATCTACTGACGTTTTACGCCTCAAGCTTCAAAGAAAATATTAAATGTTTTCGAAGTTCATTGTTTTCATACACTGAATATAATTTTTACTTTTAAGTTCAATGGTTTAAAAACTTTTTTTTGAAATTATTTTTCACGAATATTTTATACTGTACTTTTACCATTAGAATTTGTTTTATTATGTCTCAATAGGTGTAAAGTGTATGAATACCATTAGGAATTAAGGTATCGGTGAATGAGTTCAGGTTAGGGTTACCTAACTCTAGAGAGGAGAGAGCTCAGTTGTGTTCTGTTCTGTTCTAAATAAAGCGGTAATTGGTAAAGTAACGAGTGTTTGTTCATTGTTCTACATTGAGTATTCTACAACCATTATTCCGAAGTTGTGAACTCTAGTGAGAATTCCAAAGAATAGTGAACACTACATTGGCGACGAGGATGAAAATATATCAAAGTCGAAAGTGAGTACCTATCAAAATATAGTGTGCTAGCACTAAGACAACAAACCAACTTCTATAAATACTGTGAACAAAGGTCTCGATCAAGATTTACAGTTTGAGAACCAGAATAGGTTTTATTTTGAAGAACTAATTTCATTAAAATATATGCAAATACAGAAGAGAAACTTTATCACTTTGCTCCAAGAATTCAATGTAGTAATTTTCAATTCGTTACTTTCTTATCAGAATAATATAAATTCTTTATCCACTAACTTATTTTAATAGCGTTTCAAAAACAAAAGCTATCCCCGTTCTCTGAGTATTTCGGAAATTTTTATTTGAAAAATGAATAACTTATTTCACATTCGGGCTATGAATATTTCACGAGATGAAAAAGTAGAAGTTGGAATTTTGAATTTGTTGTCATGAAATGTGCCATCCACACTATAGAATAGTCCGAAAGGCAAATCAAGTCCGAAAGGCCTACGAAATTAGATACGTAGAAATGATCTGTCAATTTGAAACGCAGATTCAAAATCAAGTTCATGAATTAATGACCATGAATTTGAACAAAATCTACGAATCGGATACGTAAAGCGACAAGAAACAAATGTATGAAAAACATACATACAGGGCGTAATCTAACCTCGGAGGGGTGTATAATGCCATTTTATAACGAATGGCAGGTGTGAAAAATTAGAAAAAAATTTGTGTAAAGTTTAAATTGTGTTGGAAAATTTGTCAAAATTTTGGAAACGTAGTCCGCCGAACATCAGCTGACCGGAGCAGAGCCGCAATAATACTGGGACTACCGGATGGAAGAAACTGTGTAATTTCGAACAGAGGTGTCCAAGATTTTCCGAATTTTCCAACAACATTTTTAATTTCCACAATTTTTTTTAGAATTTTTCTCACCTGCCATTCGTTATAAAATCACACGGGAGTGCAAGAGGTTAGATTACACCCTGTGTGAGTCAAAAAAGTCTCAGTTGCGGCAGGAGTCAAAAGTCAATTTATCATTGACAAGCCTTAATTACCGCTGTTCATACAAACTCATCAACAATACGGTTCAGACCGGAAGTAGAAAGGCCAAATTTCCTTCAATTACTTTCAACTTCCAAACTGGTGCTATTTATAGTTTCCAAATATAGATTTCGTCATCTTATTGTATACACAGATTGTCTGTATGTTTGTTTGTTCTTTCCGTTAACCGGCTGCGTCCTCACAAGCACCCCTGAATTCAGTTAGGGATAATGTCACATATTTAAATATCTGTATTTACATGACTTCCTCCTGTATGATGTTGATTCAAGGAAGAATAAACCGTTCACTACAGAAACGTAATCTAACTTATAGTACGTATCATAATAGTTATTTATTTATTACTGTATAGTAAAACACAATGTTAAAATGAAAAATTCATTTTATCTACCATCAATAATGAGGTTGATTACGACACTGGAACTGCCCATCTCATATCGTAATATGAATCTTTACGACACTTATATCGTAAATATCTATTATAGAACTGTCAACTAAAATACATTTCTTCTTCAGGACTAGCTAGTTCTCAAAAAAATATTTACAGAACTAGTCCAGAAAAATTATTCTACTTAAACTTATTAACATCTTGAAAAGTTTAAATTCAAATAAAATTTACTTCCGGTAAACTAATTTCGAAATTCCAATCATACTTGTCGAAAAGTGGGCAGGCGATATTGTTTCCAAGGCATTGTTTGTTTATGCATTGTTCAATATCGAGTTTCTGTCAAGTTCAAACTAATAGTACTTGCATTGCTCCCAGAGAAGAGAAGCTAGATGTATCTAGTATTTACTTTAACAATTGACATAATTGTACCTTTGAAAGAGGTCAGATTACACCCTGTATTTAATAAAAATCGTAGCAGAGCGCTTTCGACTAAACAAGCATCACCAGAGCTTACTCGTCAGGTGTACAAGAGCCAAAAAACCATAAAAACATGTTGCGTCCAAAGGATGATGGAAATAATTTGAAATTAGGACATTTTAGAACATTTACAGATTAAAAATGCTAGGCCAGGATTATCCTGAATAAAACAATTCTACTAGAACATGGCAAAGGCATTGGACCCATTGGACGCAAGATGTTTTTATGGTTTTTGGCTCTTGTACACCTGACGAGTAATAGTCCGGGAGGTTCTGCCACTTTGGAATACGTCATAGTATGCAGGATGAAATTCAGTTGTTATTATAGTACACATACCACTAATTACTAAACCAATCATCAGACCGCGCGACCGCGGAGGGTGGATTGGTGGGAGGCTGTGCAACTTGTCAAAAAAAGTGGAAAAAAAAGTAATACTATGCACGCTGAATTTCTTATCGTTGGTAGATCATGTGATACTCATCACGAAATTAATCGTCAGACCCTTGAGTAGCGGTGGGTTGCACAGATACAGGGTGTTGAATATGAAAAATTAAATCTATTTTTTATTCATAACTTCCACAGTTTTGGAAATTTTACAGTTTAATTCAAAAAAATATTTTTGTTCAATAAGAGCTTTATTTTAAAAGAAAAATTATATTTTTAGTTGCCACCAGTGGCGTACAAAAAGGGTATATTTGTCCCTTTTCTCTCCTATTTTTTACGCCACTGGTAAAATCAGGAAAATTATCATTCTTTGATTTCAGATTTCAGAAAATGTTATGACAAACATCTGTATGCAACTACCTGATGGCTTATGAATATCTGAAATATAAAAATGTTATACCAATATTATGCATTGCCTTTTGACTATAAAGTAAGTGTTGTCAAAAATCAAAACATGTTGAGGTGGGCAGCGGTAATATTCACAGCAATAACATGTAGGCACCTACATCCAAGGTAGTTTGTCCTTCAGAAACTTGATTATATTAATAACTGATGAAATTAGTGAAATTGTGCATCTCTGGCAATCTCTCCAGAAAACTAATACTTGATAACAATGAAACTAATATGTATGAGTTGAAAATGGAAAACGATGAAGACTGAACAGAGGAAATTGTGGATTGTACGAATGAGTTTTTTGTTACATAACCATCTAGCTTGAAGTGAAACGTAATCGTAGCTTCACAAAGTAAATTTTGTTCTTATTTTGAAAAAAAATATAAATTGGTTGTCTTTTTTTTGATAGTTGAGAAAAATTTACTGCATGAAACCCGTGAGTAATGTGTTTTTTTACTCATAGATATTGCTGCATTCTGCCTATAGTGGCATGCGGCAACACTTTCTACTCGTAAGAAAAGTACTTCTTTACTCACTTGATACTTAAATAACAATTATGATACAAGTTCGTAAAGTAGGAATTTTTTGTATGAGCGTAAAGTTTGAACAAAGCAAAAGGGTACGAAAAAAATGTTATCGACAATATTTACGATATTGTGTTGGAAGACATGTCAGTTGGTAATTTGCCGTATGCAAATAACGTAATTCGTGTTACGTGTAATGTTTTCCATTGTTAATTGTTTATTCATCCATCCTAATTTTTGGAGACGGAAATATACGGTATCCTGAATTGACTTCGAACAGTTATTTGCGTTTTTATCTACAGGTTCATTTATAATATTAAATAAATTCATCAAAACTGAAGGAACGAAGGTTTCATGGATCAATCAATAGTTTACAATCTTTGTCGTTCATTGGCAAATTCCAAAAACTAATATTCGGGAATCTCTAGAGTGATGATGACAGGTGCACTATAGTTGTTGACTCATACTCGATGAAATTATTGAAATTAAATGATTGAGCCTGATTTAACAACATTGAGCGTCCAAAAGCTCAAGAGAACTTTGATAAGCACCCCACGCTTTTTTTACATTGTCAATTATTTTTTACTCTTTAGTCCATGTTGAAAGTAAAGCGTGTTTTGATTTTAGTTCGGAATGATGAATAGGACATTCATAAAATCTGTTCTTTAATTTTTTAAACTAATATTTTTTATGACTAAAATATCGAAATCTCCAACCCCGAAAACCCCCACATACCAATTTTGAATCGAAATCTGATCATAATGACAAAACTCGTCCACCATCTTAGCCACGATCTACGATCTAAAAAACCACCACATACCAAATCGAATCGAATCTGACCCTAATCACAAATCTCGTCCGCCATCTTTGAGTTGCCATCTTAAATTTATGAATTTTGACAAGGGCTTCGTGATTGAATATTGTTGCTGGCTGGGGATAATCCTCCACGATTCACTGTTGCGTTAATAATGAACAGTGCTGCCCCTAAGGTGGCGTATGGAGTTAGTAACAAGGCCTATCCAGAACACGTGGCTAATAACTATAGCAGTCGATGCCAACACACCAAGGAAAAAGAAATAAAAATAACCGACCTTATGTGGTGCTCAAAATGAAAAGTATTACTGATAGTATCACTAAGAAAACAGCACTTAAAACGGCGACGCGACGTTTTGATTTCAACAATGCCATCTACAGAGCAATTTAACAGGGGATTACAATCATACGGAAAATACATAAGAATTTTCAATATACGACGGTTATTAGGTCGGAAAACTTAATCGGAACGATATAGTAGAACGTGCGGGTGTGAGACTTAATTACCGACTTACTTTTTAGTTTTATCTTGTTCTATTGTGTAGAATCATACTCTTTCAATCCCAATAATAAATGAGACATACATATACGATTGTCGCAATGGAATGAGATAGATCTAAAAATTTAGTCGGTGATTAGGTCTCACACCCGCACGTTAAGACCGATTTTGACTATACTCATATGTATTCATTCGGTTTTTGTAGATTGCTATATCTCTAATAAATAATATAAACTTCAACTTTTTCAACACAAAGTTTGGAGACGTTCAATAATAAGATATGCCCAACGAATAGATAATGGTTTAAGTTTTATTTAACCCCACTTGAACCCGCGTCAATTTTCCTCCGAGCATTTTACGCATGACTATCATTCATTACCCCATTTCCTGACCCACGAGATAGCCTTCCCAATCTAAATGCACATATCTGTAATCAATAAACAATATCAGTATTTCAGAAACACATTTTCTGTTAAAAACATCGAACATATGACATATACTGCAATGGAAAATCTAAAAAAATCGAATGAGCCAGTGAGTTCATGATCCTGCTTATTGGAATCGCATTTTAAAAGGCCTTAATTTCCCTAGATCGCATAAGTTTCTCAAAATATTTCAGAGGGTTGCTAGTAAGGATTGAGCCGGTTGATAGAAGGAACAAATTTTTAACAAAATAAACTCTTTCGCAGAACTGTGAAGAATATCACCTAGTGAATAATTTCTGTTCCTAATTTTTAATAATGTTTTTAACATTCTCTCCGTTAAACTTCATAATTGATAAAGAAATATGTTTGATGATTTTTCTTTTATAGATGCGAGTTATTTGGAGGGTGAGAATATCGAAGTGGTGGAATTAGTATATAGCAACTGATTCTCCTCCAAATTTTGACTTATTCTAACAGTACAATGCAGTTTCTTTTTCGTATTTTGTGTGTTCGTAGCTGGATATCCAAAGATATCCAATCATGAATAACAATCATCTTTCTGCAGAATTATTTTTGGATATTATGAAGTAACAAATCATTTAGCATTCGATGAATATTTCAAATCATTTGCCAAAAATCACAAAATCATTTGCCATTATGAAAGCGAAAATGAAAATGTATGTGCAGATTTCTTTTTGATGAGTTTACCTTGTTGCTCGCGATACATCTTTATGAGATCCGGTTTTAAGCGCACTAAACTTCACGAAATGGTTGCAGAATACACTGAATTACAAAATAACACTCGCTTTCATTGATAAATATTGACAAAAACGAATCGTTCACATAGTATCAGGACCTACATCATTCCTTCAGAAATAATCAACAATCTGCAACGTTTTGCTCAAGACGTCCAGTGTATTCGTCTTTATTCCAGAGAAGTAAGCGAGTTTGTGGTGGGATATCAGATATAGGAACCTGAGAAGACTGGTTCGAAAGCGGAAACTATTCTCCACCACAGCGTTTGAGTTTGAATCATTTAGATCTCTACTTCATCAATTATTAGTAGCTCACTTAATATAAAGTAGGCTTTGGAAGTTACTTTGGCAATAACCAACCTTATGTGGTGCTCATAATGAAAAGTACGAGGAAAAGTATTTTTGATAATATCACCAATAAAACAGCACTTTACTAACTAGGTTGAACGACGACGCGACGTTTCGATTTCAACAATATTATCTACAGAACAATTTAATATGGGATACAGTACAATTACACGAAAAATGCATTAGAATTTTCATTATTTCAACGGTTATCAAGTCGAAAAACTTCATAAGAATGATGCAACAAAATGTCATTAAATATCGTATGAAACAAACGGATATAGGCATGTATTCATTAGGTTGTCTTCCCGATGAAATCTATCTACCTTTATTGAATGCTATGAATTTCAACTCAGTCAACACACAGTTTGGAGAATTTTAATAACTCTGTTCGTAAATACACAACACAACAAAAAGATTATGGTTTAAGCCATTTAAACTCACTTGAACCCGCTTCAATTTTCCTCCAGGCATTTTACGCATGAATATCATTCATTACCCCATTTCTTGACCTACGAGATAACCTCAATCTAAATGCATATGTTTGTAACTAATAAACAAACCCATTATTTTAGAAACATGTTTTCTGAGAACAACATCAAACAGAAGACATTACTGCAATAGAAAATCACAAAAATCGAGTGATCCAGTGGTTCATCCCTGCTTGGAGTCGCACTTCAAAAGACAAGGCTTCCCTAGCTCGTACAAGTCTCTCAAAATATTTTTGAGGGTAGCTCGTGAGGGTGGATTCGGTTGACGAAAAAACACCTTTTTGACAAAAGAAACTCTTATATAATAGCAAAGAATCCACCTGTTTAATTGTTTTCCCTAATTTTCCCTGTGTTCAATAATGTTTGATTACATTCTCTCCATTGAACTTCATTCATAAAAATGAAATATGTTTCATGATTTTGGAAGATGAGAATATCGAAGTAAGGTACATTTTTACCTTCAGTTCTCATCCAAATTTTGAATTATTTTTTTTGGGAATGCCATACTGATGGTGAACTCTTCTAATGTGGAATTTTTGGTCCAGTTCTAACAGTGTATTGCAGTTTCAGTTTCGTATTCTGTTTGATCAGAGCTAAATATCTAATGACTTTCATCATGATTGGCAGTCATCTTTCTGAAGAATTGTTTTTGGATTTTAGTTCGAAAATATGAATAGGAAATTCATAAAATCTATTTTTCATTTTTCAATTTTCATGGAGAATGTTCCCCTTTTCAACATGTTTTTGGATATTATGAACTGAAAAATAATTTTTCACTCGATTAATATTCTGAATAAATTGCTATCAATACAGATAAACAAAACATCATAGAGATTTCATTTGTTGCTATGAAAGCGAAAATGAAAATGTATGTGCAGATTTCTTTGTGGTACAAAGAAACTGGTGAGATTACCTTGTTGCTGGCGATACATCTTTATGAGATCGGTACTTTATCCTTGAAACAGAATCACTATAATTAGATCCGGTTTTGAACGCACTAAAGTTCACGAAATGGACGCAGAATACACTGAATAACAAAATAACACTCGCGATTTCATTCATCGATATTGACAAAAACGAATCGTTCACATGGTATCGGGACCTGCATCATTCCTGCAGAAATAATCAACAATCTGCAATGTTTTGCTCAAGACATCCAGTGTCTTCGTTTGCTGGAACCGTTGCCGTTCACCAGTCACCAGTCTGACTGCTCTGTTCCCCCTTGTCGCAAGTGCCCCCTCTCACGATCTTAAGACAAGTGCTTGACTTCGTGTATGGCTGTTCCTACTTGATGACCGTTCCAACATCTTCAGCGACGTGCTTTATAATTTATATGTTTGGTATTCTGGGGTTATAGACTTTATGGCTATCACGCTCTTCATGTAGCTATTTTGTTTCTTCTTGTATTTTATCTGCACAGGGGTGGGCCGTATACTTGTTGGGCCTATTACTAAACAGTGTAATCGGCAGAATTGAAATCCTGTTATTATTGTCCATTCGTATTCGATAATTCAGTAATATGTAATGTGCATATTTATGTCCATGGAATGTGGAGAATGGAATATGTATTCATCCTTTATGAATGAACACATAAAGTAGCATGTCAAGATGTTGCCAAAAATAAGGCGGATGTGCTGATACGCGAAGATAAATTATTAAATAACACAAGAATGTTTGCAGTGAACTGAAAATATTTAAATAATATGTTACTTGATCTTATGTTGAATGAATTAATTACTTGAAAAATTACCCCTACTGTAGATAATAATAATAATAATACTCCCTCATAAACACTCGTAGAGTATACCCAAAGGCATAGCCTGTGCGGGTTGAGGACGGCTATTATTATTATTTGCCGTGGCGCTCCGAAGCGACTTACTGATTTTTGGTGGCGTATTCACTTTTCAGCTACGGGAAAACCCGGAAAACCTACAGCACCACCTCGGGTGGCCGGCGTGTACTCCAAGCTAACACTAGACGAAATGTGTTGAAACTTTTCGTCCCATAGCTAAGATTTAAGATTTCAGTTCTTAGTTCAGATATAAACTTTAACGTTTTGAACTCCGTTTTCCCGCAATAATTTTGTTGTTTCAAAAAATGTAATGGAATTGTTCTTATGAGTAGAAATTGAGATTTGAATTTAGTTTTCAATTATTTGACAATCGGCAACTGGATGCAAGGAGAACCTGCTTGAAAGATATTTCACGCCGTATTTTGTGCAGTATAAGCAGAGATTTACTACTTGACTTGATTTTTCAACTACTTGACTTGACTTGACATCAAGACAACCTCAAGTCAAGTATTTATTTTTGAAATTCAAGTCGAGTTAAGTAGTTACACATCAAGTACTTGTAAATCGAACTACCAACTTGATTTTTACTGAAAAACTAGAACCTTTTTTGTATCAAGCTGATTAACTGCCAAAACGCAATAACAATAAAAATATATGGATGCAAAATAAACAAAACTGGAGCTAGTAAAATACAGTACAATGATTTTCATGTCATAATGTCCCACTTTCAAATAGCTAAGTAGGTTATATTTTTATTTTTGAAATGCCCATTACAAAAATATATAGCATTCAAAATTAAAAAAAACAGCAACAAATGAAAAATCATTAAAGAAAATAAGATGGGTAAATTTTTTTGACCCATCGTATAGATTATTCAATTGTGTCACAAACTATTACATAGTTACAGCTAAAATTTAATTATTGTTTGACCTTCTCAAGCCAACTCGAAACTGAAATTGTGCTACGCCTATTCGAACCTGTAGAGATATTTGCCCAGGAATTAGGTGGGCTGGATCTACTAATTTTTTTTTCGTAGACTTTAGTGTGTTGAGCTTGCAAATGTCGCCTAAGTGAAGATGTTTCGCAGTTTTTCATTTTCAAAATGACCGTACATTTACAACAATCCGTAATTTTTTTCGTTTTATTATATACACTTTTATTAACTTCAAACCGTTTGGCCTTTGATGGCGCCGACCCTGCGCTTTCTACTTCTGTTTCGATGTCATCAAATTCTGACACTTTTTCATCTATATACGATATATTCTGAACCGCTGCTTTGAAAAAGTTCCGATTCCATTCCGGATAAATCACTTGAGTCAGACAAAAACAATTATTCTCTAGCCGCCACTGTTTATCCGTAATCAACGCTGGTCTACTATTTAACAGAACGTCGTCGTCGAGCAATCAGCCTGCTTGCTGTAACCTCGGTGAATCCCCTAATTTAACGGTGTACATTTCACTGATCACTATCAAGTAATATCAAGTAGTTTAATTTTACTTGACGTCAAGTCAAGTACTTCACACCGTAAATCGAGTCAAGTCAAATATCAAATTTTCAAAAGCTTGAGTTTTGAAGTCAAGTCAAATATTTAAGAAAAAATTCAAGCTACTTGGCTTGATGAATCTCTGAGTATAAGCCTAACTTTTTGAGCGTGTTTACACGCATACGTTTGCTTTGATCACTTGTGATATCCGATCAAATAGTAAGATGCATTGGACTATTTCCATAAGATCTGGTCAACTCAGAGTTGAAATAAATAGGTTCTCTTTAGAAGAGTGTATATCAGAAAAATTTCCTCAGCCATGTTTCTCTCTGCATCTCCATATTGCCATTTTCTGATTTTATATTCAGAAAAACCTGAAAATGAAACTGCTTCTCCTCCATCAGCAACCGGAGACATTAGTTCATCCAGATATTTTGCATGAATGATCTTAAACTATTTGCCTGGGAAGAAAAAGTCCTACATCAGATTTTAAGCAAGGTATCGGAATGAAATTGGGGATCAACAAATGTTCTGCGGCTCATCTTGGAAGAGGAAAATGTTAGGATATGTGGAAGTCGTCAAGCTCGTAAACAAAAACATCACAAACTCAGATAGATCTTGTCATCAGAACTGTTGAAAAACGAATGAAGTCCGATCACCCCGTATATGTATATTCATTATAATAATTTTCATGCTGGTCAGAACAATGTGTCATTTAGGAAAATGCCTTTGATAACAATATGTGAAGTGACCCTTTTTTTTCATTTTCCTTCTTTACCATGACACCGTGCGCGAAGTAGTGTGCTAAATACATTTTTAACTGAACTCAAATATTGATATTTTCTTTAAAATATCAGTTAGCGAAGTGTCTCTTTTTCGTTCTAGAACGTAAAAAACTTTTAGTTTCTAGAACGTAAAAGACGTTGTTACCGTTAAGGTGGATTTTCACCAAACAGACCGGCGATTGTTTCTGATGTTTTCGAAGTCCCGGTCACAGGCGGTAACTTCAAAGGGTTTTTGTGCGACCACTGACAGAGTCGGTGTAGTGGAAATAGGTTTCGACACGTCTCCGTTTTTTTTGCCGTATCATTTTCAGATAATGCAAAATAAAACACCCACAAGACATGATAAAAAAATTACCTTCACTGGACACAGAGCACTGCCGAATGGAAATGCACTTTTGATAGATGGGATGAACCCACTATAATGACGTATTCGTCGTCCGAACTGCTAATAACAGACATGTATAAACTAGTCTTGTATTATCTTCAAGAGCAGTAAATAATTTTGCAACACTTTCAGATTACTGTTTACTTTATTCATTGAAAATGAAAAAATAAGCTGTTATAGTATTACGTGATTCTGTTGAATTTTCCAGGTTTCAATCCCCTCTCCCCCCAAACGCACCGGAACTCAGAGCCAGACTGCTATATTTGTAGTCAAGAAGTATGCCAAAACACATCTTAAGTGATCTCATTTGTTATAAAATGACGTGCGATGCTGCCAGCTCTTAGTCTATATGAGTATTTACCACAGATCACATAGTTTTTACTTTCCTGTCTGGGTATGGAAAAACGAGTTTCAAGTCGATTTACCCCTAACATATTTTTTCATATTTATTCAATCTCTCGATTAGCACAGGTACCTATCCCAAGCTCTTTAAAATTGGGGTCGTTAAACCTCTTCTCTAAAAGGGTTAAAAAGAGATCTACAGACCAGTTACCAGTGTTTTAAAAAATTTTGGAGAAAAGGGTGAAAATACAATTAGTTAAATATCTAGAAAAACTTAAAATCCCAACAAAGTCACAGTTTGGTTTCCGCATTTTCTCTCACCAACAAGATAATATCGAACTTAGAACAAAAATTCAATACACTCGGAATATTTTGCGACCTGTCAAAAGCGTTTTATTGTGTAGACTTCAGCATTCTGTTGGATAACTATCTTTTTATGGCTTGAGAGGAATACCCCATGATTGGTTCAAATCTTATTTAACAGGTCGCGAAATATCAGTTAGGCTGTGTGAAATGGTTGGTGATTTAAAAGCAAATACAGAATCACAAAGGCGAAAAGTTAAATGTGGCGTTCCGCAGGGGTCTGTCCTTGGCCCAACTTGGTTTTTAATTTATAGACCCCATTTTGAAAGACTAAAAATCTTCACAGTGACAAACCTGTATATCTACAAAATCGTATTGCAAATATTTTACAACCGCAACTCAATCAGTAAAACGGCGGACATCCACGGTCACAACACCAGACAGAACAAACAGTTAGTTTTGCCAAACTTCAAATATGACACCAACCGAAAAGGACCCTTGTATTAAAAGTTTTTAATCATATCCCCAAGACAATACAAAATATTGATAATATTGAACATTTTAAGAAGGAACTGAAAAAGTTCTTAAATTCACATGTCTTTTATCGAATAGAGAAATTATTTCAATTTCAGTTTTAATGAGTGAGCCAATATCATCCCCCTACCGCTATATGTAGATATGTGTGTATACATATGTATATACAGTGTGACCCATTTAAGATGGAAGCACCCATAGAAAACTTACATTTTTCAACCGATTAGAATGATTTTGTTTTCGTCATGTAGACATTCAAAAAGTGTACTAGGACACCAAATTTCATGGATAAATCTCCATTTCCAGGGCCAACTAATCTTATTTTTCAAGGTCAAAAATCTAGAAAAAATCTGACTACACCACTGGATTCGCGATATTTTCAAATGCTTCACATGTAAATAACGTTGGAATGCATGAAATAATAAAAAAGTTGTAGGGGAGTGAAATTTGAGAAATATGCCTTTCAATCAACCCACCACTTCAATTTCAAAACTTTTGTAACAACCTTGACTACACCACTGGATTCAGCGTGTCTTGGAATATTACTGACCATAATTTCATCGAAACCTGTTGATAAATAAAAAAATAAGAAATTTTGAGATAAAATGACAATTTCCTGAAATTCCATTTTCAAATTTTATTTTCTTATGATGTTCTTATTTATGAACAGATTTCGATGAAATTTTGGCCAGTGATATATCGAGATCTCCTGAATAGAGTGGTGTATTTCGAATTTTGATAAAAGTTCTGAAATTGAATTGGTGTGTTGATTAAACGGCATATTTATCAAATTTCATTCCCTCATAACTTTATTATTGATTGACGCATTTCAACGTAATTCACATATGTACCATTTGAAAATGTCGCAAATCTATTGGTATAGTCAGATTTTTTCTAAAAAAATCGCTAGTAATTTTTTTAGATTTTTGACCTTGAAAAATAAGATTAGTTTGCCCTAGAAATGGAGATTTATATACCTGAAATTAGGTGTCCTCGTAGACTTTTTGAATGTCTAACTAAAGAAAACAAAATCATTCAAATCGGTTGACAAATGTAAGTTTTATATGGGTGCTTCCATCTTAAATGGGTCACACTGTATATTTTTTCCATTCCTATTATTATGTATTGTAAAATTTATTATATCCATTTATTATTCCTAAATGTAAAATGTATTTTTTGGTCTAATACTGTTTTCAAACTGTACGCGTTAGTGATAGACAGTATTTCAAATATGTCATAAGGCTTTTCTATTGTTTAAGTATGAAGACACATCTGAGAACTATGTAATCAAATAATGGATTCTGGGAAATAAATTCTAGTTTTTCTATTCTATACTATTCTATTCTATTGTGAAATCAGTATTTATAAGTATATACGGAGGCCTGAAATCGAAGAAAATTCAAAATTTTGGTTCAATTGGCTAACTACTATTTGACTGAAAGAATAACAAACATACACACAAACATCATTGCTTTTTTATAAAAGTAGTATTTATAGCTGACGCATTCAATTTTTAAAAGAAAGTACTCGTACAAAATGAGCAATATCTCAAGGAAACAGCATTTCAGGCAAAAAATAAATGTTTTACAACAATTTTCAATTACAATCTCGACCATGATATTTAAAACATAGCTGGCGTTAAGACTACTGATTATTGCTGTTATGTACAACGCTGGCACAAAGAGTTTTTTGACAGAAAAGTAATTATATATTGACTGAAATGATGGGAGCAAATCAGAAAATATCAGACAATAAATAATAGTTTTATTTGGAAAGTATACTAAAAAACTATAAGGAAACATGTTGACAATTCAACAAACTTCCCACAATGGACAAGTTTTTATTTTTTGGTTATGGATTAATTATAAAAATTTAATTGAAATAAAATAAAACTGTGAAAGAATTATTGAACTATCTCTAGAAATAAAAAAGTTATAGGACTTTGAAGTTGGGCTTGGATTAATAATTTATTACACGCAGCGCTTTAGTGTGTGACGTCACTCTATGTGAACGAGGCGGCTGGTATCCGCAGAGTACGTACAAATTCATTGGTGTGCAGTCATTTGCTCCGTTCGTGTCGTGTTTTGTTCATTATTCACAGTTTTGGGAAAAGAACACCCTGTATCTCAAAGGGGATGCATTTTAGGACATACCTTCATGGGAACTTTTCACCTCGAAATGACGTGAGAAATTTGTATTCGGAGTTTGTCGGTCTTATTCTGACTCACCATGTATAGTTGAATGCTACCATAGGTAAAATACGAAAGATTTTCTTCAAATTGGAGGTGGATTACACCACTGATAATAAAAAAAATACACATATAAAAAATCAAACCACTTAAAATGCAAAAAAAATTAAATAAATTATTTCAAACTCTATTCTTTTTCAAGAATAACCTTGGGTAAATTTTCATAAATACCTAGGCACAATACAAAGGAATTTAATCTACGTTATTCTTGAAATGAACTATAGTAACTTCCAACACACTATTCAAAATTCACTATCCATCAAAAATTTATTTTTTTATCTTGCTTCATTGCACATTTGAACTCTTTCTTATACTTCCGCAGAAGTGAGTGAGTGTTACCATCATTAATCACAACTTTTCTTGTAATAAATAATAATTCTTGGCAATTGTGAAGCACGCGATAAAATTTCTTCCAAGTGAAAATAATAACATTAATTACATTCATTTGTCTGGTTTATTCACATCTTTTCACGAGGAAAAGAATGCATCAATTATCGCGAATCTAAGTTTATCGGACAGATACATCTCATGAGAAAATTTGGCATGGGTCAAATTTAATGAAAGGATATGGCATACTTTTGGAAACCAATTTATAGAGTGTTTCTTGGGAAATGGTGATTTTTTTTAACGAACCCTTGATAATAGGAACAAAAATATCTTTAAACATAAGTTTGAAACTACTACGTATTTGAGATACAGAGTGATAGCATTTGAATCTGAATATAGTATTTTCTGAATAGTTCAAAAACAACGTTAAAAAATTTGATCTTTGAAGCATATTTGAAATTGCAAGGATCACAATGAACTTATTTTCAAAATGTTATAGAAATTCTGAAGATACTTGTAATTCATATTTTATATTCAGTCCTCACGGACAGAATCAGAAGTGCTAATCGTATCAAGACAATTGAATATTATTTTTCATTCGGTTGGTGTGAGTAATAAAAGACAAAGTAATGAAAAGAAATGTCTTAATTTTATCTTAATGTTTAGGCCTAGATGGTCCCGGGCAAAGTTCATCAACAAGTTTTCGTTCGTCCTAAATTTCATCAAGGGATTATGTGCCAACGCTGTCGATCAGAAAAATCTGGTTGTCACCATCATCGACGCAAGCAGTTGTGGCATTTAAAGGGAGTAGTTCATACCTACATTCTTACAACCGCACTTGGCACCAGCACAGCCTTCAACGCCTTTACAAAAAATCATATTCAAAACTGTTTTGGCTTTAAGGTGTGTGTGGGGGCAGCGTCTTGAGCAAATCCCCTCTATTTGGTCGTTGTTTGAGTTCCCATACCCAGAGTTTTTAGTCCTGGCGCTAGGGGGGGGCGGTCTAGTATCCATTTTTATGTCCACGAGGTAACTTGATTTTATAAGACGTATTTTGGGTCGCCGATTCGAAATTTTGAGGTTACCAGGTCCAATTCCGGTCCCATTTTGAACTATGGCCCATTTTAGGCCAAAAACGCCAATTTCTGACTATTTACCTGATATTTTCATTTTTCTCCTCTGGAACTGACGTAATTTTTGTAGAAAAACCATTTTTAAACAATTTTTCTACCCTAATAATTCTTCGTTAAGTTGACATTTAGACCGTAAAACGAACAAATGAGTTAAAATTGAAGTATATGCGCTAGAACTGCACTACTAGTTCTCAAATAGGAGATAAAAGATATATTCATTCATTCTGCAAGTATTTGTTGATTTGCATGTACAATGTGAAATGCACGTTACCCCAGACAATCTGCAACTGAATTGTTTTGTAGAACATTTTTTACATGTACATTTAGGAGCTAATTCCTCGATTGACAGGTGTAACATATGTTTTCTAGCTGAATTCAAATATGAAATATGCAAATTTCAAAGGATCTAATTGTAAGAAATTTAAATTCAATAAGTTGATTCGTCGATATGCGATATGGAGCGTTCTTAAAATGCGCAATCGTATAGACTAGGCATTCAGGCAAGTTCAGCAACTGAAATTTAATTGGCGAAATGGTACAAGCAATAGCAATATCTTGGTCTATCGAAAGTTACAAATGCATTATTCTTTTTGATAACTCCCACTAAGAATTGTTCAGCCTTGTCTACAGCAACATTAACGTCTTTCTAGTATCAATTGCAGAACCTCATTTAAATGATGATTTTATTATATACGTCAATTAAGTCTACATGTTCCGCGGCGCTTTCTTTGGATCTATACGAGTTGTTGCAATTTATAATAGATGAACTATAAGTGAGTGCAAAGGTAAAAATCTCTTTGTTGTAGCTGCACCCACACGAATCCAAAGTTTCTGAAATCAATATACATACCTATATGTTTGGCGAGAATGAGAGTTTGAAAAAATTGTCCAAAAATTAAATATAGAAATTAAAATATTACCTCTAAACCTTTTTCTTCAAATGTAATCCATTAATATAACAGCAGAACGACAACATATGTATCTGATGATATACAGTGACCGCCAAAAAGTATGTACCATATGGGAAAAAAGTTTATTATTAGAGTATTAGAAAAACGATTCTTGGGAAAAGTTTGTGCATGTCCGATAACCTAAAAATCACATGTCACGTGATCGCTGGTATGGCGGCAAATTGAAAAAAATTACTATGAAAAGGCAAAAAGTGGGGTAAAATGGCAAGATATCAAAAAAAGTTATTTGAAAAAGTTGCTTAAAATTAAATTTAATACACATAAACAAAGTTTGAAAGGATAATGAGAGAAAATTGAAAATAGCAATTTTTTTTTATATTTTCCTAGCTGTATAAAAATATCAAATTATTATCCTATGAATAGTTGACCATACTGACACATTTGTATTTCAATGATAATGACAAAACTTTCTCATTTTCATTGTTACATTGGTTCGTATCTAAGTTATATCAGAATTCCACGACCATTGTAATGACATGACACTCCAGAAACATAGTGTTTTCCAGATTATATAATCTAGTTTCAATGATAATCGTGCCAGAGCGTTTCACTTCGCATGCAATGTTGAAAACTCTAGCCTCTTTAATCTGACGCACTATTTTTCAGATGTGCGAAGTGAAACGTTCGTGCACGATTATCATCGAAAATTGATTATAATCGGAAAAACACGATATTTTTGATTTTTCTATCATCACAATAATAGTGTAATTGTGATATAACTGTTAGATACGAACCAATGTAACAGCAAGGGTTCTGACAAAATTCAATTTTTTTAATTTAGTGCCCTCTGGTGTAGAGAAAATGAGAAAGTTTTGTTATTATAATCGGAATACAAATATTTCAGCATGGTCAAGCTATTCATAAGAAAATTATTTGATATTTTTCTACAGCTAGAAAAATATTTAAAAAAAAAATGCTATTTTCAATATTCTCACATTATTTTCTCGAATTTAGTATACGTCTATAAAATTCAATTCTAAGCAACTTTTTCAAATAACTTTTTTCGATATCTTGCCATTTTATCCGACTTTTTGCCTATTCATAGTAATTTTTTTCAATTTGCCGCCATACCAGCGATCACGTGACATGTGTCTCAAAATCGATTTTTAGGTTATCGGACATGCACAATCGTTTCCCAAGAATCTTTTTTCCAATACTCTAATAATAAAAATGTTTCCCATATGGTACATACTTTTTGGCGGTCACTGTATAACTAGTATTTTTCGATTTCCTTCGGTACATGTAGATATAGAAGAAGCAGATTCAAGAATTATTATGTATGTACTTCAGTCATATACGGAAGGAAATCGCAAAATACTGTAGTTATATTATTAGATACAGATATGGTCGTTCTGCTGTTATTTTATTGGATAAAATTTAAAGAAAATAATATTTTTAATATTATATTTTTGGAACAATAACAATTTTTTCATACTTTCATCCTCACCAAACATTCATTTCAGGAACTTTGGATTCGCAGCTGCTACAAAGAGATTTCTACCCTTGCACACTTTGGCCAAAAATATTAATATTCACTATGTTCAGTACTCTTACTTTACAAGATATGTGCAGACTACAATTTAGTAAAGTTGAAAAGAGGTTAATGCTGCTGTAAAAAGTGATGAACCATACTTAGTGCAAGTTGTAGTGTACACGTAATTGTAATGATTATTCATTGGTGATTTGGCATTTGACTCATGCGGACGGTAGAGAGACGTCGGACAGAATTGAGTGCGGGTTCAGCACTACTTTGTTGGTATTATTTATATTACCCTTATTCCCAAATTGTGGACTCTAGTGAGGATTACAAAGAATATCAAACACCACATGAAGGTTATCAAAAAGAACAATTTATCTGTAACTTTCGATAGCCCAAGATATTGCTTGTACCACTTTGCCAATTCGGTTTCAGTTGCTGAACTTCCACCTACATGTCGCAGTCATACGATTGCGCACTTTAAGAGCGCTTTATATCACATATCGACGAGTCAACTTGTTGAATTCAAATTTCTTACAATTAGTTCCTTTGAAATTTGAATATTTCATAGAAGAGAATTGTTTAAATCCAGCCAGGATGAATGTATTATACCCGTCGATCAAGGAATTACCTCCTAAATGTAACTGTACTCTACAAAACAATGCAGTTGTAGATTCTCTGCGGTAACGTGCATTTCATATAGTGCATGCAAATCAACAAATACTTAAAGAAAGTTTTCATATGTTCGAATAATGTGTATTAATTAACAACCAATGAATATATCTTTTAACTCTGATTTGAGAAATAGTAGTACAGTTCCAGCGCATACAAAAATTGTTTTAAAGGATTTTTATACAAGAATTATGTCAGTTCCAGGCGTTAGTCCGAAATTCGCGTTTTTTTTGGCTTAAAATGGGACATAGTTCAAAATGGGAACAAAATTGGGCCGGGTAACCTCCAAATACGTATTATAACACCAAGTTACCTCGTGGGCCTAAAACTGGATACTCGACCCCCCACATTTCGATATGCCTTGTTAACTTCCCTTCGCAGAGCCCATTACCTATTAACTAAACTTAGCCAATTTTCAAGGAAAACCAAACGATATCTATGAGCCAGAAGTTAGAAAGGCATCATTTATCATTAAGTAATTCCAACACAAAGCGAAGATTCCTGACCTATCATGAATTGAAACGTGATAGCATTTAGTTTTAGAGAAACGTTTGGCAATTTTTTATCTCTCCGCAATAACAACGTTGCATAAGTTTTCCGTGCCGATGCTCGATGAAACAAAGAAATGACGCTATAACAGCTAGTAATGAGAAAATTTTCTATACTTGACGATGTTACGCCAGAGCGTGATGATATAGGATGTACCGAGATGCGCAAATTAAATTGCACTCTATTACTATCTTGATAATCATAAATGACACGATATGGATTGAATTAAAGAATTACTGTACAATTTAGGGATAGTGGAATGGTGTTGCATTATCAATATACCGGGTGGCCACGAGGTGAGGTACGCCCCCCAATTTTTCTATAGTTTTGAAGATACAGATTTCAAATTTGGTATGTCGCTATAGTACTTCAATACACATACTTTGACCCCTCTACTGAAAATTCACCTCTTCCGTTTTAACCGGAAGTGACCCCAAACTTTTCTTTTTAAAATGACATACTGTACATATTTTTTCATTATCCGAAAGAGCACGCAATTTAGGATAACACTGTTGTTGATTGAAAATCGGTTGAATAATGGCGGAGATAAAGTTGATTGTTCTGTCAAACAAAGTGGGCCATGAAATTCAAACTTAAATCAGAAACGACATCAGAAGTTATCAGAGGAAGTTTAGAAGTGCGATGCAGTAAAAAATTGAGTTTTTCGTGAAACTGAGTTTTTCGTGTAATCGCAGCTCCCACATAATCCAAAAAAATTATCAAAAATTTACTAAAAACGGAATATTACCCATAAAGAACACAAATGCTATTTCTCAAATGGCAACATGTTCTTTTAATTCGTCATGATGAAAAATGGTTAATTATCAGATTGCTCGTGTAAAAATTTTTGAAGAATTCCGAAATCGCAAATACAAGATGTTTTATCATGAGTGTTCTCATAATTAGATATTTTTCAACGAAGGCGGCCATGAATATAAAAAAGTGAAACAATAAAGCAGCATTGATTAAATAAGTAGAACAAACTTCGACTTCGTTGAAATAATATGAGCTTTTGTATATTTCTTTCTTAATTATGTTCTAAGCCCAGTGCCGGAGAGAGCCAGCATTGGGCCTGGAGCAGAGTATGCTGCTGGGCCCCTACCTCCTTTCCTTTACTATTTATACCAACAGTTTTCGAAGTTTGATGCAACTGGTCAAAAATGCAATTTTGTAGAAGTTTTTTTTTTATTTTACAGATATTTAAAATATAAATTGAACATTATAATTTGGCAGGGGCGCAATAAACCATAAATTGGGTTAGGGTAAGGGAACAAGTAGGTCCCTGCGGGGAGGCTCGCTGAAAGTTAGCTACGCCACTGTTTCCAAATGAAAAAAGTGGGAGTTTATTTTAATTTTATTTTAATTTGAATGCATCCACTGTCGGATTGTACCACCAGGATACCGGAAAATTTCCCGCTAAGCCCTCATAGTGGCCCTTAATGTTCTCCATTTGTTCTTTGTTAATATTTATAAAATGAGAAAATTCAATGTCACCAGCTCTTTCACATTTTTGGGCTTTACAAATTATTAATCATATAGCGAAAGTCAACGATATTACTAGCGCTTCTAATTTTTGGATTCCTAGGAAATTCACAGCGACTTGATGTGTTTGGAGATTGATTGATTGATGGTTTTGTTTTTTGTTTATCTATAGCGTGCTGCGATTAACTCATCTTATCAGATTATCAGATTCATCATAAATGACATAAAAAGTTTGGCATGAAACCGAAAACCAAGTTTTTGAGAGGAACTTTTGGCAATGAACCTCACATGGTTCACATGGCATTGAAATGGAAGATTTCATTGGTATGGGTAATACTCCTGCCATAGTTTTGCTGGCCACTGTGAGATCTGCCTTTCTAGAGAAAACACATGATTGGGTTTGTTCGCACCGAATTCTACCAAGTTGTCAGATCCCTATTCTAGAATTTCGATAATATAAATCATTCACGATTCTTCCTGTTTATTTTTGCTTTGAATGGTTGATATCGAAGCTTTGGAAGAGAAAGCGGTATGAAGGGTACTATCATCCACAAATCTCTACACTGGACGTAAGGTAGCTCCGACTAAAATCATTGAAGTGAAGATGAAACAGTGTTGTTGGTTCTAGAATGGATCCCTGCGGAACACCAACATTTATTGGAAGGATGTCGGAAGATACCCCATCAACCACCACGTGTAAAGATCTGTCTGAGGGAAAGCTATTCAGAAAGAAACACAGCTAAGCAGGCAAGCCATAAGATGAAACTTTGGCAAAGATTCCATGGTGCCAAACGCGGTCTAACGCCTTGGAAATATCTAATGCAATGGCCGGAGCTTCACCATGTTCTTCGATAGATTACTGCCAAATATATGACACATGAGCAAGCAGGTTACCAGTTGATCTCTGGTGCCGGAAATATAAAAAATATTGTCAATCATTGATAACGTGGAATCTGCACAAAAATTAAATTTGAAAAAAAAAACACCCACAAACGTAAGTTTATACTATTGAAAGAACCACTGTTCAAGAAAAAAGTCATTATTTCTTTTTATTTGATAAATTAATATAAGAAATTCAAAGCTGTACAATTTGAATCATTATAGTAACGCGCCAAAGTTATGAGGTCATACAGCTCGTTGCCTGGCGGCAGATAATGGTTTTAATATTCCGATCGAACGAGCAGCGTGACGTCACGGCCCTTCCCGTGCGTTTCGTGTCGTTTGAAATTAATAGCTAGCAACCATAACTTGAATTGTTCATTGCAAATTAAATATTGCGAATTGAGGGCTGATATTTGGTATGTGTTGTTTCTATAGATAGACAAATATATTTCATGAGCTCGATGATGATTGCTTTTTGCATAATCTTCAAAATAGCAATGCGATAGGTTTGTAGATACTAGGTAGGTTTTCTTCCCTTTCTTGGAGACTGGTTATACTCTGTCAATTATCCACATTATGAGAGATGTTGAATAACTTGCAAAGAGGACTTAAGTATTAGGTTGGAAGCACATGTCTTGAGGTCTATCGGCGGAATTCTGTCAAATCTCCTATCTTTGTTGATGTTACGACCCAGCAAAAAGCGTCTGATGGTTTCTGTAGTGTAGAATTTGCGTTAAACATGTTGGTAAAAATATTGGCTTTTTCGTGGGCATTCGTTGCTAGTGTTCTTTCTATCTTCCTTGATTAGGGGAGAAAATGAGCTGAAAGTGAAATTTTTTTCCACGGCTTTGGCAAGTGACTCAAACGAACGGGACCTGTTAAGATACTGAACTAGCTTTAATCGTATTTTGGTGTTCTGAGCCTCTTTTGAGCATTCATTTGCAGATGTTTCTTGCTTCAACATATTCCGTTCTGGTCTTAGGGCCCTGATTTTTTTTACCATCGACGGTATGCTGCCTGCTTGAAGGCCAGCAGAAGGCGACAGATCAAGAACAGTTTCTACTAAACCAGATTTATCAGATGATGCTATGTCATCTACGTGACACATTTTTTATGTCACACGAATCTGAGCGTGTCAGCTCAGGAGAACCCCTAGAGATTGCTGTGTATTATCTCTTTGGTTTAGCGAGTTGGCATTTCATCATTCGAGGGATCCCAAAAACGATACCGGCCATATAAGAATTTGATTCTGCAGACGCATCCTCAGGCATACAATTTTTCTCGTGTGATGAATCGACACATCCTTCCCACAAAGGGGACCAGCTCCACTGACTGCTGATTCCTCACTCCTTGGTTCTGTTCTTCACTTCTTGGTTGTGTTGTATTAGATATACGTACTTTGCATCCCCAGCATTATGATCTTAGAAATTGTCTCGGCGCATTGCGTTGGATATCCAAACGAGAAACGCATCTTTTCCCATGGAAATGCTGAAAAAAACATGCGAAAACTATCCCAGGGGGCTGATTTGTAATGCCATATGAGACGGAGTAACGTTGTGTTGCTCTATGGTGTAGAAAAAGAGCAAAGGGTTGAGATGAGGTTGTGGTCTGAGTCCCAGGTGGAGCAAAACTTCTATACTGTATGAATCAGGTTTGGTGGAAAGAAAAAGATCAAGTGTATTGGCATATATACAGGGTGTTGACATCAGGAATCCAGGAAGCACGACCAGTTGCTCCAGACCATACGTGATATCGAAGGCCTGCCTCGTAAGTTTATTTGGAAGACTTGAGCCATCTGCGAAAACAGTGACAGTACTTTCAATATTAATATTCATCAAATCAATCAAATACAACAGGAACACTAAAGGTCCAAGGACAGAGCCATGTAGTACACGCTGATAATATTCACGGCTATTACCACAGCCAACTTAATCTCCCGAGCCGTGGTGAGAAAATCGGCAACACCGCATGGAACGCAGTTTGACGTCCTACTCATTAATTCTTTAATCCGAATTTCTCGGCTTATTCGAAAAACTACGAAAGAAACATGGGAAATTGAATTTTCAGAGAAAAGAACGACGATTAATGTGGCCATTTAATTTTTTTCATCACAAATTAGAATCGCGATATATTCAATTTCTTAGATATGGAAAATCTGTCAAGTTTGGTTTTTCCATGCCCTAAAATTCACATTTCGGAAGATTTTTTTAAATGGAAAAATCAAACTTGACAGATTTCCCATACATGAGATATTGAATATATTGCGATTCCAGTTTGTGATGAAAAAAATTTAGATGAAAGTTCTTAAATTGAAGAGGTGGGTTGATTTATTGACAATATTTTCAAATTTTATACCCATATAACTTTTTATTGTTGGACACATTCTTACGAAATTTTTACATACACCACTTGAAAATGTAGTGAATCCAGTGGCATCGCCAAATTCTATTTAAAAAAATCGCTAGTATGTTTTTGGATTTTTAACCTCGAAAAAAATTCGAAGTAGACCTTGAAATTTTTACTTTTATTTCGAATTTATGGCACTTAACTAGAACTATTAATGCTGTATCTATTGAAAAAAAAACTTCCGAATCGGATAATAAATAACAGTTTTAGAGAGGTGGCCCGCTTTCAAATGGGTCACTCTGTATTAAAAAAAAATTGTAATTCAATTTGCGGAACATCCTCTCAAATTTGAATATCCTTTCACTGGTTTCGAAAAAAACATCATTACAAAAGACGGCCTCATGATCAGAAATGTTTTCTGAGACTTCTGAGCAAGTAACACCACTTCCATTGAAATTAGTATATATGTAATCAATCTGGCACTCAGAATGTGGTGCAATCCTTGTCGGTACATTCGTGTGCATAAATAAGTTAAATGTTATCATAAGTTCTGTAGTTCTAGGGTTAGGAGTACGTTAGTATCATCATAGTGTGTTAGTTCCCCTGCCAGAATGAGTATTGCCTTGTGAAGACAAAAAGTATATCCAATTTTTTGAGGAATATACAGTAAGATTAAAAAAGTGCACCGTATGCGAAACTCGTTTTGTTAAAATTATCAAAAAAGTGTATTCAGAAAAAATTGTTAAGAATTATGAACAATATTCAGATTTGAAGTCACAGCCACCTACGCAATTTATTCCCACTTTTTATGATTTAAGTTAGATACTCAACAAAAGTCGATATTTAAGTACGAATAATGAATTAAATTTTGCATTGAGTTTCACTCTCAAATGCCGGAAATTGGGAATTCCTATGAAGACTTTACTCAAGTATTTCGTTATTTGAAACCAGACTGAAGAATACATCTGGTAGAGAGAAATTGCTACACAGTTGATGAGTTTTGATTAAAACCTTATGTATTTGTGATTGTATTTATTTTGTCTGTTTCTTTTGAGTGAGTATGTTCCTCAATTATTCATACATTGATACTTTTTAGCACACGTGCGTAAAAAAAATCATCAGTGTGAAAACATCGACTGTGCCTAAAGTAATATTTCACACACTTTCATACGATTACTAAATCTCGAAAAAATCTCGTATAACACGGTGACAATTTATAACATAAAACGTCGAGTTACCGCAAAAACATCAAGATACATCAGATATTTCGAAAATTCGAAAACATTTAGTATATATTCTCCACTTGAAGAAGCTTTTGTAAAGCGAAACTATTTCCGTAGTTTTGTAAACTCTTTTTGGTGAAAATCATTTGAACTATAGTTTCATTATACATATTCTATTGATTATTCATATCTCAAATTTTCTGGTTGGATGAAAAAGCAAGATCTGGCTGTGCTTTCAGTTAGCACAGTCAGAAATTGAATCCTACCATTCGATAGGATCTATTATTTAATCGCCATCGAAATTATTTTGTTTATGTTTTTTCCTATCAATAAAATCTATTATTATAATTATTATCATAACCGTATTTCGTACCTCGTCAGTAATGTCACCCAAGTGTTGTACATCTTCCGTCTCTTTGACTTCTTCTGTTTCCTCTCGGGATATAATCTTGCGTTCCTTAACCTCCCTGACGATTCCATCTGGATTAGGTACTGCCACCCAGTTGGATCTCTTTGCAATGACATTATCAGCACCAGCCTCTACAGCTTTTGGTCCATCCACCTCATCATCACCAAGCTTCCTCAGCTGAAAATATAATTTTATTACAAAAAATTACTGTATTTAATTGAAAGACATAAAAGACAAATTCAAATATCTGTCTAATACAGACTAAAATATAGGAAACAATGGTGTGGATGTGAAACTACCAGCAAATGATAACAATAATAATAGCCCTTGTCTAGCCGCACAGAATAGGCCTTCGTGTATACTCATGTGACTGTTCATTAGTGAGTATTATCATTATTGAATTAAAGGCAGTACTGTGACTGAGAATAGGAACCTATTTCTTCATTATTCACGTATTCGCAGAACATTCGGAAAAATTTAAAACAAAATTTCTATGACATCCCGAGTAAGACTTGTTTATAATTATCAAAATAAATATATTTGCGAGGAAATGAAAATTCAAACGTGGAAATAGAACATAATTTGAAACAGGCGATTGGATAAGGTAAGAAGACTATGAAGGAAACGAATAACAATGAACATAGATTAGTATTAGCTAATCGCGGGTTGGCCCATATGTGCCTATATATGCCATCCCCTGCCCTCCACATATCTACAACTCCTCTTCTGATCTCCTTTTTGGAAACTTAGTGACCTTCTCGTGGAGGTCGATGAGTTCCACTTGTTGGACATGCTGTCCTCGACTTGCTAGGGCCGGCTACAAAGTCTTTTGACTGCCCGCAACCAACAATGTCCCTCCAAAGTTCGTTCAGTTATTTTTCCGTCCATTCGTCAAAAGCGGAAGAGGATTGGATACTGACTCCGGCCCGTAGAGTGGCATCGCTGAACCGGTTTTTTCAAGTTTGCCTGCCATCTCGTGCAAAGGCTGAGCTTGGTTTAGGATGGCAGGTGGATCTGAGCGCTTACCGACTATCTGAACGGATGTAAATTCTCTTTTCAGGCTTTTCTTCCATCTCTTGCTTCATAGCTACGGTTAGAATAGCGAACACTTCAGCTTGGAAAACTCTCCCAAAGCAATGCTTTCTCGTACACTATCTCCTATAGGAAGATAACTGAACCCGAAGTCTGTTTGTCGTTCAGAAACCCCACTGCACACCTAACACACCTAACATTAAGACACGATTTTATATTTTTATTACTTTTCTGACGGGCATTACCGGCATTACTTAGGGGGTATTACTGGGTATTACTCGGAAATTACTTGGGTATTAGTGGCATTACTTACGATTTTTGGGAATTAGTGTACACAATATTCTCTCGATAATAATATAATAATAATTCGCATAACGATAAACAAAAATTAAATAGATTATCTAAACAATCACAAGAAATCATTTGGAATATCATGGCTCATATTGAGGGCATAATGAATTATTCAGTGAAATCAGAATAGTAATTTACGTAACAAGTCCGGAAAACACTGTTTTTTTGGACGAGTGGACAAGATTCTAGGACGAGCGTAGCGAGTCCTGGAAGTCTGCGAGTTTTCGGACGTGTTGCGTACACAATTTTTTCGGCAACCGTGTAGAATAACAAATTGAGACACATTTATTTTTTATATTTCTTTGTAGAAGAAAATTTCTAACATTTTAATTCTTGTTTGTATTAAATATCGAAATGCGAACAGAAGATAGGTACTAACAGAAACATTCTAATTTTTATTTATATAAATATTTTTGTTGAAATTCGAGCATTTCCCGGACAAGACCGGAAAGTACGTACTTCCAGGACTAGTCCGGGAAGTGATACTTTCTCAAAGAAAAATCGTCCGGGAAGTACGTACTTCTCGGACGGTTGCCGAAAAATAACTTTTACAACGACCGTAACACAATCACAAATCATCCCAACAATATAAAATATTAAAAATAAAAAAAAACTTTTGAGAAAAGCTTTTATGCATTAAAAAGAAGAAAATAAGCTGAAGTAAATGAAACCCATCATTTTGTTACATTATGAAATTTCATATGATATAGAAGCTTGTTAGAAAAAAAGGATTTCTTATAAATTCAATAATTTGAAGTCATCTGGATCAAGATTTATTCTCGCGACAAGCTTTTATATCATATGAAATTTCACAACAAAATAATGGGTGTGATTTACTTCAGTTTTTTCTTCTTTTTATTCCATTAAAATAAATCCTTTTTTAAAATGTTTTTTAATTTTCAATTTTATTTTTATATTATTTTTTTTTTCGTTTTTTCCGTTAACCTGCTGTCGTCCTCCTACGAACGGCAGCCCTCAAAAGTCGAAACTTGTGCGAGCCAAGGATTAACGAGGTCTTACCTTTTAACGTGCGATTCCTAGCACGACCCGAGAGAATAGATCTCAAAAATAGGTCGTCCGTAAGTCTCCATCCAAACCATAACTTCGCATAGCGTTTCTTGGCTTCATATATCGATGTGGTTTATAAGATATTTAATGTTTTTATTAAGTCTACAAGATCACTAACATTATTGTTAAAAAAATTTGTTGTTAAAATTGTTTTTTCCGTTAACCAGCTGTCGTCCCCCTACGAACGGCAGCCCTCAAAAGTCGAAACTTGTGCGAGCCAAGGATTAACGAGGTCTTACCTTTTAACGTGCGATTCCTAGCACTTTCTCGGGCCATCAGATAAAAATCTGAAGTCGCTGAGGATTCGAACCTAGCCGACCAGCAGTCAATGGTTTTGAACGCTTCAGTCTCAACCACTGAGCTACTTGACCTACATTGAACACCAATATAAAGGTTATTCGTTTTTTACGTGAAAACTGTTGGACTATGCAAAGAAATAGAAAAAGCTTCAACTGCCATAGGCGTAGAAAATGATGGGGAAAAGGGGCAAAATATGTCTTTTTTCATTTAAAAACAAACTGCTAAATTTCGAATTGATATATTAATTCGTTTTGAAGTTATCAAATAAAAACTTTTATTTTTTTCAACTTCAACACCCTGTATTTCGAAAAGTAATCAGGTTGGACTGCCATTTTTTATATTTTTCTCCAATTTCACGCAAGTTATCTACAGGCAGACGTTGTAAGTGTCATTTGGAAACACCCTGTATGTGTAAACTTTAAAGCAATTTTATGAGAAATTGTAGCATATTTAAGAATTCGGGCACATGATCTCCCACATTCTATTTGGAAAGTATCATCAGGAATAAATTATTCAGATATTTTCACCGATTTGTTTGGCAGCGAGATATGCTATTCTCCATTTCGAGCCATTCTGAGCATGAAGTCCTGACCCCTCATTGTCAGATTATAGTTATAAGGAAATAGTGATCATGATAATCATCATCATCTATGATAATTATTTTACCGTTTCCCTCTTTGCAGCAACATTTTGGATGGAGCACAAATCCGATATTATTGGACATCCGGTATATTCGGGATTGATTATTTCAGTTGTTCTTAAAAATATACCCAACATGTGTTGAAAATGAAAATAATCGTTAAGTTATATAGTAGCATGAACGGACTTATGAAAGATCTTGGAATTTTTATTTTATTTCATGACCAGTGTGGAGCAGTGTATGAAAAATTATCGATGGCGGCGCCTAATATAACTGAGGAGCCAAACATTCAAATTCCATCCCATCCAGAAATCAGAGACCACCGATTGATAAGTAAATACCGCACAAAACGGAAAAAATCCATTTTTTCAAAGCTCCATATCTTGAAGCCTGTCCATTTCTGAGCTTTGGATACTTTTGATCAACACATCTGGTTGGATAAAAGCTGTTCTTTCCATAGCACAGTCAGAAGTTGAATCCTGCCATTTAATGGGATTTATTATTCAATCGCCATCGAAATTGTTTCGTGTATGTTTTCTCCTATCAATAAAATCTATTATTATTATTGTTATTATTAATATTAAGTACTGATATCAAAAATTCATCCAAATTATCGAAAACCCATTTCCTTCATTTATTGAAATCTTTATTTAAAAATAGTGAAATATATGGATTGTTCTGTATAAAAAATGCAATACTTTCTGTATGATAAAATAATATTCATAAAAAAAAGTGCTATCATTCAGAGGAATTATTGAAATTTGGAATGCATCGCGAACATGCAAACCTAGCGTACATATGGCTCTGTGAGGCAGAGACGCAGAGAATTATATAGTTGAACTACATTTTTCAATACCTCTGTTTGATGATGTTCTTGTGTTTCGGTATCCTCGCTGGTATTTGTGGTGACCATCGGTCCAGAATCCTCCACGACTTTTCCATCTTCGAGCACTACTTGTCTCTTCACTCTTGTTTCGATTTGTTTTGTGTTCGTCACCTCAGTTTTTTTCTTGCTCACCCATTCTTCTGAAAATACAAGTTTCTGTCATAATTTTGAATATATTGATTGTATCGATTACTTGCTGCTGAACAGTGCTAACAAAAAATTATGAAAACCTAAACTTGGGACTTCTTATATCTTCGGTAAATTTTTTGAGAAAAATTCTTGGTAGGAGTGTCACCAACTTATTGATTTGACACGTGAAAAAAAGAATGGCATAAATATAATCTTGCTTTCAATTAGAAGTTTTTTGTTGAACAGAATTATTGGTAAATTTTAGTTGTCGAATGCTATACAGTCAAATCAATGACAACCCTTCCCCTACCAATAATTTTCACCAATAAAAAACATGTTAAATTTTACATAAAGAACAGATATATGGAATCTCATTGTTTGGGTTTTCATAAATGTTATTTGGAGCCCAAAGATCATATCGGTAATTCTGGGATATAGTTACTATTATTTTCTGAAAAAGTTGCCAACACCCTGAATCAGTTTCAAGAGTGGTGTTATCGAAACAGATTGATGATGAATATTAAAAAACTGCTTGCATTAAAAATTACTCCACTTACAATTCACCATTCAACTGTTGAATCTCTTTAAATAATACTGTCACTGAAAAATCAAAATAGGTAAAATTTCTCGGAACCTCATTCGACAGTAACCTCATACTGGAGTAACAAACCAATACTGTATGCAACAAAATTAACCAATGTTTTTACTTATTGGCCGTCCTAAAATCCATGTTAGATATGGATACTCTATTGAATATGTATTATTATAATACAATATAAATTAACAAAAAATAGTGATATCCTACAGAAGCATGATACGAGAAACAAAAATGATTTTTTGCTCAAAAGAGCAAACCACATCAATAATTGTGGTAGTTCTGTAAGCTTTTTTTGCCAATTCAACATATTATTTTGGTACACGTTTATATAATTCTCACAGAATAAATAAATATGATAATATGTGTGAACATGAAGATACAGGCCACTCAGCTTGCAGAGAAACCACTACATTTATATATTTTTTACAGAATAACCAGATATTAAGTATGTGTGAAAATTAACATACAACTACAGAATTACCACTATATTCTATAAAAAATTGCCTATTTCAGTGTAAAAAATTAAAGTTTATCGAAAATTTTGCAAATTTCAACACGCTGGCAATTTTCTCAAGAGGAATATTTTAATTTTTACCTTTTGTGCATCAAACTGATACCATTCAACTTAGACGAACACATTTATATATCATATTGAAGTTCGTTATTTTTTGTAGGGCTATATGCACTTATGAACAGGAAATGCGAAATACGAACGTGAACAATAACAATTTCAGATGAGTAATTGAATCTCTTTGTTTCTTACACGAAATATCACTGAATACTTACACTTATTATGTTTTTTATAGACTTATACATAACTATGATCATTAAAAATTGCAAGAACTTCAAGTGTTTTTCATCACCTTCAAAACCCAATTGATTTTTTATTCTAAGATGCGTAGTTTTCGAGCAACAAGTTTTTATCGATAGTCCTCTCGCGAAGAAATTTAAATGAACAAATTCTCGTGCAAATCCCTATTAGGAATGTTCACAAAATTTCGACATCGACTCACTCGTAAACTATATCTTTTAGAAAATTTGTCAAGCTTTCTTTTTGTAATGAATACTTTGTTGATATTTTCAACGGTTAACGAGTTATAGGCGAAAACAGACCAAAGGGGTGGTTTTTTTAGGGGTGAAGCCATATTCCTCCAAAACGGATTATTGCGGTTTTACGATATTTATGAAATTTTTAGACCGACACTGTACTGAAAATGTTAAGCAAATATAATATGAATTTCGTCATCAATAAATAATGGTAATTTAGAATAATTTATCAGAATAGAAAGAACTACACCTAAAATTCACACAAGTTAAGCCAAAGCCATTTCCGATTGAATAACTGAAATAATCGTAAAGTTGATTCCTTACCTTCCTTCGTAGTCGCAAAGGTCTCCCCAGGCTCCACCTGTGTACGAAATAAACTTGGTTTAATAAAAATCTTCGAACTATAGGTAACTTTCTTTTTCGGACAATCCGGGTAGTACTGACCACTTGGGTCTGTCACGAACACTATCACCACCATTCAACATAGCACATTCTAGTCTAGAATATTTTTATACAAACATGTTTTAGAGTTCTTTCACTACACTTTTGTTAGTATGTATTAGATTATGTTAACAGTAATACTGGTGAATCTATACCTATCGACCATTGTTTGACAATAATAACTGATTATTATTCAAGTACCAGTAGGCACAGGAACAAGTCTCTATTTGGATTAAAATTACCATCTTGATTTGGTATCTTTCTCAATCGGCGAACTGAATGAAACACATCGGATCTAAATTGATATTAGAAATTGAGGTTTCAGCATACCTTACATATTTGAAATGTCTTTAATGTGGTTTACCTGAGAATTCCCATTCAAATCAATACTTATTGTTCACTCAAACTGGGGAATTACATTTTTCAATTCAAAGAGCATTAGTCTCCATAAATATTTTCAAAATTAGGGTCAGTTTCGCATTTATTACGAGAGTATCATGTTATAATTTTATTAATAAATTCAATTATTCATTCATTATCGGTCTTCACAAACTATCAATTCAACTTTTAAATTCATGTCTTATCATCATTGTTAGTTTATAAAAAAATACAATATTTTTTATAAATCGTGTATACTTTCAGAAATATGATACACTTTTTTTTGTTACATCTCTACTGATTTATTTCGTAATAAAATAAGAAATTAATTTAGATATTGTCCAACTGACTATCTTGATGTAATTTTTCCCATAAATACTTAATATGTTAGAGAATGGCTATTATAGTATTTATGAAAAAACAAGGTTTTTAATAAACAAGTTTTTATAATAATGCTACAAAATGACTAATAAGACAGAATAGTTACATAAATCATTTAGTTAGTCCTAAATATCCTCATTTTCAACAATACAAAAATTAGGCGGAAAAGTAACTTTTCTGCACGTAGGAAAAGATATTTTTAGTTAACTTGTTAGAATCAACAAATCTTCCAGCAATTCCTAAGTCGAGGACTTTTGTGGGTTGCTCGTATGGGTGCAGCCGGTTGAAAGAATAGTTATTGATGGTATTAGTGTGTTATGTTGAAAATAAGTCACGCGAGAAAGATTTATACCACGAGGCTGTTAGGCCGAGTAGTATAAATTCTCAGGTGACTTAGGAAACATAACACACTAGTGGCATACAATGTTTTATCCAAGTGGAAGAAATCGTTTTTTTATGAGATAATACTTAATATGTTTTAAATAAGAACGTGAGTTATATTCCATAACTGACTAGTGAGTTATGGATTATAACACACTAGTGTGTTATTTTATAGTTTACTTTTTTAAAATGACATTAATAATGACAGTCAAAACTGTCATGTGTTGGATAAAACAATTTTAACAACAATAACAAAAGAGTGCCCTACCCCTACTATCCATTTTTTCAGCAACACAACCTCGAATAATATGTTTTTAGTTTTCACTTGAATATCTAATTCGGATTGCCATTGATATTATTCATGCCATAAAATATGGGATAGTAGAGTTGCGAACCTTTTTATAGGTTAGTGTTATGATATTTGGGGTCTGGATGATTATCAAACGAACCACCTAAGTACCAAACTGTTTACTAATTGAACATGGTGTCAGTAAGCGGTGACTTATTCCATTTCTGAATTTGGTGTGGTCAACTTGATCAAATTCACGCATGGTATAAACGCGGCTATTGATTTGAAATATTGCTCGACGTTATTCAAAGTATGGACTTCAATTAGTTTTCACTCTTTTTGTGAGCTGTTTGTCAGTTGAAGTGTTGATGAAGATATCTGAATTATCAAGTTCTGGTTGCAAAGCTGATCCAATAAGTGTTATTGGAGAATAAAAGAGCTATAATAAGCAGAATGGATTAAGTGGTTACTCTGTATTATACGAAGCCGTAGAAGGGCCACACCAATTTAATTTTTCATATTACAACTTAGTAACTCGGAATTCCGACTTTGTATCTTGGATTTTATAATTCTGAATCAATATCTGGGTATTCTGACTTCCATATATCGGAATTTTATATACAGGGTGTCCCAGAATAAAGGGGACAAACTCCGAGGGTAGAATCCTCACTTCATTTTAAGGCTGAAAGTTCCAATAAACATATACCCTAAAATGAGTACTAACCGAGTTACAGGGTGTTGAAAGTGACACAAAAAATATATTTTTCAGAATAACTCCATAACGGCTTAACTTTTCTTAATTGAATTTGGTATTTCACTTGACAGCATTCAGTTTCATATTTCAAGGCAAATCCTGTGTTTGTAACTGTAAACTCATTGCAAGGTATGAAATATGTTGGTTATAATGTTATAAATAGTTACCTTCACATTCCTTTCAAAAATAGTAAAGATTTTGATACGCACGCACTTATTCAACTTCAAATATCTCGAAATCCATTGATGTTTGTGAAACGAAACGTATTTTTTTTTGTATAGGAAATATCAGGGATCAAGAAGAAGAAGACGAAATCGATATTAATCCAGTGGCGTGAAAGTTGGGGAGGGGCGAGTAGGGGTACCCACCTGCCGTACGCTCCTGTTTAGAGTTACAAACACATGTTTTCCCTTGAAATATGGAACTGAATGCTGTTAAGTGAAATACCAAATTTCATTAAGAAAAGTTAAGCCGTTATGGAGTTATTCTGGAAAATTAATTTTTTTGTGTCACTTTCAACACCCTGTAACTCGGTTAATACTCATTTTAGGGTATCTATTTATTGGAACTTTCAGCCTTAAAATGAAGTGAGGATTCTACCCTCGGAGTTTGTCTCCTTTATTCTGGGACACCATGTATATACAAGGTGTAATCTAACCTCTTACACTCCCGTGAAGAATGGGTGTATAATGCCATTTTATAACTAATGGCATTTGTGAAAAATTCAAAAAAGAAATTGTGGAAAGTTTAAATTGTGTTGGAAAATTCGTCGAAATTTTGGGAACCGCTCTCCGCGGAACGTCAGCTGGCCGGAGCAGAGCCGCAATAATACTGGAACTGCCGGATGGAAGAAACTGTGTAATTTCGAACAGCAGTTTCCAAGATTTTCCGAATTTACTAATTCGGAATTCCGAGATACCAAGTCGGAATTATAAAATTCCGAGATACAAGTCGGAATTCAGAGATATGAAGTCGGAATTATAAAATTCCGAGATACGAAGCCGGAATTCCGAAATACTAAATCGGAATGGGATTTCCAGCTTCATAAAATATATATATTTTTTTTTCAAATAACCTAATGGATTGCTGTTTATAAAATAGTCCTAACCATTTGTCCAACGTAAATTATGAAAAACTGATTTATTATTCAATATTAAAAACGTGATTTCAATGAGTGAATTTAAATGCTTCTCAGTTGTGACGTCAGTGTCTTCTTGTAATATGATTGGCTGAAGTTTGGGAAGGCATGGACATGGCCGAAAGAGACCAATCAGAATCACTTGCGCACTTACGTCACATGGCTCCTGCCTCTTCTTCTGCGTCTGATCGTTTGAATTCGGTAGTTTAGTATGGTGTTTTCAATAATTTTTTATTCGATGAATTGATAAAATGACGAATCGTAAACTGTATACGAGTAACATGAGAATGAAAGATTTCGAAATATATTTTTTAGGAAAATGACTTGAAATGTCCCTATAAAATTCCGAGATAGAAAGTTGGAATTTCGAGTTACGAAGTCGCAATTATAAAATTACGTGTTAGTAAGTCGGAATTCCGAGATACGAAGTCGGATTATAAAATTCCGAGTTACTAAGTCGAAACTCCGAGACATCAAGTCGGAATTCCGAGATACGAAGTCGCAATTATATAATTACGAGTTAGTAAGTCGAAATTCCGAGCTACTAGTCGGAATTTGAAAAATAAAGTTGGTGTGGCCCTTTTACGCCTTCGTAGTATTATTCCTTCGCAAGCTATTATTTATACTCAATGCCATCGAAACAACACAAGTTGCAATGATTAAAGTTTGTAGTTTATGCCACTTCTATAAATATAATCACCCATTATTTCTTTCGCAAGTCAGGAATAGACACGTGAGAAATTAGTATCTATGAAGCTATAAAATAATTATCATTATGGTCTTGCGGTATAATAATCAAATTTCTTTTTAACTGTTAGTTTCGTGCCTGCAATCGTTGAACCGTTCACAATTCGCATTCTTGGGCGATTTGGGAATGAAATTTTAAATATGTCAAATTATTTCAAAGTTAATAAAGGCCCAATTGAAAACTGAACGTGAATATTTCACCGATTGCAGTCGCCTACATGCAAACATTTTTACAGCAAAAAAATGACAACGGACATGTGATATTTTTTTCTTAATTTCGAGTTGTAAAATTGGTGTTAATTTCGAATTGCAACTCTAAATTAGCGTAACTTCGAGTTATAACTCGAAATTAGTGTTAATTTAGAGTTGCAACTCGAAATTATCTCAACTTCGAGTTATAACTCGAAATTAGTGTTAATTTCCAGTTACTACTTGATATTAGTGTTAATTTCGATTTACAACTCGAAATTAAGGATGATTAATGAAAATATTGAGCATTGGTGTTCAACAATTTTTGCCGGAGAGTATCAAATAAATGAAATACCTAGTAGAATCGACAATGTCGAATTATCCTTGTCTCCTAATATTTCCACAATGTAGAAAATATGAGACAAACATCTGACAGAAAACAACCACTACCCTGGCTAATGCCACGAAGGACATTGAACTACATCTGACAGATATTTGTGCAACGTTCTTTCAAGAAAACCCAATTGCAAATGTCTATTGTAATGAAACAGTAGATTATCCTTCATTTGGCTGGGCAAGACCACCTGCAAGACGCGTTTTGACGTTCTTTCCACTTGTCAGTGACAAGGTAGGTTTTGACGGAGAGTATCTAATAAATGAAATGGTAAATTCGACAATGTCGAAGTACCTTTATCTCCAATTTACCATGTGGAAAATATGAGGCAAACATCTGACAGAAAACAACTACTTCCCTGGCTAATACCATGACGAACACTGAAATACATCTTACAGATATTTGTGCATTGTTCTTCCAAGAAGGCTCAATTGCAAATGCTTCTTGTGATTAAACAGTAGATTCTCCTTCACTTGGCTGGGGAAAATCACCTGCAGACGCGTTTCGACTGTTTCGAGGTTTTTGCCTCTCGTCAGTGACAGGGTAGGTCAGAAAATATTAAAGCCATCCCCAGACCAATGATTTATTATCAATCCACTGTACCTAACTAATATTTCCTCACAAATGAAGCAGCGACTTCAGTTGCAACGCCACTCGCAGGCCAAACACAAAAAGCATTCCTCTGTAGCAAAGTCTCCAGGAAGTGAACCGAGTTCAAGAATTTTTGCCGGAGAGAATCAAATAAAATAGTTAAATCGATAATCTCGAAGTACCCTTCTCCCGAAAATATAAGGCAAACATATCTGACTACAGCTTACAACTCGAAATTAGCTTAATTTCCAGTTATTACTCATTACTCAAAACTTGAAATTAGTGTTAATTTCGAGTTGTAATTCCAAATTAGCATTCGCTCGCGATTAACACGCAAACCTGACCTGAGCAAGCTAACCTAGCGTGCGAGTCGAAAATTCGTGAATTACTTTTTCGCTTGCGATTTACATACAAACGTAACTTGAGCAAGCTAACCTAGCTTGTCTGTTTACCGCAGGGTACTTTCTTTTCAAATGTGTATCGAGACAAGAATGCAAACTGAGTAGCTCGATGCATTCAAATGTAATCCGAAGCATTGACAAAAAATACTTGTACACTGCATGGGGACTATCAGTTGTCAGCAGTCATTTTATGTTGTGTTTATGGCGTCTAAGGGATGTGACGAAGTGATCATATTTTCACAAAAAAAGTATCTCACAGAGGTTTCCGCGTAAAAATAGTGTGCAAATTTCATTGAAATCGGGGTTGTCTCGGTTTGGTAAAATTTTAGCCGTTCAATAAGTTAGTCTCAGCGCCATCCGCGAACAAAGCAAGAAGCACTCCTCGTGTATTGGAGAATATCAATGCCAAGTGGCATTCCAAGCAGATAGTTTTGAGGGAGAGAGATCGATTGATAGAAAAAAATAATTATATGTCAATTATTTTCAGATTATCACTATTTACAAAAAAGTACCGAATAGAAGTGCAACCGCTGGACTAACCAAGAACTTTCAACAAAGAAAATCATTATTCGTTGAACTAATGTCGTTGACTTTGAATAAACGATGTTGAATAACCTTAAAGTTCATTACTACTTTTGAAACACACCGGTAGGTTAGGAATACTATTGAAAAAGAGGATTCACTTTCAAAAATTTTATTTTAAACATATACTGAAATACTTGTTGGTAACAAACCAGTATTATCATTACATTCAATTTTTTTTATAAATAATAGTTATAACTCTTAAAGTAATAGATATATAATCAAAATGTTGGTATCATTCGGTCCGTCTTTTCCAAAACTATCTGTATGTGCGCCATGATGATGCCATTTGAAAAAAATTAGATAATTCAAAAAGAATTATTTTAAAGTACGCTAATTCATGAACAACATGGCATCGGAAAGGAACGTTCCACATGTGAGAAGTCATCATCAATAAAAAAATCATTGAAATTTTAAAAAAGAAAAAAAATATATCCTACTCAGAATCTGCTCTATATTTCAAAAACATAAAAATATACAAGTTATTCTATTTCAAAATCTAAAACTAAGCCTCCCTAATTTTTGTGGTTTGATTCGGATTATTTCTTTCAAAAATAGGGGTGCGCCACCTCTCGCAGACTCACTCAGCAAATATGTGAAATGAGTATCTGATTTGAAAAAAAAATCTGAATTGTCTGTTTGTTTCGACAGTTGTAGAAAAAATATTACATGAAACTCGTGAGTAGTTTTTTTACCATCATGGATTGCTGCACTCCGCCTACGGAGTCAAAAGTACCACTGTAGTCACTTGATACATAAACAACAATTTTATTCAAGATATATCAATATAATAAAAATATAAAAAGTGTAGCATTATCGATTAATGTTGACTTGGTGTGTTTTTATGATCCACACTATTGACTATTAATTGTATTGTTATAAATACGTAATATACTTTCACTTTCAGCACTGGTGTTTCATAATTCTGTTTTTTTTGCGAAAAATTGGGTATTACCAAAAAAATCCAACGTGGTAGCATTTCTTTGTAACTGTAGCAGTTTAATAATATTACCAATCTCATGAAGCTCCCAAAACCTTTCACATTAAAGATTTTCTGTCTTCGATTCTCATATGTCTAGTGCATACCTTTCCATTCACCCCGTTCCCATTATTTCTACGATAAATCTATGATAGATTTCATAATACATGTAACAATAATTATATTATTCAATCAACATAAAACTTTTATAGTTAGTGAAAACGTAAATAAGATTTCATTATAATTGTAAGTGGCTATGTTCTGCATCATAACACGTTGCTTGTGATTATAGATTTTAATTTCGATTAAATCCGTCTGAATACTCAGCAAACCAACAGTTCTAATATGTAGTACAGAAAATTATAGACTATTTTCAATGCTTCACTTTCTCTGATGTGGAACAGTGTTGAAAAAAACTAGTTATACTAATCATAATAATAATAAAAACAAGGAGTTCAAAGTGTCTCCACAGCAGATTGGTAATGGACAGAGCCTGTTAAATCATCAGCAGTTTGGATCTCCTTTTCTCTTCAAGCCAGCAGCCCGAGCAGTTGACTGATGAACTTGCGGTCTCACTTTCGACACCAAACGACGTGACCCAAACTCTGTTTCCGAGTTGGAACTCGTTTGGCGAAAAGCCAATTAAACCGCAGAAAATTCAGTTCTGCATAAGGATGAGCCTATATATGCATGGGGTCTTCTTCAAGAACATCGAAGACCTCGGCTCATCTAAAAACTTGACATACGCCTTTTCCAGGTCAAGTGCGCTGAAGTAGGAGATCATGGGATGCATGATGGCCTACCAGGATCGTATCTTTAACACTTTGGTCTACCTCAGCCGCTTGATGGGTATAGAGGTCCCTGATACTAGATGCAGGGCCTTCCGCGAGACGCCTGTGACCATAGTGCATTTGTTAACGCGGTACTTCGAGTGTTATATATTATCACCTACGATACTCGTACGGTATAAACGAAAAACCGATGTTGTCTTGCGCTAGGGAGGATATTGGGTTCATTGTGGAGAACGAGAAGTGACGAATTCATAGAAACTACTCTTTTCCCACTCTCAGGCAAATACAAGTCAATAAGCCTGATATAGTCCTCCTCGATCATCAAGGTAACACGATGTTCGTCATAGAGTTTTCGTCTCCTGTCGAAACAAACATTGTCCTAAAAGAGGAAGGAAAAACGATCGAGATATTGACATTTACTCTATACCCAAAACATTCAGTTACAACGGTTATTCTGATAATAGGGTTCCTTGGCGGTGTGATGCATTCGCTACTCTCTAACATAAAAATCATACCGCCATGTCGCAAGACAGCCGAAATCATAGCCGGACGAATGCAGAAGGCTGTCATCCTCGGTTCATTGCGTCTGCCAAGATCACATGATTCCCGGACGCATATAAGCAAAACGTACCACGTTTCAGTCAATGGAAGATATTCTAGCTCTCTGATTGGTTGTGACCAAACACAGGTGCACTTTGCCATCCAGACTAAAACGTGGTGCACTTTGTCGCCCGGAAATTTATTCGAAAAAATTCCCTGTGGTGAACAGGCAAGCTAGGTTAGCTTGCTCAGGTTAGGTTTGTGTGTAAATCGCAAGCAAAGAACTAATTCACGCATTTTCGACTCGCAAGCTAGCTTAGCATGCTCGGGTTAGGTTTGTGTGTCAATTTCGAGCAAAAAACTAATTTACGCTAGTGCAAAATGCACCTCGTTTCAGTCTGGATGGGCAAAATGCACCTGTGTTTGGTCACAACCAATCAGAGAGCCAGAATATCTGCCGCTGACTGAAACGTGGTACGTTCTGCTCATATGCTTCCCGGACTCCATAGCGGCTTACCACATACTTTGGAAGTGGTAGTTGGGGTGATGATTAACCCAGCGCGCCCTTCGAATTAGCCGGAGCTTCGGAGAAAGGGCCCGAGTGGAAAATTTTGATTCAAATTGAATAATAATAAAAGGCATGGGGGGAGCGACCAACACCTGACGCACTGGTGAGTAGCGGCACCACCTACCTGAGCAAAATGGGGTATACTGGGCAAACTCCCCGGTAAACCCAAGACTCAGTTCCAAATATACAAGTTGGACGCCACCACCCGCCCCCTTCGGATTATAGGTCAAAGGCAAAGTGGTGGATACGCATCTGAGGAGTTACCAGAACAAGACGACCGCGATGGATAAGGACGCTTTGAGTGAATACATTAATTGAGGGACGACCCTGAGAGGATTCATGCTCTGTGGTGTGTGAGACACCCAGAGCTTCCCGCCTTTCCACCCAAAATCTTAGGGATCAAGTATCTCGTGGCAGATATGCCACGTGTCTTTCTGGCTGGAGAGGAGGCTAACATCATACCACCAATGAAGAGCATCAGAACCCACAGAGCGCTTAACACCAAGCTCCTGAAGTCAGAAATATGGCTGCAAAAAAATCACTAGTGAAGCGGGCGAGAAGCTTCACAGAAAACATGAAGTTCCACGATAAAACTTCTCGCTTATTCCAAGAGCCTCTACGTGTTATGGATAAACACCGGCCGCTGATCGGATGAAGGCTCAAAGAACTTTGCTGCTGATGGGTCAAATAACTATCGGTGAAAAAAATTATCTAGCACCTACCACCATCTGGAAAAAACACCGAAACCACAGATCTGTCTGATCCAAAGAACTACAGACCTATAACATGCTCAGATTAAGAATCCTTCGAATAGGGCAAAAAGGTTTTATGTTGACATTTAAAAATAATTCTGAGAACCTTCATGGGAGTGGGCCCTCGATGTTGTTACACAGCAAAACAATTTTATCGTAGCTATGATTGTTATGGTCTTCCGAACCTTCTGAGAGCTATCACAAAACTAAAGTTGTTACTTGGGAGAGTAGGTCATACAACATAATAATCTAAGAGTTAACGACCCATTACTATACACTAGGGGTGGAACTCTGTAACTTATATAGCATAGCATGCGCTATATCTTTCCTGTATGCTTCCTTTGAACTTCGTTTCGCTTCACTTAGCCATACCAAACAAGTTATAGAGTTCGACCCTTGGTATCTGACAGGTGTAGTGCAATGTGGTATTAGTTGGCAAACTAGTTGCTTACCGCCAGTTAGTTGCCTCATACCTAACTTCACAAAATTGGTGAAAATATGCATTGGTGCAGCTCCTCCAAGCCACCAAATTAGAACGTTATTTAACATCCGACTGATGAAAAAAAAAAAGGTCTAGTAACTGATAAATTGTATGTTCACCCGCCCCCCCCCCCAAACTGAAATCCCGGATGCGCCACTGGAAATATGGGTATTTCGACCTCGTCGAAGTTATTTTCGTTTGGTTATGTCCACTCTCCGGCAACTTCTCAGACTATGTCCGAACTCCTACCAATTCTTGAAAATAATATTAATTCGGATTTGATGATATGCTCAGTTTTTTGAATGGATTGAATGTTCAAAAACACTTCCCTTTTGATGAACACATATTGGGGCCCTTCTGTCAACATTACGCATTTACTTTCAATACGTTATAATCTTTGATAACGTAATAGTCGTTTCTGAGGGCTCCTCAAAAATAGAAATCCAGGAGTATGATATCCGGTGAACGAGAGGTTCACTCCTGCCGAATTAAAAATATTTTTTCCAATTTAAGAAATAAAAGCTACCCAAAACACCAATGATGCGACACTTTCACTCGACGCGCGTTTCAGTAACAAAGCTAGCATTCTCAAGAGCTATACGCTTACTACGGTAGAGAACAAAATTGTAATCCTATTTACTTATCTGAGTGGTTAATTGCACTCATTATCTATTTAAACTCACACTATTCTACCTACCTCAATTATCTACTCGAATTGTTTACTTTAAATCAGAAACTACCTGCTCTAATCTACTTGTTTCGTATTTGATGACATTTGGATCAATGACTAACATTATATTGATATAATAATATTTACTTTTTTTATTTATATTTGGACACGAGAAAAAATTATTAGTAGTAAAATAACGAATAATAATAAACTAAGTAATGATAACGAATGAAGACTAATGAATTATGAAGGAAAGATACGTTAATTGTACTATGAACTTGAACAAAGGGCTGTATGGAATAAGGCCCTTATCAGCATTCATACTATTTTTACACTTCGCAATTTCTAGACTCTCGAATGCATCGAGGAGTCTACGGTCATGAACCTGTCTAATTGATCTCAAACTTTGTGTCATCAAATCGGTGCTGGTGGTCCAAGGCATGTTGAGCCACAATCGATTTTTCTGGTCTCGAAAATCGGATATGAGCATTGTGCTCTTGGAACCATACTTTCATGGCCCTACGGGTCTGACCCACATACTTCCCCTCGCAGTCCTTACAGATAATCTCATAAATCCCCGCGACTTTTCTTTTTCTTCCGTCTTATCTTTGGGAGTACCCAAGATTTGTTGTAGTTTATATGAAGTCTTGTATAGCACCTTCATATTGAGGATTCTAAAAATGCTGTCGAAACCTCGAGTAACTCTGTTTGAAAAGTCGTAGAGTTACGAAGGGTTCTCTTAAATTTATGTTTCCTAATCGGTTTGTCTACCAAGTCCGCAGAATAACCGTTTAACGTTGAGTGGAAACGACAAGAGTCGCCATTTTGTGTTGTATGCAATGGTGAGAAACTCTCAGGTGAGTGTGTTCGTGTCTTTCCTGCAGATATCGAATCCAAGCTGATTTTGGTCGTTCCTAATTACTAATTTTGTTAATTTTTGCCTTTTTGCCGATACAGCAATAAGTAAATAACATTAATATAATTCAAAAAGTGTAAGTAAATAACAATAGAACTAAAAATGATCTCAAAGTTGCGATTTGGTGCCTTCCTGCTCGTAGAAGAGAACATAGACTTCTCCGCTTACGAGGGATTTAGGTGAACAAGGGGTCACTCGAGAATAATACATCTAAAAATGGCAATTTTTTTTGTTCTCAGTTTCATACGTGAACGATATGATTTGAAACTGGCTATTAAATTCTGAAACAAAACTGTATACATCCACCTGTTTTTGTATCAAAAATAGCGAACACGTCGTCCACATATCTAACCCAAACCCTAGGAAAATAGCTGAAGCTCTTTCTTGCTTCCATTTCAAACTTACTTATAAACAATTAAGCTAGGAAGGGAGACAGAGGATTACCCATGACTTTACCTTCGAGTTGCTCATAAAAGCAGTTATTGAACTGAAAGCAATTCTGCCTCATGCAAAGTCTGGCGAGGGTTGAATACTCGCCTACCATTTCGTCACTGAAACCGTTGGTCAGCAGTATTTCACTTAGATATTCCAAGGTTTTAGGTATTAGAACACTGGGAAACAAACAACTAACATCAAAAGAGATCAAGATTTCTCCTTCTTCCAAATAACTTTCCTACTTTCAACTTTAGCAAAAAATGTCATATGGGACTTTTTGTTTTCATTTAAATTTTTTTTTTTTATATTTTGAGTTCGCAATGTCAATTATTTCTTTGTCTTCAGAATTGAGAAGAGATGACCATAAAAAATGCTACTAGTTTGCCAGAATTGAGAAGAGATGACCATAAAAAATGCTACTAGTTTGCTCATTTAACCGAATTCGTAGCGTTAATAATGGTGCCGACTCAATTTGGAACAGGCTGTTATACGAACGTAGACAGACTTACACTATGGAAAAAGAACAGACTGATATTTCATAAACATTTAGTCATTTATTCGCGTCAATTATACTCCGTCTATAATTGTAACTGAAACCGATTACTACAGGTATGCGTCACAGCCTGTAGACAAGTATATTATTTGATACCAATGTCCAAGGTGACGCTTATAATGACGATAAAATACTTGGAGGACTGTGATGTGCAGTGACCTGTGTAGAAATCAGTAATAGATATGCACTTGTGGAAATGTTGAATTCATTCAAACTGAGGTCCCAAAATAGATTAGGTATACTTAATTTCATCACTCGAGAAAATATAAAACAACAGTTTACTCTATACGTGGCGGCATAAAATAGTCACCAAAATCAATCATTATCTGCGAAATCATAAAGTATGATTTTTTGCAATTCACCAAATCATTCTCTTTTTTTTTGTTGTTATTCTGTTCACAGTTTGGTGTAAATAGCTGATGCTATTTAAACCAAAATTACAATTCTGAAATTAAATTTGATAACTTGAGATTGGTGAAATATTCTACTACATGATGAAAAGGGGAACATTCTCCATGAATATTGAAAAATGAAAAATGTAGTATCTAACAGAAAACATAGAGGTTATCTTGAACGATGGAAAATAGCGACAAAATATGAATAAGTGAAGATCATGATCAAAGCAATCTTCAACACCAGTTCCATTCAGCCCCCGACTTGTTAAGAAGGAAGGAATAGTAAGTGAATTACGTAGGTACCGACGAGTTTGGCTTAGCAACTAGTAAAATGGGTTATTATATGGAACATAATGTGACAATAAATGGCAAAAATTTACATTTTTGAAGCAATCAACAATTTTCGAAATTTTTATGAAATTTTATGAAATCGCTTTTAGTTACCTTTGTTTGAGAGGCACTGGTTTGATTCTACAGGCCGTACAGCGTGTATACTGTCCTAGGGGAAGCAGATGTGGTAAATAATCGAAAATAGTCCGGTCCTGTGAAAATAATCATTCTCCCTAATTTCGTTCCCTTAACACAACCGTCTGTCGCAAAGCTTGATTTCAATAAGTTTTGTCTCTATATGTATATGCACTAATACGGACAAATAGTTATCTTTTTTTTTGTATCTCTAAACAAATTATTAGTATCTACTTTTGGGCAATATTATCATTATCATGCAGTAAATTTAATATACTCGCGTGTTGTATTTGAATTCAATGAAAATTTCTTATTAGACACCGACCATTTTTACACTGAACTCTATGATTATTGGAATTATATAATTACGCCAATCATTTCAAGCTGGCCTCCACAACTTCAAAAATAATATTACATGTCTGCCACGTTTTGACAAATCCCACTTAAGTATTTGGATAATTATTAACAAACGTAAACGTCACTTCAAAGTTACGCAAACATTTTCAATTTGAAAACGTTTTATCTGGGGTAATATACCAATACCTCATTATCAGCGAATACATTTCTCAATTTCTACGGAAACAGTTCAATTTGAAAGTTCAACGTATGAATTCGGAATAGTATATTCTATAACAAGGTTAGAATGAAAAATTCGATGCTAGTGGGAAGTACCGAGCTGAAAGCGAGCGCGAGCATAACGAATTTTCATTATAAGTTCTGTGCTTTCTCCACAACCAGAAATTTTACATATAATCAAATGGAAAGCAAACGAAAAATTATTTTGACATTTCATTTCACATCCTGTCACTATGATGCAGCAGTCACGGCTAACGTAATTATTGCTACAACAATTTATTTATTGATTTCATCAATGAAAACTATAAAGAATTTAAAAAAATAAATAAAAAATCAGTTATCTGAATTAAAATGCGAATTTTCACTTTCAGATTTTTTCTTTCCTTTTCAGTTAGAGTCTTTTCACAATATCTATCAGATGTAGTTCAATGTCCAGCGTGGATTGTGCCGGGGAAGTAGTTGTTTTCTGTTAGATATTACAAATAAATCACATTTTTCAATTTTCATGGAGAATGTTTCCCTTTTCAACATGAATACCTCCCAAGAGGTTATCTTGAACGATGGAAAATGGCGACTAAAGTTTGTCTTTCAGTCGCAGATGATTCCACAACAGATTTTATGAATGTCCTATTCATATTTTCGAACTAAAATTTCAGAATATTATTCCTATGTAATTGAATGAAATACACGCAAAATGCATAAGACACTAAGACAGCAATATAATATTTATTCAATATCAAGAGTGAGAATGTTACCATTCTGTTATAAAATATGATTTCAGAATTGGCAAATTCTGTGACGGTTGTGGAGAAATTTATATTTTTGAACATACATCTTCGATGAAAATAGATTAATAAAAATCTAGCTCTTTGCAAATTCCCTATACTATAGGAGTTTTGTAGGCAGAGCATCGTACATACCTAAAATAATCCAACAGCCCCATACGACCGAATCACCTCTGCCCATGTAAAACTTTTTCTTCAAGAGCGTACTTTGCAATACTTTCCACAGACCGTCAATACTCTGCTCCTTCTTCATTTAACGCTACATGAATATTGTTGTCCGATATTTCAAACAACGAATAAATAAATTTATAATTATGTTTTTGATGGTGGTTATACCACTAGAATGGTCACCAACCATTCCGCCCTAACGTGTAGATGTTGGCCATAACCTGCGGCACACCCCAGTTAATTTAATCTTAAATTTTAAATTGTTTTTACTTCAAGTCTCCATGCCATTTTAACCCTGTATTACTTCAACTGAAGATGAGCATTGCTATGCTCGAAAACATGTTTTTGAATTTCATGTGACGCAAGCCCTTTAACAAGTTCTTGCCTAACCTGCGTTAACATCCTTCCCCTTACCATTGAACTGAAATATATATATTGTGGAGACGACTTTGAGTTTTACTTAACTTCTGTTACATTGAAACTTCACGTAGTTCCTGAAATGAAATCTTTCAAAATGTAAATTTTGGCTTTTTGAAGAGTCTTAATTTTTTTTATATACTTCTGTTTTATAAATTAATGGATACAATAAATAAAACGCGTTATTTAATTATCAGTCTGAAGACGTGGCCACAAATGGTTCATTCACTTACCACAACTGGTAAGAAGATGCTACAACTGGCGAAATAGTTATTTATGGTACTAGTGTGTTATGTTGAAAATAAGTCACGCGAGAAAGATTAAACTGTCAAAATAAATTAGTTTTGTGCGTATGACATCCTGATCAATATAATCCATGTACTTCTAAGATTAAATTGAACTTGTTGAATTATTCTTTACAAATACAACTCGTTCTTCAAACTTCATCAGATAATTTTTTATCTCGTGATTTTATCAATCAGTTTGTTGTCATATTTTTGTAACAAATGGTTTTGCTGGAAAATATAAAATTATGAATCACCATGAATGCTTCAAATTTTATCTATAATTTTTTATTTTCTACGAAAACTCTTTGTTTTAAATTAAAAATAAATATTTTTTAATTAAGTTCAATGTAAATCTGTATAAATACATTGAATAACTTGATTCTGAACGTCAACTCAAAATGTCATACTTACATAAATCTGATTGATGTTGACAATTCATTGAAAACTAGGGGTATTATCGATAAGAAGTGGTTTTATCATGAATAATATATAATAATATAAGTGCCGATAAAATTGCCGATTAGTCATCGGCTTCATTTGACGAGTTATCATAAAATTTGGAAATATAATTAGTACGTAGCACGAGTTGTATTTCCTAAAATATTATGATAACGAGTAATTGTGAAGGAGAAGAATAATCATTTTCATTTTGTTTGATAATTTCACAATTTTTGCTCTTTTTTTATATGAATAATTGGAAATAGAATTATTTATGTCAACTCAATTTAGATACGTAGATAATTACAGAATGGAACTCGCTCTCATTTTGGTTAGAATTTCAGATTCTTTGTTAGGGTGCATGCTCATATAGTATTGTTAAGAACTGGTAAAACTGTGTATCTGCAGTTCCCCATCTATTGGATTTCATTTTTGTTCTAATAAACGAATAATATTCCGAGAGCAAAACGATATGCAAACGTCAGTTATGCGTCAGAATGTTCGTTGCGATGGATATCGAGCTAGTGGTATAATAAACAGTAAAAAAACAAGAGCTTTTTTTTATCGGATAAATTCCTTTCTTCTTCGAAATAATTTTGCCATTCAGTAATTTCACGAGAAAAACTGACATGAACAAATTGCGAGACCGCAGGTCGAGCAATTTTATCTAATGTCAGTTTTTCGAGTAAAATTGCTGATTGAAAAATTTTGAGTTGAAAGAAATAAATATAAAAGAAAAGTTAAAGTGTTTTTTGGCAAGATAAATCAACGACAATACATAAATACACCGCAATAATACTTACCTTCAGTAAAACAGTTATTTAACACAAAAATTAGGAGCAATTTCATTGTTTTTTTTTTGACAGTTGCGTGATATTCTCAATATAACTGAATGATTGGCCAGAGTAATGTATTGATTGCCATTGGTTGAAATCACTAAAATGTCAGATTTTGACATGTGAAGAAAATTGATTGATTAAATCAGTCCTCATAGATAATACGCCTTGTTTACATCGAACTGTCAAATTTAATCGTATTTATATCAGTATAGCAACTTGAGTGAATGTTCAATTGTACTTGTTTTATTAAAAAAGTTATTTATGATACAAGTGATAAAAGTGTCATTTTATTTTCTGAATATTGCAAAACGAGCGTCACCGAGTGAAGTAACCCCACGAGCAAAATAAAATCACTTTTAACAAATTTATCATACAATATTTTTTGACACGAAAGTATAATTAACAATATTCAGACGGAATTTCAACGTACTCACGTAATTCACTTTTAGCAATGGTGATTCACTTTTCGCATTGCTGAAAAATGGCATATTTGAATTGTCAGTATCAAAAATGCATTTTAACATGTTCATTTGGCAAAAACATGAAAACGAACTGACTGCTGAAATCCGGAGTCCGTTTTGAAAACAGAGACACCAGCCCTAAAAGCATACAGTTCTTATATAAGTTGATAATGCTTCAATATCAATAGTTCCACATTCAGACCGTCAAAAATCAGATTGAGCCCGCCATTCAAAGTGAGGCATCGCAAAAATGGTGTCCTTCGAACAGAACCACCAGTAGGTACTAGATGTCAAGTCACTGTCAGGTTGAAGATACTGCTGATATGTAAAATTCGAAATTTCTCACAAAGAAATGAATATGATCTCAAAAGGTATAACAACTGTTTGGGACAATTAGCTTAATTTATAGATCCTCTAGAAAAAAATTAAAAAAAAATTAAATTAAGTATGTCAACTTGATATTAGATTATTTTTAAATAACTTCAGGGTTGGTTAACATGGACTGAAAAGAGAAGTAGTATGTTCTTCAGGAAAGTATTTTGATGACGAGAGAATAGACGAACTTATTTTCATTAGTATTCATAATATATATATTTTTCTGAAAATGAAGACGCAAAAAAAAGAAATTATTTTCATTACTATAACTCTGAACTGCTCATGATACTCTCGATTAAGTAATAGTATCACTTTTTATGAATGAAAAATTATTGACAACTGACAATTTCCATGCAAATAAAATAACTATTGACTGTATTTTCAATCATATTAGATCGTGAAATTCTCAGAAGCTCCAGGAAAGCGAAATAATCAATTTTGTTTTTTGTTGATAATTGTTTCAGGAGATCAACCACTTCAAATAGTATTATCTCATTTTTTTTTCAGTTTTTCTCACATGAACTAATTTTGAACACAATCAACTTGTCAATCGTTGCACTTTCTTCACTCAACACTAATCACATTCTGATTTTAATCTATATATTCACACTCATTAACTTTCACGATTTTCGCGATGTACCACCATATATTTCGTGTTCTACGCGCTAGGCACTGAGTAAGCAGCATGTGCATTTTTATCGACTACTCTACTATTTCTATACTAGAACTGAATAAAGTTGCCATTGAGAATTGCAACCAGCAAAGTAGGAACTACAGACTTTGTTTACTATCACCGCGGGAAACATTATATTCAACAATTTAGTACGGTTGCTTGGAATATTCACGAACTAATACTACTAATGCTGCAGATAGAAATACAATTTGGCCTTTAATGATAGAAGCATACAACTTGGGGTACATATTACTACATTGTATATGAATGTTTAATTTTGGAAATAAGGCCATCTCAGATTTTGCTTGTTGCAGTTATGGCGGATATTCAAAATGGCTGCCTTTGGCCAGTATTTATTGTTCTGTGCACTAAGGTTGCTATTTTTAATAATATTATAGCATATTTTATTCATAATATATTTATTTATTGAATTGTTAGTTTTTACGACCTTTCGTATAATGACAAAGAAAACTGTGGTTCTTGAGAGTACACCTTTCTTCAATTCGCCTTGTCTTCTTCAGGTCTATAAGAGTGAGATTTCTGTGTATTGTGATATGTATGATATGTATGTTATAGAATTTGATCCTCTCCCTAGCGTTACCATCTGGGTGCCAATTATTACTTGTACTCCAGTTTGGGGTTTATTAGAAGTGGATGTTTTACCCCGGCGGCGGCTGGAAGTGGGATCAAAATTGAATCCAACATTATCTCACGATCCTTCACGAATTGAGAGAAAAAATAGGTACTATATACCATTTTCACGTCCAAGGAATGGACTAGTAAAATGCATTCCTAAATATTTACAATTTTTTTGTCACCGTTTCGTCGAAATGTTCGCCCTCTTCAGGGCTACAATAAAAATGCCTAAATACAAACAACAATTCAAGGACACATAACAAATAAACGATTGAATGTGTGAATAGAATTGAGTATAGTTGAAATATTGTAAAAAATCGTAATATAACTGAAGTACTAGAGAGCACAAAACAAATGTCAGGAAACAATTTAAAATGTGACAGTTATTCTTCTCACCCCATGTGTAATTTTTGGCTAATGATATTTGAATGATCAAATAGTTATTTATGATACAAGTGTTAAAAGTGGCATTTTATTTTGTGAGTGGGGAATATTGCGAAACGAGCGTTAGCGAGTGGAGCAACCCACGAGCAAAATAAAATCACTTTTAACAAATGTATCATACAAAATTTTTTGTTCAACAGTTACTGCTAGTAAGAAAAAAACAAAAAAAAAATAAGATCCATAAGGATTCGAACACACGATCTTTGGATTACAAGGCTGACTGACAGATACTTCAAATATAATAAACCCCAACGCACTTTATTTATGAATGTCATTATTTGTCAGTGATGAAGGACATTCTACAGTTGGACTAAATACTACTTCGTTTGTAACTTCAAAAGGAATTAGTATTATCAATTGCGCAAACGACCAAATACATGTGTGAACTTTTATAAACGATTCTTCTTGAGTAGGTGTTCTGATTATAATATCTGATTGAAGTGTTTCCATTAGAGAGATCTATATTACTGAGTATCCATCATCTCATCTGCCATTTTACTTTTAACACTAGTGTTAAAAGTACTTTTAACACTAGTGTTAAAAGTGATTTTGTGAAAACGTCAGTTTTTAGTTCATGTGTCAATGAATTAAAAACGTCATTTTTAATGTCAGTTGTACAAAAAAACGATTTTTCATAATAATTCATAAAAAAAGGACTAGGTACCTACAATTGGAATTAATAATTTCATCAATAGTTGTAGGTGATATTGGATCAAAACACATCATAATTATTGTTGACTGGGAAAAAACTCAAACGACAGGTTCATCTAGAATGAATTCAAGTTTTTATTTTCTTTTTCCGTGAATAATTACCGAGTGGAAATGAAGGTTTTCAACCACCTGAAGTTGAATTTATGTGATGCCAAAATGTTTCTATAAATACTGTTTGAATTGTTGCTGTCGGTCTTTAAGTTGACACATCATAGCTTGTAATAATGGTCATTTCAAGAAAGAGTCTTTTGCTAAAATCATTACCCAAAATGTTTTTGCCTTTGAAATAGAAATGATGGCCGAGCACAAAATGCTGATTTTTTAAAATTTTTTTTTTTTTCAGAGCACAGTCATAATAATGTTGTTTCAAGTACTGTTTAGTTTGTCGAATGAATATCAAGTCACATTCAGTGAATGGTATTCGATGATTTATATTGGTATTTTCTATCAATGGTGTCTTGTCTCAATTTTTTTTTCAAATATTATTGATAATGAAGCACTTATGCAAAGTGTGCTCTGTGGCTTTCAACGTCCAAACAGGCACAATGATATTTCTTTCGGTGAATTCTGAATTGATAATGAGAAACAGAAGATAAAATTATTTCGATGAATAAATAGACTGAATGAAATTAATTTAAGAAAGTTTTAAGGCAAATAAACAACAAACATTATGAAAAATATTGGTTAGATGTTGAAAATATCATATATAGGGGCACCTACTGCACAGTTTTGAATAGTTTGAGTTGAACTTTCAATCAAGGTTGGTGAAGTATAAACTTCAGATTGAATCTATTATTTAATGAAGTAAGTCAACGTAAATGGGTTATCAAATGAAGGATGGAACTCAGAAAGAGGAAGAGACTGAAAAAGAAAGAGAAGACAGAAAGAGTTTCGCGAGTTCTTGAGAGCTATTCTTTATCTTCTAGACTAAGTAAGGGATTGATATGATCAACACATCAATATCTTTAGCTACCACAACAAAACTGGATGATGAAGAATCAAATGCTGTAGTGATGATAACTAATCTATCCACATCACTATCTGTTTGTTTAGTTCTCATTTGATTAATTGTGAGGAAATAAATCTAGTTTCATTATTATCATTTGCAAGACATGTTTTTTGCGCAATTTTCAATTGTTTTGAAGATCGACGTTGTATTTTTCCACTATGTACTTATATCTGACTAACTACCAAATAATATTGAAGAGACTGTCATTAAATTGACATTCAATGCGATATATCGAATTCTGATGGAGTATTACTATTATCTACTCATAGTGAATGAATCAAAACTCTTTGATATAAGCAACATAAGTCTACTGCTCACATTAAAATGTTAAAGTATATGCGAAAACTTAATAATATAATAATAATCTTCATTGCTTTTATAGCAAGGAATTTGGGCTGAAACTTATAAAAATAAGATATGGACTAAAGCCAAATCATAGCAAGGACATGGAAATCTCAAAACTATGTATCAGAAAGTGAACGAAGATAAAAAAGAATTTTACTCAAACACACGCGACTGATAAACTGGACTACTAGTATTCACACAACTCTTACATCATAATAGCCATTGCTCCACCTGTTAATGATTCCCGTCCTAGTTGCAATTCAATAGTGAAGTGCCCTCCCACAGGTACTGTGCAATATTTGTCAAGTGCAATAAAACGAAAAAAATCGTGCGCTGCTATTCAACATATCCCATGTCTTATTATGCAAATGATGTAACCTCTATTGTTCTAAAAGCATAATTATTATCGCCATTTGTTGCTATGGATCGCGGCGAACTTGTCATGGTAGATTAGTGATTTGTGTTCGTTCAACCATTTCAAAATGAAAAAATATAGGTACACAATAAATCCTAACTGGGGATTGTGATCCTTGCTAAAGTACTGAAAGGGAGAAATCATATGATAAATGATACTAAATTATAGAATTACTATCTCAGCCCACAACTATTTATATGAAGCAATGAAGACTGAGTAATCTCCACGCTCCACCTGCCTAAAATAAAAAATTACCAGAGGAAGGTGTCTATTTTTCCTGTACTCAAGAATGTTTTGTTCTATTCTTTTCTGAAAAACAACATATCCAAATACAGTGCGGCTTTTAATAGTCCCCCCCGCCCCATGTTAACTTGTGAACGGTTCGACGTAGAAACATGAATAAAAAACCGTTTCGAAGGTTTTACCAATACTACTTTTTGATATGAAAAATATGGTGATTGCTCAATAGGGGGTGCGGGGGGGCATCAACTCAATTTTTTTAAATGGCATGGGGGTCAAGTGGCACATCGTTGAAAAGAGAATTCAATTCTCTTTACAACCATAAAAATATTTTTGAAGTGTGTATAATTTTTTTCCCAATTTCGATTCTTATATCTTTCGAAATTTTTAAGTTAATGTGCCCCCAGCGTCATCTGTCACAAAGTATTATTTTTTCCTGGGCGATTTATTTAACTTGTCCTGTTGTATGTTGTATGTATTTATATCTATGTGTGTCAAATCTTGCAACTGAATTATGACCCACTTCTAGTCCGATTGAATTGAAATTTGGCAGGTGTTCATAATACGGGTGGCAAAATGCATTATGGAATTTTTGTTAGAGAAAAATAAAAAATGGCGGCTTCAATATGGTAGATTCGATTCTAACTTGGTATCTGGGGGTTTTCTGGGTCGGAAATTATGATTTTTTTGGTTCGGTTTTCGGTGTAGGAGATTATGATAAATTTCACTCAAATGATTATTCATACCTATTACTTATTGATAAAAAACCCACCTGAGGGAATGTGCTCCCTTTTTTGAGTGGTTTCAATTGACTGATTTACTCTCAAGCAGAGGCGAAAACGTGTGTTTTGCTGTCAAAAGTCAAATAATAATTTCTTCTTTTCAACTTCACTTGTCACTTGTTAACTGTCTGTTTCCTAACCAAGATGTAGGTCACGTTGTGCACATGTTCAACACGTGAATATAATTTTAAAATGTTTAAATTTTGACTAAAAATTTTTCAATTGTTCTGACTTTTTATTGTAAATTTCATCATCAACTTCATGTTCTTCACTCGATATTGTTTATATCTCAATCATCACATCATATTGCATTTTCACTGGAATTATGAATACATGCCAAATTTCAAATCATTCGGACGTCTGGAAGTGGCTGAAAATCACGTTCAAAATTTCTGTTATATAGATACATACATCAAGTGAATCTAATATAAGCGTGTTAAAAACGGCACTTTTATCGCGAGGTATTTTTGAATGTATTAAAATGAATTAGAATTCTTATAGAAACTTATATCCCGTGTTAAGGATAATCAAAACAATATTTAATTCCTAGGAAGACATCCGGAAGGATAAGTACGGACATGCGACTAATTGATTGTTTTGTAGGTCAGTGGCAGAAAAAAGTAATAACTTATGTTTCTACGCTTTCAGTATTCTACCAAAAATAGTCCGATTACAAAGCTTTTATAATTTATTCGTCAAGCTTTTCGCTGAAAGATCATCTATATAATAATATACTCGAATAACATAACACACCCAGTGGTTTGCTTCGATTCATTTTATGCAAATTCAGTCTCATAATATAACAAACACTCCAACACAATTTCGTTCGTTCATATAGGGCGGAGCTTTCACAAAACGAACAGCCGTGAAATAATTGCATGAACTCTAAATGTCAATGCGAAAGAGAAAGGTAAATTGTTCCAGATTTTTTAATGAAGGAATTTCGAAAAGTAATTTCTTCTGAAATTTCAGATCGAGTGGCAAAAGTATCAATCTTTGGGAATGGGGAAAAAAAATCAAGTGCGGTCACAAGGAGGTATTCGGGCCAAGGTAGTATCAAAACAAACTGTGGCAGATAACAAAAATGTCTTTTTGCGACCAACGAAGAGGAGATTCCATCCGCCAAAAGAGATAAGTAAACAGAATTACGTTCGACCAAAAGCTCATATGGAATCCCTATATTGAACTGCATGAGGTTCGAACAGCCCAAAGTAGATGTACAGAGCTTATGTAATCCCGTATCCCGCGTGTTCCTGAAAGTTAGACAACGAAACTTTCACGACGCTAATAATGGGGACTAAAGATGTAATGACAAATGTTTACTAATAGTCCGCAACGACAACTTGACAACTTGTCGAGAAAATGAATGTTTTCGAAAGAATTACGTCATAACTTCAAAGTTGTCAAAGGTCGAACAATAACATAACCACATTGAATTCAAACTTATTATGCACACGATATTATAATTATTAACACAGCAGAAGGGTTCTCTTTCACTTTTGATTAATGATTTGTAACAGTGTCATGAAGAGGATGATGAATTCTTCAATTATGTCTTTTTATTTTTCAATCCCAAACAAAGTAGTCAGGAATGAAGAGAACTGGTTCAAAAATTTTACAGACTACAAATTTTTCATATACTTCCGGGTGTCAAAAAATACATTCACTAAACTCCTGCCTGGAATAAATAATCTTGAATTAGGGAGGCCCAATTTAGAAACACCCTATAATGGAGGTGGTGGAAAACCCATTTCCCCAGAGTGGCAGCTGCCTTGTCTACTGTTAATATGAGATCTTCCAGCTGGATTTGCACCATACCTTCCATTCACAATTTTTTTATTTCTCTGTACGATTCAAGAGAAGTTATTAATTTTCCTTGTTTTTGAACTCAACATATTCAACTAAAAAATGACACCTGACGTGCGTTTTACTCTTTTGAAACAACCTCCCAATATGATTTTGAAATACTTTCAATATTTGACAGTTGTTCGAAATAATTCCATCAAGAAAATAGAAGGTTGCAAATTTGTGAATGTATCAGAATAGATGTTTTCAAAATTTGCAACAAAGTTTCAAAACTTTTGTAATTATTTCGAGTTAAGAAAACATATGTTCCTGTCAACGTAAAATGTTGGAAATCTACACGAGTGTCCGGAATATTTTTCCAAATGTATCTGATTGATGATGATGAACTTTGATATATCAAAGAAAAACATTATAGGTCGAAAAAAAAAATGAAATAATATATTCAATACTACTCCACTTCGTACTTCGGAAGAGGTTGCATACTGAGATTTAATGCTTTCTCGATGTACCATTCACTTGACCAAAGTTTGAAAATTTTGGAATTGATGTGAATTGATTGTCTATTTATACTGGCGTAATAGATTAGTCTTAGGCTGACAATACTGTTACAGACCTGAAATTCGATAAAGACTTCTCGAATTGTTCGAGATCGTTCGATGAATTAGATGGAAAAATCTAGAAGCACTAACTTTTGTTCTGGATCAATCGTCAAACATTCTATTTGTGTTCTATTGATTTCTTAAGTTTTCTAGAACTTTATTTGTATATAAAAGCAATGCATTTGTGAGATGAAGGAAGTTAGTTAGGAAGTTACTCTGAGTTACCTTGGATACAAGTATTTTGATATCAGATTTGACAGTGACTTGAATTACAGTGTTGTCAAGTGAAGTTTGATTAATAAAGGCGAGTTCATACCAGTGTACACTTATTTTTGAACCCGAAGACGCAACAATACACCAAAAACACAGTGCAGTGCATTATGGAGTCGACGCTTCAACGTTTTGTCTACAACGAGGTGTCCCCAACGCTTTTATTTAAAATGTTTTGTAGCAAGACAGAAGATTTTGAATTACACGAATCACACGAAACAGATTCATTCAAAAACAGTTTGTTTCTAGCAGTTTCAAAGAGCCTGAATGTGTTTCCCTGTTTTGACGTACCAGTGTGTGTCACTTCATATCCGTGGAGAAAAAACAACTTCTAAATAAATTAGTCAAAAACGTTTTGCGTTAAAACGTTTTTGATTTCTTGGTGTGTCGCCAGCCTTAGAGTAAAGACAAACCCCACCTTTGAATCCGAACCAAGAATTGAGTTCGTAATCAGGATAAAGCATGTGGACCTTGTTGGTGCATGGAGGAGTTTCCTTTTAATTCTGTTAGTTGACGGTGGACGTCATTGATGATCTCGTCGAGGCAACGGATGTTACAAAAATGAATCTGTGAATTTTTCGATGGTGTATCCTCGAAAATATCTTGTACCTAACAATAAATGTCATTGTGGTTTCACTTCTTAATGAAATCTTCCGAATGTCCCTGTACATTTTCACATCCTACTCCAATGAATAGACCTAATATCTCAACATCTCCGCACCTGCTGAACCCATTCGATGCATTTTATGCAAATTCACTTTCATAGCGCACACTGAAACAATGTTAACATTCATCTAAAATACAGCATTGTTGCGTTATTTGCGTGTGTGGGAACCATAAATCACGTCTCAGAATCCTTATAAATTCTGGTAAAAAGGCGATCTGGAACGCGGGCGTGGTTTATCGGAATGTGAACTACAAGACATTATACCTAACTTTCGTTTTTGTTTTGTACAGGGTGATATGATAATGTTCGCATCTTCATTTGGTTTCCATTATAGGTAATCTACTTTTTTGTAATGCTATGTCTTTGAGTTATATTTTTCTTCCAAAGTGAAAAATTCAATGTTTTCATTCAAAAGTGCACGACAGAATTTCTTGGAATTCGAAACAAAATTGTAAAATTGACAAGGTAGTGGTGAAAAGGAAGTGCACAGTGATAGTCAGAATATTTCTGGGAATCTTATTCTTTGCGATTATCCAGCTCAAATACTACTGCATACATATAATAAATTATTTGTCGAGACTGGGCGGGCGCTTTACTTATTTTTAGTGGCGCATTCGCCAGATATTCATATTATAGGTACATATCCTCATTTATCATGTAATCCACGAAATCATATGATTCTGTGAAGTATTCTCAATTTTTCTATGTTAGCAGGCGTGAAATTATGCAGCTTGTCAAATATGAGTTTCTCCATCACAGTTTTGCGACCTTAAATAGACAGGAAACGGCAAGACCTTAAGGCCCAGTTGAACATTCCAGGTTCAAGCAGAGCTCAACGTTGTAGTCGGTTCAAATTTCAATTTTAGTGTTATACAAATTAGTTTCAATGCTGAGCTTGACTGTTATTTGTCATTGCGTAAGGTTTAACTGAATTGTGGAATTTGATAGAAATATACACACCGACTTATAGTTTTGTCGTAATATAATTTGAGTGAATAATTTTTGTAAATTTTGATATTTTCAGTATTGTCTGTTTTTTCTAATCGTTGCGTGCTGAGATAAAGGTAATGCCTCAACAGCTACCTAATGGTCTTCTGGAACGAACAGATGATGAAGCAATAGAAAGTAGAAGAGATGGTAAAGAAATGGTAATATAGATGAATTTGTAGAAAGATTTTAGCAGATTTTAGCACAAATAAACGTTGTCAGTTTTCTTCAATTTCCTGCACACTCTGCAATTTATATTTTTGTAGAGGTAGAAGATACCAGTAATCGGTGCCTTTTAATGATAGCGACTCCGAGCACACATCCAATCTTACCCAACTAACCCAACTTCGGCTAATTCAGCTATAAACGTTGTTTATGATTCCGTCACTTTTTAGCGATGAAAACGTGAATGTACATAAATGATCGCTGCACTCGTCGTCATTAGGCTCGCTTCGCTCGCCCTTATTACATCCCGACCTAACTGCACACAAATTCAGTCTTTTAATGCAAAAGAAGGAAAAACAACCTAACCCTCACACCTAACTCACCCTACCTAACATAACCTAACCTCAATTAACTAAACAAACCTAAACATGTAAACATTTCACCAAGAAAGAGAGTGCTCCTACATGTTTCTTGATTTATGAGTCTTGTCTATTCGGATTCCCTCTTCCACGATATTATACAGTGTCAGTCAAAAACTTGGAACCATATGGGAAACTTTTTTATAATTGATTTCCGAAAAAATTATTCGTGATAAAAGTTGATGCTCATCGAGAAATTCATCATGGGTTATCCAAAAATTATGTTAGGTTCTTGGTTTCTAAAAAAATTATTATTATTATTTTCGAAAAGTATCTCTATCTATCAAAATATGGAAAATTTTCATTGGGAATCTTTTCATTAATGCACCCATAGTATTAAGATATCGTGCATCAACGTTGATGAAAAAAAAAACATAAAAATTCGAAAGCGATTTACCTATCTTTTAGATATTGTTATGAATCCATGATATGACCAATATTTCAATAATCAGGAGATATCTCATCGAAAATGATTTGAATGATGAGATGATGACGTACCAGAGGGATATTAATGAAAAAAAATTATGATGAATCAGTTTCATCAGAATTTCTTTGATATTCAAAATCTGAATTGTTCATAACGAAATATTTCTAATGAATGTTTTCCATATTTTGTGAAATAGGAGGTACTTTATTATTGATGATTTTTATAAATTTTTTAACTTTTCGTTGAGTTTCTCGAAGAAATCAATAATAATTTTTTTTTCCATATGGTCTCAAATTTTTAGCGGACACTGAATAATAAATAACTCATTGCTGAATATATCAAAGCATAGTATAATTGGATAAGTCGTGTTGTTCAATGTAAGCTTTCAGAGAAAAAATTGTAACATGTGTTTTATTGGATTTTCTAGAGACTTATTCGGTTTGATTCTTGGTTCTTGAAGAATTTATGGTATTACTGAATATATTATGAATATTCTATATTTTGAATTTATTCTGATATTGAATTTATTTTGTACATTCATGAATTTTTGTTGAGTCTTTCATGTGAATACTATACCATTGATGCCTGATGCAAACTTCATATTGATAGTTATCAAAAATGTCAATTTTTAAAAATAAAGGGAATTCTCAGTCAGATTAACACGAAAATCACATTAATTTTCGTATGTTTCAGTTGCCTTTTTAATTGTAGAAGCGACCTCATTAATTCTCAAGTCACCAATAACTGTTAACATAATGCTAAGGGAAATGTTATAGTTTATACGAACTCAGTTGAGACAACAGAAAATTGAAATTCCACTTAGAGTCGGAGTATCTTTCATGAAACGGAGGCAGCGGATTTTTTTTATAGGCATAGGTTTTTATAAAAATTGCACGTGTTGTGTGAAGCAGAAGTTGTTTGTATATTTTGATTTTTGTTTGAAAATATGAACAGGATGTTCATAAAATCAGTTGTGGAATCATCTGCGGCTGAAAGACAAACTTTAGTCGCTATTTTCCATCGTTCAAGATGACCTCTTGAGTGTTATTCTTGTTGAGAAGGGGAACACCTGATTTTGAAAAGATGTAGGCTCAATGTCCAGCGTAACTTTAGCGGGGAAGTAGTTGTTTTCTGTTGGATATACCAAAATTTCAATAGAAAATGTCCCCATTTTGTTTCTATATATTCGGGAAATAAAACGACTAAGTTCAACTCAAAAAAATATTTATAATGTAAGGTCTTCCGGTAGAACTGTGGCAGCCAGTCGTGAACTGAGCCCGAAATCACGTCCTATTCGATTTTTTTAAGGAAAATTGAAATAAATAATCATTTTATAAACATAAATTAAAATAATTTTCACTCTGAGAAAGGAAGAATTGCGCACTCCCTTTCTATCTGACAGAGTCCACGTGCGGACTCCAATCGATTTGAGACGATGATGGGTTAGAAATAACGTGTTATTTATGCCTATGCATATTATCAACGGCAATTTGTGTATTGATATAACCTCGTGTGATCGCTTGGTTCTGTGCTGTCTCAATTGAGTTCGTATAGACTTTACAATTTGTACACAGTGCGTCCCGCTTTAAATGCGCAACCAACATCATGAGCCTGATAACTGTACCATATTTTCATGTTGTGAAACCAGTTCTGTTAATAGCACAGCGTAATACGATCAAGAAATGAACATTTCCATTCGTTCTTCTTGACAATTTTATACAGCCTAGATATTGAAGTGAATATAATCATTCACCTTTACTCTGCTCGTTGGTCTATGGGATGAAGTAAATTAGTGTGGATTAGATTGTAAAAGGCAGATAAGAGTATACCTTGTTATCTCACCAGTCTAGATTTTTGCATAAATCCTCAATATCATTAATATCACTTTTCCGGTGCCAAGAATTTTCCGTAGGCTCAGTGGCTAGAATCTGCAAAGCTAGAACTAAGATTCTCAAAAATCGTGGTGTACCAACTGATTCGACTTCGTTTAGACAAAACAAATGAAATCGGAGTGTACTTATGTAATCGGTTCCAGATGGCGCCCTCATAGACAAGTTCAAATAATGAATTTTCATGTACCTGAATTTTAACACTTTTATGTGAAATATGTAGTTATTAGAGATAAAATGAAACAGCCTCAGGTACATGGCGACACAATTTTAATAGTGATTAGCTCTATTCTGTAACTAAATGAAGATATCTTGCCAGTGTTGTCTATTCATACCCACATGCATGAGATATGATTGATTGAAAAAGGCGTTCATTACCTATTCTTAATCTAAATTGAACTTGAGAGGTTGAGATTTACTTTTGATACTGAAATTGTTTTCGTATTACTTTAAAGACCACAATTGTCATATAAGTTGCAAGTGCTGTTGCATATATATCGCATTGAATTATCTCCCAATGCTGCTCTGTTACTAAATATGTTATAAGCAATTATTGTCATCTTCATCATAAGCTATCAGTCTCTTGGATTTTTCTTTCCTCGTAAGGTTTCAGAATTAGAAGGAATAGATTTGATCTCAAAGGCTATTCACGATACATAGTGCTAGAAAGTTCATTGGGGTTGCGTCAATTAACTGAAACCACACGATACAATTTGATGCCATCCATCAGAACGAATTTCTAGAACCGGTACAAAAGGATGTGAAAATCCTGTTTGTTGAGTTTCACATCAAATCTAGTGAATGTTTCGATAATGATAGTGAGGCATTTTGCAAGATTCTCAACTACATTATTCACTGTTATCGAAAATTTTCCTCGCCACAGTAAATGTTTCATGATTGGAATAATGCAAATTAAACGGGACGCACTGTACAAATCAAGTGAGTGTTATTATATAAGTGTTGATAATGATCTCTCAATCATGTGAAAATTCTTAATCGACATTTTCATTCCTTACCAGCTCCAGGCCAGAGGGCGGTCCTGCTTCAAAGTGGGTTACACTTGTTACATTATGTTCAGGCGGCATCAAATCTGCTACTTCCGTCATTTTCAATTTAAATCATCGCCCATTCGGAAAAACATCTATAATAAATGAAGATAAAAATTAATATGAGAATAACGTGGAAAAGGAATTGTTCGGTTCTAGCAGCTCAGCTCAAATCATAATCTGTTAGAACCATTGTATATTTTTAATATCTCAAAATTCTTTGGTTTAATGAGAAACCCGTAAATTTTTTATTAAGAGAATTTTGTGAAGGCATTATTGGACTAAAAGTATTTTGTAGATTTTCAAAAATAACACGTGATAGCTATCGGATTATAGATGAGCTAAGTCATTTACATTGTGTTCTAATTTGATATCTCTAGCTCATCAATGTACTTTTAATTAATATAAAATTTGAACTTGGTAACTGTTACAGCTATATTTGCTACGATTAAAAAACAAGTATCTTTAGTGTAACTCTGTATAAACATTTTTTCGTGAATTGAAATAATTTCAAGTAAGGGGGTCTGGATTAGATAATTTTTTTACATAATATGACTTATTTCTGGTACATTCGGCGTTATATTTTTTTTTTATATGCCCATATTTCTAGGCACACTTTCTATAATAGTAATGAACTTTTTCATAATTTCATTTTGTTAAACATAACAAGCTTGGTTATATAATAATAATAATAATAATAAACGTCTTTGTTACTTCCATTATCATAACTTTACAAACAAACAAAAGAGTTATATACAATTATAAGGAATGGAAAGAAAAGGCGGAGGAATTTTTATAGTGACAAGTCACTATTAATTTTTCTTTCACCTAACCTCAAAAATCGCTGTACATAGAGTGATGAATGAATAACATAGTTCAGAGATGTTAATATAATAATATACAGTGTGTCTCGCACTTCTCATGAAATACCCCCGTAATTTTTAGCGTAGAATTTGTAGAACTACAAAATGAACAAAATGATCTTTAGGGGATATTCAAAGTGGTATACACTGCACGCCAGCAGCGATGGATACACCGACATTTCTGAGAAATTATATTAGGACTAATTACAACTAAGTAATTCAATTTCTGAAAAAAATACAGTTTTAAAAATTACAAATTTGACTTAATTTTCATACTCGTCCAAAATTATGGAGGTTACAGGTGTATTTGCATGATAATTGAGACAAATTTGGATATTTGAGAATTTGTTGTTTCAAGGAATTTCAAGAAACAAAGTGGATTCGCAGTTAAATTGTTCGAATTATGAATTCTAGGACATATTTGAGCTATTTTGCCTAATCCATAATTTTTCAGAAATGATGTGATTCCATTGCTGCTGGCTTGAAGTATATCACTTGAAATTACCTCGTTTACGACATTATATTATATTATATTATATTATCGTAAATATGTATCACCAAAAATGTATCTACCTATATCACGGTTCTCACATAATCAGTAAAACTATTAAACCAATAAACAATCGACGAAACGTATCAACCATACTTTATATGGCAGAGAAAATAAATAGAAAGTTCTAAAAAATAGTCATGCTATATGTGTTGTTCTCGGTTATACTGAAACAAGAACTATAAAGTGTTTAATATGATAACAGTGTGTATGCAGTTCGGCTCTGTAAGTGTTGTTCTATACGATAAATTCTTTTTTAAAATAGTTGGGTTTTCTCATAACGTGAAGTTGGAACGATAAGTACCAGAACTAATCTAACTAAAATTCTTCATAAAAGTAAACATAAGATAAACATAAACATGTACATTGGGGACTTTGGGGAGGAATTCAAGAATTAATCCAACGCTCAATGAATTAGTTCTTAGTTTTGGGTTTCCGATAAAAAACAATAGCATATTTTCGATACCGTCTTCTGAAAAAGCTGTGTCTACATTTATTTGGGTTTATTATAATCATTGTACATCCAAGCAACTTGAAAAACAACTCACGCTCCCTGGTGTGCAATGGATATGCCCTGATCGCAGAGAAGGAAGGACATAATAGAATACGATCATCTACTTTTGGTTGCCCGATAAACTTATAGATGGCTCTGATAGCTGCAATGTTATAAAACTATATTTTGTATCAATGTTTCTTTTTATTTCGTATTCGTTCACAACAAAATGTTGATTAATTCAGTAAATTGACAATGGAGTTTAATACACATATTACAACATGCGCTCAATGCGCGTTTGATAAGTGGTGTCGAAGCCCTCGTTGCAATAATAGCTATGGGAATCCTAAAACAGGGACTTGCAACCGTCATTTATGAATTAGTTATAAACAATTAAATAGAAATGAACCTGTTTTTTTTTGTTTTTTGTTTATAAAGTGACTAATACGGCAATCCTATTGTCAATCTGAATAAAAGAATTGCAGAGAATTAAAATACGAACTCATGGGCTGACCCTTTTCACAGAAGTGGTGACCTAAATGTACTTTTCCTACGAGCGTACGGTACGGAAAAGTAACTTTTCCGCACGATTTTTCGTTTTGAAAGTTGTACTTTTCCGTACGATTTAAAATAGTGCGGAAAAGTTACTTTTCCGCACGATTTTTACTTTTCCGTACGATTTTTACTTTTCCGCACGATTTTTGTATTCTGTCTTATTAGTCATTTTGTAGCATTATTATAAAAACTTGTTTATTAAAAAACTTGTTTATTAAAAACCTTGTTTTTTCATAAATAAGATGGACAAAAACACTCGTAGGAAAAATATTATACCTAACTCATACGGAATAGTTATTTACCTAACAAGTGCGGAAAGTAGTACTTTTCCGCACGCGACGGCAGTTGCACGAACGACGCGGAGCGGAGTTCGGGCAAGCCGTTAAGGGCGGAAAAGACATTTTCCGTTAGAGTTAGGTACAATATTTTTCCTACGAGTGTTTTTGTCCATCTTATTTATGAAAAAACAAGATTTTTAATAAACAAATTTTTATAATAATTCTACAAAATGACTAATAAGACAGAATAGTTACATAAATTATTTAGTTAGTCCTAAATATCCTCATTTTCAACAATACAAAAATCGTGCGGAAAAGTAAAATCGTACGGAAAAGTAAAAATCGTGCGGGAAAGCAACTTTTCCGCACGATTTTAAATCGTACGGAAAAGTACAACTTTCAAAACGAAAAATCGTGCTGAAAAGTTACTTTTCCGCACGCTCGTAGGAAAAATGTCTTTTCCGTACTTGTTAGGTAAATAACTATTACCTGTGGCCACTAGAGAAAATACGTAAAAACACACGAATCACAGCCTCAAACAAATCGCAAAGTTTTCGTAAACAAAACGCACAGTTTGATATATCTCAGAAACGGCTCAATAGATTTGGGAGAAATTTTGTATGTAGATAGGGTTTTGCTTTTCAAGTTTATATATATATATATAGGTACCCTTCTTGGAAAATTACGATTTTACTGATAGTAATAATAATGATAATTTTCGGATCTTGAAAAATTTGGATCAAATTTCGTATTTAAATAAGGTATTGCTATTTGAGTTCATCTATATAGGCGCTTTTTTATGAAAAAATGTGATTTTACTCAACTGATTGTGATTTATAAGGCACCGACCTGTCCCGAAATACTGTTCCCATATATGGAGTGCAGCACCTAAACACATATTGACACTTTCATTATGTCCAAAAAACTGCCATTCATCCCGTTGGTGACACTTTGCTTACAAGATCACTCACTTCTCTGAAACACCACAGAAAAGTTGGCGATCTGTCTCTGTTTTACAGATATTTCCATAGACGATGAGCTTCTGAATTATCATCAATCGTTACACGGTTAGTGGTTCAATCGAGACTGACCCGTCGAGCTCAGTCCTCACTTCCATATGCCGTCATTTTGGAAATATGCCAAACATCTTTCAATGAACTGCAAAGCTGAGGCATATAGCCCGCAGAAATGAACAATTCCTAACTACTTTCCAAAAGCACTTCCGATGTTCTCTGAACATCACAGGATTTTCCATTTCGAGGAAAAAGAAATACAAAGAAAAAAAATTCAAACAATACCTTTTTAAATATTTTTCTAGCTTGCCTAATTTTCAAACAATTTAATTTTTTGAGAGGCCATGAGCGAAAAAATTAAAATGAACAAGTGGTTAAGTGAAAGAACAGAAATGCAACCCTCTCTTTGTATTTCTGAACCTTTCAGTTGTATATATGTGGACAGAAGATGTAATTATAATGTGTTATGTGCTGGCAACTGAATAAAGTATAATATTATTATTTGTTTTTCCAAAAAGAATGTTCGTCCGGCTAAGATGTCTGCCATATTACGGCAAGCCAGTATGATTTTTAAGTTCGAGAGCAGTGTGTCGGTCCATCATACCACCATGGTTTGGGTAGAGCCTGCGGAGTTCAAAGAGTAAGTCTCGATATTTAGTCCGTTTCTCCCCCTCTTTTCGGACGATGTTCGTTTTGCCAGGAGCCGAAAACTCCATGACGAAAATCATCTTACTTTGATGGTCGAGGAGGACTACATCAGGAATATTGGCTTATATTTGCCTGAGGGTGGGGAATGAATAGTTCCGATATATTCGGCACTTCTCATTCCTACAACGGACTCAATATCCCCCGGAGCATAAGGCAACACGGGTGTCTCGTCTATACCGTAGATGGTAGTACAACACTCGTAGCGCCGCGTTATGTCTGTAGATATAGGCTGAGACCGCATAAGCTGGACAAGCAGACCACAAATGCATTAGTGTCTCACGCGCCCCACTACACGCTCTTATTATTATTATAATCATTTTTATTATTATTATTATTATATTCGAGCGCAAATTCATAATGGGAATGTCTTAAAAACAAGAACGCCAGTCGATTTTTTTTTGCGAGAATTCGGTATGGCCCTTCGTCTTTTCTCATAACAACGTCTCCCATTGTAATATCATATAAATTTAAAATTTGAAATCGACCTAAAGCACACCATTGTTCAATTACTGTTAATTAATTCCAAACCGAGAGAATTATTGACAATCAAATCAATTCTGCTCAAGAATCTTATAAATACCCCTTTCTTCAAAATAACTCCTAACATACTGGAGATAAGTAAAAAAATTAGTATCGACTTGTAGCTTTTTTTTATTGCAAATATTTTCCTTCGAATAGGTACAATGAACATTTGGCGAGATATGGCCGTTTAAAACCTCTATTTACGAGCACCACCTTATTCGATCCCCATTTCAAATCTAAGGGATTGAAAACCGTCGCTCCGGAGCGCCACGGCAAATAATAATAATAGCCGTCCTCTACCCGCACAAGGTACACTCCATGAGTGTTTATGAGGGAGTATTATTATACATAGGAATATTATTATCATTTTTGATTCTGAATATAATATTTATTTGTAAAAATAACACAGTGGCGTATCATTACCATATGTGTTCAATTCCAACACCCTGTATCTCAGAAATAAAGGGGTTGCTATGAAAAAAAGTTTCTTAAAATAATCCAAAGATTATCGCCCTTCAGGATCAGCATTCAATTATGAAACACCCTGTATATTGCAATCAAATTTCAACACACAGTATCATGCTTGGAGAGAGTTATTTTTTGTTCAATATATCATCTTGTTGAATACTGGGTGATTACAAGATCAGGTGGGGAATATTACTGATAACATGAAAATGATCTGAATTAATTGTATGGATTATAATCATCAAGGGGCATTTGGGTGTTACCAATGAGAGATGGTTATAGACGAGGTTATCGGTGAATTATGAAGTTCTACCTGATTATTCCGAACCAAATCGTTGCGTTGGTGTTTTTTGATTTGTATTAATTCTAGTATACATTTAATTTCAGACATTTGGGTTGAATTCACAAGTTTCATGAATTTGTGTGAAATTATGATAATGACAATAAAGTCAATGAGGTGATGGGCATAGTTTGAATTCTATTTATTCAACCTGTAACTTTTCCAATGCTCTCCGAATCTTTGATTCGAATTGCGACCTATATGACCTATACTTAGTGCTTTGCAATACTAATTCTCAACACGGAGAAAACTCTGCCCAAGCAAATTGTTTACTTGAAAAAAGTCAATCATGGCTAATACATTTTCATCTACTATGGGAATATGAGATACTAACAGGAGGCAAAACAATGTTTCTGAAAGTGTGTACCTATTGTAACTCATCAGAATACTTGTAGAATCAAGATATTTTTCATGTTCGATATCTATAAGTGTACACTAAACTTATTGTAGGTAATTGATTACATCCATTATTAAAACGTTTTCCAGAAAAATCATCACCTTGCCTAAGCGATCTCGTTAATAACTACAATCGATCCAATCGATTGCAGTAATTGACAATTAACCTGTGGTTAATTAGCTTAATCGATTCGGGCGATTCCGCGATGTCTTCGGGTGCCGAAGAACGGTCGATAGCCCCACCGGTAGTGATCGGATATCGAACGCAAATTCCGATATTTGATATCGATATCAATATCGTTAATCAATATCGATATCACTGATATATCAAAAGAATATTATCGATATTTATTAATATCGTTTTTCGATATTGGGAACCATTCAAACATAGTTTAGGGTCGGTTTTTCAATATCCTGTTAGCGTAGTTTGACTGCCAGTTAAATTTGGTGGTTAGAATGAATATGACATTCACTCAAATGAAGAAATTAATCCTCATACAACGGTTATCCTACTCTCCAAAAGGGTGGTAGAGCAATTTCTGTTATGTTGGTTGCCAAATATTTGATGTCGATATCGAAATTTCGATATTAGAAAAATTGAGATATCTGTGTCGACAATATCAGTCTTCAATATCGATACTGAAATATCGATATTTAAAAATATCGATATATATCGCTAATCGCTACCCACCGGCGAAACAAACGGCGTCATTTCAATGAGTTCCGTCCTCCGTATACATGTTGTATCTACCTTGTGTGAGAGATGTGCCGGTACCCATATATTTTTGATGAAATTATTTACTTTCATGTAAGTTTATTGTAATAGAATACAAGTTTCTTCTTGAATCATGGGGCTTGGCATACACATAATTACAATTTTTGAAGGTAAGTACTAAATAGCGAAGTGGTCCAGGTGTTAGAGCGTTTGCTCCCACCCAGGCGGACCGGGTTCGATCCCCACCGCCATCACCGAGCTAAAGTGGTTCGGAATCCACTTTTCAAGCTGTAGGTCCCGGGTCTCCCTTGCTCGCACAAGCTCTGCTTTTGAGGGGTTTTCCACGAAAACCTGGGAGATTCGTAAAAACAAAGTTCAACAAATATTCATTATTCTGAGTGCAAATTAATCGCAAATACCGCAGTTAGCAAAAGCATTTATTTGCCACTGTGTACTATTTACCGAACTCTCGTGCCGTATTGGATGTATTATATTTTGCTTTTACAAACACTTTTATATAATATATTTGAGTTGTAATAAATTAAACAGTTTGCTTAACTTATTTCTATTATTCTTTTATGCAAACTGATGACGGCAATCTTGAAACGGAAATATGAACCTAAAAAATTTTCGCTATGATAGTGTTTTAATAGGCCAAAACTTTGAAACGACTTGGAATTGCCGATTGGTTTTTAGAAATGCCCAAAAGTAATTATAGAAGAGTATAGTATATAATTGTAGCAAAATATGATTTTTTTATTAGTTTTTAAAATGAGATAAAAGTTGCCTGTTGCAAAAGATTGTCTATAGAAATGAAATTAAATTTGATATTCATTATTTCTTTTCAGACAGATTGCCCAGGCAGATACTTTCACTTTCTCTTCGTGACCTTCTTACCTTTTTATTTCTTTTAGAGTACCTCAGTTCAGTCGGTGCCCAAGAACATGCAGATCTCTCCTGCTCAGGTAGGATTCTTGGAAAGGGTTTTTGAATAGGTATTTTTGTATAATTTTATAATACATATTGTACCAAGAGAAAGAAATAAAGATGATTCAAACTCATATTGTTGTTTCAGATTATGGGGTTACTGATCAGCATAATAATGATAACTCACCTATGTTCTACTCGTAGGTGAACAGTTCACTGGGGGTTACTGAATCAACATAATAATGATTGCTCACGTATGTTCTAGTCATAGGTGAACAGTTCAATTGGCATTAGTGAGTTAGATAATTAATTTCCAAGAACATACTTTTTTTAGTGGTTATTAACTTGTTTACTTGTCCCATATAGTATTCAAGTTTTACTTGTGCGTATTAAAGTTTCGCTAAGGGTTAGTGATCTTTTTTCTCTGTGCATTTGATCTATTTTGTCGTTTCATTCAGTGCAGTTGGATAAACATCATTACCATTTTTATTTTCATCAATAGTGCATTTTAATTGCAGGAAGCCGTTTGTTTTGTTGCATGTCATTGAAAATATAAAACATAGGTATGCTTGGTTTTCATTGAACATGTTTCATGTATCACTCGGTACACATTCTGTACCGCAGATACTTCAATTTTCTATTATTCCTAGCTGAATAAATTATGTGGGTATATTTGCAGAGGTACGTAGGATGATCATATACGTTGACTCAAATTGACCTTGGTCAAGCCTTAACCGATTTCGTTTGCTTTTTATCCTCAGATAATTTGTTTATAAAGCACGTATTGTTGCTTTCTGTTCCTTGGGCTATTACACACAGTTATCGCTAAAATAAAAAGAATTATGACATGAATCTACCTACTTGGTAATTCAAGAAGCGTCAGATCTTGAATCAACAAACTTCTTGGTATTGAACTCTTGACATAACAAAAGGAACATAAGTGATGGTGCAAATGTATGTTGAGAATGTTCGTAATAATAGTATTTATTAAAAATTAATGATGAGAAAAATTATGGAAAACTATTTCAGATCCACGTTACTGAAAAAGTGAAGAAATTGTTATGGCAGATGATGACACTTTACATTTCAGAGCATACTTATTAAAAATTATCAACACTATCACTACATGAACCAGAACTAGATGAATTATCAGTGTCACGTGACAGAGCGATAGTGACTATGAAAATATCAGTTTTGAAAATCCAAATTTGTCTCTCTTCTCGTGGAAACACCACTGTAATTTTTGACAGTAATAAGTATACATTTTTTATGTATCTTTCGATTCTGCAAATGTTCCAGCTCTAAAGTTTATGGAAGTTACGGGGATGTTTCCATAAGAAGTGAGACAAATTTGAGTTTTTCAGAACTGAATCTTTTTCGGAAACAAAGTAGATTAATTTTAAAATGGTTGTTCTGATTGCGATTCCAAAGATAATTTCGACCCATTTGACCTACTACTATGATTTTTCGGAAATGCCGTTGGTTACGTAGTTGCGGGCGTGCAGTGTTTGATGAAATCATCTAACCGAGGTAGTTTTGTACATGGAGTTCAAGAATCGAATGTAATGAATATCGTTTGTCCTTGCCTTGATGCCCCTTTTATAGTTAACAGAAGTGACATTCATCAAGGTCTAAAAGACTAATGATCTCAACAGGTATCAATGATGAATGATTTTCAAGAGGTGATACAAAATCCAAATGATGAAATATTCCAAAACATTCTCACAGTACACATATTTTTTTGGGTATTCGTACATAATACGAATGAATTTAATTGTGAGAATTTCACTATCTATTGTGGCTGAATTGCCACTTCCTGGGAATTAGATTTACTTCAATTAGTTTGATATTTAAACTAAAAAATCAACAAATTACCATATAGTACTTGTGTTGAAGACGAACATGAATATAAATTCCCACTTTTTTTGATATCTTCTCCATCAACTTCAAACCTTTTTTATATTTTTGGTAAGATAACTTCGATGTCAGTTCAATGTGCAACATGGATTTTCAAATTGACTGAACTCCAAATAAATGGGCGCGCAGGTGATGGGCGAGCAGGTGGTGTTCTCGCTTGCTATGGTAAATCATCATTGATCATTACCGGCCTGCCAATATGGGAAGGTTGAGCTACATACCAGACGCGGCCCAAGTGGCGGATACGGAACGACCAGACCCCTTTTACAGGCCCCGGTCAGCGATAGCCATACGTAGAGTGCCTAAAAACCCCCTAAATCCTTTGCGAAAGCTTCACCACGCCGCAACAGGCCACGACTCAAACTGTTAAGCGCTTGTTATGCAAGGCTCCGTGGGACACCTAGTGTCCGACAGTACGTGTCACAGGGGTCACGGGTGTCCTGGTATGAATGGTTGAAGGGCACTCAACCACTAGCGACAACATTCTGGGCTCTGGGAACCAGGCACAACCAGTTTCATTTAACCATTCACACGTGCGTCAACTTCTCTTCCGGTGGCTCACCAGTTGCCCTACACTATTGGAGGGCTCCTTGTAGGAGTCTTCCAATATATTTTATTTTTCTCTCCACCCACGCGAATGGGCTCCAATACGGGGTCCTCTGTAACTCCACCCCACAATCTACCCGACCCCAAGAGCGGTGGGATCATATCCAAGATCTTGGGGTTCTTCGGGTTCGCCACTTCTGTTCCGACGAGCTCTACTTTGGGGAACTCGGAACAGAAAATAATTCCAACAGAAGCGGTGGGTGCATAACGGGCCTGATTGAGAGGCCTACATGCCCATGGTTTTGTCCGCCCAAAAACCGCACCCAATCAGCATTATTAGCAGATCATAACCGGATATTGGAATGATTTTTTTCGGCAACCGTCCGGGGAGATTTTTCTTTGAGAAAGTATCAGTTCCCGGACTAGTCCGGAGAGCCCGGAATATGCTCGAATTTTAATATAAATATTAATATAAATAAGAATTAGAATGTTTCTGTTAGTACCTATCTTCTGTTCGAATTTCAATATTTAATACAAATAAGAATTAAAATGTTCGAAATTTTCTTCTACAAAGAAATATAATAAATAAATGTGTCTCGATTTGTTATTCTACACGGTTGCCAAAAAAATTGTGTACGCAGCACGTCCAAAAACAGTTTTTTTTTGGACTCGCAGACTCGCTACGCTCGTCCTAGAATCTTGCCCACTCGTCCAAAAAAACAGTGTTTTCCGGACTTGTTACGTAAATTACTATTCTTACCATTGCGCATTGGTAAGAAAAAAATGAAGTTCCAAATTCACTGGTTTGGAAAATTAAATGTCTAAAAGAACCAACCTCTCGACCAACCGTTGCAATCGAAATGTCGAGAATGTAACCAATAACCGAATATTTATAAACTTTCGAAAGTTTTGGCCACATTACCTGTTACGAAATGTGCCCCTGAGAGGTCATTTTCCTCCCTCAAACGCTTCAAAATCTATATGAGAAATTCCACGGGTCAGGAGAGACTGAAATGGATTGACGTTAATGTCAATTCACCGAGAAATAAATATTGACAATGAGAAGATCATTGATTTATTTGCAGTAAAATAATCTAGAAGACTCAATATTATTCTGTGATGTGGATTTGATGCCTCTATATACCGGGTGACCTCGAGTTTGAAGATACAAATGTTGCTATAGTATTTGAATATGCATATTTTGACGCCACTAATAATTTACCACATTCGGTTTTTCCGGAAATGATATAAACTTTGGATTGATGCGATGATCATGAGGAATCCAATTATATCAGATTAGATGGTGTTATTTCCAATGACCACGGAGATATCGCCATCCATTTTATCCATAAGCTCAATGAGGACCGACCATGTGATAATAAACAGGGTGTCCTAATTGAAAATCTAAAGTTAATGTCATTTCCGGAAAAACCAAAAGTCGATTCATTTTCAAATATGTCAAAGAGTGCCTAGTGAGCATATTCATTGTTCCAAATTTCAGAAATTTAGCTAGAGTAACAACGGAGAAAAGGGGGGCGTACCTCACATCGTGGTCACCCGGTATTTTCTATAAATGTGTTTAATTTTGTTTGTTTTGTTGTTTATAAGGACTTACCTTTTCTATTCAATAAATACTACTGCAAGCAGTGTTAAATATTATTCTATGAATAAATCTGCGAAATTAAAACGTGGTTCATGTCGAATATCTATCAATGTAATGATTATATTGGTAAAGTCAATCATATATCTTTCATGGGTTAATAACAAAATTACATTGAACATTCAAACTATACTCAGTCCGCAATATTTTTTTCAAACTCAAAGTCAAGAGACCCCCGAATTTTCATACTGGCTACAACTTTGAAAGTGACCAATGCATCTTGGTTTCAACTGTTTATAAAGTAGTGCACATCTACAGCAGCAAATTCAAAAATGTTCTCGTCCACGATGCGCAGTAGCCGTATGACGAATACCTAATAATAAGGCAAACGTTTTGCAGGAAAAAACTTGGTACAGTCTGTGAAAAACTAATACGCTGGCCCAAGCGTACAGTCTATTCTTATTTTACTTCCGATTGCCTAATCACGTCATTTTTTGCGCATGCTAAAGTGAGAATTTAACATCTTCAGCTAAATTTGTTTTACTGTACGCGATTCGTGTTTTGGTAATTTGATAATGGTTTTTCAAAACCTTTGATTATTGATAGTAATTGATAGTAAGACCAACCACTTGAGGGTTGTGCTTCAGTAAATTAATTTTCATCTTTTACAATTTTAAACAAACGACAAAGATAAATGTAAATCATTCTACGTCACCATCATCAGAAGTAATTATACAAGATAATGAATCAGACAGGAATGTTCAAGTTGTAGCAACAAAGGTCAAAAACACATAAGAAGGTTGGATACATCCAAAATCACCCCCAGAATGGTTCGCTTCAGTTCAGAACATTAGGTCTAACATTACCAGGTGAGAGTATTTCATTGTAAGTAGATTACAACCTAAGCATAGGTATATATGTTATTTATATAAGGGAGTCTCTTCAACAATAAAGTGTCAATTTCTAAACTCAGACGAAAACGATACTCTTTGCTCCCATTCACGTATACTGGTGTATAGGCTATTATGGCAAATACCTGTTAGAAAACAACTATTTTCCTAGCTGATATCACGACGGGTATTGAACTATATCAAACTTAACGTTACTCAACGATCTGGTACTTTTAAAGTAATTCCACATGTTATCGTTCACTAATTGAGCTGATATCAACGGATTTCATACCAAAAGCTCTGTATGGATGGTCCCAACGTTATTCAAGAATACCTATCAGTTATGGATAGTCACAATTACGAACAAAGTTTTAGAATTATTTCTTCTCCACTAATATTTATATATAGATGGATAAATTGTTGCAGAAATCCTTAATATTTCTGTCATCTTCTGATGCACTTCTAAAGTGAACTCTTTATGTAAAAAAACACAACAACTTTTTAACAATATTTCATCCACAATGATTTGAATGTTCCTGGAAATATCAACGATTAGTTGAGAGAGAAACACTTTCAAGTTATAAACCAATCAACGCCTTCATGAGAACTAGAACTGGAGTGTAAAATCGATTATTATTGTGTATCCCATTCAGATTGAAATAAGACAATAAAAATTCTCTATTGTGCGTTTATAATTGCGTTAGTTATAAATCATTGAAACGTGGTTATTTCATGACACTTGTTTCTTTTTATATCCGCCAGCTAAACACTATTCTGACTTTGTTATTTTGATTCCAAGAACTAGATTATTGCAACAATAGACAAACATTTCTGATAAAAACAGCGATATATAATATTTTATTTTTAATTAGCAAATGATAAACAGAGAAAACAACTGTGGGACAGAGATCGACCACCGTATTTTATGAAACAAAAAAGGAAAAAGAAGAAATAAAGAAAGATTCAGTCTAGGTAAGTGCGCATCCAAATCTCAGAGACCATGCAAAACTGATGATCTGATATACTAAGTCCAATGTAGATACTAACCTTATATATAGGTATAGATAGATATTTTATATAAACTGATAAATACAGAATTAGTGGATCGTCAAAATAGTACAGTATATAACACAAATGTAAAAGGACATAAATGAATAAAAATATAAATCATAACAATAAGCGACACAAACTGGGAAGCGTTCATCACAAGAGTTTGAGTTCAGTCATGCGCACATCAGGATATTCTTTAATCGTATAGAAACATTTCATTATCAAGAAATTTCTGATTCTATTTTTAAATCGACAGAAATTGAGACACTTAATATTTGAAGCTAATGTAGTAAAAGTGCAAGATTAAGAGAATTCTTTTGAGACATTTATAGCCTAAACCTAGGTGTTGTAATAGAATTACTATAGCTAGAGGAGTAAGGGTGAATTTCGGAATGCATTGAATATTTGTGTTTGTTTTAATAAATTTCGAGTGAGGAAAAATATATAAACAGAATAGGGAGTGGCAATTTGTAAATTAGCAAAATGAGGGCAACAGTGATGGCGAAAATGAACTACCGCCATAACCCGGATCACTCTTTTTTGCAGTATATGAATGCTTTATGGGCATGACACGAGCCGCCCCATAATAAAATACGTTATGTTACCCCCTGCCGTCCAGATAGAGAACGCGTCGGAATTCGGAAACATTTCAATTGAAAAAATTCGTAAAAATTGTGAGAAACATCGAGCGGTCGATTGATTTTCGAAGCTTGACCTGTTTGTATCCATCATGGTACAAAACATATGCATGACACTATCGTACCAACCTCATCTGAGCACCTGGCGCACCTATTCAGACAGATAATTACATAGATTCAAAGGCTAAAAAGTATAAAAATAAAATGAAGGTAAAAAATATTGTTTTTGAACAACCTTTTATTTATGAACTATCGAACTTGAAAATAATATTCATGTATGAAAACAAAAAGCCTTCAAAAATGTAACTATTTTCTTGGAAGCTCGATGCACAAAATGTCATTACACTTGAAATGAAGCATCATTCTTTGAAGAAAATATTCCAATTTTTTAAGGTATTTGTTTTCATACACTAAATATCTTTTTTTAATTTTTAGTTCAATAGTTTATAAATCTCCGTCTCTCGTCTCCGTCATATACGGACATAATGAATTAAATGTTGGTAGGTATGTGAAAATTGGTTTCGAGATCAAAGACTAAATTTTCTGAGAAACCAATAATAAAAAAGTTTTCCATATGCTACAAACTTTATGCCGTACACTATATAACACATTGAAAAATAATGATTGCGGCTGAGATGTAAGGTACTGAATTTAATTTTTGGAAAAGTGAATGAACTTATGGGGTCATTTGCAGAGGAATGTCTTAATTATACACATTATGGAAAAGTTAAGGAATCTTATGTTTTCGTTTTCTCTCATTTCTCCAGTGCCGATTCTGAATATGAATTTGAAATGTATTCCACCGGTCCATTTCTTTTTTCTTTCAAAAGCCTACCTACCCACCTGTTGAAACATAAGAGATTATATCACTGAACAAATTTGTCTATAAAAAGCCTCAAATTACTGTAAGACGATACTAGCATGAGGGGCGGTAAACGAGATACCTAGTAAAGAACTGGTACGAAAACAAGACAGGACGGCCTTTGCTAACTCTGAGCAGAAAACAGTTGAACTCACATACATACGAGGTTGACTCGTAGTCTCATAAAGATATCTGTGAGTGGAGCAGGAATTAGGGAGGGGGTTGTGGTATGGTCTCCTGTATGGACTGTGTCACGATAATAAAAGAACCTTGTATATAAGAATATATCTCGCTATAATGATGTTACTGGGGATATAATCCTGCCATAAAAATGAACATTTTGTGCAGATACTAATATGATTCGGTTGAAGCAAGTAATATTACTATAGTAGGTACAGTGAAACTAATTTCATTAAACATTTCAATTATTTTAATTTGTGCGTACGCTCATATTGAGTGCCTTATCACTAGATATATTACGGACTATAATCCGTTGTCTAGGTTGGTGTTACTGTACTTCAAGTACCTGAAAATATTCTAGTCCTGGATATAACCTTAATAGTAAACAATAGTTAAGTGACGATAGTCGTTGCCGACCGATGTTTTACCCTTTTCCCTTCACCTACAGTATATAACCATAAAAAGCCAGACTGGTGTGATTATTCGGACGGGGAACAGATGGCGTCAAATCACTTAAGTGAAGGTACCGTCTGGAGCTAGCGCCCAAACCCAGCGCCCACCACCGAGTCCAGTTAAATCCGTCTTTCAGTACTTGCACTGATGATAGGCAAAAACCTCGATTTTGCTATATTTACAGGAAGCATTTGCAGTGGTGTATACCTATAATCTGTTACGACGAGTAGTGTTGAACAAGTTAGGATGGTGTGACTTAGGATGGTGAGATTTAGGAGTTGTGGAAGAATCGTTCATCATCAGACCTAACACACCACCCTTGATCAGGTCAGTACCTAAATTGGTTGTTCCGCATTTGTTATCTATACGCTGGATAAGTGCTCTTATCTTCCGCTATATTCTTTCCGAACCAATTTGTTAATATGCATGCGTGTACGACTATCACACAAAGGGCTCTTTGAGAAGATCTTCATGCGTTCATCATCATCATCCCGAGCAGCTTCAAGAGGATTCTAGGTTATGGTTAAGGTTATGGTTCCGCAACATTGGTCCTTCGAACCGGATACATTTAACTAGCAGTTCTTCTTTTTTCAAACCCATCATATTTTTTGTTTTGAAAATGTATACTGAAAAATCTCCTGCTTAAAACGTTCCGCTTTCCACCATTAGTGCATGCATATTCGCATATTCAAAATTAATCATTATCAAGTAGTATTTATCGACAATACTGTAGATACAGCTAGACATATGATTCGTACCAAGACATTCATATTATCAGTTGCTTTATTACCATGTCTTTAGTGTCTTCAGTTTGGTGAAATTTGATTGCTTTCATACTGATATTTTTTTATGATGAAACTGATAGTGTTGTATTACTATTCCCTCAATTTTACATTTATCAAACCCGCATCGAAAACCGTATAGGTACTGGAGAAGTTCAAATCGCTAGCTAAAAGAGCTGGTACAAAGTGAAAGAATTCGCAAAGAGTTTCTGAAACGTCATAGTTGTGGCAACCCTTTTGACTGATTCTGATTCAGATGAAGATGCAAAAAATATTATAAGGCATCAAAGTCGCTACAGAAGATTGAATTAACAAGCTTCAACGGTGATAATTTTTCAAAAACACATTTTATTGCATTAGATTCGAAAAATTTCTCTCGCAAACATCTTGGAAATGACTTCTGCAAATAAAACTGCCGCATTTTTTGTGAAAAAATCGCCTTCATCCACTTGCATTTGCACAAATGTTTTACTTCTACAAATCTTTTTCCAAAGAAAACTCTAGCATCTAATTCGGTTAAAATTAATTAATTCACTAAACCAAAAAATTGACCACTGTCCATACTGCTGGTGGTAATGTACATGTTCTTACAAGTTTCTTGAATGCCAGACTTCTAAAATATAAATAAATCACTTTACAAGTTAATTAAGCATTGATAATAAAACGAATAATTTTCTGTGTGAAAATACATGCAATGTTGTGTGACACTATAAACACAAAATATTCTGACCGGAGGCATATCCATTGGATCGGTACAGTTTCTCATTCAGAGACTAGATGAAAAACTGGATGGTGTCATACAGGCTTTAGTCAGAAAGTCGTAATGAAATTTGATTGATAGAATGCTCTTTTAATTTTAATTTTAATATAATTTTAAGGCAGACGATAAACTTATTATTATTAATTTCAAGTATCTGCTTGCATGATATAATTCGATATCCGTCGTGGTATTAGTCAGTGAAGTAGTTGTTTTCTGACAGGTAACTGTACGTGAATGAGAGTAAAAATAGTGAAATATCGGTTGGCTACGATCTCACCAAATTATTCTGAGTAACGTGTTCAGGTATCTGGAAGAGAATGTAGTAATTTATTTACAAAAGTAAGTGTTATCATTTTAGGTATCTATGCCTCTGTCCACTTCAAGCAAAAGCACTTAATAAAATAAATTAGAAATAAAATAAGTATAAAAATCACAACTAAACCGAAAAATGTGTCTGAGTGATCAAATTACCATCAATTCCGTAATGAGTTTGTAATGAGAGAAAAATCGACTGTATGAGCGATGACTAACATCAGGCACACAATGGATTGTGTTCATTATATTATTTCTAAAAGAGGTATTTGTCATTCAATCATTATTTACTTTGACTAATATAGACGATAATATAACGAGGCTAAACGAAGAGGATTGTACGTAAGAATACTGAAACGGAAATTGAATAATTTTAAGTATTTTACATCTCAACATTATCACCAGATAATCTCAAATACGCCAGAAACGCGTTATTGAAAGCGAAATATCCCAACGTAACGACTTTTATCGAAAAAATCTCGTCTGAGCCGATAAAACCACTCGGAATAATCCGACAACAAAACTGATAAAACTACTCTAATTTCATCTCTTTGCTTTTGAATACCCTCTGTCACATGACACTTAATTCAGGATAGAATCGACAAGTATTCTGACATTTCATTCCTAATAAAAAATAAAGGTAGTAAGTAACTTTACGGTTTCTACTATAAGTATCAGTGAAAAGTGAATGACAGAACTTAAATAGACAATAGACCAATGATTCGGAGGCTGTTGAAAAGTCAGTTTTTCATTCAACTAATTTGGGAATTTCTGAACCTATGGTTTCTTTATTAATTTGACAATAGGCGACTCTACTTCAGCAAAACAACTTTATTCAATATTTCAAGTTTCGCTCACAATATTAGCGAAACAAATGTTGATATACAATGCGTCTTTAAAAGTATAGAATAATTTCATTATTTCTGAATATAAAGATATTTTCGAAATATCCTCGGATAGGTGAGAATTTTTTAACCCCACCCAAAATAATACAACAAAAACTTTCCCATATGCCCAGTGAGTGCGACATATAGACTTTAAACTTTCGGAATCATGTGAAGTGTCAGTTCTTTACAGCTGGTATCTTATAATGCATAATGTTTTTGTTTACAAACGTCTTATGAAGTCAATATGATCAAAGATCAAAGAAGGTATTAATTATTGGGGTCTGTTTATTTTATCCAGTTCACTCCTTTTCTACATCATAACCTTCTCAGCAACTCTCATAAACGTCAAAGAACGTATAATAAAATAGGATGTGAATAAAATTCTGTATTGCATTTCTTACGAAAATGTATTTTAAAATTCTTAACTTACTACAGAAGCAAACAAAATTTGAAAGTCAAAATATTTTATTATTGCAAATAATTTATAACATTTATTATTTATTTTGTTGAGGAAAGAGATGATAGTCGGACGGAGCCGGATCTGGTGTATAGGGAAGAATCTATTTTGCAGGTCTGCAGGCTGGAGGAACAATTTTGAATGGTTATTTTGTCTACGTGAGGTTAGTCAGGTCAGGTTAGGTTTAGCTAATAGTTCACGCATTTTCAACTCAGTATCACTAACAATTTTATATGGTTATACGAAATTATCGCCCACACCCCCCCAATCCATAGAGTTTAAAAAATTCATGATTTCATCCCGGATTCCGGATCGAAAACACTGAGACTGAAAGCGAGGGGGCGTTCGAAATGCATGATGCATTGTATGTCATAAATTATGTTTTATATTACTTACTCCGTCAGTATAAATTTCCGTTCCGCTCCCTACCCAATAAAAATCCTATATCCGCCGCTGTACGCACTAGTAATTTTTTAAGCACTTGCGCTAAAACGTATTCTTAACTATAGATACTGCAAACAGTGCGAAACACTTGGGTTAGGCACTGTCATAGAAAATAGTTATTTTTCTTTGACGGGAAACAAGTTTGACATTTTATTCCTGTTGACAGATAATAAAATATAACTTTTTATTAAAATACTTTTTTCCCCGAGAAACGGGAAAAAAGTGAGTACTTTTTTTCTACGGGAATAAAATGAGTACTTTTTTCCCGGATATATATACACATCGTTTATCCCGTCACAGAAAAAGATAATGTATTATACACGGGAAAAACATTAGATTTTTTCCACTTGTATAATAAATTACTATTTAGTATACAGAGGAAAAAGTTTTATATTTTACTCTAGCTAAAATCTAATATTTTTCCCACTACTATTCTTTTCTGTGGCGGGAGAAACAACAATTCAATCAAATATATATATATCCGGGAAAAAAACTCGCTTTTCTGCCGGTACTCGGGGAAAAAAGTAATTTCATAAAAAGTTATATTTTATTACCTGTCAACAGAGATAAAATGTCAAACTTTTTTTCCGTCACAGAAAAACTATATTTTTTGACGTGAATGACGTTTTAAAACGGGATGGTGTTATCTGATACTGGTGGCAAAATATACAGTGCGGCTTTTAATAGCCCCCCCCCCTTTGTTAACTTTTAAACGGTTCGACGTAGAAACATGAAGAAAACCCGTTTCGCCAAAACCACTTTTTGAAATAAGAAAAATGGTGATTGTCCAACAGGGGGCGGGGGGACACATCAACTCAAAATTTTTAAATGGCATGGGGGGTCAAGTGTCACATCGTATAAAAGGAAATTCCATTCTCTTTACAACCATCAATTTTTTTTTAATTTCGTTAATATTTTTTAATATATAATGCGGATCTGAATACTACTCATACCTCGATAAATTTGAACGGTTTGATGTGGACCAATGAAACCAACAATTACTTGAAGAGAAGAAACATTACAATTACTCGACAGATGGTGCTGGAGGCACATTAACTTAAAAATTTCGAAAGGCATCAAAATCGAAATTGGGAAAAAAATTATGAACAAAATTCAAAAATATTTAGATTGTAAGGAGAATTTAATTTTCTTTTCAACGATGTGACACTTGGCCCGCATGCCATTTAAAAATTTCGAGTTGATGGCCCCGCGCCCCCTGTCGAGCAATTCCCATATTTTTTATTTCAAAAAGTATTATTGGTTAAACCCTCGAAACGTTTTTTTTTTCATGTTTCTACGTCGAACCGTTCAAAAGTTAACAGGGGAGGGACTATTAAAAGCCGCACTGTATTCATATACAGTGTCCTTCAAGAGTTAGCATCATATGGGAAAAACTAAAACTAAAAAATAATTTGAAATTCGACTTAGGCATTGAATTTTTATGTAAAAAAGATGAAAAATTTACAAGTCGAGCGGGGTCACCTGTCTTTCGCTGTACCTGTCAAAGGTATTCTTTTATAAAACAATTGCTAAAAAAGGGCTTAGTTGTTTCGAAAAAAAAATACATAAAGGGAAAGGTGTGTCTATTCCAATTTCAAACATTCGATTTGAATTTCAACTTTCTATTGCAACTTTAAGTTTCTGCTATTTTACAAGCTCTCATTCAGTTTCACCTACTCCGGTGTCTGTCTGTAATCAAATCTTGCAAGTGAACTTTGACCCACTTCTAGTTGTCCGATTACCTTGAATTTTGCAGATGATAATGCCAGTAACAATGAATTATAGAATTTTTGTCAGAGAAAAAACCACACTGGCGGCTCCAAGATGGCGGACGAAATTTGTGATTATGGTCCGATTCCACCAAAAAAGGAATGTAGGGATTTTTGAGGTCGGAGACTATGAATTTTTTGTAAATTCCATGAATTCAAAATGATGGTAGGCGAGTTTTGTAATTACGGTTCAATTCGATTCGATTCAAAATTGGTATTTGAAGTTCCTTGACATCAGAGATTATTTGAACTTTTTGTCAAAATGTTCAAACAAGGTGGCGGACTAGTTTTTTTTTATGATTCGATCCTATTCAAAATTGGTATCTGTGGGTTTTCGATGTCGGAGATTATGAATTTTTTGTCTAAATTCATAATTTCAATATGGCGGACGATTGTTGTGATTATGGTTCGATTCTATTTAAATTTTTGGTGTGTGAGGGTTTTCGAGGTCAAAGATTATGTATCTTTTGTCAAAATTCATGAATCCGAGATGGTGGACGAGTTTTGTAATTATGGTCTGATTGCGTGGATGTATTTGGGGTCGAAGATCATAATGTATTGATAAAATTCATAAATTGAAATGGCGGTAATAGGATGATGGACGAGTTACTATTCAGATGGCCTTCTGGTTGAAAAGCTAGATAGCTCAAAATTATTTTAAAAAACTTTTATTCAAATGCGCTAAAAAGTAGAAAACAATTTCTTCACATGTGTAATATAGGTTATTCTGTGAGTTACAGATTCAAAAGCTTGCCGCTTTCGTATCCAAACTGAAAACTTTAGACAGCAAGATATTTTTTTATTTCAAACAAATAAATCAGTATCAAGAGATTATTTTGAAAAATAACAATTAACTAAAACACCGACGCGACACGCGACCTTTTCCAAGGCCATTTTACATACTTATTCTTTAAAGTAAAACTTGAGCGTCATAAAATATTATTAAATGTTTTTCCAGTATGATCATTTCAGTTTGGAATTGGATGTTTTAAAATTTTCAAAATTAGAATATTTATTTCATTTTCAAATGAAATTAGGAACTTGCACCCTGAACAACAGCTTGTTAGAGTTCTATGCTTTTCATCAATTCAAATACCCTGTATATTTTCAATTTTTAGTACTGATAGGAATAATATTGACAAGATTTAGGTATATATATTTATTTACATGAATAGTGTCGAAATAAGTTTTGATATAAATATACTGAAAATAATCAAATAAAGAATTTCACTTAAAAAAATAATAGTTTAATAGTTATTTATGGTACTAGTGTGTTATGTTGAAAATAAGTCACGCGAGTGACTAGTGTGTTATTTGATAGTTTACTTCTCTAAAATGACATTAATAATGACAGTCATAACTGTCATGTGTTGGATAAAAAAACTAAAGAAAACGCTTTACTTACCATGGACTAAAATGTAAAAAATAATTGACAAATTTATTTCTCAAATGTAAAAAAAGCGTGGTTGCTTTCGATCTATATATATATATATTCTCATTTTTTAAGTTTAATTTAACAATACAGAGCGTTCAAGAGCTCAAGAGAACTTTAACAAGCACCCCACGCTTTTTTTAATTTGAGAAATTAAATTGTCAATTATTTTCTACTTTTCAGTCCATGGGAAGTAAAGCGTGCTCTTTAGTTTTTTTAAACTATTAATTTTTTTTGACAAAACAATCGAATTATCTGACCCCGAAAACCTTACCAATTTTGAATCGAATCTGACCATAATCACAATAGTCGTCGATCATCTTGGGCCGCCATCCTGAATTCATAAATTTTTATGAAAAATTCAAAATTCATAATCTCTGACCCCGAAAATCCTCACACTAATTTTGAATCGAATCAGACCATAATGACATCTTGGAGCTGCCATCTTCAATTTATGAATTTTTACAGAAAATTCGAAATATACGACCTAAAAAAACCTCACATACCAATTTTGAATCGAATCTGACCATAATCACAAATCTCGTCCGCCATCTTGGAGCCGCCATTTTGTTTTTTTGTCATATTGGATTGTCACCGGAACTATGAACACCTGCCAAATTTCAAATCATTCGGACGTCTGGAAATGGGTGAAAATCACGCCCGAAGGAGTCAGTTACAAACATACAAGTGAAGCTAATATAAAGCGTGTAAAAAAAAGCCACATCTTAAAGACCCTATCAAATGCGTACAAGGCCCTCAACGAACCAGTACCCTGAAGATGTACTCACCAATTTGCGCAAAGCACTATAATCCCAATTGTGCACGTGACCAAACACACAAATCTCACTGCAACAGAAATTCATTCACAAATCGGCACACGTGCGTTCGGAATGTTCGCGGACACGCCACGGTGAATCAGCGATGCGTTTTTCGAAAGGATTCGATCACCATCAGATTCAGCGCGTTCGATGGTACGATCGAGAATAAGCCAGCTTCACCTTCGCGAAGTTGTTCTCGATGCTGCAGATCACCTTGTCCGTCGTACCTGCGGCGCTACCATGTAGGTGTCGACCTGAAACCGCTGACGATCGCCTCATTTGTCTGTTTGTCGTTTGTATTATTTGCTCGATTTGAGTTTCTCAATGGTCTGTACTCTGTACACGGTGATTCGCTTCAAATATCTTGCTGTGTATTCTTATTCCACTCTGTTTTCGGGCTGGAAAGTAGTTGCTGGAATTATAGGGTATGCTGAGCTTCAACAAATTTCAACTGATCACCAGCAAGTTTCATCCTTATTAAAAATTAGATTTTAAAAAAAACAAAAGAACACGCTTTACTTCCCATGGACTAAAAAGTAAAAAATAATTGACAATTTAATTTCTCAAATGTAAAAATAGCGTGGGGTGCTTGATAAAGTTCTCTTGAGCTCTTGAAGTTCAAGAACGCTCTGTATTGTTAAATTAAACTAATAAAAAATATGAGAATATAGATCGAAAGCACCCACCCACGCTTTTGTTACATTTGAGAAATTAAATTGTCAATTATTTTTAACTTTTTAGTCCATGGGAAGTAAAGCGTGTTCTTTAGTTTTTATAAACTAAATTTGACCATAATCACAAATCTCGTCCGCCATCTTGGAGCTGCCTTTTTGTTTTTTATTATTACAAAAATGTCATATTGCATTGTCACCGGAACTATGAACACCTGCCAAATTTCAAATCATTCGGACGTCTGGAAATGGGTGAAAATCACGCCCTAAGGAGTCGGTTACAAACATACAAACAAACATACAAGTGAAGCTAATATAAAGCGTATAAAAACATGTAAATATTGTGGATATGCCATTAATAAAGGCCCAAACAAAAAACCAATATAACTGATGAGGAATTGAAGCATTGAATAAAAATACTCACAAATTTGTATCACAAATTTATTTGTTCTTGTGAAATATACCTTCTAATATATTCCCACCAAATAAAATCAATCATTTTTATGGACGAAGTAATTTTTGTCACCAAATAACAATGTGTAAACCGCTAAGCCAACTCTGTATATTGTCTACTTTGTCGCTATTCATTGCTCTCATGTATATACAGTATGACCCACTTAAGTCCGGAGCAAAAAATCTACATTTTCCAACCGATTGGAATGTTTTTTTCATTAGGTAGACATTCAAAAAGTCTACTATGACACCAAATTCCATGAATGAGTTTCCATTTCCAGAGCCATCTTATCCGATTTTTCGAAGTATAAAATCTAAAAAAAATGTTAGCGATTTTTTTAGAAAAAATCTGACTACACCACTGAATTTGCGATATTTTCAAAAGGTTAAATTGTAAATTACGTTGAAATGCGTCAATTAATGAAAAAGTTATAAGAGAATGAAATTTGAAAAATGCCGTTAAATCAACCCACCAATTCAACTTTAGAATTTTTATCAAATTTCGGAATTCAGCATTGTATTCGAGAGGTCTTGATATATCATTTTTTTATTTTTTTTACTAATCAAGAGATTTTTATGAAATTGCAGTCAGTGATATTTCGAGACTCCCTGAAATTGAATTGGTAGGTTGATTGAACGGCATATTTTTCAAATTTCATTCCCTTATAACTTTTTTATTGATTGACGCATTCCTACGTTATTTACATATGAACCATTTGAAAATATCACGAATCCAGTGGTGTAGTTGGAATATTTCTAACAAAATAGCTAGTAATTTTTTTATATTTTCGACCTTGAAAAATCAGATTAGTAGACCCTGGAAATGGAGATTTATTATTGAAATTTGGTGTTCTAGTAGACTTTTTGGATATCTACCTAACAAAACAAAAATAATTCCAATCTGTTGAAAAATGTAGGTTTTATAAGGGTGCTTCCATCTTAAATGGGTCACACCGAATATATATATATATATATAAATATATATATATATATATATATATATATATATATATATAATAAATATATATATATATAATAAATATATATATATATATATATATATATATATATATATATATATATATATAATCGGTGCGATTATTCGTATTCCCGGCATTTCAGAATACGAAATTGCACCGGAATGTATGTTTTCACAGGGTGTTTCCGAAATTGGAGCGATTAAGAAAATGGGTTGTTATATGGAACATAATGTAACAATAAATGGGAATAATATTCGTTTTTGAAGCAATTAATAATTTTCGAAATTTTATGAAATTTTATGAAATCGCTTTTAGTTATCTTTGTTTGGGAGGCATTGGTTTGATTATCCAGTCCACAGCATTTCTGCCCGCTGGCAGTGTTTCAGCGCAGTTTGCGCAGGCTGTAGACCCCTGATCGGTGATTACAAAAAAAATGAAAACTTTAAAATTCAATTCAATCTCCCAAAATATAGAAAAAAATATTTTCGACAAAAATGTATTTTTTCATTTTGTTTTGTTTTTTCATCTTCTACTCACCACTTCGTTTATCGCTCCAATTTCGGAAACATCCTGTAGTCATATACTACTGTAAAATCAGAACCCAAGTTCATCCCGTTCCCGCTACCGCTCCCGCGTTCCCTTGTTGGTTTGTCATCATTTAAAATTTGATAATAGGCGGTATTTATAAAAATGAAGTATTTCCTTCAAAGGTAAAGGTAGAAGTAAAAGGAAGAGCTCACAAGAAAAGGTAGAAGGAAAAGGTTTTGCTTGACTTCTTATTCATAATCTTTTCCTTTTCTTTGCAAGCAAATCCTCGGCAAAAATAGGAAAAGGTAGATACGCGCCGAACAGTTTCAACGTACCGTTACAGTTAGTGAGTGAGTTGTACTTGGAGTTTAGATTTTATATGTGATCGAGCTGTGTTGGATATTGGTGTTTTCAATAAAATGTCAAGTGATGAGGAACTGGCAGACGACTCATCAGAGTCACAAGCCACCGGCGACGAGCACTCTGAATGTAAGTTCATTGCCGAAAGGGTGAAACGATATCCGGGAATATTAGAAAAATCTCAAATTCCTGCAAAAAAAGCGAAGAAGCTAACAGCTATGGAGAAAGTTGTGTCAGAATACAAACATGTGTTTGGAAAAGACTTGTCGTCGAGAGCATTGTTGAAAAAGGTGGGCAATATGAAAACCAGATTGAAGAAGAAAACCGACAAGAACAAAACTGGTAACAAGAGAATCCCACCCTTATTAACTTGGGAAATGATAATGATGGAAGCAATTCCACCGTTGCAGAAATCCCAGGTAAGTGAATAAAAGCACCCCAGAAGTCTGTAGAGGAAAGGCACGTAATATTGAATACATTTTCCTTCGATGTTAATTTAAACGAATTATGAGTATAAAAATACTAGGATAATTTAGATATAGAAGTAAACGTATATTTTCTTTTCTCTGTGATGTGGTGCCTAATTATGATTCTTTTTGCAGGCAGCCTAGAAGTAGGAGTACCACTGCAGGCAGTCACAGCTCAACTTCCACCATCACCAGCAGTACAAAGTGCCAAACGAAAGTTGGCCGCAACTGGAGACGGAGCCATGGTACACGAAACCGAGGAAACGAGGAAACTCACTAACATTCAACTTCAGCGATTAGTGCTGCAAACTAAAGGATCGAGCCCTACCCGGCCCAGCATTTGCCCAAGAGAATGAGAAAACATTTATAATTTTGTAATAAGAATACAATTACGTTCTGTACAAATTATATTAGAAAATAACATTAACTGTCGTGGATTGAAGGGAACTCTTCCTCAGAGAATAAAACCAATTTGTTTCCTGTGTACTTTTGTGTGTTTTTTCTGTAGCAGCAGGCCATGTTTGTTGGTTTTCAGACTCCTGTGGACAAACATGAAAATTATGATATAGGAAGGAAGTATCAGCTTACGAGGACAAATTTATTTGAAATTTCTTTTGCAAATCCAGCGTTGCAACATTTTTTGCCATGATGAGGGCTAGACAAGTACGGTTGTGAGGTTCAACCCGAATTTAACAGTTGTTGGCTTTGTAGAAGAAATTCCAAATAAATTTTTCGACAAAAATAACTCATCTCATTAAAATTTTATGGTAGCCCTTTTAGACCAGTGCCAAAACCATAGCCACTGTCCCCCAACAACACCGCATTCGTCGTCCGCCGCATGATTCCATGAGCCGACGAATTTTTCCAAATTCGACTGTCATGTACGTATCCGGGCCACCGTGCATCGATATTCCGAAAAACGTAATGTTGATCACATATGGCTTGAACATTAATACTAGCATAATTTTTCCGGTTTACATATTCATCTCCAAATCGACGCGGCTTTTCAATTTCAACATATGTGCAGTCGATAACTCCCATTGCTGTTGGGAACTGTTTGGTCGCTGCCCATTTCACTTTGGCTTCCATAACTTCATTTTCAGTCGATGGGAACTTGATCCACACAGTCGCCTTGTCCACGATGAGACCGATAATTGTACCTACAATTCTGGAGACTGTAGGCTGTGTACATCCCAGTTCCTCCCCGATACCGCTCTGGAAGCCCGGATCTGCCATGTACCGTAAAAACACTTTCATTTTTTGTACTGGCGAAAGCGCTCCTCCCGTGGTTTCCATAGTCTCGCCAATGAAGTAGTCGGCTAACCACTGCACGTTTCTTTCGTCAAACCTGAAGAGGGTTCGAAAGTCGCACTCACGTACATTACGTCTTTTTTTGTACACTTTTTGTGCGCGTACGTGCATCTGCCATGGGAAATTTGAAAGCAATAAAACTACACGTGCACTCCACAACTAAACACCTTCGCCCTACTTACAAGGCATTTAAACGACTGAAGTAATTGCTACAGAAGCTTATCTGGACTAGATGCACATTTTATGAAGCAAATCCTTCCGTTTTGAAGTAAATGCTACACTTTATGAATACCAAAAAAGTAAAACCTTTTCCTTTAGAGCAACACTTTTTTGCTCCCTACCAAATCTTTTCCTTCTTGTTTTATGAATAGACTATGAAGTCAATGCTTCGATATTTGCAAGTAACAGCAAATCCTCTTTTTTATGAATACGGCCTAAAGTCTTGATAACTTTACATTTTGATATGAATTTTATAAAAACTTATGAGAACGGGCGTTGATAGACTTGATTTATCATTCACAATATTAACATATATTTTGTTATGTTTAATCAGTCTAGTAGTTCATCAAAATCCTATGAAATGAACATTTCGATGCAGCTAGCCTATAACAAATGAAAATCGTGGTAAGTATCTTGACGGAAAACATACTTGAAATTAACATTTATCTTAGTTGTAGTCATAAAAAAAACGCTTTTTTTGTTAAATTAGTCGAACCTCACACACCCATTTGTTTCAGATCTCGATCTTCAACTCTTCGATTGTTACAAGTGAAAAAACTTTCGGCAAGAACTGCATAATTATATTTATTCAAGATGTCGTGCAGCATCATTTGTTGATCAGAATTCACTCTCCTTTTTAACAATATCTTTTTAGTATCTAATTTATTTTTTCCAAGAATGCATTACTCCAAAGTTGTCGAAAGTGGCTTGACACTTGTCGTAAATTGTGAACCCACGAGAATTGACACAATCCGGCCGAGACCCTACCCAGCAAAAGTTGTGGAGGCGGACACCAACCTCTTCATACACAAACAAATGCCAATAATGGTATCAAGAAAACAAATATCGAATTATTCAAGGCGAACCAGTTGATGTAATTATCAGCATATAGTTTTGGAAATAAATATTAATAATGTATTAGGACAAGAGCAGAGTTTCGAATAAGGGGATCGCTCTGGTTGCAAGGGGGGGTTGCTCATATAATAAATGAAGCAGGTTGCCACATTATGTGGCACGTCAAATATTGACTTAACAATTTATAGTCAGCAGGGCCATAATCAGAAGAAATATCATTTGGTCAGTAGCTATTGTGCAGAGCGTCGTATTCGAAGATGATGTGAGAGGCTGTTTTCTTCTCGCCACCACAAAGTCTGCCACCACGAAGTGTGCAGGTGTTTCCTAAGGGCGTAATGTCCGGTTAGTAAGCCGGTAATCTTAGATCTGTTAAGGTTGAGAGTGTCAGCTGTCAGTGTTTGGCTCAAGTGCCTCACCATGGCTGCGCTAAGCCGGTAATCTTAGATCTGTTAAGGTTGAGAGTGTCAGCTGTCAGTGTTTGGCTCAAGTGCCTCACCATGGCTGCGCTATGTCTATGCCCTTCGATTTGGTACCATTATGTTTGGTGTTTTGTTTTCTTCCACTCATTTATCAGGTTTCCGCATCGAGTTTTGCTAGTACTAAAAACTGGTTCTGGTCCTGTTAATGTTGATTCAGATGCTCGTCTTGCAAGTTGGTCTGCTTTTTCATTACCTTCTATTCCCCTATGCCCAGGCACCCACACAAGCGTTACCTTGTTCTGTTTTACCAGTTCATTGAAACTCTGACCTAATCTGTACTGAATTCAGAGCTGTTATTGCGCTCTGGCTGTCAGATAGAATGTAAATGTGTTTGTTTTTTTTCATGCCCACTGTCTAGATTCATCTGTATTCATGACCTTATGGAATGTGTCTCAGCTGATCTCAGTCTGATATCATTTCCAGTTCGGTTGTTGACTTCATGAGTGATTTTGGTGTGCCCAATTTGTGGTCTCCCATGACTGTCATATCCAAAGGTGAAAGGTTTAGGATGATTTCCATAGCAACGGGTCTTATGATCGCGAATAGCCAGTTCATGACTTTCGGGTTCAGTCCCAAAGTTTTTCCATAAACTCTTCTGCACATCATGAATGATGATTGGCTTTTGTTGATTACATGTTGCAGATGCATGTTCCAGGTAAATTTGTTTTCCAGATATAGTCCTATATAATCAGCAACTTGTAGTGTTTCGCCAAAGAATTTGGGTAGTATCATGCCCCCCAGAATTATTTTGCGTGTGAAGGGAAAGAGTGTGGTTTTGCTGGGGTTTGTCCTCACTTCTTCTCTTTTGCACCATTCCTCTACGGTCCTCATGGAAATTTGCATTAGCTCAGATGTTATTTAGGCGTGCTCCCCCTCACGACGACTACTATATCGTCCGCATAACCCTGGGTGTAGTATCTATGATTGTTGAAATATACCAGCAGTTCATCTACTACTACCATGTACAGTAGGTGATAAAATCCCGCCCTGTGGGGTTCTACTGGCGATTTCTAGTTGCGCGGATTCTTCAAACATTTTGTCTGGGCCTTCCGATTTTGGAGCATTGAGAGTATCCATATCTACAGGTGGTTTCATCAACGCTCCTACACATACATAAAAATTATGATTTTATTCTGATTAATCCTATTTGGTATTTTCATCACATCCATAAATTCATTTTCAAATCTTTTCGTAGCACAGGACGATTTCCTTTGATAATAATGCTATATTTTGAGACTCACAATTTTGTTTTATAGAGTAAAAATTTAAAAAAAATTCCGCGAATGTTATTGGTATATTATGATTTCTGTGAAACACTAAGCATGAAAAAATAACATCTCCATTGAATCGCCTTATAGACGATGCTGCACTCTAAAACAACAAAATTATGAAAGTCTCAAAATTGCATTATTATCAAATAAAACGCACCGCCCCGTACTACGAAAAGATTTGGAAATGAGTTTCTCATGAATTTGTCAATCAAGGATGTGATGATAATGCCACATAATAAAATAATAATTTAGGAGATACGGAGTTATGAAAAGTGAATATTTCTCATATTCAACACCCTGTATCTCGAAAACTAGTCATATGAATGTGTTGTGCCCATTGAAACATTTCTTCAGAATGATTGATTTTACAACATATCAAAAATTCAAGAAATTTGACAGAGAGTCATTTTCCCATATAAGGTGTTTCTCATTATCAAGTACCCAATGACTGCAACGGCAAATAATAATAGCCGCCCTCTATCCGTCAAGATATGCCTTCGAGTACATTCATACAAGGGACATTATTAATATATTATTTGTAAACCATGTGAATTTTCATATTTATGTCAAGTAATATTTTCAGTAAGTGTTAAACCTATGGCTCCTTCACCTGAATAAGTATAAAAGAAAATTCCTTCTACTTGAATTAAGATTACCTAGCTCTCAGAAGTATTGAAATTATCAATATTGAAAATAACACATCAATATACCATTTATTTTGCAATATAAAAAAAACATCAACAGTAACAAAAATATTTAAAAAATAAAACGTTGTATACATACAAATTCCAACAATTACATCCGACATACATATCATCTACACTACTTTATTTTTTGTTTTTCCGTCCTATTTTCTTCTATAGTACTTATGGTCTTCAGTTTCAGTAAAACTAATATCAAGTTTATCACATTAATTGCATATATCGACACACACACTATACAAAAGTCATGTAATATGAAGTAAAGAATGTAAGCAAAATAAAGAGACATAATATTTGAGAGAGCGACACCAACAAGAGACACTAGTATCATGATCCTTGAATTGGACTGGGCTAAAATAAAAAATATTATTAGTCTTCATTGAAAAAAAAAAAAAGGAGAAAATTATAAAGCAAACTCCTTTTTTCAATCCAAGCCTTGTATTCCTATAATTTTGAAGAAGTTTGTTGAAATGGTGAGTTACTGAATTTAAATAACTGGCCCAATTTTTAGGCTTTTTCATTACTGTCTTCACTACGAGATGCACCTTCTGATATCAGAGTTGCTGTAGAGAAACTCTGAATGAACATCTGATGTAATTAGGGTGGACCAATGCAATTATAACTGAGTTGATTCATTTTATAATCAGCTAGCTGCAATACCCGGCGTTGCCCGGGTAAGGATAAATTTAGAGTGGGTGAAAATATTTGATGTTACGAAATCTTCACTAAGAATGTTCCAGTTTTTTTATAGAATTTCATAATTTTTTTCTAAAAATTTCAAATTTTCCTAGATGTCCTAGATCTTCAATTCAGTGGTTTCTTACACCCTGCCTCCCCAGTACAACTGACATCTTACAGCTCCTTCTAACTGTTAACGAACTTTCGGGAACTTCACTTGTGTATCTTTTCAATACATCTATTTATTATATTCTATAAATTTTCAGAAAGTTCCTACCCCACAACTCCCTCCCTGGTGGCCAAACTTTCGAGAACTTCTATTGTTTGTCTTTTTAGTACCACCTTAGATCTTTTGGAACCTCTGTGCTGGTTCATTCACGGTAAGATCATTTTAGAATATTTCAAAATATGTTTGAACATTCTAGATTACTCTTCTCATCATTGTAGAACATTTCAGATTATTCAAGAATATTATAGATCACTCTTGATTGTTTTACAACATTTTAGCTTATTCTCAAACATTCTAAAACATCATCGAACTTTCTGGAAAAACCCAGATTTTTATCTAAACATAATGTGTGAGAAAAAGATAGATATGTATCATTTCACATTTCAAATTCTTCACACTATCTCCAAAACAACCCTACTTTTTGCCAATCGAAATAAATTTTCCAAAATTGCCGCCATATGAAAAAAAATTCCCATAAGTTGCAAACATTATGGCCCACCCTATATATGTCATTATTATTATAGATTAAAGTTGTATCTTAGTTAATTATATTTGCTATATTTGTATATGGTTATGAAATACTTAAGATAAAAAATACCATACCTAATGTTGCAATCATACTGTAGAACATAAGACCGAATAAACTGTTTGGTTGGTAAAGTGAAGATTCCTTTCCAAAAATGCCGAAACCTTTTCCATACCTGCAATAGAATAGAAATCATGAATTTTGTTTAAAAAAAAAAGAAATGATACGTTTCAATCTTTCTCACTGACTCTTCCGTTACTTGTTGAAGATCCATAGTAATTGTATAGACAAGAGACGATTCGATCTTCACAAACTTTTGTTTAATACCACGAAATATTTCGCTAACACAGTAGCTCCCTCAAGTGACTATGATGATAGTCAGAGATGATGGAATCGTCTCCTGTCTATACGACACGTTTCAAGCAGGGTTCGGAGGATATATATCTAGTGATATATATCATGCTATATATCACGATATATATCATGATATTTATAACTTGATATATTATTATGTGCGATATATTCGATAATTTTACTTATTAAATTAAAAATGTTTTCCACCATTCTAAACATCCGAAAATGTCTCAATACGCCCCTGTACAATAATATGTAGCGATTTATTCGACTGCCGCGCAATCCACGCACAGCTTCGAGACGATTTGTTTTGTTATTGCGTTTGGTGTTAAGTTAGTTGTGATTTTTATTCAATATGCCAAAACCAAAGCTGTTTTTAATTAAATAATTAAATTTTAAAAATTATATACAGTATCGGAAACTTTTTATCTGGGGCAATGATATGATAATACTACATAAATAAGAGGGACGCACTACTGTGCGCCTATCCTGTTACCCCACTCGACGAATTAACAGCTCACGACGATATCCCTTCTTCGAGCGACTAGAGGAAAAATTGTAATGCTCTCTCAACATAATGCAAGCTATTCTATACACTCTCATGAAACCACCATACCCAAGATGAAAACTTTCCGATAAGGTATATCGGATATATATCCGATATATATCAGGTGATATGATATTTTTGAACCCCGATGGTTTCAAGGAATTCCGAGAAACATAAATTATTTCAGATAATATTGTAATATATTTTGGTTTAGTCCGTTAGGAGTCGTGATTTCATCTAAATTCAGTTTGTTTGAATGTTTTTAATAAGTAAACGAATTTGAGTGAGGAAAATAAAAATTAATCTGATAAAATTTGAGGAACGAGTTGTATTTGGAAAGATTTTTTTTTGCCAATTTGGATGGTGGCATGTACAGTTGTACTGACATAGCTGAAACCGTGAAAACATGCACGCAGTTTTTAATTAAGTAACTCAAACAGGTACCTACTACCATTCTACAACATATTTTCTTTACACCCAGAAACCATCATTTAATTCCGAGGCTAAAGACAAGCTGGACAATGATTTTTGTGAGTGATACTTCTCCCTATCTCATGAAAACTAAAGATGTTTCGTCGACAAAAATGCATTGTGGATCTAATGCAAGTGAAGCGAACCTTGCTTCAAATAAATGAACGATTACTGTGAGTGATACTTTTGAATAACATTCTCCCTATCTCATTAAATGTAATGAATTTTCAATGAAAACTAAAGATAATTACAAAATCAACTATCTGAATGAAAATACAAACTTTCACTTTGTTTTTTCTTTTTCAGTTAAGGTCTTTTCACAATATGTATCAGTTGATATGTCCAGCCTGGCTTCAGACGGAAAATTAGTTGGGTTCCATTAGATATTACAAAAAAAAATCACAATTTTCAATTTCAATGGAGAATGATCCCCTTTTCAATTATGTCACTGTTAGAGAGAGAGAGAGCACTCTCTCACAAATGTTCAAATGTATAACTGTCCAATAGTCGTCGAGGTTTACTCAAGAAAATAGTTTTGTGTTATTTGGTTGTTATATTTACATATCATTTGGAATAATAACTTTGAAAAAACAAATCATTCACTCACTTTGATTTGAATGCCTTGGAGCAGCTGACGTGGGGATTGATATCACACATTGGGGCATATTCGTTATCCTTTTCAATTTGAATTTCTACAGTATAAGCGTAGAGTGACAACCCCAATCCTATCAAACAAGAAAGAGTCAATAAAGAATTGACTCGTGGTAGAGAAATTAGCCACATCTTTTTTTAGAATATTTTTACTGATCTCCGTACTTATGCTCAAAAAATTAATAAACCAAAACAAATCAGAAATGATATCCCTCTCTCTCTCTCATCATTTATTGTCCTCAGCTTCCTTTACGGCGCTATATGGACATCCCCAACTGCGGCAAATCCGTTGCCATCCGGCCTTCAACCGGCGTAGACAGTTAAGGTGTATCGGGGGAATGCAGTAGTCTGGCTCGAAGCCATACTGCGTCCCAAGTGTATTATTCAACATCACATATTATAAATATTTTTTCCTGAATATTGCTGGCACGTCGTAGACGGCGGACATGTGTCACAACATATAACCCATTCATACAAGTGTTCTGGCTAGGCCTTGTTACTAACTCCTTGCGCCACCTATGGAGCAGCATGATTATTCGTAGTCCCGTCAATCATGAAAACGTGGGAAAGGTATTCTTCAATAACCCAGAGTTAATTTCTAATGAAAAAAAGTCTGGTTCATTGGAGAATCGAACTCACGACCCTTGGATCATGAGACTGGCGCTAAACCACTGCGCCACCTCGCCTAGAAATGATATCCTTCCTTTTATTGATTATCGTCATTTGTCATTTGTCATTTTCGATCTGTTTCTTCTTCTTTTTATTGATTATGAGTTCGACTTTGGGTTCGCCCATCGCCAGGTTCATTTCGCGAAATGCGTTCACGCTAGGTGGCGCTAAAATTTTTAATGGTGATCAGTTACTAAATTCCTAGTAATAAAAGACAATAGAGTGACTATTTCCATCCTTGTCTTGAAGGCAACATAACTTTGTTTACAAGCGAGGGCCTTTACATGTTGAGTCCGTATTCAGTCGGGTAGTTTCGTGTATGCCCACTAATTTCATTCGGATCAAGTTGTCCTTCTTCGTTTGTAATATGGATCTTCTTACTTTGAGTGTAAGCAAACTGTCCATACCGTTTCACCACCCGTCACCCCCCCTCGCCGGCCAATTTTATAGAAGAGGATAGTTCATGTTCACTTCAAAACAACTATTTGTGTAGGTATAGGCAGGGCATCTCTATGTCTTTTATTACTCTGAGCTAAATTCCACAAGAGACCATTGTATTTGATTTCTGTCTCATTCAAATTTGAATGAAGTACTCGAGATGTTGAAAGTTGAAATGAGTTTATCAGACATTTTTATCTACGACTAGATCTGACATAACTGTTTAATTTTCAATGGAAAATATTGTAAAGAAACTTTGTCTTTGTACATTCGGCATTGCGGCACTAAGCAAATACGCTCAGTAATGAAACTTTTGACTGCCACCACTTAAAGTTGACTTATTCTGAAACTAAGAACACTACAGAATATCACTGAACTCAATTTATTCTACAAAAATCAATAATCAAACAATTGAAATAGATGCAGTAGATATACTACCGCTTATGGCAAGAAACAACTGATCTACTTTTTATCAGTTCAATATAGGTGAATATAGATGTCGCACACCTTGCGCAGACTGCGACTTGTCCTTGAGACTGCGATGCAATTGGCGAAATGTGTTTCTGCTAGATGGCGCTAAAAGTTTAGGAGCGAAACAATAGTACATTCAGCATTGCGGCACTGAAATTACGTAATTAGTAATGGAACTTTTGACTTGTGCCCTTTCAAGTTAACTTATTTTGAAACTATGAACACTAAAAACTACCACTGAACTCATTAACAATGAGAAAACAAGTGAAATAGATACGCTACCGCTTGTGGCAAGAAAGACGTTCTACTTTGTAATACTTCAACCAAATAATTATATGTTTTCTGATGAATCGAGATTTACCAACGATGGAATGTTGATGTTCAACCGAAATAATTCAAGATACTGGGCGAGACAGAATCCAAGGCTTTCATATTCTCCACGCGAGTGGTTGTTTCTTCAACTTTCCATAATTCTTATATCAGACCAGCTCCTCCCGTAATTTCATAAATAATCAGCCCAACTTAACGAATAATTCGAAGGCTACTGAGAAACGTGACCATAACACTATGCAAACAAAAAGACACGTAAACGTTGGCTCTACATGCGTGAATAAAAAAAAGATTCCATGGGGCGCTGAAGCCATGGAAACTCTTTGATTCGTATAAATGTCAAAATTTTCAAATATTATAGATGGAAAGTTGTTTTTTGGGGGAAATTCGTTTCTTGACTTTGTTTTCTGGTTGTTTTAACTTTCCTTCCACAGTCTGAAACTGAAGAAATGCAAATTCATTGTAGTGTAGAAGAACTGTTGGTCAACAAACTCTATACAAGTTAATAAAGTAGATCTTACTGATGAAGATAGCTTGATTATCTGAAGGCGCATCTTGATATCGAATTACTTGTACTTATTAAAGGGAAATAGTTTTTTATGATACAAAGTGTTAAAAGTGTGGCATTTTATTTTGTGAGTGAGGAATATTGCGAAACGGGCGTTAGCGAGTGGAGCAACCCCACGAGCAAAATAAAATCACTTTTAACAAATGTATCACATAATTTTTTTGTACAATAGTTACTGATAATAAGAAAAAAAACATACACGGTTTTGAACCTGCTTGCGTTATCAAAACTGCGGGAAAAAATATGTTTCCTTATTACTTGCAGGAAACCACAAAAAGCTATTTTTTCGTCGACCTCAACCAAAAATGACATTTTACGTACTAATTTCCGGACGAAAAATCGACTATTTTTGAAGGCGAGTACGTTTGCGTACGAAAAGTGTTTGCGTACGCAAAGTGTCTGCGGACGAAAAATACTTGCCTGAAGAAATATTCGATAGCTGATTCGAAAATTGGAAATTAGTAGGTAATTTGTAGAGATCGACAAAAACATGTTATATGCACCTCGGCGAAACACTGTCTACTTTCTCGCCTGCTTGCTAGCCTCGGCTGCCTCAGCTATCAATTTGCAGGCTCGACTATAATAGACAGTTTTTGGTCCTTGGCACATAAATTGCCTACGGAATTACAGGATGAATACTGTGATGTGGAAATAATATAAATAACTGTGACGGTGCAATTATCTGAACAACTAAAAAATGATGCTAATAGCGTATAAGCTGTTCTTTATATCGGTTTGATCTAGAATGCCGAGAAGAAAAAAGTTATTTTGTCGTAGGGTAGTCCACACCTAAAATGTTTTTTTTTTATTCATTCTTTATGGACTGGGCGGGTTGGAGACATTTTTATTTGAATCTAAAAATTTATTCTCTGGCGCCATCTCGTAGACGTAGACTAGACGCCTCTTCCCAATACCTTGCGCCAGGCTAATATGCAACTTTTAATGTTGGAAGTTGGAAAACCGGTCATATGCCAAATATTCTATTATAATAATTAAAATCGATTGAAACAAAGAAGCTATATGATTTGGAAATAAAACTACAACGCTCATTTCTAGCGAGGTTTCTTGGGAATAAAAAAATCTGATCCTGTGAAATTAGAAATGATATAAGTACCAGAATGCACGTTTATAAATTTTAATAGACTAAACTTTATTCCAAAAACTTCGCGCCAAGCTGATAAGCAACCAGTTATGTCAAGGTTTCAATGAAACAATATATTATATGATTTGAAAAGAAAACAGCAAAACTCATCCTCACAGGGGTTTTTCGTGTGACAACAAAAAAATAAAATGAATCCTATGAAGTAGTGGAATATGGAAATTTTGGAAAGTAGGAATTACTTTCTCACTGTTCAATACCTTGACGAACGGTTAAATAATATTTTGGGTTTGTTTGCTAAAAAATATGGTACCTACTGATTTGTCAAACCAACAGAATCGTGTATGAAATACACATAGGAGATTGCGAAAAAGTTGTGTAGAGATCGCCATATTCTGGATATGCCATTTTCCAAAATGGCCGTCGCCGCTTTTTATTTAATTTTGTGCAAATTTCTGCTCCTGTAACATTCTCATAATTCATAGAGTGTCCAAATTATTATTAGACGGAGAGATGACTGCAAAATTTATCGTCCGATTTATAGATCTATAATTCTCACTTCAATGTACTGCTCACATCACTCTCGTGCATGGCATCTAACGTTAAAAGGTAAGGGCTGCGTCTTCCTTAGCTCGCACAAGCCACTCGAGGACTTCTGAGGGCTGCTCGTAAGGGGGCAGCCGGTTGACGGAAATATTACAATTTTAACAAAAAAAAGAGCAAGGAATCGATGATTTGAGATGTTGCATATTGAAGAATAGTATATTGTGTATCTAATAGTAAAAGCATTATATTCCCGGACGACAACGTAAATTAAGCCGAGGCCAAGAAGTAAGAAGAAAGTACGCATTCTTGAGCGATTTCAGAAAAAATCGTTATAACCGATCCTTGGTGAAAATTTTTGTTAACGTTCATAATGAAACTTTATTGATTTTCACAAAGGACCCCGCACGGAATACATGGGATTTTGGTTTATTGCGGAATTCAATGAAACTCTGGTATGTTGCAGATCATGATCTGTAGGTAACACTTTAAATGGACCAAAATCAAATCGTATGATTAGTTTCTGAGAAACAGGGTGATTTTAAAAGTAGTTACAAAAACAGAAAATAAAGTTAATTTATCACAAATTGAGAATATTTCTGTTTTTTTCTCGTGATTTGGTCGAAATATGTCATGCCTTTGGAAACGCACCACTTGTATGATACAAGACAGTATTTAGTTTACCGGGTTCGTCACAAATGTTCTCAAAAATATCCCATTTCAACGTTATTTACCTTACTCATTACAATTGATATATTTTCTAGTTCAATTTCGAGATTTGCCTTAGTAATTAGGATACTTTTATCAATACCAATACAAACTCAGTATTTTTACGGTGTCGGAGTCATCAGAAAAGTACTTAAATATTTCCAAAGTTATTTACTTACTTTATTCTTTCAATAGGAACCTTAGAGAACCCTATGTTTTCACCGTTTAACGTTAATATTTGAAAACCGTCAAGCTATAATACGTGAAAAACCATGAGCCACACTTACATTTTTGAAATACGAGGGTACTACAAAAGTTGTCGGCGGCAACTTTCAACAGTTTATTATATTACTATAGGTAATAGGTGTACTAAGATACGTTGGATAAAAAAATTAAATTGGAGAATGGTGTTTATCCAAAACGTTTGCGGTTTTGTGGCATTTCTCGTAAACAAATATCAGAAAAAATAGTATCGCAGGCAAACATTGTGAAAAAAGCGACAGAAAAGATAAAAACTCTGCCACAGGCGAATTTTTAGCAAACCTTCAAATATATATAAGGAGCTCTGGTTGTAATTACCCCCTTTAGCCCTACCTTGGAACCCCTCTTCTGGAAAATCTTGACATTTTTTGTTCTTTCAGGATTTCCGCATTGTGGTATTACCCCCAGAGCTCCTTATATATTTTTGGAGTTTTGCTAAAAATTCGCCTGTGGCAGAGTTTTTATGTTTCTATCAATTTTTTCACAATGTTTGCCAGCGACACTATTTTTTTTCCGATATTTATTTACGAGAAATGCCAATTTTTATTTGTTCTATCCAACGTTTCTTCAAATATACCTATTACCTGTAGTAATATAGTAAACTGTTGAAAATTGCGCCATACATGCAAATTTTTAGAGAAAGTCCAAAGATGTAGTGTCGCCGACAAACATCTTTTGTAGCCCTCGTATTTCAAAAATGTAAGTGTTGCTGAAGGTTTTTCACGTATTATAGTTTGAGGGTTTTCACATATTAACGTTAAACGTTGAAAACATAGGGTTCTTTAAAGTTCCCATTGAAAGAATAAACTAAGTAAATAACCTAGCAATAGGATATTTTTAAGTACTTTTCTGATTACTCCGACATGGTAAAAATACTGAAAAATGGTATTGACTTTTCAAACAATCCTTATTACTCAGGCAAATCTCGAAATTAAACTAGAAAATATCTCAATTATAATGAGTAAGGTAAATAACGTCGAAATGGGATATTTTTGAGAACATTTGTGACGACCCCGGTAAAGTAAATACTGTTTTGTATCATGACAGTGATGCGTTTCCAAAGTCATATTTCAACCAAATCACGAGAAAAAATCAGAAATATTCTCAATTTGTGATAAATTAACTTTATTTTCTGTTTTTGTAACTACTTTTAAAATCACCCTGTTTCTCAGAAACTAATCATACGATTCGATTATGGTCCATTTAAAGTGTTACCTACAGATCGTGATCTACAACATACCAGAGTTTCATTGAATTCCGCAATAAACCAAAATCCCATGTATTCCGTGCGGGGTCCTTTTAATTTATTGACGTGGATACGTCTATGTTTTCGTTTTGCAGGGGGTCATTTTGTAATAAGCAGGAGCCAGGAGCTTATTTACTAATGCCAACTGTTGGTGCTTAAGTGAACTATGTTAATATTTAGATGGCCTGCTCATTGAAGGGAAATCCATAGATTAATGAATACTAAAAAGCACAACTCAATTCAAATTTGTTAAAAAGTAAAAAAAATATTTCTTCAGAAAAGCTGTCTTTAAAAAGTGTTTGTTTGAATTATTTTAATTTGTGCTCTTTAATTAGTATGTATTATTCTATGGATTTTTTTGATAAGGCATGATTATTACAAGGCCTATTTCCTGTGAGTTTTGAGCTATATAGCCGTCTTTAATTTATGTTTCAACAAAACATTCATGATCTTCACCGCACAAATACTCCAACACTCCAATTATGAAGAGAATCGGACCATAATTACAAAACTGGTCTGCCATCTTGAATTCATAAATTTCGACAAAAAATTAAACAACCTCGACCTCGAAAACCCCCAAATACCAAAGTTAAATTGAATCGAAACATAATTACAAGAATTGTCCGCCATCTTGGAGCCACCATCTTGAATTTATAAATATTTACAAAACATTCATAATCTCTGACCGCGAAAGCCCCTACATACAAAATCAAAAATCTCGTCCGTCACTTTGGAACCGCCATTTTTTTTCTCCAGCTAAACTTATGAACGCATCATGAAGTTACTCAGACGACTAGAAGGTCGATAACGAGGGGCAATCGTCGCCTGTATCCAGTAAGCCCCTTCAACAATGCATATGTCGCTATCGTTCAACAACAAAACAGAGGAGCCTTCGTAGACGGTCTTATCAACAACAAGCCTTGCGCCATGCTGCTAGATACAGATACGACTCTGAGTATTCTTGGACCATCATTTCCAAAACACCGGCAAGAAATGAACCGTCGAATCGTGTATGGTGAACTACTAATTGAGCGAGGACGATGTAATCATTGGAATGGACAGCATGTGAGAACGGACAAGAGGTGGTGCTGCATGGAAGGAGTGAAGAGGTGATCCTGGTCCCGTTCGGCTGAAAATGTGAGCGTACCTGAGAGGGCTTATAACCACTCTAGAAACTCGTCTGGACGCATATAAGCAAGTACCACGTTTCAGTCAATGGAAGATATTCTAGCTCTCTGATTGGTTGTGACCAAATACAGGTGCACTTTGCCATCCAGACTAAAACGTGGTGCACTTTGTCGCCCGGAAATTTATTCGTAAAAAATTTCTTGTGTAAACAGGCAAGCTAGGCTAGCTTGCTCAGGTTAGGTTTGTGTGTAAATCGCAAGCGAAAATCTAATTCATGCACTTTCGACTCGCAAGCTAGGTTAGCTTGCTCAGGTTAGGTTTGTGTGTCAATTGCAAGCAAAAAACTAATTCACGCTGGTGCAAAATGCACCACGTTTCAGTCTGGAGGGGCAAAATGCACCTGTGTTTGGTCACAACCAATCAGATAGCCAGAATATCTGCCGCTGACTGAAACGTGGTACGTTCTGCTTATATGCCGCCTGGACATGGATGCGAGCATTGGAAACGTGATGATGTTCGAGCATGTTCTTGTGATGAGAACATTGGACGAGGAATTGCACTATACTCTAGTCGTTAGGGACCAAAATAGTCCCCTACCTCTAACCGAGCCCAAAGTTGTTGAAATTTAGTACAGATGTAGTATTTGGTACCCAAAAACCGAAAATACCAAAACCCTTGCTCAGAGGTGTCGGAAAGGTGGTGAAAACCGCCCCTTAAGAGTTAAAAATGTAATCATCTTCCAGTGCACTTCACAAGTGCGGTGGAAGAAACGGCATGTTGAATTAAAATTCTATTTTTTGTTCTCCGTGTACACCGTTTGCAAATTTGAAATTTTGTCAACTCTAATGCAAGTATTCTGCAATGCGCTAATTTTTATGAAGAATAAAATTTTTTGATAAATCGATAATAAAAAAGTTTTCCGTATGGTGCAAATTTTTAAAACTCACTGTAGGTATATAGTCTGGACCACATTCTGATAGGCAACCCATTTTAAGAGTATTCTTTTATTTATGAAACTTCATAAGAAGTATGTTTCATCCATTAAACAGAACGGTGAAGGTCGACCTCTCTTTGGATCCTGTAGGTACTAATAGTTATCATTGAAAATTCATATAAATGTATGAGAAAGGGAGAATGTTATTCAAAAGTATCACTCACAGAAATGGTTCATTTCATTGATGCAAGGAACGCACCTCATATATTAGATCTCCAATACATTTTTCACACAGCAAGAATGGAAAAGATGGAAATGATGAAAATATTTCTTCTGCAATGACACGTTGGAAATGGTTTTTTAACATAAATCTGTCATGGTTATTGCATTCTGATTTTTGTTTTGAAATATGAACAGGATATTCATGAAATTAGTTGTGGAATCATCTGCGGCTGAAAGACAAACTTTAGTCGCTATTTTCCTTCGTTTAAAATAACCTCTCGGGAGGTATTCATGTTGAAAAAAAGAAGATTCTCCATTAAAATTGAAAAATGTTTATCTGTAATATCAAACAGAAAACAACCACTTCCCTTTCTAAAGCCTCGTTGGACGTTGAACCAAATCATGGAATACGTAAATATTTCTTCTGCGGTAACGTCGGTAACATAGAAGAAATATTTCCATCATTTCCATGCTTGCTGTGTGGAATTGCTTCTGAAGAGTCTGCTTCCCAATTCTTCCGATCTCCCTGATGGAGATCTAATGCAAGAGGTGCGGTCTTTACATCAATTAAATTAACGTTTTCTGTGAGTGATTCCATCAACTATCAACTTCCGACTTCGAAGTCGGAAAATAATTAATTATTTTCCATGCTAGACATTGAACCACATCTGATAGATATTGTGGAAAGACCCTAACCAAAAAAAAATTTGAAGGTGAAAATTTGCATTTTCATTTAAATAGTTGATTGATAGTTGATAGAATCACTAACTGAAAACGTTCATTTCATTGATGTATAGGGACCGCACCTTACATTAGATCTCGATCAAGGTGATCGGAAAAATTGGGAAGCAGACTCTTCAGAAGCAATTCCACACACCAAGCATGGAAATGATGGAAATATTTCTTCTATGTTATCGACGTTACCGCAGAAGAAATATTTACATATTACATCAGATTTGGTTCAATGTCCAACGTGGCTATAGCCAGGGAAGTAGTTATTTTATCTTAGATATTACAGATAAACCACATTTTTCAATTTTAATGCTTCCTCTTTTCAACTTGAATACCTCCCAAAACGTTATTTTGACCGAAGGAGAATAGCGACTAAAGTTTGTCTTTCAGCCGCAGATGATTCCACAGCATCCTGTTCGTATTTCCAAACAAAAATCAGAATGCAATACCCATGACATGTTTATGTTGAAAAACAATTTCCAACGTGTTATTGCAGAAGAAATATTTCCATCTTTTCCATTCCCGTCGATTTCCATCGATTTCCCTAATGAACTTGGAAGAGCGAAATAAAGATTCTCGTCGACACCAGTGGTCGAGTCGACCACCATTGGTCGAGAACTGAAAATGAAGAAATCGGTTTTCGACCATTAATAAATTGAATGCAAATACAAATATTATGTTGGCCTAATTCCATGGTCGCAAACTGATATTCAAAAAATATTTATGAAAATGAATCAGTATATAGAAAAAAATTCAAAATGTTCCCAAAGGAAATATGTTAAAAGAAATGAATAATTATATGAGATATACATTGGATCTCGACCACTCTGGTCGAGAAATAAAAAAGGCTTATTTTTGTAACTATTTTTGAAAAAACATACGTATGCCTGTTTTTTCTTAAAATACACAAAAAACAATCTCTTGTAGGTAATATAAAACAAAATATATAAACCTGATGCATCTGAAATAAAAATTACTTAATATTTTCTAACCCGGTGTCACTTAGCATTTTTTAAAGCATGGTTGAAAACAAACATCTCTCAGTGATAGACATTGCGAGCGGTTTCGAATGAGTGGAAGTGGTCGAAAATACGAATAACGATTATTCTTACAATTGGTATTTTCATTATTATTTTGTCTTAAATCACAGAATGGTGGAGAACCAGTGCCTGCCGGTTAACCGGTGCATTTTACCTAATGAAGGATAGCCTATTATTCTAACAATAGCAGGTTAAAACATTTTATGATAAGTCTGGGTGATGTGCAAAATTGTATACCTAAATAGTCGAAACCATGTAAATTAAGCTGAAATATTGCGGCTGTACGACAAGCACACGTACTAAATTATGCATACCAAATTAGTTTGTTTTCTGAGAATTTACTCTACGTTATTCTTGAAATTAACTATAATTACAGAAACATAAAACAAATGATTACGCGCAGGCGCACCTTACATCATAGAACGAAGGCGTAGAAGGGCAACGAGCAATTTTTTTTTGGAATCCTGACTTTAATCTCGGGGGTCCGACTTTAATTTTGGGAGTCCGACTTTAAAGTAGGGGGTCCGACTAAAATTTCAGGGGCCCAACTTTAAAGCCGGGGGTCCGACTTTAATCTCGGGGGTCCGACTTTAATCTCGGGGGTCCGAATTTAATCTCTGGGGTCCGACTTCAAAGTCCAGAAATAAAGTTGGTATATACCAAACACGGCAAGTAGAACATTATCTAATCAGCCCTGGTCCAACAGAAATTGCTGTATAAGAGCAGCTGCTGCCTTAGAAGCAGGATAAAACCTATATCCTGGTATTATAGAGTCAAATAATGCATATTTGATATATGTATAGGGTGCCACGTAAAATGTATTCCTAAGCCAAAGGAGAGGGCGAAAATGTCAAAAATACAGAATGTTACTTGAAACAAGTGCTAACAGTTTTCCAACGGATCGAGAAAAGTTGTCTATGAAACCCTTTATAGATCAGATCTGCGATTCCATTAGAAAAATGGGAAAGTTTCATCCCACAGATTTCCTCATCATCTGTTAGACATCGAATTTATTATGAAACTGGAATGTGTGTAAAAAATTCTAATATACATTTATGTATAAATGGTGTAAAGTAGGCATTTATGGCCTGCTGCCACTTTACGCCTGCTAAACCGCTGAATTATTTGTCCCGAAAATGGCTAGAGCCTTTCAGAAATATATAGTGTGTGCTTCAAAAAAAAAACCTTCATATTCGGAATTTTTCAAATTTCAAAGCGGCGCGGCGTTTTAATGAGCACCAAATTGCGCAACTTTGCCTCCATTTAACCGAGATCCAATTTTGAGGCTCAAATTTAGGACACCCTGTACACTCTTGATGCACCTTTTGATTTTTAAAATTTTACAATTTTATGTCAAAGGTCAAATTTACGGAACAGTTTCCATGAGAAGTGAGACAAACTTGTTAGTTCTGATGTTATTTTCAGGAACCAAGTAACACAATGAGTTTGCAGTAAAATGGTTGTTCCTAAATTACGAATCCGATTTTTTTCCCTATTGTACCTCTCATTATAGTTTGTCGGAAATGTTTGTGATTCCATCGCTGCTGGCATGTATTGTATACATAATTTTGTTAATTTTTGGTGTATCCAAAAATTTTGCAAATTTAAAACTTCTACATAAGAAATTACGGAAGTAACAGGGCTGCTGCCTTAATAAGTGAGATACTTGAAAACAACTCAAGTAGATAAAAAAAAAAATCGCATATTGATAACGAAACGATTTTAGACGCCTTGTAAAACGTTATCAGTCTATAACTTCGACTCCAGAGTCACTGCAATAAAAAAGTCCTAGTGCAACTACAGATGAGTTAGCACGGTTGGTTCTGCACTGAATAGTTCACCACCGAGATTGAAGTCGGAGCCCCGAAATTAAAGTCGGACCTCCGAGATTAAAGACGAACCCTCGAGATTAAAGTCTGACCCCCGAGATTAAAGTTGGATCACCGAGAGTAAAGTCGGACCTCCGAGATTAAAGACGGACCCTCGAGATTAAAGTCTGACCCCCGAGATTGAAGTTGGATCACCGAGATTAAAGTCGGGCCCACGAGATTCAAAAACATAGCTAATAGACGTCTTAGATAATTCAAAAACATAGCTAATAGACGTCTTAGATAAAAAACGAAAATCAACGGCTACAATAATTTCCAACTAATCTCCGACACAAATTTTTATTGGATCGCCAACTCATCAGATTTTGAATATCAATATTGCTGGGCAACCCTATATCATTATCATCTGATAGGTATGCCACTATTCTGTAGTCCAAGTTACACTTTCTGGTACCCTAACACCTAATTACTGTGAATGGGGAATTTGTCTAGGAATAATTTTCTCAAATTCAAATAACTACCTATCTAAGGGTTCCAAAATCCCTCTTCGTATTTCCTTAGGGGGTAACACAACCACCGTTATCCCATCGACAATGTCCATTGTTCCATTCTGAACAAATGGTTCACTCGGCTCGGATCACTGGAGAATCTAGGGGTTTTTAGTTCGGAATCGAAATAAGTTGGCTACGCTGAACCCATTTGCAGAGTTCATATATTGTCCCGCAGACGGCGCGGGTGCGGCGCGACATTTTACATGGTTATTGACTGAATGGTGCTGTGCTGTTGTAAATATTGTTTTTTCGGTGTGTTAAAAGCCGTGTGTGTTTTTAAGTGTATGGTGCGGATGCCGTACAGAGTGAGTGACTGTGTACAATGTTGAGAAAACCCGCAGGTTGATGGAAACCTTTGTGAATAGGGTGAAAAATCCGCCATAGGTCGAATAGCCTGTGGTAAATGCTTGCTATGTCGGCGAAGGGCCACCCTAAAGGCGGCTGTTATGTCTGAGCCATGGATGTCGAAGTGAAACAGAGAAATCGGCGAAGAAAACGCGCCCAGCGTATGCAGGCACAACGCGAGATCAACAAAGCTGACCATCTTGATGGAGACAGCGGTGATGAAGATGTCATTCCGGCGAAGCCCCCTAGGCCCCCCAATCGACGAAAAAAGTCTAAAGAACCTCTTTGTGAAGAGGATATTATCGAAGGGTTTTCCATGCTTCAGTTTCGTACTTACGAAGACCTAGAGGTGAGTTTTCAAAACATTAACTAGTATTTTCTTGAAGTTTTCAATAAGAAAGTACTCACGTATTGCAAAAAACGTACCAATCCTCTGCTCCGATAAATTGTTAGAAATCGACAGCAAAAACCCCGATTACAGCATATCTAAGAGCACTTTCTTTGTTATAAGTTACACAGAAGGTAGGTATACCTACTTTTTTATATTATTTGCGAGAGTAAGTGCAAGTTCCCTAGTTATCAAATCCATACACACACATTATTTACAGTTCAGTATTTGAATTAAAAATTAATGAATAAAGACAATGTAATCAATTGTATATTTTAATAAACATAATGATACTTCATAATAAACAACACATGATTGATAGGTACAAACGGATTTTACAGTCATTAAGTGAGTATAATCTAGTGAATAAACAAACATATGTCAATAGGATTGGTAAACATACAACACATTAACTAAAAACTGTGGAGTGGACGATAATTTTTTAAAATTCATTGTCGAATATGAATGACATTGTATTTAAAAGAAACTATAACACATAACCTCAGTTTATAGATTTTTGGCAAATGTTTGGGGTATACCTATATGTTTCTCTAATTTAAGGGGTAAACAAAGGAGTCAGGGAAAATGGGTTGAATAAAAATAGTTGTTAGGAAGTAATGTATACATTATTGAATTTGGAATTAGAAAACGCCACTCCACTATATTGGTAATGTCCAGCGTGGCTTGTGCCGGGGAAGTAGTTGTTTTCTGTTAGATATTACAAATAAATCACATTTTTCAATTTTCATGGAGAATGTTCCCCTTTTCAACACGAATACCTCCCAAGAGGTTATCTTGAACGATGGAAGCGACTAAAGTTTGTCTTTCAGTCGCAGATGATTCCACAACAGACTTTATGAATGTCTTATTCATATTTTCATTTATTGTTCGAACGTTCATGTTGAGTGCCTATTACTGGATATCGAGTTGGATATATTACGGACTATAGTCCGTTGCACGACGAATTCGCATTAGGGGCGTGCATGTTTTCACGGTTTCAGGTATGTTACTATAACTGTAAGTGTAGCTTTTTTCAGAGATTGACTTTTCGTTGTTTCTGTGGATTCGATGTAGGTGAGTAAAATATTTTTGATGAGGGCAAGTATGCAAAAATTATAAACGATCGTCATGGGCTTTTGTTGAGATAGGTCAAGTCATATTTTCTTACTTATGCAATATAACTGTTCTCTTCGCCGCTAGCGCCAGCACTTTTACTTGGCATAAATTTATGCCTTTCTATCCCTCCTTATGAAATGTTATTATTTTGAAATCTGGTGTAGTTTTTGATTGTCTGGTATTGGTAATGAATTTTGAAACCTTTCAGTTCAAAAAGCTGAAAAAAAAGTTTGGTAAAAACTATTGGAAGCAATTTTTATTGATATTACTCGACAGGTAAGTGGTTTTTAATCACTATTTATGGGTTTTCTTATGGTAAAGCTCCATAACATTGTCATTACCAGGTACATTTCCGAAAAATGGGGTAAATCCTTAAATCCATTATTAGATATACTTAATTAATACCTTGTTACTATCAGAAATGAAACTGATTTGTAGTTTCCACTCGAGTATCCAGTAATTAGAAGTCAATGATAGAGTATTATTGGTATATTTTTTGTTTTTCCCTTGTTTTATTTAATTTCATTATTAAGTTGTTGTTATGTAGCCTTATCATCATTCAAATAAGTAGATGGACATTAATCGAGACATTAATGGGAATTATGTTTCGACTTTTTATCGGTATGTGGAAAGCCTACTTTCCGAATACCACAACAAATTTACATTTACGTTTTAGTTATGTCGGCCGCGGCACATTCGAAATTACATTTTTTTAGTTTGAACAGGACGAGAAGAAGAGCCTAAAAAGAGTGCCTAATGGGGAATTAAGGTTTATTGCTGGAGTGAAGCCGGCCCTGGACGCCCGGAAAAATTATTCTGAACATGCGGATTCTTTTTTCAATCGATCCTGATTGTAACCCTGAAATATGAAACTTGCAGAGTTCCTAATAAGGAAGTTGAGATTTATTGCTGGAGTGAAGCCGGCCCTGGACGCCCGGAAAAATTATTCTGAAGATGTGGATTCTTTTCTCAACCGATCCTGATTGTTGAGCTGGAATATGAAACTGGCAGAGTTCCTAATAAGGAAGTTAAGATTCATTGCTGGAGTGAAGCCGGCCCTGGACGCCCGAAAAAATTATTCCGAATATGTGGTTTCTTCTCTCAACTGATTGTGATTGTTATACTGAAATATGAAATTGGCAGAATTCATAATGGAGATGTTATGAATTATTGTCTGGGCCATACCGGTTCTGGAAATGTGACAAATTATTACCAGTGCTAGAATCCCAAAAAAAAATACTTATTTTGCTCAATTTCGTCCTTTGAACTACTTCGTTCCTAAAAAAAAAATGACTTATTGCCGAACTTTATTGCCAAAGTAACTAGGCTGAAAAGAAGTGGGTACAGCTTGGCAAATCTTCAATGGAATATGGATAAACGCATAAGCTGCGCGAATTAAAATGAGAAAGTATTCGGACGATAAAGAGAGTAGTATACTGAACTCTTCTGCTACCGCCTCGGCTACCGCGCATCGATAGGCGTGCTGATTTCATATCTCTTTATAGATTTGCCAAGCTGTATATAGGTAGTTATGTCTTGAGTCGGTTGAGACATGCATTTTGTGTCGAATATATTTCTTGGAAAAAAAAAACTGTGTCTCTACTTTGCGGAACACCATTAAACTAATAATGCAAAATGGATTATGTATTCCAGTCTTCCGCTTTATCCTATATACAGAAAACAACTGCTGTCCCCTATGACCGTTGAATTGTATCGGTTAGTATTAGATTCTGAGATTCTTGTAAACTTTTCTACAAGAACTCGATGAAAACCAGTTTGCAATGCTATCTTCATCTTGAAGCCAAAATTATATTTTGGTTCAATGTATCATTTCGCTTTTAAAATTAATATAAATCATTTTATTGTCAATCTGAAAAATATAGTATAATTTACAGCCTAATTGTCAGAATGCGCTTTTTGAAATAAAATTCCTGATGCGACTTGTTTCTTTCCCGATCTTTGAATTGCCGTTGACCTAGAAATGGCTGGAAGAAAATGTTAACAATAAAACATTTCCTGTGCGCAACTGCTTCCTCAGAGTCAATTGAATGAATATTCTGCACTTTTGGCTTTGTAATATGATATTATAGAAGTGAGTCTTTAAAGCACGCGCGATTTTAAAGTAATTTTGCGAGTGCTTTGAAGGCGCCTGTACATGTATATCATACGCTATTTTTTATTATGCCTATGCATGGTGGCTCAATGCTAGAAATTAATTTTACATCATATTAATGTCCCTTCTAGTTTATTACATCAAATCAATAGATAATAGATCTGATGTCACCTATTGTTGACATGGTGCTTATTTGACATTTTATATGATAAAACTGAGAACTTACCTAGTAACAACTTTATAGCACGGCGTTATCTTAAAGATTTCGCAAGCTTCTATTTTATTTTTTATTATATTGTTTTTAATAAAAAATTGTTTGAATTAAGTAAATCATGACTTTAATTTTAAAAACTAAGTGATAAAAAACATGATTTAAAGCAGGCCTCACATAATTGCATTGAAATATATTTTGGGCTCAAGCTAGGAATTCCAGAGATGAACGCTGAAATATACAGTGCGGCTTGTAATATTCCCCCACTGTTAACTTTTGAACGGTTCGACGTAGAGACATGAAAAAAAATGTTTAAAGGATTTCACCAATACTACTTTTTGAAATAAAAATTGGTGACTGCCCGACAGGGGGGACGGGGGACACATCAACTTAAAATTTTTAAATGGCATGGGGGGTCAAGTGTCACATCGTTTAAAAGGAAATTCCATTCTCTTTTCAACCATCTAAATAATTTTGAATTCCATTAATATTTTTTTTGCAATTCAAAATCGATATATCAAATATAAATGCGGATCTGAATACTACTCATATCTCGATAAATTGAAACGGTTTGATGTGGAACAATGAAACCAGAAATTTTTTGAAGGGTAATACCGATACTACTTTTTGAGAGAAAAACATTGCAATTACTCGACAGATGGCGCTGGGGGCACATTAACTTAAAAATTTCGAAAGGCATAAAAATCGAAATTGGGAAAAAATTATGAACAAAATTCTTTGTAAAGAGAATTGAATTCTCTTTTCAACGATGTGACACTTGACCCCCCATACCATTTAAATATTTTGAGTTGATGGCCCCCCTGCGCCCCCTATCGTGCAATCACCATTGTTTTTATTTCTAAAAGTAGTATTAGTAAAACGGTTTTGTTTTCATGTGTCTACGTCAAACCGTTCAAAAGTTAAAAGGGGGGGGGGCTGGGACTATTGAAAGCCGCACCGTATATACAGCGCCATCTCTTGGTTCCAGAAAACACTCCGACTATAGTGTCGACTTCTTCCTAAGCCAGATATTTTTAAGCGAATTTTTCTTTGACACTAAGTAAGTAATTGCAACATAATGGGTGGTATTCATAAACAGTAGCAAATGCTTATACTTCAGGTTTGTCTCTCTCATTACTTAACAAAACGAATAGGTCTTTTTCAAGAAATCCGAGTAAGAGCATTTGCTTCAGTTTTATGCATACAACCCAATGTATAATATAACCGGAACCTTTGATATCCATTATTCAACACTCCCCCCAAAAGTTTCAAGTTCTTGTAATACTCCCATATTCTCAAGGTAGAATATTTCAAGGCCGACATAGATTTCGTCAACATATCAGCAATTTCATGAATGGCAAATTTTTTCAAATTGATGTTCCTCGTGTTTGTCATTATACACAATAATTTTATTCTTCTATGAACTGCTTTACCTAGACACTTACATAACCTCGTTTGAACATTCAATAAGAGCCACCTTCCTATTCTACCTCTGTCTGTTTTCGCGAATCCTAGTAAGCATATTTATTGCTCGTCCTGCAAAGAAGGTATATTCTGTAATACAAATTCATATCTTCGGGATATCCAGCACAATAAGCATCTGCTTATCCAACAATACTCTCACCTCCTCCTTGGAAAGTTAGAGAATATTGATTTGTACCCTTTACATATCCAAGTTCTAGTGTTCTATTCCAAACTTGTAATTGAACTACTTATAGTGTCAGGCCTCGTAAATTAGATAACCAACCAGCTATTGATAAAGATAATCACTCTTTTAAGATATTTTTCAAACATTTTGAAATACACGGTGGCCAACTGAATACGAAACAGCCATTTTCAGGAACTGCGTCAACGTTATTTTAGAAAAAAGATTACATTTTTTCAGGTATTTTTGACTCCTCCACTTTCACCCACAAGCCAGGATAAGAATCACCTCAAAATATTTAAATGGCATTGGATGGCGAGCAAGATTTACTTTAAAAGCCCTTACAATTTTCCGAATTCTCTTTACAATAGTCTTTAAATTTTACATTTCTGCCCAATATATATGCGGAATATGTCATTATCTGACGGACCATACATAGTGACGAAAAATTAACGCACAATGCGGAGGAGCATTTTGAACCACAAAATGGTCTCCATCACACTGTGGATCAATTCAATATAAATAATGATTCAATAATATCAGTCAAGGCAGGGTCAATAGCGTCTTCCAGTAATAGCAAATATATTTCGCCAGTCAAAGTACCTGGTAGAAGGGAATGGCCCACCATCAGTCGGTAACTCAAATGCCAACCCATATATTTAATTTCTTCGGTTGCTGGGTATGGCACTTCGTGAAAAACTCTTCGGTTTGAATCGGACCAGTAGCGGCAATTGTGACGATTTACTGACCTGTTCAAGAAAAACTGCAATCATCCATTCGTCGTCAAAACAGATATTAAAAAGGAACTCATTATTTCGCAAAATTGCACACGGCGGTCATAATCATCCTCATTGAGAATTTATTCTTCTTCAAAATAGTTTGAACGCTAGTCTGATTGATCCCATACACATAAATATAATGAAATTGAAATTGTTTTTTTGAATTTTTTTGAAATTGTTTTTGCCGTTAATATGCTGTCGTCCCCTTATGAACGGCAGCCCTCAAAAGTTGAAACTGGTGCGAGCTAAGGATTAACGCGGTCTTACCTTTTAACGTGGGATTCCTAACACGATGTTAATTTATATAGGAATATATAGTTTCCTCTCGGATATGCCAGCTGCCTCGTACTTAACTTGGGATCAAGATGAACATGTCCCAAAACTGCAGCTTTACTAGCTTCATTAACTACAGGCCTTTTCACTTCTCGATTTTTTATTAGCTGCATTCCCCATCTCTTGAATTTTTTTCACCAAGTAGTTAGTTCTACTTCCTACTGACATATATTGTTCACGTAAACCCTTTCACCAATGGAATAAGACGTGGTAAGTATTTAATTTTCGAAAACATTTAAATAAAATACCAACCAACACTTCCAAATACGATACTATATATTAATTTGGAATCCACTAATTTCTCGTGTGTGTTTTGTTTTGATATCCATTTGTGATTTTTACAAAAGTAATAACAAATCGCCACATATCAATGCAAAGCCATGTCGTACTTAACTACTTAATTTTTTACTGTTTTTACCTTAGATCATATATGCTGACGCTAGATACGGCATCATGTAGTATTTGTTTGGTATTAGAGGGGTACTGATGAGAGGGGGTGAAGAGGGCAATAGCGTACTACGGTACAGTGGCGCACGAGATATTTTGGTACAGTGTATATTAACATACTTCTACAACACCCATATTTCTATTTTCTAATTTATGATGGATTTCCATATCGGTTACAGTGAAATGAAAATTAATGTGAATCGAAAACATTTTGTACCATTCTTTTGGTACGCCTAATTTAACCAGTACTAGACTTTTATTTATGAACATACTTTTCATCTAGATATTTTTGGAATACCCAGAAGATATTGGGTCCGTTGAAAACATTCCATTCAAGTTTTGATTAAATTTTCTCCACAAATATCATGATATCAAGAGAATAATTAAAACTGGCAATGAGGTCAATTCAATCAACAACTTTATAGTTACATGAACTAGAATACGAGATTTGCTGATTGCGATTTCAGAAAAAGTAATATGTGCACCTCGTATTGCTTTTACTACAAGATACACAATATTCTATACCAGTCTTTTTTATAGCTAATTGAAAATCCCATCGATAATGAACTCATAATAGAAAACAAAATGAAAAGTTGGTAAGTATATCAATACACAAGATATGTCAAAATGTACGGTCGTACAGATTGAGTTAAATAAAAAATGAAAAACTTGCTGATGAAAATTGTTTATTTTTATGAAACATATTTGAAACATTGATTCATTCTACATTCTATACAGCCCCAATATCAGTAAAAGTTAAATATATATGTGAATACTGGGTACTGAATATAAATACCAAATATACAATTAAACAGATGGCAAGATGATAATATATACTCTACGAAATAAAATTTTACACTGGAATATACATCAATTTGACATATTTGAAATATATATTTATTTATATATATCAGGGTTTGAATATGTGACCAAGTCTGTGCAATTATTGCGGTCGTGCATGGCATCACACGTTAAAAGGTAAGGGCTACATCCTCCCTAGCTCGCACAAGTCCCTCGAAGACTTCTGAAGGTTGCTCGTAAGGGTGCAGCCGGTTGATATGTTTTCCGACTTCCTGTCCAATAGCACGCCTATGGAATACATACTTATGAAAAGATCTGGCAGAACCCTTCTCAAATTTGTCATTACAAACTGAACACGATTTTGGCATTATGATGAAAAATCGAACCACTTTTCTTCAAACTAATTGTCCACAGCAAAAACTCTCAAAACTATAATAAAAATACACTCACAAGATCGGCAGATTCGCAGAAAAAACACAATATCTGACATTTGTCTGAATTGACATTTGTTCAACTATCGTCGAAATTTGAAATCGACCAATCAATGGATTAGTACGCTAGACCCCCCCCGGACCTACAAAACAAATAACCTGAGTGCCGTATCTAGCGTAGCATATATGATCTAAGGTTTTTACCGTTAGTGATTGTTTTCAGATGAGTTTCAAATTTAAAATCTGAATCCTTAATAAGTATTGGACAGAATTGTAAAATTTAGAGACTGCTGTAAAGAGAATTGTGAGAGCTTCCAAAGAAAATCTTGCTCGACCCCCCCCATGCCATTTCAATATTTTGGGGTGATTCTTACCCTCACCTGGGGTGAAAGTGGTGAAGTAAAAAATATCGGAAAAACGTACATTCTCTTTGATAAAAAATCGATGGGTATGAGCGTTTTTCTGAGGTGTCGATGCAGTTCCTGAAAATGGTTGTTTCATTTTCAGTTGGCCACCCGGTATATTGCTGAACCAAACTAGTTTAGTGAATCTACAATCTACCATATCCGAATGACCTACATCCAGGAGGGTGTACTGTCCTGTCGCCCTAAAGCGCGTGTCTCATCATTGCACAACTTGTTCTATGGCGTCGAACGAGGGCTTGTATATATCAAAGGGTTGTTTTTATCATCATAATCTGCGAACCACGGTAGGGTTAAATGGGTCGAATCTCGCTGACATAGAATGACTGTGTGACCCACCAAACATATTTGCAAGATACATTGAATTGAATGACTTTAATAAAAACCTTGTGTTGAGTTGTCTGTCTTGTCAACAGTATGCAAAAAGTAATGCCAAAGAGCCGTCAACACCACATTGCATACCCGATTTGCCTGGAGAAAAAGTGGAAATAGGTTTCAAAACTCTTGGGCAATTAAACTTTATCATATTAGTTGACTATTTCAGCAAATTTGTAATCAATAAGCTTTCTGGTAAAACGAGCGGGAGCGTAATTTTAGCACTGAAGAATATTTTCGCAATAAATGGTCTAACGCAAGAAATATTCTCAGACAACGATCCTCCTTTTAACTCAACAGATTTTCATCAATTTGCAAAACAGATATGATATCAGGACTACCTCCAGTCCTCATTTCCCTCGTTCTAACGGAATGGTAGAAAGAGCAATACAAACAGTGAAAGGACTTTTGATTCAATCGTATAGAGATGGCGAAGATCCCTTTGCTACACTTCTCAACTACAACATAACCCCAAAACAAGCATTGCGCTCTCCAAGTGATCTGTTAATGGGAAGAAGACTCCGAACTATTTTACCTGTAGGAAAAAGTATTCTCAAACCGAAGTACTCTACAAATAACTACAAGAAAAAACTGAATATCAAACAAAAAAAGGTATTTCGATGTTTCCGCAAAGAAACTTCCTGCTCTTGAACCTCATCACCCTGTTATGGTACAAGAGAAAGTTCGTCATTGGAAACCTGGTATAGTTGTTCATCAAAGCCAAATGACTACAATGGGGATGCTTGTTATAGGCGCAACAGACAACAGCTGAAACCGATAAGAAAAACACACCTTCAGAAAAAACAGGTGTAATTTACAACCGACAACCTTCTTTATCGGAAATAGTAATGATCTCAGTGATATCCCACTCAGGCAATCAGATGTTTGACAGCAGTCAGATGTTCCACAGTAGTTTGATATTCACTGTCAGCTGACGTCACAACATGGCAGTCATGGGGGGACAAACAAAGCATTTGACATTGCTCCACAACTAGGGATCGACCGATACCGATATTTATATCGTCCTATCGGTTCTATCGGCCTTGATGGCCGATTATCGTATCGGCCGATATCAAGAGCCGATAGACCGATATACACTTTTTGTATTAGGAAAAAATTTCAATTTAAAAAATAAATGAAAAAAACACACACACACACATATATTTTAATTTTACAAGTTTTTGCTACATACCCGAATCTGTTATCTGGCAATATTCCACTGGGTGGGTGGTTCTTCGACAGATGGTAATTCATATTGGCCGACTGGACGTGCGTGCCGACTTTTTTTCTTTGCCACCCAATGAAACAGATTTTTGGTAAATTTTACAAATTGCTCTTTCGTTTTTCTCATTGTTTTTCAATATTTTTTTAAAATACTGCTATAAAGGGCTTGTTTTCGGCATTTTGTCATAACATACATACAATAGTAATTCCTTGCTTAGTTTACTTCGAACAAACACCATAATATACTTTGAAAACACTTAAATACTTGGGCCTATACTTCATCCTACACTTCAAATACAACTGAAATAAGGCACAACTTAAAATTATCAAGAAATAGCTGAAAACTAATACAAGTTAGTATCGGCAAAAAAATGCGTCCAGCAATAAGGAGAAATTTCTAAGCGAAACACTGCGAACCACGATGGAAAGAAACGAACGGCCGATAGGCCGATATATCGTTATATCGGTATTGAAAATATCGGTATCGGCCGATTATCGGTTTCGGCTAAAATGTCTATATCGGTCGATCACTATCCACAACTGTCATATTACGTCACTGATAGTGCTGTATTGAATCCCAGGATCCAGCAAAGCAGAAACGAGACTGTGACTCGAAAAATAACCATAAAATTGTAACTCGTTATCGCAGAGTCATAAAAGCCCCCATTAAATTATATTATAAACTCTTTCCATTTTCAATTCATTTCTTTCTATTTGTTTAAATTTTTGATTTGTACTTTTTATTAAAAGGGGCGTGTGATGTATGTATCTCCAGATCATACAGTAGCGAGTTGTCAGACGTTGACGTATTATCTAATGTCGATACTTGACCCGTAATATTATTGAATATACTCTATTTAAAGTTCTCAGCTAGTACCACATTGATTTTATTCCCAAATGAAATAACTATCGTATCCAGTACAGTATATAATATATGAGTAATGTAGTAGTTAGTACATTTTAATTTTTTTCAATCTATAGAATAAGTTATCGTATATAAAAAATGCAAAGTGTCACATTGCTCCTGAATTAATTGAATAACTAATTGTCAGAACTGACATTTTCCTTTTATTGTACATAGTTTTTGTCTTTACAAATCCGCTGTTGAAAAACTTATTTGAAGATGATCCGGAATGGTTTGGAAGTTGAAATTTTAGGAAAATCTCTGTTTTTTATAGACCTAAAAGTGTGAAAAATCTTATGACCGGGAGCAGTTGGCCCAGAAAAGCATGTATCCTCCTTTCAGAATGATAACGGTTTTTATGTGAACTGGGCCAATAGTTGTTTTCTTTTGGAAACCCGCCGACTAAAATACCCTATTTGTTTGTAATATAATGTCTAGTGCCCTCATTACGCGCCTTGGTCAAAATCTTCCTGATAAACGTGCATTCTGGATACTTGTGCTGATCTCCATTCTACTACTATATTTCAGTTTAGTAAACTAATCATGAAAACTTCGCTTCCTCTAATTATTAATCTTCACAAGAACTTGCTTATTCTGCAGTTTGCAATTAACCAGCAAAACTTTTGCTGACAAAGTATATTGCTGCAAATAAATTACGAGTTATTGAGCAAACTTATCAGCTGCTGGAACTTCTTTGTTCGAAGAAAGATAATAGTTCTTTGATGTAAACATCGTTTTTCTTACTTGGCCGTCTTTGGCCGACGTCATCAGACATATTCAGTATGTCCCAGCTAAAACGTGTCACCCTCTTATCTCCGAGGTGTCCATCAACATACGTCATCATTGTGCTGTCAACCCCCTCATCCCCAGCACCCCTACATCAGAACTTTCAATATTACACTGTAATTGTTAATCATTTTGAAGGGAATACAATCACAAATACATCGGTTAATGAAGTTGAGAATCGATCAAGTGTTGTGACAATTTCAGTGAAAATTTCACACCTCACTTTTTCAGCCAATCAAAAAATTGGTTTTTATTTAGTTGCCATGGCAACCCAAAAAATTTCCGGAAATTTTTATCATCCTGGGTACCCTGGGCGAAATTAATAAGTGGAAATTTTTCTGTCAAATATTTGACATGTGATAGTTAACATTTTGCTTTTATGTACAAATGGAATGTTATTTTTCATATTAAAGGAGATAATATTTCATAATTATATATTCACTAAATATTTTGAATGTGTCTGAACATATTTTGAGAACTTGCATTTCAACGATGAATAGGTCCATCGGTAAAAAATGTATATCAATCAAATCTACCTATGCTTGACTACATGAACTTAATATTTGAAACAATTTTATTCAACTTATCTTTTCGTGAATACTCGGCTGAAATTTGCAAGAATTCCTTTCCACATCACTTCCCAATAGACAATCCGCATGGACCAGTCAAAACTATTTTAGTTCTGCGTGATGTGCAATGTAATTTTAGGTTGAAAATGTCACAAAATGAATTTTCCTTTCTCACATACAAACACCACCACTAATACCAACGCGTAACTGTCATTATATCAACAAAAACCATTCATGGCCCACTGATGTTACAACTTGTTTTCTCTCAGAATAATCTACAAGTCAGTTGAATTAACCATTAATTTAATATATTTTGGTGTGAAATTTTCTCACCGAATCCCCCGCGTGCTTGAATTAATTGCTGGAAATTTATCTCGTACTCGAAAAATTTCCGGCAATAATTCAAGCACTAGGGAGATTATAAGTGAAAACATATAAAGATATTTTTCCTACGAGCGTGCGGAAAAGTAACTTTCCCGCACGATTTTTCGTTTAGAAAGTTGTACTTTTCCGTACGATTTAAAATCGTTCGGAAAAGTTACTTTTCCGCACGATTTTTACTTTTCCGTACGATTTTTACTTTTCCGCACGATTTTTGTATTTTTGAAAATAATGATATTTAGGACTAACTAAATGATCTATGTAACAATTCTGTCTTATTAGTCATTTTGTAGCATTATTATAAAAACTGGTTTATTAAAAACCTTGTTTTTTCATAAATAAGATGTACAAAATTACTCATAGGAAAAATATTGTACCTAACTCTTACGGAAAATGTCTTTTCCGCCCTTGACGGCTTGCCCGAACTCCGCTCCGCGTCGTTCGTGCAACTGCCGTCGCGTGCGGAAAAGTACTACTTTCCGCACTTGTTAGGTAAATAACTATTTCCTACGAACGTTCGGAAAAGTTACTTTTCCGCACGATTTTTCGTTTTGAAAGTTGTACTTTTCCGTACGATTTAAAATCGTTCGGAAAAGTTACTTTTCCGCACGATTTTTACTTTTCCGTACGATTTTTACTTTTCCGCACGAATTTTGTATTTTTGAAAATGATGATATTTAGGACTAACTAAATGATCTGTGTAACTATTCTGTCTTATTAGTCATTTTGTAGCATTATTATAAAAACTTGTTTACAAAAAACCTTGTTTTTTCATAAAAAAGATGGACAAAAACACTCGTAGGAAAAATATTGTACCTAACTCTTACGGAAAAGGTCTTTTTCGCCCTTCGGCTTGCACGAACGACGCGGAGCGGAGTATATGAACCATCCAGTTCCATACAAGAGTATAAGCGATTTTCGACTTGTCTTCGCACATTTCTTAACATTTCTGGAGTCACTGTACGACACTTATCTAAAATTCTGCGTAGATTATCAAGGGAATTGGACGGTGTGATATAAACTTTGGATTTTAAATATCAGATAGATCAGGAGATCTAGCAGGCCATTCTATTGGTCCTCTCCTTCCAATCGTACAGGTGTAACGAAATGTGGAGGAGCTCCATCTGACGTGAATCCTCATTGGTACAGGGAAACTAATTCACAAACTTCCCAGAAATTCAATGTTTTGGCTGGGATTCTGGTAGACCCTCGGGTAGACCATACTTATTGTAGATCCATATTTTATTGATGGTAACCTCAACTGACAAACGTGTCTTGAACTTCTTGATACAACTGTGAACCCCAGAATCACTCAGCAGAAGACCATGATAATCTACTTGAAAGTCATATTACTTTTCAACAAGATGGAGCTTTTCCAGATTTTCTTGCACCTGAATGATCTGCCAAATCTACTGATCTGTCAACATTAGACTTATTTTTATAGGGACATTTGAAATCAAAAGTTTATATCACAAAGCCCAATTCTCCTGATGATCTACGCAAAAGAATTTTAGATGAGTGTCGTACAGTGGCACTAGAAATGTTAAGAAATGTGTGAAGTCAGTTCGAAAATAACTTACACTTCTATATGGAACTGAATGGTTCACATTTCGAACCTTTCATATGATGATAACATTTCGAGTAAGAAATGAAAATAAAAATATATTGATAACAATTAGTTTTCATTAAAACTTCTACAACACTTGATCGATTCTCAATTGCATTACACCTATGTATTTACGATGAAATTCCCTTCGATATGATAGATGACAAGTAATTGTAGTCCTACTGAAAATTCTGAGTAGGGGGTGCTGGGGATGAGAGGGTTGACAGCCCAATGATGACGTATTTGGTGAAAATCGACGTGTCTGAGCAATTTTCAATTTTTTCTACGACTTCGATGATAAGGGGGGGGGGGTGACAAGTTTCAGCTGGGACACAATTGTATAGTGTTATCACGTAAGAATATAATTATTTTTATTGAACTGAAACCAATTTCAAATCACAAGTTGATCAAAGTAGTCGACCAAAAATGAAGTGACTTCCAATTGACACTGAAACTTGCTGAAAAACTTTCAGCAATTTTTTGACGGGTTTAGCGGGCTGCTGACGCGTGGTGTCCCAATATTCTGTTGACTGACTTTGTCCACATAGTTTTTTAGTTGTCTTGCTATCCACAGACCAATTTTCAGATTTTATAAAACAGTTGTGGATTACGTGTATTTTTTACAAATTCGGAACCACCTCCACGCCAGTTGTCGCAAAAACTTGACTGACGGCAGTATTACTGTGAGGACGGCAGGCTATTAATATTCAACCTATTTATGACCTAATATCAAAATATCAGCCGTTATTGGTCCCTCAGCTCTCCGACTAGAATGGTTATTTTCGGAACTCATATTTTTTCAACAAATACACCATAAGTCATTCGTGAGACTGGATTAAACAAACATTTCATATTTACGTTCTAGAGATCATTCTTTTCCGCAGACGTTTTATGGTTACGCCGCTATATTACTCCGAGAGCTAAAAGCTTTAAAGAAGTATGAATAGATACATGAGCACTGGGGACTAATAAATTACTCAGTACCCTCAAAATGTGTCTACCTGTCTTCACAACACACTTCATAATACGAAAACGTGCATCTGTTTTGAGGCCACACCACACACAGAGAAAGAGAGAGCAAGAGAACGAAGATTATAAAACGATTATGGTTTCTGTAAACCTACCTGACAGCTAATATTTGTTTGGATTGTAATAAAGTGTACAATTAGTTTTCTCAGTTTTGGATAATCGTTGGATTGAATCATGTGCGTCGCTAGTCGTTATGTTTGTTTGGTGTGGGTTGGGTGATGAAATGCTAAGTTGCCGTAAAGTAAAATGAAAGATGATAAACAGATGTGTAAAAAATAAATGCCATATTTCAGTATGTTCTCAAGTTTTGATAATGGTTCTTGAGAAATATAAAGGAGGCCCCTACCGCAATATAAATTTCTGTTCTCCAAGCAAAGTTTTATATAATTTATATATTTCGTACCCTTTTTCAGTGACAACTACCAAAGATTGAGTATAACATGGTACTGAAGTACACAAAAATACATCCGTTCATATAGTCAGCCTATAAAATTTCAAATAATGAGAAAACAAATATATGGTGCGGCTTTTAATAGCCCCTCCCTCCTGTTTGAACTTTTGAACGGTTCGACGTAAAAATATGGGAAAATAACTGTTTGGGGAATAACCGATACTACGAAATTATTGCTCGACAGAGGGAGCTGGGGGGCACATCAACTTAAAAATGGCCTGAGGAGTAAGTGTCAGGGTTGCGACGATTTAAATCAAGTGATTTTTTCATTTTCAATCAAATTATAAATTGCTGTAAAAAAAGTCTCCGAAGCAGATAACTCGTCAGGAAATTTAAAAAAAGGAAGATAATTTATTCAAAAAACACATACATTATGTAAGTATTCAAACATATTTTCTTGTTCCGACAAAAAAAGCTGACTACACCACTGGATTCGCGACATTTTCAAATGGTTCATATGTGAATGATGTTGAAATGCGCCAATAAATGAAAACATTTTGAAATTTGAAAAATATGCCGTTTAATCCAATTCAGCACTTTTATCAAAATTCGGAAAACACCTCTTCATTCAGGAAGTTTCGAAAAAACACTAGTCAGAATGTCATCAATATCTGTTTATAAATAACGAAATCATAAGATAATAAAATTAACTCATAATTTTTTAGTGACATTTCGATACCTCCTGAATCCAGTGAGTAGTGAAAGTTCTGATAAAAGTTTTGAAATAGAAGTGGTGGGTTAATTAAACATATTTCTCAAATTTTATTTTCCTATAACTTTCTTATTGATTGACGAATTTCAAGTAAGTAATTTACATATGATCCATTTGAAAATGTCGTGGTTCCAGTATTTTTGTAGATTTTTTTACCTTGAAAATTAAGAATAGTTGGCCCTGAAAATGGAAATTTATTCATGAAATTTGATTTCCCAGTAGAATTTTTAAATGGGTCACACTGTAGGCTGAAATTAAATGGGTACTTAGTGCAAAGGTAATTTCTTCATGAAATTCTAACTGTTATTGGAATTTTTATAATTTAAACTTATAGATAAGTATGTATAATAAAAAAAATATATTTAAAATGATAAAAAACACGCTCAACAAAAGACATTAAATTACCAGTGATTTATCATGGCTATAAGATGTTCCATAACCTTCCAAAATTGTAATCTTTATCACCATACAAGGGAGAAAGAGTCGTTCACCTCCATTTTTCCTCATTTGTTGAAATTTGTGACACATTTCGTTAAATCAGTGTCAGTTTGTATCAATTCCAAAAGTTGTTTTTTTGTCTGTTCCAAAAATAGCGCTGGTGGTGTCATACCCGCTGAATCCAGGGACAAAGATATTGCAGCTGCAATACTTCTCACTTGTCCTATTTTTGGCTTCAAGTGAAGTATAGGCCTTTATGGTGAATTTTTACTGTGAATCTATACTATAATGTCAATATATTGGGTAACAAACAATAATAGCCAGGAGTTGCTTATATTCCTAAACCGTTGTTGGTGCCATTAGAACATCTATCACCAACAGACTTTTCACATAAGACCTGATATTTTTGCCTGCTGAAAATGTTGCTAATAATAATATCCGAAACCATTGTTTTAGCTTTAGCGCCAGTGATTTTTTAGGCAGATGTCTGGAGTACTTCTGCTATAAGGCAACAATGCTTCAGTATACAGCCAACATTTTGCCGTCAGAATATTGGGACGAGTTGTATTCGTCAACACAAATGCTCGAAAATGAAATAATTGCACAATATCCAAAATAATACCAAAAACCTGAATTGTGTTCAGTCTTGATATTCATATTCATTGAAGATTATGAAGAATGAAATGTCATTAGTAATGTGAACAAACGATCAGTTGTATTAACAGGGAAAAATTACCTGATCTTTTTCGCGAAAAATTAAATAGTGCTTATTTTTTTACGAAAAATTTCATGGCATGAGTGCATTTGTCACTTCGAAATCTCAGGTAGGTACGACTGCCAGCATCATAATCAGTTGCAAGAAATCCTTCTGATTTCGAAGAGTATTGCTGGGTATTGGACAAAAAAACAATTTTTACGACTTTGCTGACGTCTCGCTAATTAATTTTTCGCTTTTTCAGAGCTCAGGTACATAGTACCTAGTCTTAAGAAGCGAAAAATAAATACGCGAACGTCAGCAAAGTTTTTTTTACATTCATGCAAAAAGTAAAACTTGATTGAACTATATTTAGTTTAGTATTGCACTCATGCATAAATATAAATGCATATATATATACAGTGTGACCCATTTAAGATGGGAGCAACCGTATAAAACATACATTTTTCAACCGATGGAATGATTTTCTTTTCGTTAGGTAGACATTCAAAAAGTTTACTGCGACACAAAATTTCATGAATAAATCTCCATTTCCAGGGCCAACTAATAGTATTTTTTCATTTAATGTCAAAAATGTAAAAAATTCTGACTACACCACTGGATTCGCAACATTTTCGCGATAATGCGTTGAAATAATGCATCAGTCAACACGGACTGACCGAAAAATTACATGCTGCGTGCACGGTTGTTATGTTCGTGGAACCACGTGCAATCATAGAAAATTAAACATCGGCAATCATCACTGTTGTGCGCTCGGAGATCGTAGGCATAGAACATGGTGTATCATCAAAACATAGGCATATGTGAGTTTACTTCAGCTTTGCATTTTCGGAGGTTGACGAACAAAATTTTGTATACATCATCACGGATTGCTCTAAAATTTTACAGAGTTGTTTCCATACAGACAAACAGAAAGACTAGTACACAATTTGATTTTCCGTAATTGGTCATAGTTCATCCTGTATATTTGAGCCGCTCACCCTCAGAAAACTATTCGATAACGCTTGTATCATCACCTGAAATACTGAGGTTTTTTATTGAGGGAATATATAAATATATCCATTTTATAACACTGTAAATCTCCTCTTCGCTAACATTCCAATTTGGTTTGTCAAATAGGACAAGAAAAATCTCGGATAGAAAGGCGGAGTATTAAAGTCGGAAGACATTCAGTCATATTTGTTCGAAAGAGCGGAAACATATGAAATAGCAGAAACCCTTCTGTCTGGTGTGGATTTATGGCCTTGTAACGCTCTTTCTGCGCTCCGTCTTCGCATGAATATCTCGTTTATAAATTTCAAGATATCAGAACAGTTCAACTAGAAATATTGCATTCTCTTGGAATTCTTGAACTTTGTAGTCGGTAATTGAAAAGGCCGTAGCCGTTTTCGACACCAAATACCTGCCATTTTAAATCCTGTAGCCGTTATCGACACCAAGCGTTGAGGTTTTAGATAATAATAATAATATGTCTTTTAGTTCGAAAATATGAATAGGAAATTCATAAAATCTTTTATGGAATCATCTGCGACTGAAAGACAAACTTTAGTCGCTATTTTTCATCGTTCAATGTAGTTCAATGTCCAGCGTGGCTTGTGCCGGGGAAATAGTTGTTTTCTGTTAGATATTACAAATAAGTCACATTTTTCATTTTTCAATTTTCATGGAGAATGTTCCCCTTTTCAATAGGTCTTTTATTTTCTAAATATAAGTACGATATACACTAGCCTTTTTCGATACTATCAGGCTAGTACTTTACCTATAAATATATTAATAAAATTATGTGTGCGGAAATTGAACACATACATTTTGCGAAAAGTAATAATTTAGTATAATTGAACCAGAACGAACTAAGAAAGACCCTTCAGCAGAGTTTGGTACCTGACAAATGCTTTGGGAAGACGTGTTAATATTTTTTTGGTCCGAAACTTGTCGAATGGCCATAATATATTTATCGTTAAGCCACCGATTTTTTAGTAGCGAAAAAGTTACCTTTCAAATCAGACTTATAAAAAAAGTCAATTGTCCCAGTAATACGCACCCTTGTAACTTTTTTTTATTCGACTCCGAATTCACTGAAAATTTGTCGAATGACGCGAAAGCATGTTCCTGAAATCTGCTATTTTTCTAAAACCGGAAAACAACCTTAAAATCCTGATTAATGGAGATATTCTATTTTCTCATTAAACCCCGATATATACATGCTAGTACACTCGTCCGAGTAGGTGACTGGGCCGAGTACTCGTATTGTGTAAACAAGTCTCGTCCTAGTCTGACCATGGCCTAATAATAAAAAAAAATGACCTAGCAAACTGTGCTCAACTTTGCAGGGGCCGAGTGGTGCCCTCGGCCAAGTAATCGCCAAGTCTAAACAGTACTCGCACAAGGTGTAACGCTATGTCCTAGGTCAGCCCGTATGAGGCGCCGCGGCCGTTCGGGTAAAAAGTGTTTTTGCAAATAAATTTACAAATATATAAAAACTTTAATTCCCATATATTTATAAATTCGATCTATTTTATGTCGTCAAGAGATGGCGCAACCGACGCGATTTGTCCAAGCTCGAGCATGTGGCAACATGGCAACTAGGCAGTCATTAGTACATAAAGTGGCTAACAGATAGCAGTGGTACAGACAGTTTTGCTATTGTGTAGTTTTCTACTTTACAATTGGGCACTTAATTGGGCAGAGATCTTTGATTCCGACATTCAGACTTGCTGCTCAAGTGTGTACTTGAGAGTTGCAAGTTTATTTTCACTTGATTTTATGTATTTTTTCTTAGAAATTAATCAATTAAAAATAGTTTTAATATATTATTTGTCATAACTTTAATAAAAATTATAGTATAAGGAAAAGAAAAAGTGCATATAATTTCTGAAGACTTCTACTTCCTCATGCAAATATAACATGTGAGTACCTAAAATGTGTTTTGTTCTACTTCGCATAACCCTTCTACGATATTTACGGAGGATCCGAAAGTCATGGATATTTCAGTTGATATGAAATAATTATACTGAAGCAGGAATCAGTACTCTCTTTGGACTATATGCAACGATTTAAGACTAGTGAGAGGAGCAGATAAGAGTAAATTGATTTATATCCTCTCAATGGTTGAAATATGTCTGATTCTCTCATTTTTCGCTACGTTTTAATTGCTTGAATCTGCAATCGTCTTCAGATGAATACTGTATATGTAAAGTACTTTTCGCCAGTACACCAGAATGACAATAAAAACATTTGGTTAATTGAATTTTAATACCAAATATCTGTTTTCTCTAAAGTTTAAAGCACAGCACTGTTTGAAATCTTCGGTGTAGTAATTTTTAACACACACGTGTTGATATGTTAAAAAATATTGGTTTGGTGTTGGAATAAAACTCCAGTGTATTGTTTTCTATAAATAAATCTCATTACCTTACAATTATATTTTTGCCTCAAACAAGAATTATTATAATTGAAACGACATTCAATGTACATTGGAATATGGGCTAGAATGTCTGAGGAATTATTGGATCTAGGACAGCACCACTGAATATACAAGATAGAATTGTCCATCTGCTACACTCCAGAAAAATAATGATATCTTACTTGAGTTCTTTCGAGCAAAAACGAAACTCAGTTATTACCTTTCTTACACTTATTGCATTATATCTATGCAACTGTGTTTGGATCACCCATGTTTTTTTTTGAATTCGCCAACAATGGAAACCAGTTTTCTAACAGCAACTGCCGCGTTTTGTTGTGGTGGTCTTAAGTATATACAATTCCCAGAAAGGCTTTATCGATGTGATAAAAACTCCTCGGGGATACCCACGTATATTTACCTGCCTATATTGGTAGTGGTATCGTTCTTTAACTATGGGAAAAGAACTAAATAGGCTGTTGTATTAGAAAATCACCCCTTACAGTTGCATGAAATGGAGTAGGTATGACGGAAATATTTATTCAACGTGTATGCTGTCAGAAATATGTTTGAAAATTCGTTTTGTTATCCTGGAATAGATCCATATGGATTGAGTAGTTACATACATAACAATTTTATTTTCATTACATAGCGATTCTCTTATAATGCTTGTATTAAACAAATTATTTGGACAATATATTTCCTTGCTTAACAACCAATCAGTGGATTTCAAATTTTGAAATTCAGCCAATAAAATCGGAACTACAGTGAAAATATAGCTTGTCGCTGTATTTTCACGCTGATAAACCTATGCTTAGTTTTTGTTTTACTATCTGTCAAGTGAAAATAATGATTTAAATTATAAACGTCAAATTTATGTGTTTTGACTAGTTATCTTTATTTATCAATATGAGCGATCGTTGGGGACAAATAATGTCCATTGGTATCATAGATGAGGCCGATGAAAAGAGTATTCTGTTGAACACGGCTAGAAGTAAAGCATCAATCGATATATTATCGTCTTAAATATAATTCGTGGTATGATTAAAAGCCTATAATTTTTTGCAATGCAGGACTCGTTGTATTTTCAGCTTTTGAATTGCAATTCATTAATATTCCAAAAAATTATCGGTAATAATTATACCACTTATTATATTACCTCTGACAATATGATGTCCTTGCATGCAGAAATATGATGTCCTTGCATGCAGATTTCAAAAGATTTGCTTCTTTTGAGATATATGAAAACAATTCATTGCGTTTGTCTGAAACAAATCTATTTTTAGAGAATGTTAGATGTTTTATTATTAATTTTTTCTACAAACGTCAGAAAAATGACAAGAATCGCGCATTGATAACAATATGCCAAGTGACCTTTTTTTTCATTTTCTTTCGTTACCATGACCTTTGACGAATTGGCGCTTGGTAAAAAAGAAAACTGTAAGCGAATTTTGGGCATTGAATCTTGTGTTGATTCCTTTGAGAACTCGGAGACGCAATAAAAAAATCAGAACAGGATGATATCCATTGGAAAAGTAAGAAAATAAAAAGTTACGGTCGATTTGAGGTTGGGCGAGGGGGGGGGGGATTTTAAGGGTGGAAAACGGTTTATCACGATTTCAGGCAAAAATACGATTCCAATCAAAAAAAGTAAAATGGTAAAAATGTAGGTAATAAAAAGATTTACAACTTTTTATCCACACTTTTTTCACATAACTTCAAAATTTATCCGAAAAATCCAAAAAACCGACTTTTTGGTTTTTTATTTTTATCTCCCACAAAAATTTTTTGTTTCTTAGGAAATTTGGTGCAAACTTACCTTTCCATGTCCCAAACACACTGTGATTTTTTGGATTCAAAATATTTATTGTTTCCCCTTATTTTGATTTAATATCGAAAAAGCACCCTAATTTTCAATCGAATATTGTCCCGTCAAAATTTCTGCGTTTTGAAAAAAAATCGGTGTGCTTTTTGTTCGTTGTAATCTCTTCTTTCTGGTGGTATGAAAAAATATACATTATTACGGCAAATTTTCTCAGAAAATGCAAAAAACGAAAAACTCGAATTCGATAAAAAAATGTAATCATTTTGTGAAATTTTGAGCTATTTATTGAACAAAGCAATTTGGCAAGAAAATGAAACGGTGGAAGAGATCATGAATAAATATTTGCGCTATGTAGAAAAACATTACGCGGCGAGCAGCGCTATCGTTTTTGATGGGTATCCCGAAATTGACAAATCAGATACTATGAGAACAGTACCAGCATTATTATTATTATTTGTGGGTCAAGATATTGATCTTCTGGTATAGATATTTAAGACATTTATTTTTTTAAGCCAGGTTCTAACTAAATCTGTTTTTCACGTTCAATATTATAAAATATGAATCTTTCAAAAATATTTTTGTATTTCTGCATTGTTTTTTTGGTTTCGATACATCTGGATTTGCCAGAAAAGCAAAGAAAAACGTGGTAAATTCATCATTAGACAAGAGGTTTGTTTTGGTTCCTTCATTACCGATTCTGAACCAGTTCTGAACAGTCGCACAATCAAGTAAATTTGGCCTATATTTTTTATAAAAAAGATGCAAACAAAGAATATGTTGCCAAAAATGGATTGCAATTAATCAAAATATTACACTGAATCAATAAGGATTTCAAAAATATCAATTGGGAAGAATTAAATCATGCCATGTTCACCAACAGAAAGTGCAGCAGAACAACTTACAGGGCATATTATCAGCTTCTTCTTCTTCAAACTTGGGTTGTGTTACGTTGATCGACTTTGGTCACTTCACTATTACACCATGACTTTTTGAATTATTGTTTGAAGCAGTAATTTCAGAGCTGCAAACAGTAAAATTATTGACATTTACCCTAAGTGATTTGTGAGGTGAGATTGCTTGTTTGTGTATTTTTGATATAATTATCAATGTCACAAACAAAAATGTAAATAAAATTAAAGAAATAATAAGTAATTTTTGTATTGGCCACTGTTCTACTTATGTATTTTTATTTATTTGTTGGTTATGTCCAGTCAGAAATAATTAGTTGGCGCGCCTGACATTTCCACAAACATCCTTGAAAACCCCTCGATTCAAGGGGAAAAAATATTGGCATGTATTTTTGTTTATTTGTTGGTTATGTCTAGTCAGACAGATAATTAGTGAGTTGGCGCACCTGACATTTCCACAAACGTCCTTGAAAATCCCTCGATTCAAGGGGAAAAATATTTGTTGGTTATGTCTAGTCAGACAGATAATTAGTGAGTTGGCGCACCTGACATTTCCACAAATGTCCTTGAAAACCACTCGATTCACGGTTTATTTTCATGCCTGAAACGGTCTACACGCATGCGTATTTGTTTTAAATTTCAGCTATCGGCAAACAGGCAGGAAAAAAGAGTTTCATTGACATGAACATAATGTTTGTGTGATTTTCCTAAGATTTTTTTTATCATTATACGAACATATGTCACTAGGATATATTTTTTTATTACATTCTCTAGCTTTCAATCTGTTCTCATTAATAACGTTATCTTATTAGATCGTTTTTGATTAAGTATAGTTATCTGTTATGCTAATACTATTTAAACAAAATTATCTTTGAGTTACAGTTAATATTAATTCCACATACTTGTCGTAACAGTTGTTCGTGCCAGGCTAATTTATTTTTTAATTATTCCACGAGGATGTATTGACGAATTATTTCGTTTCAAAGCTTTTAAACTGATATGTAATTAATTGTTTCCTTACGAAACCGATTACATCTGATTGACTTTGATTGTGGCGTTAACGTGTTTTCTGTGTTAGTTGATATGTCTATCAGAGGTTGTTTGATGTTGACGGGCATATTATACAACTATTTTATGACTTTGTTTTTTGCTGTTATCATCATTACGGTCATTATTTCCTTGTCAACATTATGGTCATTATTTCGTTTTATTGTTTTCTGAATTTCTGAATAGTTGTTTAAGTCCGGTAAACACATTTTTACAGTATGACTAAGTTGTTTGCAGATGAGGCGATTAGCAGAGTATGGAATTTCGAAACTAGTACTGGAAAAAGGTTACCGGACGTGTGCCGAACAATATTTAAATTCTTACTTTTGAAGATGTACGTTGCAAAAACCTGTTGGGTCCAGTAAAATGATTTTACTGGAGTATTTATAGTCCAATCATATTTTTTACAGGACTTTACCGTACAGAGGTATTTTTATGCAAGTAAATATTATCAGGCTATGATATTTTTCAAGATTCAGAAATGCAGTGAAACATTACCTTCTCATTTAATTCAATACCGAGAATGAATATGAAAGTGGATATTACTACTCAAGTCAATTTGGTGCTAGGGCGGTGAATAAATAGCTCATACAGCAATTGCTTTATGGTATGCGCTATATTGCAGGTATAAAGAGTGTACCTATGAATTGTCAATGCCCCAAACAATTGAGTGGAAGACTCATTTTATTCTCCGAAACGAAGCACTGGTTTTCAAGTAAGGTTTTCTATTTTCAAATGTATTTTTTGTGTTGGACACCCTGTACAATAATGAATATATATTTTTTTCAACTCATATTCATTCATATTTCATACGAATACCTTCCTCCATTTCTCACTTTCATATCTTGTGAATTTCGACAGCAAAAGTATCTATTTTTAGGATGAGCAGTTTCACTTACTTGAACTTTCTTTGACGACTTTTCGATTTTCCGACGATTTTCTAATTATCAGCGATATTATTTTTCGGAAACTTTTTGAACGAGTAACCAGTCTGTAATATTTTGATTTGTTTTTGACTTTTTGAGATAAAATTGAATTCTCTAGAACTTCGTTCTCACCGGAAATAGTTCTAGTTTTAGTATGGCAAATGGAACACCTTGTATATTATCACATTTGTGGAATTCGAAGCAAATTCTGAAAATAATGAAGTCGTTTTTTTTTTTCATAAAGAAAATCAATTATAATAACTTTTCACATGTGAAACGTCTCTTTCCTACGCCATGTTTTATATTAAAATGAAACTAGCATTTTGATTACAATACTTTGCCATTAGCCGTGGTTGAATGTGGCAAAAAATTAAAATACCTAAATCGGAAATTAATTCACTAAAGCATATCTGAAACGAGGTATCAACTTGATTAATATAAAAAACAATTCGTAATGATGATAACAGTCTTATAACCAAAGATGAATTTCTCAACAAGGGGACAAAGTGGTAATTTTGCCGAAAAAATTTAAATAAATCGGAAATAAAATCACTAGCTCCTCTCTGAAAGATGTATCAAGTTGACGGTCATAAAAAACAACTCGTAGTATATATATATATTAGTTTACCAAAGTACCGGTTTCAGTTTCCCAGAAGAATTCTTTGGACTACAATCTTTATAGCATGAATCGGAAAGAAAATCACTAGAGCCTGTCTGAAACGAGGTATCAACTTCATGAATATAAGAAACAACTCGTAATAATTATAGCAATCATATAACTAAAGATGAGTTCCTTAGCGAGGCGATAGAGGGATAATTTAGAAAAAATAAATAAATACATAAAAATCGGAAATAAACTAGAGCCTTTCTGAAACGAGGTATCAACTTGATGAAAATAAAAAGAAACAACTCGCAATAACGATAACAAATCATATAACTAAAGATGAATTCCTCAGCGAGGGGTTATGGGAATCAAATAGTGAAAAAAAAAGTCGAAAATTAAATCATTAGAGACTGCCTGAATCTAGTTGTCAACTTGAAGAATATAAAAACAAGTCATAATAATAATAAGTATCATATACCCAACCGTGAATTTCTTAGCAAGGGGACAAGGGGATAGTTTGCAATTTTTCAACTGTAGTCACAAGTATAATTTGTATCGCTATTCGCTCGTTTACACGCTACGATTTATCATTCAAAAGTTAAAATGAAATCCTGAAAATAATTTTTTTCTACAACTGTCAAAAAAAGTCCACTTTTTTGTGTGGTTTGTGTGCGTAAAGTATTACAATATTTCACTATCAACATACGATTTCATTATTGAATGGAAAAGCGTAAAAAAGTGCACTTTTTTTAACGGCTGTTGCTAGACAACCGACAGTTTCATGCAACAACAGTGACAGATCCGAATATTACGAAATCCTGTCATAATGCCAGTTCTCATTTTCTTTGACAACTAATAACCTATAAATATCTGATATACAAATGTTTCACCAATAATATTCTTAGCATTCTTACTATTAAATAAGTATTATCAAAATTCCAAACTATCGCGGCGAATATATTCAGGGGTAATATAATAAGTGGTATGATTATTACCGATAATTTTTTGGAATATTAATGAATTGCAATCCTAAAGCTGAAAATACAACGAGTCCGCAGGACGAGTTGTATTTTCTTGCATTGGGATTGCCAATGAATTGATATTCCAAAAAATTATAGGTTTTTAATCATACCACGAATTATATTTAGGACGACAATATATCGATTTGAAATAAAGAAAAATCGTGTCACCTGGTAATTGATGTTTTACTTCTAGCCGTATTCAACGGAATACTCTTTTCCACGGCCTCATCTATGATACCAATGGACATTTGTCCCCAACGATCGCTCATATTGATAAGTAAAGATAACTAGTCAAAACACATAAATATGACGTTTGTAATTTAAATCATTATTTTCACTTGACAGTAAAACAAAAACTAAGCAGGTTTATCACCGTGAAAATACAGCGACAAGCTATATTTTCACTGTAGTTCCGATTTTATTGGCTGAATTTCAAAATTTGAAATCCACTAATTGGTTGTTGAGCAAGAGGAAATATATTGTCAAAATAATAGCATATACCTCTAAGGAACTATTGACCTACTCTACACTAGTTAATCCAAGATAGCTATGGCTGTTTGGCCGTCAGAAACTAGTTGACAACAATAATTAATGAAATTTGTGAAATTGGGCATTTATCCAGATAACGAATTCTTGATAACTATAAATTTAATTTAAGTGGAAATGAAAAGTGATGAAGATTGAACGGAGAAAATCGTGGCTAGTGCAAATATGGGATTTTCTTGGCATAGTTCAAAGAAAGAAAAAGGTATTCGTTGCTTCACGAGGATTGTTTATTCATTTTGAATACAAATCTAAGAAAATATAAAGTTACTTCGATGGACTAGTTATTCGAAATTCATGTCAACATTATTAATAATAATATTGACCTCAATGAATGTTATTTTAATATTCGCTTCAAATTTTCCATTTTGCGGGATAGTGTGAAGAGAAAGGGATTTCGACTCTGTCCAAATTATTCGTTTCATTTGTTTGAAACTCAACTCTCCGGCATACTCTTCGAACTTTGTTCGAATAATGAATCGGCATCATACTCTTTAATGAATAATAATGAATCAATAAAAAAATGCCAAATTCATTTCATATTCAACAGTTGTAGAAAAAATTCTGTATGAAACTCGTGAGTTAAGTGTATTTTTTTATTCTTAGGAATGCCGCACTCCGCCTATGGCGTCGTGCGTCAATATTTCCTACTCTTAAAAAAAGTATCACTTTACTCACTTGATACATAAATTACTATTTTTTAAAGGATTCTTATACTTTCCACATTTTTGTGGATACTCATTTTGTTTGGAATATCCAGATAATAACATTCTCATTTTCTCATAAAATCAGACTGCGTATCAACAAAACCATTTATAATTCAGAATACTCTCAAGAAATCTACGAATACGAGCAGCGAAATCCGAGTACAAAAGAATAAACATACAATAATAAATTGAACTGATTTCATTCTTTTCACAAATGCAGGAAAATAATTTACAAATGCTTCTCGCTTAGATATCTTTCCTGGAAGTTATTTATTTTCAAGATTCAGCTCTTTCGTGAATTATTCGGTTTCGGTGAGTTTATTGTTGGTTTTAATATAACAAGAATCTGCGTCCGAGAGAGAAAGCGCCTTGTTTTGTTCATTTTCTTGAAATGGAACTCATCCGGGAATTACTGTTATGTTCTGAAAATAAAGCCGGTTTAAGAGTATTGTGCATTTGTTTACATATAAAGCAGGATATTGAAGTTGAAGGATTATTTTGAAATGCAGATAATGGATGCACAATCATTATTTGTCCTGTGATTTTTAACATTGCCTTTTCATAATACAACACTGAATAATATAAAATAGTGTTAATACGAATATGAAATTGAATTGAAATAGTTATTTAACCAACAAGTGTATTAATAAGGGCGATTAACAATCGAGATATTTTAACGCGTGAGCGGAGCGAGCGCGTTAATGTTTGAGATTGTTAATCGCCATTTTAATTCACGAGTTTGTTACAAAACTTTTCCGTCGACAGAAGTTTTCAAAAATACAGATATCTTATTTTCAATGTTTATTTATTTAACGTTACGATAAAAAACAATCACTATTTCCTATTTATATTAACTCTACTCAAAGATAGTTTAATTTTTCTCAATGGTAGTTTTATTTTATTTTTTATTATTTATTTTCAAATTGAAATAAAAAAAAAATTACCCTCGGTGGGTTTTGAACTCTCGACCTCAGTGTTGCAAGCCAGGTGTACTTTACCATTACACCACGGGACCATATATAAATTGGAGTGACAACTGGTGTAATGAACATTTTCTAAAATTTCATTTGAAAATTGACAAATAAATAATGACAGATAGTACTAACCAATATAAAATGTATAAGATCAATGTATGTTGGGTTGCATATAATCAAATCGTTGATTAATAGAAAATCATTCATTAACAGGGGTCATTTTTCAATGATTTTGAGTGCGTTAAAATGCATCATAAATGAACGGTCGACGGAAATAGTTATTTAACGACCAAATGAATGAATCGCCATTTTTTAAAGAGTTTTTGTTATAGAACTTTTCCGTCGACCGTACTTTTCAAAAATAAACTTTCAGTTTTTATTTATTTAACGATAAACAACAATCACTATTTCCTATTTTATTAACTCTTCTTTAGTGGTAGTTTTATTACTGTAAATAATAATATTCGTAATTGTATAATTACTAACACTAAAGGAATTGTCAAATTAATAATAATAAAGGATTTTATTGATGATTTTTACATATTTTTACAAGTTTATGTAATACAATTGATTTATAGAAAATCATTTATTAGTAGGGGTCATTAATCAACGATTTTGAGTGCGTTACAATACATCATAAATGGACAGTTGACGGAAATAGAATATTTCAAAAAATGTTATAACCAAATAAGCTCACTCACTAAACTCAGAGAGTTGAAAGGATATCAATCCAAATTTCTGTACTGTCAACATTAGTGACAGTTACAAGGTGTTGCTGGCATCGAGTTCATTCCGAAATACTTATATAAAACGATTTCTCTATTAGTTTTATGAGTATTTGCCTTCAAAAGCTCGTTAACTGAGAATATGTCATTAGAAAATACGACACAACACGAAGAGCTCAATCTCTGGAGAAACGCAAACGTTTCGAGTAACCTGATTCTTAACAAGATTCATAGCCCGGCAGGTAGTCACTTTGGAATACGTCATAATATGCAGGCTGAATTTTTTATCGTTGTAGATCATGTGATACTCATCACGAAATCCGTCTTCAAACCCTTGAGTAGCGGTGGGTTGCAAATATACAGGGTGTTGAATATAAAAAATTAAATCTATTTTTCCCCTTCCTCTTATACAGTGACCGCCAAAAAGTATGTACCATATGGGAAAAAAGTTTATTATTAGAGTATTCGAAAAAAGATTATTGGGAAAAGTTTGTGCATGTCCAATAACCTAAAAATCTATTTTGACATATGTCACGTGATCGCTGGTATCGCGGCAAATTGAAAAAAGTTACTATGAATAGGCAAAAAGTCGAGTAAAATGGCAAGATATTGAAAAAAGTAATTTGAAAAAGTTGCTTAGAATTTAATTTTATACACATATACAAAGTTTGACAAAATAATGTGAGAAAATTGAAAATAGTTATTTTTTTTAAATATTTTCCTAGCTTTATAAAAATATCAAATTATTTTCTTATGAATAGCTTGACAACACTGAAATATTTGTATTTCAATGATAATAACAAAACTTCCTCATTTTCTCCACACCAGAGAGCACTAAATTGAAAAAATTGAATTTTGTCAGAACCCTTGATGTTACATTGGTTCGTATCTAACAGTTATATAAGAATTCCACGATTATTGCGATGATGGAGAAATCCAAAAATATCGTGTTTTTCTGATTATAATCAATTTTTGATGATAATCGTACACGAACGTTTCACTTCGCACATAATCTTAAAAATAGTGCGTCAAATTAAAGATGCTAGAGCTTTCAACATTGCAAGCGAAGTGAAATGCTCTGGCACGATTATCATCGAAACTTGATTAAAATCTGGACATCACCATGTTTCTGGAGTGTCATGTCATCACAATAGTCGTGGAATTCTAATATAACTGTTAGATACGATTACGAACCAATGTAACAGTCAAGGTTTTGACCAAATCCAATTTTTTTAATTTAGTGCTTACTGATGTGGAGAAAATAAGAAAATTTTGTCATTCTCATTGAAACACAAATGTTTCAGTATGGTCAAGCTATTCATAAGATAATAATTTGATATTTTCATACAGTTAGAAAAATATTTGAAAAAAATAGCTATTTTCAATTTTCTCTCATTATGTTTTCAAACTTTGCATATGTGTATAAAATTCATTTCTAAGCAACTTTTTGAATTAACTTTTTTTGATATCTTGCCATTTTACCCCACTTTTTGCCTTTTCACAGTAATTTTTTTCAATTTGCCGCCATATGAGCGATCACGTGACATGTGTCAAAATCGATTTTTAGGTTATCGGACATGCACAAACTTTTCTCAAGAATGTTTTTTCCAATACTCTAATAATAAAGTTTTTTCCCATATGGTACATCCTTTTTGGCGGTCACTGTATAATTATTATTTTTCCCCTTATATAATTATTCGCAAAACTGGCTAAGTCCATCGCTCCTGGCGAGCAGTGTATGTCACTCAGATCAACCACAGGCAAGATTTAGACTCATTGCCTGTATATCTACCGATCCTGAAATTTACAGAGTTTCACTCAAATTGTTACGGAAGATACGGGGGTGTTTCCATGAAATCATACTTGACTAATAGAAAACAATTTGTAACTATTGATAAAACTAAAAGTAATCTACTAGATATAAAAAAGGGTGTTCCCCAAGGATCTGTAATTGGACCGCTCTTATATATAATATATGTTATGAGCCTACAAAAAGCTTCATTAAAAGCTAGGTACTTTACTTTTGCAGATGACACTATATTGGCTTATAATGACTCATCATTAAAAAAATTAATAACAATAGTTAACGAAGACCTGACTTTGTATAAAAAATGGCTACTTCATAATAAGTTGAAAGTCAATGAGATGAAGTGTGTGTACATGATTTTTAAACAAAAGAATACGATAATGACTGAAGTTGAAGTGAAGTTAGACGAAACTATCTTAAACCGAGTCAAATATACAAAATACTTGGGCCTTACAATTGACGAGTCGCTAGATTGGAGCGAACATATACATAAGATGAAACAAAAAATAACTCCTATGATAGGAGCAGTTTATACATGTAGATCCTACATAGATGATAAAGCCAAATACTGTATATAATGCTTATTTTCTAAGCATATATAGATACATGATAACAATATGGGGTACATGTGGAATAACAACATTAAATAAAATTCAAGTACTACAAAATAGGGTGATAAAAGTTTTATTCAACTTGGACTATAGAATGTCCACAGACAATGTATATACACAAGTAAAACTAGATAAATTAGAGAAAATTCTCAAAATTGAACAATGTAAATTTGTATATAAACTAGTAAATAGTCAATTGAAAACGAATACTGAAATGAGTCAAAGAAGTCAAGTACACACACATGATACAAGACAGAAACATGAACTAAATATATAATTGATAGAGCGATAAAAGCTTATAATGAAGTACCGGAGGATATAAAGAATTTTGCAAGTTTCAATAAATTTAAGTTTTTACTCAAAAACTGGTGCTTGTCCAAATTACAAACTTGATTTCCTATATTTTAACAATTTTTTAATTATTTATTTTATTGTTCAAAATGTGAGCAAACACACTTGTTGTTAACAATTATGATCCCGAGACCGACCAAACCAGGCCGATTTGGGACCACTTTGTATTGTATAATTGTAAATCATTTCTATTGAATAAAAGTCTTTCAAAAAAAAAATTTGAGTCCAAAATGTTTATTTATGCAACAAGTGCAAAAAGTCAATGGGTTGTCCCTATCGGCCTCATCGGACAATTTCACGTCGAGTGCAATAATCAATTTTTGCACGAGTTGCATACAACATTTTTTCTACGATCATGCAAAAAGTGAAAAATTATTTATTAAGGTATGGCACTAGGTTTGGAAAATGAAAAGCGCAACTTAAATAACTGATTATTACTATCGATTTGCATTGAAACGGATTACTATTATCTATTTTCCATTAATAGTACTCATTTCAAAACTTTCAATCCTGTAATTGTTAGAAATAATTTTTGACTGACGTTGCTATAACCACAGTTGCATTATAAACATCAAAATCATAGTAGCCGTGCGTATGTTATCACGAGGTGTGGTCATAGTATAGACAGTTTGCTCAATGCACGTAGACGGTTTAGAACAAAGCGGATCAGTTTTGATTATGGAGTTATTCTCGGGAAGGCATTGTTTGTTTAACTCTGGCTGCTAACATTAATACAAAATAATATAAAATATGTAACTGTTTAAACGTATTGCCAAGCTCACAGAATATCTGCTATATATATGTAGTGGGTTTGAACATTTATGATGATTTTTTCGGGTTCAAACACCCTGTATCTGTGCAACCCACCGCTACTCAAGGGTCTGAAGTGATGAGTATCACATGATCTACCAACGATGAAAAATCCAGCCTGCATACTATGACGTATTCCAAAGTGACAGTACCTCCCGTGCTATCATTAGATCAGACCACTAACAAGGATTTGAGTCCGGTTTTGGTAGCTTCTGTATCGGGATCTTTCTATCATACTGAACGAACAACATCGTCAAGAAATCTCAACAACTTGCAATTTCCTACTGATTCTTCATGATCATCATTCATCGTGTCGTTTCGGAGTCATAATGGGTTCTGACTGTTTCGGAAAGGTGTAATAAAAAGTCGGTTTTGAGCGGAAACAAAGAGACCAAGACTTGTGAAATAGTATTATCGTATTATACTTCTATACGTGTTTTCAAATCAGAATTTTTTTTGGTTTGTCTCCATTTTAGTAAATGAATTCATAAAAAAGTTTCTGGATTTTTCACTTGGAATTAGATTAAATCTTCTAACATAATCGAAAAAAGTTCTACCTTCATCATCAAAAGATCTACGTCTGTCATTTCCTTAACAAATCTGTCTAGTACATCTCTGCTAAATACGCTGAATTTTTCGACAAATGCACCAAACTTTTTCTTCGAGGAATGTTCAATCTGTGTTTAGGGCAAAGTTTTCAAAACATTGCCATGGCAACTTCTTCCTTTAAATACATCGGTTACAGTTGGATTTCACTGATTAAGAACCCACTTGATAGAGTAGGTCTTGTCTTTTAATATAATCATTTGCATTTTTGTTTGCACTGTTTTACTGTTTCATCAAACTGTAAGTTTTGAATTTCCCATATTTAAAAATACCAAGCAAATTTTAATTCGGTAAAACCGCTCCTTAGTGTGACGTCAAAGTCCATGTTAACAAAATTTATTTCCATGTCTTGTCTTGTTGTTGGTCTGTCTATATAGAGTTTTACAAGTGTTTTTTAATTACTGCACCTTCAAATACTTGTTTCAATGAAGATGATTATTATTGTTATTCATTTATACAGGGTGAATTATGACCAATTACCGAATATAAAAAGGTTTATCGGTCTACCATATCATGGAAACACACCTGTGAAATTTCAGTTGAAGATTTATATTATTTTTTGCACGCCAATCTCCTTAGACGCGCTACTTGATCAATCAATCGCTTATGTTTCAACTGTCTGCTTACTATCAGTTTCTGTGGTCCCACGACTCCTACGCTATTTACAATTGTTCACGCGATCTGTCATGTTTAGTACATTACTGTGTTTACGGAGAACTTATTTCAACGTATTTTCGTTAATCGTTCGTTCAAATGACATTTTAGATACATATGGTCTTCTTTGGTTAAAATATCCAAACGTTTCAACTGTGGTAGTCATCTTCAGTGGCGTGGTCGAAGTAGGTACTCTTATTGGCGTATCTTCCGCTCGATTTGGTTAACATGGCTTTTTTGTGGCGCCTTTCAGTGCTGTGTGCCAGACAGAAAAATAAAAAAAAAACCTTTTTCGATTAAATCATGATTTTTTTCATTTACTTATACTGATTTTTTCCTCAAATTTGGAATTAATGAACTCTAAAATCAATTATTTTTCTCTATTCGCCCAAAAATAGTTTTACAGTTAGAAAATCTCGGCGATATACAAAAAAAACTTTTGTTGACATGAAAATTTTCGGCAGCGTGCCGCGGCTTTCCTGTCTGAACAAGAAATTATTTGTTTTTCTTTCAGCCGCAGATAAATTTTCAAACAAAAATCAAGAAAATATATTTTTACATTTACATAATGTATATAAATACTTAGTTTTAAGTAAACTATCTTCCTTTTTTGAATTTCCTGATGAGTTATCTGCTTCGAAGACTTGTTTCTACAGCAATTTGTAATTTGATTCAAATCACGAATAAAATTGACAAAATCATTTGATTCAAATCATGATTTGTATCATGGTCAGAACTTTTATAGATGTGGTCTTCGTCGGACAATGGGTGTTCGGCGAATTGTCCCAATCGACAACTTCGCTTGTGGTCAAGTAGGCTGGTACCAATGTTCCTTTTTGTTTGTCCAATATAAACCTTACCACAGTCACAGTAAATTCTGTAAACTCCTGCTGATTTGAGTAGATCTCGACAGCAGAGATCTACTTGCTGATTTCAAATATTTCGATTTACTTTAACGTTCATTTTGTGGTGTTTGGGAGTATTCCTAAAACTTCATTCGAGATCATTTGGAATCAAAAAAGGAACGAAGAAATACTGGGTTTGACTGGCCATGTCCAGAGGCAGGGATTTCCTAAACATACAGAAGGTAATTTTTATGGTTCCAATTTCCAAATTTCAGTTAGTTCTTCACTTCTTTTGGTGGGAAGAGCACACTGTATAATTTTTGGTAAGTGGTCGTAGTTCACCCTGTGTATTGTTTATTTGAACTCAGGGTTTTTCCATCGGTAATTTTTGTCTTAAAATTGACACTAGACAAATTGATCCATTTTACGGCCTGAAAATTTTTTCATGCCAGTATTTCGTTGAAAAGAGAAATCTATCCGATAAAAAAAAGCTCACACAGTTATTGATTTATAATTCATAATGCTTGTGATAATTGATTTTTCACATTTATTGTACAATATTCCTTTGAAACATACCAAGCCTGACTTTGTGTGTAGTTTTCTTTATGTCGTCGGAAGGCCGAACAAACCATTTACTCTCGGGTTATTACTTACACACCTTTCTTCCTATCCGTAGAAGGTACCCTTCGCGGTTGGTGGTGCCGTCAGCTGACAGAAGTCGCGGCGCGGCGGTCAGTGCCCTTCTTGAAGTGCAGTTGATGGTACGGCAACTCCAAGGTCAGTTGAGCAGTTCACTATCCCGAGCTTGGATTCCAGCCCGGCAACCTCACGATTTCTCGGACATTCGGGATCGTCGGCGGGGTCAATAGCTCCATCTATAAATATAAACCCGCGCCAATATTTAATGAATTAAATCACAATTTAATGCATGGAATTCCTAATTATGACAGTGGATCGTTAAACGTTGATTTTCATGACTCTATAGTAATGATAGTGCTTTGTACATTAACAACGGCTCTTGGTTGGTTTCAGAGTAAACTGGAACTTTAATGGTAGCAGAAAAATATTCACTATTAGCGAATCTAGACGAGTCATACTAGACCACGAGCCACCAATATGAACCCCCCCCCCGTGGAATTAATGACTTATACCTTTTTTTTTTGTATTACCTACCAGATTGAGAATTCAGTTGTTTGACTATTTTAAATTACAGCATATTCCGGAAAATAAAGAAAAACTGAAAAACTAAAAAAAAAAAAATATTTTTGTTTTTTTAGGAACTTATTCATTTATAATCAACTGTCATTTTCTTCATCATCGTGTAGTATGTCGTCTATGTTCAGTACTTCTGGTTCATCTTCATCTTCAAATTCGTCTGGTTCAAAGGTTTCTGGAACGTCAAGCAGTTCGAGTGGCAACGGATCTCCTTTAATCCAATCGAACTTAAGCTCACCATTTTCCAATTTCCACCCATGTCCCACTGTAGTTGACACGTTTTATGTAGTTTTCTAATGACGTTTTGCATGGGGGGAGTAGACTTAAATCCATACCTTGATTGTTGGACAGAGAAAATGCAGTTGTGCAGAATACTTTTGTGAAAACAAATCATACCGTAATTTGTTTATATTTGAGTATTCCTTATTATGTTCAATCATGAAGGACGACAAATACCGCTCAAGAAGCATCGACATGCGTTCACATTACCACCAACAATTATGCTTTCTTGAACATAATTTTTCAAATATTCAAATGCTTCTTTGTGGGCATTTTGCCGTGCCAGTGACTCACTGTCTATATCAGCATGGAGACGCCTATCAGGATTTCCTGTATATTCCTATGAGAGTGCACCTCCCGAGCTCTGAAATCAACATCTCTCAGTTTACAACAAGTGTTCGTCTGCCTTTGCTTCTGCAGCTTCTAAAATGGATATTCCCGCAATTTCAGTTATACATTTTGTAGGAAGCTCATACTTCTTTTGTGAAGACATCCATTTTCGATTGTTATTGCAAAAAATACAGCTATCACTTGGAAATGTATTTCCTGTTGAACCAGATCTGTGTGGACGCTTGGACGTGGATCCACTGTCATTGCCCCGCACTCGTTTTGTAATTTTTGAGACGTTTGTAAATTTTTGATAACACCAGCGATGATTACAGTCATAATCTGTATTGAGAACCAATGGAACTTGTTTTTATACTGTTTCTAATCTATTACTGTCAGAAATTTCCTTAAGTCTTACTTCAACACAGCCACGAACTTTTTAAAATGATTGGACCGAAAATGGCCTTAGTAAAGTGTCTGATTTGTTTTCATTAAAATGAATAATACATTTTTTGCCTTGTAATGTTGATGCTCCATCTTTCTTTAAACTCAGAGGCTTCTCAGCAGTCATTTTAAAAGTTTATCTGAAACAAAAAAATATTATTAGGGGCAAAGAATTCAAATATATTCAATATTTGGTAGTTTTCATGATTTTTTTTGTGTTTTCCGGTATATGCTGTAATTCGCAAGTGGCAAACACCTAAAACCTTAAAGTACATGTCTATATACAAACCAAAAAATGTATGTTTCGAAAATTCCCACGGGAGGGGGGGGGTATACACCAGTCTCGCTCTATACGCCACCTGGTTCTTTAACCAATTAAGGCACATTTCCACAGTATTCGACAAAGCCGTTCTGCAGAATATTTTTTTTTGCTTCACTGTTTCCACCAAATCGGCATATTACAATCATTCGACATCAGAATTTTTGATGACGACGACGCGATTGTCGCCTCTGCGCAGCTGTCATAATTATTGCAACTCAAAAAAACTGCTGACCTATAGATTTTGGGATTGACCGAGTCTTCAAAGCAGAAGTAAATACAGTGTAAGTGATTTATTTTATCACTTTATTTTATCTTGATATTTACCTGAATTAGCCACATGTTCTGGGTAGGATATGTTACTAACTCCTTACGACACTTTAGGCAGCACTGTTAATTTTTAACGCAACATTATGGTTAAAGCAGCACTATTAGACCGGTCCATTTTTAAGTCAACACTGTGTTTAGTATGGACGCAACTGATATTTTGTTGATTCTTTGCCATGATCGTGTCGACATAGGAGTTTTGTTATTTATTGCTATTTCTTCCATAATTTATATAATTTTGAAAAACTTTTAAGCGAAGGAATTGCAAAGGCTTCATGTTCTTATCATTGATCTTAATGCTGGCAATTTCTGTGAAAACTGATTAAAATAATCGAATTTAACAATTCTGTATATCAAACTAATAAAATTCGTAAATTATTTTCATATGAAACCTCAAATCAATGAATTTTAAATTTTGTTCATAACTTATCCGAAGTATTAACTATGACTTCATAGGAAGTCTAAAGCGGAAAATGGTTTCCATAGCAAGTTTTACTTCCTGTGGTACTGGGACGAATATATAGTTGACATTAATTGTTGTTAATTCATTTTCAATTGATAAAAAAATTTATAGGGTGAATTATGATGACCACTCAACAAAAATTACAGTATGCTTTCCCCACCAAAAGAAGTAGATTACAGTGTGAAATTTGGAAATCTGTAGAATAGTACCAGTAGGAGTTGGAAATACATGATTTTTGAAGAAGACAACACATAACATGAAAAAAATTCAAGTGAATACTATTGGTTTCGAGCAAACTTTCTAATTTCGCGAACACAATGTTTTTAGAGCACAAATACCATTAATTTCAATGCATCAATGGCCTTTTGAACGATCGAGTAGTAGTAGTAATTGTACTTTTTCGACATGTGTCGAATGGCCATTGACGGTAGAAGTCCTTCAGCAAGTGTTCTTGTAGGCTTTGTTACTGACTCCATACGCCACCTTAGGAGCAGCACTGTTAATTTGAACCGAACAGTGAATGGTGGACAACTTTCCCTGGTCAGTATTCAGAATTTCGATCGATTAACAAAAATACGTCGGAATAAATATCTCAGTAAGTAAACAACACTGTTAGTAATGAACTAAACTGACAGTATGCACTTGTTGATTCGCGTGGCCACAGATATTGTAGATGTGTTTGTTCTACCTGGCGGAGCGACAGGTTCATTCAGTGGCGCGTCAAGGAAGATTGACGGACAAAATATTCGTAGGTAATATCACAAGACAAATAGCCGATTATTATTTTCTTCATAATTCTATCGAGAGTATTTGGTATTTTGACAATTAAATGAGCCCATATGAACATTAATAATCAGAATAACTCCCGACAGCTTTAGTTATTCTATGATTATTAATGTTCATATGGTCGAATTGAATTGTCTCAAAATACAAGTTACTCGAGACGAATTAAAGAAAATAATAGTATATTTGTCATGGTCGAGTGATATTTAGGAACATGAACAGCGTGAAATCATTCATATTCAAGTTCATGATAAGCTACAAAAAATACATTAATTCTTTACAGACAGACTCTTTACTCTTTTTTTGGTGTTTTTGAGATGGATTAGTTTACTTGTTCACTAATTTCCGTAGTAGAGAAGATAACCGAAAACGAGACATTTCAATTTTGAGTTATGTCAAACTTGACACTTTTCTTTTTTTGTTTACGTAAATATCCGCGTGTTTACTTAAATTATTGAATATCCGTTCATATTACATGTCATGTGACTTCAACCACATAATTTCATAGGTGCAGCCATGTGTGAATGAAATAGTCACTTATAATCTCCCTAGAGCATGAATTATTTCCGGAAATTTTCTCGAAGTGCGAATTTTCTTTAAAAATTCACAATTGAGGAAAATTTCCGGAGTATTAATTTATGCTCGCCGAAGATTCGGTAAGAAAATGTTTTACCAAAACTTTTTTAAAATAGAAATTAAATTGGTGACATACTTACTTAGGCGACATATTATTATACATGTAACGGACATCATAGTGGGCCGTTGTTAAGGCTTTGTCTCACAATAGCGAATTGTGAATAATTTTTTTGCGGATTTGATATCATCGGTTGAAAATACACAAAAAGTTACATTTTGTGTATTTTAAACCAATGAGTGTTGCATAAAATGGCCATGATGACGAGTTTTTGACGTTTTGTATGACAAGTTTCAAAGTCAGTAGGTACGTGTTTTGTGTTCAAAAGCATAGTCGCTTGTAGTCGCGTTTTATGTGTTATGTACATCAGATACAAAATTAAAATGTCGTGTTTTGGTAAAGAAAATAAGATAAGAAAAGAGGTGGATAAATTAATTCCAGATAATACAAAAAAATCAAAATCAATGATATGGAATCAATTTCTTGAATTTTGCAAAGAAAGAAAATACAACATCGAGGCATCAACTTCTGTCGAAGAGTTGAATAGAATTTTAGAAGATTGGGGCTTCAACATGAAAAAAAGAAATTCAGAAGATTATAAAGAGTCTGTTGTGAAGGAAGGAGAACATTTTCTGGAGATTCCTATTTATCTTAAGCAAGAAAGTTTGTTATTATGAAAATAGTTTTATTACCATTTTTTTTTGGTTCCCTGTGCTCTAGTAAAATGTGGTTTAAATAAATAAAAAAATATATAATATTCTGCCCATATCACACAATTTTATAGAACTAGAGGAAAGGGAATAAAATTTAAGTAGGTAGGTATACCTACTTCTATAGCGGATTTGATATCAAATATTTCAATTTCCCTATATGCTCTAGTGAAATGCGGTTTAAATAATTAGAGAAGCAAATATTCTACCAAAATCACATAATTTTATAGTACTAGAGGAAAGGGACAAAAAATTAAGGCCTCCTTCAATCGGATGATAATGAATTACATCGGCGACACCTTCATTTATTAACCTCGGATTTGATGTTAAATATTGTAATTTCCCTATGCTCTAGTAAAACAAGGTTTAAATAATAATCTAAAATAAATATTAGTCTTTTCCTAAATTTATACTACTAGAAACAAGGGAAAGTATTAAAAGAATTAAAAATAATAACGCATACAAAATAAATTATAATTTTACGAGTTATATAAGTATATTATGCAATGAGCACAAAATGGCCATTTTGTTGCGAGTTGCATACTATACTTTTTCTATGACAACATATCGTTCACGTTTAATACATGCATACATTGCAAAAAAAGAAATAAACTGATGATATTTCATTACTCCGAATTCGCCACTAATGGGCTTTCTATCAGAATTAAAATATAAATTGAAAAAATATGTAAATATTTTCTTTATTGCTATTTCTACTAGGTACACAGAAATAAAAGTCTATAACTGTATGTGTGTATCTAATTGAAGTTGAATGTGCAATTATTGAATGTCATATTTGGAGAGCTTGATTGCTGAATACTCAATTATTTTCGAAATTGATAATTTGTCGACGTTGAAGTAGACGGCTTCTCGCGATTTTCCGTTTCTAAATTCGTTGGTATGCCTGATGGTATGTTCTGTATTGCATTTGCAATTTTATTTGCTATGTCAAGCTTACTTTTCTTCGATTCATCAATATATCCCTTAGCGACTGTAGTAGATTTCCAGCCACCGTGGCGTTTTAACGTGGTTATGTCACCTCCAGCATCAACAAGAATTGTTGCGGAGGATCGGCGAAAGCAGTGCCCAGTATATAATTCGTAATTTGGCAATTTTAAATACTTGGCAATGTCTTTTCCCATAGCTCAAAACTTATTCAGAACTATTCTCTGAATGGTACACTTTCCTTTTTGATAATTAATGAAAAACCATAGACCATTAGCATTTGGAGGGCGAAGATTTGCGTATTTTTTATAAATTTCGTAGAATTTGCCAGTTACAGTAAAATTTCGTATTATTTTGGTTTTACTGTCTGGTATTGTTACTAAAACAGCTGAACCAAGATCATTGAAATGAGTAATTTTCATTTGATGTAATTCATGTCTTCTACATGCACCCATTACTCCCATAACTAATGCAACCTACAATATAAATTAGTTTATTTAAACATATTTTTCATCAAATGGAAATATAAAACTTACTTTTGTTGCCAAATATATTTCATCTGGAGCCTGTTCAATGAAATTATCGATGTCATTTGCTGTAAAGATCTTCGACTTTTTGGGTTTGTAGCCGTCAGACTGCCGCTTGAGGAATGCTTTCAGTTTTAAATATTTGGCAATATCTATATTATTATAGATACTAAGAGTCGTTCTCAGCATTGAGAAGTGTGACCACAAAGTGGAACTTTTAAATTTTTTGGCTAAGTCGCCAAAATAAGCCATTAAAACGTTCTCAGAAAATGATTTTGTCTTTTGATCTACCTTCCATTCCAAAAAAAGGTTATAAGCGCGTTGATAAATACTCTTCGACGTTTCCGGTAATAAATTCAGTGTTGTTACCTTCGCTGCTTCTATTATGTTCGGAGGTGTCAAATCTAAGTCGATATCACTATCAGTTTCCATTTTAATGAATAGTTTTTATAGAAAAGAACTATGAAATTACTCGTTACCTACTAAAACTTTGACAGAAACGATCTGCTGACATTTCAACAATTTGTCGCTGGTTGTCATAATCTGACAAGCCGTAGTCGTCGTGATTTTAGAGTGAACCTAGACCTAACACGAAATATTCCATTTCGCATTTGTTGCTTAGCAACTTGCCTATCAACCGATGCAAAAATGAAATTCTGTACAAAATGTGCTTGTTTATGATTGAAGTTACAGTTATAAAATGAACATTTATCGAGGTTGTCGTAGAAAAAATTAATTAAAGTTTGCTATATGTAGTGACAGTGACAAGTTCCTTATGTCTATGGTTTCTTATAATTAATTGCATTGTTAACACTTGGGTGTCGTAAAATACAGATAGTTAATTAAATATTTATTAATAAAATGAATGGCGACACGTACAATCTTTGTTCCTTTTGTACAGAATGTTCAAGTTCATCATGAAAATGTAAAGTATTTAACTAATTTGGTGAAAAATTCTGGCCTAAAACCTGAACAAGAAGATCTATTTAAGAACATGAGCAATATTCTTTGTGAAACTATTCCATATTTCACCCATAAATCCTGTGTGAAAAAGAACAAAATGGTGTCGAAGTATTACTATTATTTCATGAAGCATAGACATTTAATGGAAAAAAACAACGGATCCCTACCTTACTCGCCATTGAGGAGAAAATACGTGGAAAAGGAATTTCTCTCTCTCTCTCTCTTTCGTTTATTGGCCGTTACTTCCAGTGAGGTGCAATTGGCCAATGGAAAAGGAATTTCTAATACATTTGAAATTTGTAACAGTAAATAACATGTACCTATAATTAAGTTATAAATAAATATATATCAAAAATATTTTACGCCACTATTTTTATGACAGCTGTCAAGCCAGAGGGAAATTTCCACTTATTCCCTCTACGCAGGGAAATTTCCGAAGAAATTAGGTTATTGTCATAGCAGGCAGGCAGGCATCTGATTGGCTAAAATTAACTGGTATAAAATTTTCATATAAATTGACCTCAGATTTCTATGAAATTTCACAGGTGTGTTTCTACATAGTAGACTGGTACCCCATTAAATTTTCGTTAAGTGGTGGTAGTTCACCCTCTATATCGTTCGGTCAATTGAAATATAGGTAAGTAGGTTACAATTCCGCACATTCGTCATTATGATTTGTTTTTCGTTATACTGGTGATTTTTTTTTCTTTTTTCGAAAATACCACAATCTACGATTCGGTTCCCACGGCCTGTAACGTTATCCGTAGGATCTCGTAGCAGAACACTCATATCATGCCAACCCGTTGCGAACTATGCAGATCACATGAGGCACGAGTACTCGAAAACACGACATAGAACATAGAAAAAAAGTCCTAACAATAAAAAAGTACTACAGCCCAGCCCATTAAAATCCGCCGGCCGGTAAGAAATAAATTGCGTAATGGAACCGTTCGGTAAAAAGCAGAACACGTCTGATTGTTGCGGAGTTCCAACGATTCAATCTGCAAATTAAGGAAGAATTATGAATTCAAACGGGGTGTTTATTATACTCTATATGGGTCGTATGCATGAACCTGGAGCAAAAGCTTTTACTCGGATAACTTGAAAGACTATACATTTTGTCAATCAATGATAGAGACAAACCTATAGCATAAGCATTTGCTAGCTTTTATGCATACCATCCTATATTTTGGGACTCCAGGCCGTAAAATGGCTTTCGGCTAATTCTGCTTAAATTTTAATATATTGTAGATCCTGGCATCCTCATTACGTAGTCCAATTTACATCCTATGACCAGTTTTCGTGCTACGGGGTGTCAAAAAATCGCATAAAAAAATAATATATCACAGATTTTCAGTCAAGCCGTTAAAACTAGAAAACAAACGGCTAGAATTTGCCAATTTTTTTAGAAAGTATGGGTCTTGATCAACTACATGAAAATTCATATGATTGCCTGTCCAACAGTATATGGTTTTTCATGTACAGGGTGACAATTTAAATGCTTTCAAACGCTATATCTCATGCATAAAATTATAAAATCATTACGAATTGTCTATAACTGTTACTAGGATATGGACTGAATTGACTGATGGAATAATCCTCCACATCACCCCACCCCTTTATAGTCAACCCCCATCACCCCCCTGATTTACAGACGCCCGCGTTCAAATACTCTCAATAGAAATCGCTACTTGTAGTGATACCTCAATGATTAGCTGTTGAAACAAATTCTCTCCTTCCTCCACTCTCCCTCTTCATCAAACGAGTAATAAAATATTATTTTTGTGAACACCTCTGCGTGTGGGAAATGAAATGAAAGTATGCATCATCAATATTTTAATTACCTGAATAGATATTTTTAAATCGTAAGTAGTTAGTTACAGAAAATATATTAAATAAATTAACTTACGAAACCTGCAAAACGGTGGTTTTTACATTCTATATTAGCATCATTAGTTTCAAAAATAAAATATGAATGAAAAAAACCTTTTAAAGACAAGCTTTTATTCAAATGCGCTAAAAAGTAAAAAAATTATATCTTTACATTGCACATCTAAAGGAATTATTTTTTAATTTTTAGCGCATTTGTATAAAAGCTTGTAATAAGGGAGGTGATGGGGAGGATTATCCCATGAATTATTTCAGTTTAACTTTCATATCTTCAATTGCTTTGATTATTAATAATTTTGTTCCATTGGATTACTTTTCGCACTACTATTTTACCTTCCACACTGATAATACATTTTTTGCATTCGTGTTCTAAAGTGTCGTTTTTTACATTGAAATAACAACTAAAAACTACAGCTTGGCAAATCTAGCAAGGCATGTCGATAAATGTATGAGATGCGCGAATTAGAATGAGAAAGTATTCGGACGATAAAGAGGTTAAGTATAAATTGTACATTCAGTTAGAATGCATACTGAGCTCTTTTGCTACCGCGCATCGATAGGCGTGCCGATTTGACATGCCTTACTAGATTTGCCAAGCTGTAGCATATTTTAGTTGATAGTGTCAAAAAATCATTTTGATGGAAATTTGCTCCAACTTGAACATGATGTATCTGTCGGCTTGTTTTGTATAAAATAATTCAAATCTGAATCCATACGTATCCTTTCGTATTTATTATAGTGGGACAATAATGATTCATGAACTTTGCAATGCTATATTTAACACATGTATATTTTCCATGTAACTCTAAAAAGAACAATTAAAACTTGTTCTTTTTGGACGAACCAATATCTTTTTGTCTAGAAGCATTGGATGGATACGCTGAATTTTTTATTTTTTTCAATTACACCGACTCGATTTATTCTGAACTAGCAAATATCCAGCAATACTCGAAATCCGCTGGCTATATTCAGTTCGGTATTCGTATTTGTCAAATATATCGATAATTCTGTTGTAATAACCCAAATTGAATAATGTTTCAACTTTCTCTCGTCTCGACTTCGAGCAGTACCTGGCACACCCGCTGTACATTACACACTTTATCGATATCTCATAAATCCTTTTTTTGTTTCAGTTGGTGCTGAAAATATCCACCAAAGAGAATATAAAGAGGTTGACCGAAATAGAAAGGCCTAAAATCGAACCGAAAGCACACATTACCAATCATATTTTGGTACAACATAACCACGTAAGTACTGCTTTTGTTATAAAGTTTCAAAAAATCACACAACATACAAAAACATGATTCGTTCTAGCAGGTGTCTTCGGAGCGGTCCAAGATTTTAGTACTCGATTTTTTTAAACAGCATTTGACACGCGTCGGCTCCACCTATACGGGATAATTATTTTTCTCGGCTGTATCGGTATCCATGGGTTGGTGTCGTGACAGAAGCAGCACCATATATTTGCGGCCCCGATATATTTGCGGATCCGACACATTTGTGGATCCGATACATTTGCGGACCCGATACATTTGCAGACCTGATACATTAAGTAGTGTTGGGCAATAAGGCCCACTTAACGTTTGTATTTTTTTTAAACTCTATATTTCATACAAAAAATTCCGAAAGTTCATATTTGCCGCTATGCTATCAATAACATTAGTCTCCTTTGAAATCTGGATAATCAAAATAAGGCAAATGATAAAAACTTGCTGTCAGACCTTATTACCCGCTTTTTGGGGTAATAAATGCCATAATAAGTTATGCAGAATTTTGTTTATTGATTGTATGTTTATGTATATGGATTATTCTTAAAAAACGGTAGGAACTCAATAATACTATAATAAAAAAGAAAAATAAACCTAATTTTCAACAAAACTGAAAAACTCAAGAAAATCCCAATGAAGATATAAAATATTTTTTAAAGAACTGATAAATAAAAACTTCACGAACATTCACCGTAGTAACAATCCTCAATATCTTCAGTCGTCAATCTTATCCACGTAGCACCTCATGTTGGCTGAATCTTGTTTTCTATTGGGACAATATGGATATATTGTAAATGTGAAAATAATATTGAACCAATATGGGTGCATATTGGAAAAACAATATTTCATTAATAATATTGGTGGAATATTGGCTCAACCTGTTCTGAATGTATATTGTTCCATAAAATATTGGGTCAATATTGGTTCAATAATTTTCACCAATATCGATAAAGTGTACTTATTGTTTCCAGCATCTAACTCCAATATTGCAATTTCAATATTACTCTCATAGCGATTTCAGATATAAAAAACAATATTGTGTGTCAAAGTTTGATAGCACATTGGTGGAATAATATTTAATCCATATTCGAAAAATTATATTGACCCTATATTGATTGAGATTGTTATGAAAACGTCAAGCCAATATTTGAAAGGCAATATTGTTACAATATTACAAAATAAATGTATCACTATCATTGATGAATTATGATCAAACTTGGGTAAGAAACCGCTAGGTGGCCCCACATATTGCTCGACAGCTGAATCATAGTAACATATATTGAATAAGGCTTCTCACACGGCGTTTACAAGTCAATCTACTCAGTGGTAATTGAAGTAGTATTACATCAATGTTTCCAAGGCAACATAATCACTTCGAATATTTTACCAATATATGCAAATGATATTGTACCAATATCCCTTAATATTTCGATGCCAATATTGCTTCCACAATATTTCACCAATATTATTTGTATAATGTCCAAGTAAAATTGTACCAATATTGTCCAATATCCCGAAATAATTATAATTCATTCTCGCCAATATTACGTTTGAATATTTTGCCAATATTTTACCATTATTATTCCAACGTAAGTGTGCTAGCGATATTGTTGAGGCCAATATTGCTTCGAGAATATTACACCAATATTATTTTTTGAATATTGGACCAATATCGCCGAATGTTGTCCAGTGTTTTGTCAGAATTTTGATAAAAGTTCTGTAACTGAAGTGGTGCGTTGATTTATTGACAAAATTTCATACCCATATAACTTTTTTATTGATGGACGCATTCCTACGTAATTTTCACATAAACCACTCGAAAATGTCGTGAATCCAGTGGCGTCGCCAAATTCTTGTTAAAAAAATCGCTAGTATGTTTTTTGGATTTTTGACCTTGAAAAAAAATCGAAGTAGGCCTTGAAATTTTTATTTTTATTTCAAATTTATGGCACTCAATTAGAATTATTAATGCTCTATCTATTGAAAGAAAAAACTTCTAAATCGGATATTAAATAACAGTTTTAGAGAGGTGCCCCGCTTTCAAATGGGTCACTCTGTATAAGCGCCTGGCAACATCCTAGATTATTATAAAATAATCTCGTTACATTAATAGCTATAAAAGGGTGTAAATGAACATAAAGCTTACAGAATTACCACTTATATAAGTAAGTATATACAGTCCTGGGGGCTTTTGGGGCCTACGTAACCTGAGTCCCAGGCATGTACCTGGTTGTCAGGTCTCATATTGACACGTGGGACCAAGAAAATTAAACATTTACATTTTGTGGGGAGTAAGTTTTTAGTCTGTTCTCACCAGAACGAACCTGCCTTACGCAGACAAGATTTTCCAATCAGCGGGCGTGCATGAATTGCGGACCAGAAACCATAAATGATTTTTAGATTTTGCAATGTGAATTCAATGACTCATGAATTGCGGACGTAGTATGATTTTATCGATGGGACTGACTTTACGTAAGAATATGGAAATGGGTCTCAGTTTACGTTTTCCGTTCTATTTTTCCTGGAAATCGTTTTATCGGAAAAAAGGTGTGCTTGGGTATATGCCAGTGACTGATTTCTAAGGAATCATATCACTGTGGCGATCAGTAAGTGAGCACATGTGGTCAAAGTGTATTATTTATTCAAAAATAGGAAAGTGTGCATGTAGTAACCTTGTGGAATCTACCTTTTGAAATAGTAGTAGCAGTGAATGTCAATTTCTGATACATCAACTGGAACAAGATCATTGCGGTTCACAGTTTGTGTGAATAATAGAAAAATGTAGTCGAAGTATTTTTTATGTGTTCATGATTAATCTATACGAGTGGTTCCCACTTTCCAGCATGTGGTTTTTCATTATCTTGAGGTTTACACGATAGTAACGGAAAAGCCTATGTTCCTGGAACATTGAGCCAACCAAGGAATTAGGATTGGTATATTATTTTTGTATGCTGTAAATTTCGGAATCAATTGTCTCAGGCTTCATGTTGGAAACTGATCAGTTTGAAATATAGGTTGATAATGTCTATATAGGAAGAAACTGAAATATCGCCAGTGTTACAAGTATAAACTGGTAAAAAAAACAAGAATTTTTATTTCTGAGTTTTTATGATGATCTACCACGTAGTAACGGCTACATCCATCAATTATTACTTCTAGTTCTATTGCATGTGCTCCTATGTATACTTAGCACATTTTTTGCATTGCGGAGTGAGTCAGTACCAGTATCTTTTCATTAAATTTATATTTAACTTATAAATAATCGTTGAATTATAATTATTCATTTTGAATATAAGGACACCTAAGAAAATCTTTGATGTGTCAACAAGAAAAAGAAGTACCTATATAATGTACATTTTTAGAAATATGGTGTAGGTAATTTTTTTTGAAATAAACACGAATTGAAAGATTTCAATTTTTGGCGAAAAAGCAGATGTTTTGGGGGAGCGTATTTATAAATACCATCTCGTCTTTCATTTCATCGTCTTGAAATAATTCAAATGATAGCGCAGTTTTTATGTGCAATTTTTCAATATAATAAAATCAGGACATTACCATAAGGACTGTTATTTTACTACAACAGATTAGTCACACCGATGCGATGCCTATACACCAAAATAAAACTCAAAATATGAAGATGCAAAACGATAACATGACCAAATAATGTTTGACCATCTATTTGTTGACTGATAAATTCATAATCTTTTGGTAACGTGCATGCGGTGCCTGTGTCTAATAACCCTGCTTTTGAGTTGGGTTTCCACGAAGGGCGAAAATTCTCAATGAATTACATGAATTACCGATGAATTCCATGAATTCCCGATGAATTACATATGAAGTCTGTGAATAAATGGATAAAACTTTGACGATTCATGACCGAATATATTGTCTGACAGTATGTGATTTATTTCTCAAAAATTTTGGAAGAAATACGTTCTTAAAAGTGCACAGTTTCTCTCGAACTGAACGCATATAGGCATTCACCTCATGGATATTCAGCAGTCAGGTGTGTGGAAAATTGCAACCAGGCCTATGTCATCTACATTCTCTACGGTAGTAAATTTTAGCATCAAAGACATAGTAATTGCATTAACAAATTTTCTGCAATAAATATATTAAAGAACTTCCGATATCGATATGGTGGTAGTAAAGCATTCTTGCTTGACCATGGAGTTATATAGTTTCTGACAAACTATCAAAAATGAAAGATAAAGGTGTCGATTCAAATGAATGTTCTGATGACATCGGGGAAATTTCTATTAATGAAGGGTTAGTCAACACTCAGAATGATGATGCGGATGTTTTCCTGAAAAATATTAGTCGGAGAGACGGTGAAACTAATGCTTAAGATGATAATAAAATTGACGATATTTTAGATTTATCATCGATATCATTCATGAAAGATGCATTGAAACTCGCAATAGCAACGTTTCGCCAATAGCAAAACTTCAACTCTGGGCTTGGAACAATTGACTGCGGAGTCATAGAGATTACTGAATATCGACGGAGGGTAGACAAAACATAGATATTGAATTCAGCGGCGCAACTCTGGAGGTTAGAGACCAAAAAAACATGCTAAACTTGTACATTAATTTATTTTTAGTCATTGGTCATAGTTTACCCAGTAGAAAAGAAATCTAAAGCAATAAAGGAGGGAAATTCATTGCTTTATATTTTTATTTTATGAATTAATATAAATCTGAAGTAGTTTATTATAATTTTTGATTTGAATGAATTGCTAATGAATTACTGATGAATTCCCGATGAATCACATGAAATACGGATGAATTACATGATTACCGATGAATTACATGAAGTCCCGATGAATTACCATGAAAACGTGAAGATCATAACTTGCAATATAAGAACTTGGGTCAGTAATCGAGTAAGCAACACCAAATAAACAAACGTGCAGGTTTGGGATCCGATAAAGCCTATTTACACGTTGAAGATGGTGTAACACCCGAACAAAAAAACCAAGACACAGTGGACATTTTTTGGCAACAGTAGTGTTGTCTGTATTTTCTAATTCTGCATGAATTTCCACAAAATAAACAAATCATTAATCAAACAAATTATACCGATCATCATTCATGTAAAATATTTTAGACTCCTTTAACAAGCAAATAAAACGTTTAGTTGTATTTCGTTTCATATTAGTAATAATATTGTTTTGTCTTAGCGCTATTTCAAATTCTCGTAAAATAACACATCAAGCAGAGTCAATGATATTCTTGTTCGTGGAATGAATAAAATAATTTAATGTCTGCATTAATAACCATAATAATTTGTTCAACTTTAGATTTGTTACGTCCGTTCCGGTTTCACCAAGAAAACGTGACCGGTTACGACTATGTTAACACGGATTGTGAAAATGGTCTTGAGTATGTATTTGCACAGAACACTGATTCAGTGAATCGTAGCCATATAACTGTCAAACGTAATGGGGGCTATCTGTTATTCGAATGATACTTCATTACCATTTCAAGTAGATGGAATTTATTTTTCATAGTTAGAGAGCCTGCATCGATATCAAATCAATATTGAGATATCACAACTGACTGATGCTGGTGGTCATTAGCTCTGTTTGAAATAGTGATCTAATGGAAGAAGAAATAATGGCAACTGAACATACACCCAATTAATTTTATCATGTTTTTTGAGAAAATGTCAAGCAAGAGAGGTGCAAAAAATCTCACATATAAATTTCAGTATCGTTAATTTTAAAACATTTTTGTTGAAGCTGTTCATTCATATACAGAGTGTCATTTTGTCATGTTCGTCACATCTTGGCAGATCAATAGAAACCAACTTAGTTACATTTGTCAACAAGGTAGAGAAGTGCGTGAGCAAGGGACACCAGGTGGATGTGATATACACCGACTTCGCCAAGGCCTTCGACAAAGTAAACCATGATATATTGATAACGAAACTTTTTTGTTATGGTTTAGACGAGATGATTATACGGCTAATAATTTCGTATCTGAAAGAAAGATCACAATTTGTAAATTATATGGGTTACAAATCGAAGAGCTTTCAGGCGGGGTCGGGTGTACCGCAAGGTTCAAACCTGGGTCCCCTCTTATTCACAATTTTCATAAACGACTCAGCAGAGAAAGTATCATCGGATAGTTTATTATTCGCGGACGACTTTAAGCTTTTCAAACCAATCAGAAATATCAATGACTATCTCGGCTTACAATTCGACATTGACAATATTATTAAATGGTCGAAGGATAATAAGTTGCATTTCAATTTAGAGAAATGCAGTGTCATGACATACTCCACTCGTCAGAACACGATCGAATACATCTATAAAATGGACGATGAATATATTAGTCGCATTAATAGTTCAAAAGATCTAGGTGTCACCTTCACTAGTGACTTTAATTTCAATAATCATATAGACATAATCTGTAACAAAGCATTGAAACTACTTGGATTCATAAAACGCAACTCAACCAGATTCAAAACTACCAACTCAATTAAAGTGCTGTACAACGCTATATGATAAGAAGTCATCTTGAATTTGCATCAATCATTTGGGATCCGCATAAACAAAACTCAAAAAAAAAACTAGAAACGATACAAAACAAGTTCCTAAAATATCTGTACTACCGTAAGAACGGAGTAAACCCAGGTTATGAATCTTTTCAACCGATAAGATAAGAATTCGAGATAGGTCGTCTCGAGCACAGAAGAAAGGTCAACAAAATCCTATTTATCTTCAAACTATTGAATAATTTCAATGACAGTCCATATCTGTTATCAGAAATTAAATTTTTCATCCCATTAAATTACCTACGTCCGCGCCCAATACTGTTTTCAGTTAATGCAAATAAAAGTAACAAGTTATTAGATCACATGCAAGCCCTATGTAATGAATTCTCTGTTCAATCATCATCTGGATTTTTTGGGGTGAGCCTCCACAAATTCAAAAGTGAGTTAATACGCGCAACCTTAACTTGAGAAACCTTTTAAATAGAGATATTGACTGGACTTATGAGTAGTGCTCTTTCATTATTCATTGAATTTATTTTTCATTGTATATTACTCGCTATTATAACTGTTACCTTGCCAATTTTTATGTTAAACTGCACATAAGTATAGACAGTTAGTTTGTGAGTTAGTAGAGAACTTATAATGAGGTGTAAACCTGTTTGTTTTCTGTAAATAAATAAATAAATAAATAAATAAATAAATAAATCTTTGTTTCTTTTTTAACATTTTGGGAAGAAAACACCCAAAGTCATATGGGAAATGGAGTTGTGAAAATGTATATTTTTTAGCAGTTTTTTAGCGTAAAGATAGTTTTTTGGGACATACGAAGTGAGGTTTTATTGAACTGATCTTTAACGATGATATCAAAAAGATTGTGAGAATAAAATACCAGAGTGAAACTGGCAAGACGTAATCGCCAGCAATATGAACGGCGCTATGTTTCGATAAAGTCGTGCTTGGTATTGCGGCAGCATATGGATTTTCATTTTATCTCGTTTATTTTCATCTGAGTTGGTGACATATTTTCCTATGAATTTCCTATCTTATCCTATCTTATCCTATCTTATCTTCAAAGCACTATAATCAATAGCTGTAGGAAAGCATGTATATCTTGAACTATAATGAGAGTGAATTATAAGATATAATGAAAAAAAAATGTTTCTTAATCTGTATATGATATTTTTGGAACTTTTTTCACGAAAAATATTGAGAAATGAAGTAATGAATACATTGAATGTCAATTTTGATTTTGTCGCATTCATTTGACCCCTTTCCTCCACTCTAGAAATAATAATAATGAAAAATATGTTTCTTACTTTGATTATCATCTTGCTGGGGTTTATTTCGCAGAAAATGAAGAGAAATTATGTGTTGAATTCGTTGAATGTGAGTGTTGATTTTGTCGCATTTTTCAATATTTTTCGTGAAAAATTCTTGCAAAATGTTTTTCTAAAAATATTATAAATTATTGCTGGCGGCATTCTATGACCTGCAACACCCGTCAACCTATCATTAAATCTGGAAAATTTCCAGATTTGATGAGCCGTTCATATTTTTCCTCTCTTCAAGAGAGGTTGATTTGCATTCTGCTGATGCCGACCGTCAAATATCACTCTTACCAGTTACATCTGAAATCCTTAAACTAGCAGCATACTATGATGATAATAGGTTTCATTAAAAAAAATTGTTGATCTGTATCACAGCGTTGATTTAGAAAATGGAAATCCGTATAGACAGCAACAGACCACTAGGACTATAAATATTATGAGTTGAATTTTGGAAAGTATGTTGCATCATTGATGCTTTCCAAAGCATTCGCCAGTATATAAAGGTCGTATTTTTTATGTCGTACCACTATTGGCATCTCGAAAACGGTAAATGATACGAAGTTGGTTAAATTAGACAAAAGTTGCCTATTTTAGTGAAGAATGAAAGGATATTTCCAAATCGGAAGTATTACGAACCGTTTTCAAAATATACGGGGAAAACTGAAATTACCCATTTTCTTTTCTTTGCGTTGGCACCTCTATTTTTAGGAATAGGGAAATGTGTTCAGGAAACTTTCTTCTCTGTTTTGAATTTGCTTTCATGTACTATATTTCAATTTTTAAACGACGTTTCGTTCCTAGGGGCCACCCTCAACTCTATTTTTTCGAATACGGACCTGCATTTTTTTAAGAATTCAAGTAGCCCTTATTTGACCGACTTCAGATATGTATTTTACCTGGTATTTGTTTCTACATTTTTGCCCATAAATTCCATCATCAAGGTCCGAACAATGAAAATTCCAAAAACTGATTTTGCTCTTACCTTTGCAAGCAAAAGGCGATATTCCACTTTGAATTACACATTAAATTTGAAACTATTTATTCAAAATTCTGATAAAAAACTATAAAAATAACAAAAAACAACAATTGATATCTTAAGTACACATTTTTTTAGTCATCGCTGCCGACGTCTGATAAGGTGTTCAAATTGACGCCCACCATTCCTCAAACACATTTTCGCCCTAAAAATGGTATGTTTGTGGCATTCGGTGAGTTATAGCCATGCCTGCTCGTGTAATTGAATCTTTCAACTCTTCCACATTCTCAAAAGTTGTACTGAATACTTTGGCAACTTTTCAACCACTTTTTGAAGCCGAGCAGTGCAGCAGTTTGCAGTAAACACCCTCAAACAACTTTAAACGTGCGGAACTCTTTTAAATTGATTCACTAACTCTATTTGGATTCTCAATCGAACTTTTCTATTTAGAATTAAGAAATAAGTATAAAATTAAAATTGAACCAAATATAAAATATATTATTCATAACCTCATTCTGTTGGTGACTGTTGTCCCAACAAAGCCATCTAACGGACTTTAAGTGTACTAACAAATAAGGCATGATTTTCAATAGTTTAAGGCTAGAATAATAGAGGGCGTTCAATTTATTCAAGGAACATTGTTTAGAGTATAATACAAGACAGAAGTGTTACTAGGACATTATTTCATGGTTTATATAAAAAGTTATTTACATAAAAGAAGTTCATTAATTTTCTATACAATAAATCAAATTCACAACACAAACACAAAAATAAAAACATACAAACACATACACAAAATCACAACAATATACATTTACAATTTCATCTTGAAAAATTATTCAATGTTGGAAGTACATTGCCATTCAATAGGAAACTTTTGGTGAATATTTTGGTGAGACCTTTTTTTTTCGATAATAATCTTCCGAGAAATATCAGCTCAGGACAAATTTCTATTTTTGTCTGTCTGTATGAAACTAAACAAAGCATACTACGCCATATTTCAAATGGTACCGTTTCTAGACCGTGTCTGGACTCTCAGATTTCTTTTAATACGCAGGTGAATCAAGTTTATGAAACAAAACAAAGCATACTACTTCATACTACAAATGAAAAATATAGTCATATATCTTCCAATATAGCCTCATGGGGTTCAGCAAGTAATTGGTAAAGGGTCTTCATTGGTAAAAAGTAACTAATCAGACTTATTTATCAACTAGGGTATAGGGAAAGCTGCAGAAATTCATTTTTAAAAGAAACGAAATTATTTTTTTTTCTGAAATATTTACATTGAAATGCCTCACTTTTATTAAGAACGATATGAATAAATATTGATTCCCAAAAAGTACCTCCATAAGTAAGTAACACGCCATAATAATAAGAATAATAATAACTGGGTACCAGACCGTACAGGTTACAAGGGCAATGAAGATGCATATTAAATAGCAAGGCCCAATTGTACATTCCAGGTTCAAGACCCAGTTCAACCGAACTAAGCTCGGAGATGAACCCGGCTCAAAATACATTTTCGGTTGTACTACTACAACTTAGTCTACTAAACTTAGTTCAAGACATGCGCAATTAATTTTTTCTCCCGAAAGGCGAAAATCGATTTTTTTAAGGTTATGTTTCGAAATCAGCATTTTCTAAAGAAAAAGGAGTTTGGGAATTAAAACTGAAGCTGTTTCTAATTCTAACAGGACTAATATGAATGCATTTTATTTTTTATTTATTCCATGACCAAGTGCATGGAATTTAGGAGATTCTTGTTCTTGTTGAGTGGTTATTTTATTTGTTATTTGATACATCAAATAAAAATAATAGTTTATCAGATGCTTTCAGATTTATACAGGGTTAGGAATGAAAAATGTTTTTTTTTGTGGACAGTTTAAAAAGATCTGCAAGGTAGGTAGAATAGGCAGGTACACAAAACTAAGTTTGTTTTACCTGAAACTTAAATGGTTTTTATTCAGTTAGCTATCTCATTTCTTGTAAAATATATACATTTTCGAATAAAATTCAGACAACCTTAGAATTAAGAGTATGGTTCTTATATCATTTTACATGAGGTTTCCGATCTTATTTGGAGGATGCCACATTGGTTACAGGTGGTAATTAAAGCCCAATGAAATAACAGGTTCTTTCGTTTTCAGGGAAAGTGTAGCGCTTTCGTACACTCACTAATTTACATTTGAATTTAGTATTCATTTGCATATTACATAAACACTAGGTGGAGATGAACAACACCAGTACTACACTAGTGTGCCTATATGCAATCAGCTAAGATCGAATACCAGTTACAGCGAGTGTAGGAAAATGCTATACTTCCCATGCAAACAAAATGGCCTACCTCTTGCCATTTGGAATATTTACCTATTATTTGATTCAAGTTATTGAGTGTCCGGTTTTTCGGAAATTTGTTGATAATCTTAAAAAGTAGAACTTGTGGTGTACTCAGCGTAAATTAGGGTAATTCATTAATTTATGTCTCATACATATTATCTATGTTGTGAAAATTCATCTACGATTAAGTATTTACATTTCCAATCAATAAAGTTAACTGATGCTCTTCTCGTTCATTGTTCGGGGAATCTGGCTCATTTAAGAATTAGGCAGTATTCTCAAAAACTGCTGTGGATATCACAATAGCTTAAACTCCTTCCACTTTCAGTCTAACTCCAAACGTAAGAAACCTTTTCCACTGATCGAATTTCCTTTCTATAATTTGAGGTTAATTATAGTAGTTCCTGTCTAGTAAAATAATTAGCCAGGGGTGTTATCTGGTAATTTTTAATTGCATAGTCACTAATACGAACTAGAATGTATTCCTCAAAGTCTCGTTCAAATCCAGTTGTGATTTTTGAATTGGCAAATATCTGCAAGTGATGGGTTAAACCAGGCCAAAGGTACACAACGTCTTGAGCATTAAAGAAAAATGATCCTTTTCTGTTTCTGAATATTTCTGTATTATTTCCTCCAGGTGATAAAATGTTGTTAAAATGGATCCTGTCGATCACGTAACGTCTTCACCATTTCTTCTACTTTCTATTGCTTGTATAAAGTCTTCATCAGCTGTAACTTCCATCATGTTCGAGAATTTTTACCGGAGAGTATCAAATAAATGAAATAGTGTACCCTTCTCTCCAAATATTTCCACCATGTGGAAAATATGAGGCAAACATCTAGTGGTAGAAAACAACTCTAATGTTGTCCGACCTACCCTGTCACTGACGAGTGGCAAGAACCGCGAAACGCGTCTGCACACACAAAAAAAAAAATTCTTGGATCAAGCATGACTGCATTGACTCAAGAAAATTATTTGTTTGTATATAACGAAGGAGATGATTTCTTCATTTCAAAAAAATCTTATTTTTTCATTTTGAGAAATTAATACATTCACTTCAACATAAGCATGGTTTTGAGTTTAAAATCAATTTATTCTATTATATAACATCATTTTCTTGATCTGAAATTATGAATTACTCACAATGAGAATTGCATTCATTCACTCCAAGAAAAATATTTTGTTTGTGTTACAATATTGATTACTTTGAATGGAGAGAATTATATTACTGATCTGAATCTATGAATTTTTCATAATGAAACTTTTTCATTCTCTTCTCAACAAAATCATTTCTTTGTGTCAAAATATGAGATGAAATCATATGTTCCTAATCTGATTCCATAAGATACTCTCAATGAGACTTCCGTTCGTTCTCTTTATCAAAACCATTTCTTTCAGTAAAAATATTAATTTACTCGATCAGGAAAAATGATATTCTTGATATGAAAAAATAAATTGTTCATGACAATATGTTGGTTTTCTCTCTTTAACAATACCAGTTGCTTCAATCAAACATTTCTTACTATCAAAGAATAATTTCATATTCTTGATTTGAAATGAATCTAAATTGCTTGGGTAAAATCAATTGTTCACTTTGAATATATCATTTTCATTGCTTGCTCAGAGCTAGAATCGTAGCGTTATGTCTTGTAGACTACAAGCCCACATAACAGTTTTGGGGGTCATTTGACCCAGGATGAAACATATTCAGAACGAAGCTGCTATATGAGAAAATAACTTTAGGCACTATGCCATCAATTCTTGGTGGTGCAAATGACTGTAATAATAATAATAATTTTTCATCTGAAGATGTGCCCTTCCGACAAAATATTCTTGTACAGCATTCCTCACGTTGGTAGATTATAAGATGAAAATCTCCTAGAACCTACTGCCGTTCAAAAATAATGGGACCGGAATCCAGGATTTTTTTTCATTTTCGGAAATTACATTTTTTTTTTGGCTTCCGTTCCTATTATTTTTGTACGACAGTGGGTTCTAGGAGATTAGTATTTCATAATCTACCAACGTGAGGAATGCCGTACAAGAATATTTTGTCGGAAAAGCACATCTTTGTTGTCATTGTTACAGTCATTTGCACCACCAAGAATTGACGGCATAGTGCCTAAAGTTATTTTATCATATAGCAGCATCGTTCTGTATAGGTTTCATCCTGGGTCAAATGACCCCCCCCCCGAGTTGTTATATGGGCTTGTAGTCTATTGAGACTGATTTCGAAAGTCTTTTTATTATACTGTGGAAAATTGACATGAATATTTCTCGTCAAAATTAATATATATGTTGTGTTTATGCAACCAGTAAACAAAATGTATTTGGACTTCAACTTTGTGCAGATGTCAAAAATACTAAAGTGCTATAGGTACTACCTAATGAAAGATAGTTGAAGTTTCTGCAGAAAATATGTAACAAGTAATTATGAGGGAATAGTAGAGATTTAGTCTGAATACAATGTTGTTGTACAAACAGGGATGTGATGTAATAATACAATGTAGTGTCAAAAATAATTGAAACAACAGTATTTATTGAAAAGTTTTATTGAATATTATATTGTATAAAAACAAACTTCTGGCATAAAACAACTAAAAATACAATGGCGTAAAACAACTAAAAATACAATTATTTGGTCAACATGATTTTTTCTATCTAACCTACGATACAATAATTTTAATACTATGAGATCACAGAAAAACAAAAAATAAACATTATTAAAGGAACAATTCACTCTTTTCGGTCTGAATCAGAAACATTTCCAAAGTCACTGGTCAAGAGATATAAAAGAAATATAAAATATTGGAAAATTTAAAGCACTGGAGTTAACCAACTGAAACATATAGATCTATAAAAATGGTAAAAATATAGAACAAAAACAACATATTTGCTAGGGTGGACCATATTGACACAATTCTTCTCATATAAACTGAACCAACCTTTCTCAAATATAAAATTTGATGAAACATGTATGAATTTGGAAAGAGGAGGCTACATACCGTAACATGCACAAGAAACCCCTCCTGGCATTCCACTGCAGAAAACTTCCAAGTTTTATTGTTGTTTCACTCTGCCTCTTGGTGGAATCAATTGAGGTAGAAGCGAAATCTGTTTAATCAATTTGACATCTGCAAAAATATATATAATATTATTACGAATTCGATAATTCTTATATACGCAGATATAAATTAACAGAAATAATTTCGAAGAAATGCATGCATATAGTTTCAAATCAATAGTATAAAAAGTTCGAAATAGTATTTGCGAACAATTGAAAAAATATTTCTTTCCTTTAAAGAGATGCAGTCATAGTTTCAAATCAAGAATATCAAAAGTTTGAAATAGTATTTGCCAACAGTTGAAAAAATATTTCTTTCATTCAAAGAAATGTGTATTCATAGTTTTAAACCGAGAACATGAAAATTCCGAAATAGTCTGTGCCCGTTTTTTGACCTACTAGTACTAATAAAAGTACATCAATAAAAGGAAATATTTCTCAAAATCATATAGGATTTGATAATAACTACAGAAAAGATTACTTCATAATCATGTAGGACAGGTATATATAGGTACTAAAGACTTCAAACAAGCCAATAGGTATAGGTAGTTAGTTATATGGCTCACACAATGTTTAACCATAAATTATTTCCCTGTAATTTATTGTGATAGGTACTTACCCAGGAATTTAAATATGGTTTCATCATCAGCCTTCCACAAGTTCAGGAGTTTTTGGATATGCATGTTTTCATAACACAACACAATTTACTCAGTTTATTCAGTAATATTATAGTGGAGATTAGAAACGACACAGCAAAAAAAGGGAACCGGCTCTGACCTCTAACAGCGGCGTCTGCCTGATGCCTCAATGTGCCTTACCTCTTAACTCTTGACTGGAAGACTGGAATACTTGCTTGAACTGTGGCCTGTGGCGTGGCGTGGCAGGACTGCACGAAGGTCGCTGGCACGTTCGCGGTTCGCAGGTCACATGGTAATAAATAATAAACGTTGCCAAGTGTATTTTTCATCGCAAGCCTATTGGAAATTCAAAAAAAGTGATATGGCCTCTGATAGCTGAATTATCAATATGAACTTATCCCTGAATATGATCTGAGAGTTTCTATTATATTGTTGTTGCCATTGCCAAATGTGTATATCGTGACTTAAATAATTCCCTATAGGTAGTTGAATTTATTATACGAATTTGATGAATTAGCTTTCAAATAAATTGGTTTAAAGAAATATAAATATTTTGATGTAACTGCAAATTAAGAAGAGGAAAAAAATATCTCGAATATGAATAAACCTATAACAACAACTTGTCATTCAATATACTTAACTATAGGTACCTCATAGGTACAATCTCTGGCGCTGCCATCTTAATTCGAATTCCCAATTGCGAAAATTTCGAAATGAGGTCTTATTATACCGGGTGTCCACGGAAGGAGGCTTGCCACTATAACTTTTTTGTTTTTGGAGATAATGGAATGAAATTTGGAAAATCTGTTCGAGACATAAAACTGCTTTTTTTGAAAAGTGACTCGACTTCATGCAAATTCCAGTTTTACCGGAAGTGACATAAACTTTAGATTTTTAAATGGGACACCTGGTATATTTCAGTTTTTTATCTCCATATGACATTTTGAATACAACCATGTACCATACCCAAGTCACTTTTTGTTTATTTAATTTTCAATCTAGAGGATACGTAGGTACAAATTATTATTAACAGTCCTAAAATTTTTGGCAGAAGACATCTTCACTATCCCGCTATGTGAAATTAGTGTTTTTGTTTCAGTTGTGTTGGTCAAATGCTACTGGATGAATTCAAATCGTGTTTTAATCTCAATAAGAATCTTTATTCAACGAACGTTCTAACGTAATATTTTCAGTGTTTTATAGAAAGTTTCTTTTAAACCCAATAGTGTGCGGTATCAAATTAATTGTAATCAAATGCTCTTTCTATCTCACCCAACGAGCCACCATATGCTATTAAAAAAAAAATAGTAATACAATTTTTAAAATTAAACTTCACCTAGCTGAAACATTTTGGCAGAAAACAGCAAAGTTGCATGTTTACAAACATTTTAGGACAGAAATTAGTGATTTGAACGTATCCATGGCTCTCTAGATCGAAATATAAATTTAAAAAATATATTAAAAATAGTTTACAAAAAGTCACAAATGGAGACAAAAAAATGAAAATATACCAGTTGTCCCATTTAAAAATCGAAAGTTTATGTCGCTTCCGGTGAAACCCCAATTTACATGAAGTTGAGTCACTTGTCAAAAATAGCAGTTTTATGTCTTCAATAGACCCACCAAGTTTCATTTCATTATCTTCGGAAACAACAAAGTTAAAGGAGCGCGCCACCTTCCGTGGACACCCGGTATACCTAATATCATGTTCTTTATTATACGTTACTGAAGTTTAATTGAATCTTTTTTGTTGAGATTTGGTACACCTTGAAGTTTGTCGAAATAACCATTTCAAGTACACATAACATTAATTCTAAAGAATTTTTGTCTGCTTTCTCACCTACCCAAACCTATTTTAGGTAGGTATCAGGTACTGAAAAATATTATGCTGATATATTAGGCACAGACCTAGCTGCTTATTCTTATTTCCCAATTTATATATTGCAGATTATAACAGAAGATGCCGACACCCTTCAGTAACCTTTTTAATTCAACTTGGCCTTTTTGCCTTTCCTGTGAATTTATTAAAATATATCGGTGAATGTGGCATCATCGCCCAACTACCAATTCTCAAGAAATCAGCATTATTCAAATGAGAAAATGATAATGCCAAATAGTGATGGTGATTTACTTACAACAATAAAGTTTCACTTCGAAAATAAAGATAAACAAGTCAACGGTATTAAGTAACCAAAAATTTAGAGGTAGTTGCCAATGTTTCAAACATAATTATTGAAAGTTCACCTTGCAGCGGAAAAACATGTTTTCAAGAAGTTTCTGTAAATGTGATATCGAACAATATACAAAAGACCAAGAAGGAAGCGACACAATTTTGTATGCCGAATATTATGGTGGGAAAATGCACACTGGCCTTTGAAAGGGGAGGGGAGTTCAGCCCCCCAGAGATCAATCAATACTCTAAATTGCACTTGATTGCACCTCTTTACTTTATTTTATATATTTTAAGTTTATAGGTTACTTATGATTTCAGTATGATAATGATGATCAAATTTTTGAATGTGCTCGCACCAGTCTGAGAATTTTTGACTGGGTTACCACCCCGATACAGCAGTGTTACAACCCTGATATTGAATCAATTCTTGAAATCAATGAATAAAAATACTACCCTATTTGAACATTATTTTTTTTGTTCATGATGAATAAAAAAATTATTTTTCGAAGGATTTTTTTGAAAGGACATATGTCTATCAAAATCCTTGTCCCCATCAAAAACAGAGTTGCAAAACAACATTCAATGGCATATTTTTTGAATTAAAGAAACACATATTTGACTTATTCTATATGAAGGAAAGAAAGTATTCTCTCGAAATATTATGTTTATCAATTCGAAAAAATTGTCAACATAAACCTGAAGAAACTATTTCTTTTCATTCAAAACGATGCATTTTTGTGTTCTCGTTTCGAGGAAAATGACGTATAGAATCAAGATATTAGGATTATTGATTCGAAAAAATTAATAATATCAACTTGAAGAAAGTATTTCTTCACTTGAAGCAAATGCATATAATTATTTTTGTATCGAGGAAACATAATTGTTGAATCAAAAAATTACCTTTTTCTAATTCAAACAAATCGTAATGTCAACCTGAAGAAATTATGTATTTTCATTCAAAACAATGCAAATTCATATACTTGTGTCAAGAAATGGAGTATTGAATCAAAATATTATGTTTCTTTGAATGAACAAAATCGTTAATATCAAGTTGAATAATTAATACTTTCATTTTTATAATGGCATGCTTGGCTTAAGTATATATTTCAAAAACATTATTCTCTCCATTTACAAAAAACAAATGTTTTGTGTCGAAAAAATATGCTCAATATAAAGGAGAAATTTACTTGAATATTCAAAGAAATGAGTTTTCTCAATTTGAGAACTTTTTTTTTTGTGTGCAGGTGGTCTTGCCCAGCCAAATGAAGTATAATTTGCTGTATAATTACAATAAGCAATTGCAACTGGGTGTTCTTAGAAGAACGTTGCACAAATATCTGTCAGATGTAATTCAATGTCCGTCGCGGCACTAGCCAGGGAAGTAGTTGTTTTCTGTTGAAGTTTGCCTCATATTTTCCACATGGTGGAAATATTTGGAGAGAAGGGTACTTCGACATTGTCGATTTTACTATTTCATTCCATCAGGTAGCCATAAGTTTGATTCAGCACGCAACAATTAGAACAAATATCAGACAATACTGAAAGTATAAAAATTTAGACAACCTTAAAAATTGAGGAGTTATATTTACGTTAGAATCAGAAGTAGGTTTAAGCCACTCTCAAAATCTACGTTCAGTTAAACTTTACAAAATGCCAAATGACAGTCAGTGAACCAAGCTCAGCATTGAGCCAGCTTTGTACATCTGAAATAGAAATTTGAACCAAGTTCAACGTTGAACTCTGCTTGAACCTGGAATGTATAACTGGGCCTAAGTGGTACAGAAGCTTTCAGTGGTATAACAAGCGTTCAGTGGTATAACAAGCGCTGCAAACCATAAATAACAGTTATTGGGTGAAAAAACAGTCTCGAAAATGGTGGAACGAGTCGCCGAGAATAAGACAGGCCAAAGAGTTCATTAAAAAACCATCGCCAAAAGTCACTGAGTACTGAGAAACCCGGTTGACTCTGTAGACTCAAAAAACACATGAGCAACACCGGATTAGTACACACAACAATATGATGGTTTTGCCAAGAAGATGAGGAAAACTAAGCACACATAATTGTACTACTGCGAAGGTTTGATTAGGCTAATGTTTTCGACGATAAGAGAGGAAAAACCAAAACCCTCCCAATACATGGAGGATCTGAGGTCTGGCCTGTGAAGTCTAGTAATGAGGACGGGTCTAGGGAAGGAACTCTAACATAACATTAGGGCGCACACACGATATAGATCTGCAAAGGTCTCAGTGGAGAGTCTCCTAGAAGCACATAAGCCCCTTCTAGTCTAACACCCCATATTCACTTAGACTCACCAAGACATAAAACTGTAATGTACAGGAAATCACCCCATTTCATCGTCATAAAACTTTCTAACGACCTTCCCAGCGAACTGTAAAGCATTACTTCTTACGAAAAGTTTAAAAGACAATACAAATTATTCTAATATCGGAAACTTTGTACAGTGTGAATGAGTGTTTGTACAGTTTTGTTTTAGCTTTTAATTGTATGTATTGTATTTTATCTTTATTTTATACACGTTTACGTTTTATAACATATTTTGATTTACTTGTTTAACGCCTTGTAATTGTGGTATTTTATTTATGAATACACTTCTAGTATATTGCATTATGTTCTATGGCGACTATACGGCAACTTCCATAAAACAAACAATGGAGTCAAATTAGTTGAGAAAACTAAGTTACAACAACAGCGTAACCGGGAAAGAGATAAAAGCTCAGTAATTTGACGCTTTATTCCTAACAATTTCCTACAATTATTCGGACATAAAAATCGACAGGCCCTAATTACGCCAACAAAATAACAAGCTCGAATCGGTTTTTTATACCGATCGGTTGGCGTTAATGAAGGCCTTTCATTAAAAAAAGAGTATAAAAATAAGTGAAAGAGTGGTTGTCTGTATAGGCGCTCGGTCGGGGTCTTTCTTGATTGATGGCGGACATTATTCTAGCATCTTAATTTTGAAACAGCTAATGAAATATAATTAATTTTATATTGTCCTAATGGAATTTTTACGTTTGAGGCGACGAAAACGAATTAACATTTATTCGTTATAACAGGAATGAGGAATTTTTACGCGATAATTTGTACGGTGATAAATAAGATCATTTTCAACGAAGGGTCTTTGATTCTTCATTGAATTTGCTGATCTTAGTAAAGGTAAGAAGATACGCAAATTCGATGATTGAAATGCCAACTACAGATCAGAGAACGACATCAAAGTATGCTAGATAATTGCGGAAACGTAATCAGTGATGCTTTTTATTCAGTTTTGCTTTAAAACTGCGAACACTCCAGCAATTTTTTATCAAATGAAACATCCTAATGACTTCTCCGTATATTAAATTCAAAATGTCATATTCCTGAATTTCAAGACAATCGCTTATTTCATACTTAGGTCCTATTTTCCAGGTTCCATTTATACTCCGGATGGACTTACCATTGCAATTGGATTCAGAATGTGAATGACATAATGTTGAAGGTTCACATTCTGAGAAAAACTCGCTAAACCCCATAAAACTGGCCCTTAGGGAAGTATTTGTTGGCCTGAAAAAAATGCTGAGCTGAACAAATGTCACGAATAATAAACTAATCCAGATATATTTTTGAAATAAATGCTTTTGAAGCTGTTCAGTTAATTTCCGTTATTTGCAAATTGGGAAATGTTAACGGTTCGTCATAACATTTTGTCTTGAAATATAGACTACATTCATACGTATTTCTATTTATTCTTAAAAGAGTGATAGTACAAGAGCCAGTAACCAAGACTTTTTCTGCATAGTGTGAAACCAATAGAGTATATATGATGACCCTGTAGCCAAAGATGCCATCTTCAGACATTTGGCCCGTGGCGTCTGATCTGAGAGCATTTCAAATGTGTCAACAAATCTGATCGAAGTGACCCATAGCATAAAATGTCTGATATCCGAAAGGTAACTGTTAGTCCGGTGGCAGGGAGAGTTTTCGTAGCCGATGAAGCGCGACGGGATCACACAAGTTATTCTTATGTATTTTGACCCGCTAAATCCGAATTTCGAGGGTGATAAGCCGTGAAAGCATCCGGAAAATTTTAATGGAAGATTTTCCGAGGGAAATCGAAAAATCCATTTTTTTCCAAAAACAATTGATGTCATAATATTCTGCATAAAATTCTCTACAAAAAAGGTAGCCACAAGTTTTTCTTGAAAATGCACCGTTTTCCAGTAAAACGTGCTCGAAATTCGAAAAAAATGCGATTTTCTCAATTTTCAGTGCTCTCTCATTAAGTCACATAATGATATTTTCAGGATCACCTTTTCCCAAATCATTCATATATATCTCGACTATGAATAGCAGGAGAGACGTTCTTGAAAAAGTCATTCGTGTGGATTTTCCGGCACTGAATTTCCCGATAACTTTACCTTGCATGGAACCGGCATTTTTTTATTCGCGAAGCTCGCGAAGCTCACGCAGTGGACGAATTCCTTATAGTGTCAATCAAAACGGGTTCAGCACATAATTGTTCATGATCAACTCAATTTTCTGTGTTCTCTCATTCAGTCACATAATGATATTTTCACACGAATCTAAACGAATGATTTTTTCAAGAATGTCTCTTTTGTCATTCATAGTCGAGACATATATGAATAATTTGGGACAAGACGATCCTGAAAATATCATTATGTGACGGAATGAGAGGTGACAGAAATTTGAGAAAGTCGCATTTTTTCGAATTTCGAGCACATTTTACTCGAAAGCGGTGCATTTTAAAGAAAAATTTGTGGACACCTTTTTTGTGGTAGAGAATTTTATGGAGTATATTAAAACGTTGTTTTTGGAAAAAATGGATTTTTCAATTTTCCTCGGAAAATTCTTTTACTTTTGAACAAAGTTTTCCGTTTTTCCGCTACTGAAATGCTTTGTGATCATGAAAAAATATGTGCTGAACCAGTTTTTATTGACACTATAAGAAATTTGTCCACTACGGGAGCTTCGCGAATAAAAAAATACCGCTTTCATGCAAGATAAAAGTATCGGGAAATTCAGTGCCGGAAAATCCACACGAATGACTTTTTCAAGAACGTCTCTCCTGCTATTCATAGTCGAGATATATATGAATGATTTGGGAAAAGGTGATCCTGAAAATATCATTATGTGACTTAATGAGAGAGCACTGAAAATTGAAAAAATAGCATTTTTTTCGAATTTCGAGCACGTTTTACTTGTGGCTACCTTTTTTGTAGAGAATTTTATGCCGAATATTATGACATCATTTGTTTTTTAAAAAAATGCATTTTTCGATTTCCCTCGGAAAATCGTCCATAAAAATTTTCCGGGTGGTTTCACGGCTTATCACCCTCGAAATTCGGATTCAGCGGGTCAAAATACATAAGGAATAACTTGGGTGATCCCGTCACGCTTCATCGGCTACGAAAACCCTCCTTGCCACCGGACTATGTCGATAGTATTGACCACCGATAGCGTAGCGCGTATATACCTAGAAGACCATTTTGAAAACAAAATGGGAAAAAACTAAGGCCAGACGTCTGAAAATCATTTCGATAATAGAATTGGGATCTGTTGGTGTAGAAAAGTCAATTTTCTGACAAAAATCATGTGTCTTTACATTTTAATAGCATTTCGAAAATGTCAAAAAATCTGACCAATTCAGCCACAGTGAAATTGGTCGGAAATTATTGAATACATTCCGAAATATTGACACTCAGACTGTAGTATCTATCAAATTATACTACAGTCTCATTGAATATCGATCAACCGCTAGCCAATAAGATGTTAGGAGTTCCCATAGCTACGCCCTCAACTCCATCGGCTGTATTTAAATATAGCCTTAGATTAACTAGGAGTTAGTTCTCGACCATTTTTAACGTCAAAATGGAGGCACCTCTGAAGAAGCTTGTCGTTTGCACTTGCGATAGGAAGCAATTCTAAAAAACGTCTGTCTTAAGCTTGGAAAACAATAGTTATAGTTTTAGTTTCAACCAGGCAACTTTACGATACAGTGGAGCATCCGTATATAGATTCACCGTTAGCTCTTGTAGATCCTGCAGTTGTAGCAAATTCTTTTATTATCGTTTATACGAAATAATCAATAATAAACTAGATAATGCAATCAATAAGTTCACCCCACACAACACACGATATCCTATGGACGTCCAATACATGTCCAATTCATGTTGGAATATCCTTGGATCAATTGTTCGAGAAGGACGTCTATGAGGGATATATTTTGGACGCCTATGAGATATATCTCAAAGACGTCCATGAAGGATATCCTATGTAAGTTCGTAATAGATATTTTTTATGTACGTCCCCAATGGATATGTCTTACGGACGTTCGGGTTGGTGGTGGTGTCCATAAGATATCCTTTGGATAAAAAGTGGACGTCCATAAGATATCCATAAAATATCCTGAATGGATATCCATCGAACATCTATTGGATGTCCACGTGTTGTATGGGTAGTACACTGAGGAAAAATTTTACTAACCCCACCTAGAAATCGAATTACCCCAGCAAGAAACTCTAATAGCATAGGGGACAAGCGAGTTCTCACCTGTGGTTATAAAGTCGACTTTGCTGATTACAACTCACTTGGGATTATTAAATATTGCCGAATAACTTATGGTCTCAAACTTTGCTACCGCTAGGGAGTGCATCTACCTATGGCTATTAGACAACGTTTCTGAAGTAGATGTTAAACTTTGCTACCGCAAGTGAGTGCACCTACTTATGACTATGATGCATCGTTGCAGTAGTAGGTATCGGACTTAGGCTACCGCTAGTGAGTGCACCTACTTATGACTACGAGACATTCTTGCAGTTGTAGGTATCTGACTTTGCTACTGCTAATGAGTGAATCTACCTATAACTATAGTTGTAGGTAGGTTACTTTGCTACCACTAGGAAGTGCACCTACTTATGACTACAAGGCAGTCTTGCAGTTATAGGTATGTGACTTTGCTACTGCTAGTGAGTGCATCTACCTATAACTATAGTTGTAGGTATGTTACTTTGCTATTGCTAGTGAGTTCATCTACCTTTGACTATTAGTAATAGTTTCAGTGGTAGGTTTCCAACTTTGCTACCGCTAACGAGTGCGCCTACCTGAAAATATTAGGCAGTGCCACAGTCGCAGGTGGAATATTTTGCTAATGTAGGTGTGGAGTACACCAATGGTTGCAATATTTTTTGATGCACTTAAAAAATTAAGTTCATTAATTTCAACCACTTTTGTAGAATTCATGAACAACAATTTTTTATAATTATTTTCTGTTGTGAATCCTTGAATCCTTTGCGATAAAAGTGGCCAAAAAATTTAGCACCTGATAGGTTCACAGTGGCTGGTGCCGCGAGATATATTTCTGTAACCATAGTTTTTCATGAAAAAACATTGAAAAAAATTATTTTTCTTTATGAGTTCTAAAAGTGGTTGAGAATGATGTACTGATTTGGGGAAATCAGGTCCTTCTGAATAACTTTTCACTGAATCGAGGATTGGAGAATTTGAAGGATATAAATAAAGAATCAGATCAAATGAAACAATTTTTATTCACTGGACGGAACACAATAGGTATGATAATGAGATCATGAAAGGAACATAGTTTCTTGTTTGAAAATTAAACAACTATGAAAAAATAAAAATATTAATGTGCAACTTTTACACACAACAAATGTATACATGAGTATTTCAAAAAAAACAACAATTAAATATTTCATTGGCACTACTTTGACTCACATACGTTTGAGTAGATTAGCCGGTAACACACACAAATAGCACAATGGCATGCAGTATGCACCTGCACATTCAAGATAGGTCGTGACTCGTGGTCGTATAGACAAGTGACGAACAACGGCGACGTGCAGAATGTTTCTGTTTCTTTGTTTTCGGCGAAATCTTTTCGCACTAAACGATCTTTGGGTTCGTGGAGGGGGTAATTTCCGTTGAAATATCAGGGAAACGTCGAATAACCACAGCAAGGTACTGAATAATGTTAGTGGGTTTGTAGATTAGTATTTTAGTGGCAGGTTGACAACTGTATTACCATAAGTTGGTGAACTTCTATGCGATTGCCCACTTATAGTAAGCAGAAAACTTGCAGCCACAGGCATGTAACCTGCTTGTGATTATTCAGCTATAAAATTATAATTTTGTAATGGAAAAACTCACTGTCCCAGACTGACTGTCTAATAGCTACAGCAGTATATCTTGCTGTGGCAGAAAAATCACCTTCAGCAAAATCGTTTTTGCTGCTGTAGGATTTCAATGTGCTGCTTCTATTCGAAAATTTGTTACAGTAATAGAATTTCTTATTATGGTAGCAAGAAATACCTTAGCAAAAACTTTAATAACACGATTTTCCTCAGTGTAGCACTATTCTTTTCTCAAGTCAAATGCCCCCACCCTAAACTGCATTTTGTGCATAAGCCACTTCACGTTTCGTCACCTTTGTATCATTCATAATTATAAAGCACACGCCCGACCCGTCCTTCAACTGAAGGAGCTATACTTGAGGGTATGGACACTGTCTATAGGTAGTTGTTTGGACAAGGGGCTTTGTGTGGTGAGTATTTTCTTCGAGCTAACCAGAGCTTCCGATAATAGTATCAAAACAGAATTTGTTAAGATAAACTGTATGCTATAGTATATTTCAGGAATAGAGAAGATTAAATTCTCAGAAAACAAACTAATTTGGTGTGCATATGCCTGTGTGTTTCTGAGAATTTACTCTACGTTATTCTTGAAATAGAGAATAATGGTATAAAGGGACTTGTTAAGGTGCGTATTCACTAAAGCATTCGTTCCGCTGTTCCGCATGAGCACCGAATGAGCCCATGAGATGCTCGGTTCAAGCTCAGACTGCGTAGTGTCTTCTGGCACATGAGCACCTATCCGCGTACAAATATTCATACTCATCAATATCCAAATTAAATTCAAAATATCTACCATAACCACAAAATTGACAAAAAACGAATCGGCCCGAGTACCGCACGCTCATTCTGTTCGTGCTCAAATCAGCGTCCACACTGTCCGAGCATTCGCTCGTTTGGTGCTCATGCGGAACGAATGCTCTAGTGAATACGCACCTCTAGATTCATTAACTGAGACATGAACATGGGTGTTTCTCAGGGATCTGTGATATGGGGACTATCTTATTTCTTATATATTATTATCAACGATTTGCCAAGATATGCAAGATACTTTAATAATGAATACGCGGATGACTCCACAAGAGCTACATGATAGACTGTTATACAGTGTGCCTCATTTCTTATGGAAAAATCCCCGTAACTTCCGTACATTATGTCGTAGAATTCTGAATTTGTAGAATCGATCGATACACCAAATATGTACAAGAAGACACCATAAATATTATTTAGCATCATGACGAGGCTTTTCCTTTTTGTGGAAACCGGACATAAAAAGAATTAAACCAAAATTGTTTTACTTCCACTGTCGAAAGCTTGAAAATATTTATGCAAATTGTATACAGTGAGGGGCAATATTATGGAATAAATTCATTTTTACGAGAATAGGCAACTTTTGAGACAAATCCCGAAACACGTCGATTTTTATTTCCAAATTATGATTTTGTGGCAGATATGTCATACTAGTGACGTCATCCATCGTTGCGTGATGACGTAATCGATGATTTTTTTAAATGAGAATAGGGGTCGTGTGATAGCTCATTTGAAAGGTTATTCAATTCTCTATGCAGTGATATGAACATTAACATAATTATTTATACAGGGTGGCCAAAAAAATATTTAATTTGTAAATGAAATTAATTGTCACAAAAAGAAGTATTATCATTTATTTAATACAAAATTACATTGTACTACTGTCGGAAAACAGAAAAACAAATTAGTTGACAAATAAAAATTGCTTTTCGCTGAAATTAAATGTTCAAATTGCCACCCACCTGCCTCTTGGCAGTAATTGAACGGACGAATACATTCTTCTTGAACATTGTGGATCATTTCTGGAGTTGAATTACGAATTTCCAATGTAATGCTATTTGTCAAATCTTGGAAATGTGTGGTCTATCGGCGATCTGGATCATCCTCATTGATTTTGTCTACTATTGAAACACTTGAAACAGTTTATAAATAAATGTTTAGAACTGCTGTGCTTTCTACTACTATGAAGAAACAAAAATAAATTCCGATATTAGGCAAATAAATAATGAGAACTAAAAAGATAGCAAAAAGTATAGTTTTTACAAATCGAGTTGGCTTGGGTCAAATGTAAGTCAGTTCTTGACATTTTCTCATAAGGACTAGTTTATTTCATGAAATAAATAAATAATGGCCCCATTAACTGAAACACAAAGAATCGAAGTATTAATTATGGTTGGATATGGAGATAGAACCAGAACACAACAAGAAGTATGTAATTTATTTACCATAAAATATCCTAATACGCCTATCACACAATCCACTGTTAGTAAAATTGAGAAGAAATTTAGAGAAACTGGACACGTGAAACATGTTGCAAATGCTGGTCGTCCACCAATGAATGAGGATGTGAAACTGTCTGTATTATTAAGTGTGGCAGAGAATCCTCAAATTAATTCTAGGCAAATTGCAGCTGATACAAACATTTCTAAAAGGTCTGTTTTACGTGTGCTGAAAAAAGAGAAATATCATCCGTATAAAATTCATAATGTCCACGAAATCAATGAGGATGATCCAGATCGCCGAATGCAGTTTTGTGAAGTAATGCAAGATTTATGTAATCAAAATCCACGCTTCATTCGTGAAATCCTTTTTTCTGATGAAGCAACCTTCTGTTTAAATGGAACAGTGAATCGGCAAAACTGCAGATATTGGAGTCAAGATAATCCCCATTGGATGACTGCGGTACACACTCAGCACCCTCAAAAACTAAACGTGTGGGCAGGGATAGTCGAGGATAGAATTATAGGTCCTTTTTTCTTCGATGTGTCTCTTACGGGGCAAAGATATCTTGATTTTTTACAAAATGAACTTATACCCGCCCTTACAGACATGTTTCCAAATGAAAATGATCGTAATTCGCCAAATGAAAACATATGGTTTCAGCAAGACGGTGCACCTCCGCACTTTGCACGTCCTGTTCGTGATTTTTTAAACAGATGTTTCCCTAGGAGATGGATTGGTCGACGAGGAACAATAGAGTGGCCCGCAAGATCTCCAGATCTTACACCACTTGATTTTTTCCTATGGGGTTACTTAAAATCAAAAGTTTACATCGATAGACCACAGAATTTACAAGATTTAAGAAATAGAATTAGATTGGAAATTCGTAATATACCTCCAGAAATGATCCACAATGTTCAAGAAGAATGTATTCGTCGGTTCCATTACTGCCAAGAGGCCGGTGGGTGGCAATTTGAACATTTAATTTAAGCGAAAAGCAATTTTTATTTGTCAAATAATTTTTTTTTCTGTTTTCCGACAGTAGTAAAATGTAATTTTGTATTTAATAAATTATAATACTTCTTTTTGTGAAAATTAATTTCATTTACAAATTAAATATTTTTTTGGCCACCCTGTATAAATAATTATGTTGATGTTCATATCACTGAATAGAGAATTGAATAACCTTTTAAATGAGCTATCACACGACCCCTATTCTCATTTAAAAAAATCATCGATTACGTCATCACGCAAAGATGGATGACGTCACTAGTATGACATATCTGCCACAAAATCATAATTTGGAAATAAAAATCGACGTGTTTCGGGATTTGTCTCAAAAGTTGCCTATTCTCGTAAAACTGAATTTATTCCATAATATTGCCCCTCACTGTATATGGTGTATTAACAGACGACGCGACATATATTTCATTTGCTTCAAACTTTGCCAATTAATTATATTCCGGTGGTAAAGTTTTAACTCAGTTATAATTTCATATAAACGTGATTCAATTTGTTGGTTATTCTCCGAAATTCTCCATGTAGACGTTGAGTCCGCCGCCGATCGTTATTAATATTGTTTGCGGGGCTAACAACTCTATGTCAGGTGTTGTGTTTGTATGTTATTTTCGACATGCGAACGTTCGATTATCAGTTGATCGGTAAATGGTGAATTAACAATGATGGATAATCCAATTGAATTAATTATGTGTCATGGGAGATGTAGAAGTCACGCTAGTTTTTATGTATGTAACGGTGACAGGCATAGGCAAGTAAAGATAGACATTAAAAATCGAAAATTTAACAATAATTCCAAAAGAAGTGATTGGTACATAGAGAAAGCAATAAGTCTCAGTTTGCAACCTGTTCCGAGGTCCGCAACAATGTCAAAATGGCAATTAACTTGAATTTTGCTGTATACTCGTTGAAAAAATTACAAAAGTTCTTCAAATTTGGAGTAGTATTAAATATAAGATGCAGTAAAACTCAAAGTCATCTCCACAATTTAATGTAACAACCAGATGTTGTATTGGTAGAACTATCAAAAAATATTGATCAGTTCAATTGTATCGTAGTAGTACATGTTTCGAACCTATATAGGTTCATCATCAGCTAAGTATAAATTCTACAATAAAAGAAGAACAGTGTAACTATCAGTAATGTAATACAGTATAATATTACTTACATGGAGAGAAAATTGTTGAATTGAAACTTAATGAATTAAATTGGAAAAGTGTCACCACATGTTCCCACTAGGGGTTATGTGAGCACAGAAAACATGTGTTTTATTGAACAAAAATTAAATTATTAAACATTTCAAAAAAGGGAGGAGGCTTGAAACCTCTACCCCATTTTTGGAATGGGAAACATTAATAAGGGAGGCTATGAGCCTTTATCCCTGAAACTTTTGTAATTATTGACAACATCGAAATCAAAATGACTGAATCAACGACTGAAGAGAGAAAGACATTTATGATTGAGAAGAAGGGATCTGCTGTCAAGACAACTAAATGACAAAATTGACATGGAACAATGACATGAGAACCAAACACACAGAACACAGGTTATTTTTTTGATTCGTGGTAATTTTTTTGATCAAGGTGGTCTCGAGATAATTATACAAAAGTTTTGAAAATTTATTGCAAATTTTGAAAACATCTATTGTGGTGCATTCATTGCATTCACAAATTTGCAACCTTGTACACGATCCGGAACTTCAAGCAAAAAACTAATTACTTCAAAATTAGATTTTTGTAAATTTCATGAAGTTGCGGATCGTGTACAAGGTTTCAAATTTGTGAATGCATCAGAATAGATGTTTTCAAAATTTGCAACAAAGTTTCAAAACTTTTGTAATTATCTTGAGACCACATTGATCGAAAAAATTACTACGTATTAAAAAAATATATGTTCCGGTCAACGTAAAAGGTTGCAAGTCTGTTCAACTGTACGGAATATTTTTCCGATGTATCTGTCAAGTTTGCAGAACTTTTGGAATTTTTCTTGTGGTAAAACATTAATTATTGAAAACAAAAAAAGTTTCGTACATTTGAATTGGTTGCAAACTTGATTCGTGATAGGGAATAATATATTTAATAATATTCCAAATTTGCAGAACTTTTATGATTTTTTCAACGAGTTTACAGCAAAATTCAAGTTAATTGCAATTTTGACAATGTTGTGGACTTCGAAACAGCTTACAAAATTTTATAGTTTGTTTTCAAACCTTTACCAACCTTGTATTAATATTTGAAAAGTTTGAAATTATTATGAATTGATTGTCTTTTTCTACTGGCCTAACATGTTTCATTTTATACTCGATGCACAAAACGGACGAAATCTGATTAAGGAGTCTATTGATTTTCTTCCATGTTTTTGAGACGGGGTGGGGTTTGTTTATTGTTTGGGGATGAATGAAACGGTTGAGGAGCAACGTCCCGATTTCGATCCCAGACAATCTGCCTGATACGATGGTTTGGGTCCATTCAGATTAGCACCTCATTGGGCTGATTGGGTTGGGTACTTCCAATATTGAGCGATTGATTGTCGGTAAATCGTAAAGTGCTTATGCGATTGGAACAATGAGGGCTCAGTTCAGCGACAAATATCCATCTCATATCATCCAAAATAAAAAATATTAATAAAAAACTTTTTAAAGTCAAGTTTTTATTGAAATGTGCTAAAAAGTAAAAAATAATTTCTTTAGATGTGTAATGTAGATAATTCTGTTAGTACAGATTCAAAAGCTTGCCGCGCAACGTTTTCAGTTCAAATTCGGAAGCGGCAAGCAATCTGCAAATTATTTTTTACTTTTTAGCACATTTGAATAAAAGCTTGGCTATAAAAAGTTTTTCTATTATCATTTTATTTTCTGATTTTTAGCTAGTACGTATTAATATATATATTTCTGAGAAAAAATGTTATTACAAGGCCTGTTTCCTGATGAGTTTAACAAAAAATGTATACCAATTTTGAATAGAATCGGACCAAAATTACAAATCTCGTCCGCCATCTTGGAGCCGCCATATCCATGAATTTTTACAAAAAATTCGTAATCTCCGACCCCGAAAACCCTCGTATGCCAATTTAAGATCGAATCGGACCATAATCACAAAACTCATCCTCCATATTTTTCTCTAACAAAAATGTCATAATGCATTGTCACCGGAATTATGAACGCCTGCCAAATTTCAAGTTAATCGGACAACTACAAGTGGTCAAAAGTCAGTTGCAATATTTGCCCCAAACATACAGTACATAATATACATACAAACTAACAGAGCAAGTTAAATAAAATCTTGTAAAAATGTTTAAAAGCTGGTGAAATATGTGGAAACATTTCCCTAATATCAACTTTTTTCTGACTGAAATTGTCAAAAATTAACAGGTTTGCCTTGAAATATGAAACTAAATGCTGTCAAGTGACATACCAAATTTTATTAAGAAAAGTTAAGCCGTTATGGAGTTATTCTGGAAAATAAATATTTTTTGTGTCACTTTCAACACCCTGTAACTCGGTTAATACTCATTTTAGGGTATATGTTTATTGGAACTTTCAGCCTTAAAATGAAGTGAGGATTCTACCCTCGGAGTTTGTTCCCTTGTATAGACTTACGTACATATAAGCAAAACTAATATTATTTTTACCTATATAGGCAACAAGTAAATTATTTGCAGTCGCATTGCACATCAATATATATTATTAAAGATTACATTAATTAATAGAATAGTATATAGCAATCTTTTAATAATTATAGTATTTTACATTTTCTCTTAAAAATACCTAGTGAAAGTTATTTCAAACTGGCAGGTAATATGTTGTATGAATTCAGTTTAATTGAGTCTTAGACACGTTTTGACGAGAAAAATATAATCGGATCAAAATCGAAAAAATTCGAGTTAAAGCTGCCGGAGTTATTCAGACTATCAAACTATTAATATTTCTGTGTTTTATTACATTTTCAAAATACAAAGTACAAATACAAAAGAATAGTCTGCTATTTTTGTCGTTGTCTTATAATGGTACCTATGATAATCACCGATAGGCATATAGTTTAGTGAATTGTCATTTGGTGCCAATGTGCCGATTTTCATGAAAGATTCTGGAATATGTTGATTTTATGTAGGGGGCGTATTCACATGGAAAATATAACTTTCCTGCCTCGTTATCTTCGCAAGGGTAGAATGCATTTGTTAAAAAAAACTGCAAATACTTTGTTATAGTCCATATCAAGTTTACCGTAGAGTAAATTCTCAGAAAACAAACTAATTTGGTATGCATATTTTAGTACGTGTGCTTATCGTACAACGGCAATATTTCAGCACAATTTACATTGTTTTCGACTCTTTAGGTACACAATTTCGAACACCACCCAGACTATCATAAAAAGTGTTTGGCGGTTATTGTTAGCCGAGAATTCCACCAGTCATAGGCGTACTTCCAGGAGAATTACTTTATTTGTTTGGGTTCCTTCATTATTATCAAACTAGTTTTGTCCAGTTGATTATAGGCGAGTGAAGAGATCTGACGTAGGTAATTATGATTTTTGCGATAGTTGATAGTGATTTTATCGAATATGAAATTAACTTGTGATTATGGACCAGTGAAAAAATTAAATATGGACCGTTCATCACGTAACGAAAAGAGTGTTATATGTTGGGTTTACAGATTCAACTAAACTAACAATCATCACAGAATTGAGAAGGTGTTTATATACATCAATTAAGAATTATGAACTATGCGTTTTAATATGCCAACTGTGAAGACTGTTGTTGTCAGATGAATGAAAACAGCACCCATTATTTCTAGAAAGTCTTGATCTCCACAATCCATATAAAATATTTAATGAAATAATCAAAATAACACGAAAAATTCATCCTGATATTTCACTAAATCTGAGCTATTTTATACCAAACCCGCCAAATTCAACAATGAAATTTGATGGAATTCTAAAATAACACGTTCTGCTCTTTCCATCGACAAAAATTCCCAATTCTTAGTGGTCTGAGTTGTTAAGTTGAATGTTAAACTACTTAGTAATTATTAATTCTTAATTTAAATGACAAGACGAAAAAGTATAAACCTTCATATACGGTCTATTGTATTTAACATTATTAGTTTTTAGTTGTTAGTTTGATTCTTAGTTTAGTTGAGTCTAGAAACCTAACATACTGAATATTATAATGATTTCTCTTCGTCTGAAACAGAATGTGAGGAAGCATAACACCGTAAAGTGTAGCTCAGAAGTTTATTTTACATTTTCTCCAATTAACATTGTTTATATGATTTTGATTAAAAAATCGTAATATTTTACATATTTTTTGTTTTTTTGTTTCAGTATAATAGTTGTTTAGATTTTTTAACACTCTATATTAAGCTTACGTATACAGTGTGGGCCATAACGTTTGCAGTATATGAAAAAAAAAATATTATAAGAATTACAAAACGTACGTTATAGGGAATCGTTTCTGCATATTGGAAAACCTGATAAACGATATTGAGTTACGTCACGTGACTACCAATATAGCGGCAATTTAGAAAAATTTATTATGAATTGGGGTTATTTGTGAAGATAGCAAAAAAGGGTTATGCGAGAAAGTTGTTTATGATTTAGTTTTAGTCCCTCATACGTGATTTGGAATATCAATTTAAAAACATTGAAAATCGCAATTTTTCAAATATTATTTTTTTTAATTAAAAAACACAACTTTTTTCGTCTCCACTAACTTTTAGGGATCGTTATAAACTTATGTAATAGATAATGTAATCTGTTCCCAAATGGTAGTGCAAGATTTCAAAAACTAGTTTTTACTATTGCTCTTGCTTTTGCAATGGTTCATATTTTTTTAAATATGAAGAGACCACATAGAAAACTTTTCTCGACCGAAATAAAGTTTTCTTTCTTTTTCTACAAAACATGATTGCGGTTGAGAAAAGTGTGGACTCTTCAAATTTAAAAATAATTATATGAAAAATCAGATGAATTTGGAAGATATGAACCACTGCAGCAACATTGAAATTTTGCACCACCATTTGGAAACAAACTTAAAAATTTACATTTTATTATTAACAGTTTATAACGTTTCCTAAAAATTAGTGGGGACCAAAAATAAACAGCTTTTTTTTTAGTTGATAAAAAAATATTCAGAAAAAATTGCAATTTTCAATTTTTCAAATGGATATTTCAAATCCCGTATATGGGCCTAAAATTAAATTATAAAGAACTGTCTCCTCACTTTTACCAATTCGTAATAAATGTTTCCAAAATGCCGCCATATGGTTAGTCCTGTGACATAATATCAAAATCAATTATTAGATTTTTCAATATGCAGAAACGATCTCCTGTAAAGTATTTTTTGTAACTCTGATAATAAAAATGTTTCCCAAACCTTATTGCCCACACTGTTTATTAAATTTGAGGTAGGTAGTTTTAGAAATATCAAAAGATGTAAATAATAGTAGAAACCTATAATTCTACATTTTCAAATAATAAGACATTACAAGAAACATTCTTCATACACTTTATGAAATATACTTTTTCAACGTTTATTCATATTAAATAAAACGAAGCAGTTGTAAATTATGCACGCCTATGTATTTCGAGGTGTCAGCGATTAGCGTTTTGAGAATTTACTCTACGGTGTTCTTGAAATGGACTATACCTATCTTACGATATTCTTCAGCTATCATTCAGAATTACTTTTCCAAAAGACTGGATATTAGCATACACCTTGGTTTTTGAATGTGTAATCAAGCTTTTTTCACCAGTCCAATGATAGAGGAAGTGATGTCAAGCTGGCACAGCCGTTTCAGCACAATCTAAAAAAACAAGTGCAGAATTTTCTTAAATACTCTTTTCTAATACAACTATCAATTTTCTAACTCAAGGTGTTCCGGAGGAAAGGGGTTGTGTTAGCTTAACGCTTAAGATGGCACAGCCTTCTCGTAACTCTTTTCTGTTGAATTTTTTTTTACAAAATAATATAAAATATGTAATTGTTTAAAACGTATTGACAATCTCACAGAATATCTGCTAAATATGTAGCTGGTTTGAAAGTTTATGTTGGTCATGATGACAGCACGTTGAAGTAGAATGACACATGAGTGCAATAAACACTTTTTTTTTCACTAAATATAGTTCAATACAGTTTTGCTTTTTGCATGAAAGTAGAAAAACAAATAAATATATCTTAGAAAAGTTTGAGTATAAGCATTTGCTCACGTTTATCCAATCCACCCCATGTCCAACCATTTTTTAAATCTTATTCAATATGCAACTTTGATAACTTCTTGAAATCATTAATTCATTGTGATTTATTCTGTCGATGTCTCTTTTGTATATTTTTGCTGTGAAATACATACCTTCGATGACTTCAATAAAACCCATCGATACTTTGACAATGTAATTACTCAAATGTAAAAAAAGCGTGGATGATTACGATCTATATTCTCATATTTTTATTTCAATTTTACAATACTGAGCGTTCAAGCACTTATGTCAAGCACCTCACGCTTTTTTACATTTGAGTAATTCATTGTCAAATATTTTTTACTTTTCAGTCCATGTTGGAAGTGAAGCGTTTTCCTTAGTTTTTTACACATTATATTTATTTTTTTACTAAAAAATCGAAATCTCTATTTTATAGCTTCATTTTTGCATAAGCAAAACTTAAGAGTAGCATATAAAACAGATAACACACTGGGAAGGTTTATCAAGAATAACAAAGATAAAACGCAGAAATCTGAAAAATCAGGAGTTTATAAATTGAATTGTGGATCTTGCTCCAAAGTATATATCGGCCAGACAGGTAGACCATTTAAAAGCCGCATACGTGAACACCGTATGAATTATATAAACAATAAAGCACACTCATCATATGCCAATCATATTGTGGAGGAAGGCCATGACTTCGATGAAAACTTCGAAATTCTTCATGTGGAAAATAAGGGCATTAGGCTTAATTATTTATAATTCTTGGAAATTAATAAATTGAAAAATTCATCTTATCTAATTAATGATCAACTAGACCTGAACGGTTCCCCTTTGTTAAATTTATTCAATTAAATAGTAGCTATGTTTTGCGATTTCCAGGTAGGTTCATTGTTATGTCAATTTTATAAGTTGTATGAGTCTAGGTATTAGCGATAATTATAGGTAGTCCCTAATTATGTTAATGGGTAAAAAAGGTATTTAAGTAATTTCAATGAAGAATAGTTTAATGTACTACATTAGCTTGAAAAAGATACTGTGTATCGAAACATGTCGCAAAGACAATACATTTTTTTGGAAATTTTAATCGTTTTTTACCTTAGTGTCATATCTATAGAAACGGGTGAAAATCTTGTTCAAGGATTCCGTTACATACATAGATAGATTCAAGTGAAGCCAATAAAAGCGTGTTAAAAAGCAATGGTTAATTGTTTATTGCTACCAAACCCTTATTCCGATTTTCATTTCGTTTCATTGTCGTTTTCCCAGAAAAATGTTTTTTGTTTTCGACAAACTTTCCCCCACCACACCTCCTCCGACGGGGTTACGAATGGATTCGTATTCCCACAGCTATGTATTTCAACCTCCTGAAAAAGAATATCCAATCCAAAAAACTCTACAATACAATATCGTTTTACTAGAAAATTTTTTTTCGACAAACCCTCCCCCACCACACCCTCTTCGACGGGGCTAGGAATGAATTCATATACCTACAAATATGTAGTCTAGCGTCCTAAATACAAATCTGCCATCAAAAATATTTTACAACGCTCTTTTAATACTAAAGTTAGTCATTTAAATAATATCACCCCCATTTTCCTCTCTCATAGCACAAAAAATCACCCTATAATACTCAACCTTATACAAATATGATGAAACCATCGAGAAATGTCTAGTTCATCATTCAAGAAGAAAACAAAATGTTACCAACCGAGTTAACTTTTTCTGAGTATGGATAACTTCACACCCGTGACATACGTGAGGAAGTGGTCGTGGACGATAGTGATGTTTCGTTTTTCATAAAACTCGGAATCTCTAAAGATGCTAAAACACCATTCTTCCCAATCTTCCCGTGACCATCGATATCTACCGTCGGCAAAATCAACTAGGGTGAAATATCGGATAAGAAAGAATCTGAACGCTTTTTGCGGTCTCTCTGTCCTCTGAACGCTAATAAACTCTGATAACGCTTTGCATTATTTATTCGAATGCACGAGGGCTTTTCGTGCGCGCACAAACTTTCTCGAAAGCTAGATTACTTTTTCTGTTGTGTGAGGGCTAATTGAAACCTTCCCCAGGGTTGGTGTCGTGTACGAGTGTGCCTAGCCGATGATAATCCGCGATGTCACCTTGAATGATTTAGTTTTCTCCCTGCATGTGTATGGAATTAGCTTTGTGTGTCGCCATAGGGAGCAAAGACAGGACGTGTTACGGTGTTACCAAATAATAGGGGACGGTGATGATACCCCAGGATTATATGCTATCGGTGACGTTGATTACACGTTTCAACTATTTTTCGGGCGAACTGGGTGTGAATCAAAATGTTCAGGGATTTGCGACTTACTTTAATCAACGCCACGTAAAAATCATCCATTGCCAATGAGAAAATGTTTTCAATATGTAATCTGAATAATTCGTATTCTGTGACATTGTATTTACGAGTATTTTTTCTATATGAACTTTTTTTTTTCAAGCGTCACTGAAATTTCATGGTAAAATAAGCTTTATTCTTACGCCGCTCGTGCGCACAAGTGGGCGGGATTCTGTGTGCTATAGAATTCTATTGTCGATAGAAAAAGTGAGATGACATTATGGTTGAATTCATGGAAGAGAAAGAGTCAAAACTGTCAATAGAATTCTATAGTACACAGAATCCCAACCCTGTGGTCTCGTCCTAAGCGAGGTCCCCAAAGCAATATTTTTTGGGGACCGTATCGGCAACAAATTCATCGAAAATTCAGGAAAGTTGTCGCCTTGTTATGTCGTAAATTATTGGTGTCGTCGACTTTTATTTTCCGTTTTGCCCGAGGAGTGTTACATCAATAAAATCGTCTCTGCGACAATGTTTACAGACGTGTCGAAGCACTTCTCCACCTGATCAGCTCGCGGATTAGGTATTTCCCGGGTATTTTTATCAATCGTACTTTGTCGGTAGTGCAGTTCATGAGGTAAGGTGTTAGTAGTTGTGAGTTCAGTATGGAAACATTGGATATACAGGGTGAGTCAGAATAAGACCGGTAAACTCCGACTACCTCATTTCGAGGTGAAAAGTTCCTATCAATGAATGTCCTAAAATGCACCCCCTGTGAGATACGGGTAAAGTACGAAAAAATTTATATTTCATTTTTTTTTCTCGAAAACTCCTGGTGGAAAGAATATCAAACTTGGTACACTAATCAAGGTTTATCAACGAGATAATGTCAGGTTATAATTTTTAATTTTCATAAACCAATTGCGTAGTTACGTTGGTATGTGGTTATATTTTCCTTCATATTTTCCTTGAACAAGTGAATGGACAAGTGAGCGTTTGACATCAGTTGGGTTCATCGACATTCAACCTGAAAGTCATAACATTCCATGAACCTAAAGTGGAGTTTCTGAGATAATTGAAGATATGTCCTGAGTAGCAACATAATTTCCTATGTACAATAATCTCATAACACTAATTTCGTACATCATATTGGAATAATTGTCAACTTCCTGAACATTTTTTAATGTTGGGAGAATCGGAAATATAATACGGGTGAGTCAGAATGAGACCTAACTCGGTGATTACACGACATCGATATCATCAAATAATATTATGATGAAAAAATACTATTGTGTGCGAATTTTGAACACTAAAGTGTGAAATATGCAAGGCTCTTAACAACAATAATTCATGATTTGTCTTCTTGTTTCGTACACCCATTTAAAATTTATGTTTTCCACGTACAAAAAATTTGTATGTATGATTGAAGCATTTTTCGACTTACTACTTGAATAACCTGTGCCGAAATATCCTTGCGGCAAAAAGTCCCTGCGGCGAATCCGTGGTTCAATGAATTTTATAAAGTTTGAAAAACAAATGGAAAGTGTACAGCAACCTCAAAGTTATCGGTTGTTATTGGGATTGCAGGGTGGATACACAAAATAATATTGCTTTCTTTGTTTGTGGGGCAGTAGGACCGAGGAGGAGGATGAACGAGTTGAAAAAAATCAAAATATGGGAGTGAACGTATATAATTGAAGGTTCATTTTCCTGCACTAGAATTTGGGTTTTTTTTGAAAACTTAGGAAGTATGAAAGACGAACATAAGAACGTTTTAACCGATATATAGAGAAATATGTTAGAGGATTACTGATCCATTATAAGGGAAACCTATCCAAAAAACTATATAAAAAAAGATGGTGAAAATTCGCCATTTTTTTTTTGTAATTCATGGGAAGTTGTTAAACTTGTGTACACGTAACTGTTCAATTAAATAAAAAATTGGTATTTCTTGTGATTTTTATTTTATTACATTCGTAAAGCGCATTCGGCTATTAAGATCATCAGTGCAATATATGCAAGTGAGTTAATTTTGAAATATACTTAGAAAAAAGGTTAAGAAATTTAGAAATTACTCGTCAAGTATTCATACAGAAGTTCTACTGAAAATCGACGTACGCGTTAAAATTATTTATATACCCATTAGGGGTTATTTTAAAAATGAAAATTTACATTTTTAAAAAAGAAACTGCATGTTCGTTCTGGAGTATCCGACACGAGGACCACGAGGCATAGACGGAAATAAGAAAAAAAAATTGACAGATGATATGAATGGAAAGCTGTCAGATGATGTATATAGTAACATTGACATAAGGTCCATGTCCAATGAAAATTAGAACTAAAATTATGACAATTGATAATGTTTTGTGACTAAAGAAAGTTTCCTTAGCGAGCAAAGAACAATAAATTTAGAAATTTGATATTGAAACGGAGGAACTTACTTTAATCTTCTGTTTAGAGGAATGTATGATCTGTTTAATTGAACTTGTGTATTTAAGCAGAGGTTGTTACACTGTAATTCTTCATCTATTTGTAAATCTTCAAGAAAATCTGGTCTATTGAATTTTTTTTTTGAGTTGCCTTTTTTCAAAATTTGTGAATTGCGATTTGGACTGAAGTTATGTTTATTGAATTTAATATGGTGTCCAAATGCTGAGTTTCCAGGTTTATTCAAATGTTGGTTTACACGAACATCCAAAGGCCTACACTTTCCTATGTAAGAAGCTTCACATTCATTATAGTTAAGTTTATAAATCCCACTTTTTGATAGTTTGTTGAGTTTGTCTTTTGAATTTACCAAATATTAACTTAAACTATTGTTACTTTTGAAAGAAATTGTGACATTTATTAGTTTATTATTGATAAAACCAGAGCCTTCAATAAAGACTAGACAATCGTCAACATACCTGCACCAATGTTATATTTCATTGTTGTTATCACTAACTATGTGGTTATGTCAATGTTTTATAGAACTTCTGTATTAATAATTGATGGGTAATTTCAAAAGTTTCTTAACCTTTTTTATATATTTCAAAAAACCGTACTTACTTGCAGGTATTACACTGATGAAGGCTTAATAGCCGAAAACGCTTTGCGAATGTAAAAAAAAACAAAAATTCACGAAATACAACTCTCATTCAATTTAATTTTTATTATTTATACTAAGACTAAGTAAATCAATATTTCTAAAACTAGATGCAACAGAAGTTTTTACACGCTTTATATCAGCTTCACTTGTATGTTTGTTTGTTTGTATGTTTGTATGTTTGTTTTTTTGTTTGATTGTTTGTTTGTTTTTATGTTTGTAACCGACTCCTTAGGGCGTGATTTTAACCTATTTCCAGACGTCCGAATGATTTTAAATTTGGCAGGTGTTCATTGTTTCGGTGACAAAAAAAAATGGCAGCTCCAAGATGGCGAACGAGATTTGTGATAATGGTCCGATTCCATAAAATTGGTATATAATGATTTTCGGAGTCAGAGATTATGATTTTTTTTTAATCAAAATTCATGAATTCAAAATGGCGGCTCACGCTTAAGAATAATAACAGAGGTCTCATGTACTTCATGTATATGAAACCAGCTGATCTTCGGCGTTTTCCCATAAAACTTTTATTCGTTGTTTTTCTGTTTTTTGTATATGTGGGAAATAAAGACCTATTATTATTATTATTATTATTATTATATTTCGAATTTTCTGTCAAATTAGAGATGGCGGCTCCAGGATGTCATTATGGTCTGATTCGATTCAAAATTCGTGTGTGAGGGTTTTCGGGGTCAGAGATTATGAATTTTTCGTAAAAATTTATGAATTCAAGATGGCGGCCCAAGATGATGGACCAGTATTGTGATTATGGTCAGATTTGGTTCAAAATTGGTATGGTTTTCGGGATCGGAGATTTCGATTTTTTAGTAAAAAAAATAATAGTTTAAAAAAACTAAAGAACACGCTTTACTTCCCATGGACTGAAAAGTAAAAAAATAATTGACAAATTAATTTCTCAAATGTAAAAAAGAGCTCTTGAACGCTCTGTATTGTTTGATTAAATTAAAAACATGAGAATATAGATCGAAAGCACCCACGCTTTTTTACATTTGGGAAATTAAATTCTCAATTATTTTTTACTTTTTAGTCCATGTGAAGTAAAGCGTGTTCTTTTATTATTTATTTTTTTGTTATTCTCTCTGGATAACTCATCTGGGGGATAAAAACCGAGTGAACTAATACAGTATCGGAAAGAAGAATAGCATGCTATATGTTGAGAGAGCATTACAATTTCTCCTCGACTCGCTCGAGGAATCGACGTGCGCTGTGTGCGGTGTGTCGCATTGCCACGTGGTCCGTTAATGCGACGAGTGAGGGGTAACAGGAGCACAGTAGTGCGTCTCTCTTGTTTATGTGGTATTATCATATCATTGCGTTCCTTGTTGCTTGCGTAGATTTCTGTCTATACCCCAGATAAATTGTTTTCGATACTGATGTATAATATTTTTTCGTTCCTAATTTCTTATGTTTATTTCCTTTTTTGTTTTAGGGGTTGACGTTAACTCATGATCCGGCTACTAGTGACGATAGTGGTCGGGCTTCTGAACGTCTCACAGGATCATCAGTAGCTCCACGAGATGCCGACAGCTCGAGAGACCGACTAAGTGATGTAAGTGATGGTTTTTTGTATCAATTTAAAAAAAAAAGGATTTGTTTTTTGCCTTGAAAGAAATTTTATGAAACAGCAATTTCCGCGATTGAATTTGACAGTGAGAGGTCTCTTATATTTCATACATTATCAATTGCAACAACCCGTATAAATTCAAAGGACGTCGCCTGTACACGTGGACTTGATTGATGTGCGTCAAAATATAAAATCGTTGTTGTTCAACCAATTGAAACGGCGATTCGTTAGGTTGAACGCAGTGTATTGGTCGGTGAGCGTATTGAGCCCGGAGACCTATGATTCATCATGTAAATAAAATTCATCAAACATTTTTTCTATTTGTAATTGATAATAGATATAACTTATCAAAAATGTATGAAATCGCTTCAAATAAACGAACCGTTCGTTAATTCAATGCACTTTTAAGTATTGCATTAAGTATGCATACAAGAACAATATGAAATTATCAAGATCAAGCTCTTTGACACTTTCTTTTGTCTATTGTTTGCGCACTTCACAGAATAACGATAGTCATGATTCAAATTTGTTTTTCAACAGTTTTTTGTAATTCAGTATTTGAGTTTTTTTTGGCTTTTCGTTTTTTATTCCGGTCAGCCAGTTGATCTGTGTACGGCATGACATTTAGGAAGGCGTTCTATTGTTTAACAAGGACCACTAAATGTACGAGTGATTGATTGATTAGTTTGTCAAAAAATGGTGGAAAGTAAGAAAATCCAATGTACTGAAAATGACGGCTTCCTACATAAAAAAAATATTTACGTCAGGAAATAAAAGGGGGTACTTTTAGTCCTACATTTAAGAGACTAAATTGTCACTTTTAATCTATATTTATATTTATATTTATGTTCACTCCACTACAGTTTGCCAGGCTGAAAAGAGTCGGACAGAGTTGGAGGCTTTATTTTTTGTTATTGACGTATTCATTGGTGCAAGAGTTGCAGTATTAGAAACCTCTTCAGATGCACTGGCAAATGGCAAAAATTTGGTCTGCCAAATTTTTTTTCTGGGTCAGTGAATTTTTTACATAACCTTCGGTAACAGTATCACTTTGCCATCCACCATGTCTCTTCTGAGATTAATTAGACCAGTCCAAGTTGTCGCTGTAATACAGACTATGATTGACAAACACAAAATTCGAATTAAATTCCTACCTTTGAGCTAGAAAATCTTCACCCGGAGCATTTACCAAAAAATTTCTAATGTCGGAATCAGACATCTTTGGTCTTTTCAAAAAGGCCGTGAGTTTGCTGTACTTTCTAATATCCACATTAATGATTATTGTAGCCTTGAGCATTGAATACTGGCTATATAAAGAATGACTGCAACTGTCGAGACTTTTCCAAGAAAAAAGCAGGCAGCACTTTTTCGGCAGTGAAATCTTGTATATTTTGTACTTGGCACCATTTTCCGTAGTCTGAAATCTGTTTCATACATATTTTTGCACGAAGTAATACTTACCGACGTCTATAATACTGATGGTTGCTAGGCCGAAAGCGTCTGTAAGTAATTCACTTACCGACGCCTTATGTCACTTTTATAAAAATATCACTTTTTACTTTTCATTCATTTGCTGGAAATCAATGTATTTCAAGGGAAAAAATGCTAGCTAGAATTGTGCAAAAACGGTTAATGTTATTAATTTGAGCCTATTCTTGATTTCCTTGATAGTACCGAGGAAAAATATCACCCTGTATGAGAGCGACAATTCCAATTTTAAAGTGATGAAATTCTACGGAAAGTATTTCGGTCTTTACGAAATACGAAGTGATTGTACAATAAGGGTTTATTGTAATATTTCATCATCTGAATGTAACACTCGACACTTGACTCATATAATTTTTCGAAAATCTAATGAATAATTTTTGCTTCTTGCAGGCAAGCAGTAGATGCAGTTCAGGAAAAGGATATATCGTGAGTACACCAAGTTTTCTTTTTTGTCAATTCGAAACATATAATTCCTGAATTAGACAGTTAGTATAAATTAGACTAGAGATGACATTTCACGGTGAGTTTTAACTAAACGTTCCTGGCGAATCGGGCAAACGAACCGCTCTCAAAATTTTTAGGAATACGAAAGTGAATATGCTCTACATTTAAATATTTTCGAGTATACGGCGTTGCCGCATCTACAAGAAAGTAGTAATAACTTAGATATTTAGAAAGGAACACCCTGTATATTATGTCATTTTATCACTCTTTCAACAAGTCCATTTGTTGTTTTCCTATAAATAAATATGTCTGTGACTTCGGACTCTTGAATACTAACCACAAACATTTTGGTATACAGTTAGGTAGTACAATTCGGCTCTCCACTCCAATGCCAAATTGTAGCGGCTCTTAATAAGGTGGTATCAACATTACAGACGTTACGTTCTCTTGAAAAAATTAGTAAAATAATTTTTCACAATGGGAACATACTTTATATTTTGACAGTTTTAATATCTGCTATCGATTTTAAGTCGACTTTGTTCAATTAATATTTTGGTTTAAGCCTTTTTCGAAATAAACGATCTCGAAAAAAATGTTTTGCTTGAGTAGAATTCCAATGAAATTAGTTAAATCAGAACAGCATTATACTGAAAGATCCCATGGGCTGATGTTTTCACTCTCATATGTTGCTATGGATACATTTTTATTTATTTTGGTTTTGAAGTTTCAAATAAAGATGTCGAAAGTTCGAAAATACTGTTTACAGTGACAGATTTTGTGGACAGCCTGTATTGACTTCTGCAATAGGAGAGTATAGAAAATAAGGAATAATAATAAAATAAATAACTGATGTGTGGTCAAGTGTGAGTCAAGTATAGACATTGTTTCTGTTTTAGCAAGTTTTCAGAAGAGGGTACATCCGCCAATTTGCAGTCGCTTCAATTAAATACATCATTTATTTGTATTAGCAAATGATCATCAATTTTACATAACTTTCAGTATGAATTGATTTTTCATTTCCAATCTCTAATGGATGAATACTCCCGTTTGATTTGGCGTTCTTGACCACAATAGATTTTTTTTTTCAAATTGTGACGTCATGCTAACAATACCTTACGTCATAATGTATAGCATATGGTTGGATTCAGTAAGTATGGAATAACAAATTTGAATAATAATAAAAAAAATTGTCTTCCTATTGCTATTTGAAAGTTGATATATCTTGCGGTGAAATCCGAAGTCCTATTTCAGATTCGGCTTGTTCGGTCTCATGAGATTTTTCAGTTGACCTACTAGTTGCTTGGGGTTTGATGAATGCTTGAATTGTGATGAGATGCTTGTGCTTGATTGATAATGAGGATCGTACAATATAGAAAACGAATAATGTATTGAACAGTAAATCATACAACGTTGACAATATATGACATATCATGACATATTATATTATTTTTCTTTTTTGTCGCTAGGGTTTTTCAAGTAATCAACCAAAGCACACCTCGCGGTGCTTCAGCTATTGCCAGCTCCTATATTATACAGTACGAAACTGTACACGGCTATGAAGAAATAATTGAACCTCCATATTGCACTTCTGTAGCAGCACATTTGCACATAACCACTGTGACAAATACAAAACTAACAACTTAAATTATGATTCAAACACAACCCTCAAATCAAACGCGGATAACAGCAAAGAGGATAGAGGTCCTAGTCGGCAGTCAAAAGTCAAAAGGAGCATTTTTCACAAGTAGGTGTTCTCTAGGGTGAAGATTTGGAATGTATTAATGCAAACAAATATATTTCCAAGAGAATTTATGTAAAGAAGCAAACAGTTCAATAAGTTTGAAATGAGAGTATATTCATCAATTAGAAATAATTACTCGTTTCAGAAGATTATTCTGTTCAAGAGGATATATATATATATATATATATTTGATTGAAGACATCTTTTTTATCAGTGTACCTATTAAATTTTTATTAGTATGAAAATGTATGTTTTGATTTCATTAAACGTTCACCACCCTAACCAACACAACACCAAACAGTATAATGCAATTATTGAATTAATTAATGTGGAATTAGAGAGCTGCATCCTGCTATCTCCACGCAACTTTCATGTGTCAGATAACCGCATTAAACAAGTTCACCCTACTGCTAATCCCAATCTCGCTATGCCTTTCATTAGATCCTGTCAAGCCATAGTCAATTAGGGTTGAGGAGGCCATTGTTTAGCAAGAGCGAAGGGTGCATTTCGTCAACAAAATGCAGAATAAGCCCCCTTAGGCACGGCTGACGCGCGATAGGGAGCGTTTTATTAAAGGATGAATAACAGTTGCTTAGTTTTGCGATAATGAGCTGCATTTTTTCGGGTAAATACAGGGTTGGATTGTTCTCAGTTTTTTTTTGTCAGTAGTATCGTTTATTATGCAACAATCATGTATTAATAACTTATGCATGTGCGTTTCGAGAAACAAAAGCGACTATGGTGCAAATTAAACCTAGGGTCATTGTATTCAAAGGCATGCACTCCATTATTGTGCAATTGGCCTTTTCTTTTTCAATACATTTCGCACAATCTTCGCATTTTTGCTGCAACTTCATTGCATGCAAAAGTATAAAAATATTCAAAATCATACATAAGACACCGTGGAATAATTTAGTAAAAGTCCAGAATATAAATCTGATGTATGAAGAGCAGATTTTTTGCAATTAAGTTGCAGCGAGAAGTCTCGCAATGTGGATGAGCATTTAAATTACACATCTCCATATTATTTCTTATTAGATAGTAGGTGATGTGATGTAATAAACCAGGTGAATTACCTTTATTTGATTGAAAAATTCCGTACAGGGTAAACTAGGTTGTAAATGGTAGAAAAGGGTTTAACTAATGTGGGGACAAAAATTCAACATCTGAATGCTTGCAGCGGTTTTACACGATTTGCAGCGTAAATACGTATTTTATGAAAAAAAGTTAAATTTAAAAGTTGTAAATAATTAAAAAATCTACAACTTTGATTTCAGAAAATTTTCCACGTAATCTCAAAATTGCCGAGTAAAATACGAGAAACCAATATTTTCGCTTTATTATTTTTTTTTATTACTTTCCGATAACAGAAATTGGCATGAATGTAGTATTTTTCATGCCAAGCAAGCAGATATTTTATTTTTGTCAAAAAGTTCAGTGGTCCCTGAAAAAGCTTTTTTTTTTTCATTGTAGAGAGTTCTGTGGGGACGCATTTTTTTCGAAAAGACTTCAATTTTCATATAAAAGAAAAAAATATACTACCTCAATGGAAAAAATTTGTAAAAATTGAGAAAAACTGAAAAATCGAATTCTGCTAATATCGGCTTTCTCACTTTAGTTACAAATTTCATATTACTTTTTGAAATACCGCTCAGAAATTCACAATAAATATTAATCATAATATTATTTATAAAGACTATTGAAGACTTTCTATTTATCTAATTGAAATGAAGTAATGATTCAGTAAAAGAAAATGCAGAATAACTTATAAATGCAGTGATTATTTCTGTTTTCAACATGACTTCTGTGATAGGACTATGAAGATAATAATTATGATCTGTTACAATTAGATAAAACAAATTCATTTAAAAAAAATATGAAAAGAACCCTAACAGTTCTATTTAAATTCCAGATTGATTCTGTTATTACTTAATAATTCTTAATAAAAAAGGAACTCCTGGAAACAGTTTTATCTCCACAGTTAATAATTTGTTCGACTCCCCATCAAAATAAGGAAGATCAAAGGTATTATCGACACACACTATAACATATCTTCTCTCATTCACGAAGGACGCGAAATAACAACGCAACAAGATATCTCGATGCGGAAAAATTGCTTCAGACCACAATAAGAAAATTAAAAACGTGGTGCCTTGAAACTGGCTTTCAGTTTTCATTTTCGAAAACGAAATACATGCTATTTCAAAGACGAAACACTTCAACATTACCCAATTTGGAATTATACGGAAAACTATTTGTGAAGGAATTAAAATTCTTGGGTATGGTTTTTGACGAAAAACTGGAATGAAACGCTCATATTCAGCAGCTCAAACGACATTGTAATAATGGTCTCAATTTAATGAAAACCAAGCCTATCTGGGGGAACTGATAATAATACCACCCAATTACGCTTGTAATATGTCAATAATAAAATAACTTGGTATGCTTTTTACGTAGCAACAGCAATGAAAACCATGATCTCGTTATACAGGGTGGGGCACCGAAAACGAAACAGACAGAATATCTTCAAAACGCATGTGTTGTGAAGAAAATGCAAAAACACGTCGATTTTTAATGCAAGGGGGACATCTTCCTATTATAACCTCAACTGTCATACCTCTCCCCCCACCCCTTGGTCCCTATCACCCAATCAATTTGAATAGGGAAAGTACTAAGTGTGACACATCATTAAAAAGGTAATTTCATAAGGAATTCAGCCATGTCAATTTTTGCTACCTAACTTTCTATTTTGGCGCCCTCTTGCGGGAAAAACAACTGTTCCGTATTCCAAATTATGATACTTTATTTGCAAGCTAATTTAACATAAATTCGGTGACAATGCATTATGGAAAGTTTCTAAGGGAAAAAACAAAATGTCGGATCCAGAACGACGGACAAGATTTGAAATTATGGTCCGATTTGATTCAAAATTGATAAGTGGTGATTTTTAGGGTCGGAAATTATGATTTGTTTGTCAATGCAAAAAAACAAGATGGTGGCTCCAAGATGGCGGACTAAATTTGTAATTATGGTCTGATTCGAATCAAAATTAGTAAATGGAGATTTTCAGAGTCGGAAATTATGATTTTTTTGTCGATGCAAAAAACAAGATGGCGGGTGAAAGGTTTTTATTATACATAGGCGTAGTAAGTCAATTTTGATTCCAGAGGTACGAATGTCGTCAAATAACTCCAGAAATGCTTAAAAATGTCAGACGGCGTTTCGGGAATACTTATACTTATTTATGGCAGTTCGTGGCGAACACTTTGTGCATCTACTGTGGGTTAATGTAGTTTGGGATAATTGGATTTGAATTTATGCAAGGTTTTCCAATGTTTTTATTTTTCAAAAGCTTTTATTCCACTTGCTTCCGGTTAGTTAGTATGTATGTGTGTGTGGGACAAACCTTGCAGCTGACTTTTGACCCACTTCTAGTTGTCCGATCAACTTGAACCGAGAATTTCACCCACCATCTTGTTGTTGCATCGACAAAAAAATCATAATTTCCGACTCTGAAAATCTCCATTTACTAATTTTGATTCGAATCAGACCATAATTACAAATTTAGTCCGCCATCTTGGAGCCACCATCTTGTTTTTTTGCATTGACAAACAAATCATAATTTCCGACCCTAAAAATCACCACTTATCAATTTTGAATCAAATCGGACCATAATTTCAAATCTTGTCCGTCGTTCTGGATCCGCCATTTTGTTTTTTCCCTTAGAAACTTTCCATAATGCATTGTCACCGAATTTATGTTAAATTAGCTTGCAAATAAAGTATCATAATTTGGAATACGGAACAGTTGTTTTTCCCGCAAGAGGGCGCCAAAATAGAAAATTAGGTAGCAAAAATTGACATGGCTGAATTCCTTATGAAATTACCTTTTTAATGATGTGTCACACTTAGTACTTTCCCTATTCAAATTGATTGGGTGATAGCGACCAAGGGGTGGGGGGAGAGGTATGACAGTTGAGGTTATGATAGGAAGATGTCCCCCTTGGATTAAAAATCGACGTGTTTTTGCATTTTCTTCACAACACATGCGTTTTGAAGATATTCGGTCTGTTTCGTTTTCGGTGCCCCACCCTGTATATCCAATTGCTCCGAAACCAGTGGAAGTAAACTGTTCAATGTTCAGGGTTTGACAGTGTTGTTTTTAGGGTAAAAATGTTCGTACTCGTTTGCTTCCGTAAAAAGTACTTGATGGATGATCTTTCCATATCCCTCATTTTTGTGTAACTTTAATACGCTGCCTCTGACACATCAGTTTTGCCATATCTCGTATATCTCGTACACGGGAAAGATTTAAAAATTGAAGCATATACGCCTACGTCAAAGTATAGTAATTAGTAAGTTATTGTATATTTTCTTTCACTGAATCATTACTTCACTTCAATTATATGAATAGAAAGTCTTCAATAGTCTTGAATATTCATGAATAATTAGGATTAATATTTTTTGTGAATTTCTGAGCCGTATTTCAAGAAACAATATGAAATTTGTAACTAAGTATAGTGAGAAAGTCGATATTAGCAGAATTCGATTTTTCAGTTTTTTGCAATTTCTAGAAATTTTTTCCGTTGAGGTAGCAGGTATTTTTTTTGTTTCTTATATGAAAATTGAAGTTTTTTCGAAAAAAAAAATGCGCCCCCACAGAACTCTACAATGAAAAAAAAGCTTTTTCGGGGACTTAAAAAAACGAGTTTTTTACGAAAATTATTAATTTCTTAAAAAACCACTGAACTTTTTGACAAAAATAAAATATCTTCTTGCTTAGCAATCTTATCAATTTCTGTTAACGTAAAATAATAAAAAAGAAGAAAAGATGAAAACGAAAATATCGGTATTCTGTATTTTACTCGGCAATTTTAAGGTTTTGTGAAGTTGTAGATTTTTTAATTATTTACAACTTTCACATTCAACTTCTTCTGATAAATTACGTATCTAGGCTGTAAATCGTGAAACACTGATTTCCCCCTTTTTCATTCCCCACCGCTCCTTGACTGCATGCATTCAGGTGTTGAATTTTTGTCCCTGCATTAGTTATGCCCTTTCCTATCCTTTCCAACCTATTTTACCCTGTACAGAATTTTTCCGTGACTTGTAGGTAGATATGGTTGAGTTGAAAAACAGCACTTGCTGACACGGCGGAGTGTCATCTCTCTATTTCATATTACTGATGATGAATAAAGTCCATTTATTATTATTATTATTATTATTACTATTATTTTGCCTTGCCTTTAAGCAATTTACCTCAATCTTACTTTTTTCTGATGAAATTCTATAGGTGCTCAGTCTTACCTTTATCGAATGAATAAAAATAATAAAAAAAGCCCCTCGGCATGCTTGGGCTATTTCTTAAGCTTCGTACAGACCTGAACATTATGGCGAACCACAAACAAAACAACGAACCGAACAGCGAACAGAACACTAATTTGGATACGAACGCGTTTGCAAACATTCCTGGCCGTTCGGCGAACGGTTCGCAGCGTTTCCATCATGCTCGCGAATGCGTTCGCAGGTTTGGATGGGTCGAAACAAAACGACGAATAGACAGACCATTGCTGGTCTAGTGAACGGAGCACTACTGAAACAATTCTGGGAACAATTCAAACGTTCCGTATGTTGTTCGGCTCGTTGAAATCGAATAAGTACGTCCATTAGCCGTTCTGTTTGACGTTCGGTTCGTTGTCGTTCGGCGAAATGTTCAGGTCTGTACGAAGCTTTACCTACTCTCAAAATTTCAAGTAAATCGTTATATGGCGTATGGTGAAAAAATTGCGAGATTGCGAGCCAGAATACTCCATCCTTAAAGGAGTTGAAGAAAAGTATGTTATTGTCAGAAAAACCTTAATACCTTAGGTTTACAATAATGTTTTATTGACATAAAAATCTATAGTATTTGCATACTCTGGAGTGCAAATCCCATATGCCGAAAGTGTTGTAAAAAGTTTTTGTAACAGGCCCGGTTTCAGTATGCTACTGTTGAAGGTTAAAGAACAAAACATTCATAATGTATGTTTTACTACTACTATACTATAATTTTTCAGAACATAAATATAAGTGCTGTGGCTAATTACTCGAAATTTGTTTACAAAATTTGTGTTTTAACTCATCATCATTGTGCAAGAATATGCATCTTCATGAGAAAAACAAAGTAGGTACATTTTGAAAGTAATTTCCCATCAAAAATAATTTATCCAGGTATTTCCCCTATATTTCTACATCACAACACTGAACAATATTTTTCTGTAGGAACAAACGGTTTCATAACTTTTAGAGTGTTATCAAGAGTTTTTCACAATGGGCAAAGAAGTTCAATAAAGGCAACTAGGAACATCGCCGTGAACCTTGTTAACAGTTGTCCTTCTCAGTGTCATAAAAATGAAGCATAACGACGGTATTGTGGTTTTCATTTATAATGGACTACTTACAGTGTCCTTTGAGTTTGATGATTCAAATATAATTGCTTCTCAAGGCTCTGGAATTCTAGTTTACCAACGATTTTGTTGATTACCATTTCGCATGTTACCCTACATTTTAGAGAAATCAATGTTTCAAATGTCTCATCGTGTGCACGGTCACAGGGTAGATAATGTCGAAATATTTAGCTGATCGAACAAATCGATCTCCGAGCTTGTAAAGGAATAATATAGGATAGGTAATAGTTTTTTATTGTGTAAGTGTTTTAGATAGCATTTTATTCGCGCATGAACGATTAAACGCAAGAGCAAAACTCGAGCTTTTGATTTTCTCACAACGTTTTATTCATTCATTTAGAATCAGAATCGCAGAAATTTTTCATCAAAAAATGATCTGCTCTGACAGCAGAGATCTGCATTGTTCATAAAGAGTTCATATCCATAATCCTATACAATAGGAATAATTGGGTCTAAAATCCATCAGAAAACAACTACTTCCTGGCACTACCACGACGAACGTTGAATTACATCTAATGAATTTCCGTGCAGAGTTCCTACAAGGTTTTCTCCGCAGTTGCTAGTTGCATGGAAATGTCCATTGAAACATTTGGACCATCTATAGATCGATATCTCTGTTTAGCCCTCATCAGTGCAGGGTAGGTATCTGCAGACAATAACTAATGTCTGCAACAAATAGTTCAATCACATCTCCATGTCAAGGCAAAAGCTAAGACACTTAGTTTCTTTCCTGACAAGCTAAGTGTGAACACTGCAGATGTCTTTCTTTATTTGTATTGGTGATTTTAGTAATTACGCAAATTTGGGTATTGCTTTGGTTGAAGGGCTGAAGTTGAGATGGCGCTCGCTGTTTAGTGAACTCTACACTACGAGCGCGGTCTTAGCTTTTGCCTTGACATGGAGATGTGTTTGAACCATTTGTTGCAGGAGACATTAGTTATTGTCTACAGAGACCTACCCTATACTGATGAGGGCAAAACGCTGAAATCGATCTATAGGTGGCCCAAATGTTTCAACGAATATTTCCATGCAACTAGCAATTGCTGAGACAGCCTTGAAGGAACTCCCCACGGAAATTCATTAGATGTAATTCAACATTCGTCGTGGTATTGCCAGGAAGGTAGTTGTTTTCTGATGGATTTTTGACCCAATTATTTCTAATGAATAGGATTATGGCAATGAGCACCGTCCTGGTAGGGCGGAAAACCTTGTTTCTTTCCTCAATAATCATTGAAATTGAGTTGTCCCGGAGCGCCACGTCAAATAATAATAGCCCTACCGTATTCCCACAAACAACGCCTTCGGGTACAATATGTGAGATATTAGCATTATTTATTGAATATAAGTTGTTGGGGTTAGGACGTCATAAAGAAAAACCTGTATTTTTCAACAGGTATATTAAACGTGTATATTAAAATGTATTTTGCCATCCTCACGGCTCTGAAATGCTACAAAATCATTTGAATTTTTCAATATAAAATAACGTATAAAGATTTGTGTCAGAAATACACTAACAATTCAAATATAGATATTTCATAAATTTTATATTTAGCTACATGTAGCAATTGTCCATAATTTTATATTTTAGAGCCCTGAGGATGCCAAATTACATTGCTGAAACGTTGGCCTGTTGTAAAACTTGTTTTTCTTTAATACGACCTAACCCCAACAACTTATACTCAATAATAACATAGACGGTAAAAACTTCATCACTTAATCTCATTGCGAAAAGGAGAGTTCATTCAAAATAACTAAAAAACAGTTTTTTTTAATGGGATGAAGTAAAAATATAAAGTTCATCGTACCATTGCGTGGTGTGGTGGACAAAAGCACAGCAGACGGGGATCATTACGCTATTCAATGGCATCCAGAGGCAGGCATGCCTGAGGATGACAGGAGCCATGAGAACAACTCCTACGGCTGCTATGGAGGTCATAAGCAAGGTCCGTGACTCACAGACTAATGCAGGGTCAAGCTCCAATAAGCCAGAAGCACGGAGCTGACTACCGGAAGCTACATGAGGAACTGAGGGTAGACTCAGTACTGGGAATGCCAACGGACGCGATGGTTCCCAAATACAGCTTCAAAAAGAAATTCAAAATACTGATACCAGATAGAAAGGACTGGGAGAATGGGCCACCCGCGTGAATGCAAAATCGGTCTGGTATACAGACGGGTCAAAGACAGATAACGGAGTCAGCGCTGGAGTTTACGGGGCAAAGCCAAAGATTAATATCCAACTTAGTCTTGGAAAATACGCCACAGTGTTTCAGGCAGAGGTAACGGCTATACAACACTGTGTCGGAGAAATACTGAGACGAGAGATAAGGAACAAAACAGTGGCCATCTACTCCGACAGTCAAGCTGCGCTCAAGGCAATCGGTTCCCACCAAGTCAAATCAAGACTGGTCTGGGACTGTTAGTGTGATCTGACCGAGCTGGGTAGTCGTAACAATGTGACCCTAGCTTGGGTGCCAGGCCACGAGGGACACCTGGGCAATGAGCGGGCCGATACACTAGCCAGAGAAGGCTCTTCGGCAGCGCTCATTGGGCCGGAACCCTTCTGCGGCGTATCAAAATCCACCACAAAAGCCCACACCAAACAGTGGGTACAAAACAAATCTCAAGAGTGGTGGGAAACCCGACCAGGATTGAGACAGGCCAAGGAGTTCATCAAAAGATACTCGCCCAAATTCACTACGGAACTCCTCAGCTATAAAAGGAGGATCGTCAAACAAGTAGTAGGTCCGCTGACAGGCCATTGTAGGCTTAACAGATTTATGAATATTATAGGTCTGGCGGAAGAAGCAATTTGCAGGTTCTGCCAGGAAGAAAAGGAAACCGCAATACATGTAATGTGCCAGTGCGAAGGACTAGCAAGGGTGCGGTTTCTACAATTCGGAGATGAAAAACCAAGAGTGGAAAGCTATCTCGAGAGGCCATTATCAAATCTGCTCAGTCTGATGAAATGGATGAAGCTAGATGATGTGCTATAAGCAATCGGAGCCTCCACAATAGATCTGAAAAGGTCGAAGTGGATTAGGCCAAGGGGCCAGCTCCCTTGTAACATCTAACATCTAACCATTGCGTGCTAATAAGAACAACAGTGAATTAAACATGTTTTATGAAATATTAGTAAAACCCCATTCGTGTTCGACAACTTCTAATAAACTCACTTCCTGTGTCGATTCGTGGGGGTGTGCTGTCTAAAGCTAAATATAGAAATGCATACTTGTGGAATATTAATTGCATTATAAATGGTAATGTTCCAAACATTCTCTTGGGTTAGGGAATAGGATAATGAATATAAATTGAGATGTAACGTTGGGCATTCCATTAATTTACAATCAGAAACGGGTTAGTTGCGTGACTTTTATTTAAAGTAAGGGGAATTAATTGCACCCTTGTTTCTTTTTTAAGTAATTATACAACTGGCATATCACAAACTACGTGCCAAGTGCAACATCGTTGAGGTTTATTTGATCATCATCTGTACCGATTGTTCCCGATTGAAAAAAAAAACCTAAATTTTATAACCATTTTATAACCATTGAATTATGTGACTACGAAGATTTTTTTTTACTTCAGAAATTATAATCAATATCATTTCCAACTTGAAAACTGTATTTCTTCAATATATCGAGTGAGCATGATATCAGGCCCGGTTTATTTACTATTCAGTTGTTTCCGTAAGTATAAGCACATTCGTGGGTTTCAATTAGATCATTTGAATTGAAGCTCAATTCAATTCTGTTTTTGGTTCACTTTTGGATTAAAATTTATTGTATTTTCAATATTCAATCTAGAAGGCGGCGAGTAATTCTTCGATATCACTCCTCACCATTCGAAAACCTTATGAGAGTACTTCCAAAATATGTGAATAAGCCCAGCATTGTTGACGATTTTTTTCGACCATTGTGTTAGAAATTATTCGTCACCCCTGGTATACTTTAAGTTATTATAATAATATAGTTGATGACGTTGACAGATATTTTAATGCATAATTGGAACGAGAGCTCAACATCTTACCACCCTCAGTAAAAGGAACAAAAGGACTTTGGATTAGTTATCAACTGTTGTCATGGTCGACTACGATTCTACAAGTACTACAAGATCACAAAATGCATACGTAGTGAATCCATAATCATTGACATCTTATAGCTGTTAATGTAACCAGATTATTATGCGATTTATAATAATCGAGGATGTTGCCAGGCTCTGCGCCAAGTCGCCTGTGCACCTCCGAGATTTATTTAAATTGCATAATAATCAAGTTACATTCAAAGCTTTATCGTATCATTGACAGTGACAACAATGATGTGAAAATGAAATCAACAACTTTGACTATGTCACGCTATTGTCATTAGAGGGTGGCATTTGGTATCTATTACAAAGTAACTGACGTATTATATTATAAAGTATTATGTGTCGTTATGATATTAATGATTTGAAATGAAGATTTAACTTAAACGAAGCAATGACCAATATCATAGACACAAACTAAACTATTGTATATCGATTTAATACATGATTTATTGAAAATATATAAATTAATTCAAGAGTAATGACCATAGATTTCAGCGAGAGGCAGAGCATACAGTAAGTCAGTGCTCTTGGAAATGATCCAGTAATCATTGAACTTGAAAGTTAGGCACATAGGTTTATATTTTGAAAACTTTGTTATGAACCATTCAAAAATAGGAATCTACTAAATCGAGGCACGTTTCGCCATCAATTTTTTTACCGTCATGAGGTTTATTAAATTACGAGCGACATTTTTTAGATGTTTGAGTTCGTCAACATCAACTTTGTCTCTTTGGAAAGCGCCATCTATCTGTTTTTTGCAATGGCTCAAAAATGAAACTTTTCCTGAATACATCAATGGTAACATAATAGATTTATTGAATGACATTTGAGCGGGATTACGAATACTTTGTACGAAATCCTTTCCTTCTAATAATCTACATTAAACATATATACGAAATGAACTTTTTCCCCGTCATTTCAGAACGGTCTATGAGGACTCACTTATAGAATAGATTAAAAAATCAGTTAATTAGACAGCCTATAACACAGTTGCTGAACAGCAGACGATAATAATAAATGTATTCAAATGAACTGGATAACATTTTTATTGCTCGTAGTGATATGGTTAATGAGTTTTAAGTTCCGAAAATTGACTTTCCAGCCAGATTAAAAAACACTGCTATAAGATAATCGTACTTAATTTTCATAATTATCAGAATATATTCTGCAAAAGCTAAATGCAGTTGCCTGAATATTTGAATAATTATTTATTGTTTAATTTATATACAATAGAGGTACACAGTAAAAAATAATGGAGTGTGATTTTAATATAATAATAATTTTTCACAATGGAAAACAACACCAAAATGTCATGGACTCATCAATTTTATCAGACACTTGAAAACATGTGAATTTTGCTAAAATTAGTGAACATTATTGTAATTTCGGTGTTTTTTGGAATTTGTGAAATATCAATCAAGAAAAACACCAGAAATTCACAATGAAAAGGGTTTTACGGTGCTTTTATACACCGTCATGCAATATTTACACCGATTTACATGAAATTGAAACAATAGTAATGGATACTTCATAAAATGGAACAGTTTCCTAGAATAAGGGAATGTGAATCTAATTTTGGTGTTATTTACAATTTTTGAATAGTTTATTCAGTAATGACACCAGAAATTCATGATTAAAAAGGTTTCACGGTGCCTTTATACCATGGAATTGACACAATTTTATCAGGTAAACGATAATTTGGTGTTAATTTGGAACAAATTATCACACATGATTGTAGTCGGAATATTACTCCGACTTTATCAAATATTGAATAAAAACACCGAGATGTTGTAATGAAACAAATTTTACGGTGCCATTGTGCACTTCCTTTTGAATCAAATAACAATAACGGAAATTTAAATGACACTTGTTGTGTTGAATCCTACCTAAATGAAATATTAATGAAGACAATGATGTTGCAATCTAGTAAATTTCACCAAGTTCACTATCATGACGTCATGTGGCCTGCATCCGCATCCAGTCGAAATTATCAGTAGAATGTTCCGTTGCCAGCAGTGCACCATTACCCGATAGTACCTAGCGCCTTCACTAGAGGGCCCACTCTACAAGACACTCAATTCAATTCGACCATATGAACATTAATAATTATAGAATAACTCCCTGAAGCTCTCAGGAGCTATTCAGATTATTAATGTTCATATAATCTCATTAAATTGTCAAAATACAAAGTACTCTCAATAGAATTAGGAAGAAAATAATAGTCGGCTATTTGTCATGGTCTTTGTGATATATTGGAATTTCAAAGAGGATACCATCATTACATTTACATTCAAAAGCGAAATAGAAGACAATTTAAACAATAACTATGTGTTCAACTTGAAAAAAAACGCATATTCGCGTCGGGCATTAAAAAACACTCGGGTCAGAAATGCTTTATTATCTAACCTTAATGAAAAAATAACATTTCCGCGTAGGACGTGAGTGTCTTCAGAGTAAAAAAAATATCACTATATGATATAAATCATAGGCTTTCGTTATAAAAACGTTCCTTGCTGAGGAATCTAGATAGAAGTCGAAAAATACCATTGGTGAGGTTTTATTGTGATAGTGAACTTACTAGATTTCAACATCATTGTCTTCATTAATATTTCATTTAGGTTGCAAAAAAAAGTTTCTTGTATAAAGTGTGAAAACAGCCTTTCCTGGTTTTTCACACGTGTGACGATGGAACGAACCATCCTCCACGATTCACTGTTGCGTTAATAATTAACAGTGCTGCCCCTATGAGGTGGCGTGTGGGGTTGGTAACAAGGCCTATCCAGAACACGTGGCTAATGACCATAGCAGTGATGCCAACACCACAAAAATAATTGGTTATGCTCATTTTGTTTGATATATGAAGAAAATACCCCGATCCGATCAAAATGTACGACCCTGTTTATGAACCGGATATACAACACAAAAGTTACGACCCAAAACTCCTAAATTCTTCCCGCAACCGAATAGAAAACAAAAAACCTTCCTTCGCTTTCTCGATAACATAATTACACCGCCATAATTAATTCATCGAATCCATAAAACTCGGAAGTAGTTCGGCCGCCAAAATGTTGAGCCAATGTAATAAAAAGGCAATGAAGAAGTTGTCGAGTGTGAGCGAAAAGAAGAATTCGACGAGTAATTTCCAAGATTGGCCAGCCCTAGCGAAAACTCCGTCTTGCTCTCTCTTTCGTTTCTTCGTCTATCTTTTCGACCGCATTATACGATTAGCTTTCCGACGTCCCGTTTGTAAGAGACGAAAGAAATTGTTTTCTTTGTCCGGAAACTCTCTTTTTCCGCTGATATAACCAAGTCGGGTTGCGTCGGATGAGTGGATAGATTGGACGAACTCTCGAGCTGTAAACTTGGAGGTTTCCGTCAGGAGAAAATGATTGTGTATGAATGGTGGTTAAGGTAGTTGACAGAAAAACAGTTGTTGCGGCCTGCCACGCCCAAAAGTTTGATTCTTCTAGGACGAGAGTAATAAAAGACAATAAATAGAATGGCCTTTTCCATCCTTGTCTTGAAGTCAACATAACTTTGTTTGTTTACAAGCGAGGGCCTTATTCATGTTTATTCCGTATTCAATCGGGTAATTTCGTTTATGCCCGCTCATTTCAATCGGATCAAGTTGTCATTCTTCGTTTGTAATATGGACCTTCTTACTCTAAATGGATACAAACTATCCATAACGTTTCACCACCAGTCACTCCCCTCGACCACAAATTGTATAGAAAAGGATAGTTCAGCCATTTGTTTAGGTATAGGCAGGGCATCTCTATGTCTTTTATTACTCCGAGGACGAGATTGTTCACTATCTATATCGATATTCGATGAAATTCTAATCGTTGATTCGTGTCGATTATAATCTACAGCGTGTATTTCGAATAACACGCAGGGAATTTTGTTTTTGCCTCGTGCTGATTCGTCTTTTGGTTTCAATTCAATATTCGGTGAGAAACTATAACCTGAAATAGTTATTTACCTAACAAGTGCGGAAAGTAGTACTTTTCCGCACGCGATGGCAGTTGCACGAACGACGCGGAGCGGAATTTGGGCAAGTCGTTAAGGGCGGAAAAGACATTTTCCGTAAGAGTTAGGTACAATATTTTTCCTACGAGTGTTTTGTCCATCTTATTTATGAAAAAACAAGGTTTTTGATAAACAAGTTTTTATAATAATGCTACAAAATTCTATTAAGACAGAATAGTTACATAGATCATTCAGTTAGTCCTCAATATCCTCATTTTCAACAATACAAAAATCGTGCGGAAAAGTTACTTTTCCGCACGCTCGTAGGAAAAATAGTTTGTTTGCCTACATTCGTTCTCTCATACAATTATATCATCTTTTCTGCATCCCACAACGGGACAATCTAAGTTGCTCGCCCCTATACCTTTTTTGTTCTTGAAGATATTGGCATGAAATTTAGAGGATCTATACAAGACATAAAACTGCATTTGTTGACAAGTGACTCAGCTTCATGCACCTTCCGGCCTCACTGGAAGTGACATAAACTTTCGATTCTTAAATGGGACACCCAGTATATTTTCATTTTTTTTGTCTCCATATGACATTCTGAATACAACTATGTATCATTTGTTACTTTTTGTGACAAAAAAATTTTAAAATTTTGAAATTTATTTATTTTTGTATCTAGTTCAAATAATTTTAGTCCGGAACTTCACGGTTTTCCGTTAAAATGCATCTGTTCTGAAAATTTAATTTTTAAATTATTATTACTATTTTCGTTTTCAAATGGCAACATAGAGGCTCGTCGGGTCAGAAAAAGAGAGCATTTCGTTACAATTAATTTGATATTAGGTCTCGAAGAAACTTTCTTCAACAAACTTGAAAAGATTACGGTATATAGATCTTTCTTTTTGAGATTAAAATTCATCTAGTAACCTGTGACAGACAAAAATGATATAACAAAATCGTCAATACGAAATCAACATAATCGTAATAAAATTCACAAAATTTCCATTTAAAAAAATCAGTAATACAAATTCTAAAATTGAATTGTATGTAGGTACATAGGAGAAATATTTCGACTGAAAACAATATTCCACAAAAATGTTAGAACTTTCTGAAGCTGAGTTACTTGTCAAAAAATGCAGTTTTGAGTCGTGTACAAATCCTCCAATTTATTTTTCTGACCTGACCAGCCACTATGTTGTCATTTGAAAATAAATAAAATAGTAAGTAGGAATAAATTTAAAATAAAATTTTTCACGGCAGATGCATTTTAACTGAAAATCGTAAAGTTGTATTTTTTCCAATACCTACTTTAGGACTAAAATTAATAATTCCAGAGCCATCTAGATTACAAATTAAATATCGAAATAAAAAAAAACATGATCACAGAAAGTAACAAGTGATGCATAGTTGTATTCAGAATGTCATATGGAGACAAAAAAGGTGAAAATATACCTGGTGTCCCATTAAGTTTATTTCACTTCCGGTGAGACCGGAAGCTGCACGAATCTGAGTCACTTGTCAAAAAATTCAGTTTTATGTCTCATACAGATCCTTCAAATTTTATTTCAATTTCCGCTAATCATTAAAGTTATAGGGGCGAGCCACTTTCCGTGGACACCCGGTATATATAAGTTGATCAAGATCATTTTTACATATGTTCATCTCTCTGTAACACTTGTACTTCATGTTTGTCTGAACGAACGACACTAGACTTCACGGTTCTCGAGTTGTTGATGTAGCCATGGTAACAAAAAAACACGCGTTTTTGAAATTTCGATTTGCACACGCTGAGGCGTGCTTTAAATAGGTAAAGAGGGGCACCAATTGAAAAAAATATAAACTGCATCGACTTCGCACTAAAAGCCCCTTCGATACGTCCAAACCATTTTTTCCAACTCGATTAAGAAGTGGAAAAATGACAGAAATTTAAAAAAAAAATAAAAAATTGTACTATTTTTCTACAATCGCCTAAAACCCGAAAAACCAAACGAGATATAGAAGAATTGTATATGAATAGTTTTATTGTCCTTGAACAGGACTACAAAATGTTCAAATAAAGTTTTTCTATTACTTCAAAAGCAAATGATGCAGTTGCTAAACTTGAAGTGTTCAAGAAAAAAAAGAATTGCCAGAATATCGACACATTTTATATAAACAGTTTTTTCTTCGACCACATGGAAATCAAGGAAGTAGGCCGATTGTACAACACTTTTTCATTTTTACATCGCGAGCTGTACTGTAATGATCATTTCAGTACAGGATATTTCATTTCCCACGACTTTCGTGAACTACTAGACTGTCATTTTTATGATCATTAATAATATTAGATCAAATCAAGTTTGTTAACGTTTTAATAGTTTGACATTTCACATCAGTATTTACAAAATACGTTTAAAAAAATAAGTAATCGAAAATGAGTAGTGATAGTGATAGTAGTAATGTCGCACGCGTATTAAAAATGGGAAAGTTTTCCTTGCACGATTACGGAATTCACAAGTATAATTCATCGTGTGTCGCTCTCGATCAACTTCATAAAATGTATTTCTTCTCTACGAGCCGCCAACGATAAATCATGCCCGAACAACTGGAAACAATAAATCAGGAAATCCCCTAAATTCATTCTAAAGAAAGCAACAACGCGAAATTCTCTGCCACCCTAGAAAGCGTTTCCACATAAAAAATTAATTCGACTCAAAGTAAAATTTGTTTTCATCGTAGAGCGTTTGGGCCCTTTGAGAATTGAAGGAAATAATCATTAATTTTCAGTTTACGCCTTTTATCTCTCTTTGCTCGGAGAACTGAAAAACACTCTTGCCGAATTGTTTCCGCTTTTATTGGAAAAATAAGAAAAAGCGCTCCTGCGAAGGGAAAAGCAGGGAACGGGCGAAACGAGTAAAGTTGAAAAAAGTTGGAGTGACTTTTTACTCGCTTAGGTTTTTTTCGTCAGTCGAACTCAATATATTTTTCTGTCTCTTTTGTTGTTGATTGTTTTTTCCACATTGTAATGGACTTTTTTGTTTCAGTGTGATAGCGAGGGTGAAGACGATAAGGTAAGTTTTTGTAGGAAGTGTGTTATTTTTTCTGATTTAACAAAAATACTTCAGAAATGTACCTCAATAATCTTTTTGGCTTTCGGACGTTGAAAATGAAGTTACTGTAAAAATCGTTACTTCATTATAAACAGTGCCCATCCGAAAGGTCGCTATGAAAATTGATTTACTCGAGTGTCCAGTCGTTATCAAGGATTAATCAAGAGTGAATTTTCATAAATTTGTAATATAAAAATCAAAAGTTTGGCACATCGTCTAAATTCAAGAGTAATGCTCAGTCAGTGTTTCAGGTTAGTATTTTTTGCAATTGTCTTTTACCGATGTTGCAATGAGATCGAGTGATAAATAATTTAATGAATATCTAACCTTCGTCATATTTTCAGTCAGACGTGATTGTATTTATCAGCAGTACCCTTTCATCGGAAAACCATGTGAGGTTGATCATAACATACTCATAAATAAATTAAGAGAAATTAGGAAGCAATAAATATGTATAAGTATGAAGAATACGAATGAGGTCAATAAGTAATCGTCAGAACACCAAATGTTCTTTACTTGAAAGAACCATAGGCGTACCACAGGGACTCATATTGGGATCAATATTATTCGTTTTATACAATAATAATCTTCGAAGAAAATTTATTTCGCTTTGCCAAGCTCATCAGGGAGATTGATGAATTGGAAAGCAGGCTCTTCAAAAGCAATTATATCAAGGATGGAAATGACAGAATTATTTCTTCTGCTGTAACACTTTGAATTTTTTTTTTATATGGGCCTGTTATGGGTATTGCATTTTAATTTTTGTTCGAAAATATGAACAGGATATTCATAAAATCTGTTGTGGAATCATCTGCGGCTGAAAGACACAACAGATTTTATGAATATTCTATTCATATTTTCGAACAAAAATTGAATAATTCATTGAGCTGGAAAATTCACTGTAATGATTTGAATGTAGCTGATCTTTCTATATTGACGGTGTATTATGATTAAGTTTAATCGCACTTACGTTACCCTATCTGCTTCTGGAAATGTTTATCCAACTCTGCTGAGGTATTCTTTGCTCAGAAAATAGTTATTAGATCGATAGTATGTCCCGTACTGAATAGAAAATTCTCGAAGGAGGATTTTGAAATTATTTCGAAACATGATTTTAATAACTACGTCATCGTTTTCGTTGTCTAAAGAATTACGTCATAACTTCAAAGTTGTCAAACGTCGAAAAATAACATAACCACATTGAAATCAAACTTATTATGCACAGGTTATTATTATTACAAACACAGCAGAAGGGTTCTCAAATAATACTTTTGATTAATGATTTGCAACAGTGTCATGAATAGGATGAATTCTTCAATTATGCCTTTTTATTTTTTAATCCCAGCCCAAGTGTTCCATCAGGGAAGAGAATTGGTTTACAGATTTTATAGTCTATGAATTTTTCATAAACCTATATATGTCAAAAAAAAAATTCAGTAAATATTTAATCATGAATCAGGGGGGCTCAATTTAGAAAAACCCTATAATGGAGGTGGAGAACCCATTACCCATTTCCCCAGCAGTTGTCTGCATTGTCTACTGTTAATATAAGATCTTCCAGCTGGATTTGCACCATACTCTCAATTTCACAAATTTTCAATTTCTCTGAACGATTCAGAAAAAGTTATTTATTTTCCTTGTTTTTGAACTCAACGTCCTCAACTAAAAAATATCACCTGACGTGCGTGGGGAAAAACCCAAAAAAAGGAAAAAAAGCCGAAAAAAATAAAAAAATAAGGAGTAATTGAAGGGGCGTGGGGATAAAAGGGCTAAGTGACGGCATCAATTTTTGAGAAAACAGCATTCTGGAACCATTTCTTCAATAACAATCATTGAAATCAAAATATTTTATGTTATATTCCATTTGGAAGTATCTGTCGATCAGGTTAAAAGTGAAATATAATTTTTGGTTACCTTGATCCAATACAAATAATGCAAAATTTTAAAAATGTCACTTAGCCACTTTATCCACTTGCCCCTTCAATTATTTAGTCTGATCGAACCAAAGCGAACTAACCTTACGTTGACATTTGAGTGCGTGGAAATTTAATATACATTACGAGGCGCAATTATTTAGTCTGATATAACGAACGAGCTAACCTTACATAGACATTTGAGTGCGTGGGAATTGAATTGTTTTTTTTCCGTTTTTTTTTAGTTTTTTTATTTATTTTTTCTCGGTGGTATTTTTACCATTTACCCTCTCAGACAGATCTCTCCAAGTAGAGGTTGATGGAGTTTCATCCGACATTTACTGCTGGTATTCCGCAGGGATTCTAGCACCAACACTGTTTCTTCTTCACACCAATGATTTGTTGGAAAATATCTCGTGTCTAGTGCACAGCTTTTCCAGTGCACAGAAGAGTGGCCAGCGTAATTATGTCGGGAGTATCCATACCAATGATATCCTCCATTTCAATACTTGGTATTATCATTAGCAGTACACTTTCATGAGAAAAACATGTGAGTTTTATTGCCAAAAGTTCCTCTCAAACACAAGTATTATATTTCGTGGCAATTGATGAGATTTGGAGGAATCATTCGTCTCGTCGGTAGTACTCCGCTCACAATCTCTCTCTTCTCTGGAACACCGCTGTTATATATATATATATATATACAGTGTGTCCCACTTTGAGCAGGCACACCCTCGTATTTTCTTGACAGTAAAGGGATTTCAAAATTTGTTTTTCATTACGTATAGTACTCGGAAATATCTACCTTCAGGTTTATGAAATATTCCTATATCCATTTTCCTTGGCTACCTACGACCAATTGAAAAGTGAAACATTGGAATAAACATTCTAGGCATTTTTTTATCGCAAAAATAACACCAGATTCTGTTTGAGAACACACTAAAACCCCCAAATATCAGTGCTTAGTCATCAAAATATACAGGGTGTCATCTGTAACTAACAACATTTTTTATTTGCTATTCATCCGTAATGTTTGGTTGATTTCGATTTTTATTTCCTTAGTCATGAAGAACCTAAAAATGTTCAAAGAATGCTGTAGGGAATATTCGAATATTACTTTTTCATGGCTACCTACGAGCTAATTGAAAAGTGAAAAATTGGGAAAAACATAGTAGGGATTTTTTTATCACAAAAATAAGACTAAATTCTGTTTCAGCTTACTCTGAAACCTGCAAATAGCAGTTCTTGATTAATTAAAATTTACAGGGTGTCATCTGTAACTAACATATTATTGATTTTTATTCATCCCTAATGTTTGGTTGATTTCGAATTTTTTTTACATAGTCATTAATTACTTGAGAATGTTCTAATAATGCTGTAGAAAATATTCAAATATTACATTTTCATGGCTATAGCTATGACCAGTCGAAAAGTGAAAAAGTAGGAAAAATACATCAAGGATTTTTGTAGTACGTAACAGCGTATTCTGAATCAAGACACCCTAAAATACTCCTGGAACATAATTCATGAATCAAAAAAATATATAGGGTGTCATCTATAGCATGGAAGTATAATATTTCGTTATTTCCCACAGCATCAATTGAATATTTTGGGTACTTTTTGACTGGAGAAGAAATTTTGAGAATCAAATTAACACTACGGATAAATAAAAGTTATGCCAGCTATAGATGGCACTTGCATATTTTTAGAATAAAGTATAGAGGTGGGGCTCTCAAGGTGTTCTAATCCAGAAACCGCTGTTACTTTTGTGCTTGAAGTATCATTAAAGTGTTTTCCCAATTTTTTTACTCCTCAACTGATCATAGAAAGCCATGAAACAGTAATATTTGGTTATTTTTTATAGCAATAATTGAACATTTTAGGTAAGTACCTACTTTGTTACTATAGACACAATTTTCAAAATCAACCAAACATTACGGATGAATACAAATTAAAAATGTTGCTAGTATGTAAAACACCCTGTATATTTTAATGAGATCTGGGGGTTTAAACATGTTTTGAACCAGAATCTGATATGAATCTGATATTAGTTTCGAACTACAAAATTTTAGTATGTTTTTCCCAATTTTTCAGTTTTCAACCGGTCATAGCAAGCCATGAAAAAGTAACATTTGGTTATTTTCTATAGTATCAATTGAACACATTTAGGCACTTTGTGACAAGAGAAAAAAATTTCGAAAGAAACCAAATTTTACGGATGAATAACAAATAAAAAATGTTGTTAGTTACAGATGACACCCTGTATATTTTGATGATTTAGCACTGGGATATGGGGGTTTCAGGGGGTTCTGAAACAGAATCTGGTGTTATTTTCGCGATAAAAAAATGCCTAATGTGTTTTTCCCAATTTTTCACTTTTCAATTGGTCGTAGGTAGCCATGGAAAATTGATATAGGTACGAATATTTCATAAACCTGAAGGTAGATATTTCTGAGTACGATACGTAATGAAAAACAAATTTTGAAATCATTTCACTGTCAAGAAAATACGAGGATGTGGCTCCTCAAAGTGGGACACACTGTATATATACCCCATGGAACATGTTTTCCTGAAATATCATCAATCGTTCCACTGTGAGTGGTCTCATTGTCGAGCTCAATCTTCACAGCCCTTTGTCGTCAAATATCTCTCTCCCGTTCGGTTATTTTTCGTTGCTCGTTACATGGATTATAACACTTTTTCTAGATTTTCATCAGAATTGTCAGTATTCTTGAAGAGTTTGCAAAAAAAAACTCAACTTTTGTGTATTTTGTCCAATTTTTATTTGGATTTCTCTTATTTGCCGCACAATTTTGTATTTTTTTAATTCAATCTTTTCGCTGTCAACCAGCATTTGAAGTCTATCAATGAACTCTCTTATAGTGACTGTATTCTTCCATAAATATAAAATATCTTCAATTTAATCAAACTTTTTTCATAATCAAATGAATAAGGAATATTCTATCGATTTCTGGTATGTTTTCCTTAAAATACTTTGAATTAATCAACGTATACTTTCTAATGATAATAGTTAGTTGTATCAATGTATTCAACCATTTACTTTGCTCTTCCTATCCTCTACACATCGTCCGTAACCCTAAATATTTTCTCTTTGAGAACAGATCCCAGGACTTCCGCAACACGTCTACCCAAGCAAACGTACGCTATCTCTCGTGAAAAATGATTTGCGCTCGGATAGCAGATCGTTTTACATGGGGCGATGACAGATACATAAAGCATCTGTCACATTACCCGGTTATTTCCCCTTTACATCACACAATCTCGTTTCCTGTGTGACTTTTGCCAACTTTGCAGCGACATTATTATTGCGGACGTTGTTTACATCGTTGTCTGATCTGATGCTCTCGTTTCTCTATGGCGTGGCTATTAGAGTTTGCCGTACATGGTGTGTCTATTATCGAATGAAAAATTTAGTTGACAACACAAAAGTTATGGGGTTGGCGAGAACATTTTATCGCATACGGGATTCAGACGTATTTATTACAAATGATTATAGGTTTGAGCTTAACGATTATGGAAATAGATTCATTAGTAGTTATGAAGCACCTGTTGTGGTATTTAGAATTAAGATTCGAATTGAATTGAATTAACCGAGGGGAAAACAACTAGTCATTTCTTGTACACCTAATGAATAATTACTTGTAATGAAAAATAACTAAAAAAGTTTTAGGGCCAGGTCTGAAAAAATATTGAAGGGGCATGTTATATGATTTGACTATTTTGATTAGCGTAAATTATTCATCTAAACGTTTTCAATCGTAAATCTGTAATGGCCAAGCGGTCTAATGTAATGAAAATATTATGATGTACACCTAATGAACGAGTTATTTCCCCCTCGAAATTAACTGATGGATTTATTGAAATTGATCACCAACATTTTCATTGCGCATTAAATGAGTTCAGAAATGGTTATTTAACGAACAAGTGTATTAATAAGGGCGATTATCAATCGAGATAATTCAACGCGTGAGCGGAGCGAGCGCGTTAATGTTCGAGATTGTTAATCGCCATTTTAATTCACGAGTTTGCTACCAAACTTTTCCGTCGACCATAGTTTTCAAAAATAGAGATATCTTACTTTCAATGTGTATTTATTTAACGATACGATAAAAAACAATCACTATTTCCTATTTATATTAACTCTAATCAAAGATAGTTTAATTTTCCTTAGTGGTAGTTTTGTATTATTTTTTCAAATTGAAATAACAAAAAAATATTGCTCTTATGTGGGTTTGAACTGTCGACCTCACTGTCACATCTCTCGGCTGTCATGCCAACTTTACCATTACGTCACGTGACTTTCTATGATTGCAAGTGACAACTGGTGTATTGAAGATTTTCTGAAATTTTATTTCAGAATTGACGAATAAATAATGGCAGATAGAACTAACTAATATAAAATGTATTAGAGCAATGTATGTTGGGTTGCATATAATAATATCGTTGATCATTCTAATGAAACTCTCTCACATAGTTATAAATTAACCACATTAGACATAAAAATAGTCACTTATCATATGCGAATGAAATCGTTTTTTTTTTCAATATTGATGATGTAAAAACTATAATTTTTTTTATAAATACGGGCACTATGGATTTTAGCCATCATAATCACTATCTCTGATATATTTAATGTTTATTAACTCCTCATTTCACTTTGAATCCCGTTTCAATAGTTCAGGAGCACTAGATATAGAAAATACGACTGGATGACTATAATTAGAGGTTAAACGACTTACCTAAGGAACTTCAATCCTTAATTATACGAGAATATCACCCTGTAGTTCGTTTATAGTCTCATTCCTGTGCGTACTGTTGAAAGCGATTTGACTCACCATGTCTTATCTATCGCCTTGCTCCAGGCATATCTGGACGTTGTTATAGTCATTATCTCCTCAGCTGTTTTTACTTTTCGATCGCCACTATTTGGTTGGGTTTGATCAGGGGGGGTGTGATATTTTCAGACGTGGCCTTCTCGTATAATTGAGGATTGAACTTCCTTAGGTAAGTCGTTTAACCTCTAATTATACTTCAAAGGCCACGTCCTCAATATCACCCTGTAGATGTTTAAAGTATAAGCGATCTAAAAGTGGGTTCTAAAACTCCTGATTTTATTTTCCCATAACCATAATAATGCAATTTACATCAATAAGAAATATAATTATCCACAACCCTTCTCCACAATATTTTCTTAGGTCATTATTTCAATATCTAAATATGTTTATCCAACACATGGCAGATATGACTGTCATTATTAATGTCATTTTAGATAACTAAACTATCAAATAATACACTAGTGTGTTATAATCTATAACTTACTAGTGAGTTATGGATAATAATTCACGTTCATATTCAAAACTTATTAATTATTATATAATAGTAAAACGATTTCTTCCACTTGTTGAATAAAGCATTGTATGCCACTCATGTGTTATGTTTCCTAAGTCACTTGAGAATTTATTTATTAATCTTTCTTGCGTGACTTATTTTCAACATAACACACTAGTACCATAAATAACTATTTGGCAATCAGTAATTTTATTATGTCCCAATAAATCATTTTATTCACTTCACAACAGCATGAGCAAATTTTGATTCCTCACGTAGATGAAAATTGTAAAATTTATTGAAAACGTTGGACTTTTCAGTCCACCCAGCCGCCTGTCTAATGTTGTCTATGGTCAACCCCGGCCTTGCCGCGGCGGAGGTAGAAGCATGTCTAGTGCTGTCTGCTTTGTATATATTTGTATATATTCCGCCTAATTTGAAACCAGTTTTTATCCATCTTTTTGAGAAAAACCACCGCAATGCTTGTTAGGGTGTTTTTGGCCTTTCCTCAACTGAAATAGCGTTATTAAATCTTGCTTTTTGCCTCTGTTAACGTTCTATTACGTAAGAACAAGGTCCATCAAACGAAGAAACACTCATTCTAAAGTACTAAAAAACCTTTCTTCCTGGTTTCTGAGAATATCAAATAATGTGTGAAACTGTCCAGTAAGAGTCGCAGTGCGTTAACCATATCAATACCATATTTTCTTTTTCCGTAAATACCTCGAGACTGTAATTGCCAACAGTGCATTATCTTCCATGGTTTGATCTGAATTGAAGTAGACAAACGCTGATATGAGCGTGGCCATATGCAAAGAATTTACAACACAACGACCTGGTTGCAACGTTCGTGTCGCGGCGACCAGGACGCAAGCTAATAAAGAATGAAAGAACCAACGTATTGTCAACCTTCAAAGCATCTCCAAACAAATTAATTCTGTTCCAAGGTTTCATTTATAATCCCTTCTAGATAAGCTATGGTTGGATACACCTGTTCATCAGAAACTTTTATAGCATGTGTGTGCTTTTGAAGGGTTTGCGTGAAAAAGTGCTTGACGCTTTTTAATATTTGTGTAAGGTTATTGGCGGATGCTTTTTTTTTAAAGGTGGTGAGTAATTACAGACACATTTTTATAAAAATTATTTTGTCTCTGAATGGACATTGCGTGATGTTCTTTTTCTTCCCGTTTTTTAGTATTCTGAATAGAATCTAATTAAAACTTTCGAACTCGACAGACTCGAAACAAGTTTATTATTTTATCATTTGTATAGCTTGTTGTGATGATCATGCGGGTCATTGTAATTTATGCTACCCTCATTCTGTCTTAAAAAACTGATATGGAACTTATCCTTTTGCAACATTGGATTAGATGGGCCATTAATAATTATCCTTCTTGTCATGACATGTATCTATGGATTACTTTTCAAAATGTATTTACACGTGTGTAAATATCTTCGTAATAATAAGTATTCAAACAAATGTTATATTTTGCTTGAGAAGTGTCCAACTTTTGCAGGATATACCTATTGTTCAAAAACTGAAATAAATATTGAATTTGCACTTGTACACAACATTCGTTTATTACAATCTTCTTGTTGTGTTGATAATGGTTTATTTATAAAATTATCGAAAATGAATGCTCCCAAAATTCCTGAAGTTTCTAATAAATACCATTTTCATTTAAGTATATATATAAATATGAGATAAGTATGAAATAAGGTGTTGAAATCTTTGATAAGCATCCAAACTTAAATTTCATTCAAACTTGTTTACTCTCGAACCTACATATGAATTTGGAATAATGAAGTTTTTTATTGAATATACCTAACTGATGGTGTATGCCAATTGTGTGCCAAATCTCGATATCTTAGACTTCAGTTAACGGACATATATTATTATCATTTGGATTATATTTGTTTTTCTTTCAAAGTCTAGTTATCATTGTTATTCCGAAAGCACTCCGTATAAGCAGGCTCATTTAATTTTTACCTACCCGCCTCAACTCCTCACAGAGCAGGTCGGTGAAAAACCGAATTACCAAAGTTATCTGTGTCCAGACAGAATGTATCTGCAAGTTGTATATTTTTACCAGCTTCAAAACAAAAAGAACAATCAATGTCATATCCCTCGTGTATTTATTCTCGCGAAAGCCAAGATTTAGACGTCCCAAAAGATATCCACATGTTTTCCCATGCTATGCACATCCAAGACATGATTCAATACAATGTATTCCATCTTGATGAAATAAAAAGAAATGTGCTGATCGTAGTGCAACTTTAGCAGAAAATGTTGGATGGCAAAAACCCGAAGGGAAGTGAAAGGGTGTGAGCCGACGAGAAGGAGGAAAAACATTAAATGTTCAACTGAGTCGATATCCACGTAATTCCAATAAATTTTATTGGTAGGAAAACGTGCGCTGGAAATTTACTTTTACGACGCGACAAGGATACGAAATAGGGACGAGACCCTTTTCTAAAACTCCTAAACGACTACACGAACGACTCTGTTCGAGATTCGCGTCCTGAATAAACGTTGAAGACTTACTAAGGTTTTTCACGAGCATAATGATAGCGGTTGGCGTTATATTTCGTACAAAAAGGGATCAAAGATACAGTTTGGCTATTATCTGACGAACAAACCACAAATCTGTGAAACGATCAGCACGAAATATCATTTTTTCTAGTAGGACATCAAACTACTGGGAGTAGTTGGATTTGTTTAAGTATTATGGAGCGTGATTTAATTATTTACTAATATTTTGACTGTCTAAATAGAATTTATTGTTTTAGCCTGCTTTTATATTCCATATATCTTGAATTTTGCTGTATGTCTCAATGTTGTATATTTCATGATCAAAGCTTCAGTGCTATTAGTGGAAATATTTCAAAATGGCCGATCATTTTTTTATTGTGGAAACTTTGGCTGCTAGCTTTAGCTGCCACTGCTGCCAGCTTCACACTGGTGATTTGTATACCATTTTGATTTAAAGTTTTTTGGAATAAATTATCATTATTATTATTTTTATAGTATACATTCATGTGAGCACGATGTCACACTTACAAAATTTGGTTAATGTGTTTAATGTATGATTAACAATGCGTTTGACCACCGAACTTGATAAATGATAAAGTGAAACCTCCATTAACACTGCCATTCAAAACATATCGTGCCGAACATCAAATTTATTAAAGCAGCAACAAAAGTTTTCATTCATATTTAATTGAACAGCCGACATAATCGAAATAAATTGAAAGTAAACATCAATCTCAATCCCTTTATGATAACAATAATAATCAAACACCGAGCAAAGCGTGGGCTTTGGTGGGCTCTCAATAAAATTGAACGACATACAAATACACCAGAAAAATTGAGCAATTTGAATGTAATATCATCGGTGTGTGAGGAAGTGAGTTTGGTAGAAGTATACCTATGTACGTACTTTTCAAAAAACTAGCGGTTGTTTTATATACGATATGGTTTTCTTGGAAGTAAGATTTACGGATAATTTTCAGTGGTTAAAATCCCAGAAAAGAAAAAATTAGTCAGCAAAATATGTCATTATCTGACGGTCTATTTGGTCGCTTAATCATATTAATGACTCATTATTTAGATTATTCCGTTGAACAATTTAGATTTATCGTTACTTCAGTCTTCAACTGTTGTAACACTTCAAGAAAATTTTCTGTTTTTCTAGAGAATCGATATTGTATCCATTTCAAACTACAGGAATTTTATCGCCAGGAAATAATGTCGCGTTAACGAACAAATTGATCCAACAAATAAACAAGCCAACATCAAACACGAAAACGTGAGATCGCCTCGAAGCAAAAGATGAGGGAATAAACTTCTTTTTCCTTTATTTTTTCACTGAACGGATCATAATAAAATTTGACGATGTCGCCCATCTCTTCGAGAAGTTTATTCATGAATCTCTAGAGAGCCGTCTAGCTATCGAGAACAGTGGAATTCTTCCAATGATATCTCGATTTCCGCCTCGAGATTGGAGATTGGGGGTCGGGAAATACGCAACCCACTAGAGAGGGGACTCTATCGAGTTTTCTTGTTCGTCTACCGTTCCTGAACCAGTATTGGGTTCATTCGAACAGTTGTTTCTGTTGCAGCTATTTACCTACTCGGAGTTTGAATTCTAACAATATCGGTGAGACGTATGCATAGTAAAAAGAAGAAACAATTTTTCAATTCTACTGTGTGTCCCAGTTTTGGCATCAACTTTCAGAAATATATTGTTTGTATGAAGATTTACCTTGAAATGGCAACAGTTGTCACGGATAACTATACATCTTTCCAAATATACAGAATAGAGATGAAAGTTTGAATTCTAAAAAAACCGAAAAGTTGATCAATATATGTCACATTTGGTCAATTAGGTTTTTTTTGGAATGCCGAATAAGTGTGCCAATATTCTCAAATATGTTATTCAAAATACTGTTTTGACCTTTGTGTCTTCGAATGATTTAATTTTCGTAAAAGTATGAGGGTATGTTCATACCGCGACGCGTTTTTTTTATGTTGTTCATTAGCTCATACTAATAATAAGACCAAATTTCTTTCTTGAAAAAAAATACTGTAATATAGCCCATATACATTCGACACAATTTTTTAGACAATCACAAACAAAAGTAACAAGTCATAATTACTGTTTACCCAGCAGATTTTCAAACTTTGTGCTCTTTATGTAGTTGCAACCAGTGGACATATGCGATAGTCCAAGTCATATCGAAAATGTAGGTTAGGTTAGGTTAGGTTAGGTTTAAATGTGAGTGAGCCCATATCAGGCCCTCCACTGCGGCCAATGGCCTATTGTGGCTCACCCTATGGTTATATTTCTCCCAGTATATCCAATCTCTTAACGAAATTGAGTAACATATTGGGAGAACAGTTTACCAGATCTTCTGGCCTTACTTTTGTATTGCCAAATATTGAAAATCTGGTTCTGGCCGCTGCAGGGCATGTACACAGGATGTGTTTAGCCGTTTCATCATCCTCCATTCATAGACGGCACTCTGCATCCTGTGCAAGTCCGATTTTATGCATGTGGTGTTTGAGTTTGCAGTGGCCAGTGAGTAAACCTACTATAACTCTCAGATGTGCTCTACTGAGTTCTAGAAATTTGTCAGAGTCCTGTTTTTTCCTTGTACAAGCAATAAATGCTTTGGAATGGGCTAGGCCTGGTAGACTGAGCCAATACTCAAGTCTTTTATTGTCTGCCCAGGCGGTTGTAGCATTCTTGGCAGTGCTATATGCTAAACCGATGACCGGTTCTGGCCCAGTGAACGTTGTTTCGGCCCCCCCTTTTGCTAGGGCGTCCGCTATTTCGGTTCCTTCTAGGCCCGTGTGACCTGGTATCCAAACTAGGGTAACGTTGTTGCCTTGTGCTAGTCGGTTCAAGGTGTCTCTGCAGTTCCATACTGCTCTGGATTTAAAGCAGTTGGATTCAAGCGCTTTCAATGTTGCTTGACTATCTGAAAATATTTTTATTGTTTTTCGTGTGAGGTGTCGGTTTTCCAGCTCCCTTGCACACATTTCAATGGCATATACCTCTGCCTGGAATATCGTAGCTAATTTACCCAAACTGAATGAGCGTTTCACTACTGGGTTCATACCATATATTCCGGCTCCGACACCTTCCAAAGTTTTGGAACTATCGGTGAACCACCTTTCATTTGCCCTACATAGGTCAGTTTCATTCCGAACCCAGTCTTCTCTTTCAGGGAAGACCACGGTGTAGGACATGTTGAGGTTAGTGGTTTTAGGCATGATGTCTGAGGGCATTCCCAGAATGTTGTGAGCTATTATGCCTTCCAGCATGCTGCTGCTCATGACACATGCCTGCGGTAGACTAATGGCCGCTTGGTAGAGTCTGTATGTTGACCATCTTGCCTCTCTCTCCAGAACTATGTGGAGAGGAAGTAGTCCAAGAAGAGCTTCCATTGCTGCCGTTGGCGTGGAGCGAATGGCCCCAGTAATCGCCAGGCACGCTTGTCTCTGTAGTCCGTTAAGTTTAACCTGGGCCATTTTTTGTTGGCCTTTGTTCCATCAGACTACAGAGCCATACGTGATCATTGGTCGTATGACGGTCACGTACAGCCAGTAAACTTGTTTTGGTGACATGCCCCATGAAAATGTAACTCTAGTCAGAAAAGTGGAAAAGTCGCAAAAAATGTAATGATACACATACACATTAAGTGGACATACCCAAATATTCCAGATTGCACGCCTCATTGAAAATAATATCCCAAATTGGTCCTCTCATTCGTTAAAACTTGATTTTTGAACAGTTTAACTTTTCTGTGTTCTATTTATGGTAGTTTCCGTAATATTTTCCAAAAATTCATTTTTTGATGATAGTTTATAAATTGTAATCTATCATACGGTGAACCTTCTACGAACATGGGGAAATCCTATGTACCCATGTATGAGGACCTGGTAGCTCAGTGGTTAAGACCGTCGCGTTCAAAGCCATTGATGCTACTGGTCGGGTACGTTCAAATAGTAAAGAAAACTTTGAACACATACAATTCGGTATTTACGTAGTAAATATTAACACTGTAAAGCTGTTTAAGCTTTACGGGTCACTTTGACACCCGAGTCTAAGTTCCGGAATGCCTCGGGCGCCACCTCTGTTTAACGTGCGGGAAGGCCACTTGCTCCGGGCAGCTTCAGTGAAGAAGGTAATACTTCAGTGGTCGTTCCTAATCGCTGTTGGCTGATTAAAAATTACTGTATAATTATTTATATTAATTAATCGCACCAATCGCAGAGGGAGGAGACCGTACGCAATATTTCATTTGTAACTAATTCACCCTAGTTGGAAATACCTAATTTTGTGTACTAGTTTACAGTGCGAAATGATACTTATTTCAAGTAGGTCGTCAGAAAATGTTATTTTCCCTGTTCGTTGTAGCAGATATTTCACGAAAACCGCGCCATCCCACGATCGCAAAGTCGTTAAGTTTATTAAACGCGATTTACGACTGTCAGCTCGCGCTGTCCCGCATCAAATTGGAGCCCTAAAGAGGTCGTAAATGACCCATAACGATGCCCTTGCTTTACCATCAATTTTCGCGTTTTATGTATTCCCTCGAGTTTCGAATTGGCACGTACGCATACTTGATCTGTTCGACTAATGAAAAGTGCGAAAGATGATATCAATTGTATGACTTCGTAAAAAACTAGTTTGGCTCATGAAACTCTTTTTCTGCTTTCGTTCTTGAAGTAGAAATTTTCCGTACTAGTACGGAAATAGTTATTATCCTAACAACGGAAAGACTATCTTTACCGCACGCGATTGCCATTACTCGAGTGACGGAAAGCGGACATGTTTCCTTCAACTGCATTTTAAATTCTTATGTAGCGCTCTTGAAACTTTTGTCGTCGGGATTTTTTTCCTGCACATACAAAGGGTGACTCTTTTGGTCCAAATTTCACTCGAGTTTTCCACTTCTTTTGGTGGGCAAAATATACTGTATAATTTTCTATAAGTGGTCATCTTCAGTGGCGTGGTCGAAGTACTCTCCTTGACGTGACTTATCAACTCAAAGAGAGTACTTCGACTGCCGCAGTTGCAGTTGAAAAGTTTGGAGATTTTAACCAAAGAATACCACGAAAAACCAACCAGAACATTCACGCCAACTGTAAAAGCTTACATTCCTACATTTTTTATATTCCATATGATAAACGAGATATTACTTCCTCAGTTGTAAGCTTTGCTATTTAGCTTTTTCTCCGACATATCTCTTCATGTGGAGTTCAATGGAGTTTTTTCTGACACTCAAGTAATTATGATGTGCCAATTCAAACCATTGGTAACTTATGAGGAAGTCGTTTTCACGCCAGCTCTCGAACTATATCCTTTATTATAGGTATATAGGTATATATTATAGGTACTGTTGAGGCTACCACCCCTCCCGGTATGGATCAAGAAGGAGGCAATGGCAGCTCATTTGAGGATGCGAGACTCGGAGGTCTGGGTAAACGAAGGAGAATTGATAGGACATGCGGAAATCGCAAAGTGGGCGGAGCAGGAAATTCCTATTTCCGTTCTCAGAGTGAAAAGCGCACAAGACAGACTGCGATGGAATAGGAAGTTTACGCTTACTATTCCGAGCAGAGAACAATGGGAAGGAAACACAGTGGAGCTTCGTCCAGGAGGCCTAGCATGTTACACGGACGGTTCGCGTCTGACTGACAGACAGGCTTCTGGCGCAGGCATCTACCTGGAAGGAAGAGATATACGAGAAAGCTACGCTCTAGGAAGATACACAACAGTTTTCCAAGCCGAGGTGTACGCCATTCTAACCGTAGCTACGAGGCAAGAGGTGAAAGAAGGGCCCGAACAGAAAATTTATATCTGTTCGGATAGTCAGGCAGCGCTCAAAGCTATCTGTCATCGTAGACCAAGCTCAGTTTTGGTACAGGAATGCGGAGATGCTCTTGAGAAATTAGCGGAAACAAAGGAAGTCGAGTTGGTATGGGTCCCTGGTCACAGGGGGGTGCCGGGAAACGAGGTGGCAGATGAGCTTGCCAGAACCGGTTTCGCTGCGCCGTTCTGTGGACCGGAGCCAGTACTAGGCATTGCAAGAGGTCAAATCTCTTCTGCCCTAGATGAATGGGTGGAAAGAGAACTAAACGAATCTTGGAGGAATACCGCCGGCTGCAGGCAGTCAAAAGACTTTGTGGCCGGCTCTAGCAAGTCAAGGATGACGTGGCTTTTAGGCAGAGATCGCCAAACACTACGCCTTCTCGTAGGAATACTAACAGGCCATAACAAACTAGGTAGACACCTGTCACTAATGGGTATAAAAGACAATCCCATTTGCCATATGTGCGAAGAAGACGAAGAAACTTCGTCTCACTTCCTTGGCGAGTGTGAGGCGTACGGGAGGCTAAGATTCGAAATCTTCGGAGTCGAAAAACTCCAACAAGAGGAACTCATCGAACTAGAGTGGACGGACATACTGACCTTCGCTAGAAGGTCACAAAGGTTCTGAAAGGAAGACTAGAAGAGGCGATGTAGTTATGTGGAGAGCAGGGGATGGCAAAAAGGGCCCATTGGGGCCTACTTGCCTGGCAGCGGCCTCCCCATGATTACTACTACTACATATCCTTTATTCTTACATCTCTGAAATACAGAAATGTTGGCGATCTCTTCTCTATAAAAATGCCCAAGGTTTCCTCTTCAGCTTTTCATATACCTATGCTTCGCTCATCGAAGTCTTATAGATTCTTCCGATGATTCTTGCAGCTATATGTTTCCATAATCACGCAGAAGGTGCCTGTTGTTTAGACTAGCTGTGAATATAAACTTGGTACTTCCTTTTTTTTCAAGGCATGTCTTTCTCCTATTTGACCCTGAATTCCGGTGAAAATACCATAGCGAAATCAATTTTCGGAAGGCAGGTCATAACTACTATTCCTTCTGTTTGGGTATTCCTTTGATCTGCTTCGACAACTCTGTCTAACACTATACTTGACTGTTACTATAAATTTATCACTGTCATTAACTGGTATCTACCATCATTAAATTTGTTATCTGGCTATACTTCAAACCCTCGAGCAACTCGAATCACACTCCTTTTATAGCTCCAACCGTAGTTGATAATTAGTATCGCAAAACATGTAGCAAAAAACGAAACTGATCGTATTTTCAAGATACAAAGAATGCGGTCGTCACATTTGCGACGACGACAAAAATTAACAAGGGAATTTTATATGCGAGCCATACATCATTCCCATTAAGGTTATCTGTTTTATTAATCGGAAAAAAAGCTGTTGAGCTTTGAATCCGTTGTTTAAACATAATGGCCGGTCGCCGTTGCTACTGTGTTGATAAAATAAAAAGTCTCATTGTATGCAAATCACTCGGCTGAACATACAAATTGTGTAACACGATTTATTTTAATGCCCCCACACACAACATCAATAATGTTTTTTTTTTGTTAATGTTACTGAATTTATATAATGGTGTTTTCATTGTTCGAAGGTCCACAATGTCATCGACACGACAATCGCTGTTATGAAATGTAAATTTGGAGAATTCTGAAGCACCTTCCTTCAGTAATCAGGCTGTTTACTCTGAGTGTATTTTGGCTGGGTTTGTTTCACTATGCGGCCTCACAAGTACCGCGATCTATTAGATCTTTTGTGCATGGCCTTTATTCTGTTCCTAGGTTTCCGAATTTTGTTCTCTCAGTATCGTGAAATATCCCTCTCTGATTCGTTTTTTTTTTTTTAATTCCAAGTCTTCCTTGTCCAACTCAAGAAGATGTTTAGATTTCCTTGTCAAGCTCACTAGCCTTTTCGCATGTCCTGACCGGAAAATGGTGTGTTCTGTGACCTGGCACCCACATCAAAGTAGTCTGGTTGTTTTTTACCAGTTGTTTCAGGAATTGTTTGCAGTCCCAAGTCAGCTTAGATTCGAAAGTTTACTATCTGGCTCAGTCTGAAGGCACTGATTACACATAGATGCAATGGTGGAAGGTTTGGCATTACCCCTAATGCCGCAGTAAGGTCGATCTTAACGCCCAGATATTTAACTTCTTTGGCAAATGTTACCAGGGTTCCATTCTGTGTTGGGGCTTTAAGTTCGTTCTTTCGCATCCTGGTGATTGGAACCAGCATTGTTTTGCTAGTATGGACATTTAATCCCTCCTTTGCACACCAACTTTTTATTGAGTTTAAGGTTACTTGCATGTGGTTGGAGATTCCTCCTCATGTACCCCTAATAGTGCATTTTTGAAACAGGTTCTTTATTTCAATTTCCAAAGTTTCATGAATTTCTTGCAACTCATTGATGAAGCATTTTCGTCTGTTCTTGCAAGACTCTATCAAACTATTTTTGTCTCTTGTTTTCCTGATTTCGAATACAATTCTGCTTTCGTCCTACTACTTCTCTGCAACCAGTTCCGTTTCTATTCTTCCTTTTATTTTTTCTTCGTCGTTTGTGTATGTGTCAACGTATCTGTAGCACCCGCTCTTATTCTTTGAGGCGTCGATCCTCAATCCTCATATACCAGTGATCACCCAAATATTTTTTTCCGCTACTGCAATTTCCCCATATGTTACAATACTTAGGAATATATTTGTTCTCATTTTTCAGTTGAGATGAATTTACATGTATTAAATGCTAAAAGTATATGTAGAACACAATTTTTGAATGAATATTTTGATGATGACATAAGTACTGGATATATTTCAAAATGAATTTTGGTGCACTTTATGTATTATGTAAGTTTTCTGATATATTCGTATCAAATCATTACAATGGTTGAGTGATTATTTGGTGTTCGAATGAATAACTCCATCGAACCTACCTTATCTATTCGTCTAAATTACTGCCATGCTGATCGTCATATGTCTATATCGGCTTTTCTGCTACGATGTCAGCTCTTTGCATGAAGTAGGCACACAGTATGAAGGAAGCTCCCTTAATTTTTTCCCGTCATGCAGCCTTAGGAAGTCAAGGCTAAGACTCTCGCACCGTAGAATTCCATGACTAACAGTTCTGTCTCTGTTTTCCAATTATTCAACCCTAATGTAATTTCACCTCATTCTATAAAAAGTAGAATTAAACGGTACAACGGATCGCACCCCAGACTACCTTCGCTTCAAGACATTGTTTTCCCACGTTGTGTTGTTTTTTTTTTTGGTTGTTTTAGGATACAAAGTTCTGCCAGCGGAAGAGAAATAAAATGCGTAATAAACTAAATATCTATTGAAGCTTCTTGAAATACATATCAATCAATTTTGAGTACTGAACTTCTGCTGATATATTTTATTATTTCAATAATCTCATTGGAAATTAATAAATTTCAAAAACGATTTGCTTCTGAAGAGAAACTTTAAAACATCGCCAAAGTATAAGAATCTGAATAGTTATCAAAGTTCGGTGAGAACAGATTTTGTCGCCAATTGTGCTAATGGGCTTCAAGTATATCGCACCCCTACAACCATGGAGTTCTACCAGGTTCATCCCACAAGAGGTTCATCTTTTTGGGTGCACGCCATCTATGGGAACCAACCCGATACCGTCCTCCCCATCTTTTTGAATTATTTGTGCACAGCAAAATAGTTGGTAGTTTTTATACCTCTTTTTGACTTTCTATAGTAAGCGAGGATCCATATTCATTTTGGGATGAGAATATCGTTACAGTAGATGGAAACATACTTAGTTCAACCATCTCATAATTTAGCGTCAGATAGAAAAAATAACACGGATAAGTTTTTCTTCAGTAAATATTTCAAAGCCCTCACACAGTGGAGACAACGTAAAAAAACCATTTTCAATACTAGTGATTGTAGATATTTCCCCATTCACAACCTCTGATTTTGATTCACTGGGTTTGAGAATTTTAAAAAAAGTTAATGGAAAAGAAAGAATGACTTGAGGAGACTTGGCTCCATACATTCTGTTAACAGAGTGTGTGAGTGAGTGTGTTTGTTCCATCAATACTGTCTCAACGGTGGAGGTTTCGGAGATCATATCAACAGAGTGAGTGAGAGAGTGGGTGAGTGCATTCTACTAATACTATCTCAACGGTGGAGTTCCGGAGAGTGGGTAAGGCTATAATTGTCGAATGTCAGATTCCTATAGGCGAAGTTTCACAGTTTAAAATAATTATTTTTAAATGAAATTTATAATTACCGAGGAAGTATTCAGGTCCAACTTGAGTTGTGGCCAGGTGGAAGGTCCCAGATCTTCTGACCTCTCCTGAATTTCGGCTAGGTATTTATAGCGAAAATGATGTTTCCATAGATACCAAAGTGTCATGTAGAATTTGATGTGTTTGGCCGGAAAATCCAATTTTATTTGGAATCCACACGAACCAAAAATCTGAAACTTACGTAAAAGGGTGCTAAGATAACTAGTCTTTCATTATGGACAGCCCTTCCACGCTAGTTGGGTCTCATTTAATCACCAAACCTCCCGAAAGTTGGACAAGCACGGGTTTTTGACAAGTGAAGCGTCGGTACAAGTCCTCAGAAAAGGCCCCTGCGTGTGCCTCCCTTTGCCCAGAGTAGTGATTGATTTTAGTGTCAGTTTGAGAGGAAGAGTATCTACTACTAATCCAGGGTAGTAATTTGTATGCCAAGCTGATCAGAATTACCCCATGTCTCCGTGACGTTTAGCTGTTGTACCAACTGTACACCAAGCAGTCTACTCTTGATCTTTTTGTTACGAAACCAAACTGTTTCGTCTTGAAGGTGGTGTTGAACATAAGAGATGGAGATATTGTGTAACGACGTTGTACAACATACAGCGCTCTATTCTTTTGTGGTCAATACTTTCGCTTCCAAGAAAGGAAGTCTGTTAGGTCCTTCTCTTTCGTACAGGTAGGTATATTCAGTGTAAAGCCTTGTATACTTCACCTATTTTTGTTATTACTTACATTTTCCCTGTATAGGTAGAGTTTCAGAATTATATAAATAAAACATCACCCCTGTTCACCCTATCTCAATTTTTTTTTTCTAAATTATTTCAACTTTGTCAATTGATTGTCAGTGCGAATAGCAATTGTCAATCCTCTTGAATATCTGAATGAACTAATAATTGGACGATTACTGGGGTTTTCAACATTGGCATGGAAACGAACCATCATCTATAACTATTAATCCTTCATCTTGTTGCTAGAAGATTTTGTGAAGAGTTAATCAAAAATTGTATTGATATCAATTTTTTTTCCCAGAGGAATGCTATTCACTTCATTGATATTTTGTCAGTTACTTTCGGAACCAAATATATTCAATTTAACGGAAATATTCACTTGTTCGCTGAAAGCAATAAAAGTTTAATTAATTCCGTAGACAGTGGAAATACTTCTGTAATTTCCAACGCGCTAGAAAAACCGCCAGTGCACCCTCTGGTTCACAGGACATTTATTAAAACCGATTCGAAGCACGGATGAAAAGAAAGGCTAATTGAAAATTGATGAAAGTGCTGATACAGCAGGCAGCCTGGCGGTTGGCAAACCGTCCCCGTAATCGGGGTGTTCTGCGCCACCCACTCCCACATTTCCATATTAAAGAGCCTTTTAAATATTTAAAAGAGCAGAACCGCGCACTTGCACATCCCGCAACATAACTCTGCGTCCAAAATTCACGATCAATTTAACAGCCTTGGTTTGAACGTTCTACAAATTTTACATTGTCGCCAAATTGCGAACTTCCACCAGACATCGTTTGCATAATTCAAAATTGAAGCTGTGCATTTATTTTGCATACATTTATAGTGAACGATGTTTTGAATAAAATTTTGTAGTAAATGGACTGCGAATGAAGAACATTTCCTTTCCACTTGGAATGAAAGAAAATATAACGATATAATATAGAGAATTAGATATGACACTAAGGTAAACACGATTAGATTTCCACAGATTTTATTTCACTCTCGACTTGTTTCGCTTCACATTAGCTCCCTCATACGATTAGTACACTAAGTATTTTGTTTTTTCAAACGTAAGTATTTAAATCTCTTTCTTATTATTTAAGGTAATTAGGACCTACTTATTATTATTTCTAATTCCTAGAGTCATACAACCTGTATTAATTGATAATACCTGGGAATTTCATTACATACTACTTAATTAAGAAAATGAATGAAGGAAAGTTATTGGGAAATAATTTCTAAGAATTCTAAATAATTAAGTTCAGTACCTTCATTTCTGACATGACGAATTTCGAATCATAACATTGATGAAAATTTAGAAATTCTTCATGTCGAAAATAAAGGTATGCTTAATTATTCAGAATTCCTAGAAATTAATACATTGAACAATTCAAATTGTTTACTCTATGACCAGTACTTAGTAACTCTCATTTGTCGAATTCATTCTCTTAATTAGGTAGTAAGTAATGATATTACAGGTACATTGTTTGGTATTTAAGATGTTTCCAATGTTAAATAATTGAGTGTACTAATCGCTTGAGAAAGCTACTGAGTAGCGAAACATGTCGCAAGTATAACAAAATCTGTAAAAAACTAATCGTTTCACTTCCATCAAGTAATGGCTTAGTCAATCCAAAATACAAAAATACAGTCTGAAGTAAATAGTATAATTTGGGGGTACCGATTTTCCTTCAGACAATAGTTATATGGCTGGCTACCTTGGGGTCACATGAACCATGATTGCGTTCTCAAAGTGGTAGCTGTTTATTTGTTTTTTAGAAAAATATGTCAGTAAATATAAATACGTAAGTAAAACATTATCAATGCCGACTATTACATATTGAGTAGCGAGTAGCACCTAACGTTCAAGATCCATTATTACAAACAGTTCAAAAACTTCGAGGAATTTGCAACAATGTTATTAAAATACAAACACAAAAGGAAAGCAAATCAATCAGGAAGTTGAAAAAACAAATTACTGAATTCTTTTGTTTCGTCTTCAGGACTCTGAAGCAAAAGAACTAGAACATAAATATTTTAATGGAATTTTACAATGCGGTTTATATAAGAAATTATGCATTATGGAAAATTACGTAAAATTGTAATGGTTAAGAAGAAAACACTTCGAACAGTATACAGAAAAACAACAGATACGTCCTCACATTAAAAGGGGTTCTCCGAGTTCCGAAAATTTGAAAATATATACTTCGACATATATAGTATTCAGATGCTATTTAACCAAAAGAGATGGATCGATCATCAAAACGGTGGTTGTGATCCAGAGCACTTCTGATATTAGAAATGTCCTCTTTGAACCGTATTTGATTGGTCCTCCTAGTTTGCCCCACATACTCCTCGCAGTTATCGCAACTAATTTTATAAATTTCTTACTTCTTTCTCATGTTTTATCTCATACCCCAAGATTTCTTGTATGTCATACGAAGTTTCTTATACCACCTTCATATTGAGGGTTCTAAAAATTCCTCTCTGAAACTTTTTTTCATAATATTACTACACTACGAGATCGTATTCCACAGTGCCTCATAGTTGAGCATCTTTACAGTTTTTCGATATATGCAGCCGTTAATCAATAAAACATGAATTGTTTTTTTCATTGAATTTTTGAGAACTATTAATAAATTACTTACTGAAAGCATAGGCCATCTAGAATAATGTGTTCAAAATATGTATTCCAGGCTAGACAATTTTTAGAATATCTCCTATAATTAAAATAACTGTTTGGGATTTTAATAGAATTAAATCGCTAAGTAGTCGAAAATAAATTAATTTAATGAAGAATACCGTGACAGTTGAGTTATTGAACTGAAGATGATGTCACTCTGGATATACATCAAATATTTTTTCTTTTTGGGGAAGGGCTATCTTCAAGATATTGGACATAAAGAGCATTCATTTTTATCTTTCTATTCTTAGAATGATTTACTTCACAATTTCCACATTTTTACAAAGACAACGAAAAAGCTTCAATCGCCCAATCATGTGGACATCATATCCAGGTGAACTTACAACTGTTTGTGTGATATGATTCGTATACAATTTTTAATGCTTCACCATTAATCTCAATATGGATTTCCTGGCAGTAGGATTATTTTAACTGTCAAATTAACCATCTTCACAATTATGCAACAATTTATCGATGTATTTAATCCGATTATATTGAAGTACTTATATTATTATTAGGGGATATATTTTATTAAGCTTGCTATTAATAACATCATCCTAATTGTATATCGAATGATGAATTGACCCATTTCGGCTATTGAATATGCAAAATATGAACATTCATTATATTATTACATGTGCGTGTGAATGAAATGAGCCATAGATAATTCATGTTTCATTACATAATAATGATTTTATTATTTAACTCGATTTTGACATTAGTAATTGAATTTTGATAATATAGAAAATCCATTTTTTTAAATTCATTTATGCACTATCAAAAACTTGATTTTCTGCTTCGTTCCACAAGCTATTTCCCTTCCCGTCAACTGGTTTTGATTTATAGGTATGATTTGTAACGCTTAAATACCGTTCTCATAAATGGATTCTAGTCAGTCGGTGATGCTTCCCTCACGAGCTCGCTCTCTTCTCTGGAACACCGAAAACATCGGCGAATTGCCCCACCGTTAGCGGTTCCATCGAGACCGACCCGTCGAACTCAGTCCCCATATCCATCATTTGTCCTCACTTTGGAAACATGTCGAACATCTCTTACCCAAAGCTCGTTCTTCCAACGAACCGCAACGCTTTGGAACTCACTCCGTCGGTAGGTGTTCCCTGAGGCATACAGCCTGCATAAATTTAAGAAGTACACCAATTCCTACCTACTTCTCCTTAGGTCTCACGATGTTCTCTGAATATTACAGTATTTTCCTTTTCGTGAGAACCAGTACATGAAAAAACTCACCTGTCAAAAATGTCTGTCGATTGTTGTCCGTATTTGGTCGATTTGATCGTAAGATCCTGTCTTCTTCAGGTCGCACAGGGATTTAACTGATGAATGTACATAATACTGTATGAATGATATAATATATTATTCATACATCAGAATAGAATGTACTGTTCTGAAAAATAAAAATTTGGTTCCAGCATTCAACATATAGGTATACATTTTTTATAAAATTAGGTAATATATATACATTCATCACTTAAATTTAAATTTACATAAAGGAAATAAAAATTTGTGATATATCGACATTGTGTCTTCACAGTGTAATAATACAATATTGGTGGACAATATATTGAAATCATCCCTACATTCACACGATAAAATGCCAGTGTGGTAAATTTAGTAGTAGTAGATGTACTATTATTATAGTATGATAGCTCATTAAAAACGATCTAGACAAGTGAATGTGATAATAAGAGGGAAAGTGAAATGAAATTTACAAGTTTCGTTATAAACTATAATGTTCAAACGCAAAAAAGCAAATAGCACCAAAAAATTAACACTCTTTATGCAAAAACATAAATAAAAATAACGGAAAGGAAACCATTCTTTGAACGAATTGAAGCGCATTAAACAAGTTGATGATATTTCATTTGATATTTTTAAGTCTATTCATCAAGTTCAATACTTCCTAGCTTCTTTTTACTTGACGATCATTTCTAAAGTTGCGCCAACTTGCTTCGGATTTTCAAGATTTCGATTGAAATATAGTGCAAAGGGGTATCTCGGCGCCTCTGCAAAGGATGTGCATGATGTGACGAACTCGTTTTCTATGATCACATCCCATATTCTGTCGTCGGAACCTGTGAAAAAAAAATAGAGAAAAAATCCAGGAAAGTTCAAAACAATAATAGAATGTGATATTTTTCACATTCAAAATAGATAATAAGCATTCTAATAAATTTCATTTTCAATCATACAAATTGAAGAGTTCTATATACGGAGTCCTTCAAAGAGTTGGCATCAAATGGAAAAAAACTTTTAATTATAAATTATCTTCAAACTCCACTTAGGCGTTGAGTCCTGCTAAAAAAAATATAAAAAATGACCTACTGAGACGGGGTCACTTGACTTTCGTTATCTGTCAAAAGTAATTATGTTAAAAAATAAATGCTTCAAAAAGGCTTGTTTTAATTTAAAAATATTAAAAAGAGAAATGTTGATTGTATACCAATTTTACATAACCTGTAACATTACATTTTTTCAAAATAGTGGCTCATAATTTTCAAGGCCATGTTTTTTACGAAGAACTTGGCTTCTTAACTGAGGTATGCGAACTTAATATTATAAACTGTTTTCTTAAAAAAAAATTGACATTTTTTTTGTGATGAAAATTCAAGATCATCATAATTTTGTTTCTCCGACTCTACTTTCTTCTCTCTTTCTCTTCCATATGTTGAACATTATTGGGCAGACTCTGTGAGTGGCATAATTGCTGATGTTGGCAACCTCATTGAAAATAACTTCTGAAGCACAATTATTCAAGAGGCATATAATTTGACTTCCATTTTTAATGTGATGTTTTTAATTTGTTTTCATCATTTCCTTGAACTAATCAATTTCCAACCAAGCATTTCAATTGTTTAGAATTTTCTGTAATCTCTAATGTAAAACGTTTTTTCAGAATGATGGCGAATTAAGTGAAACTTATATTTTACCTAGCTATTCAGAACAATACTGCATTTGTTTCAGTGAAATTCACTCACCGTGATAATGGTAGAGTTCATATTTTCTCAAAAATTGTTTTCAGTACCATAAATTCCACAAAGAACATTGTACTTACCGACAACCAACTTCACTCAAAACACACACAATGAAAATGAAGTGAAATAATAGAACAACTGGCATAAAATTAGTTCCGACTTGTATAGGCCAAAGAACGTAGAGCAATGATCAGAATTCAGCATGTACTCGCGGAACACGTTCAGCATCCACGTGATAAGCAGCAGAAAAGCCATTGGATGAAATTTTATTCACTGGAGAAATCACAAAACGAGTAGTGAATACCACTCTTTTCTACAATATTATAATTGTGAAATTACCGCTACAGTTACAGAAACCTTGTGAAATCACAGTATGAAAACAAATATGATTTGTGAATCAACAAGTTCTATATTACTTTCACGATGTACTAATGATTATTTCATGTGATATCCCAAGGCCATTGTGATGATTCAGAAATACAGGAATAATTCCTCTCAGACTGTGTTTTTGAGAAATCAAACTAAAAATACAATGAAAACACTGTACTCGAATCACAATTTATGCTAAGATATTCCTCACTGTCGAAGTGAAATTACAATTAACACTGGAATTCATCGTCATTATTGTATTCATACAAGCAAAAATGGATATTACTTGGTATATTTGATGAAACTCTTGACAATCACAAATAAATGTTAATTCACAGTTATCTTTTGGGAAAACCATGTAATATTTTGTATTATCAAATGGTGCATTGTAAATTTGCATTCAAACCGATAGTAAAATATTTTTACAGCGTCTATTGCGGTAAAATCTACAACTGTTGGCTGTTATTTTCACGTTGTACTAGCATTATTTGTTTCAGTGTACTTCTGAGTGTTGCTCGTAATGGGCAGGATGAAAACAACAACTCAGCAAGTCGACACGGTTTTTTGTACACAAATAATCGAATCGCAACTACCTAGTGGTCAACAGTTAATTAAACAATTAGCCTCTGTCAACGTAAACTGTATCGTATTGACAACAGAATGGAATCATTTGAGTCGATTGAGAAAGAAACAATCGCATAATAAAGCATCGTTCCGTCAGACGCATGAATAAGAAATTGTTAAATGGTCGGTTTAGGTTGTAAATCGTATGTTAAGCTGCCCGACTGGATCCTGTTACAAAACAACCGATAACACAAGATCACTCATGTGTTTCTTGGTGAGAACAGTGGCGTGCCCAAGGGGGGGGGGGGTTAGAACCCCCCCCAAGATCCTCCTTCACATTTCTTAGCTGTCGCGAGCCGTCGAAGCGTTGTCCTAGTTATATGGATTTTTTGTTGTTACTAAAGACATTTTTTATTTTATATTTATCATTTAGTTTATTTTCATGTTGCTAGCAGCTGTAAGCCTGTAGTCCGGTTGTTTTCAAAATAAAATGTTTTTCTTTCTATGAAACTATTGAACCATTGATTGAACTGATAACCCCCCCCCCAGAAAAAAAATCTTGGGTACGCCTCTGGGTGAGAATGATAATGAGACTATACCGGGTGTTATGGAACATCTCAAGCTACTTATTCTGGCTTTACTTATTCGAAATGTTAATGTATTATTGATTCAATGTCATTAGACGATTTTATAATTTACCAAGGAGGAAATTCTATTCTTGACATGATTTTTTGGGGTTTACACGCCGCTGCAATTTCTGGCAGGGCCAAAAATTAGATTTGTCATAACTTTGCTAAAAATTATTATTATTATTATATTAGAGATGGAAAAGGAAAAGTGTAAATCATTTCTGAAGGCTCCTACCTTATCATGTAAATATAACATGTGAGTATTTAAATACCTAAAATGTGTTCTGTCCCACTTCACGTAGATGTTTGCGGAGGATCCGAAAATCATGAATAATTTAGTGAATATAGAATAATTATACTAAAGCAGCAACCCATACTATCTTTGGACTATATGCAACGATTTTATGTGACAGGTCCCACTTATAAATGCCACAAAAAAAACTTTGTTTTACTCCACCCTCTTTTTCAATTTAAACATAAAACCGGCAATTTCTTCAGTAAATGTTGAGATTAATTGCATATTTTTATCCTGCATGCATGTTTATTAACATTATTGTGAAGTGCAAACCTGAAACTTGAAAGGACCCCGCACATTTAGTACGTAAAATAGATTTCAGCAAATTTTGCTCAAATTTTGATATATTGTAGATATTGGCATCCTAATTGTGTAGTACAATTTACAGATCGATCCTATGTCTAGTTTTCGAGGTACCTACAGGTGTCGGAATTTCGATTTTCGCTATTGTGGGTATTATGCATCGATTTGATTTTTGTGCCCTAATTCGAAATTGAACTGTCTTAGAAATGAACTTATTGTATCTAAGTTGTAGCTCATGAGTCCCTCCATACGAATAGAAAATAATATCTCACAATTGGTGTTGCATAAACAGCATGACAGGATAATGTTCATGGAAAAAAATAAAAAATAATACCATAATCGTTTTGATTTTCATTCAATCCATGAAAATTAGAAAACAAACGGCAAGAATTTGACAATTTTTTTATAAAGTATGGGTCTTGATCAACTACATGAGGATTCATATGATTTCTTGTCCAACAGTATATCTAGTTTTCCAGTTACAGGGTGACAATTTGAATGCTTTCAAATGCTACATCTCATGAATAAAATCATATAATCATTACGAATTGTCCATAACTGTTACCAGGATATGAGAGTTAAACTGACTCGTGAAATAATCCTTCCTATCACCCCCATTATAGCCGGTAAATAGCTAATAGCTGATATAGGTATATAGTAAGTAATAGCTGGTAAAAACTGATCTATTCTCCCTCCTCATCAAACAATTAATTAACTATTTAATTTGTGAACATCTCTGCGTATGGGAATGAAATGAAAAAACGCATCATCAATAATTTATATACTCTAAGTAGTAAGTTATAAAAAATATATTAGATAAATGAACTCAGAAAACCTGCAAAATAGTGGTTTTTATATTCTATATACAATTATTATTAACATCTTCAGTTTCAAAAATGAAATATTAATGGAAAAAAATGTTCAGACAAGACAAGCTTTTATTCAAATACAAAAAAAGTAAAAAATAATTCCTTTAGATGTGTATGTTATTCTGTGAGTTACAGATTCAAAAGCTTGATTCGGGCAGGTTATATACCTGCCGACTAATCCAGGTTGTTCTATCTCTTTATTGCAAAAGTAGGTCATTACAGACAGCTTTGAAGCCATCTAATACTCATTGGAATGATCACAAATATTCTGGATATTTGGTTATATTGGTCTCACGCTAGTAAAACGATTCCTATGACGCTATACCTCACTCATTTTCAACAAGATGGGATGTTCCCTATTTTATAACGCCATTGTTTGGCCTTGGCTTAACCATTTTGAAAGGCCCCAGATCTCCGCATTTGACTTCAATTCCTTTTTTTTTTCAGTTCGTGATCCATGATACCTCGGCAACTATTCATTGAGGACCTGCGACAAAGATTTCACTTCAAAATGTACCGAAATAATTTGGGAATTGTTTTTTTTTCTTTCTATACAATTTTTTTGGACACCTAATACTATATTTTCCAATATTATTTTCTTGTCTTGTTTTCCCATCATTACTCTTTCCCTATTATGTGTATCACCCCAAAACAATCAAAGGTAGCAAAAAGAATGATGCAATTTGTATAAGGATAAGATGAGGACCATTTGTGAGTCATTGTAGTTCCTATGTATATATCCTACTTCAGTTCGAGAGTTACACATCTGCGTTGTGAGCGTTCAAGTAGGCACCTGGTATATTTTTTCGCGTATTCTTCTGTCGTTGACTGATTCGATAATTTACTGAATATGTCATAAAACTCATTCCAAGGAAATATTCAATATACAGTGTGTCCCACTTACCATGCTCACCATGGGTATCTTTTTAACGGTGAGAGATACGAGGTCGGTTAAATGACACCAAATGTGGAGTATCAAGGCATTATGGAATTTTTGTTGAAATAAAAATAAATGGCTGCTCCAAGTTGGCGGACAAGATATGTGATTATGGTTCGTTTCCATTCAAAATTGGTATGTGGGGGTTTTTGAGGTCGGAGATCATGATTTTTTTGTTTAAATTTATAAATTCAAGATGGCTGCTTCAAAATATTTGTTTTCGTATAAATGACAATAACTCCGTTGTTATCAACACGAAACTATTACTGCGACATATCATCTGCAAGAGAAAAAAAAATTATTTGTAACTGAGTCATAGTGAGCTATGACCTACATTTGAAAAATTAAAGTTGGTGCTGATATCTCAAATTCTAGAAGAGTTGGGATAAATTTCATATTTTTTTCGAAATCTCTTTGAAAAACTGCCATGACAATGTAAAATTCCTATTTGAATACTTTCATAAATAAAGAAGTTACGGAGGAAACATGAAAATGATCAAAATCTGTTTTTGATAAACTCCGACCTCGTATCTCTCACCGTTAAAAAGATACCCATCAAAATATCTATGAGGAAACTGTGGAAAGTGGGGTAGTCTTTGTTTTGTTTCCTCCAATGCAGTTTACTGTTGCTATTTATTCCGTATATAAAAATACCCTGGAAACCGAAGCTTTCGTTATCTAAACCCTCTTGTTTATTTATCTCGACTTTCTCATCCCCTGCTGAAATATCCAATAACCATCAATTTCAGATACCGCGAAGCTGAGAGAATGAATATCGGTGGTGGCTTTGTGCGAAGCCAAATTTCCAAATCTACGGTCGATCTGAGAATGGACTTGTATAATCAAAACACGTTTCGCAACATCACAGTGCATCTTCAGATAAAAGTCGAATTGGTCCGGTCTCGCACGCTATGAATGGTTCATTTGTTTCGTACACAATGGATTCCCTGTCGATGCGAACAGTGGTCTCGAAGCTCGGCTTATCTGGCTTGTTAAATGTATTTGTATTTATATGCTGGTCGGTGTTTTTCGTTTCTATTTTTTTTGCTATAAATTCACTTGCCTGCATCGGGTGTATGCTATAGAAACGATACTGGGTTGGTCATGTTATGTTGTCGCCTGGTCGGATGTCAAATCGGCATTTTTGATAAAAATAAATTGCTATTTTTTAATTTTTTTGCCATATCGACACATTACTTGTGTCCTATATTTGTTCTCCTATCATTAATACAAGCAATTTATAAAATAAGTAAGTAGAGGAAAAGAATATCAATTTGGTGACATTTTGTTGAAATATTCTTAGGAAAAACTTTCTTATTTACAAAATGTAAATCTTTGTCTTATTTATTTCCAAAAATGTTTAGTATAAAAATACTTGATGTTTTCAATTTCACCCAATCTCCTATACTTACGTATTTCTTCAATTTCGTATACATTCTTTGATTCTTCATAGTATTAGCTGCAGAAAGATGATGAACTACATTCGCTTGAAAAAGATACTGTGTATCGAAACATGTCGCAAAGACAAATACATTTTGTGGAAATTTTAATCGTTTTTTACCTTAGTGTCATAACTATGGATTTCCATCAAGTAACGGCCACGTCAATCCAAAATATGAAGAACAGAGTTGTTATCAAGATGAATATTCTTATGTCTAAAAACGTCTTATTGGATCACAGAGAGCCTAGTAAAGTCGATAAATACGAAGAATAAATTATTTAAAAAAATGAAACGTAAACCACATAACTTAGAAATAAAAAATGAATTTAAAACCTTTGATAAGTATTTGAACATGCTAAGCAAAACTATTATAAACAACAAATAGAGAAGGAGCTGAATAATCCAAAAAAATTATGGGAAACACTAAAGAAATTGGCAAACTAAAGACTAACAATAAGTTAACCAAAATAACCAAAATGTGAGGGGCGGGAAATAACAGATCCGGAAGGCATTTCAGTAGATTACTTTACTCCGGTTGGAGAAACGTACGGTGCAAAAATTAGTCCCAAATAAGATTTTTCCAGCAAAAACTACTGTAAATAGTATTATGATGTCAGAAACTACTGAAGATGAGGGCAACACTGAAACCCGGGAATTGATGAAATCACATCGGAAACATTGATTGCTATAGTAGATGAAATCATGGTACCTCTTAATTTCATACTGAATAAGTGTATTGCTGCGGGTTATTTTACACTGAAATTTAAAGAGGCTATCGTGACAAAGAAAACTATTTACGTGAACTTAGCCACACTTTTCCAGCCACAGTTTCTGACTTACGACCGCTGACGTTGAAATGCTGCGAGAATTACTCACACTGTTGCCAGATCAATTACGAATACCTTAATAGTAAATCATGATTTGAATAGGGATACAAATCAGAATAATTTGAATCTACTCACAATTGAAAAATAAATATGTGTTAGATATAATGACAATTGAATTGTAACCGAATATTCGCCGGAACGAACTTCGGAAGGCAGAGAAAAATCATGCTTTTCGCATAAAAAATATATTTGTAGGTGCGTATGATTACGACATGTTTCTCTATGGTCTAGATTGAACATTATTCGTATTAATTCTGTTTTGCGGAATGACAACTCTGGATGCGCCCCCTGCACCACCCCATAAAATAATATTGTACGAAATGTGGGAATAAACTATAGCATAGTAGACGCTGATCAACTGACTAGACACAAACATTTTTCAGTTGTAATATAGCGAAGTAACTATACTATTCAATTTCTTGCAAATGTGATTATCATTCGAATTCCAACCCATGATTGATATAGATTGCAGGGATGAAGGTGGAATGAAAGAGTCCGCGCTGCTGAAAAACAAGAAGTAGCACATGAAGGAACAAGTGATGGAAAAAAATAAAAATATTTTTCCGGGCTATGAAATGTTGGTAAAGAAACGCGCTGCTGATAAACAAAAAAGACCACATGATTGCATCAGTACTTACATTTATTTAGGTAAGGTTGAAAATTATGTTTTTTTTAATAGCAAATGACAAAAACTACCGCATTCGCCATTATATAAAATTTCAGAAATAGAGAAGTACCTACCTACTAACAAGGAACAAAATCCTGCTATTACCGCAAGCCATTGAATATGTCTGCCATGACTCTTTGGGTTTCTCATGATCTCTCAGTTTGAAGATGACTACCACAGTTGCAGTCGAAACGTTTGTAGATTTTAACCAAAGAAGACCACGACAAAACTTGGAAACTATCCAGAACATTGACGACAGCCGTGAAAGCCGACATGTCTATATTTTGTTTTGGTATTATTGCAAAAGTAACCTACTAATCGAAGAGTTTTTGAGTTGACACCCGGTATAAGTATGTATCATTCGTTCCATCATGATTGATGAGTAGAAAACGTGCACGTGTAAAAGTACTACGTGATTAGCTGTAGACAAATAAAAACTAGTTGGCACTTTGATAAATTATTGTTACACAGAAGAATACGACAAAAACTCGACTGAAAAATTTGCGCTGGCGAGATACACAAATAGTGCATAATAATGTGAGATGTTATGATGGTGACGATGCAAAAAACTCAAAGCCGACACGTATACGAGTATTAATTGAAATTCAATCAATATCCTAAGATGCATCTCCGACCTCTTTTCTTTTAATTATGTCCACAAGAAACTAGTTACAAATGAAAATAATCTCATTTCACCGCTACGGCATAGATCTCGCTTACTGATAAAGAAAGCCATTTTCTGTTTCTTCAATTTGCTGCATTCGTTTAAAATTACTTTATGAGCTACGTGATCTTCTTATACGTGTCTTTCAGACTCTCGAAGTCTTTAGTCCAACTTCAGAAATCCATTAATTGTAGCACGAGTGCACACACTTCGGGTTGCAAGACACTTGTTAGTTGTTTTGCGATGTCGGCAATAATTGTGTTAGATATTGTATCGAGTCTTACGCATTTCATTTCGATATTGATTGAAGATAATTTAGTGAAATAGAACGTTCGAATATGATGGAAAATAGTAGCATTCTTAAAAGGGAACGAGCAGGACATGGATGAAAGTGAAAAGTACGAAGGCGTAGAAGGGCCAACAACAAAATATTTTTCGAAACATTTTGAATTGCCACTTTGGACTGACAATTGCCACTTTGGACTGACAATTGTCACTTTGTACTGACAATTGCCACTTTGAACTGGCAATTGTCACTTTGAACTGGCAATTGCCACTTAAAAATGGCAATTGTCACTTTGAACTGACAATTGTCACTTTGAACTCACTTTGAACTGGCAATTGTCACTTAAAAATGGCAATTGTCACTTTGAACTGGCAATTGTCACTTTGAACTGGCAATTGCCACTTTGAACTGGCAATTGTTAATTGCAAAAAAACAATATGCATGCAGTTGGCAATAAATATCTTTTTTGAGTAACAATATACAGTTCAAAGTGACAATTGCTAGTTCAAAGTGACAATTGTCAGTTCGAAGTGACAATTGCCAGTTCAAAGTGACAATTGCCAGTTCAAAGTGACAATTGTCAATTCAAAGTGGCAATTGCCAGTTCGAGGTGACGATTACCATTTCAAAGTGGTAATTGCCAACTGAAAGTGGCAATTGTCAGTTCAAAGTGGCAATTCCAAATGTTTCGAAAAATATTTTGTTGTTGGCTCTTCTACGCCTTCGTAGAAAAGGCCTTTATGTGAATAAATATCTTTCGAAAATTTTATTTTCACAATAAAAAAAATAAGTTAACATTGAGATACCTTAGTTCAATTTTATGTAATTTGCTAAAATCCTTTACCAGCGTATATTTCGCCCATATCCAATAGTAATTTGTAAGTTCCACTACTGAATAGATTTGACATAGGATGAAAATATCCCTTGTTTAGATATATTTCATTGTGTAACAGTGCTGATTATTGAATTATTCAAAGAACTACATATTTGATATCAGTACTGTAAAAAGAACCCTATTTAAAGATGATGTCAGTCTGTTGACAGCGAAAAGGTGCATAGTTTTTTATTGCGATGAGTCGTTTTGGAGAAGTTTCGTCTGAATTAATCACAAAAAAACATTATCAAAATCATATTTTTAAAAACTGCTTGGTGATTATTATTGTAGTGCATTTAAATACCTATTGTCGGTGATTTATTTTACTAAAATACTCCCGAACTTTTCTCTTGAATAAATCTCTTTCAACTCTCTTTCCATCAGTAACTTCACTCATGGAACTGACATTGGATAAAATTGCTCGGCCTATATGGTCTCGCAATTTTTTCATGTCAGTTTTCCTCAGAAAATTACAGATTGACTGAATTATTTCGTTGAAAAACGTAATTTATTCGTTAAAAAAGGCTCTTGGGTTTTTACTCCAAATATAAATAATGTCGGTATGTAACTAATAAAAAATAATTTTTTGAAGGATGATAACTGAAGATACCGATTATACCAGAGATAACCCACAATTTTAAATTCCATTTCATTAGTCAGAAAACAGTTCCTAACAATTCGTCTATGTTAATGTGACCCGTCTGTATGAATAATCCAAGTTCATAAAATTTGAATAATATCAATGCAAATGGACTGCCGCCTTCGCATATTACAATGCCGGGAGACTAAAAAGTGAAAAGTGTCCCCTCTCCCGCATGCAAAGTCGACGATGCAAACGCGATTTTCGTAGCACATGTAAACCAAGCGACAATTCGTTAAGTGAATATTAATTGAATGTTTTGATTCTATTGTATTCTGATTACGTCCTTCAGTGAATGAGGTCCTTTCCTATAATGGCCGTTTACACAGAGAATCAACACGATATGGAAACAGTCGAATTACTTGTTCTGAGACAACGGAAGGTTAGTACTCTATTACGTTATTTAAGCGATGTCGAAATATGTGACGTTTTTGGTATTTCAACTAATAGCAGCGGGTTATTCTGTGGTCATTCATTCGGTTTAATACGATAAAAGTGTCTGGCCCACGATAAAACATTGTTTACCTTCGAACGGTCAAAATTAATTGGATTTACGTGCGTATGACATCTTGAGTGAAACAATTCAATCGATGTACTTCTGTAGATTTCAATGGAACTTGTTTCGTCAAAAATATGTATTTACATGCCACCATCCAAAATAGCGGAAAAAATAATCCTTCCAAATACAACTCGTTTTTCAAAATTTTAATTACTTTTGATTAAAAAATGAAAAATAACTACTTTTGGTTTTAGATTCCTCTTATTAGATGTGTTAGGATAGTTAAAACACATGAAGTTTAGTTATCAGTTATGTAAGGAGATACATTATCATCATTATTATTGTATGGAGATGAGTCTGTAGAGTAGAGCAGTTGAATAGAGTGAAAGTGGGACTACACCTTTTTCACAAGTAATTCAGAAAGTGTAACTTGAAATTCAGATTGATAAAATGTAATTCAGATTTGTGAATTGTATTTAATCCAGTACTCACAGACAAACTCGAGCCAAAAGTGAAGTATGAATTGTAGCTCTCTGAAATTCGGCACAGGACATCTCAACATCATGTATTATTAGAAAAAAAAATTGTTTACCAAAAATTAGAGGTGGAACCTAAAAAATTTCTCATTTAAAAAAAATATAATTTTTTGTTATTTCAGAAAATATAAGATTTATCAAAAAATGATTTCGATAGGTTGGTCCACAAGGTTGGTACACAAGAATGATTTTCAGTAATACCTTATGAAATAGGCTCGTTTTCTCAGAAAACATGGTTTAACACCGACATCACATTTCAGGCTGGCGCTGACCGCCACTTCAAGTACAGGCAGGGTCGAAAATTAGCTGTGTCAAAACGTTGCTAAAAATTATAGTAAAAGGAAAAGAAACGGTGTATATCGTTCCTGAAGTTTTCTACTTCCTCATGCAAATATAACTTGTGAGTACTTGTGGATATTTGAGTTCATATGAAATAATTATACTGAAGCAGGAATCAGTACCCTCTTTTCTTTGGACCATATGCAACCATTTTAGACTAGTGAGACAAGTCTCACTTATATATGCCAAACAAAACACTGGGTTTTACTCCTGCCTCAGTTTTCAGCTCACCTATAATCCCGGCAGTTTCTTCAGTAAATGTTCACAACAGTGTTATTGAACATATAAGCAAGACATGAATAAGCGATCATTTTCAACATTTACTGAACAGAATTCCGGTTTTATGGGTAAGTTGAATATGAGGCAGGAGTAAAACAAAGTATTTTTTTTGCATGTATAAGTGGGACATGTCACACTACTTTAAAATTGTTGCATATATAGTACAAAGAGGGTATGGGTTGCTGCTTCTGTATAATAATTCCATATTTACTAAATTATTCATGATTTTCAGATCATCCGCAAACATCTCCGTGAAGTGCGACAAAACACATTTTAGGTATAGTTCATCCAATATCAATTGCAACAACTCGTATAGATTCAAAGCAAGCGCCGCGGCCCAGGTGGACTTAATTTACGTGCGGCAAAATGCAAAGTTTTTGGCTGGAGAGTTATAAATCATCATTTAAATGAGGTGTCGGCATATCAAACGAAATTGTCAGTAAGGCTTTGAAACGATTGTAATGTTCTGCAATTGATATTGGAAAGACTATACTCAAATACTCGCATATTATATTTGCACGAGAAAATAGCAGTCTTCAGAAACGATATGAGTTAGCAATCAAATATTCGGCTCCGCCAGAACTTTCAGCGGCGGGTAAGCGTGAACCTGAAATTTGATGTCGGCCTTCAAACACGTTTTTGAGAATACGAGCGCATTTCATAAGAAATTACTAGGAATAATTTTTGTGGAAAATTGAATTGTTTTTCACTTTGTTGAGTTGTTTTTCCGATAAATCATATACATTCTAAGATTACAGCAAAAATGTATTTATTTATTAAAAATAAAATATGTTCCACTCCTGGAATTTTGGTAAACCATTTTTTTTTCGTGTTTATCATGGTTCCAACTACTAGCATACCAAGTTTGGTGGTGCTACAATCGATCCTCGTCTTAAAACTGAATCGTACTGGATTAATTTCAGAAAGTTTAATTTGAAATTCAGATTTGTTCATTGAATTTCAGAGTATTAGCTATTCATAAGAAAATAATTTACTATTATTTTACTGCTAGGAAAATTTTAAAATAAATAGAGCTATTTTCAATTCTCTGTCAATATCTTTTCAAACTTTTTATAAAGTGTATAAAATTGAACTCTAAGAAACTTTTTCAAATAGCTTTTTTCGATATCTTGCCATTATACTCCACTTTTTGCCTCTCGATTTGTAGGTTATGTAACTTTTCCCCAGAAATTTTTTTCCAATATTCTAATAAACTTTTTCCATATGGTACATTCTTTTTGGCGGTCGCTGTATATATCGGCCAACGGGCATGTCTTGAAATGTCAAAGTTGCAGAATGGGTGAGTGTTGCTCTACCACAATTCACCTCCTGTATCTATTGCCTGGTCAATGATGTGCTCAAGATACACATGCCGTTGTTCTCCAACTCCTAGACCTGCAACTTGGGGAATTGACAGATTTACTTGTACATGCTACCATGGTTTCGATTCGGTTTTTCATTGAAAAGTATATGTAGACTCAAACTAAGTTCCGTCCAGAACGTTTTCGAATTTGGGATGCAAAGTTCCATTATCGCACACAAGGGCAACTGTTGTCCTTTTTACATAGAATGATTGATTTCCGTTATCTTGCCATGAAAGACGACTTGATAGTTGTATACTTGCTTCACGTCCGGGTTGCATATAAGCAAAACGTACCACGTTTCAGTCAATGGAAGATATTCTAGCTCTCTGATTGGTTGTGACCAAACACAGGTGCACTTTGCCATCCAGACTAAAACGTGGTGCACTTTGTCGCCCGGAAATTTATTCGAAAAAATTTCCTGTGGTGAACAGGCAAGCTAGGTTAGCTTGCTCAGGTTGGGTTTGTGTGTAAATCGCAAGCAAAAAACTAATTCATGCATTTTCTATTCGCAAGCTAGGTTAGCTTGCTCAGGTTAGGTTTGTGTGTCAATTGCGAGCAAAAAAATTAATTCACGCTAGTGCAAAATGCACCACGTTTCAGTCTGGATGGGCAAAATGCACCTGTCTTTGGTCACAACCAATCAGAGAGCCAGAATATCTGCCGCTGACTGAAACGTGGTACGTTCTGCTTATATGCCTCCGGGTTTCTAGGAGAATACACGGATTTTTCTTGATTTCTTGATTACAGTTGATACTGATGTCTGAATTACAACTTACGATTTCTGAATTACATCTCACGGTTTGTGATTAACAATTCACTAATCAGAATTACAAATAAAACATTCTGGAATACAATTTTCTATTTTGAATTACAAGTTACTGTTTCTGAATTTCATTTATCATTGTTGCAGCCTCATATATCGAACAAGTTTTGAGCATGAGCTAGCTGTCTTAAATGTCCTGCGGTGAAATGATATGGTTTAAATAAAAAAAAAACTAAATACGATAGTTTTAGAACAACTTTTCAAAGCAACAAACGGATAAAGATCGGAAGCTTCGGCATATGATTCAGTGAGGTATTTGTTGCATTTTGCTTTAAACATATTATTAAGCCGGAGATACATCTGAGAAACGTTGCCATTCGTTCGCATTCGCTGGTATTGCCATCAGTGCTGCTCGTTCGTAGTCATTCGCGGCAACGTTGCTTGGTACTGACCACATTAACGAAGTTTCTGCTCATTTCAATTTGCCAAAAACATTAACTAGCGTTCCACTCATTCGTGAAGATTAGTAGATGGTGTAAACATCTCGCGTGGTCCACGTGTTTTCTGCTTTCTCGTTTTTTTTTCTGTTCGTCGCTTTATGATTTTATGTATAATGATGTACGAGGCACAGGCTACTATTAACTGATTTTCACTCATATTTTTTCTTCACAAACGATATCAACCTTTCTGCTCGACTCACAGCGAAGTACTACAAATTATTTTCGACACACACATCTAATAATAAATCGTTGTAAAAAAATGATGAAAACTTGAAACCTCTCTTAGATGGCCATGACAGCTAATAAACTATTGCCTGCCCTCGTTGTTTTCAAAACAGACGACTGTCTCTAGCGCAAAACATATTTACCTACTAAACTGGGTGATTATTAACAAAGGCACAAACAAAACAATAGCGAATTATCTAAATGATACAATAGTATCGCTTTACGGATATTGTTCTTGTTCAAGCCGTAATAAATACACATTCAAACGGATGGTAATTAAATGTTCGAATGTTTCATGCAACATGCAAACGCATATTAATTCAGCGTTGCTAATATATAAAGTGTATATATGTATTATTACATGTGCGAGTATATTCGAGCCGCTGCCATACCATATTTTCGAACAATGGACGATGAAATTTATTAAATGGTTTCCCGTTTTCAACAACTGTTATTATTATCTTTTCATTATAGTGGATGTGGCAAAATTGTAAATAATTTTTTTAATGGTGGTCACGGAATATGAGTTAATAATGGAACTTAAAACATTACTATCGTGGCGTTAAAGTGTAGTCATTTTCGATGGATAATTGCATATTAGTTTATGTTATAGGCACGGCTATTGATTTCAGTTCATTATACACCAGGTCGGAAATAGAATACGGAATAACTTCTGTTGCTGACGTGCTGACAACTCGATAGACTTATCGATTTGGTTGTTTTGATGTGTTTTCATGGATGGTCTGGTTGTATAGTCAGAAAAGCTTTCATTGTTATATTTTCATTCATCAACGTTTTTTGTCTAGCGAGCTATTCAATAATTGAACCATACATAAACCCTGCACCCCGAAAATTTGCTATGTTTTATTAACATAAGTATTATAAACAGTTTAATGTATGATTTCTATAAACCTAACAAAAATAAAATTTCCACTATGGAAAATATTGTGCGTACAACAAATCCTTTGACGGAGTGGTAACATCTTATATTGTTTTCGGAAACAAAATCTCTATTGTAAGTATGAAATTATATCATAATACATTATTGCATTTTTAATTATAATGATATTAACCTACAGTCAAATATTATTAATAATTTCGTAAATGGAACAAAATAAGCACTCTGCATCTAATAGTCATATGAGTGAGATATCAGGTAATATATTCTCAGTTTTCAAATTTGCAAAAGTTAGACAATGAAAAAGTCAACGTTAAAAAAAATGCAATTTAATTCGAGTATTTTGTGATTTTTGCGCCTTAGGAAGCGAAATATCGAAACTCCTTGTATATCTCTAGGAAGTTATCAAAAAGTTAGAAATTTCAGCACTTCAATCATTCGAAAATTTTCAGCAGTAAAAAAGTTAAGAGACGGCTGTGCCAGCTTAAGCGTTAAACTAGCACAACCCCTTTTTCTCCGAAACGGCTTGAGTTAGAAAATTGAGAGTTGTGTTACTCGAAACCTATTGAAAAGTTAGAAATTTTAGCGTTTCAATCCTTAAAAAAATTTCAGCAGGAAAAAAGTTACGGGGCGGCTGTGCCAGCTTAAGCGTTAAGCTAGCACAACACAAAACACAAAAGTTGTGTTAGAAAATAGTTATTAATTAGTTAGAAAATACTGCACTTGTTTTTTTGGATTGTGCTGAAACGGCTGTGCCAGCTTGACATACGTCTAACATTCAAAACCAGCTAAGATGTGTTCAGTTCTTCAAACTGGAATCTTGGTAAAGTTGGTTAAATTAAAAAGTAATAAAAGCTCAGTGTTTGTATGTGTATTTGTGCAATTGACACTTTCACAAATATTCTTGCTAATTAATGCACATAACTCTTTAGCGTAGTCGTTTCAGTTTACTCAGCGGATTTACACTTGAATTCGAAGTGGCGGTAATTTACTGAGAATATTTGTTGAAATGTTCAGGGTGTCTATACATGGCGATATTTATTATTCCGTGCAAATCGATGATTTACTCAATAAATTTCACCCCAGTCATGATAATTCACTACCTACCTACTCTTCTTAGATGATGTACAAAGGGGTGTATTTGGGTCATATTGGTCATATTCAGTGGAACAAGCAGTAAACGAATAGTTGCCATTCTTTTGTTCCGTTATAGTTTTATGCAAATGTTACAATTACTTAAATGGATAATTTAATTTAGGTTGTTGAGAAAATAATTTCATAGTGAATTTTAGTTCAGACTTTTCAAAACGTGTAAAAATGTAAGTACCACTTTTTTTAAGGTTTCTGTGACTTTTTATTTGATATCTTCATTAAGCTTATTTATACAGGGTGAACTACCACCGCTTACCGAAAATGTGCAACACCACCTGTAAAATTTGAGAGCTATCAGTGATAATATAAGCATTTTTTTTGTACGACTGAATTATGTGCGTTGTCCAAACCCAGCCATGCTTTCGCACTCATTCATCGTTGTAACATGTTATATAGAATCGCCGAGTGCATAATGGAAGATAATCAATGATGATCGTTGTACAGTCTTGTCTTGGTTGTTTTTTTTGTACTCTGGTTTTTACGGAAAGGAAAATCCTGTATTGTTCAAAGAACATCGTGAGAGCCGAGGGAAAGTAGGTAGTAGTAGGGCACAACGAATACCTATTGGGTGTGTAGATACACAGAACAACATACTATACGACATAACCCGTTACCTCCAGTGTATGCTATCAAGAACCCTTATAGTCCTAGGCGATTTGGTAAGCACTGACAATTGTGCACGTCCACAATATGTCACCCGTAAGAAATATCCGTCAGTTTATTCAGGTTGAACTCGACCACTTACGGAAAATATTACAGTGTGTTCTGTTCACCAAAAGAAGTGAATCTTGGACAAAAAAAATTGGATGAGTGGGAAAGCGCCAACCCTGGATGAACATACGTGAAAAATCAGAACCGGTGTTCTTTCGTTCCTCCTCCATAATCAAACGTGGTACTGAAGCTGGTGATTTTAAATGAAGTTTTAGCATGACTACCAATATGAAGTTGCAGAATGAATAATTTTTGCAATGACAACCAGGAAAGTGGAATGAAACTTTCCGAGTACGCGAATACAATGGTTTTTTTTAGGCATTGAGAAGATCGCCGGGAGTCGAACATTTACTTCAACTTTCATAGTGCAGTGTAAGGTTCTGAAAAAGTTTTATCTTTTGACTTCAGTAGATCTAATTGACAATATTTTATATCCAGCTGTTGGAACAGCGATCTTTACGAAAAAAAAAAACGATTTACAAGAAGATTTTCCAAACATAAAAAAATGGAAAAAGATAAATGCGAATTGTTATGTAGTCAATCAAATACTATAGCAACTAAACGGCAGGATACGGTTGGGATCTTGCAGACCAATTGAGTGGAGTTAATGATATGGGGAGAAACTCATGCAAGCTAGACTTACGAAGAATATGGGAGAACATATGCTTGTTGCCATGTGAGCAGTCATCTGGGCATGGTCTCCATGACAGGACATCTGCATTTTTATGGATACTCTTCTTGGAGTATCTTGATCCAGCATACTACTCGGCTCGCAGGATTTTTAATCCATTAAAGGGCTGCATGATCAGTTCTCAATAGGAATGTCCTTTCATATACGTATTTGTAGAAAATCTCTGCCCTTTTGACCACACCTAGTAACACAGTAATTGCGCACCATATTTCTGAGGGCCTTGTTGAAGTAACTAATGAACTTCTCCTGACCCTCCTGGATCCGAGATAGGACAGTTTCAAGTCCCACGTTGCCAAAATTAATTTTTCGTTCTGTAGGCGACTACTCAGAACTGGTCAAATATCCTTTCAGTTTCCTGTACTTTTACTGTGTTACCCTTCAGTTAGTCTGATTGTCTGATCAGTGGTTGAGCGATATAAGCAAACCCCAGCACATATCGGGAATATTAGGTGCACAAACCCAGAAAACTAGTGTATGTCTTCTGGAATGGATCAATCCTTTACTGACGCCTTTACTGTTTTGATCTTTGGTTCGTCTTCCATACACAACGTGGCCGAGGTATCGTGCTTCTTTCTGGAACAGATTCCTTATTTCTTGGGGCTCAGTTTCAATCCCTTGCAGAAATAAATCCTTCAGATGTTTCAGGTAGGCATGTCTTTTAGGAGAGTCCCTCCGAAACCGTTTCCATCAATTTCTCAAATGTGGCTGGAGCATTGCACAACCTGAATGGTATAACTGTAAAAACTGCTACAATACTGAGCCGACGGTAAATTTTGATACCTGATGGTTGTGTTTAAGGTTCTTCATCATCCAGAACTGTTTATGAACAAGTTTTCCATAAACCAACAAAAAAATTAAAATAAAAAATTAAATTTTTCATGGTAGATAGGTGTTATTGGATATCTGAACGTAGTTTTTAATAAAAGTTCTCTTACTCTCATGTTTCAATTGTTTATTTATTTTGTTCGATACATTTCTTATTATGAACAGAAAACCATCGACACTAACTATTGCCTAAAAAAATAATTTCTCAAAAAACTCTGTATCTAATGAAGAAAAATATATGGGGAATTAAACGTATAATGAATTTTAAGTTTATGAGCATTGATATCAGACGCTATTCACAACCTGGACTGGAATATTTTTCCCAGAAATAAAATCTCCGCAGATGTTTCGCGGCGCATCCACCTTCTGTCGTATTTTCGCCGGGGCTGCGTTCCGCACGCCCCGAAATTCGCGTTCCGTACTCCGCTGCTGGAAAGCTATCTCCGCGTTTCATCTCCTTGATCCGCGATGCACTCCGCCACGCCGCTCGGATCGTCGCTGCACTCGTTTTGCATGCTGCGGCGGCATCGCTATATCGCGATAGGAGGTCTACCTACACTGTTTCGCAGCCGTACGTGGATAGTCCTGGGCCTGGTGGAAACGACGCGCAAGCGCGACACGCCGCTCAAAGAACGGGCCCATCAAACCTGAAAAGTGTCGCGGTTCTCTCTCAGTGTGAGGCTAAACTCCCGCCGCGACTGTCATTACGCGAACGCAGCGCCGCTACGCGTCGACTCGCGACCTAATTTATTTCCGGCTTTGTGTATAAAGTGTGTGTCAGTTAAGTTGTATATTGGCGGATGTACCGTGTTCACGATTGAACGAGGACCAGGAGAAATAGTCTTTTATTTTGGTGGTTAGTTGTGGGAACGCGGATGTTTCGCTAGCGTAGCGGGAAATCTTTATATTTCAGTGGTGTGCGACTTGAATTTCGTCTTGTTAAGAAAAATTTTTGAGATGAAACCACAATACGAGTTATGCGTATAATTTTTTTTTCTTTGGAATCCTCAGGTGATGGGTTATTGTGATTGATCGCTTTTATGCAGTTTCCGGCAGGTCATTGGATACAAAAGTAAAATGAAATTAACTGATTGACTTTTTCCTCAGAAAATTGCATTCATCTTACAAATTTCAACTAGCCCGACTACAACTAAGGTGCCAGTACTTTATGATCACCAACTTTGGCACTATACCTGCAAATAATGCATTTTCATTGGAAATGACTCCGGTTTTTACCATTTCAGTTTCTTTAAAAATGTGAAAAATGACGTGTTACGGGTTTTCAAGAAGGCAGAATTGTGCCAAAGTCCTCTTTCAAAATTCGCGGCAACCTGAGTTGTAGTCGGGATTTAGACGCTCGTAAAAGTCTATGCATCTTAACCTCAAAATGCATTATTGAGAATAAAGTAGCTTTGTTATTCATAGTGTAAAAAACATCATTCGAAATATTTATTTGTGTCACATGGCAGGAAAATATGCCGAGTCCTTCAATTACGTCCATTTGCAGAACAGTTACATTAAATTGTTTAATATATAAATGAAAAAATCGTTATTAATTTTTCAAATAGTATCAAATACTATGACTGAAATGAAGCTGTCACTTTCGGGTAAACTAGTTGAATAGAACAGATCACAGAGTCTTTACTTTTCTGCATAGGCAGACAAAAGAGTTAAAAGAGGATTTATACGAATTTAAAATCAGTCATTTTACATGACAGCTGAAAAAGATTTATAATTCAAAATTTAGTATATCCATTATAAATTGCAAATTATAAAAACTTGTTCTAAACCATTACCGACAATGTTGTTTGATCTGCCGATAGCTTATTTGAATGATGATTTATAAAGGTGCGTATTCACTAGACTACTAGAGCATTCGTTCCGCATGAGCACCGAACGAGAGAATGCTCGGACAGTGTGGACGCTGATTTGAGCACGAACATAATGCGCGTGCGGTGCTCGGGCCGATCCGTTTTTTGTCGATTTTTTCGTGCTCAGTGTGGACGGTGAAAGTGTACTTGACGTTCTCTTTGTGGTCATTACGGATATTTTGAATTTAATTTGGATATTGATGAGTATGAATATTGACTGCAGATTTTTGCTCATGTGCCAGGAGACACTACGCATCCTGAGCTTGAACCGAGCCCCTCATGTGCTCATTCGGTTCTCATGCGAAACGAATGCCTAAGAGAATACGCACCTTTACTCTATAACCCCGATACGCTCCTCGACCAATACACTGCGTTCAACCTAACGAGTTGCTGTTTTAATTGGTTGAACATCAACGATTTTGCATTTTGATGCACATCAATCTAGTCCACGTGGACAAGCGGCTTCCTTCTAAATTATACGGGTTGTTGCAATTGATAATGGATGAACTATATTAATGTGATATTTTATTGTGAACTAATGTCGGAGCTCTGAATGCGATAGCTGGTGAACTAAACATGATGTTTTCAACAAATTTTGCTCAAATGGGCAATTTCTTAAATAATTCAATTTTAGTTAACCTCCAGAATTTGCTGCTTCTTAAAGTGTGTCGCACTATAGGTATATCAAATAGTCGAACCGGATTCACTCAACTTTATTATTTTCACAATCGCAAGATTATTTCAGTCACTAATATGGATGATTCGTAAGCTCTTCGAAGAGGCGAAACTTTATTGAATCGAAAGATGAACTCTAGAGTTGCTAGCTCTGGACACAATCAGGTCCGTTACAGATTGAACTGTACAAAATATGTGTAAAAAGTATTGCTACTGTATCAGACTGTGGCGAGAGGTTGTTGAAACAGCGTGTCGCATGAAGTGTAAATGCATGGAATTGAATAAGGGAAAATGTGACATTCGGAAGAACCCAGAACCAATGTTGAACCATGGAATTGAAAATATGTAGCACATGCGAAATTAATAAAAATATTCAATAATTTATTCTTGAAGTCACGAGTGGTAGCTCTTGTTAATCCTATAAACAAAGTGTATGCATACACTTTTGTAAATATATATTTTTTTAAGCGATTTAGACTTTATCATCAAGATACGTTGATAAAAACCAAACAATTACTATTGTTTTCCGAGGTCGTATTTAAGTTGTTGAAGTTTTTGTCTAATCATTAACGCATATTTTTCGAGACTTTTCTCGCTTTATTATCAATCATGATCAAATAATTGTTCTACGGAGATTTTGAGTCATAATCTGTCATTGCTCTACAAAGATTGTTGAACAAGTTATTATTGATTAATATACTTTGTATTTCAAATCTGTACCTTACTTACTTGTTGAAATAGAAAATATTTTAATAATTGTCTTCTTCTTTTAAACTTCCAGTCAGATAGGTAGTCCTTTTGATTTCAAGAACAATTTTTATATGAATTATGGCGTGGAAACAGGCAACGTTAACACTTGATGTTGATATTGATGATGAACAGCTTGTGTAACTTGTGTGCTATATAGTATGAATAGCTGAGTTTTTGCCTCGGTTCATGCCCTGTTCAGAAGTAATATTATAATTTATATATTATATAAGTTATATTTCAATTTTTCTGGGATATCCGTTATTTTGTCCTGGTATTCGCTTGCGATTTGATAAAAATTAGGTTATCCGAAATAATACCCAGTTCAATTCAACAATATATTATAGGCAGATATTAGGAAACATGTATTAATTTTTGTTGTCCCTAAAAAAAAAGTATCAAATCCTCGTGTCAATTTTGAGTGCAATTTTGTTGGTGATGAATAGTTTAATTTTTTCAAGAATACACCTAGTTTCCGGTGAAACCCCTCAGATGCTAATCCATAAGAGCATGCGAGCAAGGCAGGTCCAGGACCAACATTTTTTTGGGAAAATGGATCCTACATCACTCTTTGCTTAGTGGCAGACTCGGGACCAACGCTTTAGCATCACGATCACTTTGATAATTCATGAAAAGATTTGTGTTTTACGCTTTTTTTATCGAATGTCATCAGAACTAAACGAATACAGAAGAAAAACAATTTCATATTCATAAAAAATTGGTATTCTTTGTAGACTACGGCGATGTTAACAACATTATGTATATTAATAAGTATGCATAAATAATAACAGTTTATATTTTAATGACTAATGACTAGAAATACAATTTATCGTTATACAGATAGAAAAAAATTCATTATCATTTAATCGGTTATTTCATTGCGCCTCAAAACTATTCCACTAATTATGGTAACTACCTACTAGCAATTAGTTTAATGACGCTCCGTTTCCTTTATCGCTTTAATGAACCCATTCGAGTATTTCAAAATTTGTTACAAGAATCGTTTGAACCAGTTAAAACAGTCTACATATCGTTGTTTTATTGAGAAAATAACAATCTTCAGTTCACCACTGTATGTAACTAATAAAAACAACCAGAATATTAGCCACAATATCGAACCAAATATCTCTTTTTATGCTGTTAGATCAATTATTATTGATGAGAAATTAGCACGTGTGAGTACAAATTAATATTTCATCACTTTCGAGGATGGAATTAGTAACCTTGATGTTTTGGAAGCATTCCAACAAAATACGATGTTGAAAGATAAATGTGTCGGGTTGAATAAAATATTGATGTATCTCAAAGGTTCATGCAGCAGTTGGACATGATTTGTTTTTGTTGGCACTGATACTTGAAATAAATATTCAACAGTTTATAGCGAACGATGAAATAACGTTGTCGTTTCATTATATAGCTTGAATATGTCTGTAGGAAATAAGTACGAGCTGTGAAAGCTTATTTTATTTGGCTTTTAGTTTGATTGCTCTCGCTTCCTGACTTATTATTTGTCTTCAGCAGACCAAAGGCATCACATATGTATTTATAACCTTTGGTGTGAATTGATTCAAAAACATAACATAGCTTTTGATGATGCCAACTTTGTGTGCGAAACGCGCGTCGAGTGAAATTGTAGTTTTAGTGTTTGGGTAGATTTCCTTGTTTTTGAAATATTTAAGACTTAACCACGTAGAAAGATAGACTCACTGTCATTCCTAAACCGTGTTTTTGCCTAGGCCTACGTTGACGAAATCTTCATCATGGTTAACAAGCAGTACTTGGAGATATGTGTGGATCTGATGCAATCAGAATATTTAGTGAAAGCCTGCAGATATCAGAAGAGTCAAAATACCTGTGGTTGAACCTAGAGTCGAAGCTCTCCTGGAAAAAGTGCTGACAAGGGCAAGAACAGCACTAATGATGGCCAGGCGTTCCAATCCATTTGGCTATACGCAGCGATAGTAATGACCTCTATTGAGCCCTGCTGTGGTGGCTAAAGATCATAAGAATCGATACCCCTGAGATGCCATCGGACAAAATTGCTCCAATCTACTCCTTTGATTGGAAAGATATATCAAGGGCAAATTTGGGAGAAACCGAGATTGGATTAGTCTAAGCTATTTCCATTTGCACTAGAGATATTTAAATGACTTGAAATCAATCCATAGTCATTCTCACCGACATAATACAATCAGGCGACAATAAATGTCCTGCTCTCATAAAGGATTTCTTCCAAATCGGTTTTGGAGACACGCAAGAAATTCAACAACACAGAAGTACAGAACACGCTGGCATCCAAGGGAATCGAGAGGGTAGATGCCCTAGCAAGAGCTGGGTCAGCAACAACTCTCATTGGACCAGACCTAGCCCGTGGAATCTCCTTCGGAGTCATGAAGCAGGAGACGAAGAAATGGGTTAGAAACTATCATCATTCTTCCTGGAAGAATGCCTCAGGCAATACCGTCGAAAAAATGTCGGACTCTAACTCTCCCAGGAATGTGGTAAGACTCCCACCTGACAAACATCTGCATCTGCTGGGGATATACCAAGATTCTACACTATGCAAGTTCTGTGATGAGGAGGACGACACATCCTTCAAGTACTCACGAGATAGACCGGATAGAGGAAAGCAGAAATATTCTACGCAGAACTACCTGAATTTTGACCGAACAATAACCACGCACACATAATTCAACAATATTCGAATTCTGGAAAGGATGCCCAATGTCCTAGGAAAAACCATTTTTATAGAACAGCCGATTTTTCAAGATTCTGTGCTTTTGATGTAATTTGGCAACGTCGGGCCGACGTGCCGCAATATAGCAAATGGAAATGTAAGCTTCAATAACGGGATTTCTATATCTGTCAAAATAAAATTATTTTAAAGCCTTATTCGATTCATTTCAAAAGTTTAAGTGACAATTGTCAAGCTGTGTGCACGTTCCAATGTAATTGCATGAAGAAAAGGTTTGTATTTCGTGCAAAAAATTATTTATTTATTTTCTTCTCCAAATAAGTTTAAGTTCAAATTGTACCGACAAACTTTGGTCTTTCGAGCCGGATATGAACATGCGACCTGTGGATATTAGATCATGTTGGTATAATAATTGAACTGACCCTTTTTACATGAATTGAATCCGATAATGCTCGAAAATTGTTTTATTTTGACAGGTTTAACACAGAGCGCGTTATTGATGCTTATATTTTAACTTGCTGTCATGACGCATGTCGGCGTAACGTTGCCAAATGCCATCGAAAGCCGAGAACCTCCAACATTGAGAGGCTAGATTTGTCAAGCTGTACAATTCTTTGACCTGAGTAGGAATTGAGTGTATTCCACTAGCTATCAGTGACCTTCTTTTGTTGTTAAGTTGCTAATAAATTATGTTTTCAAGTGTCAAGGATACATTGAATTTCGAGTTGGATAACATCTGTTAACCTTCTTCAACTCGATATTCGATGTATCCAACGCACTTGAAAACAAAATTCAGGGGTAATAAATGTCCATATAACCTATTTTGAAATCGCAATACTAGACACGACAAGCGCTCATGTAGCTCCACTCTAATACTGACATTTTAAAATTGTATGCGCTCAGCATACATAATCAGTCTTTGTGACGGAATTTATGGATGTTAGTTCGTTGTTTCTTCGATGCATATTCATTATTCACTAATAATTATTCATAGTATTTTTATTGTAATAAAAATTGAAAGTCACAAGCATTTGCTAAAATCATATTCATTTCTATTGTATATACTTATAATGAAGGTCGTAAATTGATTTATTCTTCTTGCTTTGAATTAACATAATGTGCTGCACACTTTTTTTAAGCACCATGAGTATATTTGAATTCAATAGAAAGTATTTGCGTGTTTGAAAAAAATGTTTGAACCAATTCACCTTTTCAATTTTCAAACGTGAAAAATATAAAAGCAAGCACCCTGAGTTTCTATTTTCCAAATGAAATAAACCCTAAATCCATCTCATGCTTATTGCACATATAAAACTAATTCCGTAATAACAATTATTTGCATGAAATAAACTTAAAACGAATTATATTTATCACGACGGCGACGTATAAAACTACTTTATTATACGACACGCAAAGCTCTGGAACTGGAAACAAGTAATCCTTACCTCGTGAATTTTTATTTCTCTCCAATTTTCTCTACTATTGTGGTATAGTCTTCATTTCTTGATTTAGTTATGATATTATAATATATTCTTCATTTATTAGAAAGAAGTGCGTATTTCTCAAATTATAATTAAATCAATGTAGGTGTCAGTTTATGAATTACATAACTTGTTTCTATATACTGTATAATCGTTTTGACTCCAAAGTTTGGTGTTCTAAAATCAACGAAAACAATATTTCAGAACTTTTCGTTTTTTTTTTTTTAAATATGTATTTTCGCAAGAACTAGTTAACAAAGTTTTTAACAATCAATTTTTGCAATGGACACAAATGAGTGACTTTCTTTGTATGTTGACATCCGACCTAACAAAAAAAACGGAAACTGTGATATGGAGTTTTCTAGAAAATAAAATTATACTGGTAAATGTTCCTTTCACTAAAAATGTAACTAATGAATAATAAAAAAAACAACCCATTATTTCTGCACTTAATTTGCTAATGAATCTTGGCGACGCGATGTAGATAGTACAGTGTCCGGTATAAAGTTCGCAGCATATGAAAAACTTTTTTATTACCTATTGATTTGTCAAAAAAAAATCATTCTTGATAAAAACCTCTGCTTCATCCCAAACCTGAATTGCAAACACCAGAATTGAATTTTCACGATCCTATACGAGGGAGATTAAAAAACATGGTTTGTTTTCAAAAAAATGTGATTCCATCACTTTATTTCTCACGGTAGAATCAAAAGTCTTTAGGAAATAAATATGGGACGGAATTTCGAAAAAGCTTGCTGCAAATAGTAAATGAAACTGAATTATCTCCAAGATATGATGCCAGAATAAAAATTAATAGAATAGTGGGGTGTATTCGTATAAAAAATGTTATTCGTAGTGTGAAAATAAATGTTTTCATTCTGGAAAAAAAGTTAAAAAATTGAATTGGTCATAGGTGGAATGATTTGAATTTCTGGATCAAAATTCGTTTCTGAACAATATTTCCTAGTGACTTTTTATTCTACTGTGTAAAATAAAGTGATGGGATATTTTTTCGAAAACACATGTTTTTCGGAAAGTGAAAAATTCAAGTCTGATGTTTGTAATTCAGGTTTGAGATGAAGCAGAGCTTTTTTTCAAGAATAATTTTTTTTAGGGAAACCAATAATAAAATAGTTTTCCATATGCTGCGAACTTTATGCCGGACACTGTATAAATCACCAGTTATAATCCAATGATAGAACACTTGGGAAACTGATTGAAGCTAATACACTACAATTAGCTCTGTTCAAGATTTTTTTAATTACTTCACATCTGTGATTGAACGTATGAAAAACTGTTTTTATGAAAACTACCTATATATATTTTTTTCTTTTATAGCTTCAAAATTATTTGTAAAATGAGATATTAAAGACGAAGATATGACGCCATGAGATAATTTAATACCAATTACGTTTATGGCCCTATAAATCACAACCATCAATTTTTACGACGACCATGAATTTTGTTATTGTTATTACGTGTCTCGTATGTTTCATGGGTGGTCATAAACGTTTTCCTTGGGTAACATGCTATAAAACGCTTAATAAAATGAATGCGAGCTACATTTTTATTCTTATGGACTACTATTTAGAGAAAACATAATTGTATGAAATAATCAAAACTTATTGTTTGCATTTTATTGTTTCATTGACTGAAATAGTTTATAGTGCATACTCACAAAGCGGTATTGAAATTGAACGATGACACTATGTTTCTTACCATGTCACTGCAGCAGTACCAGCAACACTACAGGATTTGCCCAAGGACCTTCAGCTGTTTTTTTTGAGCTGCATACATCCTATGTGGTCGCAGTGATATAAGTATTCATAGAAAGGTCCGCTTACGGAGAAAGTACATTATTTTTCCTCAAAAATATCACTATTTTCACGTCCGTGGGGTAAGTGATTACTGGGTCCGAGAATCATGTGCCCTGAGCAGACGCAGTGAACCAAGGATGACGGCCCTCTGCATTCGTCTGGCTAAGATTTCTGCCATATTACGGCAAGCCGATATAATTTTTAAGTTCGAGAGCAGTGTGTCCATCATACCACCAAGGACCCCTATAGTAAGAACCACCATTTTAACAGAATGGTTTTGGTAGAGCCTGCGGAGTTCAAAGAGTAAGTCTCGATATTTAGTCCGTTTCTACTCATCTTTTCGGACGATGTTCATTTCGCCAGGAGCCGAAAACTCCATGACGAAAATCGTCTTACTTTAATGGTCGAGGAGGACTACATCAGGCTTATTGGCTTGTATATGCCTGAGGGTGGGAAATGACTCAATATCCCCAGGAGCATAAGGCAACACGGTATCTCGTCTATACCGTACGAGTGTCGTAGATGGTAGTACAACACTCGTAGAGCCGCGTTATGCCTATCGATATAGGCTGAGACCGCATATGCTGGACATGCTGACAGCAAAAGCATAAGGGCCTCAGGCGCCCCACGACACGCTCTGCGTCTAGTGTCGGGGCCTCTATACCCATCACGCGACTACGGTAGACCAGGGTGTTGAAAACACCATCCTGGCAGGCCATTATGAATCCCTCGGTCTCCGACTTCAGCTTCAGCCCACTTGACCTGAGAAAAGCAAAGGTCAGGTTTTTGGAAAAGCCAAGGCCAGGTTTTTGGAAACGCCAAGGTCTTCTTGAAGAAGACCCCATGCATTGGCTTCTCCTTGTGTAGCTGCAGGAGGACCTCAGTCTCCGCAGCTTTGATGTGAGCTTTTTGCTGAACGGGTTCCAACTTGCTGACAGAGTTTGGGTTCGCCCGTTCAGTGTCGAATACGAGACTAAGTTCATCGGCTGCCCGGATTGCTGCCTTGAAAAGAAATGCTCCAATCCCTGCTTTTTCATGGTCGCGGACCATGCAGAGAAGGGGATCTGAATTCCTGATGACTTTACAGGCTCCATCCAGCACCATTCTGTTATGTAGACACTCCGAGTTCTAAAGTCCCCGGACTCCCTGTTGTTGGGGAAGTATAACCGTGGAACGGACGATTTAGGATGCAAGCTCCTATGAAGACGCATCATTTTTCGAGTTTTAACATCGAGTTGTGGCATCGAGGAGTAGAGTAGAATCGGAACGGCAAGCATATTAGTCGCAGCAACTTTGTTCTTTCCCGACAGGTCTGATGACCAGATTCTTCTGTCTACGAGCTGGACATCCTCTCCGTATCTCTCGCATCTTCCTCTTTTGAGATGAACCGTGGCACATTTGTCAATCCCAAACTCCATTCCGATAGCACGTGTGTACTCTTGCACCACCCTTAAGGACTGAAGTAGGTCCCTTTCTCCAGAGGCATACAGTTTGAGGTCATCCTTATAAAATAAATGGGTGACCTTATGACTCCGGCTGCTGGGGATGCCAGTTGTATCTACGGGTTATCCTGTGTGCAACGGACAATGGCAGTAGTGAGATGCAGAAGAGAGGAGGGCTGAGGGAGTCTCCCTGAATACGCCCCTTCTGAAGATTACCTGCTCTGTCTTGACCAGATCTTATGGTGAAGCGAGTCCTCCAGAGCGGCATCAGTTGTTCAATGCATCTCACTATTTGATCGGGCACCGCAAGGCATCTGAGCAAATGCATGATTAGCTCATGCAATGTTGTATCAAATGCCTTGTGGTAATCGATTCAGGCCATCGAAAGGTTACGCTTATACTGCACGGAGTCCTGCGTTATACATCTGTTGATGAGCAGGTTCTCCTTGCAGCCAGCGACACCTATCGTTGCCCCTCTTTGCTCATATTATTATTATTATTAGTATTAATTACCAATCCAGAGCGGCATCAGTTCTTTTTTGTTTTTGGAAAGTATTTTGGTTTCATTCGGAACTGGCCTAATACCAATCGCATTATAGGAGTTTTCCAACAATACTGATATTTTCAAATGTGATTTCCGATTATTTCGGAACATAAGTATATGGATTTTTTTCAAAAAATATTTATCTTTCCCTCAACCCGCTACACCCTTACGAATAACCCTCAGAAATCTTCGAGAGACTTGTGCGAGCCCTTACCTTTCAACGTGTGATGCCATGTACGGGACCGTTGACCGAGCTGGGCTTTGAACTCACGCACTTATGGTTGAGAAGCGAACGCTCTACCATCACGCCAACACGGCCCATTGAATACTCTGATCTGTTTGAATCAATTCGATGATTATTTTTGAGTCAATGAAAAATCTGTACCAAACATTCTACCCTACAGTACTTATTTTACTTTTTTTTTTGCTTTTTATAAACGACAGTTTCATTATTGGAAGTTAACTTTCGTCCTTTTTTTCGGATAAGTTCAAGAAACTTTTATTATATCTATCATCTGCCCTCTTTTATGTATGTTTTATCTTCAGATAGAGAAGTTTTTTAAGTTTGCGTGTTGAAAGTCTTTTGTCGAATAAAAACGTTTTATTCGTCTATAATTATGATGATTTCCAGTTTTATTGTGTAATAAAAATGGGAAATGTTCACGACCATGCCAGGGATTTTTCAAACTTCAGTAGAGTTCAAGGGATGACGTTTCGAATGTATTTTATTGCGTTTCATGGACATTTTAATTTGATTTGCATTTAACAGCTCAGACCTGTTTTATCCAGGTTGTTATGATATCTTTGGTGTCTATTTTCATTTCATGCGTCGCTATGGTATTTTTGATATTTATGTTGAATAAAACCCTCCAACCTCAAAAATTCCTAAAAACTTCACATAGTTGCAAGACGCTATTGTTCTGATTGTTCACATCTAACAATAGCCCCAGAAAGCTAATCGCATGTTTCTGTCTGTTAGCGTTTGAAAGTTTTAAGCACCTTGTCAGGTAGAATCGATATAGGTATCTTTGTCGGAGGAAAACGTTATTTTATTACAACGTGTGCACAAACTCTGAAAAATCTGAATAATTTCTGTATATTATTAAATTTTTGAAATCGAATATAAACCCATCGCTGATGTTTCAATAGTCAGAACGTTCAAATAGTCAGAACGATCATTTTATTTTTTGATCCAATAGAGAGCCAAGAGCCTATAATTATTACAAATAGTCGAAATGAAGATATACAGGAATTTGCTCGTTAATTTGTATGGTTTGAAATTCGTACAAAAATGAACACTAAAACGTTCTTTACTCCATATATAATGTTTGTCTGACGTCACTTGAAAGTAGCATTAATGGTGAATTAATCCGTCCATATTAACTTTTTTGTGTCTAACCAGTACGAACATAATCACGGAGATACAAACAACATTTTCTCAGTTCAATAACAGAAGTTATTAACGTGATTGTGACACAAAAAATATATAAGACGGAAGTGAATTAGCCACGCGGTATCGCCAGCAAGACGGACAACGATACGCTTCGATAAAGTCATGCCCGGTATCGTAGCAGTTATCCAATATAAATTTAATACGTTCAAACATCTTCTTGTTATATTTTCATATGAACTTGTTGAGAAAATAAAAACCCATCCATCTATGAGGATGAGGAAGGCGATATTTGACTTTGTAGCATCCATTCGACCCGGGCCCATATCTCAGAATGTGTCCTCTCACAATGATTTCTTCTCGAACAAGTTCCCCTCACACATGGCTCCCAACCAATTTGCTCTCAGTCAATTTGCTTCCAAGTTATTTGCTCTTACCAGAACGAACTAACCTCACGGAGAGATTTAGACGCGAGGAAATTAAATACCAAAATGTTGCGATGAGTAATTTTCTAGTATGTTCTAACCAGAACAAACCTACTTCACGTAGACACTTGAAGCAGGTACTAATACTACTGGTGTGGTGGATAGAGTAAAGGAAGGGAAATTTGGACTATTCATTATATATGTTGTAATTATATATCTCACAATTACACCACGCTTGTTCCATGAAGAATTCAAAATATTGCACTTATTGGCAACGCTGCAGTATGTTATCTTGTAACGTCATTCGCTTATGAACCTGAGTAATCGATAATTAGTTTTACTTATAACTTATTGAATATCGTAAGAGACGAAAACAGTACTTATGTATCATTTGGATTTTATAAGTACTTGAAAAAATCTGACGACTCATCACGATTACGACATGGTTGAATTAATCTTTTTCCACTTCAGTGTCGAGCACACTTGCTTGCACTGTTTCATTCTCGTCAAAACGTAGACGCTCTGTAAAGACAAACAGAAGCTGTATTATGTGTTCCTAACAATTCACTATATCATCCGTCATAAGGCTTGTAATTTGTCCCGACATTTCTCATTCTACAATATAAGTCGAGTAAATGGTGGGTTCGAGCTGAATAAAACTAGTGGTTAGTCGAAATTACTACAACATGTAATAATAAAACGTCGAGAACTACAATGCGCCAGAGAAGATTAACATTTTATAACATGAGAGTACAAATTATAGTACTTTATGGCGGGCATTTCGACACAAAATACATCCATTTGCCTGCTTGTAATTCAACTCTATAGCCTACATTGTGTTTTTAATGATAATAATTCCACAATCGACGGAAAGTTCATTCTATTTTTATACGTTGGATTATACCTTTCATTGGAGTTTTCCACAAAGTGGTTTTGTTGCAGTCATTATATGAGAGAGAGGGGTGGAATGAAATGTTAGCGGAATAAGTTTTTATTCATGCTAATAACACGTTTGTATCCCTCTTCAGTGGATCCGATGTTATTAATGCATATATCTGACGTGGCGGTAAAGTTACTAGACCACGTTTGTATTTAACAGTTTATCGGTTTTATGGTGTATGGGATCGAAATCCTTTCGAATTATGTTAAGATGAAGTGATTTTTTAATTTATAATAAAGAACTGAGTGTATCCAATTTTTTTTTTCATTCTTCAACCAATAAATAGGTACACATTCTATATATTGGTAGTTATGTAATTTTTTTGTTATCAAGTGGTAACTATGTATTAATCGTTTTTGAGCTAGTTACTGGAATTATGGAAACGATAACTTTTTTATTTTTCTGACAGTATATTTTCTTGCTTAACAATCAATCAGTGGATTTCAAATTTTGAAATTCAGCCAATAGAATCGGAACTACAGTAAAAATATAGCTTGTCGCTGTATTTTCACGGTTATAAACCTGCTTAGTTTTTGTTTTACTATCTGTCAAGTGAAAATAATGATTTAAATTATAAACGTCAAATGTGTTTTGACTAGTTATCTTTATTTATCAATATGAGCGATCGTTGGGGTCAAATGTCCATTGGTATCATATAGATGAGGCCGTGGAAAAGAGTATTCCGTTGAATACGGCTAGAAGTAAAGCATCAATTACCAGCTGAGACGATTTTTCTTTATTTCAAATCGATCGATATATTGTATAATTTTTTGGAATATCAATTCATTGGCAATCCCAATGCACCACGGGCTACTACTTGTCAAATTATTAATAGTATATTACGTAACAAGTGTTGTAAAAGGCATATTACGCACGAATGGAAAAATTAATTGCTTTACAACACGCATTACGTGCTATATTTTACCTACAGCCATATACAGTATGCCAAAAAACTGTAGATATGACAGTGTACTTCGATCATTTCTTCAAATGGGATACTCTGGATTTTATTGCATCTGCTTTAGATTTTTCAAACAATTTAATTTCCAAAAATATTACAAAATTATAGAGGATATATATTTCACAATTTTGATGATTGTACAGGATATAACTTCATCTAAATACAAAATTTGATCCAAATCATTAGATGCGTTTCCGAGATCCACAAATTCATATTATTGTTATTATTATTAGTAAAATGACGTTTTTTTCCAGAAAATATGCTTATATAGGTACATGAACTTAATTAGCAATACCTTATCTGAATAATAAATTTGATCCAAGAATTTGAAGCTGTTTTCCACTCCGTAAAAAAAACACATTATTTATCTTCTCCGCCAATTTTAATGAACCTCCTCTTAGTAATATTCATCCGTCAACTGAAGATGGGTTTACCTAAACCCGAAACATGTCTCGCTAGTTTGGGAAACCAAACTTAGACGTATTAAACCTACTTGTGGAGATGACTTTCAGATTTTCTTGCCGTCTCAAGATAAAATACACGTCTTTATCGAAACTTTTTATAAGCTTTCCTGGGATGATATCAGTTTCACTGTCCGATGTTTCGTTATCGATCAACCATCTTCTTTTTTTGTAAATACGGCCCTGTTTCAATGAATATACAGATTTCAATAGAGCATCTTTCATTCTTTATTCAATGATGTATCATGGTAATTTTACTGTCTAGATCATCTCGATTTTTTTTTTAAATGTTCGAGTACGTGCCTGAATTGTAAAGAAAATGTTAAATTAGATATTCTCGATCGAAAAAAAAACAATGTTTGGCTTGACATGTTAAATGATTAGTGAAAAATCTCTTGAAGCATTCCCCATGTTGGCCGGAGTGAATGATACATCATTGAATTCAGAAACAAAATTACTCTAAAAGAACGTATTTTTCAAAAAAAAAAAAATTGACGATAGTTACAGAAAGCTAATAACTTTTTGTTTGCAAGAAGTATTTTTTATTATGTTTCAGCTCCGAAGGTAACGTTGATAAAATAAAAAATCGGAAAATTATGTTTTTCCAGAGTAATTTAATAATCAAAAATATTTCTGGAAATTTTATACTTCTATATAGAAACTACATCTATTAACGTTTCAGATATCCCCCAATCTTGGACTTACTGTATATTTAATACTAGTAGCCGATGTAGCAGTCACACCTAAAAAATTTCACATTCCTTTACAAAGTGACTCAGTTTGATTAGTTTTGTTATTCAACATTGTTTCATCTATTAATGCAAACGTTATTTTAATAATGGGTGTTGAGCTATTTCCCATGTCATAATTATTCAAATTAGTATTTAGAAATAATTTTCTCCACTTCTAAATTACAGCAATTATACGGGCTTTCCGTCTACGTGCAAGAACAAGTAATTCTAGTTACATAAGAGATGTTCCATCATTGTTATTAAGTATAATGATTAGGTTGCTTTTGTTGTTTAGATTAATGCCTAGATAGAAGTCGAATTAATGTAATTACTCTAATCACAGGCTTTATTCGTTCCTTTTAATTCGTCCAATTATTCCCTAATTAAATAGCTTCTGTGATACATTTTAATTTGCTTCATAATAGAGGTGAGTTGCGAGTTTTCTAATGATGATCAATTAGTTGGTAACAACTTCACGTGCTGGGTGATGTCTTCATTTTTGAAAGGCTACAGAAATTAACCAGATTTAGAAATTCATTTTCATCAATAGAACAAGAAAATAAATATTTCATTACATCGAATCGACTTATTTTGAACCAGTAAAACCCAGTGACTTCAATAAAAGGAGAAAATGTTCTGTATTCTTAGAACTACTCAAATATTGAAACAAAAGAACAATATCATAAATATATTTTTAATGATTATACAAAAAAAACTATTATGACGAGTTGATCCTCAATAGCATGATAAAAAATACGATAAAAAATACGAATCTTCATTGTTTGTCTGATATAATGTTACATATCAAGGCACTACATTTCGAATCTGTGGTGAAAGCCTACAGATGCCAGGAGATACAAAATAACTGGAGTTCAACCAAGACTCGAATCTCACCTGGAACAAACATTTGGATAAAATGCTAACAAGAACAAGGACATCACTTATGATGGCCAGGTGCTTCTTTAGCAAAGACTTGGACCCAAACAATGCCTTTGGCTATACACAGCGATAGTGAGTCCCTCGATAACGTATGAAGCCCTGGTACGGTGGCAAAAGGTTGAACAGATGACTACCAGAGGTTGAACAAATGACTACCAGAGGTTGAACAAATGACTACCAGAGGTTGAACAAATGACTACCAGAGGTTGAACAAATGACAACCATAGGAAGGCTGGCCATTGTCGAGGTCATTGGTGTTATGCCCAGCACATCTATACCAGTAGCCTGGAGGTAATTTAGAACCTTCCTCCTTTACATTGTATGCATACATATTGTAGCGGAGGTGAGGATAGAAGCCTGCATTTAATAGTGTTGGGCAAAAACCTAGGCCAACATAGTGGAGGTTAAAAGAATCGACACATCTGAGATGCCTCGGATAAAATGACTTCAACCTTTGATGAAAATACACCACCATCCTAAAAGATGGGAAAGTCACATCAAGGATCAATGCCAATCAATGCTGTTAGGAGGACGAATCTGATTTAGCTCATTAAAGCTGTTTACAGATAAAATAAGGGTATATAATGTTTCTTAGTAAGGTTAGAGGAATAAAATGGTATTTTAAATTTTTTTAAAATCTTTGTCAAAATTGGTACATGGAGTCCTAGTTGGATTCCAAACACATTTTCTCTTTAACATTTTTTGATATCACCACAGACAACTTTTTTTTGAAATTCCCGCAACGGATTTTTAGTTGTCAGGCATGCAGGAACAAACCACCATTGGAGTTTTTCAGAAATTTCACTAACAAAAATGTTTCTCATTCGTAGCCAATTTTATGGCGGACACTGTAGGTGACCTTTCTACGAAAAACTTTATCCAAATACAAAATTTGATCCAAATCATTATATCCGTTTCGGAGATCCAAAAATTCACATCATCAAAATTTATTTGTGAAATCGCCTTTTCCTAAAAAATACGTTTATATAGATAAACTTAAAACCCAAAACTTCATCTAAATACAAAATTTGATCCAAATCTTTAGATCCGTTTATTATTAATAATAATAATATTTATCTACCAAAAAGTACAATATAATTGACATATAATAAAGGCAGTGATGATAACTATTATGGTAAATAACAGAATCCACAAAGGCATAGCCTTTGAATTTTGTAAATAAAAATAAAATGATTTTTAAAAGATATAATTTGTGAAACGGGCTTATCAAATAAAAAAGAATTAAAAGTGATATAATGTGTAACTTCGTTTATAACAACTATTACTTATTTAAACAGAAAAACACTACAAACATAAACATTTTCTGAACCAATATCGAGCAAATAATCAAAAAAAACACAGGATCAATACATTATTCAATTGTTCTTTATATCAATAATTAATGATGTATCCAATTCCATGTTTTTATTCTGGATTTAAAAAGCTATAACGAGTTTTTATTACTTTGAGATAGGAAGGAATAACGCCATATAACTTATTATTATGAGTAAACTCACCTTTTTTTCATAAAAAGCGCCTATATCGATGAACTTATGTAGCAATAGGCACCTTATCTAAATGCAAAATTCAATCCAAATCGTTGAAGCCGTTTTCGAGATCCAAAAATTATCATTATTTTTATTAAATGAAACGAAAAAATTTTCGACAAAGTCGAATTTCCCTTCTCTCCACACTATCGCACAAATTGGAAAATTTGAGGCAAATATCTGTCTTTCCCCTACGAACACTGAATTACATCTGACATCAATTTGTGCATCAATGTTCCTCCAAGAGGACAAAATTGCAAGTGCTAATTGCAATCAAGCATTGAATATTATCCCCAGTTGGTTGGGAATGACTACCTGCAAACATGACATGTTTCACGATTTCTTTACCACTTATGAATGCAAGGATAGGTCGGACAACAATAGAGATATCCTGGCAAAAACAAGAAATACTGCTCGATAGCACAGACTCCGGGAAGAGTAAATGCATGAATTCGAACAAAGTCCGAAAAGTGTGCCGGAAAGTTTCAATTAAAAAATGAAAAGAAAAATTTCGACAAAGTTGAATTCCCCTACTCTACACACTATCCTACAAAGTGGAAAATTCGACTTTGTCAAAATTTTTCTTTTCATTCAGTTAAAACTCTCCGGTACACCTTTCAGGTTTTGTTCGAATTCATGCTTTCACTCTTCCCGGATTATTATTATTATTATTATCAGTAAAATCATGACGCCTATATAGATGAACTTGAAATGCAAAACCATATCTAAATACAAAATTCCTCCCGAATCGATTGAGCCGTTTCCGACATATATTCAAACTGTGCGGTTTGTTTACGAAAACTGTGTGATTTGTTTCCCGTGTATAATGAGCTATATACAGTATCGGAAAGTTTCATCTGGGGTATGGTGGTTTTATGAGAGCGTAAAGAAAACCTTGCTAAATGTTGAGAGAGCATTACAATTTCTCCTCTACTCACTCGAGAGGAAGGGATATCGAAGTGAGTTGTTGATTCGTCGGGCGATGCAACAGGAGAGGCGCGCAGTAGTGCGTCTCACTTATTTATGTGGTATTATCATATCATTGCTTTCCTTGTTGCTCGCGTAGATTTCTGTCTATACCCTAGATGAAAAGTTTCCGATACTGTATAAGTACTGAGGCTGTGTGACGTGTGTTTTTGTCTATTTTCTACAGTGGCCGTAGGTAAAGAAGTCCACCCGTTTAGTGTACTTTTATTTCTAATAGTGAGGGGGTTCCAGCTTAGTACCCCGCTCACCAAGTTTTGTCGAACTGTCCAATAAGTCACTGGTTCAAATTTCTTGAGATATTTTATTGTAAAAAACTATAACAATTCGAAGGACCTTGACTATGCAATATTATAGAGTATTTTTCTACAGTATAAAAGAGAAATTTCTGAGTTATCGAGAGATTTACGGCTTTTCGGGGAAAAAGTCAAAACAATAATACATAACAACAAGTATCGCGATTTCTTTTGTTTACATAGTTACGAGTACCTCATGTCTTTTTCATGCTGCGCTGTGACAGGATTGTATCGGGCGAATTCCAGAGCCGCGGGAAATTCGAACTGTTGCACGTTTCTGCAACAAATAGTATTCAGAATATTTGAGGAAAAGCCATAGCCTGTGACTTGTATCAACTATAGTTATTCTAAAATCGTTTCTATTATAGTTTTCTGGAATGAGCCAGTATTGGTGAATTGTGTAATAAGTGACTGAATAAGTATTGATTGAAAGTTTGATTTTGTGGAGGAAGAACATAAAATTTACATCAGAAATCGAAAAATAACGGGTTCGAAAATATCCGAACATATTCTAACATCTGATGGAGATCATATGATGGAATGGAATAATACCAAATTTTTTTTGAAAGAATCAAATCAAGAAAAAAGAAAGTTAAAGAAAACTGCGTGCATTCTTTTATCGAACAACTGCTTTTCAACCAATTCCATCGAAATGGACCGCACCTGGTTACCTCTCCTCAAAGATGAAATAAGAACTAATAGAATGGTGATTGATTGATACCGAACACCCTATGTATCAAGATACCAAAAGACAATCAAAAGAATGTATGACAGATTTCATTTGACTGTCAAAGAAAGATCTTATTTCCAAAACCGCAATACAAATTCAGTTTTTTCAGCGTCTTTCCAAGAAGTTTTGATAACGGAGGCAGATACAGCCTCCGAAACATCAACAATTTTCAAGAAAATAGAAGTATTCTTTGTTAATTCGATCTCATTTTTTCAGCTAGGCAAATTCAGTGTAGAGTACGTTACTGACAAAAATTAATTTCTTTCAAGACAGCAGTCTTGTGAACGCAGTAACTTATCGGGCAAATTAATTAATTTGCCCTTCTACACTTGTACAGATTTCTTAGGATTAACATTTTTTCAATTTCAGATTGTGGAAAGTTATAAACCCAAAAAATCATGTCAAGAATGAATGAATAAGAATTCTACACTTAACTTGAATTGACCTTATCGCGCGCATCTTCTGTATCACAGATTCCTACTTCGATATCAAGTTGGTTGCATTAAAAAATGTGCATATTTTGGCTTCCTATTTTTTTTTTCGGAAAATATATAAGTTTTGGTAGTCCTGGGGCATAATATTGATATAATCTATGATCATCAAATATTGAATTCCAACAAAATCCTACACTGATGTTTGTTTTAACTATGTTGAATATGAAAATTGGCCCAACCCTACAAATTATGTTACAACTATATGACGGTAGGTACATAATTTATTCAAAAGTCAATTTATGCGATACTCTAGGATTGTTAATCATCTGTTCCAGTTCCACCCACTTTGTTTACGTTCACGAAAAGTTCCAACGTGTATTAGTTGGTGTACGCTGTTTGTTCAACGGCGCTCATGTGTAATAAATTTTTCGAAATATTGAGCATGTGTTATGACATGTTCAAGGTACTTTAAAAGCTATTTTATTTGCCGCGTATAAACACCACGAAAACAGCCATTGATTGGACGAAGCAATTCTCCCCGTTTTATGTTAACAATAACTCGTGTTTTAACGATCCTTCGAGCCGTCCATTAGCTAGTAAACTTTAACCTCTTTTTTATACGCAGAATGTACCGGATGAGGGGATAATCCATTAACACCCTGGGCGATAAACCGGCATCACCATATTGTTTTAGATAAGAGGTAAAATTTTATGGTTCTTTTGAAATATATATCGCCCGTAACTGTTACAATGTTAAGTACACATTGATTAGTTTATCTTTTGTGTTTCAATGGTTCTTGTGGTGACGGTGAATGAATAGTAGGTTGAACAAAATGGGATTGTTAAGAAGACAGAAAAAAAATCTGGACGGTCGGAATCATAAGCTATCGTGTCTTCAAGTAACGGACGCTTCTCAACAGTCGTTTAATTCAAATGTAGTAGCTCTGCGATTGAGATCAATAACCGTTGAACCTCACTTTTTTGCTACAAAATGATGTTAACTATTTTGGCAACGGTCTATCGAGCTTATACGGCAGAAGTAGCTTTCCAAAAGACAAATACATGATTTCGCGAACCCCTCGTATATTTTAGGGGGTCGTAAAGGCTATGCGGCCTCACATGCACTTCGACCTCACATATGCACTTCGACCTAATAGATCTTTTGTGCATAAACCATAAGCTGTTCGAGGCCCGCGATATCCAAACAAACTTAGGCGTCTTGCGGAAGAGCGCTGGTCATTCGCAAAGCAAATGTTCTTCAGTTTCGTCAACTATCACTCTGGTTCGCCCATTTTTTTTAAGATGATACCTCAGAGGGCAGTGTCCAGTGAGGAGTCCCGTTACCAATTTTAAGTCTTTCTTGTCCAACTCGAGCTGATTAGCTTTCATTTGCGATAGGCTGGCTCATTAGCCTTTTCGTTTGTTTTTGTCCTGGCACTCTATTCCAGTGAGATTTCATTTCATCGTTACCCCGTCGAAACTCTTTTTTCGAGTGGTATTTGGAAGGGTTCTGAGCCTTGAAATTGTGTGTTTGTCCCTTATTTGCAAGGCAGTCTGCTTCCTCGTCACTTCTTCTCTGGGATTTGTACTCACATTGAAGTCTCGTTGTTATTTGCTGCCAGTTTTCTCTTGTCTCACAGATATAGACCGGGGGATAGTGACAGATTTTGGGATACGATTTTACTCAGTATGCCTTTTGGAGGACATAATTATCCTTATATTCTCATGATAATAATGAATGAATGAAAGAATCGTCGTAGGTTCTTCATATTAAAAAAAATGTTCGTCATTTGTTTGATAATTATGTGCGTTGAGCTCTTCTAACATCAACTCGAAGATGTTTTGGGAATGCCTAGACAAACTTATTGATCTAGGCAGAAACAACAAGGTGACCCTCCTCTGGGTTCCGGGGCACGTCGGAGTGGAGGGCAATAAAAAAGCAGACACTCTGGCACGAAAAGGCGCATCAACGTCATTGATCGGGCCGGAACCATTCTGCGGACTTGGAAAATCTTACTTCAGAGAAGAAATCAAAAAAGCTGAAAAAGCACTGAGAGCAACATACTGGCTAAGACTTCCAGGGCTGGGGCAGGCCAAAGATCTCCTCGGCAATTTCAACCGAGCAAGATCGAAGACACTGATTAACCTCAGCAAAACTAGTCTAAAGACAATCACGGGATTTCTAACGGGGCATTGCAGACTCAAAGAACACCTAAGGAAGCTAGGCTTAGAGGACAGTACCTGTAGATTCTGTGGGGAACATCCAGAAACACCCCACCATATATTGATGGAGTGTTAAACGCTGTACATCATAAAATATTGAATATACTGGGATCATACCAGCTGACTGTGGGTGAAATACCACGGGTAGACCCCCTCAAAATCCTAAAATTCCTGAAGAAATTGAGGCTTGAAGGGATGCTGTAAACAAGAACACCTTGTGATAGCAGAAGAAGAAGATCAGGTCGCAGCGCATCAGTCACCATCCATACCTACCAATACCAAAGTGCCTCTGTACGGTTTTAATTAGGCTGCCATATATTTCGTGATGTAATAGTAAAACTAAAATACTCGAAAAACTATTGGCATACCGTTTAGGTAGGTCCGAATGGTTGGTGTGATCACGTGAATTTGTATATTTGAAAAAGGAAATTCTCCACCCATCCTAACGGTATGCCAATGGTTTTTCGAGTATTTTAGTTATATTATTAGCGAAACTCATAGTTTTCGAAAAAATTATCATAATTTCATAAAAAGAAGTCAGGAAGACACTTTGATTCATGCATTATTGTCGTGAGTATATAAGGACAATATTTTCACCATCCCCCGGTCTAATTGTTCGCAGCTAGGAAACCCCTTAGTTTAAAACGACAACATGGTGCAAGAGATAGTTAAAATTGTTTTTTTCGTTAACCAGCTGTCGTCCCCTTACGAACGGCAGCCCTCAAAAGTCAAAACTTGTGCGAGTCAAGGATTAACGAGGTCTTACCTTTTAACGTGCGATTCCTAGCACTTTATCGGGCCATCAGATAAAAATCTGTAGTCTGTAGGATTTGAACCTACACGACCAGTAGCATAGATGGCTTTGAACAGGAATCCTAATTTACGAACCTTTATCATACATAGCTCCCTCAATTTCATTAGTATCTATTTATTATCGATTGTCATATGCCAAGAACTTCGATTCATCAGATGGTGAACGGTTTTGTTTTTTTAACTGCTTCTTTAATGGAATTATTACACATCCTTCGCGGTTTCTCGATAGTTAAAACACCGTTTTTTTCAAAAAATCGTGTTATTGTGGAAACTTATAAACTTATTTGATTCACTTAACACTTGGCTGGATGAGAACTTATCAAAAACCTCATTATCGGCTAATTTGAGAATCCTCGGAAAGATTACGTAAAAACAAACACAAGAAGGTTTGAGATTTTATTTGTTATAAACCCACAAAACGTCGTTGTTTACATTTGGTTGAATCATCTACAAAGAAAACGTGCCTATCACGATGTGGTTTGTTAAACATCGGTCGCTAGCATTAAGTACAAAATAAACAATGGATTTTTATGAGGGGATTAAGTCGTATTGTGGTTTCACTCAATGGTATTACTTGTGGGATTTTTGCTTTTTATGCGTTCTTGTCTACCATTCTTATTTGTATTGTTATGGCATCATAGCTATTATGGAATGTGGGATACAACATCAATATTTCTTCAAGTGCAAATTTGTGTCAACATCTAGTATTGATTTGTTCTTACAATGCGTTATCATACTGCTGGTCATTTAATTTCAGATACAAAACAATGATGAATAACTTGGTAGAATCAAAAAAATGAGAGTATGTCTTTTCTCCAGAAAAGCTGATATTACCGTACCTATAGTATAATTATGTAGTTATGTTGTCTTGTTCTCGCACAAACATTCCCTGAATAAAGCTTTAAGATTATGCCCAAGAAACAACGATTTGTCTTGTACGTGATGCCCCACTTGCTTACGTATCTGAATCACTGTCGAAAAGTGATGTTTTCTCATTAGCATTCTCAACGAGAATAGCCGAACGTTATCAGCTTTCTCAACCCTTCGTCGCCACCTTGAATACTTGCTGAAATTCTCTTTTCCAGGGCTTGTTCTTTTAACGATTAGGAAGGGTTGGGTTTTCGATATGAAAAGAGATATTCTCGAAATTCAAAAAAAACATCAACTCCTACTTACTGTCTCTTGGTAACGACGATGTTCTCTGATAATCGCAGCAGGATTTTTTTTTCCAGAAACCAGTTATTGATTATTGAATCATTGAAAAATTCTTTAATTTTGGTAGGTCATATCTTAAAAGGTTCAAAAGAACAATGAGTCAGCTGTTGGACAATTCGTACTAAAGTAAAGTGTAATATCATTAAAAATATTTCATTGCATTCAATTATGAAGTGCATTGTCCCCTTCCACCAATCCCCACCCAATGCTTGGATACGTACATGCACATGCCGAATTTTTCGAGAGAAAATTAAACCAAGTTACAAAATCGCTTTTATAAGTTACGTAACGTTGATTAGCAGTGAATTATTGCAGAATTTGTCTGAGCACATATGCCACTTATGACGATGTTGATATCTCACATTCCTCCATATTCATGAATGGTTATTAATAATTTAAGAGAGTGTTATTAATCGAAAGGTTGACTCGTGACATCGAAACACCTTATCGTCGATCTGATTGATAAACGTAGCTAATTGAATGTGTCGATTACACCGAACAACCAAAACTGATCTGCTAGCCCGACTAGCTGGGAACTCGGCTAAAATAACGAAATTTTTTGCGTGACGAATTTTTGTTCGTAATTCCCAAGCGACGTCGAACTTTAAATGTGGCGTTCTTTCGACTACATCTTGTTTTGACGAAGTTGAACATGAGATTATTTTGATATTCGGTGTGAAGTGAGAACACGTCCGGCCGTCAACATAGCTATCATAGTGAGGCTTCAGGATAATTCGGATCAGAATGTGGGCAAAGAGGCGACCGAGATTAAAGAGAAAGAAGGACACCAGGAAACCGTAAATACGCCACTCACGTCTCCGTCCGATGACCTTCCAATACAGGTAATATTTTATTATTAATATCGCTGAGTTGAAAGAACGTTTCTAAAGATGAATCGATTTTTTTTTTTTTTTTTTTTAGTTTTTTCCGTATTGTACCCCGAAAAGCTACTGCATTCGAAAAATATACACATTAGTACAGTGACCACATACAAATTCGTGCCTAGGGTCATTCCATGGGGGGGTAATCTTCTCCATGGGGGGGGGGGTAATCATTGTTTTCGGGCATATTATTTACTATAAAGGAATCATTTACGTTCGAAAAAGTTAAATTTTCATCTCTTTAAGGACGTCATGAGGGTAATCACCCCATTACCCCCCCTCAGGCACGCGCCTGTTTATTTGACAAAAAATTATTTACCAAAATATCAGGGGTGGAACCCAAAAAAATTTTTATTTTAATAAATTATAATTTTTTTTTCTGTTGTTTCGGAAAGTATAAGATTTATCAAGAAACAATTTCAACAAGGTGAAATATAATTCGGTTCTCCACAAGAAATATACTTAGTAATTTCTCACAAAATGCGCTCGTTTTTTCCAAAAACCTGATTGAATTCCGATATCAAATTTCAGGCTCGAGTTAACCGATATTTACGGAGGATCATTTGCATATGCAGGATATGAATAAGAGGTTATTTTCAGCATTTTCTAAAGAGAATGTCGATTTTACGGGTAAGTTGAAAATGAGGCAGGAGTAAAACAAAGTTTTTTTTTGGTATGTATAAGTGGGTCCTGTCACACTACTTTAAAATTGTTGCATATAGTCCAAAAAGAGTATGGATTGCTGTTTCAGTATAATAATTCCATATTTACTAATTTAATTCCATGATTTTCAAATCACATTTTAGGTACTCAAATACTCGCATATTATATTTGCATGAGAAGGTAGGAGTCTTCAGACACGATATGAACTTTTCCTTTTACTTCTCCGATCATTTTTAGCAAAGTTATGACCAATCAAATATTAGGCTCCGAAAACGAGCGCATTTCGTAAAAAATTACTAGGAATCATTTTTGTGTGGAATTGAATTGTCTTTCACCTTGTTGAGTTGTTTTTCCGATAAATCATATACTTTACAAGATTACAGAAAAAATGTATTTATTTTTAGTGTTTGTCATGGTTCCAACAACTAGCATAACAAGTTCGGTGGTGCTACAATCGATCCTCGTCTCAAAACCCCATCATACTGGATTAAATATACGTTCCATTGAATTAAATAGGATTTGAAAACCTCAGTCAAGCCACATTCTTCTATCCGTTTTCGTTTTCAAAATATGTAGTTAAAATCGTGTGAAAAATAATAATAATGAACGACATTATTAATAAACAATGATAATGCGAAACGTCACTACAGTGTTTTCCAGCTCAACTTTATCAGATTGAAAAACATAGATATATTTGGTAGGTAGGGTCGGGCAGGGTATTTTTTTGAAATGATAACGTCTTATAAATGCGAAAGATTGCCGTCTTGTTTTAGCTGAACCTCTGCCTTATCTATTTAATCTTGTCATATCATCCAATATTTTTCCAAACCTTTGGAAAGTTGCGGGAATATGTCCTGTTCTGAAAATGGGAGATCCCTCCATATTGAATAACTATCGTCCGATATCTATCTTGTGCTCATTTGCGAAAATTCTAGAAATCATCATTTATCATGCAATTTATGCCCCAACCAGAAGCTTGATATCGACACATCAGTACAGTTTCATGGGCAACAGATCATGTGTCACCAATTTAGCTTGTTTTTCCCCATTATTTCACCAATTCCCTTGATAAACGTAAGCATTCGACCAAATTGATCAATCAGTCCTACTAGAGAAACTGCGAAGTTTTGGCTTCTCATCAAATCTAATTTTACTATTCAAATCGTATTTGAGTAATCGCAGACAATTCGTTGAATATGAAAACTTCAATTCTCGTTTCCTTGTTCCCTCGCAAAGATCTAGTGTTACTTCAGGAGTACATCTCTTGAGAACGATCGGCGGAATTCCGTCAGATTCTCTAGCAAAATGCTTTTGATAGTTGGAGCTAGACGTGAAATTTTACCTCACAGCTTTGGCGAAAGACCAGAACGAGCGGAAGTGTTGGTACAGTCAACGAGTTTTCGTATCTTGGCCCTGTAAGCGTCTTTCGACGATTCGATTGTCTTCTTGAACTTGTTTCTGATTCAACATATGAGTCAGGTCTCAGGGCCCTGCATGTTTTTTTTTGTACAATCGATGGTATTCTGCTTGCTTGAAGGCCTCTTTTCTGGCACAGTTTCTGCTAAGCAGATGATGTTCCTCTGAATATGTTTATATTGTTTATATTGTATAGCATCTGAGAAATTGTCTCGACGCATTACGTGGGATCTTCCAAAGAAAAACACACATTTTCCCATGGAAACGCTGAGAAAAACATACACGGAGACCATTCCAGTCCAGTGTTGTCTGTTCGGTAGTGTAGGAAAGGAGTAACACGGAGTTCTCAAGTGGAACACTTATACTGGATTAGGATTGGCGATTCTGGTTGTTCGCATCAGGAATGCTTGTGGGTAGTAACTCGACCAGTTATTCTATGTATATCTTACGGGATAGTGAAAACAGCTTGACATCCTGCATTTTCTGTTTTGTTGGAAAACTCCAGCAGGTAGAGTAGTGTAGGTACATTTAAATCTACCATTTATCACGCCATAACAAAAATATTTACACATATTTTCAAATATAATGTTCGTATAAACGTAGAAACATTTTCTGTAGTGTGTAGTAAGTGTATCAATTTGGTATCCTAGAATAAATTCTTCTGAGTAATAAAGGACATAGAGAGGCCTTTTCCATTCTTGTTTTAAAGGCAACATAACTTTGTTTACAAGCGAGGGCCTTTACCATGTTATGTTTGTATTCAATCGGGTACTTCCGTGTTTGCCCGCTCATTTCATTCGGATCAAGTTTGTAATTCTTCGTTTGTATTATGGTCCGACTTACTCTAAATGTGAACATAACGTCTCATCACCCGTTACCCCCCTCGCCCATAAATTGTATAGAAAATGATAGTTCATGTTCACTTCCAACTTTCCAATAGCCAAATGCTGTGATAAACTGCTATGTAGTAATACTCAATAATGGAATAAAATTAATCACCACCTTGGAGTTAATGAAGACAAATAATGCTCGAACGAGAATTGATAATAGCCCTAAGTCCTCTGAACAAACACTTCCATAAAAACCGAATTTAAAATTAATAGCACTTGGCGGGGTGCTCCGGCAAAAATGTGATTTTTGAAATGTCTACTGTCAGAATCAACATTCTGCATTCTTATGAGATTGCGATCGAGATTATCTTACGCCGCAGGAATACCAATGTCGGTTATGTGTATTGAATTTGTTCATGCCCGACAGCGCTGCCAACCTCGCGAGCTATTAAAGTTATACACTCATTAGTCGATCCTGGTATTTTATGTTCGACCGTGGTTATGTTAACTGTCGACATAAACTGCCATTACGGAGTTGCCGTTTTATTATCGTCAGTTGTAAACATTTTGAAGGTTTAATTAACGACCCCATAAATTATGGCAGCCGGATGAAAGTTATGGAGCTGTACTCGGCTCTACAGAGAGTCGATTTCTAACTATTTTTTTATGTTTCATATAGTCTGGTTCACAAGTGCTATTTTGTCAAGAAGCTGACCTAGACCGCCGAATACTATGATGTTGGTCTCATTCGATTGGAAATGACGACATTCACGAAAGGAATTAGAAAAGATTTTTAACTTTTCTGTTAACAATCTGAGGCAGATTGGAGGCCGCCAGTCCAAATGTACAATATTTTCAAAAATTTAAAATATAGCCCAAAAATTAATTTGCTTATAAAAAATTATTTGTTTAGTAAACAAATGAAAAGTAATCAAGTATAAAAAAAAATCATATCATGAACGTGACAAATCATGATTTATAAAAAGGTTCTTCACTATTGATATTAATTTAGCAACAAAAACGAGGATATTTTCTAAACCTTGTCACGAATTGCTCCAACAAGTAAAAAAAAAATTGGATTTTTGTTTAGAAATAATCAGGGCTTTATGTTAACTTTCAACAGGTAAAAATTTACTATTTTACAAAAGCATGACCAAATAAAATTATTTCAATTATTATCAATTTATTACTGTGTTGAGATAGTACTGAATTTTCGATTCCTCAGTATTGATATTTAATGGGTTAAAATATTTTTTTTATCATGCTTCTGGTTCTGTCGACGCACTACCCGCTTATATCTCAATTTTCACCTCTGAATTGAAATTATGAATATTATCCGTCCGTACAGTACCAAAAAGTAGGAATTTAGTTTGTGAAATTTCCTCTCCTTTAAGTATATTTTATTTATAACTTTTGCAATTTATGCTGGCTTCAATTTTCCAGTTCAACATTTTTTGTAGATGTCATTTCGATCAAATGAGACCAAAATCATAATTTTCAGTGGTTTAGGTCAGCATTTTGACAAAATAGCACTTGCAAACCATACTATAAGGTGTCGTGTAAGATCGCTTGAACCGAGGATTTTATTGCTTGACTAGCACCGGAAAGGTGTAAATAAAATCAAATTTTCAATGAAAGTTAAATAATAACCCGGTTTACTGCTCGAAGTTAGAGTGGATATAGTAAAACGTTTACATGCATTTTATTATCTCACAGGAATTGACGCCGTTTATCTCTAAATGGAAATAGTTTGAGTGAGATGTTCTTTTATGGTTGTATACCGGTCGTAAAGAACGGTTGTGGCTGTACTTAACAGAAAACGGTTTGATCTGCGATTAGCTATTTTTACGTTTATTGATGGTAATCACAAAATATAAAAATTTAGTTATATTATTGAGTGTCCCATTTATGAGGTGTGAAGTAATGACTTGACGAATGTACAAAATGACGGATTTCATATTATGTACAGTGTGACCAATTTAACATGTAGGCACCCTTATAAAACTTACATTTTTCAACCGATTGGAATGACTTTTTTTTTCGGTAGGTTGATATTCAAAAAGTCCACTAGGACGCCAAATTTCATGAATATATGTCCATTTCCAGGGCCAACTAATCTTATTTTTCAAGGTCTAAAATCTAAAATATCTGACTACACCACTGGATTCGCGACATTTGCAAATGGTCCATATGTAAAATACGTTGAAATGCATCAATCAATAAAAAAAGTTATAGATATACCGTTTAATCAACCACCACTTCAATATCAAAACATTTATCTGAACTTTGACTACACCACTGGATTCAGGGAGTCTCGAAATATCACTGACCATAATTTCAATTAAATCTGTTGATAAATAAAAAAAATTAAAAAGTATGGGATAAAATGGCATTTTCCTATAATTTCATTATCATGTTTTTCAAATTTTATTTCCTTATGGTTTTCTTTTATATGAAATTTCGGCAAGTGATATATCGAGACCTCCTGAATACCGTGGTGTATTCAAAATTTTAATAAAAGTTCAGAAATTGCATTGGTGGGTTGATTGAACGGCATATATTTAAATTGCATTCCTTATACCTTTTTTATTGATTGTCGCATTTCAACGTTATTTACATATGAACCATTTGAAAATGTCGGGAATCCAGTGGTGAAGTCCGATTTTTTCGAAAAAAATTGCGATTAGTAATGGTTTTAGATTTTTTACTTTGAAAAATATTTTATTTATTCATGAAATTTGGTGTCCTAGTAGACTTTCTGAATGTCTACCTAACGAAAAAAAATCATTCCAATCAGTTGAAAAATGTAAGTTTTATGAGGGTGCTTCCATCTTAAATGGGCCACACTGTATATGAAAGGAGATGTTTCTAAACATCTGAAAATATTATTATTAATAATTAGGTTTGGATCTATTGTGTTTGAAGAAGAAAATAAAATGAACACACGTGAAATGCAGAATAAGTATTCCTCTGTTTCTTCCTTGATCAACCGAAAGCTGGTTATTTGAAATAAAGTTTTATTAACATGACAACTAATAGGAGTTTGCAAAATAAATGATTCGTAAACAACACAACACATTACATGAAAATTCAAGTGAATACTATTGGTGTCGAACAAACTTTCCGTATACGCGAACACACTATGTATTTGCAAAGTTGAAATGAGACTAAGAACTAACGAATCCATCACATTTTCTTTGTCTTGGTATCAAGTATTCCTTATCTTAACTACCATCTATAATGACTTCTGGGCTTCGTGCCGACTCGACAATACTCATCGCTATAAAAAGTAGGTTTCCGCTGTAAATCATGAAAATGTCGCTAGACAATCAAAGGTTAACAAATCTTGCTCAAAATCGGTTATAGTATTTCAGATGAGTTTTCGGAAACAACTAACTGAAGGAATTCATTTCAAGAAAGAGAAATGTTTCAGTGAATGAAATTCACTCGTATGCGTTTGCGAATATTCTCAAACACTTAGTTTGAAATAATACCTATCGATTCAATAATACGCCTTTTATGGTATTGGATAGCAAAAATTAAAATCCAGCTTTTCAAAGTGTGATAGAAATAGCCCGCACATATATCAACTCGGAACAACTATAATTTTAATAGAGAAAAGTACTTATTTTAGTAATTTTACAGGAACCTAAGAAATTATGTCGGAAACTATTCAGCGCTTCGAGGGTGTGTATTGGCATTATTTATCATGCTGCAACGCATACACGCCGTTACAACGTGGTAAATAATGACTAAACGATCGTCGCTTCTATGTCCAGACAAAGTCTACTACGGTTCACCATAGGTGAGTGTTCAGACGTGGTACTTATTGTCTTATGTATAGGTTGAATTCTAAGACATTGTTTACTGCTGCACCGTATAATATAAACTGTCAGTAAGATTTTCGCTTAGGCCTCCGACGGCGGCGACTTTGCTCATGGAAACACCCGTAACTTCCGTAATTTTTGACGTATAGAATTGTACATTTCTGGTGCTTCGATCTATTTTGCCTCTCGTTTGGCTCATGTGAAGTTGGCTCCGACTTTTTGTGAACATATTTTTGAAATTCTGGGTAGATTTGTTAGAATTCTAGAGTTCCTGAAACAATATTTGAATAGTTCCAGAAAATTGTGGATTTTTATACGAAAAATAAATTATTGTCGTTAAACTCGCTAACTTCACACGGCGCCGTCTTTTCGGAAAAAATTAGTCCTGGTGGTATTTTTCGATAAATATGGAAGAGAGGAAGAAAAGTTATTGAAGAAAAAATATTGCGACTTTCGATAATCATCATTTTGAAAGAAAAAATTACGGATATTTCAGTTCCGATGAGAGTTCTGAGTAGCACTCAGCGAGTTCTACAAAATATGTTGATCGAGTTTTATCGAAAAAGCAAAACTTTTCAATTTTTATTTTTTATCTATTAGCTGTTATAAAAAGGTTCAAACTGCGAAATACTATGAGACAAATAAAGGAATCTTATCGCAGCAGTTCTGATGGGCGTTCTGATTAACACTCGGCGAGTTCTACAAAATATGTTAATAGAGTTTTTTTTTGAAAAAGCAAAACTTTTTTATTCCTTAGCTATCATAAGGTGCTAAATTCGAAAAACCCACTTTTCGGATGAAGACAGAATGGAATCTCAGAACAGTTCTGATGGGAGTTCTGAGTAACATTCGGCGTGTTTGGAAAAATATTTTCATTGAGAAACTTTTTTATCTATTAGCTATTATAGTAAGGTTCAAACTTCGAAATACTGTTATTTCGAATTGAGAGAAATAAAGGAATTTTTATCGCAGTTCTAATGGGCGTTCTGAGTAACACTCGGCGAATTCTACAAAATATGTTAATCGACGTTTATTGAAAAAGCAAAACTTTTTAATTCATTAGCTATCATAAGGTGCTAAATTCGAAAAACCCACATTTCGAATGAAGACAGAATGGAATCTCAGAACAGTTCTGATGGAAGTTCTGCGTATCACTCGACGTGTTTGAAAAAATATTTTTATTTAGTTTAACCGAAATACCAAACCTTATAACTATTGATTCATTTTCCACGTCTTGAATTACAAACGATACCGACTGTTTACATTTTGCATAAATAAGATGAGCACTGTCCAGAATACATTTGATAGAGACTCCTGATAATAACACCCGCGAACAAACACATTTTGTGTACACCCATGTGTATTTACATCATTCGCCTCCCGATTACTGGTTGGTTATCTAAAGTGCTTTCCACTTATCGGCAACATCTGCCCGTTAATTAGTAGTTGATTAGTGTTGGGGTGCAGGTGTATCAATTCAAGGAAGACTGTATAACAACACCTGATAGCCGATGTTCTCTTCTGGGTCAAAACGTAAAGGTCCGTTTAAATTGGAGCGAATAAAAGCGAACGAACGAATTCGTGTTCATGTTCCGACGTCTATTGGTAAATCAGCGAATCATCAAAGGAAATTCGTGCTCGATGTGGACAGAGCCGTAAACCAAGCGAGCGAATTCGTTTCGAACGCTACTGTTCACATTTGCCAAACAGCTTGTTTGCAAATTAGTTTTTACATCTTTGTTGTTTACTGCGTTCTGTGGGTTAAGTTCCAACAGTATGGAATTGACAAATGAAAAGACACTCAAGTTAATAGAATTATATAGGGGCGAAACTTGTTTATGGGATCCCAAATCAAAACCTTTTCGAACACCACACTCTCTCCCCTCCTTTTTTCGGAAAGTCCTGCTATTACTATAAAACTAGCGGCGCTAATTGAAACATCCTCCTCTGTATCCGACATGGCGAACGGATCATCGACGACTGCGAATTCTCGTTCTTGATTTGAATGCCCCTGCTCGCAGGAACGCAAAGAACCAACAAATTACTACGAATCCGTTCGTTCGCTATGTTCGCTCCAATTTGAATGCACCTTAATATGGCATCGATATCAGATGACACTTTGCAATTTATTTTAGTACTTTAATCACAACCGGATGTGAATTATACAGGGTGAAATTTGAAATATTATTGGAATATTAACACTGTGTGAATCACAAGTATATGAGTGGGTTTTTTGACAGAAATCGCAATCGAAATCTGACTGAATTAACGTCGGTGTGGTGCAAAATATTACTCGAAAAAATTGTGAAAGTAGCAGATTGATGTCAGTAAAAATATCAGGAGGATATTATATTGATTAATATTGTAACACTACATTTATTTTTGTTGTGCCATCCCTCTTGTAGGTAATGTTTTTTTGTGTTCCTTTATACAGTCCATTTATACATCGCATTGTTAGTTTCAGAATTCTTTGGGGGGAGTCTCCATACATTTTCAAACTATTATAGTTAATAGACAACTTTAAAATACCACAGTGAAGGTCTTATCGGGCATTATTTTATTACGAATATTACGAAACCAGGTTTTCGGAGAAAACCCATCAGAAGCAGATCTTGTGCGAGCAAGCGAGACCCGGGACCTACAGATCAAAAAGTGGAATCCGAACCACTCATTAGGTTATAATCGATCCACTCAATAGGTTCCAACTATTGTTGTGCTACGAAGTGAAATTAAACATTATGTAACCAGTGGATGTATACGAATCGACATAATTTCCCAAAAACGTATAGGAACAACACATTTCAGTTGCCTACAGTAATGTAACATACTAATTTTGTCAAGACAAATTATCACATTTGAGTCCGTAGAAAAGAGATAACTGAGCTGACTCAAGTCTCTATAATACCATTGCATAGAAGAATTTCATTATGCTAAAATATTTATTTTAGCATAATGAAATTCTTATACTACCCCAAAGAACCCATATTCTGCATTGACTGCACTCTATAGCACTCGTAAGTATTTAATAAATTTTTATTCTTCGAGAATCGTTCCAGATTTTACCTACTATCAATATGTAATGTCAGTCATTACGATACTGATATGAGTTTCGTAATGAGATACTATACCTCACAAGTGCGGTAATACTCCCTCATAAACACTCGCAGCCTGTGCGGGTAGAGGACGGCTATTATTATTATTATTTGCCGTGGCACTCCGGGGCGACTTACTGATTTTTGGTGGCGTATTCACTTTTCAGCTGCAGGAAAACCCTGAAAAGTTACAGCACCACCTCGGGTGGCCGGCGTGTACTCCAAGCTAGCACTAGACGAGATTGGCATCTAGACAACACACAATACATTTGCTTTCAACAAGTACTGTGGTCGTCTATCGATTCTGATATTGCGTACTTACGTACTTGAATCCCTCGTACAGTTCTGAACGGCCTGCGGTAAAATAAAATTCATTTGTTTCACTTTTTGAATGTCAGTCTATTTAATGGAAAAGGATAACAGGAACTAATTTATTATAAATTTGAGTATCTATCCCGGGATTTATGAGGTAATCCGGTTTGAATTTTTCAATTTGTAGCGGATTCTATATCTCAATCTATTCTCTAATGGTCTGGACTAATGAACGTGGTAAAATAAATCAACAATGGGCGCAACGCTTGCTTGTTGCATGATTCTAATATCATTAATTTAAGGAATATTGACTAATTTTGAGTAAATAATTAACATTATTGATAGTAGGTAAAATATTGTACAATATTTGTGTCGTAAATTTATATTAAGATAATCGATGGGTTATCAAACTCTGCCTAAAGTCCTCGATTGACAAATGTTCCATCTCATATCGTAATATGAATCTTTACGACACTTAAGTATATCGTAAATATCTAGTACTATGTTTGTGTCATAAATTCATATTACGATAATCGATGGGTTATCAAACTCGGCCTAAAGGCCTCGTTTGACAAATGTTCCATCTCATATCGTAATATGAATCTTTACGACACTTATATCGTGAATATCTATTATGGAATACTAAATTGTACCTATCAGTATGAACTACCCGTTTATATTAGATAGATAATATATATTATGATAGATTAATCGTAATCTTGTAAATAAGTAATAACCTAGAAGCTGCTAGGCTTTCTCATCGATTTTAAGAGCAAACAATACCCTTGATGAAACGGGAATCGGTTTTGAACGTTCAGTTTTATTTTTTAGCGAAAATTTTGTTGGTTTTGATGATTTTGAAGAAAAACATTTTTTAATGGTTTGACAAATGAATAAATAGGCAAATTCCCGAATTCTTAAGGAGATTATAGACTCCGAAGAAGAAAAAAAAAATGTATTAAATCATTAGTTTTGACGCAAAACCGATTCTACGATTAGAAGCTATCTACCTTATTGGCGCTCCCAGCTGCGTAGTTTTTTTACGGACAAGTGCTTCGTTACCTCCACTATCGCTCTTGAAAAATATATCCCCATACACCCAACATGTGCGGCGCAATGATAAAATTTGACTTTCGTGATGACGCGCTGATGTTGTCTCTTAAGTGGATTTAGCACTTCCATTGTAAAGAAGCAATAAGCTAGAAGCTGCTAGACTTTCTCATGGATTTCAAGTAGATTTAGCACTTCCATCTAATTAAATAAGTTAATTAAGGAATTCCTTTGACTTATTAATTGAACTAACAAATTTCCCGAAAAATACGTCTACACTAAATATGCTTAACCTCGCCATAAGTATGCCACTGATCAATTAATTACCAAAGGAATCGATGAACAGTATAATGAACCGCACATACTTTAGGGTCGATTTTTCATTTCAGCAACCATTAGGCATAGATTAAACTCTGAGCGGAGACAAAGTTTAATTAATTACATTAAACCAGTGAACGATCGATTTTCCAATTTCCCCACTGTTTGAACAACGCAAGTTATAAGCTCGACACGTTTCTAAATGAAATGACAGCTACAAAGAAGAGATCGAATCGAATGGAGGCACAAAAGGAAGAATGCGAAAATCTGTCTTTCGGCAAGTTTACCCTCGCATTCTCTCCCGCAATATTATCATGTTATCTTGGCATGCGGCATTAATTGAATCGCCGTTGCCGAATAAAAAGCCCTTCGGCGATGTACGAGGTTGCTAAGAAACAGCTCACAGCGGTGACGGAAATATTTCATTTCAGCTTCAAAATTTAGAGTTTGTGAAATATGTGTAATAACATGAATTGCGGATATCATAAAAACAACGAAAAACTAAGCAGATTCGTGAACAGTTTAACTGTATGAGAATAAATGGTAAAATGTTTCGTTCCATGAGAATATCCAATGGATCCATTCTTGGGCCAACTCTACTCACATTATATATAGTTCCTCTCCGTATGTTTCCGGAAATTCTTTCCGCTGGGGCGGGTGAATGAAATTGTGGACCTAAGACAGAATTTCAATCTGCCTAGGATCTTATGCGAACGTATTCCAGTCGGAAATTTACGTTATCGACTTACGTGCAGAGAGATTCGAGGAAAACAACTTCACACACAAATCACTCAATTATTTATTTTTTTTTTCGGACTGTCAAGAGGCTGGCTCGTGTCGATCAACGTCCAAATTATTATGAATGGAATGGTCTTTGACTTGAAGATAATGAAACAGCAGTGAATATATTTTGTGCTTCGCTCCACTGTGGACATAATCAGGTTTTGGAGGTTTGACATGCGCTCACTCTTGCCATCGAACCTGAAAATTCGTTCACCAGTTGAAGTAATCTGGATTCATTTGGTGAAATACGAACTGGTGTGAACCACGATAGATCCTCACGGGTCGCAGTGGGGCCCGCAATAGACTCACTTTAAACCTAACCTAACTTATAATTTGCCTTCCTTGTAATCCCTTCAACGGCCATTATTAGCATTCACTACTTATACTCAAATACTGAAAAACTGCTGTATGCTATTTGGCCCGATCAAATTTCGTCCAGTTTATTCGAGTATATGTCGAGACCAATTTGAAACTAGTGAACAAAACCAACGTTTCCTCAAACTTCGTATCAGTATTCGTTATCCGTCGATAAATCTCTCTATCTCTATTTTGGTGTGAAAGAACATGTGCGTGTGGCTCTAAATTATCCACGAAACGTAGATGGCTCTTTTGACTGGGCGAGGAAACATTTCCTTTTGTTTATTATGAATTTAGTGAGGTTGTTCCTGTCATGAAAGAAAGAAGATATAAAGCGTAACCCATTTCCTGGTAAAGTTGTTTCAATGGTGAATAACTTGTTTGACAAGTCGATTCAATTTTCGGAAACGATCTTGTTTCTACACTAGTCGTTCCTTTCAACCGTCAAAAAATATCGAAACTGGTTTTTCAGAAAATAGGTACGACTTGTAATCCTGTTAGTTCGGCCAAATCAATTCAATGTCTTTGTTGCAAATAGCATAACATGTTGTCAGGCTTATTTTCTGTCCCATACTTGTGGGTCTGTGGGAAGAATCTGGGATTCGAAGTATGCCCTACCTACTTTGTTCATGTCTCCTTTCAATTAATTTAACGCCGTTCAACGGTATGAATTTATTGCAGACATGATTTACAGTTCATAGTATGTTTTAAATAAAACTTTATGCATACATAAACTTGAGAACCAAATGAAGTATTTACCTAACATCTGTTTTACGTCCGTAATGGGCGTTGCTCATAAAAGTAATGAGATACAAATAACTGCTAGTGGCTTTATTGTACATTGAATGTTTTATTGTACATTCGAAAGCTGTTATATTAGCCGTACTACCAAAGTCTCATAATTTTTGATCATATGGTGCAAACAAGCAGCATTCCATATTATTTCCTGAGGGACTCATATCCTCCCTCAATTGCATAAATTCAGTTGGGTGAGTTTGAGTCATAACCATCTGCGGCTGAAAGACAAACTTTAGTCGTTATTTTATATATTTCAAGATAACCTTTCGGAAGGTATCCTGAACTGTACCTACGTCTGAAATGGTTCGGCAATTGATAATGATTGTAACCATTGAATTGATTATGATGACTTCTTCCTATATTAATGCTTGAAGGTGATTATATTTATTTTGTTATTAAATAATTATTTAAATAATTGTTATCTCTTCAGCTCCCAATTCCTTGTGATTAAATACATTCCAGCTTAAACATTGTGTAAACGCAATTGAAAATAATTCTGATAATATATTGTCTTTGTCAGACTGGAGTATTGATCTCTCAGATCAAGCTTTCACTGCCCCTAAGTGAGGATCATTCCAATCACTTTGACTTTGTCTCATTCTACAAGGTAAGTTTATGAATGAATAATACCTTTAGGCCAGTAGAGATAGACATGAAAAATCGCTTTCTCGATGTACCATTCACTTGACCTAAAGTTTGAAAACTTTTGGAATTAATGTAAATTGATTGACCATTTCTACTCGCCTACTAGTATAGGTTCACAAAATATACCTAATCAAAGTCAATACTATTCGTGTGTAGTAATTTATTGAAATGAATAATAATCACTCAATCACTGGATAAACATAATATTTTATGTAGATGAATAACATTAAAATAGATAAAAACATAAAAATTCAAGAAAATAAAGAAATTGTATCCCAAGAATTCCAATAGAAAGCCTTTTCTTAAAACTTATTACATTATTTGAAGGGAGTGGGGAGTTTATTTATGTATTCAAACCTTCCGAAAAAATAAGTTATTCATCCATCGTCTCGAATTTGTTCTTTTATGTAGAAGTCGTTAGTATACCTGATAGTGTTGTTGTTATAATGATAAATATCTCTGATTCAGATAAAAAAAATATTAAAATGTGTTAAAAAATAAGTCCTTCAATATTTACGACGAAGTGTATCGACTGCATTTAAGAATCATACGCATTCCACGATTTTAAAGTTTTGACAGCTGTGACACTTTATTTTGATTGAAAAAAAAAACAGTACCTAGTAATCAAAATGATTGAAAAAAAAGTACCTAGTAATCAAAATGAGGTTGAATAATGCAGTTGAAGTTGTTATTTTAGAACGGGTTTAAGCATATTTTTCAATAATTCACTCAGCGTGGTTATTGAATGTCAAAGAACAGGCAATAATGTAACTAAGGTATTTAATTTCGATTTAGAATATAATTCCATTATTTTCTCCATTGATATTGATATTTGTCGAATTAGTCAGCTTATATTCCGAGGATATGATTATTGCTTTTGTTTTCTTGGCATTAAGTTTCGGTTTATTCACTCTCAGATACTTGTCGATATTATTTAGCGAGATATCAATATTTTTCATTGCATTCTCAATATCATCACCAGAGTCGAACTTTAAGGTAAGTAACCAGCAAACAAATATGAATAATCTGAACCTGGTGTGCAGTGAATGTCCTTTAAATTAATAATAAATAAAAGTGGTCCCAAAACATTTCTTCGGGGAACTCCCATTTCATTCACACTTTTGTAAGATGTTAGATTAAATAATATTTATATAGGTTTTTATCATAAACTGTTTCAAGGTAAACAATATGATTTGTATTTATTTTTTCATCACTATTTTTTCTATTATTACTATTCTTACCGTTTAGTCAACACGTTCAAGAATATATTTGTTGCATTGTTGCGCGCTTTAGAGAAAAAAAGCGCTCGCTTTGAAAACTCGATATTTTGTCATGTCTGACTCCAAACAAGTTTGTAATAAGCGTGAAGTATCAAAGGGTACATTGTGTATGGCGGTGCGTGCGTGTTTTATGAGATCAGACACCTGCTGGGTCATTTTTCCCCACGATCATAAACCACTAGAACAGCTGCTTCATCATTATCGAATAAATTATACCAGTGAAGTGTTATTCATATCGTTCTCTTTCAATTTATGACATTCGTGCTTGTCGAGAGTAAATTTCTGGTGGTATCGTTTTCGTATTCACGAAACGGGTTGTTGATTCACTGGTAGATACTCATGTTGATGGCGTATGTATGAGATGAGACTGATGAGAGCAGTTTGTTATTGTTCTTTTATATTTTACTCGACTTTTACTTTTATTCGGGGAATTTTTAAAGAATTTTTTCATGTTTCAAAGAAGGTTTAATAGGCATTTTTTAAAGAAAAGCTAACTGAATTATGTTATTTAATGCAAGGATTCTCTTCCAACATTTATTCCTCGTTTCAAATAGAATGATCAATGCAACACAGTACTTTGTTTGGTATGGATTGAGGAAGGACCGGTTATTCAATGTTCTGTCGTGATTGGGGTTTACTCACGACTTGCTAGGTAGAATTTGACCTTTATTTAGTAAAACTCTTTTTTAGAAAAATATAAAAACAAAGTTTATTTCAATAGGTACAAATAAATGGTGAAAATGGAATTTACTTTAGAATGGAATGACATACTTCACTAACAGGTAAAACAAAATGAATTTCTCCCTGGTGGTTACGTTTTAATAATTAATAAAATAGATAAAAAGTACTTACAGTACAAATCAAGGGAAATAACATCACCAGATTATCTAATTGTTCTTAGTACTCATTGACTCCCCAGCTCCCCCATTTCCCTAACTAACTTTTGGCACGGTCGATAACGAACTCCCTGTTCGAACCATTAGTTGTTTTTTGGAAAACTCGTATTTGCTATTTTAAACATGAAAACTACGAGAATATAAAACAAGGCATAATTCGAAGAATAACATTGCCTTGACCGGGTTGAAAATTATAATCATGAAAACGAATATACATTTACGGGGTGTTCGGACTTTTATGACAGTTCGGTCAAATCTCTGCTACGTGTAGTACAGTAACCAGAGACAAATTTAAGCCACAAGTGAAGAATGAATCGTAGCACTTTGAAACTCGACTTCTTGACATCATGTATTGTTTGTATTGTTTGTTTACCAAAAAATCAGGGGTAGAACCCAAAAAAAATTGTATTTAAAAAAATTATAATTTTTTTTGCTGTTATTTCGGAAAGTATGAGATTTATCAAGAAACAATTTCAACAAGGCGAAAGATAATTCAATTCTCCACAAGAAATATACTCAGTAATTTCTCACAAAATGCGCTCGTTTTTTCAGAAAACCTGATTAAATTCCGATATCAAATTTCGGCTTGCCTTAACCCGCCACAGCCATTTCTGGCAGGGCCGAAAATTATTTTTATCATAACTTCGCTAAAAATGATAGTAAAAGGAAAAGAAAAAGTGTATAGTGTTTCTGAAGACTTCTACTTCCTCATGCAAATAACATGTGAGTGTCTTGAGTACCCAACATGCGTTTTATCCTACTTCACATAACCCCGAGCATAACCCTTCTATGATATTCAAGGAGAATCCGAAATTCATGGATATTTTAGTTTATATGAATAATTATACTGAAGCAGGAATCAGTACCCTCTGTGGACCATATGCAACGATTTTAGACTAGTTAGACAAGTCTCACTTAATCATGCCAAAGAAAAAACTGGGTTTTACTCATGTCTCAGTTTTCAACTAACCCATATTCCCGGCAATTTCTTCAGTAAATGTTGAAAATAATCGCTCATACACATCCTACATAAAAAATGAAGTATGTGAATACAAGCTTGAGGTTTGCACTTTACAATAGTGTTATTAAACATATATGCAGGATATGAATAAACGATTATTTTCAACATTTACTGAAGAGAATGCCGGTTTTATGGGCAAGTTGAAAGTGAGGCAGGAGTAAAACAATAGCTATTTAATGTACAAAAAAACCCTTTACGAAAGTGTATCATACAAAGTTTTTTCTTCGACAGTTATTATATTGCCAAATTGTAGCAGTTGAATCATTAATTTGAATGTTTTATATCATGAATTGTCGTCGTATTACCCAATGATGACTTCCGTGTTATATTTGACGTAAAAATATGTATTTTTCAAAAAAGCATAAATGTATGAAGTATGTAAAAATTTTACTTTACGCACTGTGGATGATTTGACGCACAGTTGAATTTTTTACGTACTTGTGCGCAAAAGTGTCACTTTACGCACTGTCAACAGTTCGTTAAACTTCGTTTACGCACGTATAGTAAGTAATTCCATATATTCACTAAATCATCCATGGTTTTCGGATCATGCGCAAACATCTACGTGAAGTGCGACAAAACACAGTATAGGTACTCAAATACTCGCATATTATATTTGCATGAGAAAGTAGGAGTCTTCAGAAACGATATGAACGTTTCCTTTTCCTTCTCCGATCATTTTTAGCAGAACTTTCAGTGGCGGGTAAGCTTCAACCTGAAATTTGATGTTTTCTGGGAAAACGAGTGCATTTCATAAAAAATTACTAGGGATCATTTTTGTGGATAATTGAATTGTCTTTCACCTTGTTGAGTTGTTTTTTCGCTAAATCATATACTGTCCAATATTACAGCAAAACTCTATTTATTTATTTTTAAACGAAAAAAATATATATATATTCTACTCCTGAAATTTCGGTAAACAATTTTTTTGAGTGTGTATCATGGTTCCAACTACTAGCATACCAAGTTTGGTGGTGCTACAATCAATACTCGTGTCAAAACCCAATCTTACTGGATTATTAGGTATTACAAACTTTTATTTGCAATGTTAGTTTCTTTAAGTCAAATCTGGCAAGCTGAATTGATACCACTTCCTCTTTCTCATCCTTCGGAGTTGATATTTTTTACATGTTGGTTCAATTTCGTTGACAATACAATGTTAAAAATGTTACGCATGTGAACGCATAGGAATTAGAAAAAATTTACAATGGTTTTGTACGTCCAAAATTATATCAAAAAAAATGTAGGTCGGAATGCTCGTCTCAAAACCCAATCGTAAGTACTGGATTAGTGACTGATGGTTGGAATGTGAGTTATTTCTTCATTTGAACGAATGACATATTCATCCTAACCAACAAATTTAGCTGTCAGTCAAAATACGCTTACAGGATATTGATAAACCGGCCCTAAAACTCAACACAAATCCAGAGCAATCGCAGTACTTTACTCGGATTTTTCATTCCTAAATTTTACTGTGCTTTAGGACCTAAAAGCAACGCAACGTTATTGACAATGGAATTGTTAAAAACTGCATTTTTCACAAGCTTTGAAACTATTAATACGATAAACGCCCGAAATGTTAGTAAGTCTTTGGTGGAGTTAGACTGTAAGTTTTTTCAATTTCCTATTTCTTCAATAAGTATAGTATTCTTTAACTAATTCAAATATAGAAAAATTTTACATCTTATTTCAGGATTGTTTTTGAAAAAATATATATTTATTTTAATCATGACGTCGATTTTTTTACCTGATAACGTATCAAATATATATTATTTTGGAAAAGAGAAATGATAAAACGAAACGTAAAAAAATACTTTCGTTGATTCAACTGGCCGCAAAACCAACAAATAAACGAGAACCGTATACAAACTTGGATCACTGAAACATTACACACACGTAACATTGAAATTTTGATAAATGCGTATCTTCACTTGATCAGGCGCCACTCTGTACGTCATCGTCTTGTAGTGAAAAATCGGTATTGCCATCAAAAGACCAGACTAAAAAAGAATAATAATGTAATGTTGACAACGAAATATGATGCTGCAGTCCAGCCCAGGCACTAAAACGTGATAATGTGCAGCAGATTAAGTGCCCATAACCCCTTCTTTCACAGCGTTCTTGATGTTTAATGTAACATAGCCCCTTCTACCACTCTGTATCTGGTCAGATATAAAGAATAGAAGCAAATCCTAAGAGGGCAAGTTACATATGCACATAACACCTTCTTCCATGACAGAATCTAATATTTTCAGAAAATGTTACTTGCCTCTTCAATTATGAATTTTGTATCAAATGCATTAATTCAAAATGGTCGCGCCAGGATGGCGGATAAGTTTTGTGATTATTCTCTGAATCTATTAAAAATCGGTATGTAGGGGTATTATGGGTTGTTGATTATGTATTTTCTGTCAAAATTCATGATTTTAAGATGGCGGGCGAGCTTTTTGATTATGGTCCGGATTTATTCAAAAAAAATTTCAGCCCAATATTCCGTTTTTGAAAACTATAAATCCTTACCGGTTTTTTATATTTAATGTTATTTAATAACCACTAAATTTGTTGTGTTCAAAATATTTTCTGAAATTTTTTAAAATAACTCTATTGCTAAAGCTTTTTTATAAAAGCCGAATTACGACGACTGAACCCATATATAGGATGAAACGTATATAGTAAATGTTTTCTCTCCAACTTATTTCATTTTCAATACATTTCGAATCGAGTCATACGTAAGTGAAAAACACTCGTAACATCTCGTTTACGATTATGGCAGGCATTAGCGACACTGAGAGACTCTGCTAATTGGACCATTCTCGTTATGTCGGCAGTTGTTTTGGGAAAAGTGCCACGCGTAATGACCATTCCAAGACGATACTGAGTCAACGCGGAAGTGGAGTATACGTAATCCCGGGGTATAATAGCTGGAAATAAAAGTTTCAACACCCGTAGATGGCATAGCGGGGATTGCAACGCGAGGTCGTGAAACATTTCATCGACGACAAAGTATTTGTTGTAATGGTACGGTTTGAAAGAAACGAAAACGACCTCACTTCATGTTTTTTCGTTTGGGGCGATAGTCTCGAAAGATTATTTCCTGTGGAAGAAATATACGCAAAACAAAAAGTTTAATTTCTTTTGCTAGCAATGCAGTTTTTGATGATAGGAGTTTCATCCACACTTATAAAGCATATAAAATGACCTATTATTCACTAGTGGATTAAAGTGACTTCATTCCATCAGTGAGATGATTGAAAAAACTTCGATTTTTCATATTCCACTTTGATTCTGTTGATAGCAAGCTTGTAGTTGCAATCATTTTTGAAACAAATTTTGGATGTCCCCTCTTCTGAGGAACGACTTGAACTACAAGAACTTCGGATTTTCCTTGCAATATCAAGTTTGTTGAATAAGGAGCTCTCTGCTATATGCAGCAGAGATGATACTGGTATAAACTTTTTGCCTAAGACAGGCTTTCACGTTCTGTCGTAATCGTTATACAAGTTAAACTATGAACCAATTACGAAATCAAAATGATGTACTAGTCCATTAGGTGTAAATACCGCTGTAAAAAAATCATAAATATTATATGAGTACTTTTTTTGCTAGTTATCTCTAGGCCTCTATTCAAAAGCTGATTCAATTTAAAAAATGACTACCGATTTGTTCTCCGATAAAAAAAAATAGGGTCGAGTGATTCCCTTCCCTATAATATCACCTGGTACATCGTAATTTGTCCCGACATGGGCGTTTAGGGTGGCACGAATGAGGATTCCTTCACCTACCATTATGTTATTGTGTACCTGCCAAACTGCCGTCGAACTCGTTTAAAGTTACAGTGATCAGTCACTATTTCGATTCGACAAATCGTCGGCCGGATTTTTTTGTGTTCTCCGATGTGTATAACCTGAGTTGGAATCAATTCATCAATTGTGTTGTCTCTTCGGGCTTCACTGGAATCGTTGATCTGTCGCGCATTCACCGGTGTCATCAGAGACGGCCTTGAGGGCCGCGACATTGGGGCCATATAACGTAATAATGATAATAATAGTTATAATAATTTATTGGTTACAAATACACCTTGGTATCTGGATAAGTCAGAGTATATTTTATAAAAATATTTGAAAACTGTAACATATATACTACAACACAAAGACACTTATGTACGGCACTGTCTGATTCTAATTGCCGAATCGCTAGAATATTTGCCTGGCTACATTCGATATTCTAATGACAATAATTCATGATTTGCCTTCTTGTTTCCTACACCCAATCAAAAATGTGTTCAATTTCCACGCACGCAAATGTCTACGTAAGGGTTGGTTCGTTCTGGTTCAATTATATTAAATGATCACTTTTCGCAAAATGTATATATTCAATTTTCCCGCATTCAAATGTCTATATGTACATAAACTTGAATAAATATTTGTAGTAAGTAAGCCATCTGAGGCAGGTATTTGGTGTCGAAAAGCCTACGCCCTCCCAACTGAAATTTTTGAACAAATCAAACAATAGGTAAGTGATTTACAGAGGTGGACAAAAAATTACGAAACACTGTGTCTATCGAGAGAGTTGAAATAATATTAGTACTACTGAAACGAGAAAAGAAAAAGCTTTCTAACAATTACCAAATTTAAAAAAATTACCGATGTCGTCACTCCAATGACAAATCAAAAAAATATTTGTATTCACAAAAAGGTGCTCAGTGAAATACCCTTCAACTTTCATCCGAACTTTCGATATTTCTAATATTAACTGAGAAACATGGGCAGGTCCATACATTTTACTAACTCCGTATATGGCAGCTGATGGTAAGGTGAGAAGCCCAAGTTTAATAAACCAAGGCCTACAACTCTCTACCCGAGTTATTTCTACTGGGTCCCAGTTGAGTAATCCATAAGTCATTACATTATGAAATAATGAATGGTATGTTAGAATACAGCTTCTAGGGTGACATTTAGGGCCGATTTTTCAGTCAAAGTCTATGCTACGTGACTATTGGTTAGAATGTGACTGTATTCCTTTATGTGAACAGATGTAACGTTCATTCTAACCACTAGTCAAATTTAGCTGTCAGTCAAACTACGCTAACAGGATATTTAAAAACCGGCCCTTAGTCTCACATATGTGTTATTGCATTGATTATACTCGATAACTTACTTGCTAGCTTTTCTGTACCTATGTTATCTAAGTGGATGCCAAGGAATTCAACTAATTGTGCATCACATTTTTGTGTGGTAAATATCATCGACATCGATTTATTTTCGTTGATTCCTCAGCTTAGTTTCTAAACATCTATTTTCATTGAGAAAGTGGTGTCATAAGCAAAAATAATTGTATTAATATGCATGGATGATGGCAAATCATTTATAAAACACTACCTTGCGAAACTCCATTATTTATAAATATTTAACTACTATATTCATCATTGTGAAACACGATTTCCTTACTACCTGGCAGATTTGACAGTTCATAACAGACAAATGAGAAAAAAAGCTATCTGCCAAAAGGTAACAAGATTGGATTTATCATCCATTCTTCCTCTTGTACCAGTTTACGAAACTAATTTGTTTGACAAATACTCATTTCCATCTAAGAAATACCAAAACCTTTATATACTTACTACCTTAAAATAAATAAAAAAATAAAATAATTTTAACAACTACCTAACACATTTCTATCTAAAAAGAAAATTAACAAAACTTTATGTACTACCCTTAAAAAAAATTGTTATTGATTAGAAAATTGCAGTTTTTTCAATTTAAGTTTAAAAGATACAATTCTAGAACTTTTAAAAGTTGTTCGGGATATCATTATGAACATGCGCTACGTTGTATGTGAATGACCTCTTGAATTGTTGTGTGCTATGTTTAGTGATATGGATAGACTTTTTCCTGATATTCACGTTATGAACATCAGTTCCATATCTGATTTTTTCGTGAAGGTACGATGGAGTTTTTAACATTATTATTTTAATAAAGAAATAATACTGAAATATGAAACATGCGTCTATTGTACATATTGAACCAATTAGCAGTTTTTAATTTATGCGGAATATATTATGATCTTTTCTCCTGATTCCAAATGAAAACCTCATACATGCATTCTATACCCTGTGGACTCGTTGCTGTTCAGTCGTATTCAGAAAATAGTGGTTAGTGGTAAACATAGTATCGCAATGATTGAAATCACAATAACAGTTTAAAGAATTTTTAGTTTTCCGAATGATTTTTGAATTAGACTCGATATGTGTTTTCTAAATTTTAATTCGTCATCGATAATAACCCCCAAGTTTTTCATGTTTCTTACGATAGGTTTCCATCTATATTGATATGTATTGCTCCAAGTTTGGATTGCGTACATATGATATTTAATGTGATTCAAATTAGCTGTCAACTGAGCAGTGTACACAATATATAGTATGGGGCCAAGTATAGAACCTTGGGGAACACCAGATGTTATTCGACGAGGAAGAGATCTAGTTTTGTTGATATCTACTATCTGAGTTCTGTCCGATAAATAATTTCGTAAAAATGCTATAGTATCATTTCCCAATCCCTCAAAATGTAGAATGGCAAAAAGAAGTTCATGGTTATATCGATCGCGATACCCCTTAATCCATAGTGTTCACGTTTTTCTAACAGAATATTTTTTGAAACACAGTCGATGGCTTTACTGGCATCAATTAAAACCGCAGAGTTGACTGTTTTTCTTCTAATCCCTGACCTATAAAACTAGCCAGATCCATAACCGCTTTCGCCGTGTTCTTCCTCTTCATGAATCCAAACTGCCTGCTGGTGAATACATTATTTTTTATTTATGAAATTTATGACATCCTGGATAATAAAGTTTATGATTTTTCACAAAATTCAACACACGCACGCATGTATCTATTTTTCTATTCTATCGAATGAGCCAATTGCCGTGATTTTGCGGGGAGCGCCCCTTGATGGCCGCGGCCGCCTCTGACCGTTGGTGGGTTTGCCGGAGCAGGAAGAAACGCGAAGAAGAGAACTGTACTTTTATTGATTCGCACCCGGTTACCGCTCTCTTTGTGTTCGTTTGAACAGGGCAACGGCGCGGCGCGCCGCGACGGCTTTCGCCTTCGGGATCCGATGTCTGTCCGGATGTTCGAGCACTGATTCTCACTTCATCTAAAAATACTTACGGTGCTTATGTCGTCTCGATGGGAGGGATCCTGTTTTATTAGCGATGGCGAAAGAAAGAACGAGGAGTGTTGCGTCGAAGACAGATTCGGTGTTGATACCGTCTTGTCGATGAGACACTGTTCGTATGGTCGCTAAGCTCATTAAGAGCTCCGTTAATGTATAAATATTGGTGGTGTTTATACAGATGAGCTGATTCGTTATACAGGAAATTATACGTCACGCTTTTGTCTGAAAAAAGTATACCTATCACAACAAAAGTGTTTTTTATGTAAATCCCATCAGACAATGTGGTTATTCTGGTTAATTCTGGATAGGTACGGGTATCGTACAAGTACAGAAATTTTGATTTTTATTTCGAATTTAGGGCACTCATCTAGAACTTTTCATGCTCTATCTATTGAAAAAAAAATCTTCTAACAGTTTCAGAGAGGTGGCCCGCTTTCATATGGGTCACTCTGTATATACATACTCAAATCATAATATATTATTCATCTACAAAGAAAGATACAAGGCGAATATTTGACAGACAAGAATTACTTACTCTCCTAGGTGATACCACAATGGACATGGAGATCAGATACTGCTTATTGTATGTGCTTCTTGTTATCGAACAGCAGAATTTTGTTGATCCGGAGGTGGTGACCACCTGTAGCTAGGTGTTGCCAGGCTATGTAGACAACAGTGATGCCACCAAAGCTTTGACCGTTTGTCTTATAGGGGAAAATCACTATTATATATTATTATTATATATTATAATAATAGTCCCTCGCTACGCCTCAGCAATTCTCAGAAGTAGTCTGGAGATTTGTTCAAGCTAGAGAATGTCGCTGGTCTTACCTTTTAGTGTGCGATTTTAAACACGGTCGAGTTTTCCTACTAAAAATGTATGTCAAGTGTGCCAGTCGCCAATCCTAACTATTACCGCTTCAACGGTTGCTTGGATGTCTGAACACCACCCGTCTAACAGGTCCAACTCGTTCTGGTCTTTTGCCAAAGCTCCCCTAACCAAGAAAGACGGATCACTAGCCACGAACTCCAGTAAAAAAACAAGATTTTCGCCAAAATGTTTGCTGCAACTTCTATGCTGGATTCATCGGAAAAACAACCCCAGAACATCACTCCCATCAACAGTCATAAACCTGAAATAACCTATCACCAACGAACTATCAGGCGTTTTTTGCTGAGAATGCTGGGTTTTAACAGCAACAAAGCTTGTGAATCTGGTGGAAATCCGAGGATCGTGCTTAAGAAATGTGCTCGAACTAACACCAGCTCTTTGCAATTTATTCAACTTCTTATGATTTCTGTCCAATCAGAAATTTGCAAGAGTATACAACCAGTCCCCAATAAAGGGAAAAATACTCTATCTAGTAACTACATACCTCGTACTACTATGTAATCTGAAATATTCTGAAAAAAAAATCAATATCGAGCACATGGAATATCTAGAAAGCTCGGGAATTTGAAATAATCGTCATCATCGTTTTCGTCATCATAGATAAACTGGTTGCTGCTTGCTTATACATAACGTTTCATCACCAGAATCTCCTCGCCAATCTTCCATATTAGGCATACTATACACCCCATTTATGTTCCTTGCTATCTAGCTTTCTTTCAGACAGATCTCTTCACCTAGTGGATGATTGGGTGTCATCTGATACTCTATCAGTGAATGCTGGTGTTCCACAGGGTTCCATTATATCAGCAACACTGTTTCTTATTCACATTATTGATTTGTTGGGAGGTACCTCATGTCCAGTGCACAGCTTTGCTGATGATAGCACCCTTCATACCGCTCTCTGTTCCAATGGTATATCAGCCCGTGTGATCAGAGAGGGATCGAGGAGGAACCTAAAAGATTCAAATATAGATGGAAGATAATTGTGAAAAAATCATAATACATCAAACAAGTGATTTTAAGTTATAGTTCAGTAGTCATATTACAAATTCAAAGTTTGATTTTGTGGAAGAAATTCGTTTCTTAACATGGTTTTTTCCAAACTTGATTGAAATGGTTTTATTCAGCGAGTTTTGATAAACAGGCAGACACATACAGTTTACGTCAACGGAGAAACTTCGTAAGGTTAAAAAACCCAAAACACCATGTCAAAAAATAAATCCAATTTATCGTTTATCTCGACTAAAACAGTTACTATAAAATTCTTGATATTACTTATCAATTATCATTAATTATACCTATTCATCTTCATCGTAAATGTACTTCGAAGATATATAGGAGAAAACCAATGGATTATCACTATTATTATTTAAAATATGGGCATTACAAAAGTCTCTACCGACAGCAAATTTTTTTTATTAAAGATCGATAATAACGCATGCATCGTCGATAATGCGATAGGAAATATCAATGTGGATATGAATATATGTGGTATTCGTTGATTGTGGCTTCATAACTGAATTTAACAGACCGTGACTGCTAACCCGTTATTACGGGTCATTCAAGAGGGATTATAATAAATAATGGACGATCCGGTGAAACGATTTATTATTTTATTACTGACGTGGTCGGCATTTGCATATGCCTATTACGGCTTTGATTATAGGATATCGTATTATGAGTGCATTATACTGGTAAATTGTATTGTGGCAAATTGAAAGTATTGAAATTCGTTCGGTAGTAAATTGCTTAGGAAAAAGACACAAACTTTGATGTGTGAAGATGCAGAAATGAAAGTGTTTTGGAAGGGAGCATTCTGGAATATGGATATCTTATGAAGGTGTTTCGAATTATTTCTACATTTCATCCATCCCGATGTTATTTATTTAAACCCTCAAGGAAGTAGAGATAAAGATAAATGAATTTAGTAATGATTGCAACAATATAATAGTCGCGGAAAAGGAGATATTGAATTAATATAAAAACAAAGCTGCATCTCTCCTAATAAAAACTCAATTTAAATCGTGGACTACCGAAGAATCAAATATATATTACAAATCGACGGTGCAATTCATATTTAGGTACCTATCGACAGAGTGTTTGAAAAAAAGCTATGGGAAGTAGAATCAAATTCATCTAGAAATTCTAAATGAAGTATACTTACCGCTCCAAAAAAAACAAATACTCATATCTGGGTGAAAATTAAACTTGACGAAGGCTATAACAAATAGAGGAGATAAAGAGAATGAAACAAGGCACAAATATGATTTTTGAAAATTGGTTCGAGCCGAAGTCAACAAAGATTGGGAATGGATATTGAAAAGAAAGTTGAAGTTGGAAAATATGTCTCCTCTACCATGAAGACTACGAGAGGTTGCTGAAGGCTCTGGTCGTTAGCCTGTAGAGCCCTCTTTATACCAACAATACGATAACTTATCACTCACAAACGACTAATCATCGCACGTCTAACCTTCAACTGCGTTGTGATTGGTTTCTCTTCTTGAACGTTGAAGACCTCCCTGAAATGAGGTCTTGGTGTCACTATCATCTACAGAACTTGATATATGATCTTTATCTCAAAATAGGCCTAAATAATTTTTGCTGCAATACGTGGGCTACCCATGTCAACTATTGGAACACGCTTTGTTCAGTTTTTCCAGCATTTTGCGTGATGAACATAAATTGGACTTCAAAATTCTGAATGTTACTTAACGAGATATAACTCAGAATTTCCAGTTGTAACTCGGTATTTTGAAGGTAAAAAGTTCGAGTATATCTCGGAATTTTGAGTTCTAAGTTGGAATTTTATATCAAAATTCCAAGTTTCAACTCGGAAGATTAGGAAGATAGAATTAAGTGTCCCTTCAACAGCTTCGTACTTTACGTTCCTCTTCAACGCATTGAAAGGTTACAGGATTAATCATAAACTCTTTTTTTTTTTATTCAGATTTCCATATCTGGGTTATGACCGATGTCCCATATACTTTAATTTTGTGTGAGTTCAACCTCTGTTCAAATTACAGCAGTCATACTCCTACACCCTGTGTGCCATTGGCATTATTAGTGATAATTAAAATGTTAATGATTTTTTTTCGAAAGCATTTCACATTTTTTTTTTCTCTGGGTGCCTTGACACTGTTACTTATCATTCACATTATCACCAAAAGCAAGTAATATTCGCTATCGGGGAAATAAGTATGAAAATTATGCAAATATAATCTGTATTTGATTCACAACCCTGTTGAATAATTCATATTCTCGTATTACCAATTCATCGCTATGCAGTTCCACGCTCCTTTGAATAGAAAAAAAGGTGTGTTTTGTTGTGAAGCTGTAGCTTCAGGTTTTGTTATCGATTTGCGGCGCGGCGCGTTTTTAATTGCGCCTGGGATTCTATCGCTGCACCGCCATCCTTGAATCGGTTCCGATAAAGACTACACAAAAGAGAGAAGTGGAAGAAGAGGAGCCCACTCGGGTCGATTTACAAGCTCGGCGGGTAAACTATATGGTTGGTAATAGGCCTGGAGCCTATGCCCGAAAATTTGCTCCAAGTATGGCGACCCTTGAGCGGTCGAATTACATAATAGTACCAGTAATAGCGAACGTAAAAACAGCATTTGAAAATTCATAGATGCATGGAAAAGCAAAACCCTATCTATACATACAAAATGTCATCCAAATCGATGGAGCCGTTCCCGATATCGAAAATATAAATATATATATACAAGAATTATCGCTCGTTTAAAGATATAAGATTAATGAAAAGGAAAAAGGTCATAGCGCTGGGTCGTCGACGCGTCATCGCGGGATCAAGAAGCGAACTTGTCGGATAAATTACGGGTTTGGAACGATGTCCTACATAAAAAATACGCATTTTCCTGTACTTTATGAAAAATAATCCAGCGCGGCGGAAGCAAAATGCCATACTTATGTGGTGCCGCTTTTAGCCTGCCATACTAATCGAAACAGGTAAGTTTTTCTTTTTATTTAACGATATTCTACAGGCTAATTTTTCTTTCAAATGATTCGTTGAAAGTAGACATTCACGAAAATCGCCACGCCATACGGGTACAAACAGTCGCCATACTACCGTAAACTAGTTGTCTTTTTCAAAATTGCCAAACGATTGGCTACAGCCTATAATTTTTTTAAGTAGATGTGTTTATGACTAGTAACAGACATCCAACGATATCATACCGGTGGAATAATGATCCAAATACGTATAATAGGCGATGAAGAAATCGTCGTTAGAGGACAAATAATAATCTTCCTATTTATCAGCCATCGTTTCGTTTTATTATGTTAAAACTTCATCGGGACCTGAAAGAGCGAAATATGTATAAAAACACAGTCAAAAATGTATGTGAGAACACGATATATTATCACAATACAAAGTTTTGTTAAAAATGAATTATGTACAGGTGGAAAAATGAAAACAATGGTAAAACATTCAAAAACCCAGTATATATTAGAGCAGTTGAGTAACATTGAAGCTTGACCAATGGCAAAAAGAGACGAAAGGATCATATATAAATTTACAGTAAGTACATATCCTGTATGTTAAGAAAGTTATTCGTTTAACACATGGATCTTGACGCTCTGATACTGACACCAGGACCAGATCCATTTTCCAGTTCCGTATTAATTAATTAAATTCATTTGTACATAACGACCTCTTTGTGAACATTCGTGGAACAACAACTGATACTGATAAAGATGTTTAATTAGATATGTTATTTTTGGTCATTAGGATGAATATACTCCACCAGATGCAGTGATTGTGGTAAATTGTTCCATCCTGAATATATTTAAAAAAAAACTCTCGCCTTATATTCATGTGTGTTGAATAAGGTTTCATTTTTGATTTTTTTAATATATATATATATAGCATTTCAGCTATAGGTAATTTATAAGGGTTCGCGTCAGTATATAGTATTTCAGTGTTATTGAAATAAAATGTATGTCCTTCTGAGAAATAGTGGCTGATTATTGTGCAATAATGTGTGTGTTGCTTTTGTAATACCTATGTATTTTCTCTGACAGTTGTGACGTGGTACGTATAATATTATTATAAAATTGCAACATTTTTGCGGAAATTGAACGATGTGTTACAGTATGGTACAAATTTTTCCTGGAAGTTTGAGTGGTAGAAAACAAAAATATAAATTTGCAAACACATATGCAGACACAATCGTGATTTATAACATGTTATAGTATTGTGCAGTTATCTTTTCGAAAATATTTGTCGAGTTGTGAGTCCCGTTTGAATTCCCTTGAACAGCCGTTTGTGCATAAATAAAAATCAAAACGCTATACTATATGAAATAGTTTCATATTATTTTTTCCCACATCTTTACGCGCGTGTGGCAGTTTTCAGCATCATTGTCACAATTTGGTTTTTTTTTTTCGAATTTCGAAAAAACTCCTGAAGAAAAAAGGAAAAAAACCACCGCAAAAAAGAAGGAGAAATTATTTCCTGGAGGTTTTTTCCGTGTTTTTTTTCAGGTTTTTTTTTTCGAGGGTAGGTATTTTTACCGTTTTCCCTTTTTTCAGGTACAATTATATTGAAGTGAAGTGAGTACAATGATGTAGCACTGTAGTACATAATTTTATGGCTTGCCCAATCGAATTTTAAATTCTTATAGAAAAAACAGTTTTTTAAGTATTGCGCTTTTTGGTAGTTGACTAGAAGTATGGCTACTATATAAAGGGTCACGTTATATCATAACCATTTCCACATTTTTTTTCCTTACAGCATCATCATCGTCACAGTATGGGGTATTTTTTTCGATACAATCATATTGAAGTACAGTGAGTAATAATACAATACTGTAGTAAATAATTTTACTGCTTGTCCTATCGTATTTTAAAAACGTTTCAAAAAAATATTTATTCAAATATATGTAATATTTTCCGCGAAACAATAAAAATTGTGCTTAGAATGTGACTGCACATCGAAATGTTTATAGCGGAGTCTAACCGTAATATGTCATTGTTTGTACCTGTCAGAACGGTATAGGGTGGCGATTTTCGTTAATGTCCACTTATACAGAATCATTTGAAAAAAAGAAAAAACCTACCTGTTGATTGGTATGGCGGGCTATGAACGGCACCTCATGAGTGTGGTATTTTGCTCTTGCCAGATTATTTCTTATAAACTACCGGAAAATGCGAGTTTTTTCGTGTTGGAAATCGTTCAAAACCCATAATTTATCCGACAAGTTCGCTACCTGATCCTGCGATGACGCGACCACACCAGAGCTATGCTCTTTATTTCCCTTTTATTAATATTACGTAATTCGACCCCTCAAGGGTCGCCATACTTGCAGCAAATGAGTCGGTCTTTTCGGGCATGAGCTCCAGGCCTAATACTATACTGTCGGTAAACGCTCATCAACCACTCGACATGACAGACTGATGTTGGGTAACTTTACTTACATCGTTCGTTGTTCCTCAATGATAATCTGTTACAATAGCCGAGGGGTTTATGAAAGAAATCCTGTTTGACTCTTATAATGTCTTTTTTTGATGGAGATAGGGAACGCGAGGCGCGTGTCTCTCTTAAGCAGACGTTCGTGATTCATTGTGTGTAACGTTCTTCGAAGTGAAATAAAAAACTCAATAGGGTGTGCTGTTACAATTGAAAGGATTTTACGTCGTCAGATCCCTCGCCGTTGCACTTTAAATGCAAATGAATTAGTTTCGCTTGATATCCCGTTTTTGGGGTGAAAATACTTTTCAAATAGTTGAAATGTAATATTGCGTCTGGATAATAATATAATGCTTTGTCTGCAGACACTTTTTGTACATAACAGAGAAATTTTAAACCTATTGAAAAATCCCTTATTTGGAGATTTGTTTTTTTACCATAATGATAGGAGACTGATTATACTGAGAGGCATTTTAACTGTTCCTGAAACATCGTCACGTTTTATACGTTTTCAGATAGGTATGTACCCAATTTAAATTGAAAAATAACAAACTCTCCTTAGACATGCTTCTTTTTTAATAGTTATTTATGTATCAAGGGCGTAAAGTAGGTGTTTACGGCCTGCGGCTTGGATGATCACACTCCAAAAAATTGCCAACGATTGTGCCAGAATGATACCACATAGTCATTTGAACCAATCATCCACTTCTAAAATGAATACTTGTTTTCGTATCGATGCAGATGATTTAACGAAGCTTTCAACATGTAATAATTATGTTCAAGAGAATATTCCATCTTCAACATCAGTAGTTAACTGAACCAACTTAATTTTCAATATTCAGGCTTATGACTTAATTACATGTTGAAAAAATGTCGATTATTAAGAAATGTTAGGAAGAGTATTTCTCTATTGAACTGAAATAATTCTGATTAGTGTTAGGTCTTGCATGAAATGGTGTGTAAATATAGATAATTTGAGAATTTTGTCTACTTTACGGCCCGTGGGCCATAATGCGCCCGAGTGCAGTAAAGTGTCACTTAAGCTCGCTGAACCGGGCGGTACAGTACACTTTACCGCCCGCTAGTGCATAAAATTATTTTTTACCAAATATTTTAATCAACACGTCATAATATCTAATGCCCGAAAAGCTGAATAGTGTGGCAACGAAGCCCTGTTACGCATATACGCATACATATTACCAAAGTACAGGTGTACCACAGTGCACCTTTAATTTTCCGTAAATAACGGCATCGTTTTATTGTTAATGAAGTTAAAGTTCCTTTGCGCATGCCCTCAATAACGATTATTTTCGCATGCCCTCAATAACGATTATTTTCGCTATTGTCGAATTTTGAGCTAGTAATGGTCCTAATTTTATGATGACTAATATCCATGATCAACTATCCAATTCAGTCATTATACATTAAAAACCATTCTGTCATAGAAAAAGGGAATCTCACTGTTATGTTGACCTTGCAGATGATAATTGTTCGCAAAGGAATTCATTCCTAAACATCAAATTTTAAAAGATACTGTTTTCAAATTGTTTTAAGCCAAATGACATTTTCAAAACACATCAAAATATTTATACCATGCAGCTGACAATAATAAAACAAGACATTCGGTTAATGGGTATAAACCATCTTCTTAGATGCCACCATTATTATTGTTGTTTTGGTTTATTCTGAGTGTAAATTATTATCAGAAATACAATAATCTCGGTATTCCGAGAAATTTAAAAATATATAATCTGTTTATAAAAATCATCGGTACTGTATTAAAAGTTTACGAATCACGTTAATTTCATGATATAAAATTCCCAATATAATTTTGTCCAAGATATGCAAAGACCAGCAATTTTTTTCAGTTATAATGACAACGTTTTGAAATGTCGGTATTTGATCGGTTGGCTATATAAAAACAGTGAAACTTTCGGGCGTAAATATATGAGAAATCATTTTAATCAATTATTTTTTTCGCGTCAAAATCTCATATTTTAGTGGTTTCATTCAATAGCAATGCATTACTCTAGCCAATCATTCGGTGTTATACTGATGAAACCAGTCCTCATCGATAAAACCCTTTTTTACACATTGAACTGTAAATTAATCAGATTTACGTGCGTATAACATCTTGAATAAACGTTCAGAATCAATTTAATCAATGTTCATTTTCATAGATTTCAATTGAACTTGTTTCGTTAAAAATTATATATTTACACACCACCATCCAAATTGTATCGGATAATTTTTTTATTTTCACCACTCAAACTCCTTGAGTTGACGCAAAACAAGTATTGGTGGAAAATAAACAATTATTGATATAATTCACCTATGATAAATCCATGTTTAATTGTTTGCAGATTTTATTGCCTTGACAAATAACCGAGAGTCAAGTGAGTGGAAAAATCGTGTGAGCTCTATTACCTCTCTTCTTCATGAACGAGTGTTAGGCTGACAACACACCGAAAAATCAAAAACGCCTCAAAGCAAAACGTTTTTGAGAAGTGAAGGCTGTCCACACACCAATAAATCAAAAACGCTTGAAACCAAAACGGTTTGCTGTGCAGCAAAACAGTGCAAATAAAGTAGGCGCTTCAACGTGTTGTCTACAACGAGGTTTCCCAAATGCTTTCGTTCAAAACATTTTGTAGCAAGACAAAACATTTTGAAATACTTACACTCACAAAACAGTTTGTTTCGAGCAGTTTTAAAGAGCATGAAGGAGTTTTCCTGTTTTGACGTACCAGTGTGTATCACTTCATATAATTCGTGGAGGAAAAACAACTTCTACCTAAATTAGTCAAAAACGTTTTTGATTTCTTGGTGTGTCGCCAGCCTTAAGGAGAATATTCAAAGCTACATTTTTTTTCAATTTTCTGAATATTCTTGACCGTGTCTTGTCATTTCAATACGGCAGTTGTCATGATAGACATTCCAATGCCATCATTCATTGCATGATGGATCACATTGGGCAAGTTTTTAAGTTCATCGATTGATAATGCGCATTCGTGTTGTCATTGTCATTTTCCATTAGTTGAATAAGGATGCAATGCTCATCGATGGATCAATCGATGAATTTAAAAACTTGCCCATTATGATCAACGTGTATATTTATTAGTTATTCGGAAAGCTAGGTAGCTTTTCATCTATTGCCCAATTGGCTGTCTAAATAGCCGTTTATTAATCGTAATGAAAAATCTCGTAGAAAGCCGTCACGTCTCGTTACCTTGATGAAAAACCAATGATTGAAAATGAAACGAAATTGAAAATTTTCGAAAGTCATTATTATCACGGTCATTCCTTGCCACCCTTATCCACCCAGTCAATCAGTCGATATCATCGGTGCCTTTTTAGATAATTATTCCGTTACAACAGCATGATGATGATGGATAATGAGCTACTTTAGATTACAATCGTTGAATAATCATCCTTTCATCTGTTTATTAAAGGTGAAACGACAGACTGAGCTAATAACCGGTTGACATTTTCTTTTCACAGTTTAATCCTAAACATTGTAAGAAAAAATGGAATCGCCTCAAGAAGTAATGAAAATAATTATTACCAGTAAAAAATACATTGGAGACGGATAAGTCGGGCTAGGAAAGAAAAAAGTATTGACTACTGAATTATTTTTTGTAGATTAGTATTAAATCCCCATTATTTAACATCTTATCATAAATGGATTTTAAATCGATTATTTATTCTAGTTTCAGTTCCCGCTGGTAGAAGATGAGGCTGTTTAAAGCAGTTCATTAGCAGCAATTATGCCATTATAGAATTAGTAGAATAAGTTCCACACACATTTGCATATGTAGTATATGCAGTATTCCAATTCTTTGGGGTAATTCACAGTAGAATAATATAGTTTTTCTACGACCACATGGAAATATGCCCATTTTACGCGCTTTACCGATCAAGGAAGTAGGCCGATTGTGAAACACTTTTTCATTTCTACATTGCAAACTGTACTGTAATGATCATTTCAGTGGATATTTCATTTCCTACTTTCATGAACTATTAGACTGTCATTTTTATGATCATAAATAATATAAGATCGAATCAAGTTTGTTAACGTTCTAATAATTTGACGTTTCACATCAGTATTTACAAAATTCGTTTAAAAAAAATAAGTAATCGAAAATGAGTGTAATGGTGAGAATGATTTGACATTGACACCGCTAATTTCAATATAAAGATTGATGACAATCGAATTCTATATTTTCGAATAGTTGGCAGGAAGTTCTGTAGCAGTTGATCTCATCATATTATCATGTGGGCTCGTAGCCGCGATTGATGAGTGAAGGAACAGTAAGGAATTGGATATAGTAGAGGTGAGGGTTCGAATCCCACATAAACCACTTTTTTTTTCTTTTATGAAATCGATTAGTGTTAGGTTTTTATTATAATTTTCAATATTTGTATCTTCAATTCCCTTTTTGGGTTGTATGTATTATGGGAATATAACGGCAGGAAAGTTTATGATAAAAAGTGTTATTGAAAATATTAGAGATTTGTTTATAATTCAGATGGTCGTAGAAAAAGTATAATGTACAATTTGCATGAAATGACCCATTTCATGCTCATTGTACAATATACTATTAACAGCTCTGCATAACAACTCGATGTAGATCCATAGATAATATATCGTCACGTGAAATAACTAAATATTTCACATATGGAACTTGGCGTAAGGTCGTAATTCCATAAAATGAAAATACGAATAATAATCCAACGTTTCGCAAATTTCCTATACTATTCTGCACCGAACAGAAAATAATCCAACAGCCCCGTACGACTGCCCAAGAAAACACGGTATTCTTATACATATGATAATGATCACCACAGGAACATTTCAGTCATGCGCCCTCTTTCCGAAGTTCAGACGTACCACGTCCCATGGTGTTTTTGGTTGGTTATTTTTGGTCCGAGCACAGCCGAGTGCCGACTTAATCTCCCGAGCCAGGTGAGAAATTCGGCAACACCGCATGGAAAGCAATTTGACGTCCTACTCATTAATTCTTTAATGTGAATTTCTCGGCTTATTCGAAAAACTAGGAAAAAAATATAGGAAAATGAATTTTTAGAGAAAAGAACGCCGATTAATGTGGTTATTTAATTTTTTTCATCACAAACTGGAACAGCAATATATTCAATTTCTTAGAAATGGGAAAACTGTTCCATGCTTTAAAATTAAGAGATTCAGAGAGGGAGATTTTTTTAACTTTTTTTTTTCTAAAAAAATATTCAATTTGGAGGTAATGACATCTTAAATATGCGAACCAATTTCCACCATTTATTCATATACCTATGAGAGGACGAAAGCTTCTTGCCTAATCCTGCTGTTTGGTGTAGACAATCGTTTTCATATGAGTGAAGGAATGAAATCGCAAATAGCACGGCAGAGTTGAGAAATCAATTGGCATGAGAACCTTATAATTCCATGTTCAATTCTGGATTGCGGGCTTTTGAAATGGCAATTTAAGATGAAGGATGTGATAATTTTACTCAATTTTACTCGTTGAATGTATAAAACATTCTAACAAATGTAGAAACCTTCGATGAAGAATGAATCATCTACGCCGATGAAGGATAAAAAGTTATTCAACCGAATAGAATTGTTAGAGTAACGTGATATCCCCAACAAATCATTGGTTTAATATTCTCCTGGCAACGTACCAAGTTACGTTTTATAACCTGAAAGAAAATCTTATTTGAGTCACCGCGCTGTTTTATCTGGCGTCTCAATATTAAATGGACTGCATCGCCGTCGATCTTCTATATTGCATTCTCGGCGTAGACAAATTGTTTCGGCAGCTTCTTCATCTAACAGTGGCTTGTGTAAAGAAAGGAACCGAAAGGCTAACAAACAGATTTCAAGTATCAGAATTTCATAGGGAAAATCGAGCTTTGTGATATGGGTAGAAATAATCCACTAAACGGATTAATAGGTTTTGCTCTTGACTACTTGTAAATTTTCAATATTTTTCTATTTTGCGTCTAAAATTAAGTCATTATGAAACCCAAAACAGTATCGAAACACCTCTTTTTCCATAAATATTTTTTATTTTTTCGATGTTGGTTACATCAAACTATCAGACGAAATTTATGGTCTGAACATAAACACACGATGTTTTCAGTTTTAATACTAGTTTTACAATGGAATTATCTGTAATTATAATGTATAAAGGACAATCAATCATTATTGCATTGTATAGTGCAATTATTACACACTTTAATTACTGGTATTTTGAGTATTTATGACTAAATTCGCTGTAGCTACCAAATTATGCCCAACAGTCGGATTATTTACATAATTATTTTGCTACCATGATATTGTGAAGTTTAATCATCGGAATATTCTATTTTGAACTCACTCGGGTTTGGTAATAAAACGATTGATGTCGTGATATCTTTGGTTCATATCTTTGTGATAATCTTCTTAAAAAAGTTTGTAGTATGGCATATTTTGAGATGTCTGTGTTCTTGTAACTACGTATTCAAAATCAAATAACACCTCAACATCGAGTTAGTGACCAAACAGTTGATGATTTTCTCTTTCTGCTTTGCATTTCAAAATAGGCCAGCATGCTGTTATGGTTTCAATATTCAAAACCTCATTGCACTATGCCTTTTTTCGTGCCTATTTTCACTGCTTTTTGTTGGTGGGGTTTTGTGGTAGTTCTTCTATTGATTTGTTATTTTCGAGTTGTTTTTGTACTTCTCCTATGAGTTTCTCAGAGTATCCGTTTAGGAGTAGGTCCTTCTTGATGTAGTTTCCTTCCTTTGACTTCCAGTATCTCCTGGTTGTTGGTGCACATACACATCGCTCTCTCCACCAACGTTCTTACAATGCACCTCTTTTTGGAATTTGGGTGATTGGAGCCGTAGTTGAGATACTGTCCTGTTTGTGTCTTCTTCCTGTAAACAGAGGTGAGGATACCCACGTCTGTTCTTTCAGCTCTCACATCGAGAAAAGACAAGGACCTATTAATTTCCCTGTCCATCGTAAACTTATTCCTGAAGGAATTGAGGCTTGAAGGGCTGCTGTAAACAAGAACACCTTGTGATAGCAGAAGAAGATGGGGCACAATAGTCACCATCCATACTTACCAATACAAATCGTGAACTTGATTTGAGAAGAAGTCGTGGACGAATCTTATAGCCATAATTTTGGTTTGTATTTTGCCTCTCTGATAGCCAATTCGTCGAACCACTCCATGTATAAGATGGCGATTACTGGAGAAAGGGAAGATTTCATCGGCAGTCCGTCAAGGGAGAGAAAAACGGTCCTTTTCTTGAAAGTATGAGTCCTGTAGGCAGCACTGCAGTAGTTCCGATATGGCTTGTTTGGGGAAGGGGGAAGTACTTTTATAAAGTTGGACATCTTCTTCCAGTTTTCCCTAGATGATGTTAAGGGATAATTCTATGGGGACATTGATCTTTAGTTCCTAGTTCAACACCTTTGTTAATGTCCACGAAGTGTTTAGAATTCTTGACAAACGAACGAATAAGGGTTGTAGTATGGGTATGAGGTATTTCGACAGATTATAGATCAGTGAGTTACGGGAGCTGGTGATTGGTCTCAATGGCATGTCGGGTTTGTGAATTTTCGGAAGACCGTAAAGATAAGGTGGTTTACTGAAATGTGGCGTCAGATGTGTCCGTTTTTTGTCTGGAATAAAGGTTTTGTACTTCCTCTTGTTTCATTGTATTGAATCAAACTACTCATTTTGGTGTGACAGTCATTTCAAGGTCTGTTTAAGATAAATAAGCATTCCCACTACTAAACATCTGAGAAAATACCTCGGAAAATACAGAATACATATCACATTATAAATGTTATCACTTGGAAACTTATGAAGATTCGTGTACTTGCACATGAAATATTAGCGAAATGTATCTTTGACCACAATTCTAAAAGAAATAAACCCGCACATTCCTCTTTTTTATCGATCATCTGAACGTCTATGCGCCACTGACCGGTATAAATAAATATGTGGACATGTCGAAATCGCGATCGCCGCGGAGGACAAGAGACGGTCGTGGGCGAGAGCAAGACAAGCTAGACACGGTTATTTTGATTCCACTTTGTGTGCCGTTTCTTGTCAACACGACATCGACCTAATTACACAGACGGTTACGGTTGTATGAATAGCCTTTGTAGTTGGTTGGCTTAGCCGTAATAATCTCGACGACCCCGACGGAGAGCGTGTTCATCATTCGGGTTCTTAAGTTAATTGCGGTCTATTGGCACCACCTAAAGCGGAACGCGTTATGGGCATAGGGCTTTCTTCCATGGAATATTGAATTATAAAAATAAATTCACGTTGAATTATGTACGGTCATTTCGGTTTGCGAAATTGGGACTTCCAACGCAACGTTACATTGTGTTTCAATCAAAGAATGTTTGATTTCGTTTTTAGACGTTTTGATACCTACTCCTGGGCGACCGAGCTTCGCTATTTTGCAATCTTACCGGCACATGAATTATTGCAATCTAAGTTGAACTGCAGTCATTGAAATAGCGAACGTAAAAGCAACAACTGAAAAAAAAACTCACTATTTGTGACAACTGGTACACTGACAGTTGCAACGAACGTTACCCCAAAACATGTAAAGACTATTCCAACGGCTTCAGGGGTTTTATTATTCTTGTTCAGAATCTCTGAATTGGTGGTATCCATTGTTTTGACGAAGGCGAAGGCGTGCCCACCAAATATTCGAAGTTCGTTTCAAAATGTTACCTGTAGGATTGGGTAACTTTGGTCCAATATGCCTCCACTTTGTTTTACCGTTGACAATAAAAGGAATCTTTTGACTAGTTTTGGGGGTTCAGTAAGTCTTTCAATTCAGTTCCATTCATAAAAAACGAGTCTTTTTCTTTAGGCTACTTTCAAACCTTAGTGTGTTCCATGAATTCGACTGCACCTTCTGTCCCTGGATACTGCAGACATAATAAGAAAATTTCATTTGTACGTATTTTTTTCAAGTTTTCGCCTATATTTCTAACATTGTTTGACAGTGCTAGAAGCTATAGTATATTCACATTGCAAATACGGACGATGTTAATAGTGATCAATACATGCTTGCAATTTGTCCATCACGTGATCGCCAATTCTGGCAACGCTAGTGGTCGTTGGAACATCAACTGACCTGACACAATATAAAATATTTTTGCAGAGTTGTATTCGGCTTGGTTGTGTTACAATTTTTACATCTGCGATTTGTTTAAAATTTCTGCGGTGATTTGTATATGGAATATGTATAGATTTTTAAATTCGTTTCTCAAGGTTAACGAGCATAATCCGACTATATTCAAGCGTTGATATCGTCCGTATTTGCAATGTGAATATACTATAGAACTGGATTGAACCGGAACATTTTTTTTTTCAGTTCCTCATGGTCATCACTTGTAAAAACTATGTTCCTATGGTCGGATGACACGATGCTATAGTTGTCACTATATCTTCGTCTGTTGACGAGAAGTCCTTGGCGGTGGTTACGATACCTTTTTTTTCAGATTTTTCTTTGATGTTTTGTTTTTTGATCTTTCTATTTCTTGTGTTTTTTCTTTTCTCTCTCTTATTCTTTTTGCTTCCTTCATCTTCTTTTTCTCTGTTCTGGTGCTATTTTTTTTTCTGGTGCTATTTTTCTCTTCTCGGGTGTTTTTTTTCGTTCTTTTTATTTTCTTGGTATCTATGGTATCATTGGCAGTGATATTTTGATCATGAAAGGACCTTAGCTAGGTCAAAGTAGGCCGTAATTTGATATCTATTTATTTTATTTTATTTTAGTGATAAATATATTCCAGATGGCCCTAAGAAGGAAGGACCCCAGGGCCCAAGTAGTCCGTTCTCTCGGCATGAAGTACTTGATATTAGCGATATTTGGCTTCCAACCAGTGCTAAAAATATTGTCTAGGTGTTTTGAAGAAATGTGTGACCCTCCGACTAATGTTTTGTTACCACAAGTGGCGCTATCTGATGTCCCAATGTGGTTTAATTTCCTGCCTGTATAAGTATACAACTCTTGTCCGTGTGTGTATACAGTATCGGAAAGTTTTCATCTTGGGTATGGTGGTTTCATGAGAGCGTGAAGAATAGCTTGCTATAATGTTGAGAGAGCATTACAATTTCTCCTCTACTCGCTCGAGGAAGGGATATCGACGTGCGCTGTTATCGGTGTGTCGCATTGCCACGTAACAGGAGAGGCGCACAGTAGTGCGCCTAGTCTCTTGTTTATGTGGTATTATCATATCATTGCGTTCCTTGTTGCTCGAGTAGTTTTCTGTCTATACCCCAGATAAAAAGTTTCCGATACCGTATATCTATTTTTCGCAATCGGCAAACGGTATTTGAATTATGCAGCACTACATTGGCCATCTATGAAAAAATCAAGTAAACGATGGAGTGCAACCTATCTTCAAACAGTTCTCCTTCAAAAAATAGTACGGGTGCTAAATAATTATAACTTGGGCCGTATACAATTTTCAATATAGCACCAGTTTAACATTACAATACTACTTACTGCCTGAACTAAAATAAATATGACTATAATAATCTTGTTAGTCGCTGCCCAGAAATACTTCTTATATACATTTTTCGGTGAATCATAAAACAATGTTGGTAGAAACTGTCCAATACAAAGCGCACAAAGTCGACAGTTCTTGTCAAGTCCACGTGGACTAGTAGACGGTTCATTTCGAGGGATAGAGCATTATGTCAGTGACGTAATATGACAGTTGCGGAACAATGTCATAGGGGGATAAACAAACCAAATTGAACAAAAACAAGCCAGTTGAACCTATTTTCCATAAGGCTACGTGAATCACTTAATATAAAGATTATAAAAATCGTAATTATCCACTAACACCCATAAAAAATTAATTTTCATTTCATCAAATGTCAAATGCTTTGTCCCCGCATCTATTGTGTTTTGACATTTGAGAGTGCCGCCAACTTTAACTTTGCGCCTGGCTCAGGATCTCGCCAGGGAGCGTCGTAAACTGTACGATTATTGGTGTCGTCCTATTTTCGGTGTCATAATGTTACATTACTTGTCAGTCTAAAGGTGAGAATGTTCAAGAAAGAAACACTCGTCGGCCCACTTTCGAGGTCTTAATGTTTGTTACATTGAAAGTATCTCATTTAATGTGGATGTGCAAAACGGTGAGCGTAAGATAAAAAGCGGGGGTGGTAACGAGGGGTTCGAAACGGAAACTCGACGGCGGCTGAATAGCTGCACCCGCAAGCCTCCGGGGTGCAATCACGGAGCTTGTTAAATCGTTTGCATCTGAGTTTGCAATTAATACGGCGCCATCCGCACCTTAATGATTCATTAAAACACAATTTCACGGCGCAACTCTGATCTCTTCCATTTGTATGTATATTCGTAGAGTTTCCGTTAGAATAGCGATACCCACGCGCTCGATCCCTTGGCGCTGGTTGTGTCGATAACTAGTAATTATTCTGTGGGTATTGAAAAAAATCCTCCTCCCTATTCATCGCGAACGCAAACCGTACAATGAAATGCATTTGTTAGCCAAGTTGAAATGAGTTAGAGCTTGATATCTAGTCAATAAAGAAACGTTACACAATATGAAATACTGAGCATGCACATGGAGAGAATTATGTATTAATAGAGAATTACACAGTTATAAAAAATGACGTTTTATTTGTAAGAAATGATCTTATCTGTATATATATGTGTATCGGAAAATTTTCATCTGGGGTATGGTGGTTTTATGAGAGTGTGAAGAATAGCTTGCTATAATTTTGAGAGAGCATTACAATTTCTCCACTACTCGCTCGAGGAAGGGATATCAACTGAGCTGTTGATTCGTCGGGCGAGGCAACAGGAGAGGCGCGCAGTAGTGCGTCTCTCTTATTTATGTGGTATTATCATTGCGTTCCTTGTTGCTCGCGTAGATTTCTGTCTATACCCCAGATGAAAAGTTTCCGATACTGTATACGATGCACGTAAAATCACACCACGAACCTACTAATCTATTTCATATCGACTACAAATCACTTCAAAATTATTCCAAATTGAGATAGATTCAAACGCCATATTTTCGCGGGCTGCCGTTATCAGTATTGTTCTACAAACGTTTGTCCTGGAGTCCCCTGAGAATGTTTTCTGCACGAGAAAGAGCTGTTTCCAGTTTAAATCACAGTGTAGGTAAACCCGATTAAACTTCTTTCGAAACTATTGAATTTAATAGGAACGCAAACTTTGTTTCGATTCCAGACGTGCAATATATGGAGAGACTTTGACGTCATCTATATTCGCCCAATGAAATACCATCAGTAATAGTTCGCGAAAATAGCTAGTGTTTGAATTTTCTTCTGGATCAAATACAATGAAAAATATATAAAAAAACCTTTTTCACGCAGTTTGGCTTGTAAGTATTTGAAAAAATATATAAAAAATTACTAGTGTAAGTCCCTATTGTGTGTTGTTCAAGATGTAATTTGTTTATTAAGAAAAAGAAGAAAAAGAAAAAATAAATCGTATTGCCCAACAGATAAATCCATTTACAGGACAAAGTTGTGATAGCCGCTTAAGCCAAAATACGTGTATATATTATGTAATGAAAATACAGACAGATTTTCGTATGCATACTTAATAATCTATAACTCTGGTACTTCCGTTTTGTGGATAACTACCCATTTTCGAAGTGATATTTTGTAACAAGGGCTTATTCAAGGGGGGTATGGCGAAATTACCCTCCCCCAGAACGATCATCAAAAAAATCACCCATTCTTTCCTCAATAACGATTGTAAATTTGTAAAACTTCATTGAGTATTATTTGGATACCAGTATATAACCCATAATTCCGCATAATTTTCATAAGCTGTTCTTTTCAGCGATGCTGTATTTGATTGATAAATATTATAGACCGTCAGATAATAACATATTTTGCTGACTTATTTTCTCTTTTCTGGGATTTCAACAACTGAAAATGATGTCAGTGTTGAGCTCAAAAAACGAAAATTTAGCGATCGGACGTGTGCTAGTCAAATGAAAAATTCATTTTTCTTGTGCAGAAAAAAATATTTTTTTTCAATGTCTTGTTCATGGCACTCCAACACATCAACAGGTAGGAACAATCTAATTGTGAAAAAACAAAGCCATAAGGTTTGCACGTACTTAAAGTGTTGAAATAAGTGCGCGATCTTGTAAAAGAATACGTTCTTTCTCTTATTTTCTTCGCGCTTCCTCTTCTTGTTTCTCTTTGTACATTCGTTCTTACTCCCTTGTTTGTCTTCTCGTCTTTGTTCTCACTCTTTTCTTCATATTCTTCTATATTTCCGTCTGGCTTCAAACTTTTTCAGAATGTCAGCTATCCTACTGTAATTGTCCTTTTTTTCAGTCTGCTGCAATCCTGTACCTGCTGTAATTGTTCTCGACTCATGGCCAATTCTGACAACTGTTCTAAATTTTCTTGGATCCTCAAAAAATTTCATTGAAAAGCTCCTGTATCAATTGACTACTGCTTTCCTTGGAAACTTCCTTTTCCAAATATCACTTCCTTCAACAGCTATTGTCGTAAATCTCCTTGGGTCCACCAAAAAATTATGTGGAAACAGCCTCTGGTCAATTATCATTTCCTCCGACAACAATTGTCACAAATTTCCTTGTGTCCACCTAACAATTCCTTAGAAACTGTCTGTAGCCATTAATCTCACTTCTGATACTAATTGTTGCGATACTAAGGTTCGTGGCTACAGATAAACTGGACAGTCATGATAAAATAAAAAATAAATTCCAATTGCCTGCCTACTTCCATGGATATTAATTTAACCTACTTGTACGTCAAAACTCATCTCTGACTTGTTCTATCTGTCACAACTTTCCATCCGTGCGAATCTCCTTTCTTGAAGTGTATTCCTTGTTGCGCAACCATTCGCTATGCAGTGGCGTGTACTTCGTTACTATATATTCAAATTATTCCAGAGCTTTGATATTAAAAGTTCTATTAATTTCGATGTTGATGAATGCAGAAGATGTACAGAAGTATTCAGACACTTCGCACTTTTACCCCAATGAGATTTTAGATGCGACACAAAAATAGACTCGTTGAAGAGAGAAATGGCAGAGACTCCCATTTGAAGGTCCTCATATCTCGGTTGTTGCCAATTGAGAATTGAGCACAGCACGATGACGATTATAGACGCTGCGCTGCGCTGTGGCAACGCTGTGAATTGATCGCATAGCATCAGCTGTTTGTTTACATTCTGTAGGCAAGTGTGTTTTAAATTTCAGCCCAAATAGATCAGTAGAAATAGGCAATCAATTCATAATAATTCCAAAAGTTGGTCATTTTAAAATAATTAGATTTTTCCAAATTGCTGACGTTCCGGATCGTGTACAAGGTTGCATATTTATAAATTCATCAGAATATATGTTTTCAAAATTTGCAACAAAGTTTTCAAACTTTTGTAATTATTTCGAGACCACCTTGATCAAAATAATGTCAACGAATAAAAACAAAATATATGTTTCGGTAAACGTAAAAAGTGGAAAATCTGTACAACTATTCGGAATGTTTTTCCGATGTATCTGCCAAGTTTGCAGAACTTTTGGAATTTTTTCTTATAGTATATTAAAGAAAAACATTAGTTTTTGATATAAAAAAATGTTCCGTACACTTGAATTGTTTGCAAACTTGATTCGTGATATGAAATAATATGTTTATACTTCAAGTATGCAGAACTTTTTAAATTTTTTGCGGAATTCGGAATAGGTTGCAAATTGTGATTTACTGCTTTCTCGATGTTCCATTCACTTGACTAGAGTTTGAAAACTTTTGGAATTATTCTTAAATTTTCGATCTTCAATGTCTATATCTACTGGCCTAAAAGGCAAAAGCCAACCTGTTTGACTCGTCGTTCATTTTATATTAATTAAATATCATTGCTTGCTGTGATATCAGAACAGACTGTGGGTTATATTGTGGATTGTTTGCGTTTTGGCTACAAATCGAAGTTTCGGAAGGAATTCTGAATTCCCATTTTTTTTTCCCGTTTCATCACACTCCAATTTGAATGTCCTAGCTGCTTCGAGGTTACTGAAACGATTGGAGAAAGATCAAAGGCGGTGGGCGGAGTGTCGCATGTGGAACCCTAATCTGTGCTGGTACTGAAATCACGCTAATGATTGATGAGTAACCTAAGAACAACATTCAGCGGCAAATTTAAAATGAGGTCACGAGGAATACAGCATTAAAAGCACTGTATAACAACGCTAACACCCGTTTATTTGGCCACGAGGATCTCGGCTTCTCCCCTCTTACACGTCGCAGCCGCGGGCTCCCCCTCATGTCACGTACGATATTGTTTGTTGTTTGTAGATCATTTCACAAAACCACCTTGTAAGCGGAGCAAATTACAATCTACAGCCAACTTGTTTATTCGCATTATCGGGCGCTAATCGAACTCGAGAGCCGATCTAATAACTGATGTGTACAATCTCCCGCCCATTACGTGCTCTCGTCGTAATTAAATGACTGCCCGTTTTGATAATATCGTTAAACCGTAAATAACATTATTGAAATTATCTGCCGTTCGTCGGTTAATCGATTGCCGGAGCTGCCACTCTCTGAAAGCTGCTAAAACATTAATTACATGATGCGTTACAGCGAAGCCGGATGTACGAGATAAACATCGCTTTTTAATTGGGTTACGGATAAAAATTAATAATACGATTCCCGAAATGGGATTTATCGATTACGTGTTGTCGGCGGGCCATTTGGAATAACAGATGGCAATACTGTATGTAATTCTTCCGACGAGTTTGGATGCACATACTTATTCTGATTACAGTATTGATTATATAACATATTACGATATTGGGGTTCGTGACTACAGACAAATAAGTACTGGAAAATTATGACTAGATCATTCACAGCTTCAAAACAAACAATAAATGCCAAGAAATTAATTATACAACTCAAAAATACCGATACAATAATCTGCCTGCTTCACTGGATACTATAATGATACTTCATAAACTTGAACTTCAAGTTCAACTTCTCCATCCGCTCCAATCGCCTTTCTTTCACTTGTTAACTAGACTAATAGCCCAATGGAAACTTACAGGATTTCTGTCGTGCAAGAACGTCTAGAGTTGTCCATTTCGGAATTCTATAAGGTCTCTCGGTGTTATACGCTTTGATAACGCACTGATCGCCACGCAGGGGCGTATGGTATTTCGTAACAGTTTCTATAATCTATGTCGTTACCGACTGAAATGAATTCGAACATGGCTATAGCATTGGCATAATACAGCCGCGAAATCTTATGTATAGCCGATATATTCATCATTCCTATGTTTTACCCACAGTCATTGATGCAGCACTACTTCAACTTCAAAAATATTTATTAAATTAAATTGACATTAAATGTATATGGGCAACAGACAGAAATAAATAAAACTATCACTTTCCACATGGTAGTGGGGAGGAGGGAGTTCTGTATAACTGTCCAAAGACAGCCCCGCGATGTTGTGCGGAATGTCCCCGAAGTTCCTAAGTCAGATACTTGGGTTAGCCCCGTCTCCTCGTAGTTATACGGGGGCATTTGTAGGCTTAGTGTGACTTTGGCTACATGGATATTCATCGGTATTGCCTTAGATTAGGTATCATTATTGGCGTTCTGGATTTTCATAAAAAATATCCAATGCCTGGTAGAGGAGCCCACCATGTCTTCTTGGCTCATTATGGTGGGCTCTGACTGATGTTAGGTCCCTAGTCAATACACTTCGGAGCAGGAAGTGACGGTAAAACTTTGTTGAAAGTTTTTTAATGTAGTCCTCGAAGGAAGGCACGTTTGCCAACTCCCGCAATTCATTCAGCCGGATGTATCCATCACTGTTAGTGACGATAATTCGAAGTACCTTATTTTGCATCCAGTATCAACATTTGAGTTTTGTGGAGGCTGCAAAACACTGGACAGGCGTAGGCTAAAGCCGGTCTATTGACTTGTTTATACATGAGTATTTTGTTGTCGCGCGCCAGCCTGGATCCTCTCTCTATCAACGGATATGATCTTCTAATCATAAGTATATAGTAAGTATAAAAGTGGAGACAAGCTCGACCCCTGTAGTACACCCGCCCCAGTTGAAGCACTCTACTAAAAAAGAAGATATGCATTGATTAATTGAACAGTATATTGGTAAGGAATTTGTTGAATATGAACTTATTCAAAGTTTACACTCCGTCCCGGTCAATAGCAGCTATAAAATTTAAATATAAATGCCAGGATACAATGCTGTTAATTTTCTTCTCAATTGAACGGATAGCACAAAGTAAATAACATTATTATCTGTTATATTTTATTTATAGCTAGTGAGCATATCTCCGATTTATTTAAATAAACATTGGATAATAATGATAATATCAAACTGCACTTTAATATTTGCCGCAATGACGATGTAAATATGTGTGCACTTGCTTAAAAGTTGATGTGAACCTATACCAGGTGGTTTTGTAAAGTGAACATTGTACCTATATACCTGGATTAAAATTTTCAACGAATAATATTTTTTTATTACCTGCATAATTTGAAACATTCTTTAATAAACCAATATTTTCGTGACGTACTATAGGAATTGCGAATCGTAGAAATTTGTTTTGCAGGCGGGGAGCAAGAGCACATGGGTCGATAAACAAAAATATAAAATGGATCCTTTCAGAGAAAATAAATATTTTATCATTTCTTAAATAAAAAAATGTATTCTATTCTTTTAAAATTTGGTCCGGTCAAGTCAAGACAAAAATAATAATTTTTCAATAATATCGGTACAATATAGAATTATAAAAAATATCGTCATACTACAATGATTTTACCAAACCGTAAAGCACCATAATTGCAAATGTCATTAATAACAACAAGTAATACTATTTCGTCCTTACTTACGTGGCTATCTCAGATCGATCGATCTCAGATCGACATTACTCGCGAATATGAGTCAACGTCATTTCAGAGGATTGCTACATTATCATGGCCGTACAGTACAAAATACGCCTTCATCGTCTGAGAGCCCGCACATTCATTACAATATTCTTACCATATGTTAGGATGCAAACAGACTGGCATGAAAACTCGCGGAAGATACTGTCAGACACTGCTGTCCGTAGTCTAAACAGTTTCGACAATGGATTTGCAAAACGTTGCGGAAGTGCTCGTGCGAGCGACCAGCTTATTTGCCTCGATGAAGATAGATTATTGTTGCATTTGCCGACTGTAACTTTCGACAATTATTGCATGCTATGCAAACTCGTACGGAAGTTGCTCGCGTGAGAATTGTCGCAACTAACTTGCTAGTCTATCTGCACCCTTAGGATTTCGTGATAAACTTCTTCGATTTGTTTTCATGGGTATATTGATATTTAAATGCTTTTCCTACATAAGATCGAATTAGAAGGCACATTTGGCTCATTTGCATCCGCAGTATGAGGACAAGGTTTATAACCGTTAGAAAAATATTCTTGTTAATTGACTCAACAATAATCAACTCTGTAAAGGGGGTTTACTTGTGTAATATAATATAAACACAATAATATACTTGTTGTTTATTTTGTTTCTACAAAGCTAACTGTGATTTAGTTTATTATGTTATATTTCGTCGTTACATATTAGCTTTCTTGGTGTAAATTTCTATAAGCTATATCTGCAATAACTGACTCTGTAATGTACGTTTCTATTAATTAAAGTTGTGTTGAATATTCCTCGATTTTTCCAAACTCATTTTTTTTTCTGTTTCAGGGTTCGGACGCTAGCTCGGTGATATTCCCTTCGACTCCGGCATCTAGGAAGCACGAATTTCCCGGCGCTCTACCACCCAGCTTGCCGAACCTCAACCATGGCGCCAGCAGTTCGCCGGTACCAGCACCGACTCCGCCAAATATTCCTGTACCGTCACCTGCTCCCGCCCAACAACCGCCTCAGCACCCGCTACAAGCAATCCCTTCGGCGGCGGTGGCGGCTTCGACCGCCGCTAGCGTCGTTACTACGCCTACGCCTGCGTCTGTTGTCAAACCGAGTCAAGGTAAGCAGTGTCTACACATTTTGAATTTTGAAACTAGTTGAAAAACTGTTCCCCCACCGTTCATATACTTCATATATTTGACAGAATTTAGTGTTATTTTTTTATATTTTCTAAGATTCAATATTTTGTTGGGATCTTTGGTGTAGTAATAACTGCATTGGAGTTTCGTACCAACTCCAAAATCACGTGCTTGAGGCACTATCACTAACTGACTATCTCACTCTAATTGCAGGACTAAACCTCAATACTACTAAGGCAGAGTTCCCAATGCATCGTTTTTGCTTTTTGCGTCGCGCGTCACGCATTATGATTGGCGAATTCCTGACTCGATTCACCAATTCACCAATCAGAATGCATGAAGATGGCATGACGCACGACGCGAAAAGCAAAAACTATGCATTGGGAACTCACCTTAAGACTCTTCAGGGACAACTTCAGCAAGACCCGAAAGTGTCAAGCCCTTAGCTACAACTGGCCATAAACTCAAACTAATGAATTAATTAATCATAACAACCATGATCAATGGCCGGCCAGTGCGTCGTCAAATAATAATTATCAACGACTAACGATTCTTCCGATAATCCTGTCACCCTTTTTTCATTAAATTTCTGTATTATTATATTACCTAAATACATTCGAGCATATGATCATGCCAATGACATACGTAGTTCTTTCGTTGAATAATTACACCAAACCTTTTTTTTTGGAATCTCTTCCTAATAGTAAAATTTTGTTCACTCTTCACTCGATATTTCCAAGGTCAATGTACCCACTTACTTTTAATCCCTGTATGCTTTACAGTAACTTCGGGATTGAAAGTCACTTTTAATTCGTCTTGATTCATGATGAGTCTTATATAAAAAAAAATGCTTATCAAAATTTCAACCTAAACACATCAAGGGAAAAAATAATTATCATTTGAATGCATACAGTATCGGAAACAATTCATCTGGGGTATAAACAGAAATCTACGCGAGCAACAAGGAACGCAATGATATGATAATACCACATAAACAGAAGAGACGCGCTACTGTACACATCTCCTGTTACCCCACCCGAAGCATTCGCGGACCACGTGGCAACGCGACACGTCGCACACAGCGCACGTCGATATCTTTTCCTCGAGTGAGTCGAGGAGAAATTGTAATGCTCTGTCAACATAGAGCAATCCATTCTTTACGCTGTCATGGAACCACCACACCCAAGATGAAAACTTTCCGATACTGCATATATGACATTAATACGTTTACGGTTGAAGAACAGAAGAGCCGGTAAAATCTAGTGTATATTCATATAATTTCATTTTGATTTCTGAGAGAAAATATATGATATTCTTTGAGACAACATTCAATTTCCCTCGATGCCAATATTAATGCAAAATGTAGCGAATTTGCCATAGTTCGCTTCAGTCAGATCGTTGCCCTCGGTAACTCTCTGGCAATAAACTCCATCCTCTGGGCACATGCATTTTAGTAGTAAAACCTTTTTATCTTGATGCCCTTGAGACTCTTTTAACGGATAAGTGGAGTTTAGCATGGCTGGCCTTGGTTTATTCAAAATTGCTTTGTTACAGGCGCTGACATCAAAATACTCCAAGCATCAATAACTGACACAACTTTTTAATTCAAATAATATTGAATCAAATTCATATGGAACCCGCAAAATGCACCTAAATGATGCACCTATCTTAATCAACAAAGTTAGATGTGGCTTCGGCACAATCCTGAGCCTCATATGATGTGCGGTACCTGATTGATTGATTCTAGTATGTTCAGACCTTTGAGTTGAATATGCAAAAATGCAGGATACTGTGTGGACTCATGATTATTTCCAACGAGGCGTCTATTTTAAAAAAATAAAGTTTTAATATGTAAATCTTGAATCTTCACTTTGTTCCGTGGATATACAATTTTTCTATGTCTTCTTGTACTCTTTTGAGATATGTGAAATTGGAGTAATTCAGTTTAATCTATATTGAAATAAAAATAGTGATCTTGGAAGAATTTATTCAGTTAACTCAGAGTAGTTTCAAATATTTTCTTCAGGTTAACGCTATCTCTACCAGAGTATAAATGTTGTATCTTCAGCATAAATTGTTACTTCTTTTTCCGGTAGAATATTGCTTATCTCGCTGACATATGAAATGAAGAGTATTGGACCCAATACCGAGGACCGTGGAATTGAGTATTCTTCCTGGTGATGAACTGAGACATACTGGAGCCTTGCTTCAAATCGAAATAATAGAAAACCATTCCATACAATGCCCAGGTTACCTTCTAACTTTGCTTACTAAGAATTTCTAGTCTACACATCACCTAATAGTTTTCTCATCTCTGAACCTGAATGAATTTTGTTTCAGAAACTTTCCTTCCTCCTCCGCCATCTACCATAGCGAGCATCCCTCAGACGCCGATGGTCACAATGCCGAGCGTACCGACGGCGGTGCCGATGCCGCCCCAACCCGCGGCCGTGGCTCCGATGGCTCACCATCCCCCGGCGCTTGATGCGACCACCCTTCCCGGCGGCCACGCGATGAGGACGGACAGTCCGGCGGTGGCGACTTCGGCCAATAACGCCGCCGTCGCGCCTTCGCCCAGCCAGTACCACCAGCATCCGTCTTACCAGCAGCACCAACCCCTGTACGCGCCTTACGCCGCCGCTCCCGCAGCCGCTACGGTACCGCCGACGCACACCGCGACGTCCTATGTTTCGAATATTACCGCGACGTCCGTTCAGCCGGCGGTGATAGCTGCGACGCCGCCGCCTGTGGTCAGCAAGGGTGCTCACCTCGATAGAGGAGACAAGCAGATGATACCACCTTCGCCGAGGGGGCCGAGTCCTATGAGAGAGAACAGGGAGAGCTACAGGTGGGTATTTTTTTCTTGGCAATTTATGCTATTTCTGTAAAAAAAAAGTTATAAAAATTTTGTTTTCAAGAACTTATTTTTTTTTCTACCAACGTGCGTATTTCCACAAATCAACACTTGTCAGGGATATTTTAATTTTTTTTCCACCATCATAGTTCAAAACACGATTCTCTGTATAGAATTACGTTTGCAAACATAATCATTTCTCACAATAACTGAAATGTTTTATTACTTTCGAAAATAATATTGGAGTGGAATGTTAGTTCATTGTTTTTTAATTTACTTCTTCTACTTACCAATTTATTAGTTTTATTTCTAGCAAAAATTGTGATGTAGAAAAATTATAGTGTGTAACACGTGCAGAAATGCAATTTCTCTCTCCTTTAAGTGAGCACCGCAACTTTTTCAAACTCGATAATCCAGGAGGAGGCAGTAACAATTTTCGGTACTTATTTTTCAAGTCAGTAAAAAATAAAATTGTTTTTTTTTGTATTTCTAAGCAAAATTCATATATATTTATGGGGTTCATCCGATGGGTTGAGGCGGTAAATGGGTCAGAACATACTAATATACTGCCCTTTTTGTTTCAGTCAAAAAAATAGTTCTAGTTGTAAAAAATATACTGAAGTTAGGTAAAAATAATCTGTGAGTATGGATAATATGTCTGGCAGGTGAAAAACTGAAAATTTCCCTCGGTTTCACAGTCTTCAAAATTCATCAGATGATGGCCTATATTATAAAAACAGCTTAAAATACTATATAGTTAATGTGGAACACCGCCGAAGCCTTGCCAGACTCACCTGATATGTACATGTAACATATGTACATATGTACATATGTACACGCAAACACAATGTATAGAGTACAGAATTATGATTGGGCAGGTTGAAAAATATTTCCATCTGCTAATGAAGAAAAAAAAACTATAATTGGTCAAAAATAATAATCAATAATTAAATGAAAAATATTATTATAATTAAATATAATCAAATGAAAAATTATAGATAATTAAATATAAATTAAATGAATTCTGTGTGTTTTTCTTCATCAATTTCTTCACAATATTCATTATCATCAACATCATACTCTTTTCAAGTTCCATAGCATCAGAATCAGGGTTATCATCTTTACCTGCGAACACATAAATACATTCAATTCTACTAACAGCCAGCGACTCTCTAGAGGTTCGCCGTACACAATTGAAATTCGTAAGCCAGCGAACGACGTTCCTCTAGAGAGTCGCTGTCGAATGACTATGCATACGGCTGTAAGAATTGTCATCGACGCTATATATTTTAATCAAAATTAAAAAAAATGTACCTTCATCTAGTTGAATAACGACTTTATTGACAAATGTAGACAGTTGATCACCTTCAATCCATCGAAATTCATATTTTCCATTCACCTCTTCCCAGCTATTATCAATAGACATTCCAGCATCGTTTGTGATTGTGAAAGTCAGCCAAACTTGTATTTTCTATGAAATTGTATGACTTATCATGTGAAAAATTTGCAAAATTGGTTATAGTATATACGAAAATTTTCAGCTTGACTCACTTTCCGCTATTTGAGATAAGCCACACTGTTTTCATGAACTGTATGTTCCACTTGTAAATGTAAAATATGTATGACTGGGAATATGAATTTTTTATTTTTTAATCCATCCATAAATTTTAGCTAAACTGAAAAATTATTGTTTTTTGTTACTAAGAAAACAGATTAATTCATATACACCGAATGGGAAAAATTAAAAACAAAATTCACTGCCTCCTGGACTATGAGAAATTAGCACCTTTCTGCACTTGTTTCACAATATACTTTTTCCGAGTATTTTACTACGCTAAAGTTTTTTCCATTGAGTTCTGAGTGAAAACATGTCTAATAACCAGTACGGATTCCAAAAAAATGAATGCACTGAGGATGTGGTTCTTCAATCACTTGAGGATCTGAACCTTATTCAAGATAAATCAAGAAAATTTCTTGCTATTTCTTGACTTAGCTGAGGCATTCGAACTTCAAGGAACAAAAAAAAATGCTGAATTTGTCCAGCTGTTCTCGAGTTTTGCGCTTAGCAACACGTTTAGCAGTTCATTTTCATTATATAGAAGATTAAAATGTAACTAATTGTAACAGATTAGGATGGAAATACAACATTAGCTTTCCCAAGTCAGGTGAATCCAACATAGTCATCTAGTTTTCTATATTATTTATTGTAGAAAGGCCAGTATTGTATGGATATATGAATTAATTGATTAAAAAAATATATTTAAAAATCATCATTTTATTTTCAGCTGCGTAAGTAGTCTCAGTCGAAGCAGCGTCACTACAACTCTCAGTTGTCCCCCACCAACCACCGCAGTGTCTTCTAGTCTAACAAGTAGTATGAACAAACCATGGAGTAGCAGTACACAGCCGGCACCGCCCCCGACGCAAGTCAGTCCCGCGCCTCCCAGACCGACGCCTCCCTTACAACACTCTTCCTTCCCCTCGAACCCCATGTTCGCCGCACCCTTACCTCCGCCAGTGTCGAGAGCAAGCCCAATGACTGCTACTTCAACGGTTCCAGCCGCGAATCCCAACCCGTTTTCAGCAGAAAGTCTTTTCCAGACCAACAAATATCCTACTAGTAAGTATGACTAAGGAAGTTTTTGTCTCTTTATCTGTTTTTGTGTACAATCACTGGGTTGATAAATCAAAGACTATCAGGTAATGAATTCTCTAAAAAATCTTGAGTCTGTTCTGATATCATAAAAGGCAATAACAATTAATCAATGAACAAAGAACCACAAGTAAAACAGGTTGGCTTTGGGCTAAAATTAAAAGCATACTTTCTATCAGAATGTAAACAAACAGCTGATGCTATGCGATCAATTCCCAGCATTGCCACATTGAGCTTCAACATAGCGAGATGCGGGTGGAAGAGCGCAGCGCAGCGAACATCGTCCATATTGTGCTGTGCTCAGGCAGTAGCCGTCGCCAGTACGTTCAACTCAATTTGGCAGCAGCAAAAAAATGTGGACCTTTACATCGGAGTCTCGCCTATTTCTCTCTAAAACGAGTCTTTTTGTCTCTCTGTCACATCTGGATCCTTATCAATTTTACTGTGGAAAGCGCTTGTTTAATGATGTCTCTAGTACCGCTTATATAAACTAGTGCTGATTAACACAGTTATAACATATTAGGAGAACCTATGCCGTTTTCGTCAAGAATGATAATAATTGTAATATTATTAACTGTACTTGATTTTATTATTTATTTTCAAATTGAAATAAAAAAAAAATACTCTCAGTGAGTTTTAAACTGGTGTAATCAAGATTTTCTGAAATTTTATTTGAAAATTGTCAAATAAATAATGACAGACAGTACTAACCAATATAAAATGTATAAGAGCAATGTATGTTGGGTTGCATATAATCAAATCGTTGATTAATAGAAAATCATTCATTAACAGGGGTCATTAATCAACGTTTTCGAGTGCGTTAATATACACCATAAATGAACGATCGACGGAAAGGGATATAAATAATCATATATAGAGTGTGATTAATACCTATTGAAAAAATAATTCTGATATCGAAATTTAATTCGAAATACATTGAATAGTCGTAGATTTTGGTGTGTGTATATTTCAGAAGTGTTTTTTTCTCTCAGATCAAGCAGATATGCTCAGAAGAGAACTGGATAATAGGTTTTTAGCATCACAAGATCGTTCCTTAGGGGTAGCACCTCCGCCGTACTTGAGAACCGAAATGCATCAGCATCAACATCACCATACACATGTACATCAACATACTACTTCGTTACTTCCACCTCCCGCTGCCTCATCTTTATATCCCTCTCAGATGGTGAGTAAAAACTTTCTTGGAAAATCTGAATTATTGTTCTCTGATGAGAGGATATGCATGAAGAGGCAACATCATACAGTCTTCCTTTGTATTAGTAAACTCTTGCAAAGCCAGTTCTCATAATTATATGTTTTATTGCCTCTTCATTAGTCCATTAGTTCATGATTTTTGTTTTTTTAATGGGAAGCTTTGTTAAATTTTATTCACATTGAGTAATTGAGATTAACTTGTCCCAAAGTATTCTTAAAAGTGTGTCTTGTAATTGTAATTCTGTCAATACTTTCTTGATTCTAATTGTTCTTTATGTTTCTAATAGTCGATGTCTCCAATGGAACGTCTAGCGAGAAGAAGTCAAAGTAGTGTAAGTATAATTACTTCTGCAATTAGTACTTATTGTCAATCATTTTTGACACATGCTATTTCTTCCTAATATTTGCAATCACTAGGATATCTTGCAAACCAAATTTATTTAGAAGAACATATTGCTAAAAAGATGTCAGCCAGCAGTTTTCCAATTGACATCTAGTTATTTATATAGTAAAATATTTTTTCCAGTTTAAAGATATCCCAAAACTGGGTAGTGTGGAGTCATCCTTCTACAGGCAGAGCATGGGCCTTCCTGCTAATTATCCTGGTTATGCACCTGGACTCATGCATCCTGGGTTGACAACAGGCCCAACCCCATTTGTTCCACCTAACCATTTACCTACTTTTCAACCCAAGGTTAGTATCACCTCAGATTTTCAAAACTAATGCATCTCACATCATTTTATTACAAATAACACACGTTTAAACTGTCCTCACAAACATCATTCCTCTTTTTAATACATCATTTTGAATTTAGTTCTTCAAAAATAACCTGGTATTGAGAGTGAATTACTTAGGCAATTAATAATGTTTTGTTTGATCTAAAGGCCGATTCAGATTCATGGGTGCCCACTCAGGGTTTTTTACAAGCAATATATTTTTGTCCCATGTGTCTGTAACCTGCAAGACAGTTCACATATGTTCGGTATGTTATATATTTTTTGATTCAAAAGTATTAAACTATGTTAATACTGGAGGAATTTATCATGGGGGGTTAAAAACCCTGGGTGGACACTCATGTATCTGAATCAGCCTTAAGCAAGCCATGATTTTCATTTTATTTTCTTGATTATTCACTTTTGTTCGTTAGCCAATATGCAACTAATCTACTGGGAATACAGTTGAATATATTTTGGAACTGAAATCTTCCTTAGTTTCTTAGAAAATTGATGAAAGTATCTGTTAAATTCAAGGAACATTATAGCTTTTAATACATAATACATGGCAATAATACATCTAACATACGTTAGTATAAGCCAACTAATTTGAAGAATTTTAAAATTATGTACATGTTTGTCTAATGATATTCTAAATCAGTATTTGAAAAATAATAAAAAAATATTTAAAATACCCTTGCCAAATATTTGAAATTGACGTATTTTATTTGTAAATAACTTGCTTGTGGCATGTTTTATTCATTGCACTTCAGAAAGCTATAGCTCATAGCATGTGCTGTGCAACCCCTAACGCTTTTTTTGTCCACAGTCGGTGAATCCTCAAGATCCAACCAAGGGAAAACTGATGGTACGTATGTGATATCCTAGTCTCCCTCTTTTTTGTCCCCTGGCTGCGTATCTGATAACCTACTGCTTCTTATTTGATCATCATTCTCATACGTTATTGAAAACTATCCTTATAATTTGATGAAATCATTTCAATAATATTGAAATTTTGTCAACATCGAAGAGCTACCGTTTAGCAAATTTCATCTCTGACTTGGTTGTGCACTAGCTGGGCAAGGGTGGAGCTCTTTAACAGAAAGATTATATTATAATAAGGTAGAATCTAGGTGCTAAGTGTAAAAATACCCACTAAATATGAATCAATCAGATTATATTATATTATTTATGCCCGCACTGCTATCTATATAATAGTACTCCTTATAATAATAGATAATAAAGTACTCTTCAGAAGTCTGATATGATGATCCGTCCCTTTTGCTCCTTTTGCATACTCAGTTCTTAATCCTTAAATTTTATATCTGAGATGACATTTGCCAAACTCTATCATTTTAATATTTCAATGACTTACTTAAATGTTCTGTGGAATAAACCTTGAAATTTTCTCTTCTTTAGAAATCTGGAAAATGGAACGCAATGCATGTAAGAGTGGCATGGGAGATCTACCATCACCAGCAAAAGAGTGGTGAAGCTAAGGGTAGTATAACAACTGCCAAGCCACCAGGAGATCTGCTGAGGCCACCAACACACCTATTTTCTCCAAGTGTTCACTCTCAAAGACCTCCCCATGATCTTTCACCTTTTCCATTATCTTTATCTGGTCATCGACCACCCGGTTTTGATCAGCCACATCATCCAGGATCGCTGTTTAGCGCTCCTCCGGGTCATTTGGGTAAGATTTATTTATAGTGAAGAGAGTGTTTTCGATTTAATCTCTAGAGTTCCATCATCTGCTGAGTCGTTTCGTTGTTTAAAACTCGTAAGAGCAGCTTTATGGAGCTCTCAAAATCAAAACGAATTAGCTCTAAATTAATACCTTACGAAGACAATGATAATGAAAAATAACTTGTGACATCTACAGTGACTAGTTGAAACCTAATTTGAAACGAACCATGGATTCCAAAGTTAGAAATTTTTCTACTCATTGATAAGCGGTCAACAATTTTATTGTTCTGACCAATCCGATAGATGTCACAAGTAATTTTTTATTTTATATATATGTATATATATACAAAGGAGGAAATAAGTGGGTAAACCCTCATAATGCAACCGTAGACGGATCCGTTTCGGACTCATTAGACCTCTTCAGTATGGTTGTCCTTTGTATTTATTATTCCCCTCACGAAGCCATTCTATGGTTTTCTACTTTATTTCTATACTCTATACTGGTATTTATTATCCGATTCAGAAGTTTTTTTTTTCAATAGTTAGAGCATCAATAGTTCTAGTTGAGTGATATAAATTCGAAATGAAAATAAAAATATGAAGCTGAAAACTACCTAAATAGCCTACTTTTGGTATGAAATACAATATAATGTCATAATGTGGTATAAAATAAAAATAAACAAATGAACTTTAAATTTCAAATAAGAGATATTTGTATACAAATCCCAATTAATGCTTTCATTTTATCAATTTTCATTTTAATGTATTTCATAGGGTGACTTATATTAATTTATTTGCTCAAATTACTGTTATGTGCTTGCACTTTAAAGTTTAAAAAACATTTGTATTGATAAATACACTGGAGTTTTATCCCAACATCAAATCACTATTTTTAAACAACTCTAGAAATGTTTTTCACTCTACTCTTAACTATTATTCATTTATTTTTTAGTTCAATAGAAAATAAAATTTCCCCTTTCTTTGTATTCACCTCCAAATATAAAAACTAAAAATATTGTTTAGTGCTTTCAGTTGTTTATGAACTGATTCCCTTTTCAGGAAAATCTCCATTCACTGCCAATTCTGCCATGTCTCCTTTCACAAGGTACGGAGGAGGCCATCTGGGTCCTTCAGGTACTTCTCCATTTTCCATGTCACCATATGCTGCCGCTGCTAGGGATAGTCACTTGGGCCTAGGACCACTCCACCATGATCCCTGGAGATCGTTACAAAGGACCATACCCAGTTTCCCGTCTTCTGTCAACCCATTGCCACCAACTTTGCCAGGTTTAGGACAACCAGGACCTGCTCCTTGGGCCATAAAGCCCGACCCAATACTGGAGCAAAGAGAAAGAGAAGCTAGAGAACGAGAAGAAAGAGAAAGAGAGAGGCTCAGACGAGAAAGAGAAGAGAGGGAAAGAAGGGAAAGAGAAGAGAAACAGAGGAGGATAGAGCAACAGGTTAGTTTGATATTTCCATTACATGAACACTTCTAGTATATTTGGTAGACATCCTACAATTATTTCAGCAATATTTTGAAAATCTAGGACAAAATTATTGGTGTGTCAGGTGGTCAAATAAATACGAGTCTAACTACGAAAACGAATCATTTTTCGATAAACATTTTATAGGAAAAAAGTTGTTTATTTTGATGAGATCTACCACATACTTAGTTTTTGTAATGTTCTCAGCAACTTCACTTAGAGCCCTAGGAGCTAAGTAACATGCATCGATATAGAAAATTGTAAATATCTTGAAAACGATCATCTCCAGCGTTGTTGACGTTTTTTACTTGGAAAAGGTGTGGGAATAAGGTTTTTTCACGAAAAGTACCAAAAGTTCACTGTCAAAAATGTTAGACAATTTGAAATAAATAATGACATGAAAATTAATACCAAATTATGATTACCCACGTTAGAAAAATCCCGGGTACCAAATTTCGTGCAAATAACTTTTTTTTTGCAAAAGTTATTTTTAAAAAGCGAACAAAAAAATTCAATTTTAACACCCTCTATCTCCGAAACAAAGCATTTCCGGACACAAGTTTATATTGACTTTTTTTCTTAAAATTGTCTCAGGAATACGTCACTTGAATATTTTAACGTACTTATGTTACACCCTGTAAATAACTACAAACACTACCAAAGAGCAAACAGAAAATTATAAAATTATTTTCAGACAAATATTTCAACATATACAGGGTGCTCCGAAATTGGAGCAATTAATAAAATGGGTTGTTGTATTGAACATAATGTATCAGTAAATGGCAAATTTTTTTTTTTTACAAAAAGTATTCTTTAATTTCGTTTTGTTTGTATTATTTATTATATAATAAAAAATACACATATTAAAAGAGAACCCATTAAACGAGGTGAAATTTGTGAACTCATTCTGAGAATAAGAAAAATGAGAGTTACAAACTTCTGCAAAAAAAATATAAAAATGATTCTTATTATAGTTTACAAATAGACCTTTCAGAAAAATTATAATTTAATACAGGTAAATGGGTGGAACTTATTTATAAATATAATTTGATTATTCATTTCTTTATCTCTATCCAATAAATGATTATTTAAAAAATGTATATTTATAATTTTACTCACAGTTCTTCATATCCTGTTATTTTTTTTTTCAGCAGCAGCAAGAACAACGCGAAAGAGAAAGAAAAGAACGTGAAAAACGAGAAATGGAAAGGCGCGAACTAGAAAGGCAAAGGGAACGTGAAAGAGAAAGGCTGTTACAAGAACAAAGAATGGCAGAATCGGCCAAGATGCAACCCCCATTAATAAGAGATAGATCACCATTGAGAAATGGTGATTTATCTGAAATAAGAGTTAAAGAAGAGCCACGAGTGAAAGAGGAAGATATTATGTCACGTTCAGATCCAAGGTAGGACATTTACAACTTTTATCATAATTATATTGCTAAGGAGTTTATATGGGTTATCAAAGGCGTCGAAATTCGATTTTTTTTGTTTTTTTTTAGTGTAAAGGCTAATTTTTTTCTTGGGGGGGGGGGGGTGGAAGAAAAGGCTTAGAGCTATTTCTGAGATCCAAAAATTCACATTACTTTCTTAAAAGTAAAATCACGTTTTTTCAGAAAAGATTTAAGTAGCAATACCTTATCTGAATACAAAATTTGATCTTTATCATTGAAGCTGTTTTCGAGATCCAATAAGTACTCATATTTACTAGTTTCTTCAGGAGAGAAAGCTACAGAAAGTTTGACAAAATTAGACAAAATACAAAAGGACAATTACTCTACTTACAATCACAGAGTTGTTTATAATCAAGTATTGGTCGTTTTTATAAAAAAAACGCTAAATCCTTTGCCAATAAGGTTTTTTGATGAATACATTATTTTCTTTTGGGGGAAGAGCTACCTATTTCCCATCTTATAAGTTTTTATTGATTTTTAATCAACTATAGCATCATTCTTCATTTGATTTGAGATAATTTTTTTTACCATAATTAATCAAGTTTGAAAAAACTTAATTTCCCCTCATAAAATCTTGCATTTTCCAGGTATCATCCGTATTTGAGACATCCAGGAACTCTACCACCACCTCCAACTGGTCACCCATCAATGTTAGATCGGTCGAGGATGTTACCTCACTCGCTGCCGCCCCACCCTTACCACCATGTTCCAACAACCCATTGGGGAGCACATCCTTCAGATCCTTTCTACAGATACAGTTACAACCCTCTGGTTGATGCGATGCGAGCACAAGAGGAAAGAGCCAACTTTTTCAATGCATACAACAATGCACAGCACCATGCAAGCCAACTAAGGCCCAAGGATCCATCTTTGATGCATCTTAGACCAGGGCCAGGGCCGCCACCACCATCACACAAAATGAGCATCACCCCACCTACGGACCTACACAAGAAAGAAGAACCTCGATAGCATAGGCAGATTGCTGAAACAAACGTTAAAGTTGAGTTGAATTGAAGACAATGTGAGGTTTTGGTTTTTGGTTGTTGAATTTTTTTCATGTGAAGATTTGAATGAGTTATGTGGCTGAAATGATCTTGATAGATTTTTATCAAATTTGTCGTGTCGGAAAGAGGGTGGAAAGTTGCTTGAAAAGATCATATTCAGTTAATTCACGTTTTGATGAATTTGTATCAAGTCAGAAGATATAGGGAACTGTAACTTCAAAAGTTTTGAAAAATCAATAATTGGAATTTTATTTGTCGAATAAATTGTTTAATTTTACTGTGTGCGTGTTAAAAATCTTTGCCAAGCATGTTTACTCATGCTTGAATGAGTTAGAAGTTATTTCGAAAAAAATCTTGGATAGGTCGAGTTTCTTTTCCGATGGGTCAAATTTTGAACCCTATCCAAAATATATAGTCTTATCCGCCTTTGAGTGAAAATTACTTTGGGGATATTTTTAACTGGGACACCCAGTATATTTTTCTATATTTAGTTAGGGATCGTTATTACAAATCCAGTGATACCAGATTTGATGGGATTATGTCAAACGGCTGCGGAGATATTAGCAAAAAACTTCCTCGTATGTCTAAAGAGCATGACTGAGACTCCACATGATTCGGAAGGTTAAAATCTCTGTCGCACTCATTGGGCATATGGAAAAGTAATTTGCCGATATCTCCGCAGCTGTTTGACATAATCCCATCAAACCTGGTATCATTGGATTTGTAATGGCGATTTCTAACCAAATATAGAAAAATATAGTGGGTGTCATATTTAAAACTATTACCAAAGTAATTTTAACTCAAAGGCGGATAAACCTTATAAATTTTGGATAGGGTTCAAAATTTGACCAATCGGAAAAGAAAATAGACCTATCCGAGGATTTTTTCGAAATATCTTCATTGTCAGAAAAAATTAATTGTTTCCATACTTTATGCGCGCACTGTATACTGCAACGTGGCCATTTATATGGGTATTATCCTGGCACGCCAACAGTTGCATTCACAGAATCACATATATGAAATAGTTCTCAAGGTAGTACTTTCCTCAGACGATTTTCTTACAAAAATGTTGTAATCAAGGTGTGATATAAATGAAATATTATTTTTCAATCTCCCAAAGTTTCAAATCTTGCTTTCTTTAATTTTTTTAGATTTGTGATAAGAAAGGCAGATAATTTTTACATGCACAGTATAGGAAATCTATACAGAAATGTGTATATAATGAATCGCTCTTACGACCAATAAGAAATATAGAATACCTATTTTTTATTCAAAAAAGAAACTTTTATAAAAATGTTGACCAACTCTTGCTCAAGAACTGGTCCAATTGCTGTTTTGACATAATAGGAGGGGTGTCAGGAACAGAAGTGCTGTGATTGCGGAACTGATTTTATGTAAATCGACAGTAAAAAGTCATACAACATAATAAGCTAGGTATGAATGTTTGGAAAGTAAAAAAAGGTTCTTATGAAGTCATTATTATTGAAAAGCCAGAATGTTCTGTTATCAGAAAAAACTTACCAAATTTCTTTAATATCATCTAATATTTATTTTATTTATTTATTTATTGATAATACGCCTTCCAAACAGAACAAGTTCTGGTGTAAGGAAGACAAACATTAAACAATACATACCTATTTAAATATAAGTTTTGAATTAACTGATCAAATAATAAAAATAATTCAATATATGTCCGTTTGTATCATGCAACTTTGGTGAGTTGTTGTGTGTGCCTGCGAAGGTTTCTGACAAAACAGAAAAAATATACGATGGCAGCTCTTAAATGGCGAATGAGTTTTGTAATCAATGATCCAATTCTATTCAAAATTGATGTATATGGTTTTTTGGGGCAGGAGATTATGATTTTTTGACCAAATTGAAAAATTTAAGATGTCAAATGAGTTTTTATTATGGTCTGATTCCAATAGAAATTGGTATGAGAGGATTTTTGGGGTCGGGATCACCTATTTCATAAAAAATTGAGAATCAAAGGTAGGGGATGTAAAATGGCGGACGAGTTTTATGATTATAGTTCGATTTTGTTAAAAATTTATAATTAGGGGCAACTAAGCAGATGGTTCATCAATCAATCATTGCCTTTCATTTACTTTGTACATGTAGATGTATCTGTGAATACTAGATGGACGCTGTTGTGGTCTCACACAATCAAAACTTTCATAAATATCCCCTTCACTATACTAACTAGTTTTTCTTATTTCAAGTTATTGATTTTGTGATATATGGATAGAAACGACTCATTCTACAAATATAGCCATTGCGTTGCTATGGCAGTCAGTCTGCTCGGACCAATTGAAAAAATTTGTCTTTGAAGGTTAAGTACTACCTTAAGAAATTTAATCATCAATAACTATGTTGTACACATATCATTGAATTTGCTACCGTATCTCTTGGAGTAAGTCAGTGAACAAAAAGTCAGAAATTACAAGAATATATTGCTGTTCTAAGCAAAAGTGCAGTATCTGCAGAAACTCTGAAGCTGAGATTCTGTAGAAGAGACCTTATGAAGGAAACGTCTTAAATTTGTGAACTTACAGCAAAATTATTTATAAACTTTGGCTATTTAAATCTAAAAAATGTTTGCTGGGTAGAATATTGAATTTATAGGGTTTCAAGACTACAGAAACCAATATCTCAATATTCAAATTTTTTTTAGACATGGAATTTTGCTTGGGACGGCAGAGACCAACATGGCAAAGATAGATTGATATCGGAGTCAACAGATTCAATAGTTATGTATGAAAAATATCTATCTTATTCATGTTTCAAAATTGAATAATTGGGTTCTTGTATGTATATTTTAATATCCTCAATAATTTCATATCAGCCATATCACTTGTTCAAATTTTCTTTTCATCTAATTTTTTTTTTTAATAGTGAAATATTCTAAATTTACTCTTTATGACCACATTAAAACTTTTTTTGTATGATCTCATGTAGCATAATCAAAAGGGGCATATAGGTTTCCCCCAACATATTTTTGCAATGGTTTTATAATATATGTGTGCCTGAGTAGATTTATCATATATCACATATATAATAAACAGGCCGTCACTTTCCCTATAGATTAAAACTACTTGAACAATATGCTGTCGAGGAGAGGAAAAAGAAAACCACTGTGGGGGTCCAATCATGATTTTGAGTAGGTTTTAAAGTAATTCTATCACATTTGCACTAGCATGTTTGTTTGGAAAATCTGGTTTAAATTTTTATTATAAATGTTTTCCCAATTTTACACAAAAATTGACGTTTTTTTGAAGTTCGAAACTTGATTGAAAACATGACATTTCAAGTTCTAGGAAACATTTCACATATCATTCAAGACACGATGACATTACATATCCTAATAGTCCCTTTGATTAAAAATATGTTTGCAATTTGAAAATTTACCTTTCCTCTGAAGGACCTCAAAATACTCATTTTAAACTATTCTTGACTTTCAATACATGATTTTTCAAACAAATCAAACCTAGTATTTGCTTTTGATAAAAACCTATCAAATACATAATAAACACTTCAGCTTTGTGAAGTGTTATCATATACAGAGCTTTCATTTAATCCCGTATCCCACGTGCATGTGTGCTGAAAGTTAAATATTCTTATCTACAATATCTCCAAATTACTCCAGAATTTTGAAAAGAACTGTTGTAATAATTTCGATACAGAAGTATTCAATATGCTACACACTAAATGGTGCTCTTAAGTAATGAACATAGGGATAATATATTAAACACTAAATTATAGAATTGGTCACACAGGAAGGGGATTAAATGTTATTCAGTTAATTATCATGAGGATTTTTAGTTTTATCACCCTGTTGATATTACCATTAATGCCATTCAAAGGAAATTATTCTAAGTTGGATCTTTTGATGGGTAATTAGGTGTTTTTCCTATGTGTTTATTGAAATTAGAAACCCTTTTGTTCATTAATTTTCATTTTTGATGAGAAAATGTAAAGGATTAATGATACTACTCAACAGGGTTCCAAAATTTCTTCAAAAGTCATCTGCACATTAAAAATTTCTTCACATTATGAACAAATGTGTTTATCCATTAATTAAACACGCCTCATTTACTTGACTTCTTTATACAACAATATTGGTATTTGATATTTCTGTTATCATCACAAAAGAAAATGAAGAGAGTGCATAGACTTACAAAATTGATCTTGCTGGTTGAGTCATTTTTCAGCTTTACAGCTCCTATTAAATTCCATTCAATTTGAATGTTTCTTAATTTTACCATACCACCTTAAAAAATACGTAAATGGTGTCTTGAGGGAATTGAACTTTTTTGTTTCTGTAATTATTTAACTTAATTATCTTTTTTGTGATAGGAAGTCGATAGTTTTAGCAAAAAACTTTTAAGAATATGACCTGTGATTATCCAATTATATTAATATAGTCATTGGACTTCAACACCCACTGCATATTTTGAATTTGTTTAATAGATTGATGTGTACAAATTATTGTAGTTGAATGTAAATGTTTCTCATATATATATTTTTGATCAATTGCACAACTGTATATAATTCTACAATCCACTAACTGATAAAGCTTTAATTAGTGTGATTAGCCAGTTCAAACTAAAAATCCAGTTGGTGATGATGCAGTGGTTGTTTATTATTTCATTTTTACATTTGTCATTCTGTTTGTGTAGAAAGTATTGAAATTGCTTGAAAGGTATTGTAAATAGTGAAAAGCTTATGGACATTTTTGAAATCTGTTGTATAAATACTTGATGAAAACTTTTGTGAAATGCTATTTTTGTCATGTTCCCTTTCATTTTATTCTAATTTATTTTTGTACATATTTGTCATCATAGGTAATTTATTTAAGACTGATGACTAATCATCTTTTTTACATAGTTGACTTTTATTTATAATTTTTAATTGTAAGTATTGATTAATGTCTGATTGTTTATATTTATTTATTGTTTTGTATCTCCTAATTTATGAATATGAACCATGGCATGTAGGCAATTTAAGAGGGCAAGTGATAAAGTCACAGGTTGGTTTTAAAATACAACCAATTAATCTTAATCCAGTCTATTTTATCTATTTTATGCCGTGGTTCATATGGGGTTGTGGATTTTCTTCCCATTTGTGACAATGTAGGCTTGTAATAAAGTATGTCAAAATCGCCTGTAGATAAGTGCTTCTTAAATAAATTGAAACATGTAGATAAATCAATGTGCTCTAAATGTTTGTTAGGAAACAATTTTTTATGTGTATGATTCTGAAAGAATCGAGTGATGTAATATATAATAAATAATGCTGTTTCTATAATATTAGAAACTTTAGTCATATAGAACTTTTTTATTAACCTTTCTCTGTCCTATTCCTTATGGCTGATTTGTCATTGTTTATTTTCGTTTATACTTTTATCTTGAAACTTAACCAGGGAATCTATATTTTTCATACATAATGTGAAGGACTCCAAGTAGTCAATATTGTTCATTATTGTTTATTAGCTACACAAAAAAAGAAGTATAACAAAATATTATAACAACCAAACTCGACTTTTTCGTAGTTGAGATGTTCTCTTGGTTTTCTTATCCTTTGAGGCTTTAGCACGGAACTGTGTTGAATAAATGTGCATTTTTTCATTAGCTGTGCAATTTGGAACTCTTTCCCTTTCCTCATTCACGTAATATGATTTGAAAGTATGGCAGACACGAGTCAAATCACCAATAAAAGTCATTTCTAATGTCAAATGTAAAGAAATTACCGGTGTTACAGGTATAATGAAATATTAGCTATTGTACCTTCATTCCTTTGTGGTGCATACGGATTTAATCCGAGTCACCTAATCTAGATTAGCTAATCTGGTTTTATGATAAAAACGGTTCATACGGCTGTTAACACTTGAAGTGCTGTGAAGCCATCTTGACTTTACAAAAATTAGTTATGTACTACTAAAATTAGAGAGCAAAGTAGGGGTATGAAACATTTTCAATGTTGGTGATGATGTAATATTTTGTTTTGGTAACGGGCGAGTTAAAAAACTATGAGCAACCTTTTTTTGAATGGTTAGCAATTCATTTGTTGTGTTTCTTATAGCATAAATTATTGTGGGAACAGAATTATGCAATATTTCATTTTTGAATGCATATATTATTATCAAAGCCTATGAAAATAAAATGATTTGTGTATTGAAAGTTATTATTAGAATATATTTTTGTATTATTATTAGTGTTTGCAAAGAATTCTTATACAGTGAGTTTCAAAAAGTTTGCACCATATTGGAAACTTTTTTATTATGCATTTTTCAGAAAATTGTCTTCCTCATAAAAGTTGGTGTATTGCAGAAAACTTGTGGGGAGAACAAAAAATAGAATCAAGAGTAAACTACTCTTATTTTCGATCTTATCAAAGAATTTTAAATAGAAAAGTTGTTTAGAATCAAAACATATCATATGCACCTAAGGCGCCTCCCTCATACTCCTTGCAATGTAAAATTTAGTCTAATTTATCATTTGTATTAGAATATGGACGTTTGTTGAAAATTGTTTGAATTTTTACTAGTTTTGGGGTAGGAATAAAGCGTTTGATGTTCAATGCATTTATATGTTTACGACGACGTTTAAATGAAAGACAAAAAGAAGGAAAACTGAGTTGAGGATGCGTTAATTAATTTTTTACTTGCACTTGACAAACAAACCTAACATGAGCGCAGTCACGTCTGACAGTCGAGACTCGAGAGACTGTCATTCAGCCCTTGGGAAAACAAACTGTATTTTCCTATACTTTCAATGTAAAAATGTCATATTTTGATTCAATTTTATTTCAAAATGCCTCGTGTTTGTGAAATTGTGAACTGCATGAATAAAAGCAGTAAGGATGCAATCAGTACATGGACTCCCGTCGATTTTTGAACAGGAAAAATATCAATCCCTTCTCAAAAAAGAGACGCGAACTTTGGATTCTGACAACTGAAGAAGGGTTGATTTGAATTATAAGAGACTGAAATGGGCAAAATTATGTTCAACACATTTTGTAGGAGGTATAATATGAATAGTCTAGTAAGTACAAGAAATATTAGATATTTTTCCTTTCAGGAAAACCAAGTGCAATATGAATGATGTAAATAGTTTAAACTGGGTACCAATCCAATATCTTGGCTAAAAACAAGTAACGAAATGCAAAGTTTGCCGTGATGGAAACGTAGGAAAAGACGCGATAACATAGACAATTATAATCAAGTGCTTTGAAATATTTACAGAAAACACCCAAAAATACGCAAGCTGTCTTACATTTTAGTAATAGTTTTTAATAGAGATTTCTCCACAAAGATCATTTGTTTATTAACGGTATGTAGTTTTTAATTTGTTATTGAGAACTCTGGCACTCTTTCACCTGGCGATTGCCGACATAGGATTTCGCATTGAAAATGCCACATTTAGCATTTTTTTCGTGAATGTATTTTTTATACCTACTAAAAAATAAATAAATTCTAACATGAAAATAGTTATTTATTATACAAGGGAAAAAAGTATTAGATTTTAGCTCGAGTCAAGTAGAATACACTATTTTTTTCTGTGACGGGAAAAACGACGATTAAATGTCTATGGCTTGAGACCTTTCGGTTCGCGAGATCTTTCACATTTTCTCTTATGAACAACCATTTCATCTACATATACAAACACGGTTCATAGCTGCATCGATAGGATTGCGTCTCAATACGCCATAAGTGGTTCAACCGACAGTTAGGCATCTTTTTTCCATTTTATCAGCTTTTTACGAATAAATGCCAATTAGCGTAAACGTGTGCAGATTGAGTGACAAAGGTAGGAGGTTGGGTTAGAGCCCCGAGCTGAACATCTGATGCGTGCGAGATCAGCTTTTGCAATAGCAGATATCTACCTTTACCCATGTATATATCTCACTTTTTTTCCGGGGAAAAAAGTAATTTCATGAAAAGTCATATTTCAGTACCTGTCAACAGAGATAAAATGCCAAAAAACTTTTTTCCCGTCACCGAAAAAAAGTTTTATTTCCTTAACTTTTAAGTAGGTATTTTTTCTGTGATTTTATCAATGTTAAATCAGTTTTCATTATAGCTTGTGTTTTTAAAATGAAGAACTTCATTTACAATGTTGGATTATTGAGTTGAGACTGAAATGTGATGAAAGCCAATATTTGTATTCATAGGCTTGTGGAATGCTGATGAGATACTGCATTCTTTCTGTTATCTGAAACTTTTTGTAAGTCAGCATCACTGCTACATTCCCCAAAATTCAATAAACACAGATCACAACCACAGTATAGTGTGTTACAAACATTAGTTTATTTCAGTTTCTCCAAGTACATTTTCTGGACATCCAGAGACGTAAGGGAAATAATCACTTCACTTCACCACATCATTCAATGAGTTCAGTGTTTCTGAAATGCAAAATACTTATAATTTTCATTGTAACTACCCTAGACTATTCGTATTATACCTCCTACAAAATGCTTTGAACTTATTTTTGCCCATTTCAGTCTCTCGGAGGTCAAATCGACCCTTCTTCTGTTGCCCGAATCGAACGTTGCGTCTCTTTTTTGAGAGCGGATTTATATTTTTCCTGTTATCAAAAATTGACGGAAGTCCATGGACTGATCCTTACCAGTTTTATTCATGAAGTTCACAATTTCGCAAACATGAGTCATTTTTAAATAAAATTGATTCATCATATGAAATTTTTACATTGAAAGTATAGGTAAATACAGTTTGTATTCCCAAGGACTGTTTGACAGCTGGCGATCAGTTTTTTGCTCGCACTTGACACACAAACGTAAACTGAACAAGCTAACCTAGCTTGCGACTTGAAAATCCGTAAATTAGTTTTATGCACTAGCGGGCGGAAGCTGTCAAGTTACATACCAAATTTCATTAGAAAAAGGTGGCTCCTTATGGAATTATTCCATTATTCCCGAAAATAGTTTTTTTTTATAACTTTCAACAGCCTGTAACTCGATTAAAAGTATCTTTTAGCATTAAAATGAAGTATATCATTCCAGTGCTTTTCAGTAGTTCATATACAGAAAATGAACTTGGTTAAATATTTCCAAGGGAGGTTTCAAAATGATTTTTCAAAAATAGTCAAGTTTAAACTGCTCCTTAAACGTCCTGCAGGTGAACCATCTCTCGGTATATCATTCCAGTGCTTTTAAATATTCTATATACAGAAAATGACCTTGGTTAAATATTTTCAATGGAGGTTTCAGAATGAGTTTCCAAAAATCGCCAAGTATAAACAGCCTGCAAAAAATGATTTGAATTATAAGAAAATCTGTTTTGCAGAACTGCCGCATGCTTGCAGAAGACATACTAAATAAATGTGAAAAATAGTCAAGATTTGAATAAACCATTTTATTGAAATATTTTGAACAATATCTGAAAAAAAAATTGGTTTAGACCTAAAATATAGTGACTGGATCTGAATAAGTAATTATTTACAAGAACAGAGCTCCAGTTTTATGACTTATTAAGTTATTGAATAATTTGGCTAATTTATGTCGTTCAAATTATTTCCTGTACCACATTTGAAGTGTATTCGTTCTCTTGACTTTTTTCTGGAGCTGCAAGATTCCATAAAGAAGTGCTTCTGCAGTTGGCGGGCATCCAGGCACATATATATCAACAGGAACAATTCTATCACAACCCCTGGAATTGAACATTTTGCTACAGATTTATGACTAATTGTTCAGTCACTAATAAATGGATTAATTTTCCTTTTTGAAAGTTTATGATTTGAATAAAACAGAAAGTTGAAAAACTAATGTGAGACAACAGATTTACCAATTTTACTAGCATAGATACCAATTATTTGTATTGTAAATCCATAATCTGTAAAAATCCTTAAGGAAATTTTTATTGTAAATAATTTTAAAGAATATATATTTGAAACATTAAGGTTCACACGCACTTGGTCGAAACGTCGCGAATAGAAGCAATACGAGACGAAGCGCCATTTACCTAATGTTCGTACACTGGGACGAAGTGTCGCGTCATGTCTTGAACAGCGCGGCGTGAATTTTATTTATTTCATCATTTGAATGAACGCACTACATTGTATAGTAAAAATTATTTTATTTATGTACCAATTTATTCTGTTTAAACATAATCAAAACTAAAGCACATGCACCCATTTGAAATTTCAATCTGAAATGAGTGTGAAGATAAGTTAACAATCATTTCAAAAATAGTTATAAATGTCTCAGTATCACGGCTAAATACTGCAAGGAACAAAATTTGTCACCAACTTTAGCACCACTTCCTATCAAATACTGCTAAAAACTGAACTGAGATAAGACACAACAAATAATTGAATATTCTCGCCGTCTGTCACCATGCATTGAGGCGAAGCGTCAAGAGAAACGACTCCTAGTTGGTCCGAAGAGAATTCGCGTGTCGACCGACGCGCCTCTTCGCTTCGCGCCACCGTAGTGCGCGGGCTGCCATATAACTTAATGTAAATTTCTCGGGCGGAAAAATCCAGAATTTTCTTCGCGCCGCTTCTATTCGCGACGCTTCGGCTAAGTGCCCGTGAACCTTTAATGTCACGAGAAGATAAAAATAACCTCACCTAACGACTGAATACGAATAATGATAATATCCTCCTCCATTTGCACAACTGCCCATAGACACTACCCATCTTGGTTCAGGCATCTGATCGTAAACTTTCCTCAGAGCGGGGGCCATTTTATTTGTTAAAGTTCCTGCTACAATCATAACATCTGCCTGTCTGGGGGAGGCTCGAAATACAACACCATACCTTGAAAATTAGAGAAATTCTTGTAACATTCCTTAAATTATACAGGGTGAAATATGACCAATTACCGAAAACAAAAGGGTTACTTGTCTATGATGCAAGAAATCTCAGAACAATCCGTGAAGATTTATATATTTTTTTTTGCCAACCTTCGAAGACGCGCCACTGAATGAACCACCTATATATCGTCTCCCCATTTAGGTGCAACCTCTCGATTTGTAATTTCTCTTGGTACCACATGAATCAACAACTGGACAGGCAGTCTGTCATTTTCAGTTCATTACCGTGATTTATATCAAGATATTCATAAATTTGATCTACCGGGTAATTTAAATTCGATTGTGATTTCGGAAACCATAAGAGATACAAAGATGGTTAAATTGGGGCAAAGGACCCCGCACTTTTCTTATGCAAAGTGGCGACCGGTCAAATTTTCTGAAAGTTTGGTATGTTGTTGTACCCAATCCTATGGCTTGTTTTCTAAATACGGGGTGTTAAAGTTGAAAATTGCCCAGATTTTCGGATTTATTTTTTATTTATTAAAAGTTAGTTTGGATTTCTGTTGCATGCAGACGTTTACTAGATGTTCTAGTACTGAAACTAGTGGATACGAATGATTGAAAATATTTATATTCACAAGGTGATTCACGAATGTATGACGGTAGTTTTTTGCCAAAATTCACTTTTTCTACTGTGACGTTAGGGAGGCATATTTTTGAAACGTTCTCTTCGATATAGTATTTTGACGAGAAAATATTGCACAGAACACATTTTCTATACAGGGTGTTTCACAGAGAGAACCACTAGACAAAATTATTTTTTTTGAGGATTAATTCGAAACCCTGTATTTATGGATTGATTTTTGGGAAAAGTAATACCACAAACATATGTGTGTCACTAATCTCCACAATATTCAAGGTGGTTAATTCATAGGAAGGTATTCTATTTTGGGAAAAGTACAAAAAATATGAACAACCTGTATTCAAAAATTTTCTCGGTCAAATGAAACTATTTTCTCACTATATATTGATTTTTATACCATCTTCAGAGATATGAATTCTGAATCCGATACTATGACCAGTTTTCGAGATACAGGGCGTTAAAGTGAAAAATTACTGATTTTATCAGTTTTTTCTTCAAATTGAAAAGTCGGATTGATTTTATGTTGCGCCTATGAGTTTAATATGAGTTTCGGTCAGATGTACATGGAAAAATTCAGCTAAAAATATTTACTGTTACAGGGTTATTCACGAATAAATTACAATAGGTCTTTGCAAATACTCAAAATTCTACAGTTCCGTCACAGATAAATTATTCCATGAAGTTAATACCTAGTCGTTTACAATTTTGAGTCTGAAATACTTCATTATGAATACTTTTCATACAGGGTGAGCCATACAGCCAACCATACCAAAAATAATTATGCTTTGAAATAATTGAAATGAGAACTTTTTTAGTGAATTTTGAGTAAGTCTATAACATTACATCAAGTATGCATAACCGTAAGAATTTTAAATGTACAACGTGATTCAGTTCCTACCACCTACCAAAAATATACATCCTTGTCCGATATAAGTAATCGATAAGCTTTTATACACGTGGCAACAAAGATGATAATAAGAAGTTTTTTCATTTATTCAACACTTTATAAACAAATATAATTTAACATTTAATGATTCTTTCATGATATAGGTACAATATCTACGAAGCATTTTGTTCCTAATCAGCATCAGAGTGCTGGTAACGGTACATTAAAATCTTTGTGTTTTTTACATGAAGCTATAGAATTTTACATACAATATAACAATAACAACTAATGTTGATAAATAATATTAATAATTATGTCTAAAATATTCACAATAATACAGTAATTCGTAGATTTATATGTTGGATCAGGTTTATTTTGAATGAGGAGTAACTATTTTCCTTTTTCATAGGATTTAGAAATGAATTGAATGTTTCTAGACATATGTGTACAGGATTATTCAGTGCTATATTTGTTATTACACTTGAGAAAATATAAGAACATTTAATAATAATCCACTTTTGTATAAAGGTATTATTCTCATACTGATGGGTACCTATTTCGTATAGACAGGTAAGTCACAATTTACATCTAGAGCGAGTTATGTAGTTATAAAACTCATAATGGCTATTTCCTCGCTATTAACTAAATGAATGCACTATTTTTAGCAGAAAACTATGTTGATTTGGGATCATCCACGCAGGCAAGAATTATACCAAAGGTATTGCAAATACTATCAGAAAAATTAACTGAACCATTAAACTCATTACCACAGAGGTAGAGGTTCCTGTACGTTTCTTTTATAGTGGTTACACTAATAGGCCTATTCCACGTAATTCAGACATTTTTTTTGGTAGAAGTGCGTCTTAAATTGAATAGAAGGGTCTATAGGATAGAGAACATAGTAGCGAGCTTAACCACTAGAGGTACGTACATACAATGCTTATAACTGATATGAAAATATGGAGACTGATGAGTGCAGTTGATGAGGAAATGAACAAGTGACGTGAAAAGGAAGAGCAGATCTGATTCAGCTTAGGCAGAGTTGATATTTGAAAGATGTGCAAATAAAATGGGTGATAAGTGATTCTACATGAAGAAATGTTTTGAAACAGAAGTGGTCAGCTACTGATATTTTAAATCACCTCAGGACCAATGCGCACCTCTTCTAGCAGATCTCTTTCACCTGAATCGTCAATACAATTTAAAAGTTTGGTTGAAGGATATTTGATATTTTTCTGATGTCTAGCATATCCTAAAAACCATACAACACTAGCAACATGAGCGCATGTACCCAATGTCCTGGCTCCTGATTTACAGGTACAGTAGTATCCTATTATTGGATCCCCGCGATTCTCATTTAGGTTGTTATTATATACAACCCAAAGCGTATGTTTGGCAGCATTCACAAACCTAGAGTATATTCTGAATCTCAACCAATAAGGTTCCTGATTTAATTCGTCGATTTGAATCAAATTGTGGTTTTGTCTTCGAACAGTATCTTGTATGTAAGATGCCGCTAAATAAATATGGTAGGGACCAGTTAATTTTGTTAAATACTCTAAGTTTAATCGAGGAAATTGAAGTACATGTTCGTTGTTCAAAGGATTCCACTGACCATTTAGCCGTAAAAGATTTTCATTTTGAACACGAATTTGGACCCTATTATTTTCTTGCAATTTGGCCAGCATTTCATTAGCTATTTCAGGTGTTCCACTTATTTCTATCAAGGGATGATACCTATTTATTAATGCACCAGCAATACGATAAAATTCTTTCAAATTAGCTGCATGCGACGTGGATATTTTTCCGAAAAAAAATTTAAAAATTGTCTTCAAGTGACCATTTCTAGATTCTACTACCCATCTAGTCGTCGTAATGATTCTGTTTTGGTTAGCCTCAAGAGTAGTGAATTGTTTTTGGTGCGGTTGAAGGAAACTTGGCATATAATATTAAATACCAAGATTTTCAAATGTAACTATGGAATCTCTATAGCCTCTATCGACTATCACGATGTCGCCGTGTTGAAGCCAGTTCCTAATTCCATTTAAATCATGTTCTACAGCATGGTTCAAAATCGCTGCATCGTTATTTGATGCATCCGAAAAATATGGTCCAGGTACTTCTAATATGTAACCATCAGGAGCTACTATTATTTCTGGTTTCACAAGGTGCTCTTTTTTGTAGAAACAGTAAGATTGGCGTAATATTCTAAAGTTACTACTTTTATCTATTTTATTGTAAGTACAATCTATGTACAATATTGCTTTTGGCAGATTGGGAGTAGGATTGTACAACTGATTTATAAATGGAGATACATGTCTAGCTATGAAATTCTCTCTTGTAATGGCATCAAAACCAATGTTATTCGGTACAAACCGCCTGGAAAGTGATAACATTAGAAATTGTTAGGCTCACAGCTTGTCTGGAAGGATAGTTAAGAACAATCTTTAAAAATTCATCAGTTATCCCATGTCTCAATTTTACTAAAAATGTAAGCAAATGCTTTCTGTTGATTTTTCGTGCATTGCTATATTGCTCTACATCATCACAAAATGTAAATAACTCCTCAAAGTTATTTTTGGATATAGACGTTAAAATTTTGAATTCGGTCTTCAGTAAAACTTTCTGTGCTTTCCCAATTTTTTATTTTGTAATTGGCATTTGCTTGATTCCTTAAGCAAGATATAAATCGTTGAAGGTTTGGAACTAGATATGGTTTGTTAACAAAACGTAAACCTTGTATTAAATCTGGTAACACAAAATCATTATTTCCAAGATGATGATCACATATTCTTAAAAACTCAGGTACATAAATGTCAGAAACAACAAACACATTAACTCTACATTCTAGAGACATTCTATGGCATTCTTGGGCATTACATATTATGCAAGAATGCCTACGAGCTGGAGAAAGCACATTAAAACGTAGACAGTTCGGATTAATTAGTATTTGATTTAGTTCATCTCTCACAGCATTAGAACAATTCAGGCAAATTCTTGTATTTTCACCAACATCTATTGGAGGAAATCCAGTAGCGTGCCTTCTGAAAGAAGCAACTTGCAAAACATCAATATTTTCTTCTTGGTTTAAGCGAATCAACTGTCTAGGTGGAAATGGTCTTTCACATACGTAACACCTTATCCTATTTGCGAACGCCATTTTGTAACAACAACAAAAACAACAAATAGAAAAATCTCACCACAATATTGATGAACTCAAAGAAAATAACTTTGAAAACCACAAGACTAGTGTATTGTCGAAAATATACGAGACAAATGTTGCACAATGTGACACTGTATAAGATGTTTTTTGACATAAGCCCACTTCGATATGAACCAAAAGTATTTAGATCCAACTCAATGCTGTAAAAATATTGAGTTAGACATCGATTTGAAGGAATTTATCTAATATTTATCACTATATTATATACATAACTGTGGGGCATACAAGGTGATATATTTATTTGAATAAAAATATTCAAAATCCACGAGGATCACAACAAATGATGGACAAACTGCAAGAAAGTAATTGAAACAGGTGCTTTGTTGATGAATACAAATTCTTAATTAATGAATTTGTAATTGATAATGCAACAGTACAGAAATGCACCAGCCTGATGACTTATAATGAACTGTCAGTTTGACAACTTGTTAATTCATTGCGAGCGGCACTTCTTGCTTATTGCGATTGAAATTTTTTTGGGTTGAATTGTCAGCGAAATCATTTCTACCTTACGCATTTAGCGGCATCTTAGATACAAGAAGTTGTTCAAAGACAGGGGCGCCATTTCATTTAAATGGTCTAGTTTAATCAGCAACGTAATTAGTTGAGATTTATGATTTACCATAAGTGTGTATGCTATCAAATAAACGTTGTGGGATGTACTTGGAAAACCACTATAAAAAATACCCATCAAAACATATACCTTATTGGTGGTTTGGAAATGAATTAAACTGTTCACTTGATTTTCTGATAGTTCTTGTGATTTACGTTTGTACCTCATTAAGTAATAACCGAGGTAATGACTATAGTAAGTTTTATACTCTTCAATATACCTAGTATATAACTCGCTCTACACGTATATTGTGAAGTACCTACCTATACAAATAAGTTCGAATTATACCTACACAAGAAGATGGATAATTATCATCTTTTTGGGGGTGATAGCGCAGTGGGTAAGCGCGCTCATAAAGTTACTCAAAATTCACTAAAAAAGTTCTCATTTCAATTATTTCCAAGCATAATTATTTTTGGTATGGTTGGCTGTATGTCTCACCCTGTATGAAAAGTATTCATAATGAAGTATTTCAGACTCAAAATTGTAAACGACTAGGTATTAACTTCATGGAATAATTTATCTGTGACGGAACTGTAGAATTTTGAGTATTTGCAAAGACCTATTGTAATTTATTCGTGAATAACCCTGTAACAGTAAATATTTTTAGCTGAATTTTTCCATGTACATCTGCCCGAAACTCATATTAAACTCATAGGCGCAACATAAAATCAATCCGACTTTTCAATTTGAAGAAAAAACTGATAAAATCAGTAATTTTCCACTTTAACGCCCTGTATCTCGAAAACTGGTCATAGTATCGGATTCAGAATTCATACCTCTGAAGATGGTATAAAAATCAATATATAGTGAGAAAATAGTTTCATTTGACCGAGAAAATTTTTGAATACAGGTTGTTCATATTTTTTGTACTTTTCCCAAAATAGAATACCTTCCTATGAATTAACCACCTTGAATATTTTGGAGATTAGTGACACACATATGTTTGTGGTATTACTTTTCCCAAAAATCAATCCATAAATACAGGGTTTCGAATTAATCCTCAAAAAAAATAATTTTGTCTAGTGGTTCTCTCTGTGAAACACCCTGTATAGAAAATGTGTTCTGTGCAATATTTTCTCGTCAAAATACTATATCGAAGAGAACGTTTCAAAAATATGCCTCCCTAACGTCACAGTAGAAAAAGTGAATTTTGACAAAAAACTACCGTCATACATTCGTGAATCACCTTGTGAATATAAATATATTCAATCATTCGTATCTACTAGTTTCATTACTAGAACATCTAGTAAACGTCTGCATGCAACAGAAATCCAAACTAACTTTTAATAAATAAAAAATAAATCCGAAAATCTGGTCAATTTTCAACTTTAACACCCCGTATTTAGAAAACAAGCCATAGGATTGGGTTGGGCCCATTGACACTTTTGGTTACTGAGTCGGATACAACAACATACCAAACTTTCAGAAAATTTGACCGGTCGCCACTTTGCATAAGAAAAGTGCGGGGTCCTTTGTGCATCTCAGTGACCAATCATATGCCGTTAAGAAAGTTTCAAAATTCCGAGTATATCCGGAGATATACGAAAAAAAACGAAATTTTGAAAAACCATTTTTATTTTTTTCTGGCGTTATTTGATAAAGGATATCGAAATAAATAGCACATTTACATTGCCATTTTGTTCTCGCTAAACGACGTTATTACCTGTCAGGTCTGCCGTTATTCTCAAAGTAATAATTACCTATAATATTTTTTTTAAACAAGAAACAAGATATAATCTGATTAAACTAGTTTTTAATGAACTTTATTGAAAATATCTGTCTATAACAACAAATGAATGAACGAAATAACAACACTTGACGACTGCTCAATACATAGACGTGCTCGCTGTCAGAAGTTTTCTACAGTCCTTGCTATATCCCTTCTTCTTATTGACCGACACTGTTCAATTATGATTCTCCTAAGATCATCAACATTATTGAATTTTTGTTGGCCATAAACCCGGTTTTTTAATGAGCCCCACAATATATCTGATATATAACATGTGATATGATATTTGTATAAATATGATATTTTCGAACCCTGTTATCATATACAGGGTGTATCTTAAATTATGTCATTAATTACAGGAGGTGATTTCTTGTCACATTTTATGAAAAAGAGTTCACAGAAACATGTATCCTAACTTGCTTCGTTTCTGAGTAACAGGGTATCAACTGCGACACCACTGACATTAAAATTAAAATTCTAATTTCATGAAAAGAAGCCCCTTGTTACTACAACAAACACACGAAGTTTAATCAGAATCGGCCTTAAGAATTTTGAGTATTTCATGAAAAACCGATTTTTTATTAAACTTTTGACACCCCGTTAACCCCCCGAAAGCAAGCTAGGACACGCGTTTATATGAACTTTTTTTCATAAAATGTGACAAGGAATCACCACCCGAAATTAATGACATCATTTAAGATAAACCCTCTATACTAAGATGTTTATTTCAACATATTCTTGTTGATTGACCGATTGATCATTGCTTGGACAACAGGACATTTTGTCTGTGTATACAGAAAGTTCATTTGTCATCAATATTATTTATTTCAATTTTCCTGGTAGTGATATGTTATGCAAAAATCGTTTATTTTGCAACCTCCTATTGGGAAATACAACTTCATTTCAAATCATCAGCATTATTTACACATTTGATTAAGGAGAAGGAATGGAGGATCACTGATTCTGCCTTTCCACATACAGGAGCAGCGCTTTCCTATAATTACAAAGAATCATTTTTTTTGTTCCAGATTTCCAAATTTCACTTCGTTTTCTAATTGTTTTTGTGGGGAGAGCACACTATTTAATTTTCTGAAAGTCTCTTTCAAATTTCAACAGCTGGTAAGGGTTGATTTCGGTAAAGTTATTGATGATACCATGAAAAATTTCTAATGGAATTATACTAAGTCCTCTTGTAGAATTTAAAGAAAAAAAACATATACATATCATTAGCTGTAAAATTTCATGACGTTAAAACATATTTCACCTAACAGAGAAAAAAACAACTTGTAAGGCAAAATGAGGCTTTATAATAGGTAGCTTCTATGCTTCCTACCTCTGAAAGTATTGCTTACCTATCCATATCATATCTTGGTGCGGCAATGTGCATCATTTCTACTGCACAGCATGCCAAACCAAATGTAAGAGGCCACATGGAACCCTTCCTTCCCCAATTCAACAAGTCATCTAAACGTGCGAAGGCATATTCAGCAAGATTGCCTTTTGATACTTGAAATGGAGAATAAGGCCTCTCTGCTGGCACTGGCTGTGTAGACTGGTTTCTCTTTTGAATGAGAACATTGCTGAAACTGCCTGATAAATTACGGAGTACATTTGAATTAGAAACTGCCTCTTTACAAGGTACCAAAGCTGTGCGTAGCATCTAAAAATGTTCCAGACTATTAATAGGACGATGGTCGATTTTTCAAAAAAATCATTATGAAGACAAAGATAATTAATTATCAATAAATGAATTTAGAACAACAAAAAGTCATTTACCTCAAATTGAATCTATTTTTCTTATGGCCTCATAAAAAAACGCAGTTTCCAATGAATTGGGGATTATTTAGGATATTTACGTAATTTCTTAAAGGAAGTTTACATTTTTGACAAAGCAAAGAAGAAGTGTCAGAACGTCAAAAGTCAGAACACTCAGAACAGTCCGAACCTCAAAAGTCGGATCCCATATGTGGGTGTTTTGTGGAACTCGGAACAAAATATGTTTGACTCCCCATGGACCAATCAGAACAGTTGTGGGGTGGGTGTGTCCTGCGTCCAATACGGGCGTTTAGATGAAAATAAGTAGGGCGAGTTTTTAAATTCATCCATGGATGATGCGCATTCGTGCTGTCATTGTAATTTTCCATTAGTTAAATAAGGATGCAATGCTCATCGATGGATCCATCGATGAATTTAAAAACTTGTCACTAGGTCACTAGTGACTTATGGATTATAACTCACTAGTGTGTTATTTGATAGTTAACTTGTCTAAAATGACTTTAATAATGACAGTCATAACTGTCATGTGTTGGATAAACTTAAGATGTCTAGAAACCCTGGTGCGTGCACTTATACCTGTACAACTTTGGGATCAAACTGAAGACACCTGCCTACTTGAAAATGCTTGATTTTTTGATAATTAGGTTCGGGTTTCGAATTCCGATGTTTAGAGGGCGACTCAGTTATGTTTATACACAAGGTGCTCAAATTTTCGTGAACATTTTTCTTCCATGACCATAGATTTCTCTTTCTGACTGTCTGAATTTTGACAGTTTGTGACGTTTGTGTTGAGAGTTTGTGTCTGTTTTGATAAAATGTAAAGTAATGTTATGTTAATAAAAATTCCAATCGATTAACTTCGGAAAACTGTGAAAACGCCATAATGAGATATTTCCGGTATTATTATTATTATAAAATGCACACTCGGGTCATTTTCTAGGCACTAATTTAAGCAAAAATGTTCAAGAAAAACTCTTGACTGAAGTGTTGAACAATTTATAAGATGAAATAGGTAACAATCCAAAAATCAGGAAAACAAGAAACTTGATCGGAAAACACCATAAACAACGAAGAACTAGAAACAACACAATACACAATGAAAAATAGGACAAAAACTCCAATCACTACCAAACCAGAATCAAAATGAAATCAAATTCCTGATAAACTAATTCAAAATTCAAATTTATCGAAGTAACGTCAAATGTATGACAGCTTCGAGCGTTTTTAACGGAACCAATAAGAGAACAGAATAAAAATAAAAGCCGTGAACGCAAAACGTCGTTATGTGTAAGCAGCCTAACAGTTTCTTGTCAGCGCTATAAGCGCCACGTACTAAAGAATGTGAACTAGGACCTAATCCAACAGGAGGTGCCGTCCATAAAAATCAAAACAAAATCGAATCACCAGGGTTTCTAGACATCTTAGATAAACTCATATAAACTTTCATAACATCTCGAGTACTTCATTCAAATTTGAATGAGACAATATGGTATCTTATGGAATTTAGCAGTCGATCACCATTATATTGTTTCGCGCCTAAATTTTTAGCGCAACCTAGCGGAAACGCATTTTGGAATATGTTTGGAATCATATATTTATTCTATGTTTGGAATATGCTTGGGAAGTTTCAAGTAAAAACGTCAAACAAAGGAAGAAGAAAAAGGAAGAAGGAAATTTTACGTTAATTTTTGCTAGGTTAGGTTATCATTATTTATTTTAAATTTTAAATTCAAAATGAGTTTTCCTCGCTATGAATTTTGTAAAGAAAACAAGTTGCTGTTAGCACAGTTTATTAAAAAAGCAAACGAGTACAAGTCCAACACATTTTGTAATCATCAAATATATGATGAACTGTTGAAAATTATTCCTTTGGTATATTAAAATGAATTATTAATATATAATTCCACCAAATGTTCAAGTAATTCATTTTTCTCGATTAGTAGTGCTCGATAAATCAAGATAATTTTTAATCGGATTGGTTTCAGTTCTAAAAAAATAATGTATGACTGGATAACCACAAGTTGAGCACTTTTGAAGGTTTTTTTTACATTTGTATACATTTCGAAAATCTCAACATATTCATTTATTAAATTCTACCTACTTCAATGTACTCACAAATTTTGATTTTTAGATTGATGTAAAGAAGTGTGACGATAATGATATTACAGTTATTGATATTACACAAAGTGATGAAGAAAACTCGGAAAAGGACTCTATGGAGTTCCAGTCACCAGAAGACCCTTTGTTTGAAGAAATGCCTGATGAAAGTTTGAAAAATCTAGATATGAATGAAACCAATTTGGATGACATAACATATGCCATTAAAGAAAATTTGGAAACTGGGAATGTCCTATCATTGTCCGTAATATCTAATTTACAAAATCCTAATTTAGACCTTGATGGTATCTTTTTGTATTTATCAGGCATATTGAATTTGGAGGAAGTTTTACAATTTGGATCTTCTCTGAAATCAGCAGTAGTCAACAACGATATCATTATTTCATGTTATGTTAGGTATTTACTCATGAAAAAGGTAATAATATTTATACGGAATTTTTGTATTGGGGTCCGAGCGGTCAGCCCCGTGGTATTTTTGTATGGAACTGACTCTTGCACGGTCCGACTGCTCCCTAATTTAGCGTTCGGTGCCGGTCCGACCGTACAATAACATATTGTCCGGGGCTTGCTCAGGTTATGTTTGTGTGTGAATCGCAGATGAATAACAATTTTGTTTGGTTATTCTGTATACATAAGGTTAGTCAGGTTAGGTTAGGTTCGGCTAATAATTCACACATTCTCAACACGGTTTGCATTCTTCTTGTCTTTCATTTAAATGTTCCGCCATTACAGTGACCGATCGCAGAGCGCTTTTAGAGTGTTCAGATGCTCGTACAAAACATGCATCGTGTCCGACCGCTCGGACCCCCATACACTTCCTATTTATATTGAATCACATTGAATGTACTACATTCATTTTACTGAGATTAATGAATGGACAAGTTTCCATTGTTTTGTTATGGATTAATTATAAAAATTTAAGGAAAATTAAACAAAAATGTAAAATAATCTTTAAAATATCTCTGGAAATGAAAAATTTATGGGACTTTGAAGTTACACTTGGAAGAATAATTTCATTATACATGGCGCTCTAGTGTGACGTTAGGCGACTCACATATTTGCTGGATTTACTGGATTAAAAAAAAAAAATTTTTTTCTTGAGTCCATATTAATTTTAAATCAAGGTACTTTCCAAGTTTCTTTTATTTAGTGTTAGTGTTATTTTAACCTTCCACGGAAAATGACAAATATTAAGGCTGATTAAGGAACATGGAAGACCATGCAGGGTTTCTGAACCAGGTGCAAATTACAAGCATATGCATTTTTGATCCGTGTGCCTGAAAACCGCAAGACCATTCACATATAGATAGATAGATAATTTATTCATCATTAAAGCTTTTTTTACACAACGGTACAAAAACTTATCAGACTAGTCAAACATATTAAAACTCTATCACATGGTCATATTTTCTCTGGTTCTGTATTAATGACATTTGAGTTTTTCAAATTATCCCATCGTATATTTCACTAATTCTTTCATTATGAGAAGTAGAACATGTTCTAATTCCCTGCGTGCTCTCCCCGCATTTTTCGGGCAAGTGTCGCCAAACCAAGAAAGGGGGAACTATATGCATTATTTAATCAAGCAACTGCCTTTCAATAAACTCGGTCTAAATGTGCAGCATATGGTTACCTCTTCTCAGCGAAGAAGTAAGAAATAATTGAAAAGTGATTGACTGATACAGGATATCTTTATTGATCTGTACTTTCATGTTTGGAACATTCGATGAAAAACAGAGGTAGTGCTACTGGTCTATACCTAGTAGTGTTATCATCTGATCTTCGGCATTTTCTGTTTATTCAAGACATAAAGACCTTTATTATTATTATTTTTATTATGATATTCAGAAATTACATAAGCATAGACTAGATAAGCTAGACTTCTGCATAAAAACTGCTTATTCATAAAAAGGAAAAATGTAGTTTTTTTTTTAAGAAATTAATTTTTAATTTTTAGCTCAATGAAGAGTTTACGGAACAACTACAGGCTAGTTTCAACGAATTTTGTAAAAGATACCCTGACATTTTGAGAGAAGAAATTACAAATATTTTAATAAGCACTGAGGAAAGTTATTCTAAAGTTTTCTTGCAGTTTCTAGATGGTCTCGTAGATGAATTTAAATCAGCGATATTCAAGTAAGTTGTGGGTTTTGTGACACCTTTTTTGATATTTTTGATTTATTTACAAATTAGTTGACCCATTTTATATATTCTTCTGTGAGAAGAACAATGAACCACATGTACCACAAGATGTCTCTGTAATTTTCATATTACTTCTCAGTGTGCCATTAAGAGCAAACAATAACTTTGATGAAATGAGTATCGGTTTTGAGTGTTTAGTTTTAGTTTTTTCGAAAATTTTGTTAGTTCAAATGATTCAATTTGTTTTTAAGAATGCGAGAAATTAACTGATTTATGATTTTGAAGAAAAAAAAAATGGTTTGACAAATGAAAAAAATAGGTAGATTCCCGCATTCTTAAGGAAATTATAGAACCAGAGGAAGAACTTTTTTTTTATAATATTAGTTTTTAGAATCAGCCTTTAAGCTTACAACAGACTCAAATAATAATAATTATGCTAAAACATATTGAAACCCCATTTGTATGTCACTTTTTAAATTTTACCATATTTTTATATTTATTCAACTCTAATTGATTGTAGTGAATTGAATTGATGATTTTACCAATTCACTTACTTATGCACTTTTTTAGGTACTTTATCTTCAGCTGTAGAGATCTACAAGTTTTTCATATAGAACTCATTGACATTTTACTGAACAGTCAAGTAGAAATTGGATCACTGAATAGATTGGTTGAGATAATGTCCATTTCGGCGAATAAATACACTTCTGAAAAAATGTTCGGAAAACTATTGATTAATGTTATAAAATTGTTGGGAAAGAATGTTGCAGCTCTGGAAAAACCGCTGGATCATATTATCGGATCCCACAGGACTGTTTGGAAATCAAAAATAAAGAAACTTTTTGAAGAAAATTTGGAAGATACTAGCATGATGATGACTCAGTCATTTAGATTCTGACTTTCATATAATGGAAACCAATTGTTATTTGTGCCTTCATTAAGATATCATAATATAATTAAATATAACTTTCAGGATAACATTTTAGTTTTAATTTTTCAATCATGATGGAGTGGTAGTAGAGAAATTCATAGAGATGAAAAGAATAAATGTCCTCCCACACGAGTGTTTTTTAGAGGAAATTATTTATCAATAAGTAAGCATTTCAATTTGAAATAACTCTTGAATAACACGCCATCTTAAAATAGTGCTCCTATATCCGAGGGCCATGCCTTTGGGTACAGTCTTTGAGTATTCACTAATAGCAAAATTGTACTAGCATTCTCCCCCATAGAGTAAGTATAACACTAACAAGCCTTATAAAATATATACGACTACAGACCTTTTAAATTATGATTTTTTTGTTATTTTTGAACTGGATAAAAAAAACACTATGTACTTACCTGATTGCAGTCTTTATTGACTTATGTTATGACGTAACACCAGATTCTGCTCTAGAACCGCTGTTGTATTCACTGCCTAATGGGGTTTACTGGTAGCATTTTCCTCTTGCAAATGACGCTGTTTTCCTACACAGTGGATCCGATTTCCACCAACTTGAGTTAACTGTAACTATATCATGATATCCAGATACTCAGGATAGCTGTTTGGCAACAAATTGAAAATTAACATATAATTGACTTATGAATGTAACAGACTAAACCCAAATGAATAGGACTTATGATTGACGACAAAAACAATAACAAATTGTCATTAAAATATTCAATACAACAATAAAGTAATAAAAACAAAAAATAATAGGCGCTCCGGGACAGCTTGAATGGATTTGCTGGCGCATTCCCTTCTACAGCTGAATGTAAACCCAAAAAACCACATCATGATGTGGTATATATATCTCTGTGGTTCTGCAGTTGCTTTGGTCATTACACTACTACATCGTGGACAAAGACAGAAAGGGACTGGTACAAGTTTGATGACAGTTGCATAAAAAGAATTTCTTTTGAACTTTTTGGAACCTCTGGAGAGACCATACATAATATACTTGTGCTGTCTGGGCTATGGCTCCAAGTGACTATAGGTAAAGATAAAATCGCTCTTGGAGGGGCCTAAATATAAACTTACTTGACCTTGATAAGTTACAATCACGTAATTTGCTCATTTGCTGTCATTATATAGTTTATTTATTTATAATCAACGGGTAAACCCTATTTTAGATAATATAGTAAAATATTCAATAACTTAACCTACTTATACTAAATTAAAATGAGAGTTAATCAAAATAGAAATGTCGAAATAATTAAAAAGTACATGTGGAAATTAATAAAAGGACAGCTTACAAACACAATAAAATCGTAACGAAAACAGGGTTTGGTTCAAGGCAACTTTTTCAATTTTTGCTTCAGAGAAGTAAATGAGGATCCAAACAAGTTAATATGACCACTATATTCATTCCCAATCTGTGCCAACCTGTTAACCGGTGAATTTTGTAGGTAGTAGTGGTGCGTAAGGTTGTGCAAGTTGTGTGGAAAACTTTGGGATTTCTGGTTTGTCTAACTGGGACCTTCAGGTAAAATTCAGATAGAAGAGAGGGACAGTTGATTATTCCTGACACAATCTGATAAAGATATGTTCCAACCCTCTCAAATTATCGATACGCCAACTAGAATTGGCTTTGCTATGGGATCCCAACAGAGTAGTAGATAAAGGTACACTAGACATTGACTTTTCTGAATGTCAACTGATTTTTTGCCAGATAAAGATAAATGAAAATATTAGGGGACCAAAATAATATCCTACCGCAATTACAAGAGCTTCAGTTATGAATCATTCAACTATGATCTATGTCGAATACCTTTTTTTCTCAGTTTTTACGAAATGAGAATAATAAAGATGATAAAGTGAACATTCTTGTTTATAATCTCACAAAACTCTTTGACATTCATATGCTCCTATAAATAACGAAACGCCCAGTTCTCTGGATGACAAAAGCATTGAAATATATGATGAGGATACGGAAAAAAACTTTGCTTAGATTCAGGAAGTCTTGCACTAACGATAACTGGGCATATTATAAACAACTAACTACACATCACAGTCACCACAATCCACCACAATCCGTCACAAAAGGCATATTTGACATACGCACTTGAAAATTCAATCTCCAAGAAACATGGAAAATACTGAAAAATAATAACATTGTAACTCAAAATAAAGGAAAAATGAATTCTTCTATGATCTGCCACACTCGTCACCCTCACAGCCAATTATAAATCATTATACTGAAAACTACCTAACTGTATCTAGATTCCAGTTCACATCAGTAGATGAAAACTTAATTCTTTAAATCATCTCACAAATAAAAAAATACCACTGGCTATGATGGGCTGAACACTAAAATGCTTTTTGTGTTGTCCTTACATTCTTTCCTATTTAACCCACATCATCAACCACTGTTTAGAAAGTCACGACTATCCTTCCCAATAGAAAATTGCTCAAATTATGCCGGTGCCAAAAAAAGCAATCCTTCAATAAGTATATCAAAAATTATAGAAAGGGTGATGGAAATGCAAATTGTACCTCATCTCATGAACGCGCCCATCTTGCTGCCTATTCAATCCGGCTTTAGGGAGAGATTCAGTTGCACTACGGCACTACTTGAAGTATATGATGATATTCTGAGAGCTTCAGATAACAACTGCAGCACCATTCTGATTTTGTTAGATTTCAGTAGAGCCTTTGATACCATCAACTACAATCTAACGCTTGCTTTGCTTCATTACATAGGTTTGACTGAAAACGCGATCTCTCTTTTGAAACTATCTTTTTAATGGGAAGCAGAGAGTGGTAATTAATTGGAGCCCCAAAGCCCCCCTCCTGGATGCGCCACTGGACTACCTTCTTTTAGTGATAGAGATTACTTGTAGAAGATTCAAGATCTAGGTTAGCATATTAAGGGTTATTGAGTTATTAAATGTTTGGAATGGTATGCGGATTTGTTTGTAATAATGGACTCCAAGTACCTGTCAAACTATTATGGTGCAGGACAAAACTGAGCATTAATTCAAAAGCATAAACTATTTGAATTCGAAATGTTGTTGTAGGAAATACCCTACATTATTATTTATTGTGTTTCTCATACAGTATCGGAAAGTTTTCATCTTGGGTATGGTGGTTTCATGAGAGCGTGAAGAATAGCTTGCTATATGTTGAAAGAGCATTACAATTTCTCCTCTACTGGCTCGAGGAAGGGATATCGACGTGCGCTGTGTGCACAGTGTCGCATTGCCAGGTGGTCTGTTAATGCGTCGGGTGGGGTAACAGGAGAGGCGCACAGTAGTGCGTCTCTCTTGTTCACAGGGTATTATCATATCATTGTGTTCCTTGTTGCTAGAGTAGATTTCTATCTATACCTCAGATGAAACTCAGATGAAAAGTTTTAGATACTGTATATGTTTATTCATATATTAAGTATTTTTTTAAATGATTTTTGAACGTAAATGAATGAATAAATAAATAAATGAATACATAAATGAATGAATAAATAAATAAATAGATGAATAAATAAATGAATAAATAAATAAGAAGTATCATAACTTCCCTTTTGTAGCCAATATTTAGCACGAGCGTAGCGAGTGTTTAATATACGTGTTTCTAGTGGATTTTATTAACACGTTTACCAGATATAGTCAAGACTATCCATTCATTTACTTCTCCTCTGAAGCCCTAGTGGTGAAGACCTTTGAGAAACGAGAATATGGCATCACACGATTTTTTTTTAAGATCCGTACTGATTAGGGGAAATACTTTTCATTCAATAATAATTAAACAACTGAATATAAGACAAAAACTATTTATTGGAAAAATACAAAATCAGCAATCTGAAACTGCTTAAACTTAATAATAGTTTTATAGATAACAGGACCAAAATTACTTTCTTGATTGTTCATGAACTTTTATTTACTGTTCTTGTTATCATTGAAACACCATCGACGAATTTGGTCCGGAATAGTACATTGGCATTGTTGAACATACCATCCTTGAGAGATACAATTATGAACTACAACAAAAAATGGCAATTATACAGATACATCAATATTTCATTCAACAGAGAGTTCTCTGCTATATCAAGAGATGAGAATCACATAAATGGAGTCAAAGTTGCACATGCAGGTGTAAAATCACAACAACAAACTGATTAAAACTCTTATATTTCTGAAACATGAGAAAACGTTTCATGAGTCGGGGTTTTGGAACTTATGTTTTCTTCAATACTTTGAAGAATGGCGTACTTTTTAAAAAAATATTGTCGGCCGTGGTGCCCACTGACGCCTCTGGCCCTAATAAATTAAATCAAGTTAGGGCTAATAAGCGCCTCATTAGTTCAAATAAATGTACCAAATTTCAACCAAATAGTATATTTTATAAATACCGTTAAAAAAAAAAACCTTCAACGCCCTGTATCTCAGAAACACAACGGAACTCAGTAGCCACATCTAAAGTGATCTCATTTGTTATTAAATGATGTGAGTACTATGCTACCAGCTCTTAGTCTAACGTTCTTTGACGAATAAATAGGAGTACTTTTACAAGTGGCCCAGGTAAAACACGCTCAAGAAACACTATGTAGTTCTGCCCATTTAAACAGGGACGCAGAACATATGATCCCAAGATACGATTTTCGACAATTCCTGCCAAAATATCAACTGAAAACTCTTGTTGTTTGCAGTCTTTTCTGAATATGAGTATTTTCTTCATTCCATAAATGGCTGTGCCTACTATCGAAATATTATTCTCTTGTTAAACATTCCTCATCACCCGTTAATTGAACATTTTTAGGAAAGTCCTCCTCCTCCATACATCCTCAAAAACCATTCACAAAAAAAATTTCAGGGGCCATAGTCATCAGCCCTTAGACCATCACATTCTGTAGACAAAGTGGACATAACTGATGTTCACGTGCTACCCCACTTACTGTTGATTGAGAAACTTCTAAATTATATGAAAAAGCTGGTAGAAGGATCTGCTGCTAATCAGTCAAGAAATTGTTCTTCCGTTTACCTCTTTTTGTATTGAATTGTAAATTAGCACTTTTTAAATACATCAAATATTGGTAAATTTCATTGTTCATTTATTCATGGATTTTACTGGACCATGTAAATTCGCAGTAACTTCAAATTATCACAATGACAAACCAAGACTAGTGTAAATTTTTTTCCTTCGAGAGTTTTGACGAAAAAAAAAAATGTTTTTCATACGTTCTGCACACTGTATCTAAGACGGGACGCATTCTAGGAAATACATTGGTAGACAACTTTTCATCTTGAAATAAGGTATACGAAGTTTTTTAGTCTTATTCTGACTCACCCTGTATATATAAAACTACAAATTATCGGACACAGACCTCAAGAAGTGCAAACTGTAGACACGTGTTTCCAGCTTTTGTCTCTCATCAGCACGGTGTAGCCAATTGTAAAGATGAGCAACACTTGGTTGCAAGCAAAAACGACAAACAACCAGAGTCAACAACTAGAACCAGCAGCTCATTTGTAGATTCAGTTAGCCGAACTTGCATTCCAAAGCATCAACTACCGTCGCAACAAAGGAAACTATAGCTACCTGCTTCAAGATATTTCTGACTGGGACGGACACAACATCTAGCATAATCTTCAGAAGAGAACTTCAAAAAATCTCCGAAACAGCTCGGAAGTGACAGGATGAAAGCTAATTATGATTTGAAAGCTAATTCAGGAAGATTTGAAAAAAGCCACCAAGTTTGTCTGTGTAATCCTTGAAGAAAGGTAGATATCACTCCAAATCTGTTGAAGTTGAAGAAAAGTATCAATGACCATTGGCATCAAAATTGCTGAAAAAAGCCCTAACTGACGTAGATTTCTCAAAAAATAAAATAAATAAAACGCTGTTTTTAAAACCAGTATGTGAAAATGATTTTTTCTATTTGGAGTATAAAATGAAGTCATTATGAAACTCAAATGCGTACCAAAATGACTTCGATTTCAATACGCATTTTAAATTTTTTTCGAGATTGGTAATATCAACTGTCAGATGAACGTCAGAGATGGATGGGATTACTTTTCGTAACGAGATTTTTTGGGCAACAAATCATTCACAGCCATTTGAGCAATAACTCTTCATTAAGGAGCATCCCTCCTGAATTGAGTTTTCTTCATCAGTCATTTTAAAAAAGGCAATTTACTGAAATTTACATTCAAATTTTAAATAATTTATGTGAACAAATGAATCACCTGACAGCCTCCTTCAAATTTTAAATATTTTATCAAAGTTACCAACCCGATATTTCTGATATTATTTATTAATATTAGATTCAATTTTTTCCATAAAAAACTACAAAAAATGCCATATAGAAAAAATAGTACATGAAACACGTTTTATAAGACACATTGTTGTTTTATAAGACACAACGTGTGCGACAAAATGATGTCTCTTATAAAACTTGTATCATAAACTATTATCGAACACATAAATAGTTTGAAAAATAGTAGGGCAGCTCAGACCAAATAACAGTAAAGCATTTGAAACTATTACATCCATACTTACTAAAACCTTTAAAACACATAATAAATACTATCTTCCAGCCCGGAATCGTCTCAAATCAATTTAAAAGTTCGATTTTAACCCCAATCTTTAAAGCTGGTAACCCTCATTTTATAACGAACTGACCAATAAATCTAATTAGTAATGTGGCAAAACTATTTGAGAAATGCTTCAAAATGGTTTTACAGAGGGGGTTAGCTCAAATGACGCAATGCATGAATTTCTTGATATCACACATCAAGATTATACTCGAATCACAAATGTCAGTAAAACTCTAATTGATTATGTTATAACAAATTGTGATAATATTACTGTCAAAGTTAATGATAGTCCTAAAATTTCTGATCATTCCACCATTTCCATTAGTATATTTAATACAAAGCCGAATTTTCCAGAGAGAATTCAAGAAGTTAGAAATTTCTGCAAAGAAAATATGTTATCCATTAATATGGGCTTATAATTGGTTATTAGATTGAGTAAACGTTAATATTATTTCAGAAGATATTTTTAAAAAAGTATATGATATTGTGAATCGAGTTACTCCAAGATATACTAGAACATTAAAATCAAATTGTACCATACTATGATAATGATTTGAAAAAGAAAGCTTAAGACAGAGATATGGCATATAAAAATTTCAAAAAATGTAATGATGCTCAAAAAGAAGAAAAATGGCAAGTATATAAGGCAAATCGAAATCAGTATGTTAATATAACAGCTGTAATATTGCCAAGAAACATATGCTGCTTATATTAGGGAAACATCAAAATTAAACTTCTTGAACAAAACAAAAAAATATGTATATAAATACATATAATAAATTGTCAAATCAGATTAATTTCTTATAATATTGTTTTAATTTGTACTTAAATTTTGAAGAACATTTAATATTTCTCAATGTGCTTGGAAGTTTATTATAAATAAGTATACCATCATGCATTATATATTTTTTTCCAATTTCAGTCCGTATTCTATTTGTCTGCAGTTCATGAACATTCCTTGTTCCATAATTATGATTTGCAATGTTATCATGAAAATTTAAACTGGCATTTCTCTTTTTTATTCTACTAAGATGAATAAATGAACACACCCCCAATTTATAAAGTGAATCCAAATTCAATAATTATATAAATTTTCAGTAGGTTCTAAATGAGGTAATTTGTATATGCATTTGATTGATTTGTTTTGCAGTTTTTTAATAAGCTCAAAGCTAAAAAATCTGAATACTATGAACAGAAAATTGACTTGAACAAAGGTAATTCAAAGCAAATGTGGAAAACTCTGAAATCGATTGCCAAACCTAATGCCCCTTATAATTTCAACAAAATTGAATTTTTTGAAAATGGTGAAACTATAATATTCAGAAATGAAATAGATATAGCTAACAACTTCAATATTTTTTTTTGTAGATGGTTCCAAGATATTGCTGATAATATAATTGCAGAGGAACAATGGTCACAGGAAAACCCCATACAAATAAATAGCACATTAAATTGTTTTCAAAAACTAACTTATAGTGAACTGGGTGAAATCATATTCTCTTTGGATAACAATAGGAATCAATCTGAAATTCTTAATGCAAGATTCTTGAAAGAAACATTCGAAAGCCTTGGACATCTTATATTACATTTTATAAATTCTTCTCTTGAATATGGAATATTTACAGATATTTTCAAAATTAGCACCATTATACCAATACCGAAACTGAATTGGCAGCTTATGCACAGCTGATAAACTATTTGAGTGGTAATAATATCCTTAGTGATTACCAATCAGGATTCAGGAAGAGTTATTCATGTGAAACTGCTCTCCAATATACTTTATCAAATTGAAAAAAACAAATAGATGAAAATAAATATGTCATTGCAGTTTTTCTAGATTTGAAGCGTGCATTTGAAACAATTGATAGAGACATTTTATTACGTAAATTGAGGTATTATGGAGTTACTGGTACTCTTTATAATTGGATGGAAAACTATCTGAAAAACCGAAGTCAAAGAACAAAAATTGCTTCAAATCATTCCAATAAATTAAGTAATAGCATTGTAGTACCTCAAGGCAGAGTTTTAGGCCCCCTTCTGTTCATTCTTTATATAAATGATATTCATCAAATTGCAGGGAACTGCTCTGTCAGCTCATTTGCCGATGATACATTGGTGTATTGTGCAAATCACAGTTTGGAATAAACTTAAATTAAATGTAGCTAAAACTAAATCAATGATTGTTACAACTAAATATAAATATGATAATATACTTGTTAATTCGATTGATATAGTGATTGAAAATACGTCTTTGGAAATTGTAGATGAATTCAAATATCTGGGATTTATGATCGATAATAATCTAACATTCAACTGTCATGGAGAATATATCATTAGAAAAATATCTAAAAAAATGTACTTTTTTTCAAGAATTTCAAAAGAGCTGTCCATGTTTGCCAGAGTTACCATTTATAATTCCATTAAAAAACCTGACTGACTATTGTGCAACAATAATTTACTTGTTTAACCAAAACCGAATTTCTCAACTCCAAAAGCTACAAAATAGAGGAATGAATTTAATACTGAAGTGTAATAGATATACTCCACTTAAATTGATATTGGATACACTGCAATGGTTTTCAGTTAGTTCTCGTTTATTTTACATGAGTATGACTTTCATTTATAAATTGAACAAAGGCCTACTACCCTCCTATTTCAACAAATTCTTAATAAGAAATGATGAAATTCATAACTGTGACACAAGAATGAGGACTGACTTTCATATTCACAGAACAAATTCTAGTATGACCATGAGATCGCTATTTTTCAAAGGGTTAAATGAATTCAATAAACTGCCTATGAATATAAAACAATCAGTTTCTTTATCTTCTTTCAAGTCATCATTATCAGAATATATTAAAACTCTATGATTGTTGGACATATTGACATATTAAGTAAATTGGAGTGTTTAGAAAATCTTTGTGGAAAAATCATTCTATATTACTGAGTATCTATCTGTTTGTTCATTATTTTATTATTATTGTTATAGGTTTCTGAATCTGTTACTGTCTGTCCTGTATAACTATCAATCACTTGTGATATTTTTATATTAGGTTTACCTATTTTAAATAAAGTACTACTAGTACACATCGGTAAAGAGATGAATAATAATAATAATAAATGTATAAGTATATTCCTAGACTTAGCCAAAGCCTTCGATACAGTTCCACATAAGAAACTGCTAAATGTTCTTGAACAAAACGGAATTGGGGGGAACCGTATTGAAGATCTTTGAGATCTATCTTACTGAAAGAGAGCAGAGGGTAAAAATAAGAGACAAAGTGGGTAACTCTGAAATTATAGAGATTGGTGTACCGCAAGGAACAGTCTTAGGCCCTATACTGTTAATCTATATATTAAAAGCTTAACCGCAAATTGACAATCAAGGTTAAGTCATATCATATGCATACTCACTCTCAGTGACAAATATTGGGAAAGTATAAGAAGTTGTGCTATAGCAGGAACTAATATATTAAGAACTGGTTAGATATTTATAAACTGTCACTAAATGTGAATAAAACAAACTATATCTCTTTCTCTAAAACATCTGCTGATTATCCTCACTTCAAAGAAATCCTATTTGATATCATAGATTCTGCCATACATGAAACCAAAAGTACCAAATACTTGGGCATTATTATTGACAAAAATCTAAAATGGGATCCTCATGTGACTTACATATATGGCGAAGAAATTAAGATTCCTGATTTATAAATGTTTCCTCCTTAGACGACCTACTAATGACATTATATCAAAATTAATTACGCTATGGATTCTTGGTATGGGGAGGCTTATATGACATAGCACTAAGATCACTAAATGTCATTCATTATAAAATTTTAAAGATCATTTACAAAAAAGATAGTTGTATCCAATGTATAATGGAAGGATTACAAATATTAGAATTTTATTCATTCATTCAATAAGTTGCCACCAACAAAAATGCGTCATAGTTATGATACCATATTGTTGTCTACAATGTACATTAGAGTCCCTAAGCCAGGTAGTTTTTTAAAAATTACCTGAACTATTTGGGACCCAAATATTATAATACTATTCCATCAGAAATGAAACTGTTACAGAAACATAAATTTAGCAAGATATGTAAAATATTCATGTACCAAAATTATGTAAATTTTTATAGAATTTTCCTAGAATAATTTAATTTTTATGATTTAGCACTTACCTATTTTATCTTATTTTATATTAATTCACTCATGTTATAAACACAATTTTATTCTCAGTTGAGATACACTTTCAAAAATTCATACATGACACATACAGGTGCTCTCACCTAGGTGTCCATACCAGAGATTCTAGTATATAAGTTGTTAGTTTGCCAAGGCATTCTCGATGTTTCTAAGGTACTATATAAGGAAGACGAAGCGGACGAACAAGTATGCAGGTAGTCAAGTACAAGTTTTGACAAGATAAGTAGTTAGAAGTATAAATTAGTTCCAGTGAAGTAAGTAGATAATTGTAACTGTGTACTGAAGTGGTATAATTGAATTATTAAAATTTATTGTTGGTTGTTGAGATGTAAATAAACTTGTTTTTTTAGACACAAACTCCAAGTTCGAAACAACAATAAAAGTCATGAAAAATTATGAAAATTTAGGTATATAATTACTTTAATCAGCCTTAGTATGACAGGGATAAACATATCTAGTCATGTAGTTTATTACAATTTATGTCCACACATTTGAATGAAAATGTAAAAAAGTTCAACAAAATGTTGATTGAAATGATTGCAATATTGCCTGAAGTTGGTTGGTGATTATTTACAGAATTTCAAGATATGCACATCTCTTTTTCGTGAGATCAGAGACCTTATGTGACTTACCTGACTCTTTTTGAAATGAGACTTCAACATACTTCCAATATTTTGTGTATGAGACAGATCTAACGCTGCATCAACTTCATCTAAAATGTATAGCGGGGCTGGTTTAAATAATAACATTGCCAAAATTAGAGATAATGCTGCTAGCGATCTTTGTCCACCACTGAGCTCAGTTAAGCTCTCTTTCCACACACCACCCAGTGAAACATTTACCTGAAATTATTGGACAATACTTGAATGCTTGAATACTTGAAGTGAAACCTGTTGAATCACATACAAAACAGGATTTATATCATGAATCAACATGTTCTAACATTTTGGATTCAACATTCTGTTGCCATTGAATGATAATTATAATTCCAACAATGCCAAAAGTCACTGGCTAATAAGTTTTAGTTGAAATTAATTACCTCCAATCCTTGTAAAATAGTTTTTCCTTGTGGTGGAACAAGTTTAGCATTTGCTCCAGGTAGAAGGGTAGCAAAAATTGATCCAAAATCTTTCGACACCTGTTCATAGGCCAATTTTAATGCATTTTCTTTCTGTTTATCCATTTCTGCAATGGTTGCTACAATTTTTTTCCTATCGGCTTCCACAATTCTTTCCTTTTTACGAATTTCGTTATACTAAAAACAAAACAACATCATTTGATGTATGTAGTACTTTATAAGGAACACTTTACCAGTTTTTCTTCATGTTCAAACATACTCTGAGCTTTGGTATTAACTATCCTTCCAAGCTTGTGTTTTCTTTCTTGACTACTTTTTATCCTTGCTTCCAATTCTGAACCTTCTTTGCGAGATAGCTCTTCAGCTTTCTGTAAATTTGAGTTATTACCTTTGATTTTCTTCGAGTGTTCTTGCTCCTAAAAAATGTTTTCATAGGTGAAGAGAACAATAAGCATTATTCAAAAAACATAGTTCATAATCTTTTATAATATAAATAAATGTGTAGAATCTAATAAAGTACTCGGTTGATAGAAACCTCGCTTCAATTTAAGGTTAAACATTCCAATAAACATATCCTCTAAGATGGATATTAACTGAGCTACAGGGTTTTGAAAGTGGATTTTTTTTTCCAGAATAAATAACTCTGTCATAGGCCGGAGGTCAGGACATTATTATACCTGTGTCTGACGTCCAGTACTATAAATAAAACGCCACCTCGATCACTGATTACTCGCTCAAAAATCCGAGAGCATGGATCCGAGCCCGAAGATGTACAAGAAATCAGAAACGTCGGGGCGCTGACACAAATTGGCACAACTTGTCGAGCGGTTGCCAAGTAGTACCAGTGGGTACGTACTATCGTGGCTATCTGGGATGTTAATGGGGAGGCGACTATTGACTCAAGAAAAATCAAACATAGTTCACAAAAATATCTATTAATATAAAATAATCATTCAAAAGCTTGCATGATTGGGAACTTTTACAGGCAGTTCCCTAATCTAGGCGAATAGACATGTAACGTGCGAAATAGCTACCTTTTTAACTCTTGCTATTTAGTTCATTCGCAAAAATACAATAACCTTATAATTCCAACACGCTGTATTAACGGATGCAATCCTCACAGCTATTGTTGTTAATGGTTCATTAAATACCCTTGTAAAAAGTATTAGGACATGTTTGCTTGCCAACGAGATTTACGCAACGTGTAGATGGTTCATGTAGCAAATGCTGGGAGAAATTACCTTCACAAATATAACTTAAAATTAATTCATAATTCATTAAGAAAGAGTATAAGTGAACTTAGAATATCTTTCATATCTCAACACATGACATTATTTGACACATTCGGAAAACATAAACATCACACATTATAATACGAACACCAGACGTTTTAACAATTAAATCTTTTAGTTCATTTTCCAACACTGTGAGTCTATCGTATATTGGCTAGTTTTACTCGGAGAGAGAACATTTCTAGATAGTTCTTTAAATCGAGATCATGGGGAATTTTAGATAGTGTCAAACGTTTTACTGATTTTTTTAGGAACGGTGAAATGAGTTCAGGAGGTTACTTACGAAGTATGAACCAGATTCGCACTACGGTAACATATCTTATCGCAACAGCGACGTCGCGACGGCGGGCGTAAGGACACATATCTAAAATTAACAGTTCGGCACTCAAATAATTATTCTAAACACGACCCTGAGGGGTGTACACCTCAAAACTCGGTTCTAAACTTGATTCTAACACTGAATATACTTGATAAAAAACTCTAACACATTTGTCTGTTTTCGAGTATAGCTTTTGCTAGTAAACGAATTTAATATCGATTCATCTTGACCATACAGTCATAGCGATGGTTACAAAAGAACTGCCTGGATATAAACGAGCCTTCCTTTTTATAGGGAGACGACAAGCTGTTAGAACAATGATTTCTTTAATTTCACCCGCTCATAATTCGCACCCGGCTTGTCATTCTTTGCGGCCTTTCAGAACCATAATTAATGATGCTTTTTAACTTGACATCACATATAACATAAAGCCGACAAAAGGGACGAACGCATTCGAACTCCGAATCTTCGACCTTAGAAGGAATGCGGAAGGTCGCTTGCACGGCGCTAAAGCGTCGGGTGTGCAGTCTGACTTCCGGATCAAACAGGGCCGGCTCTTACACTTGGGACGAATTATTCGTCCTACCACAACTCCATAAAGGCTCAACATTTCTCAATGTAATTCAGTATATCATTTGACATTCATAAAATGTCAACGAAAAACACGTGCTTTTAGCTTCAAAAAGGAGCATAAGCAAGATAGGTACCCCAATCCCCTCCCCAACATTCACACCACTGAATTGATATAGATATAGTCTTCTTTTCAGCAATTGGTTTTCCAAATATTTTATTTTTGTTATTTCATTACGAAACATGCAAATGGCGGCCGAATTAAAATTGTACCCGAAACAAACAATTTTCGAACAATCAATCAATCAAATCAAATCAAATCAAATTTTGACAAGCTGTTAAATAAATAGGTGAGAAATGAGAGCGGTGAACATTATAAGGGGGATTTATACAACACGTAAATAAAATGAGAAATAAAATATTATATTTCAAAGAAAATCATAATAATATCATATAGACAAAAAATAAAAGAAATAAAAGTGATGAAATATATAAATCCAAATTTTGATTGGCAGCTTCTCATTCATTATAATTCACTCAGCTATATATCTATAAACACTTGTTTTGTTTTATTTTATTTTAGGGGCTGTATAAACCCAACTACATATCGTCCGCCGCTCTCATTTCCTACCTATTTATTTTTTGAGCTTGTCAAAATTCCATCTGGGATAATTTTAGTTTTTTTATCAAGTGTGATATTTTATTTAGTATGTATGAAATAATGTGTTGTTAAAAATTGTTTTTTCCGTTAACCAGCTGTCGTCCCCTTACGAACGGCAACCCTCAAAAGTTGAAACTTGAGCGAGCCAAGGATTAACGAGGTCTTACCTTTTAACGTGCGATTCCTAGCACTTTCTCGGACCATCAGATAAAAATCTGTCGCTGAGGATTCGAACCTAGCTGACCAGCAGTCAATGGTTTTAAACGCTTCAGTCTCAACCACTGAGCTACTTGACCCTTAATGTAATACTCCACACGATGACATGTTCTTTTGATAATTAAAAAAATAGATGGAAAGGCAGAAGTTATCCCTATTCACGTAGGGAGTTCGGCTGAATCTCGTCTCGGGTTTTCTTTAATTATTTTTGTTCTCTTACAAATAAACAGGTACTTCATTAATAAATTAATCAAATAATTTAATTTGATTTTTTATCACTTGATATTTTTCAGCATTATTTCATTGTTAGTGTACTATTTTGAGCAAGTTTAGTTGTTAAAAAAATAAAACAACTTTGTACCAAAAATTTTGAAGTTTACTTCATTTCAAAACAAAATCACCATAGCTAACCTAAAATTTGGGCAGTTTGTAATATTAGACGATTTTAGATGAACCATTGTATACATGACGTCGTTTAAATGAACAGTGCCCTATTTCGTACCAAAAATTATTTCATTTTCCGTCAACTCATTATGATTTATAAGGCACAAATCCGACCAGTCTTGTGTTTCAATATATGGAGTGAAGCACCCAAACACATATTGAAACTCTCGTCAGTGATACTCCGTTCACAAGCTCGCTCACTTCTCTGGAACACCGCAGACAAGTGGCCGATCTGTCTCTGTTTCATGCATATTTTCATGGACGATGCTCTTCCGAAATATCATCAAATGTCCCACCGTTAGGGGTCCCATCGAGACTGACCCATCGAGTTCAGTCCTCACATCCATATGCCGTTACTTTGGAGACACGCCGATCATCTCTTTCTCAACATCGTTAAAAAAAATAGAGACCATTCAGGGGTAAAAATTTGTCTACTCATGGATTTTCATTATATATGTTTCACAATATAAATATAATTATGGATCGTTGGTTTAAAAAAGAATTATATATATTTCTTTACTTTACGTTGAAGAACTTGCAAAGAAACTCAAATTTTCTTTGTGGATACAATGTTCGTATTGAAATTCATGTTGAAGTAAAGTTTGAACATAACTAGATTAAAATACAGTTTTGTTTTAATTTTGTATTGGTCGTAGAAAAAAATAATAATGTAATTGCTACTAACACACGCGCACGAGATTAACGACAGTCGCACGAGATTTACGACACTCGCCTACGTCTCGTGTCATGATCGTTATAACATACCCACTATTTACCCGGTTTTATCTTATATATCTATAAAAAAAAATATTTACCGAATTGACACACATTTCTATGTAACCATTTTACGTTTGATTGTGCTACTCATTTTTTACACATGAGGAAATTCGAAAGTCTTCTACGCTAAAACAATGCAATTGAACAAAATGCAACCGCGGACTTATTCATAGAAATTTTCGATAAATATCTCTAAAAAAGACCCGTAGGATGGTTTTCTCATAATTTGAATGGTTTTCGCAGGGTTGCTATTTACATGTCGATGAACACGATTTTTTATTCGTTTTCTTAATTATGATGTTTGCTTAAACCACACATGTTTTCATAAGTTATATCAATACCAATCAATATACTAAATATCGATCCCAATGAAGAAAACAAAATTTTTCATTTTTATTACCCAGATTTGAGTTCTTCCTTTTAGAGAATACTGGACAATGTAATAAAATCAAGTCGGCCAGAGTGGTAAAAAGCGTCGAGCGTTTGCGTACCTATTTAAACAGCCTCGAAGCTTTCAAGGTGAAACTTACTACTATGAGTAATTTTTATTTTACACCGAAATGAGTTGAAGTGAGACAGTATTAGATTCTAGACTCCTCCCTTAACATTTGGGATCCTTACCTAGCCTTTTCACCCGCAAAATTACTTTGATCTTTTTCAGAAGGTAAACCCCTTCTTAATAGTTTAATGTCTCACAATTCAAAAATACTCTTCGATGGAGTAGAAACAGTTTGTCAATAGTGAGCGCTTAACTCTAATCACACAGCTTACATTTTTTTTTTCAATAATCATTGAAACTTTGGATTCATTTTGGCCCTCCTGCGGAAAATTTTCAAACACAGAAATAGAAAACATTTGAGTAATATTTTTTCCAAAAACACAGGCTTTTATACTCAAACCAATTAGTATAAGATAATTACCCTTAACTTGCAGCTCTTCAGATTTTCTTCTAATTTTTTTAATTCATGGCTATGCTCTTTGATTTTCAATTGTAATTCGTTATTTTTCGCAAGTAATTCCTCTTTTTTACGATTATTCCTTTCGACGTTTTTATTCTTTTCTGCAATCAGCCCTTTTGCTTTCTTAACCTCATTTTGAAGGTTTTTGACCATTTCCTAAAAATCAAAGTTCTGTATTAAGTAGTTACTTAAAACATTTACCAAAATATACGTTCAATTCAGTGATCGCTGCAGATTGTTCTTCATACTGAGCTTTCAATTTCGCGATATTCTCTTCACAACTCAGAATTTGCGTTTGTGTATTTTCTAGTCCCTTCTTTAGTTCAGATATTTCCAGATTCAAAGTTTCATAGTCCTGTTCCCTCTGTTTCCATTCTTTTCTACTTTTGTCAGCCTTCATCTTCAGTTTCTTCATTTCTGATTCAGCTTCTTTCAACTGTTTCTCCCTGTAGCCTTTGGAATCTTTCATTTTATTTTCCAATTCCTTGGCCTTTTTGTTACATCTATTTTCAATTTCTTGGCATGATTTAACTTTCTGCATCAACTCCTCTGAAATAATATTATTACTAAAGCTCAATTATATTATTTGTGAAACAGCATACCAATGAACGCCTTCAAGTTATTAACTTCTTCTTGCTGTCTGTGATGAGTAGATTGTTGTAGCCTTTGACGTACTAAATTCAATTCATGGCGACTTAAATCCAGCCTCTCTTTCATTGAATTGTAATTCTCCTGAAAACCACTCATTTGTTGTATTTCAAGACTAATTTGTTCTAGTTCCCTTTCTTTAGCAATTAGTTGCTCCTGAAATATTAATGATATTTTTGAAAACATTGAAACACATTTTTTTGAAATAATTGAAATAGGTCCTTACTTCATATTGCTGTATCTCAGAAAGTTGAAGCAAGACACTTCCTCCTTTTTGTGGAGCCCCTCCACTAAGTGTACCTGATGGGTCTGTTACATCACCATCTAACGTTACACATTTTCTTCTAATTCGATCATGAAACGTAACTTGTTTTGCAATATTTATATCTTTGCAAATAAAAACGTTTCCAAAAATGAACTCCATAGCATTTTGGAGTTCTTTGTCGTATTTCAAAAGTGACAATGCTGGTTTACAATTTTCTTCTCCAACCTAGAACCATAAAGTGGAATAATAGCAAAATTTTATTGAGAGAATCAAATCAAGAAAAAAGAAAGTTAAAGGAAACTGCGTGCATTCTTTTATCAAACAACTGCTTTTCAATCAATTCCATCAAAATGGACCACACCTGGTTACCTCTCCTCAGAGATGAAATAAGAACTAATAGAATGGTGATTGATTGATACCAAACACCCTATGTATCAATGTAAAAATTATATGAACGTGTAACAAAATATGTTTAATGGGTAAAAATTAACACAAAGCTTACAGAATTACCGCTAATGACTATTTAAATTTCAAAAACATCAAAAACTGTCAAGATCATTATTTTTTTTTTAATAATATTTGGTGTGAAATTTTCTTACCGAATACCACTCTAGCTACAATTAAAAATAATAGTATGTAAAAAATAAAAAGAACACGCTTTACTACCAACATGGACTAAAAAGTAAAAAATAATTGACAATGTAATTACTAAAATGCAAAAAAAGCGTGGGTGCTTTCGATCTATATTCTCATATTTTTTAATTTAATTTAACAATACTGAGCTTTCAAGAGCTCAAGAAAACTTTGTTAAGCACCCCTCGATTTTTTACAATTGAGTAATTACACTGTTAATTATTTTTTACTTTTCAGTCCATGTTGAAAGTAAAGCGTGTTCTGCCCGTGATAGTATAAAAGCAGACCAGAGTTGTCAAGTATTCTTTTCTGGTTTCTTAGCAGGTAAAACTATAATTTTTTTATGACTAAAAGATCGAAATCTCCGACCCCGAAAACACCCACATACCAATTTTGAATCGAATCTGATCATAATCACAAAACTCGTCCACCATCTTGGGTCACCATCTTGAATTCATCAATTTTGACAAAAAATTCATAATCTCTGACCCTGAAAACCCTCACACACTAATTTTGAATCGAATCGGACCATAATGACAAATCTCGTCACCCACATTGGACCCGCCATCTTTAATTTATGAATTTTGACAAGAAACTCGAAATCTACAACCCAAAAAAACCCCACATACCAATTTCGAATCGAATCTGATCATAATGACAAATCTCGTCCCCCACATTGGAGCCGCCATCTTTAATTTATGAATTTTGACAAGAAACTCGAAATCTACGACCTAAAAAAAAACCACATACCAATTTCGAATCGAATCTGACCCTAATCACAAATCTCGGGCGCCATATTGGCGCCGCCATCTTGAATTTATGAATTTTTACAACAGATTTATAATCTCTGATCCCGAAAACTCCTACATACCAAATTTGAATCGAATCGGATCATTGTCACAAATCTTGTCCGCCATTTTTATTTTCTATAACAAAAATGTCATATTGCATTGTCACCGGAACTATGAACACCTGCCAAATTTGAAATCATTCATCATTTGAAAAATGTCATATTGCATTGTCACCGGAACTATGAACACCTGCCAAATTTGAAATCATTCGGACGTCTGGAAGTGGGTGAAAATCGCGTTCAAAGATTCCCTTACATATACATAGATAGATAGATACAAGTGGAGCTAATAAAAGCGTATTAAAAACAGGAAATCATTTCGTCTTTCGTCTTTGACTCGGGAGAATTTTCAAAATATTCTTGTTCTCAAAAAAAACCCAGTAATAATTGAAGCTCTAGTGATATTATGAGTGAAAATTTGTGATTGCGAATTTTTAATAGCTACCCATGTCGTCGAAATTACTCGTTTCAGCTATGAGGAAACTAGAGATTTAAAAAGTGAAGCATACATAATAGTAACGAGTCTATGTGTATGTTATAATAAAACATTTTTATTATAAGAAATCAAGATTAACAAATCGACAACTGCCTAATACATGACTTGTAAAATTGAAAATGTGCAGCATATTAAATATATAATAGTAACGAGTGTAGGTGTATGTTACAATAATACATTTTTATTATAAGAAATCAAGTTTCACAAATTGACAACTGTCTATTATATGACTTGTATAATTTAAAACGTAAAAAAAAGAATACATGTCACATATCAAATCTCTGAGAACCAGTTCAATGAGACTATTTCAAATGACAACCCTTCATCCATTTCTATTGCATTGTCTATTGCACCATATGTTTCTAAATTATTATACAGGGTGACCTACCACCACTTACAGAAAATTATACAGTGTGCTCTCACCACCAAAAGAAGAGAAAAACTAATTGAAATTTGGAAAGGTGGACAAAAAAAAAGTACCTTTTGCCCATGAATGTAATCAATAAGTGGACAGCCAGAATCCCTTTGTCTCTTCTTTTATTTAGCGTGGGACTGAAGCTGGTTCTTTTAAATGGAGTTTTAGCATAAATAACAATAGAAATTTGCGAAAATAAAAGACTTTTTTAGAATGCAACACTACACTATGAAAGTTGAAGTAAATGTAAATAAAATTGTTTTATTCTTTTTTCGTCATAGTGTTAATTTTTTTATTTCATCATAACCAGCTGTACAAAATATACAGTATGGAACTCACATTTAATGGTTATTGCATTCATGACATTGGCCTATGGCTCATGCCATAATTCTGATGTACATGTCTTGATAACCATAATTAAATGGTTATCACATAATATATTATTATAGGCCCAATTAATAAAAAGACATGAATGAGGTGAAGATAAAAATGAAACCAAATGTAGTTGAAATCAGTGAAATTCTCACCAGTTGTTGAGCTGTACGAATTATATTGTTGTCCATTTTACCGGCTCTTATTTTGTTGAGTGGAATAAATGTTGTACGTAGTTGAAGATTTCCATCTTTCAGAAGTTTTTTGCTGGTCATTTCATTATCAACAATGACATTGTAGAGCTGAAAAGCAAATGAGGTGTTATTATGTAATATCTGAACAATACTGACAAAGTACTTTGGATTTTTGAAAACAACACCCCCCTATTTCAAAATATTTCTATAACATTTTAAAAAACTTCTAGATTTATGAATAGTGATATGCCAAGTAATTTAAATATACATACTTTTCCACCAGCTGCTGTTTCTAGAGCAAGGCAGGAATTTTGATCTCCACATTTGATCAATCTACAAACTACACCTTTGACACATCTCTTGTTGAAATTAGGTTCAGGATCAGAATAACGAAACTTTGTGTGAGGTTTACGTGCATAGAAATTTTCCACTCGCTCTCTGAGGTTTCTGATTTCCGAGATCAAAATTCGTTTTCTATCTACTAATTCCTTCATTTTCTGATCGGAAAAGTTTAATTTACCAATACTTTTCTGCAAAAATAATATTTTTGTCAAATAGATCCATATAAAATTTATGATTTCAGAATGGAATTGAAAAAAAAAACAAGAAACATTCGATTACCTCTAATGCTTCTACTTCTTTTACTTTCTTCTCCAACATTGCTTCATCTTTCTGAGAATCAAATGAATTTGAACTCAATTCCTTCTGCTTCTCAGCCAGCTGAGACTTGTAAGAATTCAGCTGCATGGAAGACTGTTTACTTTCAGTATTGGCCCTAGCAGCCTCCTCTTTTGCCTGCATGAACTGTTCTTGAAGTGTTTGAGCCTCTCCGTCTTCGTTAACCTCCATACCTGCGCTCACTGCTTCATATTTTCGTTGTGACAAAGCAAAGTCTTCATTATCTTTTTTATCATTTTCTTTCAAGTTATCAAATAAAGATTGAACTTTACTCAACTCCTGTTCTTTAGCCCCTAATGCTTTACTATCCTCATCCAAATTCTTCTTCAGTTGATCTCTCTTTTTTTCTTCTGATTTAATGTCATCTTTCACAGATTTCAACGAAGCTGATGATTTAGCTTCTTTCTTTTCCTTTTCTTTTAGCTGAGCTTCTAGCTCTTGAAGTCTAACACTGTCTTCCTAGGGATAAGGACTTTATTTGAATAAGCTTTATTTTGTAGCAGTAAATTATTAGTTGAAATATTATTCTGAACATTTTGCTTCAGTTTACTTTAAATGTAAGTATAACATAGTTGAGAAATATATATATGCAGCTTGTTTCAAAATAGATGGGCACTACTGCCAACTCCGTTATTATTGACGCTAAAATGGAATACCCTATATTTTATCATGTATTTCGAATCATGATAACATTCTCAACAAAAAAGCTCATGCTCAAGTTGAAAATAAGAAAGTTATTTGAAAAAAACATTTTTAATTCGGCAGGAGTAAATAAAATTTACAATGTAAATAAATATTATATTATATAATTATATAATTGTAAATTAATATTATATTATGTAATTATTTTTTTCAAATTATTAGTATGTATAAATATCTTTTTTATTTTAATTTAAGTTTTCATTTAACTGGTATTAAGTTGAGTCATACATATTATTATATTTAGTATATTTTTGTATGTAAATAAGGATTTCCTAAATAAACATATTCATTCATTCATTACAGGAACTTAAGGTTTGATTCTGTTTAACAAATATTGAATATACTCACAGTTTTTTGGTTATTGGTGATTTCTTTTATTTGTATATCTAATTCTTTGGTGGTCTCAATATTTTCTTCAATGTTGGTTTCAAACTTATGTATTTGGGCTTGGCTATCCTCCAAACTTTTCAATGCATTTTGCACCATAACTTTGGATTGAACATATTGCCAACATTGATAAAGTCCCATCATTTTTTCCAATTCCCTATCCACCTGCTGGTATTCCAAATACTGCTCTCGTTCTTGTCTCAACTTTTTTAATTTTGGGGCAACTTCTTCTGAAAAAATCTGAAAAAAGATTTTATTGCTGAAATATCTTAATGTTACACCAGATGACAAATCTATTGAGTTAACCTCATAATTTTTATTGATATGTACATTAATGCGAATGAAGGCAGTGTAAATTATATTAAACTTTTCTTCGCAAAATAAGTTTTTATCTTCTATGTGAATAATGTAGCCTCAAAACTTATAGTCAATGTTCAATTATCCAATAAACCGATATTATAACAAACCAAGTTACAAAAAATTGCCGTCAAATTCATGAATTATTCGTCAAGTGCAAATTGACGATAATTTTCCATTTACACCTATTAATAAAATTCAAGGTCACAAGGTCGATTTTTTTGAGATACCAGGTATATTTTCACTACTATTGTCTCCATTTAAAATTCTGAATACAACCATGTGTCATCACTTTTTTTTATTTATTTTTTAATCTAGAGGGCTATGGATATGATCAAATTACTAACTGTTTGTTCGTTTGCATCACATTTTGAATCGAGTGTAGCTGAGTGCAGTTCAACCAAAGGAATGTGTCAAATTAATCTGCAAACGAATACTAAAATTGAGTGTAAATTACACCAGGTGTAGGAAAGTGCTACACCTCGATGAGAATAAACCTTAATTCAAGTCCTAACAATTTTGTGGAGTTCAGTTTTCAGTCGAAATTTTTCTTATATGTACAATTTAATTTTAGAAATTAAAGAAATCTGCATTGCATTGTTCACAATACGCCTGTCAAGAGAGAAACAAGATGTCCTGCAATACCAGGACCACGCTGCACAGAAATTCGTTAGATGTAATTCAACGTTCGTCGTGGTATTAGCCAGGAAAGTAGTTGTTTTCTAATGGATTTTCGACCCAATTATTCCTATTGTATAGGATTATGGCAATAAGCGTGGTCCTGGTATTGCAGGACATCTTGTTTTTCTCATTTAATTTTAGAATTTGTATTACAAATTTTTAAAATGGCAACATTGTGCATTTTATTACCATTATGTTGATAACCCCCACTATTAGGTTTCAAACAAACTTTCGTTAAAGATGCTTAAGAAGGGGTTTGTTTACCTTCCAAAAAAGGTAAAAATAAATAAGTTCTCATAATTGATGAATTCCATTAATCATATAAAATGGCACTAACGAGGTGCCAACAAATCTAGGAAATAAAACCCCCGGAAATAATATAATATTGAGACCAAATAGTAGTGACTTGAGAGTTTCCTACTCTGAGGGAATTGATAAGAAATATATGAGATACATGTTCTCAACATTGAAATTGATTCTAGAACTACGGATAAATCAAATAATCACACTACAGAATTTCATTTGAATATGTCCGAACTCACTGGAATTTTGTTGAAATCCAGTGAAAGTACAACTGTTCTTATACAAAACAAAAAAATGCCTCAATAAGTCAGCAATATTAGTAAGAATATATAATATAATCTATATAGAGTCTGAGATCATCATTTAAGAACAAAGCTAATGCCAGTGTATGAGATTTCAAGCTGACTTATAAAAATAGTGAAATAAATTATATGACATTTCACGAATGAAAAATGCATGATAATTTGCAATAAGCATTCAGAACTGGGAGTAAACTCAAAAAGAAAATTACCGCTCTCAATTCTTGTATTTTGGCGTCTTTTTTCTCAATTGTTTTTTGAGCAGCCTGTCTTTTAACTTCATACATTCTTGTGCCTGCTGCCTCTTCCACCATGGCCAAAATCTAAAAAAGGTAACAACAATTATTGAATTACTTGCATAAGAGATATGTCAAGTGCTTGAAAATTTTAAATTAAATATGAAGAAGTTTTCTTTTTGTTATTTTCCTGAGAGTAATGGCAACAAATCTTCATAATATTTTTGTACATGTCCACTTATTATCATTTTTGTGGAATTATTTTGAAAATAACAGGTTGTTGGCCACACGAGTTCCCTGAAGAACAAATAATGAACAACAAATTTTTATTGCAATTTGCACTTGCAATTGTATGTAACATTTACCTCTGGTGCCTTCATATTCAATACTTTGGTAATTTTTCCTTGCATGATTAAGAAATGAGGATTGTTGACGTTCAACTGAATTGAACAGAAAAGATCCTGAACTTTCTTATTAGGAACATTTGTACCATTGATCAAATATTTATTCTTTCCTCCCATCACAATCTGCCTTGAGACGGTGATTTCTTTGTATTGTTCGAATCCAGGTGGACATTGAGAAGGGTTGTAATTATCAAATGTTACGGAAACAGTGGCTTTATTTACACCAGCTTGGCCACATTTGTATATTAGGTCCTGTAAACTGGCAGCTCTCACCTAAAAGGACAATGAAATGAAATCGAATGAATTAATATTTGTCTATTTCAGTTATTACCTGAGTGAGGTTTGAGATTCCTAAAACGAAACAGATAGAATCCAGTATATTAGATTTTCCACTACCATTCAATCCGGTGATGGCGTTGAATTGGGCATCGAATCCATTAATTTCAGTTCGTTGTCCGTAAGATTTGAATCCATCTAATACAATGGATTTTATAAACATTGTACACAATAAATCATAAGACTTTTATACATTTGAATATTAAAATAACGTTTCGAGTTTTTGTTTTGACAGACAACAAACCGTTACCACAGTATAAGGCTAAAAGAACCAGTATTTGCACTCCCACGCAAATCGTGGTCGAAGTTTCATTTTTTGCATTTTGGGGCGTGGCGTGCGCGCAGTCGGCTACTCAGGATGCGCAATGGACCGTTCGGAGTTGCCGGAATTATGCAATCTCGCCAAAAATGAGAAGTCCACGAACAAATATCGTATTAAATCACCAGTTTGCACTTCATCCACCTTCTGATGATTCTGACATTATTCCTCCGTTCAATATGACAGTTCCCCATTTGATTGTCAGCCGTACACTTCGAATCAATAATTATTTTATTTTTATATTGTCAAAACTGATACAAATCAGTTTGACATTTGGCACCACTGTACTGGAAATTATAATTACAAATCTTGAGAAGAAGAGGATTGAAGAATCCTAATAAATAACAATGGCTTCTTAAATTTTAAGTTATATTAGTCTGAATGCAATCGGAAGATTGAACTCAAATAATTTAAGTGATATCGTTTGTGCTGAAGGTGTTTTTATTGTTGGTTTTGTGTTTTGTCGTCAAGAATATTGACTGAAATAGTTCTTTGTTTCAAAACATGAGTCTCAGGAAGCACTTTACAACTAAGTCAATAATCCGATGCCTGTTTTGTGGGAAGAATTCTAAAGATGACCCTTGTCTGAGTTTCTTCAGATTCCCAAGAGAACAAGAACGGTAAGTACTTTCACTGATACCATATCTGATTAGGTTATGTTACATTATTAAAATTCAATTTTATTTATACTGGAGTAGATTCTTAAAATATTTAAAAAAAGACATACCACGAAGGAATTAATACAACAAGACTTTAACCAGTTGCAGATTAACATTTGCTTGGTTCATTTAACAAACTTTTACTTTGAAAATGTGAAAGAAAAAGTGGGCTTTATGAGCACCTTTCAACTGATTCTAGTGATTCTTCCTCATCATTACAACTAACTTCAAACTTGTATGTCTCATTAATAGTTATCATGATATGACCTTGTACTTGCTCTAGTATATTCATATGACATACAGATTTGTGTAAGTACTTTACCTCCATGGAAGAATTACGATAATTCAGATATATTTCCATAAGTTATTATTTATTTTCAGATTTTCATTATGGAAAGCTAATATCAATATGGAGAAGTTAGAATCAGTAAGTTCAGAATATTGTTATGAGAAGTTTCGATTGTGCAGTGAGCATTTCGAAGAGGGAATGTTTTCCAGCTTGCAAAAAAACCGATTGAAGAAAGATGCCATTCCAACTGTTTTCAATGTGACCTTTGAGAATATAGTTCCAGTTGATGGTAAGTTTATATTATTTATTTATTTATTTGAAAGTCAATAGGCAGATTAAAGTCGGTATGGGAATATTCAAAATACGGTTTTACTTTACAAATTATGTTTTTTTCTCTCCTGTCAGTTAAATGATTAGAAATGAAAAAACGTTTCAACAAGTTGATATCTTTAGCACTTCTACAAATGCTATCAAAAAATGGGCTGATTCACATACTTTCATAAAATACTACTGTCGTATTTTGAATTGGTGTATTTATCTATTTATAAACGGGTTATCCCCAATACAGTTAAGAAATTACATAGAGGTTGCGAAGTTTAACATATGCACTATATTACATCAATATATATATATAAACATACAATAACATTAATTAATTTATAACTAAATACCATTTGAATCTAGATAAGTACTTGTTTTTTTTTAATATTGGGATTTTCGTGAAATAAATTAATTTTAAATGAAAAATATGTGCATGTAGTGTTCGAAACATTCATATTTCTTTAAATTAAGCTCTGCATTTTTTCAATTGTTATGTTTAATTTCAGATGATTCTATAACTGAAGAACTGGAGCAACCAGCACTTCTGCTATCACAAACTGGAATTTTACATGCACCTGTGCTTGATCCAAGTACTTCGACAGAAATTGTCAACTTTCCAGGTGATGTCCAATTCGGTAAGTTTTCGTTTCATGTATAGATCTGAGACAATGTCAGCCTTACAAGTAGAATGTAAATTGGATAGTATTTCCTTTGTGATTGGTAGGTTTTCTGTTACAGTAATATGAGAATTTCAAATTGCAGGATTTTTTTCCAGTGAAAATCCTGACAAATTTAATGATTTACACAATCCTTTAGAGAGTATATATTTATATTCATCTGGAGTTTTTCCTTTAAGGAACTTTTGTGTTCATGTTGTGTACCGGGCAGATACTTGATGAAAACAAAAAACATCTACAGTCTTCTGTGAGAATGCTGTTTAGGAATATTAGCAAAAGTACTAAATTACTTTGTGTGTTTATTTAAGGACCATGATACACCAGAGCCAGGCGGAAACGATTGTAAACAACCAATAGGATTCTTTTTGCACAGAGGGTATGGGAAAATAATTAAATCCTGCTTGGTGTTTATGACCGTCTTCAATTGATTCACTGATGCATTATGAGCCTAACTGTCGATAGATTCCTCAGACAGACATATTTCTGTCTGAGAAAAAATTTATTAACAATTCATTCCCACTCTGTATGTCATTTATTAATAATAAATTTCAGTTGCTTATGATGAAGATGCTGATGAAAGTCCTCCATCGCCAGTGATTCATTCGCCTGATGATGAAGATATTACCAAACCAGGATGTTCGGGTATATCAGCCATGACCACCAGTTTTTCAGACAGTCAGCAGCCTATTGGTGAGTACCAATTAGATTGGATTCAGATTATAGGGAGGTTCGTCAAGGCCGTGCATTGACCGCACTTTGACCTATAAGGTCTATTCTGCCGACCTAAGCAAAACTCCCGTATCTATTTATTTATATTTATTTACTATGACTTTGTCTACAAGATACTAATCTTGTAATGAAGTATAATTTGATTTTGACAATAAAGCATATTTTGATTTGATACAAAAACGCTGAAAATTTGTAAATGGAGTTTTTACTTAGTAGGCATGCATTGTTTTGCTAGAATACAGGTGTATAAAATAATTCGAATTTTATATTTTAAATTGAGATACGGGGTTGTCGTTTGATGAAAATTATATTAGCTGTCTAGGAGTCAATGCTGCAAAAATATCAATTTCAGTAAATTTGTCAGTTACCGGTGTTTTGCTTAGGATGGCAGCATGGTGTGTGAGTACTAATTAACTCATGTTCATGAAAAAGAATATACAGTGACTTTCCATATAGGAACTTTTGCATTATGCAGTTGTCAGAAAATTTTATTATTCATAAAAGTTGGTGCATTGTGGAAAACTTGTATTTGAGTTATCAAAATTGTGAATTTCCAAACGGTGTACAAGGAAGAACAATAAATAGGAATTTTGATCAGGAGTAAACTACCCTTATTTTTGATCTTATCAGTTTATTTGAAAAAGTTGTTTAGAATCAAACACAATGTTCCCATTTTTTGTGGTTCTAGCCTCATAAAAAGTACTAGTATCTCCTATGCACCTTAGACATCACCTCCATCATATTCCTATGAATAACTATCAGTGTGATTATATGGAAGAAAATTATTGAATAAATTAATCAATTATTGGTAAACAATTAAATCATACAAACCTGCTACTTTACAAGCACTATAATCATAAATGATAACAGCTAATAAACAAGTTTTCCATATGGTGCAACTTTTCAAAATCATTTCCTAATTGTATATGTTGCTTTATCCAATTATTATTATTATATTTTCTAGATGTTATGACCCAGACATCTCGAACATTGACAAGCAACACTCCCCGAAAAGAAGAGCTTCGAAAAAAGATTCGAGGATTGAGAAGAAAGATTTTGTCTCCATTTCCTGCACTAACATTAAGCCCGAAAAAAATTACCTTTGATGATGTTTCTGTATTTCTAAAAGAACATTTGTCTGAAAAAGTTATCAACTTCATAAAAACGCAGATTGAATTAACAAATAAGTCACCGAAAGGCTCTAGGTATTCCTCCGAATATAAACAGTTTGCTCTAACAATCCATTTCTTGAGTCCAAAAGTGTATAAATTCTTATCTAAAATATTTCGATTGCCCTCAATAAGTACCCTTTCTCGAGTTACCCACAAATGGGATATTAGTCCAGGTTTCAGTGACTTTTTGTTTTCTGTCCTCAAACTGAAATCATCACTGTTGACTGAACAGGCCAAAGACTGTATTTTGTGTTTGGATGAAATGTCACTGAAAACTAATTTATTCTACAATTTATCCAAAGATGAAATTGTTGGATTCCATCAAACAGCAACTAAAAATTCATGTGAACCTGCAAATCATGCTTTAGTTCTGATGGCAAGAGGAATACATTCGAATTGGAAGATGCCTTTGGCATACTTTTTTGTTCATTCAAGCTGCAATGAAGAAGATTTAAAAGATGTTCTATTTAAGTCAATTTCAAAATTGAAATGTAGTGGTTTGAATGTGTTATGTGTTGTTTCAGACCATGGTGGCAATTTTCACAAATTAACAGAGTCTATTGGTGTCTCTCCTAGCAAACCATATTTTTTACATGAAGATTCTAAAATTTTTTATATGATTGATGTTCCTCATTTGTTGAAATCAACAAGAAACATGTTTTTCAAACACTCATTTGTAATTGGTGAACATGCAACCAGCAAAAAGCATTTGGATTATTTTTATGCAAGTGACAAACAACAGAAATTCAGATTGGCACCGAAATTAACAGATAAGCATATATTCCCAAATAATTTTCAAAAAATGAAAGTCAAACTGGCATCACAAGTTTTCAGTGCAACTGTAGCTGCTGCATTAAACACATATATTTCATTTGGCCAATTACCCTCTGTCGCTATTACCACAGTTGAATTTATTGAAAAAATGGATAACCTTTTTGACATTTTAAATTCCTCTAAATTCTCTGGATGTAAAGATTTAAACAGGCCTTTTATGGGAACGAATTCACAAAAAAAATTTCTGAAAGATATGTTCACATTTTTTGATAAACTTCTTGTGATTAGTGCAAAAGGGAAAAAGGTTAATGTAAATTTTATTGATGGATGGAAATTATCGATTTCTGCGTTTTTGGGGCTTTGGGATGTACTAAAAGCCAAGGGTGTCCATAAAATTCATACGAGACGTTTGAACCAAGATTGTTTGGAAAACTTCTTTGGTAAGGTCCGCCAGCAAAATGGAAACTGTAGGAATCCTACTCCCATCATGTTTTTGAGAACATTCAAAAAGATGTTTGCCTTGAATCATTTTGAAAGTTCAGAAGGGACTAATTGTGTTGAAGAATTTGATTCAATTCTGGGGACAATTACTCCAGAATTTAATGAGAACTCTGTTTTATTAGTCCAACCAGTGGCATTTATACCCCTAAAAGTATATACCACCGATTATCAACAACTAAATATTACAGAAAAAAATGCTTTCACATATATTAGTGGATATTTGATGAAAAAGTGCTTGGATAAGCATTCTTGTAATATATGTAAGGAGTATGCAAGGAGCCAAATAGATCTTACAAATGATGGTGTATATGCTCAATTTCGAGCATATCAGAATTCAAATAAAGATACATATGGTAATTTGAAAATGCCAGAATTTAACTTTGTGATTTTTTTGAATGACTTGGAAAATGTTTTCTGTAATATATTTCCACTAAAAGCCATGGAGAAATGTGTCGGCAACTCTATTCGACAACACTTTTCTACCATTTCTTTCAGAAAACCTTGCGAGCATTTTCCTTTAGATTACTTGTTATCTTTATTTATAAGAGTGCGAATTTTTTATACTCTGAAATTTTTTAATCGAGATCTGAAAAGCACGAAAACAATGAAGCCTTGTAGTAAATTGAATATTGTCAAACATTTGTAGTAGTATGTTTTATCTTTTGTTTATTAAATTTCTCAATATTAATTGTTTGGTGCGCATCTTGCTCAAATTCAACTGAACCTCGATTATTAGGTGTATTCTTATTTTATCTTTTGCTTCATATTTCATTTTCGTAACTTCCATAGCTGAATGGTAGATCAGTTGGATTCGAACAAGAAGTGTATAATATATGTAATATATACGATCTGTTAATTCTGTTAAATTCTGGAGGCAATGTGAGAATTGATAAGAATTATTATTTTTATTTTATGAATTTAACCCAATATTCTGATACTAATTGCTTGTTGAAATAATTCATTTGTCATATCTCATCTACTAGCAGTGAGCAAATGTCATTAATACTATCATTTACAGGTATGGCATTGTGCTAGGAATCGCTTTCTCTATATTTTCCTCAATCTTCTGCCTGAAAGTTACTGTTTTATCCTAACAAAATTAATTATGTATCATAATAGTCTGGGTATGTAGTATAATAATAACTTTTATTCAAATTGAGCAATATAGCAGGTGGCGATAATCCAAAAATTTGATGAGTAACAATTTTTGTTATCATAGAATATGTATAGTGTACAACTTATGAGAATAGTTAATTTCTCATAATATAAATTGCAGCATTGTCATACAAATAATTAACAAAATAATTGAATTGTCTGTGTTCATTTGTATTTTTTCTTATATATGTAGAAGTGATAACCCATTGTATATAGCAATAAAATATGTTTAAAATTTTCCGTTGTTTAATTTTTCCCGATAGTATTGATGTCAGTCATAGGCATGATTCTAACCTTTGGTATGAAAGTTGACTCTTTTAAACAGGCCTTAATTACCCAAACTGAAAATCCCCCTACCACTCGCATTTCGCCGAAGATGCTAATTAAGTCTAGTTTCGCTATCCAAGTTAGCATCTTCAGCGAAATGTGCGTCGAAAGCGATAATTGAGTAATAGTTTTCATTGTCAAGTTACATAAGAGATGAAAATGAAACTGTTTACTTTGGGGAAGGACTTCTCCAAGTTTTTCAACTATTAATATATAATAAAATTATTTATTCATTGGAAAATACTAAATGGAATGGCTTCTGATGGAAATCATTTAGTTAATGTACCATTTACAAATATAGTATAGAGAAATATATTAGCTTTAATTAAAAAAATACGATATGAATTCATGAAGACATTATCAAGAAGTGAATAACAAGGAAAATATATAGTGTTCGATAATAAAAACAAATCCACAAATTTATTCAATAATTATTGTGTCCTCAAAATTTCATTGGGTCATTATTATCTATATGATGTAATTTTCCATTATATGATTATATTTTTAAAATACATGCAAACTTCTGAGAGATGTAAAGGTTTCATTTATTCATCATATTCCTCTGAATTAATAACATCCAGAAAATTTATTTACACTAGCACGTTAAAACACGAAAAGTAAATGTAATAAAACTGATTATATTAAAAATTCCTACTTTTGATGAATAGGAATTTTGAAATTTAAAAAACATTATTCAAAATTAAAATGTTCAGTGTGGAGCAGCGTATGTACGAATTCATGTGGCGGGCAGTGTATACAACCTAAACGAACGCTGACTTGAGTTGCGCGCAGTCGGCTGAATCAGGCGGCGCAATGGAAATCTCCTACCAACGAGATCAAAGGTGCCGACGCCAAGTGATATTACTGGTTCTTTTAGCCTTATACTGTGCCGTTACCCGCTCTTTTCAAATAAGTCGTATGTCAATGTCAGACTGTCAATGTCAACGTTTCCGAAGCAGTGTTGCCTTAACTCATCGATAGCGCAGTTGATACATATATTTATTAACTACGAGTTGATACTATGGGCTAAATCAGGCACGTTTTTTTAATCACCGGTGACCCCCTCCTATTCAGCAACATCGCTCTTTTAGAATATTCTCATCGGGTCGCATGATAATATTCATTTGTTTCATTTTGCTCTGAAGTGAAAAACTATCACCTTCATGTAGGGAATCCGGATGAAAATTGATTTTCATATACGTGAGTAGAAAAAAGAATATTTTGACGAAGTTGGTGGATTGATATGGAAACACCCTGGTGTAACTGACACTTTTTTTTCAAAACTCATAATGATTTTTTTCTCATATTATATTGAATTTTTTCCCATTATAATGACTTTTTAGCCATTATTATTACTTTTAAATTGTTTGTCATTAAACTCTTTTTAGGTATAGGTTTATTTATACTTTTTTGTTTTCTGTTTTGTTTCTTTTAATATAATCGTACAAAGTACAAAGCTATGTATTTGATTTTCTTAAACCCTTCATTTCTACGTAGGGTTAGTTCGTTCTGGACAGAACAAACTAAGAAAATATTCCTCGCAAAATGTATGTATTTCATTTCCTCGTGCCAAAATGTATACGTAAGGTCCGTGAAATGCAATTTAATGATGTGAGGAATCCTTAAAAAGGACATTTTATTCGAAATACGTTAAAAAATAAAAGTATTTTTAATGAGTGCAAAAAAGATTGTTCATTTGCCGCTTACCGGAGTGTCGCCGTAGTGCGGCGCACCCTATTGCCCATAGGCCAAGAAAGGCCGTTGAGTCGAATAATCTCAGTGATTTTAAGGGCATTTGTTGTCGGTCCAGACCATATTGAAGGCCTTCTCCATGTCCTACAGCATTATGACTGTGTTCATCTGTTGATGACAACAAGGCATCTTTCACACCTGTGAAGTCATATATATATTATTATGACCTCTACCGAACCCCAACTGCATGTCTGAAAATTCAGAAGCTTCACAAACCAACGGGAGAACGTGGGAGCAGAAACGGGATGAACGTGTTGGTCGTAATTCTACAGCGGTATTATAAGTATTATTACCAAAGTGAAGTGGTCGAGGTGTGTTAAGAGCGTTTTGCTCTCACCCAAGCAGCTCAGTTTCGGTCCCCACCGCTCTCACGGAGCTAAAGTGGTTCATAATCCACTTTTACGTGAACTGTGTAGGTCCCGGAAATCCCGTGCTCGCACAAGCTCTGCTCTTGAGTGGTTTTCTCCGAAAACTTGGGAGATTCGTAATATCAAATTTTACAATTTTTTTTATATTGTTATTCGTATTCCGAAATGCGGGGAATATGAATAATCGCACCGGTATGGCCGTTCCCACTACAACTTTCCTACAGGTTTTTTATGTCGACAAGGCAAAGAACCGGTGGCGGTGGCAAAACAATGAAAGAACTTGAAAGTTAAAAAAGCAAAAGCAATAACATATTTTGGTTCCAAGATAGAACGGTCCCTAACCGTCTAAGTAGTAGTTCAATTGAGACAGGTTGAGATCTGAAAACTTTCGGGTATGTAAGTACACATCGTAAACTTGAATGTGCCACTGCTCAGAGTTAATTCAGAACCAGTAAGGAATGATCCAACACAAACTGCTGGTACACTCCCAAATAAAACTCTTTTTGAGAAGTGTTTTTTGACGAATATATATATTCTTGCTGCATCAACTTTTTGGTAGTAGGGGGCAGGCGAAGGTTCGTAGAGTTACACCGAGGCTGAAGCATGACCGATGGAGTCTGTGTTTCGTGCCTAGGATTAGCTCAAAGAAAACTGTAAATATGGCAACATTGGCAAAAAGAATAGTCAAAATTTGAAGGTTATGATTTGTGTCATAAATTTATTTTGAAAAATGGAAGATTTACATCTGTCAGATACTTTACAAAGATATTTTTCCGATGTTTTTTTGTGTTGCGATGAAGAAAAATCTGGTAAAGCCACAGTAACGAAAACTATTGAATTGATAGAGTCGGGTAGTGTACCTGAAGACGTCATTTTACAGGTATTATTTTTCTTGTGGTACTATTTACTTGAATATAATAGAGAAAAACAATATATATCTAGTGATGATAACACCCCTGCTTATTTTGTAATATAACTATCACTGTAAGTATACTGAAATATGTTGCTATATTAAATGTCGTCAGTTGATAAGTTGAAAATGAAGACACCTACTGACATTTTATTATGCCTTTTGATGTTGAATATCCACACATAAGATAGCATTAATAAGTGTACATGTGGTAACAATGAACATACATGTCTACATCATAATTGTACTTTACATGTTAAAATATTCTTCCAAAGTTAATAGTTTATTTGATAGCCATATCTCAGTAGCTGAAAGAAATAATGGATATTCATATTGGCCTAGTTCCACTTCTAGTAAGGTATCTTTATTCCTTTACTTTGCAACTTTAAATAAAATATATAATTTACAAGAGCCTCAAAATTTTGACTACTAGTTGATTCTATGAATATTATAATCATTATTGTAGTGTTTAAAATAAAACCGCTTGAATCCAACTCCTTTAGGCCAAAAAGACGTATTATACAGGGTATCTTTGTGTCTGAAGTCAGCTTCTATCATGAAACATTCAAGGCGACATCCATCAGTTTCGAGTTATGACGTTTTCCATTGAGGCTTCTTGGGATTCTTTTGATATGGTTTTGTTTGGTGTTCATGTTGACTTAATTTTCCATGCATTTATGATAGACATCATTCACATTACACTTTACTCTGTATAATTGAATACAACCACCTGTTCACAAAAGTATTTAGATTTCTGCATCTAAACACTCTCTGTGATTGCTGAGGTTGACTCAAATGAGATACATCAGATTTGTGAATGATCATCAACCCTAACATTTGCAAATCAAAAATTTGTTCCACTTTTTGCAAAATCGGAAGAAATAATAATATTCAAATATGAAAAATTATCCTTTGATTTGAATATTTGATGTATGAGATTTATTTTCAACAATTGAGAATATAAGGATGGTGTACCACAACTCATCATCCTGTATAGTAATACATGTATGCCATATCTTCAAATTTATTCACTTACCTAACTTGCCTTCTTTTATTTTTTTTTATCTTTGAATCTATTCTGTGTTACACATATAGTTACTTAGGTCTGTACCAATTGGAGATTTATCTGCTGTGTAGCTGTACTACATGAATAAATTAAATAAAGTATGTTATTATGACTGCCATTTGTCTATTCACTGTGGTTCTTCACTTGAGTAATGCATGCCATATTATTCATAATTAAAAAAATATAGAAAATTTGACATTTAATGAAAGTCAAACTTCCACTTTCTGTAATAAAAAAAACTGTACACAGAAGTGTGCGCCTGGAGGAACTCTTGATCAGAATAACATAAACTATGTAACAACCCAAAATTCAGCCAATTTGACCTAAAGCCTTTTTCCATAAGGCCTGTGAGGGGTCCTTTATTAGTAAGTTCCATATATATTTTTCAAGGTTTGATGTCAGCATTGTCAGCTACAATATAAATAATATATGAGGGTTGCTTGTTACGGGTTGCTTGTTATAGAATCTGATATATGCATATTCAGGAGACTTTTCAGTGATTGAGAGTGTGCTGTGGAAAGTTATAGTTATGGTGTTTGAATAATAATTCTGCATTTTAACCATTTGATTTTTTATTAATTCCTCAAGTAAAAATATTATTTTTTTTGTGTAAGCACGTAACTTACATTCCAAATAAATATGGTCTTGATTTGCAGAATTGTGTTGGAATACGTGGCCATGGGTCAAAGGGTGTGATTCAAAAAATGTTGATTTCAGTTTGTGATTTTGAAATGTTTTGCAGTACAAGTGACGAAATGATAGTATTTTTAATGCTTCATCGAAAATGTACTGAAATCTAGATCTCTGATAAGCTTTTATGAAACAATGATTATGATAATCTTTATTGGTTTTAGGAACCATAAAATTTGTAGACAGTTCAATAAAATAATAAATTCAAACATACATTTAATCAATTCTCACATTTCAAACTGTAAAAAATAGAACAAGATGATTAGAGTGACCTGAAACAGTTTCGAGATTGAAAACAAATTTGGTCAGAATCATAAATGTCTTGAATTTAATATCACAATGGAAAGACAGAGATTCATCTACTTAAGTTGTGTTATTGAAAAACAATAACTACGCCTTTATTTGTTGTAACACTTCATGTGCTTTCTGAAATTTTGCATCAATAATGCTCAGCAAAGTGTTAAAAAACAAGTTGTTAGATAAGCAACTTTAAAACAGAAACAATAAGTACTACAATAATAATTTTGAATGTGAAACGAAAGAACTCTGAGTCAAGTTTATATCAAAACTACAAAAATGAAGCTTGAGCTCTAAGTTACGGCCTGCCATGACTCAGGAAAGATTATCTGGGCTTGCTCTGTTCTAAACTGCAGTTTATAACTCATCGCTCAGAAGATGGCAACATGTTGTGTTGAAACAATATTGTCAGCGTGATATCGATCTTTATATATAAAAATCTTTCGGGAATTTTCACAATTCATTCAACTACAAAATCATTTTTTGGTTAATTTTTTATTTTTAAGTTGAAAACTGTTGCCAGCGCCTTCGCCACCGACTCCGCCATAGCCACCGACTCCTCAATAAACTGAGTTGAATGACTTCCATAAAATCTACAATGGGTTAGTCGGCAAGCAGGACAACGACTGATGGGACTGCTAGTGATCATATACAGTGCGGCTACCAATAGTCACCCCCCTGTTAACTTTTGAACGGTTCGATGTAGAAACATGAAATAAAAAACCGTTTCGAGGGTTTCACCGATACTACTTTTTGAAATAAAAAATATGTTGATTGCTTGATATGGGACGTGGAGGGGGGGGCAGATCAACTCAAAAAATTTCAAATGAATAAAATGAACAGAATTCGAATTTCTTTACAACCATATTTTTGAATTTTGTTGATTTCGATTTTTATGCCTTTTGAAATTTTAAAGTCGATGTGCCCCCAGTGCCATCTGTCGAATAATTGCAATGTTTCTTCTCTCAAAAAGTAGTAATACCCTTCAAAATATTTTTTGTTTCATTGTTCCACATCAAACTGTTCAAATTTATCGAGGTATAAGTAGTATTCAGATCCGCATTTATATTTGATATTTCTAATTTAATTGCAAAAATATTAACCAAATTAAAAAAATAAAATAAAAGGTTGTTAAGAGAATGGAACACTTGACCTCCCCATGCCATTTAAAATTTTTGAGTTGACGAGTCTCCCCGCCCCCCCTGTCAAGCAATCACCATATTTTTTATTTCAGAAAGTAGTATTTGTAAAACCCTCGAAATGGTTTTTTTTCATGTTTTTACGTCGAACCGTTCAAAATTTAACAGGATATATTTTTCATTGTAAAATGGAAGTGTTTTATTTCCTCCCTATTTATCAATCACGAAGTATATAACATTATGACTTGATCTCAACCTCTTATACAAAACAAAATTTATGACTATCTCACTACAAAATAATGATCAATGAATCACTTAAATCTGTAAAATATACTAATTTTACTGTAATCAAGATCCATGTTCATGTCTCAGGATTGAAAATACCAATAAAATCAGACAAACACATTTGATGGGATGAGCATGCCTTTACATAAAAAACAGACTGCGACAACTCATACACAAATTTTTGTATTTGAAAGATATATAGACAAAAAAAACTTATTACTCATTAGCATAAAGCATTGTACTACAGTATGGGATGGGGGAATAAACAATTATAACTTAGGATGTGTACAAAATACAATTTTAAAGGTATTTAAAAAAAAGTTATACTTACTTCACTGAAAAATTCTATTAAAAATCTAACCTACTTCATGTAAGTAGTCATCCAACCAAAAAAATACCAGGTCATGCGAAAATATGTCTGAGTTTACCATTGTTCAAGAAGAGTCATTGTCAAAGATTTGTACACGTCCTTGGTCCAAAGCTATATAACAGAATAACAAAAAAATAGAAAACTAAATAAATTTAAATATGCCATTAAAAAATTCATACTTACCAACAAAGGAAAAATTGATAATCTCCTTTCGAAAAATTGATAATTTCTTTTAGAAAGCCCCAAAATATTCTAATGTACTTAATGAAAGAAAACAAACAACTTCAACAAAGTGTCATCAAAGCAGGCTGAATACAGAAGGTGATTTATAACAAATAAGCTTTCACTGAACTAGTCCAAAACAGTTAATTTGACTTTTAGTTTGAGAATTCAAACACAGTGGCTTTTACATTGGCCCAAATTTTATTTTCGGATGCCTCGTCTATTCAGTTGCAAAGAATCTTTCCGAAAATATATTTCTTTTACTGAAACTTAGAAGTGTAGCAAACTGAAGTATGTTCCCAAGCTTATCATGCATTATTTCATTGATAGGTTGCTATTGATATGCAATTTTGGTTTAGAGGCACTCTTGTCACAGTGACACATTGTTTATCCTACAAAAAAGAGATGTTAGAATACTAATTGATCTCTCTTACAGAGAAAAAGTTTAACAAAATTTTATTGAAAATAAGATAGAGGCTATTCCTAGTCGATACATATATTAATGCATGATGTATGCTTATAAAAATCACAACAAATATCGCCTAAACAGCGACATACATAATTAAAACACATAATGCACAAACAATATCTATAATGAAATTCTTCGACTAAAGTGATTACAGATTGCCTCAAGATTATTGTGCACTTGGTTTCACCTTTTATGTGTTGTCTATTTAATTCAAATGTAATTTTAATAGTTTTATTGTGTTTTTTGGGCAAGTAATCTTATTATATTATCATTATTCTTTGGGAAAATTTCAGAAAAAATTCGTTCATTACCCCTAGTAAAAATTTTTACCATAAAAAGGATGGTCCTAAGCAAAGCATTTTATTATTATGTCGAATATATCTGTATAAACCCTTTCTAATGTAAACTGAAAATATTATAGTTGTTAAATTTATTATCATGAGACTTTTACCATTTTGTACTCGTTTTCATACAAACTTTCCATGTCTTGATTTAAAATTAATCTAATTATCTAATGTTTGAAATTTTATTTCTACTCTGTAGTACTTTGAAATGTGTGAGAATTGCTGTTTGTCATGTACCAATAAATTTCTGATTTCCGATGGTTTTTCAGATGCGAATTATTTCGTGATTATTGAAGAGGTTCAGCTTTATTTCTATAAGGAAGTTATTTATTTCTAGTTATTGCACTCTCCAAACATGAACTAATTCAATTGCACTCTATGTAGTTTATCACCAAATACTTTGAATAGATTTCAGATATCTGCTGGACCCCTAACACCAGTCATTTAAACAAGAAACAATTTTTTTCTGCTTTAAAATTAGTGGCTGCTTATCAAGCTAACATCCCTGTACGAAGTGAAGTAATTACTTCCAAAGTTGATCTCCCTCTGCCCCGATTCACATGGACCATCATAGAAAACAAAAGTCCTGTGCAGGATCTGATTGAATTACGGCACGATCTGACTAATTATACTGAACAGGTAAGTTGGGTAACAGTAAATACTTTAGACGAACTATCTTTTTCATTCCCATTCTAGACTTCTGGACAGGTTTTATTTATAGCACTAACTTTCCTCCTATGTTCATTTCTGTAATACCGAGCTGATTCTGGTAACAAATTATTCACTTGCATAAAAACGTTTGAAATTGAATTTTCTTAACTCTTCAGAGATTGTCATCGTTTATAAACACGATTCTAATTATAGTTTCTGTTTTCAACAACACTTCAATTAGTACATATCCGACACGCATGTGATCATTTTTTTCAATTATTTACTTTATTACAGCTTGGCAAATATAGCAGTGCATCTGAATATTGGGTACGCAGTGGACCAGTCGGTGGCATCCTTGTCCTTCTTGATAACAGTTGGTAGTAGACAGTTTCTCTGTTTATCGTTCATGCATCTCAGATGCACAGCTAGATTTGCCAAGCTGGACTTGTATTGTGAGTGATTTTTATTCGTTTGTTTGTGGGCAAGCCCATTATAAAGAAATACAGTGTTTAATAAATGAAATGTAACAAAACAGGTCAGAGGTTGAAGGAACTTCAAACATGTTTATTCATGGGTATGGCAGTAGGTCATTGCCAATGTACATTTCCAGCCTGTTAAGATATTTTTTCACATGACCTAATGGGGGGCAGTTTATAAAATACTTCTAACCATTTGTCCTCACTAAATTTTGAAAAACTGATATTATTCAGTATTGAAAACGTGATTTCAATGTGTAAATTCAAACGCTCCTCAGCTCTGACGCCAGTGTCTTATTGTAAATATGATTGGCTGAAGTTTGGAACGGGGCAGACATGGCCGAAAGTGACCAATCAGAATCACTCGCGCACTGACGTCACAGGGGTTCCCGCCTCTTCCTCTGCGTTTAATCGATTGAATTCGGTAGTTCAGATTGGCGTTTTCAATAGTTTTTTAACTCGATGAATTGATGAATTAAAAAAAGGGTGCGTGGAATGCCACGTGACAGAAGTGAAACTCCTTTGGCGACTTTATACTTGTTGAGGCACAAAGCCAGTATTAATTCGTGCTGTCACTAGAGAATTCTCACTAGCATTCACGTCAACGGTGTTTGTTGTTGAACTCGTCACTAGAAGAGTATTTTGCAGCGTTTTTTACCGTTCTCAATATTCTCTGATTCGCTCTGCTGGAGTTTTGGCAGTTGCACTCGATAGATTCTCACAATTTTTCTTTCTTTTGTCTTTCACGAAACTCTTCCTCTCTCTTCATTTGATTTATGCATTTCGACTGGAAAGCAATTCTCTCACTTACTCCTAACGCAGGAGAGCGCCTAAAGAAGTTCCACTTAAAAAATCTGAAACTAGATATGAGTGAAGTGAGAATGCAATCTTTCGAAATATATTTATTCTGAAAATTGATGGGAAGGCTCATTCCAAACGGCGATTGTTGAGCCCTTTTTTTTCGCTAAATTCTGTTCAAGGGATTAAACTTTTTACAATTTAATGTTTTAATTGTAAATTAGTTGAGAATTTTAGTGTCTAGTGAACTCAGTAGCCTAATGCTTCTTCATGGTAGACTTAATATTTGTCTTAACATAATTACTAAGTAGATTCTTCGGTTTTTTCATTAATTATTCACTTCTAATTCTTCATTTTAGGGCAAATACTTAATTTAAATATTGTCCATAATATGATTTCTAATGTTTCAGGCAGCTCAGGCCAGTTCAATCCAATTTGTTGAGCTGGCTTCTGCTGATAATTGGTAATGACCATGAAACCTTTACAATACTTTGCCTTTTGATTAAGAATGAATTGTTCTTGTAGAAAACGTTGCCAATACTCTAACATATATAATTCAAAGGTCGTAGGAGGCAGTAGTTGTTTTCTGTTTGAACTTGCCGAAGAATTCAAAATTCCATAACTGGTTACTTTGTGTTTATATGTATTTTATCTTAATTAGTGTCTGTATTTTAACATATTTGATGTATTTTAATTTATTTGATGTATTTCATTGTATTTTAATCAGTTAATTTATTGTAAAATGGGGTTACCCGTATATATTAAATAAATAAATATACCTATTGTATAGGTTTAAGCGGAAGACTGGATTATGTAATCCTTTTTTCATTATTTGCTGTACATAATTAGACCAACAACATAAAAGTAAATGTATATAAGTTTCACTTGTGGTTTTATTTTATTTTTTTTAAAACTAAACTTCCAGATTGACACCGCAAGTACAGATTCTGAAGCAGATAGTGAAACAGTAAGAAATGGATCTCCAGATGCATCAAGCGCTGCTTCAGATAGTCCGACACCAACGAATAGTGTGCAGGACAGGAGCTGGGTGGTTCCAGGAGTATGGCAAGGGCTTCTTTCCGAAGAACAAAGACAACTACTAGGTATGTTTTTTTTATAACTCTACTTCAGGTATGTTTAGAAGAAAATAACGAAAATCAATTACACTTCCTTGAGTAACTGACATTTTCAGTTAGTCTTGAAATGGTTGTCAAGTGATAATGTTGAACACCTAAACATTCAACACTGTAAAATATTTATGTTTTAATGTTTTTTACCCAATTTGATAAAAAATCAAAAGAAATAAATTAAAATAAAGAGCCCAACTCGAATACAAAAATTAAATACTGTTCTGATAAATGAGTTTTTGTCCACATATCAAGTGGCAAACTCAATAAAGTATATTGTCGACTATTTTCTTCCAGTTATTTCGTCAATCCCAATATCTTTGATGTGGTACTATCATCAATTAAAGAAAATAAAAACAATACCAAAAAATTGGACAATTATGGCTATCCCGATATATTACGTTAGAAAACTATAGTGAAACTCTATCCGTTGCATTAGATATCTCCGAGGCGTTTGGCACTAGGGACTCCTTGACAAACTTCCATCTTATGGCTTGCCCCCACAGTTGTATTCCTTGCTATCTAGCTTTCTCTCGGACCGATCTCTCCAAGTGGTGGTCGATGGAGTATCATCCGACACTACCAATGAATGCTGGTGTTCCGCAGGAGTCTAGAACCAACACTGTTCCTTCCTCACATTAATGATTTCTATTTCGTGCCAAAATGTATTTCACTTTCCGTCAACTAATTTTGATTTATAAGGCACGAGTCCGACCTGTCTTGGGTTTTCTTCGTTTACAAGCTTGCTCACTTCTCTGGAACAGCTCAGAAAGGTTATGAATGATGAAACTCTCAAGGCGGATGGAGCTTGTGAAAATGCATCTACCGGCTCAATGGTGTTGGCCTCAGTGATATACACTTGCCGCCACTCGCGATGGAACAACCCATGTTTACGTTAAATCATATTTGAGGTCAAAATAGGCTAAATTTCGTAGGAGCATTCCCATCAGTCGTTAGAGTTTCATCGTTCTAATTCGATAATTACGGAGGTTACGGGGCTGCTTCCATGAAAAGTGAGACAAATTCGGATTTTTCAGGACTGAATTTTTTCAGGGAGAAAGTGTATTTGTAGTGAGTTGGAAAGTCCTGATCACGAATGTGAAGAAATTTCGAGCCTATTTTACCCCCGTAAGTTACTGTGAAAATAGGTTGTTTCGTCACGAATAGCAAGCATTGTGTATCACTTAGGTTAACACCATATAGCCGGTATGTGAATTTTCAGCATTTCCATCAGTCCTGAGATTTTCACCATTCTACCTCGATAGTTATGGAAGTTACGGGGGTGCTTCCATTGAAAGTGAGACACACTGTAGATATTTTCATGGACGATGCTCTTCCGAAATATCATCAATCATTCAATCGTTCCACTATTAGCGGTCCCATCGAGACTGACCCGACGAGCTCAGTCCTCACATTCATATGCCATCACTTTGGACATGCCGAACATCATCTACTCAGCACCATTTAAAACAATTTAGACAGAGTGACATATCAAATTTGCACCAAAAAACTAGTGAAAATTCAAACAATTTTCAACAAACGTCGATATTCTTGTACAAATGATAAATTGTATCAAATTTCGCATTGAAATATCGTTGTAGGAATATGAGGGTGGCGCCTAAGGTACATATGAGATACTAGTACTCTTTATGAGGCTAGAACTATAAAAAATTAGGGAAACATATTTTTATTGCGTATGTAGCTGTGATTCCAAATTATATTATTGCTTTCGATTCTAAATAACTTTTTTAAATAAATTTCTTTGATAATATCAAAATAATAGATTATTTTTAATCAAAATTCCTATTTTTGTTCTCCCCTGTACACCGTTTGGAAATCCAAAATTTCGATAAGTCAAATTCAAGTTTTTCGCGAACCATCAACTTTTAAGAACAATAAAAGTTTCTGAAAAATGCATAATAAAAAAGTTTCCCATATGGTGCAAACTCTTTGAAACATACTGTAAAAAAATTTAAATAAGGTTTCATTACATGTACATTTTCAGGGGTAATATAATAAGTGGTATGATTATTACCGATAATTTTTTGGAATATTAATGAATTGCAATCCTTGCATTGGGATTAGCAATGAATTGATATTCCAAAAAATTATAGGTTTTTAATCACGATCACGATCACGATCGCTCATATTGATAAATAACGATAACTAGTCAAAACACATTTTGACGTTTATAATTTAAATCATTATTTTTACTTGACAGATAGTAAAACAAAAACTAAGCAGGTTTATCACTGTGAAAATACAGCGACAAGCTATATTTTCACTGTAGTTCCGATTCTATTGGCTGAATTTCAAAATTTGAAATCCACTGATTGGTTGTTAGGCAAGGAAATATATTGTCCAAAATATATCTTTCTTCAATAATATAGTGGATTCTGTTTCTATCTGAAACCTGTACAGAGGAGTCAAGACAAAATATTCATCTACAATGAAATTTCATTGGGCTCACTAATTTATTTTTTTTTTTAGGAACGGAGGAAGAATCTTCTGAAAAACACAGTAGTGAAGAAGACACTGAAGTCTCGAATGAGGTCTGGACCATAACTAGTGAACAAAGAGAGTATTATACAAATCAGTTTAGATCCCTCCAACCAGATACTAACGCCTTACTAGCTGGTCCTGTAGCAAGAATGTTCTTTGAGAAATCCAGACTTCCCATTCATGAACTCAGAAAAATATGGCAGCTAGCTGATGTTACCAAAGATGGTGCTTTGTCACTCCAAGAATTCAATATAGCAATGCATCTTGTGGTTCTGAGGAGAAATCATATTGAGTTACCAGATGTCCTGCCACCAACATTAGTACCAGGAAATGAAACCCCTGTTTCAGGTAGTCCTGAAACAGAACCCATTTTATCCCCACAAACAAAAGATACTGCAAAAGAATGGACTAAATTCATAGATAGCCCAACTAGCTCTGTATCTTCTCCCGGACCAAAGCCGGTCAATTTTGACTTTCAGAAAGTCACCTTAGACAAAGATCCAAAAATATTGCATCCTGTACCACTACGCCTTACCCCAGAAGTTGCCAACATCCAAATAGAGGATCAAACTGATGGCATTGATTTACATAGCCCTAAGAAGTTTGTTGATGCCACTAATCTTTGTCTAACACAAAATATGCAAATTCTGTCTCTAAATGCACAAAATAGTGCAATCCAAAGACCTCAACCAAAAAAAATCAGTATTCCAGGTCCTGGAGCTATACCCCCTCCTCCTACCAATCAGAATAGTACCGAGGAAGGTCCGGTTAGTCTCCCGGCTTTCCCGCCACCTAAAAAAGAAAAACCACCTCCTCCTCCTCCTCGACCGTTTAAAACACATGGCCGAAGCTCATCTCTAGATCTGAATAGACTAAGTAAACTGGGGGCACCCCCCATAGTACCTCCTCGAATCAGCCCAAATATACAAAGCACAAAGAAGCTAATCAATCAAAGATCTGAAGGAGACTGTGTATCTCAAACTGAAACATTTGCCAATTTTGACCAGTTTGAAAAGTATGAAAATGTCCCTGAGAGAATTTTCCGAGGAGACATTTATGAAGCTCAAAGAAAAAAATTGTTTGCCCAGCTTTCTACGCCAGATACAGGCGAAGATGCACCACCCAGAAAACACGGTGCATTTGAGATTTATCGAAAACCCCAAGTAAAGGGTAAGGACAGTCCTGTGTCTGCTGAAGAAAGAGCCAAATGGCATTTGTTCAAACAATTACAAGATGAAAATACAGTTTTGTTGAGGATTTGTCAAGAATTAAGTCAGGAATTGGCGGAACTGAAGGAGGAGAAATTGAGTTTGAAAGTTAGGTTAGAAAAACAAATAAACGGTGGCTAGGGAAATTAGTTTTGCGAATTTAAGTCCCTGTTTTTTCAATAATTACCATCTCAATTTATCTTAGTACTAACATCTTTCTAAGAACACCAATGTTTCAACGGATTGATTCAATTTGGCAGTATTTCCTATAGAAGATATTCATTATGTATATCATGTTTTTGTTAAAACATTATTTTATTCAGAATATTGTATTTTTTGAGATTCTATGAGGAGAGTTATTTGATAAAGAGAAAATTTATTCAAAGAGATAAATATAGTTTTACTTTCAATATCTATTGTTTTATTCGATTTTCTTCTGCTACCATTTATTATTGAGTATCCGGAAATATGTGTTTTATACTGTTGTGTTGTGGACAGCTCTGTTAGACCATGGAATATTTTTTGCAAGTCAGTGGTGTTTTATAATGGGTCTAATACTGTTATGATTCATTAAAAACACAAATATTATACATAGAAACTATAACAATAATTATTCATTAATTTCTATCTTCTATTTTTGATTTCCATAAGATCGAAGTCTTAAAGAAGCATGTGCATTCTGAGTTACTTACACCAGAAATCCAAGAGGAACTGATCAAAAATGGATACAATAACAGAAAATGAATAAAAGCCAAAATCTAGAACCAGCAGCAAACAACTAGATATCTACAACAAAAAGCATCCCATGGTGTATGCGAAGCTAATAATATGGTCATACCAATACTTATTGCCACAGACCATATCAAGCATATCACTATCCAATGGGCCAGACGGGGGTAAGATCATAGAAAATGGGAGAAATACGAATTGTTGGTACAATAATCAAAATTTGCGGAGAAAGGTTGATATGAGAAAATAAAAATAAACCTAATTAAAACATAATCTGCTCGGGTTTCTTGCGAAGTTCTCGACCACCTTATAACTGTTGGTTGTCACTCCTCAATGCTAGACCATTTATGTGAATTTTTATGCCAAAGGATTAATCCACAGTACTCGAGGAGTCGAGGAGCAGATAGATCTGGTCTCTCATCCAGGATCCCTGGACCTCAAACACGGGCCTAGTTACTGGCTTTGGTAACAAATCTGGTAAGGTAATTGCTGCCAGCTCTGGGGTACAATCTAGACTGTGTATCCCAGCCATAAACATCATCAATATTTTATTCTTTTATATTTCTGCACCCCAGACATAGCAATGATCAACTTGAAATTTTCAGAGAGGGGGAGCTTGACGGACATGATCGTCTGTTCAACTTACTTTCCTGGAGATGTTGTTGCAGGGCAACCTCCTCTAGCTGTCGTGCGAGATAATTGCCTACAGCAGGAAGAAAAACACCCATTTCGTGATAGGGTGTGACACCTTGGAGGGTGGGGCAGCACCAATGTTAACAAGAAAAAGGTCAGTTGCTTCTCAATAACCTAATAGGTGAAGAGCTTGTAATTGACAATATAGGTTCTGAGTCAACCACCTTCATAAAGGATTGACCACAATAAACTGTTGTGATCAAATAGATATGGCGATGAAACACCTACAAACTACAGTTATTTGACCTTTTCACGAAAACTGTACACTGAAGGAGAAAAGGGACTACCAAAATTCTTCCTTGTGGAAGAAAAATCTGGGAATCGAGCTAAAGAGTCAGAAACTAGTGAAAAATATCACCTATCACTAATAGCTCTGTGACTGACTTTTATCATAATTCTCGGTTCCATTTGTGAAGAAATATTATATTATAAAGAGATTGTCATTCTTTGGGCAGGGACAGGTCGACTTTGATGTCCAAGCAATTGAATCTGTTGTGTATTTGTAAGAAAATATGAATTATAAACTAGACTTTATTCATGACAAATACATATTCATTTTTCTGACAGTTCAATCAACAAAATCTCTGGTCTCTTGTTTCACTCAGCAACTATGAATTTATTACACAAAATGATTTATCTGAACAAACATAATATCTAACAGAATCCTCTTAGAGTAATGTTGCACAAATATCTGTCGTGGTATTAGCCAAAGAAGTGTCGATCGAAGAAGTTGTCGATTTCATTCATACAGTGTGGGCCATAATGTTTGCAGTATATGGGAAAAAAATTTACACTGTACTTAAATTGTCGTTAAACGGTAGCCTACTAAAATAACGTTATTACATATGACGTCATTGAAGTGAAGCGTCTGACGGCTTTTATTCGATGGTCGTGTACTGTAATGCTGTTAGTCTATTTCCGTGTTATACCTACCCAAGAGCAAATATATACAAGATTAATGAAAACATGTTCGCTTCGCTCAATTCGCTTAGGAGAGAAAGAAAGAAGGGGAAATGATCCAACTTAGCCTAAATAACCTCGTCATCCAAGTTGAATACGATCCTTCCACACACTACAATCGCTCATCTAATCTAATTGATGCGATGTATTGCAATATGCTCGCGAAGCTAGCTTTTAGCGAGCGAAGCGAGAATATTGTAATAAATCTCATTTAGGTTAGGTTAGGCATGATAAGAATCTATATAGTGCGGCTTTCACCCTCCCCCCCTGTTAACTTTTGAACGATTCTACGTACAAACATAAAAAAAAACCGTTTCGAGGGTTTTACCGAAACTACTTTTTGACATAAAAAATATGGTAATTGCTCGACAGGGGGCGCGAGGGGCACATCAACTCAAAAAATTTAAATGGAATGGGGGGTCAAGTGTCACATCGTTGAAAAGAGAATTCGATTCTGTTTACGACCATCTTAATATTTTTGAATTTTTAAGTTGATGTGTCTCCAGCGCCATCTGTCGAGCAATTACCATATTTTTTATTTCAAAAAGAAGTTTCGAGAAAACCCTTGAAACGTTTTCTATTTCATGTTTGTACGTCGAACCGTTCAAAAGTTAACAGGGGGGGGCTATTAAAAACCGCAATGTATAATCTTCATGGTAAAAAGACTCGAGATAATTGTGCTCTAGGCTCTACTAATACCAATACATTTTTGGGAATTCGACTTGACAATGATCTGAATTTCCGAAACCACGTTGAGATGTTGAGCAAAAACCTGTCCTCAGGATGCTATGGATTAGGTGTGGTGTCTAACGAATTGGGTATGACTACTACCAAAATAGTGTTAGTGCGCTAATTGATTCGCAGATTAGCTATAGTATTCTTTTCTGGGGAACTTACAATCAACAGTGCTCCAGACGCGTGCTGTGCGATATATCTAAAGTTGTTCCTTGAGTTTCTACCAATGTAAAATTGCCGCCATAACTAACTTTGAAAAATTCATTACGAATTGGCAATAAGTTGGTTTATTTTTGAAGATATCAAAGTTATTAAAAAAATTTGTTCACAATTCTTTTTTAGGCTCATATGCAAAATTATAAATATGAAATAATTGAAAATTGCAATTTTTTCAAAAATATTTTTTTTCGTAAAAACTGCTGTTTTTTGGTCTTGAATTAGTTTTAGGAACCATTATAAACTTATTTGATTATCAATATATTTTTTTTTCAGTTTTTCTTCTAAAATTCTAGGACCACATTTAAAAGAAAAAAGCTCATTTTTACTATGACTCTTTAAAAAATTAAAATAATGATTACCGAAGAAAAATGTGAATATTATGAGGCATCCGATATAGAAAAAGGGTAGAAATTGGCAATGAATGGTCTTTATCAGAAAAATCTGATGCGTAATATGAAGCTGATTGCTTTGATTATTAATTATTTTGTTTCATTCAATTACTTCTCGTACTACTATTCTACTTTTTACACTAGTAATTTACTTTTCGCATTAGTGTTTTTCACATTGAAATGACAATTGAAAAATAGCATATTTAAGTTTTGTGTCAAAATAATATTTCTTGTTGTTATCATATTGTTCACAGTGCATAAAGTGATATATTTTAGCACGTCAAGTGCGTAAAAACATCAACTGTGCGTAATGTAATTTTTTACACACTGTTCATATACAGTGACCACTAAAAAGTATGTACCATATGGGGAAAAAGTTTATTATTAGAGTATTGAAAAAAAAATTCTTGGGAAAAGTTTGTGCATGTTCGATAACCTAAAAATCGATTTTGACACATGTCACGTGATCGCTGGTATGGCGGCAAAAAAATTACTATGAATAGACAAAAAGTCGGGTAAAATGGCAAAATATCAAAAAAAGTTATTAGAAAAAGTTGCTTAGAATTCTATTTTATACACATATACAGAGTTTGAAAAATTAATGTGTTTCAGTATGGTCAAGCTATTCATAAGATAATAATTTGATATTTTTATACAGCTAGGAAGATATTTTTAAAAAATCGCTATTTTCAGTTTTCTTACATTATTTTTTCAAACTTTGATATCTTGCCGTTTTCACTTTTTGCCTTTTCATAGTGATTTTCATCAATTTGCCGCCATACCAGCGATCACGTGACATGTGTCAAAATCGATTTTTAGGTTATCGGACATGCACAAACTTTCTCCAAGAATCTTTTTACCAATACTCTAATAATAATTGGACTGAGTCCTGGAACCGATTTGATATCATCAAATTCATCAAAGGAAATAGCCCTTTTCTAAAATGGTGACAACAGAGATACATATTTTCTTTTAACAACAATACCACCAACTAGAATCTGAAAGAGAAATTTTCGCAGCTAGTACATTTGTCCAATCAACACTGTCAGTAATAAATGTTCGGCCTTTTTTTCTCTTTACTTGTTGAAAAATTGTTAATATTATTATTTCCATCAACCGGCTGCCCCCTTATGAGCAACCCTCAGAAGTCCTCGAGAGACTTGTGGGAGCTATGGAAGATGCAGCCCTTACCTTTTAACGTGTGATACCATGCACGAAGCCGGTGACGGCGCGGCGATTCGATCCCGCGTACCTTGGTATAGCAAGCGAGAACACTACCCGCACGCCACCAAGATGTACAGAATGGATTTTTGTATTCATCAACGAGTATTTATGTATTCATAAAGATGCATATTCACTAGAGCATGAGCACCGAACGAGCGAATGTTCGGACAGTGTGGACACTGATTCGAGCACGAACAGAATGCGCATGCGGTGCTCGAGCCCATCCGTTTTTTGTCGATTTTTTTGTGCTCAGTGTGGACGGTGAAAGTGTGCTTGACGTTCTGTTTGTGGTTATTACAGATATTTTTAGTTTAATTTGGATATTGATGAGTATGAATATTTTTGTACGCAACTGACCTCGGATCGGTGCTCATGTGCCAGGAGACAGTCTGATGCAGCTTGAGCTTGAACCGAGAAACCTGAGCTTGAACCGAGAAACCTGAGCTTGAACCGAGAAACCTGAGCTTGAACCGAGAAATCTGAGCTTGAACCAAGAAACCTGAGCTTGAACCGAGAAACCTGAGCTTGAACCGAGCATCTAATGTGCTCATGCGGAACAAATGCTCAAGTGAATACACACCTTTACGTATCTACAATATACCCCATTCTTTTTCAAATTCTAATCCCGATACCGAAATACAGGGATAGTGTTAATCACGGTATTGTATTATTACTCCGGGATTGCAAAACCTAGTCGCAGTCGTCGGCGACTGGCGAAGGTCTAGGAAAGCGCGCCTTTAGCTCATTTTGTTCCTGCTAATCTGCCCTAAAGCTTTGGTTTCCTCCAACAGTTGCAGTCTCTGACGACTGCGACCGGGTAGCCACGACCACGTCGCAAAGACATTTCCAGTGCATTTCAATGTTCCTGTTTTCCTAGCTGCTGCCGAGTCACTGCTACTAACTATACCGCTCCGGGAGCAGACGCACGTCCATTTCGCAACGAATTTGATAGTGAAAACAGTTATTATAACAGGTGTTTTTCGATTGTTTCACCCGATTATAGGGTCTCATATAGGAAGGTCACCCATTGATGAGCTCCAGGATGTAATTAAATTGATATCTTGAAACTCTGAAGAATTCTTTGAATTTTGTCTCATGCCCTTTGTTTCTCATGGTAATATTAATAACAGGAGAATATTCTGCTATTCCACTTCATAGTTCAGCAACATTCGACCTTTTAGAAATATTCATATTGAGTGAAAGACTCGCAAGAAAACAAAATCAGCTAATTATAAAATAACCAGGCAACAGAATTGGCGACTGGCAAAAGGCGAGGCCGAGGAAAACAGTTACGGTCGTGTCGACGTGGTCGCAGTCGCAGAGCGCGTTTTCCATAGGATAAGAGTGGTTCTAATTCTGCTTGCAAGATTTGTACCCACACACACACAGAGCGAGTTAAATAATAGTATATATTATTTAACGAGCGGCAATATAGGTCATAACTCACGCAGATGAGGTTTGCTGTAATTTATTCAGGAGCATTTCGGAGGTTTGTAGCAAGAAGAGGGAGACTCAATACAGCATATAGCGATAATGATAAATTTTGTTGTCAGTAGTAATAACCCAAGGACATTGATAATTATAGCAGATTCCGAAAGCTTGTTGCTTGGAAACAGACCGACACCGAAGGCGGAGGCAAGATGGATAGAAACCCTGGTGCGTTCATTTATACCTGTGAAATCGGCCTACCAAAACTGTTAAGGTACGGCCTACGTGATTCTTCATATTTTATTAGATCGGATTAGCTTCACGATCGTTCGTAGATGGCGGTAAAGTCATTACAGATTGATAAATGAATACTTGTCATGATGATGTTGGACAATTGTCATTGTCATGACATGTTTACATTTCGTATTTATTCAATTTTGTTAAAAAATACGACATAACATGTTTAACGTGCTTATTTCATCAAAAATCAGAACAGTAATATTAAATTAACTAGTTGGATATGTGATATGTACGGGATATTTAAACAATGATAATAACCTTAAATCTTTCATACAAACGCAGCCATGTCCAAGTACAAACTTGAAAAAACATTATGCACTACAAATACAAGAATTACAGAAAACTCAACAGTAAACAAATAACTAATCATTGCGAACTGAACGAAAAGTAGTAAAACAACAGAAAAAAAAACGATAAATATCCCGATAAACAGTCAAATTTCAAATATTCCAAAAAAAATGTGACTCAGTACTTCGGAATGTAAGCTCGGCTATTTTTTGATAATGCGCCATCTACTGACAACGGGAAAGCTAATCCCATCTTATTACAGCATTAACAACTTTAGGTGAAACAAAAGCGAATCAGTCAATCCACCAGGGTTTCTATCCATCTTGGGCGGAGGTCTGTTTTCTGTAAGCAACAAGCTTGAGGAAGTTGTTATATTTATCAATGTTCGAGGGTTATTCGAACAGAAAATTTTTTGCTAACCGATACTTTGTAACATTTTGACGTTATTGAATATTTGAAACTTCAAAATCGAAATAAATCAAAATATGAATATCCATAGCAACGTGCCTGGGAGTGAAAACAGACCGTTGGGTCTGTTATCAGTATAATGTTGTTTTTATTGGTTGTATTCAATCACATGACCTCAATTTAACTAGTTTCATGGGATTTCCGCTTGAACAAAAAACGTTCTCCATAATTAATTAATTACCCTGCTTCTGGAATGATCAGTATTATTTCTGAAGCAGGTCCCTTTAAGGATAAGAGCAGCAGCCTTTTCCGCTTGACTGTCCGTCTAAAGTCCGCGGTTATAGAAAATTGTTCGATGGGTGAAAACAGATTTCGTATCTTTCCCATATATTGTACTGTTATCCCATGGGCTTCTTTCGCTTTTTCTCATAACGTACCATTGCTGTCGTTCATATCGGTCTCCAGATTGTGTAGATTTTGCCACGAATTTCATTCATTTTACTCGAGGTCTAAGGGTTCCCCTTTAATTTCAGAGTGAAATATTTACTCTTTTCTTCTATCAGCTTCTTCGCAAAGTAAGCTAACGGACAGCCCATATGTCCTCACTTTGAGTCGGCTGTAATCCTGTAACCGTCATAAAACTGTCATAAAACTGTTGCAAAACGTCTGTTCCCCAGATCTATTATAAGTCTATGGTCTACCCAAACTTTCTCTGGAAACAGCCTGTAGTGAATAATCCACAAATATTGTCAAAAATTCTTTAGATTTTTAGCCAATAATCCCACTCCTGATGCCATTTGTTACGATCCTGCGATTCGTGGCTAAAGAAAATAGACTGCTACAATAATGGTTGTACTTCACTGGATATTAACTCTAACTCCTTAATTTCTGTCTGTCCGCTTCCAATAGTCGAAATAGAATTCCCTGCGGCATCTACAACGTCTAGAATCGTCCATTTCAGAATTCATCGGCTACACTTGAAGTGCCCGTTTTGTTGGACTACGCTTCAAGATCGCGTCGATGGTGACGTAATTCAATTCTTAATTGCCGTTGACAGCTGATTAGAGCTGAGTTTTTGGAAGTGTATTCGTCGCTTCTCAACGGTTCGTCATGCAGTGTCGTAGGGTATTTCGTAATAATATAGGGGAGCACAGTAAACCTTTTCAGCTGCATTGTCTACGGAGTCACAATGTTCGACGGACCCTGGAAGAATAAAAATTAAGGAAAAATCATGATTATACAGGTATGATGCCACATCTTACCATTGAGTTCGTGATAACGTGATTGTTTAAAGAATAATTTTTTATTTAGTTATTTGGTTATTTGAAAATTTTGTTATTTCAGTTTCTAACGCAACTCATTTGAGTATTCATATAATGTATGCTGTTTTTTACTTTCAACTTCAGCGACTGGGACATGTTTCTGCATAATGGTCTGATAATTTATGAAGCAATATAATGAATTAGGAAATATATTAGACAGACTAGAGGCCATGTAATGCGTTCGTTAAAAAAACTAGAAGATATTTGAACTTTCTACTACATTTTAGTTAAGATGTAGTTTTCATTTCTGACTTAATTTAATGTTGAATTGTAGTGCTCATTTAACGTTTCAAAGATGAAAGACACTTTTAGTACGGTTTTATGATTGCCACCTTGTAGGTTTTCATTCTTTATCTTTATCCACCATATGGGTACTCATTAATTTGCAGTAAATCAAGAAAAGTTTGTTTAAGATCAAGGTGAATTTAAGATCGACCATTATATCAATATGTTCAATTTGACCATGACACCATTAGTAAATTCATTTAAGAGGAAATTTATATCTACTCATTTTACTTTACGTACAGTCCGCAGTGAGAAAACATTATTGAACATAATAATTTCATAGTAATTAGCAATCATGATTTATTTTATGCAAATAACGGAAAAAATATCGTAAAACTTATCGTCTCATCAGATATATCCAAGGCGTTTAATGGCGTTTGACACCAGGGTCTCTTTGCCAAGCTTCCATCTTATGGCTTGCATTCCTAGTTATGTTCTTTGCTATCCAGCTTTCTCATGCGATGGATGACGATTCGACACTCTTTCTATAAATGCTGGTGTTCCGCAGGGATCCATTCTATCAACAACACTGTTTCTTTTTCACATTAATGCTTTGTTAGGATCTACCACATGCCCAGGACACAGCATTGCAGATGATAGTAACTCCATTTCTCTTTCTCCTTCAATATCAGCCAAGAACCGGGAAGGAACGTGAACGATTTAACCATGAACTTAGCAAATATTCTAGAATGTGGATTCAACAACGTGGTAGATTTCAATGCGATCAGAACCTAAGCATATATTTTATCTAGAAAGACCGATCTCACAGTGTCCAGCGGATTTATTTGAGGAATACCCATATCAATGAAGTCCTCGATTCTAATGCTCGATATTATAATTACTAGTACCCTTCCATGGGTCCTGGAATGCTGATAAAAGGATTGCAATTTCTGAATACACACTCAAACTTTAGATCATGTCTAAAAAACAACCATTCATCTCGTCGATGATGCTTTGCTTACAAGCACACTCACTTGAAATACTGCAGAAAGGTTGGCAGTCTGTCTTTGTTTCATATACAGGATGTATCTTACTTACTACCTATCTCTGTATGTGTTTTTGAAGTGTTATTGATTCTTTGTGTTTGTCACTGATGTAAATTCCTTCTAATTTCACGTTAGGAAGTATTAATCAACTGTTAAAGAACCATATATTCATCCCTATTATATTGTAGATAAAGTCTTGATAGAGAAAATAAAGATTTACGAAAGCTCTAGTGAAAAAACGAAGATTATATAACTCATTTGGTCAACTGACTGCTACCCGAATATATCTGAAGGTAAATATAAATATGTATACGGAAGGTGGCTCGCACCTATAACTTTTTAATTTTTTAAGATATTGGAATGAAATTTGGAGGATCTATATAATACATAAAACTACATTTTTTGACAAGTAACTCAGCTTCATGCAACTTTCGGTCTCACCGGAAGTGATAAGAACTTTCGATTTTCAAACGAGACACCTGGTATATTTTCACTATTTTAGTCTCCATAATATGACATTCTGAATACAACCATTTATCATTTGTTACTTCTTGTAACCAAACATTTTTAAAATTTAGAAAATAAATTTTTGAATCTAGATGGCTATGAATACATTCAAATTATTAATTTTAGTCCTAAAGTATTGGGAGAAACTCAATTTTACGTTTTTCGGTTAAAATGCATCTGCTGTGTGAAATTTAATTTGTAATTTATTTCTACTATTTTATTTTCAAATGGCAACATAGTGGCTTGTCGGGTCAGAAAACTTTCGTCAACAAACTTAAAAATATTACGGTATTTATTTCTTTTTGAGATTGAAGTAATATTAAAATTCATCGAGTAACCTGTGACCAACAAAAATAATATAACAAAACCATCAATCCATAAATGATATTATTAGCACGTTATTCAATCCATAGCGTACACAATAGTTTCCTAATTTAGATTTGAAGAAGTGAGGTAAGATAACATATCGACAAGTTGTTTTTTTTCAATACTCCTTATTACCTCATTTTATTACTTATGTAGGTCACAGGTTACCCAATGTATTTGAATCTAATTTTAATCTGAAATGTTGTTTTATTTTAAGACAGATCTTAAGTGATCTTCTCAAGTTTTTCTTTCCAGACTTTGAAAAATTGAAGTATGTGTTCAAAATGTCCTACAGATTCCCTGCAACCCTAACAACTTCTGAATGCTACTACTATGTGACACGAATTTGTTGTTTAAGGTCGTCTACATCTACAGATTATGTTTGATACACTAACTATTTACCCCCACAAAAAAAGTATTCATCAGGACTAAACGTTAATAGTATTGTTGGCTAAACTATTAACTAATTACTACTTTTCAAGAAATATAAACTACCTAAAACACCAACATATGTCCATTTCACTCGGCGCGCGTTTCGGCAACAAAGTTGGTATCCTCAGGAGCTAAATTCTCACTCATATATGTCATTGTTTTAGACTAACGTGGTAGGTGGTTTTCGATGAAAATATACGGAGGATGCAATTTGATAAAAAAAAGTTGTAGGCGGTTTTCCAAGGGTGGTAAAAGTTAATTAAATGTTTTGAACTTCGTTGAAAGGGTATTGGAATGCCAAAAAAAGTTTTCGATTTATTTTTCATCTTTTCAAATAAGCAAGATATTGCATGTAAACAATAACTTGGGACCTTTTCTAAAACCATTTGACCCGAATCTACTTCAATGATGGCCTTAAGTCGAAATATTTTCTAGTCGACCATGACAACTGTGAAATTACTAATTAAATATAATCAATGGAACATAAATAATTTTAAGTGAATGAAAATTGTCGACATATGAAACTTCGTCAGTTTTCGATTAATTTAAATTGTGACACCCTAAAATGTTTGCATTTGTTAACTTTTTTGTTCCTGAGATGTGATGGAACCATCATGTTGAACATAAAAAAGTGAATATCCCATAATTGATTTGTTAAAACTTTTTCATTTGTCGTAAGAAACTTCAATTTGAATGGCTCTCTATTCTATTTGGTCTAGAAAGTCATATAGGGTAATGACAAAAGGGGCCCATGGGGCAGTGGCAGCGGCCTCTATTACTGTACAGGATAGTCCCTCGAATACAATACAGAAAGGATGGTTTATAGAAGTTTTTATCATTTTTTCGAAAAGGCTATTATCAAATTTTGGATGCTATTTCAAATACAATATTTAGAAAAAAAATGATACTGAAGAGAAGCTAAAGAGATAGGGAATGCTAATATAAGACGATAACACTCTGAACAATGTAGCGCAACTTGTGACGATGATGACGATGAATTGTATACTATACTTTTTCTACGACCATCTGAATCATGAACAAATCTGTAATATTTTTAATAACACTTTTTATCATAAACTTTCCTGCCGTCATGATTCCCATAATATATACAACCTAAAAAAGGAATTGAAGATGCAAATATTGAAAATTATAATAAAAATCGAACATTAATAGATTTCAAAGAAGAAAAAAAAAAGTGGTTCGATTATTTTTTTTTTTAAAGAAATTTTGGTGATACCGATGTGAAATGTCAAATTATTAGAACGTTAACAAACTTGATTCGATCTTATATAATTTATGATCATAAAAATGACAGTCTAGTAGTTCATGAAAGTCGTGGAAGATGAAATATCCTGTACTGAAATGTAGAAATTAAAAAGTGTTTTAAAAATCGGCCTACTTTCTTCATCAATAAAGCGCATAAAATGGACATGTTTCCATGTGGTCGTAGAAAAAAACAAGGTTAGTAACATAGTTTTTCTCCTAGTTTCAACGCATTCTATTTCAACCAGAAATATTTTATGGCTAATGTTAACAAATACTTTTTGTTCTAGAATGAAGCATTGAATTCGCATATGGATTTAGCTGGTCTTATTATGCCTCAATCAGCCTCATTCATTTGAACAAGAACATAAATCCAATAAAATAGAATATGTAGTAGGAATTTGCCATTAACATTCATTTAAAAAATAATTGCCCAAATTTCAGATGAAGATCATGACACCTACGCCACTGCAAAATACTCACTCACCTACCTCAAAGGAATAATGCTGCACCCTGTATAACCTTCGGAGGCGAACAGTAATTATGCAGCGTTTGTTGGAAGTGATTGTTATTTAGAACAGTTCTATTTGTAGGATTTGTTGTCGTGCGTGAGTATTAACATAAAACTTTTGAGAAAAAAATTGTGAATGAAATCTTGTTTGTGTGGTGCCAGTGTCAGTGTCAAAGTGTTAACTCAATTGTGCGAAAAATGAATGAGACTGATCTTCAACTCGCTCAAGCTATCGTCGCTGATGAGCAACGCAGAAGGGAGATGCAGGATTCCCCTACGGATCTGAAGAAATTTGATGTTCCCAAATCCTCGGAAAAATTCGACAAATTCAGGTAAATATCTCCCTTTTAGTTGGTCGAAATGATCCATCCCATCGAAATTTGAAGCGTGATCGTGACAACGAACGCTCGCAATTAAAAGTCGAGTCAATTTTCCTTGTTCTTTCGGCTTATAGTTTTCTAAAATAACCTAAAGTTTAACTTTGAGCTAATGCAGGGTCGATATAGTTTTATTTTATGACTGGTGGCAGAACAGCGATCTTTCGTATTTAAAGAATACTCAAAGAATATTTATTCCTTTGATTTGATTTGATTTGAAAGACTCAAAAGACTTGAAATGAACCCAATGAGAAATTAATTTGTGTCAGACATACTTTTGAAGCTGAATACCTTGTTTTGTTTCGGTTACAGTGGAACTTACGTATTTTGGTCTCCTGGACAAAAAAGCCATATGAAATTTTTGTCTATTTCAAGTTATTTCGGCATATTTTTTAATGACGATTGGCTTTTCTAGCACACGTTCCTACCGCGAAAAATTGCCACCTCTTCTTTTTACAATCTACACACTGGGATTGACCAGTTTTATATGTTTTCACTAAAAACGGTTTTTTACCAAAAACAAAATTACTTGAGACCGTCAAAAATTTTATTGGGATTTTTTTTTGTTCAGGAGACTACGTAAGTTCCACACTTTTTTTCAAATCGGGGGCTCACTGTAACCGAATATTTAGCCAGTTTCCTTCGTTGAAAAAGTTGGTCGTTTTTGGAATATCCTGAATCATAAAAAGTCAACTTGCTAAAAATAAACTCATTACCCAATAAATAAATTGATTTCTGGCTTTTGTCAGTTGTAGAAGACTTCCAATTTGAATTTCCAAATTCTATTTTATTTTGAGGTTTCTACTTTTATTCGATAACGAGAAGCACTTGGAAGGAAACTGTACAAGTATACCGGGTGTCCTGGAACCACATCACTCTCCGTACCTCCGTTGTTATTTTGTATTGATTATATCCTGTACATCAATTTGATGGTATAGTCTTTCTAGATATAAATTGCAGAACATAAACATAAAGCTTCGTACAGACCTGAATGTTACAACAAACAACAAACAGAACAACGAACCGAACGGCGAATGGACGTATTTGATTTCAACGAGCCGTATATACAATATAGTCATTATTCGTTGACTGCGGAAGAAAAATCGCGAGAAACAAGATGGTGACAAACACATTTTTTTGAATAAATGGTATAAACTTTCGATCTAGTAACTGAATTGAAGTTTCAAGCTGTGAGTGGACACTACAAAAATTATCGACACGATGATAATGAGGACTTAATTTCCTTACATTCCTCTGTATCCATATTTATAGTGTGGAAAATTTCCTCCCAAGAGTCTTGCTTTTTCGTTATGTTGTAGATGATTTGTCTTCCACAGCAACTCCTATGTTTGATAAACATTAATCAGTTCCAGATATATTTCTTGTGTCCACGCAATTGTGTAGACACGACAAACACTTTAAATTACAGGAAACAAACTAAAAGGTTAACTGGACCAGCAATGGTCTGTTCGCCGTCATGTTTTGACCCGTCCAAACCTGTGAACGCATTCTCGAGCATTCTCTTTGATTTCGGAGAGAAAACCGACAAAACCAATAAAATTCCAAATTTCTTGTAAGTTATCTTCCGGCTGCGTTCGAATTATGTGGAGGTGATCCATCTTGTTGGAAATACCTAACGCGATTTCATCATTTAAAAAATTTTAGGTACCGTCCACCTTTACAGTTATTAAAGATCCATCAAAAACAATTGGTCGCACTATTCTTGTTCCAAAAATTCTTAACCAAACATTGAATTCGTATTTTCTTGTCAATCTTGTTCCTAATACTTGAATTGTTCCTGTTGAGAATTTCATGCAACTGTCATAAAACCAATGAAGATGTTTCTAATGATAAAACTTGGATAAAACTTGGATAAAACACATCCAATGAGGTTGAAGCTATGTTGATTATTCTCTCCTGCAGCAAATGAATATATGATTATACCACGAACTCGATATCCCTGGTAACGGAAATTATGACGCGTAACTGACGTTTCAATATCGTTTCGCTTTCTGAATATTATTCGGTAATTTGAACAAGAAATGGAATCCAATAGATGGGGAACTGCTACAAATGACAAATTCCATTTGACAATTGCACAGAATACACCAAAAATTTTTATTATATTATAAGTCGAAGAATAATCGGCAATTTTATCGGCACTTGTTATATTATACATGAAAATACCATTGCTAAAGCGTGATTTTCTATTTCTTTTATTTATAACCCAGTGACAATTGGCAATCCTTCGACGGCCATCATATTAACATAAATATTGATGAATTTGATATTTGAAGAAACAGTACCGGTGTCTTTCAAAATCTTCCCATCTGTTTCTCTAGCTACCCCTACCTCATACTCGATCTGCCTCAAAAGATGTATATGGGTCCATTTCAACTGCAGATAGAACAGTGTTTAACTTATCTGGACACATAGTAAAATGTTCCTCATCATCATATTTTTTTTTCTCGGTGTGTTGGCATCGACTGCTATGGTCATCAGCCACGTGCTCTGGATAGGCCTTGTTACTAACTCCATACGCCACCTTAGGAGCAGCACTATTAATTATTAACGCAACAGTGAATCGTGGTGGATTACCCCCAGCTTGCAACAAGACTCAATCATTCAGATTTACATCTGAAATTGAAAAAATCTTGCCCTGCCTGGAGATCGAGCCAGCGACCTTTCGATCACGAAGCCCTGGCGCTACCACTGGGCCAATCCCCATTCCGTTCTTTGGTCAACCGTGAAAAATAGTTTCTCCACAACCGTTACAGAATTTACCAATTCTGAAGTCATATTTGATAACAGAATGGTAACATTCTCGCTCTTGAGATTGAATAGTATATTCTGTAACAAGGTTATAATGAAAATTCGATGCGAGTTTGCGTTTGATAGTGGCAATTAAACACTGTCTGAGTCTTTTTTTTCATAGTGACAATTACAGTTGAGACCCAGTCCCAAATACAAGTTCTTTTTTTGATTGCCAATACCAGAGTTTTAATAATGGTTATTAAAGTTTTTTCTCGGTGTATAACGTTTTGAGGGGGTGATTTGACCCAGCATAAAACCTATTCAGAACGATGCTGCTATACGAAAAAATAATTTCAGGAACTATGCCGTCAATTCTGGTGGTGCATTTGACTATAATAATAATAATAATAATAATAATAATAATTTTTCATCTGAAGATGTGCTTTTCAGACAAAATATTCCTGTATGGCATTACTCACTTGGTAGATTATGGAATAATAATCTCCTAGAAACTATTGCCGTACAAAAATAATGGGAGCCAGGAATTTTATTCGAAATTTCAAAATTCAATTTTTTTTTTTGGCTTCCGGTTCCATTATATTTGTACGGCAGTGGGTTCTAGGAGATTATTATTTCATAATCTACCAATGTGAGAAATGCCGTACAAGAATATGTTGTCTGAAAAGCACAACTTCAGATGAAAAATTATTATTATTATTATAGTCAAATGCATCACATAGAATTGACGGCATAGTGTTTAAAGTTAGCGTAATCGCGAATCGTACTTTATTTTAAAAATCGGTTTTAGATCATGATTATTGATGAAAAAAATGCTAGGTACAACTTGACTACTTACTATATTGTCTTGAAACAGAGGTGTCTGTGAGGCCTTGGGAAAAAAAGAATGTGAGTAATATAATGGAATAGAAAGAGAGACAGCTGTGGAGCTATGAATGATTACTTGCTTGACGACGTTCTACAGCCTAGTTACTTTGGCAATAAAGTTCAGCAATAATTTTTTTCTTATTTTTTTAGGAACGAAGTAGATCACATAATTCAACAAAATAATTCTTTTGGGGGATTCTAGCACTGGTGAAAATTTTTCACGTTTCCAGGACCGGTATGGCCCAGACAATAATTCATAACTTCATCATTACGAATTCTGCCGATTTCATATTTCGGGGTTACAATCAGGATCGGTTGAGAAAAGAATCCACATCTTCAGAATAATTTTTCCGGGTGTCCAGGGCCGGCTTCTCTCCAACAATAAATATTAACTCCCTTATTGGGAACTCTGCCACGGTAACCACGGTTACAATCAGGATCGGTTGAGAAAAGAATCCACATGTACAGAAAAAAATTTCCAGGCGTCCAGGGCTGGCTTCACTCTAGCAATAAATCTCAACTTCCTTATTAGGAACTCTGCCAGTTTCATATCTCAGGTTAACAATCAAGATCGGTTGAGAAAAAAATCCACATGTTCAGAATAAGTTTACCGGGCGTCCATGGCCGGCTTCCCTCCAGCAATAAATCTTAACTTCCTCATAAGGAACTCTGCCAGTTTCAAATTACAGTATAACAAAAAGAATAAAGCCCGGAAAAAATATTCTGAACATGTGAATTATACTCTTGAACGATTCCCTTTGTTATGCTGGAATACAAAACTGGCAGATTTCCTAATAAGGAAGTTAAGATTTATTGCTGGAGTGAAGCCGGCCCTGGACGACCGGAAAAATTATTCTGAATATTATGGGGATTATTTTCTCAACCGATCCTGATTGTTACCCTGAAATATGAAACTGGCAGAGTTCCTTATAAGGAAGTTAAGATTTATTGCTGCAGTGATGCCGGCCCTGGACGCCCGGAAAAATTATTCCGAATATGTGGTTTCTTCTCTCAACTGATTGTGATTGTTATACTGTAATATAAAATTGGCAGAATTCATAATGAAGAAGTTATGAATTATTGTCTGGGCCATACTGGTCCTGGAAACGTGAAAATCTATTACCAGTGCTAGAATCCCAAAAAAATACTTATTTTGCTCAATTTAGTCCTTCGATGTACTTTGTTCCAAAAAAAAATAAAAAAAAAAGTATTGCTGAACTTTATTGCCAAAGTAACTTACGTTCCACAGGCATTAATTCTCTTCAGCAAGCCCCAAAACCTGTTTAAGGGTTCAGTTAATTTCTGAAATCATCTATATTTGCATATATTAAATTTTGCCAGGCAATTTATTGGAAAAATCTTTATACCGGGTAGCCACGAAATGTGTTGTCACGCCATCTGGTTATTTTCAGGAATTTGAGTTTGGGATATGTTGTATAAGATAAATTTCTCTGTATTTGTTCATATTTGAATACGAAATAGGACTTTTGAGCAGGATTTCAGAAGAGGGTTTATTCGTAATTTTGATCCTTTAAAAAAAAATATGGTACTTACATTCTGTGTGTGAATTGATTACCTGGTTCTTCTTCTAGATGTGGACTGTATATATCATGTATTGAACGGAGTTTCCAAATTATAATAATCCTTTAAACATTGTTATAGAACATTTATTCAATTATCTCGTATTGAAATCTTTTAAAAGTTTTTATGTCAATCTGACAAGTTTTATAATATATTCTCTTCAATCAAGTCATCAAGGATGAGCAGGACTGAACTCACAAATACTGGGTGAATTTTCCCCTTTTCATCTTATAGGAGTCATTGATTTAAACACATTCTGTATGAAAAAAAAAACAAACACGAGTTTTGAACGAGTTTGAACGAGTTTTAAAAAACTTTCCAGTTGCTCCAAATCGATGCACCATTTATTTGTATCAACAATTGCCCAAGCAAGATAGCTCTTAAATATGAGAGCGATATAGACGGAAACCCCATAGTAGAAATGGACAACTGTTTATAGCACAATAACGTAGTACTATAAACAATTCTACACAATTCAAAATGTTTGGGAAATTGATAAGTTCTACCAGCCAAGAAACGCATGGATAGAAAAAAAAAACACCGTAAGAGATAGAGAGAGTACAAAAGATTTTTTCATCTATCTGGCTAATTGCTAAGATCTGACTAGTAATCTGCGACTGGTTTTGCGTGCACTCACTGATATGAATAATGAAGAACGTCTCGATGTACATGGGGTTTGAACACAAAAGTTTCATACACAATATCCCTTATATCAGAAAATCATGTCAAATTGTCATGCTGTTTGTCAGATACAACTGGACTTCAAAACAATATTTCCATTTATTCTGTATGCCACGAAAGGCTTCTACAAAAGCTCTACTCCTACGGCATAAGAGGACCTGCATACCAGCTGCTGAAGGATTACATATCAGATCGAAAACAAGTAGTAGAAATTGAAGGAATAAAAAGCGATCCTAGGACTACCACATACGGTGTCCCACAGGGTACGGTGCTTGGACCTTTGCTATTCATTATATATATAAATAGTTTAATGACACTACGATCTGAACGTAAACTTATCAGTTTTGCAGATGATATGGCAATAATCTACAAGGGGAAAACATGGGCAGATCTAAAGACCACAACAGAACAAGACTTGAGAAATGTATGTGACTGGTTTAAATACAACAAACTAACAGTCAACAATCAAAAAACCTACTATTTACCTTTTACATCTTACTCAAATCACCTTCCAAACCTGGGAACCCTGAACATTGGAGACGACATTAGTATAAAAGAAAAAGATCGGTTGAAATATCTAGGAATTACACTTGATAGACATTTGAGGTGGGACTTACATATCGAGCAAGTGAAAAACAAATTGAGAGGTCTACTCACGAAATTCAGGTACCTAGTAGAATTTCTGGACATAAAGAACTTGAAGAAGCTATATTATGCACTTGTACAATCCCAAATGTCTTATGGGATCCTAGGTTGGGAAGGTACAGCAGAAAGTAACATACACAATTTGGGTATCATACAAAAATGGATCCAAAGAATAATATCGAGAAAGAACATAAGATATCCCAGTGACAAGCTATTTTCAGACAACAATATTCTTGATACCAGACAAATATTTTGCCAACGGATCCTGATGTATATTCACAAAAATAAAATTAAGTTAACACCCATCGAACACCGCTATGAAACTCGAACAAAAAATAAAAATATGAAATATCCGACTTGCGAAAAAACCGCCGGCCAACGATCAGCAGAATTTCTTGCACCAAAAATATACAATTTACTACCAGACAATCTAAAATCCATCAAAAGTTATATCTCCTTCAAATACCATGTAAAACAATGGATGGCCACTACAGATAGAAAAATACTGAATAACCTGATAGACCTAAAGTTTCTAAAATAAAAAATTAGACCGCCCTATATCCCCCACATACGACTTTTTTCCTAATTATGACTACAAACCTACCACAATGAGACGCAAATACCCTACTTCGACCAAAAAACAAACAAAAATGCTTTCTAATTAGTGGTAATATTTTACTTATGTGATTATTTAAATGTTTTACCTTTTTGATTTCATGTGATTATTTTTATGTTGCGATTATTAGTGGTAATATTTTACTTATGTGATTATTTAAATGTTTTACCTTTTTGATTTCAATGTTTTAACCCATGTGATTATTTTTATGTTGCGATTATTTTAATATTATTATGAAAATGTTTTACCTTTGTGATTCTAATGCTTTAACCCATGTGATTATTTTTATGATGCGATTATTTTAATATTATTATGAATTTATTGATATTATATTTGATTGATTTGATAGTTATATTATATTATTGATACCTACATCACGCACAAGCTTTTGAAGCTTCAGTGATCTTCATGTCTATTTTCAAATTTGGATGTATCTTGTATTTTGAAATTTTTGAAAATAAACATTATATTATTATTATTATTACTTGTTAGTTCTGTCGTGAAGTATAGTGTAATTTTATCTTTAATAATCCATAATTCTGAACTTTCATAGTTTATTATTATTTTTTTAATTTTCTATTATTTATTATCAGTTTGATGAATGAAATGTTCCATCTTTTCCTTCCTCTCGCAGATATCTTGAGTACGCCAGTGAGTGCATGATAAGGAGTTATTTTTTAACGGCAACAGGAAAAAACCTTCCTGCCTGCGGTCATTTCTATTGAATTGATAGTGATTGAAGAGAAGTAAGATTTGATTATTATCACAAATTCTGGGCGTTGCTGTCTGTTTCAATACTAGATATTTGAAACGCCGAGGGAAAGTCGGTATGAATTTGTTTTCTTCTTGAATTTCTGCAGGCTGCAGGAAACACGTGGAAAGATTTGCCGTTCGTTGGAACAAGCCCTGGGAAAAAAGTGTTCGGCATATCTCTAAAGTGACAGCATATGGTTGTGAGGACCGCTGACGGTGGAACTATTGATGACAGTTTAGAAGAGCATGCATCGTCCATAAAAATATCTACAAACCATAGGCAGATTGCCAATCTTTCTACGGTGTTCTAGAGAAGTGAGAGAGCTTGTGAGCAGCGAAGTACCACCGACGCCGGTTTTTTTTAAATAATCTTGAAGTTTCAATATGTATTTGGTTCTGCACTCCATATATGGGAATAGTATAAATCATAACCAGGTGACAGGAAGTGAAATACTTCTTAGCACAACACAGAAAACCAAGTTTTCAGATGCACTTTTATTTGGCAATGGACCTCACATGGTTTTCCCATGAGAGGATACTGCTGATGGTAATACCGAGCATTGAAATAGAATATTTCATTGGTATGGATACTCCTGAAATAGTTACGATGACCACTGTGAAATTGGCATTTTTAGAGAAAAGACATATTTGGGTTTATTTCTGCTTTCACTGGCTGATACTGGCTCACCTATAATGTTTCATATGTAAATTCCATCAGATATTGTTTTGAATCATGTACACAAATCAATTGAGGTGATCCTATCAGTTCCACCTACCGTCAAACAAACAACAATTGGCAGTATGATGTTAAATTCAGAAAAAGCTCATAGCAAAAATAAATTATTGTGCATTTTCGGCTATTTATAAAAAAAAAAGTTGCACTGCCCGGGAATCGAACCCGGGTCGCAAGCCACAAATCCAGAAGTACGTCCAGAGCAGAAGTACATTCATACATGAGGCAGAAGAAATCCTTCAGAAGAACGTCCATAGCAGTACATCCGCATACACGAAACAGCATCCTCTCAATCCACGGTAGGAACCCTCACAAATCCAGAAGTACGTCCAAAGCAGAAGTACATCCTTAGACGAGGCAGCAGACTCTAAATCCACGGGAGAAATCCTCACAAACCCAGAAGTGCGTCCAGAGCAGAAGTAATTCCATACACGAAGCAGCTGCCTCTTAATCCACGGAAGGAATCCTCACAAATACAGATGTAGGTCCAGAGCATATGTACATCCATTCACGAGGCAGCAGGCTCTCAATCCATGGGAGAAACCCCTCACAAATCCAGAAATACGTCCAGAGCAGAAGTACATCCATACATGAGGCAGCAGAAATCCTTCAGAAGAACGTCCATAGCAGAAGTACATCCGCATACACAAAGCCTTTCAATCCACGGAAGCAACCCTCACGAATACAGGAGTACGTCCAGAGTAGAAGTACATCCTAACACGAGGTAGCAGACTCTAAATCCACGGAAGGATACCTCACAAATCCAGAAGTACATCCAGAGCAGAAGTACATCCATACACGAGGCAGAAGAGATTGTAGAATCGAGCGCGGTTCTTTGAAATGTGACTCATGCCATAAAACAGGCCATGTTCATGTTTCCAGAGTTTGCATAACCTACCTCCTTCAGAAGTTCAAAACACACAGTATTTGTCAGAATGATGATTCACTTAGACAGAATACAATTATAGTCAGCTTGATAGGGAATCTTTAGCTGTTATATTTGAAACCAATCATTTCTATAATTATCCTTCTCGCAAAAGCTCCACACTTACTACAGACAATGAGTCTTTGTCTCGAATTTTTTATTCAAATCGACCTTTACCACAGATTGGATTATCATGTTCGATGCAAGAAAGGTAAACAGAACGATAATGTAGATTCCCTGTCTCGTGCTGAAACTATTTCAACTGCAGAAACCATAATCGAAAAGACAGCAAAAGATGAACTCCTTCAAACACTCATACATTCAATGATCTTCGAACCAACCTTACAGACTCCCCATTCACGATCTCGAATAGTATGCTCTTCAGAATGGATCGAGCTGTTATTCCGAAACGTTTAAAGCTTCCAATTTTGGAACAGCTTCATTCGACACATTTAGGAATCAACGAAATGAAGCAGTTAGCAAGGAAAAATGTGCATTGTCAGTGACTAGACAAACAAATCGAATGTCTTGTTATAAGTTGTGAGCCTTGCGCTAAAGTGCACCATAATCCTCCCAAAGCGGTGATTCATCCAAGTGGGCTGAAGTTCCAATACTCAAAAGTACTCCATCAACGTCTTTTAACAATTAATAGCTTAGAAAACATTTTCTCTATACATGGATATCCGACTGTACTTGTTTTAGATGAAGCATCAATCTTCACAAGTGATAACTTCAAATCCTAGTGCAAAAATCGAAGAATTTTCCAGGCCACCCAGCCACTAATGGTCTTGTAGAACGCATCATACAGATCCCTAAACGAAAACTCAAAGCCGCAACAAACAACCAAGCAACGCCATTAGCATCAGGTCAATCACTGACAGATCTTTATCTGAAAAGAAGATTCCAAATTCGTCCAATAAAAAAGCACTGGTTCCAGCTACTTTTAGCCACGCTAAAATCCGTTCCTTTAAGAAGGGAGGGAGAGTTCGAATCCATAAGGGAAAAAAGGAAGTATGGCAGTTTGGTACAATAGCAACAAAGCTTGGTCTTTGTCATTATAACTTTGAATTGGACGCTGGACATATTTTGAAGAATCATGTAAACCAACTTGTGTCCACATTGGTACCAAAGAAACAAAAAAGTCACTTTTTCACCATCAACAATGCCGATGCTACTTGTCATCCCGAATATATCGAAAAGTGACCAGTCAATAAGGGATTGAAACAGGGGCGGATGTGGTGCACTTTACCGGCCCGGGAAATAACCAGTATCCAGCCCCGACTGCCCTGTAGGTAGCTAGCCCTTACCGGCCCAGTAGGTAGCCCTTACTGGCCCAAGACCGACCCACACTTTGGGATTTCTCCCGAACTCCCGATAGGCCCATTCGTCCCTGGATCGAAATATATCAGATCGGGACCTAGCGCTAAGTAATCCCTCAAGCCTGAGATAATCTTTCTAACAATCTAGTCGAGTACCAACCTTACCGACCAATAATTCTCCAAGTCCTAGTCCAGTACAAAGAGATAACAACCATTCACCGGTACCTACAGAATCATCAGAGATACCATCTAGAAAACGACGATCTCCACTTCATCTCAAAGTGTATGTTCCCGAGTGGGAAGAATATAATATCCATACGATTGGATCCATGATGTTTGGAAACTATTCCTTGAGTTCTGTGTTCGGTCTACAGAGATGGTTCTGGGCTCAGTATGCAGTAAATTTAGTTTTCTTAGAACACGTGTGGCAGGTAATCGTTAAACTGGTCCTTTAGGGTTGAAACCGCCAAAAACTGGAGAAATGTAGACAATTTTTTGTTTTGTTTGTATTTTTGACAATGTTGCATTCGGCGCTCGAGGTCGTAAACAACGCAGCAAAAAATCTGAACCACCAGATTTAGTTAGGTCTGGATGTACCTACCTATATACCTATATGGATATACTGATTAATAAAATAATATACGTGAATATTTTACTTAATTTGAGAATAACAAAGTAAGTGCTGCACTAACGATATTTGGTATTTTCACTGGAGAATAGTTAGAGTGCCCATCGGCAAAAATTTTACTGATAGATACTCTCTCCAAACTTTCTGTATGGATTCTTTGGACCAAGTCTGCTACCGTTTTCCTCTGTGACTTTTTTTGTTTCGGGGGCGTTGATTTTTTTTTTAACGCCAGCTGTATCTCAGAAACGAAGCAACTCCGGACATATGTTCATAGAAACTTTTTTTCTTAAAACTACCTAACGAATCACCCTCTGTAGTTTCTTACCGTAGTTAGGAAAACGCCCCCGAAGCAAAAAAAGTCACAGAAGAAAACAGTGGCAGACTTTGTCCAAAGAATCCATGCAGAAAAGTTTGGAGAGTATCTATGAGTATTCTGTTGATAGAAAACAAAATAATAGTAGGTAACTTGTTTAAATAAATGACGTCATAGACGTCTATATACCTAGCCATGCTAGTCGTAATTACGCATGGTACGCATGCGTCGAATTTCGTTTTGTATTGTAAGCCAATAAATTGCTCGGGGTTTTTTGTACTTTTATAATTATTTAACCTACATTTAACAATTTTAATAATGTGATTGATCGAGATGTTGGTAATGAGTCCTATTATTACTTTATGACTTGACATTATTCATTAAAAAACATTCATTTGAGTGAAATGACCTCGTTATGGGTCGGTTCAGAAGTGGATTTGTCAACTTTACGACAGTGCAGAATGGCTGATAGGTTAGAATTCCGGCTGACCTGTTTACATAATAAAAAGACTTCCGACGAAGAACATGTCAGTGGAAAGTGTAGTGAATATATAGACAGTAAAACTTTCGAGGAAATCGATGTTATTCAAAGGAGGAGGAGATCTGGAACTTGGCCGTGAGTTTTTTTATGTCAGATGTTAACCTACTTTTTTATAATACAATGAAAATCATTTTTTCATAATGGTAGTTATTGTATTTATAGTAATTGGTGTATTGATAATAGAATGAATTATATATATGTTTGTATACGATTTCGGAAAATATGCAATGTAAAGAAAACTGTACTTCTTGTAGCTACATTTAACTAAAAAATTTTATAATCCGGTATGGTCTAGTGGCTAGGATACCTGGCTTTCACCCAGGAGGCTCGGGTTCGATTCCCGGTACCGGAATCTTTTTTTTTGCGTTGTTTATTCAGGAGGAAGGAAAACTCGAATATATAATAAAATGTTGGTTTCAAATGACATTGTACAAAATACCACAGATAATTTACGTGTCACATGGCCTTTAAAAATTCTTCACTGGAGACTTGAGTGAGCTGAACAAGTTCTTCAGTGCCTATCAACGTTATTAACAATGATAGATACCTATACCCGATTGCTTACACATCGTGAAATAGAGTTGGTTATGGAGCTTTTTTATACGAAGAAATTTCGCCCATTTTTTTTACACAAAACCACGATGCTTTGGATGTTGTTAGACGTGGGTCCTCCATTTAAGGACACTTAGTTTCAAGATAGAATGTGGATGATATCCGATAAATTTTTATTTTTCCATTCAGAAACAACCCAATACAGTCACCCAGTAGCGGATCCAGGGTTTTTGGTATGGGGGGGGTAGTGAGTATAAATATTCTCATATAAGAAAAGTAAAATATAGATATATTTTCAATAGACATATGAAATAATAAAAACAAGCAATAAAGTAGTTCGGCATGTAAAAATTGCGAATAAAAGTATTTGAAACATTCAAATTACGATATTTTGAAACATACTGCGTTCATCATCAGATCTAAGGACGGCAGTGTGAATATTTTGGAATAGGCGTGAACCCCCTTTACCCCCCCTGGATCCGGCACTGCAGTCACCAATACTTTTTTCTCATGGCTCTACCAGGGCCGGTTCGGCGATCGCGGGCGTTTATTTCACCGGCTACCAGTTCGGCAGTATCCGATTCGAGGCTTCTCTTCGGCTCCCATCGAATCCATGGTTTCCAGTTCTCACTACGAGTTCTTATAGTCCACCTATTCGTGAAATCCCTGATATGGCTGGTTCTTAATCGCGCAAGTCGATTCAGACAATTCGGGTTGGATTAGATAGTTTTGTTCCAACCTAACCTGACTCATTTAACGTTACTTCGATTTCTTAGTCGTCTTTGTTTTCATTTTCCGACTTCAAATTGGCTCAGATAGATTTAGATTAAATAGATTTTGACAAATTGTGTTGGTAGATAGTTTTGATCTAACCTAACATGGCTTATCCAACCTAACATGGATTTCCTATTCGTCTTTGTTTTTCATTTTCCGACTTAAAATTGGCTCGGATAGCCCCCAGGCAAGTTTTGTATCAGACAATGGCTACCAACTCCCGATCGGAGGCCTCTCCTCAGCTCCCATCAGAGAGAGCGTTTGCAGTTTTCACTGATAGTTCCTTCAATAAACCTCGTAAAAAGCCCTGATAGGGATGTTTCTCAATCGGTCGTTAGGCGGCCGCGTGCAATTCTTTCACCTGCACCAGTCCCGCAGTACCCGATCCGAGGCTTTTCCTCGGCTCCCACCTCCTCAGCTCTTATCGAATACAGGTTTTGCTGTATTCACTGCGAGTTCCTTCAATACCCCTCGCCATAAAAGCACTGGTAGAGCCATCATGCGGTCGGGGATTATATTATCGGCTATACCGGTTCGGCAGTATCCGATCCGAATCTTTTACTCGGCTCCCATCGAATACAAGATTTACAGTTCTCACAACGAGTTATATAATCCACCTATTTGTGAAAGCCCTGATAGAACTAGTTCTCAGTCAGGCGGTGCGGCGATCGCGAGCGATTTCTAAACTGGTTACCAGTCCCGAAACTCCCGATCTTCGTTCTCAATGCGGATTCGATCAATCCACCTCTTCGTCAGTGGTCGCGTGCGATTCTTTCACCTGATACCAGTCCCTCAGCACCCGATCCGAGGCCTCTTCTCGGCTCCCATAAAAGACAGGTTTTCCAGTTTGAGTTTCCGCATTAGTGTGTATGCTAGGGTCCCACGGGGCTACGGGTCACTACTTCCTGCGGCGCCTCAGCCATCCTCTATATCGCTTTATTCGTCTCGTCAGGGTTCACTATGAGCAGGTGAGAGTGCCTCGGTTTACGGTCTACAGACATCCCACATTATTATTGTACCATACGGAATAGACAACCCAATATTAGTCTATAGCCACCAATATTTTATCCCATGACTTGGAATTGAAAAAAAAATTCAACAAATTAATAAAATTAAAAAAAAAAAAAACAAAAAGTGGTGAAAATTCACGTGATTATGACGACTTAGTCCGTAGCCAATCCGAATGCGAATGTTAAATATTGGTCATCAATGCAAATGTCTGGCGATGCGCCCAAGTTTGTTGACTAATTTTCACAAGAAATTAGCTGGTATGTGAAAATCCTGGGGAATGCGAACAAAAAGTTTTGAGTCATAACATGGCAATAACGGAAATGTTTCATGTTTCATTGAAAATCACCTATGGTTTTCGTCAAACGTTGAATCAAGTTATGGTGAGACTAAGGACTACGTAAATGTTGAACCTTGAATATTTGTTGTTTGTTTAAACAAACTAAAGAACACGCTTTACTTCCAACATGGACTAAAAAGTAAAAAATAATTGACAGTTTAATTACTGAAATGTAAAAAAGCGTGGTTGCATTCGATCTATATTTGTTTAATTTAACAATATTGAGCGGTCAAGAGCTCAATAGAACTTTGTCAAGCACCCCACGTTTTTTTTACATTTGAGTAAATAAATTAAATGAAACAGTAAAATTGACAATGTCGAAGTACCCTTCTCTCCAAATTTTTCCGCCATGTGGAAAATATAAGGCAAACATCTGACAGAAAACAACTACTTCCCTGGCTAATACCCTAACGGGCATTGAATTATATCTGACAGATATTTGTGTAACGTTCTTCCAAGAAAACTCAATTGTAAATGCTTATTGCAATTATATTCCTGAACTGTAATTAAATTGTGAACTATTTTTTACTTTTAAGTCCATGTTGGAAGTAAAGCGTGTTCTTTAGTTTTTTAAACTATAATTTTTTTTTATAACTAAAAAACCGAAATTTCCGACCCAGAAAACAATACCAATTTTTAATCGAATCTGACCAAATCACAAAGCTCGTCCACCATCCTGGGCCGCCATCTTGAATTCTTAAATTTTGACCAAAAATTCATAATTTCTGACACCGAATACCCTCACACACTGATTTTGGATCGAATCAGATCATAATGACAAATATCGTCCGTTATCTTGGAGCCGCCATCTTTAAATTATGAATGTTGACAAAAAATTCGAAATATACTTACGACCTGAAAAACCCCCACATACTAATTTTGAATCGTATCTGACCATAATCACAAATCTCGTCCGCCATCTTGGAGCCGCCATTTGTTTTTTATACACATGCCAAATTTCAAATCATTCGGACATCTGGAAGTGGGTAAAAATCACGTTCAAAGTTTCCGTTACATGGAAGCTAATATAAACGTGTTATTTAAAAATAAAATAACTTTGCGATAAGTCCTGACTGAAGAATGAACTAGGAGGGAACATAGTCAAAATCTGACATAGTATTTCGGAATCAGCAGAAATAAATAATGAAAAATATTGTCCCTTAAACGACTTCGTAAAATTGTTATTCTTTAAAAAAAAGCATCTCTGATTTTGAGTAAGATAGGGGAAAAGACTCCTCTTCCGAGAACGCCCCTGTTACCGATGTCTCACAGTATTTTTCTGCCAGTTCCATATCATCCATCATCTATAAAAAAATATTTTGTTTCCCAGAAAAAACGAGGAATGAAATGAATGAGAAAGCATTAACCAGTTTGAGCTCCGCCGTTTTATTGTTGATCTAATTTTATCGTTCGTTCATATTTGCTTGTTTTAGAGCAGTCCGTTAGAATCCACCGCGTTACGCTTATCAGTGGGTTCTCTTTTGCTTTCAAATAAAGCATTCGGTTATTTGTTCAACTATGGAACTGAAGAATGGTTACGCACGGTGTGTTAGCCTTATTGACGAGCAGGAAATGTTAACAAGGTATTTTTGAATGAGAAGTATCTTTTAAGGCATGTATCGATTTATCATGCACGTACATATTCGTGACTCCCAGCTATCGTTGTATTTGTAGGGTCAGTGTTGATCTGCCGGTTTTCAGTCAATAGTAGTAGTAAGTTGTAAGTTGAAGTAATAGTGAATTAGCCGAGTAATCCGAGTGCATTTGTATTTTACAAGTGTAGATTTGAAACAGGACCGGTGCAAGCGTTTTCGATGCCGTGAACAAAATCCGTAAAATATGTAGCTTTGGTTATATTACAATAACCACAGACAAATGGGAGCCACAAGTGAAGAATGAATCGTAGCACTTTTAAACTTGGCACATGACTTCTTGACATCATGTATTGTTAGAAAAAAAAAAATGTTTACCAAAAAATCAGGGGTGGAACAAAAAAAAATTTGTATTTAAAAAAATTATAATTTTTTTCTTGCTGTTGTTTCGGAAAGTATGAGATTTATCAAGAAACAATTTCAACATGGTAAAAGATAATTCAATATACTTGGTAATTTCTCACAAAATGCGCTCGTTTTCTCAGAAAACCTGACTGAAATCCGATAACAAATTTCAGGCTTGTTTTAATCCGCCACTGCCATTTCCGGCAGGGCCGAAAATTAGATTTTTTGTCCTAACTTCGCTATAAATTATAGTAGAAGGAAAAAAAAAGTGTATATCGTTCCTGAAGACTTCTACTTCCTCATGCGAATATAACATGTGTGAGTATCTGAATACCCAAAATGTGTTTGATCCGAAAGTCATGGTTATTTTAGTTGATATGAAATAATTATACTGGAGCAGAAATCAGTACCCTCTTTGGACCATATGCAACGATTTTAGACTAGTGAGACAAGTCTCACGTATACATTAACACATGCACGCCTATGATGTTTCAAAATCTGACATCAAATATAAAAATCAATTTCTCATCGGTGAACACGAATCTATGGATATAACAGCATCAAACTTGGTATTGTTGGATTCCTTATGATCACCCCTAACCGGTCATGCAATGATATACAGGGTGCGATTTTTTGAGACACTTTGTATAAATGAAACTTAAACCATTAAAGAGATAGAATGAAACCCTACCCTACCCATGTAAAATTTTTTTGTAATATGTGAAATAAAAAAATTACGGAGGGGACGACGGACTTTTGGTCCTCACTGTATACATAAGCAATACGGGTCAGGCTAGCGCGCCAACAACAGTAATAATACAGTGCTAACAGGGGGGGAGCTGTTAACTTTTGAACGGTTCTACGTAGAAACATGAAAAAAAAACCTTTTCGAGGGTTTCACCAATTCTACTTTTTGAAATAAAAAAAATGGTGATTGCCCAAAACGGGGGGCGGGGGGGCTTATCAACTCAAAATCTTTAAATGGCATGGGGGGTCAAGTGGCACATCGTCGAAAAGAAAATTTCATTCTCTTTACAACCATCTAAACTTTTTTAAATTCCGTTAATAGTTTTTTTGCAATTCAAATTCGAAATATCAAATATAAATGCGGATCTGAATACTACTCATACCTCGAAAAATTTGAACGGTTTGATGTGGAACAATGAAACCAAAAATGTTTTTAAGGGTATTACCGATACTTCGACAGATGGCGCTGGGGGCTCATTAACTTAAAAATTTCGAAAGGCATAAAAATTGAAATTGGAAAGAGAATCGAATTCTGAAATAAAATATATGGTGATTGCTCAATAGGGGGCGCAGGGGGGCCATCACCTCAAATTTTTTTATGGCATAGGGGTCAAGAATTCAATTCTCTTTACAACCATCCAAATATTTTTGAATTTTGTTTATAATTTTTTTCCAATTTAGATTTTTATGCCTTTCGAAATTTTTAAGTTAATGAGCACCCAACGCCATCTGTCGAGTAATTGCAATGTTTCTTCTCTCAAAAAGTAGTATCGGTAATACCCTTCAAAACATTTTTGGTTTCATTGTTCCACATCAAACCGTTCAAATTTTTCGAGGTATTGAAATTTCGATAATGCTATTGTGAATCTAATTGCTCAAGTACATAGATACATAAGATTTCCCTATTTTCCCTATGCCTTATGGCATATGTATACATTATAACAATGTTATTATTTTTATGTACTAATACTTTCCATCTATGAGTTTGCGATTAGCCTGCTTTTTTCAAACTTTATATAAATTAAAATCTCATCACGTTTTTTATAAACTTAAATGATTCTTATAGAAACAAACTAATTCAATTAGTTGTTCAAACAATGTGAACAATTGGTACAGATAAAATATGATAAGAGCGATAATACGCACTTTTCTACCATCTATCCCTTTTCAAAAGATTGTTCATTATTTCAATGCAAGAAACAAATTTTTGATCTGTTATATTTCATAAACGGGTATGAAAGTGGGCTAGGTTTTGGACAAAAGCAGAATCGGTTAATATTCAATTGTTATACAGGTCAACATGTATATATACGTAATCTGTATCTTGTGAAACCCACATTGATCAAACCAAGGTGAAAAAAATAGGAATTGGTATTATTTTCAAAAATATCTGTGAGAAAAGACAGATGTCGCTAATTTTTCTATATAGAAAATGACATCGTGGTATCACCACAGTACAAAGCTTTAGTAATTTCACTTCAATAAAATCTTCGAGGGGGACACAACTAGTCATTTTTTGTACACCTAATGAATGTAATTTAGTAATTACTTGTAATGAAAAATAATAAAAAAGTTTTAGGGGCCAGGCTATTCTCTAAAAAATTATTGAAGGGGCGTATAACATTTGATTATTTTGATTAGCGTAAATTATTCATGTGAACGTTTCGATCGTAAATCTGTAATGGCCAAGCGGTCTAATGCTCGAGACAAAATGAGTAATGAAGCAATGAAAATATTATGGAAGGAGTTGTTTCCCCTCGAAAATATTGGTTAAGATTCCATTTTTTGCATTTAGGGACGAGACCAGTTCCTGGGATCAACTGAAAACTATTTTACTACAGGCTCCTAGATCATATTTCACTGCTTTGATAGAATCAAAATGGCAATAACAATAACTAAATAAATATATGTCTATCCTGAACAAAACTTATGAACAAATATTCAATTGCCCTTGTGGTAACCCGTACTTCACTCTGTATTAATATTTTGAAATTGCTTTTTGTGATCAAAGTAGTTGCTGTTGTTTTTATGTCAGATTTGACGAATATCAAAAAAGTTGTTAATGAAAAAACTAATAAATATTATTACCAAAGCACAATCTACACCCTCATCGAATACCAACTTTATTAATGCTGCTTTTGTATGAATTCAGAACAATTATTATTAAATTTATTTTGAACAATTTTATGAATAATGTTTATTTTTTTTCCTTGGTGTGTTGGCATCGATTGCTAAGGTCATTAGCCACGTGTTCTGGATAGGCCTTGGTACTAAATCCATACGCCACCTTAAGAGCAGCACCGTTCATTATTAACGCAACAGTGAATCGTGGAGGATTATCCCATTATTTTTATCTTTTCGTCAGGAATTTGCCCGTCAGGCCCTCCTACACATGAAGGGCGCAATGGTTTCATTTACCCAGATAGTCAATCCCCACGTCCGTGGGGTGAACGATTACTGTGTCCGAGAATCATGTGCCCTGAGTAGACGGTGTGAACCAAAGATGACAGCCTTCTGCATTCCTACGGCTAAGATATCTGCCGCATCACGGCAAGCCGGTAAGATTTTTAGATTAGAGAGCAGCGTGTCCATCATTCCACCGAGGACGGAATGGTTCGGGTAGAGCCTGCGGAGTTCAAAGAGAGAATTTGTCCGTTTTCGTTCGTTTCGCCAGGAGCCGAAAATTCTATGACGAAAATCCAGTAGGACTACATCAGGATTATTTGCTTGTATTTGCTTGAGGGTGTGGAATGAGTAATGCCAATAGATTGGATACTTCTCATTCTCCAGAACCCCGGAGCATAAGGCAACATCAGTGTCTCGTCTATGCCGAACGAGTGTCATAGATGGTAGTACAATCCTCGTAGCGCCGCGTTGTGCCTGTGGATATAGACTGAGACCGAATAAGTTTGACACGCAGACAGCAAATGCATTATGGTTCTAGGCATCCCTAGTGTCTTGGACCTCTATACCCATCACGCGACTACGGTAGTGTTGAAGGCACCATCCTGGTAGGCCATTACGAATCCCTCGGGCTCCGACTTTAGCCCACTTGACCTGAGGAATGCGAAGGTAAAATGTTTGGATAAGCCAATGCATTGGTGTATACTAATGTATCTTCAGGAGGACCTCAGTCTCCGCTTCAATGTGAGCTCTTTGCTAAACGGGCTCCAACTCGAGGGCAGACGTTGGACCACGTTCAGTGTCTAAAACGAGACCAAGTTCATCGGCTGCATGTACTGTTGCCTCAAGAAATTATCTGATCTCTGTCTTTTCATGGCCACGAACCATGCAGTGAAGGGGATCTGATCTCCTGATGACTTTACTAGCTCCATCTAGTACCATTCTGTGATTTTACGTCGAGTTGTCGCAGCTCCTCATCACTCCAAATGAGTCGAGTAGGATCGAACCGGCATGCAAGCATATTAGTTACAGCAACAGATCTGTCGGAGTTCATTGAGACTTGCCGCGGATCTTATCATAATTTTTTTCCATTGGGAATACGTATCTCAGCCGTGCCTCAATATCCGGAGGTTGCGCTGGTGCGATTCACCCAGATTGTCACTCCCCAGGCCCGTGGGGTGAATGATTATTGGTTCCGAGGATCATGTGCCCTGAGCAGAAAGAGTGAACCAAGAGGGACGGCCTCCTGCATTCGTCTAGCTAAGATTTCTGCCGCATCATGGCAAGCCGGTATAACTTTCAGATTTTGGATCAGCGTGGGCACGTGAAGGGGAAGTGGATGAATGACATACAACAGAGGCAGTCCGGAGAGTTTGGCTCAACTATAAAAAGTCCTATCAGCAGACGGATATTTCAGTTATTTCCGAATATTAAAATTTTAGAGATACCTGCAATTTTTCCAGCAGAACGCGTTGTAGTCAATTAATACCAGTACGATGTTTTCCCACAGAATTTGGTGCACGTTCCGTATATGATACTGGGGCAACTTCTGATCCCGTAGAGGATGTTTTTCTTGCACAAGAACGATAAGTTTGTCTACATCCATCTCTAGGGTTTATTCCATTCGCGCAATCTTATTCAAACTGACTCGATTTTCGATGATTCGATGCATTCGTCTGAGCTCGGGGCTTTATCAATCAAAGTCCTCGTGTGAATTCGCTTCCAGTAGACATTTCAGCCTTTTTCTAGCGTTTCCATTGTCAGCCTTTTTCTTGCAACCCTTGCGCATGCCCTTCAGCCTTTTTACTGCATCAAAAAGACTGGCAACATTATTGGATAAATTCTATATTCGCAATTTCGTTAAATTTATAGAGTGTTTAGCAAACACCCTAAGATTTATGTTGGTAGCAGGGCATTTTCTGTGATGTAAACCCAATATTTAGTTCATGTAGGTACATAAAAATATCGAGGTGAATTTGATTACAATTATACAGACAGAACCCAATATTTAGTTCATGTAGGTACATAAAAATATCGAGGTGAATTTGATTACAATTATACAGACAGGAAAAATTCAATTTTGTTAAGAATATCATCATTTTCGAAACCAAATCTTACAAATTGCAAATGTCAAAATAAAAACACTGACAGAATTATTGGAACAATTCTATATTTTAAGGTCAACTCCGCGCAATTTCGTTAAATTTATAGAGTGTTTAGCAAAAACCCTATAATTTATGTTGGTAGCAGGACATTCGTGATGTAAATCACAATATTTTGTTAATGTAGGTACATGAAAATGTCAAAAAGTTGCAAATATACTGCGAGGTGAACTTGATAACAATTATATAGGCAGGAAAAATTGAATTTTGTTAATAAGAATATCATGATTTTCAAAACCTAATCATACAAATTGCCAATGTCAAAACAAGCTTGGCGACATTGTTGCAACAATATACAACGTACGATGTAGACTTTTGCTGGCAATTCGGAGTTGCTAGCAATAGTCTTATAGTGAAAAGGCTGAACTGTGCTACTAGGCTTATAAGGAGCTTCCGGGTAGTTGAGTAGCCTTTCAAATCAAACCAAAATTAGCGTTATTGACCAGGAATATTAATTCGATCTCAAAGCCAAAGTCATATATATCACTTACTTTACTAATTGATTGGAATGTCTGCTAAAAATATTTAAAAATACGTAATAAATTTGGGGATATTTAAAAACTTTGGCAACTCCGCAGTGCGGCCACTCGCAAATTGTCCCGAAATAGTGAGTTCGCCGGCTAGTGCCTAGTGAATTTGCTCAATAAAATCGAGCCTTTTTGTAGGGAGTTGTTTTTTTAAAATCATAACCTCAAAAAATCCAATAATTCAATGTTTTCATTCCTATTCTGTGTCATCATAGTAGAGATTCCAAAGGTTAAAATTATTGTCACTAAGATCAGGAGATCCCTTCGAGTCGTTATTGGGTGAACATTTAAATTTTGTCTTTTATTTTTCAGGAGGACCAGATCACTTAATGCTCCTTCACCAGTTCAACAGTTTGGGCCATGTGGTCGTATAATGAAAAATTCGTCTATGGTTATGTAAGTATATTTTCTAATTTCGTACTTATCGTACTCATTACCTATAGTTGGGTCACAATTCAGGTTATTTCACTCAAAAATAAATAATGTAATGTCTAAATAAAGTACGTGATTGCCGGCTGCTGAAGGTAATTATGTAAAATGTAAAACGAACAACATTTTAATTACGCATTTGAAATAAAAATCAAGGTAAAATATGATGTTCGATTTCACTCAATGGATCCAGTTTTTAATTTCAGAGGAACACTGAAAAATAACAAGATGATTTTGTAAAGCAGGATCGTACTGTGTAATTTTTCTGAAAATAAATTTTATCCACAATCACCTTATAATTGAAGTTTTATCCACACTTATGAACCGTATAAAGTACCACTTTATCCACTAGTGGAATAATGAAAAATACAATCTTGAATATCAATCACATTTTACTTATTTATTATTAATATTAACATTAACATTTATATTAATAGACATTTCGTTCTTCGTTTTATCATAATTCAACACCTCCCGATATTTTTGTATGTTATTTCAATGATTTTTGAGGAGGTGACAGCCGCTGTTAGAGCAAAACGTCAAATCATTTTGTGATGAAAAATTTCCGCGATTCTGATTCTAAATGAATGTGATTGTGAATAAAACGTTGTATTGCATGCGTGTTTTAGATACATTTTATTTGCTTAAGAAATTTAAACGCTCGAGCTTCGCTCTCGCGTTTAAACATTCTTGCGCAAATAAAATGATATCTAAAACACTTATACAATAAATAACTATTATTGTCGGGTTAATAATAACTTTATTCTTCCCAAGAAACATTACATGTTTATGAATAGGGATACAGATAGATAGAATACACAAAGTAATTTACAATATAATTAGTAGCCAAAGTTAGGGAAATATGAAAAGTTATAACGATATAGGGTGGGGGTGGAGGTGTTAGTAGAATACTGAGAACCTAATGAACCCATTAAATTATTTCTAATCTAAAACAAATATATATATATATATATATTTTATATATTGATTTTATACATTCTTATTCAGTTGAGTAAAGGATGTATTTTAATTCGATTTTGAATTTTACTATTGATTTAACTGTTTTTAAGTAATTAGGAATCGAATTGTAAATTATTATTCCATTATGATATAAACATTTCTTTCCAATTTCAGATTTAACATTATTAATAGATAAAAAATTTGTTTGTCTAGTGACATAATTATGAATTTTGTCAATTTCAATAAAACTTATATTAGATGTTATTTTTATTTTATTTTTAACAGAATGGATGAAGCAACATATTTTGAGTTTATACAGGGAACTTAAATTCAAAAGCCTATTTGGTTTATATAAATTTATTTTTGGTTCCAGATAAGGTAATTTATAAATACATTTAATTGATTTATTTTGCAATGATTTCAATGGTTTCAAGATGGAACTATTTGCAGTTCCCCATACAGATATGAGATATTGAAAGTGTGAATAAATCAAGCTATAATAGATGTTTTTCAAAAATTTTAGTGGTATATAATTTCTTATTTTATAAAGAACACCTATGAGAGGTGATATTTTCTTCCGGATACTTTCAATATGCTTATTCCACGTTAATTTTTCATCGATATAAGTAAAGTCCTAAAAATTTTGTTGAGTAAGTATAATTTATAAATTATTTTTCATAATGAATGAAAATGGTGGAAGTGTCAATTGTTCTTTGTTGTATGGATAAAGTAAATATATTCGTAGAGACGGAAGATCAATATAATTTTGTTTTTTGATATGCCTTAGGGTTCACAATAAATATTGACAATACACTGATGGAGACAAAAAACCTGGTGTGGGAGTCCATGTACCGTAGAATTCTATTGTCGACAGGTAGAGCAGCACACATTGCTGAAAAGGTGAATTCTTGCGCGAATGTTCATATCGAGTGCCTTATCACTAGATATATTAGAGACTAGAGAACCTCGTACGACTAATGCGCATCATGGGCGTGCATGTTTTCACGGTTTCAGCTATGTGTGCCGAACTGTATGTCTCTGCCTCTACTATACTCTACTACTTCGTTGTTGTTAGATGTTGGCTGAATATATTTCTTTCTCTATCCCCCACCATGATTTCAACCATAATGTCATTTCACGTATTCAGTGAAAATTGGAATTATTTGGTACACGGATTTTTTTCAAAAGTCAAAAGTCATATGATATAGTGGTGGTTTATTTTGGTCTAGGAACATATTATTCTCAACTATTTCTTCTAAGGGAATTTTATTTTTCCGACTTCAAAGTCGGAAATTCCGACTTCAAACTCGGAAATTCCGGCTTTGAAGTCAGAATTTTATTTTTCCGACTTAAAACTCTGAAATTCCGACTTCGAAGTCGGAATTTTATTTTTCCGACATGAAAGTCGGAATTTTGGAGTTAAACTCGATATTTCAGTTTTTTTGCTTCATACAAGTCACACATTGTTAATCTTCTTCAGTGTGACGAAAGCTATTTTTGTGTACTGAGTATCAACAATCTAATTGAACGATAGTCGTTGCCGACCGATGTTTCACCCTTTTTACTCTAAAAATACACACCGACGTAGGCTTATTATGGCAAATACCTGTCAAAAATAACTACTCCCCTGGCTAATACAACGACGGGTATTGCATTATATCTAACATACACTTATGCAATGTCCCTCACTGCAGAGGAGAACATTACAAGTGCTCCCTGCAACAAACTAACAGAATTTTGTTTTGATTCGTACAGGGACACCACCTGCAGATTAGTTTCTCTTATCAATGCAATGGTAGGTCACCACAGACAGCTCTGAAGCCATCTGTTCCCTGTTCGAATCAACTCATCATTCCAACTATTTGGCTGCTCTGGTCTCGCGCGAGGAAACTGGCAAACATCTGACAGAAAACAACTACTTCCCTATTTAATACCACAACGGACATTGAACTACATAGAACTGAAATATCTAGATATAAAGCTCCAAAATTCCGACTTCACTTCAAAGTCGGAATTTTGGAGCTTTATTAGGCATTGCACAAATATCTGTTAGATTAAGTTCAATGTCCGTTGTGGTATTAAATAGGGAAGTGGTTGTTTTCTGTCAGATGTTTGCCAGTTTCCTCGCGCGAGACCAGAGCAGCCAAATAGTTGGAATGATGAGTTGATTCGAACAGGGAACAGATGGCTTCAGAGCTCTCTGTGTTGACCTACCCTTGAATTGATAATACTTGCATAAAATTTGTCAAAACGTCAAATTTCCAAATGGTGTACAGGGGGAACAAAAAAGAGAAATTTTGATCAAGAGTAAAATACCCATTATTATTGACATTATCAAAAAGTTCATTCAAGGAGGTTGTTCAGAATTGCAAACAATATTAAAATTTGGAGTCACAGCCAGAGTAGTTTACTCTTCATCAAGATTCTATTTTTTGTTCCTCCCTGTACACCGTTTGGAAATTTGAAATTTTGACAACTCATATGAAAGTATTCTGCAATGTGAAATAAAATTTTCTGACAAGTCGATAATGAAAAAGTTTACCATATGGTGCAAACTTTTGAAACTCACTGTATATAGTCTAGACCACATTTTGATAGGCAACCCATTTCTGGCGTATTCGTCTATTTATGAAACTTCATAAGAATTATGTTTCATCCGTTAAACAGAACGGTGAAGATCGACCTCTATATATTCTTAGGTCTTAAGCCGTAGACATTTGATTTTTTTCACTATTAAATCGTGGTTTTTTCCGTCACAGAAAAAAATAGTGTATTATACACGGGAAAAATAATAGATTTTAGCTCTCGAGCTAAAATCTAATGGTTTTTGCTCGTTCTTCAGCTGTCTAGTCGCAGGGTTGAACTGTTGCTTGTCATCGAGGGTTAGTCTTCTTAATAATCGTTTTTTAAGTCTGCGAATTTGCCTGATTAGTTCCTTGTTTTTGGGTGGGATCCCTCTTTGGAGGTCGAATTTGGTGATTCGAATCTCTTTCGAGCTTTGCTCAATGGCCTTGCAGATAGACTGGTTTAGTTCAATGACCGCTGTTTCTAGTTGCTGCGTCGGCGTCGTGTCGCTCCTGGGGATGTGGATGTGGTCGTGAACGGTATGTTGGTACCAACAAACTGACTGGTTTTTCTCAAGGCCGTCTTGTCTGCCCTTTTTGAGGTTTCGAAGGGGCGTCTGTCTTCTTCCAGTTCTTCCGAAGGATCGAAGTGTTGTCTTTTCTTAGTGATGTCAATATCCTCTTCGCCCTAAAGGTATGTGGGGCTGTTGATTGTGCGAATTATTCTGGGGTGGCCTTGTTAATAGTGCTGTTGACCTCTTGGCATTCTTGGTGGTGCCTTGTATCCTACTGTTTACTGCTTCCTGCCATGGGGTTAGTGTGGCATTTTCTATGCTGTTAGGGCCACTGGTTTGGTTTAGTATCTGTGCTTCCTACATTGGGCTTGGGTGTGGAGAGGGGCGGGCTGACAACTCTGTGTACTCAAATTAGCTATTTCTTTAGATTCTCGCCCTCGACTCTACCAGTTTCGGAAAGTTTTCAACTGGGGTATGGTGGTTTTATGAGAGCGTGAAGAATATCTTGCTATAATGTAGAGAGAGCATTACAATTTCTCCTCTACTCGCTCGAGGAAGGGATATCAACTTAGCTGTTAATTCGACCGGCGAGTCAATAGGACAGGCGCACAGTAGTGCGTCTCTCTGATTTATGTGGTATTATAATATCATTGCGTTCCTTGTTGCTCGCGTAGATTTCTATCTATACCAGAGTTGAAAAGTTTCCGATACTGTATGCATGAAGAGCGGACAAAGTATCCACCAACGTATTTATTGCATTCCAAATTTGATGTTGCATATATAGGCACGAGCCGAAACTTTTTTTTTCAACTCTTGTTTATTGATAAGCTGATGTTCTGACGAGAAACATAGGTTTTGAAGTTGGGTTATCTATTTTCAAATGTGTTTTCATTTATGTTGGATATAATAATGAAAATAACTATTTGTAACTCATAGTATACATACGAGTACATCCCTACACTTCTAGTCACATTCAAATTTTGTCATTTTCAAGAAGGAATGCATATATTTCAAGAATGAACAGCTTCACTCATTTGAACTTTTTTCAAAAAATAACTTAGATTTTCCGACGATTTTCTAATCATCAGCCACAATACCGCTAGTGTGTAAGTGTGTCAATATAATCTGTGAATAAAAAAAAACCCTTGCGAAATTCTTTATACACCTCTCCACACTGAAATCCACTGCGTTTGAAAGTTTTTCAGTTAGCAGTCTTTTATATTTTCATTCTACAATTTTTCTATTTTTTCAACTCCTTCACTACTTTTAATTACTCAAACGTGTTCACTCTAATCATTTGCATATTAATGATCCTTGATTTGATATGATTTTTGCATGTAACGCAATTTAATAAATAATAATTTTTCTCTGGAAAATACCATAACCATTTATTTTGGATGATTAAACTTTGCCGCCTCCCTAGCGGCTCCCCTAATCCTATGGTCTTCTTGTAACTTGTTGAAAAAATTGTGTATGGACGTGAACCAAACAAAATATAAAAAATTACGTCCATATTGGTAGTACAGTAACCACAGTCAAATGTAAGCCACAAGTGAAGAATGAATCGTAGCACTTTGAAACTCGGCACATGACTTCTTGACATCATGTATTGTTAGAAAAAAAATTATTTACCAAAGAGTCAGGGGTGGAACACAAAAAACATTTTATTTAAAAAAATGATATTTTTTTTGGCTGTTGTTTCGGAAAGTATAAGATTTATCAAGATACAATTTCAACAAGGCGAAAGATAATGCAATTCTCTACAAGAAATATACTTAGTAATTTCTCACAAAATGCGCTCGTTTTCAAAGAAAACCTGATTGAATTCCGATATCAAATTTCAGGCTCGCATTAAACCGCCACTGCATTTTCCGGCAGGGCCAATCAAAAATTAGATCTGTCATAACTTTGCTAAAAATTATAGTAGAAGGAAAAGTAAAAGTGTATATCGTTCCACATGCAAATATAACATGTGAGTATCTGAGTACCTAAAATGTGTTTTGTCCCACTTCACATAACCCTTCTACGATATTTACACGGAGGATCCGAAAGTCATGGATATTTTAGTTGATATGAAATAATTATACTAAACCAGGAATCAGCACCCTCTTTGGACCATATGACTAGTGAGACAAGTCTCACTTATAAATGCCAAAGAAAAACCTGGGTTTTACTCCTGCCTCAGTTTTCAACTCACCCATAATCCCGGCAGTTTCTTCAGTAAATATTGAAAATAATCGCTCATACACATCCTACATAAATAGTTACGTATGTGATTTCAAGCTTGAGGTTTGCTCTTCACAACAGTGTTATTAAACATATACACAGGATGTGAATAAGCGATTATTTTCAACATTTACTGAAGAAAATGCAAAGTTTTTTTTTGGCATGTATAAGTGGGACCTGTCATACTACTTTAAAATTATTGCATATAGTCCAAAGAGGGTATGGGTTGCTGCTTCAGTAAAATAATTCCATAGTTACTAAATTATTCATGATTTTCGGATCATTCGCAAACATATCTGTGAAGTGCGACAAAATACATTTTAGGTACTCAAATACTCGCATATTATATTTTCATGGGAAGGTAGGAGTCTTCAGAAACGACATGAACTTCTCCTTTTCCTTCTCCTATCATTTTTAGCAGAGTTATAACCAATCAAATATTCGGCTCCGCCAGAACTTTCAGGGGCGGCTAAGCGTAAACCCGAAATTTTATGTCGGCGTTCAATCACGTATTCTGAGAAAACGAGCACATTTCATAAGAAATTACTAGGAATAATTTTTGTGGAAAATTGCATTGTTTTTCACCTTGTTTAGTTTTTTTTTCCGATAAATCATATACTTTCCAAGATTACAGCAAAATTCTATTTATTTTTAAACAAAAAAAAAAAATATGTTCCAGGCCTTGAATTTTTGACGAACAATTTGTTTTCGTGTTCATCATACTAGCATAGCAAAACCCAATCGTACTGGATTATGGGACATTTGATCGACGACCAAATGTGTTGGGGATTAAATGCGAGAGAAGCCAACCTTGCTTCAATAAAATGAACGATTTCTGTGAGTGATATTTTTTAATAACATCCTCCCTATCTATTTTATTTAATGAATTTTCACTTTCAAATTTTTTCTTGTCTTTTCAGTTAGAATCTTTCACAATATCTATCAGATGTAGTTCAATGTCCAGCATGGCTTGTGCCGGGGAAGTAGTTGTTTTCTGTTAGATATTTCAAATAAATCACATTTTTCATTTTTCAATGTTCATGGGGAATGTTTCCCTTTTCAACGTCTTAACATGTTCATAACTTTTTCACATTTTGCCTTTTAATTTCATTTTCAAATTCTGTCGATGCCTTGAAACCTCCTTATATTTTCTATTACATCCTGTATATCAACTAATGCAATTCCTATCGTGGTCGCATAGCATATACAATTATCACTAATATGGCTCAGGTGTAATTCTTTCGATGCTTTTAAACCCCCTTATCTACGTGCCTGGTCCTTTTCCATCTCTAAACGATAAATTATAAAAATTAAACCTCAAGAACTGAAGTGAGAAAAACTTTTCTCCACAAAGGAAATTGAATTGGGGAAATACCCTACCAAGTGAGGAATGAGATACAGTATGTGTAGGCGGTATGGAATAGTTATATTATTCAAAAATTATTATCCGATATTAATTCAACCTTGTCATTTTCTTTCCTGAATTGAGTATGTTGGGAAAACCAAAGAGGATACCAAACACAAATAATGAAAGCCCAAATAATTTATGGCTAATACCCATAAATTTACTTCATGGCGATTTTGCGTGGCAATAAAAGTCATCCGGTGCGGTACGGATCTGTTCGATAGACTTTTTTATCAGTTTGTATATATCTACGTTTCAGCTGGAGGTCAAATTACTCACTGTTCATTTAGAAACAGTAGTGTCACGATGATAGATAGGTTGTGTTGATTTACAAACTATCGATCGGCAATCGATTTGAAATTATTACCTATAGCCATGCATTACCGCACAGAGGAAACGCGTTTTCCCGTCGAAACTGTATTTTCCAAATCGCCCGGTAATGATGACTGTAAATGACAATACGATCACTTGTTCCATGAATGTATGTTTTGTATGTAAATTATTATTGTGATGAAGGTGAATTTTAAAGCGGTCGCAATATTTTTCTGTGATATCGAAATATTTTGTGTTCGGTAATGTGTTTGTCCACAATGGTCTGCAACGGTGAAGTGTATTGCCTCCAGAAGGGTGAGAAATGTCCGAACGCAGTTCCGATTGAAGAAGTCTTCGCGTTCAAAAGTGTTGAGAATGGCGGGGAAAAACGTACGGAAGTGTCAGAAAGAAGATACGAGTACAGGTTTGTTCATTCTGAAACATTCTTTTTTAAAAGCCTCGGGCTACTCGATATAGTTATATTATCAATAAAATATTTTGGGAATTAAATTAGACGTTTACTTGAATTTTTTATAACACTATCCAATCGGAGAACTAATGAGCTAATGAAGAAGATTTTAGGGTTTTGATTAAAACGAAAAAATGTAATGTCATCGTTATTTATATTCCTCGCCCAAAAACATACTAATTCATTCTTAATTTCCAATTTTTATACCTGCCACCTTTAGTTTGTAACAATAGTTACTGCAGTTTCATATAGTATGTGGACATTATCAAACGATTAGTTCAAAGTCGTTTGATAATGTCTATATAATCCAGGCAACGAAGACCAAAAAGTCTGAATAAGTAGAGGAAATAATTAATGTAGAAGCCAATTTTGGCACTTTTGTAGATGTCCTCAACATAATAACATAATAAAGGGACTGTTGGATGAAAATGAAGTTAAGGTTGGCAAGGGGTCTCTGAAGGTGCCCTATTCCAGTTTTTTCATCAATAACTTGAAACTACCTCTAGCAGAAAATGTCGCGTTACTTAATTCATGTACATGAAATTTTCTACATAAAGGTCCTCTGCAATTTTTCGGTTTAGGATTAATACTGAAGGCGATAGGAAGGAAGAAAATAATGAATAAAAAAAATATGTGTTAACAATCAAGTTTTAACGATATGCTCAGACTCCGATTGAAGAAGTCTTCGTCTTCTAAAGTATTGAGAACGGCATGGAAAAATGTTCGGACAACTAATGGACTAACTATCTGTTTTTATTGTTAAAAATCAAGTTTTATTGATATACCCAGTCCAACGCGCCACTGGAATGAACCTGTCTTTCCGCCTGACTCTGACTGAGTAGACCACTCGATCTACAATATATCTGTGGTTCCAACTGCAGGCTGTCAGTTTGAGTGCATTTCTCACCGTGTGTGTGAAATATGTATTTCAAATGTACCCCTGAAATTGCCACATAGTTTCTAAATACTGGTGTCTTTAAATCTATATAACAAAAATGAATCACTAAATACTTAGCGCAAAACTCGAGAACAGCTGGAGCAATTCAATAAATATTCTTTGGAGTTCGAGGAAGGTTCTTAGAGAAAAATTGGAAAAATTACCAGGAAATACGTAAAAACCCCATTTTTATTTTTGATGACCTAATTTTTTTTTTCATTGCAAATTGAACGATTTATTTTTTTAATCAAGTGAATGTAAGGATAATGGAATTATACGACAAACAATTCTAGAATGTTCAAACAAGTTCTAGAAAGTTGTAGGAAACCGTTGAGTGAACCATAACTAAGAATACACTTGAGTGATATTGTCTAAAGTTAGGACACCAGGCAGACGGGGGCTTGGGAACTTTCTGGAAATTTTTAGAGTATGCGAGAAAACTCAAGAATGTTTCAAAGCTTCTAGAAGGTGTCGAAAGATTTTAAAGAATTATGGAATAAACCAGAACTGAAGCATAAAAAAGAATCAAAGTTCTAGAACGAACTAAAGATAAATAAATTATTAAAAGTTAGGCAACCAGGGGGAGGAGGTGTTGGACCTTTCTGGAGATTAGATCTAACTCCAGTTACCACGAGCGACACTGTGGCCACAGACTACGTTTTGAAAATGATCGCATGCTAATGCACGACTGAGTGTGGGGGCGCTGCGGTTGCCATAAAGCAGGGATTATACCTGCGGCGTGTGCTTCGGCTCATCGGCCCCCATCGAAGGCAGCAACGAAGATGATGAAAATATAGATTTTGACGATTATTCCACTTGAACTAAGATACACGTTTTTTTATTTGCCACATTTTGTAGTTCGGTTCTTGGATACCTATACAGAGTGAACTATGATCTATTACCAAAAATTAAATGGGATACCAGCCTATCATGTGAAAACATTCTTGTGAAATTTCATAGCAATCTGTGGTGGTTTTTAATTTTTTTTGCTCGCTTACCTTCGTTCTGATTCCGCCTATATCCCTCAACGTTCAGTGTCTGTGGTTTCATGCGAATTAACAACAACAGTACACGTGTACTGTCATTTTTAGTTCAATACAGTGTTCACTGAGAAATTTATTTCGATGTATTTTTGTTAATCGATCGTTTAAAATATAGATTGATTGAATTTTGTGCTCAAAATAATGATTATGACAGTCCACGTATGTTCATCCAGGGGTGACGCTTTCCTACACATACGAAAGATATTTTTTTGTCCAAATTTCTGGAGCGAATTCTGTTCGCCCTTCTAGTACTATTATATTCTTTCCATCTATAGTACCGGTGTCAGTGTTCTCAAACATTGCTGGCATTTTTTATCCATAGTTTCAGCTTCATTTATGTCCTCCATACTCAATCTCTTAGAACAGTTTTCTTGTCGTATTTTTGAAATACAAAATTTTGTTATGTTTATTATCCAAGCTGTGACTCTCAGTAATTTATTCCAATCAGAAATGTTTTCAATATCTGGTAAAAATGTCTCATTTCTAACGGTTGTGATGTTTACACTTTCGATAATTTCAAAATCTTTTTCTAAATTTGAGTCTTTTATTTCCAGTACATCTTGTTGTTGTTGTTCAAGTTGTTTCATCCAGTTGTTTTAAAACTGTCCAAATACTTGTCTACATGGTGTCGTTTGGTGATATCATCGATTAATCCCGTTATATGTTCAGATTGTTGTGCATTGCGGTTTTTTACGAACTGAGCGCAGGTAGGTAAACACGTTGCACCAAATATCATTACTTGCAATTGATAAACTTCTGGCTCTATCTATGTTACGGTTTCCATCTCGCGACAAAAAACGTATTACAACTTGGTGAAACATTTCTCAAACGTCACTTGAAAATGCTATTTTTCGTTGTCTAAATTTCAGTAAGACTGCCGTTATAGGTTGAAGAAGATGAGAAGAAGAAATGAGACATGAATTTAGACTGACACCGTTGATTGATTACTCCCAAGTGTGGCAAGTACCACGTTTTCGGTCCGTGAATCGCTGCCTCTTCTCTACTCAGTTATCTAGCATAACCTTTTTCTGCATAATTTCTTTTTCCATTTGCTTTTAATTGAATATTACAAGTTATTAACATCATAACAACACATAATACATTAGTTACAATATAATATTCAGTTACTTTATAATAGATACAAAATGGCACGCTCAAATGACAATAACGTGACATAACCAAAGTTGTTGATTTCATTTTCACATCATCAATGATACGATAAACTTGGCGCAGAGCGTCTCGTCGCCTGGCAACATCCTCGATTAAAAATTATATTCGTTTCTACACACTGTAGAAACACGAAGGCTTCTAGTTTGATTCGTGAATAAAGATTATGAGAAAATATCAAATTGCGGATATTGGGCAATAAATGAAAATGAATTATTAATTGTAATGATACTTATTAGCACACGATTGTTCGATGGGATGATAAGATATAATAAGATATGACCGACTATTTCTAGCTATAATTAATTCATGAGTAATGATTACTGAAACACGAGTAAATCGAATGACCCCGCTTTTCCCAGTTTCAAGAATCGTTACTGAACGAAGTTATTATAATATAATATGCAGGTAATGTCAACATGAAAGATAGAAAATCTAATGTCAGAAGAAGTGAAATATAGTTAAACATATAGTAATATAGTCTATGAGGTGTGAAATAAGTGAACAGTCCTTGGTGTGGAGTTCTTCCGCAATATGAATTTTGGTCCTTCGAGCCGGATATTGGATTTGATTTGAATTTTGTGAAAACGGCGTATTGTAGCGAATCGCATGTGATTGATACTAAAAAAGGTGGATGAATGTAGCTGAAATACAAAGAAATATTGTTATACAATTTTCATCAATAAACATTATTCATGATTTGTCGAAAAATATGTAGCTGATATGAGTCAATAGTGGGTGTATATTACGGTTTTGGTAAAATTTCGGTGTTGTGTCATTTCCGAAACAAGAAAATAATATGACGGTTTACTTATTAATTACGACATTCACAAAAAATTAATGCTCTTCCCAAGAATTGGAAAACCAAGTGGAATTCAGATGTACTGATTTACGATACTTTTCCTTAAACATCTTCAAGAGAAATTTGAACATCAGGTAAGTGAAACAGTTTTCAATAAATTCATTCAAAAATATTGTATAATCAGATTTTTCAAATTGTCGATATTGTAAACTGAAAAATCAGTAGCCTATGATTCCTCTAATGGGTCAATGTCTACTGAAAGACTCACGCCAAACGTGAGACCTTTCACATTTACTGGCATGAACGTTTTTGGACCGTTTCTGGTTTCTGTAGGCCGAAGGAAAGAATACAACTCAAAGACGAACTTATTCTCACCCTATTTGCGGAACTAGAGAATATGTCTACTGATCCTGATGATTTAGAGGAGCTCACACTCAACAATTTCCTCATTGGATCTCAAAATAAGATGTATCAACTCGGGGTGAATTAGGATTTGCGGAAGGAATGGAGAAAGGTGCAGAATCTTACTAATGAATACTGGAAGAGATGGGGAAAGAGTACATACCAACTTTCACGAAGGGAAATCGTTGGTCCGTAGATAATGAGCCTGTCAAAAAAAAAATTATGTCGTTATTGTCATGGAAGACAAATGGAAGACCGTTTCTGGTTTCTGTAGGGCGAAGGAAAGAATGCAACTCAAAAACGAACTTATGCTCGCCCTATTTGCAGAAGTAGAGAATATGTCTACTGATCCTGATGATTTAAAGGAGCTTACACTCAACAATTTCCTCGTTAGATCTCAAAATAAGATGTATCAACTCGGGGTGAATTAAGATTTGCGGAAGGAATGGAGAAATGTGCAGAATCTTACTAATGAATACTGGAAGAGATGGGGAAAGAGTACATACCAACTTTCACGAAGAGAAATCGTTGGTCCGTGGATAATGAGCCTGTTTAAAAAATGATTTCGTTATTGTCATGGAAGACATAATGTTAAAAAGCTCCTGAAAGTAAGGTCGAATAGTGAAAGTGTTTTCTGGCCGCGATGGCAGAATACGTGTCGTTGAGGTCAAAACAAAAAATGGAATTTTCAGAAGACTAGTCTCCAAATTGGAAAAAGTTGCCGACTAGATGTCTTATTTTCGAGGAGGAAGAAATGTTAGGTCGTCGAACTGTTTTTGTCTTTAATTGGTGTTGAAAAATAATTTTGTCAAAAATTTGGACGGTTATTTTTGAAATAAAAAGTCACATTGTCAGTCAGACTTTAATTTCATTTATAAGGTCAATTAGTCGACAAAAGAAACTAAAACTGTTTACAATATATATTTATTTTATTTAGTCATAATTTTTTTATTCGTTATGTTATATATTACCTCCTGAGCATTTTCTGTAATTGGGTGTATACACCTGTTGAAAATAAAAATGTATCTCGATAGATATTCGTGGAATGATCTTGAAAATACTTTGACACCATCCAGATAAACAAGTACCTGTAACCACTTCATCCCCTGAACTACTCTATTATTGGCTATGTCTGAAATTTTTTTATGGGGCGTTACTAAGTTCGAAGGGTAATTTATTAAATTCAAACAGTCCAAATGCAGGTGTTACGAATGCTGGCATATTCCTTTGATTTCTCTTCGATCCCTTGCCAATATCTTCTGAATAGGTCGAAGATGGAGAAGTACCTAGATTTTCCATTGATGCTTTACAAGGGATAGTTTGCCTTGTTGGTAGTATTGTTCAATTTCCTGTAGTCTTCTTAAAATCACGTTTTTTTTCTTTTCGTTTATTTTCTTCGCCAAAACAGTATGGCGTGACCACGGTAGCTGTGATGACTTATAATACCCACATCCAGCATTTCTTCTGCTTGATCTTCAATTATTTTTCTTTCTTGAGATGAAACTTTGCACGGTTTATGTGCGAAGGAAAAATGTTCTAGTAAATCAATTTTATGTTTTTCACAATTATTATCTGTAGATTCCATATCTTTGACGTCCATAGCAAAAGTATTCTTGAAATCATTTGTTAGATTCTCAGTTGCCCTGTTCTCCTTACAAAGGGGTCGTTTAACGATTAATACAATTTTTCAAATTCGTGTTCGAATTTGGGTGCCTGTGGCTATACCCCCATAGCTGTCCTTAATCCAGGGTTGCCTTGCACTGCCTATAAACAATTTTTTTTGTTTTTTGTTTTTCCTAAGAGGATATTCCAGTCAGGCCCTGTCTCCGGAGCTCCGACACATCCGGAGGGCGCGCTGGATCGTTTACCCCGATAACCACTCCCCACGTCCGTGGGGTAAGCGATTACTGGGTCCGAGAATCATGTGCCCTGAGCAGACGCAGTGAACCAAGAATGACGGCCTTCTGCATACGTCCGGCTAAGAGTTCTGCCATATTACGGCAAGCCGGTATGATTTTTAAGTTCGAGAGCAGTGTGTCCATCATTCCCCCAAGGACCCCTATAATCAGAACCACCATTTTAACAGAATGGTTTGGGTAGAGCCTGCGGAGTTTCGATATTTAGTCCGTTTCTCCTCCTCTTTTCGGACGATGTTCGTTTTACCAGGAGCCGAAAACTCCATGACGAAAATCGTCTTACTCTGATGGTCGAGGAGGAGACTACATCAGGCTTATTGGCTTGTATTTGCATGAGGGTGGGGAATGAGTAGTTCCAATATATTCGGCACTTCTCATTCTCCACAACGGACTCAAAATCCCCCGGAGCATAAGGCAACACCGGTGTCTCGTCTATATCGTACGAGTGTCGTAGATGGTACAACACTCGTAGAGCCTCGTTACGCCTGTGGATATAGGCTGAGACCGCATATGCTGGACATGCTGAAAGCAAATGCATAAGAGTCTTAGGCGCCCCACGACATGCTATTTGATTATTATTATTATTATTATTATTATTATTTGTCATAATTTTGTGGTTTCCATGTTATACGGTCCTCATCCAAAAAGTCAAAGATTTAATCCATTTTCCAATGCATGCGTATATTTAACTTCATAAATCCTGTTAATTCTTCAAAGTACAGTAAGCTGTGAATTTGAGACACTATATAATATTTTATTCACTTCCGTAGAGAACTTACAATTGAGAATTTGAAGTGAAAACTCTACCTACAGTATCGGAAAGTTTTCACCTGGGGTATGGTGGTTTTATGAGAGCGTGAAGAATGGCTTGCTATAATGTTGAGAGAGCATTACAATTTCTTCTCTACTCATATAAACTGAGCTGTTGATTCGTCGGGTTGGGTAACAGGATAGGCGCACAGCAGTGCATTTCTCTTATTTATGTGGTATTATCATATCATTGCGTTCCTTGTTTCTCGCGTAGATTTCTGTCTATACCCCAGATGAAAAGTTTCCGATACTGTATAGTCATCCCTCTGCCTCAAGCAGCACATTTGGCGAATGGTTATTTTCACTTCACAAAGTCTTTGAATAGAAACTGATTATTGCGAATCATATTAATCTATTTGTAGAGAGCGCAGTCATACTCTTTGTTCGACAATATGTGTTGACGGACCTACGAACCAAACACGTTAACTAAATTTTAGCATCGTCATTTCGTAATTATATGTTTAGGCCAGATTGTAAGGTCAGTTAGGCAACTGTCTGTTATCCCGATATAAGCAGCAAATTTGTCGATAAAACACATTCCTATGGTTCTTATAGGGTATGAATATGCCTATGTATATGACAGCCACGTGAAAATATCAGCGAGAAAAATTAGCACTTTTCTTCAGAAAATCCTCACGAAGGAGTCAGAAAGTCAGTGGAATCTCAAAGTTTCAAAACTTTTGTAATTATTTCGAGACCTCATTGATCAAAAAAATTGTCACGAATTAAAAATATATATGTTCCGGTCAAAAAGGTTAGAAATCTGCCAATTTTGCAGAACTTTTGGAATTTATGGTATATCATAGAGAAATGTTAGTTTTCGTTAAAAAAAAATGTTCCGTACACTTGAATTGGTTGCAAACTTGATCGTGATATGAAATAATATATTCAATACTACTCGAAGTTTGCAGAACTTTTGCAATTTCCTCAACGAGCATACAGAAAAATTCAAGTTGATTGCCATTTTGACAATGTTGCGTTGGAAAACTTTTTTATTATTGATTTCTCAAAAAATATCATTCCTGATGAAAAGCTCTGTTCATCCAAAACCCAAATTACAAACGCCAGAATTGAATTTTTCACGCTATACGAGGGAGATTACCGCCTAAGATCAATCATAACCGCCTAAGATCAATTTAATTTTTCAACTTTTTTCCCCATTTTCTCCTCAATGTCCTGTACAACATAAGGAATACTATGCTACACGGTTGGTATATTCTTAGATATGAAAAAATCACTCTCTGGATATTCTTTCTTGAAAAATTAAATTGATCATAGGTGGCTATGATTTGAATTTCTGGATCAACATTCGATTCTGAACAATATTTCCCCATGACTTCTACTTCTACCGTGAAAAATCAATTATCAGGAGATAATTTTTTAAACAAAGCATGTTTTTTAATCTCCATTGTATAGGGTTGTAAAAAATTCAATTTTGATATTTGCAATTCAAGTTTGGGACGAAGCAGAGGTTTTTATAAAGAATGGTATGTTGATAGTGAAATATTATAATACTTTACGCACACAAACCACACAAAAAAGTGGACTTTTTTTGACAGTTGTAGAAAAAATACTGTATGAAACTCGTGAGTAAAATGTTTTTTTTTACTCGTAGGAATGCCGCACTCCGCCTACGGCGTAGTGCCTACGGCGTCGGGAGTCAACATTTCCTACTCGTAAAAAAATTATCACTTAACTCACTTGATACATAAATTACTATTCTGTAATCTTATGTAATAATGGAGGTCAACACAACGGATATTCAACCTTATATTATGTTAGTTAGGAGTAGAAATATTCATGAATTATAAGCAAATTCTAATAAATTTGCTGATACCTAATTTTTCAAAAAGAAATAACAAAAGTCGTCAATAATAATTCTCATAAAGTAGATATCTTAATTGTTTGTTCACACCTGAGCGCGTAGCCATGTGGTGAACGATAATGCAAATGAGATGGCAGTTATGTCCAAAATGTAGTCGAAAATGGAGTATTATTATTTTATCGAACAACACTTGTACAGCACACTGTCGAAGAGTGAAATAAAATAATCATTAATAACATATTAAATGTAAAATAAACAATCAATGTGTTATTGTTGTTGAAAAAGTTTCTGATATTCTGATATGGAAGAGTAGAGTAGAATCTGCATATTCATTATGTAAGTCTTGTTTTGATATACAGTTTTTAATGGGAAAATTAAGACAGAAGATCAGAATATTTATGACACCAAATTATTATCGGTAGTTTTATCGAATAAGTAGATAAGCATTTGAATAATTTATTACCCCATCGAAGTATCGAATATGAATTTGCCGGGGAAAATATGAGGAAAATGTATAACAGAGATCACTACGGAAAATTGATTGACATCTAACAGATGAGTACTTGTGCAACGTTCCTTTGTAATAATAATAATAATAATAATACTCCCTCATAAACACTCGTAGAGTTCGGGTAGAGGACGGCTATCATTATTTGCCGTGGCGCTCCGGGGCGATTTTTGGTGGAGTATTCACTTTTCAGCTGTAGGACAACTAGGAAAACCTACAGCAGCACCTCGGGTGGTCGGTTTACACTCCAAGCTAGCGCTAGATGAGATTGGCATCTAGACAACTCAATACACTTGCGTTTCAACAAGGCATGCGGTCGCTTATCGATCCTATATAAAGTTTTTGTGAAAAAAAAATCTGATGTATCTACATCGAGCTAGAGCCATGGACGTTTAAATAAATGAACTGGACCTAGCTGTTTATATTCTGATTTGAAGTCGTGAATGGTCACAATCTGTAGTCGTGTTATTGGGTTGACGTCATATCACGTCGGTGATAATTTGTTATCAGGAGTAATATAATAAGTGGTATGATTATTAACGATAATTTTTCGGAATATCAATGAATTGCAATCCCAAAGCTGAAAATACAACGAGTCCGCAGGAAGCTCACCATAGATGGACAAATCATCCGCGGCTTGTGCATTCGGTGTGTGTTCTATAGGTACAAATGAAGACACTTCGTTATTTCTGAAGTTTTACCCATTTTAATTTTTTAGTCTTTAAGTGGTACCAAATAACAGATTCGTTGCGACACATCATCTTGAAATTATAATCAGTCATGTCCTCTGATTGGTTATTAGTTGGGAAATCAACTAAGTATACACTGTATACAGATATAGGTAACTAAAAAATGGGGATTCTGAATACCTTATTCACATATAAATATACTTATTGAATATGTAAATTACCACAGTTTAATCGATACGTTTTTTATTCTTTCTCTTTTGTTGTCGTTCACTGTTTCCAGCTGCCCATTCTTTATTTTATATATTAAAATGAATTTAACGATTTAGAAAAGATAATAGATAGGTAACTGACCCCTGCAAACTTGAATGATAACAATCGAAAAAAAAAGATCTATTTGTGAATAGTTGATACACTACTATACTTACATCATTTTCCCAGCAGCAATAATAATTATGCATTCCAGAATATTTTTGGTATACCTCAATTTTAGCTGAATTCCTATACGTGGCAGTTTTTCACGTGAGGTTCTGATTTTTTTCCTAGTCTTAAGTAATATTATCATGTTATCTTCCTTTGATTAGATATTGTTTCAATACGTTTTTATTCATATCTGATTCGATTCAAACTACTTTAGCCAAGAACTTAATAACGTAAGGTTTTTATTGTCTGACATGCGTATTTATCATGCAAAGATATTGTTTTCCTTAAAAGGTATTTCTTGTTTTAGTTATGAATTATCTTGAAACAGTTCATAATATGAAGTTGAAGAGATCGATCGAAATAGCCCCAGTTTCGAGGTTTAACATTCTATCTGTGAAGCGTAGGTCACATAATTCAGTGAGAATTAACGTTTATGCCATTTAGACAATGGAAGTTAAAAACAATTTCACTCAAACTGAAACATTGTCGACTATTTTCAAACAAACCATGCAAGATTTTTCCAAATGTTATGTATAGGACTTGTAAACGCTGTAATTTATAATAATAATGATAATGGTAATAGGTCTTTATTACAAGTTATTATAACAATATTTTATTTGCAACTACTTGCAATGTAAAGCTTTTATTTAACTTGCAATGGATGTATGTATGTTCGGGTGGAATCTTGCAACTGAATTTTGGCCCACTTCTAGTTGTCCTATTAACTTGAAATTTGGCAGGTTTTCATAATTCCGGTGACCACGCATTATGAAATTTTTGTTAGAGTAAAAAAAATGGCGGTTCCAAAATGGCGGATGAGTTTTGTGATTATGGTTCGATTCGATTCTAAATTGGTATGTGGAGGTTATTGGAGTCGCAGATTATGAATTTTTGGCCCCAATTCATAAATTCAATATGGTGGCTCCAAAATGGCGGACGAGTTTTATGATTGTGGTCCGATTCGATTCTAAATTGGTATGTGGGGATTTTCGGGGTCGAAGATTATAAATTTCTTGTCAAAATTCATAAATATTATGGCGGGTCCAATATGGCGGACAGGTTTTGTGATTATGTTCCGATTCGACTCTAAATTGGTATGTGGGGTTTTCGGGATCGGAGATTATGAATTTCCTGTCGAAATTCATGGATTTAATATGGCGGCTTCAATACGGCTGGCTTTCAATACGGCGGACGAGTCCGATTCGAATCAAATTAGGTATGTATATTATAATTTCTTAAGAAGATGTGTAATGTAGGTTATTCTGTGAGTTACAGATTCAGATTACGAGATTTAAAAGTGAAATTTTAAGGATGTATCACGTTTAGGCACATTTTGTTACACGAGAGAGAAGAAAGCTATGCCGTAGAGAAAAGGAGAAAGCTATATATTTCTGGAGGAGATTTTAACGTAAATTTTGCAACAGATGATTCTTTACCGCTAACTTTCTTCGCAAAAAATATTGTCTGTACATAAATAACAAACTCAACGAATCAAAAAAAAATCCGGAACTACAGTAGATGTAACTTTTACACGTCTTCTTGAAAATATGGAATCACCGACATACATATCATATTTTAGTTATCACGAACCACTAATAATAGTATTACCAATTCAAGCACCAACCAATGACAGAATAAATATTGAATAAACGAATATATATTTTATGGAAATTTTGTATTGTTGTATTTCTCTTTAAATGTTCTCTCTGTGTCTCTTATATTGAATCTTTCTTATTCTTCATTTTTCAAGAAGTTTCACTTTCTTCACGTATACGGTGCTGCACACGCATTTTTTTTATTTTAATGATTCTACATAAGTAAGTAGATAATTTACTATAACACTTTCAAGGCCAACCTTTCAGTGATGTTTATTCCACCATTATCATTACCACAACACGTATTCATGCGAACTGTTGGTAATTATAATGAAAAAAAAAAATGTTTTTGATAAAGAACACTTTTTAGTTTATTAAAATTCAAAAAACATCAAAACAGGTCGAACCTTATAGCTGAAAGCAAGTCCCTGTTTATCAATGTATTGGTAAACTATTCTTCAATACATATTATGTAATCAATATACCACCGGGTTTCCAAGGAAAGCGGCTCGTCCCCATAACGTTTTTGATTCTATAATGAATATTTATTGATTATCATTTTGATTTATATGAATATTAGTACAGTTCTACTCACCTAGCCGAAAACGTGAAAACATGATGCGCCCTCGTCGCACAACGGACTATATTCCTTAACATATCCAGTGATAAGACACTCAACATGATCGAACGTACGCGCAATTTCACTTGTTCAGCTAGGTTTGTCGAACTGTATATCTTTTTCATTTCATAATGCTAGCTTTGAGTGCACATCGGTCACCCGGGATGGTGCTGTAGGTTTTCCTAGCTGAAAAGTCTCCCCAGAGCGCCACGGCAATTGTCGTCCTTTACCCGCATAGGCTATGCCTTTGGGTACACTCTATACGAGTGTTTATGAGGGAGCATCATTATTAAAGACTAATTATCCGATCATTTGAATTCATCAGTAACTTCAAGATTTCAAGGAATGCCTGAGAAACATATATTTATATTTTTTTCCATGAGACGAGATATTTTGAAGCTACAATCTTTTGAATTTCTGTATTTAAAAATAAATTGGGATAACCGTAGGGGGTGTATCTAATACCTAGTAATATTATAATAATATTTATTTATAGCACATTAACAATAGTACATTTGGCAAATTTCTCTTTAAAATCTACTTAAGTACAGACAATTATTCTTAAATTCTATACTCACAAAAATAGTCACAGATATAATAAAAATAATCAATTTCATTGTAAAAGGTAACCTAGTAGAAAAAAATGCATAAAAATTGCACAAACGTTGCTTCCAAGAAAACAAAAAATATCTTAACAAAATGCAATCAATAACAATTTTTTTAAATCAAAGTTGGTAGCATTATCAATAATTTTCTGGTTTCCTTGTAGCAAAAATATAAATTGGTATGAAAGTGACAATAGTTTTATTGTCCAAGGAATACAATTTCTTGTTGAAAACAGTGAGCAGCTTATGGAAAAAATCAAAATTTCTGTCACTTAATATGTAGAATTACCTATAGGCTGTAAATAAACAATAATCACAGAAGCGATACCTATATGGTAATCACTTGTATGTGATAGAGGAAAATTTACAAATACATGAATAAATGCTAATTACTAATACTAATACTGATACTGGGGCATATGGTTAAATACTATCTATTTTTATTGTTATATTTATGAAGTATAGATTAAGCACAGACAATAAATGATTATATAATCAAGGGTACATCATATATAGGTTAGTGTAAGAGTAATTTTAAAATTGTAAGGTATAATATGAAAGGCTGATACAAAAGTACTATCGAGAGGGCTTATATTATAAATACATATAAAATACATTCACACACACACACACCCAATATCTGCTTACCAGCTTGACTTGGCGATAAATCCTGAGGAACTGAGCAGCGTTTATCGCAAATAAGGTTGATCTATTAGTTGATGAATTTGATCACGAGGCTGAGAAAGAATGTATGATTTCAAATGCATTTTGAAAGAGTGGGTGTATACCGTTTCTTTCAATTTGGTAGGGAGGGAATTATAAAGTTTGGGTCCCAGATACATAAAATTTTTTGTCCGATTGATTTTATAGTTCTGGGGGCTAAATAGGTGTTATTTTTGTTTCTTGTTTCGTAATTGTGCTGTATGATGTTCAGTGTCGATAGTACAGAACAAAACCTCATACTTCTGAACCAGTACTGAATATGTTTTTTTTTTTCAGGATAATTCAGGACCCCGCTAGTCAAAGGCTGACTTGGTACAAACCTCCTCTTACCGTTCTTGTGATTAAAAAAGTTCGTGATGCTAGTGTGTACCTGCCTTTTGTTCAACTCGTCCATTGGCTCATTCAGGTAAGTTCGATTGATGTTGAGTGCAGCTTGACAAATCTATATGTTAATGTCGAGAAACGTATGAGATGCGCGAATTTAGATTGATGAAGTATTCGGACGATAAAGAGGGTAGTAATTAAAAAAACACTTAACTTCACAGTGCACTTCGCGATGCAACAGATAAATATAGAACTGACCAGTTGTAACTCATACTTGTTTAACGGACGCTACTGAGCTCTTCTGCTAACGCGCATCGATAGGCGTGGCGATTTCACATCCAGATCTAGATTTGTCAAGCTTTACACCTTTTTGAAATCAACTTAAAATCAACATCTTGTACTTGGAATATGTTTGTTAACACAATGCACTCGAAATGCACCGTAGAACGAAGTAGAGAAGTGAAGAACAGAAAATACGCGGATTCTTAACCGCACTCTAGCTCAATGGCAGCTATAACTGGCTATAACTTACAGCCGATTTCCCCTAGTACAATTAATTTGTTGATATCTTGATGATTTCATAACGCTTTCAAAAAGTTTCCAAACATGAAATATTTTTAAATAATGGTAGATTTTTTACTCAATCTTAGGAAGCCTATATTCGATTGTTTTTACTCCTCTGCCCGGTTTTCAACGAAATTAACATTTTTTCATAATATGAATCGAAAAGTTCCAATGACTCACATCGAATTGCCTACTAATACCGTTTTTTTTTATCGAACACTTTAGACAAAATATCACGGATATTTTTGACACGACCAAATAAAGTACAATGCAGTACTAGAATAATTTTAGTTGATGCAAATGTCGCCAATGATAGTTTCTTCAGATTTGGGAGGACACCTAAACTGCCTTAGCGAACAATTTCGCTCCTTCAGAACTTTTTTCCCAGGAGTCTCAAAACCCATGCATTTTCCAACAGTAGTTCTGTCATTAAGAGAAACTCAATCATTTACATTGTATCATCATTTTTTTTGATCAATGCTTCTCAATACCTTGTGCATAAACTATGACAAAAAAAAAACAAAATGTAACTTTTTTTTTTTGATTGACGTGGCCGTTACTTGATGGAAATCCATAGTTACGACACTAAGGTAAAAAACGATTAAAATTTCCACAATATTTATTGTCTATGCGACATGTTTCGATACACACTATCTTTTTCAAGCGAATGTAGTACATTAAACTATTATTCATTGAAATTACTTAAATACCTTTCTTACCCATTAACATAATTAGGGGCTACTTATAATTATCGCTAATACCTAGACTCATACAACTTATAAAATTGACATAACAATGAACCTACCTGGAAATCTCAAAACACAACCACCGCTCAATTGAACAAATTTAATAAAGGGGAACCGTTCATGTCCAGTTGATCATTCAATAAACAATATGAATTTTTCAATTTCCAATAATTCTAAATAATTAAGCCTAATGCCCTTATTTTCCACATGAAGAATTTCGAAGTTTTCATCGAAGTCATGGCCTTCCTCTAAAATATGATTGGTATATGATGAGTGTGTTTTATTTTGTATGAATTATATAAACAAAAGCGACCGTGGTAGTGAAACATGTCGTGAGGTTGAATGAACGTTTACGGAGATCAAATCGTTTCCTGTTCATACAATAACTATGGATCTTCCTCAAGAACGGCTAAGTCAATCAGAAACTCAACAAATATGCCAAATTCATTTCATATTTGCAATAAAAACCTGAATTGGTCGTCTTTTTGACACTCGTTGAAAAAATACTGTATGAAACTAGTGAGTGTAAACAACGACGCGAAACCGGAATTTGGATGAGTTTTTGTGTGCGAAAAGGGTACTTTGTGCACGTGTTAGGAACAACATTTTTCCTACGAGCTTTATATCAGATAACAGCAAAAATGAACAAATTATAATATATTCATTAATTCTTCCTCCTCCTCGCCAGAGAAGCTCATTTTAGCAACGTTTAAAAAAAAGTGTCTGTATTAATTCTTGCTGACAGAAACGGGGGAACAATGTGACACCACGTGTCAAAGTGGACGGACGCACGTTTGACAATAACCCCATTCGGTATTTTAGTCGAATTCATCGGATTAGTCCGTATCGTTCATTTATTGCAAACGCTTGTAGGGGAGGTAAATATTGGTCGTTCGGTTTTTCAAATCCGTTCTGTCAGAGATGAATCTTTTTGCTCGGATAATTTTGACGGACAAATACGATTTATTTGAATGTGTGGTTATGTTTATGTTAAATCTGTGGTATGTTATGAAATAGTTGGATATTGAAAGTTCAAATCGAAATGAAAGAATTACCTTGAAATAACCACAGTTCAAATTTCAAACTTGAATCTTGTTTTACAAAAGAATACAACTTTAGTTTAAATGTTGCTTAACAACATTTTGTCAAAGTCAATCCCACGCTGATCTCGTCCGATTCGTTCTAACTCCCGCTGCCGAAATTGTAAATAGTCCATACATGCTTAGCTACAAAACAGGCATGTGGCCTATGTCATTCGTTTACTAATTCGTCTTGACAACGGAATGTAAATAACTTTGACAAGTAATACCTTCAGCTCCATTTATATCAATTTTTGGGTTATGACACTTTTTGAATATTATTGTTGTCTGTTTACGCGGTAACTTAGTTACGCGCACAAGCTACTTAGAATGAAATAGCGGAACGAATAATCATGAAGGAAGGGCAAGAAACAAACTTCAATCCAGGCAAATATTGAGAAATGTCAACAAACAGCGGGATAAACGTAATAAATGGCCACGTTTATACCGTGCGCGAATTTGGTACTCTGACCAAGTTGACCTTAGCAAATTCGGACCAATGGAATAAGTCATTAGTCAGCTTACCAAGAGACGGTATAAACGTGGCCAATATTTGCCTGGATTGAAGTTTGTTTCTTGCCCTTCCTTCATGATTATTCGTTCCGCTATTTCATTCTAAGTAGCTTGTGCGCGTAACTAAGTTACCGCGTAAACAGACAACAATAATATTCAAAAAGTGTCATAACCCAAAAATTGATATAAATGGAGCTGAAGATATTACTTGTCAAAGTTATTTACATTCCGTTGTCAAGACGAATTAGTAAACGAATGACATAGGCCACTTGCCTGTTTTGTAGCTAAACATGTATGGACTATTTACAATTTCGGCAGCGGGAGTTAGAACGAAACGGACGAGATCAGCGTGGGATTGACTTTGACAAAATGTTGTTAAGCAACATTTAAACTAAAGTTGTATTCTTTTGTAAAACAAGATTCAAGTTTGAAATTTGAACTGTGGTTATTTCAAGGTAATTCTTTCATTTCGATTTGAACTTTCAATATCCAACTATTTCATAACATACCACAGATTTAACATAAACATAACCACACATTCAAATAAATCGTATTTGTTCGTCAAAATTATCCGAGCAAAAAGATTCATCTCTGACAGAACGGATTTGAAAAACCGAACGACCAATATTTACCTCCCCTACAAGCGTTTGCAATAAATGAACGATACGGACTAATCCGATGTATTCGACTAAAATACCGAATGGGGTTATTGTCAAACGTGCGTCCGTCCACTTTGACACGTGGTGTCACATTGTTCCCCCGTTTCTGTCAGCAAGAATTAATACAGACACTTTTTTTTAAACGTTGCTAAAATGAGCTTCTCTGGCGAGGAGGAGGAAGAATTAATGAATATATTATAATTTGTTCATTTTTGCTGTTATCTGATATAAAGCTCGTAGGAAAAATGTTGTTCCTAACACGTGCACAAAGTACCCTTTTCGCACACAAAAACTCATCCAAATTCCGGTTTCGCGTCGTTGTTTACACTCACTAGTTTCATACAGTATTTTTTCAACGAGTGTCAAAAAGACGACCAATTCAGGTTTTTATTGCAAATATGAAATGAATTTGGCATATTTGTTGAGTTTCTGATTGACTTAGCCGTTCTTGAATTATGAACCGTACAACCTATGAGTCACTATCTACAATTCAGGAACTAGACTATAGCTCTATTCAATGTTTTTTGCCAAAATATGTTTGCTGTATAGGTACGTTTAATAATTGGTGCTGTCACACGTCTTCTGTCATGCATTCATTGTCAGAAACGCATTCACTTAGACTCTCAATAAAAATATATATCTTGCATCTACAATATTTTCGCAAGTAGTGTGATGGGATGTTTTTCTGTCAGATAATTTTTTAGAATTACATATTTTCCAGAGAATTTTGTTTTAATTTCATTCAGATTGGTTGAATACTACCGAAGATATCGTGGAATATGTGCTAAGTATAGTGATAGTATATTATGTGAAAAGTATCATAAACGACCTGTTATATAGTAACGAGTTCAGTAAACGAGGGTCTAGAGGAGTTTATAAACGTGTTACACACCATACTTTCTTTACAAACATTTATTAAACATAGAAAACTGTATTTTTTTAGGTTTCTCTTATGTCATCATTACAGTTTCAATCGACAGACGTAGCCCGTAAAGCGGGGTTTTAACCACTAGAATCAAATTAATTATATTTAAAAAATGGAGTTGCCATGGCAATTTTTACATATCTGTACTCTACTCATATGCCATTTTAGTTATGTGAGTGGAAAACAATTATCAATTTCTATTTTACTTCCTGAAATCTTTTATCAAAAAATATTTCGCTTCGAGCTCTGAGCTAGCTGACTCAACAAAACGATTGCAGCTTAGGTCTGTTCCAGTTGTAATCCATACGGAATATTATGATAAATAATCTCAGAGCATGAAAACACTATATTTTAAACTTTTTCACCCATAACTAATTATACTCCAAATAAAGATTTCGCACATTTAATTTTAATATTAATAGCCGATATATGAACCATGGTTTTAGTTTGAATAAATTGAAGCCGCGAATCTTGGGTGTAAGGACCTCAGCACCTCCAAAAATTTGTAATAACGTTTTTGCTAGTTTGTACTATTTGGTATTTTTTTTGCAGGAAAAACGTATGGTTGTCTTTGTTGAATCCACCGTAATGGAAGATACTAACCTGGACCAGTACAAATCCTTTACCAAGATAAAAGATTCCTTAATGACCTTCCGTGATGGAAAGGATGATTTGACCGACAAAATAGATTTTATAATATGCCTTGGCGGTGACGGAACACTGTTATATGCCAGTCAGCTTTTTCAACAATCCGTTCCACCGGTCATGGCTTTCCATTTGGGTTCTCTGGGATTCCTGACACCTTTCCAGTTCGATAATTTTCAGGATCAAGTCAATAATGTTCTAGAGGGTGAGTGTGAATTTTTCAAATTTTAATTGGTAATTTATCAGGTGAAAACGAACAATTTTTTAATTGAACAGAACTATGTAGTTACCTATTTATAGTGGATGTTTGTATTCATTGGGTCTAATGAATAAACCTTAAGCAAATGCTTTTACTTAGATTTCTTGAAACAGACCTATCTATTTTATTAACTGATGAGAGAGACAAACCTATAGTAAAAGCTTTTGATAGTTTTTATTCATAACACCCATATTGTCATTCGCGTAACTAGGTAGGAACTCATTCCTTAGCAGCTGAATTCAGAATGAGAATACCTGTCCATCAATAAGTTGACACTCATTGCACGTGAATCGCATATTTTATCTATTTCTGTGAATTAAAGTAAAAGATTTGTTGATTGCGTTTGGTTTTTGTCTTAATATTCATGTTATATGTTATTCAAGCTATGTGCCTGTTATTTGTTTATTTATTCATTTATAATTTAGTATGAAAAAGGTTAAAACATTCACTAATACAGCCGGTCCCATTATTTTGTTGGTTCTAGGAGATTATTATTTCATAATTACCAGTCCTACTGTGAATTCCTTCTGGTTGAAATTCGAAATAAACCAGGAATAAAACAGTTATTTCAGTACTCTTTTATTGACAAACTTCAATATATTTCCAAATTATTGTGAACATCATTTTTTCAATGAAATTTCAAAACTCAATACATACTATACAAGGTGAGAAATATTAATAACAATAACAACAGTACAAGAATATTTTGTCGGAAAAGAACATCTTCAGTACCTTTGTAAAATATAACCACAATAATGGTAAAATATAGCCACTTACCCTAAATGACTTCTGATTGAGTTGATTGATACGAACTTATTCGCTGCCTAGCTAGGACTTCTAACTTCTTTTTCTGACGTGGAATTTTGGAGATTCAAATGGTTTTTCTTTTACACAAACACAAAACAAAGAGAGGAACTGCCAGGAAAAATTCTATATAAAAACTGAGTGCTCATTCGTTTATTTCCCACTCTCGAGGTCTGGTAGTTTTTGTTCACTTCCAGAGTTAGGATTTAGACAGTGGCGGTACCATCCTTGTGTTAAATATACCAGGGAATTAATTCAAGTTCGGTGAATCAATTGAAAATCAACAAGTTTAATGGAATATATCAATCAGGACGCAACAATTATTATTATTATTATTATTATAGTCAAATGCACTTCCCAGAATTGGTGGCATAGTACCTAGACTTATTTTTTCATATAGTAGCATCGTTCTGAATATGTTTTATGCTGGGTTAAATGACCCTCAAAATGTAATACGGGCTTGTGTTTAGAATTGATATTCTTGATTCCTGTGTTTAGAAATAAACCTATACAATATACAATCCTTGTATATTTATTTAAATCTTGGATCTCGTAACTAATTTTGTATTTTTTAAGTTCATCTATATTTATAGGCTTTCCTAAAAAAACGACTTCATACAAACTCTGTTTTTTAAGAATAGAAGAGTTGGGAATTCGATATTTTATAAGAATATATTAAATTCCAGCAATCAAGCCAAGAAGAAATGCTGAACAAGAATAAAAGAACGGTCCTTACAGCTTTTGGGGGAACGTTTGTTGTTATTGAGAAATGCCTTTTGTCATAAATGGTATTTTTTTAGATTGCTTTCACGTTCGCTATTTAAATGACTGCAAGTCGTAATGTAGGTTATATTTCAATACGAGCGAATCTCGGTCGCACAAGTACTTTCCTTTTTTTTTTCTTCGTCTTTCGGCATCGATTCCTATGAGCATTAGCCACCGTACTATATCTGAGATTAGAATGCGCACCAGACTAAACCTTTTTTTTTTCGAAACTACAGTAAAACATACGTGAGAAGCGCTCTGTAATTGGTTCAGGATAAATATATACTTCCCACCATCACTTATATCATTAACAATTTTGGATGAACTTTATATCGTAACAAATTTGCATTTTGAATTTATTCTGTCTACGTAAGGTTAGTCCAGGTCAGATTACGTTGGCTGATAAACTATGCATTAGACACTTAAAGCCAATTTTGCATTTTTATTCGGATCCGTATACCTAGCGCATCGAATTACGTAAATGGGAGAGTAAGCACTCAAAGCCACTAGTCAACCCAAACGTATACGGAACTTTCAAATGTCATATATCAACTGTTAAATATCTTGAAAATCATGGTTTTATAACCTAACTTTTGTATTTTTGTTTTGTTTGGATTTGGATATTTCACTATAAAATATATTTTGATATTTTAGTGTTATAAAACGAAAGGTACGAAAATGAATGCTATAATTTTCTTCACGTAAATATATTTCAATAATCCGACTCCGGATACGTATATTGTAGTGAGCTTGCGCCTGCGCAGATCGATTCCATATTATATACGACTTGGACCATAGCTCGTTCTGCGTGCATTTTACTGTCTTCTTTTCAATCAAGACAAAGTAGGCGTGTCCACCGCCCAAAACTTTAAACCGTATTCTTGAACTAACAAGTGGAAATAACAGAACTTTGCAGATCTATTGTGTGTGCCCTCAGGTCTTCCATGTATTGGGAGGGTTGTGATTTTTCCTTCCGTCAGGAGATTCGACTACTCTGATTATTTTATAATTGTCGGCTAGATTGACTCATACTCTGAAAATCAGTCAATGCAGAGCTCATTCATTCGTGAGTTGAGAACTGAATATCTAACTGGTGATAATCAACCCATTTGCCGACTACATATAGGGTGAACTATGACAAATTACATACAGTAAAATAGCTAGTCTATCATGTGAAAACAAACCTGTAAAATTTCAGAGCAATCCGAGATCATTTATATATTTTTTTCATCGCTAGCCTTCGAAGACCCGCCACTGAATTTGTAAAAAAAAAATGCTTCGGTTAACAAAATGTTTAATAAGGCAACTTTTATTAACAATGAGTCCTCGTGTGAATACACGCGACTGTCTCCACTCTTTTGGTCCAGTTTTTTTTCTTTCCTGTGTTGTTGTGAAGTAACCTATATACTTTTCAAGTCATCGAAAGACGTAGTTAGCCAACATTCAAAAACTCTTTTTGTTTATTTCTTATGGAAAGCGATTTTTTTTCTTCTAGATTTTCCGTAACGAACATGAAAAAAAACTTTTAAATTTTTAATCCAAGTAAATTGTTGGTAACAAATTGAAAAATATTAAATTTTTTTATTTTTCCAACGGGAATCTATTCTGAGACCTTTTAAAAATAGCTCCAAAGATCATTTTTCATCATGACGAAGTGAAAAGGATATGTTGCCAATTGAGAAATGGCAGTTGTGAGTATTTCCTTATTGGTACTCTTTCGTTTAAGGTAATTTTTGATAATTGTAGGAATATATGGAAGGTGCAATTACATGAGAACCTCAATTTTCAATTATATTTCACCATGAAACTTCCTCTGGTGATTTCTGATGTTTGTCAATTGTGATGATTTAAGTTTGAATTTCATGGCCAACTTTGTTCGATTGAACAATCAACTGTATCTCCGCCATTTTTCAACCGATTTTTAATTATGAAGAACAGTTTTATTACAAATTGCGTACTTTTTCGAATAATGGAAAAAATTGTGCAGGGTGTAATTTGAAAAATAAAATAAAATTGGTGTCACTTCCGGTTAAACCGGAAGTGGTGAATTTTCAGTAGTGGCGTCGAAATATGCATATTTAAGTACTATAGCGACATACCAAATTTGAAATTTGTATCTTCAAAATTATAAAAAAATTGAGGGGCGTACCTCACCGCATATAGGTATATTACTTTTAAAAACTAATGTTTTATTATTTTTCACCGTAACACACATGATTTTCCATGATATTTTCAATTTTTTTATATTGTTCCAAAAGGCGGTAACAGAAAGGACCTTGCGCAATAGTATGGATGTATATTTTCAGTATGCTAATTAGGAGCCAGTTATCTATCATTTACAAGAAGAATCATTTCTGTTGCAATTTTCTAAAACGCTATTTCTACTATACTATGTTGCTCGCTATGTTGTTATAACAAAAAATATTTCTTTCTCACTGTTCAGTTGGAAATCAATAATACAAAAATATCATCATTTACGAAAACCGTGTTCAGGTGTTGATGAAAGTATTCCTACTAACGATCTGTCCAATATATTTATGTATTTGTTTAACATTTGAAATATTAATTTCAGGTCACGCTGCGTTAACTTTGAGGAGCCGTTTGAGATGTATAGTAATGAAGAAGAACGAACAAAATAAGTCAGATGATAAATTAAAAATTCCTGATGTTCCTACAAATGTATTGGTTCTGAACGAAGTCGTCATTGACAGAGGACCTTCACCATATTTGTCAAATATAGGTTAGTATTCAACATTTCCAAAATGTATTATGAAAATATTTTGGGAACCTTTGGTGATATTTTGGTTATTGGCATCTCAATCCGTTTAATTTGTAAAAATTGTTGAGTTTAAAGTACCGTTTATCGTTCAGGGAAGAAAAATGTATTTCTTGGGACAAGTTTTTTCGTTTCTTCAAACTTCTAGTTAACTAAGGCTCAATTTATGCACCATTGTCATAATCATAGTCCTACTCACAGTAACTGTCTTAATCATAAAATTAAATTGAAACTGTTTATTTCAGTGAGAGAGAGCATTAAAGCTAGAGAGAGAACGCATAGGAATTAGAAAAATTTTCCGAAGGTTTCGGACGGCGAAAAAAATGTCAGTCGGAGGCCTCGGATCTTCTCCCTCTCGAAAGAAAAGGCAGAAACTCGCGAAAATAAAATAGAAAAATCCACAAACATTATGAAAAACATCTGTACAGTTTATTGGGTAACAAGTCACTTATTCAATTTTATTTTCTGGTTCCCACGAAAAGTAAAATACTGTATTGTTCAGAGAACATCGTGAAAGCCGAGAAAAAGTAGGAGGAATTAGTGTTCTTGAATTTCTGAAGCCTGTATGCCTCGGAGAACACCTCCGGTAACAACAAGTTCCAAAGCCGTTCGTTGGAAGAACGTGCGCTAGGAAATGCATGTCTCCAAAGTGACGGTATATGGATGTGAGGACTGAGCTCGACGGTTCAGTCTCGATGGGACTGCTAACTGTGGAAATATTGTGGATATTTCGGAAGAGCGTTCCAGAGAAGTGAACGAGCTTGAGAGCGAATTATTACCGACGAGACGAATGGCTTTTTTTTTGACAGAATCTACGTTTCAATGTGTGTTTGGGTGCTGGATTCCATATATGGGAAGAGTATTCCAGAAGTGAAATAGTTCTAGGCACTAAACAGAAAACCAGGTTTTTCAGAGTCACTTTTGATAATGGATCTCACATGGTTTTCCCATGACAGGTACTGCTGATGGTTATATTGATTGAAATTGAAGATTTCATTGGTGTGGATTCTTCCGACATACTTATAGTTACGCTGGCCACTGTGAGATCGGAATTTTAGAGAAGACACATACTTCAAACGCCTTGGAGATATCTAATGAAACAGTCAAAGTATCCCCATATTTTTCGATAGATTGCTGCCAAATATATGAATGAGACATAAGCAAGCAGGTCACCAGTTGATGTATGAAGCCAGAAACCATATTGTTGATCATTAATAATTCCTGAGCGTTCTAAATATTTCATGAACTTGATGTAGATGGCTTTTTCTATGACCCTCGGGATAACATAAATCAGTGCGATATATCTGTAGTTGCTGGGTAGGATCTTCAGTGCGATAGATCTGTAGTTGCTGGGTAGGGTCTTTCTCCCTTCTTTGTGGATTGGTTGTACTCTTGCAATTTTCCAGTTGGACAGAAATACCCCCAAAATATAAGAGGTTTAGGTACTTTGTTATATCGGAAGCACATTCCTTCAGATCCACTAGCTTTCTTGGTGGTGAGATCCAGCAAAATGCGTCTGATGGTTCGTTGGCGGAAGATAATCAAAGACATATGACTGTTAATGGGAATTATGTTCTGGGTTGTTTTCCAATGAATCCATCGTAGAATTTGCAGCAAATATGTTCGCAAAGATATTTATTGGCTTTTTCTTGAGCGTTCATTGCTAGTGTTCCATCTTTCTTGGTTATGGGAGGTAGTGATCTAGAAAAAGTGCTCTGATCGTACCTTGGCGTTGTAATCCTCTTTCGAGAGTTGAATTAATCCCCTTGCAGATGTTTCTTGCTTCAACATATTCTGATCTGGTCTCAGGGCCTCGATTTTTCGACCATCGATGTTATGCTGTCTATTCGAGGGCGACAGCTTCAGAGCAATTTCTGCTAAACCAGGTTTTATCACATGATGTTCTTCTTGACGTGTTAGGTATATACGTTTGAATCTCCAACATTATGATCTTAGAAAATTTTTCGGCGCATTATGTTGCATCTCCTAAAAAAAATCTTTCCCATGGTAATGGAGATAAACGACCATCCCTGTCCGCAACGTGTAGTGCCATATTTGAAACGGGGCAGCCTTGTGCTGCTCGATGGTGCAGAAAAAGAGCAAAGAGTGGAGATGAGATTGGGACTACATCTGCTACTTCATACAGTCTGGATAATATTGCTATTTTATAATGGTATTTTTTATTTACAATAACCGAACCTGGTATTTCCCGAAGTTTGATCAATACCAGGCTTTCGACAAAAATGTCGCACGAGGCCACATTTGAATTTGGAGTACACGAAACCGTTTGCTAAATTTGGCGGTCGACAATCCTTAGGCTTTAAGAAGAATTCAGTTTTAGCATCGATTTCCATTTCCTGATTGAACTTGGCTAGTCGTTGGTATGCTAATCGGTCCGTTCTTTCTATATGTTTTGTATTAATTTGCTGGTAGATAAAAGTTTTAATAACAAAAACAAACAGAACAAAACAACAGTTCACAAAATAAACCAAGGCTGAAGTTATTGATACCAATTAATACTACAAAACACTTTCCCACGCATCAAATGAATGGTGATAACTTTGAACAGTAGGTATTTGTATATTCACCAGGACCGTATTCAGTTATTTCACACCTGCCATTCGTTATAAAATGGCATTATACACCCGTCCTTCACGGGAGTGCAAGAGGTTAGAGTACACTCTGTATGTGAATTAGCGTCTATCTGGTCCCTGGAAAATATCTCAAAGAAAAAATAATATAATCAGTTGATCAACTTTGTACTTTTCAGATCTCTTCCTAGATGGAAAACACATAACATCAGTTCAAGGAGATGGTCTGATAGTTAGTACTCCAACTGGTAGTACTGCATACGCAGTTGCAGCTGGTGCTTCTATGATACATCCTAGTGTACCTGCCATCATGGTCACCCCCATTTGTCCACATTCTTTGAGTTTCCGACCTATTGTTGTTCCAGCTGGTGTCGAATTGAAGGTGACTATTGTGATTGTCAAAATGTTTCTTCTTTGTTAACATTCTTTTAATACATCGGAGACGATCCATTGCATACAGTGGAGGTGAGATTCAAAAGGAAATTGAAAAAACTTATAGTCTAACTCCACCAGTTAGTTAGACTGTAAGTTTTTTCAATTTCCTATTTATTCTTTCAATATTTTAGCATGCCAGATTTATATAATGAATAATTATCTAGCCAGCGCGTGCAAATGGAAACTTTTTGCCGGAGGGTAGTCTCAAGTTAGGGGTTTGATTTATGAAAAAATATATATACAAGGGAGTAGCGCCACGCTATTTTAATTTTAATACAAAAAACCTGCAATGCCAAATGCCCAGTCTGAATGTTTACCTATTTAATAATATCACCTATCGAATAGTGACCATCAAGTTTGAGGTGCTGTTGGAAGCAATGACGGCGAACTTCAGCTCAAGATATGACTTTGTCCAAAATATTAATGTCCAAAATACTAATTGGTATTTTGTGTCCGAAGGAAGTTCTCTAAATGATGGTGGCGCGTGGGTAATGTGCTCGCTTCCTAATCCAACGGAGGTTTGGACGTTACTCTGCTCAGGAACTTGCCGCGGAAGGTCCTCGTTCAGTTGATTCACCTGATCAACGCTATTATCTAGTGAGGGTGTTACCCAGATTGTCTGAAGAAGGCACTAGTGATACCGATCCTAAAGCCCGGTAAGGATGGCCATAAGCTCGATAGTTACCGCCCCATCTCGCTCTTGAACGTGATATCTGAAGTGGTTGAGAAGATCCTCTTGAGACGGTTCTTGAGTCTCGAGGAGAAACTCAAAATGATTCCTGATGTACAATTCGGATTTAGAAAAGGTCATAGTACGACCTCACAGATCGTTAGAATTATGCACGGGGTGAAAGAGGCATCTCAACGTGGACTTAACACAGTCATGGTCCTGTTGAACATGAAGAAAGCCTTTGACTCGGTATGGGTTGAGGGTCTAATCTCCAAAATGCTCTTGGCAGGCATGCCTTCATACATGGTAAGGTTGGTAAATTCTTACCTTGTTGGGAGGACTTTCATAGCGCAGGGTTCATATTTATCGCCTCATTTGTACTTGTTACATACCTATGATTTTCCTCAGTGCGGGAGAAAGGACATGGATACGGCTATATATGCAGATGATACTGCTATATACGCCCAGTCCTTCTCAAGCGTCGCTGCCGCATCACGGATCCAGATTCATCTGGATAAGGAGGTCATTCCGTATTTAGACGAGAACAAGATCGAGGTGAATCCGGCCAAGTCAGAGACCATATTAACTTCCCCAAAAAGTTTAAGCATTCTAAAGTGTATAGGAAGTTAGTGATCAATGGCCAGGCCGTAGAGAACGTCAACACTGCGAGATACCTGGGAGTACAACTGGACAAGCGTATGAATTTCTCACGACATATAACCCTGGCTATTCAGAGGATGGGAGCGGCGCTTAAGCGCACCTACCCTCTGATAGCCAGAGGCTCGAAACTCAGCCAAAGCAACAAACTGCTGATTTACAGACAAATCATCAGACCAGCCATGACATACGCTTGCCAAGTGTTCTGCAGCCTAAAGCCCACGCCTCTCCAGAGGTTGGATAGGATGCAGAACAAAATTGTCCGTCATTACTGATAGTAGAAGATACCTTCGGTTGGATACTCTTAGGGAGCTTGCTGGCGTCGACTCAGCTCCGACATATATAAAAAACTTGTCTTACAAGTTTTATAAATAATTCACCCATAAAAGTCCTCTCACAAAGACATTACCAAAGTCAGAGCATACAATGAAGATGAGCCGGCTCATCTATCAAGCGCTTGATAAGAAACGTAGGGAATAACCGGTTCCTTAGGGAACCTAGACGATTGTCCTAAACTCACAGTACCTCGAACCGGTTTTTTGCTGCAGCCTTTTCCGGTATGATAACATCGAACTAGCTTACCTCGCCAAACTAACAACGTTCAATATCTACATGGAATACCAATGAACAACACGCAACACGCATTAACTTTACAGGAGGCGTGTATTTTATCTGTAGATAACCGTGACATATTGAAACGTCCGTCCCAGCGTTAAGACCAGCGCGAGCGGGCATCAGTGCCCTCTCGCAGAAGAATTAGGTTTGCTTTGCAGGGCGCTCTTCTGCTCTACTGATCGAGAGCAGAATAGTAGCTACTACTGCACCTATCATCCCGTCCTTCTCTGACCCCTCTGGGTTATAAGCGCGGAAATGATATAGTGACATGTCAACATTCATGAAATGTACAATGTGTTAATTTTATAATAAACCCCTTATTTATTTATTTAATCCAAGGAACGCATAGCATCACAAGTTAAAAGGTAAGAGCTGCGTCTTTCCTAACTCGAACAAGTCTCTCGAGTACTTTGAGGGTTGCTTATAACGGTGTAGCTGGGTGACAGAAATATCAATTTTAACAACAATTTAATTGGCTAGGGGCTCATAGAGTGCCCTCGGCTTCGGACAGGTAGATGTCCGCGGTGATTTCAAACTTGCTTGGTTGAAAGCCGCAGATCCTCGTCCAGTATTACCCATCAAAAGGAGCTGGAAGGATCCAGCCGTCACAGGTATGTAGTACTGCGTTGACGCGACCCATCAGATGGATTTGGAGGAATCTGACTGACTTGGGTATCTTGGGGGGAGGTGGACACCTCTCCACATGAGTTATTAGGTCTCCAGGAAATAGTAATTTGCTGGGTAGAAAGAAAAAGATAACGTACTACAGTACTGTGGGGCGATCCAGGTTATTTCGGCGGGTGAGAAGCGTCAAGCGTGCTTGGGTACCGACACTGCAGAGCCAGAAGTATGCGTAATCATACGGCCCCACCAGTGGTATTTTGTTCACGGTCAGCATTAGCTTCAGCGCATTGACATGGCGTAACCAAATACGCACCTTAGCCCAAATCGGCAGGTAATCATAATATTAAATTAGGCAATCTTACCTTGTCTACAAGTGAAAACGGCCACAAGTTCAATATCAACCTGTCAAATTCGAGATGTGCGTGTGTATTTCCCCCCATTCACGCCGCGTCGTGAGGAACGTATCGTTCTCATATCCAAATTATCAACTTTCATAATGATATTTCATTAAATAAGGTACGATGCCATTACAGTAATCGATTTTTGAATTAACTGAATGCTGGTGATACCAAAGTTGAAATAGATAGATCGATGTTGGTTGTCAAAGTCTTTATGAAGAATTGAAGAGGAAATGCGTAATATTACAATATTTAAAATGAAGAGTTTGGATTTTGATTGAATACATTGAAAAACAAATCAGATGAGGACTTTTTATCAAAGTTAACATAATTACGAGTCGATTATGTTACGAAAAAAGAAAAAAATTTCAAAAGTTTCCTGTAATTTTTAATTACTCTTTTATTTCAGATATCAGTATCACCAGATAGTAGAAATACCTCGTGGGTGTCCTTTGATGGAAGGAATCGCCAGGAATTGATGCATGGAGACAGGTGATTTTTCAAATATATTTCGCTTCATTTGTAGGAGACGTACGTTTTCGGGAGGAAAGCAATTATTTCCAGAAAGTATTGTCATTGCCACCATCTTGAAGCAATCTGTCTCCCCCGATAAACTAAGAGCTTAATTTATGAACACGAACTTTGCCTCCTCTTATATTGTCGACTCTTCATCTTCTATTATGGTAGTTTTTGCGAACAGACTTTCACTTCTTCCACCCATCCAATTTGAATCCGTGCACTAGCGCCCTGATTGAGCTGTTGAGTATCCTACTCATTATGATGACCAAATCGTCAGCATACCTTAAAGTGGTGAATCCCTTCATGATAATCTGGCCTATCACAAGGGGAAAGATGTGAAAAAACACTCAGTGTGACGAAAAGGTGATAATCTTCTTGAATATTCTGTTGCGTTGATGGCTCCTACCAACTTATTCTGTATTTTGTTTGTTTACCTAATGACAGGTGAAAAAGTTTCAGTGTAGGTAATCTAATCCATATTTCTGAGTTAAACCCTTAATAATAATAATAATAATAATAATAATAATAATAATACTGAATTTTATTGACAGGTTTGTAAAAACAAAATACATTGAATACATTAACAAATAAGAACTAAACCTATCAAAAGGCAGAATTCAAGTTCAGATCACGTCACGTGAATCAGACCAGAACTTGCTCTTCCATTCATCATATCCAAAGAAACCCATAGGTGTAGACTCAGGTTTTCTTCGTTTTTCATCTGGAACATGACCATAGGCATCACAGCCAAATATCCTCAAATGTTTCAAATTAGGTTTTAGACCAGACCATTTTTCATTTGGTGTAACATTTTTCAAACGTTCGTTAGGAGATATGTTCATTAAATACATAGCAGTCTTTGCTGCCTCGGCCCAAAAACGTTTATTAAGATTGAAACGATTCAACATGCATTGATCTAACCTTGTTTAAAATTGTACGATTTGCGCGTTCTGCAAGTCCATTTTGGGTGGGTTCATATGGAACAGTTTTTTTATATCAAATCCCTTCGACTTCAAAAAATTTTAAAACAGCACACTCGTACACCCTCCGCCACAGTCAGTCCTGAGAACTTTAATTTTCCTTTCACATTCATTTTCAACAAGAGCTTTGAATGATATGAATATGTTTCCATGACTGGACTCTTGTTTTCAAGGAAGTAGATGAAAGTTTTCCGGGAGTAACCGTCGATGAACGTCACGACGTACCTTGATTCACCCCAAGAACTGGCTTGAAAAGGCCCAACAACATCAGATACTTTATAAAGAAAACGTGTTTTTGGTTGCTTGCCTATAATGCATGAGATTGGACTGGACATTTTTAATATCAAATTCCATTCCAACTAAGACATGATCATGCAACAATTTCATGTCATTGTAGTTCAAAAGACCTAATCCCAGATGCCAAAGTATTACCACTTTATCAGAAGTCGCAGAAAATCCGACATTCTTCCATAAAATTGATTTTCCAATCGAGTTTTTGTTCATGCTGAGTTAACGTTCAAACAAAACACTCCATCAACGTCCGTAGCAGTCCTTCATCTCGGATTGTACATCCGATTGCATCAAAAGTGACAGAGTATTCATTTTCGATGAGGACACTCACTGTTGGCAGGTTTACAGCAAGTCCAGGTAAGTAGACAACATTGGAGATACACGAAATGTTGCCATACGCCGTAAAAAGAGCTTATTCTGTCTTGCACCACGAGAAGGTGTGTTTTCATTTTTCTTTGCATTCTCCGAAGGAGATTCAGACATTCTGTCTGGACAATTACGGCGAATATGTGAGTCCTTCTTGCAAATCCAACATTTCTGTTTCGACCAAGGTTTCTTTGATGACTTTGTGATAAGACATCAGGGCGGAATTTTTCACGGGAACTTGTGTTTCCTGTGGATAGATTCCACTTTTCGTCTGACAACAGCTTCGTCTTAGCAATCCCAGGCGACGATTGAGTCCCTTGAACTCAAATGCCTTGTCAAGAGCCGTCCATGCTTTTTTGGCGTTTTTGGCATTAATCACATACGGGAAAACACATTTATCAACCATTAGGTTAATCTTACAATGCTTTTTCTTCCCGACGATTTTTTACATCCGTTGGAGTTTTATCTTCAGCCGGATACCCATCAACACTGCCCCAAAAATTATCGTGTCGTAAACAGTTCATCATTTGGAATTTCCAATCCAGGTAATTCAACCCCCCTTTCACCTTTTCAAAGTTGGGCAGTGAACCAGTACCAATGCCGTTTGAAGAGTCAGCCATCTTGGCTAATGTGAAGTTAGTTTTTTCAAAAGTTCAAAAAAGTTTCAACACGCACATGCAAATAATACTTTTCTATGGCAAAAATGTTTACTGGGCCCAGGTTACGGCAAACACAGGTGTGTTCAGAAAAGAATTGCCTGCCTTTCAGTACTACAAGACTAATGGGCTATTACAGAATTATTTCAACAAAATTAATACAAAAAAATACGGTTGACCTGGAACACTAGTAAAGTTGGCTGCTATGATGAGTAATCTTGAACCATCTTAAAATAACACATTTGACATAGATTTTATCTGTTTCAGTTTGAGGGTGACCACTTCTGTTTATCCAGTACCGAGCATATGTGCCCAGGACCAAATATCAGACTGGTTCGATTCCTTAGCTGAATGTCTACACTGGAACGTGAGGAAGAGACAAAAACATCTGGACGAACTAACGGATCTCACACATTCAAGCTCATATGACACATTAGATTCCTTGGATAGGGATTTATTGGAGAAGGAGGAGAAATCATAATGTCACCTTCATCATACCCGGTTATTGTTCACCATTTGTTGAGAAATTCTTGTTTTCGAATTCTTGAGTGATACAGTTTGTATCAGACAACCTTTTGATATATGATTATATAAGGAGAAAGAAAACATTTTAATGAGAATTATAGTCCAGCAGAAAATAAATTTTCACAGCTGGCAAAATTGTGTAAATTCTGATTAGGTATATTACTATTTCAATGATTTATGAAAAAGTGCATGTTGCACAATATCATTTCTGAAGATGTTAGACATTTTATATTCAGGATAATTTTTTGAAATCTTTTGTTTTTGTTGAAAGTTGAAATTTTATGAAAAACTATTTTTGTACATTTAGGTTGAGGTAGATAGTTACTAGATATTTAAGGTTAGGAGTAGTCGATTACTGACAAAACTTTTTTCATGATAAACAGGTACACTTTCTAAGTAGTAGCGGACCAAATCCTGTGCCAACTTAAATTTCATAAATAAATAAAAAAACTATAATGGTGGCTTTCATTTATATCCTTGTCACAAATCACAAAAGACCTATCTATGCATTATATAGTGGTGGTGGCGGTGGCCGGTGGCTCAGTGATTTAGGTGAAACTCATGCAGAAAGCAGAACCCGATGCCTGTCATAGAGGAGGGTAAATGCACAAGCTGTGACGGACCCGGAAAAGGCTGGAATGTTTGGGGAATATTCCTGCAGGGTCCAGAAGACAAGTCCTGACATCATGCACGAACATACAAGGACTACTCGACTGGTGCAAATCCTGAGTGAGACGCCTGGCATCAGCATAAATCAAAGAGGGCTAGTCGAACGTGTCACCAATACTGATGAGCTCAGTGAAGTGATAAAGCAGCTTCCATACAAAAAGTATAAGGGCGAGACTTCATGGATGCAGTTCTGCTCAAGAATCTTCCGAGGAAGGCACTAGACACTCGTCCAATTTATCTGCATTATAAATTCAACCGTATTTAGAGGTCTAGAGGCATTGGGGTAACAAAGGAGTGGAGGTCACCAGGCCCAAAAATTATTTTCCGAATGAAGTAAACAATTTTTTTCGATACTTTCAATCTTTATTTTATTGTGGATACACATGGACAGGCAAAGGGCTGGAGTGAACAAATATAGATGATTTCGTTTCAGTTGTTATGTGAAGAAGAGTACTTCAACCATGCCACTGAAGATGACTGCCGCAGTTGCAAGATGATCACGGCAAAACCCGGAAACCAACCAAAACATTCCAGCTGTGAAAGCCTACATTCTTAAATATAGATGAATCGTTTTTTTAATATTTAAGAACAATATAATCATATTTGTACAAAGTACAGTAGGTGAAAGATCTTTAATAGTGTTTACTCGTCGGAATTTGAAAGTTTTTTTTTTTCGAAGTCTCTATAATGTGAGGGCCCTGGAACTGTAGGCCCGGATGACCTCCCCTAAATCCGGCCCTGAGTACCAACACTGCCCGGATTGTCTAAAGTTGAAATAGGTTAAATCAAGAAATGGCATCGAGAGCTACCTGCCCATCTCACTTTCGAGCTTGGTAGGCAAGGTGCTGGATAAAATTCTCAAATTGGTTATTTCGCTCAAAACTCATTCCTGATGAGCAAAATTACCTTGCGGGTTGCCCCAATTGTGCATGGGCTACAGGAAGCCTCCCATTGCGAAATGATCACAGTTATGATCTTGTTGGACAGAAAACGTTCGACAAGTTCTGGACAAAAGGATCAATATTTAAGATGTTGAGGGCACACATGCCAATACTCATGGTAAAAGTCATGGATTCGTACCTCCTCTGACTGATCTTTCTGAGTGAGGATTGAAAATGCAAGATCCACAGATTATTTGATGGAAGCGGGTGTCCCATGTATGATTTTCCTATGATCCAACAGACGAATGTGGAAAGAAGGAAGGAATATAAAAAACGGAGGGTGGTATCGAGGGAAAACTTGCATGGAATTTAAAATAAATTAATAAAACATATTTCTTAAGTTTATTTTTCTCGTCAGTTCTGATAGTCCAGTCGCCACAGATTGACAAAGGCAGACAAAAAAATGGCAAGTTGATGAAACTTTGGGTGGTTAGGTACGGTATAGTAGTTCATTCATACAATAAAATTTTCTTGTGGAATTTTGGGGAGGGGGGATCAAAAAACCGCGATTTTGTTGCACTAAGGAGCGTATTTTCTTCAAACAAGTGCAAAAAAACTCAAAAATGTATTTAAAACAAAATTGAACAAACAATTCCATTGTTTCCTTACATTTCTTCAAATATTACTGAAACTAAGCTACGTTCATATTACTTACTGTATGCAACAAGAAATCCATTTTTAAAGAAATCGTCGGAATATAAAATTTTGTATGAAATTCTGATCATAAACAATCATTATGGTTCTAGCTCTGCTATCAATGTTAACAAACTCACTAAGTGATGAAACATTCCCTAATTCGGCATTATAAAATAGTTATAAAATATTCCACAAAGTAATTATTTTGCTACTTAGGCTGTGCTCCACCATTTGTAATTGTTGTAGAGGGCATGGATGCGAAAACTTTCCGGAGCCTGGATTTCAAAAAGACGCCCTCAATCCGAGTTAATCGGTCAAATAATTGACGATGTCAAAAAGTGACGATTCAGAGACTCCGAAAATACATCAAAATGTCACATGCATAGGACGTCATCAGCAGGATATCACCCTGACGTCTGATAAAAATACTATAAAAGGCGTCATTTTGAAGACCTATACGAGCACAGATGCGCGGGTTTTGTAGCTTCTTTGTTGTGCAACCACATGTTATGGGAGGTTCCTGTAAACTTCTGTTTTGGAGCACCTTCGTTTCCTCCGGTTCCCTTTTCCAGGTTGCTTACCTTTGCACCTAGGTATATTTTAGATTGAGGTAAGCCCTAATTATCGTGATTCATAAGAAAGGTATCAAATTTAAACGTGTTTTACCTTAGTGTCATTTAGTGTCATATGCTATGGATTTCCATCAAGTTTCGGCCACGTCAATACAGAAAAAAATAGCTTGCAGCTAAAGTGCGTTAAACATTTTGTTCTGTCAGATGTCAGACTATGTGATGCCTAAGAAGTCTGTTCTTGTGAATCGTACGAAGTATTATTATTAAAGTATTATTTGACAATGGCAAATCCAGAATTATAATTATTGACTGGAATTGCTTTACAGTCCAACCACCATATTCATCACTAATTTTGCCATAAAAATGTCTCAAAACCAACTAAACTAATACACAATAACTGCCATAAGAAAGGCAGAGACTGTCAAAAACTGAACACTCCAACTACATCAGCGCCGCTATGCGGGAGCAATTTCGCCCATTTCTGCCATTGGCGGAGGTTACCCCTACCCAACTCGCAAACTTGGCCTTGGCCAGTGCCAGGTGCCAATCAATACTGAGGCTGAGGAGAGCAGGTCAAGTTAGAATTGTAACTTGTCTGTCCATAGACGAAAATTTTCCAAATGAATTGCACTTCTTTTGTCAATCTGTTGTGATCATTGAAATTCTTGCTCATCGACCATTGGCATTTTTGCCACCAGCTGACGAGGAGTTCTTACATAGCTCCGGCCTCGAAGATGTGATAAGGTATTCCTGACCTGGTTGTCTTTCACGCCATAAAATATGAATTAGCGACATCTATCCTCTTCGGGTGAGCTCCATACAGCTTGAAATAAAAAAATTGTAATCCAATCTATAAGAGTTTTTTTTTTCATCACATATTTCAGTTTTCTTCAATCCGAGGTTGTTCGATTACTTAGAGATCAGCATGAAATGAAAAAGTTCGAATTGAACTATGACGGTGTTGCTTCTACTATTGGGACAAATTGCGAGATTACAGAAAATATACAAAAAAGAACTAAAATAAAATCAATTTATTAAAATTCTAACAATAGTCGATTTGTTGATATATATGTACAAAAATAAATATACTATGACATTTCTTAATGATCGAATGTTGGAATTACAGCTTGCACTTTAATTGGACAGTTAAGTGGTCAACACTTTACGAAACTTATACAAATCATTCAATTGTGAGTCAGAATTAACCAGGCGCCTCGTAAAGTTAGCAGACGACCGATCTTGGTGTGACGTATCATTCTTGTTTTCAAAATATTTACATATCTCCCTAACGGCGATATGAGTGTTCAAATTAGTCAAATCATGGAGAGATCTGGCACGCTTCGTATTAGTTTCCACCTTCAACGATACGTCTTCGGTACTCCTAACTTTTCTTCCCAGTTTACACAGCGATTCGAATAAAAATAGTTTTTCTTTCACAGGCACGTAATTTTCGCTGTTTTGGCATTTTTTCAAAAGATCCTCAACGTATTTCTCCTCCACATCAGGAAAACTATTGATATTTTGGGCTACTTCGGGCGGATGGTCTATAATATTCTTCGACGAATTATTGTGGTAGTTTTTAGTGCAGCTATTTTGAATGGTTTGTTCGGTTGGTATTTGTGGAGTGCAGTTATTAAAATTCCAGTCTTTTTCATAGTTTTCTTCTCTCCTCTTCCAGCATTCGGCAATGGTCAAAATGTCCAAGTACTTGATTGCGTCTAAAGGCGTCTGACGAATCAGTTCAATGGCTATTGATTTCACCCACTGGTCGAATGATCTCTCGCTCGAAGTCTGAAAACAAAAGTATATATTTTGAAGGTATTCAGGCATATACAAGAAACTATTGCATAACTGAATCGTAAAAACAGAGAAGTAGGGGATATCAGAAACATTTTTATTGTGGGTTCAGTTGGAAATTTTGGAATCTTTGGTTTCTTTAATATTTTGGGAATGTATTTCCATTCCACCTTAGTACTTTTTTACAATACTCAACGTTTCGCTAACCATATAAGAAATCAATGGTGAAGAATAAACGACACTACTTGAAGGAAGACCATTTACATAATAATGAAAAATGAATTATGTAATCCAATCTTCCGCAAAACACCCTATACAGTGGATAATTCGTCGGCAAGTATCCAACAGAAAACAACTACTGCCCACTACCACCATTGAATTATATATGTTCGATACTTGGCAAAGCATTCTATAAAGAACAACTTTGCAAAACTTTTTAAATAAATAGCTGAATATATTTTTCGATTCAAAAAGGGGAACACCTACGTACCGGAGTCAAATAAATATAATTCAATGGTCGTAGGAGCCAGTAGTTGTTTTCTTTTGAATACTTGCCGACGAATTACCTTTACGGAAGACTGGATTATGTAATCCATTTTTCATTAATATTAAAATGACCATCGGCTGATATTTGAAACATCTTGTCATTCACAAGAGGCATCATAATGAGATACATAATGAGATACAATATGAGCATTTATTATACTGGGTAATTCAGCTAAGTATTCGCGGTCCTGGAACTTTCTAATTTGAAAAAAAAAAAAACCCTTATACAGTTTGTGAATGGTTTATTGAGAGCGAATGAATGACTGATTCCAGTTATCCACATTTTGTCACCTGTCTTACCTGACTTACATAAAACCATTTTATAAATAAATATAATTTTTTTTTTCATTATCAATATCCAAATAATTATGATTTTTGTTCGAAAATATAGTTAAATAGTATATTCATAAAATCTGTTGCGGCTGAAAGACAAACTTTAGTCGCTATTTTCCATCGTTCAAGATAACCTCTTGGGAGGTATTCATGTTGAAAAGTTGAACATTCTCCGTGAAAATTGAAAATGTAATATCTAACAGAAAACAACTCTTCCCCGGCAAAAGCCACGCTGGACATTGAACTACATCCGATAGATATTGTGAAAAGACTCTAACTGAAAAGAAAAGAAAAAATATGAATTTTCATTCAGATAGTTGATTTTTTTAATTTTCTCTAGTTTTCATTGAAAATGTATCAAATCAATTAGATAGGGAGAATGTTATTAAAAAGAAATCGTTCATTTCATTGAAGCAAGGTTCGCTTCTCTCGCATTTAATCCCCAATACATTTTGGTCGACGAAAATCTATTTCGCTTTGCCAAGCTCATCAGGGAGATTGATGGAATTGGAAAGCAGGCTCTTAAATGCGTGGCTTTTGCCGGGGAAGTAGTTGTTTTCTGTTAGATATTAAAAATAAATCACATTTTTCATTTTTCATGGAGAATGTTCCCCTTTTCAACATGAATACCTCCCAAGAGGTTATCTTGAACGATGGAAAATAGCGACTAAAGTTTGTCTTTCAGCCGCAGATGATTCCACAACAGATTTTATCAATATTCTGTTCATATTTTCGAACAAAAATCAAAATGCACTTCCCATGACAGGTCTATGTCAAAAAATAACGTTCAAAGTGTTACCGCAGAAGAAATATTTCCCTCATATCCATCCTTGATGTGTGTAATTGCTTCTGAAGAGCCGGCTTTCCAATTCCATCAATCTCCCTGATGAGCTTGGCAAAGCGAAATAGATTTTCGTCGACCAAAATGTATTGGGGATTAAATACGATAGAAGCGAACCTTTCTTCAATGAAATGAACGATATCCTTGAGTGATATTTTTAATAACATTCTCCCTATCTAATATATTTGATGAATTTTCAATGAAAACTAGAGACAATTAAAAAAAAAAAATTAATTGTTTTCGGCGTAATTATGAAAGAAAAATTTAATGTTTTATATGGTTCAAATCAAAAAGAGAGCTTCTATCTCATTTGATAAAAAATTATGAAATGTTATTAAAAAAAAAGACAGCAATTCATTGACAGCAACTCTTTGATATGTGACAAAATATGGATAATTGGAATCAATTGCTTTCAATAAACCATTTATTCAAAAAGTGTATGAGAAGAAATAAGAAAATTACAGTTGCAAATACCCTGTATACCGGGTGACCAGGAACCAATTCACTCCCCTGTTCTTCATTGTTATTTTGTATGAATTTTTCAAATTTGTTACATCTATTTGACGTCATAAATGTACAATTTAGCAAGTATCAGACCAAATATGGCATTTTCGGTTTGACCAGAAGCGCATCCAATTTTTTTAGTTCAAATGAAAAGTAGGTACCATTTTTTTTAAATCACCATTTGGCATAAAATTAACTTTCCAAAAATATATCACAATCATACATTCAATTCACACACTACTGATATATTTGAGAATTTTTAAAAAAATACTTTTTCTATTCCACTCGTAACGGGACAATTTCATGAAAGTGTGCTATGAAAGATGAACAAATAGCATGTGAGTAACATTAATTCGATCTCAAAGTTTTCACACTATGATTCGTGTGCAGAAAAAATTTTAGTTTTTCTTCATTTTTCAACATCAATAAACTCATTTATTTCGAATGCTAAATTAGTTTTTTTTTTGCGTAAAGTAGAAACTCCTATCTATATTGAAATACAAAACATGAAAGATAACTACTTATTTTTGTTTTCCATTTAGTTTTTTATGAAGATTGGTTGAACGATTGTTGAAAGATTGGATGGAGATTATCTTCATAAAAAATAAATAGGAAACACAAATGAGCAGTTCTTTTCATGTTTTCTATTTCAATATAGATAGGAGTTTCTAAATGAAAATCCATTCTTGGAATTTATTGATATTCATACAAACCATACTTTGAAAACTCACATGCTATTGTTTTATCTTCCATAGCACACTTTCATGAAAATGTTCCGTTACGAGGGAAATACAAAAATTACTTTGTACTTTGTACTTCCAAACTCGTTTAAGAATCTACATGTACTGTTATTAATTAAGAGAGTCTCCCTTGATTATTATGCTTATTTTTCGAATAGTAACACGGAGACTTGTCTCGTATAATAATAATTAGGAGTAGCAGTTATCCTAAGTAAGAAAGTATTCCAAACCACGACGGCCTTCAAACCCGATTCAAAATAGTGATAGTGATTATGGGTTCAGTTCTTAAAATGAACTGAATTTATAAATCCGATAGATTATTCAACTTTGTCACGAGTTTCTCCGTGAAGAATTACTTGTAACCGTAATTCACGAAAAAGAATTGAATTTTATTACTTAGTTGATGTTTTCCAAACAATGTAAGGTAGAATGAGTAACAAGGCACCTTTTTTCTAGAATAGATAAAAGTCACGTAATCTCACTTGATCCTTTCTTTAGTTTATTTTTCAACAATGTTGTGAAACTTGTACCTGGACTCCAAAGATATATTAATACAAATGTGCATCATTTTGTGATCAGCTATTTACCTTTCCTAATTTTGCAAAATATTTGGTTTCATACACCACTATACAGGGTGTCATCTAACCTCTTGCACTCCTGTGATGGACAGGTGTATGATGCCATTTTATAACGAAAAAAATTCGTCGAAATTTTGTGAACCACTGTCAGCTGACCGGAGCAGACCCGCAATAATACTGGAACTGCCGGATGGAAGAAACTGTGTAATTTCGAATAGCGGTTTCCAAGATTTTCAGAATTTTGCCATTCGTTATAAAATGACATTGTACACCCGTGAGTGCAAGAGGTTAGATTACACCCTGTATAACGATATTTGTGACGAAACGTGATTAAATGAACACAACGAATTTATCAAAAAACTCAAAGATCAAACTGACCCTCGAAAAATTATGCAGTGCGGCTTTTTATAGCCCCATTCTTCTGTTAACTTCTGAACGGTTCAATGTCTGAAATCTGAAATTTTGTTAACCCAGAGTCAAGTTTTAGACAAAAATAATGATATCAGTAACATTTTATAACCACACTAAAATCATCTCACAGTAAAATCGTTATTGACCATAAGAGGTTGGAATTTATCACCATCGATGGCGACAACGCTAGTAACTCCCAATCGCAGACATTCCCAAAGAAAACACAATAATCCCCCTGTTTATTCAATCGAGCCAAACACGGACTATAAGGTCATAAATTATATTGCAAATTGATATTTTCGTCTACCTTCGAAGGCATGCTGATAATATTTTAAACGTTATTATGTTGATTTTCTGATGAATATTCAACAATTGCAAATCTTGTCAATCTGTTCTCACCCACTGTTGACCTCAACCACCTATTCTTCACAGTTTTTAATTACCTAATTGAAATATATTATATGTTGAAATACCATTGCAAGCAACCCTCAGACGCCTTCAGAAGACTTTTTCGGAATGACGAGGGCCTTATCTTTTAACGAGCGATCCCAAGCACGGGCGATTATTTCAAAAGTACAACAGCCCATTTAGCAGGTTATTATTACAAAATGTTATAAATTCATTTATTCAGAATAAGTGAGTAAAATTCAGGTCAGGTCCAAAAGAATTATACAGGGTGTCCCAGATTGAAGGGGACAAACTCCGAGGGTAGAATACTCACTTCATTTTAAGGCTGAAAGTACCAATAAACATATACCCTAAAATGAGTATTAACCGAGTTACAGGGTGTTGAAAGTGACACAAAAAAATTCATTTTCCAGAATAACTCCATAACGGCTTAACTTTTCTTAATGAAATTTGGTATGTCACTTGACAGCATTCAGTTTCATATTTCAAGGCAAATCATGTGTTTGTAACTCTAAACAGGGGCGTACGGCAGGTGGGTACCCCTATTCGCCCCACCCCACCTTTCACGCCATTGGATTAATATCGATTTCAAATTTTAGTACAAAAAAAAATGACAATTGCAGCGGTATTTCAGTTCATACTCCATACCTCGATGAGCGTGCGATTCTAAAATATGTCCGCACTAGTGCCTTTTACTTTCCTGTTGTCATGGTGAAATGAGCTACTTTCTCAATAACAAAATGTATACTATTTGCTGTTTTCATAAGTGTTCGTAGAAATAAATTTGTTCTCCTCACTGGATAGGCGCACAGTAGCCTCTTATTTGTGTGGTATTATCATATCATTGCGTTCTTTGTTGCTCACGTAAATTTCTTTCTATACCCCAGATGAAAAGTTTCCGATACTGTATATTATAACTGATGTACAATAATACTACCCTCTTTATCGTCCGAATACTTTCTCATTCTAATTCGCGCAGCTCATATGTTTATCGATATTCCTTTAGCCAGGAATCACACTATCGACTAGGACCGACCGTCCGCGACCGTCCACCTACGACCAAAATTCCAACACGTATATTCTTATCGCACAGCTCAAACTGTATATCGTCATTGACCGTCCTCGACCGTTTTTCAAAGACCATGTTCGAAATTGTAGTCTGCTGGAAATTTTGGTCGGTGTCACACTATCCTGACGTAATGTCATTTTGACACACATTTATGATGAACTTTTGACTTCAACAAAACTCATGTAAATAGTTATATTTCCTACCGGAAAAATAAAATGTTCTTTTTCAGTATCAATACTGCTCATTATTTAAAGCGAAACTATTGATATTATGAATTTAACTTATTTTCAATAAATGAACGGACAATTCACATAACCTTTCGAATGCCAAATTAATGTCAGATTTACAAAAAATCATTCTAGTGGTCGGTCGTGGATCAGTGTGACTTTGAAAGTTTTCATTGATCTACTTCTACTTTTGGTCGTAGGTGGACGGTCGCGGACGGTCGGTCCTGGTCGATCAGTGTGATTCCTCACATATAGATTTGCCAAGCTGTACGCCAGAGCACATAGTTCCTATGAGTACAACATCTGGAAGTTCTGAATTGTGGCTTCAATTGACAGGCATTACGAGCTACTAAACAGTATCACGATATATTATTCTATGATTCGTATTAAATAAACAGTTGGTGTAATTCCCATAGAATCCTAAATAACAAAACCAATAGCGGAAAAATGTACGAAATGGCTATGTCATTAGTGCCTCTTGTCTGAGATTTACAATGAATAATGGAAACAAAAGAGATGTTATCGTTAGGTAATTCCGATGAAATTATCTACTTCGTTCTTTGTTATGCAAGAAGCTCCTAGGATCTTCCTACTCACGACATTTCTAGCATGCCTTGAGATTCCTACAAGGACAATCTACCTACAAATACAAAATGTTCAATTGTAGGTAGAATGTCCATATTATTCAATCGACAGTTATGTAGATTTTTGCTGTAGTCTGGTTCACAAATGCTTTTTCTTAAAACTTTTTGCAGCGGTCTCAGAAAAATAGAAATGAGGTGTCATTTGATTCGGAATAGCATATAGATGATTTTTGAAAAAAAAAAGAAGTTCCGCTCGAAAAAATTGCAGGAATTACAAACCATTTAGTAAAAAGACAAGAAGGGGTTTGGTTTTTGCAAATATCTCAAAAACCACTTAAGCTTTTTGAAATCTGAAGAAAGATTCAAAGAGAAGACAAAATTTCCTAAAAAAAGTCCCAAAACTCGAAACTGTGGGACCAATATTTATAGGGCTGAAAATACGGCAGAAAACGACAACTCTCGCTTACGGAAGCCACGCCCACTTCGGACACTTTAGCAAAAAAATTCATTTAAACATATTAAATATGAAAATTGAAGAATGAAAAAATTCCGGCACTTACTGGATAGATGAATGAACAATAACCCGCCGGCGCCGGTAAAAAATTTTTATCGCGATTTTTCAATTAGTTATGCAATAGTTAGTTAACAATTTTTTTCCACTTGAATGTGAACATTGCAAGTATGATAATTTTTTAACTATGAATATGAGATTTTATCCTTCTATGGTAGCTATTCTTGAAAGGCTTCAAAATGGATCCCCGTGGGAAAAATTGAAAATTTTTATTTATGAGTTTTTTATTAACAATTTGCATAGTTGAAAAATGAAAAACTTAAATTTCAATTATCTTATAAACAATGCATTTGTTTATAACAATTTTTTTAAACAATAGCATTGTTTAAAATTGTTTTTTTCCGTTAACCTGCTGTCGTCCCCTTACGAACGGCAGCCCTCAACAGTCGAACCTTGTGCGAGCTAAGGATTAACGAGGTCTTACCAATACTTCGCATAGCGTTGCTTGGCTCGAGATATCGATGACCCACGCGCTCTACCGTTCGAGCTTTCCTCTGTAGTTGTATAGACTATTATATTATGCAACCTTTTCACCTTTTAATCGTAATTCCAATAGTTGTATTTCATCTTAAAACAAACAAAAAAATTATAATATTTTTCACACGGTTTTATTAGCTACACCCTGTATGGATGTATGAATGTATCTACCTATGTAACATGAACGTGATTTTCACCCACTTCCAAAATACCGAAGGATTTAAAATTTGGCATGTGTTCATTATTCCGATGACAATGAAAAAAAAAAAATGACCAAGATGGCGGACGATATTTGTCATCATGATCCGATTCCATTCAAAATTAGTGTGTGAGGGATTTAGTTGTCAGAGATTATTAACTTTTATCAAAATTCATGAATTCAAGATGGTGGACGAGTTTTCTGGCTATGGTCAGATTCGATTCAAAATTGGTAAGTGGGGGTTTTCAGTTTCGGAAATTTCGATGTTTTGGTGAAAAAAATGTTTAAAAACTAAAGAACACGCCTTACTTCCAACATGGACTAAAAAGTAAAAAATAAACGTGGGGTGTTTGACAAAGTTTTCTTGAGCTCATGAACGCTAAGTATTGTAAAATTAAAATATTGTTTAAAATTCTTTAAAATTGTTTTTCCGTAAACCAGCTGTCGTCCCCTTGCGAACGGCAACCCTCAGAAGTCGAAACTTGTGCGAGCCAAGAATTAACGAGGTCTTACCTTTTAACGTGCGATTCCTAGCACTTTCTGATATGAGATTGAAGATTGAAAGCACCCACGCTTTTTTTACATTTGAGAAATTAAATTGTTAATTACTTTTTACTTTTTAGTCCATGTTGGAAGTAAGGCGTGTTCTTTAGTTTTTTAAACATTTTTTTTTTCAAGTAGCTTGTTTAATGGTAAATGATTATAATATTGTCAAGCGTGCCTCTGTAAACTTTGACAAATGTGGACGTCAAGATCATGCGCAGTAGATGCGAAGTGTTATTTTCAAAACCGTAACTTATTTATATGCAATTTTTTGTTTTATAGTTAATTCTTCTTTTCGAATTTAATTGAAAATTATTGACTGAATTATGATTGTTTTATTTTTCTTGTTATCTGATATGAAGCTCGTAGGAAAAATTGTATTACTGATACGTGCGCAATATGCCTTTTCCGCACGCAAAAACTCATACGAACTCCGCTTCGCGTCGTTCGTCTAACTGTATTTGCGTGCGGAAAAGTAACACTTTGCCCACTTGTTAGGAAAATAACTATTTTCACTACCGGAAGTTAGTTGTTCAATAAAAGTGAAAATAAATTTAAATACAGTGACTTACTATAAATTAGTTCTATTTATATTATTCAACTTCTCTTATGCTTTGGGGGTATTTCTGTCTAATTGGAATATTGCAAAAGTACAACCAGTCCCCAAAAAATTAAAAAGTACCCTAATTAGCAACTACAGACCTATCGCAATGCCATCTGTTGTCTCGGGGATCATAGATGATGCCATCAACATCGAGCTCATGAAATATCTAGAACGCTCAAGACTTGTGAATGATGGACAATATGGTTTCCGTCATCAGAGATCAAATTGTGCCCTACTTGCTTGGGTTTCACATATGACAGTAATCTAGTGAGAAATCTGGTTAAACTCTGGCCGTGGTATCAGATACCTCCAAGGCGTTTGATCGCGATTGGCACCAGGAACTTATCTACGGCCAGCTCCCCCAGTTGTGTTTCTTGCTATCAGGCAGATTTCCCCAGGTGCTGGTTAATGGAGTTTCATCCGATACTCTACTTATGAATCCTGGTGTTTCTTCTTCACACCAATAATTTTTTGAGAATTACCTCAATAACCAAATGATAATAATTTGCATATTGTGTTCTTAGCCTAATAGGCATGGGTAATAGTTTGAGTGTACTTCGAGGGAGGTAAAGATAAATTTTGGACAGTCTTTGTAAACTAGTCAGCCTCCCTCTGGTTGTCACTTGTTCGACCTTTAGTCGTCACAGCAGAGCTCCATGCTTTATCGAGGGCCTCACTATCACTGTGTATAGCAAGGAGCACCTAGCCATCATCAGTAATGTCCTTGCCATTGTCAGCATCTTTTCCAGATGTACAGGTGAGCTTTGAGTCTATGTTGAACCTCAGGCATTTTGTCTCTCCTGATATCTGTAGGATTTAACCAAAGATACAAAGAGTTCTGTTGGTCTCTAGGCGTGTCGTCCTGGTGAATGGAACCATCGTGGTTTTTTGTTAGTTGACAAATCCATACAGACCACAATATACTTTCCATTGAACATTTTGATGATATCGTCGGCATAGCCCTGGCATACATTCGTCTCCGGTTAAGGTCACGCCCCGTTACTTCCGTAATGTTTTTCCCAAGTAGCATTTTGGCGACGACAACCACATAATACACCAAAATTAACGTTGTAGTTGGTGTAGAAATTAGTCATTTATGAAACGACGCTCTCTAAACCACCGGTCAACGTTATTTTAACGTCATCAGTCAAGCTATGACGTTGTCATAACGTTTACTCAACCAACTACAAGTAGTAAATATTCTGGGAATGGGAATAATTTTCTGAAAACGTTTAAGTGACAACTTCAGTTATGTTAAACGTTTTCCCGACGGTAAAGCGACCTTGTGAGATTCAACTTTTTTCAGTTGAGTTGAAAACGTTTTCGCGGAGTCATCTTCACAACTAACCTTCCTTGAAATATTTACTGCAGAGGACGTGCAGGCCACATTTAGATAATGATGATTTACCCAATTTATTATATTTTTTTCATTTCAGTGACATGATTGTTTGCTAAATTGTTTGACAGAAAATGTATTTATAGTAATGGAAAAAGGACTAGAATGATCCTAACCTAACTTTCGGATCGTAAATGAAAAGTGCTTACAAATACACTGCCTTCTCATACAGACAAAAAAAAATTATTTGTGAAGAAACTTCACGGGCACAAGCCAACATGAAGACAGACAGTTTGGAAATCTTAAGTTTAATTTCTTTAGGAACAAGTGCCAACCTGAAAAGAGAGATGTTAATGAAAGCAACTACTTTTTCAGAGGAACAACTGTTTATAGCCAGGAGAAACAACTGTGAAGCGAAATGTATTCGTTAGTTAAAATTGGTTCAGTTTTTGATCCGATAAGCAACTTCAGTCGCGCTTCGGTTTTAAAGTTAGTTGTCTGGCATACTAACGTTAAAAAGTAGTATATTTTTAGTTATCTGCCAACCAAGGTCGCGTTACAACTTGTATACTCCTACGCCATATTGGAAGTGTAATTCTCTTTGGGAACATGGTCGGCCATTAAAACTTGGAATGTAAAACAAACATTTACAAAGGATTTTGAGGCCTCATTTTAGTTTTCTAGAAATAATTCATAGGTATTCCGTTTAGTTCACGCTTGAATGGACATAAACATTAAAAATTGTTTATAAAAATATATATTTTTTACTCTTGACATTTGAAATTTTCGCAACAGATTGAAAGCCAGCGTGTTTTTTAGCATGAAACAATGGTATATTTGACAGTAAAATGTAATGCGTTGGCAATTTCTGTTTCGTAATCGTTATTTTTCGGTAATATTGAGCATGAACTATTTCAATATTAACTTGCGGTAGTAGTTGCCAGAAAGTAATTATTTGGTTGATTAATCAACTATTTTCTGAACACCAGAGGGCGCTGGTGTGCAGTTGTTCTTAAGTAAGTTCAGCAACGTTTAGGAAACGACAAACTGCTTCCTACAGTTGCAGCAGAAACGTTGTAAAAACCCAAAAATGATTGACCAAATTGGTGTAAAATAGGGTTGTGACAACGTTGTGTTGACGTTGGCAACGCAACTTATGCTTGGTTGCACAACTTTTCCGAACACGTTGCCTCAACGTTGAATTGCTACTTGGGTTGTAGATACACCATAAATGACATCGAAGTGATGATTTCAAGTGATAGAAACTGCAAGTCAAAAATTACGGAAACGGGGTTGTTTCCATAAGAAGATAAATTTAGAATTCTTAGAACAAAACATTTTTCGGGAACAAAGTTCAATAACAGCAAAATTGTTGTTCTGATTGTGAATTCGAAGACATTTTCGATCTACTTTGCTTCCTAGTAAAATTTTTCAGAAATGTCTATGGTTCCATCGCTGCAGCTGCAGATAATCGAAATGTGACGACATATTAGACGTTAGGAATGGGATGGGAATCATAGTACCGATTTGACTTTAAATTTACGACACATTTCGATGCTATGGAACATTTCTAATCATCGGATTCCCATTGCTGACGTGCAGTGTTTATCACTTGGAATTTTGTCTTCGAGGTCATTTTGCACATTTTTACCATATCTATCTATCGATCGAAAATATAACGGGCTACGAAAAGTGAGACACATTGTATTTTATGAGTAAACAGTTGATGTGGGTTACTACTATAGTCGGTGGATGGAGATCCCTTATAATTTCGTGTTGAATCATTTTTGCTTATAGTAGAATAACACTTTGCGATTCCATTGACTGTGATAACTCAGTTATTAAAAAAATGTGGCTTGATTCATTATTGTATAACACCCTCCAATTATGAATGTTAAAGGAAAATTATTGCTAGATCACATTCGCAAGTTATTTCGCTAGTAGTTAAATCCAACAAGAATATTATTATAGTAGTGTAGTAGTGAAGTATTCTAAAAATATGTTCAATTGTTAGTTTACACCCATAAAAGAAAAAAGTATAATTTTTTCTTCATTTTCTGTAACGTTTGAAGGATTTTATTTTTAAGTATCAGTAGTGTCAATTTTAATATTCCCATAAATATAATATTTTTGAGTTTTGGTTGAAAAATCAAGAACACTACTCAATGAGATGAATGACATATCAATAATCCATTAGAAAAAAAGCATCACGCCGTTTTGAGATAAACAAAGAAAACCCAATCCAAAAGCGATTAGTGAATAATGAAGAATGTTAAGATAAATCAGCTTTATCCACTGGGTAATTTTGTTTGAGGAAGCGATGACGTGAGGTACGATGATAATGGATTCAAAGCGACCTGGTTTTCAAAATACTACAACACAAAACTACCCAACAGAATGATGTAAGTTGATTAGGGTTTGATTTTGTGGGGGAAATTCGATTTTTCGCATGGTTTTTTGGGTAGTTTTATTTTCTTTTGCAGACTGTGGAAGGTTAAAATACCCAGAAAACGATGCCAAGATCCTGGAGGTTGACTGAACCCCTCACTATTCAACAAGTCAACAATATATTTTATTCTTCGTCGGAGAAAACGACAAAATTAGAACTTTATTATCGAAAATCTAAAGTTGAGTTGAATCGACCAAGTTTTTTAACGGATTCGTCGATTAAAAAAATTATTGAACTGACATTACCTGTAAAGTTAAGACCTTATTCTGCCCTCTGCACAACGAAATACTATTCGGTAGCGGTCCAGCTTGAAGGCTTAAATATCTGAGAGGCAATCTCAACGAGGTAGGACCATCCTGTCCATGCGCCGTGGACACAAGCAGTTGACCACATCTTATTGATACCCTTCTTGGCCACCAATTCCTATCATTTCCCAACTTCAGTAACAGATCACCTGGAAAGATATAAAAAAATTTAGTAATAATGAAAATAATTGTTTTTAGTTTCCCATGGCACTAGTACATATGAGAAAAAAAGTCGAAGATCGGGTGGATGTGTCTTACGACACAACATCTGTTTAGAGATATAATTATGATTTTGGACATAACAATAACAATTTTCAAAACAACTATCCTGATCAAAAGTTTTCATGGGTCCAAATCGATTATATAAGTCGTTTTCGAGTCATTCTGTACACAATTAACTCTTATTTTTTGCAATTTTTTTTTCAGAAAAAATTTTGAAAAATTGAAAAAAGGGAACATAGATTAGATCTTCACCAACAAGTTCAACTGTTTTCATCCAGTAATAATGAAAAATATACCTTGAAAGTTGGGGACAACGAAGCCCAATATTTTGTGTGAGAGCGAGTGAGAGAGTTTTGTAATGTATCACTTTCTCTTAAACGAAAATAAAAAGTATTCACAATATATTGAAGAAGGTAAAACTTATACTGAACGCACAAAAACTACTCATATGATGGAGTTGAGTCCATGAGAACTTCTTCTTTATGAAAAAACAAGGTTTTTAATAGACACGTTTTTATAAAAATGCTACATAATGACTAATAAGACAATACAAAAATCGTGCGGAAAAGTAAAAATCGTACGGAAAAGTAAAAATCGTGCGGGAAAGTAACTTTTCCGCACGATTTTAAATCGTACGGAAAAGTGCAACTTTCAAAACGAAAAATCGTTAGGAAAAGTTACTTTTCCGCACGCTCGTAGGAAATAGTTATTTACCTAACAAGTGCGGAAAGTAGTACTTTTCCGCACGCGACGGCAGTTGCACGAACGACGTGGAGCGGAGTTCGGGCAAGCCGTTAAGGGCGAAAAAGACATTTTCCGTAAGAGTTAGGTACAATATTTTTCGTACGAGTGTTTTTGTCCATCTTATTTATGAAAAAACAAGGTTTTTAATCAACAAGTTTTTATAATAATGCTACAAAATGACTAATAAGACAGAATAGTTATACATAGATCATTTAGTTAGTCGTAAATATCCTCATTTTCAACAATACAAAAATCGTGCGGAAAAGTAAAAATCGTACCGAAAAGTAAAAATCGTGCGGGAAAGTAACTTTTCCGCTCGATTTTAAATCGTACGGAAAAGTGCAACTTTCAAAACGAAAAATCGTTAGGAAAAGTTACTTTTCCGCACGCTCGTAGGAAAAATCTTTTTCAAAACAGTTTTAATGTATAAACAATTGAACTGACATTTCACGCCTCAAGTTTTTAAGAAAATTAGTACAATTTTTAGTTTTTCATATACCTCCACTAAATCAAATTCTTTACTGTTTAGTAATTGTTTATCAATAAAAAATCGTTGTTTATACTTTTAAATATATACATTTGTGTATATTTCAAATTTACATGCAATATTTTAAATTATAGTACGCTATTTCCGGCAGCTTTCCGCACTAGATAGGATCCCTCTATACTGTCTCACTTCATTCTTATATACAGTGAGGATGTAAATAGTCCTCCCCCCCTTTAACTTTTGAACGGAATAAGCTATCGAGGTCCGGTAAAATTCAAGTAAAAAGGTACCACTTTTACTACTTTTTGGCATAAAAATGATAGTGGTCACGTGACCTAGTGTCAAGAGGGCACCATCAACTTTTTTTTTTCAAATGTAAGGGGGGGTCATGTGGCGCCTGGTTTTGAAAGGCCTTTTGATTCTCTATCCAAACCGCTTTGATTGTGGAAATCGGCGAAGGGTTTGAAATTTGCTTGAAATATATGACAAATGAATTATTTTAACTATTAATTGCAGCAGAATTTTAACTACGTCACTGATTGGTTGAAAAGCAAATTTTTACCACAAAAAATTAGCTTTTCGACCAGAATCAGTAAGGGAGTTAGAATTCTGCTGCAATTAATAGTTAAAATAATTCATCTGTGACATATTTCAAGCAAATTTCAAACCCTTGTCAGTTTGAAACAGCTTGGCCGATTTCCACAATCAAAGCGGTGTTGGATAGAGAAGCAGAAGGCCTTCAAAACCACATGACAGTTGATGGTGCCCTCTTGACACTAGGTCACGTGACCACCATCATTTTAATGCCAAAAAGTAGTAAAAGTGGTACCTTTTTACTTGAATTTTACCGGACCTCGATAGCTTATTCCGTGCAAAAGTTAAAGGGGGGGAAGACTTTTTACGTCCTCACTGTATATAATTGTCATCAATCTGATAGGTATCCAGTGTGAATATTTTCAGAATCACTCATTATCATCATCTTAACAAGTGTTTCACCAAGAATTGTTCAATTGTTGTTTTCAATAGATTTATACTAAGAAAACAGCAGGAAGTATTTTGTTAGTCTAAAAGTGAATCGGTTCCGACACCCGGCACACATATGTTCTCAAAAACGCTTGACCTGTTTGTAAAATGCGTATAAATAGCATGGCATTTGCATATCAATTTAGCATATTAAAGAGAACATTTAATCTTCATCTGGTCCACAGCAGACAATTACTAATTATTGAGTAACCATAATATCTATGCAACGCAACGTTATGGTTTGCGGTTTCGCTACTGAAAATAAACATATAACATTTCTCCTTATAGTTATGAATTTCGGTAGTTATACAATAAGTTTCGTGAAATGTGATAAAATTTTTAGCAAACATACAGGGTGTTTCCGAAACTGGAGCAATAAATGAAGTAGGAAGTAGAAGATGACAAGACAAAACGAAATGAAAGAATACATTTTTGTAAAAAAAAAATGATAATAATTTGGAACATACTGAATTTGAAAGTTTTAAAATTTTTTCATTCGATTTTTGGATGTCTGGATTCAATATCAATCATCGGATGAAGATTTTCACTCTAAACTTACTGGTATACCAAATTAACTGAATGCAAGTGAGAAGAATAAAAAAATACTGAGTAAACTGGCTCTTCTATATCAAAAACATTTGAAATCCGTACTGTTATCATTTTCAGTTTCGACTTATTAGCAATATCCTATTTGTAAACATCACGTTGTAAGTGAATCAGTAGATAACAAAAAGTGCAACTGTGTTCGGTAATAAAAGTAACAGTTTCTAATAATTCCAGTATATTCTACTAAACATTTTTCTAAACAAGTAATAGCCAAAAATTTTAAAACATACAGTAGCTATTCGCAGTCTGCGCGAAGGGTGCGACATCTATAATTATTTTGTTGAACTGATACAATGTAAATTAGGTCTTTCTTGTCATAAGCGGCAATGTATCTATTTCAACTGTTTTTTCATTATTAATCGATTTTTGGACAATAAATTGAGTTTAGTGATATTCTTTAGTATTCATAGTTTCAGAATAAGTCAACTTGAAATGGCGGCAGAAGTCAAAAGTTTCATTAATAAGCGCATTTGCCATTTGCTTATGGTGAGTTTATACAGCAAGTAAAATAAAATAAGAAATAAAATAGAGTAAGATGAAATGTAATAATTGTTGGAGTTTTTATACAGCAGAGTTAAATAATATAAAAAATAAGAAGCTGCCAATCAAAATTTGGAATTTTATATTGGCACCACTTCAAAAACACTCAGGCTTTTTCTGTTTCTATTCAAAGGTCTTATTTTGAATCGACAGTGCCTTGCTTTTTTCATTGAATAATCCACTGTTGCTATCATTGAGCTTATAATGAAATCTTCGTCCTCTTACGACATCTTTACTAGGCTACAGAAGTTTAATGGCGATTTTCGATGTTGGCAATACAAATAAGAAATAATGCAATGAGAACAGAAACAAAAACAAGCACTCGGTCGTATTATTTATATGTATGTGTTTTGTCATTTGTCAACTTGAAATAAAATGAAAGATAAACATGTTATTTTACTTGTAAATTAGTTATTTTACTCTACGTAAATTTAGTTCGTTCTGGTTACATCAGACTAAACAATTACGCATTCTTTTTTCCGTTTTTTTTGTTTTTTCCGTTTTTTTCCTTTCCCTTTTTTTTCCTTCCCGTTTTTGTTCCGGTTTTTTCCTAGATTCGACTTGCCTTGTTCGAAAGCAAGTGTCACGTAACGTGCTCAGATGCCAAAACCCTGATGACTAAAACGTACTACGTGGCTGAAATTCGATACAAGGTTTTACTCACCAACTACTAAGATCTCTCTTTTTTGTTGTCTTTTTGGAATGAGTGTAATCGGGACTTCAACAGTAATTACTAATGTTTTTTGTAATTTTATTTCATCTTTTATTGTTTACGACATTGTTACAATCTTTCCAACATTTCACAAACTTTCAATCGAACTAAAATCACTTAACGTATCTCAATTTTCTTTATATATTTGCAGTTCTGAAATTCCTGTCTAAAACAATCATTGAAAAATGTATGGTCTATTTTTTTTTATAATTTATGCCAGTCATATGGGAAATTCAAAAAAATAAAACCCATGATATTAGTCACAAAAATAACGAAAAGAGGCATAGTGTAATAGGATTTGTATTTCTGACCGTGGTGTATTATAAGCTTTTATCGTCACGGATACGCTTTCGCGACGAAGAGGGTAAATAACTTCCACAATAGGCCCTTGGCCGCAGTGAAGGGCCTGATATGGGTCTACTCACGTTCAAACCTAAAGCTAACTCGAGAGTTTCACTACTCTTCTCTTCTTCCACGATATTCTCTCATATTAAAGATTCTTTAATTTCGTCTACCTTTCACGGGTAATAATGACACAAGAACTGCTTATAGCAAATAAGCAAAAATCTGGCAACGACCAAAATTCCTATAATCAACGGTACCAGATTAAAATATACTGGGAAAGTAATAAATTGAAACTTTTATTCTGTATTAAACAAAATTTCATTAAAATCGGTCAAAAATAAAAGTATCAATGTACCACGGCAATTAATGAGCATTAATTACCTTGGTACATAAATAACTATAATACTTGCTTGGAATGCACCACCAAAAATTATGCAGTCGTTCCAGAGAGCTACGAGAAATGTTAATAATCAGAGTCCTATGCCCGCACTGGAAATGACACCAGATAAAAAGATACATTATAATCTTAGTCGTCAATTTTAATCACACAACTAAAATTGTGCACTCAAGATTTTTAGTGTATGGACCATACACTTCAATCTTGACTGTACAATTTTAGTTGTCTGATTAAAATTGACAACTATGATTGTAAATAATGTGTTTCTGAGGAATTATTATTTTTTATCTTCTTTGATTTTTGTTATAGCCGTTGAAATGGCAATGTTGTTTTTAGAGTTTGATGAAAAATGCCGAAATAAATACTCGAATTTTTGTAATTCAGGGATTTCACAATATTTTCATGTACTGATAAAGGTTCAATTTTAACATAAAAAACTGTTATCGCCTAGCTGCAATGTAAACGATTATAAAGTAAACAAAACCAAACTCCACTCAAGATTTTTAGTGCATGGACCATACACTTCAATCTTGACTGTACAATTTTAGTTGTCCGAATAAAATTGACAACTAAGATTGTAAATAATGTGTTTCTGAGGAATTATTATTATTTTTATCTTCCTTGATTTTTGTTATAGCTGTTGAAATGTCAATGTTATTTTTAGAGTTTGATAAAAAATGCCAAATAAATACTCGAATTTTTGTAATTCAGAGATTTCACAATATTTTCATGCACTTATAAAAGGTTCCATTTTAACTTCAAAAACTGTTATCGCCTAGCTGCAATGTAAACGATTATAAAGTAAACAAAACCAAACTCCACTCAAGATTTTTAGTGCATGGACCATACACTTCAATCTCGACTGTACAATTTTTGTTGTCCGATTAAAATTGACAACTAAGATTGTAAATAATGTGTTTCTGAGGAATTATTATTATTTTAATCTTCCTTGATTTGTTATAGCTGTTGAAATGTCAATGTTATTTTTAGAGTTTGATAAAAATGCCGAAATGATTACTCGAATTTTTGCAATTCAGGGATTTCACAATATTTTCATGTACTGATAAAGGTTCAATTTTAACATAAAAAACTGTTATCGCCTAGCTGCAATGTAAACCAAAGTGCACTCAAGATTTTTAGTGCATGGACCATACACTTCAATCTTGACTGTACAATTTTAGTTGTCCGATTAAAATTGACAACTAAGATTGTAAATAATGTGTTTCTGAGGAATTATTATTTTTTTATCTTCCTTGATTTTTGTTATAGCCGTTGAAATGGCAATGTTGTTTTTAGAGATTGATGAAAAATGCCGAAATAAATACTCGAATTTTTGTAATTCAGGGATTTCACAATATTTTCATGTACTGATAAAGGTTCAATTTTAACATAAAAAACTGTTATCGCCTAGCTGCAATGTAAACGATTATAAAGTAAACAAAACCAAACTGCACTCAAGATTTTTAGTGCATGGACCATACACTTCAATCTTGACTGTACAATTTTAGTTGTCCGATTAAAATTGACAACTAAGATTGTAAATAATGTGTTTCTGAGGAATTATTATTATTTTTATCTTCCTTGATTTTTGTTATAGCTGTTGAAATGTCAATGTTATTTTTAGAGTTTGATAAAAAATGCCGAAATAAATACTCGAATTTTTGTAATTCAGGGATTTCACAATATTTTCATGCACTGATAAAAGGTTCCATTTTAACATAAAAAAACTGGTATCGCCTAGCTGCAATGTAAACGATTATAAAATAAACAAAACCAAACTGCTTGAAAGGATACGTCGACAAGTGTTACGTATCAAGCATTTTGCTGTTTTAAAAAGCTCAAGGGAATGAAAGTTATTTCTAACAATGAGTATGTACATGCGCTCCCAGAGTAAATATCTATGGCGAAATAGGTAATGAAAGTTAGCGCAGAGTACATGTGACAAAAGATAAAGTAGAAAATTTAACTAATGGATTATCGTGTTTATTTCAGGCGCGTCAACTTTTACAAGATGGATAGATATCGATTGTAGAAGAAACAATGAGCCGAACCTATCTATAATGTGATGTTAATTGCAGTGAAAGTTGATTACTTTATTTCACAGTTTTCTGTTCACTAGAAGACGTTACCAAATCATTTGAGATTGTTATAAAATTGTTTTATGTTTTGGCGAACTTTTTCATGTAGTTTTTTTATAAATCTAGGCCCCTTATTTTTCATAATGTTCATTAATGATATTGTTGATGCTCTCACAGTCCGTCACTTACTGTACGCCGATGATCTTAAGATATACCATAAAATTATCACCAGAGAGGACTGTACTCTTCTCCAAGAAAACCTTGATCGAGTCAATGTCTGGTGCATCGAGAATAACTTATTCCTTAATGTCTCCAAATGTCATGTTATGTCCTTCACTGCCAAGCTAAATCCAATTCTTCACAATTATGAACTAGAAAATGTTGTATTGAATCGCCCCGAAACCCTCCAAGATCTAGGAGTAACATTTGACAAAAAACTTTCTTTTAGAAATCATATACAGCAAGTTATCAAAAAAACATATAGATCATTAGGATTCATCATCAGAGTGACTAAAGATTTTGGAAGAAATGAAAAAACGTTTTTACAACTATATTTCTCATATGTTAGATCAAACTCAGAGTATGCATCAATAGTTTGGGCACCACATTATCAGATATATATATAACTAATCTAGAAAATATTCAACGTAAATTTTTGAAGTATGTATGTTTCAAACTTGATGGCAATTACCCAACAGTAGGGTTTCCGCATGAGCAACTTCTTTCTAGATTTTCGATGGACTCACTTGAATCTCGACGAAACAGGACACATGTTATATTCCTTTATAACCTTATTCATAACACTTTGGACTGTACCCATATTTTGGACATGTTAAACTTTCATATTCCTAGGCTCACATCTCGAAAAAATAACACCTTCTATCTCCCGCTTTGTCACACTAAGGTTAAGTTATACGCACCTGTATATAAAATGTGCTCCACATATGACAAGATGAATGAAACCATTGATATTTTTTGCTGCAGTGTGGCCTCTTTAAAAAATTTGGACTGCCCTGTTTTTACCTTTTAATATTGATATGTAAATGTTATGTTAAATACTTTACTGTATACTCCTATTCTGTAATTGGATCTTGTATCTGTTGAATACTGTAATAAAAAAAAAAAAAAAAAAAAAAAAAAAAAAAAAAAAAACTAATCCACTAGGTACTTTCCACTCAGAGGGACCTACTGAATGTCTCAACGTTTCAAATTTCAACAAAATTAACAAAATTACATGGAATGGGTTATTTCAACTGATATATACATGCCAGTAGCGATGGAAACACGAACATTTCCAAAAAATATTGTATAATGAAAAATAAGTTAAACATGTCAAGATTTGTCAGATTTGCATTCCAGAACCAACTTACTACTAATTTATTGAGAAGAATGTTAAAGTTATCATAAATACGTAAGGAATAGAAATTGGAAAATTGACGATTTCGCAAACAAATTTTCATCTTTACGCTGCTATAACTCCATACATGTGAGACTTATATAAAACTTTAGAGAAAAATAATGTGTGAAATTCTATTCTTTTTAAGTTCGTATGATACGTGTTTCGTCATAGGATCAACCGTTGAGGTATTATATAGAAAAAAAAACAGATTTTAGCAACTTTCACCCAAGATGGCGGCCAGAGCGACCACACTGTAAAAAATCGATGCAAGTTTACAAACTCTGAATGTAATTTTATTGACTTTTCTATGATATTCCCTATAATTATTAACATTCATATGTGAAAATCATCGTTAGAAATATACGCAAATAATTAGGCAGTTAAGCACCTCGTATAGTGTTTATACGAAATCTTCTCATCTGTTGGTTCAACCCAATCTGTCAACTTCAAAGTTATATAAACCATGCCTATACCATAATGAAATGAGGAATAGCAGTTTGTACCAGAAACGCCGTTTATTACTGAGATACAGGTGGAAAAGTCGTATGGGGGTGGATTGTGATTTCGTAATTTCAAATTGTGAATTCGCAAACTGGAATATTATATTTTACAACTTTAAATTGTAATATCGCAAAAAATTAAAATTACAGGACGCAATCACCTCAGCATTTAACGATAACTGCCCACCTATTAGCAAGGTAAACACCAGGAACGTGCCCTGGTGGAATAACGAACTCGCTAAGAAAAGGAAACTGGTCAGAAAACTCTTCAACAAAGCAAAACACTCTGGTGAATGGAGGGAGTACAAAAACTCTCTCACCAAGTACAATAAAGCACTAAGGCTAGCCAAAAGAGAATCGTGGAGAAAACATTGTGAGGAAGTAGAAAGCATTCACGAGGGGTCAAGACTCTGCAAAATTCTCTCCAAAGAACCCCTACAAACGATTCGAACCATTAGGACAGAATCAGGGGCCTATACGCAGAACGGAAAAGATACCTTGGAGGAACTGTACAGGGTACACTTTCCAGGATCAATAAACACAAATTTAACAACTGAGGCCTGGAGACACTCAGAACTGAGACCTCCCACGTGGGCCTCCAGGGAAGAATGGGAGGTCTCAAAGAAAGTGATAGATTTGGAAAAAACGAAATGGGCAATCAACTCATTTCAACCGTATAAATCGCCAGGGACGGATGGCATTTATCCAATTATGCTACAAGAAGGCATGGACCTACTAGCACACAAACTATGCACGGTATTAAGGGCCAGTCTTGCACTGGGGTACATACCAAAAGCATGGAGAGTAGTGAAAGTGGCCTTTATCCCTAAACCTGGAAGAACGGCACAGGAAGGAGCGAAGGCACTGAGGCCAATAAGTCTTATGTCGTTTATACTTAAGAAACAGGAAAAACTGCTGGACAGGCACATTAGGGATATGGTGTTGGTAAACCAACCCCTACACAAAGACCTATATGCCTATACAACAGGCAAATCCACAGAGACAGCACTGCACCAACTCGTAGAGAAGGTGGAAACTGCTCTAAGAAACAAAGAGGTATTGTTGGGTGCGTTCCTGGACATCGAGGGAGCATTCAACAATACATCTTTAAACTCAATCTCAAGGGCATCGAGACGAAAAGGCATCGATGAGACCTGCTGCAGATGGATAGACTGCATGCTAAGAGATAGAATTATCTATTCCTCTCTAGTGGGAGAAACACTGGCAGCCAAGGTCACCAGGGGTTGTCCGCAAGGGGGTGTCTTGTCCCCACTGCTGTGGAACCTGGTGGTGGAGGACCTGCTAGTCACACTAGAAAGGGGTGGACACAAAACACTTGGGTACGCAGATGACATAGTCATCATGGTCCAAGGCAAATTCAACACCACGCTTAGGGAAAGAATGCAAATGGCCCTAAATCTGGTTAGTACATGGATAGATAAGGAGGGCCTAACCATTAGCCCCTCCAAATCAACCATGGTAGCGTTTACCCGTAGGAGGAAGTTAGAGAGCTTAGGACCTTTGACCCTCCAAGGTAACATCATACAGCTGTCGGGGGAAGTCAAGTATCTCGGGGTTATTCTAGACTCGAAACTCACCTGGAACCAACAGCTGGCAAAAGTGAAGAAGAAAGCCGAAATGACGCTGATGACAGTCAGGCGGGCACACGGTAAAACATGGGGGCTAAATCCCAAAATGGTGTATTGGATATACAACATTGTGGTGAAACCCATGATCACGTACGCATCTTTGGTTTGGTGGACAAAGATAACACAAAAAATAGCCGCAGCTGAGTTGAGCAGGGTACAAAGACTTGCATGCCTTAGCATAACGGGAGCTATGAAAACAACACCAACAACAGCCATGGAAGTACTGTTGGACCTCCCACCGATTGACATAACAATCATGGGAGAGGCAAGAATGGGACTTCTAAGGCAACAAAATACGAGCAACAGATCGGATCACAATAAGATTAAGGAAATAGTGGGAGGCAACATTCTCGAAATGAAACCAACGGACCACATGGTTCCTAGGTACTTCTTTAACATTAACTTCGAGGTTATTATACAAGATCGAAGGGAATGGACAGATGACAACATCAGGGGCAAACCTGGAGAGAGGATCTGGTATACGGACGGATCCAAAACCAGGGAAGGAACTGGTGCTGGAATATACAGTGAGGGGAGAAACTCCCAAATCAGCGTCTCACTAGGAACAAACACCTCTGTATTCCAGGCAGAGATGTACGCTATCTTGCAATGTGCGAGAGAGATCAATCTGAGGGAAATGCGCAACGCACGGATCAAAATATGCACTGACAGCCAGGCGTCACTGAAGGCTCTTCTGAACCCGAAAGTGACATCAAGACTGGTATGGGAATGCCGCGAAGAACTCAGTGTTCTCTCAGAACACAACAAATTAATTTTGATATGGGTTCCAGGACACTGTGGCATCGAGGGCAATGAAAAAGCTGATGAGTTAGCCAGAAATGGCTCATCAACTCCATATATTGGCCCAGAACCCGCACTCGGGATTAACAAATCCGACATTCGAGGATGCATTCGGGACTGGGTCAAACGAAAACAAAGAGAGAGATGGAACGAAGCCCCTCTCATGCACCACGGGAAAACATTTATCAAAGAACCGTCAAAACACAAAACTGAAGAACTGCTCAAGTTGAGCAGGAATCAAGTTAGAACAATAACGGGCCTTCTCACTGGTCACAGTCCAATGAGAAAACACCTGCACAATATGGGACTGTACAACGGAGAACTTTCCTGCAGACAATGTGGTAAAGGAACAGAAACAGCCAAACACGTACTGTCAGAATGCGAGGCACTAGACCGCAAGAGACAGGCAATATTCGGAAAGCCTAGGCTAACCTCCGAAGAATACAACACCCAACCGGTGAAGAACCTGTACAGACTGGTACAGGGGACTAGAGTTACGGAGTGGGTGATGTAAAACTAACCCGGAAAGCACAAAAAGCCCAAGAGGCTGAGGTGCAGCTGGCGAAAGGACCAGCATCCAAGGGGAGAAAAAAAAAATATCGCAAAAATATGTTGTAAATACATGATTAAAATATTTTATATTCACAGTATGTATAATGGTAGTTTTACAATTCTAAAAATATATTGAATTTTACAAATTGATTATGAAAATACAATCATATGAATAGAAAAATCAACTGATAGTTAGTGTATTTTCACATTTTCAAGTTTACATTCACAAAGTAAAATTACAACTTCAGTTGTGAGGTACAAACCTGGTTGTAAATTTGTCACTTTAGTCCTTGGCAAAAAATACCCATCATTACATTCTATAATTTTACAATATGAATTTTTTCAGTGCACTCCTGAAGGTCACGAACTGGATTTTTAATCAGAGTACAAACCTAAACGACGTATTTCAAAATTATTACTACACCACCACCTTTTGTAGGGCAATAATTCTCACTGACTGGTTGACAAACCACTTAATAATCCACGTTGACATTTCAGACCTTGGCAACCAAAGAAAGATTCAAAATGTATCAACAATCAAAAATTGTTTTGATAAAATGTGTTTTCTGTTATCAATCAATCAATCAATCAATCATTTATTTGACTACATTACATACGAATAGTACATTTGTAGCAGGTCATTCATCTAAAAGTAAGATAAAGAGAGAAATAAAAATAAAAGAAATTTTTTTTTTAAATTTAAAATTTGAAAATTCAAAAGGACGATTTCACAAGTAATAAATATATAAGTAATGAATCAATTAAAAAAATACTATATAGGTATATTGTCATATCACAGCACTTCTGGATTAGGTAAGTTAAAGGGCGTTTCCATATACTCGCTGATTGAATAAAAACAATTGACTAGTAAGAAATCTTTTGTTTCATGTTTAAAATTATGAAAGCTCAAAGCTCTTATAGATTGAGGAAGCTTGTTGTACAGCTTGACATCAACAGAATTTCTTGCCGACACTGCAAGTCGGTATTTTGGTTCCTATAAACTATAAACTGTATATTATGTCATAAAAAAATCGATAAAATGTTTTTTCCATCATAAAAATTAAAAAATTTCGATAAAATGTAATTTCTGCAAAAAGTTCAATCTATCTTTTGTTTTTTGATTAAATTACTTCTATTCTATCGTCTGTGTTTCGATTAAATTTCCTTCAGTTTCGCTACGGCTGCTTGAATATATGGAAGAACATACATGTGCATAAGTCGTCTACGATTGTAACTGATGTGAAACAAATACAACTAGAACTAATCATAATCAATCAAACCATAAAGGAAATACCATGTGTCACATTGTTACAGACAAATTAGTCAAATAACAGTGAAACATCTGGAATTTTGTATTTTTCAAATTAATATTGTGTAAACATAGCGTTCATATGCCAAAAACCTGAAATATGATAGTAATGACCAGATTTGAAAAAATATCATGTTCCAAATCGTCAAAGAACCCTCCATGCGTGAAGAAGGTCAATCCTAACACCTAAAACAGGCATTATGGTCACTTGTCACTGACTGATGTGGGACATTAATGGGTATGGTCAGTAAACTCATTTATATTTTCCCAAGGCAATATTGAGAAAACAGTAAATTCATTAATTTCGACGAGACAAGTGTGAATCGTGAAGTAAGTCACTAACGTTACGATTATTCTTCCACTTTTAGAAAGCGTCTTTGTGTATTTTTGAAATTAACTTGCTTGTGTTCATGAACGCTATGTGATTGTACGCTCCATTTCGTTTAATATACTGTTTTGTTATCAACTTTGAGTTGATAAAAATTGTTCGAAGCAAACATGAATATTATGTTTCGAAGAGATAATTGAACATGTGTTTATTTTATTATTCGCCGCGTAAAAAAATTCATTTTATTGATCCGAATGGGTTATTAATATGTTTATATCGCTTTCAATGAAAAAGTTTGGTAACAACAATGCATAACAATTTCATATATATACGGTTCAATTGTTTGGGGGCTTCAAAAGTTCAACATGATGAATCAGTCATCGAATTCCGTATAGTATGACTGAATGGAGTTGTGTTTTTGAGTAATGATAATGGCATTTGAGAAATGCAATAGATAAAATATATTTATCCAACACATGGCAGTTATGACTGTGATTATTAATGTAATTTTAGACATTTTAACACACTAGTGTGTTATAATCCATAACTCACGTAAATTATCAAATAATAAACCACTGTGTTATAATCCATAAATCACTGGTGAGTTATGGATTTTAACTCACTAGTGAGTTATGGATTATAACTCACGTTCATATTTAAAACTTATTAATTTTTATCTCATAAAAAAAGATTTCTTCCACTTGTTGGATAAAACATTGTATGCCACTCGTGTGTTATGTTTCCTAAGTCACTTAAGACTTTATACCACTCTGTCTGACGGCCTCGTGGTATAAATCTTTGTCGCGTGACTCATTTTCAACATAACACACTAGTACCATAAATAACTATTATTTTGGCTAAATATAGGTTGGTTACTCGAGAGTTGAGCCACAATAGGCCATGGGCCGTAGTGGAGGGCCTGATGTGGGCCCACTCACGTTCAAACCTAAAGCTAACTCGAGAGTTTCACTACTCTTCTCTTCTTCCACGATATTTTCTCATCCATACAAGACGAGCATCAGAATCCGAGAGCTGAATTTTCTTTCATGTTACTTCGATATAAACATGTATTATTATCATTGATCAAAAACTGATTTCTAGCTGAGATACCATGTCCAAAATAAAAATCATATTTTTTAAATACAAGTCTCCAAGACGAGATAAAATGATAACTATAACTATAACTCGAAGGTATTCATCAAAAACAAATCTAAGTGTAACTTATCAATTTAATCAATCTGTTCGATCGATTTTGAAGTATAAATATAAAGTATTTGCTAGTACTAGTTCTATACGAAAAACTTTGTATAGGTGTTCACCTTTGAATTGTACAGTATATTTAAAATACATTCAAAAGCCTTAGGCTGCGGCTGAAATGAAATGAACCATAACTGTTTCTATGATCTTTTTCTACGACCACATAGAAATATGCATATGTCTATTTGATGCACTTTATCGATCAAGGAAGTAGGCGGATTGTATACACTTTTTCACTTCTACATCGCGAGCTGTACTGTTCTGGACTGTAATGATTTCAGTAAGTACAGGAACACGACTTTAATGAACTACTAGACTGTCATTATAGGTATTAACGAAATTTATGATCATAAATAATATAAGATTGAATCGAGTTTGTAAACGCCTGTCTAATAATTTGACATTTTACTTTAATATTTACAAAATTCGTTTAAAAAAATAAGTAATCAAAAATGAGTATGTAGTGATAGTGAGGATGATTTGATATTGAAACCGCTAATTTCAATGTAAAGATTGATGACAATCGAATTCTATATTTTCATAGAGTTGGCAGGAAGTGTATATAGCAGTTAATTTCAGCATTTTATTATGTGCGCTCGTAGCAGCGAGAGTTGATTCAGGTGACGGTCGTTTGATGGTTAGAGGCCAGGGTTCAAATTCAAGTAACCACCCTTTTTTTTCTTTTATGAAATCGATTAGCGTTCGATTTTTATTATAATTTTCAATATTTGTATCTTCAATTCTTTTTTAGGTATCATAAAAAGTGTTATTAAAAATATTACAAATTTGTTTGTGATTCAGATGGCCGTAGAAAAAGTATAGTGAACAATGAGCATAAAATGACCCATTTTCCACTCGTAGGCATATGAACTATTGTAGTACTCGTTACGATCGTACCACAAAATTCCATATACCTACTCGTAGGAAATGTATGTCATTTCATGCTCATTGTACAATTACTATTATCTTATCTTCAGGCTTTTTCAAAAATGGGATTTGTAAAAAAGTTCCAAATTATTCAAAAATGCAAATTCTTGAAGAAAAAGCCTATATTCCATGGATCTAGTCATTATCAAACAACGAATAGTAACTTCTGGGAAATCGTCACTTTTGTAGGTACTCTGTGAAGAAATTTAATGATAGTTATTTGTGTGATACGTCAGTGTGACAATTCATTATCGTATTATGAACGATTTGAAGAAAAACTACAAGTGTAAGGTTATGCCATTTTCAATCAAAAAAATAAACAAAAAATTCATCAATAGTTATTTGTGTGATACGTCAGTGTGACAATTCAATATCGTGTAACGATAAAAATTTATGAACGATTTGAAGAAAAACTACAAGTGTAAGGTTATGCCATTTTCAATCAGAAAAATAAACAAAAAAATTCATCAATTTTGTAGACCATGAATTTTATTGATGTGTGTGAATAGAAAATTGTTGCAACTTGTATTTTTTTAAAATTTTATTGCAATTTTTGATAAATTTCGGTCTGGTATGATGAATCTAGAAAAAAAAAGGAAAAAAAACAAAATTTTTTTCTGTTCATTTTTATTCGTTTTTTTTCCGAGGGTATTTTTAACGTTTACCGGTATGATACCTGTTGGATGAAAGTTCTTTCATTATGTTGGTATTTTTGAGAGAAACTAACACCAGAATATATGAATAAATTATCGTGTGTGAATATAACCAATGTTGATCAATTTTAATGAATTTAGTTGTACCGTGTAAATTCGCACCCCCTTTTTTTACTCCAAATCTTGTTTAGGAATCACAAATCCACTTTGAAAGACTCAAAATAAACAGATATACCTAATACCCATACATTATATAATTTGCTTTATTTTATAACAAAACTGACTATTTCCGTATTTTGAATCTACGGCTATCGATAAACATCTTGAAATTCATATATAACATCTGCATCCCTACCATGTGACCCTATTGTTCTCTACAAACGGTTGTTATTGACCATAAGTTGATTTATTCCTTTCAATCAGATTATGCCTTTAGCATATTTTTTCTGTTTGAAGTTGGTTGTTTATTCTTGACATGATTTTTTGGGTTTATGACCTTCCACGATCTGAAAATTAAAAAAATGTTGATCCAAAGAAATCTGTACAAGTGTAGAAGGGCAAATTAATTAATTTGCCCAATAAGTTACTGCGTTCACAAGACTGCTGTCTTGAAAGAAATTAATTTTTGTCAGTAACGTACCCTACACCGAATTTGTCTATCTGTGTTGAATTGCAAACAAAATCTGAAAGAAGAATTGAATTTTATAAAATCCGTTCTCAGGGAAAATGCTTATCCAAATGAATTCGTGGAAAAAAACCATTAATGAAATTGAAAATACTACTACACTTTATACAATCGAACAACACAACACACAGACATGCGACATCTCCATACACATTCAACAAACAACTTTATACCCTATGTCCCTGGACTGTCTGAAAAGATAAAACGGATTGGCCATAGGTATGATGTAAGAACAACATTTAAAACAACCAATACATTGAGATCAATAATCACACATACAAAACCCAAAAACGCTGGTGAATGTTCAAAAAATTGTGTTTACAACATAACTTGTTCGTGTGGTAAGAGTTATATAGGTGAATCATCAAGACCAGTGATTGTGCGCCAGGAAGAACATAAAAGTTACATCAGAAATCGAAAAATAACGGGTTCGAAAATATCCGAACACATTCTAACATCTGATGGCGATCATATGATGGAATGGAATAATACCAAAATTTTATTGAGAGAATCAAATCAAGAAAAAAGAAAGTTAAAGGAAACTGCGTCCATTCTTTTATCGAACAACTGCTTTTCAACCAATTCCATCGAAATGGACCGCATCTGGTTACCTCTCCTCAGAGATGAAATAGAAACTATAATAGAATGGTGATTGATTGATACCGAACACCCTATGTATCAAGATACCAAATGTCAATCAAAAGAATGTATGACAGATTTCATTTGACTCTGTCAAAGAAAGATCTTATTTCCAAAACCGCAATTCAAATTCAGTTTCTTCAGCGTCTGTCCAAGAAGTTTTGATAACGGAGGCAGATACAGCCTCCGAAACGTCAACAATTTTCAAAAAAAGAGAAGTATTATTTGTTAATTCGATCTCATTTTTTCAGATAGGCAAATTCGGTGTAGGCAAATTAATTAATTTGCCCTTCTACACTTGTACAGATTTCTTTGGATTAACATTTTTTACATTTTCAGATTGTGGAAGGTCATAAACCCAAAAAATCATGTCAAGAATCGGATTTCCTCCACAAAATCAAACTTTCAATCAATATTGGTTGTTTATATTTTCGACCGGATTTTGATAAACTGTTTTTAGACTTAATAATTATCACTTTATTTCGATGAATATCATAGGAATAGTTTCGTTTTCAATTAGTTACATCAAAGTTAATTGAAAGCTGTCGACGATGTCAATTATCGTCTTCGTATTTCATTACATGCCACTGAACCACACAAATCACTCATATACGAATTCTTCAATTACGTGTCTACACACCACTACACTTATCAAGATGAAATACAATATATTTCCTTTTCGACATTTCTTAGAAAGTCTGAGCTTCAATGTTATCTATTTCGTTGGTGCCAGTATGAATGGAGAGTAAGGCGAGACCTAACAGAAAGGGACATCAGTTACAAAAAGCTTTGCTGAAAAGGGTATCTCAAAAAACAGAACAAACAAAATATTTATGCTATCTTAAATGAGGACTTGCATGGTGGAATTGGTAACAAAGGTAAGAAACATTAACTGGCTATTGCTAGTAGTTCAGTTCCTGTTCCTTCTAGTGTATTTACCTAGAAAACTATATTTCCGGTAAAAGGGTCCCTTTGTCTCAAAATAAAGATGACGGGCGGAAATAATTGAAAACCTTAAAATACCGGGTGATAGTAAAATCGTTCATTCATGTATTATATAATAATATACTCAATAATAATTTACTGCACCAAACAATTACAATAGATATTTACGATATAAGTGTCGTAAATATTCTTATTACGATATGAGATGGAACATTTAACCCATCGATTATCGTAATATGAATTTACGACACAAATATTGTACAATATTTTACCTACTACCAATAATGTTGATTATTTACTCAAAATTAGTCAATATTCCTTAAATTAATGATATTAGAATCATGCAACAAGCAACCCAAGTAGCACACTCATTGGGACAATATTGGTACAATATTATGAAAATATTAGCAAAATATTCAAATAACAATATTGGTGAAAAAAAAGGGGAACATTGGGCGATATTGGTCCAATATTTTGAAAATAATATTGGTCTAATATTCTTGAAGCAATATTGGCCTAAAAATGTTGAGCGATATTGGTAAAATGGTGAAATGTTATAAAAATATTGGCAAAATATTCAAACGAAATTTTGGAGAGATAAAATTATGATTATTTCGGGATATTAATACAAATTACTTGAACATTATACTAATAATATTAGTGAAATATTGTGGAAGCAATATTGGCCTCAAAATATTTGTAATGATGTAATATTTCCAGAAATATCGAATAATTTGAAAACTCAACAATTCATTTCTACTTCAATTAACCACTGAGTAGATTGACTTGTAAACGCATTGTGAGAAGCCCTATTTAATATATGTTACTATGACTCAGCTATCGTTCCATATGTGGGGCCACCTAGCGTTTCTTACCCAAGTTTCATCATAATTCATTCTAATACTCTTCATTGAATATTCGGCAAGTATTCAAATTTCAATAATGGTGATAAATTTATTTTGTATCAATATATTGTATCAATATTGTCTTTCAAATATTGGCGTGAGGTTTTCGTAACAATTTCAATCAATATGGGGGCAATATAATTTTTCAAATATGGATGAAATAATATTCCACCAATATGCTATCAAACTTGGAAATACAATATTGTATTAACTCTAAATTCTCTAAAAAAGAGGAATATTAAAACCGCAATATTGAAGCTAGATGCTGGAAACAATTTGTAGACAATATCGCTCTATTGATATTGGTGAAAATAATTCACCCAATATTGACCCAATATTTCATGAAACAATGTACATTCAGAACAGGTCGAGCCAATATTCCACCAATACTATTAATGAAATATTGTTTTTCCAATATGCACCCATATTGGTTCAATATTATTTTTACATTCACAATATATCCATATTGGCCCAATATGAAAACAAGATTCAGCTAATATAAAGTGCTACTTGGGAAGCGTTACGCCCATTGTTGATTTATTTTGCGAACTGTCAACTTTGACACGTTCATTCAAATTTAATATAATTTCATCGACATTAGTTCAGACCATTAGAGAATAGATTCAGATATAGAATCCGCTACAAATTAAAAAATTCAAACCTTATTACCTGATAAATCCCGTGATAGATACTCAACTTTATTATAAATTAGTTCTTGTTATTCTTCTCCATTAAATAGACTGACATTTAAAAAGAGAAACAAATTAATTTTACTTTACCGCGCTAGTGCGGTTAAATTCCATGAATACATTTGTATTGTCTTTATTGAATTCTTACTTACGAGTTTTGAATTTCCACCGCGGTTCAACCCATCATTTAGTTACTCTAGTGTTTTTTTTATTTTAAATCTTGGGTGCTTGTGTAAATATTGTAACCACTAAATTTTCTCAGCTAATTGTCTCAGGTCTATACCATGATTACACGAAGAACTTGATCACCGGCCTCAGGATGTAATTTTTGTGGCGGCATTCCTGGCAAACCTAATGATTTTGGGAATTCATGAATAATTGACAATTCGGATCGGCAATGGAATCGAATTAATGCATTCGATTATTCGTCTATATCCTTATTTTCCTCTATAACTGTATATGCATCCGATATATTTTAAGATGTCGACAAAATTGTAAGGTTTCCCTTAATAAATAATGTGAAATCGCACGTTAAAAGGTAAGACCTTGGCTCGCAAAAGTTTCGACTTTTGAGATCTGCCGTTCGTAGGGGGACGACAGCTGGTTAACGGAAAAAATATTTTAATAATTTTAATAATTCAACAACCCTCATTTTGGAGTTAAATTAACAATTTCGATTTATATAACGTCGTCAGCTTAAAATATACATTTTTGGTTCAAAATTTTCTGTAGTATTATATGAGTACTGAAGATTGGCTTTATTGTGGGTCTGGGTCAGGTAAGAGCTAATATCAATGAAAATCCCAGTAGGCATGCTTTCTGCCAGTCACTCTAATTGACTATAAGACGCAACAATACCAGTCACTGTTATATCTTATCGCAAAAGTTCCTTCTCCTTTAATCAACAAATGAATGTGGAAAATAAACAGCACTACTAACATATTTGTTATTTATGGTATTATCGCCCTTCGAAAGTCATTACTAAACCATGATTGTGTATCTGTTCTGATAAAGTCATCACAGATAAAGCAAACGTTCTTGGAAAGACAATTTGCTTATTTCAGATTCGAGAGATGTATTTGCAATATTTTGAATATTTGAATGATTTGATTCACAAGTAGGTATGAATGAGTGCAGAATCATTTGGTGTATGTAAAATATATCTTTATTAATTTCAGTATTTTCTGAAAATAGGATTGATCTCAGTAGGATGGATATAATATTTTTGACATTGTCGGACATAGCAAAATTTATATCTGATAATCAAATATTATTGCAAAGTATTTCTTATAGAAAATTTCGCCAATAATCTAAGATGTAATTAATCGATCGTAGGGGACAGTACTTGCTTTCTGTTAGATACTTGTCAACAAAAATACCGATTGAATTGGTTTATGCGGAAGATTTGATTTGATTTTAATCAAAAGTCCCTAAAGAAATGCAGGTTTTGTTCCAATAATTTCAAAGCATAATAATTTTTAGTGGTTGGCTGTATGGCTCACCATCATGAAAAGTAATCAAAGCAAAATATTTTAACTCAGAAATTGAATTATTATCTAACCGAATGTATTTAGAAGACATGGGAATGCAAAAGCATCAAGAAAACTTGAAACGAAAGGAAGAGAGAACATTCCTACAAAATATTTTGCACGCGGCACTCAAAGGCATACCACCCAAATCGAGCGGAAGCTACGCGCAAACCCATGCACCCTCGCAGAAAGTGAGGACCAAAACAGCATCATAAATGGCGTAACAGGAACGAGAGCTTCAGTTTCAGTTCATACGACTATGAATACGTCAAGAAGAGTATTTCGACAACGCCAATGAAGATGACTGTCGCAGTTGAAGTCACAACGTTTGGAGATTTTAACCAAATAACTGATTTATTACCACCTATTTCATGTTGAAACTTCCACAAAACTTGATCGATAGCTATAGAAGTTTTTTCAACCACAAAATAAAAGACCCAAATGGCCTCTGCTAATTTTTATAAGATAGTTCGTTAATGAAAACCCCGGTTTTCGCCCCAGCAAAATCGCTATGTGGAATTTTTTAAAGAAGAATTGCTAAAAAAAATTACAACTTTTTTGGTTTTTTGCAAATATTTCCGAAACTATCAAAAGAATCGTTTTACAGTCAATAGAACTTTTCTAGAGAATGATTAAACCTTCAGAATGGTTTTTTGTACAACCGGATCGGTGCATTTTCATCTGAGAAAATCCGGGAAAACTTCAAAAAAGAGACCATTTTTCAAAAATTCCTTTTTTTTTATAAATCTGAAACCGGACACACAATATTTCGGAAACTGATAATTAATTACATGTGGTTCAACTCTGCGGAAGATGTTTTCTGTCCGATGTGTAGGTTTTGCGTTTTGCATAATCGAGTTTTAAACAAGACAAGGGCTTATATTGCAAAATGCGTAGATTTAAGGAAAATCATCATATTCAATTTCGGTGAACGGCATCTTGAAGTAAAGATCAACCATTACAATTTGTATATTTTGGATTTCCATCTGAGAGGTGTTGAAAATGTCACTGAAAGTTGCTCTAAATGCTTGAAAGTGTGTTCCTGGCAATTATTACAAGTTTCTGAAAACGTCTGGTATGAGTAGTACTCGTTGTCAGTTATTTGAAGATCACACGACCTGACAAGCAACACACTGATTTGCATTTCCCTATCGTGGCTTTATTATTTATCCAATTAGGCCAAAAAAAAGTTTATCAAAACACACATTTTACAATGTAACTCTTATATCATCCAATATCTCTCGGCATATAACGAAATGAACAAGTAGCTGTTTTATGGAAATCATTAGAGTGTCCAAGTTATAATTTTTGTTCTATCTTCAGAAGTTTCATGCTTTGATATCGAAATGAAGGAAAAAACATGAAAAATAAATTGAACCATTTAAATTTCTGTTTCATATTATGATTCCTGACACTCGTAATAAATTCATTTGAAATATATGTAAATACATTATGTTACCAATCCAAATATATTTGATGAACAATCAAATATTGATTATATTCATTCTTACTTGTCACAACGAGCCCATGTAAACTGTATTTATTCACAAGAGGATGAAAAGCAAGACGTTTCACTGTGATATTAATTTTATCAGATATAAAATCGGATATACATGAAGTGGGTCATAAAAATCTACAACGGAATCCATCTAAACCTTGGAAATGGATTATGGCTTGACCCAATTTTCTGTAAGAAGCTTATGTGTTTGGGTTACTCGATATTGATCCACTCTCACTAATGGAATGTTTTTTGAACTCAACACAGGCAAGCCATTGTGGTCTCGTACAGCATGCTCCAACTGAGCGAACATTTACATACTCTTTAACATACTCTTTAAAATCTATGAATAGAGAATTATACGAGAATTTTACGAAAAAAATGACATCTTACTCTTACTAAAGTGAAAAATGTTGATCATAAATTGTTCATGGCAGCAAGGCACCGAATATTGAAATCAATCGATAGTTATTCTGCAAGTCTACGGTGCGTTTGACCGAGTTTTGTTTAAATAATTCCATAAAAATCTCATTTGTTAGTGATTAGTTGAAAGAATAGAACATATTTTGTTACAAAAATACAATATGTGCTGTTATAAACTCAGTTTATTCGTTGGAATGACTTAAGAATTGACTAGACATATAATGTGTATCTGGTTACAAAAGTTTCAGTTATAAATTTAGTTTTTGTATTTGGATGACAAGGTATATTTTCAAGATGATGAAATATCTGCTTAATATAATTGAACATAGTATTTGATCAATGCAGTAGTATTTCAATTCTACAAAATTTTTAGTTTCAATAAAATATTAAAACTGTCTAATTGATAAAATTGTTACGCGGATTCAACAAAAAACTTGTTTGTATCAATATAACTTCATCATTTTATTGACACGTTTTTTATTTCATCTAACAAATTGTTTTGTCGAAATTTCACAATTTTGAGTTAAAATTATGGAATATCCTCAAATAAGTCTATCCACACACTCTCACACTCATTTCTAACAGAAAAAAGGAGATGGTAGATCACTGAAAGTGAAGACGGCTCTGTTGCCATTTGTTCCTATTCCGGATCATTACAATTTACATCACTCAGACTGACTATTTACTTACTCTGGTCCCACGAGATGGAACGGGTTCTAAGCCGCGCCACCTTGCGAGAGGTAGAAGAAGCACTCCGGGTATAGAGATCATTCAGAGCTTTGCTTTGTACCTTCAACATATGATGTTGAAACAACAATATATGTGTTTCTTTTCAAATAAAAACTTTGATCATGCAAGATAATGGAATTGTTTTATTAACAAAATATGGAATTTGTTTCTAATATGCAAGTGACAAAATAACTGGATTCATGTGACAAAATAAACGTTATTGAAAATGAATAAACTTTTTTGTTGATATTTGTTGTTATTATTGTTAAATGAACGAAATGCATTTCATCGATCCAACATCAAGAATAATATTAAACCAAGATATTTCTTTTTTGTGTCAACTGTAAGTTTTGTTGGACAAAACAAAATTTTGTTCATTTGTACTAAAACTACAATCGAAATAATTTGTTAATTTGAATAAGGTGCTATTTTGAAATAAACGTTTATCTTGTTATTTTTGTAAAAAATCATTCAAAACAACAAGAAAAATTTGACCAAAAATTGATTGTTGGTACAACAGTTTTTTTTTACTGTGGACCTTTATTACAACTTCGAGAATATTAGGATTGTAATTATTCGCTAAATTTTTTGTAACAAAATATTCGCCACATTATTGATTTTCTAACCCTGCCTCCGCATGATTAATACCCTGTATCTCAAAAACTGTTCATTAGATTGTGGCCATGGCATTTGATCAGGACATCATAAACTACATTATACTATATTGCTTCAACCAATTCGACTGGAACTCTTTTTCAATAAGTACCGTGCATGGTAGGTACTTTCTCTCACTTCTCATGATAACACCCCTGCAACTTCCGTAATTTTTGACGTAGATTTGAATAATTTTGAAGTATCTAAAGATTCCATGAGTTTCCATGACAGACCTCCACCAGGGTCATTTTGCTCCAAAACCCCCGAATTCTAAGGGGCCCAAGCGGACTGATTGATTGGTTTAAGACCTTCGAATTTATTTTACTTCTGTGTGGCACAGAATACTGCAGACTATTGATAAAAGGAATAAAATTCTTCAAAGTTCGAAGATCTCTGTAAAAGACTTGTTTGACAAGGTTTGACAGAAGATATTGAATCCCTCAGAGATAGTTGGGAATCGATTTTAGAGGCTATTAGCTTCATAAGCTTCGATAGAGCCTAACTGCACATTTGATTCAAGAAATGTATTTTTGCCGTGCTTGAATTCACTCTTCTTGAAAATAAGATCCTTAGAAAGAAGAACGGAAGAAATATGAAAAGTATTTTTTCTGAAAACGCTCAAGAATGCGTACTTTCTCGGAGCAACTTCAGACCACAAAATACGCTAATCTAGTATTTTAGTCTGTTGCTAAGCAACGAACTTTCCCGTATCGAAAACGGCCCGGGAAAATTTTTGCCGGCCTCTCTACGATAAGCAAACAGTGACAAAGAACTTAATAGAATAAATCTTTGTTGCAAACGCATTTAGCTTTAATTTTCATCAGACAGCATCTAATAAACTAAATTTTAGCGAATTACATTACATTTTTTCAATTCTTTAACTTGATTACGGTCGAAGATACGGAAAAACTACAAGATTCGCAAACATCTGATATGTCCATCGATGTGAGCCGTATAACATACGTTTTAAATTTGAGCCAGATAGCTCAAAAACTGCAGGATCTATAAAGAAAAAAATTTAAAAAATCTTGAAATTTCAACACCCCGTATATCGATAACAAATCGTTTGCGAATCTATGTTTACTTGAAATTTTAGTCGTAAAATAAGCCAGGGAATGTCCTCCTTTCGGATATACATGATGTTTCGGAACACCCCGTATATAGGAGGGGTCACTCAAAAAGTCACATTCCTTATTCTGATAATTTCTCATGGCTTTTTGAGACATTGTGTTAGTGGAATATCCTAAATGATTACAGTGTTTGTTACGGGTTCCAGAAGAATATTTCGAATTTTAATAGCTTCAAATATTTTCAGGCATCCACAGGAATGAGACAAAAAAGAGAATCTTATCTGTACTTCTGATATACTCAGTGTGACCATATAAACATCATTTTTAACTTTTCAAACCAATGATGACATCGAAGCTATACATTCTGAACCCGTTCTTATAAATTCGTTTCAATTCTAACATAATGAGTTATCCTGTAGCATTTTATGTCTATTTTATAGGTGAAATTGTAGAAGTCACAAGTAGACTGATTACTTTCGTCGTAATAAAACCAATCCATCTTTGGCGTTCTTTATAGAAAGTATGACTCACCCGGATAGTTGTCTTCAATTTTCTCACTTAGTTGGAGGAATTTGAAAATATACTGACCATCATTCTTGTGTAAAAATATTAGTTAGAATATTTCAAGGTATAAGCACTGAACCAAAAAAGTACATAATATTAAAAAAATATATATTTAATCCAATGATCACTAGTTATCGATTTATCTCCGAAGAACGAATTCATTGAAACAATGAATGGTGATTTATTAATCCATTGATTTGAATTTCACTGATTAAATGTTGTGCTCTATAAATTTAATGTACGGTTTACATAATATTTATGTATATCTCTCCTTGTATCCTAGTTTAAAAGAAAATTGTACATTGATATAAATTTTGCGGTAATTGGGATAAGGTAATTTATTCTTTGAATTTATGGACTGTAATCTTCGAATTGACGAACTTTGTACATTAAATCAATCTTCATGACTCTTGTATCAATGCAATAGGTCTAGTATAATTCCAATTTGCTGTATATTATAAATATCTTTGTCAGTAACATATACGAATGGCTGCAAATTGACACTGGTTTTACCAAAAAAAAGGGAACTCTTTAGTGCTCTTCCACTCCACCCTTGTTATAATGAAACTCTATTATGTTTACATCATAATACTTAACCTAACCTAATCTAACTTAAAACTAGTGTAAAACAATATATCTATATTTTTTTTTCGAGAGAGAGAATGACACTCCTGAAAATTACTCACTGATTTTTCACATATGTTGTAATAACTCGTTTGAATTTGAAAAACTTGTATTCCTTGTACTGAGAGGGCAGAGCATTAACAATAATAATAATAATTATTACTAATTATGATTATTATAATTATACAGTGACCGCCAAAAAGTATGTACAAAGTTTTTTATTAGACTATTGGAAAAAAGATTCTTAGGAAAAGTTTGTGCATGTCCAATAACCTAAAAATCGATTTTGGCACATGTCACGTGATCGCTGGTATGGCAGTAAAGTGAAAAAAATTACTATGAATAGGCAAAAAGTGGCAATATATCCAAAAAAGTTATTTGAAAAAGTTGCTTAGAATTAAATTTTATATATATATATATTATATATTATATATATATATATATAATATATATCCCGCTGCCGACACTGTAAATAGTCCATACATGTAAATGGCTTATATCATTCGTTTACTAATTCATCTTGACAACGGAATGTAAATAGTGTCATTTACATGCCTAGGGTAATAATGACTTTGACAAGTAATACCTTCAGCTTCATTTATATCAATTTTTAGGTTATGAGACTTTTTGAATATTATTGTTGTCTGTTTATTCGGTAACTTAGTAATCAGAATAAAATAGCGAAACGAATAATCATGAATGAAGGGTAAGAAAACAAACTTCAATCCAGCAAATTTTGAGAAATGTCAACAAGCAGCGGGAAAAACGTAATAAGTAACACGAAATGTATCGACTGTTAACATCCTCGGCAAGCGACAAACAAATAATAAGTTCTCATGCATTCAAACGAAGAAGAATATGATGGCAGCGACAGTTTTTACAAAATGGGACAAGCAATGGTGACAACTTAATGGCGGTGTTACTCTTGAACGATGGCAATCCGTTCCGCAATTTCGTCAGACCTACAAAAGAAAGAAGTTCTCTTTTTAGTTGCCCCTAAAATATTCAAAAAGAATACGAACCGTGCTGCGATTCCACCATCAATTAGATTGATGATTGCTCTACGATATATACATATAGCTCTACTACCACTATGATTCAACGTCACTTGTTGAGAACAGCGTCCAGACAGAGCGATGTTTTCCATTTCAAATTGAAAACACGGATACATTCAACACACAACACAACTTTTTCGTATATCTTGCCGCCCAACATCGGCAAGATGTTGCTTGAGTATCTATCAACTTGTATATGGCTAATTGTTGGCCGGTCTGTAACTTACCTTTATGCTTTCAATTACCAGTCCAATTGTTGAGCAGTGTATTCGTTATTTGTATCGCATAGATGTAACTGCAATCACCGTATTTTTCAATGCCATTCTTAATTCCCAAATAACTCCGGACCCGTTTGAAATAATTCCTTCTGAACATATTATCTGACATTGAATGCCTTATTAAGTTGAATTACACATTATGGGACACGGAATTCTATTAAATCGGAAGTGTTTTCGCTTTACGCTCCATACGATTAAATGTAATTTCAAAGAGCGAGGTCACAATAATTATGTTACTACGATTATGGTTACATTAATAATTCAACTAGAATTTCAAATGAGCAATCCTGCAAAAATCAGAAATGTATGTTGAATAACTCGGAGATGAGCTAGAAATACAATAATAATGATAGGTACTTCCCCAGAAACGCTCGTAGAGGCATAACCTCTGCGAGTAGAGGGGGACAATTATTATTATTATTTGCCGTGACGTTCCGGGGTAAATTACTAATTTTTCATGACGCATTAATATTTCAGCTGTAGAAAATCCCGGAAAACCTACAGCATTACCCGGGGTGGTCCTATCCCTATCACAGTTGCTTTTCAACAAGATGAGTTGAAATCAAGAATAATGTAATGTTCCTTGAGCCGGACCTGACCGCTTGTTACTCGGAAGAGCGAATTTTGAAAATATAGGGTGTCAAAGTTTTTGGAAAAAAACAGTTTTTTATTCATTACTCAAAAAGATTTCTGCTAATTCTGATGAAACCTGGCATGCTTCTTTACCGGAAGAAGGAGCATCTTTCATTGTACTCAGAATGAACGTATCTATTTCAGTGGTGTCCCAAAGGGTAATCTAAGTGATATTAGGGAAAATTCTTGTACGCCAATGTTTTTTTTGTATGTTAAATGTTTGTATGGATTGAGCAAATGCAATGTTTTCACCAGGTACCTACTTATTCGTTGTTCTCAAATAGTTCACTAACCCGAGAACAAGTTGATATGGTCATGGGAAGAACATCAAAACAAAATTATTTTTCAACTGCGAAAATTTCGAAGAATTTAATTTAATTAGCTTTAATAGCTATGACGACATACTTTCGAAATGTTATTGAAAACAATTCATTATGTTTCAGCTACACACAATTACAAGACAATAAAATTGTAACAAATCTCAAAATGGAAACAAAAGATGTAAGTAGTTAAACATGATTATATATAGCCATTCTTCTGGTTGTTACAATTATTTACGTTAGCTCAATTAAGTAGGTAGTCATTGTTTCATCAATAAATACATAAATATATTATGAATATATAATTTCTGTTCAGCTCGAGAGGTTTTGTGTCATATTATAGGCCATGAGCAAAACAGTGATTGGGGTATAGGATTTCCAAATGAAAAATTGGTGCATTTATAAGTGAAAACTGCTAGAGGGCAAGAAAAGATGACTTTATATCGGTCGAATGATTGAATGGATTCATTGGACCATTACAGGTCGTAAATATGTAGAGTAGTTTTCCAAGTGCTCACCCAGGCAATATATACGGGGGGTTTCCTGGGCAGACACCAAAATTCAAAATCGAAGTTCTCGGACAAAAAAGTCAACTATCTTAAATAAACATTAGTGTACTTGAAGGTCTTACAAAAATTATGACTATTTGATTTGATATTGTTCTATATTCAAAGACATTCATCGCAACAGAGTTAGTTGTTAATAAACCAGAAATGAATAATTTACAAGAAATAACAATACCGTAATGCTGATACCACTCAAAATACCAGGAATTTCATCAGAGAAAAAATAAAATGCGTTATTGAAAAACTTATTATTCCATTATTGAATGAAAATATAGCAGTTATGAAAAATGATCAGCCCTTTTTATAGCGAAACTGAGATATAACGTTCTTGTGATGATCAGCCATTCTTATGATGAATGTAAGATGATTCCAGATTGTACATTAAACAACTAGTGTCATTTTATTTCATTTTGAAAAAATATCAAATTTGAAAGGAATCTAGGAAAAAAAACACGGAAAATTCCCCCGAAAAAAAAACCGGAAAAAAAAGAAGAATGACAAACCAAATAAACGGAAAAAAAACCCTGGAAAAAAAAGGGTAATTTGTATATGTATAAGTAGATATTTGAGTGCATGGAAATTTAATACATGCATTTTGCGAGAAGAAATTATTTCGTCTGATCTAACTAGATCGAACTAACCTTACGTAGAAATTTGAGTGCGTGAAAATTGAATACTTACATGCATTTTGTGAGGAGTAATTATTTAGTCTGATCTAACCAGAAATAACTAACCTTACGTAGACATTTTATGTGGATATTTTAGTTTTGTTCGTGTTTTTTTTTCGTTTTTTTTTTTAACTATTCAAGAGCTTCATTCAGAATATTCGAAGTCGAACGAACGAGTACTCGCTATCGAACGAAGAAACAAGAAATATAATTTCATTGTATTGGACCGATTTTGATGACATTTTTTGTGTGTGTTCAAGTGGTTTCGGTTTTTTTTGTTAAAAATAAAATTATTTCCTTCGAACATCATCTGAATTACACAAAATGTTTTTGAATTACTTTTAGCAGATAGATTTAAACAAACAATGTCTTCCTTACAGTTTAGTGCCACCTAAATGAAACATTTTCTGGTTTTTGCATGAACGTAGAAAAAATATTGTATGAAACTAGTGCAAAAAGAGTTTATTGCACTCGACGTGAAATTTTTAATTTTTTTAATTTAGGGCTCACCGGTGTGCAGAAAATGAGAAAATTGTGTCATTCTCATTGAAATACAAATGTTTCAGTATGGTCAAGCTATTCATAAGATAATAATTTGGTATTTTCATACAGCTAGGAAAATATTTTTAAAAAATTGCTATTTTCAATTTTGTCTCATTATCTTTTCAAACTTTGTATATGTCTATAAAATTCAATTCTAAGCAATTTTTTGAAATAACTTTTTTTGATATCTTGCTATTTTACCCCACTTTTTGCCTTTTCATAGTAATTTTTTTAATTTGCCGCCATACCAGCGATCACGTGACATGTGTCAAAATCGATTTTTAGGTTATCGGACATGCACAAACTTTTCCCAAGTATCTTTTTTCCAATACTCTAATAATCAACTTTCTTCCCATATGGTACATACTTTTTGGTGGTCACTGTACAATTTGACCATAAATTCATTATACAGACTGATGTTCATAAAGTAACCCGCATTTGTTAACTTTTTCAACCGAGTGAAATTTTCCTTTGAATTTTTTTGGTCAAATGCTATTTCATAAGCTGCTTTTTGAAAATACTGAAAAATGTCTGTCAATTCTTTAAAAAATTATAAAATTTCATACAAAAATATTCGCCTAAAAAAAACGATAGCGGCATATTATGTTAGAACTTTCATAAGAGAATCCTTTTGAATAAATGGCTATAAACGAGCTCTAGTGAAATGAAAACATCAATTTTGCCGAGATTCAATAAAACGAGATATTACACTACACATCTACAGTTCTACAAGAAATTTCACAGTTTCAGCTATGTCGAAATTTTAATGGGCCATTTTGAGTGACAGAAAACTTTTATAGAAACCAAAAAATATTTCGTCATTTCGCTAAATCTCTTAAAAACCATTTTATTCAAAAGGATCCTCTTATGAGGTTTCTCAAATCATGTACCGCCATTTTGTTTAAATGGGTATTTTTTGGGAAATATTGATGTTGTAGTGTTTTTTAAATAAATCTCTCACAATGCGTCGGGTCATAATTTTGGAAGATAGATATTTCTTACAGTAGTCAAGAAGCAGTTTATGAACTACCATTCGTCCAACAAAAAAAAGTCAATCGGTTCAAAAGGTAACAGGGGAGGAGTTGATTTATGGACACACTGTATAACAATCTTCTCAGTGAGTTCAGACATTATACAATTAATAACTTGAAAAAAAAAGCAGAAACGCTGTCTATATTAGATCGTTGACCGTCTCTTTTAGAGCCGATTCGCTTTAGTTAAGGAATATAATGATGTCAATTAGCAGTTTGTGTTTTATTTTATATAATCAGAGGAATTATTGAGGAGGGTTAACTTCAACAACAACAAATTGCTGACACTCCACTCCAGCCATTCTATTCGACTGAAGAAGATTTATTATAATAATTTTTATCATTATTATTATGATATTATAGAAGCCTGAATTCACAGAGCTGACTGAATGTGAAAGTAGTTCTTCATACGACACTTCAACGTTTTTGAGAGGCAATGGACCTCATACAGTTTTTTCAAGAAAGAGTATTCAGGACCTACATATGCTCTAATATTTATTTCAACATTAATAGGAATCAACGCTCTTTTGCTGAATAATTATACTTTAATACATTACTGAAGAAATTTTGCAGTAGCGTAACACTTCCTATTTCCTGATGTAGATTCCCGTAAATTGTGAAAGAATGAGTAATTTTGTAACGGCTGAAACCTTGGCAGACATTTTTATTAAAAATTAATTTTAATTATTATGTTTCGCTACCGACTGGTTTTCACTTCTTTGAGTCAACTTACTTCATTCCATCCATTAGATGCGGTACAATAATTGAAAGTAATGCACTGATAAAAATGTCGGATTTGAATTAGCTGCTACATTCCCTGCTACATCAGTTGAAAAATGCAACTAGTTGCGATACACTGAAAATAATTTCCCACTTTTTCATTCTCACATCAGCTATAGCAATATACTCTGGGGCAACTCAACTAGGGCTGTAAACATTTTTAAATTGCAGAAAAAAAAATTCATAATAAACTCTGGTTATCATTGTCAACGTCTTTTTCTTGAACTCAAAATAGCTATCTACATCATTTTTGTACAGCATTTTGATAGAAATTCATGAACATAAACATTCACTGATCAAGCAATTATTAGACCTTCATGAGTATAATACCAGACATAGCAAAAAATTCGAACAAATCGCAACCGATCAAGTACATCGCAAAAAACACTATGGATATCATATCAATTATCTCTAGTACCCGATAATTTTGAAATTTTGAGTTTATCGAAATAAAAAAAAACAATGAAAATTATCTTTTGAGTTTTCCCAAGTAGCATTTTGGCGACGACAACCACATAATACACCAAAATTAAAGTTGTAGTTGCTGTAGAAATTAGTCATTTATGAAACGACGCTCTCTAAACCACTGGTCAAAGTTGTTTTAACGTTGAGCATGACATCAGTCAAGCTACGACGTTGTCATAACGTTTACTCAACCGACTACAAGTAGTAAATATTCTGGGAATGGGAATAACGTTCTAAAAACGTTTAAGTGACAACTTTAGTTATTTTAAACGTTTCCCGACAGTAAAGCGACCTTGTGAGATTCAACTAAGCAGTGGGTAATTTTTCAGTTAAATTGAAAACGTTTTCACAACTAACCTTCCTTCAAATATTTACTGCAGAGGACGTGTAGGCCAAATTTAGATAATAATTATTTACTCAATTTATTATATATTTTTTAATTCAGTGACAAGAACCATTATTTGCTAAAATGTTTGACAGAAAATGTATTCATAGTAAAGAAAAAATGAGTAGAATGATCCTAACCTAACTTTCGAATCGGAAATGAAAAGTGCTTACAAATTCACTGTCTTCTCTTGCAGATAAAAAAAAGTCGTGAAGAAACTTCACGGGCAAAAGCTAATATGAAGACTGACAACTGTATTAAGTTTAATTTCTTTAAGAACAAGTGCCAACCTGAATAGAGAGATATTGAGGAAAGCAACTACTTTTTCAGAGGAACAACTGTATTATAGCCAGGAGAAACAACTTGATTATGACCATGTTCAACAGTTTAATAATTTGGAAGAACTGAGGAAAAAACGCGAAAGAGACGGGTTACAAAGTGTGGAGCGGAACGTATTCGTTAGTTGGAATTGGTTTAGTTTTTGGTCCGATAAGCAACTCCAGTCGCGCTTCGGGTATAAAGTTGGTTGTATGGCAGAGACTAAAGTTAAAAATTAGTATATTTTTAGTTACCTGACAACCAAGGTCGCGTTGACGACTTGTATACTCCTACGCCATATTGGAAGTATAATTCTATTTTGGAAACAAGGTCGGACATTAAAAATTGGGATGTAAAACAAACATTTACGAAGGATTTTAAAGCCTCATTTTACTTTTCTAGAAATAATTCATAGGTATTCAGTATTTAGTTCACGCTTGAATCGATATCAACATTGAAAATTGTTTATGAAAATATATATTTCTTATTCTTGACATTTGAAAACTTCGCAACAGATTGAAAGCCCACGTGTGTTTTAGCATGAAACAATGGTATATTTGACAGTAAAATGTAATGCGTTGGCAATTTCTGTTTCGTAATCGTTATTTTTCTGTAATATTGTGCATGAAATATTTCGATATTAACTTGCGGTAGTAGTTGCCAGAAAGTCATTTCTCAGTGTCCATTTTGGCCATAAGTAATTATTTGGTTGATAAATCAACTATTTTCTGAACACCATAGAAAATAAACTGTCATGGCTGCTTGAGAGGGCGCTGGTGTGCAGTTGTTCTTAAGCAAATTCAGCAACGTTTAGGAAACGACCAACTGCTACCTACAGTTGCAGCAGAAACGTTGTAAAAACCCAAAAATGATTGATCAAATTGGTGTAAAACAGGGTTGTGACAACGTTGTGTTGACGTCGGCAACGCAACTTATGTTTGGTTTCACAACTTTTTCGAACACGTTGCCGCAACGTTGAATTGCTACTTGGGTTCCTTTCTATGCTGTCAAAGGATACGTGGATAATTTTAAATGTGTATAATGTCAACATACTCATTTTTCGTTTTGATATTATATTTTCTTCTTGTTTTTATTTATACTGTCATTTCACTTATTGAATTGTTCAGCAGACCATTACTTTGAAGGATATTTTTCTGGCTTCCTGAAAACAAATTATTATGTAACGTAGTGAAATAAATTATGTAGATATCTATTTATTTATTCCCAATCACATTCTGCAGGAAAAGAGGATACTGAACTCCACTAATTGAGTTCTGTTTTAAACACTAACACACATTTTGGAAAGGAAATTCAGGTTGTTTATATCTACAGGGTAGTTTCGAAATTGAGGCAATTAAGAAAATGGATTGTTGTTATATAGAACATAATGTATCAGTAAAAGACAAGAATTTTCGTTTTTGAAGAAGTCAAAAATGTTCGAAAAATGTTATGAAATTTTATGAAATCGCTTTCAGTTACCTTCGTTCGGGAGGCACTGGTTTGGTCCTCCAGGATACAGCGTGTCTGATCGCTGACAGTGTTTCAGCGCGGTTTGCGGAGGCTAACAGTGATTACCAAAAAAATTGATTGACAAAAAAGTATTTTTTCATTTCGTTTTGTTTCATTTGTCCCAATTTCGGAAACACCCTGTATTTCCGTAATGGAAAATTTTTCTTGTTTGCGCAAAATTAACAAACAAGTATGATTTCACCCGTAAATAAAAGAGTCAGTTACGCTTCGTTGACACTTCAGATGAGATAATAATGATATAATAATCATATCATCCTTGGTGTCGTTTCTTAATGTCGGCAAAAACATATTTTGAGTAAAAAGTCAACGCAGTTATACAACACTGTCTTTTTACCTACAATTAACTTCTTTTTCTCTTTTTCATTCATTCAATGAATGAGTTAAATCTCATAAAGTCGCAGAAAATATGAACATACAAGGTCAGGTGTTCAGGGAAAATAATAGTAAAAGGTCAATTATGCTAATGATTCACGTCACTTGAATCATGATAAAAAAGCCACCTGCGCTTAGCGAAATGTATTAAGCATTCAAACAATTTTGTTTGAAACAAACCGACAAGAAAACTGTTGGAATAAAGTACATAAAAAATTCAATTATCATAAGCTATTCGGTCCAATCTATGTATTTACTGGACGATAATCTGAGAACATTGATATTATTTTTCTTAAAATAATTAGAAGTTTGAGTGAAATGAAAATAATAGTTTTTTATTATACAAGTGAAAAAAGTATTAGATTTTAGCTCGAGCAGGTTGTGTCGTCAAAAAGACAATAAACCGAGAGCTGAAATCTAATATTTTTGCCGTGTATATTACCTTTTTTTCTGTGACGGAAAAGACGATGATTTAATCAAATACCTTTATACCTATGTGTACATATATTCGGGAAAAAAGTGGAAAAAGTACTCACTTTTTTCCCGGTTTTCGGAGAAAAAAGTAATTCCATAAAAAGTTATATTTTATTACCTGTCAACAGACATAAAATTTCCCGTCACAATCGATGGTATGAACAGCACTTAAAGGTATTTGGTTTGAGAGAAGAAAATTGATATAATATTATTTCCCATGGAAATTAAGTGATTCTCTAAAAAAATATTTGATGTTACTTTATATGTAGCTGTGTGTTGAAAATATTGAAAAAGTATGGAATAAAAGGAAATGCGTTTAATAATGAATAAAACTACCTATCAGATCAAAGTCATGTTTCGCAAATTCTCGAACTCTAACTCATGGTGTAGCCCAAGGGGATTGGATTTATTCATTCAGTATATAAGTAGCTTATACATAGCCCGGTAGGCAGAGACAGAAAATTTAACCTTATTCCTATAGAGCTAGTGTTTTGTCAGTTTGTTGTTTCTATATAACGAATAAACAAAATGAGAGTCTACCACCCCAATGATGTTGCGTTCATATACAGTAAGTTTCAAAAACTTTGCACCATTCGGGAAATTTTTATTATCCGTTTGTCAGAAAATTTTATTCTTTATTAAAATTGGTACATTGTGTAATACTTGTATTTGAGGTATCAAAATTTAAAGTTTCTAAGGAAGAACAAAAAATAGAAATTTGATCAAGTCTAAACTATCAACTACCCTGGCTGTGACTTCAAATTTGAATATTGTTTTCAATATTCTACAGCTACTCTGAATAAACTCTTTTGATAATGTCAAAAATAAGGGTTGTTTACACTTGCTCAAAATTCTATTTTTTGTTCTCCCCTGTACACCGTTTAGAAATTTAGAATTTTAACAAAAATTCCGCAATGCACCAATTTTTATGAGGAATAAAATTTTCTGACAAATGGATGATAAAAATTTCCTGAAAGGTGCAACCTTTTTGAATCTCACTGTATATGTACGCAACATGATTGGGGTGGTAGACTATCAATTTGTTTACTTGTTAAATCGAAACAATAAAGTGACAAAAAACTAGCTCTGTACGAATATGTGCAAATTTTCTCCCAGGCTATTACTAATTATAGATAACATAAGTGAAATCATTTGTTTTGTGGATAACGCCATTCTTGTGGCAAGAGGTGAAAAAACAAAATCGAAATATATTTTTCCAGAATTGCCTTTATAGTCCGGTGGCAGGGAGGATTTTCGTAGCCGATGAAGCGCGACGGGATGACCCAAGTTATTCTTATGTATTTTGACCCGCTGAATCCGAATTTCGAGGGTGATCATTCAGTCACATAATGATATTTTGAGGATCACCTTTTCCCAAATTATTCATATATATAGGGCCAAGTAGCTCAGTGGTTGAGACTGAAGCGTTCAAAACCATTGACTGCTGGTCGGCTAGGTTCGAATCCTCAGCGACTTCAGATTTTTATCTGATGGCCTGAGAAAGTGCTAGGAATCGCACGTTAAAAGGTAAGACCTCGTTAATCCTTGGCTCGCACAAGTTTAGACTTTTGAGGGCTGCCGTTCGTAAGGGGACGACAGCTGGTTAACGGAAAAAACAATTTTAACAATTTTTTTTTTAACAATCTCGACTATGAATAACAGGAGAGACATTCTTGAAAAAGTCATTCGTGTGGATTTTCCGGCACTGAATTTCCCGATACTTTTACCTTGCATGGAAGCGGCATTTTTTTATTCGCGATGCTCACGTAGTGAACAAATTTCTTATAGTGTCAATGAAAACAGGTTCAGCACATATTTTTTCATGATCACAAAGCATTTCAGTAGCGGAAAAACGGAAAATTTTGCTTAAAAGTAAAAGAATTTTCCTAGGAAAATCGAAACTTTTCATTTTTTACAAAAACAAAGAACGCTTTAATATACTTACATAAAATTCTCTACAAAAAAGCTTTCTACAAATCTCGACTATGAACAACAAAAGACACATTCTTGAAAAAATCATCATCATTCAATGATGTGAAACCTGCAGAGCAAAAGGCAAAGTTTGCCTTCCTCATATTGGTTGCCTATTCAAGAGGATTCTATTCGTCACAGGAACACTTGGGGTAATATTGCCATGTAATTTAAATGAATTGGACTAGGGCCTTTTTGTCCCTAGTCCAATTTTGGAAAAGATTTGGAAAAAGTCGTCCCTTTGATAGTCTCCTCTCCTTACATCTGAAGTTTTCAACTCCTAGTGTGATTTTTCAGTGTTCATACATCGCCCGTGTGCAACCCCTCTTTACAGTCAGTGTCAGTGTCAATTTTTTACTAATATTTCCATTCGGCATATTCCATAGAGAGTTGTCGCCCACATTATGATTCTCAAACTTACACGCTTCCAGATCCCATCCGCAGGTTCCTTTATAAACGGTCCTACGGCCTTTCCCAGGTTGATAAGATGTTTCGAGAGATTTTCTTTTCGTACCTGGGGTATCTTTTTCCCTTCGGCGTTTTTAGCCTAGTCTGGTCAATGAGCACCTCCCTGTACTTTTTCCAGTTTGAGTCAATGATGTTTTGTTTTTTCCGCTTGGATCCACATCCTCCACCTACCTAAAAAAGTACAGGGTCATTGCCGGAGATGAGCTCAGAGACGCTGTGGATATTTTTGAAGTCTGTTATGTTTTTTTTTTATGACATTCGATGACAATTCGATATTTGATGACATTTTTACGTCCAATGGAAAGTGTATGGGATCATCGAGAAATTCGATGACCACGTCATTGGCATTGGCTTCTGCCAGAAATATTCTGTGGCCTGAGATGGTGGATTTTATACCACATACATCTCCCATTCTCTCGCTGTAGCTATTTTCCTGGAATCCCTGGGAGGATCTTAATGTTAGACCTGTCGGTTCTAGTGATGGTAATTAAAACTCTACTACTACTATAATATATTTCATTTGAAAATAGAACTGTTTAATTTTTATTTTAGGTTATAAAACACTCAAACTCTTTATTTTGTCAGTGTAGAATAAAAAATGTCAGAAAATTTCTGGACATAAATCACTGAAATCGTATGGTACTCAGTACGAATCATCTTGGTATTAATATTCTGTTTATAACTGCATGATAAAAACTTTTCAGAATCCGCTCATAGTCATCATTATGATAAATTCTTTGTTGAAACGATGAATATTCATTTAAAATATGCAAAATATGTTTATGATAATTAAAGTAGATTATACAAACCACGAATTCGCCATAAAAACTCCTACCGAACGAGATTTCAAGAGTAAAATATAAATAATCAGCAAGATGTGTTTGTAAAAATGTAATCCTTGGGTGAATGAAAATTTTAAAGACATAATGAACTCTTGTATATTCAGAGAGAATTTTGGTGGAGGAGAAATATTTAAAAATATAAGGATCATGAACCCATTTTTCAATGCAAATCCAAATGAAAAACAAAATATTGTTTGTTCTTCAGAATCTCTTGAGAATTATTGTATATGCAAGTTAATGTGGAATTCATGAATTAAATGATTCAATTGAATGTTAATTAATCGAAGGGGAACAAATAGAAGAGTATAAATAGACATAGGTATGCCGTGCTGGCGCGAGGATGAAGCGTTCCCTTCTTGACTGAATCATCGTTAGGTGCGTGGGTTCGAATCCCAGAGCGGTCACTGGTCCCACATGTTAGAAGGTAAGCGCTACGTTTTCCCTAGCTCTGTAGTACACATCTGAGGGATGCTTGTAAGGGTGCAGGCTGTTGACGGAAATAACAATTTTAACAACAATTTCAATAACAACAACATTATTATTTTTGTCTTCTGGACCTCACGAGAATAAAAGTTCTATTTTGTTCAGAGAAGTGAGAACCAAGGAAATGTAGGTAGAAATTGGTGTTTTTCTTGTATTTCGGAAGACTGTATATATTCCTTGGAGAAATCTTTCTCAGAGAATGAGTTTCAGAGCTTTGCAGCTTAGTGAAAAAACGGGAAGAAACAAGACGCTCGGCAAATCTCCAAAAAGATTTCAGGACGAGTGAAGACTTTTCGAGACAATCTCGATGAAACTGCTAATGGTGAAAACAAGCAAGGATATTTCAGAGGAGTATATATTCTAAGAAAATATTGGAGAGAGAGATCGCCAACCATCAGGTGATTCACAAAAGTAAGTGAATTTGTGAATGAGGCATCACCAACGACACGATTTTTTTTGACAGAATATAAATGCTTCAATATGTTAAGGAACTGCACTCTATATGTGGGAACAGAATTTCAGAACAGTTCGTATTGTGCCTTATATCTGCATCGGGTTTTAAATCTACTGGTGTCCTTTTTAATTATGACCTCATTGTGAACTAAAACATTCAATAATTTTTTTCTACGTTCATGCAAAAAAACAAAACTTTATTGAACTATATTTGGTGGAAAAACTGTCTCTTTATTGCACTGAGTGCAATAAAGACTTTATTGAACTCATCTGTCATTCTACTATAGCGTTCTGTCATCATGACAGACATAAACTTTCAAATCGACGCCAAGTTTACCCCATTTTCTGTGAGATTGTATTACGTTTTAAATAGTTGCATGTTTCATTATATTCGTTTTATAATGGACTATGAAATTACTAGAAAATACAATTTGTTGAAAATAAAATTATTTCCTTCGAATATCATCTGAATTACACAAAATGTTTTTGAATTACTTTTAGCAGATACTTTTAAACAAACAATGTCTTCCTTCCTTTCAGTTTAGTGCCACCTAAATGAAACATTTTCTGGTTTTTGCATGAACGTAGAAAAAATATTGTATGAAACTCGTGCAAAAAGAGTTTATTGCACTTGTTGCATAAATAACTATTAATCTTACCATAATACTTCAGTCAACATAGAATTCGTTTTAGTTCTTTGTTTATTCAAATTCGTTATAAGAACATCTGAACTCCGAAGTTATGGATCATTTCCGGCACTTCAAAGACTCGTTTGATATTGTGTCGGTATGACTAACAACTATCGATGATGAACCAAGAAGATATCAAGTATCGGTGGTAAATGCCTACTGCTTAGTATGCAAAATAAAACATTATACGTACTCCGTAAAGTCTTCAGATGTCCCTCACACGTGTTAAGAGAACTGATCAATGAATCAATAAAAAACGAAATTATCGTTATATGATAATGAAGGATAAAATAAATAAAGTACGTTGTCATATCGATTCCTAAGGAACTGCTGACATAAGTGTCTCTCAGTTTATTTAGTCAGTGAAAAAGTATATCGGTTCTCTTAAATAGATTGCATATGCAGAGAGATGTAAGCTAAACAGATGAATATCTTAATTCTTCTTAGAATTTTCTTCTTCTTTAGGTTTGGACACTCGAATCAAACGATTTGCAGCCCATTCTCAGTAGAAATAATATTTTCGGTATAATACAGAAAAATGTATATTATGTAAAAAACTGGGACTAATGGCCTGGTCACTTTTCAGAGAAAATTGTAATAAATTCCTTCTCTCCTGAATTATGAGTGTATCCAAAGGCATTGTCCGGGTAAGGGGCGCTAAAAACTATCGAGTGGTAATCTTAACAACATTATTTATTTTTAAAATCATTCCACAAAGCGATTTTGTTGGTGCTGACACCGGGATTTTCATCGGCGAACTATCTTTTAAAAGGTCTTACAGGTTATTTGCGTCTTCAAGTGTGGAAATGCCTGTACATTTTTTCATCCATTGGTTGGCCTATGTAGTGTAGCTTCTATTGAAAGGTCCTTTTTGGCATTGAAGCGATCAAAAACATGGCTCAGGTCGAACATGACTGAGGAACGTTATGCGGTCTTTGTTACTAAGATATTGTCTCACTAATATGTTCGTTTTTCCTATATGGTTTAGGGCTGAATTTGATTCAGATTTTTTTTAGTTTTTAATTCCTTATTTAGGTATATATTACAGTAAATGGATCGTTTTTTATTTTTTAGTTTGATTCAAAATTGATTTAATGTTTTAATGTAGCCGACAATAAATGCAATAACCGGTTTGGAAAGCTACAGTATAGCTAAACATGTCGCGATGTAATATAATTTGTGGAATTCTTACTTCACGTTTACATAAGTTTCACTTATGTACTTAAATTAGTGGTTCGTACGAGACTCTCGATTTCGAGAATCTCGCATGGTCTCGTCTCGTTTTCGAGACGAGACTCGAGACGATACTCGGACAAGACGAGACGAGACTTTTGTTGGTCTCGTCTTGAGTCTCGTGCATGAGGTCTGGCGTCTCGCGCGAGTCTCGCAGGTGAATATTTTTATATGCGGACTCGAAAAGCCATTAAAAATATATAAAAAAAAAACTGAATGAACATCATTTTCTTTCAATAAAAAATTATTAGAATAATACCAAGAATTTCTTTTAAAAGTCTCTGCTGGCGTTATCGGATCGGTTGACGGTAATCACTTTGTCTTCGTCTTTGAACCCTATTCCGACTGCCATAAATTTTGCGATATGTAAGTGTCCTATTGTGATCGAAATAAATAAAGATCATTATTGAAAATAAAAGTTCAAATTTCTTCCAAGTTTAGTTATTCGTTGTTCGGTGTGGTTAGTGGTAGTTGTTCGAATTTTTGAGCGTGCTGAATTGTTAATTCAAAATGAGCCGATTCAAGAGGAAAAAAAGCGAACTTTTTACTTTAGAAGATGAATCAAATTCCGGTGATTTTTCTAGTGGAACTGAGGATATTTACATACCAGGCAATATTAGTTTGAGTGATACTGTGACTGAAAGTGAATTGTCGTCTTCGTTAAATAGCAGCCGCTCTTCGTCTCGCATGCAAATACAAAACGACTATCACAAGAATATGATTTAAATTCGAAGGAAATTAAAATGTCACGGGTAAATACTACCGGATTAAGAAAACACCTACGCAGTAAACATCCAAAAGCATATTTCAAATATCCAAATGAGCTTCAAAAATATTATTCTATGCCTCGATGTACTAAAGAAACAGATATACTACAATGGTGGAAAATTCACGCTTCCGAATTTCCTATTATATGTTTAATGGCACGAGATCTCTTAAGTATACCGGCTACTTCAGTCCCAGCGGAAAGATTATTCTCACGTGCTGCATTTACTATAAGAAAGCATCGAAATAGCCTCAACAATGAATCTGCACGATGTTTGTTATGCCTAAATGACTGGGTGAAAAACTAAATGATTTGCAACCGAGAGGGCTAAGGGTTGTTTTTTACCTTTGACTTTTTCAGTTATTTCATTTACAAAATAATGTTAGGTTTTTATTTTCTTTAGTTGGATTACTTTCAAATACATGATGTTATTTTTTAACAATTGTAATTTTCTCTTCCGGCTCTTATATTATAGCAAGTATTCAGGTATTCCTTATTGAAATTAAGCAATAAGATTATTAATGATGAGATTGCGATACTTTTACGAGACTCTCGTGCGAGAAACGAGACGAGACGAGACTGGAGGCTACGAGACGAGACTTGAGACGAGACTTATTATTTCATCGGCGAGACGAGACAAGACTTTATGAAAATCTCGTCTCGTTGGTCTCGTGCGAATCACTATTAAATATCTAAGGGCGAGTTGTACAAGACAAGTTCAACAACGGTTCAAGAGAACCGAGTTCAGTTTCTAAGGAACTAGACATTTCATTGGATAATCCCTAGCAACTGAACTCGGTTCACTTGAACCGATGTTGAACTTCTCTTGTACAACTAGCCCTAAGTGTCTGAAAAGTGCTTAGTGTGTAGAGTATGTTGAATAAGTAATACTCATACAAAGATGAATAATATAATTAATAACGTCTGACAATTCCCTGACATTTTATAATAATAATTGTTTCCACAAAAACCACCCCCATGGCTAACACTACTATCTCTACATCTTCCCCCTCACTTCCTTGAAGTCAAGACATAATCATCAAACTTTCTAGGGAGCTTTACAGTTCTTCCTGATCTAGTAGAACTCGATGCGTATGACTGAAAATCCTCTTCTGGATTAGCAAATTCCAACAATGGATAATTTTCCTCAATTGAATCCTGTTCTTCCACTTCAGTGATAGCTCGATGTTGAACATCATCTGGGAAAAAATCCATATCATCAAAAGGTTCCAAAACAACCTTGGTGCTTGGTGACTCCTTCAACTGGATCGTATTCCTTCTGAGAATGCCTCCTCCATCCATCTTCACCATGAAAGATCGAGGTGAATTATGAGCGTCTATGACTTTTCCTGGTAACCATACGTTTTTGTTCCTCACTACAACCCTATTTCCCGATACTAATTTTTCTGATGTAGATGTCGCTCTGGCACTTTTGTCATAACTTCTCTTGAGCGAATCTTGGCGAAGTAATTTTTTGTTTCTGATATCAACAACTTGTGGCTTCAGTTGATGACTTGTAACTGGCAAACACGATCGCAATTGTCTGCTCATTAGAATTTGAGCTGGGCTTGCAGGCAATGCTGTTAGTGGAGTATTATGATGTTCTAAGAGAACGATTTCAAATGGTATTCCAGATTCCTGACTCTTGATCATAATATTTTTTGCTATTCCAACTGCTTTTTCCGCCATTCCGTTAGATTTTGGATATAATGGGCTAGATGTGATCACTTTTATATCCCAGCTTTCACAGAAATTTTTGAATTCATATGAACCAAATGGCATATTATCCGCAACAATGAATGAGGGAATTCCATGTGTACTGAACAATGGCTTGATAGCCTCAATCACGCAAGCAGCAGAAGCATTACTAATTTTAACAACATCAATCCACGTTGAAAGGTAATCAACTACTACCAAAAACATTTTTCCTCCAAAGTAAAAAATGCCCATAGCAATTTTTTCATAAGGTAAATTAGGTATTTATGTTGGTAGTTATTTATGATACAAGTGTTAAAAGTTGCATTTTATTTTGTGAGTGGGGAATATTGCGAAACGAACGTTAGCGAGTGGAGCAACCCCACGAGCAAAATGAAATCACTTTTAACAAATGTATCATACACATTTTTATGTACAACAGATACTGCCAGTAAGAAAAAAAAAACAAAAAAAATACAAGATCCACAAGGATTCGAACACACGAACTTTGGGTTACAAGGCTGACTGACAGGTGCTACAAATATAATAAACCCTAACGCACTTTATTTATGAATGTCATTATTTGTCAGTGATGAAGGACCTCCTATAGTTGGACTGAATACTACTTCGTTTGTAACTTCAAAATGAATCAGTATTAGCAATTGCACAAACGGCCAAATACATGTGTGAACTTTTATAAATGATTCCTCTTGAGTAGGTATTCTGATTATAATATCTGATTGAAGTTCTATTATTACTGAGTATCCATCATCTCATCTGTCATTTTACTCTTAACACTAGTGATTAAAGTGATTTTGTGAAAACGTCAGTTTTTAGTTCATATGTCAATGAATTGAAAACGTCATTTTTGATGACAGTTGTACAAAAAATATGTTTTCTGACGTTTTAATTTTTTGTCGAGAATTTTTAAAGCTTTGCCATCAAAACTATCTATATCCAGAATAATTTTTAGTTTTTTTCAAGAACTATTTACATTTTAAGAAAAAAATTGGTGTGGTAGTAAAGGTTCTTTGATTTTTTTATTAGAATATTTCTCACAAATCTAACAACATTTAACAAAATCTTCAATTTGTTCATACATTTTAGGCCAGTAAAATAATTGCCTAGCTCTGGCTTTGCTTTTATTCAGACCAAAATGTCCACTGTTGATTTTTTCCAGCATTTGCTTTCTTAAATTAGTTGGAACTATGAGTTTTTCATTTAGAAAAACCAACCCATTCGACGCATGAATATCACCTTTCATGTTAAAATATACATTTAATTCTTTGGGAATTGACGATTTATATTTGGGCCAACCCTCATAATAAAATTTTATAAGATTTTGAAGAACACCATCCTTCTCAGTTTCTTCAATAAATTGCCTTTTCCTTTTATCACTCATTTGCAAATATCTATCATTCGAAACTATACTATTAATATTCTCTAATAACATTCTTTCACTTTCATCCATTGAAGTTTTATCATTTTCACAACTCCTAGATAGTAAATCTGAAATATACTTACATATATTTTCCCGGTACATGTTTAACAGTCATGTCATATTTGATAAGTTTTAGGGCCATTCTTTGTAATCTGTTGGAACCTATTCTTGAAATATTTTTCTTCAGAAGAGAAACCAATGGCAAATGATCAGTTTTTACATTAATTTTTTTTCCGTACAAATGAAACTTTTGAGTAGCAAAAATCAAAGATAGTAATTCTTTTTCTACTTGTGCATATCTCTGTTCAACATCTGAAAGAGATCTAGAAGCATAAGCCACTGGCCTTCCTTCTTGAAGAAGACAACAAACAACAAAGCATTTTTCGAAGAATCGCACTCAACAGCTGTTTCTTTTGTCGAGTCATAATTAGCAAGAACAGGTAGACTGGATATGATATGCTTCAATAATAAATAGATCCTTGACATTTGAAGAGTCTTTCAAATTCTTAATAGCATCCACCCTAATATGATCAACTGACATTCCATCTTTATTAAAAATGAAACCTAGATATTTAACTTCTTTGCATTTAAATTGAATTTTTGAAGGATTGAACTTTAAATTCATTATTCTTGCTTTTTCTAACACACTCTGTAAAGCTATATCATGTTCTTTCTCAAATTCTCCTGTTATGAGCAAATCATCAAAATAAACAATAACATTCGGAATATTACCAAAAACAGAGAAACTTATTTTATGAAATTCTTCCGGAGCATTTGGGACACCAAATGGAAGCCTCAGGAACCTATAGACCCCAAAAGGTGTTGAAAAAGAGCAATGTCGAGATGACTCATCATCCAGCTTGATATTGTAAAACCCATCTTTCAGATCAAGAACACTGAAAATAGATTTGCCACTTACTTACGTCAGAAACTGTTGGGAATATAACTGGCTCCCGAATAATAGCCTTATTAAGATCAGTAGGATCTAGACAGAGTCTGAGAGTACCATCTGTTTTTTCAACTATAACCAAATTGCTGATCCATGTCACTTGTTCACCATAAACTTTTTTTACAACCCCTGTTGCAATAGGAACACGTCTTGGAGGTCTAATGGTAGGTGACATTTCTTTATTTACGTTGATATGACAGATATAATCCTTCAGTAAACCCAAACCAGAAAATAAATCTTCATTTTGAAATATCAAGTCTTCTCTGGTAATGATTGAATGAACCCTCTTGATCAAACCCAATCTGATACAACCAGTTAAGCCCAAAATTGATTTACGATAACAGTTCTCTGAATTTACTACAACAAATGGTAACATAATTTTTTCCTTATTACTTTTGGCCCAACAGTAAAACGAAACTTCTCCCAAAGGTACTATTTTTTTACCACCATACACTTCTAGAATTATATGAGTTGCGTTCAAACTTTTACCACCAATCATGTTGAAAACATCATAAGAAATAATATTTACATCTGATCCCGTATCCAATTTACATTTTATACCAGTATTATTGATATAAATAGTTTCAATCCACTCTTTATTATTCAAATTCATGTCAACCACATCAACAAATAATACATTGTCATCATTATGACCACATTCATTGTCACAAATATCATTGATTTCAGAAAAAGTTGAATTTCTTACCGAAGAACTCATTGCATTTTCAGGAAAATTACTGTAGTTTTGGCTACTAACCATTCTAACTTCCTTGAGAGGACACCGCGAGGAAAAATGATTTTTTCCATTGCATCGCAAACATGTTTTTCCAAATGCTGGACAACTTCCGTATTGATGAACTCTTACACATTTTCTACAAGAAAAGCCATTAGATTTTGGTCTGAAATTTGCATTGTCATTGCTGACATTTTGCATCTTACTCTCAACAGAACCTTTATTACCTTCCCGTCTTACATTTGCATAAGTGTTTTTGACAACATTCTTACCTTCAACGGCATTCACTTCATTATTGCTGTGATACTGTATTGATCTGACTTGTTCTCTACTTACCTCTGCTGCTTTTATGAAATCAACTACCTTTGTCAAAGTTACATCACTTTCTCTTAGAATCCTTTCTTGTAGACCTGCATCTTCCATGTTCAGAACAATATGATCTCTAATAAGAGAGTCTTCCTGATGTTCAAATTCACAACCGGCAGCCAATGTCTTAAGTTGCGTTAAATGATTTTCAAAAGGTTGCCCTGTTTGTCTCCTGCATTTGAAGAATCTGTGCCTCTCGAAAACAACATTTTTCCTTACTTTATAATACTTTTCAAATTGTTTGACCACTTCTTCAAAATTTGTCTTGTCCTCTTTATTCTCGAATTTAAAAGTGTTATACACCTCCAAGGCTTCTTCTCCTACTAAGCTCGATAAAATTGCAGTCTTTACTTCGTTCTCTTTGGTATTCTTTTCTGTTGCAAGCAAGTAATTCTGAAGTCTTTGATACAACCGTTTCCAGTTATCTTCTAAATTTCCCGACAATTTCAGTTCACCTGGGAGTTTGAAATCCATATTATATCGGTTTGTTTTGAATACCTGACACCATGTAGAGTATGTTGAATAAGTAATACTCATGCAAAGATGAATAATATAATTAATAACGTCTGACAATTCCCTGACATTTTTTAATAATAATTGTTTCCACAAAAACCACCCCCATGGCTTACACTACTATCTCTACATAGTGCTCCTTGATTGGAATTACTTTTTGAAAGTGCTTATAGTAATCGCAAGCATTTCCTAAATAAAAGTACTTAAATAAAAGTGCTTAGTGATCGAGATTTCAGAGCACTTTTCAAGAGTACTTAGTGCTTAGTGCTCGAAGCACTTTTGTCAGTGCACTGCACAGCTCTTGGTGTCCTACAATAATTTTTGAAGTTGTTAATAATAACTGGACTCATTATTCTTGCGTAGTATAATTAATTTATTTGTTTGAAGTTATCTTATTATCTGTCATTTATGTAATTTGTGTAGTTTTATTTGTAATTTATATGTCAATCTGTTCCGACACTATTACCGGAATGGAACAAATATAACGTAACAACTCTGTTATAGGCAAGTTTTATGTGACTGAAATCAAACAGTAATCATAGTGAAGTATTTAAAAAAATGGTATTACCATGGTAACGTTTTTGAACATTATCTTTGAAAACAGATTGTGCATCTGCGATTAATCGATTACTTACTGAGGTATTTATCCACACGCTAAATGGTGAGTAGAAAAATACTTTAAAAAACATCTCCTCTTCGCATTTGATGTAGACAAAAAATGATATTGCTAATTCCGAAAGTACTAGGTATATAGTTATACATCGGGTTGGAATTCCTACAAGGAAATAAAAAATAAATCATTAGTAGTCAGAAATGAAAAAAAAGTGCATTGAGCTTGTTGGATATTGTCACAAAAAAATTCACCTCCATATCACATATGTTTTCTCAATAAAATCACTCAACACTTTATTCCTTAAATTTTATATAAAAAATAAATTCAAACGAGACGCAAATTTTCCAATTGTACCTATCAGGCCGGCTCCACACATTGGGAACAGCTTTGGGGCCAACAGCATTTGTCCTATGTGTGGATGAACGAAATAGGGTTGGCGCCAATGTTGGACGACATTGGTGCTCGTATTGGGAGTTTACCGTGCGTTTTTGAAAGAGATCAAAGGGATTTGCCTCGTCGTTCGTCTTGCCGACCACACATTAGTTTGATATTCAGTCTTATTAGAGTTCAAGGCATATAAACATGTAAAGAGAATTGTTATCAAAAATGGCTTCGTGTTGGACAAATGAATTAGTTTTAGAATTTATAGAACAAACTTCAAAATTCTCAACACCAAAACTGGAATGCCGTGATAGACGCATGCAACGTACACAAGTTGCTATGAACTGGTGGCCGTCGTGCACTCCAAGCTAGCACTAGACGAGATTGGCATCTAGACATCACACAATACACTTGCTTTCAACAAGGACTGTGGTCGTCTATCGATTCCAATATTGAGTACTTGAGAAAAAATCCCTCTTACATACATCGGGCTCAAACCGACTTGTTTTTTGCAGAATCAAATTTAAAATATAATAGTAGTTAGCAGTCACGGCAAATGCACACAACGCAATTCCGTGTTCCCGCCCAGGCAACTTAATGAAAAATATATATGAGAATTTATGAGATCCAAGTTGGATAGTGAAACCGTGAATCCCGAGAGAGCCATATTCGATATTCATCAGTATTTAAAAGACATAACAGATACATATTTCTTTAATTTCTAATGGCATTTCCTAACGTGAATGATATTTGAATGTGTTTTTAGACATAACTTTTATCTGTTTCTATCAGCGATTCCTAGGATGAATGCTACATGTTTCTATGATGTCATGCAGGTTGAAAATGGATGATAACATATGAGATTTTACAGCAGTCATTTGATTATTTAAAAAAAAAATTCATTGGTATTCTGCGGATTGTTCCTGGCACGTTCCATCTCCCATCCATATGAAGATTGAATAATTAATCCGATGGATTATTATATTCACATACAGAAATAATCAACTTCAACTGCTGATAGAAAAAAATATGTGAATACACATTCATTTCTAACAGAATCGAAAAGCTGGTAAACCTGTTTAGACAGATTTGTCACGATCTGTTCCTAGTCCGTATTATCACAACATTCACAACTCGCATCATACCATGGCTGGCTATTCGTGTTCTCTGATCCCGCGCTACAAAACGTAGTCTAGGCCGCGCCATCTTCCGAGTAGAGGAATAAACACTCCGAGTAGGTTTTCCTGGATTGTTTCATTTCGTTGATCTTGTGTGTTAGCAATCTTTCTAAAATATATTTGAAATATTCTGGCGTAATATCATGATAATAATCGATTCGAATATTTTGGTAATTTCTTAAAAACATTTTGTTTAGAATATTCCATTTGGTTTCCTGATGTTCCTTCGGTTGGATCTCATGAAATCTCATAGGATTCGCATAAAATTTGATACGGAATTCCAAATACAGATTGGACCTTCGAATCCTGAACCCACTTTTTTATACGATACCGAAAAAGATTATGAATTTCCACACATAGGATCTCAAGCTTTTGAAAGAGGATATAGAACATTATTGTGATTGAACCTGGAATACATCATCGAAATGTATAGTCCCTTTTTTGAACCACCACTACCTAAAACAAACTCTTATACTCCGTATCCTTGTTTTCTTATCGACACTTTTGTGATTTTGGGTTGTATGAAAACTTATAGGAATCGCATAATTTCTGATAAGTAATTCGTGATCCAAACCATCACATTCCTCATCCCACTGTTTCCTGATACAGACCATCGAAACCTGATTTCACTTTCTTCATACGGTACCCAATAAAATTATAAATTGTGAATTTCCACACATTCCTCATACGTTGACATGCTTGTGAATGAGCATATAATATCGTCGTGATTGAAAGTGGAATATGTCATCGAATCTTATAGTCTCCTCAGACAACCACCGCCTAATACAAACTCGTATGCCATGTATTCGGATATGCTTATAAATTGCATCTACTTATAAATCCTCATAAAACCTTCCAAAAAGTGTATGTGCCAGGGATATGTACGTATAGGTTACAGACTTTCCACGCAGATCCTTATAAATTCTCATAATTCGTCTATATTTTTGCATGAGATTTCATGTGGTATTTTTGGCAGGGTTGCACATATGTGTGTGCTTATATTTAAGTATATGTTTGCGCACGTCTGACATATGTTTATATGCACATGCAAAAAATCAATTTCCGTGATCTGTCACATTCTTCAAATTCCGCCAGTCTGGATTTCGAAAACGTTGTTAGTAATGAGGTTCTATATGTGCAGTGAGTGTGATGATGGAAAAATATTAGGTGAATTGGTTATTTCTGGAACCAAATTGGCAACGTCGCCAAATTTGCTTAAACGATAACGTTCATGATTACACTTCAATTTCCTATTTTTCGATAGCTTGTAGCGCCCGATAAACGGGGAATTTTTTATTAAAGAATAAAAAAATTATTTATTTCATATAATCTACTAGGATGATATGCTGGTTCATATGTTTGTTTCAATTTCGTTCTTAGATCCATTTTTTAGTTATCAGAAAACTCAAATATTTCATTAAATTTGATATTTGAATTCAAAAAGACGATGTGAGCCTAGATCTCACATGAGTCAACTCACAACTCACAACTCACAAAATCATAATCATGTCACACATCAGATATTCAGTGTTTGACAATGAAATCCTATACTTTATCGAACATTTTGAAGATGGGTGAATTTTTAAAAATGTGGTAGTTTTTTCTGCAAAAGTACTGAAAACAAGTAAATAAGGGCGTGTTTTTGGTGTTTAGGTTAAAATAAATTTTGTGAATTTTCAATATCAGAAATTCGATCTGCCAAATGGTGAAAATTCACACGAAAATTGACCTTTATCTTAGAAAATAGTCGTTACCCCCAAAAATTTTATTTGGATTTTTTGTAAAGGAGACCGAAATCGCAAGAATTTTTTTTTTGAAAATTCGATGACTCTCTCTAACCGAATATTTACCGAAAAGAGTAATCAGAATAAAGTCTACTTCGTTAGTAAAAAGTGTTGTTTGCAAATTAAAAAAAAAGTGTAAAACAAGTGTATTCCAGTGTATACATTGTAATGGTGAAAAGAAGCAAGCATTTTGAGTTTTTTTTCGCGTTAGCAACGCGTACACTCGGAATGCCAGTCATCATTTAAAATAGACCCGTATCTCCGAAATTACTTGAGACCACCAAAAATTTCAATTGGATTTTTTGTTCAGGATAACGCCATTCAATAATCTCAAACTCAATATTATTCTGTCTTCTATTTCTAACCTTGAAAAAGTTATATACGAACAAATTTACTTCTATGTAATAGATCAACGCATTTTACCTGCAGATCATTTGGGTTTCAGACCGAATCATAGTTGTTCAACTAGTGTGCTCCTGAATATATCTGATGACATCTTTCATGGGGTTGATTATAATAAAATTACCCTTCGGCCGTCACTAAACTACACAAAGGCTTTCAACACAATGAACCACAGCTTATAACGTTCACTCATCAACCAATTTTTAACGGACAGAGCACGAAATGTGGTTAATGGTACACAATCCAGCCAATTTATTGTAATCATGGTGCACCCCAGCATTCAGTACTGGGGCCTCTACACTTCGTTATGTATATACTTCTGATTTTGATAAATCCTTAGAGAAGTTCAAGATGCATATGTTCGCAGGTGAAACTAACCTCTTTTATAGTACAAACTATATGGAAAACATAATCCTGGATGAACTCGTCTTGAATACCGATATACAAAAATTGGTTAAAATATCTCAATATCTCTGTAAAATAGGAATTTTGATCAGGTGTAAACTACCCCTTATTTTTGACGTTATCAAAAAGTTCATTAAAAAAAGTTGTTTAGAATTGAAAAAAATATTCAAATTTGAAATCACAGCTAGGGAAGTTTAGTTTACTCTTGATCAAAATTCTATTTATTGTTCCCCCCTGTTCACCATTTGGAAATTTAGAACCATTTGGAAACTCTAGTACAAGTATTCCGCAATACACTAATTTTTATGAAGAATAAAATTTTGTGACAAAGCGATAATAAAAAAGTTGTCCATATGGTGCAAATTTTTGAAAATCACTGTACCTATATAGTCTGGACCACATTTTGATAGGCAACTCGGGCAAGCCATTATAGCTGTATTCGTCTATTTATGAAACTTCATAAAAAGTATGTTTCATATACGGTTTACAGATGGGTGAAGGTCGACCTCTCTTCGTCTCTTAGACTAATAGTGTCTCATTGAAAAAAATAAGTCGTTGAATAATCGTTTTCCATTCGTTCTTTTTGTACATGTTTTGATGATAATTTTGGGGTTTTCTATACGAGACAAAAGCATACACTTTATTTTTCGTGGGTTTATCAGCTCAAATTGTCCGAAAAACCACGTTGTATAAGTACATTGAAAAATTGTTCTAAAATATATATAAAATTTCAATAAATATTAAAATTTTATTGGTGACACCGCTGCTTGCGAGCAGTCTTAGATATTTGGTGAGAACATTTATAAACCTATAATAATCATAAATTGAAGAAAGAAAGCATACATTTTAAAATCGTTGCAAAAAATTTGTCATCACCGGTCTATAAATGCTTTCACTCATAGGACAGATCCCGAACATGACAATATTATTTCTAATGTGAAAGTGCATACTAGAAATTAATATAAGAAATTATGATGATAACCTTAACTATTCCCAAGAAACTGCTTATTGTGTCTATAATAGGAGACAAATTGCTTTATCATTCAAATTAAAACGTTACAGTAGATGAGCAAGTATTCAAATTCATCTATGTGAACGTAGATGAATAGATAGAAATGTGGAACCAAAAATACCCATATATCGAATAGTAGTAGGTGATTTTCAGGTAACTTTCCATCCAATAATCCATAACAAAAAACGAGTTAGAAAACTACAGTTCATTATGATTTTTCGAAATAAATAGTTACCTAGTTTATGAATGAAAAGAACGAAATATTAGTTTTCGATCAACGGCTATTGGAATTGATGTAAATCCTCATTAATATTGCATTAGGCAAACCGAAAGCAATTATTGTCGTAACATAAATCACATACGCACTCATTCCACGAAGAATCTGGTTGTTGTAAACAGCTTTGAATTCCTGACATTGTCCTTTCACTGTTTGTTTACCTTTATCTTCCCTAGACATAAACGTATAAGACAGGAAAAACATAACGTATTTTGATTAAATTGTTTTCTCTTGTCTTGGTACAGTTTTGCGAAAGAAATTAAAAAAATATCGTTACATTTAGAAAATCGGAAAACATCACAAAATGGTTTTCGAAAATTATAAAGATTCGAAAATGTTTTGTCCCGTCAACATTTTTAAAAACATAATAAAAAAGTGAAGATCAACTTATTACCGTGCATGGTATTATCGCACGTTGAAAGATGAGTGCCTCGTCTTTCCTAGCTCGCACAAGCTCCTCGAAGACTTCTGAAGGTCGTAGAATTCTCCACCAAAAAAATAATAATGCAGATTTAACTTCAACCAAGAACATCAGGATTCAAAATTATAATCGAATTTAGGCGGATGAGCAAAATGTTTCGGTATTTACCAATTTAAATTGGTTTTTACCAAAACCTTTAGGCGCTTTTGGTTATTAGATTAGTTTTCATATGATGATGTCCCGAATCAGCCGTTTAATGTCAAAAAGTTGTCACCAAAATTTTGTGGTAATTACCAACTACCCAGTTATTTTTAATTTTCGGTTATTATCGGAAACACAGTTTAAACCAAAAGGTTTAGGCGAAAGCAAACATTGACGTCACTTCTGTCGTTTATCATAAAAAAAGGTATATCTGCGGTAAATACCATTAAATTGTGGTTATCCGCCTAAATTCTATTTATATTGAGTGTGACAAATTTAAAATGGAAACACCACTTGATATATGTATTTTTTTCACAGCAATTGCATTTTTTTTCATTAGGGAGCCATTCAAAAATCATAAAGTTCAATATGACAACAATTTTCATGCATGAGTCTTAAGGTCTCCATTACAATATTAGTTGTCAATTTTAATCGGACAACTAAATTTTTGTACAGGCAAGATTGAAGTGTATGGTGTAAAATTGACAATTTTACCAAGCGATTTTGACTATATATTTCAATCTTACCTGCACAATTTTAGTTGTACAATTAAAATTAACAACTATGATGGAAAATGTAGTTTTCAGGAAAAATCATTTTTATTTTTCAAGGATAAAAATCCAAAAAATAATTAGAAATGTTTTTAGAGAAAATCTGACTACCCTACTTAATTAACGACATTTTCAAATGGTATATGTCCAAATGACGTTGAAATGCGCCCATCCATAAAAAAGTTACAAGGGGTAAAAATTTGAAAAACATGCCATTTAAGCAACCTATAACAAAAAAATTGAGGAAAAATCCATCAAATAACATATTTTTGAATTTGATTCTTTCATGATTTTTATATTTATGAAAAGATGTCAATGGAGTTCTAATCACTGATATTTCGAGACTTCTGAAATTGGAGTGGAGGGTTAATGAAAAGGTGAGTATATTTTTTAAAATTTTCCATGGTAATTTTGACATAAACCATTTGAAAATGTCGTGAATCCAGTAGTGTAGCCACATAAAAAAACCAAAAAAAAATGCTAATAACTTTTTACATTTTTACCTTGAAAAATAAGAATAGTTGGCACTGAAAATACAGACTCATCATGTAGTTTGGTGTCCTTTTGGACTTTCTAAATATGTATATCTATCTATCTTAGTTGCACTCAATTGTTTGGTGTATTCTTTGGGATGTCTCTAATTGACTGATTAATTAGATTGAATAATTTATATCGACTTTTACGGGGCAACAGTATTTTACTTCAGTCTTAACTTTTTTTTGTTTATCTCTACGTGTTCAAGAGTTAGAAACTTTTTAATAAATGCAAACAAGATTAGAGTGTTCTAACAAAAACGTTATTTCTTTAATAACATGTTATGTTGAGCAAATGCGTGAATAAATATAAAGGACCCCCCACGAAAACACATGTAAAATTGGATCTAAAAAAATTGACAGATCGTTTTTTAATACAAAAAAATCATTTATTGCCTGAACAGTGACAATAAACAAAAGATAAGAGAATTCTCTGGTAAATTAAGTTGTTCAATATTGCCTTTCATTTAGATGCAGGGTGCGTGTTATTTTTTCTTAGGTCATTTACAATGTTTTTATTCAATATCTCAAAAACTGTTCCGTCAATTTAAACCTAATTTTGCTCTCACTATTATGAAAGTATTGACTATCGAAATGAAAGTTTGGTCAACTTAGATGTTGCGTTTCTAAGATATGCATTTTTAAAATGTACGGTATTACGATATATGGGGTTGCTATTATCGATTATACAAAACTTTAAGAGACCTTCTGATGAATTAAATTCTATTGCGGGATTTAGTTAATTTATAGAAATTCTCAAAATGTATATTATAGGTGTTTTTGGAAAGGGTACTCGCTCCTGCTCCAAAAACGTTCTTGCCCCAACTCACCTTAATAAAATTGGCGAAAATATAATAAGTTGGTACCAGATATAGGATGGGATGGTAAAAGCCAAATAGTGAGAAATATTCTACAACCTTGCAGGGAAAATTCACAAATAAGTATGAAAATAGAATGTGCTTAGTGAGGTTAATGATTATTCGGTTCAGACAACAAAACTTTAAAACGGGTACTTCAATGACATTGACTCTTGTCCATATATAGTGTGTGAACGGGAGTATTTGCTATTACCGCATTAGAATAGGTACACGACTAATATGAAATGAATTGCTTATTATATTTTTGCATAAAATTATCTTGCTGAGATTCAGGACCAGTTTTACCGGTTACTGATAAAGTTTCAGATAGTTATCTAACATACATATAACGCTATCTAACAAATGAATGTTGCTGATGGTATGTACCTACATTTTGTTTTATCATCAATCTCCCTGATAAACTAACTGGTAGATTAAAAACAAATTTAAAACATTAACTAATATATAATTTATTGTTTATACATAAACTTCCATGGTTTTCTCAAGTAAGATTTTATTATTTAGTGATGAGAAATAATACCATTCATTCAATTTCATGTCCAAATGTATTTCACACTTTCTTTTTATGTGAGAATGTTATTAACTTCCTTTTCGGTAAATCAGATCTTGAAATATTCATCATCGAGTGTTTCAAAATAATTTGGTCCAGAGCAAATTACTCGGTATAAATGGACTCGCCTAATATATTTGTAATATTCAACAAATTCGTCTTCTGAAAATTCAAATATATCCATGTTAGGGCACTTCCATTCCCATTTTTTTTGTATAAAGAATCGACGACACTACTTATAATGAAAAAAGATTATATAATCCAATCCGACGCAAAAAACCGTAAACAATAGGTAATTCGATGATAAGTATTCAACAGAAAACAACTACTGTTCTGTACGGCTGTGGAATTATATCCGTTTGATACTTGTCTTGACAAAGTTTAGTGCAAGAACTATTTTACAGTGCTCTTCAAATACATATTCATTTTTCGATTCAAATGGGGGAACAATTATGTACCGATTTCATGGTTGCTATCAATTATCAGCGAAGGCTAGATCAACCCAATGACATATTCCGGCTAGACTCCGTTATAAACATTTCGAGCTGCGGTCACATTCTAAGCACAAGTTTTATTGCCACTTGTTCCGCGGAACATAGTAGCCAGTCAACCCAAAAGTCGGCAAAGATGAGTTTCTGCTCAATTATCTGCTTATATTAAATGTATATAGGCAGATGTTTGCCGTGAAACAAGCGGCAGTAAAACTTGTGCTTAGAATGTGACTCGGTCTTGACCGCAGCTCGAAAGGTTTATAAAGGAATCTAGGCGTACTATGGCATTGGTTCAACCTAATCAAATCGGAAAACACTTTCAGCTTCTGTTGGGAATTCCTACGATTGATACTGTATGTGCCCAGCGCCATCTCTAGGTTCCAAGGGAAGCATTCCGACTAGCGTGTCTACATTAATATGAAGCCAAATCAATTAATAAAATTCAACGGTCGTAGGTGGCGGTAGTTGTTTTGTTTTGGATACTCGCCGACGAATTACCTATTGCATAGGATTTTCGCTGCTTCGTAACCCTGGTAATAACATTTAGTTTCATTCACGCAAAGAATGAACGTCCAGCATGGAATTATTAACAATTTTTGAGGCATCCATGTAAATCCGTTCGGAAATATAATATCCTCACTTATCGGCAATGAACCTGAAATGTGATTTCGTAAATAATCTCTTAACAATAGGGTGTTTACAAGTGGTTATTTAACTTAATTGAAAATTATAAAACTAGGATATTACATTTCCGAACAAACTTTATTCATTTTTAATAAATTACGAATTGAAGTCAAATCTAGCCAAGTAAAGATTTCTTTGGATTAACATTTTTTCTTTTTCAGATTGTGGAAGATCATAAACCCAAAAAATCATGTCAAGAATCGGATTTCCTCCAGAAAATCAAACTTTCAATTAATACTAGTCAAGTACTTATAACTTTACAAAATTATATGAGAAACAGCCATAAAAATTACCATAAAATGAATAATTTTCGATGGCGTGCATACGGAGAATTATTGAAAAAGTTCGAATATTAAATCAAATGAATTTGATGACGGTCCAAAGATATGTCAGATTTATTTGGGTCGTTTGGGCATGCACGTGATGCTCATCGTCACGTAGACCCGAAAGAATATTTTTTGAAAATCCTTTAATCCATTCCCCTGATCGATATATCGTGCCTGCTGACGTTAAGTATCTTCTAACGGCCGTGTTATTATGGTCCACGATGATAAAGAACATTTTTGTTCTAGTATTTCAGCTTTTGTCGGAAAAGTTATTTTACTTCGTCTCGTGCACATGTCCTCCATATTTATGAACTTGTTCGAGTATACGATACTATTTCACTTTCACTTCTTTTTGATATACATATATTGCCGGCCTTTGTCCCGACTCAGGTCCTGTGAATGATTGTTAGACACTAGTCACTAAGGTGTCCTCCTAAGCCTAAGTCTTTATTGTGGCACTTTTACTTTAATGTGCCATTTGATATTATATGACAGGCGTATGCTGAGCTGGTTTCCTCGACCTATTTGATTGAGTAGTTTTTATGCTCTGCCTGGAATTTCTAGACCCATTTGTTTAGTAACCTCCTCGCTGTACATTTTGATTTATTGAGGACCAGGCCTGAGAACTGAGTGTCTGACTCGTATAGGGCAAGCTAGAAAATATTTTCATTTCCTTGCATTGCGTCATGTTCTTGCACATAAAACACCTCCATTTCATCCGTGTATGACAATGCTTTAGAATACCCCAGAGTTTTCCATCGAAACCTGTTAAATCTGAGGATTTCCTGAAACTATAGATATATGAATAGATATGATATTATCTGGTATTCAAATCTTCCTACTCTTTGCGATGTGTTATAAGGACATCAAATGATTCATCGAAAGAAAACTGTGATCTGATAAAACTTTGGTATCCTGCATTTCTTTCGATGATCTTGTGATTTAATAAATATACAGGGTGAACCACGAGGTTTTCGCCAGGGAATATCTCGGAACTCGAGAGTAGTAGAGAATTGAAATTTTGGGGTTATAAATTGAAGCAATTATTGCAGATTTTTCTGATATTAGGTTATCCAATCTTTTTGTTGAATTTTTTTTAAACGCCCTCTATCCCAGAAACGAAGCAACTCCGGGCATATGTTCACAGGAACTTTTTTTCTCAAAACGACATGACGAATCACCGTCTGTAGCTTCGTACCGTAGTTAGGAAACATGAGGCAAACACATACAAAAAAAAATCAAACATTTTTTTTGGAAAAAAAACGCCCCCGAAACAAGAGGAAAACGGTGGCAGACTTGGTCCAAAGAATCCATACAGAAAGTTTGGAGAGAGTATCTATGAGTAAAATTTTTGCCAATGGGCACTCTAACTATAATTCCTCGACAACAGTATCTGTTGATTGACTGAATAGGCGAGCAGCCTATCCATCTCGTCGTTGTCGTCGAGCTCGTCCAAATCGTGGATGTTTTGACATCGGTGTCTACCGTTATTTCAGGTAGGTTTTCGCAAGACTGACAATTGCAGGTTCCGCAGCATTTCGACAACCCTTTTTGCAACTGCAGGAAATCATGTTCAGCAGGTTTGAGGGGACTACCTCCCTTTACATCATCATCTTTGGGAAAAGGCCTCGGGCTGTAGCAACTCATCTCCATTCGAGCGGATTCTTCTGGCCAGGTTGAAACTGGTTTTTGTTGCAGAATTTGTGAAAATCTGGTAGCGCAGGTCGCTGACAGTTTGACTGGACGTTTCTACACTGTTTAGCTCAATGAGGATGTAGACATCGGGCGTTTTGCCTTTTTCATACTTTTGAAGATATATAGTACCCTGAGACCGGTGAGGATGACCCACAAGTTTACGTCCTCTCCTGCAATAACCCCGACCTGGAAATCAGAAGCCTTTCTGTTAGCTGTAGTGATGATAAGCGTGTCGGCATCTTCTTCAGCCAGAAAAACCTCAATGTGTTTGGCTTCAAATGTGACCATTTTACTGTCTCAGATATCCCAATATCTACGTGCAACTTGTGTGCCTCCGATTACTCTCAATTCACTCGCAGACCACGAAACCACGAAATTACTCACAAATGGCAACCCTGCTATCAACTGAGCGGGGAGTCAAGGAGAAATGTTTTAAAGTGAACAGAAACCGTGCTAGGGGAGTGGGGACGGAGGAAGATGCCCTTGTTTTCTGTTCCCGCTGGTTAACTAGGAAGAGAGAATGCATCACAAGGAACACAGCATCAAGATCATCCTAAGGGACGAACGATTGACAGCTCAGTTATTTTATCAACCCACTTGTAATATTAGGTTCACAGAAATCCTCATAAAGTTCCAATTCATTAGGCATTGTCATTGCTATATCTGTTTATCCACCTCTATTCAAAATATTAAAATAAATAAATTATTCCTTCACTGACTTATATAAGACAGTTTATTGAAGACAAAAACATGAAAATTAGCTTAACATTTCCGAATTTGGAAAATCTGCTAAACTTTGGAAAGTTGTATCTCGGTACCTATTAGAGCTATTCGTTGTTAATTTTTGATCACAAATGTATCGGAGGGTCTTTGTTAAAAACAAGCTCCTTCATGGTCAAATTGGGACAGGACCAAAAAAGTATCTACAAAAATTTAAAAGTTTTTGGGATATTCAAAAGTGATCCGGGGTGTTCCCGAGGTCGAAAACTTGGATTTTGCATCTCAGTCACATCCCACAGCAGTAAAAAAAAGAAACCTACTCTACCACTTTGATATAACTTTGGCCTATGCTTTTCATGACAAGGTTACTGGATTATATCAGCATCTTAACAATAATCATTTCCCACGTAATGATATTCCAATCATAACCCAGGTATATTGAAGAAAACTTGAAGAAAGGAATTGAGTAGAATTATAGAAAAGGTCTTCGTTTGTTCATCAAAAATATTAAAATTTTTCGAGACAAATAATATCATCATCCTATTAAAACAACAATGGTATGATATAATCATATGCAAAGAAATTACTTTTCTGACTCTATCCTTTGTCATCTTCCATATACAATGATTCCAACCTACGTATGTAGTGTAGGACACAATGCCGTGACATGATTACTAGAATATAAATAACAAAAGACAGTACCTATTCAAAGTAATTATTTAGAGTTTGTTGTGCAGACAATAATTAATACACACAAAGAAAGCAATTGGAGGAAGTTTTGGTAGTTTTCAGGCATTACTCTGTATAAGAATAATATATGTATACATGGACGTACTTGATATTCAATTTATTATAAACAATGAAGGAATAACTCTTTATATAAATTGTTTTGCTAATTAATTAATAGAAAATGAGCCTATAGTAAAACTATAGTAGACCTTGAAAACCCATTTCATACTACAGTGATAACATTCTTGACGTTGTACGATGATAATGAAAAAGTAGTTTTCTGCAGACATGAAATTGTTCAGTCAATATACAGGGTGTCCCACAATAAAGGGGACAAACTCCGAGGGTAGAATCCTCACTTCATTTTAAGGCTGAAAGTTCCAATAAACATATACCCTAAAATTAGTATTAAACGAGTTACAGGGTGTTGAAAGTGACACAAAAAAATATATTTTCCAGAATTACTCCATAACGGCTTAACTTTTCTCAATGAAATTTGGTATGTTAAAATGTGTGTGTTAAAATGTGTTATTACGAATCTCCCAGGTTTTCGTAGAAAACCCCTCAAAAGCAGAGCTTGTCCGAGCAAGGGAGACCCGGGACCTACAGCTTAAAAAGTGGATTCCGAACCACTTTAGCTCCGTGATGGCGGTGGGGATCGTCACTTAACAGCATCCAGTTTCATATATCAAGGCAAATAATGTGTTTGTAACTCTAAACAGGGGCGTACGGCAGGTGTGTACCCCTATTCGCCCCTCCCCAACTTTCACGTCACTGGATTAATAACGATTTCGTCTTCTTTTTCTTAATCCCCAATATTTCCTATACAAAAAATGAATACATTTCGTTAAACAAATATCAACGGTTTTCGAGATATTTGAAGTTGAATAAGTGCGTGCTATTTATAACATTATAACCAACATATTTCATACCTTGCAATGACTATAAATTCAAATATTTCGAAAATTGTTGACATTTACGAGGGATTTTGTTCACAAAAATTTCCCGATATTTGAAACTTACATAGCCACTAACAAAATAATCACCGTATCACATGCGCACCAACTTATTCAACTTCGAATATCTCGAAAACCGTTGATATTTGTGAAACGAAACCTTTTTTGTATAGGAAATATTGGGGATTAAGAAAAAGAAGATGAAATCGATATTAATCGAGTGGCGTGAAAGTTGGGGAGGGGCGCCATATTTAAAATTCATTAAAAATGACAAATTTTTGACGTAAGTAAGTATTGGAAAATGCAAATTTCTGCCTTATACACAATTATAGGAAATGCCTATGGATTGAAAGTATAACACACATCCATCTATCAAATTGCATTATACTTGAATTCCATAATCGTGACGACAGTGATCTTTGGTATGCCCATAAAGTAATCCGCCCCCCCCTGTTAACTTTTGAACGGAGTGGAATTATTCTTTCAAATTCTTCTTGGTGAAATGGTAGTTTATATGCTAAATTTTGACAGTAATAAAAAATGTCTACCAAAATGGCGCCTGGCCGGCCGCCATTTTGAAAGATTTTTTCAAAAGGCATGGGGGGTCGAGTTAATTTAACAATACTGAGCGTTCAAGAGCACAAGAGAACTTTGTTAAACACCACGCGCTTTTTTACATTTGAGTAATTAAATTGTCAATTAAGTGAAGCGTTTCTTTAATTTCTTCAAACTTTTATTTTTCTTATGAGTAAAAAATCGAAATCTCCGACCCCGAAAACCCCCACATCTACCGTCCACCATCTAGAGCCGCCATCTTGAATTCATGAATTTTGACAAAAAATTCGAAATCTACGATCTAAAACCCACCACATACCAATTTTGAATCGAATATGACCATAATCACAAATCTAGTCCACCATATTGGAGCTGCCATTTTGTTATTTTCTATAACAAAAATGTCATATTGCATTGTCACCGGAATTATAAACACATGCAAAATTTTAAATCATTTGGACTTCTGGAAGTGGGTGAAAATCACGTTCAAAGATTCCGTTACATACATACAAGTGAAGCTAATAAAAGCGTGTTAAAAAGCACTTGCCTCTGTACATTTTTCCTGGTTCCCCTGCATAAAAGAAAATAATTTGTGGTCATATTATTGCCCCACCCTGTATATTTGAAAAGAAATCGACGTAAACCTTCATAAAATACGTCTTCAACGAATTGGAAGTTCAGGAACGCAAGAAAGAGACAGTAATCTCCAATTCTTCAAGTTTTAACCAAGTTATAATATTCTAAACGATGTTGCCTTCTGCAGGCTATTGTTTCGTCTGAAGGAATTTCATTAGGATTAAATAACCAATCAATTAGATGAAACAAAAAGTAAGAAAATGATCGTTGACTGAACACTGAGAAACTCTAATTGCCATGAATTGTTATTGACAACAATTGAAAGTCTTTAATGATGATAATGACACACTTATTAACGTGAAACATGAAGAATGACAGCCTTAACGGTCGAATGATCAGTGACAAGTAAAGTTCGAAGAGACATATTTCTTTTGTTCTAGTTACCTATTGGATATCATCGATTCTTTATAGAGGTCGTAAATGATTCAGTCAACTCAAGTTTCGCACACTAAGCTCTACCCATGTTGCTTTCGATGACGTAAGTAAATTAACGAATAAGATAAATAAATGTTTTACATGCCATAACATGTGGTCCCGTTTTCCTTTTTATATGCAACTGAAGTGGGTAGGTATCACAAATACAAAAACAGGTCAATAATATGAAAAATATGTATTCATATTTGTAATATGCATTCCTTAACAATATGCTAAAAAATTATTGGAAATTGAATGATTTGAAACAAAGCTCCATAAAGTAAATAGATAACTGGTTACAACTGATTTTCCAATGAATTCTTTCAAGGTTGTTTTTTTCTGAAACGAGTGTTTAGTGAATCATAAAACAATAGTATAAACTGTTCAATACAAAGCTCACAAATTCATGTATACATGGACTACTAGACGGTTCATTTCTAGGTATTATGTTTTGGCTTTTGAGAATGCGGCCAACTTTAACTTGGCACAATTGAGCATATTCACTATCGCCATATTGTCATGCGACAATACCAACTATCCACTGTTACCAACGGTTAAAAATATAATGTATCTTCAACAAAACCGCGAAAATCAAGAATGTTTCATTTGGTGCAGATTTCATGCGCGTATTTTGTGAATTTTAGAAAAATTTTACTGAAGATCATTTTCTTTTGATGTTTTCGGAAATTCCGAAAAGTTTTTGTCCATGGACCCTTAGTTTTCATCTGATACTAAACCCACTCCCACTCCACTAACCATTTTTTGAGAAATGCGCTTCCTAACTAAATATCTTTTTTTTTTCACTGACGCGACGTATGGAATTACGAAGTAAATTTGGTTATTCTTAGTTGAGAATCCTGGGTAAGTTGGAATTGTCGCATGACAATATAGCGACGGTGAATATGGTCAATATCGTTTACTTGAACTATAACACCATTGTACAAATATAAAATATGATCAAGTGAATTAAATTTCTACTTGTAACCGTTAACACCTACTTATTGGAGTTCGTACTTTTAAAAATGATTAAGTATGTTCGCAAATATTGCCTCAATTAATTGTCGTTGCCTACTTTAGTAATCTGGTGACCTGCTTATAAAAAACACTGTTATCTCAAGTGATATCTTGTTCTTATCAGCGGGATAATTGCAGATATTTATATTTCCAGATAAATGCATTAACCATTAAAATATAAGACATATAAGATGAAACCATAAAAATCATGATACATAATAATATACATTGGGTCTAATGAATAAACCTTAAGCAAATGCTTTTACTTAGATTTCTTGAAACAGACCTATCTATTTTATTAACTGATGAGAGAGACAAACCTATAGTAAAAGCTTTTGATAGTTTTTATTCATAACACCCATTGTGTTCATATAAGTTGGCACATATGAAAAACATTTTTGTTTTCAATTTTCGGAAAAAGAGTCTAACTTTATGAAAAGTTCTGCATATCCTGCATACCCCAGTTTTACAAATCAAATCTTGAAATTTGTTTGGTGTATACAAGTAGTGTAAAAAATATGAATTTTATAGAAGAGTAAAATACTTTTATTTGTATAGAACAATACCGAAAACTCACAATCAAATCTGTAATCATACGTATTAACGCTAATGATAAAAACAGGTTTTTGTACATTTTTCCCAACAATAACATTTTAGGTTTACCAATTGACACGATTGCTCACGCAGGCTCGGATAGGTTTCAGTAAAAATTTCTGTAGAAACGAGTAAACTCATTGTTACTGTGGAGATACATACAAAAAAGTTGTAGATATTATATCATTACGTATATGAACATGATCAATAATTATGAACAATTCATGACAACTATTTCTTATATAGATATAAATATAAGTACTTTACTCTTGTAACAAATCCATATTTTTTGATAATACTCGTAAACGACTGACAAGATTTGATTATTCAAAATTAGGATCTAGAAAATGCAGAACTTTTTATGAGGAATTACTTTTTTGCCTGAAAGGAAAAATAAAAAAGTTTTCCATATGACGCTAACCCAAGAGGACACACTGTGTAGGTAATACCTACATGAAGGTAGGTTTGATTGGGAAAACAACCGCAGATACATTATGGCTTTTTAAACTATCGATTTCGGAAGTTGCTCAGGAATCAAAATCTTCTAACTGAGCTGCAAATGGGTAATTGCTTTCTTTTGGTTGGCTCCGTTTATTTAATATTTTCACTTTTTGTCTTCACTTCCAACCAAGTGTTGATCAATATTCTACTCAACTACACCGTACTGAAGAATGCCAAAAAGTTAGAAGCACATGCAGGCAGTTGCTTTCCCAACTGAGGATAAACCTACATAATAACCACCACTCACCGAAAATTGAATAGGATACTAGTCTGTCATGTGCGAAAGCACCTGTTAAATTTCAGAATTATCCGTGATGATTTAAGCATTTTTTTGTATGAGAAAGTTCATATAAGTATGACACTGGATCAGTGACAGTGTGAAAAAAGCCATGTGCTCTCGCAGAAGGTAACATGTTACGATCTCCAAGTGCAGAATCGAAGAGAATCGATGATGGGTTGTTCAGGTTTTCTTGATTTGTCTTGGTTGTACACCTCTTTGTACAACGAATACCCACTAAGTGTATAATTACATACAAAATCACCCTACGACATAACCCTCTCGTCCAGATAATTCAATTGGAAACTAATGGCGGAATAAATCGCCACATTCTAGAAATTACCAAACCAGAAAACTACACTGGTCATTCATTCTGGCGTTCTTCAGCCACAATATTAGTGGATACTGGCAGTGACTTATTGGGTTGTATGCATAAAACTAGAGCAAATGTTTTTACTCGGATTTCTTGAAAAAGACCTATTCGTTTTGTTAAGTAATGATAGAGACAAACCTGAAGTACATTTGCTACTGTTTATGAATACCACCCATTGACTCTGATAAGGCATGGCGACTGGAAAAGCAGCACAGTCGCAGAGGGTCATATTAATGAATCAATCAATAAAAAAATTGAAATACCCAATCAAATAAACCAATCTATTGAACATGCAACAATAGACTGGGAGATGATGAAAGATTTTGGATACGATTTTACTCAGTATGCCTTTTGGAGGATAGTATTGTCCGTATATCTTCATGATAATAAGGAATGAATCAAATAATCGTTGTAGATTCTTCATATTGAATAATAATATTTTCAAAAAATTATATGTTTCGGTACGATTCCAATCAGGCTGCTATGTTTTTTGTAATGAAATGATAGAACTAAAATACGAGCTAAAATACTCGAAAAACCATTGGCATGCCGTTAGGGTCGGCGGAGAATTTCCTTTTTCGAATACAAGTTCACGTGACCACATCAGCCATTCAGACCCATCCTGACGGGCTGCCAATGGTTTTTCGAGTATTTTAGTTTTATTATTTCATCACAAAACATATGGCAGCCTGACTAAAATCGTACCCGAATAATAATAATAATTATTTGATATGAAGAACTCACGACGATTCTTTGATTCATGCCTTATTATCATGAGGACATACAGGCCATTATGTCCTCCAAAAGACATGCGGAGTAAAATCGTATTGTATTCATCATCTCCTGGTCTACAATCGTCATAACAGAACTATTCGAAACTACCTCGGAATCAAAATCAGTCCCTACTGCGAGACCATCAACCTGCACTACAGTTTTGGAAACTAATAATAATAATATGACAGAAATTAATAATCAAGCCATTCAAAGTTTAATAAAAGAAAATAATCATATTCCGTTAGTATTGAATAATTGTTCAAATATTACCATCAATAATGATTTTTCTAATATTTCATAAATACAGACCAAAATGTATCCATATTTTTGTTAAATGTTCAATAAAATTTGTCATCTTTGTGTGATACATCTTTCTTAGATGCTTCTTCAGGCAATTGATTTGATTTCCTGTAAAAATAATTTGTACACTGATAAAAAGGATATTTTGCATCAATGCATAATTGCATTGATTCAAGTCGATTGTATTCTTGAACAGGTCTAACCAAATATTAGTTTGATTTTTTGACGGAATCCTCTTGACCACTTGAGAGGAAACTGTTTTGAGACATATGAACACTTTCTTCACTGAATAATGAGAGTTGTTTGGTGCAAGAGTATTTCAACTTTGATAATGAACACTATTGTGAATACTTTCTTTGTTCGATGGTGTGAGTTGGTTGAGGCAAGAATATTTCAACTTCAGTAACAAACAATATTCTTCTTCATAATGCAATACATTTTTGATTCAAGATTATCTGCATTTGGAGGCTCAGTACAAATGTGCACTTGGTTATAAAAATATGCCATGGAAGTCATGTTCATATGGTACAGTTCAACAAACAGAAAACAACTGCGAACAATTGAGGTATAATGGTTATATATGAGAATAGTTTTGTAATATTTTAATTTCAGAAACTATATAATCAACGAAGTTACCTCTTCGGTGACGCATAGAAATGCGATCGAATATAGAAACGACAGCGTCATTCGCCATTATCACACACCTGTTGAAAACAATATCTTCAACATTCCTCCACAACTGGTCCATAAATGACCTAAATTCAAATTGTGCAGAAATAATTGGACCTCCATATTGCACTTCTGTAGCAGCACATTTGCACATAACCACTGTGACAAATACAAAACTATCAACTTAAATTGTGATTCAAACACAACCCTCAAACCAAACGCGGGCAAAAGCAAACAGGATAGAGGTCCCAGTCGGCAGTCGCAGTGCGCGCTTTCGCGTGGGTTCGCGTCGTTCCGGTACATAGCGGGGTTTCGCCAAGAAATCATGTTCTTGAGTCAAAAGGAGCATTTTTCACAAGTAGGAGTTCTCTAGGGTAAAGAGTTGGAATGTATTAATGCAAACAAATTCATTTCAAGATAATTTATGTAAAGAAGCAAACAGTTCAATAAGTTTTGAAATAAGAGTATATTCATCAATTAGAAATAATTATTCTTTTCAGAAGATGATTATGTTCAAGAGAATATATATTTGATTGAAGACATCCTTTTTATCAGTGTAAGTAACAGTCATGCAAGATTAAAAATCCGACTTAAATTTTTTTCATGCAAGTTGTCGGAAAAGTATAGTGTACAACTCGTGCGGAAACTGGATATTATCTTTTCAAAATTGTAGAATCATGAATGAAAATGAATTCCGCTTTCATTCTAAGTACTTTTTAATACTAAAGAGTAACATTGTGGAATCTATTTCTGTTTAATTCAATCAGTTGATACCATTTTGGCATATTATTAGAAACTTCATAGGTTTTTTGGTTTGTAATATTTTTCCATTACGGATAGATGATGTAAATATTTGATATAATACTGTACTGATGTCATAATCTTTAATTAAGATAAGTCGGCGTTGAACGATGATAAAGACTTCAACAACTTCCTGTGCATGCCATCACGTAGTCTTTGTTTTACTCTAACATGATTAGGTACCGCTCGACGCATGAAGGGACTGCATAAAGGGTGGAGACCATCCTCAAAGTCTTCATGCATGTAAATTTTCGATACCTTCCAGAGAAATAGTGAGCCGAAACATCCAAATGTTTTGAAAAGTAGTAACTATATGGAATCGAAAAGTACAAAGAAAATCAAAAACCCATTCATCACTCCTATATAATATTTTATTATTCATGATAAGTAATGGGTCTTGGTGGCGCACAGGTTCTGTTCCCTCTTGCTATGACAAGATACGCGGGTTGGAATCGCCGCGCCTAGCGACCTCGTGCATGGCATCACACGTTGAAAGGTAAGGGCTGCATCTTCCCTAGCTCGCACAAGTCTCTCGATGACTTCTGATGGTTGCTCGTAAGGGGGCAGCCGGTTGATGGAAATAACTTTTTTGTTAACAATATTTTATATAATGTTATATTACTTCACCATAATCGGGAAGTAGGTAGAGTGGCCGAGGAACGCCTAAAAGTATGACCTGTGTAAATCTTTGTCTTTTGAAGGCGCATATAGGCTGCTATTCCATAATGTATCTTTCATATTGGTTTATACGCACTGGACAGTACATTTTCCATTTTTCATTTCATTAGCTCCTAGAGTTACTTAGTTAGTTATTAGTTCTTTATTGCAGTAGTGCAATAAAGTTTTTATTGCACTCATCTGTCATTCTGCTTCAACGTGCTGTCATAATGACACACATAAACGTTCAAACCTACTACTTACATATTCAGCAGATATTCTGTGAGATTGGCGGCAATACGTTTTGAACAGTTACATATTTTATATGATTTTGTATTAATGTTAGCAACCAGAGTTAAACAAATGATGTCTTCCCGAGAATAACTCCATAATCAAAACTGATCCACTTTGATTCTAAACCGCCTACCTGCTTAGAGCAAACTGTCTGTACTATGACCACACCTCGCGATAACATACGCGCTCGCGGCTACTGTGATTTTGATTTTCATAATATACAAACGTCAGTCAAAAATTAATTCTGATAATTACAGAATTCAAAGTTTAAGAATGAGTATTATTAATGGAAAAATAGATTATAGTGATCTGTTTCAATGCAAATCGATAGTAATAATAATTATTCATTTAAGTTGCGCTGTTTCCTACACCTAGTGTCGGACCAAAATAAATAATTTTTTGCTTTTTGTATGAACGTAGAAAAAATATTGTATGCACTCGTGCAAAAATTGTTTATTGCACTGGACGTGTCGTCCAACTCGGCCTAACGGCCTCGTTTGACAATTTCACGTCGAGTGCAATAAACACTTACTTTGTTGCATAAATAACTATTTATTTCGGTGTATCTTAATTGCGGGCACCCAGATTTTGGACACATCTCGATTGCGGTCACCTTGTACTTGATGGTACAGGTAAGAAGGGTTGGGGTGATGTAATACATGTAGTATATAGAATCTAAATTGCGGACACAAAGTAATTTCGAAATTGTAACTTTTAAAGTTCATTTCCTTATTGGGAAATCCAGTCCAGGGTGTAAATTATTTGAATCTAAGAAAAAAGAGGGAGTAATTATTTGGTTTTATTGAACCAGAACGAACTAACCTTACGTAGTCATTTGAGTGCGTGCAAATTGAATACATACATGTTGCGAAAAGTAATTATTTAGTATAAGTGAACCAGAACGAACTAACCTTACGTAGATATTTGTGTGCGTGGAAATTGAACACATACATTTTAATTGGGTGTACGAAACAAAAAGGCAAATCATGAGTTATTGTCATTAGAATATCGATAACTATTGGAAAATGCCTGCAACTTAGAATTGTTACAGACTGAACTCAATCCAATATTTATACCTGAGTTCAATGATCGAGAGGTGGCCGCCATCGAGAGGGTTTTGTAGGGTGTCCGCAATCGAGAAGCAACCTTTCATTTACTGTTTTTAATCCAGTAACGACAGACAAACTCGAGCAAAAAGTGAAGAATGAATTGTAGCACTCTGAAACTAGGCACATGACATCTCGACATCATGTATTATTAGAAACAAAAATGTTTACCAAAAAATCAGGGGTGGAATTTTTATTTAAAAAAAATATAATTTTTTTTGTTGTTATTTTAGAAAATATAAGATTTATCAAAAGACAATTTCGATAGGTTGAGAGGTAATTCAATTCTCCACAAGAATGAATTTCAGTAATAGCTCATGCGAAATACGCCCGTTTTCTCAGAAAACGTAGTTTAACGCCGACAAGGCAGGCAGGGCTGAAAATTATATTTTTCATATCTTTGCTAAAAATTATAGAAGAAGGAAAAGAAAAAGTGCATATCGTTCCTGAAAACTTCTACTTCCTCATGCAAACATAACATGTGAGTATCTGATTACCTAAATTGTGTTTTGTTCCACTTCACATAACTCTTCTACGATATTTACGGAGGATCCGAAAGTCATGGGTATTTTAGTTGATATGAAATAATTATACTGGAGCAGGAATCAGTACCCTCTTTGGACCATATGCAACGATTTAAGGCCACTGATACAAGCCTCACTAATACTTTCCAAAGAAAAAACTGGGTTTTACTCCTGCTTCAGTTTTCAACTCACCCATAATCCCGGCAATTTCTTCAGGAAATGTTGAAAATAATCGCTCATATACATCCTCCATAAAAAATGAAGTATATGATTTCAAGCTTGAGGTTTGCACTTCACAATAGTGTTATTAAATATATATATATATATATATATATATATATATATTTAAATATGTAGGAATAAGCGATTATTTTCAACATTTAGTGAAGAGAATGCCGATTTTATGGGTAAGTTGAAAATGAGGCAGGAGTAAAACAAAGTGTTTTTTGGCATGTATAAGTGGGACCTGTCACACTACTTTAAATTTGTTGCATATAGTCCAAAGAGGGTATGGGTTGCTGCTTTATTTTAAAAATTCCATATTTACTAAATTATTCATGAAAACACATTTTAGGTTCTCAAATACTCGCATATTATTATTTGCATGAGAAGGTAGGAGTCTTCAGAAACGATATGAACTTTGCCTTTTCCTTTTCCGATCATTTTTACCAGAGTTAAGGCCAATCAAATATTCGGCTCCGCCAGAACTTACAGCGCCGGGTAAGGGTGAACCTGAAATTTGATGTCGGCGTTCAACGACGTTTTTCACCCGGTTGAGTTGTTTTTCCGATAAATCACATACTTTCAAAAAAAAAAAAAAATATGTCATGGTTCCAACTACTAGTATACCAAGTTTGGTGATGCTACAATCGATTCTTGTCTCAAAACCCAATCGTACTGGATTATTTCAGTTAAGTAAGATTTTTGTAAAATCTAAAATTTTGCCAAACTGTTTATTGTTTTATTACTGTTCGCATTACTCTCAGTAACAGCCCTCTCATAGTGTCTCTAGATCCGCCAATGGCTGGAACCAATATACGTGATAGAGGAAGTATTTGTTATTACCTGACTCCAGATCTGCATTGTGAAAAATTTAATGATAATGCAGGTATCATTTCACATATTTCTGGGCAGGTTAATTGGGCATTTCCTCTACCTTTATATTGGCCAAAATTGAAAACACAACGAATAAAACTCGGAATAATATACAGCTAAGTACTTAGTTATGAATGATACTTGGCCAATTACGCATTATTTTTATAGTTTTGCCTTTCTAAATGATTACACGTAATCATCAGACTTGAAAGTACGGCACAAATGCATTCACAAATGATGCTTGAAACGGTGTCACAAACTGTCGTTTTTACCCTCGTTTTCATGACTATCTACCGATATAATTTTTCAGTGATTTCTCATATAGACCGTCAGATAATGACATATTTTGCTGACTCATTTTCTCGTTTCAGGGGTTTTAACCACTGAAAATTATGTCAGTGTAGAGCTCAAAAAATTAAACTTTTGCGATCGGACGTGTGCTAGGCATATAGAAAATTAATTTTCCTTTCGCAGAAAAAAATTGTTTTTTTCCCAATTTTCTCGTTTATGGCATTTTATCACATCAATAGGTATAACAATCTAATAGTGCAAAACCCAAGCCATAAGGTTTGCACGTACTTAAAGGGCTGAAATAAGGGCGCGATCTTGTAAAAAAATACTTGGTTGCTGATTTTCTCGCTTATGGCAATCAACAGAATGAAATTTAATATCGTTAGGAACCCAAAAAAAATTCCCATAAGCCGATCAGCTGTTGAAGTAAATTTTCGAACGAAGTAGGGTGCAATATAAATTTGTTAATGTAAAAGTCTGTTATAAAAAAAGCTATAAGTCTAGTTTGTGCGTATCATAGTTTTTGAAGCTAGAAAACATGCAGGAAAATCAGAAGAAATTTTGTTCATTTTATCGTTGATGAAAATAATGAATTGCTTCTATGTCAAAATGAAAAATCAAATTCATTTCCAAATTTGAATCAGTTCTGCAATTAGCAGTGTCTTCGGTACAATTCTAATGGTGAACAGAAGGAAATGTCATGTCCGAGCACTGGACCTACACGTACCGTAGTAACCTAAGATGGGCTGATCTTCTAGATTATCATTATCGGTTTCTCTAAATACTACCCATACCATAGGTTTCGTGGAATTTCTGAACCTCAAAAAATTCTGTTCTTGGTGAATCTCATCAAGGGTTTTCAACTGACCCCCTAATTCATTAAAAAAATTGGGTGAGTGGATGTCACTTTAAGGGGGGTGAAGGTGTGATTTTTTAAAGTCACATGGTGTCTTTTCGGAAACATAAATCGACGTGACTCAGGGTTTTTCTTAAAAATGTCTAATAACAGAAATGAAATGTATTCAATACTTCAGGACCTCACTGTATAAAACGTCGATATCATGTTTCCGACTTATGGCTTTTTTTTCTGGTCTTGAAATACATTTTTCTTCTTATATGCCAATTCCCATCAACGAGAAAATGAAAAAAAATTCTACAAATTTTCCTACAACTTTATAACTTATGGCTTTTCTTGAGGTACATGCAAAGCTTATGGGAATTTTATTATGATGTTTATCCATCATCAAAATCATATGGTTCAAATGCCATAAACGAGAAAGTTTACCGGAAAATTTACTTCAACAGCAGACCGGCTTATGGAAATTTTTTTTCGGGTTCCTAACAATATTAAATTTCATTCTATCGATTGCCATAAGCGAGAAAATAACCTTGTGGCTTTGGTTTTTCACTATTAGATTGTTTTACCTATTAATGTGTTAAAATGCCATAAACAAGAAAATTGTGAAAAAAACATTTTTTTTCTGTAAGAGGAAAATTAATTTTCTATATGCAAACGAGAAAATGAGTCAGTAAAATATGTCATTATCTGACGGTCTAATAGGACAAAAACTAACAGTAAACTTAAACATAAGAAGCCTCGGCGTACGAAGCAACAGTAAAAACTTTGTTATGCACAGGAGTTTAGTACCAGAAAAAAAGGACAGTCTCGCAAATTAATTTGAAAAAAAAAGTTTGGGGTCACTTCCGGTTAAACTGGAAGTGGTGAATACTCAGTAGAGGGGTCAAAATATGCGTATTCAAGTACTATAGCGACATACCAAATTTGAAATCTGTATCTTCGAAACTATAGAAATATTAGGGGGCGTACCTCACCTCGTGGTCACCCGGTATAATCACGAGTATAATCACGAGTTCTTTTCAATTTTCTGAAATGAATGGGGTCCATTTATAATTTTCAATGCCTACTCAAACCAATACCTTTTTTTTTAACGATATTCTCGAACTACATCAGATTTTCATTTCTTTCGAATTATGACATCATGTTGACAATAAATATGTTATGTAACACGAGATGTAACATACTTATGGCTGCATTCACCATGGAGTAAAAAATTCAATTAATGAAAAAAATTAGGAGTTTGCTATTTGAAGTTCTCTCGGAAATTCCTATTTAAGATTCTAATTTGAAAATATTCGCATATCCATGTGTTCATAACTCAAATGTATTTAAATATAGCCAGATGGAATGACGTAACAAATCCCGTGGCCACCCGGTATATGAAAGTGATCACAATACAATGTTTTTTCCCAGTGCAGTTTATTGATTTGACAGAATACTCACATCACTTGGACCCTTGGACGAAATTACGAAATGTTATCTATCTTACTTATTATTTATCCACGGATCATCACAAAGTAATAATTTAGAAAATATGACTTTTATCAAAGTGATATGATTACTACACTGAATAACGACAATGATATGTATATCAATGGCATATAAATTAGAAAATTCTAAGACGTTAATTGGCGTTTCAATTGACAGAGATAATAAATAAAATAACAGTGCTTATGGATTCATACTCGGATTCATATCAAGAAATAGTGCATAACATAAGTAATAAAATTTTATAACCAATATTTCCCTTGCAGGTATAATATTGAAACGAAAACATTAATAGAAATTTTTAATACACATTTACAAACATTCATACATACTTGAATACTTATTATGATTCAAAATGTCCAGATACCTAGTGTCAAATCGAAATATTAAAATTATCGTTCAGAAAACAACGAGTTTCTGGGTAAATAGGTTCGTTAAACATTCTTTAAAATTTTTGCTCCTCAATACTAAGTGCCAATTTATAAAAATATTTAGCATCGATTTAACACAGCAGATTTAAGAATTTACGGAGACTATTGGTTCAATTCGGTGAAATATTCAGAAGGGACAATTAGCAATCATATATTCCCAAATCTCCAGTGATTAATCTCTTAATAAATTAACCCAATATAACTAAACATCACCCCCTCCCATTAGAATTCACGAATTTTCATTTACAAATATTTAACGTCTTTAAACAGTCAATAAAAACCATTCAAATAATATTTTTTGAAACAGCTTTTTCAAAAATGTTAGGGCAATTTGAAATAAATAATGACAGCGTACGCAGCGCCCTCTAGATGTTACATGAAAAATAATACGAAATTATGATTTCCCACGTCAAAAAAACCCCGGGTACCAAATTTCGTGCAAATAACTTAATTTTTGCAAAAGTTATTTTTAAAAAGCGTACAAAAAAATTCAATTTCAACGCCCTGTATGTCCGAAACGAAGCATTTCCGGACACAAGTTTATTTAAACTTTTTTCTTAAAATTGTCTCAGGAATACGACACTTGAATATTTTAACGTACTTAGGTTACACCCTGTATAATACATGACCTTACTTTTTGCTGGCTAAAAATTTTGGCAATATAGTATAAGAAAGCTTTATAGCACGACACATCTGCACAGAAAAAAATGCATAGCGTGTGCAGATCGAACTTTCAAAAACGCGCGTTTTTTAAGTTAATATGGCTACATCAACAACTCGAGAACCGTGAAGGCTAAATGACAAAATGATATTGATCTGACAGGAGTACCTTGTAACGTCAAATGAAATATTACAAAAAAATGCAAAACTTGTATTCAACAAACATTATACGTTCTTATTTCCATTATTTGTAATAATTAAACCAGTATTTACGATTTCAAAGTGCACCAATTGAAAAAAAATTACGTGAGTTAAAAAAAAAATTAGTATTCTATTTTTGTTTTATTTCACGTAGGCTATGTAGGTAATGTTCCTCTACTAAAATGTTACAGAATAACCCCTATTCTTGTATTTTCAAACAGGGGAATAAAAATAAATAGATTAGGCTGCGTAAAAGAACCCCCTGCATTAAAAACTAGTTAAACAGTTAAGAAGATAACAACTCCATACGTTTTTGTTTTCTTACATATTTTTTTTTGTATTTTTCTCATCGACTTCTATGGTCATTAGCCATCTTTAAAATGAATTAAGTAATTTAAAATTTGTATACGGAGACCCTGTAATTAAATTATTAACAAACATGGTTTCCATGAAAAATATTTTAAATGTTGTGACTTACCCGACAATTTAACCCTGAAGGAAGGGGAACAATACAAGTTTTTGTAGCTCTTCCGAATTTCGGAAATAATTCTCGGTGGGCTCTTGTCACACACATCAAAATCTCTGTATGGAGTTGCGATAAGCATTATTTATTCCAAAATGAGCACATACAACTTTAAAACTTCTGTCACCACTAATACGTTAAAACTGCATACTACTGGACCAAACAATCACTGAATAACAGCAACACTTTTGGACACCAAAGAAAAAGTTGTTTTCAAAATTAGGCATGATGGTTTTTTATTAGCCGCCACGACTTTCTTCCAGTCATATTCCGAAACCGCGAAAAACTTTTGTTTTTATCCAACTGTCAGACGTTAGTGATTCGAAATTGTTTACGTGCGAACATCGCTCTCTCATTTAAAACATCTGTCTGCCCGGGTAACCCAGAGCTTTGTGCGCTTCGAGTGATTGTAGTATGATTATACCCAGAGTCAGTTGTCACGGAAACTCAACTGAAATACACTGCTCAGTTGGTGAGATGATTTTTATTTTGAAATTGAAATTGGATGTGAGAACGTCGCATCGTTTTGAAGGCGGCATCAAAATATAATTAATGAGTTAGTGAGGGGAAAATGTTTCAGTTACTGATACGGTAGAAGGATAAACCTATAATTTATTATTATATGGTATGATACAGGACAACCAAAAACCCATGTTGAACGAACTAGGTGGAAGGCGATTCTTAAGAATTGCCTGATCAAGTATTTTGTGAACATGGGTATTTTAATGATGTCACTTCTAGATAATGATTTTCGTGTTTTTATTGTCATCCACAGTTTTAGAGCTGATAGGGCATATACCATAGTTTTTCAAAAAAATTTAGTTTCTCTCATTTGGAAACCCTGTAATCATCAACCCACGTAATTTAGTCACATATTTTTGTTCTGAGCCGGCTTTGTGTCAGTTGTGTTCGTGCATGTTGGTTGATAATAATCATTTGTGTTTAGCCTTCTCTTGCCATTTTTACCAGCTTTTATTTAACTTACTTTGTTCGCATGTCTTTCATTTGTTCTGTCTTCCTGGTTTAAAACTTGCAATTAATTTTTACCCCCCTGCCCCCCAAAAGCTATATAGAGAACGCGTTGAAATTCGGAAAAATTCCGATAGTTTCTGCGATGCGATGCGACGCGACAAACTAATGTTGGTTGGAGGGATCGGCCCCCCCTCCCCCCATTCTCGAAAATAATTAAGAAAACTCATGAAAATTAAATAGAAGAAATTTGCAAATATAATAAAAAACATAGGAACATAGAATGATTTATTAAAAAAAGATATACCCCAACCGACTCCTTCACAAAAAAGTCGAAAGCTAGCGAAAATAAAATCGGAAAAATCAGTAAAATTTGTAAGAAACCATCGAATAATTCAATTTATAATAATAATACTCCCTAACCCCGCAAAAAAATGCTAAAATTCGCGAAAATAAAATAGAAAAAATCCGTTTAAATATTGGAAAATATGAGACTATCAAATGATTTGATTTAATAGAATTATACCCTTCTAATCCTCGAAAGTTGCGAAAACTCTTTTTTGAAAAATAAATAAATAAAAATTGGGAAAAACATGCGATAACTAATAACGGAATATAAAATGGATTTACCACCTTGTCCAATTTAAATTCAGAGAGAGAATGCAAAGAAATTCGAAAAAATTCCTGACGGTTCCAGACATTGAAAATTACAACTAAAAAAATATTGATCAGAGGGTTCGGGCTTCTATACTTCTTGAAGAAAATTTGCGAAAACTCCTGAAAATAAAATAGGAAAAATCCGTTAAAATAGTGAAAAACATTGTTACCGATTTGGACGTGGAAAATTGGGAAAACTCGCAAATTATATTCGCCACCATTTTAAAGAATGCCGTCCCGTTCAAAAATCAAAATGTTGTTAATCAACTAGTTTAATTGAAAATTAGGTCTTTTTTCAAATTGATTTCTCAACAAATATTTCGCTTAAAACAATTATTAAATACAGCTTATTTGAGATATAAAAAAGTACATTTTCACTTGATTTAAATACAAAAAAAGTTGTTTTTTTTTGGCTTATTTATCAATATTTTGGAGTCTATGCAAAACTTTTACTGACACAAATCTATTATTTTATATAATTTAGGAAAAAAGATACTGTACCGAAAATATTTTCGTTCTCCACAAATTTGTAGGTATAGGTACTACATACAGTATCGGAAACTTTTCATCTGGGGTATAGACAGAAATCTACGCGAGCAACAAGGAACGCAATGATATGATAATACCACATAAATAAGAGAGATGCACTGCTGTGCGCCTATCCTGTTACCCAACCTGACAAATTAACAGCTCATGTCGATATCCCTTCCTCGAGCGAGTAGAGAAGAAATTTTAATGCTCTCTCAACATATAGCAAGCTATTCTTTACGCTCTCACGAAAACTTTCCGATACTGTTTAATTATATGGCTTCTTGGTTAACAGTTATATTCATTTATATTATGTATGAATTTATTTGCAGTCAAATACATCGGTAGCATTGTTCAATAGTTTGTGTATATATGAAAATCAAGATTTTCAGTATTAGTATCATACACTTTTTAACATAAAACATAATGCTAATTTAGTTGCTGCATATAAACTATGCTAAGGTATTCTATATTGCACCCTGTGACAGTAAACACACTCACTTTGTAAAATTATTATTTATCCAGACCACCTTCTAGACACATGCATATTCAAGTGTCGTTTGATAATCCAATTGAAAATTAGCTGCTTCATAAATTATCTGAAATTTTTGCTTATCCTGTAGATAAATGATAGATAATGTAAATATAATATGTTCCGAGAAATTTAATTTATCATCTATGAATATAAACAAATATTTGATATCATTAACACATTCAAAATTACGATTGTTATATGTATTTGTTCTTATTTCTGATTACCTAGTTGGTTCGGATGTTTTTTACTTTTTATTATCTACTACATAGACCGGGAGATGATGACAAATTTTGGGTGTGCCATTTGGAGGACCTTATTGTCCGTATATCCTCATGATAATACTGCATGAATCAAATTGAATAATAATAATAATAATAATAATATTTTCAAAAAATTATTTTTTCCATTCAGACTGCCATGTGTTTTGTAATAATATAATAGAACTAAAATACTCGAAAAACCATTGGCATGCCATTAGGGTGGGCGGATAATTCCCTATTTCAAATACAAGTTCACGCGACCATACCAACCATTCGGACCCTAACGGCCTGCCAATGGTTTTTCGAGCATTTTAGTTTTATTATTTCATCACGAAACTCATGGCAGCCTGTTTAAAATCGTACCTGAAAAATAATAATGAAAATGATGATAATTTTTTGATATGAAAAACCTACGATGACTCTTTGACTCATACATTTTCATCATGAGGATATACGGACAATACTGTCCTCCAAAACGAATACTGAGTAAAATCGTTGTCAAGAAGTCTGTACTAATAAGCTTCTTACAGACCTGAACATTTCGCCGAACAACAAACAGAACAACGAACCGAACGTCAAACAGAACGGCGAATGAACGTATTCGATTTCAACGAGCCGAACAACAAGCAGAACGTTTGAGTTGTCCCCAGAAATGTTCCAGTAGTGCTCCGTTCACTGAACCAGCAATGGTCTATTCGTCGTTTTGTTTCGGAGAAAAAACCGACAACTGATGGGAACGCTGCGAACCGTAAGTACGCCGATCGGCCCGGATTTGCGGAATGTTTGCAAACGCGTTCGTAGCCCCGTTCAAATTAGTCTTCTGTTCGCCGTTAGGTTCGTTGTTATCTTTGTTGTTTGTCATAATGTTCAGGTCTGTACGGAGCTTCAAGGTCGGATACTATTGAGGTCGACACCAATTTTTCGAAAGATTGAATTAGTACCTAGTATAATTAACAAACTCCAGCACGATCTTTAGTCCAGAGACAGACAACCCTTGTATAGGCAGAGCGGGGTCCTCGCCCCCCTGGAATGTTAACCACAGAACCGGCGGGGAATTACATAAACACGTCACTCTGTGTCCCAAACTCTAGTACCAAATATTCCCAAATACTTCAGGAAGCTGAGATAGAATTGGAAAACAAATATGTATACTTTTGCTGTGTATTGACTTCATCTATAATGTAATCAATCTTGCAAGTGAATTTTGACCCACTTCCAGTCGTATGATTAACTTGAAATTTTGCTGGTGTTCATACAGCATACTGCAATTTTTTTAGAGAAAAAAACGAAATGACGATTCCAATCAGGCTGCCATGTGTTTTGTAATAAAATAATAGCACTAAAACACTCAAAAAACCATTGGCATACTGTTAGCGTGGGCGGAGAATTTCCCTTTTCTCATACAAGTTCACGTAACCATACCAGCCATTTGGACCCACCCTAAAGGTATGCTAATGGTTTTTCGAGTATTTTAGTTTTATAATTTCATCACAAAACACATGGCAGCATTAAAATCGTACCGAAACATATAATTTCAAACAAATGACGAACAGTTTTTTAATATGAAGAACCTACGACGACTCTTTCATTCATGCATTATTATCATGACGATATAAAGACAATATTGTCCCCCAAAAGGCATACTGGGTGAAATTGTATACCGAAATCTGTCGCTATCCCACGGTCTGAAATATCTCCATCCATTACAGAAATTGTTTAATTGTTATTGATTGATTTGAGCAAAAATAAGAATTTGAAATATCTCCAGGAAGAGGTCAATGAAAAATAATATCTGAATCTGAATCTACGGAAATTAAGAACTCCAAGATCTTGAATTTTATATTATGTCTTTGGTGAAACATATACCTATTTAAAATTTGATGAGAACGTCTAAAGTAATATCAGTAGAAGATACCGTTATCATTTGCTTAGTTCGTTTATATAAACTAAGACAGCTCTCACAATAGACCGTAAATTGAGTTGGGATTCACTAATCGCATGACAAACTTCCATGACGAACATCAAAATGTTAAATGAAGGATTCATGTAAGCAAAATAAATGAATGTTATTCCGTGATAGTTATTTTTGTGAAACGTTTCTCAAACAAACTACAGGGTTATTCTGGACTATTTTCCAAACTCAACATAATCCATCAATACATTCAATTCGTTTCTCAAATATTTTTTCTTGGGGGCCATCTATGCTCATTATTTTACCACATAACTGCAAAAGTAGTTTTTTGAAGTTACTGTTTTCCGATACCGAAAGTAAACCTATGTCCTATATTTTTGTTTAATAGTTCTTAGTTAGATGAGTCCTCACGTTTCAGATGTATTTATATACTATTTGTGACAACTGACACAGTGACAACGTTACCCAAGACGCCAAGACTGGACTATTCCAACGGCTTCACGGATTTTTTTTATTCTTGTTCAAAATCTCTTCTCGAGTGGATTGGTGGTCTTCAATGTACCATATGGCGAAGGAGCATTTCTTCTTACGAAAAAATTATTATAATTGTCACAATTTGTATGATTTTGATCTTTGAATTCGAAATTTTCACAAACTTTTATTTAACTGTATCAGTAAGTATGTATCCTAAAGTAACGGATGCATTCATGTTCTACGTTGTTAGCCATTTTCAAGAAAACCCTAAAACAAGTCGATTTATGATTCTAGAAAGACACAATGTGACATAAGAAAATCCTCATTCCTTCATCCTCCTCAACGTGACAGCCAACCCTCCAAGTTTTATAAATGATAATTATAAGGGGTACCTCATTTAGAAAGGTATTCAATTGTGTATACATCCATGTCTATTTTTATAAATTTCGTTCATGCGTCATAAAAAAAATAATTTTCAAAATGTTAATAACTATTACGTGTATTATATTGAATTCGCGGTATTTTCAGTGCACGTCAATTCATGATTCCAATATGGCAGTTCCAATATGGCAGAGAAGTTTGGTGATTATGGTCCGATTCGATTGGTGTGAAAGGGTTTTCGGGATAGGAGATTATGAATTGTTTTTTCAAAATTCATAAATCCAAGATGTTGGCTCCAATATCACGGATAATTCTTGTGATTATGGTTCGATTCAATTTAAGTTTGGTATGTATGGATTTTCGAGGTGGAAGATGATGATATTTTGTAGTCAAAATCCATAAGTCCAAGATGGCGGACGAGTTTTGTAATTATGGTCTGGTGTGGAAATTTTGGTGGTTCCATAATTGTTGACATGCAGTGTAAATCGCTTGAAATTACCCTTTCTAGGTCATTTTGTTCATTTTTGGTATTTGTCGATTCTGCCAATTCCCAATTCTACGTTAAAACTGAAAACTTTGCGCGGAAAGCTTTTGAATAACTCACAGTATAAGTATAAACTCATTACAAAACCTAAGGAATTATTTTTTACATTTTTGTGCATTTTTTCCATATTTTTATTCTATTTGGGTTTATTGGAATAAGTGAGGAATCTGAAAATTATTACAAACTGATTAACATAAACGAATTCAAAAACAATAATATACTGAAATAATCTTATCAAGATTACACCAAATTCTTGTTTGCGGTTGACCAGTTTATATCACGAGGAGACTGAGATTGTAATAATTACATGATGGTGAGACATCCTGATGATTGTCTGCCTGCTTGGGCCAAGATGTCTAGGCAGGGGGGACCCTCTCTCTCTATATATTCCACCATAGATAAAGGGATTTCGTCTATAAAAATATTCCGAGGTTGACATGACACTATAAAGAATTCGGTAGGTAATGACGTGAATGATATCCGAGCGGTCTGTTATGAAAAAGAAACGTTGAAATAAATTACTGACAGATTTTTTGTATTCAGATCTTCAGTTCATCAACCGAATACATAAATAGGTTATTATGTAAAGGAATGGACAAACGGACAGACACAATTCTATTATTAGTGTTTTGTGGCCAATGAAGCATGTTTCAACTTCCTGTGTTTATTCTTTCTCATACATCAATAAAATAGTGGGATAGTTATTAAGTTATTAGAAAATATCTATACATACCTAAGTATGTGTGTGTCATCCGGATTATGATGATTTTTACTTGATATAGTTATTGAAGAAGTTTGAAAATATTCGAAATGAAATAGCCACCGTTCACGCTTCCAATGTGAATTCAATATACAGGGTGTAATCTAACCTCTTGCACTCTCGTTAAGGACGGGTGTATAACGCCATTTTTATAATATAAGACCATATAGTTTTTACTTTTCCTGAAAAGTTGCAGAGGGTTTTGCCAACTGAATTTTCTCAATAATTCTCTAAATTTCTCGTATTCGTAATGTGAATATCATATACAGTAAGAAAAATTATAAAATTTCCTAGTATTGGTACAAAAGTTCTATGCGAGGTGGTTGACGACTTTGGGGTGAGTGGTTTCATTTATTTTCAAAATGATCTCTTATTATATTCTAAATTTCAGGAAATGAAAAAAATAATAATAATTGTTTGATAAATGATTTGAAATAGCAGATTATTATTTCAATATGACGCCCCAATGAATATGAAATTAATAATTGTTAAAGACATTATACAGGGTGATTCAAAAGTACTTTGACAAACTTCAGGAGGTGATTCCTCACAATATTCTAATATGAATTGTCCAAATAAATAAATGTCCGGAAACGCTTCGTTTCCAAGATACAGGATGTTGAAGTTTCATTTTTATTTTCGTTTTTTTCAAATAACTTTTGAAATACTGAACTTAATTAAACGAAACTTGGTAATAGGAGGTTTTTGAGGTGTCGAATTCGAACCTGATGTTCTTATTGCTCTTACTCGTAGGGGGCGCCACCTACACGTCTTTATCTTTTTTAAAGATTCATAACTTTTTTGGGCGTACTTCTAGCACATTTTTCAGTAAAAAAATCGATTCCTCTATCATATCTACGTAAATAAGCTACCCTTGTTACTAGTCGCTATAAGCAACCGTTTTCTAAATATTTGGACTTGAAAACTTCAAGTCGATTATTTGATAATCGATGCATGTTGAAGTTATTACGAATATTTTGCTTTTTTCACAAGAATGCTTTGGAAATAAATTTGACGTTTGTGAGTAGTTTTGGTAATTACATATTTTGTGACAGTTAGACGTTTTGTTGAAGTTTCCGTAAGTAGAAGTAGAAAACACTTATTTTGAAAAAATGGATTATTTAAACAATAATGCTCATTTAGCCGATATGCATTTCGTTTATGGCCTTGCGGATGGCAATGCGCGCGAAGCAAGACGTATTTACCAGGAGCGATTTCCTAATCGAGTACTGCCTTCAGCTCCAACATTTGCTAGTCTCCACCGTCCTTTGGCAGAAACAGGTAGCTTTAAGAGGGCAGCTGATATTATTGGAAGACCACGAACAGTCCGAACCCCAGAATTGGAAGAAGCTGTTTTGAACGCTCTCGAGGAGAATCCAGAAACAAGCACAAGAGTAATTGCTGAAGCTGTCAATTCTACTCAGTCCACAGTTTGGAGAATTATCCACGATCAACAGTTTTATCCATACCATATTCAAAGGGTACAAGCTCTTTTGCCACGAGACTTTCCCCAACGCATTACTATGTGTCAATGGTTTTTGAGAAAATTGGCTGGAAATCCTCAATTTTTAAGATATGTACTCTTCACGGACGAGGCAAACTTCTCCCGAAATGCTATCACAAACTTTCATAACAACCATGTTTGGGCTCTCGAAAATCCGCACGCAGTTAGTGAAAGGCATTATCAGTATCAATTTTCTGTAAATGTATGGGCGGCAATAATTGATAATTACTTGATAGGTCCTTTCTTTCTTCCGCTCCGACTGAATGGCGCAACTTACAGACACTTTTTAGAAAATGAATTGCCGGGACTACTTCAGAATGTACCATTAGAAATTCGTATCCGCATGTGGTTTATGCATGATGGGGCTCCGGCCCATTTTAGCGTTGTAGCCAGGGAATTCCTTAACACAGTCAATCCAAATCGATGGATCGGTAGGGGTGTAGAAGAACCTAACCAGGCGTGGGCACCAAGGTCCCCAGATCTAAACCCGATAGATTTTTATTTTTGGGGACATTTGAAGTCGCTAGTTTATAAGACTCCAGTAGTGAACGAGGAAGATCTAAGAAACCGAATAGTAGACGCCTGTGAATCAATAAGAAACACACCAATAATTTTTGAGCGGGTACGAGATTCAATGACTAGACGACTGACTGCCTGTATCTTTGCTGAAGGTGGACACTTCCAACAATTTATTTGAATACCATTTAGTTTCGTTTATTTTAGTTTATTCTACATATTTAAAATTTCCTGAAATAAAATGTTGGCATTTCTTGCAAATTTTATTAAAACAAATAAACTATTTCGCTTAAGGAAGAAAACTACTTACTTAAACGTCAAATTCATTTCCAAAGCATTCTTGTGAAAAAAGCATGCATCGATTATCAAATAATCGACTTGAAGTTTTCAAGTCCAAATATTTAGAAAACGGTTGCTTATAGCGACTAGTAACAAGGGTAGCTTATTTACGTAGATATGATAGAGGAATCGATTTTTTTACTGAAAAATGTGCTAGAAGTACGCCCAAAAAAGTTATGAATCTTTAAAAAAGATAAAGACGTGTAGGTGGCGCCCCCTATGAGTAAGAGCAATAAGAACATCAGGTTCGAATTCGACACCTCAAAAACCTCCTATTACCAAGTTTCGTTTAATTAAGTTCAGTATTTCAAAAGTTATTTGAAAAAAACGAAAATAAAAATGAAACTTCAACATCCTGTATCTTGGAAACGAAGCGTTTCCGGACATTTATTTATTTGGACAATTCATATTAGAATATTGTGAGGAATCACCTCCTGAAGTTTGTCAAAGTACTTTTGAATCACCCTGTACATTAAAAGATGTTCATGCCAGTTTTCTATTTTTAAGGAAATAAAACATACCTCAACATAACAATATATTTTCGATAAACTAAACAAGTAGTGGTAAACAAGTCCGTTCGAATATTACCTGAATAGTAGTTAACTCCAGGTTAAATATATGAAACCTTCCAAAACTTTACTACACTCTGGGGAGTTTATATTCGAATGCACCCCTGAATATGTGTTCGCTTTCGAGCATAGGCAAATAGGGTTGCCAAATGTGTTCAAATCAAAATCGACTATATTCTTCAGAAAATCCGAAAAAGTTACTAATTAAATATTACTGACGTAATCACCGTCCAGATCCCCCCATCCCCCATGTCATCAAAAATAAGCAATTCAGAGACCCCCCACCCCCTTTAGTGCTTACGTAATACTTGAATGGCCCCTTATTGTTCTTTTAGTTTGTTAAATGAAGTTTAATTAATTTGAGTTTTCTATTCATGGAATTGTCTTACAAATACCACGTGGGCTCAGAGATTATGATTCTTTTATTGAAATTTAAAAATTCAAATATACTTACCGGGTGACCACGAGGTGAGATCGCCCCTTAATTCTTCTATAGTTTCGAAGATACAGATTTCAAATTTGGTATGTCGCTATAGTACCCAAATAGGCATTTTTTGACGCCACTACTGAAAATTCACCACTTCCGGTTTAACCGGAAGTGACCCCAAACAAAAAGAAGACGCAATTTGCGATAACACCGTTCTTCAAAATTGAAAATCGTTTGAAAAATGGCAGAGATACAATTGATTTTTCAATCGAATGAAGTTGGACATTAAATTAAAACTTAAATCATTAGACAAACGACATAAGAAGTTACCAGAGGAAGCTTCGAAGTGCGATACAGTTGAAAACTGAGGTTCTCATGGAATTGCAACTACCATATATTCCAACAATTATCAAACATTTACTAAAAACGAAATAGTACCCACAAAGAAACGCTAACAGCAGCTATTTATCAAATGGCAACACGTTCTCTTTACTTCATGATGAAAATGATTAATTATCTGATTACTTGTGTGAAAAGTTTATGAGAATTCCAAAAAAAAAAACAAAAATACAGGATGTTTTATCATGAGTGTTTTCAAAATTGGATATTCTTTAACGAAGGCGGCTATGAATATAAAAAAGCAGCATTAATAACTAAATAAGTAGAACTATGACTTCGTTGAAATAAAATGAGCTTTCGTGTATTGCTTTCTTAATTATGTTCTAAGCTGCCTACGTTGAAGAACATTAAATTTTAGGAACACTCATCATGAAACCTGATTGTATCTTCGTTTCCTTCAGGAATTCTTCAAAGCTTTTCACACGAGTAAATTGATAATTTCTAAATTTTCATTATGACAATGTGAAAATGGCAGTTGTGAGCATTTCTTGATGGGTAATTTTTGATTGTTGGAATATATTATGAGAGCTACAATTACATGAGAACCTCAGTTTTCAACTGTATCACTCTTCGAAGCATCCGCTGGTCACTGCTGATGTCCTTTGCTGGTTCTGATGATTCCGGTAGAGAGATGATTCCGAAGTTATGGTTTGGATGGAGACTTACGGACGACCTCCTTTCGAGATGTATTTTCTCGGGTCGTGCTAGGAATCGCACGTTAAAAAGTAAGACCTCGTTGATCCTTAGCTCGCACAAGTTTCGACTTCTGACGGCTGCCATTCGTAAGGGGGCGACAGCAGGTTAACGGAAAACACAATTTTAACACAATTTTAATATAATTGAACTTTGAATTTCATGGCCAACTTTGTTTGATTGAACAATCACCTGTATCTCCACCGATTTTCAATTTTGAAGAACAGTTTAATCAGAAATTGTGTACTCTTTCGGATAATGGAAAAAAATATACCGAGTGTAATTTAAAAAACAAAGTTTGGGGACACTTCCGGTAAAACCGGAACGGTAATTTAAAGATCGGTTTAATTTATAAAGTATCGATTCGAACTACAAATCTAAAAAAATGACAATGTCACCGTCCAAATATTCAAAACGCAAGACCGACAAATGTCACAATTTCAGTGGTTGAAGTCTTACCTGATTGTTATACTAGGCATCATGACGCACAGTTGTGCGTGTTTATTCTTGACGCACAGTTGTGCGTAAGAATGGATTTACTTATATTCATAACATAAATCTTTCAAATTAATATTATACAATTGATACATTTGGCAATAACAGTTATTATTAATAACTGTCGAAGAAAACTTGTGGGCTTTTTTGTACTGGCGTCTTTGTTGAACTATATGTATGCTGCGCCTCATTCAACAAACTTCGCGCTCATACAAAGAAGACCTACTTTACGAACTTGTATCATGATAGCTATTTATGGTACAAGTTCGTAAAGTAGGACTTTTTTGTATGAGCGTGAACTCGGCTGCAAAAGTGTATCATACAAAGTTTTTTCTTCGACAGTTATTATATTTCCAAATTGTAGCAATTTTATCATCAATTCGAATGTTTTATGTTATTGTTTGTGGTCGTTTTATCAAATGATGACTTCCGAGTTATATTTTACGCAAAATATGATATTTTTCAAAAATGCATTAATGTATGAACAGTGTGTTAATATTTACTTTACGCACAGGTGATTTTTTTACGCATTTGTGCGCAAAAGTGTCACTTTACGCACTGTCAACAGTGCATGCGTAAACACTTTGTTTACGCACTGTTGTAGAAAAATACCTATTTTTTATATAATTAAATAAAAGTTCTTTGATCATCACTATTTTGCTATTAATCAATGAAACGTCAATTAACTTACAACAGCTAAGCAATTTCAAAATACAATTTCCACGTCAAATAGAAATATTCTCCGAATTTAAAATTGCAAGGATTATTTCTCTCATCAATCACCCGCCAATAAACTGCATGGTCTTTCTTGACAGTTGCCTAAATGTATGCAACACATTTCACAAGTCGCGTGACGTTGTCGTAAATAATTATGTTCATTAATTTAATAATAGTATATTCTTCAACGAGCGCATAATGATAACTATTATTCTAGAGGATAAAAATTCCGAAACGGGCCGTAGGAATTATCCGAGAGAATAATGCTCAATATACGCGAGTAGAAGACTATACTTTCTCTACGACTCTACGAAATAAATTTATAAATTTTATAAATTTATCAACTCAGTTTGTGCGGTACCTATAGGTCTATCGAAATTATTGCCTCTATTACCACAAAGAAGTATAGATTATGAAGCAATATAAGGTAGAATAACAGTTATACATAAATAACCAAATGCTTTTTGAAGGGAAAATAATTAAAAAAAGACTTACAGCAGTTGGATTCGAACTCACGCTTATATCTATATCTTTTAATTTCTATTGCCGCTCTTACCACTTGGCCAAATAGGTATTTAGAGCTACTGAGAATTACATATTGAAGAAACTCTGTCTGACCAAGAACTGAGATAGTGTAGAACATTCGATTAATTCGATATTAATTGTTCGACATACCTTTGTGGCAAGATTTCGTCAGGAGCTAAAGTTAAAACTAATAAAGAAAACAGTCAATCTGACATTCGCGGATGCTAAGGCGTGACAAGTCCAATGAAGCAAAGCCTTCTTGAGAAATTTGTTTGGTACATTTGCTGCATTGGTCTAAACCTCTCAGTTACAGTGGATCCTGAAAATTCTGAATCTGTGATTGGCCGAGTGCCGTTGAATAATGAGTTAGGATCCACGGTGTCTTGGAATCATCTTCATTCTTCAACTAATAATCAATATGTAATCAATGTAGAACACAATGTAGAATACAATAGTCGTGGAGAAAAATAATTATGTACGTTGTAGAATAAATGTAAATATTTGGGAAATAATCTGATCAAATATAACTCGACCGTCGTTTATCAAATCTACATAAATTTTGGAACTTCCACTCAAACATTTTTGTTTTGGAAAATTCATCTCGGTAAATTCGAAGAGTTATGTTCAAAGAATAAATTCTCGAATTGAACTCGATAAATTTTCAAATAAAATCGTTTTCGTTGAAATTGAAAAATTTATTCGCTGCTAAACGAGGTCTTGTTATATTACCCCCGATAAAAGATGTCCTGGACATTACATGGTTTTGTGGGTAATTTTATCTTTCGTAATCTGAAAAATGAAGAAATGTGAATTCAATGAAACCTCCAAACGCGAATAGAACGGAGTTTTCAGCGAGTTCAGATAACGAGAGCGGATACAGTCTATGAAATGTTTTTTGAAGAACAGAAGTATTTTTTAGTCGATTCAAACTAATCTTCTTCAGCTAGGAAATTCCAGAGTAATAATTAGTTAATTAATTTCCGATGTTGATGCGTTATTCTAAACTCATCATTTATTTCATACTTATTAGAAACGGTATCATTATTTTTTATTTACGAAATTAATATCAATAGCGCCTCGTGGAATTCCGACATCAATAAATCTTTCATTCTTTCGACGGCACATTACTAATTGACTCCACTTGCATAATGGCTCCAACCAATTCAAAACAACTGCGTCCTAGTCATAACTATTTGATTTCATTAATCCGTTTTGCCCAGTAACAACACCTTCACATTTATTAATGCTCAAAAACATCAATATATCAAAGAAAGGAATTCGCTTGCATATACAGAGTCCGTATGTTTGAATTAACTAGGAATTTTATGATGAAAGTAAAACAAAATTCACATAGAGACAGTTTGAAGAAAAAATTATATAAAGAAAAAGTCTACGCAAGTCAGAATGCTATGCTATGTATATTTCTTATATCAACAGGTATTAGACTATGGGTTTTTGTGCAAGAAAATCACAGTGACGTTGCCCTATTGGGCAAATTTTTAAATTCGTCGATGGATCCATCGATGAGCATTGCATCCTTATTTAACTAATGGAAAATGACAATGACAGCACGAATGCGCATTATCAATCGATGAATTTAAATACTCGTCTATCGTTTTGACACAACGTTTTATTTCCTATGCTGTAGGATTGTGTATATTTTTTATTTTAGTTTTCTAAGTGCATGTCATTTACACCCCACCTAGCCTACAATATCGTAAGTTTATAAATGAGATTGAACAAGTGCGTATTATAATATTACTAGATGTTTTGTATCAAAAGGTAATCTTTCAGATATTCAAATCTATATAAAATACCTCTTAACTTATTGACTATATTTCTTATGTGAAGGTCCCACTTTAGGTGTTGGTCAGATAATAATAATAATAATAATAATATACTTTATTCAGTTGCTAGCACATTACACATTAATTACATATGTACAACTGAAAGGGTGAAGTTCAGAAATACAAACAGAGGGTTGCATTGCTGTTCTTCCACTTAACCCAAGTAGGGTAGATTCGCATAAACTTGGCCTTAATAATACGTAGATACACTTATACATATCTAGATATACATATATATATATATATATAGAGATAGAACAATCCTAATAAAAAAAGGAAAGAAGAGAGAAAGAAAAAGAAATAGGAAACAGAATTGAATACCATCACCTTTAACATTTATCTGGCTACAGCGTGAGAAGTAAATTTTTGTATTGTTTTCAGTAATGTTTTCCTTAATTTTGCTGGGCTTCAATAAAATGAGGTTTCACACTAGTTATCTATTTATTTGATTTTTTTTCTAATATGGCATCTATCTGACAGAAAACTTTTGTGGAAACCAAAAATTATTTTATTATTGCACTAAAGCTCTTCAATAGCTATTTATTCGAAAGGATCCTCTTATGTACTAAAATCATGTCACGGCAGTTTGTTTTGGATGGATATTTTTGTCTGATATTTTGCTGTCGTATAGATAATTGAAAGGTGATTCGAATGAGGTATCACCCGACCCATATACCATTTAAAAAAAGATAGACATTTTTCATTACTGTCAAAAGCAGCTTATGAACTACCATTTGACCAAAAAAAAATAAAGAATTCGAAGGAAGTTTTCAATTGGTTCAAAAGTTAACAGGGGGGGTTACTTTATAGACAGACTGTCCAAAACCGTTAATTATTCAAGGTGCAGTTTTATACCAGCCCTAAATTCAGGAGAGGGAAGTCATTAAATTGTGTTCAGTAGTTAATTAAGTTCTGATAATTCTTCTCTTTATATTAATTTCCAAACTTTCCAGCGGATTTAATTTCACTTCTTTGCTTTCAACATGAAGTACCTATCTCAAAATCATTTTCAAAAGTACGATTTTTTGCGGATAGATGGGCAGCAAAAGTTGAATTTGCTTTTCCGCTCAAAAAGCAATTCTTATGTTCAGTTGTGCGTTCTTGGACGGTTCTACCAGCTTGTCCAATATAAAACATCTTTATTGTTGTTGATATGCCTACCCAAAGTATTTAGTCTTGAAAGCAATATTGAAGCTTTTTTCGCTGGAAATGATTTAATGAACGAAAAACAATATTTATTAGACGTCGAGTAATCTGAGAACAGGTTTAAAACTGCCCCCTGATCGATTACCGGTTTAGAAGTATATAAGAACGACATTGCGACTCAATATATTTCTGCTTGAAGGAGCCATTGTACTTATTGCCGAAACATATGTCGCGATTATGAATAAATAAATGAAGATTAAATAAATAAATAATCTTAAAAAACAATAAGGAAAGTGAAAAATTCAATAACAAATAATATCAATCAAAAGTACATTCTTTGGGAATCAATGAACACAACTTCACCAACTATTCACGACACTGTATTGTAAGTTGCATAACGTTCGATCAATTCGATAAGTTCCATCTTTCGCCTGACTGCGGAAGGAAATTACTCCTTTGTCTTTATTATCATCAATTATTGCTTTATTTGTATCTTAGAAATTCTTTCAATAAAATTTTAGTTTAGTTTAGTTATTCCATAAATGTTATTTACATATACAAACATAGAACACTATAAAATGAAAAATTCAATAATAAGAATCATAAATTCATGAACATATTCTTTGGGGAGCAACATACAACGTCACCAACTAATCACGAAACTTTATTGTGAGTTGCATAGCGTTCGATAAGTTCTATCTTTTGCCTATGAAGTCTACTTAAGGAAAATACTCCAATGACTTTATTCAGTTGTATGATTTTTATGTTTTAAATTTAATTGTAATAATGAACAATTATTTAATATATGTGATAGCGTATGATTTCCCTTATATTCATGTGAACGCAACTAGTTTTCTATTGCTGCGGTGTCCGAGTGGTTAAGGAGATGGACTTGAAATCCATTGGGCTCTGCCCGCACAGGTTCGAATCCTGTCCGCAGCGTATTTTTTTACGTTTTAGAACCGTCACTGAATGGATCTCCTGCAGACTCGTTGTATTTTCAGTTTTTGGATTGCAATTCATTAATATTCCAAAAAATTATCGGTAATAATCATACCACTTATTATAGTACATCTGAAAATTAATGAAGAGATCTACTTTGTTTTTAATCTGAAAATAGATCCCACTGCGCCATCTATGGATTGTAAAATAATTGATTGGAAACTGCAGTGCAATCACTCCCTTTCATTGACGATTTCTGTACAGGAAAAGGAGGTCGAGCTTTAATGTTTTTCTTTTCGTTAGAAGGTGCCGCTATAATCGCTTGAAGAGTTTAATAGAGTCAGTTTGTTTTTGTGTGGATTAGTGGATTGTAGCTATTAATGTAACGAGATTCTCATGCGATTTATAATAATCGAGGATGTTGCCAGGCGACGAAGCGCTCTGCACCGAATCGCCTAAGCAACTTTCGAGATTTATTTTAATTGGCATAATAATCAAGTTACATTCAAAGCTTTATCGTATCATTGACATTGACGACATTGATGTGAAAATGAAATCAACAACTTTGGTAATGTCACGTTATTGTCATTTGAGCGTGCAATTTGGTATCTATTATAAAGTAACTAACGTATTTGTATATAACTAATGTGTTGTTATGATGTTGTTGTTAATAATTGGTAACGAAGATTTACCTTAAAGGAAGCTTAATATTCAATGATACAATACAATAATTTTGACAAATTTTCATCCATATTATTATAATTCGCATCTGATATTATGGTTTCCGTAATTTTGACTATACGCCTGTTATTTAAATATTTCGTTTAGACGGGAGGAGTTAGGAGAAAACGGATGATTCAGAAAATATTCGATGCATCTATCTATCACAAATAATTAAGAATCTACATATAAAATGTATACTGTATAAAGTGCTTGGGATCGAACTTAAGATCCTCTCGTCATTTCTAGCTCACACAAGTATCCTGAAGACTTCTGAGGATTGCTAGTATGGGTGTGTATAGCCGGGTGACTGAAAACATATTTTGAATATCTTTTTGGAATAAATATATGTATGGTGATTACTTGGCGGAAGACCGTTAAATGAATAATGAAAAGTTAATGAACGTTAACCTTAACCTTTACAAAATTTACACGAAAATCAGCAAGTATCCAGCGAAAAACAACTACCGCACCTTACGACCATTGGTTATATCTGTTAGATTCATAGCATGGTTTTCTCAAGAGGTACTTTGCAATGCTCTCTTAATATTGAAACCCAAACACCGTCCTACTTACCGGATTCGTGGAAATGTTAATCATCAGCGCAGTCTAGCTAGCTCATGACTGTCCAACTGAATCGAGAAATATTTCGTCCTTGTACTAGGAATCCCTGAGATGAAGACAATCCTAATTTTCAAAAAATTTGTTTTTCCAAATATACAAAAATGATTTCAGCTGTTTGACGTATTGATGTATTAATTACCATTAAATATCTCACTTTCCACTGAATATAAGGAGCGATCGTAACGCCAATTTCCGGGACACTTGAGAACATTGATGCAGTTCAGGACATGATATAGTATCACATCGTCGATTTGCATAAATAACAACTGATTATTTTATATGAACACGTGCATTTAATAACTCGTTAAATTGGACCTTTTCACAACCTATGAGGGAACACTGTAATAAACCAATTGCGTGGAACACGAATAAATACTATTGATCAACATTTCCCGGTGAAAATTATCGACATTTGTCAGCTGACATGTATCCCGGTTTATTTATAGGTAAAATTTAGAATTTATAAAAGTAAAAATGTTAATGAAACCTACAGGATCTCATCAATTATTTTCCTAAACACGAACCAATGCGCTGCCAAAACTGAACGCTTGGAAACGTGAAAGATATTTACTCCTCCCATAGTCCTTGGTACACATGAGTTACGATAACATCATAACCAAAACAGATATCAATAATAGGATTAAAGGTTGATGTTAATGGCATTTCAATGATATGTCACTTGTCACAGAGCGAAAGGCTCTTCGTGTGTGCTCCCTCTCGTTAGCGCATATTTTAACACTTTCCACAAGTTGCGCACGAAATATACTTTTTTCTCTCATATACTGACTCAGTTCATATCGTTTATCTCTCTTGTGTACGTAAAGGTCTATTAGGGAGTTTATAAGCTCAAGATTTTTTCTGACTGCGTTTCTCTATAATAAAAAAAGTAATTTATTGACGTCACGTTCAATAAAATCAGACTTGCCAACATTGTTTAAGTTGTGCGCCATGTAATCTCAATTCCACAGACCTTATAAAAGGTCTGTCGCCTGTCTCAAATTCTCATTATATTATCCTGGAACACGTGACCTCGTATCTTAAAAAATGTTGTCCGATCAGGGGTTTCCAGACATTACGAATCTCTATGATTCGTTGACTGAAAATGTCGTTATTCTAAATGTATGCCAACTCTTTGAATCCTCTTTTATCACAGTGCTCTCCTCCTGCATTTTTATTGTGGTCATGCACCAATTCTGATATTGAGTGACATTCACAAGGAACAACGGTTAATGCAGTTTTTCGAGTTACTACTAGAGTTAAGTGGTTTCGTTTTCGTGAGTTGGCTGTGTATACTGATACCAGACTTGCATGATCTGATGTTGTACCTCGACCCAATTGATCTTATTTTATAAACCTCTTATATAAGGAAAGAATAGAGTAAAGGTGGATTCATGCAACATAACTAAAACTAAAATGAATTTAAGATTTAGATGAACTTTAAATTAAGAATATGACGGTGTTCATGCAGCATCAATTTAACGAAATTAAGAAAGTACTAGACATGCGCATATCGTTCCAACTGTTAATTTTTGAAACGTCTTAGGGTATTCTTTGATCAGAAAACAGAAAGCGAACCCTAACCTGGGATTATCGTGGTTTGTTGTTTTTTTGTTTTATCTATTCTGGTCTGGTGTTTACAGTACAGCATGAAAACTTTTGAGTATGGTTTAGTACTGAGTATATTATTGCTTCTGCGGGAGCTCTGGTGTTGTGAGGAATAAGAGATATAGAAAATATGGCGTCAAACCTATGCTGAAATTGCGAACATAAACCTCTTTCCTCTTTGAAAGCAATCAGCTGTGAGTAGACTACGCATGCGCCGTTTCTAAATTATGGAAGAAATTAAGTTATTAGTTGAAAGTTGGCCATCTTTCTTAGTTTTAATGTTAATTTTAATTGCTTAATTTTTTGCGTGAAGACCCCCATTCCATTACATTGTTTTATATTCTTAATTTTAGTTTTAAATTCATTTAAGTTTAGATTTAAGGTGGATTCATGCAAGCATAAATCTAAACTTGAATGAATTTAAAACTAAAATTAAGAATATAAAACAGTGTAATGAAATTGAGGTGTTCACGCAAGAAATTAAGCAACTAAAATTAACATTAAAACTAAGAAAGGTGGCCAACTTTCAACTAATAACTTAATTTCTTCCATAAATTAGAAACGGCGCATGCGTAGTCTCTTTACTCACAGCTGATCGTTCGCAATTTCAGCATAGGTTTGACGCCATATTTTCTATATCTCTTATTCCTCACAACACCAGAGGCTCCCGCAGAAACAATAATGTACTCAGTACTAAACCATACTCACTTCTCTTGGTGATAGTGTTCATGCTGTACTGTAATATACAGCATATATACAATATTTTCTATATCTCTTACTCCTTACAACACCAGAGGCTCCCGCAGAAGCAATAATGTACTCAGTACTAAACCATACTCACTTCTCTTGGTGATAGTTTTCATGCTGTACTGTAAACACCAGAACAGAATAGATAAAACGAAAAACAAGAAAACACGATACTCTTAGGTTAGGGTTCACGTTTTGTTTTCTGATTAAAGCCCCCTATACACGCTCAGGCGGCCTGTCAGTTCTGCCTGTGCAGTCGCGGCCTGTTCAGGTCGGCCTGTGCAAGCCTGAGTCTCCACACGTTCAGGCCAAACTGTGCAGTTTTCTGTCAGTCCAAGAGAATTGTTGTGCGAGCACTACAGTGAGCTTATTTCGGTGATCAACTGCATTTTATTATTATTAGTGACAATGTCATCAATTTCTCCAGATGAACTACTATTATTAGGTGCTGCTGCTGTGGCATGTAGCTTGATTAAGGAAAAGAGTAAAACCAAAAACAGGAAGATTTGGACCAAGCAATGGTTGTTGAAAAGAAAAAATTTGTCTCACGTAAACCTTCTTGCCGAATTGAAGTTTGAAAAACAAGACTGGTTCAATTATTTACGCATGGATGAAGAAACATATCTATTATTATTAACCAAAATTTCACCTTTAATCGAAAGAAGAGACACAGTGATGCGAAGGGCAATAACCTGTCACGAGCGTCTCACAGCAACTTTGAGATTTATAGCTACAGGCAGAAGCTATGAAGATCTGAAATATTCCACCATAATATCGCCACAAGCTATGTGCCATATAATTCCTGAAACTTGTAATGCATTAACCACAGTTTTGAAAAATGAATTTTTAAAGGTAAGTAAAGACTTTATTAAACTTATAAGTATTACAAACTTAACACTGCATCGTATTTTGTAAATATGTAAAAACTAGGCATAAGTCGTAATTGAAAAAAAAAACGTATTTCTATAAACTAAATAAATAAAACAAAATTCTTTGGTAAGAGACACCTCACGGAATGAGACACAATTATTGTAAACTAGGATCAAAATTTGAAAAATATGTCGTTGCTGCATTTTGGCTGCTTTGCGACCACGTTGACGCATATTCGTTTTCTGCAGTCACCTCTTGTTGTGGACAGGAAGAACTTGTACGCCATGTTGACAATTGACCTTCTTTTTGGGGGGCAGTTAGATTCCAGTCCTGAGATGCAGTCAACAGTCGACAACTTCTATTAAGGTTTCCCAGCTGGGCTTCAAAAAGGACATCATTAATTATCTTTTCGGCAAAAATTTTTTGTGTATGGTCTATCCGACGCAGTTTTTCTGCAACATTTTTCCCTATAATGTCGTACTCGTCTTCAGGCCTTGACTTAACCAACCTTTCGCTCACTGCTGCAAGAACTTTCTCTGTTGATGATTCAACCTTTTTCTTCTTACTTTTGGGGATTGTTGAGCGGGTGGTAAGTGCCTCCGTTGAAATCTCCGGTTCATCCAACGAAATCGTTGATGGCGAGGCTACAGTTGTGCAGGTGTCCTATGAAATTATTTCATAATCAGATTCTTGGAATATGAAGAAATTAAGAAAAAAATCAATTGTGCCGTTACAAAACTTTGACGTTTACTTTTCGCAACTCCAACTCAGCTACATTATGAAGATACAATTAATTCTGCACTGTTTTTTCTACCGCGTTGACTAGCGACTAAAATCTCAACAATTAATGTATTTTTTTCAGTTTCCCGACTCTGAAGCGGATTGGAGAGCAATTGCTACCGGGTTTGAAAAGAGATGGAATTTTCCCCATTGTTTGGGAGCAGTTGACGGCAAACATGTGGAGATCATCCCTCCCAAAGGAAGTGGTTCCTACTTTTTCAACTATAAAGGAAGACATAGCATGGTATTGATGGCAATAGCAAATGCCAATTATGAATTCATTATGTGCGATTTTGGAACAAATGGTAGAGTCTCTGACGGAGGAGTGTTGGAAAATACGAGTTTTTATCGTAAACTGAAAAATAATGCATTGAACCTGCCTAAAGAAGAACATACCTCCATAAGCAACGAAAAACTGCCGTACGTCTTCATTGGCGATGAAGCATTCACTTTACGTCCAGATTTTTTGAAACCATTCAACCAACGAGAATTGACAAGAGAACGCAAGATTTATAATTACAGACTTTCGCGAGCTCGAAGGATTATTGAAAATGTATTTGGCATTTTAGCAGCACGGTTTAGAATCTTTCAAGGAGCCATAAATTTACAATTACATAACATAGATATTGTTGTGTTGAGCTGTTGCGTATTGCACAATTTCTTAAGAAGACATTGTGGAGAAAGCTATATATCAGACATAGAAGATGATACTTCAAACAGCTTGCTGGGTTTGCAAAATGGTCACAATAGGAATGTATCAAGCGATGCAAAACAGGCAAGAGAAACTTTCTTGAGATACTTCAACAATGAGGGGGCAGTTGAATGGCAAGATGAAATGATAAGTTGAAATTTAATGAAGTTACAATTTACCTATATTGTTGCTTTTTTGCTTTGTTTGAACTTACTTATTGTCAGATTAAATTTAATAAAATAACATCCCTAGTGGGCACTGCCCACCCTACAAAGTTCATTGCCCACCCTAGAAAAATCGATAAAACACATAATTTATGTTCTTTCCCATGAAGTTAGTGATTAACCGACCATTTGCCCCCCCACCTTAGGAAAATATCCTAACTACGCCCATGCGAGTCGAATAGAGAACCTTCCTTTTTTTGAAGTCGGTAAAAATTGAGATTTCAGCATAGTACTTACCTCTGATTTATCCTCCTCTCCCACATTGGATATTGTTTCCCTTGGTGTTTCTTGATCCGTTAGGAATATAAGTAAATCAAAGTACCACAAATGTGGTTTATAAATGTCCTCTTCCCCAGCCCCTGATTTCGAGCTTTCTTTCACTTTTTTTAATTCTTTTCTAAATGAACTTCGTAAGTTATTAATTTTTTTAACAACTGTCTCTTTACTTGCATTTGGGTCAATTTCCCTCAATTTTTCCACTAGTTTTTCGTAAGCAGTATTCTTCATATTTTTATTACAATATTCTTTAGATTTTACTTTCCATAGACATGGATTTTGTTTATAGAGTTCTATAAATTCTTCTAGAAACTGTTTTCCTTCCATAATTATTTATTTCAAACGTATTTTATTTTGAGAGGGGTACGTTCTCATTCGCCGTTGACGGTACACTGAGAATATCGGCCTGTTTTCCATCCACACGCTCAGTTCCGTCAAGTCTGTGCAGGTCAAATTCAAGCAGCGACAGAATTCGTTCAGGCCAGTGAGGCGGCCTGTGCAGGCGGTCTGATTAGCATACACATGCTCCGGTCCGCCTGCACAGACCGCAACTGCACAGGCGAAACTGACAGGCCGCCTGAGCGTGTATAGGGGGCTTTAAAGCATACCCTAAGACGTTTCAAAAATTGACAGTTGGAACGTTATGCGCATGTCTCGTACTTTCTTAATTTCGTTAAATTAATGCTGCCTGAACACCGTCATATTCTTAATTTAAAATTCATCCAAATCTTAAATTCATTTTAGTTTTAGTGATGTTGCATGAATCCACCTTAATAGACTGTTTTTTTTTTGGTTTTTAAGATCTGGTTTCAACGAAAAGGAAAATGTAATGTTCGAAGAACATCGTGAGATCCGAGTAGGTAAGAGTTCGGGTTCGTGAATTTCTGCATGTTGTATATGTCTTAGGCATATGGAGCACTCCGGCTGCGCCTTCGTAAGTACTTAAGTAGGTAAAATAAGGGGCACCAATTAAAAAAACTCCATTATTGTTTCGTTTGACCACTCCATTTTTGAAAAACTTAACGTATTTAGTATAAATAGAGCAGCGCCCTGGTACCTATTAAATGATCACGCCGTACGAATATGTGGATGAGACAGGTATTTGCTTGTTTTGCCAATATTTGCGCCTTTGATTTGTGTTCGTTTACCGACATCGATCGCGAAATCTTTATATTTGCCGATTATATCATTTTTAGCGATTATTTGCCTTCACACACTCCATACACATATGCGTCTATATGCCAAATATTTGGATATTTGTGACAAATACCCGAATGTGTGGAGCCGCCTTTATATCATTATTGTTTCTACAAGTACAAGTACTATTTGTCATTAAACTGGATTTGTTCATTCCCCCTTCTACTGTTTTGTCAAGATGCGCTTCAAGTGAATCGTTCAACTCTTGGGTTCACCACCAGCAAAGTTCTCTTTTTTCACGAAGGTCATGTGGACTCAAAATATTTAGAGCCGGTTTCGGGTGATATTACTGATCAACAAACTAATATACGATTCGATCCACCTTCAATTTATCAGTCGGTGCACGACGACTTTCACAAATTGTTTGTTATACGTTTTAAAACTAAATGAATGAAGTGGTAAGTTGGGAAGTCTATTTAAAATTAATCTATCTATTATCATTGATTTAACGATATTAATTCGCAAGGGTCAGAAATATTTGAAAATATTTAAATTTCGAAGTGAAAGTAACCTCTGTTATGCACTGTTTTTTGTGATAACAAAACTATTTTGATATACATATATACAGAGAGGTCGTAAAGAAACAGATGAATCCATTTTCTACGTTATTAGTCATTTTCAAGAAGAACTCCGAAACACGTGTATTTATGTTTTTGACAAGACAGTGTGAATAAAAAAATTGCCCCTTCTTCACCCTCCTCAAAGTGACAGCCACTTCCCCAATTGTTTTGAATGAAATAGGGGGTCAAATTATATCTCATTTGAAAGAGTATTCAATTGTCTATAAAGTGGTATTTGGTGGGTGGCTGTCACTTTGAGGGGGGTGGAAGAGGAGATTTTTTTTATGTCACATATTGTCTTTTCGAAAACATAAATTGACGTGTTTTAGGATTTTTCTTGAAAATGACTGATAACCTTGAAAATGACTGATAACCTTGCAAATGACTAATAACGTTGAAAATGAATGTATCCGTTACTTTAGGACCTTACCGTTTATATGTATACACTTCTAAATGCGTCAAATATCGATCGAAAAGTACCTTTGCTTTATCTGTTTTTCATGAATCAAATGCCTGTTTTGCATTTTCCTGACCATATCAGTAAAATTGGTAGAAAAAGCAGATGAAACCGACAACTAAAAATATTGCATTGAGTTTGACATAATTGTAAAAAACTTTCACAATTCCACTTCAAAAATATTTATTTCCAACCTTAGGATATAGTCTAAAAGCCGAAGAGAGGTCGATCTTCACCGTTCTAATAAAAGGATGAAACATACTTCTTATGAAGTTTCATAAATGTGGTTGCCAATCAAAATGTGGCCCATACTATATAATATACAGTGAGCTTCAAACATTTCCACCATATGGAAAACTTTTTTATTATCGATTTGTCAGTAAATTGTATTCTTCATAAAAATTAGTTCATTGCAGAATACTTGTATATGAGTCAAAATTTCAAATTTCCAAACTGTGTACAAAGGGATTTTGATTAAGTGTAAACTACCCCTTATTATTGACATTATCACAAAGTTCATTCATAGAGGTTGTTCAGAACTGAAAACACTATTGAAATTTGGAATCACAGCCAGCGTAGTTTACTCTTGATTAAAATTCTATTTTTTGTTCCCCCCTGTACACCGTACCAAGCTCTTCAGGAGGATTGATATAGGATTGGAAAAAACAGGCTCTTCAGAAGCATACACATCATGGATGGGTATGCGGAAAATATTTCTTCTGCGGCGACACTTTGGAAGTTATTTTTTGACATGGACCTGTCATGGGCATTGCATTTTGATTTTAGTTCGAAAATATGAATAGGACATTCATAAAAACTGTTGTGGAATCATCTGCGACTGAAAGACAAACTTTAGTCACTATTTTCCATTGTTCAAGATAACCTCTTGGGAGGTATTCATGTTGAAAAGGGGAATATTCTCCATGAAAATTGAAAAATGAAAAATGTGATTTATTTGTAATATCTAACAGAAACCAACTACTTCCCCGGCACAAGCTACGCTGGACATTGAACTACATCTGATAGATATTGTGAAAAGAACTAAAAAGAAAAGAAAAAATCTGAAAGTGAAATGAACTATTTCTGTGAGTGATATTTTTTTATAACATTCTCCTTATCTAATTTATGTAATGATTTTTTCAATGATAACTAGAGAAAATTAAAAAAATTCAACTATCTGAATGAAAATGTGAATTTTCACTTTCAGATTTTTTCTTTTCTTTTTAGTTAGAGTCTTTTCACAGTATCTACCTTGTGTCGGCGAAGTAGTTGTTTTCTGTTAGATATTACAAATAAATCATATTTTTCATTTTTCAATTTTCATGGAGAATGTTCCACTTTTCAACAAGAATACCTCCCAAGAGGTTATTTTGAACAAATTCCCCTAGCTCTGCAGCGTTGACAAATTTCAGAAAATTTTATCTTTGTAGTCGAGATTCTGTCGAAAATAATCTAACATTACTGTGAAGCCTACCCAAATTCCCGTTGAATTGTTGGGATCGTGCAACAGTGTTAACAGTTTTCAATTGCCGCAGAGGAAGGCGGGTAGTTTGCCAGAGCCGGTTTGGGTTAGTTTGGTGGTTTAGGCGATTTGTGTTCATTGTGAAATTAACCATTAACGTTATTGTGTTTATTTTGATGTGCTTTTCTTAACTGTTGTTTACTTCAATTATTCATCGGTAGTGTGTATGTTATTGGTTTTCGGGTTTTTCTGTAGTGAAATTTCAATTTTGACAATGTTGACGTGCTTGGTTCTATGGTGTGGAAATAAAGGAAATATTCCTGGAATCCATTATTTTTAGTGAGTACCTACTTGAATATGAATTGTTGATGGCAAATCTAATAAATAACATAAATAGAGCATAAATAACTCCCATCTTTGATACAACTGAGAATATTAATCCTTTCTTTACGTTTGGATTATATAAATCATTTTAAGCTTGACGAGAGCAAGGCATGACATTTTGATGAGAGCATTGGGAAGAAATCCTACCGTGGAGCATCTGACTGGAAAAAATGTCATTTGCAGCAAACATTTTTCTTCAAACGATGTATATATGAAGGGTAGTCGAATGTTATTGGAACGAAATGCAGTTCCAAGTCTTCTTCTACGAAAAAATTATGAAGTTCCTTCCCAAGAAAGGTAAGTCTATATAACAACTGTAGCAATTTTCAAATCTTTAAAATCTGTTCAATTCATTCATGATGTAAGTTTTATAAAGGATTGCATTTTTTAAGGAATTATCCGATGATAATTTTTTGTCATATAAATGTCTCGGTCTCGGTCTTGGTATTGTATCAAGACCAAGACTAATCTCTTGGTCTCGCGAAGCCCTAGGTTGTGCTCCATTTTGTTGAAAATAGATATTTTCATGGACGATGCTCTTCCGAAATATTATCAATCGTTCCACCGTTAGCGGTCCCTTCGATACTGACCCGTCGAGCTCCAGTCCTCAGCACATCCATATGCCGTCACTTTGAAGACATGCCACATCTGTTTCCCAGAATATCAATTCCTACCTACCTTCCTTTGGTTCTCACGATGTTCTCTGAACAATACAGGATGTTTCTTTCCGTGGGAATCAGACTTGAAAAAAAATCATAAAATAGGTATATTTCAGAAACGTCACCAATAGTTACCTACTCAAGATATATTTTTTCATTGTTATTTTATTCGATGAATTTCTCGGATATAATCAGTTTCACAACATAGGTAGATATGCCCAACAAAACTGTTCGTGTCTCATAGACTGCCCTGACACCAACGTATTATCAAATCGATTTTACTCAATATCATGAATCATTTAAAAATCTCGCTGGAACCCACCCTGGTATGAATGAAACTGGTCCTGATCATGCGCACTAAATAATGCATCGAACTTTTTTTCAACACTTTCGTCCCATTGAATTGGCATTCTAGAAAGTATATTTATATTATAATTTCTATGACCAGAACTCAAAAAAAAAACATGATTTGCTTTTGTTGATTATAAGTTACAGATGCATGTGTGCCCTTTACCAATAAAAATGGATTTCTTCTACTGTTTTGTCTGGTTCAAGTGAATCGTTCAACTCTTGGTTTCACCACAAGCCATATTTATTTTCGTTTTTTGATGGAGGTATAATGACCTTTCGTATTTATTTGTATAACATACCGGTCATGTGGACCCAAACAATCTAGAGCCGGTTTCGGTGATATTACTGATTACCAACTAATATAAGATTCGATCCACCTTCAACTTCTCAGTCAGTGCACGACGACTTTCACAAATCGTTGGTCATATGTTTTAAAACTAAACGAATGAAGTGGTAAGTTGGGAAGTCTTTTTAGAATTAAACTATCTGTTATCACCGATTTAACGATATGAAATCGTGAGGGTAAGAAATATTTGAAAAGATATATTCAAATTGAGATTTAAACTTGGCCTGTGTTGTGTGATGATAACAAAACGATTGCAATTTGTATGTATACGATCCAGAATGCGTGAAATATTGATCGATAATACGTTCTTTTGTTATATCTGTTTTTCATAATTCAAATGCATGTTTTGCATTTTCCCGATTTTATACCATGTAGGTATATAGTGGATTCCATTCCTGACTATATCAGTACCATTTCAGTACAATAGCATACGGCAATTGTTTCTATTCGTTTTGTAAAAGTAAAAAAATATTGCATTGAGAATACAAGAATTTAGCAAGCTGCCAGTGCCGGATTTATGCTCACTTGCACCGGGGGCTAATTTTATAAAATGATAGCAGAGCGCTTTCGACTAAAAAGTCATCATCAGTCATCGTCAGGTATACAAGAGCCAAAACCATAAAAACATGCGTCCAGAGGACGATGGAAGTGATTCAAAATTGAGACATTTTATAACATTAACAGATTAAAAGGTCAGGACCAGAATTAACCTGGATACAATAATTCTAATTATCCATGAGTAAGCACTGATGGTGACTTTTTAGTCAAAAGCGCTCTGCTATGATTTTATGAATATATTTCTGCATGAAATACAAATTTGGCTTTATTCAATTAAATTGATACGTGCACACAGCTTGACAATTTCACCTAATTCTATAATGCCGCTGCCGAATAGTAATGGTCAATTACTAAATACCTTTCCAATTTATTGTTCTTACCTAAAATATACGGAAAAATTATCATTCATACATAATATACATTGCATAGAAGACCCATACATACATGTACCATACATTATAAAACCATATTCGTTTTGAGGAGACATAAAAAACCACCCGTTGCGTTGGGTAAAAAAGACTGTTTCGCCTATAACTCTTCAACCGTTGAAAATATCGAAAAAGTACTGAACACAAAAAAGAAGCTTGCGAAGAAAGATTTCTAGTAACGTTCCTGTATAAGCCATAATTTACGATAAAATCGATGTCGGAATTTTTTCAAGATTCCCAATTATGCATTTGCGCGGGAATTTGTTCATTTCAATTTTTTCGCGCGGCTTATCGAAAAAATTTAATTGCTAGAAAACTCAAATTGGATTTTGAATGTGATAAAAAAAATACTTTCAAACTCTTTAATTTTCGATGATCATAGCTATGTAAAAGTATTATAACTGTAATACTCTGATATTGAGTGTTCATAACTGCAAATAAAGGGCTTCAATATAATTTATAAATGTGTTCAATCCTAGTTGAATGGTGTTTGTTTGATGTACAAAAAGTAAAATAGAATAATAAAAAAATTGAAGGTTTTATTCTTATTTATTCAAATGCGAAAAATGTCGAAACCCTACTTTGCATTTATCAAGGATCCTCCAGTGCGGTACTGCTACGCTGGGGTCATGGCCTACCATTTCAACAGTAGGATGATTCTAAGTCAAACAATAAATAAAAATTTCAGTGATATATTTCAATTATGACTTCGTAGAGATGATGAATACGAATTGGGACAAAATTATCCAGAACATGATTACAAGATCAATCCTAAATAATATGAGAAATATGGATCTATTGAAAAAAGTATGGTTCCAAAAGAATGCTTTACTGCCCAAATCTTACCTACGAACAATAGTCATAGTCAGTGAGTTGTGAGAATAACTGGGAGGTTCATATGGTACTGTCAGCTGTATATACAGAAATCAGTTAGATCTGAGTACATCGAAAGGAGGACTCGATTTAATAAGTGAAGGGTACAGACTTAAAAGGGGGAATGTCCGTTTTGCTTCATTTTCAGATAGGCACTTCATCAAAAAGCAAATAAAGAAGTATATCGCGTGGTAACATAATACAAGCTGAAAATGGGAATAGTCGAAAAATATCATGAATTTAATTTGCATTTACAGACCAAACAGGGGGATAGTCTGCGCGCTAGAGGCTAAGAATGGGGTATTCTCGTTTATTGACATTCATCCTTATTAGCCTGCGCACCCTTCAAATGTTGAAAAAAGCAATAGCAAGCATTTTTGGGGACCCTTGTCCCTAACGAAATTACCCACAAGTAGCTATTTTATAATATATTCGGTCCATTATCTACTAAAATACCAAGACAATTCGACCAAATAAAATGTGCCCTTAGAGATATTGAATGGCTATTCCAACAAGGCAATATAAACAGAACGGAAGACATTAATTAATAATGAAATAAAGAATCCAAGTAGGTAAAATACCATCCAATAGAAAAATATTTGGCCTAATTTTTAGAATGAAAATATACCATCCAAATGTAGAGCAGCCTACGATCATATCCCGTGGCAGAGAAACTGAAAAATCACGGATGAATATGTAACCAAGAAGATAGTCTTATGCTCAGAATAATTCAGACTTGTAAAGAAATGAAATTGGATGAAATGGATTGGATGATTACAATGTCAAGGCAGTTGGAATACTATTCGAGGAAATAATAGCGCATCTCAAAGGATAAAAAAAAACACATGGTTGTGGATAATCTGTAAAATCATATAGTCCAGTCTAGAAGTGAATGGTGAACTATATAGACTAATATTTCGACATGGTGCTGCTAGAAAAATTCTACTGTTAACATATTATGCAATAGGCAGATTCTGCAAAAAAATTTGCCAACTATATTCCCTTTTAAGTACAAAAACCTGTAACAGAGAAGGCACCTTATCGGAATTGTAACTGTCTCAGTTTGTACTATTTTTGAGTTGGATAGTTTTGTAAAAAAATCTACAGAAAATATAGCAAACAGCCAAAAAGAATCATCAAATACATTGATAGCTTCATCAAAAGTCTAAATAAATATATTTTCAAGAATACAAAATGTACACGACACATTTTTCATTTTTCAATTTTCATGGAGAATGTTCCCCTTTTCAACGTGAACACCTTCCAAGAGGTTATCTTGAACGACGGAAAATAGCGACTAAAGTTTGTCTTTCAGCCGCAGATGATTTGACAACAGATTTTATGAATATCCTATTCATATTTTCGAACAAAAATCATACTTAAATTAGTTTATAATGACATGAAATAAGTATTATTAAACAAATATATTTTATTCACGTATAACATTATTAAATATTGAGTATCAATTCATGAACAATGAAAGTTTATTTATACTTGGTCGGTGGTCTGGCGGTCTAAGGCGCCGGCCGTTCAGAACTTCAGTATAGCGGTAGTCGGTTCGAGCCCGATGTGAGTACGAGGGATTTTTTCTCAAGTACGCAATATCGGAATCGATAGACGACCACAGTCCTTGTTGAAAGCAAGTCTAGATGTCTAGATGCCAATCTCGTCTAGTGCTAGCTTGGAGTGCACGCCGGCCACCCGAGGTGGTGCTGTAGGTTTTCCGGGTTTTCCTGCAGCTGAAAAGTGAATACGCCACCAAAAATCAGTAAGTCGCCCCGGAGCGCCACGGCAAATAATAATAATAGCCGTTCTCTACCTGCACAGGCTATGCCTTTGGGTACACTCTACGAGTGTTTATGAGGGAGTATTATTATTACTTTTGATTGTTTTAATGATTGATTGATTTCATACAACGTACTATTGACTGGGATTCACGGTTGACCTTGCATTACGCCATATATATCTGAGCGCTGCGCGCTCTTCGCGCTCTATGTCAAAAACGGTGGAGTGTACGACAAAAGGTTGAAACAAAAATTGTAGATAATTTTATTTTCTACAACTTTTATGATGAATGTAAATACCATTTTACGCATAGGAAGCGAGATATTCGTGAAAAACTGATTTTTGTGACCCTTCAAACGCGGACACTAGATTTCATGAGACTTTTGTTACGTCATTAAAAAGGCCAAAACAGAAGTTAATGCAATTTTTCAGCTTATTACCTCTCATTCCAAGGTGAAATCCCTAGTGTGACTGAATTAAATCAGAAGGTCCGAATAAGACCGGGTATCAACATTCAAATTCAGAATCATAGCCACCTACGCGGAAAAAAATAAAAATATCACATTTTCTATGATTAAAGTGATCGTAAAGTTGCAGATTTGTAATATTTAATCGTTTATCAATAAATAATTGATTTTTTTGATAATTGTTATCCATAATATCACTGTGATAATTATGGACATACATACAGAGTAAAATAAGAATTTGCACCAAAAATCTAGTAAATATTCAAACTATTTTCAACATACGTCGAGATTCTAGTACAAATGAAAAATTAGACCAAATTTTGCATTGCGATGTCGTTGTAGGAATGTGTGGAAGGCGCCTCAGGTACATATGAGATACTAGTACTCTTTATGAAGCTAGAACCATAAAAAATTAGGATTTTTTTTATACGTAGTTGGCTGTGGTTTCAAATCTGAATATTGTATTTGATTCTAAACAACTTTTCTAAATAAACTTCTTCGATAACATCGAAAATAAGTTCTTGAAAAAAATAAGAAATCAATTTGGATAAGGATGGTTTTAATAGCAAAGCTTTAAAAATTCTCAACAAAAGAAATTGAAATGCTAAACATATTTTTATTATGAAGCTGGAACACAAAACACATTCTTATTATAAAAAGTCAACATAGAAAACAAAAATAAAAAATAAAAAAGAAATATAAAATATTTATAGGTATAGGTATACGAAGAGCAGGTTCTTGATCTAATCAGTCACATGGTACATCCTGTTCGCCCTCATCTCCTTCTTGGTCTGTATTCGTAGTTTTCACTCTCAACTTTGTGGTATTTTCATTTGATGAGTATTAAAAGTCGCAAAAATTTTAGTATCGCCTGTACGGTGGGATGAAAATAGTTAATCTTTCATTATTTCCTTTAGGGCAGTGCGGAAGAATCTGTTATCGTGCTACTCCCTTCTGCAATTACACTCGTAATAACATAAAGGTTCGATACGCGACGGAGAATTTTTTTTATTAATTTCTTCAACGGGAATACTTTCATTTTTGATCCATAAAAATCAGAGACCAAGAGTATATCAAGAATAATCTTTGGATTATATGGATTGTATATGGATGGTAAAAATTCGATTTTTCACCTATATAGGAAAGAAAAAAAACTCTGTCAGATATCGAACCCACTAGACCTCTAGAGATGACTACTCAAACAAATCCACATGTATATTTAATATAATCAATCACATCTCATTTCTTATCATCTCAATACTTTTTTTTAGAATAACCCGGACGCGGGCGGCTGCAGACTCTAATTTTATCATTCAACTGGTATATACAGTGTGTTACACTTCTCATGGAAACACCCTCGTATCTTCCGTAATTTTTGACGCAGAATCATGAAATTTTCAGGATCGATAGATACACTAGAAATGAACTCACTGTACAAAAAGGGTCAACCTACGTGATATACACTGCACGCCAGCAGCGATGGAACTACCCATTTTTACGGTAAAACATACTAGGGGGCAAAATTCGCTCAAAATTCTTTCAGATTCGTGATCAGCACCCCCAAATTACTATATGTTCAACTGTCTTCTGAAAAAAATTCAGTCCTGAAAAATTAAAATTTGTTTCACTTATCATGGAAACGCCCCCGTATCTTCCGTAGGTTTTGACGTAGGGCCATGAAACTTTCAGGATTGATGAATACACTAGAAATGAACTAACTGCACTAAAAGGGTCAACCTACGTAATATACACTGCACGCCGGATTCGTGTTCAGGATCTCCAAATTACTACTGATTCACCTGTCTTCTGAATAATTTTCAGTCCTGAAAAATTCTAATGTCTCACTCTTCATGGAAACGCTACCGTCCTTCAGTTATAATCGAGTTATAATGATGAAACTCTTAGGATTGATATCGCCAGTCGTTAACTATGCATTACTGAAAATAGATATTTTTCACGAACTATCCGTAATTCATTTGAAATTTGATATTGCTGGAATCCAAGTTCAAAGTTATAAAAACATATTCTGGTCCGCGCAGAAAAATTTAATGATATATTCAAATTATTGTTTTTGATATTCATAGTTTTACGTCGAAAATTACGGAAGATACGGGGGCGTTTCCATGAGAAGTGTAACAAATTCGAATTTTTTCAAGAACGAAAATTGTTCAGTGGATAGGTGTATTTATAGTAGATCACGAATCTGAAGGAATTTCAAGCCAATTTTGCCCCCTAGTATGTTTTACCGTAAAAATGGATGGTTCCATCGCTGCTGGCGTGCAGTGTATATCACGTAGGTTGACCCCTTTTGTACAGTGAGTTCATTTCTAGTGTATCTATCGATCCTGAAAATTTCATGGTTCTTCGTCAAAAATTACGGAAGATACGAGGGTGTTTCCATGAGAAGTGAAACAAATTTGAATTTTTCAGGATTGAAAATTTTTCAGGAGACAGGTGTATAGTAATTTGGGGGTGCTGATCACAAATCTGAAAGAATTTTGAGCGAATTTTGCCCCCTAGTTTGTTTTACCGTAAAAATGGGTGGTTCCATCGCTGCTGGCGTGCAGTGTATATCACGTAGGTTGACCCTTTTTGTGCAGTGAGTTCATTTCTAGTGTATCTATCGATCCTGAAAATTTCATGATTCTGCGTCAAAAATTACGGAAGATACGAGGGTGTTTCCATGAGAAGTGTAACACACTGTATAAGGTTCAATATAAAAATTGTCACGACTAATAGAATGACAACTTGATATGCGTTACTGGATCTTCCTCTACGCAAAGCGATATTTAAAAAATATATGATTTTCAAACCTTTTTTTTCGAAAAACTTTTCAAACCTTTTTTTTCCAAAAACTTTCATTTTGGTTGTTTGCAATCCGGGAGACCAAACTGGCTTCTGGATAGAAATTGAGTGAGCGCGAGCACTTTCTAAGACCGCAAAGCATTAAACACTTCTCTCACTTAGGACAGATTTCAAAGAGTTCTCGTCCTCTAAGGGGTGAGATTTCTTAAGGGGTTGGTTGGCCTGAGAATTTCTATTTCATATGCCAGGCAGTGAAATAATTGAAGCTGATTGAATTCGCTATTTTTTTATATTTTTCTTCGATCTCTAACAGTATAAAGATATACGTAATAAAGAAATTACTTTTTTCTATTATATTAAACTTTTCCATCCAGCATTTAAACTATTGGGTTGACGGCGGAAACCTTATGAATAAAAGAACATTAAATTTCAAATAAGATGCACGTAAACTGAACGTTCTATTTCAAATAGATATAAATTATACTTCTGAAAAAACATAATAGTAGAAGATTATCATGCTACATGTACATTTCTGACTTGGCCTGTGAAAAAAATCATTTGTGGTTGTCCCTTGTGATGTGGAAAAGGTAGAAGGATCTACCAAGATTGGGTGGGATGGGTTGTTGGGGGAGGCAGATGTTTTAGAATTATTCAATACGTAGATGTTAGGTATAACGATGAATTCAAGTGGGTCAGGCAATTACTCTCATCACAAATTCCATAAATCAATAAATCTACTCAAATATTGCAAAATATTTTTATATCTCCGATAAGCCATCGCAATAACGACAGATTAGACAAATTGCCAAATTCCCAATTTGTGATGTATAGTATTTGAAGATAACATGACTGAATTCTACAGGGAGTCTTCAAAAAGTTTATGCCTTCATATATTCATTCCTCATATTGAAAAAATCGAAGTAGTATCATTTAAGTACTTGGATTTGTATTGAAATAGTCAAGCTTTCTTGAAAAACACATACTAGGGTTTTGGTCACGATGAACTTTATTACGTTATTGAATCCACTTTCTAGAATTCTTACCAGGTTTCTGGTACAGTTCGACAAACTAGCTGAAAATGTGATGAGCACTCGTCGGACAACGGACTATAGACCGTAATATATCCAGTGATAAGGCACCCAACATGAATGTGCGCGCAATTTCACATGTTCAGCTAGTTTTTTTTTGCTGTACTAGCGTTAATTTTTCTCAACTGTTCTTTTCTGGTTCTTCATCAACTTCGGAAGCTCGAGGAATTACTTCAAAACCACTTTCTGTGCATATTTGGACAAAAAGGAAATGAATGAGTTTCTCGTACTGCTGATGTTCTAGGTGTTATGTCAGCTCAAGTTTCGTAAACATCAGCCACGAAGTCGCTACTTTCATATGAACAATAGTTCGCTGTAACTGTGGACTTTTCATACAGGGTGCAGAAAATATTGAGAATTCTATTTTTCATAGGAGACTCTGAACCACAGATTGAAGACTCGTACTTATTTCATCGTTCAAATGAGAATAAAAACATCTCACTATTTATTCCGCGTTAACAGCAACAGACACAACCCTCGGCAAATCAATTTGCATATAGATAGACTTTATTTCCAACAGGTATACATCCATCTATAATACAAAATATACAAAGGTTAGATAAAAATATACATAAAATTAAGTAAGAATATACACAGAATATATAGACAGGATATATTTTCATGGGCGGACGGAACCATAAGCATGTAGGACTCCCATTCGGTCCCATTAAGCACCCACCGCTGCTAGGAACTGGTTAAATTTTGAAGGTAGCTCATTTCGCGAGCGAAAGAAGCCAGCCTTTTAACCAATACCCTTCTTCTTCTTAACTTAGTTTTTTGGATTTCTGACTCCTTACGGAATAATTGAACATAAAAAATGGTTATAGACACATACCCTGATTATGGCAAATCCGTTGCCATCCAACCTCTATACTGGCGTACATAAGCAGAAACCAGAAACCAAAAGTAGTTATATAACTTCACACACGTAACGATATTTATTGTAAAAAAATTATATAAATGTGACTTTAATTTTATTTGGGCCCCGCCTACATGTGGTATCCACGTGCAATCTCTTGTGATCGGACTCACTCAAACGGAACTGAACCGATACCCTTCTCACATACTCTCCGAGGTTCAGAACGATGCTCCCAAGGTGCGCTTCCCGTTTTGCTGCCACTGCTGGGCATTCCGTGAGGATGTGGGAAATTCATATGAGTAGATAAAAGTTTACATAAACAAGATAAAAATATATAACTAACTAGTAAAATATATATAAAAAACATTCATCATTAATATCGCACATATCACACATTGAATTTACAGAAAACGACCAAATCATTAAGCTGAACAAAACCTACAGAATAATAACCAACTGCGAATTTTTGCATGAACCTGACACGAACCCAGACTATTCTATCGGAATCCAAAAAGCGGGCAGACACTCATCTGTCAATACCCAGACATCTCTTGATAGGAGCCTGAGTGCTCTTAGATAAATTCCTATTGGGCTATTAGATCAGCCAAATAGGGCGAAAAAAAACTTCATAAGAAATATAAGAAATAAAAAAATTGTACGGGATGCTGTCACAGCATATCATTCTCCATTTCTCCTCATCACCACATGAATTTCATTACTTCGAAATAGTCAAATAAGGGGTTCATTGGGACATTATGGATTGAAAAGTAAACATTTTTTTAACCGAAGAAGATCACTGCAAAAAACCCGGAAGCCAATCAAAACATTGTCTCCATCCGTGAAACCCAACATTCCCGCATCAACGAACAGATGTACCTTTCAATGGAAATGAAAAAGGAAAAAACACATACGTGATACCAGAATGGTGTGATAAAGATTTAGATCATTTATCTCATATTCCTAATGTGTTACTAAATTATTGTTATTTTCAATTATGTCTACCCAACAACTCTACGTACAGAAAGTGCTGATCAACCAATTTTTATCAAACCCCAATTTTTCGGGCATGATTAGTATGTACCGACTCTTGAATGTGAAATATTACTCTGCTGAAGATTAAAAGTAAACTCTTTTGGTAATGACTGGTTTTAATTAATATACATGCTGCGACCAACATTTCAATGGTACTATGGGCGAGTTTTTATTTTCATCGATGGATGATGCGCATTCGTGCTGTCATTGTCATTTTCCATTAGTTAATTAAGGATGCAATGCTCATCGATGGATCCATCGATGAATTTAAAAACTTGTCCTATGTGGTGCATTGAAAACCTGAAGAAATATCTTTCAGATACGAACTCAGATAATATTTATTCATTCAGTTCTACTTGTTAAGCTAGACGTGTGAAATATCTAGTCCTCGAATTGATTTCAAAACCGATATTCTTAAGTGTTTGAGATTAGTGATTAATCCATGAGAGCGTCAGTACCATTTATCATAACCGAAAGTGATCGGTTAGTACCAGTTTTCTGACGACACCCAAATAAAACATCAGGAGTGTTGTTAGAAAAAGTTTTAACGCAAAACGTTCTTTAATAATTTAGCTAGAAGTTGTTTTTCATCCACGGATTATATGAACTGACACACACTGGTACCGCAAAACAGGGAAACACCTTCAGGCTCTTTGAAAACAAACTGTTTTTGAATGAATATGTTTTGTGTGATTCGTGTATTACAAAATGTTTTGTCTTGCTACAAAATGTTTTGACTGAAAGCATTTGGGACTAGTGAGGAAACGTTGGAACAAATCATTTGTTAGAAAATAAACTTCATTGTAGACAACATGTTGAAGCACCGACTCTATTTGCACTGTTTTCCTGTACAGCAGAACGTTTTGCATGAATCCGTTTTATTTTCAGGCGAATGTTTTTCTTTACTGCGTTTTTTATATTTCGGTGTGTGGTCAGCCTTCATTTCTCAAAAACGTGTTGGTTTGTCAGCCTTATTGTGTTAGTCGCTAATATGACTCCAGCTCTATAGAAACTTGAAAATGCAAGTAGTGAACTACTGTGCGATATATCCAGAATGACTTTGCCTCAATGACTCATCAAAAAATATAACAATTCAATCTCTTAATGTCAGATTAGATTAGATTGGATTGTGGGTGGGGTCGTAAAGGCTATGCGGCCTCACAAACACTTCGTCCTATTAGATCATTTAAATTTTTATTTTGAAAATCGTCCAATCAGTATCGACTATTAACATATATAAAGAGGTAACTATCTATTTAAAATTCAAAGTGGTATTCATTGGAACACATATTTTTGTCATTTATGGTGCTTTTGAAATTATTTAATTTTCAATGAATTTTCATGATTTTTAAAATGGCGTCAATGGATATGTTTTACAACAAATTCTCTTTTTTTATGTGTGTAGTTCTACCAGATTTAAGATTGAAGAACTTATTAAAAATTGAAAAGCTTGTTTAAAACTGAAAAGTTTATAACTGAAAAGTTTATTTATAACTGAGAAGCTTTTTTAAAAGCTTGTTTGACTCTTGTGAGTATTAATACTGAAATACTCCAAGACTTCAATTCAGCTAAGAATTGAGTCTTCATTCTCGCCATTGAATGAGCGACTGTTTTTGGCCGATTGCCAAAATAGCAGAATATAGAACAAATGTAGCTACCTATGATAATTGGCTGAATTACACACTCGATCAGGTGTCCAGAACCAGGTGGTGGATTCAGGAGTGTTCCAGAGCTGCTGTTACTGTATATAAGAACCAAGAAACCCGAAGAGTTTGAGATATAACATATATTCATAGTAGAAGAGTTTGGTTGTTTCCAATCAAGAGTACTATAACTTATTGGTCAGGAAGAGTATTTAAGGTTTAAATGCATTTAACCCAATATTTCAAAACATGTAAGTTGTTATGACCATTTGAATAACGCACAGTATAGATACAAATTTTCTTCACACAACCTGATTACGTACATTATTTATAGACTTTCCAAGATCTCATATTTAATTTATTGAATACTAATTTTCTACACAATTTGATTTCAATCAGTATTTATAGACTTATCAAGATCGTCAAGCCTTGAACTTGGCTAACAACATTTATTTAATAAAATTCTATTTTTTAGCAATTGTTTTATTTGTATGTCTGGAGTATTTTCTCTTTGAGTGTAATAAAGACTTTCTACAGAGACTGGCTTGGAGAATGAAATACTTTAACATAATTTCTGTAGATGGCGTCCAAATGACAACTTTTATTTATCTATTTCATTCTCGCTACCATAAATTGAACTTCTAGGAATACTTTTGGGTTCATTCACCAACAATCGTACCACGACCTTTGCCTCCGCATTAAGAGTTAACCTTTCGCATCGTTTATATGAGGTTTAGGTGAAAAACCCATTAAAAAGGAAATAAATGACTTGTGACGAAATTTGTTGCATCTTTGGCAACCATATTAGTGAAGCATGGTTTCAGATTCCAGATTCCATGTCTTACCAAAAACTCTGCGCCATGTCCAGCTTGCCGCCATAGCTTTGAAAAAAAGCGTGGTTGATATGGCTGTTCCATATTTAAATTTGGGTCTATTATAATCTCTTGATGTTATCCCAAACTATCTTGTTTTTGCGCTTACTCGTATTTCAGTTGGTAACGCTGCTGTTGTGATAGTGCCAGGAAACGTAGGCCACACAAATTGAACAATAATTTCTTTTCGTCTAGCAATTTCGATTCAATCCTTTTCATATTGATAACTTGACTTAAAGGACCAAAAAGAAACATTGATTAGCGGTTGACTTCATTTAAAGCCATGCTGAAAAAGTCAAGTCACTGATAATTAGCATTATAGGCTCCACCCACCATTTCATTCTGATGTTTTTTTTTTCAGATTACAGACAATTTTAAAGTATGAATCGGTGCAGTTCCATAACGGTTGTCTGGTTCAGCTTGCTGTTATCTGTCAGGTAAGGGCATATTGTATTGACTAAAATTTTAACAAATACTTTGTAACATTACACATAACCCTTGAGATTCCTCATCAAACAACAGGGCGAAAAAATATTGTTGATCAAAGCAAATCGTGTAGTATATGCCGGAATAGTATATTGTGGAACAATTGCAGCAAGGTGATAATATCTTACGGCTTTCACGGCTGGCGTCAATGTTTTGGCTGGTTTCCTGGTTTTGCCGGCAAAACCCGGAAATCAGCCAAAACATAATATCTTACGATTTGAAAACGTTACGGCACGAGCAACTTTGGTGAGTTGAAGGTATTATTAATTCAATGACAATAGACTGACTTGTTCTTTTAGTTCTGGAAGAATATATATTTTCAATTTTTGAACTGTCGCTGTCCATTCTATTTCAGTCTCATTTTTAAACAGAAATATTTCACATATATTTTATGCTTGATGATTGTTGACATACAGTGTTAAAAACTTATAATGGGCTAATCTCACAAACGAAAGATGATTTCAAAAAATGCTCAAAACTGAGTTATTCCTGAAAATGGTTTCTGGTTAACCGTTAACCGTGATATTTATTCGGTAACGTTTCATTTTTGTTTGATTTGATGTTCAAATGTTCAGAGGCTTTTTCACGATGAACGGATTCCAACAATGTGCAAAGTTGTTCTAAGAAATGTAGTAAATCCTTGAAAGTCAGTTCTTTATCTATATTTTTCATTCTATTCCTAATAACCAAATATACTCATTTTTTTGTTTGAGAAACCGAGTCTAATTTTTGATAATATAAAATAATAGAGTGTCCCAACTATCAACAGGCTCACCTAGAGTTTTTAAAAATCGTATGTACTTGTGTTCATCATCAGTAAATGTTCGAATTGATGTGAATCTCCTTAGATAATCGATTTATTTTGGTACCTGGATTTTAAAATATTCCATGCCAATACATAATTGTCATTCGTTACTTCAATGCATTCTATGACTTTGGCAGCGTCGCCTTTCAAGCAGCTTATGAGATAGTAAATTTTTTTTTATATTGTCTAGTGATTCGTTGTTATGTACGAGAGATAAATTTTTATTTGGATTATTGATATTTGATTCAGTTATGACAGTGTCAGAATCGCTAGAAGCACAAATGTTACTTACTGCTCGTTTATTATTATAAAAATTATCAGTAGTAATACCACAAGTGATTGAATTTTCGCGATAAGTCTGTCGATTCATTTCTGAACGAAACTGAATTCTTTCGAGAAAACACCACGAGACTTATGAGAAAAATTCAATCACGAGTGGAATTTTATTAGACTATTTCACAAACATTTTTGAATGCGTGCACAGCGTAATCACTTATATTTGACGTTTAACTTTCATATGCACTGTAAACAAATCTGAAAACACCGAACTTGATAGGCCAATCAGAGTCAAGAGTCAAGTTTGGTATTATCGGTAATCCGAACTTGACTAGAGCTTCTGATTGGTTCATTTCGCAAGTGAATGAAATAGTCGATGAGTATTTTAGTTGTTTGAATAACACTGTAATATCGTTCTTCGAATTCTGCTCGTTCATTCAGTCTCATCAATAATTTCCATTTGTTCTTAAACATTGTTGAACTGGTTCAATAGTGAATGATATTGTCCACGTTATTTTTCCATGCAAATTTGTCAACGAACGTTATGAATCTAGTCAAAGTTGCTTTCACTTGACGGCGCTTTGTGATGAGCTGCTGTTTTTCAGCCATGATTTTTGTTCACTTTTTACTATTCGTATGATGTGAAAATATAGACAATAAAATAATGAGGTTGCTCAAGAAGCTAGGGAACAGAATTTCAACTCATACAGAGCCTTGCATGATGGAGCAAGAAAATTGAAACTAAAGTCTCCACAGTTCACAAATCAGTGATTCCCATTTACCACGTATGCCGTTCCACTTTGCATTGGGGGTATTTTGTCGTATTTCCCATCCACTAGGACGGCCCACACATTCAATGAATATATCCTCAAGAACCACCAAATATCTGAATTGGTGTGTTTCAGGCATGTTTTTTCGGTAGGGCCGCAGAACTGCCCCGTTGAGTCGTAAAAGAGCGATAGCTTTGCGTCCACGTTGTGAATCATCAGACTTTTACATGATAAGTCTCAGCGCTATCCTTTTTCACTAGTCTCGGCTGATGAGGGGCAGCTACTCCACCAACAGTGAGGTCTCACAGCTCAATTGAAAGATATATGAATACAGGGTTCCTGGTGCTGAACTGGATCTGAAACTGATTTAAATTTTTCTGTGCAGTAGGTCTACTAAGTAACAATTTCAACGTCATTTGGATTTATCTTACTCTCCCAGGGCCTATAGATTGTTGATTCAGTTTTAAAGCACCTCTGAAAGCAGTCTCTCATTTAAGTACTTTCACTTTTACACAAACACGATGAATATTATTGGTCTTGAAATGTAGAAACTTGGATTTATAACGGTTTCATAGCATTCCTCAAGTCTATGCCATGTTTCTATAATAAAACTAATATTGAAATTTCATTCGGGTTTTGAGATGTACTCTCGACAACCCCTATACAATCAAAACCTAAAACTGATTTCACTTAAATGCCAGTTCCTCCTCTACACGGTGATAATAAATCCAAATGGTGGTAAAACTTTTATATCATCAAAATATGCAAATGAACTTTTCCACGGCCATCATTGAACTGAACGGAAGTGTTGAAATGTCACAGCTTAAAACTGAACCGGCGTCTGCACTTGTTTATCCTCATGGTATAGTCACAGTTTATAGCTAAAGATTCATGCAGCACCTATTAACAATTATACAAAATATAGCATTCATGAAAACAAATTAACAATTATGTGTGAAAAGAAAGCATGGTCAGATTCTTGGTATTTAGTTAATCTTTCTTCCATACATTTCAGTTTCAGATTGTATTTGCATTAATTGTAGAAAAAAGTTCAACTATACTTGCTAATTGTTAATTGACAATTGTTAATGAATCCACACTTATTTATGTACCGTTTTTCATCCTTTGGAAACCGGAAAAAACCAAGAGTTCTTTTCTCGTGTCTGGAATTTCTGCGGCACACACAACAGTCATGCACAGTTTTTGTTAAATTATCCATGGTTCGGAGTTAACAGCAATCACGAAACAATATTTCAAATTGTCAAAACACAGTTCAAATAATTCACACAAAATTCTAACTTTGAATTTTAATAGGGACAACAACCAGTATTCACTACTAAGTACAAAAACAAAACGTAGGTTAGGTTATCCGTTATGTATGATTTATTCCAACATTGCCAGATGTAGATTTCACAGAGTAAGTTTATGACGTGGAATATGTTGTATTTTATAATCAGGACGCATTTGTACGAATAGAAATTAGAATACACTGAAAGAGTAGGTTCAGTGATATTTGAGTATCCACCGGATACATTGTAGGGGCATTAGGCGGGTATTCTGTGCTGTGAAAGTGCACTTTTTCGGATACCCGTATTCCTGACAAAATATGTGACAACAGTGTACTTTCCTAAATTTGTTTCTTTGGAGTGGATGTTACCTTGATACCTTGAAACATGCCATTGGTCCGACTGAGCTAACTGATTCTTTAGCTATAAACTGTGGTATAGTAAACTTGAAAAAAGTACCTAATAGTAACTGAATCTTGCGTAATAGGCGCTTACTAATGATAGGGGGAGCATATGCACAGCGTAACTGATCCTGAATCGCGAGATCACAATTATCATGATTTGAGGATTTTGAAGGTTGGGAAAATATGGATTAAATTTCACTGAACATACTTTTTTAGGAGCAAATGATTTTAAAATGATTTATTTTGAGGTGAAATGATTTTATAACGGAAACGAGTGGTGGAGCTATATAGAATAAAGGTAGGGTAGCCATATTTTATCCATATGGAAAATCTAAAAGAGTCTAATCTCAACTTTTTTTGGAGCGTTGAAAATGTTACCTACCCGATGTCATTTTATTAACATTTTCATTCAGATAGGATATTATGTGAATTAGTTTGTTGAATGGACATATTATATACTTAGTTAACGTCTGTCAGAACGCCATCAATATATTTTTGACTTGTTAAATAGTCACCCAATATTTCGTAACCAACAACTGCATGATTAGTATAAGTATAAGTCCTTTTTGACTATGATTATTTATAGAGAATATCCTAACTTAACTTAATTCAAAATGCCATTTTCATGCCAAATAATTTTTTTAATAACATATAATTTTATAACAGCTTATTATTGCCCTCAGGACGTTTTTAATGATCCTGCGAATAAAACAAGGTTTTATAATGATTTTTAAAAATAGTTCCTCGAATATTCTAAGGAGTGGGTCCTCGAGGACTTATAACAGTTTTATAGAGGTTTCATGGATGTTGTTACAGCTAAACAGTTTTATTGTAGCAGTTATGGTTCTCGGAACCTCATAATTTCTATCATAATACTAAAATCATTGTTAGGTTGTGCCCAGATGAATGCCGGTATGATTGGAGGTGCTCAAATTAGTCGACTGCTAATACTATAGTATAGATTTGATATATCTTTTCGAGTCTTCAGATTTTTTATACGTTCATTTCTAGGCTGGATTCCAAACCCTGTTGTTCATTTCGTGGTCGATGCTCTTCTGAAATACTGTCAATGGTTTCACCATAAGCAGTTCCATCAAGTGCACTAATCACTTGAGAAACTACTGTGTAGCGAAATATGTCGCGTATTTAATAAAATCTGTGGACATTTAATAGTATTTACCTTAGTATAATATACTATGGATTTCCGTCAAGTAATGGTTAAGGCAATCCAGAAAAGTTTCATCAAGACTTTAGTGAAAGATGCTAATGAACGACATAAATACCTTCATAGTCTCCAGAAAAAAAAATTATCATTTCTGTTGCTACAAGTTACTAGTACATTGTTTCCCCTGGTTGAGTGGGTGCCCCTCTGCTGTATTCGCGTCTGTGTTGAGCAAGGTCCAGAATGTATTTGCTCATATAAAGTGCTAGGAATCGCACGTTAAAAGGTAAGACCTCGTTAATCCTTGGCTCGCACAAGTTTCGACTTTTGAGGGCTGCCGTTCGTAAGGGGACGACAGCTGGTTAACGGAAAAAACAATTTTAACAATTTTAACAATTTTAACAATTCACCAACTAAAAAATTAGGCCAGTAGAAATAGACAATCAATTCACATTAATTTTAAAAGTTTTCAAACTTTGGTCAAGTAAATGGTACATCGAGAATCTCAGTTTGCAACCTCTTCCGAGGTACGAAACATTGTCAAAATGGCAATTACCTTGAATTTTGCTATATACTCGTTGAGAAAATTCCAAAAGTTTTGCAAACTTGGAGTAGTATTGAATATACTATTTCATATCACGAATCAAGTTTGCAACCAATTAAAGTGTACGGAACATTTTTTTAATCAAAAACTAATGTTTTTCTTTGATATACTATAAGAGAAATTTCCAAAAGTTCTGCAAACTTAGCAGATAAATCGGAAAAGTATTCCGAACAGTTGTGCAGATTAGCAACCTTTTACGTTGACCGGAACATATATTTTCTTTATTCGTTGTTAAAGTTGCAAAACTTTTGCAATTATTTCGAGACCACCTTAAACAAAAACATTACCACGAATTAAGAAAATATATGTTCCGGTCTACATAAAAGGTTGCAATTCTACACAATTGTTCGGAATATCTTTCCGATGTATCTGTCAAGTTTGCAGAACTTTTAGAATTTTCTCTTATGTTATTTCAAAGAAAAACATTATAGGTCGATAAAAAAATGTTCCGTACACTTAACTTGGTTGCAAACTTGATTCGTGATATAAAATAATATGTTCAATGCTACTTCAAGTTTGCAGAACTTTTGGAATTTTCTCAACGAGTATACAGCAAAATTCATGTTAATTGCTATTTTTACAATGTTGCGTACTTCGGAAGAGGTTGCAAACTGAGATTTATTGCTTTCTCAATGTACCATTCACTTGCCAAACTTTTAGAATTATTGTTAAATTTTCGATTTTTCATGTCTATCTCTACTGGCCTAAATAGTTTTGAAGTTATTTCGACTCATTATCGACGAATTACTTGTTCTGTTTTAATCACTAGAAACCACAAGCGCCTGATAATGCTCCACCCAAACGACACATTTACATTTGAAATTAAGTTGATGTAGTGAGTAGTTTCATGCAGTTTTTGTCGAAAATAGTTTGTTCGCATTGAATTTTTCAATATTTTCAAGAAATGAATTTGAATTCTCGGATGTGTAACAAGAAGAATGTTTGGATTTTTTTCAAGGTTAGAGTCGCTACTAGTGTTTTAGTTGTTGTACTCATCATTTACTTTCTGGTAATTGATCAGAAATCAGAAAATGATGCGAATGACAGGCGAGTATCGAACGTTTCGTATGAGTATTATTTAATGATTTTGAACTGCTTTATAGAGTTAGGCAAGTTCAGAAAACGATAAGTTACTGATAAAATTTAATTATGTTCTTTTACAGCGTGCGCAAAGTAGTACTTTTTCTCATACATTTGCATGCGCAAAGTTATACTTTTCCGCACGCTGTGCGGGTAAAATGAAAAATTACTGTCGCACAAGTAATTAATAAAGTTTACTATTTTTTCTACGACTACCTACGAACAGTCTGACTGAGAACCATTTCAAGTGACTTCATTTATTTTTAATAATCATTTCCAAATATAGATTTTTTTTCCTACGAGATCAAAATCATAATAATATTTATTTCTCATTATTATTACAAATACCAAATATTTTTTCATGAGGTATGTTTTTTTATTAATGAAATGCTAAAAATCTGCTTTTTCGAATAGATTGTTTTTTGTGCTTCAACTGAAAATATTAAAGGAATCATATATTTTATTTTATTTTTATTTATTTATGTGCAGGCCCCCTAACAGGCGCAAGCCCAATGACAAGGAGGCACATATTACAAAAATAATACATATGCGTACCTAAATCTAGAATCCTAAGAATAAACAAAAGGTAAATAACTATTATGAAAGAACATTTTGTAAGTTATATGTAAGTATACAGTATTTATAATAATTGTGCAAAACCAGGAAAGAGAAATATTAGTAAAACATGATAATAAAAATACACATGCCGACAAAATATCAATTCGTGAACTATTCACTGATATAAATACGAACATATCCGAAATTGATAAATTCATCACATTCGTCAGGGAAGAGCAACATACATCGAAACGAGAAGTTCCTTCAATTTTTTCTTAATGGATTTTGAGGCTCGAAATATATCAATGGAGGAGTCACTTACCATGGTATTGAATGTTAAAATACAGCGTGTGATGGGTGCATTGCTTGAGTAATTATTTGTGTAGTAAGGAATATGGAAGGTTTGTTTAACACGAGTATTATAGGGGTTACATCTAAGATAGAAGCGATCAGTTAAGTGTGGACAGTCTACAAGATCATTAAAAATTTTGAACACAAGATAAAGGTCAATAAAATCACGTCTCATGGTGAGATTCTCTAGCCTATAAAAAATCAAATTACTTTGGTATGAAAAGTAATGTCTGTACCGATGAAACCTGTATTAAAAAAAAATTTTTTCATTTTCAGATTGTGGAAGGTCATAAACCCAAAAAATCATGTCAAGAACATTAACAAGCTTTTTCTGAACAAATTCGATACGTTTAATGTATTTATCATACGCAGGATTCCATATAGTACTACAGTATTCAAGTATCGGCCTGACTAGCGAGTTAAAAATTTTAATCACGGATCGGTAGTCGTCCTGAAACTCATTGGTGCTATTTAGAACGAAACCGAGTAGCTCAACAGCGGTGAATCAGAATAAAAAGTTTGCATTTGGCAGTTGATCCTCACGCGTGTGGAAAATTGCTTTCCGCAAGTGTTCAGAAAGTACATTCCGCATGCGTGTAGATATGAGCAACTTTCCGTGGCATTGAACAGTGCGATATTTCCTTTCCTATGTGGTCGTAGGAAATACTATATTGTGAAAAAAAAATTCGGCACGAGCGCAAACGAGTGCTGCAATTCAAACGAGAAAGAAATTGCATTTCTGCACGTGTTACGCACTGAACTTTTAGTATAACTAATAAATAACTGACTTGTTCCCTCAGTTCTGGTGGAGTATTTTCAATTTCAGGACTGTCGCTATCTAATCTAGTTCAATCTTATTTTGAAAATGGATGAAACAGGAATATTTTACAAATATTTTATACTTGACATTTGTTGACATATGTCTATGATTTTTTGTTCAGAATATTATGAAACTCTACAGGAAGCAACTCTCCGGCACAGAAATATTACTTTCAGGCACAGAAACGTCACTTTCCGGCACACTTATGTCATATGTATTTCAATTATTGTGAAAAATGATAATGTTTGCGAACGTACACCCATGCAAAAAAGCGCGTGAATTATGGTTGTAAAAATATCCGAACTGAGTGTGGAAAAGTAAAACTACTCAAAAATCTCATTGACCGACTAAATGTACTTATAGTTATTTCAGTTGCTACAGTTCAATTTTTGGATCTTTACCCATGCGTCATCGTTATTATATATATGAAATAAGTCGAGATTTAATTATTTTTTCCTCTGCTTTGAAGATAAATGTTAACGAATTTTGATCTTCTCATATCGGTTGACAGAATAGTTATTTACCTAACAAGTGCGGAAAGTAGTACTTTTCCGCACGCGACGGCAGTTGCACGCACGACGCGGAACGACGCGGATAACAGTTTCTTGTCTTTTGTTGTCCCTGAATAAACGAAAACAAAAGACTACTTTATTTTCAGAAAATATACAGGGTAAACTACAACACTTAACAAAAATTTAATGGAGTACTAGTCTAGTCATGTAGAAACACACCTGTGAAATTTCAGAGAAATTCGAGATCATTCATGTAATTTTATTCTCAACCGCGCCAATGAATGAATCAACTCTATATTGCCTCTTCGCCTAGTTCGTTCTCTCGATCTACTATGTCTGTGGTTTCACGCGAATGAACAACCTGCAGTCTGTCAGGTTCAGGTCAATACTCACCTGTTTACTTACTGAGACATTTATTCCGACGTATTTTCGTTAATGAATCGTCCAAAGGTCATTGACCAGTGACCAGTGATTTGTTCTATAGAGAATATTCTGTTCGCTTATACGGATAGTTTCTTCGACACCAATAGTATTTACTTGAATTTTCATGTTGGTCTTCAAAAATCATTCATTTTGAAACCTCCTATTGGTTGTCATTTCAATAAAACTTTATGTCAAATAACCAGCTTCCGTTTCATCAAGAAAGAGGAACAGAGAAATACTTATTCATTCCCACACAAAAGTTCCAGATTTTCAAATTTTACTTTGTTTTCTACTTCTTTTGGTTGGAAGAGCATACTGTACAATTTTCGGTAAGTGGTCATAGTTCACCCTGTATATTTGTTTTCTCTTCTAACCTATGAAAATTTCATCATCAATCTGTCCATAAAGTCCACCAGGTGAAAAATGGGATCACCTATATTTATTTCGACTCATTATGTATGGGGTAATCATTATTCTGTTTTTATCACCTGAAACCACAACAACCTGATAATAATCCTCCATTCCAAACGATATTTATATACAATATTGTATTGATACTCAGTGAACAGTCTCATAAAAAATTTGTGGAAAACACTTTGATCGCATTGAATTTCTTAATATTTTCAAAAAATGAATTTGAATTTTCGGAAGTGGATCACGAAGAATATTTTGGTTTTTTCAATGATTACAGTTGTTACTGGTGTTTTAGTTGTTCTAATCCTTATTTACTTTCTGGTAATTGATACAGAAGCAAAAAATGATGTGGTTGACAGGCAGGTATTCTTTTATCTGATTGTAGAAATACAACTCTCCAACGTTTCGTTTTTGATCAATCATCATCAACTTTATTTCTTCAAATACATCTCTGTTTCAATAAATACCATTTTTTGCAGTGTTGTTCATTTTTCATGGTTTTACAGTATAAGACATTCTTCATGTATGCCAAATTATTGTTTATCCTAATTCTGTATAATGTCGACTTAGTGCGAGAAGTCACTATAGAACAAAATGATTATTTCGAAATAATATTTGGAAATTGTTAACTATTCAAGTTATATTATCTACTAAATTATGGAACGGGTACAATACACCAATATGACAACATACCTAGTAACTGACTTAGATGTGTGTTTTAGATAGAGGGTATCGCAAGAAGTAGTGTGAATTTATGCAGCACCAATTAACATTTATCAAGTAATAATCATATATTAACATAACAGTTAGCAAGTATAAGTTGAAATTCTTGTTTTACGATGAATGCATTCATGCAGACAATTAACAATTAATTATCAATTAACTAGTAGAAGTTGGCCAACTTTTATCTTTTTACTCTTATGGAACGAGATTTTCTTCTAGTGCGCAACTAGTCGGCAGATGACCGCGGATTAGTCAGTTCAATAATGAAAATCAACTCATGTTGTAGGAATATTAGACATAAACAATAGCAAGAACTCCCCATGGACTTGCAGAACCATAGATTTTATAAGATTGTCAAACATTCGTTTTTCTTTTCCCCTAAATTTATTCTTCAAAATAAAAAAACGAAATATATCAAAGAGAGACCGCCGTAAATGTAAAGGATCTGACTTGTGCGCATGCTTTCTTTCTCCTTCATAATAATTGTTAATTCGAGAGCATTAATGTTATATTTTCAATACTTGTTTATTGATAACTGTTAATTGATAATCGTTACTTGATAATTGTTACTTGATGCTGCATGAATTCACAATTAGTGACATTTAATTTGTTTTGTAAATTTTGTAACTAATGACTTTTAGCACTAGGCCGACGATTGCTATAATTGTTAGTTGAACAAATGTTTGTATTCCATTTTTATTCTCGAGTTTTAATAGTGGGTGTTTGCATAAACCCAATTCAAGTTTAAATGGCTTTCATCTTCTGTAGCTACAACCCCAAGTTCGCATAATAGTAGGTATAAGGGAAACAACCCCATTCGCGACACATTAATTCCTAATTCAATGATGTATCTATCACATATGTTTATTAATATTCCAATCATCTTGGATTTTCAAAAATAAATTCGAGTACGTCCCTGAATTGAAAAAAAAAATATCATATTCGTTATCTTAGAGCTGAAGAGAGTCCAAACTTTGGGTGACATACCTAGTTTATTGAGAATGATAGTTGAAAGGGCACGAATCATGACTGAAAAATAATTGTAAAAACGTCATTTACTGAAAGCTAGTATTTAAAAAAAGTTGAGCAGTTTGTGCTTGAAAAATTAGTAAGAAACAGCGTCTTTTCATTGTCACGTGCTACTCTAAACCTGTCAAAATTTGACATTTTTTTACAAAAATCGTAAAAAAGTTTTTTTGGAAATTTCCAAAAAAGATTAACAAAAAAGTTGCTCATTTTCCAATTTCACACCTTTGCTCCAGATTTGGACTTTCTACTGTCACTTCGGCTTTTTTTCCAACTTTTTTATTTTTCGAATCTTTCGCTGTATCGAATCGAACGGAATATGACTCAGATTTAATAATTTTGATAAATACGAGACTTATTATACTGATTCGTATTCTCGTTGTATGGACGTTAATATGTTCAGTAACGAATAAACGTATTTCTCTTCATTCCTATTATATTCGTATTCCTTTTGATTTGTATTCCGTTAGCTGCAGATGAGTTCGAAATATTTTGATCTTATGTAGTTTTCGAGCAAATAATGACTTTTTCTACTAGTGTGCGGAAAAATCCACTTTCCCGCACTCATTTTAGTTTTGAAAGAGTCGCTTTTCCGCATTAGTGCGGAAAAGTAGTTTTTGCGGATTATACTGACATTTAAATATTGCGTCGCAGAACGTTAAAATAGAAAGCTTACCAAGTATGGTTGTATAATTTAATATATATTTAATAATAAATGTTCTTTATGTTAACTTTTGGGTGTTTTTTCCGCTAGTAGAAAAAATAGTGTACCTAACACGAGCGTAAAGTGTCTTTTCCGCACGCGATTTCTGGCCGAACGGCGCGTGCGGAAAAGTATCACTTTCCGCACTTGTTAGGTTAATTTCATAAATTTTATATTCTATACCATTAGACGTGTAATAAACATTGAACCAAAGTAACCGTAACAAAATTCAGAACATTCATTGATTCATCTCAATAATCTTATATTAAGAACCCGAATTCATTATTCAGTGTGTCGTCCTTCCTGTTCTATACAAATTATAGTCCTTTATAAATGAAGGAATGTATTCAATTTTATCAGTTCATTTTAGTGAATTAGATTTGTCAAATGCGTATATTCAATGAAAAATCGATAAAAATCAATAAAGAATGAAAATTTTAAAAATGATATGAAACAAAGTTTGAAAAACAAACATTTCATCATGGAGAAACTAGAATGTGGAAGATCAAAAATGGTTATAAGTAATGTTTGAATAGCTTTCTTTCCTAGATACATTTGCTAGCGAAAAGTGGAACACGTTTTCCAAGGCGAAAACATTACATTAGCCATCTACTAATAATTTTCAATTGACGCATAGTAAAAAACACCATTTCAACACTTTCATTGAATTGAATTGAAAACCCATTAAGACTGAACTTCATTCGGATTTGGATTTTTAATATTGTAAATGAATGATTGTTTTCACTTTTTGCATGTTTAAGTTCAAACTATCTGAACATATAATGAAGCATTCTTTCTAGTGGACTAAATTCCATGTGGCGCTGGGAAAATGAAAAAAATTCATGCCAGAAGAAAAAAATCACACCCGATACAGAAGACGGCGCCCTTAGTCTCGCAGCTTGTCGATTGTTCTCTTCTGATTCAGCTGGAATATGGCCGAAGCCGACAGGGGATGTTTCCGTTGGTAACTACGTGGCAAAAATAAACATTAATAGCATAGATGTAGTGCCAACGTATCCTGAAGCTCCAGCTTCTGAGCTGATTAGATCTGCTGCGAAGGTGTTCAAGCAGGATATCGAGGTAAATAATACTTTGGAAGTCATCAACAAAGCATGTATCAATAAGGAACAAATTCATGGAAAACTCAAAGCTTTTGAGTTTTTGGAGCTTTTCGAACATGGATGAATTTTCAATTATTTTCTATTAATTTACTTTGCCACCTGAAAAACACAAGATATTTGAGGACAGGGCTGGGTGCATTATGTATCATTATGTGTCCACTTTTTGGATCGAGATTTTTTCAATGTTTTCAGCTAAACAATACAAATAATGTTGAAAAGGGGAACATTCTCCATGAAAATTAAAAAATGAAAAATGTGATTTATTTGTAATATCTAACAGAAAACGGATAAAGCCATGCTGGACATTGAACTGCATGTGATAGATATTGTGAAAAGACTCTAACTGAAAAGAAAAAATCTGGAAGTGAAAATTTCATTGAAAATTTATTAATTAAATTAGATAGGGAGAATAATACTAAAAAATATATTACTCACAGAAATAGTTCATTTCATTGAAGCAAAGGTTCGCTTCTCTCGTATTTAATCCCCAATACAATTTTGGTCGACAAAAATCTATTTCGTTTTTCCAAAAGCTCATCAGGGCGATTGATAAAATTAAAGTTAGAGTCTTTTCACAAAATATATCAGATGTAATTCAATGTCCAGCGTGGCTTTAGCCGGGGAAGTAGTTGTTTTCTGTTAGATATCACAAATAAATCACATTTTTCATTTTTCACTTTTCAGGGAGAATGTTCCCCTTTTCAACATGAATACCTCCCAAGAGGTTATCTTGAACGATGGAAAATAGCGACCAAAGTTTGTCTTTCAGCCGCAGATGATTCCACAAAAGATTTCATGAATATCCTATTTATATTTTCGAACAAAAATCACAATGCAAATGAATGAAAAAATTCAGTTCAGTATATGAGTCGTCCTTGGTACTTATTGGCAATAAAGGTGTTATATCCAATAGTTCAAAAGCTGAATCTGTGCCTCCAAAATTTTTCCGATACTGACCTCCTCCATTTGCTATGAGGTAAAAGGGTGAGAAAAACAATACTTTTTTCAGGCATCCGTTAAAGGGAACATCAATGCTGGAGGAAAATCAGTTACAATCAATATCGATATAAAAAATCCAGCAATTGTACGACTGACTTTAGATACAGAGGAGAGCTACACACTGAAAATAAGCGAGCTACCCGATGGACGAATCCAAGTGCTCATTACAGCTGCCACATTTTTTGGAGCACGTCATGGTCTTCAGACGCTCAGCCAGCTGATAATATACGACGATTTGAGAAACGAACTGCAGATACCGAGGTGAGTTTATTCTCTACAGTATGTTCGTTTCATGAATATTTTTTGTCACCTGAACACCTGAAAGAATATCTTTCAATTCCCTTGTTGCTATTTTTCAATGAGTTTTTCGGATTTGAAATAGCCTTTGAAAAAAAAACTTGAATATTGGATACTTATACAGGGTGATTCTAAACTCATACGCATAATCACCCTGTATACATGTGATGTCAGCACGTTTCCTTCTTTTCAAGTCTACCTTTTAAAGTCTGTGGGTTCGAATACCCGTCTTTCTTCTCTATTTAATCAATCAATCAATCAATCAATCAATCTTTATTTCGTTTTACGACATGGTCAACATGTATTGGAGTTGTTGTTTGTTTTGTTTTTTCCGTTAACCTGCTGTCGCCCCCCTACGAACGGCAGCCCTCAAAAGTCTAAACTTGTGCGAGCCAAGGATTAACGAGGTCTTACCTTTTAACGTGCGATTCCTAGCACGATTGGAATTGTCAATAAATAGATAAAATACTAGATAACATAAATAATGTTGATAAATGAAATGAAATAAATGAAATGAAATAAATGAAATGAAATAAAATTAAATGAACACTTGAGAAGTAATGAAACAATAAATATCATGGATATAACATTACACAAAATTCGTCACATAATATACGCTAAATTTCTATAATATCTTTCACACCATGATCTGGAGCACTGGACAGCATGACAAAATGAACACGAAAGAGGTGCATTGTTCGTGTTCTATATTCGTGAACATTAGGTTTTTTATGACAATATATTTCCTTGCTTAACAAGCAATCAGTGGATTTCAAATTTTGAAATTCAGCCAATAGAATCGGAACTACAGTGAAAATATAGCTTGTCGCTGTATTTTCACCTGCTTAGTGTTTGTTTTACTATCTGTCAAGCGAAAATAATGATTTGAATTATAAACGTAAAATTTATGTGTTTTGACTAGTTATCTTTATTTATCAATATGAGCGATCGTTGGGGACAAATGTCCATTGGTCTCATAGATGAGGCCGTGGAAAAGAGTATTCCGTTGAATACGGCTAGAAGTAAAGCATCAATTACCAGGTGACACGATTTTTCTTTATTTCAAATCTATATATTGTCGTCCTAAATATGATTCCTGGTATGATTAAAAACCTATAATTTTCTTGCGGACTCGTATTTTCAGCTTTGGGATTGCAATTCACTAATATTCCAAAAAATTATCGGTAATAATCATACCACTTATTATAATTGCCCCTGAATATATCTTTGTTTGACAAAATAAGCACCCATTTCGAAGATAAAGAGATTGGGAAGCGTCATTACATCGAAACGTGTAATAATTGTTTCTCTAGTTGTTTAGAATCTGCTGAATTGACCAAATTTCATACTGGGTCTCGATTCAACTTGACCATAATACATATTCGTTATCTGATCCACTTCTAACACTGATCGTAATTGACGACAAGAAATTTCAGATATTTCCATTCAGAAGTTTTCACACTAATCGTAAATTGACGAAAATAAATTTCAGAGAATTCAATTAAGAAAATAGTTGTTGACAATGGCATTTTGTAAATATTGTTGAAAGTGATGTGCATAATTTTTTTGTAAACAGATTCTTATCAACAAAACTGATATAAATGGATGTTTGGAAGGTATTCATGTTTTGTACATATTATGCTTTTTCAGAGATGCCCTCATCACAGATGGACCAGCTTACCCTTACAGAGGAGTCTTACTAGACACATCTAGAAACTTTGTTACCATCAAAGTGATCAAAAAAACCCTCAAAGCAATGGGTGCCTCGAAACTCAATACGTTCCATTGGCATATTACGGATTCGCACAGTTTTCCTTATGTTTCGAAATCTCAGCCAAACCTCACCAAATATGGAGCCTACACTCCTAGCAAAGTATATAGTGATAGCGATATCAAAGCTATAATTGAGTATGGAACCATAAGGGGTATTCGAGTAATGCCCGAATTTGATGCACCAGCTCACGTAGGAGAAGGTTGGCAAGATACCGGCTTAGTGACGTGTTTCAATTGGCAGCCCTGGCAAAATTTCTGTGTTGAACCGCCATGCGGACAGTTGGATCCCACTCAAGAGAAACTTTATGATATATTAGAAGGTGAGTTGGTTTTTTGAATGTCAGGGTTCCCTGTTGAGATTTTGGTTTCGTTGTGAAATATGTTTTTATTGTCAAATTCCTATAGATTTCTGACAACTATTTCAGAGAATCCGCCAGTAAATCATAAATGAACTGAAAGAAATCAGTAAAACTATTTATTCAGTAGGATATTTTCGTTAGCAAGTCTTAGACAGAAATCAATTAATACTGTTAATACTGCATCCGACGACCGTTGAATTGTGAGTAATGAAATTAAAGTCAACAACTGACATTTAATAAATTGGTTGGGGCTTTCGAGGCCGGAATTTGAATACTTGATACCTGATACCTGTATATATACAGTGCGGCTTTTAATAGCCCCCCCTTGTTAAATTTTGAACGGTTCGAAGTAGATACATGAAAAAAAAACCATTTCGAGAGTTTCACCTATAATACTTTTTAAAATCAAAATAATGGTAATTGCCCTACATGGGGGCGGGGGGACACATCAATTCAAAATTTTTAAATGGCATGGGGGGGTCAAGTGGCACATTGTCGAAAAGCAAATTCCATTCTCTTTAAAACCATCTGAATTTTTTTGAATTTCGTTAATATTTTTTTTGTTATTCAAATTCGAAATATCAAATATAAATGCGGATTTGAATACTACTCGTACCCCGATAAATTTGAACGGTTTGATGTGGAACAATGAAACTAAAAAATGTTTGAAGGGTATTACCGATACTACTTTTCGAGAGAAGGAACATTGTAATTAGTCGACAGATGGCGCTGGGGGCATATTAACTTAAAAATTTCGAAAGGCATAAAAATCGAAATAAGGAAAAAAATTATGAACAAAATTCAAAAATATTTACATGGTTGTGAAGAAAATTGAATTCCCTTTTCAACGATGTGCTACTTGACCCCCATGCCATCAAAATATTTTGAGTTGATGCCCCCCCCCCACGCCCCCTATTGAGCAATCACCTCATTTCATTTAAAAAAATAGTATTGGTGAAACCCTCGAAACCGTTTTTTATTCATGTTTCTTCGTCAAACTGTTCAACAGTTTACAGGAGGGCTATTGAAAGCCGCACTGTATAACCTCTGACAGCCCAGAACATCAATCATAAAGAACGACGTCCATTAAACCCGTAAAACAATAGTTACTTTTTAACTGAAATTTACTCCAAGTACTTTCTACCGACTGTCTTTCTCTGATTGCCCAATGTTCTTGACGAATTTCATTCAAAAATAGTTTCTTTTCTTGGTGGTGGAATTTTTCATGGTGTCATGGTGATATTGTAACAATAATATAACTGTTTCTTTCTTTGGATCCAGTATCATTGGTGTTTCCATTTCATTCCTGTACCTAATATTGATACATTGTTCGGCATTACATCCAGTTTTTTCCACTGTTTGTCGTATAGATTGCAGAACGCTGGGCAGGCGTATAACAACACCGGACGCACCATCTGCTTGTATATCAGCATCTTTTTCTCCAACGAGAGATGTGATGTACTGTAAATGAAAGAATAAATCCTCTTCAATACCGCCGCTGCCACTCGTTGAATGGCAAACGTCAGGGGTACAATTTTTGACCGTTCGCAATGATAACGTGCACAACAGTCAAAAATAGCCCCCCAGGTGCGCATTCGTTATTAACCGCCTGTCCATAAGGTATTTCAAATGGCTTTTTGCCTTTATGGCTTTGCCTGAGATCAGCACGGCACGATAAATTTTGGTAAATTTTCATTCTCGCGTGAAGTTGATGATCTCGGTCTTCCAGATACGGCAAAATTTCCCTATCCAGCCTAAGCCGGATCTGGTAGGCAGCGACTTTGCTACCGCCCTCTTACCATCTGAGCTATCAGACGTGTTTACAAAATTTGATAATGACATACTCAAGAAACTACTCTCTCTAACCAAGAACTTAAATAATGTAAAACGTTCAGTTTAAAATTGTTGCAAGATAGATTTCATCAGGAGTTAAAACTAAGAAAGAAAAATAGTTATTCTTACAAGGAACCCGATAACATTTAGTATCAAAGTTAGAAGTTAAATGTAATTGTCATTTTAACTATATACATTTCAAAAAAAAAATCGCTGTTTGGTACCCAAGAAAAAAAAAATTCCACTAAAATACATACGTTGACATGGTGATTTGATTGATTGAAAATTATTGGTGTGGAATTTTCTTACCGAATACCACTCTAGCTCCAATTAAAAACAGAAATTTTTTTCTCGAACACGAATATTTTTAGAACGAAGTCGTGTTCTCGAAAAAAAAATCGGTAATAATTGAAGCTCTAGTGGTATACAAGTGATAATATTACATAAGATAACTTAATCTAGATTGAAAAAAATTTAAATGTACTACTATATTACTCATTTCTGAGCATTTGAACGAATTTTGATACTTTTTCAGGAATAGCCGAAATTTACCTGTCAAAAGCATACCCTCAGTTAGGAAAAATTGAAAATTCCTGTTTATCATTGGATTTTGTTGTAGTTAAATCTAGAAAATGTATAGCATTATTATTTTCTAATTATTTGGTGAAATTAATTGATGAGTGAAGAGGATTTATGAAATCAAGAAAGTTGTTAAGTTGTCTATTTGGAACTATAAAACACGCCAAAATATCGTCAACATATCTATACCATATTTGGAAATAATGGAAATGATAAAACCACATTAGGTTTCTTACGAATATAAATGATTTCAATTTAATATACAGGGTGTAATTGGAGCATTTAAGAAAATGGGTTGAATATGGAACATAATGTTTCGATAAATGGCAACAATTTTCGTTTTTGAAGCAGTCAAAAATGTTCGTTACTTTAGTTTAGTTACCTTGGTTTGGGAGACACTGGTTTGATTCTCTAGGCCACAGCCTGTCTGTCCTCTGGCAGTGTTTCAGCGTTGTTTACGCATGCTGTAGACCTCTTATCAGTGATTACAAGAAAAGTCTTGAAAACTTTAAAATCAATATGTTCCAAAATTATTCATTTTGTTTTGTCACCTACTACTTCTCATTTCATTTATTGCTTTAATTTCGGAAACACCCTGTATACTGAATTTCCATTCACAATAAATGTAGTAAAGTATTCTTCCTGATATGATAAATGTTTTCCCTTAGATATATATGGAGATATGCTCGAACAGTTCCAACCAGACATTTTCCATATGGGTGGTGACGAAGTCAGTTTCAGTTGCTGGAATGCAACTTCGAGTATAACGGAATGGATGACTTCGAAAGGCTGGGGAACTACCGATCAGGACTTCGTCAAACTCTGGAACCATTTTCAATCCAATGCTTTGAATCTACTCCAGAAGAAAGCTGGAAAATCAATTCCAACCATTATGTGGACCAGTCATTTGACTCATAAAGAACACGTCTTGAATTCTCTTCCTAAAGATCAATATATCATACAAGTTTGGACCCTAGGAAATGACACTCAAGTTTCGAATCTTTTAGAAAATGGTTACAAGCTCATTTTGAGTAATTACGATGCACTCTATTTGGACTGTGGTTTTGCTGGATGGGTTACCGATGGGAACAACTGGTGTTCACCTTATATTGGTTGGCAGAAAGTTTATGAAAATAAACCAATTAAAATTGCAGGTGAGTCTGTTCTATACAGTCTGTACATAAAGTAACCCCCCCTTTTAACTTTTGAACGGAGTGGAATTTTTTTTTGAACTTTGTTTTTGTTTAAATGGTAGTTCATAAGCTACTTTTTGACAATGATAAAAAAATTCTATGTTTCAAAATGGCGGTCAGGCACCAAAAAAAATGGCATGGGGGGGTCGAGTGATACCTCATTCGATTCGTCTTTCAATTCTCTAGGCGACAGCAAAATTTCAAACAAAAATTTTGGTACATTATATTAGAACTCTCACAAGACGATCCTTTCGAATAAATTGCTATTAAAGAGCTTTAGTGCAATGATGAAATATTTTTTCCTTTCTGCAAGAGCTTCTTGTCACTAAAAATGGCAGATGGGTGCCATATTATAAAAAAATTCAAATAAGTATATAAGTAGTGTAATACCTCGTCTTATTGAATCTCAGCAAATCTCAGAAGTCATGTCCCATATGCGAAACCTGATATTACTGGATTCGTAATGACGATGCCTAACCAAATATAGAAAAATATACTGGGTGTCCTATCGGCTCATTGGAAAAAAAGTCGACCTGTCTGAGGATTTTTCCGAAATATCAGATATATTCAGAAATAATGAATTTATTCCATAATTTAGCGGCGCACTGTTATATTCAACTTTTCAGTTCAATATTTTATGAACATAAGATTGTTTTCAAAACGATTCTTCAAATTTATATTATTTTTTAATTTTTAGCATTAGAATTTTTATATCTAATTATGTGTCTTAATGGGTGCGCCAGATGCCGATATTGGCTGCTTTTTTCGCTTAATAAATACATAATGGTCGAAATATGAAAATTATTCGACGATTGTCTTCCGAAGTCTTCTGTCAATGGTAGTACTTTTTTACCAATACTATACAGGCAGTCTAAATCCAACGTTAATCTTCTGCTCGGCTCGTTAAAAACAAAACATCAAATGTTATGAACATTAAAATCGTTATCAACAACAAACATCATCATTCACTCCATGATCCGGCCATCAAGTTACTATGCGATATTCATTTCTTCCACAGTCCTTTTAATTCATGTTTTTTTATTTTGACCTACAGATCAAATCACATGAATTTCATGAAATGTAAGATCTCCAGAGCGTACTACGAGGGTACCTTATCATTTGAATTATTTGACGAAAACAAAACTTTTTCAGGTAGCAAGAAAGATCAGATTTTGGGAGGAGAAGCCACTCTTTGGACAGAACAAGCCGATTCTGCTTCAATTGATGGTCGATTGTGGCCTAGAGCTGCAGCAATGGCGGAAGTTTTTTGGTCTGAACCCGTCACAGGTTGGGAAGTTGCAGAACAGAGATTTTTAGTGCATCGAGAACGATTGGTTGACTTGGGTATAGATGCTGATGCCATAGAACCAGAATGGTGCTTGCAGAATGAAGATAACTGCAGGATTGGTGCTACCTTCAATAAAGGTTAACGTTCAGTTTGACTGAATGTTGGAAGCGGGAGGAAATGAATTCCACTAATACAATTGCGTACTTCTTCATAATAATTTTAGGTATCAATTCCCAACGGAAATTTTAAACATTTTACGAGTGAACTTTTTATACTTGTTATGAATTTTTTTATTGAATAAAAGCTCTTTAACAACGTGTTTTCAAGTATTTTCCAATTCATTTATTCCTCGTTCGTTGTCACTGAAGCCTTAAAAAAATAAAGATAAATAAATTGAGATTTGGAAGGTAGAAATGTTTGATTAACCTTTCTGAAAGATTTGCGAGTAGATGATAAAAAAATTTCATAAGATATGCAAACGCCGAAGTGAGGTTAGTATTTTTTTAATGAAAATAGAATTTTCATTATGAAAGCCATGCGGGTTTTCCCTCATTTTCATCAGCACTTTTATATCTTTCAGTCCTCTCGAAGGCATACACGAGAAAATCGTCAGCCAAAATCTGTCATCATCTCCCTGTCTATTAGGTGATTTTGAGGAAAATGGAAAATACCTCTCACGATAAAAACCCTTACATGACATAACAATTGAATAAGGTGAAAATAGTCAAATTTCATTTCACCGCTATTAAACGCATTTCATTCGGAATTTTAACGTTGTTATGTTTGATATAGAAAATTACCAAACATGACGTCATGCTCATCTTAACGTGAATAGAGCACTGTCAGCTGACGTCACAACATGGCGGTCATGGAGGACAAACAAAGCATTTGACATTTTTATTGAAATCAAATTCGTTTTTTGTGGGTGTTAGTGGATTATTGCGATTTTATAAATCATTTTCACAAAAAATTGTCCAGAAAGATTCACATAGCCTTATGGAAAATGGGTTCAATGGGTTTGTTTTTGTTCAGTTTGGTTTGTTTGTCCTCCTATGACGTTGTTTCGCAACTGTCATATTAGTCACTGACAGTGCTCTATAACCTATAATCAGTTTATCCGCCAGCATCGACTTAAAAAGTTGCCGAATATCTGCGTAATCAGTATCCTGTGTAGCGATTGCGATTTTCTAGTTTGAGAAAAAATGCAATTTCTTTTGATATACTGCCTAATGTGTTTATTCCAACTGGTTGTTTGGTGCGTTTTCCATTAATTTTTTATATAAGAAAGGGAAAGTTTCTTTTAGTATTGTGTAATATATTTTAGTTCTGAAATAAAAATGATCAGAGACACCCAGAGATCACAAAAATACGTTCAATTTTGGTTTTTGCATTTGGAATTTCAATAATGAAGGATTTTCCTGTGTCCTCAACATCTTCAATTTTCATATCTCTCAGTTCCTGTTTTCGGCATGCACCACTTACTTCAATAATTATAAGAACAGTCCAAAAATAAAAATTACTGTAATTGTCAAAAATAGTTTTTTTTAGTGGACATATTTTACCTTCATAAACAAGTACTGATCATCAGGAGCCATTTCACTTGTGTTTGGTCACAACCAATCAGAGAGCTAGAATATCTTCCATTGACTGAAACGTGGTACGTTTTGCTTATATGCTGCCCGGTGACTATTCTCGGTGTCTCCTCTTTGTGCGGATATTCGTAAAATTTTTCCGCCTCTCTCACTCTGCTTAAGTAATTAGAAAGTGACAAGGAGTTTAACAGATTTGTTAGCTCTACGAATTTACTCTCACGCCAAAACTGCTATAGTGTCCCATAAAAAGTTTCACTTCAAAAATTAGTTGAAAGGTGTTTCCTCCTCTTCGAAGGACCAGGGCCAAGCAAATCCGTCAATCCACCTCGTTCAGTGCCATATTTATCTACTGAAATGGAATTGTTCCTCGACAATAGTATCTCCAGCGAGTTGGCTGACTGAATAATCGAGCATCCTATTCATCTCATCGTTGTCGACGAGCTCGTCCAAATAGTTGTTATTGACATTGACGTCTTCAGTAATTATAGGCAGGTTTTCGGAGAACTGCCATTGCAGGATCTGCAGAAACACCTGCTTTTCTGCAGCTGCAAAAACCTTTCGGCATCCCTGCAGGAAAACATATTCAGCAGGTTTGAGGGGGCTATTTTCGTCATCTTTGGGAAAAGGCTGCAGCAACCCTGCCAAAAATATCACATGAAATCTCACGAAAAAATATAGACTAATTGTCAGAATTCATAAGGATCTACGTGGAAAGTCTGCATTCCACACGTACGTAACCCTGGCACATACAGTTTTTGGAAGGTTGTAAGTAGATGTAATTCATAAGCATACCCGAATATTATGTCATACGCGTTTGTATGAGGCAGAAGTTGTTATAAGATTCGATGAGGTAATCCACTTTCGATCACAACTATATTATATGCTCATTCACAAGCTTGTCAACGTATGAGAAATATTCGGAAATTCCCAATTTATAATCTTATAAATGTAAAGTAATGCCCCACTTATTGCATCATATAACCTTCATTTTCAATTTTGCCATTACATCCTCTGTCTTTCTCTCATTATGGAAGCACGCCAGAGTGCTGTCTCTACCAAAATGTAAAAATCTTGAGGAATATTCCGATATAAGACCGGTCAGTATTTTGCCTACCCTATCAAAAGACTTTGAAGTGGCGCTTAAAGAACAGCTAACAAACTTCGCCGATGAAAAGAAATTGGTAACGATGTCCAATCAGGTTTCCGTGCCCAATATAGCACTACCACAGCTTTGAATTTGATAACTGATGACATACTTAAATATCTGGATGAAGGCAACTTCACCTGTTTCATATTACTTGATTATCGTAAGGCCTTCGATACACTTGATCCACTGGTCTTATGCAAGAAACTCCGTTGTTTTGGCCTCACAGACACAGCCATATTACTATTAACCAGTTATTTAAGTAATCGGACCCAAAATATTACTCTAGATGCTAAAGAATCAAATTGCCTCGCTTAGCCCCTCGGAGTCCCTCCAACAAGGTTCCATTCTAGGACCAGTTCTATTTAGACTATACATCTGACTTTTAAGAATAACCTCACACAAAAAATTTCAACATCTGGTAATCCGCCTTACCTACGTAAAAAACTAATTCCGCTGTCACACAAAAATTCCTCACAAAATAATAGTAGTGTATGTTTATCTAGAGGCATAACAAAACAATCTATACCAAAAGTTTTTCATACAATGCTGCCAAACTATATAATACGATCCCTTTGGAATTCAGGGAACTCTCCCTGAGAAATTTCAAAAAAAGATTGAAAGGGTGACAATATACGACAACTACATATTCCTCATGGTTATGAATATATCTTTGATATCTGCTCAAAGCTTTTAAGTTGATCGAATTCAATTTCGGGTGTTTGTGGTGTTATTGTGTCATATGTGTATACTCCCTGGTTGGGTTTAAAAGCAGCTCCTTATAGCTGAATCCCGCCATTTACTATTTGTTTTTCTGAAATTTCTATTTCTAACTATGTAATTAAATAATGAATAAACACATGTTATTATTATTATTATTATTCAATTTATGGAATAATCTTAACAATACAACTTGTGTTATGGATAATTATCATGAATTCCTTCTCTTTTTCGAAACAAATTATGTTGCTTTAGGCAACCACACGAGCGCAAAGCCAAGCAACATAATTTGTTTTTCAAAGTCGAAGGAATTTGTATTTTGATAATCACCAATACACTTGTTGTATTACCTACGATAATCAAAGTCTTAGAACAGTTCCAGACCTACCTTTGACGGATATCGCCGCGAATTCAACTTTCTGTTAACTATATCCTCTTCAGTTCCGCCTATGCACAACGTGTGCATGGCTATTAATCAACAACATGCGCATAGAAAAAATAAATGATTTTTGAAAAAGCTCGATGGTATGCTGCCTGCTTGACGGCGACGGCTCTGTAGCAGTTTCTGCTAAACCAAGATTTATTCCTGTTAGGTATATATGTCTTTTAAGATGATCTGAGAAATTGCTTTGGCGCATTGTGTTGGATCTCTAAGAGAGAAACACACTCTTTCCAACGGAACCGCTGAGAACAACATGCGAAGACCATCCCAGTCGGCTTGAACCACTTAACGTCAAAGTTTTTCGGCTCCAAACTCCCTTTGCGTTGGTATGATAGGTTAGACTTAGAGTAAAGAGAAATACCACCTTTGAATCTGAACCGAGAATGGAGTTCGTGACCAGGACAAAGCATGCGGATTTTGTTGGTGGAGGAGTTCATTTGTGTTTCTGTTAGAGCCAGAATAGCAGGTTTTCCGCCTGTAGGTGTTGGTGGACATTATTGATGTTCTTGTTGAGTCCACGCGGATATTACAAAACTGAATTTTTAAATTTTTCGATGGTGTGTCACCTCGAGTACCCGGAAATCGTCCGGAAATCCAAATGAAGAGGTATTTTGCTTCCGGAGTATTTTACTCGGGGA